>CM075063.1:68812249-71664749 GCA_037428765.1 Rubia yunnanensis
TTCACCAGTGTTCTATTTTTTGAAGACCCAGAGGCAAATCTGTTGAGCATCAGTCAACTATGTGATGACAATATGACACTAGAATTTCAGAAAGACAAATGCATAGTGAAACATGGTGAAGATAAAGTTCTTTCTGGCATTCGATCATCATACAAATGTTATTTGCTAGAACAGGAAGTAAAGTGCCTTAGTTCAAAACAAGATGAAGGAACCCTGTGGCACAGAAAGCTTGGTTATATCAACTGCAAAACCCTGGTGAAAATTGATAATGTAAAGGTTGTACGAGGTATGCCTTCTCTTACAAACAAAACTAGAATTGTTTGCGGACTATGTCAACAAGTCAATACGCCTAGTGTGAGTGGCAAGAAGTGTATCTTTGTATGCATTGATGATTTCTCTAGATACAGTTGGGTAGCTTTTCTAAAAGAAAATTATGATACTGTGAATGTTTTTAGAAGCTCGGTGATAAAATTGAAGACACAAAAAGGAAGTCCAGTGGGAAAATTTGTCAGAATTCGTAGTGATCATAGCAGAGAATTTGAAAATTCTCAGTTCAGTGATTTTTGTGATGAACTTGCTATTCAACATGAATTATCTGCTTCAATAACTCCTTAACACAATGTCATTGTGGAAATGAAGAACAGGACTCTTCAGAAGGTGGCTTGAGTCATGTTAGCCAAGAAAGGGATCTACAAAAAATGATGGGCAGAAGCCATTAATATAGCTTGCTATATGATAAATCATGTGTATCTTCATCCATTCATAAGAAAAACATCATACGAGATTTGAAAGGGCAAGAAGCCAAATGTCTCATACTTTCATGTGTTTGGAAGTAGGTGTTATATTCTCAGAGATAGAGAGCAACTAGAAAAATTTGATAATTGCACTGATGTTGAGATTTTTCTTAGTTATTCTATGAACAACCAGGCTTATCGTGTCTACAATCTTCAGAAAAATTCTCTCATGGAGTCAATAAATGGATGACTCTGATGACCAGCAAGTAGCGAGTGATAGAGACGGTGAACCAGAAGAAGACCATGTTCCAACATAGAGTAGTCAATTTGATGAGCCAGACTATGTTGGAACATTGGAACAGACGGACAATCCTGATGGACCTGAAGACATCGAGTATGTTGGAACATCTTTCCCCACTGTACCACCACATGTTCCAACACAGTTCAACCAGAACCAAGCATAAGGAGAACTCGATCAATCCCTTGGGTGAATTATAGAGAACTATCAGTATTACAATATTTCATCTCTCTTATCAAACTCAAGAACTACAAGGAAGCTTTACTTGATGAATATTGGATTGCGGCAATGCAAGAAGAACTTGGTCAGTTTGAACGCAATGATGTATGATATCTTACTCCTTGCCATAAAGGTGTAAATGTTATTGGCACCAAGTGGATTTTCAAGAAAAAATCTGATGCTGAGGGCCAAATCACTTGAAATAAAGCAAGGCTAGTTGCTCAAGGATATACTAAGGGTGAAGGAGTTGATTTTGATGAGACATTCGCACCAGGTTAGAGTCAATTCAAATTTTACTTGCTATTTCCTGCACTATAAATTTTACTCAACATTAAATGGATGTCAAAAATGCTTTTCTAAGTGGTGTGGTTAATGAAGAAGTATATGTCGAACAACCTAAAGGATTTGAGGATCCTCATCACCCTCATCATATCGACTCAAGAAGGCATTGTATGGTCTGAAACAAGCACCAAGGGCTTGGTATGAAGGACTTACTAACATTCTTATTCAGAAAGGTTATCGTTGAGAGGGAGTAGATCACATGTTATTTGTGCTTGAAAATCATCAAAGATTTTGATTGCTCAAATTTATGTTGATGATATTGTATTTGGCTCTACTTCACCATCTATGTCACAAGATTTTGTGACCTTGACGCTGGCCGAATTTGAGATGGGTATGGTTGGTGAACTCACATACTTTCTAGGGCTTCAAGTCAAGCAAGAAAATAATGGCTTGTTTATAAATCAGAGTAAGCATGCCCTAAATTTAGTAAAGAGATTCGAATTAAGAAATTTTTGAGCTGTTCGAACACCTATGAGAGTTTCTGATAAATTGGTGAAAGACGAGAAAGGAGTCGAAGTTGAATAGAAACTGTACAGGGAAATGATTGGGAGTCTATTGTATCTGACAACAAGTTGACCAGATATATGTTTCAACCTTAGAATATGTGCAATATTTCAGGCTTATCCTAAGGAAACTCACTTGACTGTAGTCAAAAGAATTATTCGATATGTTAGTGGGACTTCTAATTATGGTATTCTGGTACTCTAAAAACCAAGACTGTGATCTAATTGGGTATAGTGGTTCTGATTGGGCTGGTAATGCAGGTGATTGCAAAAGCACAACTGGTGGATGTTTCTTTATTGGTACAAATCTAATGTCCTGATATAGTAAGAAATAAAATTCGATCTCATTATCAACTGCCGAAGTTGAATATCTTGCTGCTGGAAGTTGTGCACAATTATTATAGATGAAACAAATACTAAAAGATTATGGAATTCATCAAAGGCCTCTGAAGATTCTATGTGACAACACAAGTGCTATTTATATTTCTAAAAATCCAGTCCAGCATTCTTGAACAAAGCACATTGATATAAGGCATCATTTTATTTGAGATATTGTTGAAAGGAAGGAAGTGGTGGTTGCCTATGTTCCAACATCTGAGCAATATGCAGATATTTTCACAAAGTTGTTGGATACTGCCACATTTTATCTCCTCAGGCAACACTTAGTTGTTTGTCAAATTTGAGTTATTTCTTTAACCTTTTATTTAGCTGTAGATTTTTTTATTTTGTGTACAAAAAATTAAAGAAACACAAAAAAAAATTATTAGAAAGAAGACAAAGTGAACAAATATAGAATGTTGTGGAGCTATGTTGGAAGTTCAAGAAGTTATGACATGAGTTGACAAGTGGGAAAAGGCAATCATGCCTCTCTTGGAAATGAAAAAAGGTTTGCATGGCTAATGATGTGAGAAAGAGGAAGTGTTATTTTTGGTTCAAATTTTTTTCCATCCCTCCACCTTCCCTCTCTTGTCGGCCTCTATACCTCTGCCTCTTGGTATTTTTCAAATTTTAGAAGCTCTTGTTGAGATATTATTGCCAAAAGCCCTAGGATTTTATTCTCACCAACTCTTGGAGAGATTGAGTTGTGTTGAAACACAAAATCTACCTCACTCAAAACCTTCTTGCCGAACTCTCTCAAGCTCGAATAGCAACAATGGTTGAACGCAAGAACCAAGAGAATTCTCATCTTCCCAAGATCACCTTTGACAGCAAAGAGAAGGATGTAACTCCAATCAAGGGTAACTCTCCCTATCAAAAGGTAATTGGTACCGATGCTCCTCCCCTTACAGTGCATTGTATGGAATTTAATTATCTAGATGAACTCTTTGAATGGTTACAAGCAAACATAATTTCTCTAGATTTAACTATGTTGAAAAACCTGAAAGGGGAAGTACTAGATGTGGATGTCAATGAGTGTTTTAGTGGGGATATATGAGATATTGATGAGATAGAGGAATTTAACCCTGGGTTGCTTAGAGGGGCTTATGCCACGCACAATGGTAAAGATATGTTTCATTTTTATTGCTATGCTCATGGTCCTAGCTATGTTTTCATTGAGGAGATTGATGATTCTGAGGATGAGGGATTTGAAGTGGTCAAATCAATTGATAGGATGCCACTGGGGTTCTATGATCCTAGAGCAGCTCAGAGGAATGAAAAACCTAGGGAAGTGAGACCTACAGTGATTGTGTTGTTAGATATTAAGGATGATGAGAGTGTTAGGTATGTTCCAACACAGAGAGCGGAGTTGGAAGCTACAGAGGACATGGAGATTGATGAGCAAAATTGGGGTTCACTGATCTGATATGGGTGGTCAAGATCAGGGGTTTGATGATTGCACATGCAGTGCTTATGATGATGTTGAGTACTCTGAGGTAGAAGAGACAAGGGGGATGATCTAATACTTGAGCAGTCAGAGCATGTTAGATCACAGGATGCAACAGTAGCAGAAGCTGAGCTTGATAATGAAGTGACTGGCAGTCAGGGCATATTCCAACAAAGGAATCAAACCTGACTGACTCAAATGATGAGGTATAGGATGAGTTCATCTAGACCAAATTAGGGAAGTCAAATGGAAAGGAGGCTACAGTAGAATCATCTCCACTGGCAAAGAAGTTCAAGAAGAAGACCCTTGCTACACCAAAGAAGAAGTTTGTACTGCCACCCCCTCTAGTAAGTGATGATCTTTCTAATATTTACTATGATTGTGATAGTGAGGAGATAGGAAAGGTATTCTTGCAAAGAAATATTATTTCTGAGAGGTTATTTGATCTAGTTTCATACAGAGAAAGTGGATTTTCTGATTTCCTGGAAGGTATTCGGTTGAAGATGCAGCTACAATGTACAAAGAGTACAATAAGCAGCTTGTGTGTGAGGCTTACTCAAACCTGATGGCTGGAACCTTAGAGGATGATTCCCCTTTGTGTTATAGAGTATTTGTGAAAGGCAAGTTAATATAGTTTTCTGCTGAGAAAATTAACAGGATGCAGCAGGGTCTGAAAACTCTAGAGTTTGATAGGAAGTTTTCTGAGAAGTTTGAGGTCAATGGTGACCATAAACTATCAGAGAAATCTGAAGGAGTTAATACTCAGTGGCCAGCTACTGGATACTCAAACCACCTGCCTATCTTCAAGAATTTTCTGCTTGTACCTGATTACTGTTCACTGTTAGATTCCTTCAACCGACACCACCGCTTTTACAAGGGAAATGGCCAAATTGTTGTACTGTGTTTGAACAAAGAAGCCAATCAATCTGGGATTGCTTATACAACAGAGTATAGTGAGACAGGTAATTGCTCCTAAAGCTAAGCATGCTATTGATTATCCATGCCTTATTTCTGCACTAGTTAGGAGTGAAAGGATGAAAGCTAAGGCTAAGGATGAGATAGTGCAGAAAGAGTCTCTCAGGCTAATAAGAAAATTTTCTAACAAGAAAATTTTTGGTATGAGATAAATGCATGACCTACCTTGGAATCTTGAGGCATCTACCTCTATTGGTGATGAGATAAAAGCCAAGCTAGTGGCTATCAATGCAAGGTTGTGAGCTATTTCTATTCAGATTGCTGCCATGGAAGCAGAAAAGGCAAATATTGAAGTTGAGAAGGCTCGGTTGGAAGCTCAGGTTCCTGCTCCTGATCATTATTAAAGGTTTTAAACTGACTATGTTCCAACATAGATCAGGTGTTGAGTTCAGAGGGAGCAGATTTTATTCACTACTGAAAAACAGGTACATATGCATTGGTATAAAATTATGAGTACAGGATACCGGTGCAAATATTGCACCGGTAAAAATCATGTGAACATCAATACCGGTGCTTATGAATACAAATGCACCAGTATACTAACAACCTGTTTAGATTTCACCTAGTTTTGCACCAGTAGTATCTGTGTAGGAGATTATGACCGGTGTTGTTGCTTACTATAACACGGGTACTGGATTACCGGTGCATACGAATTTCCTTTTTAGTATTTTGGTGCTAAAAGGAAAAAAATTTATACCAGTAATATGAACTTACCGGTGCAGGACCCAAAAATAATGTGGGAAAAGGCTGAATTCCTACACCGATGACTACTTGTTGATTAATATTACGCTAGTATTAGATTACCGGTGTATACGAATTGCCTTTTAAAAAAAATATTTTGGCGCCAAAAGTAAAAAAGTTTTATACCGGTAATATGAACTTACTGGTGCAGAAGTAAAAAAAATGCGGGAAGAGGCTGAATTTCTACACCAGTGACTTTTTGTACCAGTGCAGGAATTACATACATACCGATAATAATACCGATAATAACCTACAAAAAAAGGTGGTTGGTGAGAATTTAATGCAAATTTATACACCGGTATTATGATTATACTGGTGGATTTTTGGGAGAAGGAGTTCATCAATGATGTTTTTTTGTTGATGAAAGCATTGAATGATCCACAATGAAATACCCTTGAAGGTACCATTTTTTTAATTACATTTATGGATATTAATGATTTCATGTATGTTTTGGTTGGTAGAGATATATATGTTGTGTGTTTGATCATTTGATGGTGATTGAGGTTAAATTGTTGATATTAGTTTGTGATTTGTTCTCAAAGTTGATGTAGTTATAATGCTATGACTATTGATTTTTATAATGTTTGTCATGTTAAGAATGTTGTAATTGTAATGTGGAATATTGGTGTACATTGTGATATATGATGTTGCATGATTAAGATGTTGTCATGAAATTCTACTGTATTAAATGTGTTGAAGTTTGATTGTTGGATATTTATTGATATGTAGAGTTGTATCGTGCCATCGAGAGGCGTAAGCATGTGTGTGCCAACGTTAGTAGGGTGAGCGATGAATATATTATGTTCGTGGATGAGTTCTTGGAGCATGCTTTTAATCATGAGAAGCGAATATTATATCCCTGTCGTAATTGTAGAAATCGAAATCGTACTGATAAGAAGGACATGCTGAAACTCTATTTGTATAGTCAAGGAGTTTGCAAAAGATTATGTTGTGTGGACCTTTCATGGGGGAAAATCACCATCGGAAGTGAGATTTAGTAGTGAGGGATAGTGTTTTGGGGATGCTAAGTTGGATGACATGTGTGAGGAGGTTGTTAATGAATTTAGAGGGAGGTCTGCAGTTTTGGCTAACTTCCTAGGTGAGAAGGATAGACCACACTTGGGAAAGATATCTTTGAAGATTTGAAGACTTACACTTGGGCTTTTTGAAGATTTGAAGAAGTGAAGAGGTGAAGAAAGGAGAGCAAAGCAACGGGTGAAGGATGGTCCAGGGTTTTCATAATTTTCCGAGAAGAATCAGCCTTCAAGAGTGGTACCATTGGATTCCTCTTCTCGAGCACTATAAAATTGACTACAAGAACTCCCGAAATGGATCAACGGTTCACCCGGAGGAAGCAAAACAAAACAAGGCTGGAGTTTACTGATCTGGTCGCGACTCGCGATGGAACTGGTCGCGAGTTGCGACGACAGCGTGAATTCAGCCCTGCAGCAGCGTTTTTCTCCCCTTTTTCTTCCCCTATAAATACCTCTTCACCCCTTCTTCTCCACAGCTTCCAAGCCCGCCTTTGGGGCTCCAAAACCCTACTTTTCACCATTTTCTTCCATTTCTTCTTCTTCCTTTGTAGATTGTTGTTCTATGTTATGGGTTTTGTTTATCTAGGGTAGTTTTTATCTTGGGAGCAAAGGATTGAAGCTTCCACTTCTATGTAGTAAGAATCATTTTATCTATCTATTTGGTGTTTTTGCTATTGTGTATTTATTATGCTTTGAATGTTAATTGTTGATTTCATTGATGTTGTTGAAAGCTTGAGCATATGAAATACTTGTATGAATTGCTAGCTAGGGTTTGGGGGATTTGGGTTGATTTCCCCCCTTTTCTTGTTAGGAATGTATGAGTATGATTTAGAGCTTTTGATTGTATTGATGGATTGATAATGTGATTGATGTTGAACTCTTCGTGACGTTCGTTTGTGTAGCAAACGAGAGAGTTATATGCTCTTGGATGAATGTGCGTTGCACGTTCATCGAATCTCGTGTAATTGCATGAATTGGTTAAATGCTTAGTCACGGTGTAGTGGTCATAAGTATTGCCAAGCTTGTTGGTTCTTCGTGATTAAATGCCATCAATGGGATACTCCTTGCAATAGGGGAGTCATTGGTGAGGTTTGACAAGAGATGTCGAATTCACTCTTGCAAACTACGAACTAAGAAGGATGGAAGATTTGTCTTCACAACAAGTAGTTGAAGTATTGAATAGTTGATTTTAATTCATCCTTGAAGCATTTGTTATTTAGCATTTATGTATTCTTGATGGTGTGTTTCACTTCATTTGTGCCATGAGTTGTTTGAGCATAGGGAGTGCTTGTATGATTGAATTGGTTAGGTGTTAGGAACATGACGAATTCCGTAGCTCCTTTGCATGAAAATCTACGAGCATGAACTTAGAACTTCTTGTGCATAATGTGTTGTGATTCTTGCTAGATGGGTATGTTGATGTTGAGTCATGTAATGCTATATGATAGAATGAGTGAATGGTTCAATGACCTACATTAGATTTGGAAGTGGATATCCCTTGCCCCCAAGGCTTTTTATCTTTGTAGTTTTAAAACCCCTTTTTCTTAGTTTTGTTTGATGATTAGCATAGTCACTTGACTTTGCTAGTTATCTTATCTTTTTACTTTCGTAACTTAGGAAAACCAACCAACCAAACCCCCCCCCCCATTTACATGCTTTTATATGTATG
This sequence comes from Rubia yunnanensis, assembly GCA_037428765.1. Lineage (NCBI taxonomy): Eukaryota > Viridiplantae > Streptophyta > Magnoliopsida > Gentianales > Rubiaceae > Rubia > Rubia yunnanensis. The sequence goes on from CM075063.1 coordinate 68,820,590, forward strand.
TATATATGTCTACTTCTAGCCTAATATCAACCATTTGTGCTTAAACGCTAGAGAAAATCCCTTTTCCCATGGACGACCCCGATTTTCCGCTATCTACCTAGTTGTAGAAAGTAAGCAAAATAGGGCTTACAAATTATCTTTGCATAGGGGTGCGACGACCACCCGCTACCAAAATGGCGCCGCTGCCGGGGAAGAGGCGTTTATTCTTAAGTATTTAGGTGTATTTGGTTGCATATTAGCTAGTTGTTTTTATTTTCCACTACTTGGTGGTTGTTTTTGTTCGGAGTAGGTATTGCTTGAGTTCTTGGTAATTTATTTTATCGAGAATCCTTGCACTATGATTCCGAACTTTTGAAAAAAAATTTTAATGGAGCGTCTCACCTTGAGGGAACTCATGATGAGAAGAGAGGCTCAACAAGCAAGGTTTTGTAGGATGTGTCATTCTGATCATCCTACCGAATCTTGCCCCTTGTTGTGGGAAGAGCACTATGACCGAGAAAGAACCCTTGGTTTTCAAAACCATGGGTACTATGAAGAGTGCTACCAAGAGGTAGGAGATGTTGGTTTTCAAGGGCAAGAAGCTCATGAATGCTATCCATACCACAACTCTTACAATCCGGAATGGAGTGGTAATCTGGATTGGTGGTATGAGAATGAGCCGGAAAACCAACCATACGAGCAACCTAGTTGGCCATCACCACCCTATACCATACCCCAAAACCAAGCCCAACAAGGAAGTTCAAGTTTGACACGTGAGGATGTCTTCAATACCATAGCAAACTTGAACTCCTTTACTAGTGAGGAGCCGGATACCCAGCTCTCCTCTAGTGTTGAGGCCATTGAGGGGCATGTGAGGAGTATAAGGGAAGCGTTGGCCCGAATGGAAGCTCGTGATTCCGAAAACACACCATCCCAACTTGAACTCATGACTCGGTGAGTGAGGTCACCAATAAAAATGATTTTGAGTTCAAAGGGGATGATGAGTTGGTTGTAGAGGATAGCAAAATGGAGGAAGAGGTGATAGTGCTACATTCATTAGCATCGTCACCCATTCTCCCGCTTAGTGAACCAACTCCACCATTTTCGAAAGTTGTGAAGGAGATAAGAGAGGAGCCAAAAGACTATCTTAAGCCTCCTAACCACTCAACTTTCCTCCAACTATCTCCACCTCAACAAAACTTTCCTCTTGAAAGTTTTGTACCCCCACCTCTCTTATTTTGGAAGCTCATGGTGAAGGGGTTCAAGCCTTCACCATACGGATAACATTAGGGTCGTGCCGATGACCTTAAAAATACAGATCTTCGTCGTGCCGACGACGTGAAATAAATTTGGCCTTTCTTTTAGTTTTTGTTTCTTAGTTTTTTGTTGTTTTGTTTTGTTCTTTTTATGGCGTGTTTTCTGTGATTTTGTAGCAAAGTGAAGTGCATTGCAATGGAGGAGATGAAGGAACAAGATCAATGAACAAGGGAAGAAAGCTTGGACAGTTGGTAAGAAAACGAAAAAAATTTAAGCCTGGGATACCCTGCCGTCGCGAGTCACGATGGCCTCGTCGCGAGTCGCGACGAATAGGGGAGAAAAATCATTCCCAGCACCAGCTTTCCGCGAGTCGCGATGGACTCGTCGCGAGTCGCGATGAGCCATCGCGAGTCGCGACATAGAGGTCGCGAGTCGCGACGTGATCAGAAAAATTTTGCTAAAAATCTGCTCTCGGCCTCAACTTTTCGCGAGTCGCGACCACTTCAGTCACGATGAAAATTCCAAGTTTTCATTTGATCTTAAACATTGCATGATTCTTCCTTCTTCTCCACCCAACACTCCCAAGAACCACCACATATCCACTCATTTCCACACCATCTTACATATATTGACACATGAAATTCTTGCATCTTTATAGTATCTTTGTTGATTGTAGTATGCCGACTACATCATTGTGACTTAATTGCTATGTTCTATAGTGATGCTTGAATTTGTGTGGATTTATATGTTGGATATTTTTATTGGATAATCTTATAGTTGTGATTGCATGATGGATTGCTTGTTCTTTGAGAATACTATGGTTATTAATTCTCTATGCTAAACCTAGTATTCCAAATCCTTATGTACTTGTGAGTTTAATGGTGTTATTTGTGGTGTTAGTCTTGATCAAACGGCGCCACGGAGGCAATGCTTTTCTCGAGGGGTGAGTTCTTCTACGGCATCTTTGCTCCCCCTTCGGGTTCTGAAACCGATTTTGGGACCATACAATTACATTGGATTGCGCCATATCACCGGCGACTATGCGGAGAAACGGGTGTCACTCTACCCCCTTGCCTTGATTTTTATTGTTCTTGCCTTACATGTTTACATTGAGGGCAATGTAATGTTTTAAGTGTGGGGAGGGGTTAGAGGAATCACATGCATGCTAGATTGTTTTGGAATGCTTTTTGCTACTTTTCATTGGAAAAACATGAGAAAAGGAAAAAAATATTAAAAAAATATTTTAAAAAAAAGAGAAAAGAAAACCCGCTAAGTTGAAAACCCGAGAGGGCAACTTAGGCAACATTGGGGGCCCGGATAGGTCGAAAACCCAAAAGGGCGGCCTAGGTAAAAATGAGAGGCTAAAATGTGCGGATAAAGGTGAGATGTGAGCTAAAGAAATATGATGTGTGGCTAGGATGAAAACTCGAAAGAGCTCCTAGGCAAAATGAGAGAAAATGAGAGAAATTGAAAAATGCTATGATTTCACTCATTTTCCGGCATTGGAGTCATAAGGTTGCGGTTGTCACATGGATGGATCGGGTAGCTCAACATCTATAGACCTCTTGGGATTGGGTAGCTTAGTGGGTTAGGAAAATGAAGTATGGTTATGAAATTCTTGATCCTTTTCTACTTCGTTTATGGTTGATATATTGGCATTAGGTGAAGCATGTGTTTGAACCTCTTATATGGCTTTAGCTTCATTTTATGTCATTGGATTTTGGTGGATATATTGGCATTAGGTGAAGTATGTGCTTAAACCTATTAAATGGTTTTAACTTCATCTTGTGTCATTGGACTTTGGGAATATCAATTCGGGGCTTTGAAATATTTTTATGGGTAGTGAATTGATAAGTGGTAGGTTTGGTTAGATTTAGGATTGGGGATGTGTGTGTGAAAAATTCTCATGTGAGCTTTTATTTTGGGATTTATGATATTGAGAGTTTTCGTGAGGCTTTGATTGGGGGATTTGTTTAGGATATGGCCATATGAATTCCTCCGTGTGCTTGGATCGTTTCTTACTCGAGGGCGAGTAAGGTTTAAGTGTGGGGAGGTTTGATGAGGCCATTTTATGCGGTTATATTAGGGTTTTTAGGATTGGATTTTGTATAATTTTGTGCTCTACATGTGGCATTCTGCCTTGAAATCATTTAAGGAGGGATAAAAGCGACTTTGAAGTTTTTATCACTTTTTAGATGATTTTGTGTGACAAGGTGATTTTTTTTGAAGACTTTGAAGATTTGAAGACTTTGAAAGATATCTTTGAAGATTTGAAGACTTACACTTGGGCTTTTTGAAGATTTGAAGAAGTGAAGAGGTGAAGAAAGTAGAGCAAAGCAACGGGTGAAGGATGGTCCAGGGTTTTCATAATTTTCCGAGAAGAATCAGCCTTCAAGAGTGGTACCATTGGATTCCTCTTCTCGAACACTATAAAATCGACTACAAGAACTCCCGAAACGGATCAATGGTTCACCCGGAGGAAGCAAAACAAAACAGGGCTGGAGTTTACTGATCTGGTCAAGACTCGCGATGGAACTGGTCGCGGGCCATGACGATAGCGTGAATTCAGCCCTGCAGCAGCGTTTTTCTCCCCTTTTTCTTCCCCTATAAATACCTCTTCACCCCTTCTTCTCCACAGCTTCCAAGCCCGCCTTTGGGGCTCCAAAACCCTACTTTTCACCATTTTCTTCCATTTCTTCTTCTTCCTTTGTAGATTGTTGTTCTATGTTATGGGTTTTGTTTATCTAGGGTAGTTTTTATCTTGGGAGCAAAGGATTGAAGCTTCCACTTCTATGTAGTAAGAATCATTTTATCTATCTATTTGGTGTTTTTGCTATTGTGCATTTATTATTCTTTGAATGTTAATTATTGATTTCATTGATGTTGTTGAAAGCTTGAGCATATGAAATACTTGTATGAATTGCTAGCTAGGGTTTGGGGGATTTGGGTTAATTTCCCCCCTTTTCTTGTTAGGAATGTATGAGTATGATTTAGAGCTTTTGATTGTATTGATGGATTGATAATGTGCTAGATGAATGTGATTGATGTTGAACTCTTCGTGATGTTCATTTGTGTAGCAAACAAGAGAGTTATATGCTCTTGGATGAATGTGCATTGCACGTTCATCCAATCTCGTGTAATTGCATGAATTGGTTAAATTCTTAGTCACATTGTAGTGGTCATAAGTATTGCCAAGCTTGTTGGTTCTTCATGATTAAATGCCATCAATGGGATACTCCTAGCAATAGGGGAGTTATTGGTGAGGTTTAACAAGAGATGTCGAATTCGCTCTTGCAAACTACGAACTAAGAAGGATGGAAGATTTATCTTCACAACAAGTAATTGAAGTATTGAATAGATGATTTTAATTCATCCTTGAAGCATTTGTTATTTAGCATTTATGTATTCTTGATGGTGTGTTTCACTTCATTTGTGCCATGAGTTGTTTGAGCATAGGGAGTGCTTGTATGATTGAATTGGTTAGGTGTTAGGAACATGACGAATTCCGTAGCTCCTTTGCATGAAAATCTACGAGCATGAACTTAGAACTTCTTGTGCATAATGTGTTGTGATTCTTGCTAGATGGGTATGTTGATGTTGAGTCATGTAATGCTATATGATAGAATGAGTGAATGGTTCAATGACCTACATTAGATTTGGAAGTGGATATCCCTTGCCCCCAAGGCTTTTTATCTTTGTAGTTTTAAAACCCCTTTTTCTTAGTTTTGTTTGATGATTAGCATAGTCACTTGACTTTGCTAGTTATCTTGTCTTTTTACTTTCGTAACTTAGGAAAACCAACCAACCAAACCCCCCCCCCCCATTTACATGCTTTTATATGTATGTATATATGTCTACTCCTAGCCTAATATCAACCATTTGTGCTTAAACGCTAGAGAAAATCCCTCTTCCCGTGGACGACCCCGATTTTCTGTTATCTACCTAGTTTTAGAAAGTAAGCAAAAATGGCTTATAAATATTAACTTTGAGAGGTGAGGCGACCGCCTCCCAAAAATGAAAGTCGCTTTTATCCCTCCTTAAATGATTTCAAGGTAGAATGCCACATGTAGAGCACAAAATTATACAAAATCCAATCCTAAAAACCCTAATATAACCGCATAAAATGGCCTCATCAGGAAACTTGGTCATCGAATTTGTCCGATGTTTCAGAGGGAACGGGATCAGATGGGATCTTATGCCTATTGCAGTATCGTCTCTGTCCTTTGTTCAAGAGAGGGAGTTAATGCCCGTCCACATGACGTTTATGGGCAACCAATGAGTAAGATTTGTGTGGAATCTTTCTACAGACAAACATCAGACATGCATGTCCCTACTATTGAATCCATAGTCGTTGTCATGGAGGTCAGTGAAGCAAACTTACTTGAAGAATCAAAGTATCAAAGATCCTGGTTCGACCATCCATATGGCTAAGGTTATAACGTATCAATTTCCATCGTGGAAGCAGTTGAAAATTTCCCTACCTTCGGCAGAGGTGATGTGGAGGACATGGATGTTGGTACAAGTACCCATGATTGTGATGCAACAATAGAAGATGATGATGTCGAACCATTTTCTCGTTCTTACTTGTAAGAAACTTGTATTAGTAGTTTAACAAGGAAGATTCTATACTAAACATTCACTTTGTTAAACATAGACTGTCTAACACTTGTACTTTTGATAATAACTTGGCCAATCCAAATGTAGTTGGCCTTAATTCTTACATCAACACCGTCTATGTGGTTCATTATATTACATGAATGGTTACAATAAAAAAAAATCTTGTATTAGGTGCTATGGAGGTTCCCCATATAAATTTGTGGGCAATAGTGCAATTTTGGGAAATATAGTGGAAAAACATTCAATATTGGTTTTACAGGTCCTTCTGTAAACCCGTAGCATCTACAAACACATGAACATGATTGTAATGTATTGAATTGCATATATGTGGACCCAATTTTGATTTTTATGCTTCCAAGATTATTGTGGGACTAAAGTGCAAAACGTAAAAAGTTTACTCGTTCATCGAAATAATTGGATGGTACCCCAAACATCCATTTTGTATTTTCAAGTTCCACATGTGGGGAAATGAATGGGTTCGGACCATGTAGTTAGTTTGGAAGATATTCGGATTACACATTGAAACTATGAAGTAAACCTTTGTCATTTACTCTACAACACATACTAGCGCTTTCGATCAAATCAACACCCGGGCATCATTTATGTTTCAATTATGATCTAAGCCTAGAATATTAAATTTAGTAATTTAAATAGTGTTCCAACGTATCATAATCGCATGTTACATTTGGAGGGACTGGAGGGACTTAATCGCAAGAAACATATAAATCAATTTTACGGGTTTGTACTTACCAAGGAGGTACGGAAACATTACTTATTAATTATGGTGTATCATAAAATCATTTTGTGGCCCATGGAATAGTGGTCAACGGGGTGAAACGAAATGTTTGGGGTCAAAATGAAAATGTCATAAAATTAAACAATGCTTAGTATACTCAACGTATGGGGCTCATGCTTAGTCAATGTTAGCATGAAACAACTGATACAATGTCTAATTACATAAATTATGCGTCAATTTGAATAATTGGATTTGTGAAAAGATATTTGGGAGGAAAATGAATAAGTAGAAAAATTGAATTCATGACAAGAAAAATTATTACACTGGTAATTTTAAACAAATACCGGTCTATAAATTCAAATTTCTTTTAGCGTGCACGTAAGTTATTTCAAATTTTGTTGTTTTTCAAGGCTAGAAAGATTGTACAATGGAAAAGATGGTACCTATACTAGTGTACAACCGTTAGAAAAAATTATTCAAACTTCTTCTCGAGTTCATCTTTTATTATACATGATATTATTTAAAGCAGGCCCACACAATTGCTTTTTTTGCCTTTCTACACTAGTATCCATACCGGTGTACCACAGTTAGAATTAATTTCAGCATGTTACTCTCGGGTCTAGCAAAATAGTATTTAAAGCGGTTGCTATCAGCTGCTTTAAGGTATTTTTTACACTAGTATCAATATCGGTGCTGAACACTATTACAATATATACACACCGGTATTTATCAAATTACCGGCGTAGAAATGACAGATATAAATTAAAAACACCTGATTCAACAACCATAACCACCATAACTCCTCCTCGCCTAATCAAACTCCTCCAATTTCACTCGTAAAACAGCCCTCCACCACTGAAACCCTTCAATTTCCATTACATTCAACCACCATAACTCCTCATCAATATTTATAACTTCCCAACACATCCCATCATTTGTCCTATTAAAGGTTGAACAACACAAAGAGAGAGAAAAAACTTCCATAGGTTCATCCAATTATTGTTTTTTTTGGAGAGTTCAAGCAAAGGAAGAAGCAATATAATCATTTCATCGGTGAAGGTAAGTGATATGTGTTTAGTTAAGCATGTGTCTCCATATGAATTTCTCTTCAAACAACCATTCAAACCCTTATGCACTACACATGTTCGACAAAATGCCTCTATGAGAAAAAATTATTAAGTCAATAAAACTTGAAATGACACCCTTGAATGGGATGATTATACAAATTCGGGGATAAAATGTTATGAATTTTTTGTGGAAATATGTCGTAGTACTTGAGTTTTTTATTTGGTGACAATGTTGATAGTCACATTAGGCAAGAGTGATACATGCTCGGTTGTAGGCATATTTTTTAAATCCAATAAGATTGGTTTCAAGTTCTATAAGGTTCAATATCATGTTATATCAAGTTACATGCCTTGTTCGTTCAAGTTCTATGTCATGAGATACGAACTTCTATGTCATATAAAATGTAGTTTTATTTAGGTTTTGTTCAATTTCTATGCCATGTTTTGCTCAAGTTTTATAAATTTCTTGTTCAAGTTCTATGCCATGATCTATCAATGTTGATCTTTAAGTACAGTTATTGTTTTGTATAGTGAAGGGGTTTGTTGACTTATTGGATTGAGAATGTTCTATTCTATTGTTGTAGTTGCCACCAAAAAAGGGGAAATTAATCAAGATGAGGAAGCGACCAGTAGCTAAGAAGAAAGGGGAGGTCAATGTGGTCAATGATAAGGTTGATTTTGCAGAAGAAGAACCTCCCCCAAAAAGGATCCCGTTGGAGATACAGTTTGAGGAAAAAGAAATGCAACAAAATGATTTGACTAGTGAAGAGAAGGAAGAACCTGCACCACATTGTGATGAGAGTGCAAGGGATAAGGGAGAAGATGCGGGTGAAGTTGTGGCCAAACCACCAGTTGGCAAAAGATAGGGAAAGAGCACTGCCAAAGCAATGGAAACTGTTAATGAAGCGGATGACTTGTCAAATGCTGGAGGCAAACATGAAGAGGGATGGGACACATTTGAGATCAAAAGTTATATAAGGAGACGAGGAACAAGCACATGCCAATTTGTGATGTTGCCAAAGCATTACAAACCAACCCCTATTGTGTTTGAGTTCCAAGGAGGTCAAGTAGTATGCATTAAGAATTGGTCAGCATGGCATGCTTATGGAAATTATGCTTTCCGGCACCGCATCAAATTTAGCCATTGCGAACACTGGTGCGATGTCCCTGGAGATGTGAAGGAAGAGTCATGGAAGGATGTTGTGGTAAGACTCTCGATGATTGAAGTTTAAAATTTTTTTGTTTTAGTATTATCATAGTGAAGACATGATTAATGACATGTACGTTCATATAATTCGTTATAGAAGAGCTTCACATTTGAAACCCCGATGACGAACGAGCAACTTAAAATACTAAAGAAGGATTGTACATACATGGCAAGAGACCAACATAGGAACTGGAAGACAAATGTGGCAATATGGTTCATACACGACGTGGACAAAGGTATCAACAAATGAGGAGCGCTAGCACGGGAGAAGTACAAGTGGATGGATGAAGACGAATGACATTTGGTTGAGAAGAGGCGTTGGTATCCAAATTTTTAGGTATGATAAAAAATACGATATCAGAAGCTTAGAGAGACAAATATTAAGTGCAACGAGGGCAAGAATTACACACACCACAGTGGCAAAAAGGGTAATCGATACATCCTCAACAAATTAACTGAGGAGCTGAAGGAAAACGAGAAAATTTAGTTGACCGTTGATGGATTCACTGAGGAGGAGATTGAGCAACAACTCAGTCAAAATGAGTTCACACTGGGCAGATATCTTGTCTACCTTGAGGCAAACAAGGATAAGAGTGGGTTGCACACATCAAAAGTGGCTCAAAAGATCACACCGAACATTGTAAGTTAAACCAAAATCGACGACTTAAATTAATTTAGATACAAGTTTGTCACATTATTCTTATAGACATTTTCTTTCCTATGTGTTTATCAGTTGAAATTGAATGAGCTGAAGGAAAAAGGAACATTGATACTGCAGCTGGGTGAAGACATCCACATAAAAGTCACCAAGAAGAAGGATCACCCGGGCATGTACAGGGAACTCAGACGTGTCTACCCACATCGTGCAAGGTTAGTAATGACATTTACCTTTCCTGTGCCGTACTGAACCCAACATGGTTAGTGACAATGCGGGTACTCCATTATGATCTTTATGGAAGAATTTGTTAATCACTCAGGGACAAGAAATATCTTGGAGGTAAACCTTACCCCTCGAAATTTGTTCTTATAAAATTTTATTACATGCAACATTCTTCACTTGCATTGTAACTTTGAAATTGATAGATCTTCCCAGACGGCAAAAGGCCGTACCATGTGTACGAAATTCAAGGTATCACTGAGAGGTGTGGGGCTTGGCTCGATGAGTACCGGCATCAAGCGAACACTTCATTGCAACTTATGGATGATAAGAACGACATAATAGGTTGATAATTGATTCTCTGTGGTTGATATTAGAATTCTATTGTGTGATTTTTTAGTTTGTTTCTATTCATGCTGAAGATACTTCTTCTATTCGTCGTGTTTCAATAATGTTTCTGTGTTTTACGATCAATATTTTCGTAATAGGTGTTTAAAGTTTCTTACAATTTCAGAGATTTATAATTTAGAATAGTTCCGATGAAAGTATTTGTGGCCGTTGTTGCCCCGAAAATGATCTGGGAGGGACCACCGGAAAACATATTGGGCATTATTATTTTTTCTCATCCCATACACATGTATAAACTATAAGTACCAGTGTAAAAATCAAGTGCAATTTTTATAATTTATTTTAAATTATTAATCAACTACTGGTGTAAAAATAATACCAGTGCAAAATTAATACTTGTGCAATAATATTCCCGGTGCAAAAAATATAATTGCTATTCAACAAATACCGGTTTTATAGTTTCTACCGTTGTAAAAATTGTAGTTTTAAATCGGTTGACTATATACAGACCGATGCAAAATTTTTACACCGGTGTATCTCAACTTACCGGTGCAGTTACAAAGTGCCCTCTAACTTTCCAAAAAATTTACACCGCTTGCAAATACCGGTGTAAAACTGACATCTACACCAGTTAATTTTACCGGTGCAATAAAAGTGCATTTTTACACTGCTATACATACACACCGGTATTGGGGGGCAAATTACCGGTGCTATTGGGCTATAATACCAGTGCTAATACCCTTGTCCTGCAGTAGCGATTGCTATTTTTGGTTCTTTCTTGTGCTTTTGTTACCTTTGGCATATTCATGGCCCCAGAGGGAGAATGTTTTGGAGTTTTTTTAATATTATTTTTTGGTGCTGTGATTTGAATTTATTTATGGATTTCTTATTTTCTTGGTATTCTTATGACTTCAGATTCAATAATAAGCATATGTTCCAACATAAGTGGATTTCTGGAAGACTTATGCTGTGAGATTGAAAGTTTTTCTTTGTATTCTTAATCCAAAATGGTTGGGTCCACAAAATACCGAAGGGTGAGATCGTATAGTCATGTGGAGTTATGTGATCAATTAATTTGCAATTTGTGAACTAGTTTGGAAAAGAAAAACGTTCCATGTTGAAACATACGGAAAACTGAAGGTTAAAAGGTTTTTACCGATGACTGAATATTGTGGTGCTTGTGATATTATGTGATATTTGAGATAAGGAAAATTCCTTTATTTATGAGATTTGGATATGTTTCAGAATCAGATAAGGAATGGGATTATTATGGAGATAATCTTGGAGAGTTTCAATCTTCTCAAGGGACTATATAACGAGGACATCACGATTGCAATAACTCACGAACTTAATTGCGAAAATATGCACCCACATTTTCAATCTTTCCGAGAGTACTGCGAGAGCCAGAATTGATATGTTCCAACATACCATAACCTGTTGATCAAGTTCAGAACCATATACCTTGTAATTCCTTGGGAGGAGGAGATCCAACGTCGACAAGTTTTGAGGTCAGAGGGAGTATGATTAAGGCAGATCGGTAGCAAGAGGAGTTTGCAGAACCCACACGTCATAATTAGATACATAAGTATAATTGTATGGTGTACTTTGTACTGTATCTTTCTGATTAGTGGATTCATTCTTAACTGGGCCTAACCCCGCAGATATAGGTGAATTTCACCGAACTGTGAAACCAAGTCTCGTATCTTTATACTTTACTTTATTACATACTTGGTTAGATAAGTTATATTGGAACATAGTAGTAATAATTAAGATAATTCCTTAAAATCAAACTTCAAGGTTAATCAGATGCTTGATGTCTTGAACGATGCCATCCCATGGTGGAAAAAATGCCTCACAATTCTTTGCAGGAGTAATTGATAACAATAAAAATCTTTGACAAGTTGATACTATTACATATTTTGTTCGGTGATGATAAGATAAAAGAACATTGTTTTACTACTTAAATGTTCTTTTAGTAGAACAATGTTTTATTCCTTTAATTTGATAGCATGGATTCAGTTGTAATGTAAAAATGATGTTTTCCTTTGATTCAATTAGTCGAACGTTAGTTTGAGTTATTGCCAGTCACTTGGCGTGAGACATTCCACTTGCTTTTTCATTGTTTTGTTTCCCCAAATCCTTATAACTTTGGTATATATTTGCTCCTAGGTGCAATTATTTCAATGTTTGTATAATTTTACTGGTGTTGCTGTACTTTCTCATGTGAAAACTTGTTTTCCGAAACTTGCAATATCGTTTGGTGACTTCTTCTTGGCGGATTTACTAGCATGCATCCATGTCAAAAGTATGTAATACATATGTATATCAAATAGAATTAGGATAAGAATTAGCTTTCTCTAAAATTCTCCGACTTTTCCTGGAAAACTTCCATTCTTCTTTCTTGTGTTTTTCCGATCTAGGCCGTGCCCACCCGCCTCATTTTTCCTATCATCGCTACTTCTCTCATGTTGCCGGTGATTGCCGATCAGAGTTCTCGACGCCGCCGCTCTACGCTCCGTCACAAACGCCTCCGCCGCCGATCACGCGCCGCCATCTTGAATGCACGCGCCGTTGATCCATCCACTGGTGGTCTGCCTTTTCCGCTGTTGTTCGTTGTTGCTCTCTTGTCTTTTCACAAAGTTAAATCAGTCGCCCACTGTCATTCACAAGCTTGTTGTGTGTTTTGTGCGATTTGATTTATCTCTTGTGTTTGGATCTGTATTTTCTTTTTCCTGATGACGTCCATTACGCTTCCATCGTTGATTAGCTGCATCACCATTAAACTTAATGGTTCCAACTATGCTCATTGGTGTACTCAGTTTACTTTTGTTCTTCGTAACGTCAAATTGATTGGTTTTGTAGATGGATCTGTCAAGTGCCCTTATCCCCCTGCAAGCTCAACTTCCAAAGAAACAGAAGGCAAGGCTCGTGATGCTTGGATCCAGCAGGATCAACTGGTCCAGGTCCCTTTTTCTAATCCTTGTCTCCGGCTGCAATGTCAGTAGTTGACGGTACGGTCACTGCTGCTCAGGTATGGGATGCTTTAGCTACAAAGTACCAGAACAATTCTCGTTCTCGTCACCTTTTTCATTAGGATTGTATGTATGGTGTTCGTCAAGATGACCAGTGTGTTCAATATTATTATTATTGCTTTAAGGACATCATTGATGCATTGCGTGTGCTTAAACATCCTCTCAATGATGAGGACGTTAGCGTTGTTTTTTTGTCGTGGTTTGAACAATCACTTCTCTGAGTTTTCAAACTCTGTCATGATGAGAGATCCTTTACCACCTCTATACTCTATTGTTGCTGATGCTAATACATTGGAGTTTCATCTCAAAGCTCATTCGTCGACTTCTGGACCTGCACTTGCTGCTTTTTCTGCTAGTCAATAGGCATCCAGACAGGCTAACCGTGGCAGGGAAGGTCACGGTAATGGACAATGAAGGGGGAGAAGCTACGGTGGTGGCCTAAACAGTCATCGGCCGGTAGCCCTTTATCCGTGTCGGGTGGCCTGGCCATGGCACCAATGTCTGTCAATAGTGTCATCGTCCCGGTCATCTTGCTTAAATTTGCTACAAGCTTTCTCATGTTGCTCACGATGATATTGCAAATACCACGGACACAGATCAACCTCAATACTATCAGTAAAATACAGCAACTCTACATTGGTACATGGACCCTGGTGCTACCAACCACATGACTGCTTCTGCATTCAACCTGGATAGAGTCCCTCCTTATAATGGTAATCATCGTGTTTATTTTGGCAATGGTGCCTCCTTATAATGGTAATTATCGTGTTTATTTTGGCAATGGTACCTCTTTGCATATTTTCCATATTGGCAATTTCTGGATTTGTGATTCCCTTACTTTATATGATGTCTTGGTTGTTCCCAAAATCACCAAGAATTTATTATCTATTTCCAAGTTGACTGGGGATCTAAATGTTGTTGTTTGTTTTGATGACAATGTTTTCACTATTAAGAACAGGGTTACCAAGGAGGTCGTGGGCTGAGGACACAGTGAAGGAAGTCTCTGTATTTTAGATTATGGTGCTGCTGCTTTAGTTTCTTTTGTTAGTGCAAATAAAGCCAACGCCTCATTTGAGCTATGTCACAGTCGTTTAGGACATGTTCCTTTTGATGTAGTTTCTTCTTTAAATAAGACTGGTAGTTTGTAAGTTACTAGTTTGCTGCCTAAACCTCATTTGTGTTCTTTCCGTGAGATGGCTAAAGGCAAGCATGTTTCTTTTAATGATAATTTAAAATGTGCACCACGCATACTTGATTTAGTTAATTATGACCATTGGGGATGATAAAAGTTAAGCTGACCACCTCACCAATTCTGGTACTCCCCGATTTCAACCAACCAATTTTACTTCATTATTACGCGTCTAAAGTGGGTATCAGCTCCGATCTTAGCCAAGGAAACCGACGGGTCACCTATTTTAGCGAGACACTCATCGAGCCCAAGTCTCACTATAATACACATGACGTGGAGTTTTATGCCGTAGTTTGAGCAATCCACCACTAGCAACATTACCTCTTCCAAAAAGAGTTCGTCCTCTACACCGACTACGATGCACTCAAACACCTCAGCACTCAAGATAAGGCATCTTTCTGCCACACCTCTTGGATTGCTTTCTTACGAAAATTCAAATTTTCTAGTAAGCACAAGGCTGGGGTATTGAGCCATGTCACCGATGCATTTAGCCTTCTCAACGCCTTTCTCACTGAGTTGCGAGTCAAAATGCCTAGCTTTGATACTTTGACAGAACAATATGTAACAAATTCTTTCTTTGCGTCAATTTTCAAACGTCCCAATGCGTGAGTATCTCGATTATGCATGGTCCGAGGGGTTCTTATTTTTCAAAGGAAAACTATGTATTCCAGACTGCAGTATGAGGCTCAAGATCATCAGGGATCTCCACAACAAAGGTCACGTTGGTCGCGACCGAACCTTACAACTCGTGGTAGCCTAGTATTTTTGGCCTTCCATTCAGAAAAAGGTGGCGCGTTTTGTTGATTGTTGTCGTACCTGCTACCTTGCAAAGGACAATGCCACGAACGCCGGACTTTATATGCCTTTGCCGATTTCGACTGAACCTTGGGTCAATATTAGCATGGACTTTGTTCTCGGTCTTCCTCACACATTATGTGGCCATGATTCCATTTTCTTCATCAAGGATCGTTTCTCAAAGATGGGTCATTTTATTCCATGCAAAAATACCTCCGATGCGAGTCATATGGCTGGCCTATTTTTTTCTTGAGGTATACCGCCTATATGGCCTCCCAACGTCTATTGTGTCTGATCGTGACACCAATTTTTGAGCCATCTTTTAAGGAGTCTTTGGCAATTGGTGAACACTCGTCTAGACTACAGTAGCATATATCATCCGCAGGCCGATGGCTTAACTGAAGTCATCAACCGCTCCCTCAACGATCTTTTGCACTGCCTTATCGGTGAATCCATCAAAACATGGGACTTGAAGCTTTACCAGGCTGAGTTTGATCATAGCCATGTTGTCAATTGTAGCACCGGCCTTAGCCCATTCTGGGTTGTGTATGGAGTCATCCTGCGCTGTCCGCTTGACCTAGCTCCAGTTCCTACGCGTCATAGGCCCCAAGGCGACGCCGTTGTACTTTTCCAAAAACTTCAAAAGGTTCACCGTCAGACTGTTGCCAATCTCCAAGCATTAACTACGACGTATAAACATTTAGTTGATATCAAGCATCGTCCGATCAAGTTCGATGTCGGCAATTTTGTATGGGCTATCCTTACCAAGGATCGCATTCCTACCCATGATTACAACAAGCTCAAGTCCAAGACGATTGGCCCAGTAGAGATATTTGAGATAATCAATCCTAATGCCTACTGCTTAAAGCTTCCAAGTCATATTCGCACGTCAGGGGTTTTTAATGTCAAACACTTACGCCTTTATATGAGTGACAACTTATACGATAACTCACCAGCAAATTTGAGGACGTATATTTTTCAACCCCCGGGAGAATGATGTGCCATTAGGGCTGGCATTTATGGACAAGTAGGACCAACGTTGATAACATTTTATTTTCTTTATTTAATTAAAGTATTTTATTTCCTTTTCCCTTTTCCCTTGGGAGATTTAGTTTCTTTTTTCCCTTTTTATTAGGAGATTTAATTTCCTTTTTCTATCATCATCAGGAGTTTTAGTTTCATTTTCCTGTTTTTATTAGGAGATTTAGTTCCCTATGAATAGAGAAGACATTGTTATGTAATTTTCATTCTTATTTTGATTAATAAAGTCAACCTTTTGTTGCAAACCCTAGCAATTCATCATTCCTATATTACGTTCTACATCACTATCACTTTTGTAGTTTTAGTTGGGTATCCTCATTACAGCATGCTCTTGGAAAAGGTCATGATTTTCTTCTGTGATCTACTTTCTTTACGCAGGACTCTATGCTGAGCATATACAACCCAAATGCATCATTGACTAGTAAAAAAGTTATTGGCCATGTTGGATTGTTCTCCAATTTCTTCACACATCGTGCTTCTTGTCTTGATACATCTAATTATTTCCCTTACTCAGTGTCCCATGTCTCTTCTGAAACTTCAACTTCTAGAATTCTAGTGAAGATATTGTACACTTGAAAAGCGAATGTGATCATAAGTATAATTAGGTTTTACCGAATTCTCTTAATTATTACTAGTATGTTCCAACATAACCTATCTAACCAAATATGCAAAATAAAGTAAAGCATTAAAAACACGACACTTGGTTACGCAGTTCGGTGAAATCCACCTATGTCTGGCCTGGCCCAGCTCAGAATGAATCCACTAATCAGAAAGATACAGTACAAAGTGCACCATACAAAATACTTATCTTTGCTAATCAAACGTGTGAATTCTTCTAACTCCCCTAGCTACCGATCTTCCTTGATCAGACTCCCTCTGACCTTGAAACTTGTCGATGCTGGATCTCCTCCTCCCGAGGAATTAAGGTATACGATTCTGAATTTTGAACAACAGATCACGTATGTTGGAACATAGAATTCTGGCTCTTAGCAATTCTCTCGGATGAATGAAAATCTTTGTGAATATTTTCTCTGTTAAATTCGTGAGTTTAATGCAACCATGGTGTCCCCTTTTAAAGCCATGAGCAGATCGGAACTCTCCATGATTAGCTCCATAATATTCCTATTCCTTATCTGCTTCTGAAGCATATCCAAATCCCATAAACAAAGGGATTTTCCTTATCACAATATCTCCCATATATTCGATAATATCAATACCATATTTGTAGGAATTTTCCATAAACCAACTATGTTTCTTCCAATGCCTACCATACATCAGAATATTCCAATTTCCATAAACCGCAAATACCATAATATTCTGATCTTCTTTTTCCATAAAACCGTGATTGGCATTATTATGCTCATTCGCATGTTCCAACATGGAAAGTTTTTCGTTTCCAAATATGTTCACAAATTGCCAATTAAAATATTCAAAGAACACCACTTGACTTTACAATCCCCCCTTTGGCATTTTGTGGACCCAATCATTTTGGTATTTTAAGACCACAACGAAAAACAACTTCCAAATTCACCACATAAGACTTTCAGAAAACCACCTATGTTGTAACATATGCAAACAACTGAATCTGATCATAAAAGAATACCATTTGAAAACCAGAATACCACAATACAATTTGAAAACCAGAAGACCACATTACCAAAAACTTATTCAGATTACAGTTATCAAAAATAATATCCAAAAATTACCAAATATTCCCCCCTTGGGGCCAAAAGCAATAAACCAAAGATATAAAGTTTGAAAGAAACAAAAAAACATGCTCCCCCTGAACATAACATAGGATTTATGTTGGAACATAGATACTGCAGGAAAATCAATCCAGTTCATAAACAGCCTCCTATGCCTCCAGCCGAGCCTTCTCCCCCTCAATTCTGGCCTTCTCCGCTTCAAGTGCCTCAATCTGGATAGCTATAACTCCCAACCTGGCATTGAGCACCACTAACATGGCTTTCTTTTCAGCATCTGCAGAAATTGAAACTTCAGGGTTCCATGGCAGATCATGAATATGCCTCATGCCAAAGGTCTTCTTGTTAGGCCAAAGAAACTCTATTTCGATGATCACATCCTTAGCTTTTCCCTTCACCTTGGCACTCTTGGCTAATGAAGATATCAAATAGTTGTATACCAGGGCATGTTTTGCCTTTGTGGCAGTAGCTTGCCTAACTAGACTCTGCTGTATAAACAACCCCAGGTTGACTAATTTCTCTGTTTCAACACAGTACAACAACTTAGCCATTTCTCTAGTTAATGCATTAGTATTGGAGGATGGCATCCAGCAGTTCACAGCTACCTGGTATAGACAAAAAAATCTAGAGGACAGGCAGGAAGCATGTGAGTATCCAGTCTCAGGCCATTTGGTCTTGTACCCTCCTAAGAGTACCTATGAATCTGATCACCAAACAATTCTAAATCATCTGGAAAAACTCCTTCAAATTCTAGAGTTTTCAGCCCCAAAATCCTGTTTATCCTGGCAGCAGAGAAATCAATAATCCCCCCCCTACATAAACCCGTTCAAACCATGGGGAATCAGCCATCAAGTTTCTAGCCATCAAATTTGAATACACTTCAGTGACCACATGTTTATTGTACGGAACTCGTACTGTGGCAGCCCTTTTCATCCCAATTAATTCCAGAAAATTAGAAAAACCCACTAGCCCTATATGCATCTAGGTCTACTGGTTTCTCAGAGATCACCTTCCTTTCTGCAAACACTTTTCCCATCTCTTTATAGTTTATATCGAAGTAAGAAAATGACAGTGCTTCACTTACAGAAAGAGGTGGTAGCACTTTCTTCTTGGGAGCAGCTTGAGTTTTCTTGGCTTTCTTGGTTGGTGGGGAGTTCTCAGTAGCAGCCATATTTCTCTTACCCCTAGCAGTTTGTAAGAATTCATCTAATACCTCATCACTGGAGTGGTTCAACTCAGGGTCCTGTGTTGGAGCATACTCAGTATCTCCAACCCCTTCTTCTTCAGCAATCTCTGCCATGCCCTGTGTTCCAACATGGTGATCCTTATCTGATTCACCTTGCCTCAAATTAGATCCTCCAGTCTGATCTCCGTCAGAATACTCCACATCAATATCAACATTACCAGTGACATCAAACTGGTCTTGACCTCCTATGTCTTCATCATCAATCTCCATCTCTTCAGCATTCTCTGAATCTGCCCTATGTGTTGGAAAATATCCAACACTGTCTCCTTCTTCACTGTCTGTGATCTCTATTATAACAGGTTTCCTCAATTCCTCTATTTTCTTAGCAGCCTTAGAATCATAGAATCCTACATGCATCCTATCTTTAGATTTAACCACCTCCAGTCATGCCGCTTCATCATCACCTATCTCCTTAATCTTAACATAGCTAGGGCCTGGAATAGACGAATAAACATGAAATCTATCCTTCCCTCTGTAAACTTCATATCTCCCCCTCATAAATTTAACTTCATAATTTCAATGTCCCATAGATTACCAATATCACCAGCACAAGTTACTTGACATTAACATTTAAAAATTATCCCTCAATACTCTTAAGTTTATTCAAATCCACTGTACTTTTATTGGCTTCAAGCCACTCAAAAATATCATTAGCAGTTTTAAATTCCATTCCAAGA
This sequence comes from Rubia yunnanensis, assembly GCA_037428765.1. Classification (NCBI taxonomy): domain Eukaryota; kingdom Viridiplantae; phylum Streptophyta; class Magnoliopsida; order Gentianales; family Rubiaceae; genus Rubia; species Rubia yunnanensis. The sequence goes on from CM075063.1 coordinate 68,840,361, forward strand.
ACTTTGATAGTATGAGGATCAGGACATGTTACCTTCTGATAAGGACCTTTCCTTTTGCCTCCAGGATCTTCACTGTCCGTCATCACTGTTCAGGTTTGTCTCCACATTTTCTTCTCTGTGCTCAACATGGTCATCCTCTGGAGACTGAGAAATTTCTTAAGTTTCTTTTTCCTCCGTTGGAGAATTATGGCTTGAAGACATTGTTTGGCAGTGATTTGTTGCAAAGGAGAAAATCTTTGGCAAATATTTTTCAACAAGAATCCGTAGCACACCGGGAAGAGTGAGAGAGTGGCCTAAAAGAGAGGGATATGGACAGATTGAGACAATTTTGAAACCAACACAAACTCTTCACTTCACTTCCTCTTTTGTCGCAAAACCCAATACTTTTTTGTCTTTCCAAGAAAACTAATGATTTTTTTCTCACTTGTCAACTCAAGGCATACCATAACTCTAATTTTGGTAGTTTTCTTTTTCTACCAGCATACCACAACTGTGCAGCTTCCATTTTCGTAGCATTTTTTTAAATTTTTTTTGTTTTCCTAATTTTCTGAACAAAAATAAATTGTAAAAAAAAATATTTACAGCTAAATAAAGTCACAAATTACCTCAAATCTGACAAACACCTAAGTGTTGTCTGAGACTTTTAAAAGTGGCAGTGTCCAATGGCTTTGTAAAAATATCAGCAAATTGCTCAGATGTTAGAACATAGACTACCACAACTTCCTTCCTTTCAACAAGATTTCTAATAAAATGATGCCTTATGTCAACTTGCTTAGTTTAAGAGTGTTGGACTGAATTTTTTGAAATATCAATAGCACTTGTGTTATCACATAAAATCTTCAAAGGGCCCTGATGAATTCCATAGTCGTTCATCATTTGCTTCCTCCATAACAATTGTGCACAACAACTTCCAGTAGCAAGATATTCAACTTCCGTAGTAGACAAAGAGATCAAATTTTGTTTCTTACAGTACCAAGAAACTAAGTTCATACCAATAAAAAAAATCCACCTATAGTGCTTTTTCGATCATCAGCATTACCAGCCCAATCAGAATCACTGTATCTAATTAGATCAGAGTCTTGATTCTTAGAATACCAGACACCATACTTAGAAGTCCCACTTACATATCGAATAACTCATTTGACTGCAGTGAGATGAGATGAGATTCCTTCGAATCAGCTTGAAATCTTGCACATATTCCTTTACTGAAACATATATCTGGTTTACTTGCTATTAAATATAATAGACTCCCAATCATGCCCCTGTATAACTTCTTATCAACTGAGACTCTTTTCTCATCCTTTACCAGTTTGTCAGAAACCCCCATGGGTGTTCGAACTGCCCGGGCATTGCTTAAACCGAATCTCTTTACTAAATTCAAGGCATACTTACTCTGATTTATGAACAGGCCATTTTTTCCTTGCTTAACTTGCAGTCCTAGAAAATATATGGGCTCTCCAACCATGCTCATCTCAAATTCAGCCTGTATAATAGTGACCAAATCTTGTACCATAGATGGTGAAGTAGAGCCAAATACTATATCATTTAACATAAATTTAGGCAATTGGAATTTTTTATGCCTTTTCAAGTACAAACAAGGTGCGATCTACTCCCCCTCGACGATAACCTTTCTTAAGAAGAAAGTTAGTAAGTCATTCATACCATGCCCTCGGTGATGCTTTAAGCCATATAAAGCCTTCTTGAGGTGATATAAATGATGAGGGTAATGAGGATCCTCGAATTCTTTAGGTCGTTCCACATATACTTCTTCATTCACCACACCATTTAGGAAAGCACTCTTGACATCCATTTTATACAGAGTAAAGTTCAAAGAGCAGGCAATAGCAAGTAAAATTTAAATTGACTCTAACCTAGAAACTGGTGCGAATGTTTCATCAAAGTCAACTCCCTCAACTTGTGTATATCCTTGAGCTACCAGTCTGGCTTTGTTTCGAGTAATATGCCTATCAGCATCAGATTTATTCTTGATGATCCACTTTGTGCCGATGACATTTACACCTTTAGGACGAGGAGTGAGATACTATACATCATTTCTTGCAAACTAACCTAGTTCTTCTTACATTACAACAATCCTATATTCGTCCAGTAATGCCTCCTAGTAATTCTTTGGTTCAATGAGAGAGATGAAGCATTGTAATCCTGCCAACTTCCTGTAATCCACCCGAGGAACTGATCGAGTACTCTGTGCCATTGATTCAGGTTGATCTTGTGTTGGAACATAGGATGAGGTAGTGGGGGATAATGTTCCAACATGCTCAGTTTCAACTGGTTCAGTATCACTCTGCTCAGATGTTTCAACATGCAATGGATTTACCTTGTCAGGTTGACTAGGCTGTGTTGGAACATGAGTATTACTAGATTCATCTTCTCCAACATCTAACTTTTTTCCTTCTTCAGAATCATCCAAAATAATATTTATAAATTTCATGAGTGTGTTTGTCCGATGGTTATAAACACGATAAGCTCGGATGTTCACAAAATAACCAAGAAAGATTCTAGTATCACTGCAATTATCAAATTTTGCTAATTGCTCTCTGTCTCTGAGGATGTAGCACTTGCTTCTAAACACATGAAAGTATGAGACATTTGGTTTCCTACCCTTCCAAATCTCGTAGGATGTTTCGGTGGTGAATGGACGCAGATATACTCTATTAATTGTATAGCAAGCTGTGTTAATAGCTTCTGTCCACCATATTTTGTGAATTTCTTTCTCGGCCAACATAACTCAAGCCATCTCCTGCAAGGTTCTAATTTTTTGTTCTACAACACCATTCTGCTAAGGAGTGATTGGTACAGAAAACTCGTGTTGAATCCCGAGCTCATTACAAAAGTCACTGAATTGAGAATTTTCAAACTCTCTACCATGATCACTACGAATTCAAACAATCTTCCCGTCTGGACTTCCTTTTTCAGTACATAACTTTATCACCAAACTTCTAAACACTTCCATCGTATCAGATTTTTCTTTTTGAAAAGCTACCCCTGTAAATCTGGAAAAATCATCAACACAAACAAAGATATACTTCTTTCCACCTATACTAGGTGTATTGATCGGACCCATCAAATCCATATGCAATAATTCCAGATTTCTTGAGGCGGTTATATATTGAACTGAAGAGTGGGGAGATCGAATTTTTTTTACCTTGTTGACATGGTCCGCACACAATTTCGCCCTTGCTTGTTAAGGTAGGCATACCTCATACAACCTTTGCATTTGTAATTTTCACCAATGTTTTGTAATTGATGTGACCAAGCTTCCTGTGCAACAGAAATCCTTCATCATGTTCCGAGATCATACACCTTACTTCCTATTCCAGTAAATAGCAATTATCTGATGATTACCTGAAAGAACCTTGGCTTCTCCGTGTTTCACTATGCATTTTCCTTTCTGAAATTCCAGTCATATTGTCATCACACAATTAACTTATGCTCAGCAGATTGGCCTTTAAGTCTTCAAGAAATAGCACACTAGTGAATACTGGAAATCTTTCAGTCTATAGTTCATCTTTTCCAACCACTTTATTCTTCTTTCCATCACCAAAAGTAACATAACCGCCATCGCATGGTGTGATATTTGTGAGGAATCTTGAGTTCCAGTCATGTGGCAAGAACAACCGCTATCAAAGTACCATGAATCTATGGAATATGATATAAGCGAAGTATGTGCAACAAAGCATGTTCCAGAATGTTGGACAACCTATACTTTTCTAACCATTTTTGTTTTCTGGACTTTGCCTATGTTGGAACATACCAAGAGTTATCGTCCTGCCATTAGGTCTCTGATCAGTTTCTGGCATTGTTTCTCAGAGTGACCTTGATATGAACAGTAGCTGCAGATGAGAGGTTTCCTTTGATGAGGCTTGCCGAACTTTCTCTTTACATCTCGAATATTTGTCTTGAGCGTTAGTGGACTCTTAAGTATCTCTTGTGTCTCAGCCTTGAGTGTGACTGTGTGTTTTGAGTGGATTGGAATACCCAATTCCGTGTCAATCTCCAAAGTTATTTCTCATGTCTAGAATATCGTCGAAGTTTGCTTCTCAAGAGTTCACCTTAGAAATTACTGCTTCAGAAGTCTCAACTCTCTTGGTTTCTAAAATTAGCTTTTCATTCAAATCTTCATTTTCCTTTTTAATTTTGGAAACTTCCACACGCAATTCTTTTTCTATCTCCATCAAATGCATTTTTTCTTCCTTCAGCTCTTTGTTTGTATCAACTACTTGGAGCCACATACCATACATCTTTTCATAAGTGATGTAGATTTCTTCATCACTTACAGCAAGTTCATCATCTTCATTACTGGATACTTCATACGAGTCTTTGTTGGAACATAAGGCTTCATTTTTGTCTGATGTGTTGGAACATCCATCGTCTGATGCATCATAAATTTTGCTCCAAATGCCACATAGTTACTTGTGAGTTCCTCTTCGTCTTTGCCGTCCTCTTCATCTTCACTCCATGAGGTGACATATGATTTTCCTTGCTTTTTCTGGGTATTTGCACATGCATCCTAAATATGACCATATCCTTCACATTCTCTGCATTGAATTCGTCCAGGCTGCTTTGGTTCACCACTTTGATTTCTAGAGAACTTCTGATTTCCTTGTTCAAATCTCGTACCACGATTGCCTCTAAATTCCGGTGGCCTCGGTCTATTTCCACCATACCTTTCCTGAGATTTCTTGTTTACTACTTTCTTCAGCATTCTTGAGAAGGTTTTCGTGATAAGTGCAAGTTTGTAAACTCATCATCACTGTCAGATTCATGATTATACTTTGATGACGAATATTTTGAATGCCAACTCCTTTTGAACCTTTTTTGTAGTCTGCCGGAATGTCATTTCATATGTCTGTAATGATCCCATTAATTCATCTAGGCTCATGGTGGCTACATCTCTTGCTTCTTCTATTGCTGCGACCTTCATTGAAAACCTTTTGGGGAGTGATCTCAAGGTCTTTTTCACCAATTTAGCTTCTTTGTAGTCTTTTCCAAGTTGATACGCCATATTGGAGATGTCCCCGAGTTTTCTGTTGTATATAGCAATAGTGTCCTCCATCTTGAGTTCCTCAAACTTAGTAGCCAACATCTGTAGTTCAGATTCTCAAACTCCACTAGTTCCTTCATGAACAATTTGCAGAATATCCCATGCTTTCTTGTCTTGATGACATGTAGAGATGAGTTTGAACTGGTTTTCATCAACCGCAGTGAAGATAGAGTTTAGTGCTTTTGAATTCGCCAGAGACGCCTTGAGGTTATCATGAGACCAAGTAGATTTGTCTTTGAGCTTTTGCTCCCTTTGACTTGACTTTCCTTCTTTCTCCTTAGAGCTTGTATCAGCATCTTCAGTAGGGTGATTCCACTCATTTTCAACATAGTACCACGCAAGTTCATCCAGTGAGTTGATGAAAACTCTCATGCGTGCCTTCCAATAATTGTAGTTATTGCCTTCCAGCAGCGGTGGCCGAGACACCGAAACTCCTTCTTTGGTTGCCATGGTAAAACCGGATCACACTTTTCTTACCACAACCAAGGGAAAAAATAAGTGACCAAGCTTTGATACCAAATGAAATTTGGTTTACCGAATTCTCTTAATTATTACTAGTATGTTCCAACATAACCTATTTAACCAAGTATGCAATAAAGCATAGCATTAAAGACACGACGCTTGGTTATGCAGTTCGGTGAAATCCACCTATATCTGCGGGGCCTGACCTAGTTCAGAATGAATCCACTAATCAGAAAGATACAGTACAAAGTACACCATACAAAATACTTATCTTTACTAATCAAACGTGTGAATTCTTCTAGCTCCCCTAGCTACCGATCCGCCTTGATCAGACTCCCTCTGACCTCGAAACTCGTCGACACTGGATCTCCTCCTCCCGAGGAATTAAGGTATACGATTCTGAACTTTGAACAGCATGTCATGTTTGTTGGAACATAGAATTCTGACTCTTTGAAATTCTCTCGGAAGAATGAAAATATGTGTGCAGATTTTCCCTATTAAATTCGTGAGTTTAATGCAGCCGTGGTGTCCCATTTTAAAGCCATGAGCAGATCGGAACTCTCCATGATTAGCTCCATAATATTCATATTCCTTATCTGCTTCTGAAGCATATCCAAATCCCATAAACAAAGAGATTTTTCTCATCACAATATCTCCCATATATTCGATAATATCAATACCATATTTGTAAGAATTTTCCATAAACCAACTATGCTTCTTCCAACGCCTATCATATAGCATAATATTCTAATTTTCATAAATCACAAATACCACAATATTATGGTATTATTTTTCCGTAAAACCCTGATTGGTGTTATAACATGAAAAGTTTTTCGTTTCCAAATATGTTCACAAATTGCCAATTAAAATATTCAAATAACACCACTTAACTTTACAATAAGAAGTTGAATCTCCTAGGCTCGTGATGATTTGGCTGCCCAAAAAAAGTAATACAAATTTACGGGGAAGTTGGTGCAGAAGCTGTTGACGAGGAAGAGAAACCTGAAGACTTCTGAATTACAACTGGCACCTCATGAATCAACAGGGGCCTTTTTGGCTCTCGCTATTTTCAAATCGTTGACAATCCTTCTTGTATTTGTGTTTTCTTAGGTTTGTAAATGAAAGTCTGTTTCACCTAAAGTCTCTACTTTTACGCCAAGTTGTTTAATGTTTGGTGTTGAAACACGAAATAAAAACACAGTGCACACACAACTTGTTTACGCAGTTCAGTGCAATTACACCTACATCTGCGGGGCCTTGCCCAGATCAGAAACCATTCACTAGAAAGCAGTCTTTAGTACAAGAAGCTTAACTTAAATACTAATCCATTGCTAACCTACAGAGTGAATGTTGTGAGATCCCCTCACTGCCGATCCTACGTCGTTGAACCCTCACGATCAACACGTCTCCCTGGATCTCCTCCTCCCGAGGAATTAAGGCTTCCTTGTTTCTGATCTTTACGAACTTGGTCAGATGAATAAACACTCCTCCAAACACCACAGGCAGATCGCTCCAAACTTCTCACGTAGAGATGAATTCTTGGTCGCTTAATTGATTGCGCTGTATCTTCTTGTATTTGTATCCATCGCAATCCTACCTTCTGTCAACCTCTTTCCTTGTCTAACTCTACCATGAATAGACTTCTAAACTAAGGAAAGATCTAATTCTAATCTGGTATTTAAATGGACAATCCTTCATCAATAGGACTTGTACCATAAATAAACTACTTAATCACTTCTTAACTATTACAGGAATATTCGTTTACCAGAATTAGATTGCCACGAAATAAGATAATAATCTTCACAATATTCTGATTTGATCGCATAAATATACTCCATAATATGCTCCATAAATCGTGGACAAAATCCTGCGTTCGGAAAACCTAGATATCGGTGTTAAAACACCAGATCACCAGAATTCGCAATATGCCATAAATAAATCCAACTCCCGAGGACTCTACAATATTCCCCTTGGCATATTGGTGAATTCAACAGCACAACTAACATAGACAACCAGATAGCACAATTCCCCAAATATTCAGACCGAACATAAAGCAATCAGAATCAATTCAGAATCATTCAAAATCAAAAATCTTTAAGTTTCTCCCCCTGAATTCAGTAATATGTCAAGAAACCAAGAAAACCAGAAAAAGAAACCAAGAAAACCAGAAAAAGAATTATTCCAAACTATCATTTGACTCCTCGGATCCAACACTGTCCGAAGCACCATCATCCGACCCATTTGCATCCTGAGTTGCTGCTAACAAATCTCCTCGTTCAGCTTCCAAAGCAGCCAACTCCCCCTGAATTTTTACTATAGCAGCCTGATGACGCCCAAGAAGTTCTTGACATGCTGCTGCTCTCGCCTCAATAGCTCTTAACCGGGCTGCACCTGCAGCCGAGCATTCTGTTGCTGGAGGCGTCCAGGGTAGATCCTTCACAATACGACCACTCAAGGTTCTGAGGGTCGGCCGTAAAGCTTGGGTAGATATCACTTCATCAGATTCCCTTGCGACAACACCCCCTTTTTGCAGGACCATTGAGATGACACAGGGATGTACTAGGGCTTCCTTCCTAGTCTTCCGGGCACAGTCCATAACATCATTGAATACCAACCTTCCCAAATTAACCCTATGCCTCGCTCCCAGACTATAGAGAAGTGTAGCCATTTCTTTGGTAACACTTGTATTGTTAACCGAAGGGATCCAGTTGTGAACGGCTACCATGTACAGGCAATAATATCTGGAGGTTAGATTTGATGCAGGTATCTGCTGTCTGCCAGTCAGTGGCCAAGTGCTTTCCACCCCTCATGTTAACTCCACTGCCACTTCATCATAGTTTTCTGGCATTCGGTGTTGGAACACCGCCTGGACATTCCTGGTAGTGCCACGCTGCAGACATCGATTCACAGCCTCGGGGGAGAATTCAAAAATTTCCCCACGCACGTACACTCTATGAAACCAAGAAGAATCTTCGCTTTCACAATCCTCCTTCAGATTTGCGTAAAACTCCATCACCAACTGCTTATTGTACTCAGCAAAGCACGTGGCAGCTTTAAGTACTTTGAGGTATTGTAGGAAATCAGTGAACCCACACTCTCTGTACTTCTCGGCATCGGCTGGCCTTTCTGCCAGTATTTTTCTTCCACTGATGAACTCCATTTTCTCTTGACTAGTCTCATCATAAAACTCAAGGCAGATAGCCTTACTAACCTCAGGAGCAGGTAGTGTCCGAGACTCCATTTGTTCAGCTGATCTATTCAGTCGATCTGCCCGCAACTTCTTCAATTTCTGTCCAATTGGCTCATCACTATCATCACTTGCAGCCATACTCTTGTTTCTGCACTGCTTTGACCGTCGAACCTTTTTGGATGCAGAGGCCTCATCTCCTCTGGTCTTCTTGGACAACTGAGGGGTAGGTAATTCCCCAGACTCAGGTGGTGTTTCAACACCCACCTCTATACTCTTCCTCTTAAGTCCACGGGTTTTTCTGGCTTCTGGAGGTGTTTCAACACCAATACCAAGACCCTCAGGGGTGTGCTCCCTCTCAGCAGAGCTCACAGCTGGTGTTGGAACACCAGTATCAGGCATATCAGTGCCCCCTAACCTTTCCACAGCAATATCCTCACTGCTCACAGGAGCATCCTCATAACCTGTCCCACTTTCAGTAACTCCCCCTGCACATACTTCCTCTTCTTCACTGTCACTAATCTCCACCACTGGAATGGGTAACTGTCTCAACCGTTCTTGAAACTGAAATGCAGACTCATCAAAGATTTCCATCTCTTTGCCACTTGCTTTGGCAAAGTCAGTAGATTTAACTACTTTAACCCAGGGTTGTACAACAGCATTATCACCTAGGCTTTTAATAACAGGCCTGTGCAGAGACCCTATTCTCGTGTAGATAGTGAAGTACTTATCTATTTCATCTCCTACTTTATATTGTTCTCCAAAATCTACTCCAACCAACGTGGCATTAAACTTACTAATGTCACAGATTTCTCCAATTCCACCGGTTAGCAACTCCTTTAGATTAAATCCATTTACCTTTCCACGCAAATTCTTATATTTTCGAAGATCTACATAATCTCTATTCTGAACCATCCACTCAATAAATTCAAGAGCAGAGCAGAAGTAAATTCCATCGAAAATGAAAGACTGATCAAACCTTGGCTTAGGTCGTCGACCTTTTATTCCACCCCACTGTGTCAGTCTCTGTTCTCGACCTCCAAAGAGCTCATCCAGGTCTGCATCAGAGTCGAGCTCTTCAATTCTCGGATTTTCAGGCACTCGCACATTGACAGAATCTCTGACCAATTTCTTGAACTTAGAACTCGCCATTGTCAGGGAGCTGTTGGTTGGGCTACGAAAATATGAGGGTTTCTGCAAACTTCAGGTTGCAAAAAAAACTTGTGGGAGCTCTGTTTGGGAAGATGAACAGTTGAAGAATTTGAGTTTGTGAGGGAATTAACCACTTGTCACTTTCACTTACCTTTTTCGAAAACCGTAAAGCCACTCTACTTTTTCTTCTTTCACAATACCACATGCGCAATTTTAGGCCCAGTATAACCTTTTGGCCTAAAGTTAATCATTCTGGTCTTCTTCCACTATATTCCCCGGTGTTTAAACACCACTTCTCATATTTTTAGTATTTTCGATATTTCCCTTTTTTTCACTGTATTTAAAAGAAAACATAACAGTAAATAATACTACAACAAGGAAAAATCAGAGTACCTTACATTCGACAGACACCCAAGTGCTGTCTGAGGCCTTCAAAAGTCTCACCATCCAGAGGTTTTGTAAAGATATCAGCCAGTTGTTCTGCTGTTGGTACATACTGGACTACGACCTCTCCTTTTTCAACCAAGTCCCTAATAAAGTGATGTCGAATATCGATGTGCTTTGTCCTCGAGTGTTGCACAGGATTCCTGGAAATATCAATGGCGCTTTTATTATCACATAGAACTGTCAGACACACATCATTGAACCCATAATCTCTCATCATCTGCTTCATCCATAATAACTGCGCACAACAACTCCCGGCAGCTAAGTATTCTGCTTCAGCCGTAGACAGTGATATAGAATTCTGTTTTTTACTGTACCAACTAACAAGATTTGATCCAGCAAAGAAGCATCCACCAGTGGTACTCTTACGATCATCGGCATTCCCGGCCCAGTCAGAATCACTGAAACCTATCAACTGCGAATCCTTGTTTCGAGAAAACCATACTCCATACTCCACTGTTCCACTTATATACCGAATAATCCTCTTCACGGCTGACAGATGTGACTCCTTTGGATTAGCTTGATAGCGAGCACAAATACCAACACTCAGACAAATGTCTGGTCTGCTTGCAGTTAAGTACAACAGACTGCCAATCATACTCCTGTACAACTTTTGATCAACACTTTGACCCAGTTCATCTTTTGTAAGCTTGTCGGTGGTAGCCATTGGAGTGCGTACTGCCTTTGCACTTGTAAGTCCGAATCTCTTGATCAAGTTTTCAGCATATTTCTATTGATTGATGAAAATACCATTCTTCTCTTGAGTAACCTGTAATCCCAGAAAGTATGACAATTTTCCTACCATGCTCATTTCGAACTCCTGAGTCATTAAGTCAACAAACTCCTTCACCAATACTGAAGAGGTAGATCCAAAGACAATATCATCCACATAAATTTGTGCGATGAGAATATTTGTCCCCCTACGCAGCACGAATAGTGTACGGTCCACTCCCCCTCGACGATATCCTTTCTGAATCAGAAAGGTTATCAGTCGCTCATACCATGCATGAGGTGCCTGCTTGAGTCCGTACAGTGCTTTATTCAATCGATAGACATGGTCAGGAAAGTGTGGATCTTCAAATCCCTTAGGCTGTTCTACATAAACTTCCTCCTTTACTAGGCCATTCAGGAACGCACTTTTGACATCCATCTGATGAAGATTAAAATCCAGAATACATGATATTGCCAACATCAGTCTGATCGACTCTAATCTGGCTACTGGTGCAAAAGTTTCATCAAAGTCAACCCCTTCAACTTGAGTGTACCCTTGAGCAACTAATCGCGCTTTATTCCTTGTGACGTTACCCTCCGCATCAGATTTGTTCTTAAAGATCACTTGGTTCCGATCACATTCACATGATCCGGTCGGGGGGTAAGGTACCAAACATTGTTTCTCTCGAATTGCTGCAGTTCTTCTTGCATTGCCGAAACCCAATATTCATCGAGAAGAGCGTCTTTGTAGTTTTTTGGCTCAGTGAGAGAGATGAAACAAGATAGTCCTGCCAATTCTCTGTAATTTACCCGTGGTTGATCCCTTAATTGCATGTGTCTAGTCGGATGCTGTTCTGATTCATGAGTTCCAGCTTCCAGAGTTTCAACACCAGTTGACGATGCTGGTGTTTCAACACCAGTAGGAGTCACTGGTTCAAAGGCATCATTCTCACCGATAGTGTCGTCCTCTGAATCATCAACCACCACATTGATAGACTCCATGACCGTACCAGAACGTTGATTAAGCACTTGGTAAGCTCGACTGGTAGGAGAATAACCCAAGAATATACCTATATCACTTCTAGATACAAATTTAGCTATGGGCTCCCGGTCCTTCAGAATATAACACTTACTGCCAAAGACATGGAAATACGACACATCTGGTTTCTTCCCCTTCCAAATCTCATATGGTGTCTTTTCGGTAAACGGACGCAGATATACTCTGTTGATGGTGTAGCATGCAGTGTGTACCGCCTCAGCCCAGTATCTAGCATTAATTTTTCTCTCGGCTAACATTGCTCGTGCCATTCCCTGCAGTGTTCGATTCTTTCTCTCCACAATACCATTTTGTTGAGGAGTTATGGGGGCAGAGAACTCGTGGTGTATGCCAAGTGTCTCGCAGATGTTATGAAACGTAGAATTTTCAAACTCTTTTCCATGGTCACTCCTGATACGTGCAATTCTTACTTGAGTGGTTCCTTTTTCAACATGTAGTTTGTGCGCCAAGTTCTTGAATACCCCAGCAGCTTCTGACTTCTCTTTTAAAAATGATACCCACGTATACCTCGAGAAGTCGTCTACACAGACGAAAATATACTTCTTTCCTGCCACACTCGGAGTATTAACCGGCCCCATCAAGTCTATATGTAGTAGTTCCAGAAGTATTGACGTTGAAACATCATGTACGGCATGGTGTGGTATCCGGGTTTGCTTTCCTTCTTTACATGACCCACAGACTATCTCCTTGTTATCACTGATCTCGGGAATACCTCTGACTGCCTTCAGTCTGGAAATACGAGCTAAGGATTTGTAATTTATGTGTCCCAATTTTCTGTGCCACATTGTACTGAGTTCATTTTTTTGAGTTGAAGCATGTGACATCTTGGTCGAGCAAATAACAATTATCCATTGATCTAGAACCAGTGAATGCTTCAGTACCATGGTTGACTACACACTTCTCTTTGTCGAAAAACACCGTCATTTCATTGTCACAAATATGGCTAATGCTCAACAGGTTAGCTTTCAGACCTTCCACCAGTAATACATCTTGGAACACAGGAAGCCCTTTAATGACTAACTCACCTTTTCCGATTATTCTACTTCGCTTCCCATCACCAAATCTAACATGTCCACCAAATCCAGGTTTGAATTTTTGAAGAAATTCAGGTATTCCAGTCATATGCCTTGAGCACGCACTATCGAAATACCAAGAGTTTCCTGTATGTGCCCCAAAACAAACGAAACTTTAAAAACAAACATCTTGAGATTTTCGAACCCATACCTGGTTTACTGATCGATGGATGTGATTAGGATTTTGATTGACACGTGTGTTCAGAAATCCAGTTCTGTATCCTCCAGTGTTAAGCCGATGCCTTGACTTATATTCTGGCATGGTGTTGAAATACCGATCTGCTGTGTTGACAGACAGTGTCCTAAGCAGCTTAAAACACCTGTTCCTGACATGCCCTTGAGCTCCACAGTATCCACATCGTCTGATCCTCTTGATAGGATAGTTTTTCTTGATTATGCTTGGAGCTGGTACACCTTGATCTGCCTCATTTTTTAACACATTCACTGTCATTTCATAACCAATTCCATATTTGGTCGTCTGTCCCATTCGTAGACAGTCTTCGAGCTTAGCTTTCCCTGTATTGAGACGTCTAATAGCTTGTTCTGCTGCCTCTGCTCGTTGCACCACTTTAGTAAATTCCTTCTTAAACTTATTCAGTTCTCCAATTGCCTCTTCCTTTTCAAGTTCATTCACTTTAACTTTCTCACTCAGTCTCTTGTTCTCAAACTTGGCTCTTTGTTTTCATCAGCCACTTTTAACCACATCTTGTACATCTCCATGCTTTCCTTGCGAATGTCATCATCACTAATGCTTCTAGTCTCTTCATCTGAGCTACTACTATCTTCTTCATTCAGCATACCGAGACCGTCCGTAATAGAGTCTTCTAACTCCACCATTGACACACCAAAAGCAACATGATTTGTATACTCTTCTCCATCCTTAACATCATCTCCTCCGTCATCATCACTCCAGGTTGTAGCATACGATTTTCCTTGCCTTTTAAGCGTATTGGCACACTCAGCTTGTATGTGTCCAAAACCTTCACATTCTCTGCACTGGATTTTCCTGTTCAGATTCAGATTTGTCAATTTAATCTTTGGTCTTTCAACACCAGTTGCTTGACCGAATCTTGGAGTGGAGTTGGCGTTAGGATTTTTGCTCCGACTTGACTTATCTTGAGATTTCCTGCCCATCTTCTTCATAAATCTGGAGAAGTTTCTGGTAATGTTCGCAATTTCATCGAAATCTTCATTATCCGTAAGATCATCTGCCTTTCCAGAGTTTGTGCTTGAAAAAGCCATCTCTTTCTTTCCCATTTTTGTTTCCAACATCTCCATCTCATAAGATTCCAGAGATCCCATAAGCTCATCAAGAGTCATTGTCCCAATCCTTCCATTTTCATTAATTGCTGTGACCTTCATATTGAACCGTGGAGGTAACGCCCTCAACACTTTCCTGACAAGTTTTTGATCTTTGTACTTTTTGCCAAACTGAAACGCCTTGTTTGCAATATCTCGGACTCGTCCATTAAACTCAGAAATAGTCTCATCTTCACGCATCTTCAATTCTTCGAATTTTGACGTATAATATTGTAACTTTGATTCCCTAACAGAGCTTGTCCCCTCATGATACGTTTGTAACACATCCCATGCTTCCTTCGCAGTCTCACAATTTGAAATCATCTTAAACTGATCTTCATCCATTGCTGTGAAGATGGCATTCAACGCCTTTGAGTTGGACACGTGTGTTTTATGCTCATCAGGAGAAAATTTAGAGAATGGTTTGGCCGTCGATGAGCTTGATCCTGTAGTTTCGTCACTTGAAGGTAGAGTGTACTGATTTATGACATAGTTCCAGGCTTGATCATCTAGTGCTCCAATGAACACTTTCATACGTGCCTTCCAATAAGCATAATTACCTTGTTCCAGCAACGGTGGTCGCGTGACCGAAGCCCCTTCCTTTGGTGCCATGGTGAAACCTGATCTCACTCTCCCTGTATAGGGGTCAGCAAGTGCCTTGCTCTGATACCAATTGAAAGTCTGTTTCACCTAAAGTCTCTACTTTTACGCCAAGTTGTTTAATGTTTGGTGTTGAAACACGAAATAAAAACACAGTGCACACACAACTTGTTTACGCAATTCGGTGCAATTACACCTACATCTGCGGGGCCTTGCCCAGATCAGAAACCATTCACTAGAAAGCAGTCTTTAGTACAAGAAGCTTAACTTAAATACTAATCCATTGCTAACCTACAGAGTGAATGTTGTGAGATCCCCTCACTGCCGATCCTACGTCGTTGAACCCTCACGATCAACACGTCTCCCTGGATCTCCTCCTCCCGAGGAATTAAGGCTTCCTTGTTTCTGATCTTTAAGAACTTGGTCGGATGAATAAACACTCCTCCAAACACCACAGGCAGATCGCTCTAAACTTCTCACGTAGAGATGAATTCTTGGTCGCTTAATTGATTGCGCTGTATCTTCTTGTATTTGTATCCATCGCAATCCTGCCTTCTATCAACCTCTTTCCTTATCTAACTCTACCATGAATAGACTTCTAAACTAAGGAAAGATCTAATTCTAATCTGGTATTTAAATGGACAATCCTTCATCAATAGGACTTGTACCATAAATAAACTACTTAATCACTTCCTAACTATTACAGGAATATTCGTTTACCAGAATTAGATTGCCACGAAATAAGATGATAATCTTCACAATATTCTGATTTGATCGCATAAATATACTCCATAATATGCTCCATAAATCGTGGACAAAATCCTGCGTTCGAAAAACCTGGATATCGGTGTTAAAACACCAGATCACCAGAATTCGCAATATGCCATAAATAAATCCAACTCCCGAGGACTCTATAGTAAATATGGAAATGAGTTGATGAAATGCTTTTTTTTTACGCCAAGATGGTTGTTCTCTCAAGTTCTTTGGATTGCAGCTGCCATTCTTAGGAAATGCAAAGAAAGTTATATCATCAGTTGTCATTCTTAGGAAAAATGTTACTCCACCTGTCCCCCTCCTTTTTGCACAATTGTTTTTTACACACGATTTTCTATCAAAGTTTAACTGCAAATTTGAATACATATATGAACAACAATATTATCGTATATGATATTGTTCAAATCATTGGAACAAGTAGTTTTCAAATATTAAATTTTTATTTGTCATTATTATACGTAAGTAAAGATATTAACAGTCAAATACATGTCTTGGACAGCATGCAAAAAGTACTGGTAAAAAAAGAAGTGGGATATATGGAGTAACTAATTTAAGGTATATCATCATGTTTGTAGTGTTTTGGTTCGGACCGCATAAAGAATTATTTTCTCCACCATTTTAAAATCTTAGAGGTCGTTTGGTATGCATACCATACACGGTGATTATAAATTCTGCGTATTTTAGGATTGGTAGAACTGTTTGGTTGACGGAAAGTAGTAAATACATGGGAAGTTGTAATTCGGAGGAAATTAAATTTCCCACATAACGTGGGAAATATGTTACCGAGTACCTCCTCGGTCGAATGCAATTCTGCGATGCTTTTGTGTGATATTACACTTTTATCCTAACTATGGCGCGTAAAACGTTATGGTTTCCCTCCTTCACGCGGCAATTTTTTACAAAATCGTTAGATTCCAAAGAAACAAATGAAGTCAACCAAACAACATGCAGAAAATTAATTCATAGGAAATATAGAATCCGCATGTGCAACCAAACACGATTTGTGTATATTGTAGAAATTTGATCACGGAAACAACTTCCCATGAAATACAAATTATCGCAGAATTGAATTCCCACATGAACCAAACGACCCCTTAGCCTCAACAATCAATTCCAGTTCCGACCTCTCGAAGAGGAGAAAATTCTTAGTCTGGCGCTACCGTAGTGCGTCATGGCATGACGCAAGGGAGGACGCACGCATTTGCCTCATATTTTCTATTCCTTTTTAGTAGACAGAAAAAAAAAATTTAAAAATAAATTAGAGGATGCTTTCATGAATGCGTTATCTAAATGCATCATTTTCAAACTTTTAGAATGAAAATAAAAACAAAAATAATTTCGAGTGTGCATTCAGATAAAAAATTAAATAGTATTGCTATACTTTAACTTAAATATATTGTAAAGTACATATTTAGTTAATTGACAATTTGTGAAAAATATGCAAATATAAAATAGCTTGTGATGAAACATCAAAGAATGAAATTCGGGGAGATAAAAGGTATTTGAAATGAAATCCGAGAGGCAATATTTCCGTCTAAGAGTTGTGATTGAAGAATATATCAATTCCTATATTTATGTGATTGATTTTTATTTATGAAAATTGGAATTGATTTGATAAAATCCTTTTCGAAAAGGATTTGGTTTGATTTGATGTAATATATTTTAATTCCTTTATTTAAGATAGTTAATTTGATAATTCCTATCTCCAAGAGATTTGATTGTAATCAGAATATTAAATGGAGAAGAAATTATTTTCGCACAGAAGAAGATGTGTGCAACTAGTATAAATAGAAGGCATTTTACTGAGTTACGTACTTACGCTTTTAATCGAACAAAATCTGCATCCAAGTTTCATTATTTCTTAGTGCGTAAGAGCTTTTATTCTGTATTCCAACATGATCGTAATTGTTTGATCAAGTTCAGAATGTATACCTTAATTCCTCAGGAGAAGTGATGTGTTCATTTTGTATGGTTATTTTGAAACTTTTTGGACTCACTTTTGTACACTTTTGTATTCTAGATCTTGTATTTTTCCTTGAAATTCTCTTACGAGAGTTAAGAGTAACTTTTGCGCTCTTATTAATTTTCTAGGGAATTTTGTGGGACAAGACAATTATATTGAGATTTCAAGAATTTGAAGACTAGCTTTAGAGATTAGAAGACTTAAAAACATGAAGACACAAGAAGTGAAGAAGTGGAGAGGAAGACTTGGGCAAGAAAAGAAAGCTTTGAAGATTCAGCAAATTCATCTGTCGTGAGTTGCGACAAGGCTATCGCGAGTCGCGACACTGCTTCCAGCTACCTTACTTTTTTGCTTTTGTCTTGTACCATAAATACCAACTTTTATCTTCTCTCTTACGAAGTCTTCTTCCAAAATTTTCCCCTTTTGAAACTCTAGTTTTACCCTTTTTTTTCATCTATTTTCATCTTTGATTATGTTGGATTTGCTTATGAACATTAGTATAGACTCTAGTAGCTAATTATAGTCTTGGGAGCAATTGACTATAGCTTCTTTGCCCACGTCTTGAGAATCATTTCTACCTATTTAATGCTTTGTCTATTATGACTTTATGAAGCTTTAGTGCGGGTTGTTGATATCCTTTATGTGATTTGAAGTTGATGACATGAAATGCTTGTATGATACTTGTTAGGAGTTCATGAAAGTAGCTAATTTCTCCTCTTTTGACTTGAAATCCAAGAGCATGATTTAGGGTTTCTAATTGGTTTGTTGTATTACTTGCTAGATAAATATGATGATGTTGAAACCTTTGTCATGTTTATTTTAAGGTAGCAAATAGGAGAAATCATTGAATGTCGATGATTATTGGCTAATATTAGTAAATGCATTAATTGGTTCAATACTTAGGCATCTGGTTTAATGTTTTTAAGTGTTATCAAGCTTGTTGACTCTTTGTACATAATGACATTAATGGGATATCTTTAGTCGTTTCTCGACTAGAGGGGGACATTAGTGAGGTTTACAAGGGATATAGAATTCACTCTTGTAAACTACCATCAAATAAGAATGGAAGATTTATCTTCATAATAAGTAGTCAAAGTAACAAATAGGTTGTGGATTCAAAGATAGATAAGGGGCTTGGAAGTGGAAATCAGTTGTGTCCAAGGTCTCGTACTTTGCATTAATTCACTCTTTGTAGTTTGTTGAACATTTAGCTTAACTTCTTGTTTACGATAGTTTCTTTGTCTTTTAAATTCGTAACTTAGAAAAACCAACCAAACCTTCCCCTCCATTTTTAATTGCTTATATATCTATCTATATATATGTATATCCATGCTTATATCCACTTTATATGCATGAACCCTTAGGGAAATCCCTCTAATTCGTGGACAACCCGAATTTTCCACTATCTAATTAATTGTATTTAGGAACCCTTTTACGGATATACATTATAACTTTGAGAGGTCTGGCAATGACCTCCCCAATTTTGGTGTCGTTGCCGAGGAAGAGACATTTATTTTGAAGTGTTTGGGCATGTTTGTGTTAATATGTTTTCTAATTTGGTTTTTAGTTGATTTTTTGTTAGCTTGGAGACAAATTGTTCGAGTTCTTGGTGTATGGTTCATACTCGATCCTCTTCACAAGAACCCTTACATTGCGACCCCGAGTTAGTGTTGAACTTAAAAAGGGCTAGGAGACTCTCTTTAGAAAGTGTGAATAGCATCCCTCTCAGAGACCATTTTGGTGGACATTCTACTTCCATGGATCATCAAGACGAGCATCTGGAAGGAGAACCTCAACACCCTCACCTTCAATGAGGAGGTGTTCCATTGAGGAAAATTGTATTGAGGGAGACTATTTCTCCCAACCTTGAGAAACAACCTATATGCATTACATATCCAGCGGTTGGACTGAATGGACATTTTGAACTAAAGTCCAAGTTGATACACTTGCTAGCTTCCTTTCTTGGTAGGCAAGGGGAAGACCTCAACAAACATCTCTCTGACTATCATATGGTTCATTGTGGTATGATTCCCGAAGGAGTTGATGGAGAGCTTTACAAGTTGAAGGCTTTCCCATTTTCACTAAGAGATGCCGAAAGGGATTGGCTCCACTACCTTCTATCCAGGAGCTTTGACTTATGGATCGAGTTGAAGAGCAAGTTTCTTGCCAAGTACTTCCCGACCACATAGTCTGTCACCTTGAAGAAGGAGATTAGCAATATCCTCCAATGGCATGAAGAGTCGTTCTACAACTATTGGGAGAGGTTCAAGAAACTTCTTTCTAGTTGTCCATACCATGGCTATTCGGAGGGAAATTTGGACTATTATTTCTACAATGGTCTTCTTGATGAGGAGCAAAGGCTAGTGAGGGGAGCTTGTGCTGGTTCCATTGGAAACAAGGCTTCGGGAGCGGCTATGAAGCTTTATGAAAAGTTACCCGAGAAGTCTAGAACTATTAGTTCAAGGTCTGATTTGAGAAGTCAAAACCCGAATAACACAAGTACTCCGCTAATAATGGAAATCTTGAGGATGAAATGTTGGCTCTCACTTCTATGGTGAAATCTTTGATGACTAAATCCAGAAATGTGCCACATGTAAAGTCTTGTGAAATTTGTTCATTGCGCATCATATGGTTGCTTTCCCTCATTTGCAAGATGATTATGTTGAGGAGATAAGTGCCATGTGATACCAAGGATATTAAGGATATCAAGGGAATAAAGGTTATCAAAGAGGTTAAGGCTACTAAAATCGTCCTTACAATGCAGGTAATCCTGATCACCCAAATCTCTAGTATGGAAATGCACAAGGGGGTCAAAATGCTCAACCTTATCACCTACTCAACAACAATATCATACTTCTCAACCAAAATTTCAAAGGCTTCAAGATAATCCCCATAATCAAGGCGAGAGTTTGGGCTTATCAAAAGATGAATTCATGCAAGCCACCGGGAAGTTGAGTTTATGTACTGAAGAGGCTGATAAATTCCAAGATAAGGGCAAATTAAGTATCAATAATTTAGATACTCAAGTGAGTCAAATGGCTCAAATCTTGAATCGAATTGAGTCAATAGATTCGGACAAACTTACTTCTCAAGCGGAGTTGAATCCTCGCCAAAATGCAAGGGCTATCACCTTGAGAGGTGGCGAGGATGTTGGCACTTCCCGAGATAATGGTGGGATTTTTGAAAATGAGCCTAAAAGGGTTGAAGTATTTGATAAAGAAATGAAGAAAGAGGCCAAGACATTGGCCAAGGAGAAAGTGAGCAAGGGGAAGGAGATCAAAAAAGAGATCGTCATGGAAAAATTGGCTTCCCATTCTGACCCATCATCCCCTCCTCACAAGAAAGCAAAGATAGCGGAAGTTCCTATCTATATGTTGGAACCACCATTTCCATCGCCTTTGAAGGATAGGAGAAAGAAGGAGGACAACAAAGACATTTACGAAGTTTTTTGTAGATGTGAGATAAATATTCCTATCTTGAATGCAATTTAACAAATTCCTAAATATCCTCAATTTCTTAATGAATTGTGTGTTGTGAATATAAATCAAAGAGCAAGTAATAAACTTAAGAGTGGGAAAAATGAACATGTCTCCGCTTTGTACCAAAAGGAGTTACCCCCTAAGTGTAGCAATCCCGACATGTTCACGATCCCTTGCATGATAGGAAATACACATTTTGAAAAATCTATACTTGATTTAGGTGAATTAATAAATGTGATTCATTACTCTTTGTATGAAAACCATAATTTAAGTACTTTGCACAAAATTGAGGTGGTAATACAATTGGTCGATCCTTCTAGTGCATACCCTAAGGGTATTGTCGAGGATGTGTTGGTTAAGGTTGATTTCTCAATACTTCCCATGGATTTTTATGTCCTTGATATGGAGCATAATAAACATGCTGCCTCGATTTTGTTGTGGATGCAATTTTTGAAAACCTCAAGGAAAATAATAATTGATGTGCATAATGGTACCCTCGCCATGGAATTTGATGTGATTAAAGTATATTTTAACATTAATGACTATGAAATATCCTATTGAGGAACACTCTTGCTATGCTATGGATATTGTTGAAAATGTTGTGCAACAATATGTTTTTGAATTGAGTGGTGATTATTCTTTGTTAGTCGCTTTAGAATGTGATATTATTGAAGTGCTCCATGTATATTCCATGAGCACTAACTTGCAAGGGAGCTTTGAATAATTGAACATTCTTCAAGAGATGAGTTCAAACCCTTCTCCTCTCCCCTTAGAGAAGCCCAAGAATCACGAAATCCTTCCATCACTTGTGAAAGCTTTGGTTGTTGAGCAAAAGCATTTTCTAAGTGACTTCAAGTATGCATTTCTTGGGGAAGGAGAGACACTCCCGGTCATCATTTCAAGCAAGATAGAGCAAGAGGATTAGCTAATGGTGGTATTACGGGAAATAAGGAAGCAATTGAATGGACTATTTTCGATATCAAAGGCATAAGTCCATCCACTTGCATACTCTTAATCTTGTTGGAAGATAATGCAAAGGCCGTACGACAACCCCTACGGTGATCTAACCCACTTATGATTGAGGTGGTAAAGGTGAAGATCCTCAAATTACTTCAAGAAGGGATAGTTTAATCAATTTGAGATAGCAAGTGAGTGAGCCCAACTCTTGTGGTGCAAAAAAAGAGTGGAGTGATGGTAGTTGAAAATGATAAGGGTGAAATGGTGTCCACTCGTCTCCAAAATGGGTGGCGCATTTGCATAGACTACCGAAGTCTAAATACGGTAACCCGGGAGGTTCACTTCCTATTGCATTAACCCACCTCCACTCGGGGTTGTTAATTGTAACTAAGTAACCCGAGCGAAGGCTGAGTAAGGTTAAAGATAAGATTTATTGTTCTGTACCCAACTCATTACTAAGCTACCTAGAGGGTAGTTAGTGGCAAGCCTGGGTATGTCCACAGAGATGCTAGGGCCTAATAGTCAATTGAACACAACCACGAGTGAACACAACCAACTCATTACTAAATCCTTCGTGTTGTTAGGAATAGATAGTATAGTGAATAAGGGGGGAGTTTGGTTTTTCAGCTAACAACTACTAACAAGAAAGTAAAAAGCAAGTAAACTATATTAACAGACACTTGGAAAAATATTTGCGTAACATGGTTGATTAAATGTTTGATCCTAGATTCAATCATATGTAAGATTAATAAAAGCGTAAAAGTCTCTTTTAACTCTCCTTAGAGAATTCAAGGAAAAATGCCACATCTAGTGCACAAAAGTGTACAAAAGAGAATCATAAAAGTCCTAATATAACCATATAAAATTGGCATATCAGTATGGTTGGCCTTTTGGCACACCATTTGGGACATCCTATCTGGCATAGGGCATTGGCCAATATGGGTAGGTCGGTATCCACCTATACAATTGAAAACTTATCTAGGGCATTCATGGCGTGAACTGCAACTTTGGAGGATAGATTTGTGTGGCTTTACGGTGGAACACCTATTTGCAAATTCATCGTTCTTCTGCAATCAGAGCGCACCTCCATCAATCTCAATATGAGCCTAGATGACTTGTTCATTGAACCCAACCCACAATTCCAGAAAGACTTTTGAAGAGTATTGGCTAACCCAGAGATAGACCTAAATGAGGCCAAAGGGGAGACATCTTTGAGAGCACTTTCGAGCCGATATCATCTTTCCACTGGCATTATTGACCTCAAGGATATTGGGGTAGACAAGCACCACCTCAACCTTATCCTAGGGGTGAAGGTTCATCCAACAATCATACCACACTTTACAAGTTGGATAGGAAGAGATCTTGGATGCCATTGGTAAATTGGGGAAGAAACATGAGATCTTCACGGAAAGGACTAGGAGGGAAATTGAAGACCTTGGTACTAGAGCCTTCTCAAGTATCAAGAACCTTAAGAATCAAGTTGGAAAACTTGCCACCTCGGTGAGCTGACTTGAAGCAAAAGATTTCGGAAAATTACCTTCCTAACCGGAGGTGAATCCAAGAAATGTAATTGCACTCAAGCTAAGTAGTGGTAAGGAACTTCGTAAAATCGAGAAGAAGGTGACACAAGAGGATGACAAGTTAGTGGAGACCACCAAAGCACATTTCGAAGAAGAAGAGATAGTTGTCAAGGAAGCACTCTCCAAGGAGCTCCCTACCACCCAAGGCACGAGTTGCTATTCCACCTCCATTTCCAAGTGCTTTGAGAGGAAAGCCGAAGGTGGAGACAAATGAGGCCAACATTATGAAATTCTTCAAAAAAGTGGAGGTATCTATCCCTCATCTTGGAATTGATTGAGAATGTTCCTTCATATGCTTAATATCTTAAGGTTTCATGTACTAAGAAAGGGCCTAAACCACCCAAGAAGTTAGGAAAGCTAAAAATTAGGGAATGCTCCATTTTGAATCATAAGAATTTGCCTAAGAAATGTGATGACCTATGATGTTTCCTATCCCAATTTCTTTAGGTGGAACACTTTTTGAACATGCCATGATAGATTTAGGATCTTCTATCAATGTGATTCCATATAGTCTATTTGAATGTCTTGAAATTGGTGAACTTAAGGAGACTAGAGTGATTGTTCAACTCGCCGATCACTTCCAAGCTAGCCCGCGTGGGATAGTGAAGGATATGGTGGTGCGAGTAGGCAAGTTGGTCTTTTCGGTGGACTTTTATATCCTAGACGTAGCGCATGACAGAAGTGCACCCCTAATCCTTTTGGGGAGACCTTTTATAAAAATGTCTAGGACTAAAATTGATGTCCACTCGGGAATCTTGACTCTAGAGGATGGCATAGAAAAAGTGAATTCCACATTTACAAATCATGATTAATAAAACCATCTCTTATGTGCAAAGGTGTGACACTTTTTTGACAAGCATAATATTATTGAACCTTCTTGTGTAACCAATGAGCATGAATTTCTTGTTGATAAGTGTTTGTGGAAGACCCCGATGAATTTCATGATTTGGTTAATAATATGTCTGTACTAGATTGTTTTTCCATGCTAAACAAATTTCATCGGGAAAAGGGGAGCGTCGAGGATTTGATACCTCCTCGACTTCCTCCAAACCCCAAAGTCACATTTAAGAATTCAAGGTTGGAAAAGCAAGGAGAAACATTTCTAGGTGCCAACAAGGGCTACAAAAGTAAGGATGGCTCATTGTGGAGACCTCTCCATAATGACGTCATTGTTGGCAGAGTCACCGATGTCAATTTCGGAGACCCACCGGTAAGTGCTTCAAATTAAAATGCGTGAAGAGGAAAGAAGTCATGATAACAACAATAAATATACGTGGTTGAAGTAGTGACTTGGTAGAAGTTGCATGTCTTGCTCAAAATAAAGGATCCTTTGAATGAAATTCTTGCTCGATTTGGAGATTTAGGTGTGAAAATGTGTGCTTATGTGTAGATGGAATGGATTTTCATGGAATGGACTTTCAAAATTTGAGAAATACTAAGTAATAGTGAAAAATTTGGGGTTCGCTTCGTGACAATGCTTGTCACGAAGGGCATGTTTGGTGCCATGATGATGGCCATAAGACTCTGTCTCCTGAAGGTGGGAAAACTGGGGAGAAAATTCCTTTTGTCGATTTTTTATTTTCCACCCCCCAACTTGTCTCAAAAATGTAACTTTTCAAAAAGGAAGTTTGGATTCAAAATTAAAATGCATTTTGGATTCAAGAAGTGAGATTTCCTATTTCCTTAGGATTTTTGATGAAATTAGTACTGCCGACATTAATTGATTGTACTACTTGTCCCCTAATTTGAAATTCCATCTTATCTACTTTGTACCCCTCTCTCTCTCTCTTTTTCACCTATGTTGATTTTTCACTCTCATGGTACAATTCTCCACCTAATTTCATCCTCTACACACTTCCTCTTCTCAAGAAACACTCAATCACACACACTCTTCAGTTAGCTTGAAAAAATTGAAGCCTTTCTCCAAAAAAAATAGCAATTTTTGCTTCTTCTTGTGTGGATCTTACACTTCTTTGCTTCAAATTTTGGGTTATCCTTTGATCTCTTTGTATATATGCTTGATTGATGTTGTGTTGTTATGAAAAAGCATAATCTTTAAATGAGCATGTGTTGATGTGATGTTGTATGAGCTTGTGTGTCCAATCTTGTGATGATGAATTTATGAGCCTTAAATATGCTATTGATATTGAATGATGTGCTCTTCATATGTGGGTAATTAGAGAGAGCATGAATTTTGTTTGCATGAATCTATTTATGGGTTGGTGAAAGGCATACATGATGTTGTTGGTTGATGAAGACTATTATTGTTTTAAATGGCCTTTATGCTTATACCATCATGCTTTGAATGTTTGGTCTTTTTTGGGAGAATGTTCTTTATTGGATGACATCATGGGCCATGCATTGTTTACTATCACCCATTCTTCTCTTTCATTGTGTTAGGATGCCTCCAAAAAAGGGTACTTCGGACAATGGAAAGTCTTTGCGGGGTGAGAAATGGAAGAAGTCGCTAACCAAAAACTCCCATTCTTCACAACCCCAAGTCTATGGCTGATGAGTTTATGGGTTTGACCAACATTACCGGGACTGCAGCCCGAAGATGGAGGAATTTGAGGGAACCAAAGATGAGCATTTTGGAGACTAGTTTTGCTTGCAAAAACACCTTGATGACTCTAGGCTTACTTGAACTAGTGACCTTTCTTTTGGCTCGGGTAAGCCTAGAAGGTTTTCTTGACGTGCACTTGAAAACCAACATAAGGTTCACTTTAAGGTTTCTTGCTACTACTTGGAAGGTCACAGATAAGGAGGGTCACAAGGCGATTAAGTTCTACTTAGGTGACAAGGAGTACCAAATGACCTACAAAGAGGTGTCATTAGCTTTTGGGTGGAAGATCGGCCGGGACATTTTGCGGACTCATCGCCAAGGAATGCCATTCTCCCTTGGGAATTTTTGGAGATAACTGACCAGGACCACCAGGAAGAATCTGAGCAAGAGCATGTCTATAGTCCACTCGACAATACGTTATGTTCATTGACTCCATTCTATGAGCATTCTATGCCATGGCGAATCGATGCATTGTCCAGGTTCCGATGTAATTCTTCTCTGGGAGATGACAACGGAGGGGAACATCTACCCGGACTTGGTTTGTGTTTTTGTTCTAGAATACATAGCAATGGGATAACGGAAGGGTGGGAAATTCCAATGGGAGGCATGGTTGGCCTTTTGGCACGACATTTAGGACATCCGATCTCGCATAGGGCAATGAAAAATATGGGTGGGTCAGGATCCACCTATACAATTAAAAAGTTATCTAGGGCATTCTGGTGGGAAATACAACTTTGGAGGATAGATTTGTGTGGTTTCGGTGGAGCACCTACTTGCAAATTCATTATTCTTCCGCAACGAGAATGCACCCCCATCAAACTTGATATGAGCCTAGATAACTTGTTCATTGAACCTGACCCATGATTTGAGAGGACTTTTATAGAGTATTGGCCATCCTAGAGATATACCTAGAAGAGGCCGAAGGGGAGACATCTTTGAGAGCATTTATGAGCAAATCTCATCTTCCCCTGGCATTATAGACCTCAAGGATATAGAGGTGGACAAGCACCACCTCAACCTTATCCTGTGAGTGAAGGTCCATCCAACAATCATACCACACTTTACAAGTTGCATAGGGATGAGATCTTGGATGTCATTGGTCAATTGGGGAAGAAACATGAGATCTTCGTGGAAAGACTAGGAGGGAAATTTAAGACCTTAGTATTAGAGTCTTCTCAAGTATCAAGAACCTTAAGATTCTAGTTGGAAAACTTGCCACCTCGGTTATCCAACTTGAACCAAAGGATTCTGGCAAACTACCTTCCTAACTGGAGGTGAATCCAAGAAATGTGAGTGTACTCAAGCTAGTTAGTGGTAAAGAAGTTTGCAAAACCGAGAAGATGGTGACACAAGAGGATGAAAAGTTAGTGGAGGCCACCAAAACACATTTCGGAGAAGTAGAGATAGTTGTCAAGGAAGCACCCTCCAAGAAGCTCCCACCACTCGAGGCACGCATTGCTATTCCACCTCCATTTCTAAGTTCTTTGAGGGGAAATCCAAAGGTGGAACACTTGTTGAACATGCCATGATAGATTTAGGAGCTTCTATCAATGTGATTCCATTTAGTCTATTTGAATGTCTTGAAACTGGTGAAATTAAATAGACTAGAGTGTTTGTTCAACTCACTGATCACTTCCAAGCTAGCCCTCGTTGGCTAATTAAGGATTTGATGGTGCGAGTAGGCAAGTTAGTTTTTTCAGCGGACTTTTATGACCTAGACGTAACGCACGACGGAAGTGAAACCCCCAATCCTTTTGGAGAGACATTTTCTAAAATTTTCTAGGACTAAAATTGATGTCCACTTGGGAATCTTGACTCTAGAGGATAACATATAAAATGTGGAGTTCAACATTTACAAATCTAGGCATGATTCAATAAAATCTTCTCTTATGTGCAAAGGTGTGATTTTTTTTGACGAGCATGATATTCTTGAATCTTCTTGTGTTACCAATGAGCATGAATCTCTTTTTGATAATTTTGTGAAGAACCCAGATAAATTTCATGATTTGGTCAATCATATGTCCGTATTAGATTGTTTTTCTATGCTAACCAAATTTGATCGGGAAAATGGAAGTGTCGAGGATTTGATACCTCCTCGACATCCTCCAAACCCCAAAGAGACATTTAAGGAGTCAAGGTTGGAAAAGAAAGGAGAGACATTTCTAGGTGCCGACAAGGGCTACAAAGGTAAGAATGGCTCATTGTGGAGACCTCTCCACAACGACGTCATCGTGGGCAGAGTCGCCAATGGCAATTCCGGAGACCCACCGGTAAGTGCTTCAAAATAAATTACGTGAAGAGGAAATAAGTCGTGATGATGATAATAAATATACGTGGTTGTTTTGTTTTATTGTTTGAAGTAGTAACTTGATAGAACTTGCATGTCTTGTTTGAAGTAGTAACTTGATAGAACTTGCATGTCTTGTTCGAAATAAAGGATCCTTTGAATGAAATTCTTGCTTGATTTGGAGATTTAGATGTGACAAGGTGTGCTTATGTGTAGATGGAATGGATTTTGATGGGTGACAAAGTTTTCTTTCAAAAATTGAGAAATACTAAGGAATAGTGAAATATCTGGGGTTTGCTTTGGGACAATGCTTCTCACGAAGGGCAGGTCTTGTTGTGCCATGATGATGGCCATGAGATTCTGTCTTGTGAAGGTGGGAAAATTGGGCAGAAAATTCTTTTGTCAAATTTTGATTTTCCACCCCCCAACTTGTCTAAAAAATGTAACTTTTCAAAAAGCAAGTTTGAATTTCAAAATTAAAAAGCATTTTTTATTCAAGCAGTGAGATTTCATATTTTCTTAGGATTTTTGATGCAATTAGTACTGCCAACATTAATTGATTGTACTACTTGTCCCCTAATTTGAAATTCCATCTTTATCTACTTTGTACCTCTATCTCTTTTTCACCTATGCTGAAATTTCATTTTCATGGTACAATTCTCCACCTAAATTCATCATCTACACACTCTTTCTTCTTAAGAAATACTCAATCACACACACTCTTTGGTTGGCTAAAAAAAGTGAAGCTTTTCTCCCAAAAATTAGCAATTTTTGCTTCTTCTTGTGTGGATCTTACACTTCTTTGCTTCAAATTTTTGGTTACCCTTTGATCTCTTTTTATATATGATTTATTAACATTGTGGTGTTCTTATGAAAAAGCATGATTTTTAAATGAGCATGTATTGATGTGATGTTGTTTGAGCTTGTGTATCCAATCTTGTGATGATGAATTTATGGGAGTCTTGAATGTGCTATTGATCTTGAATGATGTGTTCTTCATTTGTAGGTGATTAGAGAGAGCATGAATCTTGTTTGCATGAATATATTGATGGGTTGGTAAACAACATACATGATGTTGTTGGTTGATGAGGAATATTACTGTTTTAAATGGCCTTTATGCTTATACCATCATACTTTTAATGTTTGATCTTCTCTTTCATTTTGTTAGGATGCCTCCGAAAAAGGGTACTTTAGACAATGAGAAGTCTTCATGGGGGTGAGAAATGGAAGAAGCCGGTAAAGGGTGCAAACCCTAAACCGGCAACTCACATTCCTCGCAACCCAGAGTCTGTGGCCAATGAGTTTATGGGTTTGGCCAACATTACTTGGACTGCAGCCTAGAGATGAAGGAATTTGAGGGAACCAAAGAGGGGAATTTTGGAGACTATTTTTGCTGGAAAGAGCACCTTGATGTCTCTAGGCTTACTTGAACCAGTGACCTTTCTTTTGGCTCAGGTAGGCTTAGAAGGTTTTCTCGACATGCACTCAAAAACCTACATAAGGTGCACTTTAGAGTTTCCAGCTACTATTTGGAAGGTGACAGATGCTAAGGGTTACAAGGCTATTTAGAGTTTTTCTTGAGGATTGCTCTTTGATTGCTTTTGGGAAAAGTAAGCTTGGCTTTATCCCGATCTTTTGTCCCTTATCTTTTTCAATACACATTTACTTGCTTTGGATGGTTTGTTTGCTTTAGGAGCTTTGGGGAGTGTGAGAGTTGTGAGATTTTCACCTTCTTGGGGGAACTAGGGTAGCTTGGGAATAAGTCGAATGCATTGACTATTTTTTCATGCTTCATTCTTCTTGAACCAATGCATTTGACATAGTTTTTGGTTACTTTTGGTTGGCGGTTTGGCGACATTAGTTGAGTTTACATGACAAAGGGTTTAGACAACCATTTTTGGTTTCCTATTCTAAATCCCTCATTTTGATACTTAATTAGTGATTCTTGACATCTCGTGTTCACGAGCTCCTTGGTGTTTATTATTAGTACCTTTAGTAGGACGCCCGTGAGTGCTATTTAGTAGGCCAAACATAGCAATACCCTAGGCCAGTCGCCAAGGCTTTACGGACCGGCACGGATGTTACGGTCTGTGAAGCCTTCAAGCATGAGGCATGAGATCTGGTGGGGTTTGTTAACATTCAGATCTGTGCACCGTGGGATATGGCGCAGTCCGTGAAATAGGTCTATTTGAATGTTTTGAAATTGGTGAACTTAAAGATACTAGAGTGATTGTTTAACTCACCGATCACTCCCAAGCTAGCCCTTGTAAGCTAGTGAATGATGTGATGGTGCGATTAGGAAAATTGATTTTTCCGGTGGACTTTTATGTCTTAAACGTAATGCACGATGGGAGTGCTCCCCCTATACTTTTGGGGAAACCTTTTGTAAAAACGTCTAGGACTAAAATTGATATCTACTCGGGAATCTTGACTCTAGAGGATGACATAGACAAAGTGGAATTCAACATTTACAAATCTAGGCATGATTAAATAAAACCTTCTCTTATGAGCAATGGTATGACACTTTTTGACGAGCATGATATTATTGAACCTTTTTGTGTTACCAATGAGCATGAGTCTCTTGTTGATAATTTTTTGGAGGACCCCAATGAATTTCATGATTTGGTCAGTGATATGTCCCTACTAGATTGTTTTTCTATGCTAACCAAATTTCAGCTAAAAAGGAAAGCATCGAGGATTTGATACCTTCTCGACCTCCTGCTAACCCCAAATTGACATTCAAGGAGTCAAGTTTTGCAAAGCAAGGAAAGACATTTCTAGGTGCGGACAACAGCTACAAAGGTAAGGATGGCTCATTGTGGAGACCTCTCCATAACGAGGTCATTGTGGGCAACTCATGCTCATTGGTAACACCGATAAGTGCTTTAAATTAAAATGCGTGAAGAGGAAATAAGTCGTGATGACGAAAATAAGTATATGTGGTTATTTTGTTATCTTTTTTGAAGTAGTGGCTTGGTAGATTTTTCAAGTCTTGCTCAAAATAAAGGACCCTTTGAATGAAATTCTTGCGTGATTTGGAGATCTAGATGTGAAAATGTGTGATTATGTGTAGATGGAATGGATTTTGATGGGTGACATAGTTTTCTTTCAAAATTGAGAAATACTAAGGAATAGTGAAAAATATGGGGTTTGCTTTGTGACAATGCTTGTCATGAAGGGAAGGTCTCGTACCATGATGATGGCCATGAGACTCTGTCTCGTGAAGGTGGGAAAACTGGGTAGAAAATTCTTTTTGTCAATTTTTGATTCCCCACCCCCAAACTTATCTAAAAAATGCAACTTCTCAAAAAGGAAGTTTGGATTTCAAAATTAAAAATGCATTTTTTATTCAAGAAGTGCTATTTCCCATTTCCTTAGGATTTTTTATGCAATTAGTACTTCCAGCATTAATTGATTGTATTAATTGTCTCCGAATTTGATGTTCCATCTTTATCTACATTGTACCTATCTCTCTCTCTTTTTCACCTATGCTGAAACTTCATTCTCATGGTACAATTCTCCACCTAATTTCATCATCTACACACTCTTTCTTCTCAAGAAACACTCAATCATACACACACACTCTTTGGTGAGCTCAAAAAAAGTGAAGCTTTTCTCCCACAAATTAGAAAATTTTGCTTCTTCTTGTGTGGATCGTACACTTTTTGGCTTCAAATTTTGGGTAAACCTTTGATCTCTTTGTATATATGCTTGATTGGCACTGTAGTGTTGTTATGAAAAGCATTATATTCAAATGAGCATGTGTTGATGTGATATTGTTTGAGCTTATGTGTCCAATCTTGTGAGGATGAATTTATGGGAGTCTTGAATGTGCTATTGATCTTGAATGGATGTGTTCTTCATTTGTAGGTGATTAGAGAGAGGATGAATATTTTTTGCATGAATCTATTGATGAGTTGGTGAAAGGAATACATGATATTTTTTACTGATGAGGAATATTCTTGTTTTAATTGGCATTCATGCTTATACCATCATGCTTTGAATGCTTGGTCTTTTTTGGGAGAATGTTCTTTATTGGATGACACCATGGGCTATGCATTGTTTACTATCACCCATTCTTCTCCTTCATTGTGTTAGGATGCCTCCAAAAAAGGGTACTTCATAGAAAAAGAAGTCTTCGCGAGGTGAGAAATGGAAGAAGCCGGTAAAGGGTGCAAATCCTAAACCGGAAGCTCCCATTCCTTGCAACCCCAAGTCTATGGCCGATGATTTTATGGGTTTGACCAACATTGCCGAGACTACAGCCTGGAGATGGTGGAATTTGTGGGAACCAAAGAGGAGCATTTTGGACACTAGTTTTGTTTGCAAGAGCACCTTGATGGCTCTAGGCATACTTAAACCAGTGACCTTTCTTTTGGGTCGGGTAGGCCTAGAAGGTTTTCTCGACGTGCACTCAAAAACCTACATAAGGTGCACTTTAGAGTTCCTAGCTACTATTTGGAAGGTCTCATACAAGGAGGGTCACAAGGCGATTAAGTTCAACTTAGATGACAAGGAGTATCAAATGACCTATAAAGAGGTGGCATTAGGTTTTGGGTGGAAAACCGGCTGGGACATTCCACAGACTTATCTCCAAGGAATGTCTTTCTCTCTCGAGAAGTTTTAAAGATAACTAACCGGGACTGACAGGAAGAATCTGAGCAAGAGCACAACTATAGTCCACCTAGAAATATGTTATGTTCATTGACTCCTTTCCATGAGAAGTCTATGCCACGGTGAATTGACGCATTTTCTTGGCTGGGTGTACACCTTCTTTGGGCGATGACACCGAAGGGGGAATGTACCCGGACTTGGTTTTTTTTGTTAAAAAATGCATAGCAATGGGAGAGCAGAAGAGTTGGAAGATTCCTATGGGAGGCACGGTTGGCCTTTTAGTGTGACATTTGTGACATCCTGTCTCGCATAGGGCATTGGCCAATATGGGTAGGTCGAGATTGACCTATACAATTGAGAAGTTATGTAGGGCATTTATGGTCAGAACTTCAACTTCGAAGGATAGATTTTTGTGGCTTTACGGTGGAGCACCTACTTGCAAATTCATGGTTCTTCTACAACTAGAGCACACCTCTATCAACCTTGATACAATCCCAGATGACTTGTTCATTGAAACCGACCCCCGATTCGAGAAGGACTTTTATAGAGTATTAGCCAACCCAAAGATAGACCTGGACGAGGCCGAAGGGGATACATTTTCGAGAGCACTTTTGAGCCGATCTCATCTTCCCATGGACATTATCGATCAACTACACCTACTCGGGGTCAACTCTCAAGTTCTTCCCAATTGCTTCAGGAGATAGTTCAAGCTATTGGAGGAATGAAGGCACAAGTTTAGGAGCCAAACACGAGGGGGGATTTCCTTGAGGACACAATACACTAAATAGGATTCATTGAGAGGTGTTTCACTAGCCACAAGGAGACCGGCCCTTTGAGGCCAGAAGTGTAAGTATCACTAGTTTCCCTACTTCGCTTTTGATTTGACATGAGAATGCATAAGAGACTATGCAATGTTTAAGTGTGGGGAAGGGATTAGTGAGTACTTAGGAATGCTCATTCATGGATTTCTTCGTGCATGCATGCTTTGTTTGTTTTTCTTGGTAGATTTTTGGTTACTAGTGATTGGGATGCTTTTGGAAAATTTTGGTGGTTTGCATGTTATGCTAGGATTTTAGGATTCTGGTTTGCATGTGGAATGTGGCTTTAGGATTTGGTGGTGTATTGGTTTGTTTCTTATCTTTTGTAGTATGAAGCTCACTTTTGGGGCAATTTCGTACTAGACCAAAAAAGTTGGAAAAATTAAAAAAATTAAAACATGGAAAAGTCGAAAACCCGAAAGGGTGACTTGGGTAACATGACGAAAAGGACGGATAGGTCGAAAGACCTAGGTAAAAGTGAGAGGCTTGGCCCAGCTAGACTTATGAGTCTAGGAAAAGGTTAGAGGTTGTGTGGAAAAAGATGAGAGGTGGGCACATTTTGTGGGATAAATCTAGGATGAAAACTCAAAAGGGATCCTAGGAAAAATGAGAGAAATTGAGAGAAAAATGAGAAAAGAAACAAGAAACTAGGTTTGACGATACATTAGGCTCCTTGGTTTCAACTAGGTCGATAATCTTGCATTATCCATATGTTGCAACCAAATTGACGGCTTTTAGATTTCCTCGGTGGATTGTTTTGCTTGAGGATTGCTCTTTGATTGCTTTTGGGACTACTTTTGGGTAAAGTAAGATTGGCTTTATTCCGATCTTTTGTCACTTATCTTTTTTCATACACGTTTACTTGATTTGGGTGGTTTGGTTGCCCTAAGAATTTTGGGGAGTGTGAGAGTTGTGAGATTTTTACCTTCTTGGGGAACTATGGTAGTTGGGAATAAGTTGAATGCATTGGCTATTTTTGCATGCTTCATTCCGCTTAAACCAATTTTCTGTGATTTTATTTACTCGAGAACGAGTAAATGTTTAAGTGTGGGAGTCTGATCTGCACAATTTCGCATGCTTTAACCAATGCATTTCACATAGTTTTTTAGTACTTTTGGTTGGTGGTTTGTCAACATTAGTTGAGTTTACATGACAAGGGGTTTCGACAACAATGTTTGGTTTTCGATTCTATATCCCACATTTTGTATACTTAATTAGTGATTCTTGACATCTTGTGTTCACGGGCTCCTTGGTCATCATTATTAGTACCTTTAGTAGGTCGTGAATGATTTTTGTTACATTGCATTCTTACGAATGCTATTTGCTTTTAACGGTAGAAGATTTGAAGGTCATTCACATTTGAATGGTAGTAGAAGAAGGCCAGGAACACCAATGCATGGTTGAAGGAGATTGAATCCAAAGATAAGCGGCTTCGGAGTTCAAGATGATCAAAGGAGAAAATGGTGAATAGTTATCCGAGGAGTGTTTCCTTAGTCTCAGAACGACCAGGAAGATTTATCCTTCAAAGCTAGTTTCATTGGATTCATCTTCTCGACTAATACAAAATCAACTACTAGAACATCTAATTCAGACTAACGGTTCACTCATATGAAGCAAACAAATTTAAGACGACGAAGCACCAGCGGTCAATCACAGACCGCCTATGGTTAAGCACCCATGGCCCGTGACAATCTTCACGGCCCGCAATACATAAGAATCCAGAGGTTCCGTGAAGACCAGCACGAGACCTTCACAAGGTAAGGCTCTAGGTTGTGACAAAAGCATAGGGCCGTGAAGCAAGGGGATGTTCGTGAAAACCTTCACGGACCGCAGGAAATAATTGAACAAAAACTGCATGCTGCTTGCGGACCATGAAAACCTTCATGGGCCGTGGTACGATTCAGCTTCACGGACCATGCAAGATCCCACAGGCCACGGCTATGAACATTCATAGACCGTCGCATATCTCATTTCCTATGGTTATGCATGCTTCACGAACTGTGGCATCTGTGTCAGTCCGTGAAACCTTGGCTACTGACCTAGGGTTTCGCTACTTTTGGCCTATTTTATTTTTAGGCCCAATCTCCTACTACTATATATATGACTCTATTCTACTCATTTATAGAGGGAGAACATATTTAGGAATAAATTTGAAGAGGAGAGAGCTTGGAGAGAAGGAAGGGGTTCCTTTTGTAGGTTTTGTAATCTTTTCTTTTATTTTCTTCTTGCTTTTTCCCAAAGACGTGGAATTTAAGTCTATATTTTAATTCCATGTCTAGGGAGTAGTAAGATTAGTTTGGGATTCATTTTGACACCTGGTATGTTCTCAATGTTTTATGAGATTCATTAGATTCATCCTATCTTTGTGTTTATGATATTATTTTGATTGTTCTTGAATTTTATGAATGCATGAATAGTACACCACATATAAGCACACACATTGGGCTGTATTCATGTATGATGCAATTATTGATGCTCCATTGGGAAGAGAAACCTAGATGTTGGAATGGGTAGGGGAGAATGTGTCCACGTGGGTGTGTGCACGGGGGATTCGAGAATGCTCTGACCTATTTGTTGTTGCACTAGTCTTAGCTAACTTCGTAACTGTTGTACGGGAGGTTGCGGGTAGAGATAGTTAATAGTAGCAAGCTAGGTATTGTGTTGAACCCTAGTATAACATATAAGGTGCCTACGAACCTTGGTCCTAGCGTATATAGGACTTGGGGGGAGTAGTTTCATTCGTGGTGAAAGCTAGGGACGTAATAGCACGGGAGAGAAACAAACCTGCAATGATGGTCGAGCCTCGTTGTACTCCCCTAATTATGATGGTGGTGTCGATGAAGGGTTGCGAGCGCTCTCACCGTGACAGGGTTGGGAAAGTGTATGCCATCGGCCACACCACATGTTGTAAACACACTGATAGGTCTTTTGTACGTCTATATGTGAATGAATCGAGGATTGAAGCATTAGAACTACCGTCTGATTGATGACCTGCACGAGGCTGTGTTTTAATTAATACTTGAGCCCTTGCATCCATGTGGACAAACCCAAGGCTTGCCGCTTACTACCCCTTTGTAGCTTAGCAGTAAGCACAGGTGCAAAATATAAATCTTCTAATTTTGATCCATAAGTCCCTTGGCTTGTGTTTCTAACGACAACCAGGCCCGGGGCAGGTTACCATCGTCAAGAAACTATTGTGTTTTCTCTTGTTGTGCTCCCACGCTTGTCATTTTAGCAATGGAATCTTCTAAAGCTTATGCTTTGATGGAGGTTTGCAGTTGAAATTGAATCTTGAACTGTCCTAATTCAAGAGTTCATTTAGTCATCCTCCCGGATGACTCGGGCTTCTTCAAGACTTTCTTAACTGGGTAGTCAGCATAGATAACAATAATATGATTTTGGAAATTGGTTTGCAGACTTCTTGTAGAATATATCAATGCTAGGGTCATTTTTCAAATTGAAGATAAGTCCTTTCAGCCTGCTGTAGTATTCTGCGGGTGTAGAATACTTGTATCTGTTTCTGGCCCTCTTGCCTTACCAGGACTGATCTTACTGCGTTCAGTGAAACTTCCAAATAAAATTAAGTGTCTCTCAATGAATTGGTGCTTTCAAAGTTGGAAGTATCTGAAGTTGGTGCATCGGTGATTCGTATGTTGGTTGACACTCGTCACTGCATCTAAACTTCTGGGCCTTCTTAATGATTTCAAACAATGGGAAGTGTCTTTCAGATTCTTTTGACATGAACCTACTGAGCGAAGCCAACGACCCCATCAAGATTTGGACTTCCTGCACTATTCGTGGTTGGAGGAGGTTAACGATTGCTTGAATTTCTTTTGGGTTAGCCTCAATCCCCCTTGACGAGACCTTGTGTCCCAAGAATTTACCAGCGCCAACCCCTATTTTATACTTTTTTGGATTTATCTTCATTCCAATTGCTCTTAATGTATCCAAGGTTTCTTTTAAGTCATCCGTAAAATCACCTGCTTGCCTACTTTTTATGACCATATCATCCACATACGCCTCCATATTGTGCCCAATCTGGCCGCGAAATGCATTATCAACCACTATCTAATACGTTTCTCCCGCATTATTCAATTCGAGTGGCATTTTCATGTAGCAGAATATCCCAAAACTTGTTATGAAAGCCATTTGTTCTCCATCTTCAGGGTTCATCAATATCTTATGATACCCTTTGTAGGCATTCAAGTATGCGGGGACTTCGTATCCTGAGATCGTTTCTGCTAGCCTATCGATCTTTGGAAGGGGGTAACAATCCTTTGGGCATACTTTGTTTAGATTAGAGAAATCGATACACATTCTCCACCGAGAGTCTTCTTTTTTCACCATCACCGGGTTTGCTAGCCATGTTGGGTATAGTACCTCCTTTATAATCCTAACTTGCTACAATGCCTTTACTTCCTCTTCAATTGTCTTTTGTCTATCACTGGAAAATCTTCTTTGTTTCTTCTTAACCGGCTTGATCAAATGAGCGATATGCTAAGAATAAGTTGCCACACTTGGTTCAACTCCTCCCATGTTATGTACATTCATGCGAATGTGTCCTTGTGATCTCTCATAATTTGTATCACCCTTCATTTCTCTTGATCTAGAAGACAATTCTCTACTTTGACACATTTTAACGCATCGTTGTTATCCACAATGACATCTTCAGTTTGTTCCCCTATCTCTACTAGACGATCCACCAGGTTAAGTGAGTTGGTGTTGGTGATGGTGATAGTACTGACCATTTTTGGTTGTCCACAGTTCTTCTTGCTTTTATTACAATAACCGTACACTTCCTGGCATTTTGCTGGTTTCCCCTTACCGTTGCAATACCTATTGGGGTAGGGAATTTCATAACTAAATGGTATGGAGACCATATTGCTTTGGCTTTGTTCATCCATGGCTTACCAATAATGGTGTTAGACAAACATGGAGCATTCGTGACCACAAAGTCACAGATCATAGTGCAGTTTCTCCCATTTTCCCCAATTGTTACAGGCAACTGAATATCGCCAAGTGGTGTCTCTTCTCGCCCTGTAAATCCTACAAGTGTGGACGGGGTTTCTTCAAGTCCGCTCTCTTGAACCTAAGTCTATCAAAACAGTCCACAAAATGGATTTCTACCGCGCTTCCATCATCGGCAAACACTCTATGAACTGTTGCGTTCTCAATTTTGGCTATAATTACCATAGGATCATCATGTGGCTAGGCATTAAGAATGACACCCTCTTCGCAAAATGTGAATGTTTCTTCAATACGCAACATTTTATCTATGGGTTCATGTGGAGTTGAATACCTAGCCTTAGCCTTCCTGGTATTATTTGGCAAGGACTTCATAGACCATGTATGGAGAAAACTACTTTTTCTGGAGCTTAGTTGGGCTTGTCCTCTTCGAAATCCACTGCCACCATTAGCTTTTGATTTATGTTCTGAGTGTTCATCGTGGCTTGGGTTTTAGCCATTCTCTATGGGCTTCCTGCCTTACTCACATCGTTGTATCTATTACCTCCATCTTCCTTATTTTTTTGACTAAGATAACTATTCCTCAAGTTCTTTTCTATATGCCTCCGTAGATCTCAACAATATTCTATATCGTGACCGTGAACTTTATGGAAGGCATAATAGTATTCTCTTGACCTTTTATCTGGAAGTGCTACCATTGGCGTTGGTTCGCGAAATAGATCTTTGTTCGCTTGCCGGATCACTCTTCACAATTTTGTTAGTGGTTTCTCTTGGGACAAGGGGTTTTTTTCCTACTTCTCTTCCTTTGAAAGCAAAGTTTCCTTTCCCCTTCTTTTCCAAATTTCTTTGTGAGTCTTCGATTACTCTTTTCTTGCCTCGCTCCTGAGCTATTTTGCAGTTGTTTGCTTCCTCGGTTCACACATACTGTTTATCATTTTTTGTTGATCCCTTAGATTTTTTAGAATGTTCTTTTTTAGTTCCTTGGAGAACTCTCCCGATCTCATGCCTCCTGTGAACGCACATAGAGAAGATTGAAACGATAGGTCCCAAACCGATAGACTCTCTGTAATGACATAATGTGATATTCTACCAAGCTTTCATCACTTATTTGAGCTACATTGTTTAGATCTGTGATTGTCTTGGTAAACTTCTTTTTCTGGTAGAAGCATCTTAA
Source organism: Rubia yunnanensis (assembly GCA_037428765.1). NCBI lineage: Eukaryota > Viridiplantae > Streptophyta > Magnoliopsida > Gentianales > Rubiaceae > Rubia > Rubia yunnanensis. The sequence continues at coordinate 68,880,582 of CM075063.1, forward strand.
AAACATATATGATAGTTGTGCCCAAGATTTGATGCTTCCATTTGGTAAATCTTAGTACCATGTGATCTATGTTCCCGAAAAAAATATAGGGAACGTCTTACAGACTAGCTCGATTTCATCATCGGAGAACCTCATGCTATTACAATGGGAATGTAGGAATTCCTTTTGGTCGGTCGTCCCATTGTAGATTTTGACATGTAATGTTAACTTGAAGTTATTTGGCATCCTAAAGTTGCAAAAATGTAGCGTTATTAGCAACTTGTCTGCATCATCATCCGCTACTATGTATCTCAACTTGCCCCCCATATTTAAGGCCCTCATTATTTTGACCAATTTTTTGACTCACCCTTGGGGACCTTGTTTTGAGAGTAGCTAGAAACTTATTATACAGTAGCTCTTTGTTCGCTTCTAGGAACGATGCGAAAGCTCTCCTTTCTTTTTCCTTGTTCATGTTAGAGGATTCTGCCTCTTCTTCATTTTTTGTGTCATCCTTAGCATGTTCTAGCTCTCTGCTGGAAATGTGATCCTTATGTTGGTTGGGATGTATATTTCTATCTCTCCCAGTTTTTTCCTCTTGAGTGTGGTGGTTTGACTTCTTTCACTCCTGGTGAACACCATTATCAACCTTGTTAGGAATGAACGACTGGAAAAAAAATTGTCCCCACAGTCGGCGCCAAATGTTGTGGTATTCCCAATCTAGCTAATTGATCGTCGTCCACCACGATATGCCAGCAAAATAGATCTTGGAAGTGGTTCTGGGGAAAAGGCTTCGATGCTCAAGTCAGTATCCTCATTTCATAAATCAGGCTTCTCTAGTCTGGTTGGATTTACGTGTATCTGTGAACTCTTTGTTCCTTTTATAGCCTGCTCTGAACGTGGCTGCACTTTTCTTGGGTTTGCTATCGTGTGCTTAATTGTGGCTCTGAGAAATATATTTCGTGGTCGACGCCTGGCCATGATCTCTACTTTTTACAGTTCGTGGGTTGCTTCTATCTCTGCTCGCATTGCCGGCTGGTCTTGGGATTGCTTGCAACTTCGAGCATGTGGCTCAACCTTTGGGCTAAGTATACAACACTGGTATTTTCTCTTTCAGCTTCCAATTATGAGTAGTTATATAATCTCTTTAGCAATGTGGTTACGTTTTGTACAATACATTCCCTTCACCCTCCATTTAGAACCATTTTTACTTTTGTTGTGTACTTCAACTGCCTATTTGTATAAGATCTTACTGCCATATTTCTAACTACTTTTGATTGATAGCCTTTAGGAAAGCTAATTGAACAAGAACTAATATCGTCGACATTATTTTAATGTAGAGATTTTTTTAGAGCGGAAGATTTTAGATTCACCTTCGATGGTAACATAATGTGTTTTTTTACAAATACTAACAGTATATATAGTTGTGATAAGGTTCGTGTTGATAGTATTTTATGTCTTGTAATCAACTATTTTTTGTTAATGTGGTAAACTATACAAGAAAATAAATCAAGGAAAGGGAATGTTTCTGCTACTACTTATTTGTACAACATTGCATTGGTATTGAATTCGGCCTCGATTAATTCTCTACATCAACCCATGGATGAGATTCATGAGAAGAAAATTGAGAGAGTGAAAATTGAACAATCGTGTATGTCTTTGATTATGTTGATACTCGATTCCAAAACGAATATCATATTAAAATCCTTTATCGTAATTTTCTTTTTTGTTTCTTACTAACATATTGCAGACTTGAGGGATTGAAGGATCTTGATAATATTAGTATGAAAGAATTGAGATATCTTGTGCAGCGATTGAGTGAGTGCCTGCTTTCAGTTAATTAGAGAAAGGTTAATTTCATTATTTTATGCTTTACTAAGTTTTTGTGTCAACGCATCGAGAATTTTAGTGGTATTTTTCTGTTGTTAAACTCTATTCCTCTTCCAGGAGCAAATGTTTGTTGAACAGTTGAGCTTCGAAGGATGCAGGTACTTGTGCATAACGTGAATTTAAATATCCAGTGGTTTCACAAATGACAAGCGTAGAACACAAAGGGAAAGGGGTACTTGGTCTATGTGACTCAAAGAATGATCAAACATTAGTTAATGCAACTTGAAATGTGATAATACCAATGGATACTGTTTTTTACAAATTCCATTTAGTTAATGCAACTTGAAATGTGATAGTACCAATGGATACTGTTTTTTACAAATTCCATATTCAATGAAGAGAGAATTATGATAACTTAGTTATGAAATTATTTTTCTACTCTCTTAATAATTATATGTTGGTTTTTCTTTTGTCGGTTTAGGAGCGAAATGCACGGATGGGAACTAGACACCCCACAAGAGAATGACAATTGAGGCAGCTGGGCAAAAACTTACCAGGTTCAAATGAAGGAAAAGTTGCAATTTTTCCACCGCAGTTCCTGAATAGAATGGGCGCTTTGCATGTTATTTTAAAAGAATGGATTATTGAATAGTTTATCGGTCACTGGAATGCGATAGGGTGAATCCTTTTACTTACAATACTGTTTGTTGACTGTTTTTTAATAGTAATATTTTGCTGACTTAAACAGTCGTAATAAGGAACTTGAAGATGATGATAAGTTGTTAATTTGAGTAGATAACCGTATACTATGCTTAACTGCATGTTTCACCTAAAATACGTACATATCAATTAAAATTTGTGATCTTTCTTCTAAGTATTTTTTAAAAATTAAAATTATGTGTTTTATGGTTAAAATTTAATATTTTAATGTAAAATTTGTATTTATATTTTAAACATGTGACACTATTTTGTGATGAGTAGGTCTCGGGAAAGACGGTCTATCCATAAGTTTATGGACATGTCAGGGACTTAATTGCAAAATGGGGTATATTTTGTGATTAATAAAATAACGGAATATTTTATATAAAATTTATTCATAGAAGAAAAGAGAGACAGAATGTCGACTTACTCCGTCAGCGCCATGGCTGAGCTCCACCATCATCCCTCAATTCAATCGTTCATTGAAATTATGGAAATGGAAGTTGTTGGAGCCACTCGCCGGTGGAATCGTTTGTGAGAGAACGAGGCCAAGATTCCTTATTTAACTTTGAGAGAGAAGGCGATCAAAAAAGGGCACGTGAGTAGCTGGAACAGACTTCCATAGATCTAGCCATCTCTGATCACGGGAACTTTGTCCATATCCCCGCCACTCTCTCCCTCCCTGTTTTCCCCAAAATTCACTACTCACCCGTTGCAATCTTTTGATGTTTTTTTCCCGATTTATGCTGTTTTTTTGTCTTTGTTTTTTATACGTGTGCATTTCATTAATGCTTAATTATATGTAGGAAGAGAAACAACGATGTTTTATGTGATTGTTCTTTAGATATGATAGGTTCTCAGTGAATGTGGATCTGTCATTTTATTGTTTGAAGTTGATATTGGGGTTAGAGTTTTTGAGTTACATTTATTGAATCTGCTTTAACTTCTTAGGTCATGCTTCATGGTGAGTATTGAGATTTGTTTCCCCTGGAACAAGATTAAGGTGTAATTTGCAACCTTTTATGGAAGTAAATGTGCACCTGTGAAACGAAGTGTTTTAGTTCCTGATGCACTGTTTAGATTTTGAGTTGTTTGGGTGTGTATGTCTTGTGGGTTGGTAAGCCTTAGGGGTGAAAAATTATCACTTTTCCTACTGTTTAAACTGTCTTGAAGTGTACGCTTTATGAAATTACGAGTTGCATTCGTTTAGTTATATGTTGCATTTGTTATTATCCAATGTTTATTTGTTAGTTGTACTATGAATAACCTTTGTTTTCTTCTCTTTTTTGTTGATCGTTTATTTTGCATTCAGAGTTGCATATGTTTACTTATATGTTGCATATGTTAGTATTCAATGTGCACTTGTTAGTTGTACTGTCTATATTCTTTTGTGAATGAATTTTTTTCTTCTCTTTTTTGTGGATCATTCGTTTTGAATTACAAACTGCACCTGTTTACTTATATGTTGCATATGTTAGTATTTAATGTGTACTTGTTAGTTGTAATACCTATGACCTTTTGTTTTCATTTGTTGTTAGTTGTATGTTTTGAATAATGAGTTGTATTTGTTTACTTATATGTTGCATCTATTAGTATCTTGTATGTACTTGTTAGCTGTGTTGTGTATGACTATTTTTTTAAAAAAAAATTGTTGTTTGTTGTTCATTTTGAATTAAGAACTGCATTTGTTTACTTATACATTGCATCTGTTAGCACCCAATATGTACTTGTTAGTTTTATTGCGTTTGACTTTTACTTTCATTGTTGATTATTGTTCATTTACAATTATATATTGTACTTGTTTTCTTATATGCCGCACATGTAAATATGTGTATGACTTTTGCTAGAATTGGATGTAAACTTTTTTTTGTTTTAACTTTTAAGGAATCGGACAATATTGAACAATGGACTACACAAGACGTTCTGACAAGAGGAGGATTCATATGAAAATGACACTGAACTTGATGATTCTAAGATGATCCCTTTTTGAAGATTAATCATTGATTCATTATATTAGGGACTGTTAAGTATGCTCATGTTTTTTAAAACAAACACATGTTTTAATTTAATCAGCATATATTGTAACGTATTAAATGTAGTACATCTGAAAATTTTAAAAACTATAAAATTATGTGACATCTTTAGTGTATACTATAAGAGAGCACTAATTGTGATATGCATGTTTTAACAAAACATAAAATGATTCATATGGTGACTTATGCACTGCCTCATGGGAGAGTTTTGCTATTCATAAAAGGAATTGATAATTTAAAATCACATGCAGTTTTAATTTAAACAATACATATTGTAAAGTAATTAATGCGGAGTTAATATGACAACGTTAAATTGTCAAATATTAGTCTCCTATGTCTGTATAAACTATAACATATACTAGTTGTAGGCTAACATATTCATTTAAAAAAAACAGAAATGATTCATAACTTAACTTATGCAGTACTACCTCTTGACAATGTTTTGCTATTCATAAAAGGAATTGATATTTTTTTATCAAGTGCGTGTTTTTATTTAAACAGTACATGTTGTAAAGTAATCAATGCACTGTTAATATGACAATTTTAAATTGTCAAATTTTAACTTAACTTATGCATGGTCTCATGAAAAAGTTTCACAATTCATATTCACAGTTTTTATATCAGGTGCATATTTTAAGGCAAACGATACGTATTGCAAGACAAACCATGCTTAGTATATACGAAAATTTTCAGCAGAATTTAGTTCATTTTTTTGAATATATGCCACATGTTTTTAACATGTTCACAGTGGCAGGATCCATACATTCAAAACTTTCAACAACAATATCATTTATATCGAACGCAATTGAATAACATAACCTTAATTTGATATAAAAAATTACAATACAATTAAAATTAAGTCAAATAAAAATCAACTTGTTTCGATCAGATCAGGAACTCACCCTCTCTTCTCCTCTATAAGGTAGATTTGAAGACCATTAAGCACAATTTGCAACCAATATTTCAGATTCACATTGCATTATTACATTCAAATCAAATTCAACCCAAAAATTCAACACTATTTGAACTATAAAAACAAACACAAGATCAACTTTTTGCTGCTAGAAGGATTAAGCAACAAATTCTAAAACACATTTCTTCACAAGCTTGTGAAACTCAGTGCATACAGTAACGCTCCTCCATAAACGCTGCATCAAGCAGAAAAAGTGCGTTGATTCGAGCTTAACATTCCTCCATAAACACTGCATGCACTGATTCGAGCTTCTGCAATCATGTCCAATGGTCCATGCATATTTTTTTACGGAAACATGAGAGCATTGGATGGTTTCCAGGTAGGCCCGTCAAATGGGTTGGGGCACCCGTTGGATAACCATTACTCATATATTAATTTCACTTATTGGATAAGACTTATTGGATAATGACTCATTGGGTTAATGGATATAATTGGGTTGTAGTTATTGGGTTTAGTTGGGTTGGATAATTGGTTATCCGTTGGATAATTTTGGGTGGGTCGAGTTGGGTTGAATAACGGGTGACGTGGATAATTTCATATCATAAGATAACAAAATTTTCACAAATTTGATTACGAATAATTTAATTTTTCCCTAACACATATAATCAACTTAGAAACGATCAAATTCTCGATTCATCATATTTGTCGATTTCGGTTCATATTTTAATCAATTTTAATTTGAACCAATTAAAATTTGATAAATGATCTTGGCGACAGAAGTAGAAGTAGTATTTAAGAAACTTTTACGAAATTTGAAAAATCTCGAAATATGAAGATTTTTAAAAATATTTTCTTTTATTGAACATAAGAAAATAATAAATGAAATTCCCACATTTGGCCACTCGAATAAATATTTCTTTTTTTTGTAGTTATGTACACGATTCAGCCTACATCAAAGAATGATTACGGTTAATCGTAATTTTTCACTCCAAGTAAAATGTTACGTGGCTTATCCATTCAAAGTTTAAATGGTTGAAAACACCAATTATCCATTGAGTATATAATGAATTATCCATTGAGTATATACTGAATTATTCATTGGGTATATACTAATTATCCATTGGGTCTATACTAATTATCCATTGGGTCGAACTAAATGACTAATTGGGTATATGTCATTTATTTGGGTGAAACGTGAATTACCCATCAAGTCTGCGTTCTTTCTCAGTTCTCAGTTCTCACTTTCCAGACTGCGTTTTGTTTCATCAATCCGCATTTCGTTCATCAATCAGTCTGCGTTTTGTTCATCAATCGGTCTGCGTTTTGTTCATCAATCGGTCTGAATTTTGTTCATATTCGAGTTCATAATATTATATTATGTAATATAATATTATGTACATTATATTATATTATATTTAATAGAAATAAAAAATATATAATATGTTGGCTTTGTAAACTCGACGAAACTAACGAACAATATTACTTGGGATCGAGCTCGAGCTCAAATATTGTACGAACTCGAATATTGTACGAACTCGAATATTGTACGAACTCAAATACTGTACGAGATTGAACTCGAATACTGTACAAACTCGAATAGTGTACGAGATTGAGCTCGAATACTGTACGAGATTGAGCTCGAATACTGTACGAGATTGAGCTCGAATACTGTACAAACTCGAATACTGTACGAGATTGAGCTCGAATACTGTACAAACTCGAATACTGTACGAGATTGAGCTTGAATACTGTATGAACTTGAATACTGTACGAGATTGAGCTCGAATACTGTATGAACTCGAATACTGTACGAGATTGAGCTCAAATACTGTACGAGATTGAACTCGAATACTGTACGAACTCGAATACTCTATGAACTCGAATACTGTACGAGATTAAGCTCGAATACTAAATGAACTCGAATACTGTACGAGATTGAACTCGAATACTGTACGAGATTGAACTCGAATACGGTATGAACTCGAATACTGTACGAGATTGAACTCGAATACTGTTCGAGATTGAACTCGAATATTATACGAACTCGAATATTGTACGAGATTGAGTGCGAATTTTGTACGAACTCGAATACTGTACGAACTCGAATATTGTACGAGATTGGGCTTAAATAATTTGTGAATTATAATTTGTTAATTATAGTGAATATTTATGTTAAATATTACACATGCATTTAATTGGGTAATTTTGGATATTTATTGGGTATTTGTTACATTCTTATTGAATTAACATAATATGGGACTCATGGAGATCAAAATTTTCCATTAACACAATTATTTTCATCCCGCTCAATTCATGAGGAGATCTGGAACCTCAAAGATTAGCACTCTCCTAGTCTACCTTTTGGCTGGAGGACACTTGGATATTACACTATTGGAGATCAGTACTGCGAATGGATTACTCTTACTAGTACCCAGTGGAGTTGCTATTCCTTCAGCTCATATATGCCCTATGGGACTCCATCACAGGCTGCCAGCTAGTGCAACTCCAATTTCCATTTTTACTTTTGGCTACAGAATTCATTATGCTTAGCAAAGACTATCTGTCTTTGAAGTTGCCTGGCCAAAGGAAAAATTAACACGAGGGGTGAAGATTCTTTCCTCTGGATCGCAACTTCTTTACAGATCGCGTCACTTGTGTATAGTTGATCATACACCCTTGTATAAATAGCTAGGACTTTTGGAGGCAACCAGGTTGCCTCAAGGGTTTCAGGGAAACATACAATCTGTTTGTACTAACGTTCTTAATCTGGTTACAAGGTATGGGGAACCTGAATATATATCCCCCACCCACGGGTGTTTTCATTAAAAAAAAATCCCAAAAACTAATGAGCATTTAATACCTGATCTCATTGGATAATGACAACTTGTAACCCAAATTGATAGAAAATGTTTAATGATAACTTATTGGGTTAATTATATAATGATTTATTGGATAATGACTTATTGGATAATATATTTTAACCCATTGGATCATATGAATATCTCATGGGTTATCCAATGGGTTATCCATTTAATGACCCAACCTATTTATGACTCAACACATTATGACCCATTTAATAAATGGGTTAATTGGATAATGACCCATTGAATAATGATCTATTGGATTTGAATAACGGGTTTATCCAATTAACCCATTTGACAGACATATTTCCAGGGCCCTGTCTATGTCAGAATCAGATACCTCTTTTGCAGAATCGCTCTCCACGGTTTTGATCCTCCCAGGTATAAAGAAGATCATCCCAGAAACTTCTTTTTCACCTTCTACAAAATTCAGCAACAGTTTCAAATCCTATATCACCAATTACACTCCTTGCCTGCTCCATACACCAAATATATATACCCCAAGTTATTACTATAGCCAGAAAGCTCATAAATCCTACATATTTAAAGAGTGTATAATATCTAAGCCTGGAATTAAAAAGATGTAAGACAAATTAAAATAACAGGTTAGAAAATAGAACTATGAAAGCTAATAATTTTCACCAAATTGATAAAAAGAAATCAAAAGTGATGTTAGGAAACTGATGTCACAATCCACATCTAGAAATGACAAGTTCAACAAAAGAATCAAACTACACGGCAATCAATATATACAGCAGATAACACTGATCACCACCACGTTGATCACCAAGAAAATCGAAACAGATGAAGAACAAGACTGTTTCAACGTCCAGGAATGAACATCTCAAAATCACGTATAACAATAGTAACGATGGCAACCTGCTGTTTTTTTTATCTGAAAAGCAAGTTAAAAACATTCAAAAAAAATTAAAGGATTAAGCATAATTCATACTATAAAATGGAAAGTGAAGGTACATGATCAGGAATCCGGTGATCCTTCATATGTCCGAATGTAGAATTGGGTGAGCAAATCAATGATCCATCGCTCCTATCCACGGAAACAGTTCCAGAAAGATTCACAACCGAAATCACCACAAATTCCTTGCAAACAAGCTCAAAAGATGAATTTCCACTCAATTTCAACTTAATCAGGCATAGTAAAGGATTAGAGAAGTAACAGTACCTGTTGATGAGGAGGACGATGTCGATGTTGCGGTGGCGGGAGGCGGAATCGAGGTCGGGGACGTGGAGGCCGACATAAGGTCAATCCCTGCCGGTGAAGAACGGCGAGTCGTCGGTGAAGAACGGCCGGTCGCCTGAGGAAATTTGGGATGGGATTCTGACCTTGGTGGGACTAAAAATGGCGGAAATCTTTTCCAGCGGAGGGAGGAAATGGGTGGAGATTGTGAGGATAGAGGAGAGGGAGAAGGAGATTGAAGCTATGGCGAGTAATGGAGGGGCAACAATGGCGGTGAGGTCTTTTGGGCCTGGGTTTCTGCCATTGTTGTCCATTTTTGGAAAGTTTTGGTAGTGCGTGAGTGTGTGAAAATGGTGCGTGAGTGGAAGGTTTTGGGTGACCCATTATTTATTTTATAACCACGAATTCTTCAACTTTAATTGATTTGTAAATTTGTCACTGACTTATTTAAATGTTTGGAGATCCTCTCTGCTTTGATAATTTACAATCTTAGTTTTCAAAATTTTAACTTCTTCTGTCATTTTGATTGATTAGTTAACTCTGTAGATTGCCGTATTTAACATCAGTATGGATGTTTCTCTTTTGTTTTTGAATATTACATTCTATTTTTTACTTTACAAATTCAATTCATCCACTAATTTTCTTCGATCAACTAAATTCAAATACTTAAATTTTTATATGATGCTAAACATAAAGAAATAGAGTTTTCTATTTTGATGTATTTTTGGTATTTCTTTAATTATTTAATATTTAATTATTTATTTTAATGTGATTTGTAGTGTTTTTATCGGATGTTTATCTATATTAGTTTAGTGTATGTTAACTAATTTCATTTTATATTTTAGTGCTTCTATTCGATTTTTAACAAAAGGCAAAGTCTTGGTAAATACGGTCTTTCCATAGCCTTATGGAAAGACGGGGTATAATTAAAATTATAAAAGGTAAAATGTCTTACTTGTAATATTAACATTTTAGTATGCAACATGTTGTAGTTATAAAATTTATAACCCGGTTCATGCAACCCAAAAATTTTATATTCATTTCTTCTAATTTACACTTTAAACCTTGATCTTTTCATAAATTATGGAAAGACCGTCTTTCAAGAGACGGACTCATAACAAAATTCCAGCTGGTGTGATATTTTTATTTATCATGTGAATTTAGGGACAAATCCGAAACAACACAAACTTGACCCATTGAGAAAACCCTGATTTTAACCTTAATTCTTTTGTCAAAGCCTGGTCGGAATCGCCACTTTGACAACATCGCCAACATTGTATGATTTTGGTGATTAAACTCATGGGCCTTTCCCTCATATGAGCTCGTGTCTAATTTCAATATACCAAACATGGGAGAGAGGTTTTACAAATGTTTAGAAAGCTAATTAAGTGAACAAATTATTTACTCTATATTTATATTTTATCTTGTATTGAAAAATTTAAGATTAAATTTAAATACATATGTAAAAAATAAGGGTAATAATGTGTGTTGTATTAATGAATTCAGGATACATTATATAGTAGTACATGATACCTATACAAGCTAGAAAACGTTTACAGAATACAATTATATCTACAATTATGGTAAGAATACAAATCCAATTCCTAATCCAATTCCAATTCCGTAACACTCCTCAAGTTGGAGCATGAGGATCGAAAATACCTAACTTGCCAAGTAAGGAATGAAACTGGTTACGTCCGAGAGCTTTAGTGAACAAATCCTCAGGTTGGCCAATCGTACGGATATGTTGAGTAACAATAGCGCCAGATTGTACAAGATCTCGGACAAAATGACAATCAACTTCAATGTGCTTAGTACGTTCATGGAAAACCGGGTTGGCCGCTATGTGGAGAGCAGATTGACTGTCACAAAACAATTGCATAGGAAAAGAATGCGAAACCCCTAAGTCTTTCAGTAAGGACCGAAGCCATAATAACTCACAGCAGGTAACTGCCATAGCACGATACTCTGCTTCAGCAGAAGACCGAGAAACAGTAGGTTGCTTCTTAGTCTTCCAGGAAACCGGAGAATCACCAATCATGACAAAATAACCAAATAAGGAACGCCTAGTAATTGGACAGGCGACCAAATCTGAATCACAATAAGCAATCAATTGTAGAGTACTACGGGAAGACAGAAATAAACCTTGACCAGGATGACTCTTCAGGTAGTGCAACACACGAACTGCAGCTTGCCAGTGAGGAACACAAGGAGACTTCATGAATTGTGCAAGAGTATCAACTGAATAACTAAGTTCAGGACGAGTAATAGTCAGATATATCAGGCGCCCAACCAAGCGGCGATACTGCTCCTGGTCATGGTAGGCTGGACCTTCAACACGTGCCAAATCATGTTGTTGCTCCATCGGAAAATCAACTGGTTTAGAAGCAGATAAACCTGTATCGGATAGGATGTCCAAAGCATATTTCCTTTGCGAGAGAAACATCCCCTCCAGTCTTCTAGCAATCTCTATGCCCAAGAAATACTTAAGCAAACCATGGTCCTCCATGTGAAAACAAGAACCCAAGTATTTCTTGAACTCAGAGATGAGTGAAGAAGAACTACCAGCAATGACCAAATCATCCACATAAACCAGAACATGTAAAGAAACTGATCCACGGGAATAGACAAATAAAGAGTAATCTGCCTTACTTTGAACAAAACCAAATGTCCGTAAAGCCTGAGCCAGTTTAGCAAACCAATTTCGAGGAGCCTGGCGAAGACCATAAAGAGATTTCTGAAGGCGAAAAACCTGACCGGGCGAAACTGCATAGCCAGGCGGAGGACGCATGAACACTTCTTCATGTAAATCACCATGCAGGAAGGCATTATGAACATCCATCTGATGCAGTTCGCAACCACGTATAACAGCAACAGATAGGAACAATCGAACATAACTCATCTTTGCAACCGGAGCAAAAGTCTCAGTGTAATCAATGCCTTTGACCTGGCGATTTCCAAGAACCACTAGACGCGCCTTGTGACGTTCAATAGTACCATTGGAACAAAACTTCGTTCGGTAAACCCATTTGCATCCAATAGCCTTCTTATGCACAGGCAAAGGAGACAAAGTCCATGTCTGATTCGCTCCAGGGCAGTGAGTTCCTCAACCATAGCATCTCGCCAATGAGAATGACGGGAAGCCTCAGAGTAAGTGAGATCTGCACTAGAAGTTACAGCACCTAAAAATCTAGAATGCATACCAGAAAAATTATCACAATTTACATAATCAGTAAGAGGGTAGAGAACACCTGAGGAAAGTGATGACGGATGAGGGAACGTAGTCGAAGGGAGGGTCTTCAGTAAAAAAAGCACAAGCATAATCATCACAATCATAATCTGCCAAATACGACGGTGGACGACGAGATCGAACACTCTGTCTGGTAGATGTTGGATCGACGGCAACTGGCGGAGAAGTACCAGCGACGGATGATGTAGGTAGGCCGGCCGCGGCTGGCATAGAGGAACCGACGTCGGGCAGCAGAGCACAACCGATGGATGCTGGCGTCATGGCGTCGGAGATGACCACCAGGAGTTGGTCGGCGCCGGCCGGTGGTGAATCGCCCGCGATGACCGGAGTTGACCGACAGGTATCGACTGCATTGACTGGTCAGCATTGACCGGCAAAAGAGTAGCCGGCATCAGCTGGCTCCCGGCGGACGGCGGAAGACCAACATTGTCTGGTAGCGGTTGATCGGCATCGGTAGGCGGAACGAAAAATCTGTGCGGCTCCGGTGAGAAGAAGGAGAAATTCGGCGGTGTTGTGGTGGCGCCGCTAGGGTCATCGGATGAAGTAGATTGCTGAGTTGCAGAGTACAGGAACTGGCCTTCAAAGAAATCAGCATCCCGAGTATTAAAGATTACTCGAGAGTCCAAGTCGAGAAGATGATAACCTTTCTTTTTGGCAGGATAACGAAGGAACAAACACCGTCAACTTCTTGGTGAAAACTTATCACGATATCTGGGAACACGAGCAGCAAAACACAAGCATCCAAAAACCCATAAAGAAGAGTAATTTGGCGCCTGGCCATAGAGTAACTCAAAGGGAGTACGACCGTTGAGAAGCTGAGTCGGTGTTCGGTTGATCAAGTACATTATCCCCAAAATTCAATAGGAAGATTGGCTTGAAACCGTAAAGCTCATGCCACATTGAGTAAATGACGATGCTTTCTTTCAACTCGACCATTCTTTTGCGGAGTATCAACCATAGATGTCTCAAAAATGATCCCAGATGCGGTAAAGTGAGATTGGAGAGGCAAAAATTCAGTGCCGTTATCGGCCCGAACTCGTTGAATTGATCTTCCCCACTGGTTCTTGACTAAGGTACTAAATTCTAAAAATCTAGAAGCTACTTCAGATTTAGCTACTAACAAATAAACTCAAACAGCTCGGGAATAATCATCTACTATTGTCAAGAAATAAAAAGCACCACTAGAAGATGGTGTATTATAAGGTCCCCAAATATCACAATGTATTAATTGAAATAATGCAGTAGCATTGGTAGTACTTAATTGAAAACTATGTCCAGTCCGTTTTGCTCTATAACATATAGAACAAGGTACATAATGTTTATTAATGCTAGGAGAAATAGAAGACAACACCGTGGAAGATGGATGACCAAAACGCTGATGCCATAAATCGGAAGAAGACAATGAAGCAACTGTAGGAAGAGACTGCAGGACAGGACTAGGAACACGAGCATCCAGCAGACGAAGCCAAAACACTCCCCCCCTTTCTGTTCACCCACACCAATCACTCTCCTCGTACTGACTGTCTGTCAAATGCAATAATTTTCAGTAAACAAAGCTAGACAGTTTAGGGTAGATAACAATGTAGGGATATATAACACGTGTGGCAGTATAAAACCATCAAAACAAATAGATCCATATTGAGTAGCGGAGAACATCGAGCCATCAGGCAGAAAATATTCACAACATTAATAGTAGTAGTAAGATCAGAAAGAGAACCTTTGTCACCGATCATATGATAAGAGGCTCCCGAATCAAGTATCCATGGTAAAGTATGCTTACCAGACTCATCGCCAGTAAGAGAATAAAGCTGATTAAACAAGTTCATGGTCGTGCTCCATTGTTCATCAGACAGAGCAGGGCCAAAATCAGAGCGTGCAGGTACACCAGAGGAGGCCGCCGCCGCCAGACTAGGTGGCAACAAGGCAGCTCCGGCGAACGGCTGCAGGAGCGAGAGATCGGTGGCGGCGCCTGTTTGACCGGCGTTGACTAATGGCCGGGCAAGTGGTGCCGATTTCTTGCTCTTCTTGAACCATTCTGGTACACCGTGTATCTGGAAATAGGTATCTTTATCATGACCCTTGCGACAACAATGGGTACAAACAAGATTCTTGCGGTCGGCTGCCATAAGAACAACTGGCGAAGAACTTGTAGGTGGTGAACGTCGTGCAACATACGCCATGGAGTTAGAAGAAGGCTCACGAGCTCGAATGACAGCTCTATGATTCTCCTCCTGAGCAACAAGGGCATACACCTTCATGACAGATGGCAGTGGCTCAATGCTCATGATATGAGATCGCAAGGTGTGAAAACCTTCGTCGACCAGAGATGAATTGGTAGATCAAATCCTTCTCTCTCTCTTGGAAGACTTTCGCAGCAAAATTGCACTGACATAATGCCTTGCAATCTTCACAGGTACAAACCAGGGGAGGTCGCAGATGCAAACAACTTCTTCAGTTTGGCAAAGTAGATGTCGATGGGCTGACCGTTTTGCCTGTAACCTTGAATGGTTTCTTGTGTCTGCAAAAGCTTCATACCATCGGCGAGAATAAATCGTGCCTTCAGATCATCCCACAAATCCTTGACTGTGGAAAAAGAAATTGTAGAAGATCTTAACACCGGATCCAGGGTTTGCAAGATCCAACAGACAAGAGTAGCATTAGCCCCAGGCCATACAGCCTTATCAGGATGATCATCCTGGGGTTTGGTAATGGATCCATCAATGAACCCAATCTTGTGCTTGGCCAGGAATGCGCGACCAATTGCATCGGACCATTCAATGTAATTTTCTTGACCTTTCAGCATGGTCGGTACAAGTTGTAAACATGGACCATCAACAGGACCAATGAAGTAAGGATCAGTTGACACACGACCAATCGGTAAAGTAGTACGAGGGCCAGATTGCAATTGCAGCTGCTGAAGTAAAGCTGTAATCACATCAGAGCCACTCATATCTTGAATCTTCGGAGCAGCAGAACTAGGCTGATCTTTAGAGCCAGACATATTGTAAAGATCAGGTACAAATCAGAAGCACAGGACACACCGACGCAGAGTAAGCGGCGGCGCGTGGGGGCGAGCAGCGAACGTTGGACGTTGGACGTTGGACGGCGGCGAACGGCAATCGGCGCGTGGAGGTGGTTGGCGCGTGGCATCGAGATCGGCGGCACGTGGACGTCGGACGACAGGTTTTAATGCAGCGGAAAATTTTCTATTCAGGTTTCAGAATTTTAGGCTCTGATACCATGTAGAAAATAAGGGTAATAATGTGTGTTGTATTCATGAATTCAGGATACATTATATAGTAGTACAAGATACCTATACAAGCTAGAAAAAGGTAACATAATACAATTACATCTACAATTATGGTAAGAATACAAATCCAATTCCAATTCCGTAACAACATATTCCACCACAAATCAAACCCAAATTTCAAAATCGTTCAATAACACATTTGACTTTCAATTTATTTTATACATATAAAAATAACTTATAACTTTTTAAATATATATATATATATATATAATAAGATAAATTAAATAAAATTATACATAAAAATATTGTCATTTATAAATTAATTGAAATTTACGTCAAAGTTTGACAGGAGATATCGGGTACAATATTGGAGAATAAAAACACAAGTGTAGAGTAAGTACAAGTTTGAGGTCAATTTTGTTGTGTTCGTAATTATGCTTTTGCAGTCATTTAAAGTAAGTTTTTGTATGAAGAGAAAATGTGGGAGGAAAGAGTTAAACAAGCATTGAAATGGGATGCCAGACAAGAATGTGGAAAACACCAAAGATTGGCATTTCACGTGAGTATATAAACAAACTCCTCCCTCCCTCCCCCACTTGTTTTGTTCCTCTACTAAAAAAATCTCGTCATCCTACACTTATCAGTTTACATTCCAGGTGAATTTCCACATTTAGTATTTTAATTAATTTATTTTTCAATCTTCCATAACTGTTATGTGCTTTCTAGGGAGGAAGAATGGGGCGAGGAAAGGTTGAGATAAAGAGAGAATAGAAAAGGTGATTAGCCGGCTAGTCACCTTCTCCCGGAGGAGAGCTGGATTGCTCAAAAAAGCCTATGAAATTGGCGTACTTTGTGACTCTCAAGTCGCTGTTATCATTTTTTTCCAATACCAGAAACTTGGTTTTTTTTTTTTAAATTAAAACCATCCAGGGATGGGGGGACTTTATTAGGCTCCCCTAGCCAATCTGAATAAGCCAGAATTGGCTCGTAGTGTCTGAGAACTTGTTCAATATACAGAAGGATCAGTCGAAGATCATAAGACCCAAAATCTTGAAGCAGATGCTTGCTTTCAAAAAGATTGCAAGTCATCTATGTAACTTAGTTGACATACCGTGAACCGGTCGACGAATCAAAAATTCGAGACGCCTATTAGTCAACAGTATGCCTACCAAGAGATAATTTAAGAACAAGATTTCCCTATGTTTCAGTATTACGAATCTGCAGTGACCAAAGCTATAAACTTGTGTAATCCAACTCGCAATGAATGTATGGTCCAGCTCCTTTCCTTTCCTATCTCCGTTCTGGCATATTACCTGAAAAGAAATGCAGCACAAAGCAGTAACCAGGGCTAATAGCAACAAGAGATAAAACAATAAGCAATAACCGGGACAAATAGCATCAATAAAGAAGACAATAATAGTCCTCCTAATCTATGTCCTATTGATGTCCATGTATGATCTAACTCGCAACGCAGGGAAACCAATTGAGTCTAGTAATATCAATCCCCGAAGGAAATGAGGAATTGACCTAATATCAATATCACCTTGCAAATTATGTTTCCTAGCATATTTTGCCAAGAAGTCAGCTACCATATTAGCTTGTCTATGTATGTGCTTAATTGAATGAGATGAAAGAAGAGCATGAAGTGTATTACATATGGAAAAGACCCTCCAGGGACTTCTGTTAGGATTTAATATGCTATTGACCACTGTTAAACAATCAGATTCATAAACACATAATCCTAATGCTAAATCTGAACATATCTCATATCCCATCTTGATAGCCTGTAATTCAGCTTGTAGAGGAGTTGGACAATTCAGCTTTTGAACTCTGAGTTTGACCACCTCCCCCTTCCAGTCCCTTATAACTGCAGCAGCAAAGGCAGATCCAGTACTGATCCAAGAGGCATCTGTGTTTATCTTAAAGCCAGTATTTGGTTTTTCCCATTTTGCTATAGTTATTGCAGATCTATGTTTCTGATAAATTTTTGGAATGATGTTAGCCTGCACCCAATGTTTATGTTTCTCCCTGTTCCCTTAAATTTTATGAGTTGTGAAAATTGTGAAGAGAGTCTGTTTAATTTCATGGGTACAATTCTCACTTGTTAAAGTTCTATTCTCAAAAATGTATTTGTTTCTGCCCTTCCATAATATCCAGATTGTAGTACTAAAAGCAGCATTAATCAGTTTGGAGTGTATTTTTGATTCCGCATTATAAGATAAATAGTACTCAGCCCTACTTTTAAGATTTGGAAAACTAATATGTGGTAGCTTTAGTAGGGAGTGAATACTATACCAAACTGATAGGGATCCAGGACATGAGTTAAAGAAATGATCAAGATTATCCTTATTGCATAAACAGAAAGGGCACCTCGAAGTTAAATAAATTCCCATCCTACTTAGAACATTATCAAAGGGAAGGATACTGTTTAAAGCTCTCCAAGTAAGTATAGACATTTTACCAGGAATGTAAGAAGACCAGGCCTTGTGGAAGTGTGTGATTTCAGGGTTCCTTTGTCTGAGAATGTTGTATGCAGATCTGATGGTGAATTTCCCATCTGTTGTTTGAGTCCATACCATCTGATCCTCATGAGTATGCTCCAGCTTAACTTCCTGCAATGAGTTTATAATATTGGTAGCCAAATAAGGCTCCAGCCTTGTTAAGTAGGCAGATTTGTTATTAATGAAAGAGCTAAGAGTAAGGTCTTCAAAAGGAATGTCCCTATCCTCAGGCCAGATATAATATAGAGCACCATTTCCCATCCAATTTGAATTCCAGAATGAACAGTCCCCTTTACCAAAGATGATCCTACATAAACTGTTTGCCTTTGGGGTTACAGACTTTATTCTTCTCCATATTTGTGATTGTTTATATGTTTCAGGTAGAGTCCATAACAAAGATGACCATTGAGTCTCATTTTTCTGTAGCTTCCACCATAACTTACATGAGAAAGCTTCCACTGTAGCTTTCAAGTCTCTTAGTCCTAAACCGTTTTCAGTAACAGGATAGCTCATTCTTTTCCACGATCTCCAACATTTCCTACTCTCCTGATCAGATTTTCCCCAAATTAGACTGGATGCCATATTTTCCATTATTTTGATAACTATCCTAGGTGGTTTAAGGACTGCAAACAAATGTATTGGAATTGAGAGGAAGCAGTTATTGATCAGAATAATTTTACCAGCTAAAGTTAACCATTTGTTCTTCCAGTTGGTAATCATCTTTTCCATTCTCTCAATTACTGGCAGATAGTGTACCTTTAAATTCCTACCAGAGAATATAGGGACTCCCAAGTATTTAAAAGGAAAGGAACCTTTCTTCATTTCTAATATCCTATTAACTACTTGGACATTCTGCTGAGTAATTTTATGGGAAACATAGAATTCTGATTTAGCAAAGTTAACTTTTTGACCAGAAGTGATCTCATAAGCCTTCAGAAAATGTTTAAAGTGTCTTAAATTTTGAGGCTTAGTATTGAGAAAAACAGCTGTGTCATCTGCATACATAAGATGAGTAAGTGGAGAACAATTTCTGGGCAAATCAAAGTGCTGTAAATATCTTATAGTGAACAATTTCCTCAATCCTTTAGAGAAAGCTTCAGATAAAATATTATACAAGAAAGGAGAAAGGGGATCACCTTGTTTGATTCCCCTAGAAGAGGAGAAGTAACCAGATATAACTCCATTTATTAGAACTGAGAATTTAGCAGCTGAGATGTTTAGCATGATTAGTCTAACAAATTTTCCATGAAATCCGAATTGAAGTAAAATGGAGTTAAGAAAAGACCAAGAGACCCTATCAAAAGCCTTTTGCATATCTAGTTTGATTATCAAATTTGATATCTTAGACTTTCGAGAGAGTAATCTTGTCATTTCATGCATTAGAATAACATTGTCCGAAATTTCCCTTCCTTTAAAAAAAGCACTTTGCTCAGGGGAAATAAGTAGATACATTAAAGGTTTAATCCTCATCATTAACACTTTAGAGAAAACTTTGTTAACAAAGTTTGATAGACTAATAGGCCTAAAATCTGCAAAAGTGTTAGGAATGGCGTTTTTGGGTATTAAGGTGAGCCAAGTACTAGATATTGCCGTTGGAATGTCTCCAGTATTTAGAAAATCATTGGCAGCACCCAAAAGATCATTCTTAATAACATCCCAGAAAGTAAAGTAAAATTCTCCAGGGAATCCATCAGGGTCAGGTGAGCTATTTCTATTAAGATCAAATACTGCTTCTTTCAGTTCATGTAAATCAGTGGGGTTAAGCAGTATTAAATTCTGTTGTTCAGTTATCACCCTAGGAATCTCTTGAAGAAAGAACTTTAGATATCTCCCATCATTGTGTTCTGTATCATCAGTCAGAAGATTCTGATAAAATTTAACTCCCTCCTCTTTTATCAAGTTTGGATCAGTTATCCAGGTACCCTCACCATCTTTAATTTTGGTTATCCTAGCTCTAATTCTCTTTTCCTTAATCGTGTGGTGAAAATATCTTGTGTTTGCATCCCCTTCCTTAAACCAGTTTATCCTAGCTTTTTGTTGCAGAAAAATGTTGTATTCCTTCTGAGATCTGAGGAGTAGAGCTTTAGATTTCAATAGATCCTGTAAAACCAAATCATCCTGCGTTTGCTGATATTGAATTTCCAATTCATTAACTTTAAGTTCAGACTTTTCCAGATTAAGATTAACATTTCCAAAAATAGTTTTGTTTCACTCTTTAATTACTGTCTTAAGTCTTTTTAACTTGTGTACAAAATTTTTAATTCCTACCATGGATGAAGGTAATTCCCAGTTAGATGCAACAACGTCATAGAATTCTTCTCTATTAGACCACATATGTTGGTATCTAAAAGGTCTTGGAGCTATTTCTACAGCTGATTGGATAGATAAGAGAAGAGGGGAGTGATCTGATGTATTTCTGTTTAGAACCTGTATGGAGCTATGAGGGAAATTCTCTAACCATTCTAAATTACCTATTCCCCTTTCAAGCCTTTGAAAAATAAGATCCTTCCCTTTTTTTTATATCTATTGTTACTCCAGGTGAAAGAGTTACCAACAGTAGGTATCTCATGCAAGTCCATCATTGTTAGGAAGTCATTAAATTGTTTAATGCTTTTCCGTGGGGTGGATTTCCTACCTTTATATTCATTAACTGAAGCAACAGTATTAAAATCACCAATATAAATTGAAGGATCTAGTGCGGTAGTTTGCAGTTCTAACCACAGTTTCTCTCTCAAATGTCGATGGACACTCGCATAAATAAAATTAACATTCCAGAAAACTGAAGAGGCATTATCTGTTACTCTAGCTTGTATGAACTGGTCAGATTCTTTTAAGATTGTCAAACTGAAATTCTGATTCCATAGGATCCAAATCTTAGCAGTGAGAGCATGGAAAGCATTGTTATAACCAAGTTCATGTTTCACCTGGCTCAGAAATTGATTATCATGCCATGGTTCGATTAGACATAAAATGTCTATCTTGTGTATCCTTTTTAAAGATTTTAATCTATCTCTTGAAGTGCCATAGCCCCTAACATTCCAAACTAAAATTTTACCTACTTTGGTGTACTGTATCATTTAAAACTAGGGGGGGAGGCTTTTTGAGAGGATCTTAATTTCCTTAAATTAGTAAGAGAAACATTAGTGGTTTTGCCTCTTTTGTCATTTCCTTTCTTCGATTTATCTGGAGTAGAACCACTAACCTGAGGTTGGACTTTCTGATCTGCTGCTGAGTTTTCCCCCGAAGTGCATAAATCATAGATTATACTTTGGTCTTGGTCTATAAGGGTGCCCTGCACTTCTGCTTCAACTGGATTACTCTGATCTTCAGCTGTATTTTGCAAAGGGGACTGATCCTCATTACTGTCCTTATCTGTGTTCACCTTAGGTAAAAGAACCTCATGTGTCTCCAAGGATTCGTGGAAAATGTCAACTACTTCTTCCTTTTGTGCCACATTCTCTTCATCCTGTAATTCGGTTGGAGTATGGAAAGCATTTGATATAGACACCATGTTCCTATTAAGTAAAAACTCATCCTGAGCTGGAAGAGGTTCCAGCGGAGCTGTAGGTCCCTCTGACTGTTGTGACTTTTTTCTCCAAAAGAGGTTTGTGATAGGCTTAGAAATATCATCTAGGGAGTAAAAAGATTTATTTCTTTTCACTTGTAACTCCATCTTTTCTCTCCTATAATTAGTTTTACCCAAATTACTTTCAGTTCCCTGAATTTGTATCTGAAATTCCTTTTCCTTTTGAGAAACTGATAAGTTTGATGGCCCTTCCTGTTCAAAATGTTCATTGGAGTCTTTACCTAGTATATTCTGATCTGCTGCAATTTGTTGAAGATCTTTACCAGAATCTGAAGTAGCTTTAGTAACATTTACTTTAGCTAAAGTCCTGTTAATTTTCTTTAGTTCTGGGTGCAAGAAATTGCAGTTAGCCTGACTGTGTCCTATGATCTTACAGTGATTGCAATACAGAGGCAACTGATCATATTCAATTTTATAGTCTGCAACTTTATTACCTATTCCTACTACAATAGAGTTTGGGAGTTGGGTCAGAAGATCCACTTCAACACAAACTTTTATTGCAGATGGCCTAGTTAGAGCTTGGGTTGCAGCATCTATTTTCAGAAAATTCCCTATCTGACTACTGATGCCTTTAATAGCAGAGATATTATAGAAATGTAAAGGCAGTTGATGGATTGTTACCCATGCTGGAACGATTGATGATTCTGCAGTGGATGAGAAATCTGTAGTCCATTTCTGAACCTTCATCAATGCTCCATGTACCATCCATTGACCCTTCATCCAGCACCTTTGGTAATCCTCGCAATCCTGAAATCGAATGAGAACATGTCTATAATCAATTGAGCCCAATTGAAATTTAGCCTTAAAGCCTATAGATTTGAAAGCAGAGGCTAAATTATCCATGGACGGTTTCCCCCGATTGAACTTTCCAACCAAAGCGTTTTGATAATGGGAAGCAAGTTTCTCGCCTTCCTCCGGGGGAAGGATGTAGGCCAATTTGCCCTTGTATTTTGTTATTGGGTGAAGATCAGGCGTATCTGGGAGGGTGGTTGTGAGTGGTTTCGGCTTGGTATTCAGAGCTTGTAGAAAGGATTTGCCCATGGCAGTGTTGGTGTCAGGTAATGGGTTCGGCGTCGGAGACGCCATCTCCGTCGACCAGTATCAGAGAAAACAGTATAACGACCAAAGAGCCGTTAGGCAGAAAGGAGGAAGAGGAAGAGAAACAGTAGAAAAAAGTGATGTTAGTGTGTGTATCACACTTTTTTTCGCACGCAGTTAATTGCACTAAACATATGAACTGATACTAGAAACTTGTTTGAGTATTGCAATAGCAGGTATCTTTGGATGCATCCTCGTTCTTCATTATTTCATATATGTGTACATGCTGATGCAGGCCATATTTTTTTTATTAAAATAGTATTCAACCTTATCTTCAATGTATCATGATAAAATATTGATGAATTAAAATTGTGAATGTTTATTCTAATCGTTTTTGAATTGAAATTAACTCAAATTTGTCCCAATCAGCCATAGTTGACATTGTTGTGTAAATCTATATGACTAGATTGTTTTTTTAGTCCCTAACAAAGTATGGTATACCATGTTTTGGTCTCCGTTTGCAAATTAACCCTCAGACGGTACCAAACAAATTCAGAACGATTTTTTGGCCACAAAAGGTGATTTTCAGGGAAACTAGAACTATTTTTCGTTATAGTTAGGGGTATTTTTGTAATTTTACTTATTAAAAAAATTTCAATTAAATTATGGGGTCAATACACAAATATTCTATATTGTTGTGGGGATTAATTGTAAATAAAATATTTTTTTGTTGAAAAGGCAGAAGCTCCGCCAACACTAGTCTTTTCTGGTGCCCTTGAAGCTTCGCTGGCGTCTCGAAGCTTCAAGCTCTGCCATGGGTCTTTAAGCTCCGCCGCCGGAGAGCAACATCATCATCACCAAGAACCGAGAGCTCTTTAACTTTCTTGAAAAGCCCTCTTCTTCTCTTCGAGAAAGTCACCTGCCTCGCCGTGGCGTTATCGATTCTCTTGATCTGAATCTTCTCTGGAGCTATAACCAGTAACCACCTCCATAAACCAGGGAATAAACCGGCAAGCAATGTATTGGAGTCGATAAAGACACGAGCTTTCCAAAATTAGAAGAGAATTTGGATAAAGGGTTATCTTCAAAACGGCGGCATGTGCCAAATTTAGATAGGGATATGAATATCAGCAAAACGAGAGGGGCACTTCATTTGGCCAGTGTGTTCTTCCCAGTTTTAGATCTAGAAAGGGAGAGAGATGTGTGGCAAATTAAATGTTGATTTTACTTGTTTGGGGTTGTTTGACTGGAACTTGGATGATGTTTTGTGTGTGTTCTTGCTTTTTAGGTGTGGCTTGGGACTGATGCCAATGGCATTTTGGAAGTATCAGTGGTATACTTTAGGGAACTTGGATCAATCTAAGGCGGCAGAGAAGAAACTTGGATCAATATACGACGGCGGAGAAGACAAAGCGCAAAGAAGACGAAGACTAATTTTACATATTATAATTTTTTGATTTTTTAAAACTTAGGGGTATAATGGTCATTTTACATATTTTGACCAATTTTACCGTTGATTTTCCCTGAAAACCACCATTGGAGACCAAACAAATCGTTCTGAATTTGTTTGGTACCATGTGAGGGTTGAGTTGCAAACGGGAACCAAAACATGGTAAAAGATATTTTGTAAAGAAAAAAAAAATTTAGTCAATCAATATTACTTTTCCCATTGTTCCATTCTACATAGGAAAAGTAACTACTAGAGTGTGGTTGATGTCAAATGTTGTGTTTCCATTCTTTCCACTCCTTCATTAATTTTATACATGTGTATATGTTGATGCAGGCCATTTTTCCTTTTTATTAAAAAAATATACATTCAAACTTATCTTTAATGTATCTGATAAATTATTGATAAATTGAAAGTGTGAATTTTTATTCTAATCTCTTTCTAATTGAAATTAAATCTATTTGTCCCAATCAGCCAAGGTTGACATTGTTGTGTAAATCTATTTTACTTTGACAATTTTTCCATTCTACATAGGGAAAACTAATTACTTATGTGTCTTTGATGTTAATGTTGTGTTTCCATTTGTTAAGGAATTGGAATTGGAATTGGAATTGTATTCTTACCATAATTATAGATGTAATTGTATTCTGTTACCTTTTCCTAGCTTGTATAGGTATCCTGTACTACTATATAATGTATCCTGAATTCATGAATATAGACACACAATTATTACCCTTATTTTCTACATGGTATCAGAGCCTAAAATCCTGAAACCTACAACCTTAAAATACCGTCCTAAATTTTCCGTGGTCGCACGTGCGTAACTTTCACGCGCCGCCGATCTGGACTACCTTTTTGCCAAAAAAAAAACCTAGCCTCCGCCCACCGAGACTCGTCGCCGCCGCCTCTACCTTTGTCCGCCGATGGACAACCTTTTGCTCCGGTCCAATTTGTTACCGTCGGAGTTCCAAGCTTCCTCGGCGGTCCAATTTTGCTCGTCGGTCCGTCCTTCTTGTCCGCCGGTTCGTCTTCCTGCTCGCTTGATTGTGCCACCGCCGACGTCGTTCAAAGCTTGCTCGCCGATCCAAATTGTTTCTTGTCCGCCGGTCCACGTCTGCCCGCCGGTCCATCTTTCTGCTCGCCCAGTTGTGCAGACGCCGCCGCCATTCAAAGCTTGCTCGCCGCCGACGCCTACAGCTCAGTCGACTAAGACACGCGTGAGATTCACGCACGCGCCATACCCAGCAACGCGTCATACCCAGCAACGCGTGAACCCACGCGCGGTTGTCTTCAGACGCGCTCCTCCCTTTTCAGAGCGTGTGTCTCCACGTGCCTGCGTCTCCACGCGCAACTCATGTTTGGTTACTTCTTTCTCCAGCATTATTGCAAGACTTTATTTACTTATTTTAATTATACATCTACCCTTGGTTGCCATTTGTGTTATGGCTATTTTTGCCGGCGTAGTGACGTCGCCGCAAGGGTTTGCGGTGGCCGCCTCCTCTGGCTTACCTACACGATCTGATTTTGGTCCTGCTCTGTCTGATGACCAAAGGAGTACGACTATACATTTATTTAATCAGTTTGATTCGTTATCTGACCATGGGTCAGGTAAGTCTACTTTACCTTGGATTCTTGATTCGGGAGCCTCATATCACATAACTGGTGAAAAATGTTCTCTTACTGATATTACTACTACTTCTAATGCTGTGAATGTTATACTGCCTGATGGATCTGTATCGTCTGCTACACAATATGGGTCTATTTGTTTTGGTGATGTCACCTTTGCTCATGTGCTCTACATACCTACTTTGCGATGCAATTTATTATCATGCTCTAGATAGTTATCTGCCTTAAAATGTCTAGCCTTGTTTACTGAAAATTATTGCATTTTATAGAAAATCAGTACGGGGTTTGTGATTGGCATGAGTGAACAGAAAGGGGGGTTTATTGGCTTCATGTATTGGATACTCGCATTCGTCCTCATATCCTGCAGTCTATTCCGACAGTTGCTTTGGTTTCTTCATCTGATTTATGACATCAACGTTTTGGTCATTCATCATCTACGGTATTGTCTTCTATTCCAACTCTTGATTTTAGCACAAATAATACTACTATACCTTGCTATGTATGTTATAGAGCAAAACTGACTAGACATAATTTTCCATTGAGTTCTACAAATGCTACTACATTATTTGAATTAGTACAGTGTGATGTTTTGGGACCTTATCGAACTCCATCCTCTAGTGGTGCATTTTATTTTTGACGATAGTCGATGATTATTCCCGAGCTGTTTGGGTTTATTTATTGGTCGCTAAGTCTGAAGTGGCCTCTAGATTTTTAGAATTTAGTGCCTTAGTGAAGAACTAGTGGGGCCGAACCATAACACGTGTTCGGGCTGATAATGGGACTGAATTTCTGCCTTTGCGATCTCATTTTGCTGCATCTGAGATCATCTTTGAGACATCCATGGTTGACACACCACAACAGAATGGTCGGGTTGAAAGAAAGCATCGCCATTTAGACAATGTGGCACGTGCTTTATGATTCCAAGCCAGTCTTCCTATTGAATTTTGGGGAGCTTGTGTTCTTACTGCTGCCTACCTGATCAACCGAGTACTCCCTTTGAGTTTCTTTATGGGCAAGCTCCAAATTATTCATCCTTAAGGGTTTTTGGATGGTTGTGTTTTGCTGCTCATGTTCCTAGATATCGTGACAAGTTTGCACCACTAAGTCGGTGGTGTCTGTTTCTTGGTTACCCTGCCGGAAAGAAAGGCTATCGCCTTTTTGACTTGGAATCCAGAGTGATATTTAACAGTCGGGATGCTGATTTCTTTGAAGACCAGTTCCCGTACTCTGCAACTCCGGCATCTGCTTTATTCGATGAACCTGGTGGCACCACCACACCACAGCCGGATTCCTCCTCTTTCTCGCCGGAGCCGCACAGAGTTTTTGTCCAGCCTTCCGCTACCGATCCACCGCCGCCGGTCGCCGTTGGCCTTCCGCCGATCACCGGTGGCCAGCTGCTGCCGGCTGCTGTCTTGCCGATCACCGCCGGTCAAAGCCGGGCAGTCAACGTCAGTCAATGCCAACCGGTCAACGCCGACAGGTCAATGCCAGCAAGTCCTCCGCCACCCGATGCCGGTACCGCCACGCCGGCCGCTGCCGGCCAACCTTTGCCATCCGCTGCCAGTTATTCTCCGCCAGTCGCCATCGATGCTAGATCCTCGGTATCTACTTTACCGACTTCTCTGGTACCGGACAGTTCCGCTGCTGAGTGGCCACCTGTCAGACAGAGTGTTTGATCTCGTCGTCCTCCATCATACTTGGCAGATTACGACTGTGAAGATCATGCCCGTGCTCTTACTACTGAAGACCCCCCATTTGACTATGTTCCCTCATGCGTCATCACTTTCCCTCGGGTGTTCTCTATGCTCTTACTGATTATGTAAATTGTGATAATTTTTCTAGTATGCATTCTAGATTTTTGGGTGCTGTAACTTCTAGTGCAGATCCCACTACTTACTCTAAGGCTTCCCGCCATTCTCATTAGCGAGATGCTATGGTCGAGGAACTTACTACCCTGGAGCAAAATCAGACATGGACTTTGTCTCCTTTGCTTGTGCATAAGAAGGTTATTGGGTGCAAATGGGTATACCGGACGAAGTTTCGCTCAGATGGTACTATTGAACGTCACAAGGCATGCCTAGTGGTTCTTGGAAATTGCCAGGTTGAAGGAATTGATTACACCGAGACCTTTGCTCCAGTTGCAAAGATGAGTTCTATTAGATTGTTCCTGTATGTTGCTGTTATAAAAGGTTGGGAACTGCATCAGATGGATGTTCATAATGCCTTCCTGCATGGTGATTTGTATGAGGAAGTGTTCATGCGTCCTCCGCCTGGCTATGCTGTACCTCCTGGTCAGGTTTATCACTTACAGAAATCTCTTTATGGTCTTCGTCAGGCTCCTCGAAATTGGTTTGCTAAACTGTCTCAGGCTTTACGGGCTTTTGGTTTTGTTCAGAGAAAGGCCGATTACTCTTTATTTGTCTATTTTCGTGGATCCGTTTCTTTACATGTTCTGGTTTATGTGGATGATTTGGTTATTGCTGGTAGTTCTTCTTCGCTCATCTCTGAGTTCAAGAAATACTTGGGTTCTTGTTTTCACATGAAGGACCTTGGTTTGCTTAAGCATTTTTTGGGCATATAGATTGCTAGAAGACCGGAGGGGATGTTTCTCTCACAAAGGAAATATGCTTTGGACATCCTATCTGATACAGGTTTATCTGCTTCCAAACCAATTGATTTTTCGATGGAGCAACAATATGATTTGACACGTTTTGAAGGTCCAGCCTACCATGAACTGGAGCAGTATCGCCGTTTGGTTGGGCGCCTGATATATCTGACTATTACTCATCCTGAACTTAGTTATTCAGTTCATACCCTTGCGCAATTCATGAAGTCTCCTTGTGTTCCTCACTGGCAAGCTGCGGTTCGTGTGTTGCACTACCTGAAAAGTCATCCTGGTCAAAGTATATTTCTTTCTTCCCGTAGTACTCTACAATTGACTGCTTATTGTGATTCGGATTGGGCCGCCTGTCCAATTACTAGGCGTTTTTTATCTGGTTATTTTGTTATGATTGGTGATTCTCCGGTTTCCTGGAAGACTAAGAAGCAACCTACTGTTTCTTGGTCTTCTGCTGAACCAGAGTATCCTGCTATGGCAGTTACCTACTGTGAGCTGTTATGGCTTAGGTCCTTACTGAAGGACTTAGGGGTTTCTCACTCTTTTCCTATGAAATTGTTTTGTGACAGTCAATCTGCTCTCCACATAGCAGCTAACCCAGTTTTTCATGAGCACGAAGCACATTGAAGTTGATTGTCATTTTGTCCGAGATCTTGTCCAGTCTGGCGCTATTGTTATTCAACATATCCGTACAACAGACCAACCAGCGGATTTGTTCACTAAAGCTCTCGGACGTAACCAGTTCCATTCTTTACTTGGCAAGTTGGGCATTTCCGATCCTCATGCTCCAACTTGAGGAGGAGTGTTAAGGAATTGAATTTGTATTCTTACCATAATTATAGATGTAATTGTATTCTGTTACCTTTTCCTAGCTTGTATAGGTATCCTGCACTACTATATAATGTATCATGAATTCATGAATACAGACACACAATTATTACCCTTATTTTCTACACCATTCTTTCCATTCTGCTTATACAACTTGCTTTTTGTCGCAATTTCTTGATCGGCGGATTCCTTAAATGGACTATTTGAATCTCCTTTTTATTTTTCATATTCATATCAGTTCTTTGTGAGAATGAGAGATGTTGTATTTAGAATGACATTATATCATAAATTTATTTTTAAGTTTAAGGTTGATATTTATCTATCATTGTTACATGTCTTGTTGATTGAGATTTCGATTTATTCATTCTTATTGATGATATAATCTTTATTGTGTTTAAGTAAGGTTGTTATTTGAGGAATTAATGCGGTCAAGTATCAGTTCAAAGTACTTAAAAATATTAAGATAGCTAGATCATGTGGATAGCAGACTTTCATGGAAGCAGTCACGTTTAAGAATGATGCTTGCCAAGTGTGTTTTCAAACACTTTAAACTAGCCATATAATTTAATGTTTAATTATCGCATAAATTAAAACATGATATGTTTTACATAATTAAACTCTGATCGAATGTTTGATATCTCACTCACATGTTTTCAGTACTTCAACTTTGATAGAAAGTTTTACATCTCACTCTATTGACTTTCACTTTTGGCAATGGTCAAGTGGCCTTTTTAGGTTCTCAGTAATTAGTGCGTAACCATGATTTTGCAAAACGCTTGATCTCACAGTATAGTACACAATGATTAACTTCTAGTGTTTATCTCTTTCTTTTCAAATGTATTTATCTAATTAACAAACTTCTTCTATGTGAAAAAAAATAGGTGAGGGTAATGTGCATGGAAGATGTTTCGTTATCCGCTTGTGTATAACAGCCTAGTAAAAAGGCCATTCATGGCTTCTGGCTAGTGGATCAATCAGTTAAGAGGGTTGTGAAGAAATGACAGCCTCATGCCCAACTTAAAGATGCTCCATATTCTAATTTAGAAACATTGATCATGCAGATACAATAATCTGAGCACATTTAGCTCAAATGTCATAATATTTGACTTCATTACCCTTTAATTGCACTTTTTATCTATGTCGAAATTGCATGCTTGGTGTATGTTTTGGTTGAGGCAGTAGATAGATGAGGAATGAATGAATTTCTAAGGTGGTAATCATGTTACCATGATATATGTATTTTTTTACATTCAATTTCAGTGACCAAAATAGGTAAGAACAAATTAAATTATCTAATTTCTAATATAATTAACTTAAAGAAAGAGTCGCATTGAATATCTTTATATTCTGATATTGTATACACGAGTCTGCATTTCACATGATAGTTTCTACAAACAAAATGACATAAATAGAGGCATGATCTGTTTCTATGCAGGATGGAACAAATATTGGCAAGATACAGTAAATCTAAGGGTGCTACCGATGAGAATAAGCTTGAGGTACTTCACATGCGCACTATTCTCTCTATATTGATTATTCTTGAATTTCCATAAAATCCAAATATTTCTAATTGTTTCCTTGAAGCCTTACACGAAAAACGAAGAGATCTTATAAGTTGAAAATAGGTGTCATGTCACTCAATAACTTTTATTTACTCATAAAAATTATAATCATCACTAAAATGAATGAATAACTTTGGTATTTTCTCTTTCAACTTCCAATAAACTGTAGTTATATAATATCTTTTAGCTACGTGGGTACTTTATTGCACTACATTCCCTTCACCCTGCATTTAGAGCATTTTAAACTATGTTGTGTACTTCAACTGCCTATTTGTATGAGATCTTAATTGCCATGTTTCAAATACTTTTGATTCATAGCCTCTAGGAAAGGTAATTGAACTAGAACAAATATAGACGACATTATTTGAATGAAAAGATAATTTTTTAGAAAGGAAGCTTTTAGATTTACCTTGGATGGTAACATAATGTGTTTCGTAAATATACTAACCGTATATACAGTTGTAATGAGGTTCATGTAGATAATATTTTATGTCATGAAATTAACTACTTTTTGTTAACGAGGCAGACTATACACGTAAATAAATCAAGGAAAGGGAATGTTTATGCTCCAATGCTAGTTAAACTACTTATTTCTACAACGTTGTATTGGGATTGAATTTCGCCTCGATTAATTCTCTACAGGAACCTAAGGACGAGATTCATGAGAAGAAAATCAAGAGACTAAAAATGGAACAATCGCATGTCTTTGATTATGTTCATACTCAATTCCAAAATGAATATTATTTTAAAATCTATTATTATAATTTTCTTTTTTGTTTCTTCTTACATTGCAGGCTTGAAGGATTGAAAGATCTTGATAATATGAGCATGAAAGATTTGAATGATCTTGAGCAGCGATTGAGTGAGTGCCTGCTTTTAGTGAATCAGAGAAATGTTGATTTTTTTATTTATTTTTATGCTTTAATGGTATTTTTCTGTTGTTAAACTCTATTCCTCTTCCGGGAGCAAATGTTTGCTGAATAACTGGAGCTTCCAAGGATACATGTACTTAGGTATAATGTGAATTTTAATATTCAGCGGTTTCACAAATTCCAAGCATTAAAACACAAAGGAAAAGTTGTACTTGGTCTATGTGAGTCAAAGAATGATAAAACTCTAGTTAATGCAACATGAAATGTGATGTTACAAATGGCTGTTGTTTTTACGAATTCGATCTTCAATGAAAAGATAATTATGATTACGTAGTTGTGAAATTCTTTTTCTACTCTCTTAATAATATTATGTTAATTATTCTTTTGTTGGTTTAGGAGCAAAATGCACGGGATGAGAACAAGACACCTCGGAAGAGAATGGCAATTGAGGCAGTTGGGCAAAACCATACATGTGTTCAAAAGAGGGAAAAGTTACAATTTTTCCATCGCAGTTCCTGAATATAATGGGCCCTTTGCATGTTATTTTAGAAGAGTGAATTATTGAATAGTTTATCGCTCATTGGAATGCGACAGGGTAGATCCCTTTAGTTATAATAATGTTTGTTGAATGTTCTTTAAATAGTAATGTTTTGCTGACTTAAACAACAGTAATAAGGAAACTTGAAGATGATGATAAGGTGTCAATTTGAGTTGATTACCATTTGAGGAAACTTGCCCCTCGACACATGGAGCCCTCGAGACATGGAGCCCTCGAGCACATAGCCATCGAGCACTGGAGCTTTTGAGACACTGACCAATCGACACATGAAGCACTCGAGACATGGAGCCCTCAATACATGGACCCATCGAGACAGGGAGCCCTCGAGTCCGAGGCCTTCCCGACATGGAGCCCTCGAGCCCTGAGCCACTAGTCCACAAATATTAGAGGTTTCTTTTTAAAGCAATGATGTTGCCTTACTGATGTAAATATTGAACATTTGGTGCTACATAGGTTTGGGAAACCTAATAAATATCTCCGACCTTAGAGTGCTTTAAATTAAAAAAAAAGAGTGGATTACCATTTATTATGCTCAATTGCATGTTTCATCTAAAATACATATATCTCAATTAAATTTGTGATCTTTGTTCTAAGTATTTTAAAAAATAAAAATTATGTATTTTATGGTTAAAATTTAATATTTTAATTAAAAAATTGTATTTACATTTTAAACATGTGACACTATTTTGTGATAATTTCCTATCTTAGTTTTCAAAATTTTAACTTCTTCTTTCATTTTGATTGGTTATTTAACTTAATAGTTTGCAATTTTTAACATCTATATGGATGCTTCTCTTTTGTTTTTGAATATTACTCTATTTTTTACTTTACAAATTCAATTCATCCACTAATTTCTTTCGATCAACTAAATCCAAACACTTAAATATTTATATGGTGCCAAACATATATAAACTGAGTATTTTAATTTGATGTATTTTTGGTATTTCTTTGATGGTTAATTATTTATTGTGTATTTAGTGTTTTTATTTGATGTTATATATATTATTAATGTGAATTGTAGTGTTTGTATCGGATATTTATGTGTATATATATATATATATATATATATATATATATATATATATTTGTTTTTTTTAATATCGAAGGAAATCGTTCATCCATCCCACAAACCCTAACTCCTAATTATTCTGAGAGATTCCACAAATCCTAATCTCACTTTACAGGCTGACAAGCAAAATCTCAGCAAGGAAGGATACATTCAGTACAGGAAAGAAGGGAAACAGCAAACATAATTTCTAATCTACTTAAACGATTGAAAGTATGTAACTCCAGACAAATTTACAAGAACTAGAGTAAATATAGATACAAAACAAGGAAAATTTACTTCATAAGCTACCATTGATTAGGAAATGCTTCCCTGTACTTGGATTCCTCGGCCATGGTCAGCTGCCTCGTGGTAGCATCCCTAGCGCGGGTTGTAAGTAGCTTCTGAGATAGTCTGTCTTTAGCAGTTGCTTTCTTCTTCAACATCGACGTGAGAGAGTCTTTCTTGTTCTTCGCAGAGAATCTTGAATCGTCATCGCCAATATGTGAAGATGCTGATGTTGAAGCAACAGCAGCATCGCGTAGAACTGCTGCATTGTGCTTACGAACTTTTGCAAGCTTTGCTCTTTTAGAAGCCTTCTTCTTCGCTACTTCTTTGTCTCTCTCGCGAAGATTACTTACAGCCTGTTTGGCTAACTTCTCCACAGTATCAGGAGGGGTATCTTCTTCTGAGGAGGAGCCGCTGTTCTTCACATCCCTCATCTTTGGATGATTTGACATGGATTGGCTTCCCTTCATTGTCTCGAGGGACTATTGGTCCATGAAATGGACAGACTCTCAAGTCTTTTCTTCCACATAGGCCTCCCTTTCGAAAAGGAGCACGACACGGCTGTA
The DNA here is from genome assembly GCA_037428765.1 of Rubia yunnanensis. Taxonomy (NCBI): domain Eukaryota; kingdom Viridiplantae; phylum Streptophyta; class Magnoliopsida; order Gentianales; family Rubiaceae; genus Rubia; species Rubia yunnanensis. The sequence goes on from CM075063.1 coordinate 68,915,127, forward strand.
TTTCAACCGGTTCTTCTTTGGAAACAGATGCCTGCATTCTCAGCTCAGCTATTTTTTCAGCGGGAATAACTGCATCGCGGTCTACTCTACCCCAATGACCTTCGATATCTAATCCCCTCTGGTTTGCTGGTACATCCCTCTGTGACGAGTCCCAGTAATCCAAACTAGAACCCCACGGAACAACTGGAGCCTCAGATAAAAGCTTCCTCTTCAGGGGGTTAGAATCAGCACAACGACGTTCATTAACCACTTTCTTCTTCCCTTTTGAAGTGGGATTGCTGCATTTAGTAACTTTGTCTTTCAGCTCACTGTTAGCTATTACTGTTGGAGATTTTCATTGGACGAGTCCAGTGTACCCTCTTCCCATATATCTTCCTCCTCCTCAACGCTTGTGGTTCTGGGAAGAGAACAACCAGACTCTTCACATTTTTTCTTCACCAATCGGAGGTTATTCTGGATGTCAATGAACTCCTTCAAAGTGCTGTCTCGAAACCTAGTATCAGTAACTTCCACCCTTATCAGAACAGAGATCCACTCTTGGACAGTAACCAGATGCTTCACGACGATAACCTTGTACAGCTCCCGTATGGTATCAAAAACCACCTTATTTTCGCTATTCTCTTCTACCTTTTCCCCTTCTCTCAAGGAATCAAGACGAATCCGCCTGAGTTCAGAGTTGTGGAACAGTTCCGTTTCCTGATAGTCTACAGGATCCAATGGGATATCATCATCATCCTCATTTCTAATGATGTCCATACACTCATTGACTTCATCAATTGCAGACTGAATATCATCCTTGATCGACGCCAGGTTCACCTTCAAAGTCTCAAACTTGCTCAGCAGAATCTCCCTCGTCTTGATCTCTCTTTCCTTCCTCTCCTACCGGATATGCTCAGGATTCGCCTGTAGATTAGGGAACTGATACCGGAGAGTGTTCTTCAGGTAGTCATACCCTAACCTAAGCTGTCTGTGATGCACTCCAAATGCCACATTCCATTTCTCCAAGAATTCAATAGCTTTCGAATGCAAAACGCTCGCGACTGAAGCAGGGGCAGTGAGGGGCAGATTCCTTCGAAATCCAATGTATAAAGACAGTAGCAGATCGAGATTCTCGACAAGGATGGTTCTGAAAAGCATTGACCTCATGAACAACTCGTCGATTATGAGTAGCGATTTGAATGGATTTGAACAACTCATGAACAAGGATTTGATCTGGAGCAAGTTCTGCTCTATACATTTAAAAAAAATCCATCCACAAGCAAGTTACACAAAAAAAATCTGTAAACTTCTATGAATTACATGTTCTTTTCTTCATGAAACTGCTCGAGTTCCATAAAAGTCTTGGTATGTTTGGAATATACGTTCACCCAAGCCTGTCACCATCTATCGGTTATAGCTGCTATCTCTTTGCCATTGTATGCTCCTTTTTAAAGGGAATATCTGTTGTGTTCAAAATAACCCGATGATTAATTACGTGAAAGTATTTAGTACGTAAGAAGAACAAATGTTAAAATTGTAATTTTTCGACCAACCTCTAGAATATCTTTAGAGATAGTGTTAAGCACAAACTCTTCCATGAAGAGGAGGACATAGTATCCGCATTCCCAACCACTTTACTGAAATCGGTACTGCAAATGAAAATACCGAATTAAACATAATTGTATTCAATAGTTGTTGAAATGAAAGGACTCTTGGATTGAATGACTTACATCGATGTTTGTGATTTCCCAAGTGTAATCCAGAGACGGTTCCATCTTCCTCTTCTCCTTTCGATAGTCACATGCAATCCTGGTAATGTTGAACTTTTGATGGTTAGGTAACTCACACTAGTACAAATTAAAATTAGTATGATGAAAGGAATGAAAGTACCCGGAAATGATTTGGTTTTCATTCATGTTTTTTGGTTTGATTCCTCCAGTCATTGAGTCAAGGATAAAAACTTCCTCCATACTAGGATGGATGAGTACTAAGTACCAATGATAACTGCGTTGAAAAGAAAGTAGCACAAGAATGAATTGTCAGCGGTGTATAATTTTCTGTAACTGAGAAAAATAGAAAAGTGCCACTTACATTTTAATATATGGAACCACATAAACCTCGACATCAGTATTGAGCATGGTTCCCAGAATGGCTTTAGCATGGCCTTCGACTTCTATATCCTTGATTTCCGTGGAATTTCCTCCCGTACGAATGTGACCCTTGTTGGTTTCAAAAACTTGGTCCTAGAGGTTCCTAGAAAAATAGCATTAGTTAATATTTGAAATAAATTAGTATAAAAAAATACAATTACTGTGAAAAAGTAAACCTTACCCCATCCAAACATCTATCATTGAGTTCGATAGTCAAGCCATAGCTCCGGTGTTGCCAAGCTTGTTCCCGAACTCCACCAAGGTCTTGGTAAACAATGCACTCTGATGTTTGGTGCCAAAAGTCAACAGTCAAAACTCTGGTAACAAAACCACCGTTCTCGAATCTTGTATGCTTTTCACAAGCTCGTTGCAGTATTTGATGGACTTCCTCATGTTGGGATATGTCTTAAACGGGCCCTCGTTGAAAATACGAAATTATGTAATGGAAACAAAATTAGGAAAACTGAAAAATAATGAAATATAGTACCAGTGACGGATGTTATAGAGTAGTACCAGTTTCAGAGACCTTTAATGTATAAATTGTTGGTCCAAGGGATGGAAGGAATTGGTTGATCCAAACTGTGTAGGAGTTGATAGTTGCACAAAAACAAAAATCAATTTCAACAATTCCCAATAAAAAAATAGACATGTAACTTATGTAGCAATTAGTTGGTTTTATTACCTCATTGTTACTGACATTGATGCAATAATCTTTATCGGTTCAGGGCCGACCGCCTTCATTGTCCTCGGTTTGGGTATTATCTACAAATGTGACCAAAGTCATCGGCTAGTCTACTACACTCCCAAAAGCGTCTCCCATATCATTAAAATTGTGGTTGGCAGATGGCAACCCAGCTCTTGGAGGATAGACTGGCTGACACACACGGACGCGACCTACTTGACCATGTGACTTCTCAGGACGCCTAGATTTTTGGAGCCATGCTTTAGTAACCCTTAGCCTCTCTCACTGAAGGCCCATGATGTACAAGGTGACCAAATCACTATCCTGTTACAAATAAAGATAATTTAGTTGGTGAAACATAGTTTTTGTGTGGAAACGAACAAGAAAAATTGAAGCAGTTAGTTTAATGCATATTTACCTCCTCGTCTTCTTCTCCGTCATTGGGGGAATCTTGGCCCAAGCCGCTGAGACAAGTTTGATACACCTCCAAACATAGCTTTCTAAATGAAGCTCTTTGGGTCTGTAAGGCCTACGAGAATATTTAATCCCCTTGGTGTAGCTTTCTAAATGCATTGATAAAGGGCTGATCAGGGGAATTCTTTTTGGCCTCTTTCTTTTGGGAAGGGATCTGTTGTCGTACTTGCTTCTTGCTATGCCTGGGATAACAACCAATGTTGTTAGTCGGGATTAGGTACCTCTGTAGAAACCTGGGTGATCTCTCTTCCCGGTGGCTCTTACCAAAATATCCTCACCCAGCCTCCTCTTTTTCCTCGTTCATTCTCAACTGCGGTTCATATTATTTTTTTTAGTGGTGAAAATAACAGTTTACTTATGTATGAAACTATAAATGAATTGGATACATACAATATCCTCCGCTATGGCCTTGAATTCCGTGGTTGCATACTTCTTGTTATTCCCCTTGTTCCACTCCTAGTAGACCATTAATCCGCCCGGTATGAAATTCTTGAAATTGACCTCCACCTCGATTTCTTTTTCCGCGCATCCCTGGTCCCTTAGCTTCTTTTTCTCATTTATCTTTAACTGCTCCAATCAACTTCTTCTTTGTATCCTTGTTCCCCTTTGGTCCGATGTGGTGGGTGTACTTCTTTTCCCTAGAATGGTCGCTTACCTTTTTTTTTTTTCTGAAAAGATAAAAAAGATAATTATTAACACAATTAATTAGTTTATAACTATTGAAATATTATTTTTGATATCATGTAAGAACTTTACATACCAGCATTTCCTCCGTTCTTTTGTGTTCCTCGAATTTCTTTCACTCCTCCTCATCCGGCCACCTTTACTTTTCGCACGGCTAGTATTTTTGAACTTTGCCCCTCGGCAAAAACCAGAAGTACTTGTTTGCCACATTGGACTTCCTGTTGCGATTTTCATTGCTAGCATTGCCTACCACACTCTTCCTTAACCTCCTTCATTGGTTATCAGTCAATTTAGTTTCAAATTTGGAACTTTCCTGGGATGGGAGATTACACAATATTTATGTTAGGAGCATGAATATATATTTTAATATTAACCATTAGGCATTTATTAACTAAGTATTATGAAATAGTTTTTTTCCTTTATGTCTCTCCACGATTCTTCCTTCACACCTTTCAGAATATTAGGCCAGTGTATCCACGTACCAAATGTGAACTACCTTCAAAATACGTAATTGCAATATGCGGTCTAGGCACTCAAATTTCTCACACAAACTAGCTCACCCTCAACTTCCTCGAAAGTGATGGGGACAGGGTCCCTTTCCTTGGCTTACATGACCGACTAGAACGAAGCCACACCCCCTTCCTTAGACCAATTGGAAATCTCAAACTTGTTGAACGTCTTCCCCTGATGCCCGTCTGCCTTGGTAAAGTCATCATTACTCGGATCGCGAAGGGGTTAATCTATGCTATCACCCTTTTTTTCTTCCGGAACTTCTTCTTTGGGAGCAATAGTTTAACCCATAGCATCTTCCTCAAAATTTAATCTTGAGGGATACCACAAGTGGAACCTTCTCTTGCTCGACTTCCAAAGTAACATTTTTTTTCCACAGTCGTTTGTTTAGGTGGATGGCCAAGATTCTTCCTCTTTCTAGCTATGTTTTTTTATCTTGGGAGACATCTACATATGAAAATATCAGTAAAATGGATTAGGCAAAACAAACAATAAAATTACACACATAGGTATTTCTCACACATTTTAGATTGAACACTTCAACCATCACATACATAGTGTATTTCTCACACATTTTAGAAAAATCCACTCAACATCACACATTCAACTATATCACACTTCAACACCATACAATAACCTATATATCATACACTTTGGATTGAAGACTTCAAACATCATACACATAGTGTATATCTCACACATTTTAGAACATTTAACATCAAACAATCAACTATATCACACCTTAGCATAACACAATGAATTTGATATCATACACTTTGGATTGAACACTTAAAACATGACACACATAGTGTATATATCACACATTTTAGAACAAACCCTTCAACATCACATGGTGAACTATATCACACTTCAACATGACACAAATTTTTTTATATCATACAATTTTGATTTGAACACTTCAAACATGACACACATATGTACATATATCACACATTTTAAAAAAACCCTTCAACATCACATGGTGATCTATATTACACTTCAACATCACACAATGAACAACCCTAAACAACATAACATCAAAAGAGCTTCATTCTTACATTTCATTAAACACTTACTATTTCATACAATTTCATAAATTGTATAGCAAGTTCGGGTATTTACACAAAAAAATGATGTTGTTACATAAATATCAGTGCCCAAAGACTAAAAAACAGCTGCTCAAGGCAGCTTATTTGTGCTAGAGACTTTTTGTGGTAAAACTTGTCTAAGTATTTAGAACCTGTACAAAATACCAGTGCCATTTATTTTAATATCGGTGCATGTTTTTACATTTTGGGCCGAATATTTTTTTGGCCCAATCCATTTTGGGCAGGAGATATCATTTTTCATTACAACACCTGTATGAAAATCGGTTCCCCATTCAGATTAACAAAAATTTGAATTTTCCGCCCTCATTTTGACCAAATTTTGTAATTTTCTGACTCCAAAAAAACTCATCACCAGTTCTCTCTAATGACATACCAGTGCCTATATTCATTTACACTACTTAAATTAATTGTCAGAACGGTTACTGCGTGCGATTTTTGTGTGCGAAACACACACTGTCACTGTGAATCTTCTTCTTCATCTCATTTCTGCTCTTCTAACGACTATAGACGGAAGCTGTTCCAATTCAAGGGGCTGGCTATGGCGTCTCCGGCGCCTCCTCCGCCACCGGATCCCACTCCACAAACCCACAGAAGCTTCCTTCAAGCACTTAACACCAAACAATCGCCTCTCCTCTCGACACTCCCTGATACCCCAAACCTACACCCTATCACAGAATTCAAAGGAAAAATTGCTTATATCCTCCCACCTGAAGAAGGAGAACTACTAGCATCCCATTACCAAAACGCCCTTGTCGGGAAATTCATTCGTGGGAAACCTCCAATGGATTCTTTGTTGCAGGCCTTCAAATCTATAGGTTTCAAATCCAAATTCCAGCTTGGCTCAATAGATTACCGACATATTCTTATTCGATTTCAGGAAAGCGAGGATTATCAACGATGTTGGATGAAAGGGCAATGGACAATTCAAGGATACACGATGAAAGTTCAGAAGTGGTCGCCGGAATTCTCACCATCGGTGGAATCCTCAATCGTGCCGGTCTGGGTAACTTTACATAATTTGCCTCTTCATTTCTATAACAATTCTGCTATAATAGGAATCAGCTCACAGATAGGTAGATTCCTCAAAATGGATGCTGCTACCAAAGCGCTTACTAGACCATCAGCTATAAAAGTTTTTTTGGAGATTGACTTGTTAACACAGCTTCCTAACACAATAGTGGTAGGAATAGGTAACAAGGTGGCAGAATACCCTATTGAATATGAAGATTTGCCACTCTACTGCTCTCACTGTAAAATCCTTGGACATAATAACATTAAATGCAATCATTTGCACCCTGAGTTGAGGAAAACATCTCTGAAAAAACTTGAGGTACCTGAGGTATATGTTCACAAGGAGAGCAAAAATATAGAACCTCAGCCTATGGAAGTGACAAATAAGGAAAACTCCTCTGCACTAACTGTTTCACAAAAGGAGAAAGATTTTCAAAATGAAAAATCACTTCTAGGTCAGCTGGAAAAGATTAGTCATAAAAAGAGAAATGCCTCTTTTTACTCACTAGATGACATATCAAAACCAATAACCACCTCATTCTGGAGGAAAAAAAGCCAGTCACCTGATGTTACCAAATCCCAAGGAAATGATTTTAATGGTAATGTGGTAACTATCTCAAATGCTTTTAAATTGCTTGATGACTTACATGATGATGTGGAAGAGGAAGTAGTAGAGATGATTCATGAAAATGTGAATGAGGAAGTATTTGAGAAGCTTAATGAAAATCAGGAACCACAGGATCTTGATAAAAATATAATCCCTGCACCTAACCATCCTGTCTTTGAGATACTCCTAACAGGTGACTCAGAGCAAATCATCTCAGAGGCCAACACAGATGTTAATACAGAGGCTAACACAGAGGTTAACTCAGAGGCTCTTAATCAGACTGGATCAGAAAATGATGAGGCAATGCAGATTAAGGTTAGTATTTCTGAGCAGATGCCTACCTCTCTAAATATAGATAAAAGTAATGGTAAGTCAGGTGACAAAAGTAAGACTTCAGCAAAGTTAGTGAGAAAACTAAGATCATCACAAAAAGCTACCCCTAAAGTTTTTAAATGATAAAATACACCATAATAGGAAATATCTTGGTCTGGAATGTTAGGGGAATAGGAACATCTGTAGAAAGATTAAAGATTCTTAAGTTAAATCATAAGATTGATATCATGTGTTTGATAGAGCCATGGCAGGATACACAGATGCTAACAGTTTTAAAGCGTGAACTTGGATACTATAATGCTCTAGCTGCACAATCGGCCAAAATTTGGATTTTATGGGATCCAACTTTTAACATTACAAATCTAAGTGAGACAGACCAATTTGTTCAGGTTAACATAACTGATGCTGACTCCTCTTTTAACTGGCACTGCTACTTTATCTATGCAAGTGTGCATCGACAATTAAGAGAGGACTTATGGGATAATCTAAAAGTGACAGGAAATACACCCTCCATTTATATAGGTGATTTTAATACTGTGCTCTCTGTTTCTGAGTATAAGGGTAGGAAGTCTACACCTAAAAAGAGCATGAAACAATTTAATGAATTCATAAACTCAAATGATTTGCATGATATTCCTACAGTTGGGAACTTCTACACCTGGAGTAATAATAGATTTAAGGAAAAATGCAAAGATTTAATGTTTCAAAGGTTAGACAGAGGCTTAGCCTCCCTAGATTGGTTGGAGCTCTTCCCTAATAGCTCTATTCAAGTTTTAAATAGGCTGACTTCGGACCATGCCCCGTTATTACTTTCTGTTCAATCTTCTGAAGAACAAGCCCCTAGACCATTTAGATACCATGATATGTGGTCAAACAGACAGGAATTTCAGGATCTGGTAGCAACAAACTGGAAATTAGACTCCACTTTTCAAGGAATGTATAGGCTGGTTTTTAAATTGAAGAGGCTTAAGATGGTAATTAAACAATGGAATAAAAATCATTTTGGTAATGTCTCACAAAATTTGACACACTATGAGAATGTAGTTAAAGATCTGGAAATCACTTTTCAGCAAAACAGTGATGACTTAACCACCCTAAGTGAGTTAAATAAGTCAAAACAGTTGCTTATGAGGGCTCAAAAAGAAAAATTCATGTTCCTAAAGCAAAAAGCTAGGATTAACTGGTTTAAGTTTGGAGATGCTAACACAAGCTACTTCCACCACTCGGTTAGAGAAAGGAGATCTAAGACAAGAATCAGCAAGATTAAGGATGAAAAAGGTAATTGGATCTCAGATCCATCTCTAATCAAAGAAGAAGCAGTAAGATTTTACAAAGATCTGTTTCATGAGGAAGTTGCTCAAAAAAAGGGGACCTTTTTTAATTATTTCCTTTCAGAAATTCCTACTGTAATTTCAGACCAGCAAAATGAACAGCTCCTATCCCCTTTCCAACATCAAGAACTTAAGGCTGCAGTTTTTGACCTAAACAGATGTAGCTCTCCTGGTCCTGATGGGTTCTCAGGAGCTTTTTATACCACCTTTTGGGAAGTCATCAATGAAGATCTTCTTGATGCTGCTAATGACTTCCTAACAAGTGGATATTTACCTAAGGCCATATCTAGTACTTGGTTAACATTAATTCCCAAAAAGCCTACCCCAGTTTCATTCTCAGATTTTAGGCCCATAAGTTTGTCTAACTTTGTGAATAAGGTCATTTCTAAAATGATCATGGAAAGGATCAAACCACTGATGGATTCTCTCATATCCCCTGAACAAAGTGCATTCATAAAAGGTAGGGATATATCTGATAACATTCTTATGATGCAGGAAATGGTTAGAAGATTAGGCAGGACATCAAAAATCCCTAACCTCATAGTTAAACTAGACATGCAGAAGGCTTTTGATAGAGTATCATGGTCTTTTCTTAATTCAGTCCTGTTGCAATTTGGATTCCATGGAATATTTGTGCACAGAATAATGCAGAATATTGCTTCAGCTCATTTTTCAGTATTAATTAATGGTGTTACTTCAGGATTCTTTGCATCTAATAGAGGAATTAAACAAGGGGATCCAATGTCTCCTTTTCTTTATAACATTTTGTCTGAGGCTTTTTCAAGGGGGTTAAAAAAATTATTCCAGATAGGCTATTTACAGAACTTTAATCTGCCTAGGAATTGTCCACCATTAACCCATCTTATGTTTGCCGATGATACTGCAGTGTTCCTGAAAGGCAATCCCAAAAATCTGAAAAGATTTAAAAAATTCCTTTTGGCATATGAGCATACCTCGGGTCAGAAAATTAACTTTGCTAAATCTAACTATTTTGCTGATCCAAAAAAACCAGATGATAGATTGCTTTTAGTTTCCAGGACCTTAGGTATGTCAAAAGGCACCTTTCCTTTAAATATCTAGGGACTCCTATTTTTGCTGGAAGGAATAAACAAGTCCACTACTTTCCTGTGCTTGAGAGAATGGAAAAGACATTAAACAATTGGAAAAATAAGTGGTTAAGCTCAGCAGGGAAAATTATCCTCATTAATCATTGTTTCCTTTCCATTCCAATACATCTGTTTGCAGTGCTCAGTCCTCCTAAAATAGTCTTAAGAAAAATGGAAAAGTTAGCTTCAGGTCTATTTTGGGGCCATAATGAGTACACAGGAAATAAAAAGAGATGGCGTTCATGGAAAAAAATGAGCATCCCTGTCCATGAGAATGGTATAGGCTTCAGGGATATTCAGGCATCAGTGGATGCTTTCTCTTGTAAGCTCTGGTGGAAACTGCAGCTCAATAAATCTCAATGGACCCAACATTTGTGGTCTCTCCCAGAATCATACAAGAATTCTCACACATGGCAAAGGATTTGCAAGGTAACAGTAATCTCAAATAGTTTAACAAGAGTTATTTATGGATCTGGTTCTTGTTCTTTTTGGAATGCTAACTGGAATGGTAGTGGGGCTTTGTTTTATGAATGGCCTGAAGGTATGGAAATTCCATTTCCTGACATAAATTTGAGCTCCTTTGTTGCTAACAAAAACCACTATCTTCCATTATTGGAGCCTCATTTGGCTACCACAACCAATCTAATTCTGCAGGAGGTGGTAATCACAAACACACATGCTGATAGACTAATCTGGACCCCTACAGTGGATGGCAACTTCACCACTAGCTCAGCTTACAAGAACCTCAGACAAAAAGGTACACAAATCAGGCATCTTCATAAAATTTGGTCCTCTTTTATCCCCTCCAAAATGTCAATTCTTCTTTGGAGAGCGCTTAATGGAATTCTACCATTTGATAACATATTATGCAAATTTGGATACTCCCTAGCCTCCAAATGCCCTTTGTGTAGGAATCATTCGGATACCCTAGATCACCTGTTTAACTCCTGCCCCATTTCACTTGAAATCTGGAACAGAATTAACACACTCACTCATCTTCAATATCCAGTTGTAGGAAGCTTTAGAAACAGGGTAGAATTTTATTTATCCAAAAGAGCAGATTCTAAGGTATCCTCTAGCATGAACATTGCAGTCCTCTTAGTTACATCATGGTCCCTGTGGATTCATAGGAATAAGAGTATATTTGAAAATCAGGTTTTTTCAATAGATTCATGCTTCCATCATATTAAGGACCTGATCAAGCTAATTTTTATTGCAAACCCTTTGAGAGGCAATAAAGAAAAACACAAAGAACTAATCCAAGCAGGCCTCTTGTCTGATATACTACCAAAACAGAAAAGATCAGTTTCAGTGGTAGGATGGGAAAAACTGGTTGTTGATGTGAAACTTAACACTGATGCTACATGGAAGACTGGAGGTTTATCTTCCTCTGCTGTGATAGTGAGGGATATAAATGGTGAAGTGATTAAACTTAGAACTCATGCCTTTCACTCAGAATCCCCATTGCATGCAGAACTTGTAGGCATTCAACAGGCATATCTGCTATGTTCAGAACTTAAATTACATGGTTGCATGATTGAATCTGATTGCCTTTCAGCTGTAAAAGGAATTCAGGATCCTATGGTTTGTCCTTGGACAGTTTTTTCTATCTGTAGTTCTTTGAATGAGTTGCATAAAGTTAATCCAATTTCATTCATACCTAGGGAGTCTAATGCTCCAGCTGATTTTTTGGCAAAATATGCCACTGGAAACAATCTGAAAGGTGATATTAACATGGACATGGCTCCACTTTTTTTCAAAGGTCTCATTTTGTTGGATAAAATGGGAATCAAAGGAATCCGTGTAACTCCCTGTACTATTGGTTGATTCTATCTGTTGCAATTTCTGGTTTCTTCATTGTCTGCAATGGAAACTGCTGGTCTTCTTCATACTTCATGCAGGAAAGGAGCATCTCATCAAGGAGCATCTCATCAAGGAAGGAATGAAAGGAATACGAGTAGCTGACACTTGATACATCCGAGATGAGAGATAACTACAGATGGGAGATAACCACCTTCTAAAAGGGCACATCGTTGACAAATAGAAGTTCCGTTTTTACGTTTCTTCGCTCTGTTCGCGATATGTCCTGTTTAGAGGTTATTTCGATTCATAGGAACCCTGGTTGGTTATTAGTTTATTGAAACATCTTCTATCGGGATTCACTTACTGTCGGATTCATCCTATAGGTTGTCCTTTTGTAATTGCTTCGTACTTTATGATTTACAGGCTGATTTTTGGTCTGTTTTTATTGGTCTGGGGAGCCAATATATACCCCCCATCTCATGATGGTTTTTAATTAAAAAAAAAAATTCATTTACACTACTTAGAAATATTTGATTTATTGCCCACAAAAGATTAAATATTTTCCCCATTGTTGTGAATAAGCAATTGGACTGAAAAATGTTCAATTAAACATTCAATAAGTCTCATGTTTTAAAAATGAGCCCTATGTAACTCTACTAAAATTACAGTGTTGCAAAAAACTAAGTTACACCTTCTATTTTGTAACAAAATAACTTGTTATTGGGTATTCTTGGGTTAATATAAGGTTTTTAATTGATGTGCTTCATTATGCGTGCGTTAATCGATGCATTCGACGTAATAATTGGCTTCTTTTTCATGTTTGATTGCTAACATTAGTTGAGTTTATGTGACAAGGGGTTTAGACAGCCATGTTTGGTTTTCTTGTCTAAATAATGCATTTTTTAGACTTAATTGGTACTAATTGACACCTTGTATCAACGAGAACCTATCCCTTTTTGATCATTATTAGTAGGTCACTAGTGGGTACTTTTCATCGTGTTTATATTGAAGGTCGTTTGCAAGGACAATAGAAGATGTTGGAGGCCATTCACATTAGAATGAAAGTAGATGAAAGACATAAACACTACATTGTGGTAGTAGCAGGATTGAGCTAAAGATAGGCAGCATTAATGTTCAAAATGGCCACGGAATGAAGGATTGTTTTCCGAGATTTACGCCAAGTTCTGGGAATGATCCAAGAAGAATAAGCCCATAAGGCTGGTTACATTGGATTTGTCCTCTTGTGCGCTATGAAATTGACTACAAGAATTCTCAATTCAAACCAATGGTTCATCAGCAGGGAAGAAAAGAAGTCAGCCGGGCAAAGAAGCAATGGGTGGCATAGATTGCTCATGGCTAGCATGAGACCAACCGCAAAAGGCCTGCGCTATGCCATACAGCCCATGGTAGGTGCCTTCGGCATGAGCCGTGTAAAATCCCAACACGGTTTGTACTAACCTTGGTAGGCTGTGTCTCCAAGTTGCCTTTTTCACTCCACGTGTCTCCAAGTATGGGTGCAGACCATTCCATTTTACACTGCCTGCACCATTCCAAGTCAAAATTGTGAAGACCAGCCAGGGGGATGTGAAGAATGAAGTGGCTCGTGTCAAAAGACTGATCAAAGCGAGGGATCTATTGATGGCCAGTGCCAAATGACACAGATTACTGATCAGAGGTGCAAAAATGAAGCTCCACTCGACATGGACTATGCTCAGTGTGGCAGTGCCATATCCCATGCTCTGTGACAACACGAGCCATGCAGCATATGCTAGACCCAACGGAACATGCCGGCACGAGACCATATCAGTGGCACAGGTCATACCATCCGTGGCGGTCTGTGTCAACGGGTGGCTGAGTAGGGTTTCGGCTTATGTTTAGGCCCAATACGCTACTACTATAAATATTGCCTTAGTCTACTAGGGTTAGAAGTTATGGATTATATTTCCTTAGTTCATTTGTAGATTGAAGAGCAACTTAGAGAGATAAACCCTTTGTCTTCTCTCAGGGTTCTTTCTCCTTTCCTTTTTATTTTGCTTTTTCCCAAAGATGTGGAATTCAATAAAATACATTAATTCATTATCTAGGGAGAAGTTTTATAGCTTAGTGGATACATTTGTAATCATGTGTTGATTAATTTTTTTGTGAGATTCATTAGATTTTCCTAATTGTTGAATTTTTATAATTGCATGAATGATACAATCCATTAGTACACATTCTAGTATACATTCATGTTGGTGCAAATTTTGATACCCCCCCGGGGAAGAGAACTTGGATGTGATATGGGTAGCGGGGTCTGGATCCACGTGGGTGTGTGAACGTAGGTCTTTTCTGAGTTTTATCATTACGATGACAACAACACACCAGTCTTAGCTGGTGAGTTGGTATGAAGGGTTACGTGTACATATTGCATACAATAGAAAGCTAAGGTTGTAAGAGGTCCTAATGTCATCGATAAGGTGCCTACCTCCCTTTGCTTCTTTATAGGCCTCGGGGTAGAGTATCCGTGGTTTAGTACTCGAGATGTAATCGTACCGAGGAGAAATAGATCTTCACAATGGCAGGTATGTTGTTGCACTCCCCTAGTTATAGAGGTGGTGCCAATGGAAGATTACAAGAGCACCCTACTTGACATGTATGGGGAAGTGCTGACCATCGACCACACCACGTGTTATGAGCACTATATTAGGTGTTGAAGTCTTGTATGTGATTGAATCTAGGATCGGAAAATTTAATCAACCATGTTACGCAAATATTCCCTAAGTGACTGTTTATATAGTTTACTTGAATTTTATCTTTCATGTTCGTAATTGTTAATTGAATAACCAAAGCCCCCCTCCTTCCCATTTTACTATACTATCAATTCCTAGCACATGACAGATTGACAACCCATTCATGGTTGCATTTAATTGGCTATTAGACTCTAGCATATTTTTGGGCATACCTAGACTTGTCACTAACTACCTCATAGGTAGCTTAGTAGTGAGTGGGGTGAAACTCTACAAATTTTATCTTTGACACACCTTTTCTCGGGTAAATTGACTACAATTAACGACCTTGAGTGGAGGCGGGTCAAATTTTTGCGCTGTTGCCGGGGATGCTTGTTAAGTATAATTGTCAATTTGCATAACACATTAGTTGAGTAGTTAGTATTGCTTTTTTCCCTTATTTGTTTTGTCTATTTTTTTATTGAACCTTTTGTGATATTAATCATGTTACCTTTAATCTGTTTTCTATTGTTTCCTTTGGTAGGGCATTGTTAACCCCTAGTTTATGGTACATACTTGTGCCACAAACTTAGGTGTTTTACACTACCCGACTGAAAACACAGGCATCAGGAGATGAAGGAAGGGAGAGCTAAAGTAGGGGTTTAACCTAGATTATTTTTTGTGGTAGAAGAGCCGCTAGAGATGGTGGAGGATAATAGGACATTGAGGGAGCTCATGGCTCTGAATTTTGAGAGACAACCACTGTGTATCACTTTCCCTCCACTACAAGTGAACGTGAAATTGGAATTAAGGAGTAGGGAGATACAAGGTCTCCCCACTTTCCATGGTATGGAAGGGGAAGATCTCAACAAACACTTGTCAGAGTTCTACCTTGTCTGCACGAATATGAAGCTTCAGGGTGTTTCAGAGTATGACTATAACCTAAGGGCATTCCAGTCTCTCTTCAAGATAGGGCTAATGATTAGATGTACTATTTACCTCCCGGTTGTATTAGCTCCTCGATGGATAAGAAGAGACGATTTCTAGAAAACTAATTTCTGGCATCCAAATCCGCCAGACTGAAGAAGCAGCTACCTAATATCACCCAGGGAGGTAGTGAATCAATTTAGGAATACTAGGATCCTCTTCAAGAGGTTAATGGCAAGCTTTCCATACCATCATTTCTAGGAGGGAGACCTAGTTTACTAGTTTTTGTAGGGTTATGCGATGAAGACATGCAAATGGTGAATGCTGCATGTAATGGATCAATTGCCAAAAGCCTAAAGGACGTGATGGTTCTCTTTAAATAAATGACCAATGGAATGCGGCAGTTTGGCCCATGGTCAAGGGTTAAGGTATTGGATGAACCCTCTAAAACCCCTAAATTGGAGAAGCAAGTCAAAGCTTTTGCATACATGGTGAAGGAGCTTTAAAGAGGGAAGGTTCATCAGGTCAAAGTGTGCATGGTGTGCAACCGTGACCATCACATTGAGGTGTGTCCCTAAGTAGCGGAAGACTTACAAGAGGTGAAGGTCATGGAATATAAGAATGGGAATAGGCGCGTAGCAGTTAGCTAGGGGTAAACGACCACAAGGGTTCTGAGGGAACCAAGAAGCGGGAAGGCAAGATCCCTATGTAAACTTGTTCAACCTAAGGTACCGGGACCATCCCAATTTTTGTTGGAGGGAGGATAGCCAAGCTCAAGGGTAACGAGGAGGACAAGCTGCACCTCAACCATATCCAAGGGGTGAGGGTCCTTCTAACAACCACATATCTCTCTAGAAGTCTGATTTGCTTCATTTTGCGTGCGTTAACAGATGCATTTGACATAGTTTTCAGTTACTTTTACTTGGTGAATTGCTAGTATTAGTTGAGTTTACGTGACATGGGGTTTAGATGACTATGTTTGGTTTTCTTGTCTAAATCCCACGTTTTGTAGACTTAATTGGTACTAATGGACCTATTGTATCCATGGGCTCCTTAATCTTCCTTGTGACCATCTTTAGTAGGTCGCATGTGGGTACTTTTTGTTTACATTCTATGTGAAATCCATTCGTAAAAGTGGTAGAAGATATTGAAGGCCGTCCGCAAGGATGGTAATAGAGATAAAGGCCATTCACCTCTATAATGGTAGTAGATAAAGTCCATGATTATCAATGCATAGTGGAAGGAGATTGAAGCCAAAGATAGGCGGCTACGGAGTTCAAAGCTGCTAACAAAAAAAAGAGGAATCGTGGTCCACCGAGTTGTGCTTCAACACGAGAATAACCCAAGAAGAAATAGCCTTCAAGGCTGATTCCATTAGATTTTACTTCTCGAGTACTACAAAATCAACTTTTAAAACTCTCAAATTGGACTAACAGTTCTCCCATAGTGAGGGAAACTAGTTCAGCCGACCGAGGCACTAAAGGGCCTGTCCGAGCCGTGCATAGTTTAGCACCAATGACCCATGGCAGAAGAGACAACCCACGCCAAGGAGACCAGTACAAGGCACTTGCATGGCCCGTGATAGACACAATGGGCTGTGAGCACAAAGTCATGAACCCCTCTACATGACTGAGTATGGGTACATGATGTCCCATTTTAGGCATCCCACGCTGTTCCAAGTCTATTACGTCACGACCAGTTGGTGAGGTGTGGGAATTTACATGGCCTGCACCAAAGTTTTAGAGCGAGTACCATTATTGACCACGGTCTGTGCCAACTGCCATGGGCAAGGATAGGAACTTCAAAGTTTCACCATTCTATTCATTACACGCCCCAATGTCACGGGTACAGATTAGAACCTTAAATTTTGGCACTCTGATAGCACCCCGTACTAGATAACGTGGCCCGTGCCAGGAGACAATGCAACCAATACTAACTTATGCACCCCGCATCACGATGAAGATTTGGGCTACGCTCAAGAATAGGTACCCGGTGCCCATGAAGCAGCGCGATCTGAGCCAGGCCTCACGTTCTGTCCTAAGTACATGCTGGCGTTATCTGTGATGCCCCATGCCAGGCGGCAGATGAGCTAGGGTCTACCCTAGGGCTTGGCGCTAACTATCCTCTAGGTAGCATAGCAGTGAGATCAGGGTGAAAAATTATAATTTTCTATCTTCTGACTGCACCGCCTCCGCTCAGGTTAATTAGCTACAATTAAAAACCACGGGGGAAGGCAGGTCAAAAGTTTGGCACCGCTACCGAGGATGCTATTTGTCTAGGTATCAACTTAGCATAACACATTTGTAGAGTAGTTAGTTTATCTTTTATTTGTTTGTTTGTTTATGTGTTGATGTTTGGTTGGAGCTGTTGTTATAGTTGTTTTGTTACCTTTTGATCCATTTGCTAGTGTTGTATTCAGAAGGGTATTTTTGGCCCTAGTTTATGGTACAAAACTGTGCCACTAATCTAGGCATTTTACACTAATCGAATTAGAACATAGGTGGTCAGAGGAGAAGGAGGCGAAGAAATAGGGCACAAGTTCAACCGAGGCAGGAAGTAATAGTAGAAGGTCCGTTAGAAATGGCGGAAGACGACCGCACCCTACAGGAGCTCATGACATCAAACTTGGAGAATCAACCTCTTTGAATTACCTTCCTTCACTTACCAACCAATGTGACTTGTTATCTAAAGAATGGCATGATCCGTTGCCTTCCTAATTTACATGAATTGGAAGGGGATGACCCAAACAAACATCTTTCAGAGTTCCATTTGGTGTGCACTAACATGAAGCCCCCGGGAGTGTTCGAAGATGGCTGCAACCTTGTAACTTTTTCGTTATCTCTTCAAAGTAGTGCCAAGGATTGGATCTACTATTTGCCACTGGGGTGCATTGGATCGGGGATGGACTTGAACAGGAGATTCCTAGAAAAATATTTTCCAGCGCCAAGTCGCCCGGGTTGAAGAAGCAATTGTCGAATTTCACCCAAGGTGCCACCAAGAGTATGTACGATTATTGGGAGTGCTTCAAGAACTTTTGGTTAGTTGTCCTTACCACCGATTCATAGAAGTAGATTTGGTGTATTACTTTTTTGAGGGCCTGTGTGACGAAGACATGCAGATGGTAAATGTTGCATGAAATAGTTCAATAGCAAGCAAGATCCCCAAGGATGCAATGTCACTTTTTGAAGAAATGGAAAATGGTATGCGAGAATTTGGCACTAGATCAAGGGTGAAAGCCTTGGATGAACCCAGGCACTCATCTAAGTTGGAGGAGAAAGTCAAAGATCTTTTGCGAGGAAAAGTGTATCAAGTCCAAGTGTGTGGAGTTTGCAATCTCAACCATAATTCTGAAGCGTGCCCCAAAGTTATAGATTGTCTAAAAGAGGTGAAAGCAATTGACTAAAACAACTGGGAATGACCTCAACTTGTTAGGGGTTAACCACAAGGGTTCCGAGGGAACCAAGGAGATGCAAGGCCGGACCCCTATGCAAATTCATTCAACCCAAGGTATAGAGATCATCCTAAATTCTGATGGAGAGAGGACAACCATACTCAAGGATACTAGGGAGGACAAGCTCCACCTCAACCATATCCTATAGGTGAAGGCCCTTCCAACAATCATGCTTCACTTTACAAGTCCATACGGGATGAGATCTTGAAAGCCATCGGTCAATTGGGAAAGAAGCATGAGATCTTCACGGAGCGAACAAGGAGAGAGATTGAGGACCTTGGAAATAGAGATTTCTCAAGTAAAAACATTGAAGTTGAAGTCGGGAAACTTGCTACCTTGGTAAGCTGACTTGAAGCCAAGGATTCTGGCAAACTACCTTCCTAACCGGAGATGAATATGAGGAATGTGAGCACTCTTAAATTGAGGAGTGGGAAAGAAGTCTGCGAGACTGAGAAGAAGAAAATGCAAGAAAATGACAAGGTAAGGAGGCTACCAAAGGACACTTTGAAGAAGAGGAAATTGTGGTCAAGGAAGTACCCTCCAAGGAACTTCCACCGCCCGAGGCACAAGTCACTATTCCACCCCCATTTCCAAATGCTTTGAGAGGATGGCCAAAGGTGGTGACCGATGATGCGAACATTCAAAAATTATTTGAAAAGGTCAAGGTAACCATCCCTATCTTTGAATTGATTGAACATGTGCCATCATATGCTAAATTTCATAGAGTTGCATGCACAAAGAAAAGGCGTAGGCAACTAAGAGATTAAGATAATTTAAAATGGGAGGCATATCTGTTTGAATCATAAGAAGTTGCGTAAGAAATGTGATGATCTTAGAATATTTTTTATCCCCATCTTTTTAGGTGGTAAACTTATAGAACATGCCATGATAGATCTAGGTTCATCCATTAATGTTATCCTATTTAGTCTATATGAACGCCTAGAAATAGCTGAGCTTAGGGATACTAGAGTAGTTGTCCAACTTCACGATCATTCCCAAGCTAGTCCCCGTGGACTAGTAAAGGATGTGATTGTGCAGATTGGCAAATTGGTTTTTCCGGTGGACTTTTATGTCTTAGACGTGGCACATGATGGAAGTGCACCCCCAATACTTTTGGGGAAATCTTTTATTAAAATATCTAAGACTAAAATCGATGTCCACTTTGGAACATTAACTCTAGAAGATAACATGGATAGAGAGGAATTTGATATCTATAAATCTAGGCATGATTTGACAAGGTTGTCTTTAATGTGTGAAGGTGTAACCTTTTGGGATGAGCATGACGAGTCTTCTTGTGTGACAATTAAGCATGAATGTTTGAGTGAGTCCCATTTTAATGATTATGATGATGATTACGATGAATTGCATGATGCAATGGATAATATGTCAGTGCTAGATTATTTTTCTATGCTAACCAATTCAAAGCAGGAAGGGGGGATAATCGAGGGTTTAAAATCTCCTCGACCTCCATCAATCCCAGAAATTACATTCACATATTCAATGATGGCAAGACATGGAGATTCATTCCTATTGGCGGACAAAAGGTCTGAAGGTAAGGATGGCTCGTTGTGGAAACCTCTCCACAATGATGTCATCATGAATGGAGTCGCCGATGGTGATTCCGGAGACCCACCGGTAAGTGTTTCTAACTGGAATGCTTGAGAAAGAAAAAAAAGTATTAAAGATGACAATAAATACATGGTGTTTGTTTTTCTTTCATGTTTTGATTAGTGAGTAGATAGTGTTTGCATAAATCTTGTTTTTCTATGTGGATTTTTGGGATGAAATTCTTATTGGTTTTGAAATTTGAGTTCGAAACTCGTGATTGTGTTTTGAATGGAATTAACTTGGATGGGTGTCATAGTCTTTGGAAAAGGAGGTAAAACGCCAAGGAAAAGGCAAAAGTTGGTGGATGCCTCACACCCAATAGGCTAGCACAAAGCTATCCTTCGTGTCGGGACTGGAATGGAACAAGGCTATGTCTTGTGCCAGAGGTTGTCGCGAGGCTATGCTTTGTGACATGCACCCTTTTTGCACATTGCACCTTTTTTTCAATTTTCTTTTCTCGAATAATACAAAATTTTCAAAAATTCTGATTCTCAAATTTAAAAATGCATTTTTGGTTCAAGAATTTTGGAATTCCCTAATTCCTTAGGATTTTTGAGAATGCTTCAAATATCCCTTGGATATTAATTGTTTCATCCTATTGTCCTATAAATTGAGAATTCTAAATCCCATCCCTATCTTAAACATTCTTCCTTCTCAAGAAACACTCATTCTCACACACTCTAGGTAAAACTCAAAATGTGAAGCTCTCTTCCAAAAACTAGCAATTTTTGCTTCTTTTGAGTGAGTCTTACTAGTCATAGCTTCACATTTTGGGGGAACCATTGAATGCTTTGTCTATATGTGCTCTATTTGATATTGCGGTGGTGTTATTTAAAGTATAATTCTTGAATGATTGTGTGTTTTTGAGAAATTTGTTTGGAATGGAATTACGCTTTGGTTTCATATTTTTTGATGCAAGAATTTTCAATTTCATTGGAAATGGATTCAAGGAGTATCACTACTCTCCCTACCTCACCTATGTTCTAATATGATTTTTGTGCATTGGACACTTTGCATGGGCAAAGTGTGGGGAGGGAGTGGTGAGCACTTAGGGAGTTTTCATTCTTGGATTTCCTTGGTGCATTTCATGATTTGCTTTAGTAGGTTTTCTTGATAGTGTATGGTGTTGGTTTTGGTTTCTTGAGGGATGATTTTTGGATGCTATTCTAGGCTTTCTAGTTTGCATGGGGTAGGATGTTTTTAGGAAATTGGTGATGTATTTTTTATGCGTGACCAGTGGTCTAAAAATCGCTAGGCGCTAGTCGGGCGGTTTGCTGGGGCCTAGCGCCTAGGGGATTAATCGGGGATTAATCGGTCTAGGCGGATTTGTATTATTTAATTATTTTTTATATATAATTAATAAAATAATACAAATTATATTTAAAAATAAAATAAAAACCTATTTCCCAAGTCACAATAACTTATATTACATACAAATGATACAATACAAGAACGAAAATTTCATGATAAACGACACAAATGAATATATTATATATATATATATATTGTCGAAATATTATCTTGGAGTTGAAAAATGAAATCCATACAAGCTTACAAAGTTTGAGGCACGTGGCAAAAATTACCAAATACAAACTAGTGAGTAGTGAATCCACACATAGCCATAGGCCAAAATTAAAAGTTAGACAAAATAAAAAAGTACCAAATACAATTCACACATAGCCTATGACATTTCAAATTCTTCTTCACCATTTATCTCTTGCACTTCATCGTTATCGGACTCAAAGTCATAAGTCATCTCATCTACTTCCTCCTCCTCATCCGATTCAAAATCATCTTCATGTAATTCTCTAACCTCTTGAATTCTAGAACTTCTTCTCAACTCCATGCCAAGACCTTGTTCCAATCCATCTCCATCCATATCCATCGCTTCACCATCTTCATTAACATCATCATCACCACCCTCAACAATCCATCCTTGAACCATGGTAGATTCATTAGAAAGAAGCACATCTATGTCCTTCACTTTCTCTCTTTGCTTCTTGTTCATAATCTTGGCATTGAATTGAACATAGACCAAGTTGTTCAACCTTTTCGTATCAAGCCTATTCCTCTTCTTTGTATGGATCTAAATAGAAGTAATATAATGAAATGATTAAAATTGAAATTTTGAGATATAACAACATTTCAACTTTAAACAAGGTCTTCCATCACAAACAATAAAGACTACAATATGTTTGCATATTACCCAAACATGATGTGGGAAATTAATTTACTCAAAGTTTTGAAGAGTTAAAATGAGCAAAGTTATAGAAAGTTATTAAATATCTATTCAATCAAGTTATTATAGAATCAATGTATTTTCTTTGAAATATATAGCAACTACAATAGAAAGAAATGAATGAATAGCAAATATTACATACCCCTTCAAATGTGCTCCAATTTCTTTCACATCCCGACGCACTTGAAGTTAATGAAAGTATCCTTTTAGCCATTTTTTGCAAGTTTGGCACACCATTTCCATAGATACTCCACCATGAAACTATATCAAATATAACAAAGAGACAAAGAATTACTTCAATTCAAAAAGTGAAAGCCAAAAACATACAAAAAACCATTTATGTTAAACATCTATGAAAAAATAAAACTAAACGAGAAACACATTTCAAACAAGTAATCTTATTTACTTAACATGAATTAAAATAAAACATTACCTGGATCATAGTTCTCATCATTGTTTTTGCATCCTTCCATAGCCATCACTCTTCCAAATAACCCTTCTTTCTTTATAAACTTGGGCCATTCAACATTTATCACCAAGTGATGAAGCTCTCGAGGGAGCATGACCTCAACACAAGTCAAAAACCCATTCATAACAAACTCATCATTAGTGATATCCTTGTTATTGTATGAATAATAAGGATTCAAAATATAGGAAGCTAGATGCAATGTACTATCAAGGCGGTCTCTTGCTTTTGTTTCAATAATGTCAAGAATTGGACGACATTGGGCTTCATTGTGACCTTTTGAATCTCCTCTTTGGCTTTGAGTATCTCTCCATACGCAAATCCCATTGTAGGCTTCCTATCTCCATCAACAAGTCGAAGGACCTTCACTAAAGGACTAAACACTCGTAAGCAAAAGTCCACTCCTCTCCAAAAAGCTATGCTATGTGCTATAGCCACCGCCGCCTTCCCCTTTTGAGTTTTTGAATGTTTAGTTGCACTCCATTCATCACTAGTCACCATAGCTACTATCTCTTTCTTTTTATTCATCAAACTTTGCAAAGTGAGAAAAGCGGAAGCAAACCTTGTAACTCCCGGCCTTACTATATCCCGTTGTTTAGTAAACTTTCTCAACAAATCTAAAGTCTTGTGATGAGAATACATGTAAATGGTGAAACTCTTTGCCTTTTCAATCACTCCTTTAAACTTTGAAAGATTTCCAATTCCTTGAAGCATAAGATTGAAAGTGTGAGTAGCACATGAGCTCCAAAAGATATTTGGCCTTTTCACCTTCATCAAGTCTCTTGCCAACATATTGTTAGAAGCATTGTCCGTCACCACTTGAACCACTTTTTCTTGCCCAATGTCTTCAACACATTTGTCCACATATTCAAAGATATAAGCACCGGTATGTGATTCACCGGATGCTTCCTTAGAGGATAGAAAAGTTGTACCTTCTTTACAATTTACACAAAGATTCATGATACTTCTTCTCTTTCGATCACTCCAAGCATCGGTCATAATTGAACAACCATTCAAAGCCCATTCTTCTTCTTGCTTCTTCATCAAACTTTTTGTCCTCTCAACCTCCCCTTTCAACAATGGTTCCCTCAATTGATATTGGCTTGGAGGTCGATAGCCCGGACCAAATGTTCCAACCGCTTCCATCAATCTCTTGAAGCTATCATTGCCAACCGCATGAAAAGGAATGCCGGATTCGTAAACCCACCTTGCCAAGAATTGATCCACTTGACGAGTTCTTTCTTTAAAAAGTGAATCATTAAGGTTTTGTTGCCTCCTCTTCTTACTTGTATCCATCGTTAAATCTGGGTCAATTGGATTCACAAAACGATTCATCGGACCAAGAATGCGTGACTTTCCACTCCCCTCAAAATTCACTTCAATTTCTTGAACTTCATCATCATGATTATGAATGACCCTATGAACTTCATTCCTTAATTCCTTTTCATCATTGAGCTTTTGTTTCTTCTTCGCCTCAATTTCTTTCATCTAAAGCTTTTTTGCACCTTGCTCTAGCCTCCTCGGGAGCTCTTGGACAAGGCTTAACATTACCCTTTACATGGGCAATATGTTGTTTGATTCGGTTTACTCCCCCACTACCCCTATGAGGACATAACTTGCACTTCCACTTATCTAGGTTGTTAGGATCAACCAATTCTCCATATTCCCACCCTATATCATCCGAACCTCTCTTCAAAGAAGATGTCTCCGACATGGTGGCAGAAGTGGTGGAAGAAGTAGTTCCCTCCATTGTTCCAAATTTCCAATGAATCAAATCAAACCTGTGACTTAAACTAGCACAACGACAAATTAAAAATACACAAGTGTTAGAACTTAAAATATTGAATTGTATCAACTATCAACAAATAATTCTATTCATAATTTAAGGGGTTCATCCATAAATAGTATAATGATTAGGATAACAATCAAAGAGATCAATGTTAAACGTTGTATACAAATTAAGAAAAGAGCTAGTGCTGGTGCAGCAACCTTTTTTTTTTTTAGGAATAAAAACCAGTGTCATTTCTCTCAGGAAAACCATCAAAGCAAACTCATCAGCTTCAGAATTATCTAAACTGAGTAAACTCTGAAAATTCAAATAATGATCAATCAGCAATCCATCATAAACCCAAGCTAACATGGTCAACACTTGCACTTTGATCATTCCCTAACTCCCGGCCTTAATCTGAGAACAATCACTGTCATGGAATCCACATAAACTGACTTCTATATTCCAGGTTATAAGCAACAATCATATATTCATATAATCATATGTGAATTTGTGCTTAATTGCCAAATTAACTGTCTGGAATTAAGGCAATTAAAGACCACATAAACTGACTTCTAGATTGTTTTGCCACTATCCCTGAACCAAACCCCTGAACCACAAATAAACAATCTTAAATATGGAATATAGATTGTTGCTTGTTGGAGATATAACCTGGAATTAAGGCAATTAAGCACAAATCAAGTTTATGGAATATAGAAGTCAGTTTATAAACTGTCTGGAATTGCCTTTAATTACCTCTATGGAATATAGACGTCAGTTTATGGAATATAGAAGTCAGTTAATTCCAGACAATCATATATAGAAACAATCTTATTACATGATTATGGAGCAATTTACAGCACAAATCAGCACAAATCAATTGGCACAAACCAATGAAAACAAGCGGCATTTAATAATTAATATGCAGACTTACATTGCAGAGAGAGGGAGGCATCGACACCTCGACGGTGGCCGGTAGTTTGCTTCGGCGATGGCGAGGTGACGTTGACGTTGCTGCTGCTGGTTCGACCGTCCAACTAAGGCGACGAAAACGGCGAGGCGACGAAGACGGTGAGGTCACGAGCTGATGAAGACGGTGCGGTGATGAATACAGAACAGATGAAGGCGGCGGCCGACGAGTCAATGAAGGTCGATCGGCGTCTGGGAGAAAAGTCAGAAAACTGAAGAGGAGGCTGAAGCGGCTGCGGGTTTGACTTGGGAGAAAAGAGGGGTTTGGGAAAATTATAAAAAAAAAAGAAACAAACCAAACCGCCCAGACCCGATTAGGCGGGTCTGGGCGGGTCTGGGCGCCGCCCAGAGGCGAAAACGCCTAATGTCGCCGAACAGGCCCTAATCCGGGCGTTTTGGTGGCACCTAGCGCCTAGGCGCCGCCTAGGACCGCCTAGGCGCTGCCGTTTAGAACACTGTGCGTGACTATCTTTTGTAGTATGAAGCCCGCTTTTGGGGAATTTTTATGCTACACTAAAAAAATTGGAAAACTTGAAAAAATAAAAAATATACAAAAACCTAGACAAGTCGAAAACTTGAAAGGGTGACTTGGGTAACATGAGGAAAAGCCCAGATATGTGGAAAGACCTAGGTAAAAATGAGAGGCTAGGCTCAGCTAGGCTTAGGAGCCTAGGCAAAAATGAGAGGCCGTGTGGGAAAAGGTGAGAAGTGAGTACCCTTTGGGTGTTATAGCTAGGATGAAAACTTGAAAGGGCTCTTAGGAAAAATGAGAGCAATTCAGAGAAAATAAAAAAAACTAGGTTGAATGCATGCTTCTGCGGTGAATTGTTTTTGAAGACTACTCTTTGATTTCTTTTGGAATCATTTCGGGAAAAGTAAGCTAGCTTGACACTTATCTTTTTGGCTTACCTTTTCCACACTTTAATTTTTGGTGGTTTGATTACTTATGTCTTTCGAGGAGTGTGATAGTTGTGAGATTCTTAATTTCTTGGGGGAAATAGGGTAATCTTGGAATAAGTTGAATGCCTCTGTTAACTTCTTCTTGCACGCTACATTTTGTTTCTTTTTTTTTCTTGTCTTTTATTTACTCGAGGACGAGTAACAGGTTAAGTGTGGGGAGTATGATCTACTTCATTTTACGTGCGTTAACCGATGCATTTGACATACTTTTTAGTTACTTTTAGTTGGTGGATTGCTAGTATTAGTTGAGTTTACGTGATAAGGGGTTTAGACGACCATGTTTAGTTTCTTGTCTAAATCCCGTATTTTGTAGACTTAATTGGTACTAATGGACATATTGTATCCATGGGCTCCTTGATCTTCCTTGTGTCCATGTAGGTCGCTCGTGGGTTTTTTTTGTTTACATTTCATGTGAAGGCCGTTCGTAAGAGCAGTAGAAGATATTGGAGGTCGTCCACAAGGATAGTAGTAGAGATAAAGGCCATTCACCTCTAGATGGTAGTTGACAGTCGAGGCAAACTAGTTCTCCCATAGCAAAGGAAACTAGTTCAGCCAGTCGAGCCACCAACTGGTCAGCGCGAGCCGTGTATAGTTTGGAACAAACGGCTTGCGCCAGAGGAGACGCCTCGTGCCAAGGAGACCAGTGCGAGGCACTTGCATGTCCCTTGCTAGACATGATGGGCCGCGAGCACGAAGTTAAAAATCCCTCAATGCGGCTAAGTATGGGCACGGGACGTCCAATTTTAGACGTCCTGTACCGTTCCAAGTCTATTATGTCAAGACCATCCCGTAAGGTGTGGGAATTTACACGGCCCGCTCCAACGGCCACGAGCGTGGATCAAAACCTCAAATTTCAGTACTCTGATGGCGCCCCGTAGGTAGCAATGCAGCGTGCGCCAGGAGATGTCGGGACCCATGCCAACCCCCACACTCTGCATCACAATGAAGATCCATGCCACACTCAAGAACAGGCGCCCCGTGCCTATAAAGTGGTGCACACAGGCATAGCGTCCCACCTTAAGTACATGCCACGGGTCACATCATACGTGATGCTCCGCACCGGGTGGCGGCTAGGCTAGGGTTTACCCTATTTTGGTCTATTTTGTGCTTATTTTTAGGCCCAATCTCCTACTACTATATGTAGAACCTTAGTCTACTAGGTTTGAGATCAGAGATTCATTTTTCATAGTTAGAAAAGTAGAGAGGAGATTCTCTCACTAAGAAACTTTATCTTTTCATCTTTTATTTTGCTTTGATCCTAAGATGTGGAATTCAAATATTTATTTGAATTCCATGTCAAGGGAGTAGTTTCCATAGCTTGGGGATAATTATAGTGACTTGGTAATCATTATGCTTTTTGAGATTCTATAATTCATCCTAATTTTGTATTTATAATATTATTGTGATTTACTTTTAAGTTTGAATGCATAAGTATTACACCACATATAAGCACACACTTTGGGTTGCATCTATGCTAGGTAGAGAAACCTAAATGTTTGTATGATGGAGGGGAACAAATCTGCATAAGTGTGTGTAGGGGAGATTCGAGGTCACCCTGATTCATATACCATCGCACCAGTCTTAGCTGACTTCGTAAAGTTGTCCGAGAGATTCTGGGTAGATATAGCTTAATAGTAGCAAACTAGGATTACAAGAAACCCTAGTATCACAAATAAGTTGGCTACGACCCATGGGAATCATTTAGCAACATAGTAGTTCGTAGGCACCTTATCTGTGATACTCGAGTTTCAATACAACACTTAGCTTGCTACTATTCACTATCTCTGCCCGCGACCTCTTGGATAACATTTACAAAGTCAGCTAAGGCTAGTGCAACAATAAATAGGTCAGAGAATTCTCAAATCCCATGTGCACAAACTCACACGGACGTGTTCTCTCCTACCATTCTAACATCCAGGTTTCTCTTCCCAAGGGCGCATCAATAATTGCACCACACATGAGTATATCCCAAAGTGTGTGCTTGTATGTGGTGTACTACTTATACATTTATAAGATTCAAGAATAATTGGGAGGTCATCGTTGTACCTCTCAAAGTTATAATTTATAAGTCATTTATGCTTACTAAATACAATTAAGTAGATAGTGTCAAATCGGGGCCGTCCACAAAGAAGAGAGATTTTCTTAAGCGTTTAAACATATAAGGTTTATATTAGGCTAGAAGTAGATATATATAGATATATAAAAGCAAGCAAATGGAGGGTTTAGGTTGGTTTTGGTCCTAAGTTATGAAATTAAAAGACAAACTAACTAACAAAGTTAAGTAACTATGCTAATCATCAAACAAACTAAGAGAAGGGGATAAAAACTACAAAAGATAAAGCCTTGGGGGCAATTGATATCCACTTCCAAACCTCATTTAGATCATTGAACCATTCACTCATTCAATCAAATTTGTTACCTATGTGGAATGTTATCACTTCCGATTCGAAGATCAACATTCATTCCTTCTTAATAGTAATTTGCAAAGACAAACAACGACCATTTGCAAACCTATTGGACCCCACATTAAAAGAGGGGAAAACTAGCTACTTTCTCCCAACCCTAACAAGCAATCATACAAGAAATTCATATACTCAAACTTCCAACAACATTAATGCCATTAACAATCCACATTCAAAGCTCAATATATGCACAATAGAAAAAACAATAGATAGAGAGAAATGATTCTAAAGACATTAGCAAAGAAGTCTCAACCAATTTCTCCTAAGTACAAAACTAAGCTAGATAATAAAAACCCATAACATGGAATGGAAATCTACAAAGAAAGAAGAAGAAAATGGAAGAAAATGGAAGAAAAGGGGAAAACTAGGGTTTTGGAGCCCCTAAAGTCGGGCTTGGGTAAATGGGGGAAAAAGGTCTTTTTATAGCCCAACTAGGTAAAAAATAAGGTCAAAACGCAGTAGGCATTTCCCAGGCAAAAATGGCCTCGTCCAGGCGGTGGAGGATTCAGCCCAATATTCAGATCCATCAGCCCGGGCTAGCTACAATTCACGGCTTCTTCTTTTGCTTCCCAAGGGTGAACCGTTGATCCATTTGGAATTTCTTGTAGTCTATTTTTTAGTGCTCGAGAAGGCAAATGCAATGACGCCACCCTTGTAGGCTGATTCTTCGCTTATAAATTTAATAACTTTGTCCAAACTTTCGGGTGACAATTCATCTACTTATTTGCCTTCCTTCTTTAACCCTTCAATCTTCTACCGCGTTTTGGCATGTGGCCTTCACTAAACCACTCCAAAGGGCTCACAAGACATCTACAAATGAAGCTCATAAAATGGAATCTAGATGCTTGTAAGGACCAAAAATCCATTAGACTAAACAGAGGTTACAAAATGAAGGATTTAGATATAAAAATAGAAAATGATCATCTAAACCCCTTATCATGTAAACCTACCTAAATCTAGAAATATTACAACAAAAATATGACAAAAGAGATGTTAAATGCTTTGGAAAATACATGCTAGGATGAACACAAAGATAGGATGAATCTAATGAATATCATAAAGCATTTGGAACATAGCTAGTGCCAAAATGAATCCCAAGCTAAAAAACTATTATAAAAAGGTTATATCCATGGAAAATATTAGGTTAGATGCCATGGATCTAGAAAATAAGATTAAACAAAAGGAAACGAAAAGGAGAAGGAAGGAGAAGAAGAACTCTCATCTTCCTTCTCTCTAGACTAGAGAGAGAATCTACTCCACATTATGTCTACCTTCAACTCTACTTCCTAATCTACTTCTTAATGGTTTAATAGAAGACCAAGCCTCTTATATATAGTAGTAGGAGATTGAGCCTAAAAATAGGCCAAAAATAGCAAAACCCTAGGTCAGCCGCCAAGGCTTCACATACCGGCACGGATGTCATGGTCCATGAAGCATTCAAGCACAGGGTGCGTGATCTGGAATGGTCCGTGAACATTCATAGCCACGGTCCATGGGATCTAGCACTGTTCGTGACGCTTCTCTCATGCCACGGTCCGTGAAGATTGTCACGGACCGGGAACAGTGCATGGTTTTTTTGCTCAGAAGTTCTCACGATCCGTGAAGGTTTTCACAGACCGTGAATAGTACCTGGTCTTACTCAGAAATTTCTTCATGGTCAGTGAAGGTTTTCATGGCCTGGTTCCTTACTAAGCCATATCTTCAATTCTTCATCTCCAAACTCCACGGTTCGGGGTCTACCAACCTTTATCTTCAACCATTCTAATGTGAATAACCTTCAACTCTTCTACCGTCCTTACGAACGACCTTCAATCTTCCACCGCCCTTGCGAATGGCCTTCACATAGAATGTAACCAAAAGGTACCCATAGACGTCCTACAAAAGATGCTCACAAGGAAGATCAAGGAGCTCGTCGATACAAGATGTCCGTTAGTACCAATTAAGTCTACAAAAAGAAGGATTTAGACAAGAAAACAAAACATGTCCACCTAAACCCCTTGTCACGAAAACTCAACTAATAGCAATACACCAACCAAAGGTAACTAAAACCTATGCCAAATGCATTGGTTAAAGCATGTGTATTGGTCCAGATCAGACTCCCCAAATATAAACCTTTACTTGTTCTTGAGTAAATAAAATCAAAGAAAAAGGTTCAAGTGGAATGAAGCATACAAAAATATCCAATGCATTCAACTTATTCCCAAGATACCCTAGCTCCCCCAAGAAGGTGAAAATATTACAACTTTAACACTCCCCCAAATTCCTAAAGCAACCAAACCACCCAAACCAAGTAAATGTGTATGGAAAAAGATGAGTGACAAAAGATCGAAATAAAGCCAAGCTTACTTCCCTCAAAGTAGTCCCAAAAGCAATCAAAGAGTAATCATCAAGCACAACAATCCACCAAGGAAATCCAAAAGTCATCGACTTAGTTGCAACATAGGTGACACACCCCAACCCGTGGGCCTTAATATAGTCACAACAAGCACAATTTATTTAACTCGGGCTGAGGCATTAGTCCCGTGGGATGGTCAAAGATAAGATTTATATTCTGCACCTGTTTCTCTCTGCTAGGCTACCAAAGGGTAGTAAGCAGGAAACCCTGGGTCTGTCCACAGAGATGCTAGGGTTCAAGTAAAAGTCAAAACACAGCCTCGTACGAGTTGTCAATCTGTACGAGTGAAAGGAATAGCTATTAATAACATGCAAACTGGGGGGGGGTGGTATTTTCAAGTACCAACTACAAGCATAAAATAAACAAACAAGTAAACTATTTATGATTGGCACTTGGGACTAATTTAGGAACATGGTAGTTCCAATGTTTTAATCCTCGATTCATTCACATATAGACATACAAAAGACTATCAGTGTGTTCACAACATGTGATGTGGGCGATGGAATACACTTCCCCATCCCTATCATGGTAGGTGCGCTCGCAACCTTCCATCGACACTCCCATCGTAATTAGGAGAGAACAACAAGGCATGACCGTTCTTGTGGTTCTATTTCTCCCCTGTGCTATTATATCCCGAGCTTTCACCAGGAATGCACTAATTCCCAGTGGTCAACTATACGCGAGGCCTTAGGTTCATAGGCACCTTATCTGTGACACTAGGGTTTCAACACAACACCTAGCTTGCTACTATCAACTATCTCTACCCGTAACCTATGGAAAAATGGTTAAGTAATCAGCTAAGACTAGTGATGAGGCCATTTTATGCAATTATATTAGGGTTTTTAGGATTGGATTTTGTATAATTTTGTGCTCTACATGTGGCATTTTGCCTTGAAATCATTTAAGGAGGGATAAAAGCGACTTTGACATTTTTATCACTTTTTAGATGATTTTGTGTGACAAGGTGATTTGTTTGAAGACTTTGAAGATTTAAAGACTTTGAAAGATATATTTGAAGATTTGAAGACTTACACTTGGGCTTTTTGAAGATTTGAAGAAGTGAAGAGGTGAAGAAAGGAGAGCAAAGCAACGGGTGAAGGATGGTCCGGGGTTTTCATAATTTTCCAAGACGAATCCGCCTTCAAGAGTGGTACCATTGGATTCCTCTTCTCGAGAACTATAAAATCGACTACAAGAACTCCCGAAACGGATCAACGGTTCACCCGGAGGAAGCAAAAGAAAACAGGGCTGCAGTTTACTGATCTGGTCGCGACTCGCGATGGAACTGGTCGCGAGTCGCGACGACAGCGTGAATTCAGCCCTGTAGCAGCGTTTTTCTCCCCTTTTTCTTCCCCTATAAATACCTCTTCACCCCTTCTTCTCCACAGCTTCCAAGCCCGCCTTTGGGGCTCCAAAACCCTACTTTTCACCATTTTCTTCCATTTCTTCTTCTTTCTTTGTAGATTGTTGTTCTATGTTATGGGTTTTGTTTATCTAGGGTAGTTTTTATCTTGGGAGCAAAGGATTGAAGCTTCCACTTCTATGTAGTAAGAATCATTTTATCTATCTATTTGGTGTTTTTGCTATTGTGCATTTATTATGCTTTGAATGTTAATTGCTGATTTCATTGATGTTGTTGAAAGCTTGAGCATATGAAATACTTGTATGAATTGCTAGTTAGGGTTTGGAGGATTTGGGTTGATTTCCCCCCTTTTCTTGTTAGGAATGTATGAGTACGATTTAGAGCTTTTGATTGTGTTGATGGATTGATAATGTGCTAGATGAATGTGATTGATGTTGAACTCTTCATCATGTTCGTTTGTGTAGCAAATGAGAGAGTTATATGCTCTTGGATGAATGTGCGTTGCACGTTGATCCAATCTCGTGTAATTGCATGAATTGGTTAAATGCTTAGTCACGGTGTAATGGTCATAAGTATTGCCAAGCTTGTTGGTTCTTCGTGATTAAATGCCATCAATGGGATACTCCTAGCAATAGGGGAGTCATTGGTGAGGTTTGACAAGAGATGTCGAATTCACTCTTGCAAACTACGAACTAAGAAGGATGGAAGATTTATCTTCACAACAAGTAGTTGAAGTATTGAATAGATGATTTTAATTCATCCTTGAAGCATTTGTTATTTAGCATTTATGTATTCTTGATGGTGTGTTTCACTTCATTTGTGCCATGAGTTGTTTGAGCATAGGGAGTGCTTGTATGATTGAATTGGTTAGGTGTTAGGAATGTGACGAATTCCGTAGCTCCTTTGCATGAAAATCTACGAGCATGAACTTAGAACTTCTTGTGCATAATGTGTTGTGATTCTTTCTAGATGGGTATGTTGATGTTGAGTCATGTAATGCTATATGATAGAATGAGTGAATGGTTCAATGACCTACATTAGATTTGGAAGTGGATATCCCTTGCCCCCAAGGCTTTTTATCTTTGTAGTTTTAAAACCCCTTTTTCTTAGTTTTGTTTGATGATTAGCATAGTCACTTGACTTTGCTAGTTATCTTGTCTTTTTACTTTTGTAACTTAGGAAAACCAACCAACCAACCCCCCCCCCCCATTTACATGCTTTTATATGTATGTATATATGTCTACTCCTAGCCTAATATCAACCTTTTGTGGCTAAACGCTTAGGAAGAGCCCTCTTCTTCGTGGACGACCCCGACTTGCCGCTATCTACCTAGTTGTAGAAAGTAAGCAAAAAGGGCTTATAAATTATCTTTGAATAGGGGTGCGACGACTGCCCACTATCAACTAGTGCGATGGTATGAAAATTAGGACTACCTTGAATCTTCCGTGCACACCCTCACGCTGAATCGTTCCCCTCCACCCATTCAAACATTCAAGTTTCTCTTCCCAAGGGGGCATCAATAACTGCACCATACATGAACATAGCCCAAAGTGTGTGCGCATATGTGGTGTAGTGTTTTTGCATTTGTCACATTCAAGAACAATCACACTAATATAATAAACACAAAGATAGATAGAATTTAAGGAATCTCATAAAGCATCAAAAGCTACACATGTTCCAAATATGTCCAAATCTTAATCTAACTACTCCCTAGACATGGAATTCAAATATAGATTTGAATTCCACGTCTTTGGGATGAAACAAGAAGAAAAGAAAAGGAAAAATACAAAACCTACTAAGGAACTCCTTCCTCCTCCAAAATACTCTCCAAGTTACAAGATACGAATTCTCTCTCCTAATGTATATGAAAATGAGTATACTAGGGTCCTATATATATAGCAGTAAGAGATTGGGCCTAAAAATAGGCTCAAAATAGGCCTAAAGTGCCAAAATCCTAGGTCAGCTACCTAGTTTTTATAGACCGGCTTGGATGCCACGGTCCATGAAGCCTTCAAGCACGGACCGCTAAATCTGGTGAGTTACGTGAACATTTATAGCCACGGAAAGCCACGGTCCGTGAAGCTGGGCTCGTACCAATGTCCGTGAAGGTTTTCACGGACAGCGAGCATTACCACGGTTTCCACTCAGTAGTTTCATGTCTCTGCCTCCTTTTCATGGACCGCGAGCAGCATGGATGTTTGCACAGAACTCTCATTACGGTCCGTGAAGGTTTTCACGGACCAGCTCCATACTTAGGAAAATTTCATCAACTCTTCCATTTACTGCTTTATGGCTCCCCTCAATTGTCATTGACTTGCACTGTTGCTTTGTGTAGGGTGGACCGTGAGCATCTTTACAGGTCGTTGATGCTTCATGTAGTTCGGGCTGTCATGGGCCGCTGGTTCTTCGTCGGCTTAGTTTGCTTGCCACTCGTGAACCGTTAGTCCGAATTGGGAGTTCTAGTAGTCTATTTTGTAGTACCCGAGAAGATGAATCCAATGGAACCAACCTAAAAGGCTAATTCTTCCTGGATCATTCTCGAACTAAGGCAACACTCCTCGGACCATGATTTACCATTTCCACCCTTTTTCGTCTTGAACTTCGAAGCCATCTATCCTTGTCTTTAATCTCCTTCTACCACACATTATGCTCGTGGCATTTATCTACTACCATTCATGTGAATAACTTTCAAATCTTTTACCGTTAAAAGCAAACAACCTTCGCAAGAATATCATGTAACAAGTAGCATTCATGGGCGATCTACTAAAGGTACTTATAATGAGGTTCAAGGAGCCCATGAACACGATATGTCAATAATCACTAATTAAGTGTACAAAATGTGAGAGTTAGAATAGAAAATCAAACATGGTTTTCTAAACTCCTTGTCATGTAAACTCAACTAATGTTGCCAAACAGCCAACCAAAAGTAAATAAAAACTACGTTAAATGCATTGGTTAAAGCATGCATAATGGTGCAGATCAGACTCTTTAAAACTAAACCGTTACTCATCCTTGAGTAAATAAAATCGAAGAAAAGGGTTCAACCGACATGAAGCATGCAAAAATAGCCATTGCATCCAACGTATTCCCAAGATACTCTAGTTCCTCCAAGAAAATGAAAATATTACAACTCTCACACTCCCCAAAGTACCTAAGGCAACCAAACCACCCAAAGCAAGCAAAATGTGTATGGAAAAAGATAAGTGACAAAATATTAGAATAAAGCCAAGCTTACTTTCCCCAAAGAAGTCCCATAAGCAATTAAAGAGAAATCCTCAAGTAAAAAAAATCCACAAAGGAAATCCAAAAGTCATCGATTTGCTTGCAACATGGGGATTAATCTAGATTTTTGACCTAGTTGCAAACAAGGAGTCCAATGCATCGTCAACCTAGTTTCTTGTTTCTTTTTTCTTTTTTTCTCTCATTTTTCCTAAGCGCCCTTTTAGGTTTTCACCTAGTATTATCCCACAAAATGTGGTCACCTCTCACCTTTTTCCACATGGCCTCTCATTTTTGCCTAGACTCGTAAGTCTAGTCGGGCCAAGTCTCTCACTTTTACCGAGGTCTTTCGACCTATCCAGGCTTTTCCTAATATTGCCCAAGTCATCCTTTCAGGTTTCGACTTGTCCAAGTTTTGATCTTTTTTCAATTTTTTTTAAAATTTTCAAAAAGTGCCCCAAAGGTGGGATCAATACTACAAAGATAGTCAACCACACAAAAATAGTCAAACACACAAAAATACTGCACCAATAGCTAAAACATCCAACCCCATGCAAACTAGGAAACCTAGCATAACATGAATTCTACCAATTGTTCATTCAAAATCATCCCCAACAAACAAGAACTAAAACTACCAAAAATCAAGAAAAATAAAAAAAAACATGCATGCACAAAGAAATCCAAGAGTGAGAATTCCTAAGTGCTCACTACTCCCTTCCCACACTTTGCGGATGCAAAGTCTTCAATGCACAAAAAGAATATCAAAACATAATTGAGGAAGGTAGATTAGTGATACCTACACCTTCTAGCCTCGAAGGGCTGGCCTCTTCGTGGCTAGTGAAACACCTCTCTATGAACCATGTTACTTAGATTATGGCTTCAAGGCAATCCACCCTTGTGTTGAGCTCCTCCACTTATGCCTTCACTCCTCTAATTTCTTAAACTATCCCTTGATGAACTTAAGAGTTGCTCCCTAAGTAGGTGTAGTTGATCCATAATGGCCTTGCAAAGATGAGATCGGCTCACAAGTGCTCTAGAAGATGTCTCATCTTCGACCTCTTCTAGGTTTAACTCTTGGTTGGCCATAACGTTGTAGGTTTTTCTCTTAAACTTACAATTCAGTGAAATAAGTAGGTCATCCAAACATGTGTTATGGTCAATAGTGGTGAGCTCCATTTGTGGAAGAATCATGAAGCTACACGTGCTCGTGCTGCCATAGAGCCATATTTATCTACCCTTCGATGTCGTCGGTCTCACTATAGATGACTTAGCTAACTTCTTAATATTGTACCTTGTGCCCAATATTCCTAAATTATCTAGAGCCTTTTGTGTGACCGGGGGACCTAGATAATCCGCCAAAAGACCTACCATGTTTCCCATGGAGATTTTCCCACTCTTGTGCTCTCCCATTGCTATGCATTCTTAAACAAAGACACTAATCAAGTCCAAGTAGAAGTTCCCCGCCAGTGTTATCACCCAAAGAAGGTAGACATCGGAGCCTAGACAATGTATCAATTCACCATGGCATAGAACGCACATAGATAGGAGTCGATGAACATAACGGGTCACAAGGAGGACTATAGATGTGCTCTTGCTCAGATTCTTCCTATAAGTCTCTGTTAGTTGCACCCAAAAGTTCCCAAGAGAGAATGGAATTCCTTGGCAATGAGTTTGTGGAATGTCCCGGGCGCTCTTCCACCCAAAAGCTAGTGCCACCTCTCTATATTTCATTTGGTACTCCTTGTTATCCAAGTTGAACTTAATTGCCTTGTGACCTTCCTCGTCTGTGATATTCCAAATGGTAGCTAGAAACTCTAAGGCCCACCTTAGGTAGGTTTTCGAGTGCACATCGAGAAAACCTTCAAGGCCTACCCGACCCAAAAGAAAGGTCACGGGTTCAAGTAAACCTAGATCCATCAAGGTATTCTTGCAAGAAAAACTAGTCTCCAAAATGCTCCTCTTTGGTTCCCTTAAGTTCCTCTATCTCCGGGTTGTAGTACCAGTGATGTTGGTTAATCCTAAAAACTCGTCGGCCACAGGCTTGGGGTTGTGAGGAATGGAGTGGTCGGTTTAGGGTTCGTACCCTTAATTGGTTTCTTCCGTTTCTCACCCCTTGGCGACTTCTCTTTCTCTGAAGTATCTTTCTTTGGAGCCATCCTAAATTTAGAGAGAGAAGAATGGTAATTTCACAATAAATAATGCATGGCCCATGATATCATTCAATAAATAAAATTCTCCCAAAAGGACCACATATTCAAAGTATGATGGTATAAGAATAAAGGCCATTTAAAAAAAGATTATTCCTCATCAATCAACAACATCAAGTATGCATTTCACAAACCCATCAATAGATTAATGCAAACAAGATTCATGCTCCCTCTAATCACCCAACACATGAAGAACACATCACTTAATATCAATGGCACATGCAAAACATCCCTAATTTCATCATCACAAGATTGATCACACAAACCCAAACAACATTGCAACAACACATGCTCATTAATAAATCACGCTTTTCATAACAAAATCACAATGTCAATCAAGCATATAGACAAAGATATCAAATGATTACCCAAAATTTGAAGCCTAGAAGTGTAAGATTCACACAAGAAGAAGAAAAAATTGCTATATTTTGGAAGAAAGAGCTTTGATTTCCGTGTTCACCCAAGAGTGTGTGTGTGTGGGTGAGTGTTTCTTGAGAGGAAAGAATGTGTAGATGATGAAATTAGGTGAAGAGTGGTTCCATGAGAATAAAATTTCAGCATAGGTGGAAAAGAGAGAGAGGTACACTTTGGATAAAGATGGAATTTCAAATTAGGGGACAAGTAGTAGAATCAATTAACATGGAAAGTACTATTTGCATAAAAAATTATAAGGAAATAGGAAATCTCACCTCTTGAACCAAAAATGAATTTTAAACTTTTAAATTCAGACTTCCTTCTCGAAAATTGCATTTTTGAAACAATTTGGGGGATGGAAAATCAAAATTTGACAAAAAATATTTCTGCCATGTTTTTCCATCTTCACGAGGTAAAGTCTCGTACCCATCATCACGGCACGAGACCTACCCTTCGTGACAACCATTGCCATGAGGCTAACCCCCAATTTTCCTTATTCCTTGGTTTTTCTCAACTTTTTAAAGAAAACTATATCGCCCATCAAAATCCATTCTATCTACACATAATCACATATCTTCACATTTGGATTTTCAAATCAATCAAGAATTTCATTCAATGGATCATTTATTTCAAGCATGCCATGCAAAATCTGCCAATTAACTACTCAAAACAAGCAAACAAAAAGAACCACGTATGTTTATTGTCGTCATCACGACTTATTACCCTTTCATACATTCGACTTTCAAGCACTTAACGGTGGGTCTCCGGAATCGCCATCGGCAAATTTGCCCACGATGACATTGTTGTTGAGAGGTCTCCACAATGAGCTATCCTTACCTTTGTACCCCTTGTCGGTACCTAGAAATATTTCTCCTTTTCTTGCCAACATCAACTCCTTAAATGTCACCTTGGAGTAAGGAGGGGGTCGAGGAGGTATTAATTCCTCGACCCTTTCCTTTTCCCACTACAAATTTGTTAGCATAGAAAAAATTCTAGCATGGACATACCATTGATCAAATCATGCGATCCGTCGGGGTCCTCAACAAATTCATCAACAAGATATTCATGCTCATTTGCAACACAAGAAGGTTCAAGATTATCATGCTCATCAAAAAGTGTCACACCTTTGCAAACAAGATAAGGTTTTGTTGAATCATGCCGAGATTTATAAATGTCAAATTCCACCTTGTCTAAGTAACCTTCTAAAGTCAAGATCCTCAGGTGGACATCAATTTTAGTCCTAGACGTTTTAGAAAAGGTCTCCCCAAAAGGATTAGGGGTGCACTACCATTGTGCGCTACGTTTAGGACATAAAAGTCCGCCGAAAAAACCTACTTTCCCACTCGCACCATCACAT
Source organism: Rubia yunnanensis (assembly GCA_037428765.1). Classification (NCBI taxonomy): domain Eukaryota; kingdom Viridiplantae; phylum Streptophyta; class Magnoliopsida; order Gentianales; family Rubiaceae; genus Rubia; species Rubia yunnanensis. Next base: position 68,955,416 of record CM075063.1, read on the forward strand.
CCTTTACTAGCCCTCGAGGGCTTGTTTGGGAATGATCGGCGAGTTGAACAATGACTCTAGTCTCCTATAGTTCACCAATTTAAGGACATTAAAATAGGCTAAAGGGAATCACATTGATAGAAGCTCCTAAATATATCATGAAATGTTCAAAAGTGTCCCACCTAAAGAAATCGGGAAAGAAAACTTTCAGGGGTCATCACATTTCTTAGGCAAATTCTTATGATTCAATATTGCAGCTTCCCTCTTCCCTAATTCTTAGCATTCCTAACTTCTTAGGTGGTCCACTCATTTTCTTAGTACATGCAACCTTAAGAAATTTAGCATATGAAGGTACATTGTCAATCAATTCCAAAATAGGGACAGATACCTCCACTTTTTTTAAAACTTTCCGAATGTTAGCCTTATTTGTCTCCACCTTCGGCTTTCCCCTCAAAGCACTTGGAAACACAGGTGGAATAGTGAATTGAGCTTTGGGTGGTGGAAGCTCCTTAGAGGGTGCTTTATTGACAACCATCTCTTCTTCTTTGAACTTTGCTTTGGTAGCCTCCACTAACTCATCATCCTCTTGTGTCACATTCTCCTCGGTTTTGGAAACCTCCTTCCCACTTCTCAACTTGAGTGCGCTAACATTTCTCGGATTCACCTCCAGTTGGGAAGGTATCTTGCAGGACTCTTTTGCTTCATGTTGGCTCACTGAGGTCGCGAGTTGTCCAACTTTAATGTCAAGGTTCTTAATACTTGAGAAGGCTCTAATACCAAGGTCTTCAATTTTTCTCCTTGTCCTTTCTGCGAAGATCTCATGTTTCTTCCTGAATCATCCAATGGCATCCAAGATCGCCTCACTATCCGACTTATAAATTGTGGTATGATTTTTGGATGGCCTTTCACCTCTAGGATAGGGTTGAGTCGGTGCATGTCCACCCCTATACCCTTGAGTTTGATTTTCATCCATTCATCGGAAGTTGACATGATCTTTATACCTCAGATTGAATGAGTTTACATAGGGGTCCGGTCTTTCCTTGCCTTGGTTCCCCCGGAACTCTTGTTGTTAACCCCTAGAAAATTGAGGTCTCTCCTGGTTGTTGTAGTTAAAGGCATTTAGCTCTTGCATATCATGAACAACCTCGGGGCATTAATTGGAGTGTTTATCAACGTTGCAAACCCCACACATCTTAACTTGGTGCACCTTTCCTCGCAAAAGATCTTTCATTGTAGATGCTAGAGCTTGGACTTACTCCTCCAACTCCGGTGTGTGTGCGGGTTCATCCAAGAACTTAACCCTTGACCTTGTACCGAATTGCCTCATCCCGTTGGCCTCTCTTCATAAAGTGCCATAGCATCCTTCAGGCTCTTGTTGATGATAGAACCATTGCACGTGGGATTAACCATCCTCCTGTCATCATCACACAAGCCCTCAAAGAAGTAATAGACCAAGTTTCCATCCTTGAAGGGATAATAGGGACAATTTGTGAGAAGCCTCTTGAATATTTCCAAATACTCATATAAGCTCTCGGACGCTCCTTGAGTGATGTTGGACAAGTGTTTCTTCAAACCGACAAACATTGAGGCTGGAAAATATTTCTCTAGAAACCGTCGCTTCATATCCATCCATGACCTTATGCACCCGATGGCAAACAATATAACCAATCTTTTGCTCCATCTTGTAGTGAAAAGGGGAATTCTTTCCAGTTGTAGTCATCTTCTGACACTCCCGGTAGCTTCATGTTAGTACATACCAAATGGAATTCCAACAAATGTTTGTTTAGATCCTCTCCGACAAAACCGAGGAATGTAGGACGGCCGTGTATCATTCAACTTTTTAGTTCACAAGTCACATTTGAAGGCAAAGGCGAGAATGTGATACATAGTTGTTGATTCTCCAAGTTAGGATCCATAAGCACCTCAAAGTGCGGTTGTCCTTTGCCATTTCGTGTGGTAATTCCTCAAAGTTAGGGAATTCAAAACACCTAGATTCATGGTAATGGTATGTACCATAAACTAGGGTCGCACTATCCTTCCAACAGCACAAAAATAAACAAGATCAAAGTAACAAGAAAATTATAACCACAGTTAACCTCAAAACAAACAAAACAAAAAAAGACAAACAATAAAAGACACTACTAACTACTCTATTAACATGCTATGATCTAATACTTAAACTGGAAAGCATCCCCGACAACGATGCCAAAATTTAACCCGCTATAATGCGGGGTCGTTAATACAGTCGTAGAAAGCACAATTTAATTAACAAGGGCCGAGGCACTGGTCCCGTGGGATGGTGAAAGATAAGATTTATATTCTGAACCCATTTCTTGTTGCCAGGATACCAAAGGGTAGTAAGCGACAAGCCCTGGGTTTGTCCATAAGGATGCTAGGGCTAAAGTATAAGTCAAAACACATCCTTGTGTGGGTTTTCAATCCGCACAAGTGAAAGGAATAGCTACTTAAACATGTAAACAGGGGGAGGTATGGTATTTTCAACTAACAACTACAAGCATGAAATAAACTAACAAGTAAACTATTTATACTAGGCACTTGGGAGTAACTTAGCAACATGGTAGTTCTAATGATTCAATCCTCGATTCATTCACATATAAACATTCAAAAGACCTATTAGTGTGTTTACAACACGTGGCGTGGCCGATGGCATACACTTTCCCAACCCTGTCACGGTGGGTACGCTCGCAACCCTTCATTGACACCGCCATCATAATTAGGGGAGTACAACGAGGTTCGACCATCATTGCAGGTCTGTTTCACTCCCATGCTATTACGTCCCTAGCTTCCACCACGAATGCAACTACACCCCCAGGTCCTATATATGCTAGGCCTAAGGTTCGTAGGCACCTTATCTGTTATACTGGGGTTTCAACACAACACCTAGCTTGCTACTATTCACAATCTCAACCTGCAACCACTCGGAAAAGAATTACGAAGTTAGCTAAGACTAGTGCAAAAACAAATAGGGTGGGCCATAGGCATCTTCATAGGCCGCTGATGCTTCATGTAGTGCGGGCTGTCACAGACCGCTGGTTCTTCTGTCAGCTGAACTTCATTTGCTTGTCACGATTAAACTGTTAGTCTGAATTAGGAGTTCTAGTAGTCGATTTTGTAGTACTCAAGAAGAAAAATCCAATGGAATCATCCTTGAAAGCTAAATATTCCCGGATCATTCTCGGACTAAGGCAACACTTCTCGGACCACGATTCACCATTTCCACCTTTTTCTGTCTTGAACTTCAAAGCTGCCTATCCTTGGATTCAATCTCCTTCTACCATGCATTGATGTTCGTGCCTACTACCATTCAATGTGAATGACCTTCAAATATTCCACTGTTAAAAGAAAATGGCGTTCGCAAGAATGTAATGTAACAAGTAGCATTCACGGGCGATCTACTAAAGGTACTTATAATGAGGACCAAGGAACCCATGAACACGATATGTCAATAATCACTAATTAAGTGTATAAAAGGTGGGATTTAGGATAGAAAACTAAACATGGTTGTCTAAACCCCTTGTCATGTAAACTCAACTAATGTTGCCAAACTGCCAACCAAAAGTAAATAAAAACTACATCAAATGCATTGGTTAAAACATGCATAGTGGTGTAGATTAATAGGGATAACTCAAGATTCACGATCTAGTTGTAACCAAGGAGTCCAATGTATCGTCAACCTAGTTTCTTGTTTCTTTTATTTTTCTTTTTTCTCTCAATTTCTCTCATTTTGCCTAGGAGCCCTTTCATGTTTTTATCCTGGCTTTATCCCACAAAAAATGCTCACCTCTCACCTTTTTCCACACGGCCTCTCACTTTTACCTAGACTTGTAAGTCTAGCTAAGCCAAGCCTCTCACTTTTACATAGGTCTTTTGACCTATCCGGCCTTTTTCTAATGTTACCTAAGTTGCCCTTCCAAGTATTTGACTTGTCCATATTTAAAAAATTTTTTTTGCATTTTCTCAATTTTTTTTCCAAAAGTTTCAAAAATGCTCTTAGAAGAGCTATTAACTACATAGAAACAACTAAAAATCATAAGTGCTATCTAATCTCCTTCCCCACACTTAAAGTTTTCATTGTCCTTAATGCATATACAAAATCAAAGAACACATGTCAAGGGAAAGAAATGGGAAAGCACTTATAATGAAAAAAGAACACTAAAATCTACCCTTGATGGCACAATCATGGAAGTAAAGAACAAACTACCATCACCCTCAAGCCTCTAATAAAAAAAGTTCAATCTAACCATTATAATGCATCACAAATCGAATAAGGAACTGAATCAGAATGGAGAGTTACCTCTTAGATCTCGATGTGTGTGTCTCAAGGGTTTTGAGGGTAGGTGGGTTTTGGTGGTGGTAGGGAAGAAATAATGATTGGGTGGTGTAGGAAAGTATGTGAGTTTCATGGGTTGTGTATGTCTACACACCCCATGAATTTGGGGTTTGGGCCTCCTCCTTGTACGCCCTTTTGAGCATCACAAACCATGTATGTCTATATGGTCCATGAGTTGGACTTCCCATTTTCTCACCTTTATCCAAAGACCATATGCTTCCTATAAAACAAACATGCACACCAAGTATAATAGAGTCCAGAAAATAAAAGTAAGCTACAAATAGAAAAAACCACACCAAAAAGGCTAAACTAATATATTTTTTGTCAAGGCTTCGGTTGCCTCCCAAGAAGCTCCGTATATATAAGGTTTTCGGCACGATCCGAATGTTATCCATAGGGTGCGGGTTGGTACCCAATCACCCGGGACAGCCAAAAATGAAGAGCAAGGGGTAAAAATCATCCAAGAGGAAGATACAGTTGAGGAGGAGTCAACCTTAGAGGAAATAAGTGGATGGAAGCTTAGCATTTTCAATTGGCTTCCCTATGGTTTCCTATAAGGTTTCAAAAAATGTGGGAATTGGTTCTATAGGTGGAGGTAGGGATGAAAATAGGTATTATGGAAAATTATGTACAATTACCCCTTCCTCAACTCCTTCACTCCCAACAAACCCTTTCCTATCCCCTTTAGATTCATCAACCAAAATTGCACATTCAACTAGGGATGGTTCATATTCAGAATATTAGGTTTCTAGTTGGCTCACCCTATTCATCAAATCAAGAACTCGCCCCTCAACTTTCTCAATGCTTGAGAATAGTTGGGTTCCCAAATGGCTAATCTCACTGAGCACTTGTTATTGGAGTAAATCACTACTCTTGGTCACATTAGCTATAGCTTGCAAAATTTCTACACAATAAGATTTGGGGACCAATCCTAGGGATTGGTTTTGGGGCATTGGGTATGTTGATGAGATCCAAGTATCTAACCAAATGTGTTGGTTTCCCAATGCATTTCCATACCATGAATTCAAGTTACCGATAAACCTCAAATTTAAAGTTCATGGTATTGTTAACAATCTTGATCCATTGTCCTTGGGAACTAACAACTTCTACCTCTCTCTCAATTTCGCTCATCCAAGAGCAAGACTCTGTAGGGTGGTCCCAATGACATATCCTACAAAATCTTGCTCTTTGAGCCAATCATCTCCCATAGTAACTCAACCTCGGGAAATAATTGATATGTCCATTTTATGTGCATAATTTAGTACTGTTTTGGGTCACTTTTGTGCTATTTTATTATCAAGAGCTTGTGTTTAACCTTGAAATTATCTTAGGAGGGGTAAGAGAAACTTTACGCTCTTTTACCTATTCTAAGTGAATTTTGTGTGACAAGGAAAGAACATGGAGGCATGAAGATCGGAGGCCATTAAAGATCACATTTTCGAAGACTTTTGAAGACTTGCTTTGAAGACATGAAGACCGGAGGCCATCGAAGACCATTTTTGAAGACAATGAAGACTTGAAAAATGAGAGGAATTGCTATCAAGATAAATATTTACCACAGGAAGAAGAAAAGAAAACATGATTAAATTCTGGAACCCGTCGCGAGTCACGACCAACGAGTGGCCATAATTTAACATTATCCTTTTTGTACTCTAAATAGCACTCTATTTCCTCTCATTCATATCTTCTTCATCTGCATTTTGGTATTGTTTAGAACCCTATTTTCTTCCATTTTAATCTTTGAATTCTCTGGTATTAGGTTTAGTTGTTTAGCATGAATTAGTATGAACTCTTGTAGCTAAATCTAGTTCTTGGGAGCAATTGACGAAGGCTTCCAAGCCTATGTCTTAAGAAAACTTTGTAGCCTATTTTTCACTGTTACTATTATACATTTATGAAGCAATGAATGTGTATGTTAATGTCATTAATGTTATTGAAAGCTTGGGTATATGAAGTACTTGTTTGATATGCTTGTTAGGGTTTGGGGAAATGGGTTGATTTCCCCTTTTCTTGGTAGGAATCCAAAAGTATGATTTAGAGCTTTTGGTTGTGTTGATGGATTGATAATTGATAGATGAATATGATAATGTTGAACTCTTTATCATGTTGGTTGCTTGTAGCAAATGAGGGAAGTCTATAAATGTCGATCGTTCTTGACTAATCTTGTGTAAATGCATGAATTGGTTAAATGCTTAGACACGGTGTATTGTTTATAAGTGTTGCCAAGCTTGTTGATTCTTTGTGCTAAATGTCATCAATGGGATACTTTTAGTCGTGTTTCGACTACGGGAATCATTGGTGAGGTTTGACAAGAGATGTCAAATTCACTCTTGCAAACTCTATCTATGAAGGATGGAAGTTTAGTCTTCACAACAAGTAGTGAAAGTAGTAAATAGGTTGCATGTTCAATGATGGATAAGATGCTTGGAAGTGGAAGTCAATTACGCCCAAGGTTCCATTAATTGTTGTTTTCATCTTATCTTTAGTTGTATTGCATGATTAGCATAGTTCTCTTGATTTGCTAGTTGTTGTACTTTAACTTGATATCAAACCAACCAAACCCCCCCCCCCCTTGTTTACATGCTTTTATATGTATCTATGTATGTATATGCCTAGTATGTTTTCTCCTATATATGTTTAAACATTTGAAAAGATACCTCTTCTCGTGGACGACCCCGACTTGCCAGTATCTACTTAATTGTAGATAGGAAGCATTAGGGCTTAAAAATATTAACTTTGAGAGGTACGACAATGACCTCCCAATTTTTGGCACCGCTGCCAGGGAAGAGGCATTTATTTTTAAGTGTTTGGGCATATTATGTGTGATTATATGCTATTTGTAAATATTTGTTAGTTTGCATTCATTTTGATTTCTTAGTTGATTTTCCATTTTCACTTAGCTTGGAGACGTATTGTTCGAGTTCTTGGTGCATGGTTCATAAGCGATCCTCTTCAAAAGTACCCTTACACTACGACCCCGAGTTAAAGTTGAATTTTAGACGGGCTAGGAGGATTTCTTTGGAAAGTGTGAATAACACCACTCCTAGTGCCCATTTTGTGGATACATCTTCCTCTATGGAACATCAACTTGAGCACGAAGATGAGCATCCGGGAGGGGGGCCTTAACATCCTCCTCTACAAGGGCGAGCTCCTCCTCTCCACCAAAGAGAGATTCCTTTGGGGCAAGCTTTGTTAAGAGACATCATGGCCCCCAATCTCGATCAACAACTTATGTGCATCCAGTATCCCGTGGTTAGACCGAACGGGCACTTTGTGCTAAAGACCGGGTTCATCAATATGCTACCCATTTTCCTTGGTAGGCAAATGTTAAATCATGTGAAATTTGTTACTTGGCGCATCCTACGAACACTTGCCCCACTTTTCAAGAAGACTATGTTGAGGAGGTGAGTGCCATGGGATATCAAGGGAATCAAGGCTACCAAGATAACCAAGGATATCAAGGTGGGTAAGGCTACCAAGGTTACCGAGGCTACTAAGGTTATCAAGGGTACCAAAACTGGCCTTACAATTCGGGAAATTGTGATAACCCAAACCTATGGTATAGAAACCCTCAGGGAAGCTAAAACCCTCAACCATATCGGCCTCCTCAACAACAATATAGGCCACCTTAACAACAATTCCAAAGGCTCCAAGACATACCCCGAGACCAAGGGGAGAGCTTGGGGCTAACAAAGGATGAGGTGATGCAAGCCATTCACCGGTTAGGCATGTGTACGGAGAAAAGTGAGAAATTCCAAGATGAAGCCAAGGCGAGTACCAAGAACTTGGAAACTCAAGTGATCCAAATAGCTCAAGTGGTGAATCGGCTGGAGTCCGGAGAAAAAGGCAAACTTCCCTCCCAACCAGAGATCAATCCTTGATAAAATGTGAGTGCAATCTCATTGAGAAGTGGAAGGGAGGTGAAGAAGCCCTAAGCAAGGGTTGTTGCTGAGCGAGAGGTTGAAAACGAAGAAGATCATGAGAAGAAGGATGAGAAGTTAGCCATGGGGAGCAAATGAGAAGAAACAGAGATGGAGGCATTTGTGCCAAGATCAGGATCAAATCCCGAGACCTTCATCCCCACCTCACAAGAAATCAAGAGGGATGGAAATCCCTATCTATGTGCCAGAACCACCATTTTCGGAGGCATTAACGGATAGGAGGACCAAAGAGGACAACAAGGACATCTACGAATTCTTTCATAGGTGTGAGGTAAATATTCCACTCTTAATTGCTCTGAATCATGTTCCTAGGTATGCTAAATTCCTTAAAGAATTGTGTATTGTCAATAGGATGAAAAATAAGAAAAAGAATGTGAAGAGTGAATATGTCTCTGTCATGTTCAATGATGAAATGCCTCCCAAATGTGATGATCCGGGAATGTTTACAATCCCTTGTGAGATAGGAGGCAAATGTGTAAATAAGGACATGTTAGACTCAGGGGCTTCAATCAATGTAATCCCATACTCATTGTACAAAAGTCTAAATCTAGGCAATTTGCACAAAACCGGGGTTGTCATCCAACTAGCCGATCACTCTAGCACATACCCAAAAGGTATTGTGAAGGATGTGCTGGTAAAAGTAGATTCTTTGATGTTCCCCACAGACTTTTATGTTCTTGAAATAGGAAGTGACAATAGTGCTAAACCTATTCTTTTAGGAAGGCCATTTCTAAAGACTTCAAGAACCATAATTGATGTGTATAAAGGAACACTGACCATGGAATTTAAGGGGCGGGGGGGGGGGGGGGGGTAGAATTTGACACTAATAATTCTATTGATCACCCTAATAGATATCATTCTTACCAAACTATTCATGTTATTGATGACGAAGGGCAAGATGAAATTGAGCCTAGAAATGGTAGCTCCTTAAATGTTGCCATAGATGATTTTTTGAGTGATAATTTGATTTCAAATGTTGTTAGTACTAACTTGAAGGAAAGAAACAACGAATGCACTCTTGGTGACGTAACATCCAACCCTTTTCGTGCGTCCGCGGGTAAGCCAGTAAGGGTATTTTTCCCTACTTCTCTTGAGAAGACTTCGTTGGAAGAGTGCAAACCACCACTGAAAGCTCTTAAATGTTCATCCCTAGGAAAATGAGAGCTACCCCCAAATGCTTACGTGCTTGAGATCATGGAACAAAATGGTGAGTTGTTGGAGATGTTAAGGGAACATGAAGAAACCCTAAACTACTTGAAGGAGGTTTTGTTGGGAGATGATGTGAATCCCAATTGTTTTGACCCTGACCGAGGAAAAAGGACCAATCATCTCGGTTCATTTTGTGAGTAAACTCCAAGAAGGGGAGTAATTCGTGTTGACGACATTAAATAAACTTGGTTTTGATCATCCAGATCGTCATTCGTGACTTTCCGTTGATGTTGCTTAGTTTTGGATATTTGTCATTAGTTTCATTATTTTGCTTTGTGCTTTTCACAGATTGTTTTTCCATGATTTTGTAGCAATTTTGAAGCCAGGGCATTGGAATTTTGAAGGGAAGAATGCTTGGAGTCAATAAGAAAAGACTTGGACAAGAAAAGGAATCAGAAAATTTTTCGAAGTACCAGGTTAGTAGTCCGTCGCGTGTCGCAACCACATCGTCCTGAGTCACGATGGGCTCTGTAATATTTGGTGAGATTTTAGCTTTTAGCCTCCACTTTTCACGAGTCATGATGGCTTTGTGATGGCCTCGTCGTGAGTCACGACAAAATGGTCGCGAGTCGCAACTAAATCAGGGATTTTGGCTGAAAAATGAGATCTCGGCCTCCACTTTTTGCGAGTCGCGATGGCCTCGTTGTGAGTAATGATGGACCATCACGAGTCAAATGGAGTGGTCGCAATTCGCGATGTTATTAGAAATTTTGCGTTAAAATTAAGCTCCTGGACTCCACTTTTCGCGAGTCGCGATGGCCTCGTCGCGAGTCCTCAAGACCAGTCAAACTCGTAATCCCATCAGTCCTTCAAGACTACATGCCCTTGAGACCGCAGATCCTCGAAGCTCTAAGCCATTGACTTGAGCTAAACCTGAAAGTCCATCACTCTCTCAAAGCCAGTTCTCGAGACCAGCCCTCGAGACATCATCCCCTAGAGACCTCGAGGCTGCAAGCCCTCGACTTAAGCCGAACCAAAAGTCCATCACCCTTTCGAGACCAGCCCTGGAGACATCATCCTCTCAAGACCTCAAGGCAGCAAGCCCTCGACTCGAGTCGAACCTGAAAGTCTATCACCCTCTCGAGACCAGCCCTCGATACATTATCCCCTTGAGACCTCGATGTCGCAAACCCTTGACTGGGGTCACAAGCTGAACCTCTTGAGACCTCGGGGCCACGAGCCGAACCTCTTGAGACCTCGGAGCTATGAGCCGAACCTCTTGAGACCTCGGGTCCTCTAGGCCAGAAGCCCTCGAGACCAATGCCCCTTGAGACGTTATCTTTCATCCTTGAGCCTAGCTAGACCTGAGCCCCTCGAGATGTTATCTTTCATCCTCGAGCTTAACCAGACCCAAACCCCTTGAGACCAAATCTTTTATCTTCGAGCCTAGCTATACCCGAGCCCTCTCTACCCGTTGCACGATGAACACGTCTCGAGTCTCGATAGGAGTACAGGTCTACTTTAAAAAAACATGCATAATTATTTTTTCCACAAACACATCCACACTTTCGCCGCTGCTCTTCACCTTCCTCAGCCCTCCTCAACCAAACGATCGCTACTCGCCGCCACTAACTGCCGCGATGTGCCGCTTACAACCACCACTCTATACCCCATCCTTTTTTCCCAATCTCCACCCACAAATCACCATCAAACTTTGAAGAACACAAACCCTAGAATTTGGGGGTTTTGTGACTTTGGGCACTTCGATTTTGAATTGATTGTGGGCTTCCTCCTTTCTTCTTCGTAAGCATCTAAGTGGTACATTTCTTCACTTTATTTAGATTCAATTGTAATTATGAATGTATACTCTATTTATTGGATATTGTGTAAATTATGTGTGATGCCTTTGGAAATTAAATTGTTGGACCTTGGTTGATTTTGGTGAATATATTTTGCTTGAAATTTAATTTGATGGGTATTGTGTGCATATTTTGTGGTTGCTGTGTGGATTGTATATTTTGTGGTTGCGGTTTAGATTATATTGTGCTTGTTTAATTTTGGATCGTGTGCATTTGTGTTGCTTTGGCTGAGAATGGATTGTGACTTATGCTAGATATGAGGCATGTTGGCCCTTGATTAAACATAGTTGTTATTTGGATAAAATGTTATTGTGCTTTGCAATGTTATTTTGCTTAGGGTAGTTTAGCCATGGGATGTGGATGTTGACATTGTGAATGTACTAATGGTTGCTAAACTAGTTGAGCACAACTATGGTTTTGAGATATAGCATATTGATTTCAACTATGTGAGAACTTCATGGACTTGAGAATATGGGCTTGTTGGACATAATATGGATTGTATATGCAATTGTGATTAGGACTAGTTGACTTGATTTTGATTTGGCTTGTGATGATGAACTAGTTTAAGGTTGAGTATGAATTTGCAATATTGCATATACACATATTCCTGTGCGTTTGATTTATTTGCTGTGTATGTTAAATATGGCCCCCACGAAGACACCCAGGGCCCCCCCCCCAAGGTGGGCATACTGCCGCTCCACCTCTGCCTCCTCCACCAGCTCCGAAATCGAGCCCTATACCTCCCTATCCGGATAGGTACATGGGTTTGACCCAGATCACCAGGTCCTATGCTTAGAGGTGGGAGGCCCTGGAGAGGCGTCAACTCAAGGAGATGAGCTTTGTTGACGTACCCACACTAGATGCTCTTAGGCTCACCTGGCCTGTTAGATGCCTCCTTGCTAAGGGGGGGATGGAAGGGTTCATAAGTAGGAGCGTGCCCTCTTACCGGAGATACATGCTAGAGTTCCTATCCCCGGTCCGTATAAGAAGCATGAGAGGTGATCGACCTTGGAAGAGGTTCATTTCATTTCACTTGGATGATATACCTAGGCATATGACAGTCTCGCAGATCGAGGAGGCATTTGGATTTGACACTACGTAGATACGGGCCAGGCTGGACCCACATGCCCAAGAGCAATCGATTGAGGATGACATGCACTTTTGGAATGTTATCAACATGAGGCCAAAGAACTCTCATTATAAGAGTAGCACCATTATCCACCCTGTACTCCGTTATGTGCACCGACTGTTGGCTGAACAGTACTTTGCTCCACAAAGGCGACGAATGTTCCAGACAATGACATTCACTTTCTGTGGCACTTAACGAGTGAGGGACAAAGATACGGGTTGTGGGCTGAGTTGTGGATGAAGAGAATTGTGGAGGCGATAGGAAAGCCAAAAGGGAAGATCATGGTCGGAGGCATGATAGGCCTTTTAGTTGAGTACTTAGGATTGGTTCCTCCGGCTGATTTTCTGCACTTTGGGAGGTGCACTTCCTATCTGATCACTGCTGAGAGGTTAGTTAGATTTGAGATGCTCAGTGCCACACAGACCACGAGGCTATTCAATTGGTTGTATGGCGCGAGGAAGGTCACATTCATGGCCCTTCCTCAGCCCAACAAGACGAAGCTGGAATTTAATACACCTCTAGAAGGAAATTTAGTGTTCTAAGTATGGGGAGGGGTATCTACTTTGAGGTTATTGGGATTGAAGACACTTTTGGAGACACTTTTGCATAACTCTTTTGTTTTGTTTTGGATATTTTCCCCTTTTTGTTTTGGGATGTTTTTCTTTTGATGTACTTGGATAATGTTGGCTTTGATACTTTTCTTAGTCTTAACATTTGGAAAACACTTTGCTACTTTTTGGATGGGAGAAATGTGAAAAATACTGAAAATTTTGAAAAATAAATATTTAAAATATAAAATGAAAAAAATAAATAAAAAGAATCCGGCTAAGTTGAAAACCCAAGAAGCCAACTTAGGCAACATTGGGGGACCGGATAGGTCGAAAACCTGAAAGGGCGACCCAGGCAAAAATGAGAGGCTAAATGTGTGGAAAAGGTGAGATATGAGCCAAAGAAACATGATGTGTTGCTAGAATGAAAACCCGAAAGGGCTCCAAGGAAAAATGAGATAAAATGAGAGAAATTGAAAATTGTTAAGTGTTCACTCGTTTGCCGGCGTTAGAGTCATAAGGTTGTGATGACCATATGGATGGATCGGGTAGCTTGACATCTTGAGAACCTTTTGGGAGTGGAAAATTTAGCGGGAGAAGATGAAGTAAGCTATGAAAATCTTGATCGTAAATATGCTTCATTTTTAGGTTGATATATTGATATAAAGTGGAGCATGTGTTTTGAACCTTATACATGTCTTTAGCTTCACCTTGTATCATTGGATTTGAGATTGTAAATTCGGGATTTGGAGATGTTTTAGGGATATCAATGAATTGATGGGTTGATATGGTTTCGGTAGATTTATGAATAGGAGTTGTGGAAAACTTCTCATTTTACCTTAACATTGGGATTTGTGATATTGAGAGTTTTGTGAGGTATTGAATTGGGGAAATAGTAGTTAGGATGTGGATACATCATTTTCTTTGTATGCTTGGATCTTTTATTACTCGAGGGCGAGTAAGGTTGAGGTTTGATATGTCTATTTTATGTGCATAATTTAGTACTGTTTTGAATCACTTTTGTGCTCTTTTATTATCAAGAGCTTGTGTTTTACCTTGAAATTCTCTTAGGAGGGGTAAGATCAACTTTACGCTCTTTTACCTCTTCTAAGTGAATTTTACATGACAAGGAAAGAACACAATGGCATAAAGACCAGAGGCCATTAAAAATCACATTTTTGAAGACTTTTGAAGACTTGTTTCGAAGACATGAAGACCAGAGGCCACTGAAGAACATTTTTGAAGACATTGAAGACTTTAAAAATGAGAGGAATTTCTATGAAGATAAATTTTTACTACAAGAAGAAGAAAAGAAAACATGAATTAAATTCTGGTACCCATCGCAAGTCACAATGGCCCCGTCGTGAATCGCGACAAGCCCATCGCGAGTCGCGACCAATAGGTGGCCAGAATTTAACATTATCCTTTATGTACTATAAATAACACTCTTTTTCCCCTCATTCATATCTTCTTCATCTGCGTTTTTGGTACTGTTTAGAACCCTATTTTCTTCCATTTTCATCTTTGAATTCTCTTGTATTATGTTTAGTTGTTTAGCATTAATTAGTATGAACTCTTGTAGCTAAATCTAGTTCTTGGGAGCAATTGACTAAGGCTTCCAAGCCCATGTCTTAAGAACAATTTATAGCCTATTTTATACTCTTACTATTATGAATTTATGGAGCATTGAATGTGTTTGTTAATGTCATTAATGTTATTGAAAGCTTGAGTATATGAAGTACTTGTATGATATGCTTGTTAGGGTTTGGGGAAATGGGTTGATTTCCCCTTTTCTTGATAGGAATCCAAGAGTATGAGTTAGAGCTTTTGATTGTTTTGATGGATTGATAATTACTAGATGAATATGATAGTGTTGAACTCTTTGTCATGTTGGTTGCTTGTAGCAAATGAGGGAAGTCTATGAATGTCGATCGTTCTTGACTAATCTTGTGTAAATGCATGAATTGGTTAAATGCTTAGACACGGTGTATTGTTTATAAGTGTTGCCAAGCTTGTTGATTCTTTGTGCTAAATGTCATCAATGGGATACTTTTAGTCGTGTTTCGACTACGGGAATCATTGGTGAGGTTTGACAAGAGATGTCAAATTCACTCTTGCAAACTACTATCTATGAAGGATGGAAGTTTAGTCTTCACAACAAGTAGTGAAAGTAGTAAATAGGTTGCATGTTCAATGATGGATAAGAGGCTTGGAAGTGGAAGTCAATTGCGCCCAAGGTTCCGTTAATTGTTGTTTTCATCTTATCTTTAGTTGTATTGCATGATTAGCATAGTTCTCTTGCTTTGCTAGTTGTTGTACTTTAATTTGATATCAAACCAACCAAACCCCCCCTTGTTTACATGCTTTTATATGTTTCTATGTATGTATATGCCTAGTATGTTTTCTCCTATATATGTTTAAACACTTGAAAAGATCCCTCTTCTCGTGGACGACCCCGACTTGCCATTATCTACTTAATTGTAGATAGGAAGCATTACGGCTTAAAAGTATTAACTTTGAGAGGTACAACGAAGACCACCCAACACTCTATAGGATGATCACAATGGCACACCCTACAAAGTGCCCTCTGTTGAGTGCTTTCCCACAATATTTTTTTTTCTATTAAACCGTAACAAAGAAAACACAAAAAAATTGGAGTCATAGTGCAAGGGTCCTCGGTTTGCACCATGAACTCAAGAAATATCCACTCTTGAAAACAACAAACAATGAAAAACAAGAAAATGATAAAATCAATACGAGCTACTCACTAGCACATTATTCTCAACTAATAGTCGAACAGAAAAGCATCCCTGGAAATAGAGCCAAAATTTGACTTACCCTTGACCCAGATATTGTTAAAATATGAGCCGAGGGACTTACGGGTCAAAGATAGAGATTTATTTTCTGCACTCGTTCTTACTGCTATGCTACCAAGGGGTAGTAAGCAGCAAGGCTTGGGTTTGTCCAGAAGGATGCTAGGGCTCAAGTATTAATTAATACACAACTTTGTGTGGGTCGTCAATCTACATGAGGGAAAGGAATAACTAGTAGTGTAAACTTGCAACTGGGGGGGTGTATTTTCAACTAACAACTACAAATCATGCAATTAACAAATGAGAAACTTTTAATATTAGGCACTTGGGAATCATTTAGAAACATGGTAGTTTTAATGCTTCAATCCTCGATTCATTCATATATAGACATACAAAAGACCTATCAGTTTGTTCACAACACATGGTGTGGCTAATGACATACACTTCCCTAACTTTGTCATGGCGGGTGCACTCATAACCCTCTATCGGCGCCGCCATCGTAATTAGGGGAGTACAACGAGGTCCAACCATCACTGCTGGTTTGTTTCTCCCCTGTGCTATTACGTCCCGGGCTTTCACCACGAATGTAACTACTCCCCCCGGGTCCTATATACACTAGGCCCTAGGTTCATAGGCACATTATCTGTGATACTAGGGTTTCAAAAATACACCTAGCTTGCTACTATTCACTATCTCTACCCACAACCTCTCGAACAATAGTTACGAAGTCAGCTAAGACTTGTATAATGGAAAATGGGTCTGAGCATTCTTGAATCCCCCATGCACACACCCACGCAGACGCGTTCTCCCCTACCCATTCTAACATCCAGGTTTCTCTTCACAAGGGGGCATGAATAAATGCACAATACAGGAGTATATCTCAAAGTGTGTGCTTATATGTGGTGTACTACTCAAGCATTTATAACATTCATGAAAAATCACAATAATATCATAAACAAAAAGATAGGATGAATCTAATGAATCTCATTAAGAATTTAGAACATAACAAGTGCCAAAATGAATACAAGCTAAAATAATACTCTACAAAGGTTAAATCAATGTAAAATATTAGATGGATCTAGAAAAGAAGAAGTAAGGATAAGAAGAACTATCCACTTCCTTCTCTCTAAACTAGAGAGAGAATCTAATCTACATTATGTCTACCTTCTATACTACTTCCTAATATAATTCCTATTGTTTTAGTAGAAGACTAAGGCTCCTATATATAGTAGTAGGAGATTGGGCCTATAAATATACCCAAAATAGGCCAAAAATTGCAAAACCCTAAGTCAGCCGCCAAGGCTTCACGGACCGGCAAGGATGCCACGGTCCGTGAAGTATTCAAGCACGGGATGCAGGATCTGGCGCGGTCCATGAACATTTATAGCCGTGGTCTGTAGGATCTGGCATGGTCCATGAAGTTTTTCTCATGCAACGGTCCGTTAAGATTGTCACGAGCCGTGAATAGTGCATGGTTTTTTTGCTCGGAAATTCTCACGATCTGTGAAGGTTTTCACAGACTTCAAATAGTATGTGGTCTCGCTTAGGAATTTCTTCATGGTCCGTGAAGGTTTTCACAGCCCGGCTCTGTACTTAGCCAAATCTTTAATTCTTTATCTCCAAGCTCCACAGTCTGGGGGGTTTGCTTCTTAAAGGTCTCATGCACTCTAATAGGTTGTTTAGTAAATCTTATATTTAAATGAATCAACGATGGAAACATTAGGTTAATCATGTTGCGTAATGACTCCCTAAGTGCTTTGCTTAATTAGATTACTTGTTATTTTACTTTACGCTTTTTAGTTGGTAATCTTAAAATCCAACACCCCCCCCTTTGTGTTTTCATTTACTAGCTATTCCTTTCACTCGTACGAAATGATGACCCATACGAGGTTGTGGTTTTAGTTAGTACTTGAGCCCTAACATCTCTGTGGACAAACCCAGGGCATACTGCTAACTACCCTCTAGGTAACGTAGCAGTGAGAATGAGTGCAGAACTATAAATTCTATCTTTGACCATCCCATGGGACAAGCCTTAACACAGGTTAATTATCTACAATTAATGACTCTGAGTGGAGGTGGGTCAAATACTAACACAAATGACAGACGGTTACACTGGTTCGCAGATGGAACACTTGCAATCCCAAGTCAAACTCTTTATCACCATTACTGATAAAGAAACTGGCATGATCCCAAAGAGTGTTACACAAGTTCTTTACAAATGACCCTCGTATACTTTTAGTAATTATCTATAATTTACTCTAGACAATGTACTTGTGCTTTTTAAAATTCGATGGACAGACTTTTATTAGCTTTTAATTTAATAAAAAAAACCTAGAACATATAATTTCATCTGATTATGTATGATGGAAACTATCATTCTCATAGTGCTTATTGTATGGGTAATAATATAATACTAACACAAATAACAGATAGTTACATCGGTTCATGGATGGGACACTTGCAATCCCAAGTAAAACTTTTTATCACTGTAACTGTTAAAGAAACTGGCATGATCCCACAGAGAGTTCTACAATTTCGTTACAAATGAACCTTTTATACATATAAGTAATCATCTATAATTTACTTTAGACAATGTAGTTTCAGTTTTTAAAATTTGATTGACGGACTTTTATTAGCTTTTAATTTCATAAAAACCACAGAATACATAATTTCATGCGATTATGTGTGGTGGAAATCATCGTCTTCCTCCACCATCTTTCATGGGCCTAAGTGTAAAAATAGAAAAGTTCATCAGCTATGTTAAAATTGATTCCGATCATACAAGATGCTAATAAATTCCAGGGAAAGTTACAATTTTAAAGTAGCAGTGTCTAATATACAATTACCCGTTAATAAATTCCATTTTTTGTGTTGGTCAAATGCAGACCTAGTTGATATGCTATTGGGTTGATATGTTGAGGTCCAATTCCATATAAGCCGATGTTAGTCTTCTGTCGGTAAGATGTCACTGTACCATAACTAGTATGCGACGCCATGCAGACATAGGTACAATGTTGGCCCTTCCCAATGGGCTGAACTGGTGAGGCCCACACTTTAAATAGCCGACTTTGCCCACCTTTTGATGTGATAATCATTTTTCTACTACCATAATACGACGTCGTAACTACCCTAAGTGGAAGCTCGTCCATAACAAAAATAGAAATGGATCCCACCTCTCGTACATCCCTTCAAAGTTTCACATTTACCTCGAAGTTTTACAGTGCCCCTGCCAATCTTGTTGAATTTTTACAGTGCCCCTGCCAATCTTGTCAAAAGTACAGTGCCCCAACATTATTTTTGATATTCTATTTATCCTAGAAATTGTTATCTATGTGGATTAGGGTTTGAATGTATTAATTGTTTTAAGTTTTGTATTTTAGTTTCTATGAATTGGGGTGGTAAGATATGGGTTTAGGTGTTAATATTTTGTTTCTAAGTCTTTTAACTATGGATTGGTTCAATTGTATAGTTTTTGTTGTTGTTACTGTAATCCACCTGCTATAATGGAACATTGGTTGCTAGTCGAACACCTTTCTGTTTTACCGATAAACATGCAATGTTGGGAATAATGTTTTCTTTATAAAATTGGTCAGTGTGACGTCGCAAGCCTCTTGGTTAACCATTCGATTATACTGAAGGTTAAGCGACTTCGCTTTGACTGGTTCAACTTACCAAATAATTTGTGTTCATTATCCAATTTCTATCTGCTATGACATTTAACACCCTTGATAGTATGAATTACAGCAATCATGTCTACCAATGCTAGTTCCAGCTGTGACCTGATCGAGGTAACAATTTTTGGTTATTTTTTAAATATTCCATCTATTATATTAATAATATAATAAATGATTTTTTAACCATTTCATTGACCAGTATAGATCCGTACTGATTTTGATGATGACAGTCCGCGATGCATATTCTGTGGAAGTATCCGCATTTTGTACATATTCTGACCCAGACGAACTTCAGGTCAATTCAAATTATGGTAAGTCCTCCAAGTCAAAAAAAATTGAATTTCCAATTACATTTTTCCAAAGATTACTTTCAAATGTACTAGAAAAGGTTTTTTTGTTTATAATTCAGTACATCCCTGACCAAATTGTGGAGTACCTACCACCGTACAAGTTGGATGTTGTGATCAGGTGCCAAGTGAGGGAGTATCACATGCACTACTCGGAAGTAGGAGGCTCTGGACCCTCTACTTCGAGCTCCTAAATGGTGTTAGGCCAGTAGTTTTCCGTGTTGTAATTCTTCCCCGCGAACATTAGATGTTTAGCTTATTCTTTGCAAGACCATGTATTTTAAACAAATTTATTCGTATTTGGAAGAATATTAATGCAGACGTATTTTCTATATGAAATTTTTATTTTTAATTCAATTTTTTAGAATATTTAGTATTTAACATAACGTAACTCGCTGGTGGGCTGAAATTGTTAGGCCCATGGACATATGCGACGTCAGTCACTATATCAGCATAGTTTTAGATTTATTGATATGCGTGCAACATCGCACCATATAGGGAGGACACCACAATGTGTTCAAAATGACGTTGTTTCATAAATGTTATATATATATATATATATATATATATATATATCAGATCCCCACCTACGAGTTCAAGCTTCTCTTCACAAATTTCCACGAATTCCAACAGTCCCTTACCTTCCTTCACTTCTCAATTGGAAGAAAGGTTAGGTTTTTCTAATCTTCTAACATTTAATTTTAGTAATTCCTAGTTTTCATTGTCCGATCTTGGTTTGTTAATGTGTTATGTTTCTTTGTGTTCGAGTTTTTACTCACATTTTTTACATGGTCAACTTTCCTTGGATGTAGACTTTGGTACTACGTTTTGGAATGTCTCCAAAGGGTTTTTTGTATAATTTTATGTCATTAAATCTTAGTTTTTTCTTGGGTTATGTGTTTTCACCCATAGCTTCCTCTAATACATGCGACATCGGTAAAACGTCTGTTACAGTTTGGTTAGTGCAATTATGAAGCGATGTCGCATAATTTTATTTTTAGCAGCATATTATTGAGTATGAGGCATCCCACGTATGTTGGTCATACCTTTGGTCTAACCAATGACTTCCCGACGTTATAGCGGCTTTGCTAGTATTTGTCATCCATACCACTTGTTTTGACCAACATGTACCTGCCACGCGTAGTCAACATCGCACGTTGCAATTCATGGGTTGCTTCCATTTTCACATTTTTATTTCTCATTCAGGACTAATGGTCGGCGAAGGATCTTCAAGTCGTTTATTTTTCCAGGTCTTCAAACATTTCACAACATAAAATTAGTAAAACACATCTTCACCCTTTACCAAAATATTTTTATTTCATGTGAAGGAAAAATTTTCAAGTAATCCATATTCACATTTTCATTTCTTATTCAGGACTAATGGTTGGCGAAGGATCTTCAAGTCGTCTGTTTTTCAAGGTCTTCAATCATTTTGCAACATATAATTAGTAAAACACATCTTCACACTTTATCAAAATATATTTTTTTTCATGCAGTTCTCCGCACAACTGAGCAATCCTGGGCCTATTGTTTTTTTTTAATAAAACACCCGAAGGTGGGGGAGTTCTTTATTAGGTTCCCCAAGCCCTATATCAAAAGGAAATCAAAGTATGATTGTACATGAGTTCGGCAAGAAAACCGAAGAAGTGATACAAAAAAGTGCATCGACCCCTATAAACAGTAAACAAAGTGCTGTAATGAAAGTAGAAGTCGCGATCCTAGGGAGAGAATCTCCACCCCTCGTGTGAATTCTCTCCCTTGGCCAGGCAACTTATACATGAAGGTGATCAAAGGAAAGAGGAGGAAAGCTATCCTACTGATGAAATTTCCAAATGCCATATCAAAGATGTTGCTGCCCCAACAAGCAAAACCTCTCCTTGAGTCTGATCTTCCTTCAGGCGCCCAATATGTAGCCTCCTGGAGTCTGAGTCACTATAGTTGTCTACTTCATGTAATAGAACAGTTATCAGCCTCTCTAAGTTGGAAAATTGAAGAACATCAGAGCCTGACATGGCAACACAGAGCAGATTCAGTA
The DNA here is from genome assembly GCA_037428765.1 of Rubia yunnanensis. Classification (NCBI taxonomy): domain Eukaryota; kingdom Viridiplantae; phylum Streptophyta; class Magnoliopsida; order Gentianales; family Rubiaceae; genus Rubia; species Rubia yunnanensis. Next base: position 68,977,241 of record CM075063.1, read on the forward strand.
GTGCTTCGAACAAGTCCTGCACAAGCAACAGCAAATCATAAGCCAGTATCTGTTCCTACTTTATATCTACTTAGTGTTTCTGAGATGAGGTACATTATCTCTATCCAAAATTATAAGCCCTCTGATCTCAGGGGAAACATTAGCAAGATTGAGACTTTGGTTGTTCTGAAAGTGAATCCTGGGCCTATTGTATTAGACATTGAGGTTCATACAATGGCTCCCAAAATCCCACACTTCCATTGTATTCTAAAGCAAGATAACTTCGGGAAGAACCTAACTTTGGTAAGGCAATAAAAATTAATATGAAATTTCAAATTTTTCCACACACACACACATATATAAATACATTTCTAATCATTATATTTTTTCTGATTTAGTACATCCCGTGAGAGATTTTACAACTATTGCCGAGTGGGAGGACCCCCGTAGTGCTGAGGTGCTATGAGACAGAGTACCGTATGAACTACATGGGAGTGAAGATCAAGGCCCTTTCCCCAAAGGGTTTTGGCGAGTTCTTTAAGGGAAACAACCTGCACTTCAGGGACACGTTGTTCTTCAAGGTGATCAAAGATGGGGGCCTATCATGTTCAAGGTCATCAATATGCGAGCTGTTTGAGTTCATTATAATCTCTATTATGTTGGAATTAAGAAAAATCTTATTCGAATTTATGTACTTATTGTGAGAATGATTTAGCTACTACTATTTTTGTAGTTATTTGACTATCTAATTTGAACATCATAAGATTGGATGTACGTGTTCATATGTGTGTTTTAATATGATTTAAATATCATATGATTGACATCCATTTCACTTTTTTATTCTTTTCTATCACCGTTAAATTCTTTACTTGAACTTATCTTTTAAAATATGTGCGACATTGCTAAGTCATTCACTAAACGTATCAGTAGAAACGATGTTAATGGCAAAATCGTTAAGCTTCCAACACAACATATGCGACGACACATACTATTTGGTCAAATTATTAACTTTATTTTTGGCTTTTTACTTCGGTTTCCATTATAACAAGGTAAAAAATAATTATTTACTTTGGGTTTTTTATAACCGAGGTAAAAAAATACCTTTTACTTTGAAAAAAATAACCGAGATAAAAGAACTTTTTACCTCAGGTTTTTGGGGTTAAGAAATAAAATGAGGTCAAAGGGGCAATGTAAAAAAAATATTTTTCTTGTAGTGCATGTTGAGAATATCATGATTTGAAATGACGAGGTTATTTTGGAGGAATTGTCATGTTGAATGATGTTGTGGGCATACCCTTGTTTATTATCACATTACCAATTTCTCCTTGATGTTGATAGGATGCCTCCGAAAAAGAGTGTGTCAGAGAAAGGGAAGTCTTTATAGGGTGAGAAGAGGAAGAAACCGGACATGGCTGCGAACCATGAGCTAGTGACTCCCCTTCCTCGTAACCCCGCATTCGTGATAGAGGAATTCATGGGATTAACTAACAACTTCGGGAATGCAGCCTGAAGGTGGAGGTATTTGAAGTGGCTAAAGAGAACTATCTTAGAGATGGTATTTGCATGCAAAGATATCTTGGAGGCTCCAGGCCTACTCAAGCTCATTACCTAATTATTAGGACGGGTAGGCCTAGAAGGTTTCCTTGAGAGGAACTTAAAGACCTAAATCTGGTGGACTTTGGAGTTCCTAGCTACTCTATGGGAAGTCACAAATGTGGATGGACATCGAGCGATCAAGTTTCACCTGGACAATAAAGATTATACAATGACACAGGGAGGTGGATCACACTTTCAGGTGGAGATACAGAAGAGACGTCCCAAGGACACATAGAAAGGGTTTGCTATTCTCCCTTGGGAACTTTGTGAGGCAACTGATAGGCACAGACAGGAATAACATGTGAAAAGCACTGCTATAGTTCATCCGGCACTTCGTTATATTCAATGGTTGTCAGCGATTGGAGTAATTTGTCATGGTGGACTAATGTAGTGTCCAGTTTTGGATGTGCATTGTCTTTGAGTGATGACTTCTGAGGGTAACTTCTACTCGAACTTAGTGGGAGCTTTTGTACAAGAATGCTTAGCAATTGAGGAGAGAAAAAGTGGAAAGATTTTGATTGGTGGCATGTTAGGGCTTTTGGCATAGTATTTGGATCATCCTGTCACTCAACATGCATTGGCGAACTGTAGGAGATTGTGAACGAAGTACACTATTGTGAAGTTGGCTAAAGCTTCCATGATAGCGACTACTACCTCGGACGACCACTTTGTGTGGTTATATGGCAAGGCGACCACTTGTAGTTTCATGATCCTTCCCCTGTCAAAGAGTACTACCATTACCCACAAGACGAGTTTGGATGATTTATTCCTTGAGCCCAAGCCATGATTTGAGAAGAAATTCCATAGAGTTCTATCCAACCTGGAGATAGACATCGATGAGGTGGATGATGAGACTTCTTCTAGGGTGCCTCCTAGCCGAGCTCACCTACTTGCGAACATTCTAGACACATTGCATACGCTTGGGGAACAACTTGCAAGTTTAACCCAAGATATGCAAGAAGTCGTTCTTTTGGTAGGTAGGATGAAATTGCAATTGGAAGATTTTGGTACTAGATTGTAGTTCATGCAGGCCGCAATTCAAGAAATGGGGTTCTTTGAGAATATCGAGAAACTTGAGACAAGGAGGACCCTCCAGGTCCGTAAGTGTAAGTGCTACTATTTCCCAACCTCACTTATGTGTTTCTACTTTTTGTGCATTGGGGACAAGGCATATCTTAGCCATGTGGGAGACAGTAGTGAGCTCTTAGGAGTTTTCATCTCGGGATTCCTCGGTGCTTTTGGTGTTTTTCTTTGGAGTGTTTGTTGTTTCTTCAGTTAGTTTGGTGTTTGCTTTGTTTTGGGATGTTTTGGATGCTTATTTGGTTATGTGACTTGCTTGGTAGGATTCATAGCATGTCTTGGATGTGTTTTGGGAAAAACTTTGGTGGTGTAATTTTTTGTGTTTCATTATCTTCATGTAGTATGAAGCCAAACTTTGTGGCATTTTGTGCTTCACCAAAAAAATTGAAAAAAATTGAAAAAATGAGAAAAAAATATATACCAGGCTAAGTTGGAAGCCCAAAAGGGAAACTAAGGAAACATTGGGAAAATCCCGGATAGGTTGAAAGACCTAGGTAAAAATGAGAGGCTGGGCCCGGCTAGGTTTACGAACCTAGATAAAATTGAGAGGCCGTGTAGAAAAAGGTGAGAATGTGAGCACACTATGTGTGAAAGCTAGTATGAAAATTCGAAATGGCTCCTAGGAAAAATGAGAAAAATTGAGAGAAAACAAAAAACTAGGTTGATGATACATTCGTATCATCCTTGGTTGTAACTAAGTTGAGAATCTAGAGTTGACCTTAATTACGACCAAGATGATGACTTTTGGATTTCCTTGGTGGATTGTTTTTGGAAACGACTCTTTGATTTCTTCTGGGGAACGTTTTGGGAAAAGTAAGCTAGATTAACACCTATCTTTCTTTTCTTACCTTTTGTTCACTTTATTTTGGGAGGTTAGGTTACTTTAGGTTCTTCACAGAGTGTGAGAGTTGTGAGATTCTTGCTTCTTTAAGGGAAAAAGGTAAATTTAGGAATGAGTTGAAAGCCTCGGTTAACTTATACATGCACGCTACACTTTGCTTAGTTCTTTTCTTGTCTTTATTTACAAGAGGATGAGTGAAGGGTTATGTGTGGGGGGTCTGATGTGTATCATTATGCACGCGTTAACCCATGCATTCGGCGTAATATTTCTTTTGTTTTTCATGATGGATTTTTAGTATTAGTTGAGTTTGTGTGACAAGGGGTTTAGACGGCCATGTTTGGTATTCTTGTCTAAATCCCGCATTTTGAAGACTTAATTGGTACTAATGGACACCTTGTATCCACGTGCACCTAGATCTTCCTTTTTGATCATCATTAGTAGGTCGCTTGTGGGTATTTTTCATCGTTTTTATATTAAAGGTCATTTGCAAGGATGGTAAAAGATGTCGAAGGCCATTCACATTAGAGTGGTACTAGAAGAATGCTACAGACACTGCATCGTGGTAGTAGAAGGATTGAGCTAAAGATAGGCGATATTGAAGTTCAAAATGGCCAAGGAAGAAATGGAGGATTGTTTACCGATGCGCCATGTTGACGGAATGATCCGAGAAGAATCAGCCATTCACATTGGTTCCACTGGATTCTTCTTCTCAAGCGCTATGAAATCGACTATAAGAACTCTCAAATCAGACAACCGGTTCATTCGTAGAAGAGCAAATAAGTCAGCTGGGCAAAGCAACAATGGGTGTCACAGACCACTTATGGCCGGCACGAGATAAAGCACAAATGGCTCACACCATGCCATACAGCTCGTGCCAGGGGCCTTTTCGAAGTAGCACAAGCCATGCCAAGTAGAAGGAGGCGTGCCAAATCCCAGTACGGGCCAAGCCAACCTCGGCAGGCCGAGTCTCCAAGTTGTCTTTTTCAATCCAAAAATTGCTAAGTATAGGCGCGGACCATCCCCTTTACATGGCCTACGCCATTCCAATACAAAATGTCAAGACCATCTGGCAAGATATGAAGAATGAAGTGGCCCGTGGAAAAAGATTGAGCCAAACGAGGATTCTATTGATGGCCCACGCAAAATAACACGGAATGCAAATCATAGGTGCAAAAATGAAGATCTAGGAGATGAGACACGCCATATGAATCGGACCATGCAAAGCACAGCCGTTCCAGATGCTATGTGACCCGTGCTTGATTTGATGCACTGCGCTGATATTAGGCCACATCAGCGGCACTGGCCCTATCATCCTCGGTGGTCCGTGTGAGCGGCAGCTGATTAGGGTTTTGGCCTATTTATAGGTCCAACCCCATACTACTCTAAATATAGCCTTAGTCTACTAGGGTTAGAAGTCTTGGATCATTTTTCCTTAGTTCATTTGTAGATTGAAGAGAAATATAGAGAGAGAAACACTCTCTCTACTCTCTTGGTTCTTTCCCTTTTCCTTTTTATTTTACTTTTTCCCAAAGATGTGGAATTCAATTAAATATTTGAAATCCATGTCTAGGGAGTAGTTTTATAGCTTGGAGATAAATTTGTATTCATGTGTTGATTAATGTTTTTGTGAGATTCATTAGATCTTCCTAATTTTATGTGCTTGTGATATTATGATGGTTTGTTCTTGAGTTGTTATAATTGCATGAATGATACACTCCATTAGCACATAGTCTAGTCTACATTCACATTGATGCGAATATTGATACCCGAGGAAGATAAACTTGGATGTGATATAGGTAGCGGGGTCTGGGTCCACGTGGGTGTGTGTGCACATAGGTCTTTTCTAAGTTTTACCATTACGATGATAGCACACCAGTCTTAGCTCGTGAGTTGGTTCGAAGGGTTACAGGTAGAGGTAGCACATAGTAGCAAGCTAGGTATATATGAGGTCCTAGTATCATCGATAAGGTGCCTACCTCCCTTTTCCTCTTTATAGGCCTAGGGGTAGAGTATCCGTGGTGTAGTGCCCAGGATGTAATCATACGGGGAAAAAATAGATCTGCGCAACGGCCAGGCTATTGTTGCACTCCCCTAATTACAAAGGCGGTGCCAATGAAAGATTGCAAGAGCACCCTACGTGACAGATTTGGGAAAGTGTTGACCATTGACCACACCACATGTTATGAACAATAGATTAGGTTGTGGGTATGTGATTGAATCGAGGATCAGAACATTTATTCAACCATGTTATGCAAATATTCCCCAAGTGTGTGTCTACATAGTTAACTTGTATTTTATCTTTCATGTTTGTAGTTGTTAATTGAAAAACCATTACCCCCCCATTTTACTATACTATCTATTCCTAGCACATGACGAATTGACAACCCGTTCGTGGTTGTGTTTGATTTTCTATTAGACTCTAGCATCTCTGTGGGCATACTTGGACTTGCCACTAACTGCCCCATAGGTAGCCTAGTAGTGAGTTGTGTGTAGAATTATAAATTTTATATTTGATACGCCTTCGCTCAGGTTAATTGACTACACTTGACGACCCCGAGTGGAGGCGGATCATTAATAGAACATTATATTGGCATAAAATTTAAAAAAGTGCCAGTACATATTTTAGAGTAACTCACTCTAGATTACTTTGAAGTTATGTTGTCCAAACGGAAAGGATTATTGATAATTTTTTCCCATGAAATATTAATAAATTTTCTGATTAGCTCTTGGAATATGCATAATGGTTTCATAATGTAACATTGCATCCAATTGTATTTGAATTTAGTCCTTCGAGTGAAGTTTTTTGCCTTTTGCACTTAGGTCCCTCCAAGAATCTTGGAATTGTCAAAACGGAAAATTGGTGATTCCATATTGAAATTCAGTAATGTATGATGGCAACTATGTAATTTGGACATGACTGGGTGAATGGAATATCCTCGAAATTGAAAATTGAAATGGTGTACGGCATTTTTTAAAAATTGCACTATGGCCTAATAGCGTGTCAACACCTTACCCATTGCTTCGAAATACTTGAATTTTATTATTATAGCCTAAATACTTGAATTTTAAATAATAGAACTTTTGATAGTATATATTATACAGCGGTAGAACATGTTCTACACTAAATTGTGGGAAAATGTTTGGAACCAATAATGGAAAACCAGTTTTTTTTAACACCATAAATTCAATAAAAGAAACTCGATAATGCTCGATCCTTGTGATAACAATAATATTATATTCGCAACATAGCATAGATTTTTCCTGAACATCGAAACAAAATAGAAAGTGAAAAAAACCATAGTTTATGACATTTTTATATGAAACCGTGAATAATATCTAGCGAAGGGCTCTTCATCCAACATGTGCGCATTTTCTGAGATGGTTCCCACGTCGCTCAGCCCAACGCCTGGGTCTTGGTATGTAGGGAAAGGTCCAACTGCTTTCATAGCATTTGGGAACTGATATTGAGATACCTTAGCCATGTGATGGCACCAGGATCTTTGATAATGTGATTCTGTCAGCAGGCTTTGTTTACCCACCTCCAATGCTGCGACTCTAGATTCCAACGTTGGACCCACATTGTCATGAGCCATTTTGTAGAAAGAGTCTACTATAATCTTACGCATTGGTTTCCCGTATATGTCGTGCGGATAGTGGGGGACACTGGATTTTGTGCCCAGTTTGGAGATGAGGCTTCAAAAACCATAACAACCAGAATTCTTATCACCCCATCTCAATGCATTCACCATTTTCCTACCTACATTCCATTGCAGTTTCAGTTTAATTGCATGGAGATGTGTTAGCCTCATACTGTGAACATCATTGTTCACTGTGACTGGGTCAATTCTAGATGCTACAAAGTGGTACCATCCATTCATCTTGGTTGTGAGGTGCTTCTTTGGAATTTTTTACCAACCTGGTTTCACAAGAGAATTGACATCGGTTCCCACCCTAGTTACCATCCTCAAAATCTCCTTTCTAGTGGGATCATCAAAATCCAAACCCTCATCAATCTTGTATAAATTCAACCCATCGAAGGGAACATTTGGCAACCCGTACAACTCATTTATGGATTCATCAGTTAATTTCACCATTTTGACTCTACATATTGCGTCATCCCACCTTAGACCACACCTCATATTAGTGTAGAATTCGCTCACTATGATGAGGTTAAAAATTGCAGGCGTGTCACACAATTTCGCCCATACAAGTGCTTGGATAGATTCTTGAAAAGGAGATATGCTTCTATTCCTCTCTCCGGAAAATGTTTCCTTGTTGTATAATTTTGTTCGATTAGCCTTTCCTGTTTGCACACGAACCTCATCTTTTGTTGTTAAATATTTGATTTCATCTTCGGAAAGAAGGGGGATATATTGTGTAACCTCTTGAACGGATTTTTTGGTTTCATCCTACAATGTCCACTCAAGCATTTAAAAAAAACCTTCAATGCATTATAAAAACCTAAACAAAACTAGTGTTGATGAACATAAAAAAATGCTCAACAGAAATCATTAAAAGCCTTAATATAGAGATATGTAAGTATTGAACATTAACGCTATGTACATGATTGCAACATCGAGAAAAGTTCGTATTGTATGGCAAAGTGAACTAACATTTTTCTAGATGCATTGGGTTCATGATCAATAATATTTTAGATTGATAAATAATATTTGTGAGCGAACTTTTCTTATTCCTCTACAGAGCTTGGGTTGATAAATCGATAGTGATTATGGGAAATATTTCCTCTCCAAGTTAGAGAATTGGAAGATGAAGCATATGTCGTAAGGTCAATCTAGGTATGTATTAAAAAAAGTAAGCATTGGTCCCTAGTAGGATAAAGCAGCTGCCTAAGGCTGCTTGGAATTAATTTTTATGATCTTTTTTCCAACCCAAGAGCAATTTAATGAAATATATTCCAAGTACACAACTCTAGTATGGATATTGGTGCTGAAGATGAAAACTCTTGTGCCTACAAATAATAACGAAGTTGCGTAAGCCTGCTTTGAATTAATGATTTAGTTCTTTTTTCCAACCCATCAGCAAAGTTGAAAAGTATATTCTATGTATACAGCACCAGTAAGAAAATGACTGCTAATAAAAAAAATGTGTGGTGCCTATATGTGATAAAGCAGCACCCTAAGACTGCCTTGAATTATTTTTTTCAGATATTTTTTCCAACCTGAGAGAAAAGTGGAAAACTATATTCTAAGTATAGAACACCAGCAAGAAAACTAGTGTTGTCATGACAAAAAATAGGTGCCTATATATGATAAAGCAGCTGCCTTGGGCTGCCTTGAATTATTTTTCCTGATCATTTTTCCAACCCCAGAGCAAAGTGGATAAATATTCTAAGTACACACCACCGGTTGAAATGGCTCCTTTGATGAAACAGAGGACATTCTCTATTTTTGAACACCGGTGTTTGATACAATTACCGGTGCTGGTCTCATTTCAACTTTATTAAAAAAAATGCTATAATGAAGGAGAAAATAAAAATAAGCAACACTACACTACAAACAAAGTAAGCCCAAATTCATATATTAATATCAATGTGCCGGATAGATTGGACACTGGCGAGTACAGAAATGTATAATGCTAATAACATTTACGCTCATAAGATGCACCTATCCTTTCCTTTAAAGACAACATCACCCCCCCCCCCCACAATTTGACCGCCCTCATCAACCCACAATCAATTGCCATGTGACCGTCTAACTACTAAAGCTCCACCGACATCCTCCTAGTTTGGAAATGCATATGGAAACTCAGGACATTCTGCTCGGACGATCCAATCAATCTCCTCTTCGAAGTAGAACTTGTTTCCACATAGGATGACATGCCACTTCTCGTTGCTAGGATCCAAGACATAAAAAACATGGTGTGCCTGGGCAGCTAAGATGAACTTGTCATCCTCGAACCCAACTTGGTTAAGGTCCACCAATGTGAAATCCATGGATTCTTCCATATGAACCCCAGCTCCATTATCAACCCACCGGCACTTGAAAACCATAAATTGGAACTCAACATAGTCCCACTCCTAAATTTCCTCAATCACCCCGTGAAAGGACATTAGCTAGACTGACACATCTATTTAGATTCGATGTCTCTATTGTTTTGCATTGTGCTCTAGATATCCTTTTTAGTCGTTGCAAAAGTAAAACTATTAGTATCATACCCTAAGTATCTTTTGACATTACTGTTTGGCCTTCTCGCAAAGGCATGAAGTTTACTAGGCACTCATCCACATTGAAGCGATAATAAAACCAATTCACGGATGTGGAAGAATGATTTAGTTGTATATTGTTCGAAGGCTATTTTGGATATAGAGCTTGTAAATACAACATGGGCTCTTAAACATATATTACAGTCTCACTACTAAATAGTAAAACGTAAAGGTGAACAGTCATCAACATAGCATAGAAGGGTGTATGAAGTGTACATTTGGAAGATGAAACCCCACTCCTCCTAAAAACGTGCACGTGTTTAGGTAATCCAACTGGTTTCTTACTAACTAAGTTTGAAGTACAGTAGTAAATAATCTCCTAAGTCACGTACCTTTGCACGATGCTCGCATCCGGTCGGCTACGATTGTGAACGTAACCTTTGAAAGCACTCATGTGCCGCTCGAAAGGGTATATCAAATACATACCCACCAGACCACATAGTCAAATTTCTCTAAACAAATGAATGACTGGATAAACTATGGTGTCAAAGAAGAAGGAGGAAAGTACTTCTCCAACTAACATAACACTAAAACCCCCTCCCTCTCTAATACATCAAGTGCCTGCCTACATATATTGTTCCAACATATGGAATTCAAGAGGAAGCACAGTCTGATAACGCTAGATCACACATCCTACTCCATAACACCATGGAAGGCAACAGGAAACAATTATTGCATGAGAATGTGACAATTATGCCATTTCAAGGAGTTCGTACGCAAATTATCATTCACAAAGAGACTAACTTTAGAAGAGTACCTGGATGGTACCTTGATCCCTTAGATACACTAACAGGTTGTGCAGGGCAGGATGGAGGTACGTTAGCTTCCCTCTCACCTCTAGGTTCGTCCGAATTCCATGGTCTAACAAATCCTTCCACGTATTCAAGCTGTCCTTCGTCCTCCAAGAATGTTAAATTAAGGTACTATTCAATATCTCACACACATTCTTCTCAATTTGAATTACATTCAAACAGTGGCGAACCTTCAAATGCTCCCAGTAAGGTAAATCAAAGAAAACCGACCACTTCTTCAAAGGTTCATCAGGCGCTGTACCCACCTTCTTTGTTTTCTTCCCAAGAAAAATATTAAATTTCTTCACCTTGTTGTGTATGACAACCCCCTTAAAAGGTCTTGGCACCTTCCTCACCTCCTTCAACCCGAAAAACTAAAATGCGTCCTCACGCAACTTGTGCTTCATCAAGAGGAATTTCCGGTGACCCAAAGACACTGTCTTGCGACCATTCTTCAGATGTTGGTAATATGTGGACTCTTCACATACGGGACACACCTTTTTCCCCCACCTTATAACCCAAAAGGTTTTTGTATGATGGAAAATCATTTAAGGTACAAATAGCATTGCCTTCAAATTGAACTTTAATCCCCTAGAACCCTCAAACACTCACCGTTGGACCATAGAACCTTTAAATATTCTATCAAAGGTTCCAGATACATATCTATGTCATTTCCAGGCAGTTTTGGCCCATAAATCAACAAAGGTATCAACACATATTTCCTCTCCATACATACATGTGGTGGATGGTTGTATATGGCTAGCATTATTGGCCATGAACTGTGCCTAGACAACATGTTTCCGAACGAGTTCATCACATCAGTACAAAAAGCCATCCTCAAGTTCCTTAGCTCACTTGCAAAGTCTGCATACCTCTTACTAGATCTCTTCCATTAATTGGCATCAGCTGGATGACGGATCACATCATCCTCAAGAGAACCCCTTCCCATGTTCCACGTCATGCTCTTTGCATCATTGGCATTCTTAAACAACCTCTTCAACCTTGGAATAATTGGAAGATACCACATGTATTTTGCAGGAACCCGTTTCCTTAACCCGCATTTCTCCTTTTCTTGTAGCGTGACATATGGCATACGAGCAAGCCACCACCTCCTTCTCCCATTCAGTAATCACTACAAAAGATAGCACATTTTACGTCGGTTCTATAAGGGTTTTTACCTCAGTTTTTTATCCGAAAAAATGAGGTAAATGTGGGCGGAGTAAAAGGGTTTTTTTACCTTGGTTAAAAACTAAGGTAAAAAGTAGTTTTTACCTCTATTTTTTGCAAAAATAACTGAGGTAAATACTCCGATGACGAAAAGGCCTACCGAATGTAGTGTGACGTCTGTAACTTGTTGAGGTGGCCGACAGACCAAGAAGTGAGCGACTTCACCTAGATAGGTGTTGCAATGTTAATGTGCGAAGTCGTCTAGTCGTGCACAAGAAGTCATGTTTTCTATTACCAACATTGCACACTCATTAACTTTTGACTATGGTTACAAACCGCAGTTATTCTTTTCTTCTAATATGGTTTTATCTCGTAAAAATTGCAGTAAATATTTAATTATCGAGCCATCATCCGACTCATATATGACCTCGTCTTGATAGTACGACATTGGAGGAACAGTGAAACTTTGCGATAATTGACCTCGAATGGTCGTCAAATGTGCGATGATAATGTGGCATGTTGATATAACGACATCCTTTTATTATACCATGCTCGCTTGGGTTGGTATGACGTCGCGACTATTTCCAAGATGAACGAGGTATTTGAGAGACCATACTAGTCGATGTCGCTCTTATCATGGTAACATTGCTAATTTGTGGTGAACATTTAGTGACGTCGCGTGTTGGCAATCCGTTGAACAGAATGGTAAATTCTACACTAGCAACATCGTTACATGTAATATAAATAGCAATATAAATTTCATTAAAAATGTGTTCCCGGCCTCAAACACAATTCAGAGGACATGTAGTTGCAGCAAGCGTAATGCATATAGACAAGAAGGATACATAACACACCTTCAATGCACATAAAAAGATATCTAAATACTCACAAAATGAACTATACCTTTGATACTACTTAACTAGATAGAGATCATATCAAGGCATCAAAAAATAACCTTGGAAAGTATCAATGGGAATTTTAGAGAATGATGCTTACACAAAAAACTTAACCAAATAATAGTTCCTCATATAGTGGATGGGATAAGAAAATCCTTCAAATTCCTTACCATCATGAAAATCGCCCAACTTTTGTGTACTTCGTCCAAATGCCTAATTGCTTATGGTAATATGTCCTTGGGAAAATACTACAAGATGGAGTAATCACAAAATCAATAAAAATGTTAGGCATCGTCCTTTCAATTTTATTAAAACATATTGTCTGAATTTGAGTTACCTTTTCTAGGTCATATGTATTCTCATTCACATTCACATTCACTACGAAATGCTTCATAAAGTGCATGCAATAGTAAACGCTTTAACATGGGGGTGATTCTTTTTTATGCTATCGATTCACATAATTTGATTAGGAACAGATATAGATGTAATTATAGCAATAATTATGTCATGTTAATAATTGGATTTGAATTCTTACCTGTAGGGATTTCCAATGGAATGCCTTGCGGGGGTTGATTAAGGGATTGATGTGGCCATTTTATATGGTTATATTAGGACTTTTGGGACTCACTTTTGTACACTTTTGTGGTCTAGATATGACATTTTGCCTTGAAATTCTCTAAGGAGAGTTAAAAAGCGACTTTTACGCTTTTATTACTATTCTAGAGGATTTTGTGTGACAAGACAATTTTTTTGAAGACTTTAAAGAATACCTTTGAAGATTTAAAGACTTGAATACTTGTATTTTAGCTTTTTAAGACTTGAAGAATTGAAGATAAAAGAAGTGAAGATGAGGACTTGAAACAACAAGAAGAAAGAAATCAAGATGCTGAAACAAACCTTGGTCGCGACTCGCAACAAACCCATCGCGAGTTACGATGGACGTATGGCTAGAAACTTTCTTACTTTTTTTTATTATAAATACTCACATTATCCTCTCCTCTTTACAACCTTCTTCTTCCTATGATTTTTCTGGGTTCAAAACCCTTGTTTTCCTTTCTTTCTTTTCTTAGTTTTTGTAAGTTAATCATGTATTTCCATTATCTAGGTTAGTTTAATCTTGGGAGCAATTGATTGAGTCCTCCTTGCTAATGTCTTGAGAATCATATCTATCTATTTATTTCTTTTCCTATTGTGCATTTATTGGGCTTTGAATGTGAATTGTTTATGTCATTGATGTTATTGGAAGTTTGAGTATATGAATTGCTTGTATGATTACTTGTTAGGGTTGGTTGTTTGGTGGTCCTAAGTTATGAAAGTTAAAAGACAAGATAACTAGCACAATCAAGTAACTATGCTAATCATCAAACAAAGCCTTGGGGGCAATTGATATCCACTTTAAACCAAATGTAGATCACTGAACCATTCACTCATCATATCACAATTGTACCTATGGACAAAGGACCATAGATATGACAACAACAAGCCTTCTACCAAAGACCTAGCCATTTAACCAAACATAGCATTCATTAGGCAAAACTTAGAACAAACCACATTCAAGGTTCAACCTGTCATTGCATCTATAGGATAAATATGAGAACAATCCACATTAACATACTTATCTAGGAAGAATCACAACACATTATGCACAAGAAGTTCTAAGTTCATGTTCTTAGATTTTCATGCAAAGGAGCTAAGGAATTCATCACTTTCCTAACTCTCTAACACTTAAATCATACAAACACTTCTTATTCTCAAACAACCCATGGTATAAATGAAATAAAACATAACATTAAGAACACATGAATGCTAAATAACAAAGGCTTCAAGAATGAGTGAAACAATCTATTCACTACTTCGACTACTTGTTGTGAAGATAAATCTTCCATCCTTCTTAGACAGTGGTTTGCAAGAGTGAATTCGACATCTTTTGTCAAACCTCAACAATGACTCTCGTAGTTGAAACACGACTTAAAGTATCATATTGATGGCATTGAGTACGAACAACCAACAAGCTTGGCAACGCTTATAAATACTACACCGTGTCTAGGAATTTAACCAATTCATGCATTTACACAAGATTAGTCAAGAATAATCAACATTCATAGATTTCTCTCATTTGCTACCTAAAACAAAAATGAAAACGAGTTCGACATCATCATATTCATCTAGAAATTATCAACACACCAACATCATTAAGAAGCTCTAACTCATGCTCTTGGATTCCACATTAAAAGAGGGGAGAATTAGCTAATTTCTCCCAACCCTAACAAGTAATCATACAAGCAATTCCTATACTCAAGCTTCCACCAACATCAATGACATTAACAATTCTCATTCAAAGCTCAATAAATGCACAATAGAAAAAGCACTAAAGAGATAGATATGGTTCTTAATAAATAAATATGGAAGCTTCAATCCATTGCTCCCAAGATAAAACTAAGCCAGATAATTAAAAGACATGACTAACCTACAAAAACTAAGAAAAGAAAGAAAAGAAAAACTAGGGTTTAAACCCAGAAAAATGCAAGAATAAGAAGCTGGATTTGTGTTCTTTTTAAGAGGAGAGTATAAGGTGAGTATTTATAGTACAAAAAGCAAGAAGAATTTCTGGCCATTCCTACGTCACGAGTCGCGACAGGCTCGCGACAACCTCACGATGGACTCCATTTCCAGCAGCTTGATGTCTTTTCTCTTCTTGTTTCATATCCTCCTCTTCTCTTCACTTCTTCAATTCTTAAAACCTTCAAAAGCTTAAATACAAGTCTTCAAATCTTCAAAGGTATTCTTCAAAGTCTTCAAAAAAATTTCCTTGTCACACAAAATTCTCTAGAAAAGTAATAAAAGCGTAAAAGTTGCTTTTAACCCTCATTAGAGAATTTCAAGGCAAAATGTTGCATTTAGAGCACAAAAGTGTACAAAAGTGAATCCTAAAAGTCCTAACATAACCATATAAAATGGGCACATCAAATGTCCCTGCATTTAAACCTTACTTGCCCTCGAGTAAGAAAAGATTCAAGCACACGAAGGAATTCATATGTCAATATCCTAAACTAATAGTCCCCCAATCAAAACCTCACAAAAACTCTCAGTTTCATAAATCCCAAAATCAAAGCTCAAATGAGAATTTTTTCACACACACAACCCCAATTCCTAAATCTAACCAAACCTACCACTTTTCAATTCACTACCCATAAAAATGTTTCAAAGTCCCGAATTGATAATCCCAAAGTCCAATGACACAAACTGAAGTTAAAACCATAGAGGAGGTTCAAGCACATACTTCACTTCATACCAATATATCAACTAAAATCCAATGACACAAAATGAAGTCAAAACCATAGAGGAGGTTTAAACACATACTTCACCCAATGCCAATATATCAACCAAAACGAAGTATAAAAAAATCAAGAATTTCATAACCATACTTCATTTTTCAACCCACTAAGTTACCTAATCCTAAGAGGTCTAAAGATGTTGAGCGACCCGATCCATCCATATGACAACTGCGACCTTATGACTCCAACGCCGGCAAATGAGTGAAATCATAGCAATTTTTCTTTTTCTCTCTTTCTCTCATTTTTCCTAGGAGCCCTTTCGGGTTTTCATCCTAGCCACACATCATATTTCTTTGGCTCACATCTCACATTTTTCCTCACATTTTGGCCTCTCATTTTTTCCTAGGTCTCCTTTTCAGGTTTTTGACATATCCGAGCCCCTAATGTTGCCTAAGTTGCCCTCTCGAATTTTCAACTTAGTGGGTTTTCTTTTCTTTCTATTTTTTATCAAAATTTTCAATTTTTTTTCTTTTTTTTCCTCATGTTTTTCCAATCAAGGTAGCAAAAATCATTCCAAATGAAGCTAGCATGCATGTAAGTCCTCTAATCCCTCCCCGCACTTAAAACATTACATTGTCCTAAATGTAAACATGTAAGGAAAGAATAATAAAACTCAATGTAAGAGGTAGAGTGACACTCATTTCTCCGCATAGTCGCCGGTGATATGGCGCAATCCAATGTAGTTGTATAGAATCAGTCCCAAAATTGGTTTCAGAGCTGGAAGGGGGAGCAAAAGTGTCGTAGAAGAGCTCACCCCTCGAGCAACATATTGTCTCCTTGGTGCCGTTTGATCAAGACTAACACCACAAAGAACAACATCAAACTCACAAGTACATAAGGATTTGTAATACTAGGTTTATCATTAAGAGTTAATAATCATAGTATTATCAAAGAACAACCAATCCATCATGCAATAACCACTATATTATTGTCCAATAAAAATATATAACATATATCAACACATATCCAAGCATCATTATAGAATACAGTAATTCAAGACTCAACGATGTAGTCGGCATACTACAATCAACAAAGATACTATAAAGATGCAAGAATTTTCATATGTCAATATATGTGAGATGGTGGAGGAATGAGTGGATGTGTGGTGGTTCTTAGGAGTATTTGGTGGAGAAGAAGGAAGGATTATGCAGTGTTTAAGCTCAGTTGAAAAGTTGGATTTTTTATCACAACTTGCGACAACACTGGCTGCGACTCGCAATGCATTATCGCGAGTTGAGACAGGTAGGGAAGGCTTGGGTCTGGCTAGGCTCGAGAATGAAAGATGACGTCTCAAGAGGCATTGGTCTCGAGGGGCGAAAAAGGTATCACTGGTCTTGAGGGCTACTGGTCTCGAGCACTCGAGATCTCGCGAGACCTGGGGTCCCGAGGGCTTCAACTTGAGTCGATGGCTTTTGGCCTCGAGAACTTGAGGTCTTGAGGGTATGATGCACTTTTGGGTTTAGCTTGAATCAAGGGCTTGTGGCCTTGAGGACCCGAGGTCTCGAGGGCTTCAGCACGAGTCGAGGGATTGCAGCCTCGAGGACCCGAGATATCGAGGGATTGCAGCCTCGAGGACCCAGGTCTCGAGGGCTTTAGCTTGAGTCAAGGGATTGCAGCCTTAAGGACCCGAGGTCTCGATGGCTTCAGCTTGAATTAAGGGCTTGTGGCCTCAAGAACACGAGGTCTCGAGGGTATGATGCAATTTTGGACTCAGCTCAAATCGAGGGCTTGCTGCCTCGAGGACTCGAGGTTCCAAGGGCTTTAGCTCAACTTGAGGAATAATGGTCTTGAGGGATAATGTTCTTTTAGGTTTGGCTTGAGTCAAGGGCTTGCTGCCTCGAGGTCTCAAGGGGATGATGTCTCGAGGGTTGGTCTCGAGAACTGGCCTCGAGATGGTGATAGACTTTCAAGTTCTGCTTGAGCCAAGGGCTTACCACCTCGAGGACATAAGGCCTCGATGGGGTGATGTCTCGAGGGCTGGTCTTGAGGGATGATGGTCTCGAGGATTCATAGCTTTTAGGGTACCGCTCAACTCGAGGTCTCGAGGGGATGCTATCTTGAGGACTCGTTGGTCGTGACTCGTGGAAAGTGGTAGCTGGGAGCTGAATTTTGAGCACAGAACTTCTAATCACATCACGACTCGCAATGGTCCATCGTGGGATCATCGCGAGTCACGATGACAAGACCTCCCTGCACTTAGAAAGAATTCAATCTTTTCTTACCAACATTCCAAGCATTCTTCCCTTTCTCATGGATCTTATTCCTTCATCTCCTCCAATGCAATGCACTTGACTTTGCTAAAAAATCACAAAAAAACACATCGTAAAAAGAACAAGACAAAATAACAAAAACTAAACAACAAAAACAAAAATAAAAGGCCGAGTTTATTTACGTCGTCAGCACAAAAAAGCTCCATATATTTAAGGTCATCGGCACGACCCTAATGTTATCGATATGCTGAAGGATTAAACCCCTTCACCATAAGTATCCAAAAGTAGAGAGGTGGGGGTTACCAAAATTTCAAGAGGAAAGTCTTGTTGAGGTGGAGATGGTTTTAAGGGAGTTGGGTGGTTAGGAGACTTGGGGTAGTCTTTTGGCTCCTCTCTTATCTCCCACAAAACTTCCGAAAATGGTGGAGTTGGTTCAATAGGTAGGAGTAGGGGTGACAATGCTAATGCATGTAGCACAATCGCCTCTTCCTCCTTTTTATCATCCTCAACAACCAACTCCTCATCTCCATCGAACTCAAGATCATTTCCCATGGTGACCTCACTCACCTAAACCTCAAGTTCGATTTGGGATGGTGTATTTTTGGAATCACGAGCTTCCATTTGGGCCAATGCTTCTAATATACTCCTCACATGCCCCTCAATAGCCTCAACACTAGATAAGAGCCGGGTGTCCGGCTCTTCACTAGCAAAGTTGTTCAAGTTTGCTATTGTATTCATGACTTCCTCACATGTATAACTTGAACTTCCTTGTTGGGCTTGGTTTTGGGGTATGGTATAAGGTGGTGATGGCCAACTATTTTTCTCGTATTGTCGGTTTTTTGGCTCATTCTCATACCACTAATCCGGATTACCACTCAATTCCGGATTGTAAGAATTCTGGTATGGATACCATTCTTAAGCTTCTTGCCCTTGAAAACAACAACTCCTACCTCTTGGTAGCACTCTTCATAATACCCTTGGTTTTGGAAACCAAGGGTTCTTTCCCCTCCACAGTGCTCTTCCCACAACAAATAACAAAACTAGGTAGGATGGTCAGAATAACACATCCTACAAAACATTGCTTGTTGAGCCTCTCTTCTCATCACGAGTTCCCTCAAGGTGAGACGCTCCAAAATTTAATTTTATTTAACTTTTTAAATTTTTCAAAAGTCCGAAGTCATATTGCAAGGATTCTCGATAAAAATTTCCCAAGAACTCAAGCAATACCTACGTATTGTCAAACCTCACCAATGACTCTCGTAGCCGAAACACGACTAAAAGTATCCCATTAATGGCATTGAGCACGAAGAACCAACAAGCTTGTCAACACTTATAAACACTACTGTGTCTAAGATTTTAACCAATTCATGCATTTACACAAGATTAGTCAAGAAAAATCAACATTCATAGACTTCTCTCATTTGCTACCTAAAACAAACATGACAACGAGTTTGACGTCATCACATTCATCTAGCAATTATCAACACACCAATATCATTAAGAAGCTCTAACTCATGCTCTTGGATTCCACATTAAAAGATGGGAGAGTTAGCTACTTTTTCCCAACCCTAACAAGTAATCATACAAGCAATTCATATGCACAAGCTTCCAACAACATCAATGATATTAACAATTCACATTCAAAGCTCAATAAATGCACAGTAGCAAAAACACTAAATAGATAGATATGGTTCTTACTACATAGGTATGGAAGCTTCAATCCATTGCTCCCAAGATAAAATTAAGCTAGATAATTAAAGACATGATTAACCTACAAAAACTAAGAAAAGAAAGAAAAGAAAAACTAGGGTTTGAACCTAGAAAAACGCAAGAAGAAGAAGCTGGATTCGTGTTCTTTTTAAGAGGAGAGGATAAGGTGAGTATTTATAGTATAAAAATCAAGAATAATTTCTAGCCATTCTTGGCATCTTGAGTCACTGCCGGAGACACAGAAGGCAGAGGAACCATGACAAAGTATTTCTTGTTGAAGCACCAAGAACCATATTCTTGACGAGACTCTTGGAGATGTATTCCACCACTGCTAGGGAAATATCACTATCCTCCAGAACAACTTCTTTCACTCTAATCTGGGATCCCACACAAAACGTACATATTCATAAATTAAAGTGATCAAAATCGTCTTACGTTTGCAACAACATATCATTTGTCACAATCTTAAATAATCATACATCTACTTGTCCTTGACTTCATCTCTTAGGTAACACTTCGGATGAATATTTTCCAATTTTTCCCTTTACGTGCACAGTAAACACAGGATGCTTTACAAAGCTGTTGCACCTTGGCATCGTTTAGTGCACTGCGCGAATCTCCCGTTCCCCCCAAAACTCTCTACGATGAAACACAATAACGCCAATGATGAGGCAATTCGTCATAAACATATATAGTTACATTACACGATGATCATCTCGCACAATTCGTCACGAGGAGATTAAGACTCACAAAAACACCAGCGCATGCACAGCCATATAAACAACCATTAATCATGATATCTTCAAATCAAAATCAGGTCCTGGTAAATCAAAGATGCATGAAATTTATGGCAGCACATAAATTTCTATTATAGCCCTTTACTCTATGAATTGCAGTGTCATCTGAGCATTTCATCCTTTCTAAATTGGACATCTTATCAATGAATACTGTTCAAAAGTTTTGACAAACCTCAATTTCAGGATCATTTTTCAAAGACTCGCCCTTTGAATAACTTGGCATCATGTAGTGCAGAACATATGCAAGCAATGATGGTGGTGGAGTCCATCTTCTTCCCAAATAGACTATGAATGGCACAAATTCATGAACCAAAGTAAGAACAAAGACTCAAAACAAACCCATAAGCAATGTTTTTAGAATTCCTCAATTCCTAACAACTTTTAACTCCAATACCTCTTTCGCCAAATCCCTCAAATCTACTAATCGAGCTAATTTTCAGGGTCTGAAACTCCACCCCAACTGTGGCCTTGCAGTAATGGTCGAACTCGCCTCTGGTGAACCGAGATACCAAGTTGGATTTGCTCATCGCGGAGTCTCCTATCACCACAATCTTGAATAGATACTCATGTCCGCATCCTTCTCCTTCCTCACCCATTTTCAACGACCGCGCTGGTGAAATCGGGTTTAGCAAAGGTTTGGCAGAATGGAGAAATGGGGAAGAGGAAAGGGCAAAGGTGAGAGCTTTCTGTAGGTAGGGATTAAGGGATGTATAAAATTCAATTTTTTTTTAACTGAAAACACCTGAGGGTGGGGGTTGATATATTGGTACCCCCAAGCCAAAAAGGAGCGAGCCAGAGTCATCATAGTAATTTATACAAAAGGTAACATCATTGCCTCCAAAAGAAATGTCAGTTACTATTATCTATGAGTCTATACATGTGCAAAATCTAGAAACAAGATAGTTGCGATTCCAAAGTAACGAACCTCCACACCAAGTGTTAATTCATTACTTTGGCCAGGCAACTACCAGTCAATCAAATCAGTAAGTAAAACTAATAGAGGGATTGAGCTAGTGAGTCTGCCATTGGTGTTATTCTGAGCTCGTAACCAGGAGAAACTTGCAGACCATGGTGAAGCAGCCGAATGAGGTATCTGGTTAATTGGCATGTGTCCAGCCGAAGAAGACCAAGCTTAAGCAGGGTAAAGTAGAAAACATTTCCAGAGCCATGGTAGAATATCATCCAGAACTGGACAAATGGAGTGGTAACTCGGCATGTGGTGCAAAACTGAGCAGAATTCAGAGTGAGGTAAAAAGCTGGGCCTGAAACATCCGGAGGTAGATACGAGGAACCCGCAATGTGGATAGGAAATGAGGCTGTGAGCTCCTCCCTACTATGTGAACACCATAACCATCGGGGGGAGTAGAGAGTTCCGGAGCCATGATAGGGTGTGATCCATAATCTGAGGCAAAAGAAAGGAAAGATCAGCAGTATCAATCTTCTTTAGAGGCTTGCCTATGGATTCTAATGTAAGGTGTATGAATGCTATCCATATAAATTAGCCCTTTAATATGAGCCGGAATGTTATTCAAATCAAGAGAAAATCCATCTGGGAGGATGAGTGGTGTCTAACAATGGCATCGGCCACTGAGTTACATTCTTTGTATGTGTGCTTACGAGAAACCTGGGATAGAAGTGTGTGAACTTGGAAAACCAGTGGGTATAAAGTCCATTTAGAGCATGATGGATCATTGATCATATGAACTACCTGTAATGAGTCAGATTTGAGAATGAGGTTTGGATATCTAGGAATACATATTTGACAAGCTAGAATGACTGCCTTTATTTTAGCTTTCAGTGGTGAAATGGCTGTTATGGACCCTGACTTGATAAGGATTGGGAAACCCTGGTTATCACGAGCAATTAAGCCAATAGAAACAGATGTAGTAGACCATGAGGCATTCACATTAACCTTGATGACATTGGGACCTGGAAATTCCCAGTATACAGTGGAGATGGTTGACTTTGGTGGTGGTCTGGGGAGGGATATCAGAGAATGGAATTGATAGCATGAGTTAGGATGTATACTTGGGGGCAGGGAGAGGTTGTAATGGATAGATTAAGAGTATCTATAACTTCCTTGCTTATATGGGTAAAAGAAAAAGGTTTGTCTTCAAGATAGTAGGCATTCCTAGCCTTCCATAATGCCCAGCAGATCAATGGAGGCAACAAACGACATATTATTCGCTGGAACCCAGACAGGTCACTACAGTTCCAAATAATGAAGAAAGTATCCACAACATTATGGACATTTTGCATATTGAAATTAACTAAAAGAGCACTCTGAATCCATACAGCTTTAGCAAGATGGCAACTGACGAAGAAGTGTTCCAGAGAGTCAGATTTATTGCACAGAGGACATTTTGAAGCCAAGCTAAAGCCACATTTTATGAGGATATCATCAAATGGTAAAAAGGAGTTCAGCAATTTCCATGTAAAGATAGAGATCTTCTTAGGTAACCTAGGGTTCCATATGAGCTTAGTAACTGGGAAATTACCAGGTATATATGTTAGAGTTTTATAGGCTGACTTGAAGGAGAATCTGCCAGTCTCTTCAGGTTTCCAGATCATTTTGTCCTCTCTACCATGTACAATCTCTGCACCCTGCAAAAACAGAAGAGTATCATTTTCCAGGAAAGGAGCAATCAGAGGTAAAATTGATACTTTTTTATTTATAAAGTCAGCTACTGAACAGGGGCAAAACATGGAAATGATGTGGGATGGGATACAGTTTATCAAAGGACCATTTGGGCACCAGTTAGCAGACCAGAAATCACATTTACCTTGGCCATGAATAATTAGTGAATTCATTTCTGCAATAGGGTTTATATCACAGATTCTCTTCCATGTTTTGGAGTTTTTGTGAGACTGGGGAAATGACCGCAGTAATTTGGCCCACATAGTGCTCCCTAATTGGCTCTTCCACCATAATTTAAGTGAGCAAGCTTCAATAATTGACTGGATAGATCTAAAACCCAATCCATAGTGAGATTTAGGGATAGCAATGTCAGTCCACTTTTTCCATACCCTATTTTTCTTTCCTCAGTTCCCCCCCAAAAGAATCTGGCCATTCTTTTTTCCATGGATTTTACAATAGATGTAGGAGGTTTAAAAACAGTCCAAATATGCTGAGGGAAAGAGTATATGCATGATTGGATCAGTGTCATTTTCCCTCCTGCACTTAACCACCTATTCTTCCAGTTTTTAAATCTCTTATCCATAATTTCAAGAAAGGGATGGAAATATCTAGATAGGGTTCTTCCTTTGAAAATAAGGCAACCTAGGTACTTAAATGGGAAAATGCCTCTCTTCATCCCTAGGATCGAACTAATTTGATATTTCTTTGTGACTGTAGCTCTCTTGCTAATGTAGAACTCAGATTTTTCATAGCTGATTTTCTGACCTGATGTTAACTCAAATATATGCAGAAATGCTTTAATCCTAATAAGACCAGGTTTTGAAGCTTGCATAAAAATTATGGTATCATCTGCATAGCTTAAGTGAGTGACTGGTATAATATTAGAGGGAAGTGAAAAATAATGCAAACTGTTATTTTGAAAAATGAAAGAAAGGCTCCTGGAGAAGGATTCAGTGAAGATGTTGAACAAAAAAGGAGAAAGGGGATCACCTTGTTTGATTCCTCTAGTTGATTTAAAGAATCCAACAGGATTACCATTGATGAGCACAGAGAAGTAAGCCTGGGAAAGGTTGTTCATGACCACCTTAAGGAATTAACCTGAGAAACCAAATTTATGCAAAATACTCTGCAAGAAACCCCAGCTAACCCTATCAAAAGCCTTTTTCAGGTCCAGTTTGAGCATAGAGTTGGGTACCCTATTTTTTCTGTCTAGGAATCTAACCATCTCCTGAAGATATAGAATATTGCCAGAGATGTCTCTATTCTTCATAAAAGCAGTTTGGTTGTGGGAAATTAGTTTCTCTATATGGGGTTTCAATCTTTCCATGAGGACCTTAGAGCAAATTTTGTTAGCAACATTAGAAAGGCTAATAGGTCTGAAATCATCAAAAGGGGATGGAGTAGATTTTTTAGGAATAAGAGTTATCCAAGTGCTAGAGATACCTCTTGGAATGTTAGAGCCTGAAAGAAAATCATTTACTGCAGTAATGAGGTCAGCTTTTATGAAATCCCAGCACTTGATGTAAACTTTGCTAGAAAAACCATCGGGCCCTGGGCTGCTATTCCTATTCAGACTCATGACCACTAATTTGAGTTCAGTTTCTGTTACAGGCTAAGATAATCTAGAGTTATCTTTCACATTGATGATAGAAGGTATCTGATTAAGGAAATGGGGATAGAAGGTGGAGTCCACTGAGTTCCTAGGTTCAGTTAGCAGGTCAGTGAAGTAATTGACAGCTTCCTTTTGAATGTCTGCAAAATTATCCAGCCATTGACCATAAGAATTTTTAATTTTGGATATATTCAATCTACAATTATTCTCCTGAACAGTTTTGCGAAAAAAATTTGGTATTATTGTCTCCACACTTAAACCAGTTCAGCCTTGACTTATGTTTCCAGAATTTTTCTTTCCCTTTTAAAGCTCTGAGAAGTAATGCCCTTTTTTCATTAAGAATGATGAGTTCAGTTTCTGAGTGGGATAAATCATAGATTGCTTCTTGTCTTTTCAGATTATCCTCAGCATTCCTTACATTAGAGTCAATGTTACCAAAACTCTCTTTGTTCCAGATTTTAATCACTTTCTTAACTCTGATTAGCTTAAGATATAGTCCCATCATTCCTATTTGATGAACAGGAATGTTCCAGTTTGTTCTGATTAAATCCAGAAAATCAGGCCTATTAAACCAACAGTTGAGAAACCTAAAAGGTTTTGGGTATGAGGGAGTCTGAGTAGCAATTTGTAAGAGGATGGGTGAATGATCTGATGATTGCCTATTGAGGATCTGGATAGAGGAAGCTGGGAATTTATTGCTCCATTGAATTGTACACAAACCTCTTTCTAATCTTTTAGAGGTAGGGTTTCTAAGTCTATCATTGGTCCATGTAAAAATATTCCCTATAGTGTTGATCTCCTGTAGCCCTTTGCTGTTAATCTAGTTATGGAAATCTCTAATACTGCCTAGATTAGGAGAGCTAGGGCCTCTATATTCCTCAGAAGTGATGATTGTATTGAAATCACCAATGAAAACAGTTTCATTTAATGGGAGAAGTCCTAGATCATGCCATAATGTCTTCCTACCTTCTCTATTCCTAAGGGCATAGACAAAGACCATTTCCATTTGAGAATTAGAGCCAGAGTGGATGATTTTAACATTAAGGAATTGCTCATGGTGGCATATAAGATTAACAATCAATGAGTCATTCCACATAAGCCAGATTTTACCATTATGAAGAGGAAGGTTATGTGAGAAATTTAGCTTCTGCATATAGGATTGGCATTGAGAGTTATCATGCATAGGTTCTATAATACACAGTAGCTGAATTTTATTTTGAATGGTCAAATGTTTCAACCTAAGCATAGAGGTTTCAATTCCTCTCAAATTCCAAATCAAAAAATTAAAATTGAAAGTGTTCATCATAGGTCAACTGATTTATGGCTTTTAGTGGCAGATTTAGCATCATCTTATTCAATTGAACAAGGTAATTCTTTTTATTCTTAATCTTACCTTGGCCATCATTCCTACCTGATAGTTTGCTTGAAACCACTATAGGGTCGGGCTGAGAGTGGGTATCTGCAGCAAGTTCTCTACCATCATCCAAGAAGTCCTGAGGGTCTTGAACTACACATTCATCAGAGATTGAAAGATCCTCCATATCCGGGAAAACAGAAAATCTATTTTCCATCTTTCCTTGGTGTGAAAGTGGAGGGTTAGTGGGGGAGCACTGGAAACAAGTCAAGTAATGAGAACCAATCCCTATGTCATCCTTAGCATATATTTTAGGTGTCCTTATAGGGTTAGTGACCTCTGTTTGATTTATTAGTTTCCTAAGGGATGTATGGGATTTGTCTAAGGCTTGTGGTGTAGGTGGACGATTTGGGGGAGGATGTTGAGGTAACTGAGGTGTGGTAGTTTGAGTGATTGCTTTTGTTATCTCAGGGCCATATGATAAGGGATCAGAGGCAGGGTTAGTATTAGCTAGCTGATGGGATATGGTATCTGAGTTGGGCATATTAGAGGAAGGCTGATTGTTAGTAAACATAGCAGGAGCTTTTGCAAATTTATGCCCAGTAGCATACCATTTAGGCATTGGTTCAGCATTGTTATGAGAGACAGCTTTACATTGACCAAGTGAATGTCCCAATTTAGCACAGTGATCACAATAAAGAGGAATATCTTCATACTCAATATTATAATTCCGATTGTTATTTATTGATCCTAATCTGATGAAGGTGTTAAGGGGTTTCTGTAAGTCAATCTCAACACACAATTTAATGGCAGACGGTCTGGTTAACATTTCAGTGGCTAAGTCTTTTTTGATGAAATTTCCTATGCTATTTCCAATAGCCTCAATAGATGAAGCATTATAGTAGTACATGGGAACTTCCCTGATTGTGCACCAGACCGGAACGATTATGGATTCCTTGTGTGTTGAGAAGTCTGGAGACCACTTGAGGATTTTCATCTGAACACCATTGAAACTCCAGCTTCCTTTGATCCAACATCTCTGGTAATCATTAATCTGGTCAAATCTGATGAGGACATGCTTGAAATCCAGTGACCTCAATTGGTATTTTCCGGCAAACCCCACCATTTTGAAGGATGATTCTAGCTGCTCCATTGAGAGTCTGCCTTTGGTAAATTTTCCTACCAGGGCGTTAGCGTAATGGGCTGAGAGTGTTGATATCTCTTCCTCAGTGTATAAACATGCAGGCTCATCCAGGTGCTCCATTTTTGGGATCAATTTGGGATTGTCCGGAAGTGATTGGCGGAGGGGGGGATTTTGATTGGAGGGCAGAGAGGAAGGATTTTTGGATGAGAATAGGATTGCCATTCTCTGCCATGGTGGCCGGCCGCGGGAGAGGCATAGCCAGCGCCATCGCTTGTTGGCGGAAAAGAGCCGTTAGCAGCGAAAGAAAGCCGTTACCAGTGGGAGAAGTTCATTGGATTCAGAGTCGGAGAAGAGAGAGAAGAGAGAAGAGGATTTTTTCAAGCAAACGGTATAAAATTCAATTGAAAAAAAAAATTAACGATTCATATTCAAATATCATGAAATCATTTATATTTTACTTTTTACTTTTTATCACACAATTATTACTACTATTATTATATTAGGGTAGGTGCCTCGATCTCGGTTCGAGTTTGATCGAGTATGTAAAATATTGCTTGAACTTGAGTTCGGGTAAATTTAATTGGCTTGAGTTGAGCTTGTGTTCGAGCTCGAACTCGAACCATGGTTAAATGAATTTTTAATAATAATTTTTTATTTTTAAAATATAAATAATATAATATATATTTATAAAAATATATTAAATATATATTATATATAACGAATTATATATGTAGAGTTTGAGTTTGAGCTCGAGTTCGGTTTATTACGCCCCTGTATTAGTTATATACTAATTAAGACAATTAAGGGGTGACTGTTGATCAGTTAAAGTCAACTTTATTTTTAATGGTTACATGTAAAGGTCAAGTACGGGTTAATCATTGATTAATTAAAGTTAACTTAGTTATTAGTTTTTACATATAGAAAAAGTAAAGTAAGGATTGACGATTGATTAGTTAAAGTCTACTTAGTTATTAGTGTTGATATATATAAAGTCAAATAATGGTTGCCAGTTGATTATTTAAAGTTAACCTAATTATTAGTGTTTTTGGAAAGTTAAGTAAAGCTTGACCAGAGTTTATATATGGAAAGTAAAGTATGTGTTGACCGTTGATTAGTTAAAGTCAACTTATTTATTAGTGTATATATATAGAGTGTCAAGTTTTGGTTGACCATTAATTAGTTGAACTCAATTTACATTGAGTGTTTATATATATATACATAAAGTTAAGTAACGATCGACTGGTGATTAGTTGAAATTAATTTAGTTATTAGTGTTTATATATGAAAAGTCAAGTAAGAATTAACCGTTGATTGGTTTAAGTCAACTTAGTTATTAGTGTTAATATATAGGAATTCAAGCAAGAGTTTATGGTTGATTAGTTAAAGTCCAATTAATTATTACTGTTCATATACTAGACCAAGTAAGGATTGACCGTTGATTAGTTAAAGTCAACTTTGTTATTACTATTTGTACATAAAAAGTCAAGTAAGGTTGAGTGTTGATTAGTTATAGTTAAACATTTGTATTCGTATTTATCTTAATCTAATCTTAAGCACCATATAATATGAATCATTTGCTTTCTAGTTTGGTGGTTTGAACGTGTCAACCGGGGATATTGAAGTTATTTTGACTAATCTAAACCCAAGTTATCTAAAGATAACATACCAATATCTTTATATGTTACCGATCTTTATATCTCTACGAAATATAATCAATCATAACTTGTTAAAATATATAACTTCTAAAAAATATATTTAAAACAATAAATATCCCATTGTACTATATCTATAGTGGTTTGGTATTATGGGATATTGAAGTCATTTTGACTAAGTCAAATTGTCTAAAAATAACATACCAATACAATTATATGTTACAGATTTTATTTGTTTACTATATGTAATCAATCAAAAGTTAAAATATATAACTTCAAAAGAATATATTTAAACCATGAATATTGCATTGTACTATATTTATATATAAATACCACCAAAGAAAATCCAAAGAAGCTCATAATCAGAAATAACAAAAGGCTCAAAACAATTATACAATGATAGAGCACTTTTGATAGAAATATGTATGTATGTATATATATATACTTTCGTCGTCGCGCTATAAATTGCTTAATTGCTTTTTCACAGTCTTCAATAAGCATGTTTGACCGTAAATATCTCTAGTTACCTATAATAGTGTCGCATAAAAAATTGATATTTAGAAAGTAGATGTTAAGATGTATCTAACAAGAGCTCACATGATATTTTTATTATATATAGATTAATATATATTTATGGTCAAAATTTGTAAAGTTTAACACCCAAAAAGCAATTAAGTAATTTCATAGCG
The DNA here is from genome assembly GCA_037428765.1 of Rubia yunnanensis. NCBI lineage: Eukaryota > Viridiplantae > Streptophyta > Magnoliopsida > Gentianales > Rubiaceae > Rubia > Rubia yunnanensis. Next base: position 69,006,955 of record CM075063.1, read on the forward strand.
GGGCGGAGAGAGTATATAGAATTGAGATCAGGTAAGAACACCTCTTTAACGTGAGAACACTCACTTATGTGAGAACAGATCTGGACCATTCAATTATCTAATCCTATGGCTCCAACTGAATGGGGCCCTCGAAGCTGTTGGATTTTGTTGGTTATGGGCTGAAAGCCACTAGTTATACTCTTCGGCTGCAGTTTCGGGCCCTTCTTGATGCCAGTTTTGATGAATTCCACAGTTTCAAAGATGTGCTACGACTTTACGGGCTAGGAATCAAGCTTCCCAGTGGTTCAGGATACCATGTATTCCCAACTCCACTTTTTTTTAAAAAAAAAAATTAACCCATATTAATGGGGGGGATATGTATTAGGTTCCCCAAACCTGAAAACGCAAAAAGATTCTTTTACAAAGTTTTTCTTCAAAAATGATTTTGAAGACTTTGTACAAAAAGATAATATGCAACAATCAAAATTACCTGAGCAAAAGTCTACTTAGGGCAATTTTGACAATGATTCCTTATCCCATGTCTCCACCCCTCATGTTAACATGGGTAAATGGCCAGATCTCCTAAAAGACTCTATGAAAAAAGAGAGACTGATTTCTTCAGCTGCTTCAGTACTTCATTGTTCCTTAATTTGTGCCTCGATTTTCCTGCTAATGGTGGAGTTCTTTCGATTTAACCGTGTCCCTTGTTGGAATATTGCCTCCAGTCTTCTCCATGTGCTCATTACATGTTGAAAAAGTAACAACATATCAGTAGCATCCATTCAAGCAAGTCTAATTGTTGGGAGTTGGATTTTATCCAAATGAATCTGCCCCTTTGTTTTCTGGTCTAGCTGATCAAAACTGAGGTTCTTTGGTTGTGATTTGATGGAAAGTTTGCTCAATCTATCCACCACTAAGTGGCCCTCTCTGAGTGTGTGTGTGACTGGAATATTTCCTACTTCCAGAGCCAGATCAGAAGCAAGTTCAAAGGATTTCCATGGAACTTTTAGGGGGTCATTTATAGCATGAATAACATTTATGCAATCAGTTTCTATAGAAATGGTTTCCAGATTTAAATCTGTTGCATAGTCAATCCTTGTTGCATAGCTAACAATTCAGCATGGAAACTAGAGATACAACAATTATTTCTGAGAGCTGCAGCTACAAATGAACCTTTTGAGTTTCTAATTATAATACCAATACCACATTTGTTATTGTTTTTGTGCCAAGATGCATCTAGATTTACTTTAAACCCCTGAATTGGTTTATTCCACTGAATGCATTTAATAGTCGGTTTTGGTGGTGGTCTTAGAGTGTTAATTAGCCCCATGTTAACCCATTTATGGTCTTCTACGCTTTTTAGAAAACATAGGTTTGGCAAGGAAGGTTAAGGAAACATCATTTTTTATGTCTACAATGATTTTCCTATTCAGTGGTTTAATGTCATAAAAAATGATTCTATTTCTTGCTTTACATAGATTCCAACAGATGAAAGATGATATTAAAGTGATAAAGGTTTTGTGGATCTTGAAGGAACTAATTATGGACCAGTAAGGGGTGAGTCTATCAAAAATAGTGTCAAACTTTAGTGATCTAGTCTCCAGTACATTGTCAAAATAATTCCAGATCTGGATAGCTAGGTTGCATGAGTTAAACTAGTGAGATAGAGAGTCAGAGTTGAGGCAACTAGTACATTTAGAGGCAATACTGATGTTAGAAAAGATAAGGATGTCATCAAAAGGTAAAATAGCATTTGCCAATTTCCACATGAACACATATATCTTCTTTAGCATTTTATTAAACCCACTTTATTCAGAATCCTTATTTTTTGGTTTTTGTTGCTTACCAAATCATGAGCAGACTTGAAGGTGAAGTTTCCCAAGTTGTCATGTTTCCAAATGAGCCTATCATTCCTGTATTGATGAATCTGTGCTCCCTGTATAAAAGAAAGCATGTTGTTAGGAAAATTTTGCAAAACATTTATGAGGTTCATTTTATTGGAGATGAAAGAGGCAATGGTTATATCAGAAGGGAAATTATCAGGTGGGAACCAGTGATCTTGGATAGGTCCAAAACTAGTCCAATTTGATGTTAAAAAGTTTGCAGATCCTTTCCCATGAATTACTCTTGTGTTAGCTTCTGCAATGAGGTTAACCTCAGTGATTCTTTTCCAGTTTTGAGATTTTCTTAGATTAGGATGAATAGACCATAGGAACTGTGTCCAAGGGGTCAATCCTAACTAGAAATTCCACCAAAGTTTGAGTGAAAGGCCTTAATGATATCCTTAAAATATCTAAGACCAATTCCATTCTGATATTTTGGGAAACACATTTTAGGGAAACTCTTCCACACCTTTTTATCATTATTCTCCGCTTTACCCCAAAAGAAAGCACTCAGCTTTCTTTTTAACTTAGTGATTACTAAATTAGGAGGTTTCATTACAGTACAAATGTGTTGTGCGATCGAGAACATTACTGCTTTAGTGACTGTTAATCTACCTCCAAACTTAGCCACTTGTTTTTCCATGAGTTAAGTTTTCTATCATACAGTTCAAATAAAGGCTGGAAGTGTATAGATTTTGTTCTTCCTATGTATATAGGACATCCAAGGTATGTAAAAGGGAAAGATCCCTTTTTGACTCCTAGTAGGTGTCTGATCATGTTTGCATTGCCCTGGGTAGCATGTTTACTGGTGTAGTAATCTTTTTTGTCAAAATTTATTTTTTGACCACTGGTTGACTCAAACACCTATAAAAATGCTTTCAATCTTTGTACAGTTATTCTAGTGGCCTGAAAAAATAAAATTGTGTCATCTGCATAACTAAGGTGAGATATGTTTACAGCATTTGCAGGTAGTTTGAAATATCTAAGCTTTTTATTTTGAAAAAAAAAGTGCAGGCTTCTTGATAAAGATTCTGATAACATGTTAAAGAGAATAGGTGAAAGAGAGTCTCCATGTTTGATTCCCCTAGTGGCTCTGAAGAAACCTGCAGGTTTGGCATTAATAATCACAGGAAGAAAGCTGATGACAGATTCATAATAATCAGGTTGATAAATTGTTCTAAGAAGCCAAATTTATGTAGGACATTTCTTAGGAAAGACCATTTGACCATGCCAAAAGCCTTTGTTAAGTCTAATTTAAGTATACAGTTTGGAGCCCTTGATTTATTGTTTAAAAATCTTGTCCTCTTTTAGGTAAATGACATTATCTGTCATTTCTCAACCTTGTAAGAAGGCTGACTGATTTTTAGATATTAGGGAAGGTAGAAACTCAGATATTCTTTGAACTAAAAGTTTAGAGAATATTTTGTTTGTGAAGTTGGAAAGGGAGATTGGCCTATAATCTGAGAAAGTTATAGGTATGTCTCTCTTAGGAATTAAGCAAGTTCATGTGCTTGATATTCCAGGTGGGATGGTGTTGCCTTTCACGATGTCAAGTGTTGCTTCTAGACGGTCTGGACCTATTATATCCCATCTTTCTATGAAGAAAGCAGATGTGTAGCCATCTGGATCCGGGGTCCATTGTGATTCAGTGAGAAGACAATGGATTTGAGTTCTTCTAGGGTTGGTGGTCTAGTTAGATTTTGGTTATCTAGATCATTAATGATACTAGGTATTTGGCTCATTAAGTGGGGAAGGAAACAATCAGACTGTTGATCTTTCTCATCAGTTAGGAAGTTATGGTAAAAATTAATAGCCTCAGTTTCTATCTGTGCTGGATCCTTAGTCCAAGAGCCATCAGATTTCTTTATCTTTGCTATGTTTTGCCTAACTCTTTTTTCTTTGACTCAAGCATGGAAGAATTTAGTGTTTTCATCCCTTTCTTTTAGCCACTTAATGTTAGCTTTTTGTTTCCATAAAAGTTTCTCCTCATTTAAAGCTTTCAGAAGCTTTGCATTCTTGTGGTTCAAATCAATTAGATCAGTTTGAGAATTAGAAATATCATATGAAATTTCTTGCAGTCTGACATCTTCTTCTGCCTTTTTGATGTTAGCATTAATATCTCCGAAGCATTCTCTGTTCCATTTTTTAAGTTCAATTTTTAGTCTTTAATTTGAGGAAGAATCTATTCATTCCTCGTTCTCTGATTTATATTGACCAGTTTGACTGAATTAATTGTTTGATGTCAGTTCTAGTCAACCATACATCTAGGAATCTAAAAGGCTTTGGGGTAGATAGAAGCCTGCTGCCTATGTTGAGTAAAAGAGGGCAGTGATCAGAGGTGTTTCTATTCAAGACATGAATAGTACTGTAAGGGTTGTTGTCAATCCATGTAGTATCAGCTAGGGCCCTGTCAAGTCTATCTACAGTAGGTAGTTTTCTCATATTTGACCATGTAAAAGTATTACCTACTGTTGAGATGTGTGTGAGTTGACTTTTACTAATGAATTTATTAAAGTCTCTAATGTTATTTCTGTTATGATAGCTTGGTCCCTTGTACTCTTGTATAGATTTCATAGCATTAAAGTCACCTATCAGTAATTTATTATTATCCTGATGTGCTATCAGTTCTGTCCAAAGTGAACTCCTAGTATTTCTATCTGTGGAGGCATGTATAAAATAAGTGCACATGTTAGATTCAAAGGAAGGATTAGAGATACATGTCTTGGTGTACTGGCTAGTTTCAGATATAATGTGTATTAAAAAATTAGAGTTCCACATTAGCCATATGTTATTATTTACAGAGCTGTGGTGATAATCAAAGTTAAGTCTCATTTTGTAACTTAAGCATAGTTCTGGTTTATGTTTTGGTTCAAGGATACATAAATCTGGATTTTATGTATTTTTAGCAATCTTTTGAGTCTATCAATAGATGTATAAAGGCCCCTTAGATTCAAAACAAGCATTTTATTGGTAATGGCTTTATCATTCATGTTAACTGACTGGTTTTTCTTTTTGAAGTGTAACTTAGATTCATTTTGTTGAGTTTATTAAACAAGGTTCTTTTCCTTGTTTTGGTTGGTGTCAGATTTGGGAGATTAGGAATAGGTTTACTTACCTGCTCCAGCTGTAGCTCTCTAGTACTTGATTCACAGTTTTCCCCAGTGTTTGATTCTTTCTCATTGCTTAGGAGTTTGAATCTGTTTGAGTTTTGAGGGATAGACCTGCATGAATGCATGAACAAATTGTTATTCTCATGATCTGAGACAGGGGAGCTTAGAGAGATACCTGTTATGTCATCTTTGGCATGTTCCAAGCAGTTGGTTGGTTTTTTTTTATCTAGACTGATGTAACCTCCACAATAGTGTTAAGATTGTCAAGCACTGTTGTATACATTTTGTACTCAGCAATATTTGGGATACAGTATGGATTTGTATCAATAATTGGTTTGGGGTTTTTTCAGCTAGAGTTATTTCAAGCTGAGTATCATTATCTTTTTGCTTCTCTTCAATGGTTCTACCCGATCCCTGGCCAGATCTGTCTTTTTTTTCCCTTCAGTACTACCAGATCCCTGACCAGTACTTTCAACATTTTCCCCTTTGTTACTACCCGAATCCTGACAATTTCTATCAGCATTTTTTTTATGGTCTGGTTTTTGGTTTGAGCTTTATGTTCAGCAGGGTGTTTAGAGGCTAATTCAGGGTGCTTAATTATGCATTTCTCAATGGAGTGGCCTATCTTCTTATGGGGAGGGCAATATGAAGGGAGATTATCATACTCAATTGCATATTTTTCATTTTCAACTGTTGAGCCTAACCTAATATGAGTGAGGAGCGGTGTTTGATGGTCCACCTCAACACATATTTTCAGAGTGGATGGTCTCGTAAGCTTCTCCATTTCCGGATCCATCTTTATGCATTTGCCAATCTGGTTGCAGTAGAGTGGCATGTTTCTGATAATGAGCCAGGCAGGGACGATTGAAGACTCGTCATGTGGATTGAAATTTGGTGTCCAGTGTGATTCCATTGAAAGCCCAGATGCCATTGATCCAACATTGTTGGAAGTCCTCCTTATCCTCGAAACGTATCAATATGTTTTTGAAGTCCACTACTCCTAATTGATATCAACCGGCGAAGCCCACCGTTTTGAAATTAGCCTTGATTCTTTCCATGGATGGTCTTCCTCTAGGGAAATTCCCAATTAGGGCATTTGAGTAGTGGTTTAATAGTTGTTGGATTTCGCCCGGAGAGTAGAATACTAAAGATTCCCTTTTGAATTGGAGGGTGGGGTTGAGGTTTAGTGTAGTGGGTAGGGTTGTGGTGATTGAGGGGCTCTTCGCTTGCAATGTCTGGGCAAAGCTTAGATTAGCCGTCATCGCATCGGTGTGCTTGATCTAGATCATATCAAGGTGAGTATGGTGTAGGGAATAGATGATTGCAAGTGGTGGCGATGGTGGCAATGCTACCATTATGGTGGAAAAGTGGTGGCGTTGGAGGAGAGAGAAGAGAGAAAATGGGGAAGACGAGAAAAGTTTGGAAGTGACACACGTATTCCCAACTCCACAGGTCATCAGAGGTACCTCTACTCTACACTCTACCTTTTGCTTTATTTTTCATGTTGAATTTCCATACTCCCTCCGTCCCAGATTAAACTGCACACTTTAATATTTGACACTATTCACCATCAAACTTTGACCGTATATTTAAATAGATATATAAGCAATAATATTATCGTATTTGATATTGTTGGATTCGTCAAAACGAGTAGCTTCTAAAAGGTAATTTTTTATTTGCTGACATTATATGCAGTTAAATATATTAATGGTCAAACATATTTCTTGATAACCGTGAAAAAGATTCTATGCAATTTAATCTGGGATGGAGGGAGTAATGGTTTTGTAATTAACTGATGCTACAGAGGACGAATCTGCATGGGGAACTAACGAAGAATTTTCAAGAGAAATGCTTCCTGGCATGAACCCTGTCATCATCAGCAAGCTCAGGGTACTTGTTTTCAGAAGTATACATATATTGACCCAAATAATTGGGTGCTTAGAGTATAACTCGTAAGTTTTCCAATCATTTCTTGTAAGAGCTTTAGATGTAACTAATATGTGTTTCTTTTATAACTTACATGTTCTACAAAAATAACTTGGTGCTTAGAGTATAATTCATAAGTGCTTCAATGTAATGTTTCTCATATAACTTGTGTACTATAAAAATAGTTTGGTGCCTAGAGTACAACTCATAGGTGCTCCAACCATTGCTTGTAAGTGCTTCAAATTTAGTATATAGGTGATTCTTTTCTAACTTGTACGTACTATGAAAACAACTTGGTTTTTAGAGTATAACTTAAAGGTGCTTCAATCGCTGCTTGTAAGTTCTTCAAATGTTACTTATAGGTGCTTTCTTAAATTCTTATGAGCGCTACAAAAATTTGGTTCTTAGAGTATACCTAAAAGAGGTTTCAATTAGCTCTTGTAAGTGCTTCAAATGAAACTTATAGGTTATTCTTTTAATTCTTACATGTGCTACAAAAAACAACTTGGTGCATAGACTGCAACTTGGTGCATAGACTATAACTTCAAATGTAACATGTAGGTGCTTCTATAAAAACAACTTGATTCTGAGAGTACAACTCGTAGGTGTTTCAATTATTGCTTGTGATATGAATCTCCTTTCGAAGACTCCCGATTGCGGAATTAATACCTTTGATCTAGTAAAGGGATCTGTAAACCCTCACTATGTCGCACGAAATTCAGGTGTTTAGCCCTTGGAGTAGGCCTAAATTTGACTTGCTCTCTAACTAGGTCACATGATCAGATTACAAGGTTTATCGATACTTAACTAGCCTTCGGGGTTAAGCAGTTGGAATAAGCTCGCAAGCAAAGAGTATGAACTCAAAATGTTGTATATTTGATTGATAAAAGCGTGTTAAATTCGTCCATAAGGCCTCACTATTTATAGGGTTACAATCTCGTCCCAAACCGTAATCACAAATGGAAACCAAATCGACTTATGGCAGCTTTAAGAAGCTAAAACCATATCAAACTAAAATACCTAAAATAAATGGCAATCTAAGGTAATCTGGTCGAATTCTTCAAGAAGAAACCTTGAAGAATATTAACTTATCTAATCTTACCAAATCTAATTCTAATCAGAATAAAACTGAATATACTAAACCCTAATGGACTTTATTTTTGAAATTTTGCTCTTCAAAGCTCACATGGATGAACTGTCAGTCCATAAACCCAAAATGAAATAACTTTACAATATTTTACGGTGATCACGCTACCTTATTAAAAACCTAGTGGGAAAAAAGAGTATAGTGTTCTTCATGATGTTTTCAGTTCATCGACAGTCTTGAACAATAAATCCAAGATGTCGATGATGACTCATTCTTCAATTCTTCATCATAAAGTTGATCCTTAAAACCATTTAAAGCACCATGAGAGGTCGTCGTCATGCCTCTCAAAGTTAATATTTATAAGTCCTTTATGCTTACTAAATACAATTAAGTAGATAGTGGTAAACCTGGGTCGTCCACGAAGAAGAGGGATTTTATGAAGCATTTAAACATATAAGGTTCATAATAGGATATCAATAGATATATATATATATATATATATATATATATATATATATAAAAGCAAGTAAATGGGGGGTTTTGGTTGGTTTTGGTTCTAAGTTATGAAATTAAAAGATAAACTAACTAGCAAATTTAAGTAACTATGGTAATCATCAAACAAACTAAGAAAAAGGGGTAAAAACTAGAAAAGATAAAGCCTTGGGAGCAATTGATATTCACTTCCAAACTTCATGTAGATCATTGAACCATTCACTCATTCTATCACATTTGTTACCTGTGAGGAATGTTATCACTTCCCATTCGAAGATTAACATTCATTCCTTCTTAATAGTAATTTGTAAAGACAAAAAACGACCATTTACAAGCCTCGTTGACAATCACTCTAAGAAAACCACACCATATAGGTATTTCATCAATGGCATTTCACACGAAGGACCATAGATTTGATAACAACAAGCCTTCTACCAAAGACATAGCCATTTAACCAAACATTGCATTCATTAAGCTAAATCTAGAACAAACCACATTCAAGATTCAACATTTCATTGCATATATAGGATAAATATGAGAAAAATCCACATTAACATACTTATCTAGCAAGAATCGCAACACATGATGCACGAGAAGTTCTAAGTCCATGTTCTTGGATTTTCATGCCAAATAGCTAAGGAATTTGTCACTTTCCTAACACCCTAATACTTTAATCATACAAACACTTCCTATTCTCAAACACCTCATGACATAAATGAAGTAAAATATAGCATTTAGAACACATGAATTCTAAATAACAAAAGCTTCAAGAATGAGTGAAACAATCTATTCATTACTTTAACTACTTGTTGTGAAAATAAATCTTCGATCCTTCTTAGATAGTAGTTTTCAAGAGTGAATTCAACATCTCTTGTCAAACCTCACCAATGAATACCTTAGTTGAAACACAAATAAAAGTATCCCATTGATGGCATTAAGCACGAAAGATCAACAAGCTTGGCAACACTTGAAAACAATACACCGTGTCTAAGCATTTAACCAATTCATGCATTTCCACAAGATTAGTCAAGAGTGATCGACATTCGTAGACTTATCTCATTTTCTACTTAAAACAAACATGACAACGAGTTCAACATCATCACATTCATCTAGTAATTATCAACACATCAACATCATTCAGAAGCTCTAACTCATGCTCTTGGATTCCACATTAGAAGTGAAGAAAATAGCTACTTTCTCCCAACCCTAACAAGAAATAATCAAGAAATTTATATACTCAAACTTCCAACAACATTAATGCCATTAACAATCCATATTCAAAGCTCAATAAATGCACAATAGAGAAAGCAATAGATAGATACAAATGATTCTCAAGACATTAGTAAGGAAGTCTCAATCAATTGCTCCCAAGTACAAAACTAAGCTAAATAATCAAAACCCATAACATAGAACAAAGATCTATAGAGAAAGATGAAGAAATGAAAGAAAATGGTGAAAAACTAGGGTTTTGGAGCCCCCTAGTTGGGCTTTGAGATTTGGGGAAGAAGGGGGTGAAAAGCTATTTATAGTACAAGAAAAAAATGGAGTAAAAAGCAAGTTGTAGGGTAATTATCGCAAGTCTCAATGCCTCCGTCGTGAGTTACGACCAGATCAGGAAAATTGTGAGCTCTCAGGTCAACTTTTCGTGAGTCGCGACACACTTGTTGCGAGTTGCGACACACTTGTCGCGAGTCACGACGGAAAAAAGTCCCATTTTATTTTGCTTCCTCCGGGTGAACCGTTGAGCCGTGGGAGTTCTTATAGTCAACTTTATAGTACTCGAGAAGAAGAATCCAATGGTACTACTATTGGAGGCTGATTCTTCTCGGAAAATTCTCATAACTCTGCTTCAAAACATAGATCATTCTTGACCCTTTGCTTTGCTCTCCTTTCTTCACTTTATCTTCTACCACTTTGTGAGTGGCCATCCATCTTCTACCATCCATTCGAATGGCCTTCACTAAATCACTCTTAAGTGCTTATGAGCAATCTAAAAATTAAGCTTACAAAAAGGAATCTAGATGCTTGTAAGGACCAAAAATCCATTAGACTAAACATAGGTTACAAAATGAAGAATTTATATATAAAAACCAAAAATAAATATCTAAAACCCTTATCATGTAAACATACCTAAACCTAGCAATCTTACAACAAAAATATGACAAAAGAGATGTTAAATCCTTTGGAAAATACATGCATTTGACGTCTCATCACACCATCAAAGCATTTGATATTCGTATCAGCTTGTAAGAGCTTCAAATGTAGATATAGGTGCTTCTTTTATAACTTGTGAGATTTATAAAAACAATTTGATTCTTAAAGTACAACTCGTAGGTGTTTCAATTATTATCTGTAAGTGCTTTAAATGTAATCTATAGGTGCTTCTTTTATAACTTGTGAGATTTATAAAAACAACTTAATTCTTAAAGTACAATATGTTCGTAGGTGCTTAAATCATCACTAGTAAATGCTTCAAATGTAGCTTGTATGTGCTTAAATCATCACTAGTAAATGCTTCAAATGTAGCTTGTATGTGCTTCTTTTATAACATGTGTGTTCTACAAAAACTAGTTTGTACTTAGAGTATAACTCATAGGTGATTCAACTATAGCTTCAAAATGATAAATACGGAATACAATACGTGTTAGCAATGAATTAAGGCAAAGTCTTGGGAAAGACCATCTTTCCATAAGCTTATGGAAAGACGGAGTTTAATTGGAACAATAAAAGGTAGAAGGTTTTAGTTGCAATATTAAAAATTTATTATGCAAAGTGCAATAGTTATAAAGTTTATGACCCAATTAATTCAACCCAAAATTTTTATGTTCATTTCTTCAAATTTGCAGTTTAAACATTGTTCTTTCCATGGCTTATGGAAAGACCATCTCGTATTGAAAGAATAGGGGTAGAGTTCTCGAGCTTGGATGAATTACTAATTATGGAGGATATACGGCTGCTGTTTGAGGATGGAATGGAACAACGAATATTAATAACGCATGGAAGCAAGCCTGCCACTGGATGCTCCATTACAAATATGATTTGAATGGTTTAGATATGTTCTCCTCATTGCATAAATCAGTGTTCTCACCTGATCCTACCCTTATGTGTGTGTATATGCATCCAGCGGCAAGCTTGCTTCCACGCGTTATTAATATTCACTGTCCCATTCTATACTTATTTATATCCATTTATTATAAAATAAGGATATTTTAAAATTAGTGGGACTAATCAGATCATTTGATATTTAATTTTATTCAATGAGATATACATAATTATGGTAACCTTAAAATGATCGCAACATATAAATAATTATTTAAATAATTTGAATTAAATATTATGAATATATTAATTTTTTATGTATTCAATAAGTAACGATTTCTAACTAAATTAATTATTTCACTTCATAACTCATATATGTTTCTTTAGATAACTAAACTTTAAAATTGTAAATAATTTTTTTATTTCGAATTTAATTGTAATATACAAAAAGTACATATAAATTAATCCTATTTTTTAATTAATAATATCGCACAACGCGTGGTAAGATTCCACTAGTATATACAAATTCAAATAAGTGTTGACAGTGATCAATTAAAGTTAACTTAGGGTTTCCTGTACTCAACAAGATGGATCACTTTGTACGAACTACTCGATGTTAAGCAGGTCACCTGGAGATTCTTGGTGATCTTTCCTTTTTCGTTTTATGTATATATGTAAGTATGTTGTAGAAAGTAATTGATTAGCATTGTGAAGGAGACTTGTACTGCTCATTACATCATCCAACAATATATGGCATCCACGTGATTTTGCTGTAATATTTTAAAATTTACTATTATGTTTACATAATTAAATTGATCTTTTTTTTAAAAAAATTAAAAATCTAGTGAAGGGAGGGCTATATATTAGGGGCCCAACCTGAAGCTAAAGGATTTTTGTTACAGGTTTGGTTAAAGCGTCAACTTGAACCTCAAAATTGACCTAAGTTTTGATATTACATATGTATTTGTTGCACAAAGGGGGACGTTGGAAGTGTTTCTGTTCCCTACACCCCTACCCCATGTGTTAATGTAGAGGAACGGTCAGACTTCCAAGGTGATGCTAAGTGAATTCATAGTGAAAGACTGTACAAATAGTTTGTCCAGGAAATATGCGTTCCTCCAACATGAAAATATGTCTTCCTCAATGTTTGATATTGCTCAGAAGTCATGATTGCTCCATGATTACCCAGAACATGCACCGAGTAGTGTTTAAAAATGTTGAAGTGCATCCGATGTTGGTGTGTGGTGAACAAACCTTCCTTGAAACCCTCCAAAGAGAAAAATATGAGCAGCATCTGATTCATATTTGAATCTATGTGTTAGAACTTTCATTTTATCAAGGTGCGGTAAGCCTTTGAGCTTCTGGTCACGTTGGGATAAGGTTGTAAGTGACCTGTCTAGTTTAGCATTCTTCGACAGGTAGTCAGCACCTAAATTACCTTGCCTAAAGGTGTGTGGGAGTAGGATCAGTCTAAGTAAAATATGCAATTCCCAGGAGAGGTTCAATAATAACCAAGGGGCTTTATCTGGCTGGTTAATGCATTCTATTTCCTGCTGGCAATATGTTTCAATTAAGAAGGAGAAGAGATTATGTAATGTTTCTAATTCATATCCTTCTCTAATGGCTATCAGTTCAGCTTGTAGGGCAGATGTGGCTTTCTCTGTTTTTGTTACAGCTGAGACAAAGAAACCATGTTTATCCCTCAGAATGATACCTATCCCACAGAAACCATTAGTAGTGTTCCATGTGACATCTAAATTAATTTTAAAATCATATTGAGGTAAGTACCAGAGAATGACATGTATTTTAGGTTTTTTTTTGCTGGGTGAGGAAAGGGATTAGGCCAAGCTGAATCCATATTTTGTCCTCTTTTTTGTTGCCGAGGGTTGTATGTGCATAGAAGGCATCAAAAATGTCTTTTTTTATGTCTTCAATGCATGAGCTAAGGTTTGGGACGTGATTGTCATAGATAAATCTATTCCTAGCCTTCCATAAGTTTGTTGTGTACTGAAGTAGATCTATGCATAGTCCAACAGTAGGTGAGTTTGTCATATATGGACTTACATGGTGGTATTATGCCTAAAATAGACTGAAAGTGATTCCAAATGGAGGTGGTTAGTGTGCTGTCATTGAAGAAATGAGACAATGAACCAGAATTTGCACGAAGAGGACATTTTGAAGCTAAGCTAATGTTAGAGAAGATGATGATATCATCAAAAGGTAGTAGGGCATTAGATAGTCTCCACATAGAAAAGTTAATATTTTTGGGGATTCACATGTGTCATATGTTCCTCATGCTTGTAATTCAGTTTCTTCTTAACATTATTGCCTTGTAAGTCTCTTTGAAGGTGAATTGTCCATTGATTGAGGGTTTTCAAATAAGCTTGTCCTATCTTGCGGGCCAAACTTGTGCATCTTGAAGAAAGCTTTGGAGATCAGAGGACAGTGCAGTGAGGAGTGATAGCAGCTGATATTTCTTCATAATGAAATCTGCAATAGTGGATTCCAAAGGTAAGACATCATGTAAGTGATTATATAATTCAGTTACATGTCCAAAGCGTGTCCAATTTGAAGAGTAGTAATTTGCAAGACCATTTCCATGTAAAACTCTAGAGTTTTGTTCAGCTATGGTGCTAATGTTCACTATCCTCTTCCATGTTTCAGATTTCCTTTGGGCTTTAGGGAGCGACCATATGAATTGTGACCATGATTTTTTTCCATGTTGTAATTTCCACCATAGTTTCAGAGAGAAGGTATCTAGTAGGTTTTTGAAACTCCTCAGCCCAAGTCCATTTTGTTCTATAGGAAAACAGGTTTTTTAGGCTTATCCATATTTTCCTGTTGTTTGATTCATTTATGTCCCATAGGAATGTGTTGATTCTTCTCCTAAGCCTTTTAAGAATTAGAGCAGGAGGTTTCATGATAGCCCAGGGGTGTTGAGGAATAGAGTACATGACTGTCTTGATAAGGGTTAATCAACTTGTTTGACTCAGCCATTTGTTTTTCCAGCATTGAAGCATCAGGTCATATTTTTCTAGTAAAGGCTGGAAATGGATGGGTTTAGCTCTCCCTAAGTAGATGGGGCATCCAATGTATGTGAAAGGAAAGGAGCCCTGTCTCATTCCTAATTTGTTTTTAACTTCACCCAGTTTGGAATATGCAGTTGATGTACTTATGTGGAAGTTTCTTTTACTGTTGTTTATTTTTTGTCCACTCACTTCTTCAAAAAATAGTTAGGAAAGCTTTTAATCTAGTGAGTGTCAGTGAGGTGGCTTGGAAAAAAAACATTGTGTCATCAGCATAGCTAATGGGTGAAATACGTACAACACCATTTGGCAGCTGAAAATGTCTCATTTTTCCTCTATCAAAACTGACTTTTAGAATTATGCTAAATGCTTTAGAATATAGAGTAAAAAGAATAGGGGATAAGAGATCTCCTTGTTTGATTCTTCTTAAAGGTTGGAAAAAGCCTGCAGTTTTACCATTAATGATAATAGAGAAGCAAGCCGAGGATAAATTAGATATGATACAACTAATAAAACCATAGCAAAAGCCAATTTTTTTGAGAATATCAGCTAAAAAAATCCATCTAACTTTGTCAAAAGCCTTAGTAAGGTCCAGTTTCAATATACAGTTAGGACTTCCTTTACATGTATTACATTATCTGTCATTTCCTTTCCTTTTGTGAATGCTGATTGGTTATCAGAGATTAGATTGGGCAGCAAAGGGGTAATCCTGTTAACTAACAGTTTAGTAAAGATTTTATTTACAAAGTTAGTTAGACTAATAGGTATATAGTCAGAAAAGGTGTTAGGAGTGTCTATCTTAGGAATCAGGCAGATCCAAGAGTTGGTAATGCTAGCTAGGATTTGTTTCCCAGCCAAAAACCCATTTACAGCTTCTAGAAGGTCTAATCCTATGGTTTCACATTTAGAGGTGAAGAAGCTGGAGGTATAACCATCAGGCCCTGGTGAACTGTTGCTGTTCATGGAGAAAACAATTGCTCTGATTTCCTCAAGTGATGGTTTAGTCATTAGTGACTCATTATCCTGTGGTGAGATGATATGAGGGATCTGGTTTAGGAAATGGTTGTGGAAGTGGTGTTGAGTGTGTGAGGTGTAATGTTCTTCTCTTAGGAGTTCCTGGTAGAAATGTATGGCATCAACTTCTATTTGCTCAAGGTTTTCAGTCCATATTCCATTTTTGTCCCTAATTTTAACTATGTTTTTCCTGACCCTTCTTTATTTGATAGATGCATGGAAGTATTTGGTGTTTTCATCACCTTCCACTAGCCATTTTAATTTTTCCTTTTGCTTCCAGTATAGTTTTTCATCATTTAGTGCCTTCGGGAGCAAAGCATTTTTTTTCTTTCAACAGGATGTAGTCATGATCTGATTTAGTGTTTTCATATGCTAATTCCTAAATCTTAAGGGCTTCCTTTGCCAGCTTAATGTTGGCAATAATGTCTCCAAAGGTTTCTTTATTCCATTTCTTAAGTTCAGGTTTGAGTCTTTTGAGTTTAATAAACACTTTGGCCATTCATGTGGCTTTGATAGGCAGGTTCCAGTTATTCTTGATAATATCTATAAGGTATAGCCTAGTTAGCCAAACATCCAAAAACCTATAAGGTTTTGGGGCAGAGGGGATTTTACTGCCAATTGTGAATACAAGTGGGTGGTGATCAGAGGTACACCTATTTAGGACATGGACCGAGCTATTTGGAAACTATTAAACCATTCAATGTCAACTAATGCACTATCCAGTCTTTCTAAGGTTGGCATCCTTCTACAATTAGTCCATGTGAAGTGATTTCCTAATGTCTATAAGTGTGTCATATGCGTAGATGCCATAAATTTAGAAAAATCTTTAATGCTTTGTGAGCTAGGTGTTGAAAGTTCTTTATACTCAGTAATTGAGGCCATGGAATTAAAGTCCTATGATTAATTTGGATGTGTGAGGGATGTTACTTAGTTCCTTCCATAGATTCTTCTTATCCTTCACATTTGTTGCAGCATGAACAAAAATGATTCAAATTTCTTGGTTAAAGCCGGGGTGATTAAATTTAGCTAGTGTGTATTGTACAGTTTCTTCCTCCACTGATAATTGAATTGTATCATCCCACATGAGCCAGATATTATCGTTAGTGGAGCTAAAGCAGCTGTGTAGGCCAAATTTTCTCCTATATGTGTCAATTTGATCATGTTTGGTTTCTAGTATGCGTAGAAACTGAATGTGATAGATCTTTATCAATTTCCTGAGCCTATCAATAGATGTTTCTATTACCATTAGATTCCATACCAGTCCTTTAATTGTTATTTCTTTATTAATCATTTAAAAGTGTTTTCTTGCTCTTTGAGCTAGATCTCAGGCTCATCTTATTAAGTTTATTAAACAGGGTCCTCTTCCTAGTTTTTGGGGTGTTATCTGTGAGAGAAATTGTGTTCAAGGGACTTACCTGCTCCAAATGTAGCACTTCAGTGTTCTCTAAATTTTTTATCTCCTCCTCTTCTTGATAATCTTCAAGGATCTTGAATCTTTTTTCCACTTCTGGGCTATTCCTGAGTTACAGAGAGACTTCTTTGTTAGCATCATTGTCTCTTTGAGGGGAGTTAGGGATCTTACCTGAGATGTCATCCATTGAGAATTCTTTAACCACAGTGGGGGATGGTAGTAGGCAGTTTTGAACACTTGGTGCTACATCCTCTTTGACAGATTCGGCATGTGGTTCTTCTATTATTTGGAAGTTCTCTTTAGGCTCTAACTGAATTACAGGGAATGTTATCATGTAAGGAGGCTTTGGGTTTGAGCCCTTCTGCTAGTTGTTCAGTGGCTTCACTGTGTTTTTGGGATACAGTACATCCAGAGGAGTTCGGTGTTACTTTTTTGGTAGGTATTTAGGTCTCCTTATTCTAGTTTGTCATTAGTTTAATGCTAGGCTTAGGTCTAGGGTTGATTTAGGCCTCAACTCTGGGTTCAAAACTCTACAAATAGAGAGACCTTGCCCTAGTTTCTTGAAATGGGTGTAGTACATAGGTAGATTTTCATATTCAATCTCATATTTTTCATTTTTAGTAGTGGATCCCAGCCTAATAAAAATGGGCAAGGTTTTCAGAAGATTAATTTCTACACACAGTCTCATAGGAGAGGGTCTAGTCAGTTTCTCTGTGGCTAGATCCATTTTCATATATGTGCCAATTTGATTCCCAATAACAACAATAGAAGGGGTATCATAGTAGTAAAGTGGAACATTTTTTAGCGTTAATCAATTTTATCCTTTCTTTTCCTCTTCTCGAGTTCTATTGCAACCCTGCGATTCCCTCCACTGCCCGTGTGATGAATGTACTCCTTCTGTGAGGCGCTTACTTTTGCTGCATCACTTAATGCCTATTTGACCATCAATTTGTAAAATGCTCACAAAGTAATAACTAGAGATTAATAATTTTCAAGGAATTACCTTGAATTCAGGGGTTGATATGTGTTTCACAAATAGCTCCCACTCATTTTTTTCCATCCAGCGATAATCTCTCCATGCACAAGAACCGGGTTTTTTTTTGCACGATGTACTTGTGAGCCACCTTAGTCTTCCAATTCCTCCACTTTTCTCCTGCATAAATTGTCCATTTATTTTGGAACTTATTCATCTCATTGAACGTCATTTCATTTGTTCATCCCAGCTAATCTAGTGGACAAAGATACAAATTGTTAGTGCAAAATGTAATGAAGTTGACATAAACTGATGAAAATGGAGGATTAGAACACACTTACGAGAATGTTTTCCCATGCATCTTTCTTTACATGGTATGGGAATGATTTCCAACTATGCCATGTCCTGAAGTGGATTCTTCGTCGGAAGGCATAGCTAACATACATTGACCATCGGCTGCACAGAACTAGGGGTTCGAAGTCATCATCGAAGAATATTTTAAGGGCCTTCTTTTTCTTCGCTAGCAAGACGGACTTGCATGTGGTTGTGCTTTACACTTGCAATATTCTTTAATCTAGAACTTGTCGAAGCTCCCACTCATGTCATCTTTTAACATAGTTTCTTCTTTTTCCCCCAACTTTTCAGATCCCGAGCAATATTTGGGTTCATCATCCACTTCCTCGTTATTGTCATTACAGTTGTCAGCTTTTGGAGGTGTAACACAATTCTCTTCAACGGCTTTTGTACCGCCGGAGTCAAACAATTTCTTCCTTGGCTTCACCATTCAATCTCTTGTATGAGTCAATCAAACATAAGGAAATCTTAATACAACACATCCGAAGATGGGATATACACTAACAACCAACCGAGAACATATTGTATGGCGGAAAAAACAGGGTTTGCAAAAATTCCTATGGGGGCAAAAATAGGGTAGGCAAAAATTATAAAATTATTAGCAAACATATTATCTATCCACATGAAACACTACACACACTAGTAACCCAAGAAATGAAAACACAAACTTACAAACTAAGAGACCCACTAAAATATAGCTATTCATTAAGCCCGGGAAATATGCAAACTACCAATCAGTCATACCTTATTTGTACACACTCTCGATGGTATTGTATTTTGCCAAGATCCGGCCGCCTTTGTAACCCGCTTTACTGGACCAAAATTTCGACCAGAATGGGGACCAAATTTGTGTAGCAGAATCTCGAGAAACATTGGGAAGTAGAATCGCGACCAAGATTGGGAAGTAGAATCGCTCGAACTAAATGGTGAAGGGATGGACAATATCTTTGGGAAAAATCGGCAGGGGGTTATGGTGGAAACAGGGAAAATTTGGGGTTAAGGTTATGGATAGAAGAGGGAAATCGGTAGAGGTGTTGGGGTGGGAGGGGTACGAAAATTTGGGGTTAAGGTTATGGAGGGAATAGGAAAAATTTGGGAGGGAAGGAAAATGATGCTTTGTTGGGTCATTTTAGTGTTTTATACTTTCATATATTTTTTTTAAAAAAACATTAGACTAAATTGTTTTTTTGGTCCCTTACAAAGTATCTTTTACTATCTTTTGGTCCCCATTTGCATAAAAAACCCTTAGACGGTACCCAAAAAATTCAAAATGATATGTTTTGGTCCCCAGAGGTGGTTTTTCAGGGAAAGTCAATGGTAAAATTGGTCAAGATATGTAAAATGACCATTATACCCCTGAGTTTGAAGAAAAAAATAAAAATAATATCAGGAGGTAGGTGGTTCGAGGGCAGGAGGCAGGAGGTTCGAGGGCTCAAGGAATGAGGCTCGAGGAATGAGGCTCGAGGAATGAGGCTCGAGGGCTTAAGGCATGAGGTTCGAGGGATCGAGAGGAGAGGTTCGAGGGTTCTAGGGCTCAAGAGGAGAGGTTTGAGGGTTCTAGAGCTCGAGGGGAGAGGTTCGAGGTTCGAGGGCTAGAGAATTAGAGTCTAACCAGGAATTAGTCTGAGTCAATACAAACATGTTTAAGTGCCTCGCTTGGTAGTAGCCTCACTTAGTTGCGCTTGAGGAAGATTGTATTTGAGTTGCCTCTATAAGTAAGGGACGACAGAAAGACTGTTTTTGAGTCGCCGTAACCAATTATTGTATTGCTCACAAAAATATATATAGAGTACAATAAGGAAACAGAATATGAGTGGAACTCTAGCTTAGTAACCATTTACTCTAACAATAGTATAACAATATTAGAAAATGATCTATTGTTGACAGGAATAAATAGAATACAAAAGGAAGTATAGTCCTATTAACACTCTGGCCTAGTCAACAACACTTCTTCAGAAGCGTTAAAATCAATCCTGATTTACTATAACACCCTCGAGCTCTCGAGCCCCTCGATCCCTCGAACCCATCCACCCCTCGAACCCGTCCACCCCTCGAACCCGTCCACCCCTCGAACCCCTCGAGCCCTCGAAGCCCCTCGACCTCTCAAGCTCTCAAGGCCTCGAGCTCTCAAACACCTCGAGCCCTCAAAGCCCTCCACCCCTCGAAACCCTCCACCCTCGAGCCCCTCGAGTTCTCGAAGCCCTCGAGCCCTCGAAGCCCTCCACCCCTCGAAGCCCTCCACCCCTCGAAGCCCTCCACCTCTCGAAGCCCTCCACCCCTCGAACACCTCTAATCTCGAACCCCTCCACCCCTCGCACCCCTTGAACCTCATCCACCCCATCCACCCCTCGAACCTCATCCACCCCTCGAACCCCTCTAATCTCCAACCCCTCCACCCCTCGAACCCATCGACCCCTCGAACCCATCGACCCCTCGAACCCATCCACCCCTCGACCCCTCGAACCCATCCACCCCTCGACCCCTCGAACCCATCCACCTCTTGAGACCTCTTGACCCCTCGACCCCTCAAAGCCCTCCAGCCATCGATACCCTCCACCCTCGAACCCCTCCACCCCTCGAACCCCTCTAATCTCGTACCCCTCGACCCATCGAACCCCTCGACCCCTAGAACCCCTCGACCCCTTGAACCCCTTGACCCCTCAAACTCCTCGAACCCCTCGACCCCTCGAATCCCTCTACTCCTCGAACCCCATCACCCCTCGACCCCTCGAACCCATCCAACCCCCGAGCCCCTTTCGCCCCTCGAGCCTCGATTTGTGCCTCTTAATAGTTAACATTATTCAATCCATGTCTTTGTAAAATTCAGCCCAATTGAGTGTAAAGTTCAGCCCATTTGTTTGTAGACTGGGTGCAATGTGTTTGTGAAATTGGTCACTCAACCCGGCCAATACCCTAACACCTTTCCTCTCCCAAGCTCCCTCCACATTCCCCGCTCCTTCCACCAGTAAAATCTGTCCCCACTCCTTCCACCAGTAAAATCTGTCCCCGCTCCCCCACCGTCTTCCCTCCCTTTGCCGACCCCGCTCCCTCCGCACTCCCTTCTCGCTCTGCCGTCCCAACTCAATTCCACCTCCGCCGAGCTCCGTCCCTTCCACCATACACCTTCCGCCAAGCTCCGTCCGCCAAGCTCCATCGGCCAAGCTCTGTCTGCCAACCACCGTCCACACTCCAAATACCTTTCGTCAACAAACCATAGTCCAAATTAGTTAAGCAGATACACACTCGTGTTTGGTTTCCTAGGGATTGTCTACAATTTTTCTATGCCTTACGTTTGATTTCATGAAAATGCCTAACTGTGATGAACCTTATTGTGCTTTTGTTTTGGAAATGCATGAGTAATTGTGTACAAACCTGATTGTTTATTCTGAATATGAAAAAGAATGACTCTGGAAAATAACTTATTGTATAACCCCTCAAAAATTTTCAAGTGAGGTTATTCTGGATGGAGAATTTATTCGTGGTAGTGTTGATATTCTATCCAACTAGTTTTCTTATTTTTCTTGTGCTTTTATTTTCGAAATGCGGGAGTAATTCTGAAAAATATGGATTATGTATTATGTATGTGAGAAAGCATGATTCTGGCCAAAAACCTGATTCTGTATTTTGTATTCTGAAAGCTGATTATGTATTCCTGATAGAAAATTTTCATGTCAGGTTATTTAAGTTTTTCAAGTTTTTCCTGCTTCTGTTGATATTCTGACCACCCAGTTTTCTAATTTTCCGTTAATATTCTGACCACCAAGTTTTCTAATTTTCCATCCATATTCTGACCACCCGTTAATATTCTGGCTTGTGTTAACATTTTACTGGCGCATTACGTACCATAACACATTTATTTTACCAGGTATGGCCCCCAAAAAGAGTGCACCCAAGCAGAAAACTAACACCCAAAACTCAAGGAAAAAAGCCAGAGTCGGCGAGAAGGAGGAGCGTCAGCACGGGTCTCAGATTGTCCCCTCGAACAATCCAATACCGACCGCAGAAGCAGACTGTCATGAGGCAATAACTGTGTACAAAGAATTTATTTGCAGGGGCCTCATACTAGAGAGAGGGTTGAGACTAGAAAAACCCTACAAGGACTATGTGAACGAGCACGGCTGGTTAGGCTTCATCTCACAACCGCCTCGTGCAAACCAGACCATGGCATGTGAGTTCTTGTCGCTCATGAAGTA
The DNA here is from genome assembly GCA_037428765.1 of Rubia yunnanensis. NCBI lineage: Eukaryota > Viridiplantae > Streptophyta > Magnoliopsida > Gentianales > Rubiaceae > Rubia > Rubia yunnanensis. Next base: position 69,029,442 of record CM075063.1, read on the forward strand.
CAAGAATTGTCCAGATGTTTTCCTCCATGGTGAGTTTGTTGAGCTTGCAGCGGATGTGATCAACAGGTTCTACAAGATCCCACCGAAGCCCTCGAGTTTGTACGAAGCCGCCGACAAAGCTGTTCAAAAAGCTTCATAGGAAGACATCATAAAAGAAATCTGTGACGATAGCGATGAAGTTATCCGGAATCTGCCACAAGAATGGTCCAGCATTGAGAAGAAATAACTGACTGAAGACCTGAACGTGTGGTACAGTTTCATAGCTGCCCGATTTCTCCCGGTGAAAATGAATAGTGAGGTTCATCGGTCCCGTATGTTGCTACTCTACAAGATCAAGAAAACATGAGCATCGATGTTGGGGGTACGATACTGGGGTACATCTGGGATTGTGTCAATGCCCATAATTGCATAGGCTTCTCCTCACTCATCACTGCCATATGCGTGGAAGCAGGTTGCAGATTCAAAGATGATAATGTCACAAAGATGCCAAAGCTTCCCATAAACCCTCTAATATTCTCGAAGAAGAAGAACGTTGCTGAGTCATCTAGGGCGGCAAAAAGTAAATCTTCTAAGGAGAACTCGGATGGGGACATGGCAGTATTGCAACTGAAGGTGGATCACTTGGTGCAATGGACATCGCAGGTTGGGAAGATCCTCACTGCCATGTGTGGCGACAGGATCAAGGAATTGGGTCCAATCCCTACCTTAGATTCGCCTACGTCCAACACCGGGGAGAACAGCTCGCGCAGGGATTGACTACCTACATTGAGCTCACATCTTCATTTTGTCAGGTTGTTTCTTTTGCTAGGTTAATATGGAACTTTGATTAGTAGATTTTTTATTTGCAAAACATATATTGCTACTGTGTTGCTACTCTTTAGATGTGATTTTGGAATTTGACACTTCTAGTCTAGTAACGTATTCATGTTCTTGTCTTAGAGGAACCGAACGAGCGACTCAAAACAAGTAATATGTATGTGAAAAAGCTGCAGCGCGCTGAACCAAAAGAGATGCAGCGCGCTGCAGCTGGCAGCAGCTACCATAGGAAAATGAAGATAATTTTGTCCAAGGCTTTACCAAAATAGCGGCAGTGCACTGCAGCTCACAGAGCTGCTCAAAATGGGGACCAATTGGAACATAGTTGTAGAATAGTTAATAGTGGTACAAAACACAACTACAAAAATACAAAAATTTTATCTTGAATTCATTGATCGACCCCCGCTAGTCTTCAACCATCTTCCTTTTCTTGGATTGAACGTCTCAAATTTCTTGGCCATCTTCATCTATCCAAATGCCATCTCTGTGTTTCCTCTGTATTGCTATCGCCTCAATCACGTTGTTATTAAGTAGAGGGGAAATAGAGGGGAACTCTAACCTTTCACTTGTAACTTCAAAATCAATTTCATCACGGAAAGAGAATTTCTTACCTTGTAACACAACATACCAACCTACATTGCACGGGTCATTTACGTAGAAAACTTGTCTTGCTTGTTCGGCCAAAATAAACTGATCATTTTCATATGTTCCACGAGTCTGGTCAACAAGGGTAAATCCCATTGTGTCATCAGTTCAAACTCCAGTTGTGTTATCAAACCACAGGCACTTGAAAACTGGAATCTTGAATTCTCCATAGTCAAGCTCCCAAATCTCATCAATAACATCATAAAATGGCATCACAACTAGGACTGGTTTATTGTCTTTCTTACTTGCTTGCCACATAGTCTCTGACTCAATGTATACCCCACTATTTTGTGTTGTGCTCTTTAAATCTTGGTCCCTAGTAGCAATACAGAAACCATTCATGGCATATCCAGAATACCTCAAAACCGTATAGTTAGGCTTCCTTGCAAATGCCCTAACCAATCACAAACTTGTCATTGTGCTCCAATTGAAGTTTATTAGGGGGCCACGTGGGATGAGACTATGTGATCGAATTAAGGTGCTCGATCACCTACATTGCATCGATTATATAACCAATTCACAAACTTGTCATTGTGCTCCAACTGAAGTTTATTAGGGGGCCACATGGGATGAGACTATGTGATCGAATTAAGGTGCTCGGTCACATAATCAGTAGTCTCCATACAATTCCTCAACACATACAAATGAACTGACATCATATCACTATTCAATGGAGTAAATAACATTCCCCTTGAGCTCGGTTTGCCCTCCTTCCTTCCAACATGTCGATTCTGGGGCACCCCAAAATTTCTATGTCCTCCAAATAGCTAGAGAAAAATTCAATTACTTCTTCGGTAACATACCTCTCAACAATACTAGCATCCGGCCGACTCATACATTTCACATATCCCTTGAAGACTTTCATGTGATGTTAGAAAGGATACATCCAATGCATACCAACCAGACCACATATCTTTACCTCCCGCACTAAATGAACAACCATGTGAACCATTATATCAAAAAAAGATGGAGGGAAATACATTTCCAACTTGCATAGCACAACAACAACCTCTTTTTAGAGGACATCCAAATGGTCCCGATCAATAGACTTCCGGCATATGGAAGCAAAAAATAAACAAAGTCTAGTGATTGAGTACCTTACATCAGCCTCCATTACCCCACGAATAGCAATAGGTAACAGTTGTTGCATCAAAACATGACAATCATGAGATTTCAACCCGGTCATCCGATAATCCATCGTAACTTACCGACTCACATTCGATGAATAACCAATTGGGACCTTCACTGATTTCAAACTATCACAAACTGAGATTCTCTCCTCCTTTGACAATGTACAAGGTGCAGTGGGCAAGTAAGTCCTCTTACCCTTCATTTCTGGGGCGAGGTCATTTCTGATTCCCAAATCAACCAAGTCCAACCGAGCATTCAAACTAGCTTTCATCTTCTAGGGAATATTCAAGAGGGTTCCTATCAAACTTTCACAAACATTTTTCTCAATATGCATCATGTCTAGGCAATGCCTAACCTATAGATGCTCCCAATACAGTAGATAAAAAAATATTGATCTTTTCTTCCATGGACCATCACAATGTATTCTGTCTTTGCCTTTATACTTTCCCAACACCATTCTTAATTTCTTAACCTTATTGTGAATCTGCACACCAGTTAGTGGTGTAGGGGATTTCCTTCTTTCCCACCAACAAAATTGACCACATCATCCCGGTATTTATGGTTTCCTTGCAGCCATTTTCTATGACCAAGATACACTGTCTTTCTTCCATGTCTTAGCTGTTTGAATTCTGTCTTCTCCTCACAAATAGGACATGCTTTGTGCCCCTTCACAACATAACCCGACAAATTTCCATATGCTGGAAAATTATTGATCGTGCAAAAAAGCATGGCACACAATTGAAACTCCACATTCGTAAGGGCATCAAATACCAACACCCCTTTTTCTTCCCACAATATCTTCAAATCATCGATCAATGGTCTCAAATACACATCAACCTCGTTCCCAGGTTGTCAGGACCTGAGATTAATAAAGGCATCATAACATATTTACGTTTCATGCACAAATAAGGGGGAACATTATATATAACCAACATCACGGGCCAAGAACTATGCTTCGATGACATATTACCAAATGGATTCATCCCATCAGTACACAATGCAAGGCGTAAATTTCTAACCTCCGAACCAAATGAAGCATATCGCTTGTCAAAATTTCTTCATTGTTCACCGTCTGTCGGATGTCTTATCTTGTCGTCGCTTGGTCTTTCCTGCTCTCCATGCCATCTCAAGTTCTTTGCATCTTTTGAATTCGCGAATAACCTATTTAACCTAGGAATTAAAGGAAGATGCCACATACACTTCAATGGGACCTTCTTCTTCTTCTTCTTACCCAAACACCCATCATCATCATTCCTCACACCCTTATATCTTGAATGTTTGCACACGGGACATTGAACCGCGTCTTTCAAATCACCGTCATACAACACACAATCATTTGGACATGCATGTATTTTCTTGTATTCCAAACCAAGTGGACACAATATTTTCTTGGCCTCGTAAAAGTTTTTCAGTATTCCATTCCCTTCCAGAAAATTATCCTTTAGAAGCTTTAGGAGTGAATTCACACTTGCATCACTTCAAGAACTTATAGCTTTCAAATTGAAAACCTCCATCAAAAAAGAGATTATGGTATCCTTACTTTTACATCCCGGATACAATGGCTTCTCTTTTTCGTTGAGCAAAGCACTCAACATTTTAGGCTTCCCCTCAAAATCTCTTACAATGTCATCGAACATAGCATTAACGGTATATTTGTTTCCATCTACCTCGTCAAAACCACCGTTATGTCCTTGCTCAACCTCTCCATGAAATGTCCATACAATGTAACCTCCGTCAAATCCGTTCTTCAACAAGTGAAATCTAACAAGCCCACGATCATCAAACCGTTCACGACACAAGCATCTTTTGCATGGACAAAGTATCCTCTCCTCCCGACCAAAGGTATAATCAAGAAACAAATCAATGAATGCAATATGTTCACCACTCCCTCTAGCTACACTTGGATAGCTAACCATTTTCCCCTCCACGCAAACATCGACTCTCGGTCTGTTGTATCTAAACAACACATAATAAACAATTACACAAATTTTCATTTTTCAAACATAATAAAAATAAACACAATCAATTTTCTACACAATACTAAAAGTGTCATGTATGTGTATATGTATGTGAATCGATCAACTAGCTTGTTCTTGGGATACATCCATGTTTACATCCACACTCATTTACACTCTCACAACATGATACTAAACCGACATAATGCATATAGAAACCATTAATACATACGAATAAACTCTCTCCAAGCATGCATTTATGGTTTTTATAACTACTAGCTATTTGATTTAAATTCCAAGAAGTTAATGAAAACCTACATCCATGGGTCTTCATTGCTTTGAGTTATTGCTCACCATCCAAAAAATCTTCCATCAATGAAGGGAGAAGGAAACTACAAGTTCATATCTAATTTTAGAGGGGTAGTTCGGAGCATTAAATGCTCAATCAGTGCCATTTTTCCTATTAGCACCGGTGCAAAATTAAACCGTGCCATTTTTCCTGTTTTTTTTCCAGAATTCTTTTAGCACCGGTTTCTTTAATTTTTTAGAACTGGATTCTAAACCCGGTGCCAAATATATACTTTACACCGGTTTTCTTTATTTTCTAGCACCAGTTTTCAAACCGGTTCAAATTTAGCACCGGTTTTTGAAATTTTTTAGCACCGGTTTTCAGTGCCAAAATTTTCAATTCACTGGTTATGCGTATTTTTAGCACCGTTTTGAAAACCAGCGCTAATTTAAAAATGGTTTTTGTTATTTTTAGCACCGGTTTTTTGACCGGTGTTAGTTTAACACCGGTTTTCGAACCTGTATTATATTAACACCGGTTATTATAAAAAAACCGGTGCTAACATAATTGTAATTGGTGCTAAATTAACACCGGTTTTAGAATAGGTGCTAACAAAGTAAAAACCGTTGTTATAACATTATTAGCACTGGTTAAAACCGGTGCTAAAGGGGGGTCTCTGTGGTAGTGCAAAGAGCTAAGAAATTGTACACTTTCCTGACACCTTAAAAATAAATCATACAAACACTTCATATACTAAAACAACCCATAGCATAAATGAAGTAAAACGTCACATTAAAACACATGCATGCTAAATAAAAAAAGCTTCAAGAAAGAGTAAAATAGGGGTTCTTACTACATAGATCTGGAAGCCTCAATCAATTGCTCCCAAGTACAAAATTATTATGGATAATTAAAACCCATAACATAGAACAAAAATCTACAAAGAAAGAAGAAGAAAATAGGAGAAAAGGTGAAAAACTAGGGTTTTGGGAGCCCCAAGTAAGGCTTGAGAAAATGGGGAAGAAAAGGGGTTATTTATAGCCCAATTTGGTCAAAAACAAGGTAAAAAATAGCAGACCGCACAGGGCGGGTGTCAGGCACTCGGGGCTAGGTCGGTGGCGCGAGCGCACAAGGCTGAGGCGAGGGTGCTGGACTGCTGGCACGAGGGTGCTGGCTTCTAAGGCGAGGGTGCTTCTCGCAGGGACGTGCGAGATCAGGCGCTGGGAATGCATTTTTGGACTCAGGATGTGCACCACCTTTTAATTCTCTCGTGCGGGTGCACGGTCAAAGGCGTAGCCCACGCGCCACCGTTTTCTTCACCCGGTCGATCGGCTTGCCGGTCTTTGCATCATTTTGGGTGAACTGTTGCTCCAATTTTGGAGTGCTTGTAGTCAATTTTATAGTACTCGAGAAGAAGAATCCAATGGTACAACCTTTGAAGGCTGGTTCTTCTTCGATTATTCAAAGAACTTTGTCCACACTTCTGGGTCACAATTCATCCACTTCTTTGTCTTCCTTCTTCGACCCTTCTATCTTCTACCACATTTTGGCTGGTGGCCTTCACTAAACCACTATGAAGTGCTCACAAGATATCTACAAATTAATCTCACAAAAATAAATCTAGACTCTCGCAAGGACAAAAAATCCATTAGACAAAACATAGGTTACAAAATGAAGGATTTACATATGAAAACCAAAAATGGTCTTCTAAACCCCTTATCATGTAAACCTGACTAAATCTAAAAATTTTACAACAAAAATATGATAAAAGAGATGTTAAATGCTTTGAAAAATACATGCATTTGACGTCTCATCAGCCCATCTATATTTTCTTCGCAATCATGAAGATGTTGTCCCATATATAGAGATTCACATGACGCCATTAGAGTCGCTTACCCCAATTTCTATGAAGCACAAGTCCTAAAATTACACAATAGGACTTTTGTGTCGTGGTTGCTTAATCACATTTCTGTGGGGGATTATCTAATGACAGTTAAATGGTTGGCTTGTAGACCACTAGGTACTGTACTTTCTTATGGAGGGTACGACTTCAATGGGTTTAATTTTTCCACAAAATCAGTGGATGATAAGAGTTTGTATCAAAATAGTGGAGTTTATCTAGTGTCTGAAGCTTTGCATGTTGGTAATAAACTGGTAATAATCCTCTGTATGCTCATCAGTGTTACTTTGGAACAATTTCAAATATCTGGGAGCTTGACTATGTTACCATGTGAGTCACAAATTTTAAATGTCAGTGGGTTGATTTCAATAGTGGGGAGCGGATTGAGAACTTTGGTTTCACCCTTGTCTATAGGAGTCGAATTGGTTGGAGAGAAGATCAATTCATATTGGCATCTTAAGCGCACAAGGTGTTTTATGTAAGGGATCCTCCTGATCCTTGGTGGGTGATTGTTGTGGAAGGAAAACACACTTTCATTGAAGGTATGAAGCTGAAGAAATAGTCGAATTTGGTCACAATACGATGGATATTGGAATAGATGATGCTATCCAGCTTGAGAAGGACAATCAAATCTTGAATTGTTCTGTCGGCTGCAATGATCATGATAAGAGAATTAGGGTGAACGTATGTGGTAAGGTAAACTGTAAATGGAAAAAAGGCTAAAAAGTTAACCAAGAAAAGAAAATAGAAATAGAAAAATCTTTTGTAATTATATTTTGTTTTATCACTATTTGTTTCAAATTAGTGTGACAAAGGATTCGATTAAAATGTAGATTCTATTTTGGTTCAACCAGTAACAAAAAGATTGATGAAATCATAATCCATACACTGAGTGACCACAAAAGCAACCATAGATAAAATCAAATCATTAATTAGTAAACCATTTGCCTACTTCAAAAAGATAAGTCATCACAACTAAGTCTACATAACAAATGTCTAAAAAAATTCAAAATTCATTAATTGTTAAAAAAAGGAAACCATAAAAATCATGAATGATGCCTTTATGGTAATTGCGACTCCAAGTCATCTTCAAGATCACCTGTAGACATTAAGCGGTCAAGACGAGGACGTTGGGTGGAAGGGAGATTGCGTTCGTACACTCATTGTCTTTTCTCCATTTTCAAAATCTTCGCCTTCATTTTGGCAAACTCCTTACACACCCACTTGTAGCAATCTCGAACACCCTTCAGGTAGGCTTTCCCCGAGTCTACAACTTCTAAACACATAGATATAAATATGATTAATTTATTCATAACATGTAGCAACTACAATGAAACAAAATAATTCACTTACCATCATCAACTCTAGGCCTCTTGCTCGGTTCCCCTACTTTTATGTCCCGATGGCACCATTTTCAATTGACCAACATCATCCCCCTATTTTCGAAGTAGGTCTTGCCAAAGTACTTCGGTGCTTTCTCCTCACTGGTAATTGTCAGCCCCTCAACCTTCCAAAATACTTTAGTGATCAAATTCCCATAAGGGAGGCTTCTCACTACCTCGGTTGATGTGATAACATAAAGCATATGCGTAAATATTTTTGCCCTTGGGTTTATTTTCCTACCCTCCATTATGAGATCAAACAACATCAAGGCATCATAGGAGGGCTCGGTGACGTGTTCGGATGTGGAAAATAAACATCAAGAAATCATTTCGTAGACAATATGGGAATCCACAGGTAGAATTTTGAGCCTAAAAGTCTCTGGCTTACCTAAATCCCTTGCATCACAGGAGAAGTACCTAACACTACATTGGATAGGATCAACGTATAGGTACTCTGCTAATAATGGCCCTTTCCCCCTTAAGTAAGAATCATCGAATGAACCATTGGTGCCTTTCGTAAATACATCTTCGAGGTTCTTATATGGGCAATCTATGGCTTCATTCAAAATCCAATAACTAATTGAAATCTTAATTCCCCCAACCCTAGTTGAGTAATCATGATTCACCTCTCTTAAATTGCTATAGAAATGACAACATAAATCAAAATACGAAGATTCATTGAGCCCTAACAATGTTTCATCATTTTGGCCCTTAAACTTGTCTAATGAATCAGTTAGACCGATTCTCAAATACTCATTAAAATTAACAATGTAGCAATCAATAAATTTCCCCTTGTCACATAAAATGTTGTACCTAGAAGGTCAGGAAAAGACACGAATTTGACAGTATCATACCCGGGATTATTGCCGGTCGATTGAGAATGGGGGGTGCAACGTGAACCACCTCTTGCCATTAGAAATTCCTTCTCTTTGTGGTTTCTTGAAGAATCGAAAGGGGCGATTTGAACTCCGAACTCAAAAAAATGCCTCTAGAATTTTCTCTTGAAGAAATAGAAACGACGGATTGAAATTTTGGGGATTTTTTTATATACTAGGTACATTTTGAGTCTGGAATAGGATCGACCCATGAAACATGACGGGCCAATTTAGTTTAACGAATTCGGAACAAGGAATTTGGCTCTTCATGTGTAGGGCCGATTAGCTTCCGAGCTTGCAACGAAAATATTTACCAAAACATTACATGTTTTTTTAAAACCCGAGGTGGCCCGAATTTGACGCCTGAGCTTGGAACCAATGTTTTTGAGTTTGAAACCTTATTCATCCCTTTACTCTATTCAACACCCCATTTGTACGGTCTTGGAAATTGATCTGCCCTATAAATCTAAAGGGACAACTGGTTTCCAAGCTCGGAAGCCATTCCTGTAGAATGGTCAAATTTTGTTATTGAAGGGGTTTCCAGTTTTATAATTAAAGCTTTGACAATGAAGCTTTATAAATTATTAAATTATAATTGATATATTTTTCATAAATTGGATTAAATAGGCATAATTATGTAATTTTTAAAAAGGCCCAACTCATTGGCTTACCAAAATTCTAGAGTCATGATAAGTCATCAACCAAATTTTAATACTCTATTGTCAGCATCGAGGTGTAGCCCCTTATGATGAAACCACACATTGTCATAAAACTCTAAATAGAGTGGGTGGTCTTTGAGTTGGACACCGACTTTCTTTATCATCGCGGTGATCAAGCCATCATATATGAGATCCTTTTTCTTGCCATTTGTGGCTTTGAGCATACTCATCAAGATGGTATAACCGAGGTTAATTTTCATGCCCTCCATCACATAGTAGAAAATCATAAGATTCCAAATGGTAGGCTCACACGTGTGTCCACCCGTGGGTAAAACATTCAAACACACTCACTTATAGTTGAGCCTCTGCTCTACCGTCAACTCACCTACATCATAGCTATCCGTCGAACCTGCAGCTCTAACCCTATGGAAGTATTTCCTAGCCATTTCTACGAGGTCAATGTGGGTGGCTTCGGTGACTGAAGACCAAGTTTGTTGGTGATAGATTTCTATGGGGCCATGCCTATCTTCAGGGTTCAATTTTTTAGGGGAAGTGTATTCGCTACCTAGGGTCTCACATATTGTTTACTTATTACCGTGATTTCTTTTCCATTAACCTTAGTACAATCATGATTGCTCATGCTTTATCCCAAATTAGCATAGAATTGAATAACCTCATATGCTACACCAGATCTTCTAAACATAACAAAATTTCTAGATGTTGGCCCTTGAAACGCTTCAAAAAAATACCCTAGACAAAATTTGTTGATTGGAAATGCACAAATAACTTTGGAATTTATAATCTTACATTTGGAGAATTTCCCATACCTCTGCTCCGCTCTTCCGTTGAAAAATTTATGGGATGTCGAGAGCTCCGTGAAGGGTTCATGGCTTCGGTCGCTCGTCGACCATTATTCTTCTTAGTGTATCTTGACCTTGAAATTGTGGGCGGATTGGAAATTGGGAAATTGGCCGATTGGGTTTCGGAGCTAGGGTTCTGTCTTTTGAATTTGGGGATTTATTTTTATGTCGATTAAGTTCAGCTTATATATATATATAGGAATAGGTTCTGAGTTTGGAATCTATTCTTTGGTATTTTGTAAAGAGTAGACCAACTTTTGAGTTCAGAAGCCTACTCAGATGGGAAAAAAAAAAGAAATGCGAGTTTTTCAAAGGGTATTAAATACCCTAGGAAGCCAACATTTTCCTCATTTTTCCCTTAAAAAAAACCTTCTTCTCACATTTCATCCATTTCTCTCCATCTCCAATCCATTTTCTAATCAAGTTGTGATCCAAGGTAATATTTCAAGCATCCAAGTCCTACATTCCTCATCTATATTTCTATTTGTTCTTATTTCATTTTTTTAATTGTTTGAAAGGGATGATCAAAACTAGTGCTTTGAGATTTGATGGTACACAAGGTCTTATGGAATTGAAGTTCCCACTTGTTTGATATAAACGTTGGTGCTTTAAAACCATAGATTATTTAGTTCTCCACAAATTCTTCTTGAATGGTGGGAAAATTTGAGGGGTTTTGATTATATTGAATGTTTAATAATGTTATGTAGTGATAACATTATGATTGTGAGTTTTGTCTCATTTCGTGTAGTGTAAACCTAATGATGGTTCAATTCCGACAAAAAAACTAGATGTTTGAAATCGTTATTAATGTGGTATTTTCTTATTAAAATATCTTTTTTTAGTTGAAGTCATGATTTAGTGGATAATTTTTGGATGTAGGTTCAATGATGTCTAGAAAAAGGACTCGTGACGATACGCCACGTTCACAAAATAACTATCCCGCGACACTGTAATTTGGTTGTGATGATGACCATGATGGATCCGACGAGGTTGGAATAGGAAAAGTAGATTGTAGAACATTAAAACGTAGGATAGCTAGAAAAGAGTTAACTCCATTGGTTTTTAATAAGTCGGCAAATGTTTGTCTAAAGAGCGTGCAATATGGTCAAGCTAAGTAATAAAAGTCGGTAGAACGAGGGTGACATAAAGTACGATAGTTGGAAAAAATTACTATTATTGAAATTTCCCACCTAATTTTCCCATAATCTTATTCAAAAAATTAACTATAACTAATTATAACTCCCATCATTATATATCCCCATAGAGACCATTCGAAATCGATGCACTGGATATGACATTTCTAAAAAAGAAGGCGATGACCATGATGTGCAGGATTCTTGAACAATGAATGCACTAAAAATAGGAATAAACCAATTAGGAAAGTTGGTCAATTGAAAATAGGGGGAGTCGCCACTTTGAATCATAAGAATTTGCCTAAGAAATGTGACGACCCTGGGATGTTTACAATACCTATTTCCTTAGGTCAAAGTAAGTGGAAAATGCCATGATTAGCTTAGATCCGTCTATTAATGTGATTCCAAATAGTATTTATAAAACCTAAACATAGGTGAACTTAGGGACACTAGGGTGATTGTCCAACTCGCCGATCACTCCCAAGCTAGCCCTCGAGGGTTGGTGAAGGACATAATGGTTAGAGAGTGAAAGTTGGTGTTTCCGGTGGACTTCTATATCCTTGACGTAGCACACAATGGTAATCCACCCAAATCTTATTGGTGAGACCACTTCTAAAAACATCAAGGACAAAGATCGATGTCCACTTGGGGATATTAACCCTAGAGGATAACATTGATAAGGTGGAATTTTATATTGATAATTATAAGCATGATTCTTCTATATCATCTTTTGTGTGCATTGTCGTAACCTTATGTGATGAACATGTTCAACTTGGCAATTATTTCATGATGTATGTGCCAAGGTGAAATCTTTGAAAATGATTTGGATGAGGTATTTCCGGATATTAAAGCCTTACATGTCCTATCTGGTTTGAATGATCATTGTTGTGATACAATTTATGTTGATCATATTTCTCCTAGTTTGAATGAGGATGTTTTGCCTCCGATTTCCACTACTAACATGCAGCAGGAGAAGATGCGGGTTAAGGAATTAAAAACTTCTAAGCCTTCTCCTACTCCTAAACTCAACAAGAATGTATCCACTATTGAAAAAAGATTGATTTGTTTGGTTCCTTTCTTTAAAGGTAAAGGGAAAACTGAGAATGATTTGGAGACCTTTCCATAGAGATGTGGTCACTGGTGGTGTCAAGAATGGTGATTCCGGCAACCCATCAATCCACTATTCTTAGTTTTCAAAAAGTGTATGAAATAATAAGTCGTGAGGATGGCAATAAAGAAACGGTTTTTTATTTGTAGTAGTTGTCTTTTCAAAAAACTTAGTGAATCATTGGTGATGTGTTGTATTGCTTGTGGTGTTTTTAGGGAATTTTAGTCATCAATTGTATTTGGAATAGTACTACTCTCGGTTTTCAATGTTTTTGGATGCAGAATTTTACGAAAAAAGTTTGAAGGAGAAAATTCCATTCAGCCTCATACAAGAGCAGCCCAGCACAGATGTGTCACATCACTGGCCACGCCAAGCTGTATCATAACAAAGCTAGGGAGGCGAATGAGGCTAATGGCACGCACCATGGAACGTTGGAAAATGAGCTAGCATGAATTGGCACACGCCAACACGAGGCATTTTAGTGCAGGTATGTGGCCAGGCTATTGAGTGTGGTGGTCAGTTGACATGGGGAGGTTACCACCTCTTCTGATAGGGATTGCAGGAGACTCTGGTCAATTTGTAGTGGGAGAGCTTGCCCTGATCTGGTGGACGATTTTGTTGGTCATTGTATCAACCTCTCCACGAGCTGTACTGGGAAGATAGTATTGGGGGATGATATCGCTTTTGTTTTATTATTATCAACTTCCAGTGAATGATGAGATGCGGGCGAACCTGCACTCTCCTTATACACTCACTCTCCCAGTCATGGGCCTCATGGCAGATGTGAAGATAATATAGGTAGATGTGGGGATTGTCCATTCAATGTACAAGGGAAAGAAATTCATGATATTGCCCCAGTGTACGAGGACCGCTCTGGGCAACACGTTCTTACTGCAGGATCTTATCATCTAGCCGTATGTGGGTTCAGAGGTAATTTTAAGAAGCCACTACCCAAAAGAAGATGGTGAGCAGTGGAAGGAGGATAATTAGGAGCCGATGCATCAGGATTAAATTTTTGTGCGTTGGTGCATCCCACACAACATTTTCCCACCGAGCATCAGTTCATCCAGCCACGGCCAGCAATTCCTCAAGTTATGCCACCAGCTTTTGAGTATCCCATAGTCACAGCCTCCTTTTGATCAGGTATTTAGAGAACCAACCCCATATCAGGGGCCACTAATCATTCATGAAGAGTCGTATCATTCCATAGGGCATGGCATTTGTAGCTCTCATAGGTGCAGTATCTATTCCGACTTTGATGACTTTGCAGAGTCTAGCAGATGTGGCACCCGTGGGCCTCTGCCTAACCCGAGCCCTAACCATAGATGCTTAGTGTCTTGATCACTTCACAGTAGAAGTCTCATCCATGACATCACCTATAGTTCAGCCCATTCCGGGAGAACAGTTCACCAGGGTACCAGTCAGCCTCTTCATATAATATGTGGACTTAGCTGCCGAGGCATGAGAAAGACTGGGTGTATTCTTTAGGAACTATTTTCATGGTCAAGCGGGATGTGCACCGGCTGGGAGCGCAGCTAAACTACCATCAGGAGGAGATTGCCGACAGGTTCGACCGAGTGGATGGTTAACTTCATCATATGAGGGAAAACATGGGTTTTTTGCATGATGGCATGATGCATATCACTGACAGGTTGAGGACAACAAGTATTGGTGAGGGGTACTATCAGCAAGATCCGCACGAGTAAGGGCATGGGGCCAGACGTCACAGACGGCACTGATTACTCTTGGTTTTTCCATCCTTTTTCATCACCTTGGTCACATGCATTAGGGAAAATGCATGAGCTAAGTATGGGGGGAGTTGGAATACCACCATGGTGACATTTCCCCTTTATTTGCTGATTCCATTTGACTTCAATGTTTGAGATGAGAACTACTATTTTTCCTTGTTTTCTTTTTCCCTCATTCATATTTTTTAACTCTTGGTTGTTTTTTTTCTTTTTGGTATGAGGGAAACTTTTTATGTTCAATGTTTGGGAGAAGTTTTGGAAACATTTTGGTGGTGTGTTTTTATCTAGTAGTTTTTGTAGTTTGTGATTTGGGGGATGTTTTCTTTTGGGTTCCCTTTGGTGGTGTAATTTTTATTTTTCTTATCTTCATGTAGTATGAAGGCCATATTTGGGGCTTTTTGTGCTACACAAAATTTTTTTGAAAATTTGAAAAAAAACAATATACCCAACTAAGTTGGAAACCCGAAAGGGCAACTTTGGAAACACTGGTAAAATCCTAGATAGGTTGAAATACCTAGGAAAAAATGAGAGGCAAGGCCCGGATAGGATGAAAAACCTATTAAAAAAAGAGAGGCCATGTGAAAAAAGGTGAGAACTGAGCTCAACATGTGTGGATGCTAGGATGAAAACCCAAAAGGGCTCCTAGGCAAAATGAGAGAAATCGGAAAATAAGTTGAGAATATTTTGGGATTATCCTTGATGGCAACTAAGTTGAGGATCTTTTGAATTATCACTAGTTGTAACCAAGTTGAGGATCTTTTGGACTATCCTTGGTGGTTTTTCGGTTACATCTCTTGGATTGCTTTTGGCAGAATATTCGGTAGAGTAAGCTATTTCAATACTTATCTTTTTTGCTTATCTTTTTCTTCACAACATTTGATTGTATAGATTACTTAGTCTCTTTGGAGAATGTGAGAGTTGTGAGATTCTTACTTCTTTGGGAGGGAAATCTAGGAATAAGCTAAATGCATTAGTTAACTTATCCTTGCATGCTACATTACTCTTGAATCTTTGCTTGTTTTTGTTTACTCGATGATAAGTAAAGGTTTAAGTGTGGGGGAATTAATCTGCACCATTATGCATGCATAAACTAACGCATTCGGCACATTTGTTATTAGGTTTTATTTGGTTTATTTCTAGTTTTAGTTAGGTTTACATGACAAATGATTTGGATGACCATTGTTGGTTTTCTTATCTAAATCCTGAGTTTCGTAAAGTTAATTGATATATTATATTCACAGGCCCCTAGATCTTCCTTTGTGATCTTACTAGTATATCGCTCGTAAGTTTTTTTTGAAATTTTGTAGAAGGCCACTCGCAAGGGTGGTAGTAGATATTATAAGGACATCCGCAAGGATGGTAGAAGACTAAGAACCACGAGTCAAAATGTGGTGGAAGATAGAAGGGTTGAAGAAGGAAGACAAAGAAGCAGTGAAATTGAGATCCGAGAGTTGTACAGAGTTTTTGGGAATGGTCCAAGAAGAATATGCATCTACGGGTGGTACCCTTGGATTCCTCTTCTAAAACACTATAAAATAAACTTCAAGAACTCTCAAAATGGATCAGTAATTCATTCGTAGCAGTACAAACAAATTTCAGAAGGAGAAGGGATGGCTAGCCTCGTGCCAGGGACGTCCAACATGAGGAAAGCTTCCTGTCAAGCCCCTCTAGCACGAGGAAAACCCCTAGCACAGCCCGTGTCGGCCAAGACAAGCTATGCCACTGCCCCTTAAAACAAACTGTGCTGAACCTTACTGCATGTGTCCCAAAATTAATTCCTGCGGCTAAGTATGGATGCAGACCACTCTTTTTAACACAGTCTGTATTGTTTCAAGTTCTAAATGTGAAGACCAGACCATGGGGGATAAAAATGACACGGCCTGCACCATGATACTGAACAAAAGTGCCTTCAGCCGTCGGGTTATGCCAAAAGACACAAGGCACGCGATCAAAAGTTCAAAATGGGTTTCCAGACAACGGCCTGTGCCGGGTGACATGTCTTGCACCAGCACGAAGCAAACGACACATGCCAGACTGATCAAGCCATGCAAGAACGAAACACATATGATGTACAATGTCTCATGGCCCACACGCACAAAGGTAGCCCGGCTGGCATGGACCATGCCAATCCCCAATGGTCATGTCAATTGCGGCCGGTAGGGTTTTTAGGCCTATTTTGGTCCTTTTTCAAGGCCCAAATTCCTACTTCTGTCTATAGGAATCTTTAGTCTTCTAGGGTGAAAAAAGGTAGGCATAATGGAGATTTTGTTTCTCTAGGTAGGTAAAAGGAAGAAGAGAGTTCTCTCTCTCTCTCTCTCTCTAGAGTACCTCTTCTCCTTCTCTTTTCTTTTCTTTCTCTTATTTTCCTAGATCAATGGAATTTAACTCAATATTTTCCATGGATTTATTTCTTAGGGAGCAGTTAATTTACTTGGGTTAGTATTTGTATTCATGAATTGGTGTTGGCTTTTTGAGATTTGTAGATTATCCTATCCATATGTCCTAAGAATATTTGTGCATGATTTATGCTTTCCACTCTAGTGAGATTTATGCTATGCCATTGTTATGATGCATTCATAAATGTATGGTAGTTTAATATCGTGCTAGGCTTCATTGCTATCTTGGGAATGTTAGATTATGGAGTAGGTTCAAGAACACCGGGGAGATGAGTGCATTCATGTTACCTTGAGAGTATGTTTTCAAATTGGTTAAACCATAATTCTAATTGGCTAGTTGTGTGAGAAATCACATGTTGGGTGGTCGATTCAACAAATCCTGAAAAGGGGAAACTCTTGGCTTACCCTGATAGATGACCATGATTGTTTGTGGAAACTAGAGTTGTGCCAACTCTAGGGTCATCACAAGATATCAATTCCTTTGCCTCTCTAGGCCTAGGGATTGGTATCCTTACTGAAGTGTCCAGGACGTATTGTCCTCACTTTCATATTTAATGGTTGCGACCTACGCAAGGCATTGCTTCTTTATGAGATCTTTGTTTCCTTAAGAAGGGATGCGTTAGGGTTTGGAAATGAGATGACGGAGATGGACTGCGGTGTCCTAGAACTAGAGTGCAACCCTGATTATGGATACAGTGAGATATGCATGTATTGGTGGCAAGTACCTTTGTATGACAAATAAAGGGAAATGTCTGGCTATCTCTCTACTATGTGACATAGGCATAAGATAGGTTTATGTATATATATATATATGTGTGTGTGTGTGTGTGTGTGAGAGAGAGAGAGAGTGAATTGAGGATAAAATCCATTCGTCAACATGTTATGTAAATACTGAATGTGCTAGTTTAAATAGTTTATTCTCTTTTGATCTCATATGCCTGTATTTGTTAGTTGAAAAACCCAAAAAAAACTGTTTTGCAATATTTAGAGATTCCTAACACACAGATGGAGTGACAACCCAGACGTGGCTGTGTTTAGTTATATTTTGGACATCTAGCATCTCTGTGGACAAATCTAGGTTTCCACTATCTACCCTCTACGTAGCATAGTAGTAAGAATGGGAGCAGAATAAAAATCTCTATCTTTGACCTTAATCCCTCTGCTCGGGTTAGCTGCTTACTTGTTACGACTCCGAATGGAGGCGGGTCACCTATCAAAGACCATACCCAATAAGTGATTTAATTTAGGTTGATCATCTTCTTTGATCTGCCCCTATCATCCTAATGCCCAAGATGTACTTTTCAACTCCTATGTCCTTTATTACAAAATACTTTCTAAACCAAGTCTTCATAGTCTATGAATTTGATCTTTATCTAACTTGTCTTCTTGTATACACAAGATTCCTACACATTTCATTGAACCTTAATCTATGAATTTCTTCATTCAAATGCATGCTCCAATTCCTTAAAACTTTCTTCAGTCCATAAATGAACCTCTGAAGCTCACATACTTTCCAGCATTATTTTGGCCTTTAAAACCTTTACATTGTGTCACATGCACATCTTTTTCCAAAATCCAATTAAGAAAGACAGTTACGACCACCATTTTCCAAATGTCAAAATCATAATGAGATGAAATTTCTACGAGAATCTGAATAAATTAAAGCATTCCAACTGGAGAAATGTCTCATAACAATCATTCATGTGGACTCATTTATGCCCTATAACTACAAGTCTAGCCTTGAAAACATAAATGTGTGGCTTCATCTGAAGACTCGTTTTTTTCCTTTTAGTTTTACCCTTTCACTAATTCAACCAAATTTCAAACTATTTTTATACATAGAGTCTATTTCAAATTTCATAGCCTTGAGCCACTTCGTGGAGTTAGGACTTTTCAAAACATAATTGTAAGCCATATGTTCATCACTTTCGAAAAGTATACTTTTCAGTCGCATGGACATAAATGTACCTATTGTCTTAATCATATGCCATTCTAACCTACTTTGGGTATGAGTGTCTTCAGTAGGCTCTATGAATTTTTTGTAATCACCTTCACCATTTCACATAATGGGATCAATGTTTTTTGTTTTGATTTGTTGCTCACCTTGAGACTTATCGAGGTCTAAATTCCTCTCACTTGACATTTTAGAAATTTGATACTTCTCCAAAAGGAAACATTCTCAAACAACAAAACATAGTTCTTAGAATGGCTTTAGATGTAATACCTTTTTATCACTTTTGGATATCCCACAAAAAGATATTTATCAAACTTGGTGCAAACTTATTGGAAAGTCCTAATTCGTAAATGCTGCGCAACCCCAAATCTTAAGAGAAAAACATTTAAGGAACCCTTCTTTTCATATCCTATACAGTGTCTTTCCTACCACTTTAGAACATGTCTGGTTCAATGTGAACACTACCTATTAGAGAGCATAACCCTCATAGGAAAATTGAAAGATTGGTTTGAACCATCATTGAACTAACAACATATCCAATAAGTTATAATTTCACCTTGCAAACACACCAGTTCATTGTGGTGTTCCTACAAGACTCAATTATGAAAGAAGGTCACAGATATTTACCACCTTAATCCAATCAAAGTGTTTTAATTATCTTTCAAATTTGAACACCGAGTCTTTAGGCTGTGAGCCCAATCAACATCAGAGTATCCTAACACGTCCGTGGAAGCGGAAGAAAAGAAAGACAATCTGAAATGAAGAGTACCACTGACATATCGAAGAATCCATGTGACTGCTGCAAAATGGTCAGCACGAGAATCCTGAAGAAATTGAATAATAGAGTTCACAGCAACAGCGAGTGATATTGAGATACTGCAGAGCACTAACCAATGACATGTACAGAGTGGGATTACTAAGAAGCTGAAAAGTGGGTAAAAAGGAAGTGGAGACCGGCTCAGTATCAGACATGCCAGCTCATCGATGGATATCCCTAGCATACTTTTCCTAACCCAAAAAAGGATCAAGGTCAGTGGAAGAGACCTGAAGGCCAAGAAAGTAGCAGAGGGAGCCAAGATTCTTTATGGAAAACTCCCGATGGGTGGGAGATTTGAACTAGAAAATGGCGGTAGAGTCATTAACAGTAAGGATGATATCATCCACATATACCAGCAGATAGAGCAGAACAGTGCCTCGAGAAAACACAAACAGAGATGTGTCAGAAGAACTGCAGACAAAACCAAGCTGACAAAGAAATGAGCTGAACCAATCGAACTAAGCCCTCGGGGCTTCCTTAAGCCCATGGATGCCTTTCCATAAGAGACAAACATAGTCCGGCCGAGTAGGATCCCTGAAGTCGATAGGTTGTGCCATATATACTGGTGCATCAATAACACCATTTAGGAAGGTGTTCTTCACGTCTAACTGGTGCAGGGGCCAGTTTCGTATGGCAGCGATGGCGAGAACCGTACGAACAGGGGAAGCTTTGACCACATAACTTAAGGTGTGGTCAAAGTTAAAACCTGGTAGCTACGAGAACCCTTTAGCCACAAGTCGAGCATTATGACGCTCAACCGTGCCACCGGGATGATATTTAAGCCAAAAAAACCCATTTAGAGACAACGACATTAGCATCAGACGACCGAGGAACCGAGGAACCAAATCTCAGATGTATTGCTTTTTAAGGGAAGATATCTCATCATCTATGGCAGCAACTCACTTAGGATCATGAAGGACAACTCGATAATCCCGAGGCTTAATGTGGTCAAGTACTGCTGCAGTAAGACCGGTGACAATATAATCATCAAGATGGTGAGGTCAGCGCAGACCGGTATGAGGTCGAGTGACCATGTGATTAGTCCAAGAAGGTGGTGGACTAGGAGAATCATCTAATGATGCATGAAAAGGGGACCCAGAGTGCGCCGGAGAACCAGAAACAGGATCAAGAGCAGTAGGAGGAGGGGCCATCAAGTCAGGTGAGTCAGCCAAACACAGATAACGTGGCTCCAAAGGAGATAGTGATGGTAATAGAGGCATCATATCTGGGAGAACTGGATCAATAAATGAAAATACGTCCAGGGAAGAAAAAACTGAAGAGGTCAAAGTCGTAGTGGCAAATGGATAGCAGGTTTCATCAAAACGTGCATGCCGAGTGATATTACCTCGACCAGAAGTGGGATCCAGATAGCAAAATCCCTTGTATTGAGAGCTATACCCAAAAAACACACAAGGAATACTTTGAGGCGACAGTTTGTGCTCCCCATAGGGAAGAACAAATGGATATACTCTGCAACCAAAGGGGTGAAAGTTAGAGTATACAAGTGCCCGATCAAACAAAACATCGTAGGGAGAAGCTCCATCAAGCACTGAAGTGGGAAGGCAATTAATGACATACACAGCTCTCGCAAAGGTATCATCCCAAAAAGATAGCGGCACATGCAAATGAAAAAGCATGGTAATCCTCATTTCTGTTACACGATGAATTTTTCATTATGCTTGGGTGTGTAGGGACAAGAAACCTGATGAAGTATTCTCTTTGTCTCAAAGTGTGTCCGAAGAAGAGTGTTTAGAAATCCAGTTCCCCCATCACTCTGAAACACTTTAATGTGAGAAGAAAATTGATTTTTCACAAACACCTCAAATTTCATACACACATCAACAAATTCATATTTATGAATAATAGGGTAAATCCAAGTAAATCTCAAAAATTCATCCACAAAAAGTGCATAGTAAGCAAATCCATGACCAGATAAAATGGGAGATGGTCCTCAAAAATCATAATGAATCAAATCCAAAACATGCATAGCTATTTTTAGTTCTAAAAAAATGACAGTTTATGGCCTTTTGCCTCAGGAGGCGTAGGCATTAGGTTTAGGAAACAAAGAGGAAATACAGATTTCACCATTTATAGCTAACAAGGAAATGTTACTAGGGGACACATGTCCCAAATGAGCATGCCACAACTCAAAATAATCTCGGGATTCATTTTTCTTAATAAAAGAAAGTAATGCCTATTCACCATGATCTAGCACATATAAGCCATCTTCACTGTGACCTCTGCCCATGACTTCCCTAGTAATTTTTTGCTGAATCACAAAAGAACATTCATCAAAAGTAACTAGTACACCAAGATCTCTGGTAAGCTTGCTAATAAATAACAAGTTTTTGGTTATATAAGGAACAACTAAAACATCAAAAAATTGTAATGAAAGCGTAAGCTGAGAATCACCAATAGCAGAAATACATATAGTGCTACCATTTCCAATAGAAACAAAGGAATTACCATTGTGGGGGTGACACTTTCAAGGTTTGAAGCAGATGAACTCATATGGGTGGAAGCTCTGGAGTCAAGGTACCAGTCTGAGGTGATAGCGGTCGGCTCAAGCCAAAGAGATGACTGAAGCTGCTGAGCAAGATTAGAAGTCTCGGATGGACGCTGAACCAGACCAGCCACCTGAAGGATCATGACCCATTTTGTGACACCATTGACATTTGAGACCATGACCCCAGCCACCTAAAGGATGCCTAGAAAATTTTGCACGGCCACAACTTAGGAACCTTTTAGAACGCCATGCACGCGTGCCAGATGCGCCACCCTCAAGTGCTGCACCCACCGAGAAGTGGGTCCACGCACGGCCACTGGAGGTCGAATCTGACGCTGCAAACCAATTGGGCCGACTGTATATCCTCCAAAAGATGAATTTCCATGCAAATTTTTCAAAAACGCTTCGTGGTCCTCGTAATCAGAACCAAGGGTAGTAAAAAACCAAAAGAGTTGATCATCATTCAAAGCAGGGGCACCCAGACAAGAGAGTTGGTGGAAAAATATCTTAAATTGGAGATGCGAGTCGTGAACAAAACCACTTTTTTGAATAGCAAAGGCAGTGGAACGAAGGGATAGAATGTTGGACTTAATTTGATTCTGGTGGACGGCTACAAGATTTTCTCACATCTGCTCAGAAGTTGCATAATCATCAAGCTCAGCCAGCACCTCCTGAGACAGTGATGAGAACAGGAGGCTACAAACATGCTAGTCCTCGTTGAGCCAAGCTCTGCATGCTTCCAAAGCCTATTCATAAGCAGCTTTCTGATCTTCCTTCGTAGCTCCAGAAGAAGAACCAGTAATAGCAACATAAGAGGGGGAGGACGACATCAATTTTGATGGTGGGCTTGGGGGAGTCGGGAAGGGCTTTGTGTTATCGAGAAAACCGTACAGACCCTGTGGCTTGAGGTTGTGAACAACATGTCGTTTCCATAGCAGATAGTTGGTGGAAGTTAATTTAATGGTGAACATGTAAAGGAGAGTGTTGTATGAAAGTTTGGAGGATTCGACCATGGTGAGAAAGAGCAGGAAAAACCTGCTATGGAAGAGAAGAAGGAGTTTCTTGTTGAACAAGAAAGGGTGGGCGGCTATTTGAGAGGAGGAAAGAGACACAAACATGGCTTCCTTGGGGAGGATAGTAAAACCTATTCTGATACCATGTGAATAAGGTATTTCTCCATAGATAGATGTTTGTATTGAGTAGAATATATAGAGAATACCAACCCTAGACATACAATGTATCTAGATATATCTATATCAACTCATAATCCAATCTCAATCATATCTAATCTTTGATCTCATCTATACTTACAGTAGTTAGAGATATTGACGGTTAAACATGATTATTGAAGATCATGAAAAAGCAAATATATCATTACTGATGGGACGGAGGGAATATATTTTCTATCGTTAATGTTCATCACTAATAAAGATATTGAGGATGTTTAGGTCAGATTTTTTAAAAAATGTATGGAGCACATCCATTTAATGTCCAGAAAACAGATTCAGATTGGATACCTTTAACTTGTCTCGCTCCTAATAAATCATAACTCTCCTTTATAACTATTATAATCTTCTCGAGAGTAGTCTTTTCAGCCTTAAGGATGTAGTTATTTCTTGCTTTCCAGAGCATCCAGAAAGTCATCATAGTATATAGTTTATCAATTGCCTAATGTGTGGAGGATGAACCTTTAAAAGTTAAGTAGAAATTTCTCTGTGTACATAGATATTATATACAGGTTTGTCCAGAAAGTGATTGCAGAGCGGCAAGAAATAAAATAAAATGGTGGTCAAAAGAATATGAACTTTCGTATTTTGGACATTTCTAAGTGTAAAACTGTATGAACATTTTGTAAAACTATTATGATTTCATTCATCATATTAACAAGTATTTATGCAATGATTTGCTCAGAGAATTAGCAAAGCTATGGAAATCTAATCATATAATCAAAGACAGATTTACCAAAAATACATATGTACTCTAATACCTCCCCTCCACCCTCCACCCACCCCCCACACCCCACACCCCACAAGCTCATGGCGGTGGAGCAACATGGAGCTTGGACTGTAAAGTACCAAAGTGTGCAATGCCAACAGCCTTTGTAAATATATCAGTAATTTGATCAAGAGAACGAACGTGCCGAACAACGACCAGGGTACCATCCTCAACCTGCTTGCAAACAAAATGATAATCAATTTTGATATGCTTGGACCTCTGATGAAAGACATGATTAGCAGACATAAAGGTAGCACTCAGATTGTCACACAAAAGAATAGGCGGAGGTGACAGAGGAGCCTGAAGCTCAAGTAACAAATGTTGAATCCAAATCAGCTTAGTTGATGCGAAATCAATTGCTCTATACTCGGCCTCAGAGCTAGACTAAGCCTCCACATACTGCTTCTTCGACGACAAACTAACAAGATTGCCACTATAATAAATGGCAAATCCATGCTGAGAAAGACAGTCATCGCTATCAGAATCACATCCTACATCAGAAAATGTGACAAGACGATGATCTGTACAAGGATGAAGTGTAAGACCATAATTCAAAAAACCCTTCATATAACGCAGATTGCGTTTGACAGCAGACCAATGTAGCTCAGTCGAATTATGCATAAACTGACAAACACGATAACTATATAAGAAATCTCAGGACGAGTAATCGTAGCATACTACAAAGCATAAACAATACTTCGATAAAGGTGAGAGTTGCACACAGGGTCCTTGGACTGGGTGAGCCTCAACGCAAGCTCTGCTGGTGAGGCAATCGACTTTGCATCCAACATCTTGCTACACTCCAATTAGTCACGAATATTCTTTTGCTGAGAAAGAACAAAAGTGGACTTGGAACAAGCTTAATCCCCAGAAAATAATGTAAAGGCCCAAGGTCACGAAGTGAAAAGGCTTCATTTAATTTGCCAATAAAATCTGTGATGAGTGCGGAAGATGAACCAGTGAAAATAAGATCATCAACATACACCAAAGTATACAGAACCTGCTTGCCATTTCTACGAATGAACAGGGTAGTGTCAGACTTACAAGGAACAAAGCCATGAGCCTGAAGAAACAGTCTGAGCTTCATAAACCAAGCTCGAGGTGCCTGTTTAAGACCATACAATGCTTTTCGAAGAAGACAGACATGCAAGGACCGAGAACCATTAACAAAACCAAGAAGTTGCGCCATGTAGACTGTCTCAGAAATATCACCATTCAAAAATGCATTATTAAAATCAACCCGATGCAAGGGGCCAGTCAAGTGTGAGAGCAATGTACAAGACATGTCGAATGGTAGTAAACTTAACCACCAGACTGAATGTATCAACATAATCAACACCCTCCTCTTGATTGAAACCTTTGACCACAAGGCGCGCCTTATATTGCTCAATAGAACCATCTGCATTTCTCTTTATCATGTACGCTCACTTATAACCAACAATGTTAGTATTACGATGAGGCAAAACTAAAGTCCACGTCCCATTATGCATAAGGGCATCATATTCGACTTGCATTGTATTTTTTCATTTAGGTAACTTGGAAGCCTGAGAAGATGTTTTTTGTTCAGATAGAGTCACTGGAGAAGGAGGAAAAGGGTGACGAGAAGAGACAAGAGCTTTAGGCTTGAGGTTATATGTTTTGGAACAAGTGACCATAAAGGGTTGGATGTTATCAACTGCACAGAAATAAGAGGGAAAGTTAGGAGTGGGAACAGCCACGGGAAAGCCTAGGACCGAGGAGTGGCCGACGGGCTGGGGGCCGTAAAAACTGGGGGTTTCCAATGGACTGGGAGTAGGAGACACCGACGTGCTGGGAGCTAATGATGCTAGCGGACTGGACGTTGCAGCAGATGGGTTGGCCACAAGTGGAGGCATCGTGGTGGATGTGGACGGCAGTGTCAGAGCAGACGCACTAGGAGCTTCTGGTAGAATGGTAGTCAGGCGGACAGAGGGTGGCCGATCGAGCTGCAATGGAGATGGTGGGATGGGATTAAGGATAGGAGTTGACGCAGCTAACTTCAGTAAAGAGACATGTACGGAATCAGGGTTAAATAATGGTGTAGAAGGTGCAAGAGATGAGTGATTGGGATATGGGAATGTGGATTCATTAAAAAAACATGACTAGCTTGATGGAACATGTAAACACAGATAGCCTTTGTGATGAGAAATGTATCCAATAAAAACACACGGAGATGATACTCAAGTTTTTTTTACCGATATGGGCGAAGACAGGGATAACACAAGCAACCAAATGTTTTAAAAAATTCACAGTCAGGAATTTTATTAAAGAGCGACTCAAATGGAGATTTATGACTAAGTGTAGAGGATAAGGTACGATTGTGTAGATAGACAGAGGTGTGAAAATTGTGTTTCCAAAAGGTAAATTGAAGTCGTGCATGCGACAGTAAGGAAAAACCCTTCTCAACAATCGTACGATGACGACGTTCAGCAGCACCATTTTGAGAGTGTGTATGAGGACAAGAAAATTTGTGAGAGGTACCTTGGGTTTGAAGATAAGATAACACAGGACGATGTTCATCCCCCCCTCCCCCTCCCCCTCCCCCAGTCTGATTGAAATTGTTTAATTTTAGTACCAAACTAAGTTTCAACCACTTTCTGAAAAAGCTGAAATTGATGCAGAACTTCACATTTTTGTGCGATAAAGTATATCCAGACAAATTTTGCGCAATCATCAACAAAAATAAAGAAATTGTGATTTCCATTAAATGAAGAAACAGGGGTAGGGACCCAAACATCAGAGTAAACAAGATCAAAAGGAGTCTTACTAGACTCATGAACATGGGAAATAGGTAATCTATGGCTCTTACCGAGCTGACATGACTCACAAATGTTTTGTAAATTATTCAAAGACACTGGAAGCTTAAAGCGAGAAATTAAACGACGAAGAGATAACTCATGAGGATGACCAAGGTGCTCGTGCTAGGTTTGGAGGTCGGCGCGTGCACCAAGGAGAGCACATGAAAGGGTAGTGGTTGACTAAGGTGGTGAACTGAGGCGATAGAGACCATTCTCAATGGTTCCGGTTAGAAGTGTCCGACCTTGCTAAACCTTCACATAACAATGGGTAGGGAAAACAACATATAAGCATCATTATCTTAAGTAATATGAGAAACGCTGAGAAGGTTTTTGTAAATATCCGGAACAAAGAGAATATTATGCAAATGAATAGGCTTGTTAACAGATGGAAAAATAGAGGAGCCCAAGTGCGTAATAGGAAGGCATGTACCATTGCCAACCTCTAAGCCATCATTACCATTGTAATCAGAGTGAACAGGCATGTTGGAAAAGTCTGGAGTGACATGGTTGGTAGCACCAGAGTCAAAGAACCAATTCGGATCATGCAGTACAGAGGGAGGCATCAGATTGGCCTAGACATTGGCCTGGCGGGGCGGACAAGACGACTGCTGGCGGGACCTATTGGACCGGTTTGGCTAGTTAGACTGATTTGGATGCGGATGGGTCACCTTGAACTCTACTGTGTTCATTCGTTGCTAGCAATTGAGAGCATCGTGACCAGATCGGTGACAGATCGGCACTGTAGTGAGGTCCGAGTGGAGTCGTCGGCTGGAAGAGTTGACCAAACTGCGATATTGGCCACAAATTGAGGAGTCTGGCCGTGCATATCCTGCATGTGGGCTTCTTCTTGTAAGAGCATACCCATGAGCTAATGTGAAGATATATCCCATATACGAAGATTGAAGGATGTGGGAAACGCAGAATTCATCACATCGAGGCCATGAAAGAAGCACTCAACAAATTCATCATCGGACACAGTGACAACACTCAGCACGAGAATTAGAGAACGAGCACTTTTTCTCCATATGCTCAAGGATTGACAGAAAACTTTTTGGAAAGGTCTGAAGTTGGTGTTTGAGATGCATCAAGTTTGTGCGTGTTTGCGCATGGAACATATGCATCAAACGTAGTGACAGTACGAACAACATGAGGAAGTAGCGACATGGATATTGTCAACTACATCCATAAAAGAACTAAACGGTCCTTCTTCTTCTAAGAAACAAACTCCAAATTAGGAGAGAATGAGGCTTGCAGCTTGGTGGGACCAGTGGTGGGTGGCAGTAGTTCAGGCGGAGCCGAATTCTAAAGAAGAAATGAGTCCAAATCATAATCCACAATAGCGGACTTGATGGACTGGCGCCATATAGAATAATTATGGCGATCAAGGCAAAAATGGAGAATGGGTAACTGGAAGGATAGAGTACCATCGGAAGAGGCCAGATCAAGAGGATCTGCTTTAGTGGTGGAGATTTTCTTGGTGGGAGCAGCCATGGAGTCTGCGGCGGTAGTGATAAGGGGTAGGGGGCTAGGGTTTGTAAAAATTTTAATTCAGGAGAGAGAGAAGATCGGTTAGGTTGATACCATGTAAAACTGTATGAAGATTATGTAAAATTGTTCAGATTTCATTCTTATATTAACAAGTATTTATACAAGGACTTGCTTAGAGAATAAGCAAAGTTATGAAAACCTAATCATATACAAAGACAGATTTACCAAAAATACATTTATACTCTAATACAAAGCAATGCTATATCCCCTTTTTGTGATGATATCATCAAAAGGAAGAAACAAGTGTATCAATCTCCGAAGAAAAATGGAAACTTTACCTGGATAGATGGATTCCAAATTAACTGTAGTATTTCCACCACTGGATTCTTTGTCCTCGGAGCTTCATATGCACTTTTGACGCTAAATTCACCATTTATGTGAGGTTTCCAAATGAGTATGTTGTTGTGATTGCTTGTTAAGTATGGGAGTGGTCTTTTCACTCTTAAAGATGTAGTTATTTCTTTCTTCCAGAGCATCCACAAAGACATCATAGTACATAGTTTAACAATTGCCCATTGTGTGGAGGATGAACCTTAGATGTTTAGTAGAAGAATATCATGTCACAGATTAAATCAAAGATTCTATTGTGTATATAAATAATTTTATGCAAGTTTTTCCACAAACTGATTGCACAGTGGCAAGAATTAAAATAATGCTCCAAAGAATCTGAACTTTCACATTTAGGACATTTCGAAGCAATGTTATATCCTTTTGGTGATGATTTCATAAAAAGGAAAAAAAGGAGTTTATCAATCTCTGAAGAAAAATGGATATTTTACCTGGGATAGGTGGATTCCAAATTTTCTGTAGTGTTTCCACCACTGGATTCTTTGTCCTCGGATCTTCATACGCATTTTTGACACTGAATTCACCATTTACATGAGGTTTCCTAATGCATCCGTCATCATGATTTTTAGCGGCGGGGGTTTTGCAGTTTAGTGTGTGAGTATTAAATAGCAGAGCTATATGATGCTCCGACGGTGTACTACGGTGGAGAGACAGAGGTGAGCATAAGTACTGGATGACGTCAATCACTTGGAGGTGGGGCGGTGGGCTGGTGGTTGCAGGCGATGGCTGGGGTAATGGAGGGTGTGAAGAAGAAGAAGAAGAAGAAAAAGGGTAAAATAGGGGAATAAATATTCAGCTCTAGGTTGAAGATATTTTTTACATTTCAGATATGGTCAATGGCCAATTCCTTCAGTCAACTCTGGAATTAGACCAAAAGGTTATAACTTCACAATTCGTCATAAATTTAGAGTTATTTTGACACTTTCTCATTTTACAGTATTATATTGACATGTTTAGCCTAAAGTTAGAATTAGAAGTGTAAAAATCCCTTTTATTTATTGTATATGTACTTTATTTATATTTGTATTTCAAATATTTATCCAAGAAGAGACAAAGTTTAGTTAGCCAACTTAATTCAATCAATCAAATACAACACAAATTCACATGGGAGTTGGGCAAGTTACGACACAACAATGACGTGGAGAGAATGTGCGCCAACTTTGTTTTTTTACAGTATGATGACACTGCACCACACACAAACATGATACACCCACGGGTGTATCCCAGTGGTTGGGACATGGGTGGGAAAGCCAATAAACCTAAGTTCGATCCTCGGCAGTGGCAGTGTGGGGAGTTCTTGCTTTGGAAGGCTCCCTTGTGCGCACCGAGGCAATGCCAAGCCCATGGGTCCTGTGTTGGGCTACCGTGATTTACCTCTCATACGATGGCCTGGGTGTGTGCTGGTATGGGCCGCTGAGGGCGAGCGGATGATCACCTTTTGCCAACAAACATGATAATGTACATTAAATTATGTTCAGCTCAAAAATAGGGCATGAATACATCACGGTTGGTATCCTGATTATGACAAAGTCTTGTATAAGACTGTTTTATAGTGAGACTAAGGATTAATGTGCGATATAATGAGGTTTAATTAGAGATAGGGTACCAAATATAATTAAAGAAAGTTTGGGAGAGGAAGGAGGGATTTACGTGCAAATATTACTTTTTGGGGGGTGTTGGGCAAAAATTGTTGGGAAATTAATGATTCCGAGTCATAAGATTCTCATTAATCAAGAATTTGGGGAAATCCGGGGAATAATTATTTTCTTTATTTCTGCGCAATGTGTGGGTTTTTACTACCATGCTTGATGCTCATTTTCAATGCTTGATGTTTCAATCAAACGTTGTGATTTTTTATTCATAATCCATTTTTTCACTAAAATCATATGTTTTAAATTTAAATTTTGATCTTTTATTGTAAATCTTGTATTTGCATGTTAAATTTTTAACATTTTATACATGTCGACATTAGTGAGTGATATTTGACTATTTTAAATTTAAATTTATAATTCATACTTTCATTTTGATGGATGTGTTAGTTTTAAGTACGTCCTTTAAAAAATTGATATTGATGTTTCTTTCCAAATATTATATTCTTATTTAGTATATCCTTGATACTTCAATCACTTGCAATGTTTTTAAAAATTTTAGTACTGATGTTTTATTTTTTGATAGGGCAAACGACTTGGGAGGCCCTTGAACTCCCTCCATCGTCCTCTTTTAACCCCTTATCTTTTTTTTAATACTTTCGGTCCCTCAACTGATAAAACTGTTAAATTATGGCCCATTCGTCTAGTTAAATCGTCAACTTTGGTCAAAAGCGTTAAGATCAAGGGAAATTGGTTTTTCTTTCCTTTTCTCATTTTTCTTTTCTTCTTTTTCCTCTTTTATTTCCTTTGTTTCCATTTTCCTTATTTATTTTTCATTTTCTTTCCATTTTTTTCTTTTCAGGGTCAAAATGAAGGCTGGCAAAGGGGATCTGGTAGCCAGCGATGGGGGCGTCTTGCTCCAGCTTCCTCGGCCCGCCCAGCGGCCCCACCGGGTACAGCCTCAGAGTCTCCTTCACGACGGCTTGGAGGTACTCCAATTTTGGGATTTCAGAGTCGATCATTCGCCGGTCATTCGTCGGTCCTTACCTATGTACAGGTCCAGTTCTTTCTTCCCCTTTTTCATCACTTCCGGCTTGCTCACCGTTTGGGCGAGCGCCCATGTTAGAGTCACTGACGTAGGGTCGCTAGCGCTGGCGAAGTTAAAAGTTGAAACAAAATAGGAGATTTTAAGTGGAAGAACTCCCTCATCGTCTTCTGCACCCGGCTCGCTTCGCTTGCCCCAGCGGTGGGGAGGAGAGTAAGATGGTGGTGGGGAGGAGAATAGATGGTGTTGGACTGGCTGGCGAGGTGGCGGATAATAGTAGTGCTGGTGGCGAGGTGGCAGAAAAAGGGTTGCCATGGGTGGTGAGGTAGCAGCAGGTGACGGAGGACGGCAGAGGGGAGGAGGACGATGGTGGCGGGGAGGAGCTCAAAAACGTTGAGGAAAATGAATCCAAAAGAGAAAAGAAAAAGGAGAAAGAAAAGGAGAAAATAAGGAGAATATAAAAAGGAAAGAGAAAAAGAAAAAGAGGAAAAAGGATAAAAGAAAATGGAACGGAAATGTGAAATGTGAAATTACTAATTTGCCCTTAAAATTGACATTTTTACTGAAGTTAACGTTTTGACCAGACGGAAGAGCCACGATTTAATAGTTTTATCAGTTAAGGGGCCAGCTGTATTCAAAAAAAATAAGGGGGTAAAAGGGAACGATGGAGGGAGTTTAGGAGTCTCCCAAGTCATTTGCCTTTTTTGATATTATTGTTATGTTTTGATGTTTAAAATTGCGTACGTCTCCTAAAAGACGGTATTTCCATAAGTAATGAAAATATCAAGGTTTAAAGTGCAAATTAGAAGAAATGAAGACAAAATTTTTGGGTTGCATGAATCAGGTTATAAACTTTATAACTATTGCATAATAAATAAAATATTGCAACTAAGACCTTTTATATATTATTATTCTAATTAAATCTCATCCTTTCCAAAAATTTGCCTTTAAAATTAATGTGTATATTAGTGTTTTTATTTGTTTATCGATTTTTAATTTGATGTGTACTTTTTAGTATTTTTACTTGATGTTTTAACTCTCTTGTTTTGATGTTAAATATTCTAATCTGATGTTTAGTTCTCAATATTTTTTGTTTGGTATTTTACTATTTTTATTTTATATGTATGATGTTTTGTTTTATGTCTTCTATTTTAACTTAGTGCATTTATTTGATGAATAATTATTTTGATTTATATTTATATTATTTATATTTAATATTTTAATATTTATATTTGATAGTATAACATTTTTATATGATATTTTATTATTTTATTTTTATAATTTGTATTTAATATTTTAATGTTTGTATTTCATGTTTCAACATTTTTTTTAAAACACCCTAAGGTGGGGGATATTTATTAGGTTCCCCAAACCTATGAAGCACCAAAAGGTGTACAATAATGTTCTGAATATTACATCGGTAAGGCAACCTCATTGCCTTCAAAAGAATGATCTAATGGTAGTCATGGACTAGTGGATGAAATGTTAAAGAAAATTGTTTGCTAGGTCGAGGTCTGTAAGGGTAGAGTCTTCACGGATTGAGTGCTCGAAAGCTTAGAGCTTCGAAAGTTCGAAAGCTCAATCGGGGGGTTGAGTGTAGGATTAAGTGGTCGAGGTCGCCTAGGCTCCATGTGTGAGAGTTCCTATTTCGCGATGGCTCCATGTCTCGAGGGCTCCATGGCTCGAGAGGTCCATGCCTCGAGGGCTCGTTTCGAGGTCTCCATACATAACTCCAAAGCTCGAGGACTTCAAAGCTTGAGAGCTCCATGTCTCGAGGGCTCCATGTCTCGAGGGCTCCATGTATCGAGTGCTTCAGGGTTCGAGGACTCCAAGGCTCCAGGTTCCATGGCTCGAGGACTCCAAAGGTCGAGGACTCCAAGGCTCGTGGGCTTCAAGTTTCGAGAACACCGTGTCTCGAGGCAATGGGTCGAGGGCTCTTAAGCTCGCGGACCCCAAAGCTCGAGGGCTCTTATGCTCGCGGACTCCATGTCTCGAGGGCTCCATGTCTCGAGAGCTCCATGTCTCGAGAGCTTCATGTCTCGAGGGCTCCATGTCTCGAGGGCTCCAGGGCACGAGGACTCCATGTCTCAAGGCTCGATGCCCCTGGACACCATGTCTCGATGGTTCCTTGGCTCGAGGCTCCAAAGGTTCGATGACTCCAAGGCTTGATGACTCTAGGCTCGAGGGCTCCATGACTGCAGGCTCAAGTGCTCAATTGCACACCTGAAATGTATTGCCGTCGTTCGTCATACCACTTTGAAGAGGGGATGTTTATCTGATGGATGCTCATTCATGAATGTATAACCGGCCGAGGATAAAATTGTGTAGCAGAATAGAACCTGTAATGAACACAAAAATTTTCAGCAGTATCTATCCTATAATAAGAAGTTCATAAGTCCAGCCAGAAAAACATGTAACCGATTATTACATCTTATACAGCATGCTCTTGAGACTCATTTCGAATCCAAGGAATTCCACATCTATCCCGATGAAGGAGTCCCTTAAGAAAAGGAGGTGCTAAATTCAGTTCTAAATCACCATCAAAGTTATTTTCTAAAGCAAATTTTGCCAGGAAATCAGCTGCAATATTAGTCTCTCTAGGAGTATGCCGGATTGGGTGGATATGATGTTTCAAATTTAGAGATTGGCAAATGGAATAATTCCTCCATGGTGAGGTGTTTGGATTTTGAATACCCTGTACTGCAATTAAACAATCGGATTCAACCTCACATCTATTTAAAACCAGCTCTGAACATAGTTCATATCCACATTGGATAGCTTTCAATTCTGCATGTAATGGTGATGGGGAGTGAACAGATTTTGCCCTCATTTTAACCACCTTCCCCTCACAATTCCTAACTATCACTACTAGAGCTGAAAAACCCCCCCTGATCCATGTTGCATCTGTATTAATCTTGTATCCAGTTAGGGGTTTCTGCCATGTCACAACATTAAAAGTTTTCCTTTTCTTTTGTGTAATGTGAGGAATAATGTTAGCATGTGTCCAATATTTATGCTTATCTAAGTTACCTATCAAATTATTCACTGAGAAAATTTGATATATCATGTCTTTTATTTCATGCATACAAGCATCATTGGAGAAGGAGACGTTGTCAAACAGGATATTATTCCTTTTAATCCAAAGAGTCCAGATTGTTACAAGAAGGGCAGCGATGGTGATATTAGACTGAATTTTAGATTCTGCATTAAAAGAAAGGTAAAATTCAACTCTGCTCTTCAAATTTGGGAAAGATTTTTGCTGAATCTTTAAAAAATCATTTACACAGTTCCAGACAGAAATGGATGTGGGGCAAGAGTTGAAAAAATGATCTAAAGAGTCACTGTAAGTCTGGCACAGAGGACATTTGGATGCTAAATGGAACCCTATCTTTCTTAAAATGTTGTCAAAAGGAAGTAAACCATTCAGAGCTCTCCATAAAAGCACAGACATCTTTTTAGGAATAAAAGGTAACCATACCTTTTGAAAATGGAGGATGTTCAGCTCTCTGTCTGAAAATTTTGTATGCTGATTTGATGGAGAAGATTCCATTTGTGGCTGGCATCCAGATGAGTCTATCTTCATGAGTATATTCCACTTTAGCCTCCTGCAAAATTGAGTACAAATTGGTCGCCAAAAAAAGGCTCCAGTTGTGGGAGGATTGATGCTTTGTTGTTAATAAATGACCTTAGTGAGATGTCCGCAAAGGGGATATCTCTATCTTGAGGCCATTTATAATACAAAGCTCCCTCGCCCATCCAGTTAGCGTTCCAGAAGGAGCAATCACCAATACCATGTATTATTTTGGAGTTGCTATTTGCTTTTTCAGTAATTTTACAGATTCTAGACCATGTATGAGATCTTTTGTAAGACTTCGGGAGTGACCATAATAGAGAGGTCCATTGCGTGGAATTGAGTTGCAGTTTCCACCACAGTTTACATGAAAAAGCATCTACAATGGCCTTTAAATCTCTAAAACCCTTTCCATTTTCTTTTACAGGTACACTCATGTTTTTCCAAGATCTCCATTTTTTCCCCAACATTATCAGAATATCCCCAGAACAAGCTAGAAGCCATTTTCTCCATTTTTTTCAAAACTATTTTTGATGGACTCAAAACTGAAAAGGTATGGGTTGGGATAGAGAGAAGACAGTGATTAATTAGAACAATTTTACTTGCGGTGGAGAGCCATATGTTCTTCCAATTATGGATTGATTTATCCATTCTTTCCAATAATGGCTGGTAGTGTACCTGCAAATTTCTACCAAAAAATATAGGCACTCCCAGGTATTTGAATGGGAAAACTCCTTTTTCCATTCCCAGGATCCTTTTTACAGAGTTAACTGTAGAAGAATTTGTCCTATGAGATACAAATAATTCTGATTTTGAGAAATTGACCTTTTGGCCTGTGGTTTGTTCGTATGCTTTAAGAAACTTTTTGAACCTCTTCATGTTTCTAGGGTTGGTATTCAAAAATACTGCCGTGTCATCAGCATACATTAAATGTGAAACTGGAGCACAGCTCTTAGGTAGACTGAAATTCTGAAGGTACCCTGTGCTAAAAGGTTTCTTTAACCCTCTAGAAAAGGCTTCCGAGAGCAAATTGTAAAGGAAAGGAGAAAGAGGATCTCCCTGTTTTATACCCCTAGAGGATGCGAAGAAACCTGAAGTAACTCCATTGATTAAAACCGAAAAATTTGCAGCAGATATGTTATGCATAATGAGTTTAACAAATTTCCCGTGAAAGCCAAAGTGAAGAAGAATGGAATTCAGGAATGACCATGAGACTCTATCAAAAGCCTTTTGCATATCTAGTTTAACTATTAAATTAGGGACTTTAGATTTTCTAGACAGAAGCCTGGTCATCTCTTGCATTTGAAGTATATTGTCTGTGATTTCCCTGCCTTTAATGAAAGCACTCTGCTCAGGAGAGATTAGGATATGCATAAGTGGTTTAATCCTTTCCATAAGCATTTTTTAAAAGACTTTATTGACAAAATTTGACAAACTGGTCGGTCTGAAATCTGAGAAAGAGACCGGAATTGGTTTTTTGGGGATTAAAGTGAGCCAGGTGCTTGTGATGGCCTTAAGGATAAGGCCACCACTTATGAAATCATTTGCTGCTTCCAAAAAATCTTTAATAGTTTCCCAGAAGGATGTGAAAAAATGCCCAGAGAAACCATCAGATCCCGGAGCACTTGATTTATTTAGATCAAAGACAACAAATTTCAGTTCCTGGATATTGAAAGGTTCTAGCAGGAGTTGGTTTTGCTGCTCAGTAACCAGAGAAGGAATTTCAGCTAAAAAATGTTTCAGGTAAGTTCCTATTTTTTTAGGGGCGTCCTCATTAAGGAGTCCCTTAAAAAAACTAACTCCTTCATCTTTAATCAGCTGTGGGTCAGAAATCCAGTTACCATTTCCGTCTTTGATTTTACTGATTTTTTATTTAGCTCTCCTTTCCCTGATGGTATGATGAAAATAGCTAGTGTTTGCATCTCCGTGTTTTAGCCAATTTAGCCTTGCATTCTGTTTTAAGAAGATGTTTTTTTCTTTTTGGGATCTAAGAATTAAAGCTTTGGACTTGTTAAGTTCAGCTAAATCAGACTCTGCTTTGGACTGTTGAAATTTTATTTCTAGCTCACTGACCTCTGCTTCAGCTTTAACCAGGTTTTGATTGACATTTCCAAAAGTGTTTATGTTCCATGCTTTAATGTCAATCTTAAGTCTCTTAAGCTTATGCACTAATCTGCACATACCAGTAGCGTAGGACGGTAAATTCCAGTTTTTTCCACTAGATTTTGAAAGTCTTGTCTATTAGACCACATTTCTTGGAATCTAAAAGGCCTAGGTGCCATTTCTTCAGCAGATTGAATGGACAGCATTAATAGAGAGTGATCAAAAGTCAGTCTATTAAGAACTTGAATTGAGCTATTTGGAAATAGTTCCAACCAGCCCAAGTTGCATAGACCCCTGTCTAATCTTTGTAACAGAAGGTCTTTACATTTGTTCTTGAATCTATTATTAGACCATGTAAAGGAATTACCAACAGTGGGGATGTCATGCAAATCCAGTTTATTAATGAAGGCATGGAAATCTTTCATGCTTCTTGTGGGTGTGGATTTCCCTCCTTTATACTCTGATGCTGAGACCACAGTATTAAAGTCTCCAATGTAAATAGAAGGTTCCAGAGGGGGGTTTTCTAAATCATTCCAAAGAGCTTCCCTCAATTGTCTATTTACACTAGCATATATAAAATAACAATTCCAACTGGAAGATGAGTGAATATCTGTGATTCTTGCCTGCACAAATTGATCTGACTCTTTTAAACTGATAATATTAAAAGCATGGTTCCATAAGATCCATATTTTAGCATTTTTTGCAGGGTAAGCATTTTTGAAGCCTAGATTATGCATCAGAGTGAATATTTTCTTTTTTTCATGCCAAGGCTCTATCAAACAAAGAATAGCAATCTTGTGAGACAGCAAAAGTGATTTTATTCTATCCAAAGATGTTCCGTAGCCTCTAACATTCCAAACTAGCATGTTTCCTACTATGTTGTATTTAATCATTTAAAACATGAAGTGGTTGCTTTCTGTGAAGATCTAAGGTTTCTTGATTTAACAGCAAAGGCTTTACTGTTAATTGATTGCTTTTCCTGATTCTTATCAATTTTACCCGATGGTAAGATAGGTATTGGTTTGTGTATGCTAACCTGTGACCGTGAGCTGCGATCTTCCTTTGCGCTCTGATCAGTTAAAGCTTGAGCTCCCTTCTTTACCTCTATAAGCACTGGCTGAGATTGCAGCTTCGGTTCTTGTGTCAGCCCAGCACCTATGATGCTCGGTGGATTGTTGTCAGCCTCTGGGGTGACAAGTGTATTTGTTGCCAAAGAAATGGGGGGCTCTGTGTGTCTAACATGTGGGCTGATTTCTTCAATGGGGTGGATTTCTGTTGTGTCTGTAGTTATATGGGGTACTACTCCTTCTTGAGATTCCAGTGTTTCATGAAATATTTCTACTGCTTCCTCCTCTTCATCACCCTCATTTAAAGCTTCTAAGGTCTGAAAGGCATTTGAAATCCTAACAGTATTTTCTGTTCTTTGGAGGTCCTGGCTGGGTGTTAACTCACTCTGGTGTTTTTTCTTTCTCCAAAAGGTGGTGGTGATTGGCTTAGAGATGTCATCCAGTGAATAAAAGGAAAAAGTTCTTTTCTTATGTATACCAGGGAAGTTTTGTACAATACTATTTTTCAGTTGAAGTTCTGTCTTGCTTTGTTGTAACTGACACCCTACATCCTTTTGATTGGCAGTTAGACCTGAGGATTCTGCAACTTCTAATTCCAGTGTAGGCTGGGAATCTAAGGCATTAGAAGGTTCTACCTGATCTGTGGCTTTGTTTACCTTTTATCCATTTACTGTGGGATTCTATTTTTTCCTCAGTTCTGGGTGCAGGAAATTACAAGTAGCATGACTATGACCCAATATCCTACACTGAGTACAATACGAAGGCAGTTCATCATGTTCAATCGGGTACTCAGCTACCTTGCTATCTATTCCAACCACAATGGTTGATGGCAACTGAGACAGAAGGTCAATCTCAACACACACTTTGATTGCAGATGGCCTAGTCAGTGCACTAGTTGCAGCATCCATTTTAAGGAATCTACCAATCTGATTACTCATACCTATAATAGCAGATGTATTATAGAAATGAATAGGGAGTTTATGGATTGTTACCCAAGCTGGAACAACAGATGATTCTGATACGGGGGAGAAGTCCGGAGACCATTTCTGGACTTTCATTAACGAGCCTTGAATCATCCACTGTCCCTTCATCCAGCATCTCTGATAATCCTCACTCTCTTGAAATCTGATAAGCACATGGCGGTAATCCATTGATCCCAACTGGAACTTTGATTTGAAACCTATAGACTTGAAAGCGGAGTGAAGAGTTTCCATTGATGGATTTCCTCTGTTGAACTTTCCGACCAACGCATTCTGATAGTGCGACGCCAATATCTCGCCTTCCTCCGATGGGAGGATAAAAGCAATTTTGCCCTTATATTCAGTGATAGGGTGAAGATTAGGCGTTTCGGGTAAAGAAGTGAATAGTGGAGAGGGTTTAGCATTCAGAGCTATCCAGAGGTGAATAGTGGAGAGGGTGAAGATTAGGCGTGTCATGTTTCAACATTTTCATTTGATGTTTCATTATTTCAATGTGATGTGTATTTTTATTTATTTTTACTTGATATTTTGTTATATTTGATGTTGACGCATTTTTCATTGAGCACAAGCATACAAGGAAGATAATTGGTAAATGTCGTCATAGTTCAGGTTTTTATTTTCTTAAGACTCGCAATTCCAGCTTTTTAGGAGAATTACGCTCTAGGAAGCTCCATGCTTCTTTTGAGCAGTGGAAATCTTGCATCAGTCATGTGTCTCATGATACTGTTCAGTTATTGAGTCGACGGGGCCTTATTTCTATCACTTCTGCTATGCCTGCATCTGTTAGTTTCCCTCCTTGTCAGATGGCCAAGAGTAATTTTTTTCCGTGTTCCACTAATGACAAGCGTGCTACTGGTTTGTAGGGATTGACCCATGTTTTATCTGCAGGTGGTTTCTCTTACTATGCCATTTTCATTGATGATTTTTTATGATTCACATGGTTTCTCCCAATGCGGCATAAGTCAGATTTCAATGACACGTTTATCTAGTTTCAGAAATTCGTTGAGACCCAGTTTTCTGCTAGGGTTAAAAATTTTCAGACCGATGGTGCTACGGAGTTTACTAATCACCAACTTCAAGCTCACTTCATATCATGTGCCACGAACATAAGTGGTGGTTTTCTACACAATCTTCACGGCTTTGATGTGTCCATTTTAGATGGTTATTTTGGGCTTTTTAGGATTAGGTTTTGTGCAATTTTGTGCTCTACATGTGGCATTTTGCCTTGAAATCATCTAAGGAGGGATAAAGGCGGCTTTGACGTTTTTATCACTTTTTAGATGATTTTGTGTGACAAGGTGATTTGTTTGAAGACTTTGAAGATTTGAAGACTTTGAAGATTTATCTTTGAAGATTTGAAGATTTGAAGACCTTTACATTTGAGCTTTGTGAAGATTTGAAGAAGTGAAGAGATGAAGAAAGGAGAGCAAAGCAACGGATGAATGATGATCCGGGGTTCTCAGAATTTTCCGAGAAGAATCAGCCTTCAAGAGTGGCACCATTGGATTCCTCTTCTCGAGCACTATAAAATCGACTACAAGAACTCCCGAAACGGATCAACGGTTCACCCGGAGGAAGCAAAACAAAACAGGACTGCAGTTTACTGATTTGGTCGCGACTCGCGACGAAGCTCATCGTGACTCGCGACGACAGCTTAAAATCAGCCCTGTAGCAGCGTTTTCTCCCCTTTTTCTTCCCCCTATAAATACCCCTTCACTCCTTCTTCTCCACAAGTTTTTTCCCCTTTCTTCTTGCATTTTAGGGCTTGAAAACCCTTGGTTTTCTTCTCTTTCTTTTCTTAGTTTTTGTAGTTTAGTTATGTCTCTTGTTATTCTAGAGTAGTTTTTGTTCTTGGGAGCAAAGGATTGAAGCTTCCATTATCTATGTAGCAAGAACTCATTTCTATCTATCTATTTGGTGTTTTTGCTATTGTGCTTTTATTGTGCTTTGAATGTTAATTGTTGATTCTATTAATGTTGTTGAGAGCTTGATGATATGAAATGCTTGGATGAATTGCTAGCTAGGGTTTGGGGGATTTGGGTTAATTTCTCCCATGTTCTTGTTAGTAATGTGAGAGTATGATTTAGAGCTTTTGATTGTGTTGATGGATTGATAATGTGCTAAACGAATGTGATTGATGTTGAACTCTTCGTCATGTTCGTTTGTGTAGCAAACGAGAAGAGTTATATGCTCGTGGTCTATGAGTGGTCGCTCTTGACTAATCTCGTGTAATTGCATGAATTGGTTAAATGCTTAGTCACGGTGTAGTGGTCATAGGCATTGCCAAGCTTGTTGGTCCTTCGTGCTAAATGCCACCAATGACACCTTGAGTCGTGGTCGCGACTCGGGAGTCATTGGTGAGGTTTGACGAGAGATGTGGAACTCACTCTCGCAAACTACGAACTAAGAAGGATAGGAGTTTAGTCTCCACGACAAGTAGTTGAAGTATTGAATAGATGATTTAAATTCATTCTTGAAGCATTTGTTATTTGGCGTTTATGTATTCTTGACGGTGTGTTTCACTGCATGTGTGCCATGAGTTGTTTGAGCATAGGTAGTGCTTCTGTGGTTGAATTGTTTAGGTGTAGGAACGTGACGAATTCCGTAGCGCCTTTGCATGAAGATCTATGAGCATGAACTTAGAACTCCTTGTGATGTGTGTGTTGTGGTACTTGCTAGATGGGTGTGTGAGTGTTGGGTCCTGAATGCTATATGATGGAATGTGTGAATGATTCGATGAACTACATTAGATGTGGAAGTGGATATCCGTTGCCCCCAAGGCATTTTATCTTTGTAGTTTTAAAACCCTTTTCTTTAGTTTCGTTTGATGATTAGCATAGTCACTTGACCTTGCTAGTTATCTTGTCTTTTTATCTTTGTTAACTTAGGAAACCAACCAACCAACCCCCCCCCCTTTTTACTTGCTTTTAAGTGTGTGTAAATATAGTTACTCCTAGCCTAGTATCAACCATTTGTGCTTGATTGCTTAGGAAGATCCCTCTTCTCATTGGACGACCCCGATTTGCCGCTATCTACCTAGTTGTAGAAAGTAAGCAAAAAGGGCTTATAAATTATCTTTTGCACAGCGGGCGCGACGACCGCCCGCCCGTCAAAATAAATTACCAAGAACTCAAGCAATACCTACTCCGAACAAAAACAACCACCAAGTAGTGGAAAATAAAAACAACTAGCCAATACACAACCAAATACACCTAAATACTTAAGAATAAACGCCTCTTCCCCGGCAACGGCGCCATTTTGACGGGCGGGCGGTCGTCGCGCCCGCCGTGCAAAAGATAATTTATAAGCCCTTTTTGCTTACTTTCTACAACTAGGTAGATAGCGGCAAATCGGGGTCGTCCAATGAGAAGAGGGATCTTCCTAAGCAATCAAGCACAAATGGTTGATACTAGGCTAGGAGTAACTATATTTACACACACTTAAAAGCAAGTAAAAAGGGGGGGGTTGGTTGGTTGGTTTCCTAAGTTAACAAAGATAAAAAGACAAGATAACTAGCAAGGTCAAGTGACTATGCTAATCATCAAACGAAACTAAAGAAAAGGGTTTTAAAACTACAAAGATAAAATGCCTTGGGGGCAACGG
Organism: Rubia yunnanensis; assembly: GCA_037428765.1. NCBI lineage: Eukaryota > Viridiplantae > Streptophyta > Magnoliopsida > Gentianales > Rubiaceae > Rubia > Rubia yunnanensis. Next base: position 69,072,281 of record CM075063.1, read on the forward strand.
ATATCCACTTCCACATCTAATGTAGTTCATCGAATCATTCACACATTCCATCATATAGCATTCAGGACCCAACACTCACACACCCATCTAGCAAGTACCACAACACACACATCACAAGGAGTTCTAAGTTCATGCTCATAGATCTTCATGCAAAGGCGCTACGGAATTCGTCACGTTCCTACACCTAAACAATTCAACCACAGAAGCACTACCTATGCTCAAACAACTCATGGCACACATGCAGTGAAACACACCGTCAAGAATACATAAACGCCAAATAACAAATGCTTCAAGAATGAATTTAAATCATCTATTCAATACTTCAACTACTTGTCATGGAGACTAAACTCCTATCCTTCTTAGTTCGTAGTTTGCGAGAGTGAGTTCCACATCTCTCGTCAAACCTCACCAATGACTCCCGAGTCGCGACCACGACTCAAGGTGTCATTGGTGGCATTTAGCACGAAGGACCAACAAGCTTGGCAATGCCTATGACCACTACACCGTGACTAAGCATTTAACCAATTCATGCAATTACACGAGATTAGTCAAGAGCGACCACTCATAGACCACGAGCATATAACTCTTCTCGTTTGCTACACAAACGAACATGACGAAGAGTTCAACATCAATCACATTCGTTTAGCACATTATCAATCCATCAACACAATCAAAAGCTCTAAATCATACTCTCACATTACTAACAAGAACATGGGAGAAATTAACCCAAATCCCCCAAACCCTAGCTAGCAATTCATCCAAGCATTTCATATCATCAAGCTCTCAACAACATTAATAGAATCAACAATTAACATTCAAAGCACAATAAAAGCACAATAGCAAAAACACCAAATAGATAGATAGAAATGAGTTCTTGCTACATAGATAATGGAAGCTTCAATCCTTTGCTCCCAAGAACAAAAACTACTCTAGGATAACAAGAGACATAACTAAACTACAAAAACTAAGAAAAGAAAGAGAAGAAAACCAAGGGTTTTCAAGCCCTAAAATGCAAGAAGAAAGGGGAAAAAACTTGTGGAGAAGAAGGAGTGAAGGGGTATTTATAGGGGGAAGAAAAAGGGGAGAAAACGCTGCTACAGGGCTGATTTTAAGCTGTCGTCGCGAGTCGCGACGAGCTTCGTCGCGAGTCGCGACCAAATCAGTAAACTGCAGTCCTGTTTTGTTTTGCTTCCTCCGGGTGAACCGTTGATCCGTTTCGGGAGTTCTTGTAGTCGATTTTATAGTGCTCGAGAAGAGGAATCCAATGGTGCCACTCTTGAAGGCTGATTCTTCTTGGAAAATTCTGAGAACCCCGGATCATCATTCATCCGTTGCTTTGCTCTCCTTTCTTCATCTCTTCACTTCTTCAAATCTTCACAAAGCTCAAATGTAAAGGTCTTCAAATCTTCAAATCTTCAAAGATAAATCTTCAAAGTCTTCAAATCTTCAAAGTCTTCAAACAAATCACCTTGTCACACAAAATCATCTAAAAAGTGATAAAAACGTCAAAGCCGCCTTTATCCCTCCTTAGATGATTTCAAGGCAAAATGCCACATGTAGAGCACAAAATTGCACAAAACCTAATCCTAAAAAGCCCAAAATAACCATCTAAAATGGACACATCAAACCTCCCCACACTTAAACCTTACTCGCCCTCGAGTAAGAAAAGATTCAAGCACACGGAGGAAATGACATATCCACATCCTAAAAACCCTAAAATGACCACATAAAATGGCCTCATCAAACCTCCCCACACTTAAACCTTACTCGCCCTCGAGTAAGAAAAGATCCAAGCACACGGAGGAATTCATATGGCCATATCCTAAACTAATCCCCCAAACAAAGCCTCACAAAAACTCTCAATATCATAAATCCCAAAATAAAAGCTCACATGAGAATTTTTCACACACACATCCCCAATCCTAAATCTAACCAAACCTACTACTTATCAATTCACTACCCATAAAAATATTTCACAGCCCAGAATTGATATTCCCAGAATCCAATGACACAAGATGAAGTTAAAACCATTAAAGAGGTGTAAGCACATACTACACCGAATGCCAATATATCAACCAAAATCCAATGACATAAAATGAAGCTAAAACCATATAAGAGTTTCAAACACATGCTTCACTAAATGCCAATATATCAACCAAAAACGAAGTATAAAGAGATCAAGAATTTCATAACCATACTTCGTTTCCTAACCCACTAAGCTACCCAAACCCAAGAGGTCTATAGATGTTGAGCTACCCGATCCATCCGTGTGACAACCGCAACCTTATGACTCCAACGCCGGCAAATGAGTGAAATCATATCATTCTTCAATTTCTCTCAATTTCTCTCATTTTGCCTAGGAGCTCTTTCGAGTTTTCATCCTAGCCACACATCATGTTTCTTTAGCTCACATCTCACCTTTTTCCGCACATTTTAGCCTCTCATTTTTGCCTAGGCCGCCCTTTAAGGGTTTTCGACTTATCCGGGCCCCCAATGTTGCCTAAGTTGCCCTCTCGGGTTTTCAACTTAGCGGGTTTCTTTTTTTTCTTTTTCTTTTTTTTTAATTTTTTTTCTTTTTGTTTTTCTATTTTTTTCTTTTTTCTCATGTTTTTCCAATGAAAAGTAGCAAAAAGCATTCCAAAACAATCTAGCATGCATATGAGTCCTCTAACCCCTCCCCACACTTAAAACATTACATTGCCCTCAATGTAAACATGTAAGGCAAGAACAATAAAAATCAAGGTAAGGGGATAGAGTGACACCCGTGTCTCCGCAAGTCACCGGTGATATGGCGCAATCCAAGCACTTGTATGGTCCCGAAATTGGTTTCGGAACCGGAAGAGGGAGCAAAGATGCCGTAGAAGAACTCACCCCTCGAGAAAAGCATTGTCTCCATGGCGCCGTTTGATCAAGACTAACACCACGAAGAACACATTAAACTCACAAGTACATAAGGATATGTAATACTAGGTTTAGCATCAAGAGTTAATAACCATAGTATTTTCAAAGAACAACCAAATCACACCCAACCAACACTATAAGAATAATCATGAAAAATATCCAACATATATTGACATGTATACAAGCATCATTATAGGATATGCACTTACGATCACAATGATGTAGTCGACATACTACAATCAACAAATGTACTATAAGGATGCAAGAATGTTCATATGTCAACATATGTAGGATGGTGGAGGAATGAGTGGGTATGTGGTGGTTCTTGGGAGTGTTGGGTGGAGAAGAAGGTAGGATCATGCAATGTTTAAAATCATTTGGAAACTTGGAAGCTTGGAAATTTGAAATCCGGGCTCAAAAAATTTTCAACAGTTACTGAGCACGTCGCGACTCGCGACGAGGTTCGTCGCGACTCGCGACGAGGTTCGTCGCGACTCGCGACGAGCCTCGCGAAGTCATCGCGACTCGCGGAAAGTTGAGTCCGAGAGCTCAAAATTTTCTTAGCTCGTCGCGACTCGCGATGAAGTGTGTCGCGACTCGTGACGAGCCTCGCGAAGTCATCGCGACTCGCGGAAAGGTGAGTCCGAGAGCTCAAATTTTTCTGAGCTCATCGCGACTCGCGACGAAGTGTGTCGCGACTCGCGACGAGCCTCGCGAAGTCATCGCGACTCGCGGAAAGTTGGCGCTGGGAGTGATTTTTCTCCCCTGTTCATCGCGACTCGCGACGAAACTCATCGCGACTCGCGACGGCAGGTTATCCCAGGCTTAAAATTTTTCTTTTGCTTACCAACTATCCAAGCTTTCTTCCCTCGTTCATTGATCTCGTTCCTTCATCTCCTTCATTGCAATGCACTTCACTTTGCTACAACATCACAGAAAAACAAGCCATAAAAAGAACAAAACAAAACAACAACAAAAACAAACTAAGAAACACAAACTAAGAAACAAAAACTAAAAGAAATGCCGAATTTATTTAACGTCGTCGGCACGATGAAGCTCCGTATGTTTAAGGTCGTCGGCACGACCGTAATGTTATCCGTATGGTGAAGGCTTGAAGCTCTTCACCATGAGCATCCAAAATAAGAGAGGTGGGGGCACAAAGCTTTCAAGAGGAAAGTCTTGTGGAGGTGGAGATGGTTCAAAGGGAATTAAGTGGTTAGGGACCTTGGGATAAACTTTTGGCTCCTCTCTTGTTTCCCTCAGAACTTTCGAAAATATTAGAGTTGGTTCACTAGGTGGGAGAAGGGGTGACAATGCTAATGGATGTAGCACTATCACCTCTTCCTCCATTTTTCTATCCTCTACAACCAACTCCTCATCCCTTTCAAACTCAAAATCATTTTTATTGGTGACCTCACTCACCGAATCATCGAGTTCAAGTTGGGATGGTGTGTTTTCGGAATCACGAGCTTCCATGCGGGCCAATACCTCTAATATGTTCCTCACATGCCCCTCAATGGCCTCAACACTAGAGGAGAGCTGGGTATCCGGCTCCTCACTAGTAAAGGATTTCAAGTTTGCTATCCTATTTAAGACATCCTCACGTGTCAAACTTGAACTTCCTTGTTGGGCTTGGTTTTGGGGTATGGTATAGGGTGGTGATGGCCAACTAGGTAGCTCGTAATATTGGTTTTCCGGCTCATTCTCATACCACAAATCCGGACTACCACTCCATTCCAGATTGTAAGAATTGTGGTACGGATACCATTCTTGAGCTTCTTGCCCTTGAAAACCAATATCTCCTACCTCTTGGTAGCACTCTTCATAGTACCCATGGTTTTGGAAACCAAGGGTTCTTTCTCGGTCATAGTGCTCTTCCCACAACAAAGGGCAAGATTCGGTAGGATGATCGGAATGACACATCCTACAAAACCTTGCTTTTTGAGCCTCTCTTCTCATCATGAGTTCCCTCAAGGTGAGACGCTCCATTAAATTTTATTTTTTTTTCAAAAGTTCGGAATCATAGTGCAAGGATTATCGATAAAATAAATTACCAAGAACTCAAGCAATACCTACTCCGAACAAAAACAACCACCAAGTAGTGGAAAATAAAAACAACTAGCCAATACACAACCAAATACACCTAAATACTTAAGAATAAACGCCTCTTCCCCGGCAACGGCGCCATTTTGACGGGCGGGCGGTCGTCGCGCCCGCTGTGCAAAAGATAATTTATAAGCCCTTTTTGCTTACTTTCTACAACTAGGTAGATAGCGGCAAATCGGGGTCGTCCAATGAGAAGAGGGATCTTCCTAAGCAATCAAGCACAAATGGTTGATACTAGGCTAGGAGTAACTATATTTACACACACTTAAAAGCAAGTAAAAAGGGGGGGGGTTGGTTGGTTGGTTTCCTAAGTTAACAAAGATAAAAAGACAAGATAACTAGCAAGGTCAAGTGACTATGCTAATCATCAAACGAAACTAAAGAAAAGGGTTTTAAAACTACAAAGATAAAATGCCTTGGGGGCAACGGATATCCACTTCCACATCTAATGTAGTTCATCGAATCATTCACACATTCCATCATATAGCATTCAGGACCCAACACTCACACACCCATCTAGCAAGTACCACAACACACACATCACAAGGAGTTCTAAGTTCATGCTCATAGATCTTCATGCAAAGGCGCTACGGAATTCGTCACGTTCCTACACCTAAACAATTCAACCACAGAAGCACTACCTATGCTCAAACAACTCATGGCACACATGCAGTGAAACACACCGTCAAGAATACATAAACGCCAAATAACAAATGCTTCAAGAATGAATTTAAATCATCTATTCAATACTTCAACTACTTGTCGTGGAGACTAAACTCCTATCCTTCTTAGTTCGTAGTTTGCGAGAGTGAGTTCCACATCTCTCGTCAAACCTCACCAATGACTCCCGAGTCGCAACCACGACTCAAGGTGTCATTGGTGGCATTTAGCACGAAGGACCAACAAGCTTGGCAATGCCTATGACCACTACACCGTGACTAAGCATTTAACCAATTCATGCAATTACACGAGATTAGTCAAGAGCGACCACTCATAGACCACGAGCATATAACTCTTCTCGTTTGCTACACAAACGAACATGACGAAGAGTTCAACATCAATCACATTCGTTTAGCACATTATCAACCCATCAACACAATCAAAAGCTCTAAATCATACTCTCACATTACTAACAAGAACATGGGAGAAATTAACCCAAATCCCCCAAACCCTAGCTAGCAATTCATCCAAGCATTTCATATCATCAAGCTCTCAACAACATTAATAGAATCAACAATTAACATTCAAAGCACAATAAAAGCACAATAGCAAAAACACCAAATAGATAGATAGAAATGAGTTCTTGCTACATAGATAATGGAAGCTTCAATCCTTTGCTCCCAAGAACAAAAACTACTCTAGGATAACAAGAGACATAACTAAACTACAAAAACTAAGAAAAGAAAGAGAAGAAAACCAAGGGTTTTCAAGCCCTAAAATGCAAGAAGAAAGGGGAAAAAACTTGTGGAGAAGAAGGAGTGAAGGGGTATTTATAGGGGGAAGAAAAAGGGGAGAAAACGCTGCTACAGGGCTGATTTTAAGCTGTCGTCGCGAGTCGCGACGAGCTTCGTCGCGAGTCGCGACCAAATCAGTAAACTGCAGTCCTGTTTTGTTTTGCTTCCTCCGGGTGAACCGTTGATCCGTTTCGGGAGTTCTTGTAGTCGATTTTATAGTGCTCGAGAAGAGGAATCCAATGGTGCCACTCTTGAAGGCTGATTCTTCTCGGAAAATTCTGAGAACCCCGGATCATCATTCATCCGTTGCTTTGCTCTCCTTTCTTCATCTCTTCACTTCTTCAAATCTTCACAAAGCTCAAATGTAAAGGTCTTCAAATCTTCAAATCTTCAAAGATAAATCTTCAAAGTCTTCAAATCTTCAAAGTCTTCAAACAAATCACCTTGTCACACAAAATCATCTAAAAAGTGATAAAAACGTCAAAGCCGCCTTTATCCCTCCTTAGATGATTTCAAGGCAAAATGCCACATGTAGAGCACAAAATTGCACAAAACCTAATCCTAAAAAGCCCAAAATAACCATCTAAAATGGACACATCAAACCTCCCCACACTTAAACCTTACTCGCCCTCGAGTAAGAAAAGATTCAAGCACACGGAGGAAATGACATATCCACATCCTAAAAACCCTAAAATGACCACATAAAATGGCCTCATCAGGCTTCACGGCCTACATCGGCCCTTGACAATATTCACAGTCTACCCCACACAAGAATCCAGGGCCATGATAAGAATCCACGAGACCTTCACGAGGCAAAGCCCCAGGCCATGACAAAAGCACCGGATCGTGAAGCAAGGGGATGAAGAGTTGAAGAATTTGGCTAAGTATGGAGCTGGTCAATGAAAACCATCCTAAAAAGTGAGAAGACTTCTGAGCAAGACCACAAACTGCTCACAGTCTGTGAAAACCTTCACGGGCCGTGACAAAATTTCTGAGCAGAAGCCACAAGCTTTTTGCGGTTCGTGAAAACTTTCACGGACTGTGGGAAAACTCTGAGCAAAAATTGCATGCTGCTTGCAGTCTGTGAAAACCTCCATGGACCGTAGCATGATCCCAGCTTCATGGACCATGCCAGATCCCACGGGCTGCAGCTATGAACATTCATGGACCGAGGCAGATCTGGCATCCCGTGGCTATGCATGCTTCATGAATCGTGGCATCCGTGCTGACCCGTGAAACGTTGGCAACTGACCTAGGGTTTTACTATTTTTGTCCTATTTTGGGCCTATTTTTAGGTCCAATCTCCTACTACTATACATATGACCCTAGTTTACTCATTCAAGGAGGTTGGATCATTTTTTGGAAACACATGGAGAGGAGAGAGCTTGGAGAGAAGAAAGGAGTTCCTTTTGTAGGTTTTGTAATCTTTTCTTTTCTTTTCTTCTTGCTTTGTCCCAAAGATGTGGAATTCAAATCTATATTTGAATTCCATATATAAGGAGTAGTTAGATTATCTTGGGAATCATTTTGGCACTTGGTATGTTCTAAATGCTTTATGAGATTCATTATATCTTTGTTTTTATGATATTATTATGATTGTTCATGAATGTTATAAATGCATGAGTAGTACACCATATATAGGCACACACTTTGGGATATACTTATGTATGGTGCAATTATTTATGACCTCTTGGGAAGAGAAACCTCTATGTTAGAATGGGTAGGGGAGAACGCGTCTGCGTGGGTGTGTGCACAGGGGATTCGAGAATGCTCTGACCATTTTTCTGTCGTACCAGTCTTAGTTAACTTCGTAACTGTTGTCCGAGAGATTGCGGGTAGATATAGTGAATAGTAGCAAGCTAGGTGTTGTGTTGAAACCCTAGTATCACAGATAGGTGCCTACGTACCTTGGGCCTAGCGTATATAGGATCCGAGGGAGGAATAGTTGCATTTATGGTGGAAGCCCAAAATGTAATAGCACGGGAGAGAAACAGACCTACAACGATGGTCTGACCTCGTTGTACTCCCTTCATTACGATGGCGGTGCCGATGGAGGGTTTAGAGCGCACCCACCGTGACAGGGTTGGGGAAGTGTATGTCATCGGCCACACCATGTGTTGTGAACACACTGATAGGTCTTTTGTATGTCTATATGTGAATGAATTGAGGATTAAAGAATTAGAACTACCATGTTGCTAAATGATTCCTAAATGCCTAGTATAAATAGTTTACTTGTTTGTCAATTGCATATTTGTAGTTGTTAGTTGAAAACACTAACCCCACCCCCCCCCCCCCCCACTTGCATGTCTACACTACTAGTTGTTCATTTCACTCATGCGGATTGACAACCCGCACGAGGTTGTGTTTTAATTAGTACTTAAACCCTAGCATCCTTGTGGATGAACCCAGGGCTTGCCACTTACTACCCCTTGGTGGCTTAGCTGTAAGAACGGGTGTAGAGTATAAATCTCTATCTTTGATCAGTAAGCCCCTCGAATCGTATTTTAATGATAACTGGGTCGGGGTAGGTTAAATTTTAGCACTATTTTTGGGGATGCTTTTCAGTTCAAGTATTATTTGAGCATGACATGTTAGTAGAGTAGTTAGTAGTGTATTTTATTGTTTCTCTTTTGTTTGTTTTGTTTGCTGCGAGTGGAGTTTTGGTCATAGTTTCCTTGTTACTTTGATTTTTTTTGCTATTATGACATTGGAAGGATAGTGTGACCCTAGTTTATGGTACATACCCATACCAAAAATCAAGGTGTTTTGCATTCTCTAACTAATTACACGGGTAATCGAAGGTGAAGGAGAAAAAGAACTAGATCGGAGGCTCAACCTAGGGGTTTGAATTTTGAGGAATCATCGCACAAGATGGCAGAAGATAACCGCACTTTGAGAGAGCTTATAGCCTCGAACATAAAAGAACCAACCCTTATGTATCACATTCCCACCTTTGCCTCCAAATGTGACTTGGGAGCAGAAAAGTGGGATGATACATTGCTTTCCTACTTTCCACGGTATGGCAGGAGAGGATCCGAACAAACATTTTTTAGAATTCCATTTGGTGTGCACGAATATGAAGCCGTCGGGAGTGTCGGAAGATGATTACAACTTGAGAGCATTCCCATTTTCACTGCAAGATGGAGCAAAAGATTGGTTGTATTATCTACCACTGGGTTGCATTGGGTCGTGGATGGAAATGAAGCAGTGATTCTTGGAAAAATACTTTCCAGCATCTATGTCGCTCGGGTTGAAGAAGAAATTGTCCAACATTACTCAAGGAGCGACCGAGAGCCTATATGATTATTGGGAGAGGTTTAAGAGACTCCTAGCTAGTTGCCCCTACCACTCATTCAAGAAAGGAGATTTGATCTATTACTTCTTTGAAGACCTTTGTGACAAAGACATGAGGATGGTAAATGCTGCATGCGACGGTTCTATAGCCAACAAGAGCCCGAAGGATGCGATGGCACTTTTTGATGAGATGGCCAATGAGATGCAGCAATTTGGAACAAGGTCTAGGGTTAAGGTCTTGGATGAACCAGCACACACACCAAAGTTGGAAGAGCAAGTCCAAGCTCTTACATCTATGATGAAAGAGCTTTTTCGAGGAAGGTGCACCAAGTCAAGATGTGTGGGGTTTGCAACCTCGACCACCACTCCAAAAAATGCCATGAGGTCATTGGTGATGTGCAAGAAATAAACTCTATGGACTGTAACAACCAGGAGAGACCTCAATTTGCTAGGGTTCAACAATCCGTAAAAACAAGGCGAAGTACGACCGGACCCCTATGCAAATACATTCAATCCCAGTTATAGAGGCCACCCTAATTTCCAATAGAGGGATGACAATCAACCTCAAGGATATAGGGATGGACAAGAACCACCTCGACCTTATCCTAGGGGTGAAGGTCCATCCAACAATCATGTTACACTTTACAAGTCGGATAGGGAGGAGATCTTGGATGCCATTGGTCAATTGGGGAAGAAACATGAGATCTCCGCGGAAAGAAGTAGGAAGGAAATTGAAGACCTTGGTACTAGAACCTTCTCAAGTACTATGAGCCTTGAGATTCAAGTTGGACAACTCGCCACCTCGGTGAGCCGACTTGAAGCAAAAGAGTTTTGCAAACTACCATCCCAACCGGGGGGTGGATCCAAGAAATGTGAGTGCACTCAAGCTAAGGAGTGGGAAGGAATTTCGCGAAACCGAGAAGAAGTTGACACAAGAGGATGACAAGTTAGTGGAGGTCACCAAAACACATTTCAAAGAAGAAGAGATAGTTTCAAGGAAGCACCCTCCAAGACGTAGCGCACGATGGAAGTGCAGCCCCAATCCTTTTGGGAAGACCTTTTCTAAAAAATTCTAGGACTAAAATTGATGTCCACTCGGGAATCTTGACTCTAGAGGATGACATAGACAAAGTGGAATTCAACATTTATAAATCTAGGCATGATTCAACAAATCATTCTCTTATGTGCAAAGGTGTAACACTTTTTGATGAGCATGGTATTCTTGAACCTTCTTGTGTTACCAATGAGCAAGAATATCTTGTTGATAAGTTTGTGAAGGACCCCGATGAATTTCATGATTTGTTCAATGATATGCCCGTACTAGATTATTTTTCTATGCTAACCAAATTCCAGCGGGAAAAGGGAAGCGTAGAGGATTTGATACCTCCTCGACCTCCTCCTAACCCTAAAGTGACATTCAAGGAGTCAATGTTGGCAAAGCAAGGAGAGACATTTCTAGGTGCCGACAAGGGCTACAAAGGTAAGCATGGCTCGTTGTGGAGACCTCTCCACAACGATGTCATCGTGGGTAGAGTCGCCGATGGCAATTCTGGAGACCCACCGGTAAGTGCTTCAAATTAGAATGTGTGAAGAGGAAATAAGTCGTGATGACGACAATAAATATACAAGGTTTTCTTGTTACAAGTAGTGACTGGGTAGAATTTTCATGTCTTGCTTGAAATAAAGGATCCTTTGAATGAAATTCTTGCTTGATTTGGAGATCTAGATGTGAAAATGTGTGATTATGTGTAGATGGAATAGATTTTGATGGGTGACATAGTTTTCTTTCAAAAGTTTAGAAAAAATAAGGAATAGTGAAAAATCTAGGGTCTGCTTAGTGACAATGGTTGTCACGAAGGGTAGGTCTCGTGCCATGATGTGGCCACAAGACTCTATCTCATGAAGGTGGAAAAACTTGGAAGAAAATTATTTTTGTCAATTTTGATTTTCCACTCCCCCCCCCCCCCAAACTTGTCTAAAAAATGTAACTTTTCGAAAAGGAAGTTTGGATTTTAAAATTAAAAATGCGTTTTTATTCAAGAAGTGAGATTTCCTATTTTCTTAGGATTTTTTATGCAATTAGTACTTCCAACATTAATTGATTCTACCACGATATCTAGAGACTCGTCGGTCCACTTATGGTTATGCGGTTTATCTTGGTGGGAATCTGATTTCTTGGAGTGCCAGAAACAACCCAATGTTTCTCACTCCAGCAATGAGTCTGAATACCGTGCTCTCGCCAACACTGCTTCAGAGGTGGTTTGGCTCACTCATTTGCTTCGTGATCTTCGGGTTCCGCTTAAGGGTTCTCCATTGCTGTTATGCGATAACAACAATGCTATCTTTTTGGCTCAGAATCTGGTGGTGCATAAGCAGGTAAGCATATCGACATTGACTATCATTTTGTTCGTGAGTTGGTGACATCTGGAAAGTTGCGCGTTGCTTATGTTCCGACTTCTCTTTAGATTGCGGACATCTTCACCAAAGGGCTCTCTCGTCCGCTGTTCGAGTATTTCATGTCCAAGATGTGCGTCAGCGAGCATCCGACGCTTCGCTTAAGGGGGTGTTAGGATAAATCAGATTACTGATTAGATTCTGATTTATTATGATTAGAGTTATCTTCTTATCACACCTCTATTGTACTCACTATATATTCAGTCATCAATAATACAATTCCTGATGCCAAATCATTCTATCATGCCGCCATACAATTATTAAGTGTTTGCGATTGTTCCTCCGTAGCTGAAATCCTACCGAAATGAATTAGGCGAGTGAGACGATTGTTGGTGATGATGCTGAAAGGCCTTTGTCAGGTTCCCACATCGGTGGTTGGTAGAGTTACGACTAAATATATAAGATAATGGGGTATCCCTACATAGTACCAATTGGTTTTATAATAGGACCCATGATTCTAATATGATATCATAGCCCACTAGCTTGTGACCCCTTTATATCTATGTTTGCGTGATATTAATACCAATGCACGTGAGGGGGCGTGTTAGTGTCCCACGTCGATGTTTGACAAAGTTACCACTAAATAAATAAGATCATGGGTCACTCCTACATAGTACCAATTGATTTTTTGATAGGAGCATATGATTTTAATAGCTTTGAAATCTTAGAGATGGGGTGTCTTCTAAAAGGCGATGAAGAAGAAACGAAGAACAGTCTCCTCAACGTAGAAATTGGTGGGGAGGAAGAAGAAGAAGATGGTGAATGTGTGAGCTTAAAGAGTTTACTACGACTTTGTGTGACAGAGAGAGGATTGGAGGAAGCTAGCATCGAGGATAATCGCTGCTCGACAGTCGTGAGTTGACGAAGAACAAGATTCATTTGGTCATAACTGTAGCTCCGTCTTTCAATGTATTCATGAATTTTGATAAATACCCCGAGCATAAAATAATTATAAATATAACAATAAATTTGATTTGCCTTTATCTTTTATTTTCATTAGCCCTTTGTCTTATCATGAGACAGTCTTGCAGAGTTGTAGTAGCAAACTCCCAGATTAGTAGACAAACTCCCATATAATATATATTGTTTGTCCATAACTCCATGCATACCATTGTGCTATGTTATTACGTTCTTGTAGATTCATCTTATCACATAGTTCTCTCAAACCATCAACTTTCTTTTAATCAAACTTTCTTCCATTTTCATCTTCTGAATGTAAAATTGGGTTAAAATTACCCACAAAAATCAAAGAGTTTAAGAGACATGAATGGAGAGTATATGACTGAGCAAGAGTTTTAAGAACTGTACCCAAAACTAAGTGGATTGTTATTTCATGCGCTGTATTTTAATGTATTACGCCATGTATTTATATATTTTTAATATAATGTGTATATAAATTTTAATTAAAAACTAATTAAAAACAATTAAACCTTAATTTAATTTTGCCAATTGAGGAACCCAATTTCCGGCATAACCCCGTACAATTTGTCGGCATTTCACTGAGAATCATTTTGGGCTTACTTTGTCGGCTATTTTCATGGCTGGGAGATCTAGTTTTCCGTCGACATTTTTGTCGATTTTAGGCGGCCTAAATGTAGAGGGGAGGGATCATTTTTTCTGTGAGCTTTCACGGCTCCTTTTCCGACCCTGCTCTCGTTTCTGGTTCTCATCGCCCCGCTCCGACATGGCTCTCGTTTCCCCCGCCCGGCTGTCGCTCCGCCCAACTCTCATTTCCTCCCACTCCCCAGCTCTCATTTCTCCCACCCAACCCGACTCTCATTTCCCCACTAGCCATTGGATGGGAGGGTTACCTTTTGGCTCGCGTCTGGGTAACGAGAACTGGCGACAAGAGCCATGAGGAAAGGAGGGTTTCCGTCGCCAAAAAAATGAGGGGGCGAGATTAGGGGGGTAGGCTTGGGTGGGGATATGCTAGAAAAATGAGTGGGCAGGACTAGGGTTCGAGGGCTGAGGACGGGATGGTTTCCATTGCCGGAGAAATGAGCAGGCTGGACTAGGGGCTGGGCTTAGGTGGGAACAGCTGGGGTGGTGAAGTGGCAGCAGCACCACCTTCGGCCAATAGGAAGAAGACAGGTGGAATGGTTTGAATCCCAACGAGTAGCAACGACAGCACCACCTTCAACCAATAGGAAGAAGACAGGTGGAATGGTTTGAATCCCAATGAGTAGCGACAGCACCACAACTGGCCAACGAGGGGCGAGGAAGAAGACAGGTGGCCTGGTTTGATTTCCGACGAGTAGCAGCGGCACTACCGACTACCTACAAGGGACAGGGAAGAAGAAGATTTGAATATTTATTTTTTTTCTTATAAAAATTAAACTAAAATAAATATTATACAAGTATAATACGTATTAGGGCATGTTGTAGTAAAGTACAGGGCATGATTTAGCAACACCCAAAACCAATTGCCAAACCACCTTAAACTGTTATTTCTTACAGGCAAATTCTACATAGTACCACTAATTTCTAAACATCAACGTGTACGACATTTTACTCCTAACTTAAGCAAACAACTACCTCCAATTTCCTAAGCAATTCAATATCAGACTCTACTGAGCAAAGTGATTTCAATACGTGGGCCGAGCCTAGCAACCAAACATTATGATACAAACTGGGGGGATTAAGGTATCTTCGTAAAGGTTACTTCACTCAGTAAAAAATTAAATGGCCAACGTTGTACCACCATGGGAAAGCTTCACTACATGCAAGGGCTAGCCAAGATAAATAGGCTTAGAAAGAACTCGTAAATGTATATATCTTCCTTATTGGGTTGTCACACTCTTCGCAAGATTCCGTGGCTGGTCGACATCATGACCTCGAAGAACAGTAAGATGATAGGCCAGCAACTACATTTAAAGAGCAGGAAATAGTCAGAATTAACAGTCATGTTTTACTAGTATAGAAAACTAGATATAACATACAAAGCGTTCAAAGATTTAAATCACCAACACAAATAAGATACAGGTTCGTGAACGGTGACCACCCCAGCCGAATCAAATGAAATCATGCATGGTTGGTTATACGAGGGTGAATAGAGCAATGTCAACTTAGCACATTCTGATATTTATATTGTCCCCCGGTTTCCCTTCATCATATAATAAACATCTTAATAGTTATTTACTTATTAGAGATACAAATTGACTGAAATTCCTCATCCCAGCAGGATTTTCCTCAACAATTGCATCCCTCATAATTCCTAGTCAAAATCAAACTTATTCTGCTAATTTCAAAAAGTCCAGAGCATGCTTAGTCCAAAGAAAAGGGAGAGCCATGTCACCACTAGCTTTCCAAAAAAAAGAGTTTTGAGTTATTTTAGCATTGCAGAATGTTTCAGAATTACACACAAAATGAATTAGCATATAGATCAGCAAAATGCTTTGAAACAATAATTGGACGCAAGTGTAAGAGTTTGTCTGAGGATTGGCAAAAATCAAGATGGGCGGGGAGAATAGATATAAAGCCAACATAAGTCATTTAGTTTGATAAATATCCAACACAACAAAAATATGGCAAAAATTACCTGGAGCGGAATTATGTTAATTACAGGCTGCAGACAATCCACAACATGAGGAACTTCAATTACTCGACACGATCCACCAACTGATACAGATGCCCCCTCACCCTTTGAGCACATCACTACTAGTCTGCCTTTCCGAGCATGAAGTTGCTGAATAACTGATTGTTGCTTGCTGCTCGTAAAAGATATGTTAGAAGCACAAAGCCAGAAAGATAGTTACCAGACAAATCGTTATGAACACCAAGAGCTAACCTGAAGCAACCATCATGAGTAGCAATTACAACGATTGGGAGGTTATGGTCTACCAGAGCCAAGGGACCATGTTTCATTTCACCTGCAAGTATACCTTCACTATGCATTAGAGCAACCTCCTTTACTTTCAAAGCGCCTTCTAATGCTGTTGCATAATTGTATCCTCTTCCAAAGACTAAAAGTGATTGCTCATTAATCAGCAGTTCTGCAAGATCTTTCAATTCCTGGTCAAGTATGAGAACCTCTTTCACTTTGCCTGCCAGTTTTACACCCAAACCAAACAGAATAAAACACTTAAAAGATGACCAACACAAAGACACAACCCTAACTGCCAAGGCAGTGAAAACATACTCGGCAACTCAATTAGACCATCTATTATAGCTTCTCTTCTAGCTTCGTTTGAGATCGTGTCACCTCCAACAGCAAGAGCCAACATAGCCATAACTACTATTTGGCTGGTGTATGCCTGAATAAGGTAGAAATTTTAGGATACATCAACACAGCACAGAAAAGTAAAAGGATGAGTGCAAATCACTCACTTTGGTACTTGCTACACCTATTTCACAACCAGCATTGATATGTACTCCGCAGTGTGTTTTCCTAGCAAGTGCACTTCCAACGGTGTTCGTTATCCCAACACACAATGCACCATTTTCTAAAGCATAATCTAATGCTTGCAATGTATCTGCAGTTTCACCAGACTGACTAACGAATACAGCTGTATCTTCTCTGTAAATTGGACCTTGCCTATCCACTAAATCACTAGCAACCTCCATGGTTACAGGAACACCTGAATATACAGAGGAAACAGTTAAACAACTTGTAACATAGGAACTTATCATCTGTACAACATGGTAGAAAAGAATTACCAGAAAGTTCTTCCATGAAAGGGCGAGCGGCTAAAGCAGCAAAATAACTAGTACCACAACCAATAAAAACAATTCTTCTGCTTCTTCTGATGGTCTTTATATGATCTTTTAGCCCACCTAAAAGGACACTTTTGGCTTTGCATGACCCTCCACGGATTAACCTCCCCCGCATTGTTGTCGTTAAGGATTCAGCTTGCTCATGAATCTCCTTTTGCATGTAGTGCTTGTATTTCCCTTTATTTATTTGCTCAACCTCCATCTCTAGAACAGATAATGCACGTTCAACAGAAGCTGGTCGAGCAAGTGACCGTTTTCCCTTAGTTTGTTCAAACTTGAATATTGACACACCTCCATCCTGGAAATATTAAAGCCAAAATGATAATACATCAACAAGTATCACAATACAAATGTAGCTCATATTTTATTGCTAAACTTTAGCTACTCTCTGAAATTTAAAATCTGAAATGTGAATACAACAAATACGAAATATTTAGGGAATAATTTGAACACCTCAAACCAAAAAAACGATAGTACCTTTAAATGAATGACTTCATCATCCTCAATAACCAAAACCCTTTTTGTGTGCTCAACAACAGCACTAGCATCACTAGATAGGAACAATTCTTTGGGATGCTGACTCTTTGGAAGAAACTTTCCATCATTAAAAGATGCTCCATTACTCCCCTCATCTTCAAGGTCCTGAGTAATTGCAACTTACTCATAAACACATGTTCAAAAGAACATTCTAGAATACTGAAAAACAAGAAGGTGCTTCGATGCCGTTTCAGTAGTTTTCTTACTCTTGTTTGTTCTTTCTTACATCAGTGAAATTCCACGAATCCACAAAATACCTAGAAACCTTACATTTTCATGTGCTCCTAATTTATGCAATCACCTTATGGTCCCTCATCAGAACACAACCTAGTAATAGTAGAAATGAATGCAGCACCAGGTCATCTCTTTATAATAGTCCATTCTTTAAGACACTTACTGGTTAGTCAATTCAGATAATAGAAAAAGAAACTAAAAGGAGAAGATCTCAAAGAGAAATAAGCAAACCAGGATGACAAATCAAACTCTGTACTCTCACATTTGAAAATATTCACATATCTTTACCATGTCTTACAGATAGTGACATCATGTTGAAATGAAATGGTGTTATAAATGTAATAGAACTGACGAGGAATGGGAATGGAATTTCAGTAGTTTATTTTCTAGAACGCTATTCACGTAAACAGCACCAGGAATAGTATTTCATGGTTTTAGAATGTTTTTATTTGTTAGTTTTTATTTTCAGAATGGGTTAGATATTTTAAGAATAGTTTGGTATTGTTTCCTTTTAGTTTTTAGGAACTTGTTTTGGTTCTGGTTTAGGAAAATTAGAAGGGAATTCCGTTTCGTACTAGGATTTACTTTTCTAGCTATAAATAATGTATCCTCGGGGAGGAATGGAGAGAGATTGAGATTAATAAATTTTCTTGAAATTTACATCGTGATTATGAGTTGTGTGATGCGGCTTAACTTTTAGGTGCGTCGCCTAGAATACCCCAAGGTATGACGCCGAGGGTTTAGGAGTGATTCCTAAGTTTATCTTTGTTTTCTTAAGTTTCCGCAGATTTTTCCTTACCTACAGCCATAAACTTATACTTTTTTTACCCTAAATGCCAAGTTCTAAACCTAAGATCCGTTCTAAACCTACGCTCCGTTGGTGCTGCATCAAGAACTTACTCCAGGTAGAATCAACAAAATTTATCACTATCAGGAAAATATTGCTGTAATAAAAAATAAAATAGGCACAAGTGGTTCTGGTAAAGAATCACACTCAGGAAAATATTGCTGTAATAAAAAATAAAATAGGCACAAGTGATTCTGGTAAAGAATCAAGAACACTTGCTCGATCAATGTTGTTCCGAAAATATTGCTGTAATAAAAAATAAAATAGGCACAAGTGGTTCTGGTAAAGAATCACACTCAGGCAGCCTTACACATTATCAGCAATGATGGAATAAGAACATAATCAACCCTAATACTAGATGAAGATATGCACTTACTTTAACACCAAGGAGTAATGGACTTCCACGTTTGCAAGCAATTAATTCATTGGGGTAATGCCGGCTTTTAAATATAAGAGCATAAGCTCCTTCAAGATGGCGCATAACTTCAAGAACAACTTGACTGAAAGTTACACTCTGATCACCTGCATCAAAAGTTGAACACTCTCTCAGAACTTTCCACTAACGATTCACAATCTGCATTCGGCTACGTTCAAAGATGAGGACAGCAGTTAAGAACTTAAGATGGCTATGAAAGCTCCTAGTGCCATATTCATCCCAGGTAACAAAAATTTATCACAACAGCATCTACAACCAGCAAGTTAAATAAATCATTACTTTGAGCGACTACTACTTTTCTATTCAATTTTTTTTCACCTCAACTGATTCCTGGAAATTCTAGTCAGTGATAGTGGAAGATAGACACAATAAGGCTCAAAATGTTCATAATTTTCATGTGGCTCCCCTCCCTGTAAAGTGTAAACCCAAATGGTAAAGGATAACTGATCGTTGCACATCTGGTCGCTGCATGTACTCTAAGAAATTACAACAAGACTAGTTCACTAACAAGATGAAAAAGAAACACACACCTCAGTAGAAGTAAATGCCAATATAATTGAAACAAGACATCGTGGTAGACAAGAATTACTAACATGGGGCTAGGAAGACTAATAAACTGATTAAACCTTGCTGTAACAGGGAAGTTATCATGGAAACAGGAGAAAAGGCAGACCAGAAGAGTTGAAGAATTGCAGTGTGCAGAACTCTTTTTTATTCTTCCAAAATTTACCTTCTTCATTCGCTTTGTCAAAGACAAATTTAGCTAGCTTTGGAATGACTTCAGTGTCTGTATCGGATACAAAGGTGAATCCATGTCGAACTAAGGTCTCTTTTAAAACCTGTAATATGATGGCGTTAATCACCAATAGAATAAATTGAACCAACAACAGAACGGGAATTAAATCTGTCTCAGAAAATAACACATACTTATTCAAATTCAGTAGTAGTAAGACATTTAGAGCCATTGTCAGAGAGGTTTATAAGCATATTAACTGGTATCTCACCAACCATTGTTTATTATTCATTGCACGCCGCATATACTTCAAAATTTTCGATTCACAGAGATACTAGAAAGGCACATCACGGCAAGGAAAACAGAAGTAATTAAAATTTTTAAAAAATTGTTTACAACGATATATGAAGGCACTAGTCAGTAGTGACTGGTAATAGCTTCTTATTAAATAAAAAGTTCCATGCAACTTGGTCGTGCAATGTATATGCAAACAAACTTCCGAGACAGGATAAGTCTGTGCAAACTCAGACAACTGCAAACACGCTATCATCAAAACACACTGGGAAAGTGCAAAAAGGATTTATAAATTTGAAAGATGCATTACATATGAAGCTGAAACAGCCTCAATATATTAAACAAGCCAATTCCAGGCAATCTTGTTATTCTTTATCCTCTATGACAGGCAGCATCCACTATCCATGAAACTCCAACACAGCGTGAGGCCAGCAATTAGAAACATCAACGATCCCAGAACTGGCAAGCATATGAGTTCTCAGAATCAACCTCTAAGTCATAAATAGGGATGTTTTCAGCACTAAACACTAGACCATACTTACATTTATAGTCATACACATTCAATCAGCCAGCAATTACGTACCCGATATCAGTGTTATGTAAAAAAATAAAATAGAGACAATTAGGTCAAAAGGGAAATCTCATTACCATATTTTATTCAACACGAGGTGGATGAAATAAGATTAACATAGTTATTTGACAGAAACACGATCAGCAGTAATGTAAAGCAGACATTTTTCGAGACACTGCACGAAACAAGGAAATACAATAACTCTGCAAAGACTAAAATGAAACAGAACTTGCTGGAGATGAGAAACCTCATAATTAGTGATGATGCCGTTATGAACAACGAGGAAATCATTGGCAGCACCAGAGCTCTGCGGGTGACTATTTCTTGGAGCAGGCTCACCATGAGTAGCCCATCGGGTGTGCGCGATCCCAGCATGAATGGGGAATGGTTCTTCCAAGTTTAAATCAGTCTCAGAGACCTCTGAAACAACAAATATGATACTTTCAATCCAATAAATCATTCTAAGCATTGAATATCATACATTGAGGGATCCTAATCCCATAAATCAACAATACTCATCTTAATTCAGCATTTTCACAATGCACACTCGTAATCTTATTATTCTAATATTATTATATGTATGGCAACCCAAAAAAGGGTTGAAAAAATGGTAACCAGAAAGAAGAAGGAATTTACCGTGGTAGACGGATTTGACGAGTGATTCGATCTTGCCTTCATTACGAAAGACGAGAGGAGGCAGGGATGTGTCGAGGACGGGGGAGGTATCGATGGAGATGCCGGCGGAATCGTAGCCCCGGTACTCCAGGCGACGGAGGCCACTAAACAGGACTTCCAAAATGTAACGGCGTTCCCGGTTGACATTATAATTCAAGTAGGCGAAGATCCCGCACATTGTACCCTTTTCTCTCTCTCCCTCTCTGCCTTTGTGAGTTGAGTAGACACAATGGGGTGAAGAAAGAGAACGTTTGAATTGAACAGATCTGCATTTTTAGACTGGTCAACAAACCGGGTCGCAACTATTACGTACTACTAACCAATCAAATCAAATGTTTAGCCTATCACTACACCATTACTCTTTCCCACGCGACAACTTCGTCCTTTTATATTGATAATCTTTTCTCACAACACAATATTGTACTCCCTCCAGTTTTGTTTCATTGGCACACTTATTAAAAGTGGTATTTTTTTTAATTGACACTTACTATTTTGGGCAAGTTTAAGATTTTTACATCCACTCATTTTACTTTCTCTTCTTTCAATTCAATTTCATCAACTCATTTAGCATCTCCTCAATTCTAACACCAAAAGAGAGGTGCCAATGAAAAAAAATGGAGGGAGTATAAATTCTAGGGTAGGGTGTAAAATAACATTACTCCCGTCCCAAGTTAAACTGCAAACTTCACTTTATATCACTATTTACTGTCCAACGTTGATCACATATTAAATAGATAAATAATAATATTATCACATGTTATATGGTTGAATTCATCGTAACAAGTAGTTTCTGAAAAGTAACTTTTTGTTTGCTATTATTATACGTAGTTAAATATATTAAGGGTTAAATGAGTTATTGATGAGCGTGGAAAAAAATTCTGTGCAATTTAACCTGGGCTAGAGGAAGTATTAATTTTTGAAAGTATGGATATGATCATGTAAAATCTTAATACTCCCTCCGGTCCCTTTATAATGACTCCAACTTTTGGGCGGAAATTTTTTTCAAAAAGACAAATAAATTGTAGACATTGTATTGGAAGTATTAAAATTAAATGGGTGGATAAACAATCTAGCATTTACTAAAAGGGGAATGAGTCAATATAAAATAACTATCCAAAAAAGGAATGTAAGCCATTATATTAGATGACCGGAGGGAGTATGTGAAACTAACCTTATGTTTTATAAAATAGTACAAAACACTATATAATAAGGATTTTTTGATATCGGTATCAACTGGAGATATTTCTGTAATTATTTTGACTTTCTTTGTAAATCACCATATAATAAGGATTTTTTTGGTATCGGTATCGCCCAGGGATACTTCTTTAATTATTTTGACTTATCTATTTTGAGAAAACGACACCTTTCTGCCGAACAGTGTTGCTAAGCTTCTTTGTTCCTCTTCTTCGTCACCCTTCTGATTTCCTCCTCTTCTATGCTCCTCTTCTTCATCGGCGTAATTATTTTCTTCCACCACTGCGAAGAGAAGCATTTAATCGAGGACCAGTGATTAGGTTGTTGTGGTTGTTGGATTTTACCTAGCGCCCTTGCTAGGTTAATTTTGGGAACTACAACGGGCCTATGAATCAAAGTGTGCCAAATCCAAATCCACATCCAAATGGCCTGGTCCGGCAGCGGTAGCGGTGGTGGAGGGCGGCACTGGCCATCAACAACCTCTGCGTCAACTTCAGGGAAGAGGATTCAGAGGGAAGTGGTGAAGAAGAACATGGAGCCGACTCAGAATAGCTCTGTCGGACCCAAGGGGGCAATCTCTATCATTGGATTGCTACACATCTTGGTCTTCCTGGCAATAGCTCATAATCCGCTTTCTTAATCTTCTCGAAGTTGAAGTTTTTCTTATGGGTTTTCTGGATATCTTGAGAGTTTAGTTTTCAGCTACAGTTGTTAACTTTTGACTCTGATTTGTTGCATGATTTGTTAGCTCGTAGATGATTGGAAAAACACCAGATTTTAAGTCGTAGATGATGGAAAAAACATCAGTTTTTCAAGTGTTATAATTGGAGCTGGGTTGAGGCTTGTTGGAAGGTAGCGAGCTAGAAGAAGGTGGTGGACCGGTGGCAGCGTAGGGGTGGTCTAGCGGTGGTGTTCAGCGCTGGGGGTGGTGGGAAAGGGTATTTTTGTCTTTCAAGTTTTTGCTTTAGGCTAAAAGGGCATTTTAATCATTTTCAGTCGGTCAATGGCTGGAAATGGCCAGTCAATGTCGAAATAATGGCTTTAGCGTTATATTTGCACTTATGTATAATAGGTAGGGTTATATTTGCACTAAAAAACAACTCAGGGTTATATCTGTAATTTCTCCAACATATAAGGTTATATTTGCATATTACCCAAACTAGAAAGAGACAAAATCTACATTATAACTAGTTAGGGTTTACCAGAAGACTAAGGCTTCTATATTTAGTAGTAGAGAATTAGGCATAAAGATAGGCCCAAAATAGGCCAAAGTTAGGTCAAAACCCTAGTCACCCTTTCCCTCTAGCCGTTGAAACTTTCTCGAAGAAACTGCTCAAATCCATGAATTTTCTGGAGATGGAATTTAATGCATTGGATAGGCTCGGAAAGACGAAGATTTCAATATATGATAGAGGGAAATTGGAGAAAAATTGAGAGAGTTATGACAAAAATGATGAGAAACTTCCGCTTGGCGCAGGCCGTCACAGATGATGCGGCACATGGCGTGTCCTTGATGGTGTGTGGCGCGAGGTCTAGTGCGTGGACAGATCTTCATATCAAGAGGGGCGCGAGTCCTACTGTGGGGCATGGATCTTCATGTCGAGCAGGGCAAGAGGCTTTGCACAGGCCGCGTCTAACCCCTGGCAAGGGCCGCATCGTCTCCTGCGGGGTGCTGTTAGGGTTCTGAAAGTTAAGGTCCTGATCCACACTCGTGGCCATTGGTGCGGGACATGGTCAGGAAGACTTCTTGCTTAGAAACTTTGGGGCAGGCCGTGTGATTTCCCACACCCCCGCAGCTGGTCTTGGCGTATTGAGTTTGGAACGACGTGGGAAACCGAAAATGGAACGTCCCGCACCCATACTTAGCCTTGTTGAGGGGTTCTTCGCTTGGTGCTGGTGGCCCGTGGCCTCTGGTGTGGATTGCGGCATAGCCTCGCACTGGTCTTCTTGGTGCAGGCCATTGGTGCCAAACCATGCACGGTCCGCGCCGATCCATTTATGCCTCGACTGGCTTAAATTGTTTCCTTCACTACGGGTGAACTGTTTGTCCAATTTGAGAGTTTAAATAGTCGGTTTTATAGTTCTCGAGAAGATGGATCCAATAGAACCAGCCTTGAAGGCTGATTCTTCTTGGATCGTTCTCAGATTTTGGCGCAACATATAAAACAACGATTCACCGTTTCTGACTTGGCCATTTTGAACTCCAATACTGCCTATCTTTGGCTTCATTCTACCACGAACATGATTTAATATCGGTGGCCTTCATCTTCTACCATTCTAGAGTTGAATGACCTTCGATCTCTTCTACCGTCCTTGCGAACGATCTTCAATATCTTCTACCTCTCTTATGAACGGCTTCCACATAGAATGTAAACAAACAGTACCCACAAGTGACCTACTAAAGATGATCACAAGGAAGATCAAGGATCTCATGGATAAAAGATGTCTATTAGTACCAATTAAGGCTACAAAATGCGGGATTTAGACAAGAAAATCAAACATGATCATCTAAACCCCTACTGATCCCCAAACTCAACAAGAATATATCCACTCTTGAGAAGGATGGGTTTGTTTGGTTCATCGCTCCAAAAGTGAAAGATAAACCTAGAACGATGTGGCAACCCATCCATCGTGATGTGGTCACCAATAGTGTCAAGAATTGTGATTCCGTTGACCCACCAATCCACTCTTTTTAGTTTGAAAGATTGAGGGAAAAAGAAGTCGTGAGGACGACAATAAAGAAACGTTATATTTATTTTTCAATTAAATTTTTTTCAAAGTTTTAAAAAATTTTAGGGGTGAGTTTGATCTTGGTTGAAATATTTAGGTAATTTTAGTCATCTATTTTTGTGTGTGTTGTGGTGGACCGCTCCAGCAAGTTGGTTGTTCTTCCCAAGAATTTCCTTACCTGCAAAACTTACCTTGGAAATGATTTTGGGAGTAAGGTTCCGATGATCAAGTCAATTCTCTCTTCCTAGAATTGGAAGTTCTAGAGATAGTTTCGCTTACCTTAGCTCTTTCAAAGCTTGTTGTATTTATAGACTCGTGTGGTTGTGGCTCCTTGTTTTCAGGAGCAAAGATCATGGGTCATTCCAAGATCACCACCTACTGAGTTTGTGGCTTTCGTGGCCGCTGTTCGTTACCTATTTTTTGGATCACGTTCTTCGTGGTGTATGCATGCTTCGATCATCGATTTGGGCTGAAAATGTTTAACTTCGCCATCAGAAGCAATTGGGCTAGGCCTAGTGGCCCTAAGCCTTTTACTCGCTGGACCACATATACACTATAATCCCACCCATCCATGAAGCAAATGCTATATGAAGCTATGACCAGGTTCATAAGCTGCATCCGGAACTTGTTATTTCTTTTTGTGCATAGGCGTTGCAGTGTGTTCGCTTGGGCTGCGATGTGAACAGGTTATGCAAAATGTTGCCTGCCTCTTGGCTATCTGTGGCTACTTCCTGAAATCACACATTTATTTGAGTTTCAAATTTTCAAAAATTTTCTTATCTCTATGACACTTTGCTATTACAAACTTTCCACCGAGATTTGCTCCTTCGTATTCGCTATTCATTCCAAATTTACTCCGTTGTCGTTTTGGTTTCTCTTCTATAATTGTTCTAAATTTTGTGCTTTGAAAACTAGCCCTATTCTGTGTATTTCTACCGCCGCCATCTCGAGAATCTAAAAAGGTAACCCACTTTATGTCAGATTGTCATGATTACATTTTGTAAGTAGCTTTTCTCTTTCTTTTAAATAAAAAATTTGATAGACACATGCTCATTCATCTTCTTCCACCCTCTATATTGCTCATGATTCTTCTTCGTATTCTGTGCTTAAAACAGTAAGTTCTTATGTGTCTCTACTTTTCTTTCCCTTAATCAATTTTTACAGGTTTCAATCTGTGGATCTGTATCTGTTTTAGTGGTTTGCTTCTGTTGCAACTGGGTTAAATTTCTGTACCGTCTTCTTCGTTGTTCTACCCTTGATCTTGATTTTGGCCTGAATAATATTCTCTGGCTATTGTTGTTTAATTAACGCCACCATTCATCGTGATTCTAGGGAACTTGAACTTATCAATGTCTGCTTCTAAAAATCTTGGAGTCCCTGATCCAAATTCCCGTGAAATTAATGTTGATTTCGGGAAGGATTCCAACCATCATGCCGGTTGCTCTGTTATAAGTAGTCTCCTCACAGATTCCTATGTTAAGGACTTGAAAAACACTTTCCCTTTCTTACATTCGCATGAGCTTAAGGCACTTGAGGCTTCTAAGAGTGTTCGCACTCCGCCGTTTGGCTATTTTCCTGTTATTTATATTATCTTAAGTTAGGAATTTCGTTTCCTGTGTCCTGACACGTGTTGGATCTTCTTTCTCACTATAAAGTGGTCTTATGTCAAGCTACACCCCAAAACGATCTCAATTTTTGTTTTCTTTTATCATGTATGTGAAGTTGCTGACATTACTTTTTCTATTGATTTGTCCTGCAACTTGTACCATCTTCGCAAAGTAAAAAATTCCACTGATGAATTCACTCTGTACCCTGTGATACCTACTATCCCAAATAACTGTGGGGTGTGGCGTGTAAAGTTCATTTATATAAAACTTGATAGCAGCCCAACCTTTTTAGTTTTGAACTACGACATTCCTAAATTGAAACTTCCAAAGGCTGGGGCTTGTATGAATACTGATTTCGAAGTTGTAGCATCGCTTAGCAAGCATTCCATCTCACTTCGCTCTACTAGTTCTTTAAGTAAAGGTGTTTAACTCACTAATTTTTTGGTTGCTTCTACCTTGCTCATCTTGACATTGTTTATCAGTGTTTCTATGTTGGTCCTATGTTCACCTGTTCACCTAATTATTTTTTACTCTTTGAGTTGCAGATATGGATCTGACTCGACACTCTGTTGCTAGAAACATCCATTCCAAAGACGAGGAAGAGATAATAACCTTGGTTAACGAGGTAACTCAAAATACTGAGGTTTTCATTCCTGAAGCGGTGACTACGGAAGCCCTTACTCAGCACCTTGCATTTGACGCGGTTGTTGGAGAGACTAAGGAGTGTGGTAATAAAAAAACCAAAAGAAAGAACCCACCAAAAGAGGAGCAAGGAGCAAACTGAGAACACTTGCACTATCTTGGAGCTCACGAAAAAGAAGGGGCGTGTTGGCCAACTTCCTCCACACTCTCTCATGTTAAGTTGCGACTTGTTCGTGAAAGGAACCGTTCCTGATACGCTTTCTAAGCTATCTCTTTCGGAAACGATGGTTGTGGTACATTTTCTTTTTTTTGAAGTATTATTATAATTTATATGCTTCTCGTTATTGTAAACCCACTTTTACTCTAGGAATGTTTTGACACCAAGATTGGTGAGAGCCTACAACTTGTCAGCGAACGAGTTGCTAGCTTTGCTAAAGGAGATGGTGTGATATTGGAGAGCTGCAGGCGAGCAAGGCATAGTGCGGTGTTCCGAAGACCACTGTTAAAGATTAGGAGGATCAATTGTGCGTTGCTGAGGAGGGTGCCATGACTGCTAAGAAGGAGATAGAGAAGTTGCATTTTCAGCTTGAGGAGATGCAGACAAATGGCCCTGCGTTACCCAGATACCCTCAGCTTCTAGTTGACCGACTCATAAAGACTCAATCCTCTTATTCTTTGTTCGAGGTCTCAACTAATGCTTGCAACGTTAGTTATTACGAGGCTTTGGTTGAGTTACAGAAGCTGAATCAAACTGGTAAGCTTGATAAGTTTCCCAAGTTGGCTAGATCTGAGAAGATTCTAGCAGAGCAAACAGAGATTCTGAAGGAGGGTTTCGTGAAGAGTGTCTCTGGCGAAGGTCATCTGGGAGGTCATCGCCGTACCTCTCAAAGTTAATATTTATAAGCCCTAAATGATTACTAACTGCAACTAAGTAGATAGTGGCAAATCGTGGTCGTTCATGAAGAAGAGAGATTTTCTTAAGCGTTTAAACATAAAAGGTTGATATTATGCTAGAAGTAAATTTTTATATATATATATATACATATATAAAAGAAAGTTAATTGGGGGGGGGGCGGTTTGGTTGATAGTGGTCCAAAGTTATGAAATTAAAAGACAAGATAACTAGCAAAGTTAAGTAACTATGCTAATCATCAAACAAACTAAGAAAAAGGGATAAAATCTACAAAAGACAAAGCCTTGAGGGCAATTGATATCCATTTCCAAACCAAATGTAAATCATTGAGCCATCACTCATTCTATCACATTTGTTACCTATGGGAAATATTATCACTTCTCATTCGAAGATCAACAACTCGTTCCTTCTTAGTAGTAATTTGCAAAGACAAACAACGACCATTTGCAAACCTCATTGACAATCACTCTAGGGAACAACACCATAGAGGTATTTCATCAACGGCATTATACACGAAGGACCACATATTTGATAACAACAAGCCTTCTACCTAAGATATAGCCATTTAACCAAACATAGCTTTCATTAGGCTAAACCTAGAGCAAACCACTTTCAAGGTTAAACCTTTCATTGCATCTATAGAACAATCCACATTAACATACTTATCTACCAAGAATCACAACACATTATGCACAAGAAGTTCTAAGTTCATGTTCTTAGATTTTTATGCCAAAGAGCTAAGGAATTCGTCACTTTCCTAACACCCTAACACTTAAATCATACAAACACTTCCTATTCTTAAACAACCCATGACATAAATGAAGTAAAACATAGCATTAAGAACACATGAATGCTAAATAACAAAGGCTTCAAGAATAAATGACACAATCGATTCACTACTTCCACTACTTGTTGTGAAGATAAATCTTCTATCCTTCTTAGATAGTAGTTTGCAAGAGTGAATTTGACATCTCTTGTCAAACCTCACCAATGACTCCCTTAGTCAAAACACGACTAAAAGTATCCCATTGGTGGAATTAAGCAAATCAACAAGCTTGGCAACACTTATAAACACTACACCGTGTCTAAGCATTTAACCAATTCATGCATTTACACAAGATTAGTCAAGAACAATCGACATTCATTGACTTCTCTCATTTGCTACCTAAAACAAATATGACAATGAATTCAACATCATCACATTAATCTAGAAATTATCGACACATCAACATCATCAAGAAGCTCTAACTCATGCTCTTGGATTTCACATTAAAAGATGGGATAATTAGCTACTTTCTCCCAACCCTAACAAGTAATCATACAAGCAATTCATATACTCAAGCTTCCACCAACATCAATGCCATTCACAATTTACATTCAAAGCTCAATAAATGCACAATAGAAAAATCACTAAATAGATAGATATGATTCTCAAGACATGGATATGGAAGCTTAAATCAATTGCTCCCAAGATTAAACTAACCTAGATAATGAAAAGACATGATTAACCTACAAAAACTAAGAAAAAAAAGAAAGGAAAAACTAGGGTTTTAACCTAGAAAAACGCAGGAAGAAGAAAGGCGTGATGAGGAGAGGATAAGGTGAGTATTTATAGTAAAAAAAAGTAAGAAAGTTTCTGGCAATACGTCCATTGCGAGCCGTGATTGGTTCGTCCCGAGTCGTGACCGAGCCCAATTTCAGCATCTTGGTTTCTTTCTTCTTTTTGTTTCAAGTCCTCCTCTTCACTTCACATATCTTCAATTCTTCAAAAGCTTAAATACAAGTCTTCAAGTCTTTAAATCTTCAAAGGTATTCTTTAAAGTTCTTAAAGTCATCAAAGTCTTCAAACAAATTTCCTTGTCACACAAAATCCTCTAGAACAGTAATTAAAGAGTAAAAGTCGCTTTTAACTCTCCTTAGAGAATTTCAAGGAAAAATGGCACATCTAGAGCACAAAAGTGTACAAAAGTGAATCTCAAAAGTCCTAATATAACCATAAAAAATGGGCACATCATCATCCCTTCCCATTGCTATCCTATATTGGCGGTCTCCCAGTTCTCCCTTCTACGACCGAGCTAAAGAAGTGTATGATTGATTATTGTGAGGAGCTTCCTTTCAGTTCTCCAATCCTAATGATAGTCCTTCTGAGCTGAATTCTCTGCGAGCCCTGGGGGAGAGTTGAACAATGAAGTTCCCGCTCCTCCTGGAAGCAACAAGAATGCCGCTCTCATTGTTATTGCTTCACTCTCCTCTCCAGCCAAAGTTAGTCAAGTGCCATAGACTTAAGACAATTTATGTTTATTTTATGTAACTTATGACAATATGCCTAAGTGTGTTTGTATAATTTTGCATTATTGGTAACTATTGCAATTATTATGCTCGCATTTTATAATTTGACCTATATTTTTATATTTATCTAATTGCAGGGCTTTGATATAATGGTTGACCAATATTTTTTGAAAAGTGTTGAATATATGGGGTGTTATGTTCATTTTCCTTGTCACAATAAGTTTTCTTCATCTTCTGAATGGTGTCCTAGTAATCTGATTGAAGATGCTGAGCATGTAATGAAAGAGTATTCCTAACT
This sequence comes from Rubia yunnanensis, assembly GCA_037428765.1. NCBI lineage: Eukaryota > Viridiplantae > Streptophyta > Magnoliopsida > Gentianales > Rubiaceae > Rubia > Rubia yunnanensis. The sequence goes on from CM075063.1 coordinate 69,103,203, forward strand.
TATTTCTTCCGATTGTTTATCATGTTTGGAGTCTGCTCCATTGTATCTTAGGTGGAAAGTCCCGACATTCTCGTTAGTTTCAACTTCTGCTCCTACTTGTCCTTGTAGTAAGCTTATACCTAATGGTTATAACGCTAATTCACTTGGTAAAAACATCATCCGTGGTTTGCTTGATCTTGAATATGTGGCTGTGTATTTGCGTTCGCTAAATCTCCATGTTCGTGTTCAAGAATGAGCACTGGCATTGGGTGTTCGACTGAAATATATGATGCTAGGTGTTAATAACCTTGAGGGGAAATGGGAGAAGACATACAAGGAGAGACAGGATGTTGTTCGAGATCTACAAAGAATATGCAATGAGCAATATGATTTCACTTACCGTAAACAACTGAATCTAGTTAAAATGCTTTGCTAGCAGGAAGAGACTAGGAACTATGCCATGGATAAGATGGTCGAAGTTCTCCAAAAAACTGCGATCATTGACAAGTAGTGTACTTGTATAGATGATTTGTATGAACGATTGAAGAAGAAGCAGGAAGAGTGCGATCATCTTTCCTAGTATGCTATTGGTTAGCAAACAAAGTTCGATGAGCAGTTCGCTATCAACACACAGCTGCAAAGTGATAATGAAGAGCTTCGAGCTGAGTGTGAGCATCTTGACAGATCCATATATCAACTTGAACAGGCCTGTGTTGAACATAAAGACAAAATCCAGTCTTTACCATCTTCATCTCGAAGGGCTATTGGCCATACAGATCTTATCATAGGTATTGATGATCAAAGAATTAATCAGTCTAAGGGTGTTAGATCACACATTTGAAGCTTAGAGGAGAGAGCATAAAACCCGTCAAATGAAATAAAAGGGTATGAAGAAACCGTGAACATTATGAGTATGCAATTGGATCACGACGAGTTTGGTCCTATCACTGACTTCAAGGCATACTATGCTAAGTATCTTGGTCACATGGAGCAAAGAGGTCTTATACGCCATCGACCCTATTTACATATGAAGTGGTGATACGAGCATTTGGTTAGTGAAGAACACGTTGCTAAAGGAATTGCCGTAGGGCTTCGCATTCTCATCGCAAGGTTGAGTGTAATAGCCAGTATAGTGGTTCATCATCTTCAGGGTCCTCACGAGCCTCGAATCGTGGATAGATCTGTTATGTTGAACTGCTTATCCTTTCTTGTAATGTCTTAATAAATTTTCCATGTTTTGGTGAACTTTGGCTCTTTATTGATGTTGAATGAACTACCTTTCCTATGTTTTATATATGCCAGATGACTTTGTGTTAAGTAAGCAAGAATTTATAAATTGCGAAACTGCAATATCTATAGCTTGCATGTATCACATCTGTTTGGCTAGTTAAGCTCTGTAGCTGTTTGCAAGATCTATAGCTTGCATCATTATTATAAAGAAGCTTAATTGTTAGTGGCATGCAATATTCATTACGCATGTGATATTTATGAGCAATCTGCTCTCAAGCAAGATTTATAACTTGCGTTCGTGTGTACGGTTGAGTTGCGAGATCTAAAGCTCGTAACGATTGTTAGTTGAGCGAGATCTATAGCTCGTTGTTATTTGGTTTGCAAAGTTAAAAGATCCAAAACATTCAAGCATTGGTAAATGTTCAAGATCTATAGCCTGGTGTTTACCAGGCTGTGTGTGACTTGTAAAGTCTAAGTGTCTGAGCCGAATAGACTTATCTTCTACCATATACACATAAAAAATAAATAAATGTAATCATGGTCCTGGAAGGATATTTTTCATATTAAATACGCACGTCCGCAATAATGTCGCATTGTGAACAATGAATAAAAAGGCTCCAATGATGATACCATGGATTTGGTACAAATAGGCGATCCCTATCCTTCAGCTTAACTCTATACATAAAATTTTCTCAAGTTAACTGGGAGGTCGTCGCCTTACCTCTCAAAGTTAATATTTGCAAGCCCTTTATGCTTACTATCCACAACTAAGTAGATATCGATAAGTCGAGGTCGTCCACAAAGAAGAGGTATTTTCTTAAGCATTTAGACACAAAATGTTGCTATTATGCTAGAAGTAGATATATATATATATATATACATATAAAAGCAAGTAAATGGGGGGGTTGGTTGGTTCCTGAGTTATGAAAGTTAAAAGACCAGATAACTAGCAAAGTCAAGTAACTATGCTAATTATCAAACAAACTAAGAAAAATGGGTTTTAAAACTACTAAAACAAAGCCTTGGGGGCAATTGATATCCACTTCCAAACCAATGTGGATCATTGAACCATTCTCTCATTCTATCACAAGTGTTATCTATGGGGAATGCCAAGGAAGATTAACATTCATTTCTTCTTAAGAGTAATTTGCAAAGACAAACGACCATTTGCAAACTTCATTGATGATCACCCTAGACAAACAACGACCATAAATCATTAATGGCATTATACATGAAGGACCATAGGTTTGACAACAATAAGCCTTCTACCAAAGACATTGCCATTTAATCAAACATAGCATTCATTAGGCTAAACCTAGAACAAACCACATTCAATGTTCAACCTTTCATTGCATCTATAGGATAATTATGAGAACAATCCACATTAACATACTTATCTAGCAATAATCACAACACATTATGCACAAGAAGTTCTAAGTTCATGTTTCTAGATTTTCATGCAAAGGAGCTAAGGAATTCGTCACTTTCCTAACTCCCAAACACTTAAATCATACAAACACTTCCTATTCTCAAACAACACATGGCATAAATGAAGTAAAACATAGCATTAAGAACACATGAATGCTAAATAACAAAGGCTTCAAGAACAAGTGAAACAATCTATTCACTATTTCTACTACTTGTTGTGAAGATAAATCTTCCATTCTTCTTGGTTAGTAGTTTGCAAAAGTGAATTCGACATCTCTTGTCAAACCTCACCAATGACTCCCTTAGCCGAAACATGACTAAAAGTATCCCATTGATGGCAGTGAGCATGAAGAATCAACAAGCTTGGCAACACTTATAAACACTACACCGTGTCGAAGCATTTAACCAATTCATGCATTTATACAAGATTAGCCAAGAACGATCGACATTCATTGACCTCTCTCATTTGCAACCTAAAACAAACATGACAACGAGTTCAACATCATCACATTCATCTAGAAATTATCAACACATCAACATCATTAAGAAGCTCTAACTCATGCTTTTGGATTCCACATTAAAAGAGGGGATAATTAGCTACTTTCTCCCAACCCTAACAAGTAATCATACAAGCAATTCATATACTCAAGATTCCAACAACATCAATGCCATTAACAATTCACATTCAAAGCTCAATAAATGTACAATAGCAAAAGCACTAAATAGATAGATATGGTTCTTACTACACAGATATGGAAGCTTCAATCCATTTCTCCCAAGATAAAACTAAGATAGATAACTAAAAGACATGATTAACCTACAAAAACTAAGAAAAGAAAGAAGAGAAAAACTAGGGTTTAAACCCAGAAAAATTGCAGGAAGAAGATGTTCTAAGAGGAGAGGATAAGGTGAGTATTTATAGTACAAAAAAGCAAGAAAGATTTATGGGCATACGTCTGTCGCGAGTCACGACGGAGCCCAGTTTTAGAATCTTAATTTCTTTCTTCTTTTTATTTCGTATACTTCTCTTCTCTTCACTTTTCTTCAATTCTTCAAATCTTCAAAGGCTCAAATCCAAGTCTTCAAATCTTCAAATCTTCAAAGGTATTCTTCAAAGTCTTCAAACAAATTGCCTTGTCACACAAAATCCTCTAAAAAAGTAATAAAAGCGTAAAAGTCACTTTTAACTCTCCTTAGAGAATTTCAAGACAAAATGCCACATTTAGAGCACAAAAGTGTACAAAAGTGAATCCTAAAAGTCCTAATATAACCGTATAAAGTGGGCACATCATTAACCACATGCCAAGTGTTCGGAATACTGGTGCCATCCAACCTTTCTAGTTCTTAGCTGTTGGATTTATGTGCCTTTGCACCTTGTAAGGTCCTTGGGCACAACTTCCCGTGTTCTTTTGCCAGGCTAGCTTCATTCTTCCTCAACACTAGATCACCAATCCGGAATTGTGTTTCTTTCTCTTTCTGATTGTGAACTCTAGCCATTCTTTCCTTGTAATTAGCTTTGGTGATTGTTACCAAATCTCTTTTTCCTCTTATTCATCTAGCTCAAGCCTCATCATATCAGGGTTATCATTTTCTAGGTAATCGCTTACTTGAAGACTGGGATTACCCATTTCTATTGGTATAACAACTTCATAACCATAAACCAAACTTTATGGCGTCATCCCTGTTGGTTCCCGAACATTCATTCTATACAACCATAGAATGTTTGGTAACTTATCTACCCATCCAGTTCGCCTTCCTTCTAGTTGCTTCTATATTCCATGAACGATAGTATTGTTTTTCACTTCCACTTGGCCACCAATTGGTGAATACACCACTTGTGAACTGCGTCTCGTTATCCATGAAAATGGTATGTGGTACCCTGAAGCAACATACTATGTTCTGCAATACAAATCTCCTAGTGGCTTCAACTTTAGTTTTTCCTAACGGCTTCGCTTCCACCCAATTTGTGAATTAGTCAATTGCTACAATAAAAAACTTTGCATTGCTTTTACCCCTTGGGAATGGTCCGACTAAGTCAATTCCTCATTTGTCAAACAGCCAGGCTCCATAGATTCCTTTCAAAGCTGATTGTGGCTTATGCAACAATGAAGTATTTATTTGGAAAATTTTGCATTTAAGCACGAAGTTGTGTGCATCGTTGAATATATTCAGCCAATAGTATCTGGCTCGGATGATCTTCTTTGCTATCGTTCTAGCTCCTTGATGCATTCTACATATACCTTCATGAACTTATTTTAAAATCTATAATGCTTGCATTGGTTCTATGCATTTTATCCATGGAGACAGAAAACCTTTTTTGTATCAGGTCCCATCCTTGTAGTCGTAATTACAAGGATGACCATTTTTGTCAAAGGTAATTTGTTTGAAGACTTGAAGACTTTGAAGAATACCTCTGAAGATTTGAAGACTTGTATTTGAGCTTTTGAAGATTTGAAGAATTGAAGAAGTGAAAAGAAGAGGAGGATATGAAACAAAAAGGAGAAAGAAGAAATAGTGCTGGACTTGGAGTCCGTCGCGGGGCCGTCGCTAGCCGCGACGAACGAAGGGCTAGAAATTATCCTTGTTTTTTGCACTATAAATACTCACCTTATCCTCTCCTCTTCAATATCTTTTTCACCTTCTTCTTCCTACATTTTTGGTGGGTTCAAACCCTAGTTTTTCTTTCTTTTCTTATTTTTTGTAGGTTAATTATGTCTTTACATTGTCCAGCTTAGTTTTACCTTGGGAGCAAAGGATTGAAGCTTCCATTTCTATGTAGTAAGAACCATTTATATATCTATTTGGTGCTTTTTCTATTGTGCATTTATTGAGCTTTGAATGTGAATTGTTAATGGCATTGATGATGTTGGAAACTTGAGTATATGAATTGCTTGTATGATTACTTGTTAGGGTTGGGAGAAAGTAGCTAATTCTCCCCTCTTCTAATGTGGAATCCAAGAGCATGCGTTAGAGCTTCTTAAATGATGTTGGTGTGTTGATAATTGCTAGATGAATGTGATGATGTCAAAATTGTTGTCATGTTTGTTTTAAGTAGCAAATGAGAGAGGTCTATGAATGTCGATCGTTCTTGACTAATCTTGTGTAAATGCATGAATTGGTTAAATGCTTAGACACGGTGTAGTGTTTATAAGCGTTGCCAAGCTTGTTGATCCTTCGTGCTAAATGCCATCAATGGGATATTCTTAGTAATAAGGGAGTCATTGGTAAGGTTTGACAAGAGATGTCAAATTCACTCTTGCAAACTATTATCTAAGAAGGGTGGAATATTTATCTTCAAAACAAGTGGTCGAAGTAGTGAATAGATAGTTTTGCTCATTCTTGAAGTCTTTGTTATTTAGCATTCATGTGTTCTTAATGATATGTTTCACTTCATTTATGACATGGGTTGTTTGAGAATAGGAAGTGTTTGTATGATTGAAGTGTTAGGGAGTTAGGAAAGTGACGAATTCTTTAGCTCCTTTACATGAAAATCTAAGAACATGAACTTAGAACTTCTTATGCATAATGTGTTGTGATTCTTGCTAGATAAGTATATTAATGTGGATTTTTCTCATATTTATCCTATAGATGCAATGAAAGGTTGAACCTTGAATGTGGTTTGTTCTAGGTTTAGCCTAATGAATGTTATGTTTGGTGATAGGATGAGTGAATTGTTCAATGATCTACAATTGGTTTGGAAGTGGATATCAATTTCCCCCAAGGCTTTGGTTTTGTAGTTTTAAAACACCCCTTCTTCTTAGTTTGTTTGATGATTAGCATAGTTACTTGACTTTGCTAGTTATCTTGTCTTTTAATTTTCATAACTTAAGACAACCAACCAACCAAACTCCTCCCATTTACATGTGTATGTATATATATATAATCCTATCCTAATATCAACCATTTGTGCTTAAACGCTTGAGAAAATCCCCCTTCTTTGTGGACGACCCCGACTTGCCGCTATCTGCTTAGTTGTAGATAGTAAGCAAAAAGGGCTTATAAATATTAACTTTGAGAGGTACGACGATGGCCTCCCACCATGCACGGTCAAAAAAATGCAAAGAGATCACCCAAGGCTAAACTATTGGCTTTGCAGCTCATCATGTGCATAATAAAATATTAAGACCGCGGTTCAGTAGATCTCGGTGAGGAGAGCAGAAATGAAGGATCAGAAGGGTCTAAACCAGCAATGGGTTTGCCTGATGGATCCAAGGATCTTGTGAAGCAATTTTGAAGACTAAGTATGTTGTGGGTCACTCCCCAGCTACAAGGGATGAAGATTCGTTAAGCAAGGAGGATAGGAAGCATTTTGAGTCGTTCAAGCAAGACAAACCTTGTACACCTTAACAGGGAAAGACGAGTCATCATTCACATCAGAAACCCCTTATTGTTCCACAAGGCATGAGGCAGAAACATGAACGAATGATGATGCATATCGGACAGCATCCAAAGTTGGACATTCCTTTGGTCGTCAATCAAGGAGTGGGTGCTATAAAATAAAGCCAGCTCAAAACGTAACTGAAGAGAAGCCGAGGACCACGGCTAAACAAGAGTACACTAGCACCAGTAATTGAATTAACCCCTTTCTTGGAGGATTGATGGCTCTAAGGACATTCACCGAATTGAGTGGGGGATAATGTTACGGGGTCGGGCTTATCACCTAAACTCAACACAACCCCATGCCCACATGCACTCCACAACTGTGTTGCAGTCCTATATCACTCAACGCATGCCTACGAACCACTTACCCTCAATCATGCCTCACACGCCTCTGGGTCATCCAGTGTCAATCGCCTAACCGCTCATGGCACGTGATGTCCCCATCTGCGCCCACGATGCACTGTGTATAATTATCGAGCCATTCATGCCCAATGCCCTTGCCTGCAGTGATCGATCGCCTGCCGGGCCAGCACACTAAGGGTTGAGTCACAACTCGAGAAGACATGTCCCAGAAGTCTTCTCTTTTTGCTTGTAATAGCTTAGCTAATAGTGTTGCTTAGTTTCTTTACTTAAGTTCTAGGCCTATGTGCCTTGTTTCCTTTGATCTTCGTTTGTTTATGTACCTAGTACTCGTGTGTACAACATATATGTGGAGTACTGAGCTACCCACATCCAGTTACCATTTTGCAATATATTGAAAATGAGTGTTTGCTCCCATGTTGTAGGACCTTGTATTACATTTTTGGCTTGTGTGTATAAAGCTATGCTCCCAATCTATACTCGTGTGTGTATTTTTGCTGCATACTCAAACCATGTCCCTCTAAAGGCTTGGTGTGCTAAGAGTAACCAAGCTGAGTGCGATATATGTGGGAAATCACACGGTAGTCATGATACTCTAGAACTGCTAGGCCACACGGTTAACCCCTTGAGAGGGTGACCCGTGACACGCGGTGCATCTCCTCTGGCATCTCCGCACCATCCCATTTGTGCTTCGATCGGCTGAACTAGTTTCCTTCGCTATGGGGGAACCGTTAGTTCTATTTGAGAGTTTTAATAGTTGATTTTATAGTACTCGAGTAGACAAATCCAATGGAACCAGCCTTGAAGGCTAATTATTCTTGGGTCGTTCTAGGAATAAAGCATAACTCATCGGACCATGATTCCCCTTTTCTCCGTGGGCTGCTGTGAACTTCATAGCCGTTATTCATTGGCTTCAATCTCCTTATACCTCACATTGATGATTGAGGCCTTTGTCTACTACCATTCTAATGTGAATGGCATTTGTCTCTACTACCGTTCTTGCGAACGACCTTCAATATCTTCTACCACCCTAATGAACGGCCTTCCCATAGAATGTAATGAAAAAGTACACAGGCAACCTACTAAAGATGATCACAAGGAAGATCAAGGAGCCCGTGGATACAAGATGTCTATTAGTACCAATTAGGTCTACAAAATGTGGGATTTAGACAAGAAAACCAAACATGGCCATCTTAACCCCTTGTCACGTAAACTCAACTAATACTAGAAATCCACCTAGTAAAACTAACTAAAAAGTATGTCAAATGCATCGATTAACACATGTGAAATGAAGAAAATCACTATCAGAGTGCCAAAATTAGTGCTTCTAATCAGTGCCCCTGGTCGGTGGCACGGGCTGTGGTCAGGAAGGGTGCTTTGCTTAGAGATCTTGGCACGGGCCATGTGATTTCCCACACCTCACCGGCTGGTCTTGACATCTTTGACATGGAACGGTGCAGGATGTCATAAACGGGATGTCCCGTGCACATACTTATCCATGTAGAGTGGGACTTAGCTTCGTGCTTGCAGCCCGTGGTGTCTGGCACGGGTTACGTCACAACCTCGTGCTGGTCTTGTTGGCATGGGGCAGATTCTTTGTCGTGGGTTGTTGGTGACAACCATAAATAGCCCGCGCTGACCCATTTGTGCCTCGACCGGCTAAACTAGTTTCTTTCACTATAGGTGAACTGTTAGTCTGATTTGAGTGTTTTAGTATTTGTAGTGCTCGAGAAGATGAATTGGAACAAGCTTTGAAGGCTAATTATTCTCGTATAGTTCTTAGACTTAAATTCAACTCATCGGACCATAATTCCCCGTTTCTTTATTGGCCTCTTTGAACTCTGTTGCCGCCTATCATTGGCCTCAATCTCCTTCTACCACACATTGATGCTCGTGGCCATCGTCTACTACTATTCTAGTGTGAATGGCATTCATCTCTTCTACCGGACCTTGCTAACGGCTTTCAATATCTTCTACCGCCCTTACGAACGGCCTTCTTATAGAATGTAAACAAAAAGTAAACATGGGAAACTTTATAAATATGATCACATGGAAGATCAAGGAGCTCGTGGATTCAAGATGTCCATTAGTACCAATTAAGTCTAATGAACAATGGATTTAGATTAGAAAACAAAACATGGTCGTCTAAACCCCTTGTCACGTAAACTTAACTAATACTAGCAATCCACCCAATAAAACTAGCTAAAGAGTATACCAAATACAATGGTTAACACACGCATATTGAAGCATATCATCCAAAAAAACCCATCTTTCTCAAGGGCGGATATATTTTTTTTTTTGAGTTTAGGTGTTGGAAGGGGTTTAGGAGTTCTTAATTCCTTAGCTCACTTCTTCCTCCACTGCATGTTAGTCATGAGTTTCCGAGGTAAAATACCATTCTTCAAATTATAAGAAACATGCTTAATAGAGATAGTATCACAACATTGATCATTTAAATAATATATGGCATACAAATTTTCAATATCAGCGAATACCTCATCTATCAAAGATTTCATTTTTTATTTATTTTTCATGCATCATGCAAAGGTTAAAAATAAAAACAAAAATAAAAGAAATACTAACTACTCAACTAAAACGTTATGCAAATTGACAATTAAACTTTTAAACTAGCATCCCGGCAGCGGCACCAAAATTTTACCCACATTCACTCGGGATCGTTAAAATGGTGTCATAGACAACCTAAGGGAAGGTGTTCAAAATAGGATGAATGGGATGTCAAATTTAAATTTATAATTCTGCACCCATCTCACGACTAAGCTACCTATAGGGTAGTTAGTGGTAAGTCCGGGTTTTCCAGAGATGCTAGAGCCTAATTGTTAATTGCACACACCACATACGTGTTGTCAAATTGTCTATGTGCTAGGAATAGCTAATATAGTAAAATATTTTTAACTAACAACTACAAACATAAAGATGAAACACAAGTAAACTATATAGATAAACACTTGGGGAATATTTGTGTAACATGGTTGCTTAAATGTTCCAATGCTTGACTCTATCACATATAAGACCTTAACAACTTAATCTAGTGCTCATAATACATGGTTTGGTCAATAGTAAGCACTTCCCCATACCTGTCACGTAGGGTGCTCTTGCAATCTTCCATCGGTGCCCCTTTCATAATTAGGGTAGTGCAACAATGACACTACCATTGTGCAGATTTATTTCTCCCTTGTACGATTACGCCCCGGGCTCTACACCATGAATGCTCTACCCCTAGGCCTATAAAGAGGAAAATGGAGAGAAGAAAAATGGCGCACGGACCGTACTCGAGCTTTGGATCAATGTCCCCAGAAAGAAGGAGTATGCCATAGACACCTTATCTAGCACTAGGACCACTCAAAACCCTAGCTTTCTACTAATTACTATCTCTACCCGTAACCCTTCAGGCCAACTCACCAGCTAAGATTGGTGTGTTGTCATCGTAATGGTAAAACTCGGAAGAGACCTACGTACACACACCCACGTGGACCTGGACCCCGCTACCCATATCACGTCCAGGTTTCTTTTCCCCGCAAGGCATCAATATTTCCACCAAAATGAATGTAGACTAGAGTATGTGATAATGGAGTGTATTATTAATGTAATTATAATAATTAAAGAACAAGACCACAATATATCCACATGTACATAGAATTAGGAAGACCAAATGAATCTCACAAATATAAAATCAACATATGAATACAAATTTCATCCCCAGGCTATAAAGCTACTCCCTAAACATAGAATTCAAGTATTTCATTGACTTTCACATTTTTGGGCAAAAGCAAAATAAAAAGGGAAAAGGAAAGAACCTAGAGAGAAGAGGGAGTGTTTCTCTCTCTAAGCTACTCTTTTAAATCTAAGAAAGTAATCCAACGCTTCTAACCCTAGTATACTAAGGCTATATTTATAATAGTATGGGATTGGGCCTAAAAAAGGCCAAAACCCTAGCAGTCACCGCCTGACACGGGGCGCCACGAATGGCATGGCCCGTGCCGCTGATGTGGCCTCGTGCGGGCATGAGACGCCAGATCTGGCATGGACCATTTGCCTCATACTGGCACGGGGCACCGATCTTGGCATGGTCCAATGCGAGCCATCGGCTGGTGCTCCATTTTTGTACTTATGATTCGCACCATGTGTCATTTGTCGCCGGCCGTCAACCGAATCTTTGTTTTTCTCAGTTTCTTGGCATGGGCCACTTTACTCTTCATATCCCATGGGCTGGTCTTGACATCTTGGACTTGGAATGGCGCGGGTCGTGTGAAACAGAATTGTCTGCACCCATACTTAGCAAAATTTGAAGTTAAAAGGCAACTTAAGGACATGACCAACCAATGATGGTATGGCCCGTGCTGGGTTTTGGTACAGATCATACTGCTTGTCACGGGTCATACAAAAGGCCCCTAGCCCGGGCTATATGGCGTGATGTGGGCCATGTATGCTTAGTCTAGTGCCTCCCATGAGCCGTTCATGCCACCCATTGCTGGTTCATCCGGCTGAATTCTTTGCTTCACTACGGATGAAACATTGGTCTAATTTGTGAGTTCTTGTAGTCAATTTCATATCTCCCAAGATCAAAAATCCAATGAAACCAACCCCAAGGGCTTATTCTTCTTGGATCATTCCCTAAATTTGTGCAACTCTCAGACAATGATCCTCTATTTATTTCTTGGACTCTATGTACTTCAAGTCCGCCTATCTTTAACTCAGTCTATCTACTACCACAATGTAGAGTCCATGGACTTCATCTACTACTATTCTAATACAATGGCCTTCAACATCTTCTACCTCCCTTGCGAATAACCTTCTATAAAAAATGTGATGAATGGTAACCACGAGCCACGTACTAATGATGATCAAAAAGGAAGATCTAGGTGCTCGTGGATACAAGGAGTTCATTAGTATCAATTAAGTCTACAAAATACGGGATTCAGACAAGAAAACCAAACATGGCTGTCTAAACCCTTTGTCACGTAAATCTAACTAATACTAGCAATTCAACAAGTAAATCAAGCCAATTATTATGCCTAATGCATAAGTTAATGCATGCCTAATGATGCACATCATCACTTTTTTTCACACAGCCTCTCATTTGTGCCAAGGTTCGTAAACCTAGCTTAGCCTAGCCTCTCGTTTTTACCAAGGCCTTTTGACCTATCCGGGCTTTTCCCATTGTTTCCTAAGTTTCCCTTTATGACTTCCAACTTAGCTATATTTTTTCATTTTTTCAAAATTTTCAATTGTTTTTGGTGTTGCAGAAAATGCCCCAAAGGTGGGCTGCATACTACATGAATATAAGAAAAACAAAAATTACACCACCAAAAGTTTCTAAACCAACTACCCCAAGACAAACCACGGAGATTTTTAATCCAATCACACCACCAAAATGCATCCAAAACATCCCCAAAATGAAACAACATTGAAAACACAAAGGAATCACAAGATGAAAAACTCCTAAGTGTTTCACTACTTCCTCCCCCACACTTGAACTTTGCATTGTCCCCAATGCGATGAAAAATATGAATCCTAGGTGAGTAAGAGATAAGTAGTGGAACTCATTCATATGACCCCAAAGGGTCATTCCTCAAGTGCCTTGCCTAGCGTCTCCTCCTCCTTTCTTCATGTTGCATTTCTTGTCTCTCGATGGGAACAACATCCCAAAAACCATCAAGCCTTGAGATGTGGAATCTCTCAATCAATTTCTCAATGGCATCCTCTTGGACGTCCGCCCTCTCATCCACAATAGAAAATTCTTCTTTCATTTCCCGCTCTATAGAGTCTAATCTAGATCCATAAACTCACATAGTGCCCTCCATAGAATCTAGCCTAGTACTGAACTCCTGAAAGTGTAACTTCATTCCCCTACTGTATGGCTGACCTATTGTACAATTTGGGTAGAACTCACAAGTTTTTCCCCAAAAATTTTCAATTGGTCAAGAAAGTTTGCGGGTAGGTGAGTGCGACTAGGTAGTGCTTTAAATGATGTCTCACCATCCTCCTCATCAATGTCTATCTTCAGGCTTGATAAGATCATGTTGAAATCCTTCTCAAACTGTGGATCAGGTGCTAGAAACAAGTCCTCTGATAGAGTGTCATGGTTTATAGCGATGCGCTCCAGCTATGGAAGAACCACGAAGTTGCAAACTCTTAACCATACAAACAGGTCATCCGAAGTGGTGGTGGAGATCATTGAAGCACGTGCTCACTTCTCTATGGTGTATCACATCCCCAAATTACTGAAATTTGCCAATGCAAATGGAGTAGGAATTGGATGGTCAAAGAGTTGAGCTAAGAGTCCTACCCTGCCTCCCATTGAGATCTTTCCACCTTTTTTGTCTCTTGTTGCCAAACACTCTTGCACAGAAGTGCCCACCATGATGGGGTAGATGTTTCCCTCCGGAGTCATTGCCCAAAGGAAATGAACATCTGAACCCAGGCATTATGAGAGCTCATCTTGACAAAATACCCCCATGGAAAAATTTTGTTGAATATAATGCAATGATGGGTGAACAATGGCAGTGCTCTTGCATATATGCTTCCTCTCTGTGCCTGATAGGTTTCTCCAAAAATTGGCAAGTAAAAATGGAAAACCATGTCGGTACATCCTCGGAACATCTTTTCCCATACTTCCACCCGAATGCTTGGGCAATATCCCAATGTCATATAGTGTACTCCTTAAAGCAAACCCCACCTTATCAATATCATTTTATGAATATGTCTCCCACTAGTAATTGGATGCACTTCCATCATGCGCCACGTCAAGGACGTAGAAGTTCGACGGAAACACCAACTTGTCAACTTGAACCATCACGTTATTCATTAACCCTTAAGGGATAGCTTGGGAGTGATTGGCTAGTTGGACGATCACCCTAGTGTCTCTAAGTTCACCTATATCTAGGATTTCGTAAAGACTATACGGAATCACATTAATTGATGCTCCTAAGCCGATCATAACATTTTCCACTAACTTCCCGCCTAAGGAGATATGAATAGAAAATATCCCGGACAAGCTCTTGGTGCACTCTCTTTTTCAAAAGTTCCTTCATCATTGAAGCAAGAGCTTGGATTTCCTCCTCTAACTTGAGATATTGAGATGGTTCATCCAAAGTCTTCACCCTCAATCTCGTACCGAATTGCCTCATCCCATTATCCATCTCTGCAAAAAGTGTCATACCATTCTTCAGACACTTGTTGGCAATTGATGTGCTTAATTATGCGTGCGTAAACCATTGCATTCAGCGTAATAAATGGTTCCTTTTATATGTTTGATTGCTAGTATTAGTTGAGTTTACATGACAATGGGTTTAGAATGCCATGTTTTTTTTTCTTGTCTAAATCCCACATTTTGTAGACTTAATTGGTACTAATGGACATCTTGTAGTATAGATGCTTCCTCTCTGTTCCCGATAGGATTCTCCAAAAATTGGCAAGTAAAAATGAAAGACTACGTCCTCGGAACATCTTTCCCATACTTCCACCTGAATGCTTGAGCAATATCTCAATGTGACATAGTGTACTCCTTGTCATCCAAATGGAAGTGGATGACTCTCTTCCCCTCCGTGTTCGTTGCTTTCTCTAATGTTGCCAAGAACTCCATTGTCCAACGAATGTAAGTCTCTAAATGCTTGTCCAAGAAACCCTCCAGGCCTATTTGGCTAAGTAGATAAGTGACCAGTTCGAGTAGACCTAGAGCTCCCAATGTTTCTTTGTAAGAAAAATTTTTCTCAAGAATGTTTCTCTTCGGACTATTGAGGTACATCCACATACGGGCCGCACTCCCGGCTATTAAGCAAAGAAGGTGATTTGGAGGGGAGGTACAAATGAGATAAGGAAATAATTTTTGAAATTGCAAAACCTAGGGGACAAAAGTACCAATCAATTTATGCTCAAGGGAGGTTTTGAGGTACTATTTACATCAACCAACCTGGGGAATAAAGGAATTTCATTATTTATGAACCTAAAATGTATTTTTTTTTCTTGAAATTTGAATTGTTTTGAAAATCTGCAGTTTTGGCACAATTGAAATATAAAATGGGGTGCTGACATATGCACCCGTCGTGCTGAGAGTACCTAGTACGAACCTCCTATGTGCTAAGGGTACCCGACATGGACCCCTCTCGTGTTGATGGCACCCCGCACGGATCCCCCTCTACTGATGGTTGTGGCACGGTCTGCGTTCCGTGCTAGCGGCACCTAGCACGAGGCTGCCAAAATTTTTACCATGTTTTCCTAAGTTCCCACCCTTTTTTCGAAAAACTTTGTCACCCAACAAGCCCTATTTCCTTCCAATAAAAATTACGAGACTCAAACTCAAATTTATCAATCAAAAGAGTTTCATCTCAAAATCCTTATCACACACAAAAACATGCCAAATCTATCCACTAAATATCTTGAAAAACAAAACAAGAAGAGACACTGTATTTTAATTGTCCTCCTCATGACTTATTTCTTTTTCATGCATTCAAATTGAAAGAACCTACCGTTGGGTCTCCGAAGTCGCCATCAATAACACCACCAATGATATCATTATTGTGGAGAGGTTTTAACAATGTGTCATTATTACCTTTGAGCGTTGTTATTTCCATAGAGAGTGAATTCCCATACCTAGCCAATGTTGAGTCCTTAGCCATTTCCTTGGGTTTAGGAGGTGGTCGGGGGAGTTTTACATCATTGCCACTCTTCCCTAACCGCTTCATGTTAGTGAGCATAGAAAACATTCTGAGACGGACATATCATCATTAAGATCATGCAATGCATATGACTCATAATTAATGTCATCACTATCGAGGAACTAATCTAGGCCTTCTTTTTCATTAGTAATGCAATAGTTATCAAATTGAGTTTTGGTCTAATGAGTTGTGCTCAAGTCCGAGAATGGTCAAAGAATAGTTAGCCTCAAAGGCTGGTTTCTTTGGATTCATCCTCTTGAATACTACAAAATGAACTACTAAAACTCTCAAATCAAAAACGGTTCTCCCATTGCGAAGGAAACTAGTTCAGCCAGCCAAGGCACCAACAGGTCGGCGTAGGCCGTTCATGGTTTGGCACCACTGGCCCACGCCAAAGCAGATGCCCCGAGCCAAGAAGACCAGTACGAGGCTATGGAGCGGCCCATGCCAGAGGCCACTAGCCACCAGCACAAAGTGTAGAACCCTCCAAGTGGCTAATATGGGATGAGATATCCCATTTTTGACATCTTGCGTTGTTCCAAGTTCAATATGCCAAGACCAGCCAACGGGGTGTGGGAAATCACAAGGCCTGCACCAAATTTTCTCAGTAAAGCACCCTTCATAACCATAGCCTACGCCAACGGCCACGAGCGCAGATCAGGACATCAGTTTTCATCACCCTGATAGTGCCCCGCAGGAGACGATGTGGCCCGTGCCAGGGGTTAGACGCGGCCCATTTAAAGCCTCGCTCCTCGCACGACATGAAGAATCATGCCACACCCCAAATCCAGCACCCTGCACATATGATGGCACACAGCCCGAGCCAGTCCCTGCACCCTGCGCTAAGGATGTGCCACAAGCC
Source organism: Rubia yunnanensis (assembly GCA_037428765.1). NCBI lineage: Eukaryota > Viridiplantae > Streptophyta > Magnoliopsida > Gentianales > Rubiaceae > Rubia > Rubia yunnanensis. Next base: position 69,120,117 of record CM075063.1, read on the forward strand.
ACATCATCCATGACGCCCCGCGTCGGGCGGCGGTTGAACTAGGTTTTACCCTATTTTGGGCCTATTTTTAGGCCCAATCTTCTACTACTATATATAGAACCTTTGTCTACTAGGTTTTCATATATCACATACCATACATTATATTAGAAGAGTAGTTTGGAGACTCTCTCCTTAGGAGAAACTATATCTTTTTTCTTCTTTTTATTTTTCTTTCATCCTAAGAAGTGGAATTCTAATACTTATTTGAATTCCATGTCAAGGGAATAGTTTCTATAGCTTAGGGATAAATTGTAATGACTTGGTCTAATCTATATGCTTGTTGAGATTCTTTAGTTCTTCCTAATTTTGTGTTCATGATATTATTGTGATTTGCTCTTGAGTTTAAATGCATGAATAGTACACTACATATAAGCACACACTTTGTGCTATATTCATGTATGGTGTAAATATCGATGCCCCTTGGGAAGAGAAACCTGGTTGTTTGAATGGGTAGAGGAGAACGCGTCTACGTGGGTGTGTGCATGGGGGGTTTGAGGTCACTCTAATCTACTTACCATTGCACCCATGTTAGCTGACTTTGTAAAGTTACCTGAGAGGTTCCGAGTAGAGATAGCTAAATATTAGCAAGCTAGGGTTACAAGAAACCCTAGTATCAAAAATAAGGTACCTCGACCCTTGGGCCTTATTGATATGACCCGATGAAAGTAGTGCATTCTTGGTGGAAGCCCGAGACATAATCGCATGGGGGAGAAATAGAACCTACAACAACGGTTAGACCTTGTTGTACTCCCCTAATTATGATGGCAGCGTTGATGGAGCGTTACGAGAGCACCCACCGTGATAAGGACAGGGAAGTGTATGCCATTAGCCACACCTATGGACACTCTATTAGGTTTGCCTAGATTTCTATGTGAATAAATAGAGGATATAAGCATTAGATTGACCAATTTTCGCAATGAGTTTCCCAACTGCTTAGTTTAACATTGTAGTTGTGTTTTTACCTTCATGCTTAGTAGTTGTTAGTTGAAAAACCACCCCTCCCCCATTTTCATGTTTTCTTTGCTAGATATTCCTTCCACTCGTACGGATTGACGACCGGTACGAGGTTGTGTTTTGATTTGATACATTATACCTAGCATCTCTATGGATAAATCCAGGGCTTACCGCTAAGTACCCTATGGGTAGAGTAGCAGTAGGAATAGGGTACAGAATTATAAATTTCTATCTTCTTACCACACCGCCTCCAACCAGGTTATTTCTAAGATACGGTTTTAATGACCCCAGGGTGAGGCAGGTCATCCACACAAGAAAGCAAGAATTGCTAATTTTTGGGAGAAAAGCTTCAAATTTTAAGTTTCACCAAGAGTGTGTGTAAGTGAGTGTTTCTTGAGAAGGAAAAATGTGTCAAATGATAAAATTAGGTGGAAGAATGTACCATGGGTTGAAAATTTTAGCTTAGGTGATAAGGGAGAGAGGTACAATTAGGATAAGGATGGAATTTTAAAAATTGAAAATTAGGGGGACAATAGTACCAATCAATTAATTCCAAGGGATGTTGGAAGTACTATTTGCAGAAAAATCCTAAGGAACTAGGGAATTTCAAAATATATTAACCAAAAATGCTTTTTTAAGTTTGAAATTCAGAATTTTTGAAAATCTTCATTTTGGAACAATTTGACAGCGGAAAATTGGAAATCGGCACAGAAGATATCTGGCACAGACCAAAATTCTTCTGGCACGAACCAACCCCTCATGCTAAATCTCTTGGCACGAGGCATCCCCTCATGCCAAACCTTTCGGGGAGAGGCACCCCCTTATGCCAAATCTCTTGGCACGGATCGTGTCATTTGGCACGGACTGTGTCAGGCCTTAGCATGAGGTTGTCACAAATTTTGACCTATTCCGTAGTTTTTCCCTCTTTTTCGAAAAAACTATGTCACCCATCAAATCTAATTCCATCCAAACTAGACAAACAAAATCACGAGATTGAAGTCAAATTTTCAAATCAAACAAGAGTTTCATCTCAAAAATCCTCATCGCAAATAAGAACATGTAAAAATCTATCTAATCACTACTCAAAACACAAAAGCAAAAAGAAACACCGTATATTTATTGTCATCCTCACAACTTTTTTTCTTTTCATGCAATCTAGGTAGAACCACCTACCTGTGGGTCTCCGGAATAGCCATTGCCCATTCCACCCATGATGACATTGTTGTGGAGAGGTCTCCACAATGAGTCATCCTTACCCTCGGACCCCTTATTCGTCATAGGAAATGAATCTCTATGTCTCACTTAGATTGAGTCTGTGAATGTCACTTTGGGGTTAGGAGGAGTTCAAGGAGGTTTTGAACTCTTGGAGCTCTTCCTTTCCCTCTGCAAGTTAGTTAGCATGGAAAAAAAGTCTAGCAAAAACATACTATCAGTCGCATCATGCAATTCATCGGACTCATCAACAATATCATCAACATGAGACTCAACCAAGTATTAATGCTCATTGGTAACACACAAAATTTCATGGAAATCATGATCATCACATTGGGTCACACCTTTGCACATAAAAGAAGAATTAGTCGAATCATGCCTACATTTAGAGATATCAAATTCCACTTTGTCCACATCAACTTCTAAAGCCAAGGTTCCCAAATGGACATCAATTTTAGTCCTAGAAATTTTAAGTTAAGGTCTCCCCAAAAGTATTGTGGGTGCACTTCCATTGTGCGCCACGTCCAGGACATAAAAGTCTGCCAGAAAAATCAAATTGCCAACTTGCACCATCACATCCTTTACTAGCCCACAAGGGCTAGCTTGGGAGTGATCGGCGAGTTGGAAAATCACTCTAGTTTCCCTAAGTTCATCTATTTCTAAGCATTCATATATACTGAATGGGATCACATTGATAGACGCGCCTAAATCTATCATAGCATTTTCAACAAGCTTTCCACCTAAGGAGATAGGGATAGAGAACATTCCGAGGTCGTCACATTTTTAGGCAAATTTTGATGGTTCATAATGGCGACTCCTTTCATTTGTAAATGTCCTAACTTCTTAGTTGGTCTACTTCACTTCTTTATGCACGCAACTTTTAGAAAATTAGCATACAATGGCACATTTTCAATTAATTCCAAGATTTGGATTGTTACCTCAACCTTTCAAAGACTCATCAAATGCTTACATCATTGGTCACCATATTTTTCCTTCCCCTAAAATAATTTGAAAATGGAGGTGGGATAGTAACTTGTGCCTCGGGCGGTGGAAGGTGCTTCCTTGACCACAATCTCATCTTCTTTGAAGTGTGCCTTGGTAGCCTCCAATATCCTATCGTTATTTTGCACAAACTTCCTTCTCGGACTCACAAACTTCCTTCTCACTTCTCAACTTGAGTACACTCACGTTCCTTGGATTGACCTCCGGCTGAGAAGGGAGTTTTTTGGACTCCTTAGCTTCAAGTCAACTCACCGAGGTGGGGGGTTACCCAATTTGAACTTCATGATTCTTAATAGTTGAGAAAGCTCTATTGCCAAGGTATTCAATCTCACGCCTTTTCCTATCCGTGATGACTTCATGTTTCTTCCCCAATTGTCTGATGGCTCATCTCGATCGGACTTGTAGATCGAGGCATGATTGTTGGAAAAGCCTTCACCGGTTGGGGTGGAGCTTGTCCACCCTGATATCCTTGAGGTTAGTTGTCCTCCCTCCATTGGAAATTTTGGTGATCTCAATACCTTGGGTTCAACGAGTTTGCGTAGGGATTCAACCTTGCATCGCCTTGGTTCCCCCCTGAACCCTTGTGGTTGACCCCTAGCAAATTAAGGTCCCTCTCTGTTGTTGCACTCAACGGCCTTCACCTCCGCAAATCTTCTACTAATTTGGGACACGCCTCATTGTTGGGGTCTAGGTTGCAAGCCCCGTACACTTTGACTTGGTGCACTTTTCCTCGCAAGAGCTGCTTCATCATGGAAGTAAGAGCTTGGACTTGCTTCTCCAACTTAGGTGATTGTGCGGGTTCATCCAAGACCCTAACCCTTGATCTTGTGCTAAACTGTCACATATCATTGGCTATTTCTTCAAAGAGGGTTGTTTCATCCTTAGGGATTTTGTCGCTATCAAACCATTGCAAGTGACATTCACCATTCGCATATCTTCGTTGCATTGCCCCTCAAAGAAATAGTATACTAGATCCCCCTCCTTGAAGAGATGGTAGGAAACTAGTTCGACCACATGTGTTCTCAGTCGGGTAATGTAAAACACCTAAGTTTTTGGTTTGAGTATGTACCATAAACTAGGGCTAACAATACCCTTCCAAAGACAACACTAGCATACAAATAAAAAGGTAATAAGATAACTATCACAATAGCTCAACACATGACTCAACAAAATAAAACAAAACAAAACAAAAGCAAATACTAACTGCTCTACTAACTCGTTATACTTATTAACAATTAAGCTAAAAAACATCCCCGGCAGTAGCACTAAAATTAGACCCACTTCCACTCGGGGTCGTTAGTTGTAGTTAATTAACCCAAGTGAAGGCTGAGAAGTCAAAGATACAATTTATAGTTCTGCACCCAATCTCACTACTATGCTATCGAAAGGGTAGTTAGCGGTAAGCCCTAGATATGTCCAAAGATATTCAAGGGCCTAAGAATCAATTAAACACAACATTTTATAGGGCGTCAATCCCCACGAGTGATAGGAATAGCTATTATAGCAAAACAATTGGGGGGGTGATCTCTCTATGCAACTACAAAACATGAAAGTTAAAAAGCAATTAATCTATTTAGCTAAAGACTTGGGGAATGCTTTCATATCATGGTTGATTTAACTATTCTATCATCGATTCATTCACATATGAGATTCAAAAAAACCTAATAGAGTGCTCATAACACGTGGTGTGGTCAATGGCATACACTTCCTCGTACCCGTCACATCGGGTGCGGTCGCAACCCTCTATCACCACCACCTTCGTAATTAGGGGAGTACAACAAGGTCTGACCAGTGTTATAGGTCTGTTTCTCCCCGTGCTTTTATGTCCCGGGCTTTCACCACGAATGCTCTACTCCCTAGGCCTGTGAATGAGGCAAAGGAAGTAGGCACCATATCTATAGCACTATGGCATCTTACAACCCTAGTTTGTTACTTTTCACTATCTCTACCCACAACCCATCGGATTACTTTTCATAATCAGCTAAGACTTGTGTGCTAGATCGCAGCAGCTATAATACTTAGCATCCTCCGTGCACACACTCACGAGGATATGTACTCTATCACTCATTACACATCTAAGGTTTCTCTTCCCCAGGGGGACATCAATATTTGCACCAACATGAATATAGACTATAGTGTATGCTTAATGGAGTGTACTATTCATGCAATTCTAACATTCAAGAACAAGTCACAAAAATATCATAAGCACAAATATTATGATGAACTAAGAATCTCATAAAACATTAATCAACCATGAATACAATTTATCTCCAAGCTATAGAAACTACTCCCAATGCATGGAATTCAAATGAATATTTTAATTCCACATCCTAGGATTAAAGAAAAATAAAATGAATTAAAGAAGAGAGAGTGTTTCTCTCTCTATAAATGCTCTCCCAATATACAAGAGTAGAATGAAAATTCACTAACTAGCTTCTTCTTTTATTAAATCCTAGTAGAATAAGGCTATAATTATAGTAGTAGAGTAATGGGCCTAAAAATAGGCCCAAAATAGGTCAAAGAGTGTAAAACCCAAAGTCAATCGCCGCCTGGTGCGGACCATCGTGGATAGCGCGGTCCGCACCATATACTTGGTCATTACTGGGGTGAACTACTGGATCTGGTGCATTCTATGTCGACTCATCTGGCGTGGTCAGTGTCGATAAAATAGGCAGGCCACTATGTCTGGTGTGGGTCACTGCATCTAGTGTGGGCCGTTGTTTGTGCTCGCATGATCCGAGTCGAATTCTTTAGTGTAGATCATCGTCAAAAGCATCGATCTTGAACTTATGATCTGCAGGGCACGGCCTTTGGCATAGACCATCGTCAGGAGCCTTATTTTTATCAATAACTCGCACAGACCGCTTGATCCTACACACCTCACCGGCTGGTCTCGACATTTTACACTTGGAAAGGCTTGGGCCATTGAGAATGGAATGGTCAACGCCCATGCATAGCCATTTTTAGTGAAGGTTGAGACAAGCATGTGTAACCCATGGCGTTTAGCTCTATCCACACCAGGACATTGTGCCAAGTCATTGGCGCAGGACAACTCCTCTGGCGTAGGTCATTGATGCCATCCATAAGTGGTCCACGATGACTCGTTTGTACCTTGGCCGGCTAAACTTCTTTCCTTTGCTATGGATGAACTGTTAGTTCGATTTGAGAGTTCTAGTAGTCGATTTTATGGGGCTCAAAAGGATGACTTTAATGGAATAAACCCAGACGGCTAATTATTCGTGGTTTGTTCTCAAACTTTTGCACAACCCATCTGACCACAATTCATCGTTTCTTCATTGGCCACCTATCTTTGGGTCCAATATCCTTCTACCATGCTTTAATGTCTGTGGCCTTCATATACTACCATTCTAGTGTGAATAACCTTCTATCTCTTCTACCATCCTTGGGAACGGCTTTCAATATCTTCTACCGCCCTTATGAATGACCTTCGCATAGAATGTGATGAAAAGGTACCCTTGGGCGGCCTACTAAGGATAATCACAAGGAAGGTCTAGGAGCCCGTGGATGCAAGATGTCCATTAGTGCCATTCAAGTCTACAAAATGTATGATTTAGACAAGAAAAAAAAACATGTCCGTATAAATCCCGTGTCACGTAAACTAAACTAATACTAGCAATCCAACATATAAAACAAGCCAATTAATATGTTGAATAAAACAGTTAACGCATGCATAATGAAGCACATTAGTCGGCCAGTAGTATCCGGCTCGGATGATGTTTTTTCACTACCATTCTAGCTCCGTGATGCATTCCATGAAGTCCTTCATGCACTTCATTTGGAATTTTGCTTTCCTGCGATGGTCCTACGCATTTTATCCATGGAGATAGGAAACATTTCTTATACAAGGTTCTGTCTTCATGGGTATAGTTGTTAGAATGTAACTCCAATGTCCCGGCATGCACTTTATCTCCAGGTAATGTGCCCTTCTTTAAGTACTCTATTAGTGGTGTCATCCAATTTACATCTTTCGTTTGGGCTGTTGACACAGTAGTTGGTATTGTGCTTCTGACTGGAATAACCTCTACTACCATGTCTCTATGTTTCCTCAGAGATTCAAATTCAGTTGTTGCTAGCTTTCTTAGTGCATCCAACTTCATATTTTCACTTCTTGGTATGTGCTGGATATCAAAATATTCAAACCATTTGTTCCTCTCGCACTTCGTAGTCTCCTCCCACCTGCTGGACTACGATTAGTGAATCATCGGATACTCGGATGCTTTTAACCTTCATTCTGATGGTAAGGTATAGTCCACATATCAAAGATTTATGCCCTGCTTTGTTATTAGTGAGCGGGAAGTCAACTCAAAGTGAGTATCTATGTTTGCCACCTTCCGGGTTTACCAACAGTAGTCCTACACCGCAACCCTCTCTGTTGGACATGCTATCAACTAAAAATTCCCATGCAATCTCTTCTGACTTTCCTTTCCCTTTATCGATTCCTAGATTTTGGTGCTTATTTGCCCTCTGTGTGTCTTTGCTAGTTATTTCTACGATGAAGTTTGCTAATGTCTAAGCTTTGATTGTTGTTCTTGGTTAGAATTGGATCTCAAATTGGCCCAGTTCTAGAGTCCACTTCATCATTCTGGCAGATGATTCAGACTTGCTGAGGATGTACTTTATTGGGAAACTAGTGTAGACCACGATGCAATGACTGTGAAAATACGTTCTCAACCTTCTTGCTAATTATACTAAAGCCAGGGTTAACTTCTCAATCGACATGTATGCCTTCTCTGCATTTTTCAATATCCTTCTAATATAGTATACTGGCACTTATTTTTGTCTTTCCAGGTGTACCAAAATAGATCTGTTTGCATTCTGCGAGATTGCCAAATATAAATATAGGGTTTCTCCAGAAACGGGTAACTTCAACGTTAGCAATGCTTGAAGTTGTTCCTTCAAACAGTTATACGCCTCTGATATTGTTCGCTCCAGCTAAACTTTTTTGCCTTCCTTAGGACTTCGAAGAGTGGGAAATGCTTCTCTGCTACTTTTGGGGCAAATTGGCTAAGCGCTGCCAACGACCCCATCAATATTTGCACCTCCATGACTGCTCAAGGCTGGAGAAGATCTACTATAGCTTAGATTTTCTCTAGGTTGGCTTCAATTCCTTTTAAGAATTTTTAAGGGTTGGTTTTCAACCTTGTATCCTTAGAACTTTCCTATGCCTACTCCAATTACGCATTTTTAAGGGTTGAGCTTCATCATAATGCTAGGTAGAGTGTCCAAAGTTTCTTTTAGATCTACAGTAAAGTCCCACCTTTCTGCTCTTGATAACCATGCCATCCACATATGCCTTGACATTTTTTCCCTATTTGATTATGAAATGTTTTATCGCCCACTCTCTAGTATGTTGTCCCACATTTTTACATAACAAAACATTCCAAAGCTTGTTATAATGGCCATTTTTTCTGACTCTTCCGAATTCATCAAGATTTGGTGGTATCCCTTATACGCACCTAAAAATGCCAGGACTTCATACCTTGAAATTGCTTCAACTAGTTGATCAATTTTTGACAAAGGTTAGCAGTCTTTTGGGAATGCCTTATTCAGATCTGTGAAGTCAATGCATATTCTCCAGCCCACGTCAAATTTTTTCACCATGACTGGGCTCGTTAACCACTTCTGCTATATGACCTCTTTCAATATACCAGCTTGAAGCAGCTCTATAACTTCCTCTTTGATTGATTTTTACCTGTTGCTTCTGAAGGAGCATTGTTTTTGTTTAACTGGCTTAACCGAGTTGCTGATATTCAAAGAATAGGTAGCAATGCCTGGATCTACTCCTCCCATGTTATAAACACTCCATGTGAAAGTATCTTTGTGGCTTCATAGGATTTCTATGACCCTCTTCTTTTCCGTACCTGGGAGATGTTTCCCTATCTTTATGCACTTAGAATTTTCCTTGTCATCTAAGCTAACCAACATCATTTCTTCCCCCAAGTCTACTACCGATTATGGATGCTCTAGTAACCCACCATCTAAGACCATGTTAACCATCTTGCCTTTTCCACAACTTTCACTGTCATCATTGCGATAACCATACATTGCCTCACCATTTGTTTATTTCTTCTTATAGTCGTGATTCCAGCCGGAGTTGGGAATTTCATTACTAGATGGTAAGGGGACCATATCGCTTTTGCTCTGTTCATCCAGGACCTTCCGATGATGGCGTTAAATGTGATTGGAGCATCTATATCCATGAAGTCACACATGATGGTACAATTTCTTCCACTTTCCCCAATGGTGACAGGTAGTTGTATATTCAGTGAATCCTACAAGCAAGTATGTAGACTTCTTTAGATCCGTTCACTTGAAACCTAACATGTCAAAGCAATCAATGAATAATATCTCGACCACACTTCCATCGTCCACGAACACTATGTGAACCGTTGTATTTCCAATTTTTGCTATAATTACCATGGGATCATTGTGAGGCAAAGCGTTAGGTATTGCATCTTCATCGCTAAAAGTGATAACCTCATTTGAATGAAGTCTTTTGTCAACAGGCTCTTGCAGGGGAGAATATCTTGCTTTAGGCTTTCAAGTATTGTTGGACAATGACTCTGTGGATCCATGTATAGACAAGATAAATTTTTTTGGTACTTCATCTCCTGCATCATCATTGTAATCCACTTCCGCAATCATTTTTTTTATTTGTTTGGTCACCGTTCCTTGGTTTCTTGCTGGGAGGTTCCCTGCCTTGTTAGCCTCGCCATACTAGCTTCCCCCATTCCTTTCTATATTGGCTAAAGCAGACATTCTTCAAGTTTTCTTCAATTTATGTTCTTAAGTCTCTGCAATACTCAATGTCATGACCATGGTCCTTGTGGTAGGCATCGTAATACTCCCTGGACCTCTTTTCTGGCGGTGCTAAAATAGGTGTCGGGTCGCAGAACAGCTCTTTCTTTGCTTGCAATATCTCTTTCCTTGATTTTGTCAGAGGCGTATCTTGGAATGGTGCGCCTTGTGACCCCAATTCTCTTCCTTTGAAAGTGGTGCTTCCCTTTCATTTATTCATAAACCCCTTTTGTGAATCCTCCACTTTTTTCTTTTCACCGCATTCCCGCTCAATCTTGCGGTTGTTTGCCTCTTCCATTCGCACATGCTGCTCGATATTTTGAATATATATAGTTGTCCACGAGAAGAGGGATCTTTTCAAGTGTTTAAACATAAATAGGGGAAAACATACTAGGCATATACATACATAGATATATATATATATATAAGCATGTAAACAAGGGGAGGCTTTTGGTTGGTTTGATCCTAAGTTATCAAATTGAAATACAACAACTAGCAAAGCAAGGGAACTATGATAATCATGCAATACAACTAAAGATACAATGTAAATGATAATTAACGGAGCCTTGGGGGCAATCGATTTCCACTTCCAAACTTTATATAGCTCATTGATTCACTCACTCATTCAATTAAATTTATTATCTATGGGGAATGTTATCACTTCTCATTCAAAGATCAACATTCATTCCTCCTTAAGAGTAGTTTGCAAAGATAAATAGCGACCATTTACAAACCTCATTGATGATGACCCTAGACAAACAACATCATAGGGGTGTTTCATCAATGGCATTTCACCCAAAGGACCATAGGTTTGATAATAACAAGCCTTCTACCAGATACATAGTCATTTAACCAAACAAAGCATTCATTAGATTAAACTTAGAACAAACAACATTCAAAGTTCAACCTTTCATTGCATCTATATGACAAATATAAGAACAAACCACATTAACATACTCATCTAGCAAGAATTACCACACATTATACACAAGGAGTTCTAAATCCATGCTTTTGGATTTCCATATCAAATGAGTTAAAAAATTTGAAACTTTCCTAACACCCTAACATTTCAATCTTACAAATATTTCATATACTCAAACAACTCATGGTATAAATGAGGTAAAACACAACATTAATGGCATAATAAATGCTCTCCAATAAATGTTCATAAATGAGCAAACATAGAATCTTACTACATAAGCTTGGAAGCTTCAATCAATTGCTCCCAAGAACTAGATTTAGCTACAAGAGTTCATACTAGTTAATGTTAAACAACCAAACATAATACAAGAGAATTCGAAGATAAAAATGGAAGAAAATAGGATTCTAAACAGTACCAAAAATGCAGAGGAAGAAGATCTGAATGAGAGGAAAGAGAGTGTTATTTATAGTACGAAAAGGATAAGGTGAAATTCTGGCCACTTGTTGGTACGAGGCCATTGCAACTCGCTACGAGGCCATTGCAACTCGCGACGGGTTCCAAAATTTCGTCTTGTTTCCTTTTCTTCTTCTTGTGGTACACATTCATCTTCATAGCAATTCCTCTCATTTTTCAAGTCTTCAATGTCTCCAAAAAAATTGGTCTTCAATGGCCTCCGGTCTTCATGTCTTTGAAGCAAGTCTTCGAAAATGGATCTTTAATGTTCTCCGCTCTTCATGCCTCCGTGTTCTTCCCTTGTCACGCAAAATCCACTTAGAAGAGGTAAAAGAGCGTAAAGTTGCTATTACCCCTCCTAAGAGAATTTCAAGGTAAAACACAAGCTCTTGATAATAAAAGAGCACAAAAGTGACCAAAAACAGTATTAAATTATGCATATAAAATGGACATATCAATCCCACAGAAAATTCCACAAGTTCTTCCTTAATGAACCTTGTATACTTATAAGTAATCATTTACAATTACTCTTGACAATGTACTAGTGCTTTTTAAAATTTGATGTACGGAATTTTATTAGTTTTTAGTTTCATAAAAAACCTAGAATATTAACTTTCATGTGATTCTATGAGGTGGAAATAATCGTTCTAATAATGCTTATAGTAAAGGTGTTATGGAATACTAACAAAAATGACAGACGATTACCCCATTTCGTGGATGTGACCCTTTCCATCCCCCAGTCAAACTTATGATCACCGTTAGTGATAAAGAAACTAACATGATCCCACAGAGAATTTCACAAGTTTTTCTTGAATAAACCTTGTATACTTATAAGTAATCATCTACAATTTACTCTAGACAATGTACTAGAGCTTTTTAAAATTTGATTGATGGAATTTTATTATCTTTTAATTTCATAAATAATATAGAATATTAAATTTTATGTGATTATGTCTAGTGGAAATAATCGTTCTCACAACGCTTATAGTAAGGTGATGTATATGTAGCCCAACGGTTAAATGACTGTGGCCTCTAGGCCCAACCTAATTTCATCCCATAGCTAGACAAAGTCATTTCAGCCAAAGATGCAGATCGCCCAGGTGTGAAACTATCTAGTTGTGGCATAAAGCGTGGCTGAGAAATGCGGAGTAAACAAACGGACGTAAAACCATTAAACAGAGAACGTGTGTAATCGTGGTATGACCCATGATCTCAACTCCTAAAAGTAAGGAACCACAACTACATTGGCTTATAAGTACATCAAGCTCATGATGAGCTAAGGTAAGCTTAAATATACTAAGAAATTCCATTTCTTGAAGAGAGAGACTGACTTGATCATCATAGCTTTTCTCCCGGAATCACTTCCAAGATTTATTTTGAGGGAAGAGACTCACGGAGTGAAAAAAAATTGGTTGGCTCAATCGAACTACCACACCATTTGGCACCGACTGTAGGGAACGAATTTTTTTTCATTTCAAAGTAGCAATGGTGTTCACCAGAAGTGAGAAGAGACATAACCACCAGACACAAAAACAAACACCTGGACACAGTAGAAGCATGCATCCTAGCCAGGACCAGGATTACATCCCCAATAGAGAAAAAGAGCTTAGAGAGGAAGAAAAAGAGGAGGAAGAAGAGGAAGCAAAATCTCCCAACACGAACCAAGAAAAAGAAAGAAGGGTGTTCGCAGTATTCTTAGAAGCGAACATGGAAAGTTTGTACAATGAATTTATGACGAAACTCAAGAAAAATTCTCTAAGACTGGAAAAAGAGTAAGTCAGGAGTGTGAGAATATCAAGTACGAAGAAGAGTTGCAGAACATCATTGCAGACGATGATGCGGTCAAATCACCCTTGGAGCCATATCTGTGGGATTTTAAGATGCCAAAGGACTTCAAACATCCTTTACATGTTAAAATCTACAATAGGACCATAGATCCGAAGGAGTTCCTACATCATACGGAAACAACATGAGATTTCACGATGAAAATATTGAATTAGTGTGGAAAGCGTTCCCCATTTTCTGGTCAGGGACATCGATCACATGGTACGAGGATCTTCCAAATGGAAGTATCAAATCTTGGGTGCAATTGTCGGATCTATTTTTGGGCCACTTCTATCAGAAGCAAAGATTCACAAAAATGATCAAATATAAATAACATAGCCCAGAAAAGTGATGAAAGTCTAGTGGAGTATCATTATATATTTGTCATGGAAAGTTTGCAGGTTCGCGACTTGCCAATCCAATCTGTATTGAGAGCATTCACAGGAGGCATACGATCAGTAGAGTTCTACAAAGAACTAACAATGAGCATGTCTGAAAACCTAAGAGAGCTACAAAAGATGATCGAGCAGCATGTGCGAATGGAAGAGATAAACAACAATAAGATTGAGCGGGAATGAGGCGAAAAGAAAAAAGTGGAGGATTCACAAAAGAGGTTTATCAAGAAATGAAAGGGAAGCACCACTTTCAAGGGAAGAGAACTGGGGTCACAAGGCGCACCATTCCAAGATACGCCTCTGACAAAATCAAGGAAAGAGATATAGCAAGCAAACAAAGAGTTGTTCTGCGACCCGGCACCTATGTTAGCACCACCAGAAAAGAGGTACAGGGAGTATTACTGTGCCTTCCATAAGGACCATGGTCACAACATCAAACCAACCAAAAGCCCCCCTTGTTTACATGCTTTATATATATATATATATATATATATATATATATATATATATATATATATATATCTATGTATATGCCTAGTATGTTTTCCCCTATATATGTTTAAACACTTGAAAAGATCCTTCTTCTCGTGGACAACCCGACTTGCCATTATCTACTTAATTGTAGATAGGAAGCATTAGGGCTTAAAAGTATTAACTTTGAGAAGTACGGCGATGACCTCCCAAATTTTGGCGCTGCTATCGAGGAAGAGGCATTTATTTTTAAAAGTTTGGGCATATTATGTGTGATTATATGCTAATAGTAAATATTTGTTAGTTTGCTTTTATTTTGATGTTTTTAGTTGATTTTCCATTTTCACTTGGCTTGGAGACATATTGTTTGAGTTCTTGGTGTATGGTTCGTATGAGATCCTCTTCACAAGAACCCCTACACTACGACCCCGAGTTAGATTTGAATTTGAGACAGGCTACGAGGATTTCTTTGGAAAGTGTGAATAACACCCCTCCTAGTGACCATTTTGTGGATACATCTTCCTCTATGGAACATCAAATTGAGCACGAAGATCAGCATTCTCCTCTCCAAGGGCGAACTCCTCCTCTCCACCAAAGGGAGATTCCTTTGGGGCAAGCTTTATTAAGAGACATCATGGCCCCCAACCTCGATCAACAACCAATGTGCATCGAGTATCCCGTAGTTGGACCGTACGGGCACTTTGAGATAAAGACCGGGTTCATCAACATGCTACCCATCTTCCTTGGTAGGCTAGGGGAGAATGCCAACAAACACCTCACCAAATTTCACTTCTTGTGTGATGGTACGGTCAGGATAAAAATTTCTATAAATTGAAGGCATTCCCGTTCACTCTGAGGGATGGTGCAAGAGATTGGCTCCACTACCTACCACCCAAGAGCATTAAGAGTTGGCTTGATATGAAAACAAAGTTTCTAGCCAAATACTTTCCGGCCTCTAGATCCACCGCCTTGAATAAGAACGTAAGCAACATCCTCCAATGGCATGAAGAATCTCTCTTCGACTATTGGGAGAGGTTCAAGAAGCTTCTTGCAAGTTGCCATTATCACGGTTATTCGGAGGGGATTTGGTTTATACTTCTACAATGGCCTTCTTGATGAAGATCAAAGGTTGGTAAGGAGTTCTTGTGGTGGTACCCTTGGAAACAAAACATCCTCCGAAGCTATGAAATTGTATGAAGAGCTAGCAAAAGAATCGAGAAACTTTAAGGGCCGATTAGAGAAGGAGAAATCCAATGCCCGCAAGTGATTCTTCAAATAGTGTAAAGCTCGAGGATCAAGTCTTGGCCCTGGCATCTATGGTTAAATCATTGATGACGAAGCTCTGGAATGTGGCACATGTTAAATCATGTGAAATTTGTTACTTGGTGCATCCTAGGGACACTTGCCCTACTTTGCAAGAGGATTATGTTGAAGAGGTAAGTACCATGGGCTATCAAGGGAACCAAGGTAACCAAGGATATCAAGGTGGGCAAGGCTACCAAGGTAACCAAGGCTACCAAGATTATCAAGGGTACCAAAACCGGCCGTACAATTCAGGAAATCGTGATAACCCAAACCTCCAGTATGGAAACCCTCAAGGAAGCCAAAACCCTGAACCATATCAGCCTCCTCAACAACAATATAGGCCACCTCAACAACAATTTCAAAGGCTCGAAGACAAACCCCGAGACCAAGGGAAGAGCTCCGGGCTAACAAAGGATGAGGTGATGCAAGCCATTCACTGGTTGGGCATGTGCGTGGAAAAAAGTGAGAAATTCCAAGATGAAGCCAAGGTAAGTATCAACAAATTGGAAACTTAAGTGAGCCAAATAGCTTAAGTGGTGAATCGGATGGAAGCTCGGGAAAAGGGTAAGCTACCCTCCCAACCAGAGATCAACCCTCAACAAAATGCAAGTGTTGTCACTTTGAGAAGTGGTAAAGAGGTTGGCTCTCCCACGGTTGGTGAAGTTGTTGAGGACGAACCTAGGAAGCTTGAAATGCTTGAGAAAGAAGGGAAAGAGGAGAATGAAAAGGAGGCCAAGGAGCAAGCAAGGGAGGGAAAGGGGAAGGAAGAGGAGATCACCGTTGAGAAATCAACCTCCATTTTTTAACCCCCCCACCCCCACAAGAAGGAAAGAATAGTGGAGATTCCTTCATATGTGCCAGAGCCACCATTCCCGAAAGCCCTAAAAGACAAAAGAAGGAATCCAACAAGGAAATCTAAGAAGTCTTTCATAGGTGTGAGGTAAATATCCCTCTTTTGAATGCGATTGAACAAATTCCTAGCCATGTGAAATTTTTGAAAGAATTATGTGTAGTAAATAGGAAACAAAGAACGAAGAACAAGCTTAAAAATGGGAGAAGTGAACATGTCTCCGCTTTGTGCCAAAGGGAGTTACCCCCTAAATGTAGCAATCCCGGTATGTTCACGATCCCTTGCATGATAGGAAATACACATTTTGAAAAACAAATGCTTGACTTAGGTGCGTCAATAAATGTGATTCCTTATTCTTTGTATGAAAGCCTCAATCTTAGTACTTTGCACAAAATCGGGGTGGTGATCTAACTAGCTGATCGTTCAAGTGTGTACCCTAAGGGTATCATCAAGGATGTGTTGGTTAGGGTGGATTCCTTAATATTCCCCACAGATTTTTATGTCCTAAACATGGAGCATGATAAACATGTCGCCCCAATCTTGTTGGGGAGGCCATTTTTGAAGACCTATAGGACCATCATTGATGTACATAACGGTACCCTCACCATGGAATTGATGGGATTAAAGTAGAGTTTAGAATAAATGACTCTATCAAGTATCCTCTTGAAGAGTATTCTTGCCATGCTATTGATTTTGTTGACAATGTGGTGCAAGATGTTTTTGAATTGAGTGGTGATGATTCCTTGTTAGTTTCTTTGGAAAATGATGTTGAAAATGCATGTCTTGTGTATTCCATGAGTACTAACTTGAAGGAATGCATTAAGGAGTTAAGCATTCTTGAGGAAGTGGTGCAAAGTCCCGACCCTCTAGTCTTAGAGAAACCCAAAGAATCGGAATTCCTCCCATCGCTTGTGAAGGCTCCTGTGATTGAGCTTAAACCATGGCCAAGTGACCTCAAGTACACATTTCTTGGGGAATGGGAGACGCTTCCAGTCATCATTTCAAGCAAGCTCTCCAAGGGGCAAGAAGAAAAGTTGATGGTGGTGTTGCGGGAGAACAAGGAAGGAATTGGATGGACCATTGCCAACATCAAAGGCATAAATCCATCCACTTTCATGCATAGAATCTTGTTGGAAGAAGATACAAGACCCGTCCGGCAACCCCAACACCGTTTAAACCCACCTATGATGGAGGTGGTGAAGGCGGAAATCCTTAATTTACTCCAAGAAAGCATGATCTATCCAATCTCAGATAGCAAGTAGGTGAGTCCAACTCAAGTGGTACCCAAGAAGAGTGGGGTGATAGTGGTCAAAAATGAGAAGGGAGAAATGGTGCCCACCCGAGTTCAAAATGGGTGGCGCGTTTACATTGACTACCAGAGGCTAAATGCGAAAACCCGGAAAGATCACTTCCCATTACCATTCATAGATCAAATTCTTGAGAGGTTAGCAAGCCACCCATTCTATTGCTTTTTGGATGGGTACTCAGGGTATTTTCAAGTGGCTATCACCCCGGAAGACCAAGAAAAAACCACCTTCACGTGCCCCTTTGGTACGTTTGCTTACTGGCACATGCCTTTCGGGTTATGTAACGCCCCCGCAACTTTCCAAAGGTGTATGGTAAGCATTTTCTCAGAATTTATTGAAAATTTTGTCGAGGTATTCATGGATGATTTCACCATTCATGGTAATTCTTTTGTCAATTGTTTAGCAAATTTGGCACAAGTTCTTAAACGTTGCATTGATACTAATCTTGTGTTAAATTCTAAGAAGTGCATTTTATGGTAGAGCAAGGTATTGTTTTAGGCCATTTTTTCTCCTCTAAGGGTATTAAGGTTGACAAGGCAAAGATAGACACAATTCAAACTTTTCCTTATCCTATTAATGTGCACGAAGTGCGCTCTTTTCTTGGCCATACAGGATTCTATCGTTGATTCATCAAGGACTTCTTGAAGATAGCATCTCCTTTATGCAAGTTGTTACAAAAAGAGGTGGAATTTGTGATGGATGAGGGTTGTTAAGGGGCCTTCGATACATTGAAATAAAGTTTATTTTCGGCCCCTATTATACAACCCCTGGATTGGTTGTTGCCTTTTGAGATTATGTGCGATGCTAGTGATTACGCTGTTGGAGCGGTGCTTAGTCAAAGGGTAGGGAGAGCGCCTTACGCCATCTACTACGCATCCATGTCTCTCAATAAATCCCAAAGAAACTATTCCACCACCGAAAAGGAGTTGCTAGCAGTGGTATTTTCTTTGGAAAATTTTTGATCTTACTTGCTTGGTACAAAAGTTATTGTGTACACTGACCATGCAGCGCTTTGTCATTTAATGACAAAGAAAAAGCCAAGCCAATATTAATTAGGTGGATCCTGCTCCTGAGTGAATTTGAGTTAGAGGTGCAAGACAAGAAAGGCGTGGAGAACCTCGTGGCTGATCACCTAAGCTGGTTGGCACATTGCCAAGATAGTGAGGTAAATCTATTAATGAAGGAGCAACTATGGGAAGAGTTCCCCAATGAACAAGTATTCGCTATCAGGGACCTCCAATCATTGTATGTAGACATTGTGAACTTTCTTGTCTCTGGTAAATTTCCTCCTCACTTTTCTAAAGCACAGAAAGATAAGCTAAAGAGCGATGCTAAATATTATGTGTGGGATGATCCCTTTTTGTGGAAGCATTATGTAGACTAGGTTGTTAGGAGATGCATCCCCAATAATGAAGTGCATTCAATTCTCACTTTTTGCCATTCTCATGCATGCGGGGGTCATTTTGGAGCTAAAAGGACCACTACGAAAGCCTTATAAAGTGGTTTTTATTGGCCTACTTTGAATAAGCATGCATACATATTTTGTAAGGCTTGTGACAAGTGTCAAAGAGTAGGAAATATCTCATCCATAAATGAGATGCCCCAAAAAGCTATGCTATATTGTGAAATCTTTGATGTTTGGTGTATTGACTTCATGGGACCTTTCCCTAGTTCTTACGGCTTTCCATACATTCTTCTTGCCGTTGATTATGTGTCGAAGTAGGTTGAAGCAAAACCAACTAGGACTGACGATTCTAAAGTGGCTGCAGAATTCCTGAAAGATAACATCTTTTCTAGGTTTGGGGTACCTTGAGCCTTGATTAGTGAACGTGGCACACACTTTTGCAATCGGACCATAGCGCCACTCTTGAAAAAGTATGGTGTCACTCACAAGACATCCACCGCCTATCACCCGCAAACCAACGGGCAAGCCAAAGTTTCCAATCGGGAAATCAAGTTCATCATTCAAATAATGGTTAACCCTAACCGGAAGGATTGGAGTTCTCGGTTGAATGATGCCTTGTGGCCGTATAGGACGGCTTACAAGGCACCAATCGGTATGTCACCATACCGGTTAGTGTTTGGTAAGCCCAGTCATCTACCGGTGGAAATTCAACATAAGGCTTACTGGGCGGTCAAAGAATTCAATCTTGATATAGATGAGGCCGGCTTGCATAGGAATTTACAATTGGATGAACTGGATGAGATCCGGAGGGAGTCCTATGAGAACGCCAAAATCTATAAAGAGAAGACAAAGGTGTGGCACGACAAGATGATCATTAGGAAGGATTTTGACATTGGTCAAAAGGTCCTCCTATTCCAATCTCGCCTTCGCCTATTCCAAAGTGAGTTGAGGTCCCGATGGATCGGTTCTTTTGAGGTGGTTAAGGTATTCTCGCATGGTACAGTGCAGATTCTAGATTGAGCTAAGTCCAATACATTCAAGGTTAATGGACAATGCTTGAAACCTTACCACGAGAATTTTGTGCCGGAAAAAGGAGAGGACGTTGATCTCCTCGATCCAGTTTGTGAGTAAAACCCAATAAAAGGGAGTAATTCGTTCCGATGACATTAAATAAACTTGGTTTTGATCATCTGGATCGTCATTCGTGACTTTCCGTGGATGTTGTTTGGTTTTTTATTTTGTCATTAAGTTTCATTGTTTTTCTTTATGATTTTCACGGGTTTTTTTCCATGTTTTTGTAGCAATTTTGAAGCCAAGGCATTGGAATTTTGAAGGGAGGTAGGCTTGGAGTCAAGAAGGAAAGACTTGGACAAGAGAAGGAATCAGACAAATATTCTAAGTACCAGGTTAGAAGTGGTCGCAAGTCGCGATGGCCTTGTGAGGGCCTCGTCGTGAATCGCGACCAAATCAGGGATTTTGGCTAAAAATGGAGGTCTCGGCCTCCACTTTCCATGAGTAGCGATGGCCTTATGAGGGCCTCATCGCGACTCGTAACGGAGTGGTCGCGACTAACGATGTACTCAGAAATATTGTGTTAAAATGGAGGTCTTTGGCTTCCACTTTTCATGAGCCGTGATAGCCTCTCCAGGGCCTTATCGCAAGTCACGATGGAGTGGTCGCGAGTCGCGATGTAATCAAAAATCTGGTGTTAAAATTCAGCTCCCGGCCTCCACTTTTCGCGAGTCATGATAGCCTCATAAGGGCCTCGTCGCGAGCCCTCGAGACATCATCCCCTCGAGACCTCGAGACAACAAGCCCTTGACTCAAGCTGAACCTGAAGTCAATTATCCTCTCGAGGCCAGTTGTCAAGATCAGCCCTTCGAGACATTATCCCCTCGAGACCTTGAGGCAGCAAGCCCTTGACTTGAACCAAACCTGAAGTTCATCATCCTCTTGAGGCCAGTTCTTAAAATCAGCCCTTCGAGACATCATCCCCTTAAGACCTCGAGGCCTCAAGCCCTCGACTCGAGCTGAACCAAAAGGTCCATCACCCTCTTGAGGCTAGTCCTCAAGACACCATCCCCTCAAGACCTCAAGATAGCAAGCCCTCAACTCGAGCCGAACCTGAAAGTTCATCATCCTCTCGAGGCCCATTCTCGAGACCAACTCTCGAGACATCATCCCCTCGAGACCTCAAATCCGCAAGCCCTTGACTCAAGCTGAACCATAAATTTCATCACCCTCTCGAGACCGGTTCTCGAGACATCACCACCTCGGGTCCTCGAGATCGCAAGCCCTCGACTCGGGTCGTGAGCGGAACCTCTCGAGTCCTCGAAGCCTCGAGCCCTTGAGGTGTCATCTTGTATCCTCAAGTCTAGCCTCTCGAGACCTCGAAGCCACGAGCTCTGAAGGTGTCCTCTTTCATCCTCAAGCCTAACCTCTCAAGACCTCAAAGCCGTGAGCCCTCGAGGTGTCATCTTTCATCCTTGAGCCTAGCCTCTCGAGACCTCGAAGCCACGAGCCCTCGAGGTGTTATCCTCGAGCCTAGCCTTTCGAGACCTTGAAGCTGCCAACCCTTGAGGTGTCATCTCTCTCAAGACCTCGAAGTTGTGAGACCTCAAAGTCGTGATCCCTCGAAGCCACGAGCCCTCAAGGTGTCATCTTTCATCCTCGAGCCTAGCCTCTCGAGACCTCCCATCGCGAGTCGCTATGAACACATTACAAGTCACGACAGTTATACAGGTCTGCTTTAAATGATGGGCTAAACCATTTTTTTCCATAAACACATCCACAATTTGCCACTGCTCTTCGTCTTCTCCTGCTCCTCTTCACCGCCCTCAGCATATCCTCTACCAAACCACTACCGCTCGCCGCCGCTAATAGCCGCTCTTCACCGCTCACAACCACCACTTCATACCCCATTCTTTCTTCCCAATCTCCACACACAAATCGCCATAAAATGTTTGAAGAACACAAACCCTAGAATTTGGGGGTTTTGTGACTTTGGGCAATTCAATTTCGAATTGATTGTGGGCTTCCTCCTTTCTTCTTCCTACGCATCTTAGTGGTAGATTTCTTCATTTTATTGAGCTTCAATTGTGAGTACGAATGTGTACTATTTTTTTTGGATATTGTGTAGATTATGTGTGATGCCTTAGGAAATTGAATTGTTGGATCTTGGTTAATTTTGGTGAATATATTGTGCTTGCAATTTAATTTGATGGGTATTGTGTGCATATTTTGTGGTTATGGTTTGGATTGTGTTGTGCTTGTTTGAGTTTGGATTGTGTACATTTGCGTTGCCTTGGCTGAGAATAGATTGTGACAGATGCTAGATATGAGGCATGTTGGCCCTTGATTAGACATAGTTGTTATTTGGATAAAATGTTATTGTGTTTTGCAATGTTATTTTGCTAGGGAAGTTTAGCCATGGGACATGAATGTTAACATTGTGAATGTACTAATGGTGGCTAAACTAGTTGAGCACAACTGTGGTTTTGAGATATAGCATATTGATTTCAACAATGTGAGAACTCCGTGGATTTGAGAATATGGGCTTGTTGGACATAATATGGATTGTATATGCAATTGTGATTAGGACTTGAACTAGTTGACTTGATTTTGATTTGGCTTTTGATAATGAACTAGTTTAAGGTTGAGTATGAATTTGCAATATTGCATATACATATATTCCTGTGCATTTGACTTGTTTGATGTGGTTATTAGATATGGCCCCCACGAAGAGACCTAGAGCTCCTCTCCCCCCCCCCCCCCCGAGGCGGGTGCACCACCGTTCCACCTCCGCCTCCTCCACCGGCTCTGGAATCGATCCCTGTACCTACCCCTCCGGATAGGTACATGGGTTTGACCTGGATCACCAGGTCCTATACTGAAAGGTGAGAGGCCCTGGAGAGGCGCCAACTCAAGGAGATAAGCTTTATCGATGTGCCCACATTAGATGCTCTTGGGCTCACTCAGACTGTCAGATACCTCCTCGCAAAAGGGGGAATGAAAGGGTTTATGAGTAGGAGCGCGCCCTCTTACTGGAGGTACACGTTGGAGTTCTTGTCCATGGTCCATATAAGCAGTATGAGAGGTGATCAACCATGAGAGAGGTATATTGCTTTTCACTTAGATGATATATCTAGGCAAATAACCATCTCACAGATTGAGGAGGCCTTTGGATTTGACATCGCGGAGATACGGGCCAGACTGGACTGACAGGCCCAGGAGCGATCGATTGAGAATGACATGCACTTTTGGAATGTCATTAACATGAGGCCGAAGAATTTCCATGATAAGAGTAGTGCCATTATCCACCCTGCACTCCGTTATGTGCACCGTCTATTGGCTGGCACAGTACTTTGTTCCACGAAGCTGACGAATGTGCCAAACAATGACATTCACTTTCTGTGACACTTAACGAGTAAGAGACCAAGATACGGATTTTGGGCAGAGTTATGGATGAAGAGAATCGTGAAGGTGGCAGGAAAGCCCAAGGGAAAGATCATGGTCAGAGGCATGATAGGCTTTTTAGCAGAGTACTTGGAATTGGTCCCTCCGGCTGACTTTCCACGCTTAGGGAGGTGCACGTCCTATCTTATCACGGCTGAGAGGTTAGTTAGATTTGAGATGGAAAGTGTCACATTGACCACGGGGCTATTCCATTGGTTGTATGGCACGAGGAAGGTCACATTCATGGCACTTCCTCAGCCCAACAAGACGAAGCTGGAATTTGACACACCTCTAGGAGACTTGGCGACTTCACCCGACTCCTCATGTAGAGATAATTTCCAGTGCGAGCTCTGTGACCTTGGCCCAGCTCCTGTTCAGCATGATGATAGCAGTCTACCTCCCTCTAAGCGACAGCAGCAGGAGCACTCCACGCAACCTCCACCAGAGACAAAGCCGATACAGGAGGACGATGTGCCACCTCACTATTCCCAGCCTCCACCGAACTTCTATGAGCAGGTGATGCAGGCTATGCAGGATAGATTCCGCCACCAGGACAGCATGATATTGGAGCATAATATATTTGTCTCCCAGACCTTGATCGACATGGATGAGGAGATTGACCACCTGTCAGCTCGCATCCATGAGATGTAGTCCCAGGCAGGTGGTGTCTTAGGACCCGACCCGAGAGCGGAGAGGCAGAGAGCTAGGAGACAGAGGAGCATGGAGTGGCTAGCACAGTATCAGCAGCGCTATTTTGGTGGTGGCCCTTCTTCATCGCATCAGTGATTTTGTGAGCACCATATCTTTACCCTTTCCATACTTTGCTTTTTACATTTTTTCCCTATTGTCTACATTGAGGGCAATGTAGTGTTCTAAGTATGGGGAGGGGTATCTACTTTGAGGTGATTGGGATTGGAGACACTTTTGCATTACTCTTTTGTTTTGTTTTGGATATTTTCTCCCTTTTGTTTTGGGATGTTTTTCTTTTGATGTACTTGGATAATGCTGGCTTTGATACTTTTCTTAGCCTTAACATTTGGAAATCACTTGGCTACTTTTTGGATAGGAGACAAGTGAAAAATGCTGAAAATTTTGAAAAAAAAATAAAATGAAAAAGAAAAAATAATAATAAAAAGAATCCCGCTAAGTTGAAAACCCGAGAGGGCAACTTAAGAAACATTGGGGGTCCAGATAGGTCAAAACCCCAAAATGGCAACCTAGGAAAAAATGAGAGGCTAAATGTGCTGAAAAAGGTGATATGTGAGCAAAAGAAACATGATTTGTGGCTGGGATGAAAACCTGAAAGGGTTCCTAGGAAAAATGAGAGGAAACGAGAGATATTGAAAAACGTTAAGTGTTCACTCATTTACCAGCGTTGGAGTCATAAGGTTGTGGTGACCATACAGATGGATTGGGTAGCTTGACATCTTGATGACCTTTTGGGAGTGGAAAATTTAGCTGGAGAAGACGAAGTAAGTTGTGAAATTCTTAATTGTTAATATGCTTCGCTTTTAGGTTGATATATTGATATAAAGTGGAGCATGTGTTTTGAACCTTATACATGTCTTTAGCTTCACCTTGTATCATTAGATTTAGGATTATCAATTCGGGATTTGGAGATGTTTTAGGGATATCAATAAATTGATAGGTTGATATGGTTTGGGTAGATTTAGGAATAGGGGTTGTGGAAAACTTCTCAGCTAACCTTAACATTGGGATGTGTGATATTGAGAGGTTTGTGAGGTTTTGATTTGGGGGAATAGTAGTTAGGAAGTGGATACGTCATTTCCTTCGTATGCTTGGATTTTTTATTACTCGAGGGCAAGTAAGATTTAAGTGTGGGGAGGTTTGATATGTCCATTTTATATGCATAATTTAATACTGTTTTGGGTCACTTTTATGCTCTTTTATCATCAAGAGCTTGTGTTTTTCCTTTAAATTCTCTTAGGAGGGGTAAGAGCAACTTTACGCTCATTTACCTCTTCTAAATGTATTTTGCATGACAAGGGAAGAACACGAAGGCATGAAGACCAGAGGCCATTAAAGATCACATTTTCGAAGACTTTTGAAGACTCGCTTCGAAGACATGAAGACCGGAGGCCATTGAAGACCATTTTTTAGACATTGAAGACTTGAAAAATGAGAGGAATTGCTATGAAGATGAATGTATTCCACAAGAAGAAGAAAAGGAAACAAGACGGAATTCTGGCACCCATCGCGAGTAACGATGGCCTCGTCGCGAGACCATCCCGAGTTGCGATGAGCCCGTCACGAGTCACAACCAATGGGTGGCCAGAATTTTACCTTATCCTTTTTGTACTCGAAATAGCACTCTATTTCCTCTCATTCAAATCTTCTTCATCTGCATTTTTGGTACTGTTTAGAACCCTATTTTCTTCCATTTTTATCTTTGAATTCTCTTGTATTATGTTTGGTATTTTAGCATTAATTAGCATGAACTTTTGTAGCTAAATCTAGTTCTTGGGAGTAATTGATTGAAGCTTCCAAGCTTATGTAGTAAGATTCTATGTTTGCTCATTTATGAACATTTATTGGAGAGCATTTATTATGTCATTAATGTTGTGTTTTACCTCATTTATACCATGGGTTGTTTGAGTATATGAAATGTTTGTAAGATTGAAATGTTAGGGTGTTAGGAAAGTTGAAAATTTCTTAACTAATTTGATATGGAAATCCAAAAGCATGTATTTAGAACTTCTTGTGTATAATGTGTGTTAATTCTTGCTAGATGAGTATGTTAATATGGTTTGTTCTCATATATGTTATATAGATGCAAAGAAAGGTTGAGCCTTGAATGTTGTTTGTTCTAAGTTTAATCTAATGAATGCTTTGTTTGGTTAAATGACTATGTCTTTGTTAGAAGGCTTGTTATTATCAAACCTATGGTCCTTTGGGTGAAATGCCACTGATGAAACACCCCTATGATGTTGTTTGTGTAGGGTGATCATCAATGAGGTTTGTAAATTGTCATTGTTTGTCTTTGAAAACTACTCTTAAGGAGGAATGAATGTTGATCTTTGAATGAGAAGTGATAACATTCCCCATAGACAATAAATGTAATTGAATGAGTGAATGAATCAATGAGCTATATGAAGTTTGGAAGTGGAAATCGATTTCCCCCAAGGTTCTGTTAATTATCATTTACATCGTATCTTAAGTTGTATTGCATGATTAGCATAGTTCTCCTGCTTTGCTAGTTGTTGTATTTCAATTTGATAACTTAGGATCAAACCAACCAAAAACCCCCCTTGTTTACATGCTTATATATATGTATGTATTTTCCTAGTATGTTTTCCCCTATATATGTTTAAACACTTGAAAAGATCTCTTTTCTCGTGGACGACCCCGACTTGTCATTATCTACTTAATTGTAGATAGGAAGAATTAGGGCTTAAAAGTATTAACTTTGAGAGGTACGGAGACTACCTCCCAAGGATCATGCCACTTTCATAAGTTTAATTAGGGGATGGCAAGGGCCGGTCCGCGAACTGGGGTAATCGTCCGTCATTTTTGTTAGTATTCCATTAATACCCTTACTATAAGCATTACTAGAACGATTATTTCCACCACACAGAATCACATGAAATTTAATATTCTAGGTTTTTTATGAAATTAAAAGCTAATAAAATTCCATCCATCAAATTTTAAAAAGCGCTAGTACATTGTCTGGAGTAAATTGTAGGTGATTACTTATAAGTACAGAGGGTTCATTCAGGAAGAACTTGTGGAATTATCTGTGGGATCATGCCAGTTTCATTGTCACTAATGGTGATCATAAGTTTGACTGGGGGATGGAAAGGGTTCCGACCGTGAACCGGGGTAATCGTCCATCATTTTAGTTAGTATTCCATTAATACCCTTACTATAAGCATTATGAGAACAATTATTTCCAACACATAGAATCACATGAAATTTAATATTCTATGTTTTTTATATAATTAAAAGCTAATAAATTCCATCCATCAAATTTTAAAAAGCACTAGTACATTGTCTAGAGTAAATTGTAGATGATTACTTATAAGTACACAGGGTTCATTCAGGAAGAACTTGTGGAATTATCTGTGGGATCATGCCAGTTTCTTTGTCACTAATGGTGATCACAAGTTTGACTGGGGGATGGCAAGGGTTCTGTCCGTATATCGGGGTAATCGTCGATCATTTTTTTTTAGTATTCCATTAATACCCTTATTATTAGCATTATGAAAATGATTATTTCGACCACATGAAATCACATAAAATTTAATATTCTAGGTTTTTTTATGAAATTAAAAACTAATAAAATTCCGTCCATCAAATTTTAAAAAGCACTAGTACATTGTCTAGAGTAAATTATAGATGATTACTTATAAATATACAGGGTTCATTTAGGAAGAACTTGTGGAATTCTCTGTGGGATCATGTTAGTTTCTTTGTCACTAATAGTGATCATAAGTTTGACTGGAAGATGACAAGGGTCACGTACGCAAACCAGGGTAATCATCCGTAATTTTTGGGACTACCGGTGAAATTTCATATTTTCCATTTAGGTCCTTTGAAGAAAGTGTGAGACATTGAAATGAAAAATTGGGGATAACATTTTTATTCACATTTATAGGATAATGTTGTTCCTATTTGGCATGAATGGGTCATCGTAAGGGGTCACAATCTTGACATGGAGTCATTTACGAAAATTTTCAAAAATTAGACTTTGACCCCACACGTACGACTTCGTAAAAGCTAGTCGCATGAAACGAGCCAGGGACCGACAACCTAGCGACGTTGCTCATCCTGAAATTTCCAGCGGGAATTGAAATTTTGAGCCAAAAGTTTGAACCAAAATTTTCTCCCAAACCCATCTCATTACAATAATATCCAGCACCAACACCCATTTCTCATCTCTAACACATTTCCTCCTAACACAACTCCACGCTATCCTTTTCATTAACACCATTTCAAACACTAAAGAGGTTAATCTAATTTCTGCTATCAAATATCAATAAATATCCTAGGATGGAGAATCTCTAGGTTCAAATAAATTGAGGTAGTTCATTTTAGCATCTCCTTAGTTGTATATGTTTTTTCCCCATTGACCAATCATTGAATATATTCATGGAGTATGATGATTATGTTACATGTTATATAATGTACAATGTTTATCTTTCCAAAATAATTACTTGTTTGTAAGGAGTGGGGAAAAAGCATAGATTATGGTTGATTGTGGACAATAATCAATTTTCGTATAAACACGGGTTGAATGTGCGACGTTGCACTATGTTTATAGCCCTATATGATATGCGCTGAATGTTGAGCGACTTCACATTGTCTAGGAACTAGCATCACCATTGTATGTCTGACGTCACTCTGTTGTCGGTGTCTAGTGACATCAATTTATCAACCAAGCGACATCACTTTAAATCAGTACATGTACTTTTTCCATGTTTAGATTATTGTCACCTGCACTTGACTATATTATGTGTACATCATTCAGGGACTGCTGGATTCTAACATAAATTTTGCTTCATATGTATTTGTTTTAATAGAACAAAGAGAGTTATCGATGGACTCTTAGCACAGTCTACTTATTTCCCTGATCCCCCTAATAGTTTTAATGCCCTACAACATAGGCAAAGGATGTTCAATAAAATTAATCTTTCATTTTCAAGTCAACCTTATGTATTTGAATATATTCTGACATTTATTAGTAATTTATGTTCAAGGTTTTTTTTGTGTCATCAAATAGTAAATATTATATTTAGTACGAGAATCGATTTCTTCATGGTTCATACAGTGACTACAAAAGAGCAGGTAATGATATGACACCTAACCAATGTTGCATAAATCGATAAAGATATGACACCTAACCGATGTCGCATAAACTGGCAGCATTTTTTTGCGATGTCACCCATTCAAAATGACGTCCTATTAGTTAGTCACTCACGTCAGCAGGACACGATGAGGATGCCCTGGATCATGCAATCTCGCATACAATCATGAGCGATGTCACTTCAATTATTCCGCAACTTTGATCTTGCTGATGCCGCAATGTTTCCAGTGTCATCGACTGCCTTCTTGCTGTGATCGACTTCGCTTCTTATGTACGCCAATGTCGACATCAACGATGCCACAGCTACGGTGTACTATAGCTGGCCTACTTCCTTGGACCGACGTCGGTCCCACAACCTGCCGATATCGGTCCAAAACTGAGGTAAAAAAGTACTTTTTACCACGGTTTTGAAATAAGGTAAAAAATATACTTTTTACTTCACCCATAATTACCTTGGTTTTTTATGGAAAAAAACTGAGGTAAAAAGCCCTGAAAAACCGAGGTAATAGGTGTTGTCTGTTGTAGTGCAACAGTTAAACTAGTAAGCCTAATGATCAAACTTTGGGCATCTAGGTCAATTTGCAAAAGAAGCCAACCCTCAATCGACCTATCCCAAGTAAAGCTCAAACCTTCGGTATGTATGTCAATTTTTGAAATCAGAGTCAACACATGATTGACCTAACAAGACTAAAGGATAAACCTTTGGACATCTATGTCAATTTACAAAATACGTAAACCAACAGTCAACCTAACTAAACTTGGAAATCTATGTCAATTTATCAAAGAAGTCAACCCATAGTCGACCTAACACGATTAAAGGTCAAACCTTTGGTCATGTATGTCAATTTACAAAAAAAATGTCAAGCCACGATTAACCTAACAAGACTAAAGATCGAACCATTAGGCATCTATGTTAATTTACGAAACAATTCAAGCCACGGCCAACCTGACAAGACTAAAGTTTGAACCTTTTGGCATTACGTAAATTTACAAAATAATTCAAGCCATGGTTGACCTAACAGAAGTAAAGGTAGAACCTTTAGGCATCTGTGTAAATTTACAAAAGAAGTCAAATGCATTCCGGCGAAACACTTACCTTGCCGGAATCCGGAAAAATGTGGCCAAAAATTCCACCCAAATCTGGGCACCTATCCCACGCGCAATGCCGACCGGATATAGCACCGAAATCATGGAAATTCCTTTCTCCAAACCAAGCAAAGCGTTCCGGCCGAACATGTACCTTTCTTCTTGACGGGATCGCATTTTTTTCGACGGGCAAAAACAACCAAATCAATACCCGTTTATTCACTATTCCATCCTTAATAAGCATATCCGAGTCAAGGAACAGAGAATCGAGGCTAATTAATGGTGTACACTTGCTGGAATAGTGTTTTCCGGCGACGTCCGATCGGAAAACCAAAAATTCAACCTCCAAAACTGAAATTCACCAAACACGTCCGAATCCTTCCAACCATCATCATCCAAAAAATCCATCCTTTACTAAAAATCTGCTCCTCCATTCATCTAGATCTAAATATTATCATGAGATTGAAGCAACGGGGAAGATACCTTGGGCCTATAGTCGATAATGATTCCGATTAAACCGATTATCTCCAAACATCTGTCTTGAATCCGACTAATCTCAAGCCATCAACCCCATCGAACAATAACATTCAAACACCCAAAATCTTGAATCCCACATGAGTGTTCATCAGTCAAGAAAATAAATTTAAATTCTTGGCATGAAACATAGCAATCCGGTCGAATTTCCAATTAAAGCACACAATCATGGACAGTGGCGCATCTGATCACATGAATGCCATCTCAAATAGATCCATGAACTCTTCCAAATACTAGTAAAAATTCATGCTTCAAATTCATCTCTACTCTCAATCCAACATGAACATCACGTTGACTATCACCATAATCAAATAATCTTCCATACAAATCCGCACAGATTCATCATAAATAAACCCCTCATCAATCATCAAGATTAGATCTATCAACGAAAGATTAAAACTTACTTGGAACAATGATAGATCTTTATCATATACGCTCCATTACCAACTTCAAGATCGAAAAATCTGATCTTCACCCAAAACCTCCAGATCCAAAGATCAAATCTTCAAATTCAAGCGCAAATCATACCTCAAAAAATGCCCGGCGAGGAATCCAACATTAATGTCGGATTCCTCGCCGGAAACTCTGAATCGTATGAGAGAAACTGGAAGAAAATCGGCCCCGGGAAGTCCGGAGAAGGGCTGCGCCCTTTTTTCTCTCCAGAGAGAATTTTAGTCTAACCATTATTGACCTAACACGGGTAAAGGTCGAACCTTTGGATATGTATGTCAATTTACGAAAGAAGAGTCAACCCAAGATTGACCTAACAAGACTAAAGGGTGAACTTTTGGGCATCTATGTCAATTTATGGAAGATGTCAACCAAATGATAACTGAACTAACATTTGGGTATCTATATCAATTTACAAAATAAGTCAACCCATGGTTGACCTAACATGACTAAAGATCAAACCTTTGGACATTATGTAAATTTATGAAAGAAGTTAAGCAATGGTTGACCTAACAAAACTAAAGGTCGAACCTTTCAGCATCTATGTCCATTTACAAAAGAATTCAAGTCATGGTCGACCTAAAAAGACTAAAAGTTGAACTTTTGGGCATCTATGTCAATTTACGAAAGTAGCCCAGCCATAGTCGACCTAACACGACTGAAGGTCGAACCTTTGGGCATCTATGTCAATTTACAAAAGGAGTTATACCATGGTTGATCTAACAAGACTAAAGGTTGAACCTTTGGGCATCAATGTCAATTTACGAAAGAAGTCGAATAACGGTTGACCAAACTAACCTTTGGTTATCTATGTAATTTTACTAAAGAAGTTAACCCACTCTCGACCTAATACGAGTAAAGGTTAAATGTTTTGGGATGTATGTTAATTTAGAAAGAAGTCAAGCCATGTTCAATCTAACAAGACTAAAGGTCAAACCTTTAGGCATCTATGTCAATCTACTAAAGAAGTCAAGCCACGGTTGACCTACTAACACTAAAGGTCAAGCCTTTGGATATTTATGTCAATCTATGAAAGAAGTTAAGTCACGATCAACCTACCAAGACTAAAGGTAGAACCTTTGGGCATCTTTGTTAATTTATGAAAGGAGTCAAGTCATGGTTGACCTAACAAGACTAAAGGTTGAACTTTTAGGCATCTATGTCAATTTACAAAAGAAGTCAACCAACGGTCAATGTAACTAACCTTTAGGCATATACATCAATTTATTGAAGAAGTCAACCCACGGTTGACCTAACACGTGTAAAGGTTGAACCTTTAGGCATGTATGTTAATTTACAAAAGAAGTCAAGCCACGGTGGACCAAACATGACTAAAGGTCAAACCTTTGGCCTTTATGTCAATTTACCAAAGAATTCAAACCATGGTCGACCTAAGAGGAGTAAAGGTCAAACATTTAGGCATCTATGTCAATTTACGAATAAATTCAAGCAAGAGTCTACCTAACAAGACTATTTATGAGACATCACAACATCTGCCACTAGAATCGATAAGCAACCAAAGTGTTACCGACTTTGGGTTAAACAACCTTATTGGGCCATATGATGTTATCGGTCGTTATCGGCTGCATAAAAACCCTAGGTTACCGACATTGCAAACCGATATCGGTGACCCAATTCCACTCAGAGTCATTAATTATAGCTAATTAACTTGAGTAGAGGCTAAGATCAAAGAGATTAAAGTTCAAAGATAAAATTTATATTTTGCACCCGACTCACTACTATGTTACCGATAAGGTAGTTAGTGGTAAGCCCTAGGTATGTCCATAGAGATACTAGGGCCTAAGAGTTAATTAAAACACAACCTTGTACGGGTTGTCGATCCGTACAAGTGATAGGAATAGCTAGTATATCAAAAAAGAGGGGTTTTTGGTTCTTCAATTAACAGCTATAAAACATGAAAATAAAAATAAGTAATCTATTTAGCTAAGCACTTGGGGAATCATTGTGCGACATGAATGATTTAATGCTTTGATCCTTGATTCTTTCACATGTAAGATTTAGACAAACCTAATAGAGTGTTCAACACATGTGGTGTGGTCGATGGCATACACTTCCCCGTACCTATCACATCGGGTGCACTCGCAACCCTCTATCGACACCGCCATCATAATTAGGGAAGTACAGCAAGGTCCGGCCATTTTTGTAGATTTGTTTCTCCCCCGTTCAATTATGTTTCGGGCTTCCACCATGAATGCACTACTTCTCAAGGCCGAGAAAGTAGGCAAAGGGTCGTAGGCACCTTTTCTATGACACTAGGGCCTCTTACAACCCTAGCTTGCTAATTTTCACTATATCTACCCACAACCTATTGGATTACATTATGTAATCAGCTAAGACTAGTGTGATGGCAAATGATTCAGAGTATTGCTCTGATCCCCCGTGCACACACCCAAGCGGACACGTACCTCATTACTGATCTGCTTCATTTCACGTGTATTAACTGATGCATTTAACATACTTTTTAGTTACTTTTTCTTGGTGTATTTCTTGTATTAGTTGAGTTAACGTGACAAGGGGTTTGGACGGCCATGTTTGGTTTTCTTGTCTAAATCTTGCATTTTGTAGACTTAATTTGTACTAATGGACACCTTGTATCCATAGGCTCCTTGATCTTCTTTTTTATCATCTTTAGTAGGTTGCTTGTGGGTAATTTTTGTTTAAATTCTATGTGAAGGATGTTCGTAAGGGCGGTAGAAGATATTGAAACCCGTTTACAAGAACAGTAATAGAAACGAAGGCCATTCACATTAGAATGGTAGTAGTACAAGTCCACAATCATCAATATGTTGTAGAAGGAGATTGAAGCCAAAGATAGGCTGCTACGGAGTTTATAGCGGCCAACGGAGAAACTCTTATGAGTTGTGCCTTAGTCCGAGAATGGGGAATTGTGGTCTGATGAGTTGTGCCTTAGTCCATTAGATTCATCTTCTTGGGTACTATAAAAATCAATACTAAAACTCTCAAATCAAACTAACGGTTCTCCCGTGGAAAAGGAAACTAGTTTAGCCGACTGAAACACCAACGGCATGGCACTGGCCGTGCATGGTTTCGCACTGATGGCCCACGCCAGAGGAAACACCTCACGTGTCACAGGTCACCCCCTAAGGGTGCTAACCATGCGGCCTAGACGTTTACCACCTTGTCATGACTATTTGCCTAGTTACCATGTGCGTCGCACTCAGCTTGGTTGCACACAGCACACCAAGCCTTTAGAGGGACGTGGATGAGTGTGCAGTGGAAAATACACACACGAGTTTAGAATAAGAGCATGGCTCACAAACAAAAGCCAAAAGCAATACAAAGCTCAACAGTGGGGAGCAAACGCTCGTAATTCAGTATATTGTAGAAAAGGTAACTGGGTGTGGGTAGCTCAATACTCCACATATATGCTGTGCAAACGTTATCACGAGTGCCAGCTACATAGGCAAAATAAGGTCAAAGGTTAAAATGGCACGTAGGCCTGGACCTTGATCAAAATAGCTAAGCTACACTACTAACTAAGCTATTACAAGTATTTACAAGGAAAAAAAGAAGACTTCTAGGACAAGGAGCTTGGGACATGTCTTCTCGGGCCGTGGCGCAGCATTTACAGTGCTGACCGGGTGGGAGGCCGGGCGCTGCTGCGCGTAAGGGCGTTGGGCACAGACGGCTCGGGCGTTGTGCACAGCACATTGAGGGCGCATCATTTTAGCGTCGATGCGGGCATGGGGTTGCATTGAGTTTGGGCATTAATCCCCACCCCGTAACATCCTCCCCCACTCAATTTGGTGAACGTCCTTGGATCCGCCAATTCTCCAAGGTACTTCGCTACCCACAATTTTCTTGTACACTTCTGCCTTAAAAAAAGGGTTGAGTTAATTGCTGGTGCTAGTGTACTCTGATGTAGACGTGGTCCTTGGCTTCTTTTCAGTACCGGTTTGAGCTGGCTTGATTTTATAGCTCCCTCTCCTTGATCAATAACCAAAGGAATGCCCAACTCTAGATGATGTCTGGTACGCATTATCATCCGTTCACGTTTCTGCTTCCAGCCTTGTAGAACAACAAGGGGTTCCTGATGTGAATGATGACTCGTCTTTCCCCGTCGAGGTTTACAAGTTTTAGCTTTCTTGAATGACTTGAAACAGGAAGTTTGATGGGGCGCGCCAACCGGAAGATTTATCTTTTCAATCCAGATCTTCTTGGTAACCGACGAACGCTTCCTTTCCTCCTCGGATCCATCGGGCAAACCCATCACTGGTGTAGACCCTCCTGACCCTTCATTTCTATTCTCCTCACCGGAATCTTTTCTTAACCACATGACGAGCTGCAAAGCCAAGAGTTTATTCCCAGGTGATCTCTTTACAGTCATTTTGACCGCGCACGAATTGGTGCCTAAAACGTAAAGGTAGTTGCCATATGGGTATACGATAATCTATGCATCTCTCAGAAAATCCATGCCGAGGACTAAACCAAAGTTTTCCATTTTAACGACATTGAAATTCGATATGGCTTTCATGGTGCTGACCTGAACCGAGCATCGCCTCGCAACACCTAGTACCAGTTAAGCTACACTGTTAACGGCCTTCATTCTGCCCACAGCTTTCTCCAACGTGAGCCCCCAACCTTGATGCCTCTTTTTTGGAGACATACAGATGGCTAGATCCCGTATCGACCATCACTCGGATGGGTTTTCCATTTACGCACAAGTCCATATGCATCAATACTCCATTCAGCTGTCGCACTGGTTTCACACGGACAATCTCAGGTTCGTCAAGCTTAGGTGCGGCCTTCCCCACTTTGCTTGACCAATTTATAGTTCTCTTGGATCGAACTTTAGCAACCACCCGGTCGATCTCAAGCTCCGTTAACGGATTCAACCGCCCTGGCTATATTGATCCTACCATGGAATTACATCGCAGATTTAATGCCCCCATGGAGCATGGTACTTCCTCTTTGGGCCCAGACTTTTCAGCCGACTACT
Organism: Rubia yunnanensis; assembly: GCA_037428765.1. Lineage (NCBI taxonomy): Eukaryota > Viridiplantae > Streptophyta > Magnoliopsida > Gentianales > Rubiaceae > Rubia > Rubia yunnanensis. Next base: position 69,156,405 of record CM075063.1, read on the forward strand.
CCTGAACTACCTCGCTCAATGCCCCCCTAATTTGTCTCAAGTCCTTGAGCAACATAGTAGTGATCCTCTGCTCTGTTGGACAATCAACAAGGGCATGATTCCATTTTCACGTTTCACACACCAGTCGCACCTTCCTGGTTGGTCCACTCCACCTTGGTTTGGACGCACTTGAACTCGCCGCACTTACACTGGGGCTTACCCATTCCTTCCAACACCAGAATTGGGCTTGTAGCTACCTCCACCGTTCGGACTGGGTCTAAAGTTACCCCCCACCTTGGGAGCACTTGCACCCGCACCATTACCCACCTTGGAAACAGTAGAGCTATCCACTTCCCTATCAACTCGTTGTTGTCCTCTGTCATTACAGTCTTCCAGACTTTCGACGAATGCCACCGCTGAGTTATAGTCCGTGCAACAAGCTCTCCTTAGCTCGAGCCTAGCCCACAGCTTCAATCCCTGGCTGAATTCATAGAGTTTATATTCCTCCGGATGGTCAGGAACATCTAGCATACAATTCTGGAACACCAACACATACCCCATAATACTGCCGGTCTGCACCAAGGTCCTTAGACGAAGTAATGCCTATTCCTTCACGTTGGTGGGCATGAACTGTTACCTCACCTTGAGCTTTAGTCCATCCTATGTGTCGATGGCTAGGCAGCATGCCTTAATCTCTGCAGCTTGGGATTGCCACCACACTATAGCAGAGCCATCCAAGTACATAGTCGCGACAGTGACTTTCTCAGCTTCCGAATCCATTCTGGCCACCTTAAAGTATTGATCCAACTCGTACAAGAAGTTATCGAGCTCTCTAGCATCACGTTTCCCACCGTATTTGGGAGGTTCGGGGACTTTCAGTTTATACACAGCACAGACACCACCGCCAATGCCCCCACCTTGGGACAAGTTGGCCACAGCTTACAAGAGCACGCTCACATCTCTGCCCAGCTTCTCAGTGATATCCCTCAACTCGGCAACACCTAACTCCCAAGATGCCAAAGCTTCCCTCAGCTTAGCGATCACCTCATCCTAACATGCCACTCTCGCATTGGCCACTTTGAGGTCTCTACTGATAATAGCAACATCCATTTCCGTCTGATCCAGTCAGTCAGCTAGGTTCCCAGACCCTTGTGCTTCACCAAAGACAACCCTCTCAATGTTCTCCAACCGATTCATTTTCTTAGGCATAGCAACGGCCACTCACTATGCACCCAAGTACCGTTTGGGCTCTGATACCAACTGTCACGGGTCGCTCGCTAAGGGTGATAACCGTGCGGCCTAGCCGTGTACTACCTTGTCACAACTACCACCTATTTCCCATGTGTGTCGCACTCAGCTTGATTACACATAGCACACCAAACCTTTAGAGAGACGTGGAAGAGTGTGCAGCGGAAAATAAACACATGAGTTTAGAATAGGAGCATGGCTCACACACAAAAGCCAAATATGCAATACAAAGCCCAACACTGGGGAACAAATTCTCATAATTCAGTGTATTTCAAAAAAGGTAACCGAGTGTGGATAACTGAGTACTCCAGATATATGCTGTGCAAACATTATCACGAGTGCCAGCTACATAGGCAAAATAAGGTCAAAGGCTAAAACGACACATAGGCCTAGACCTTGATCAAAATAGCTAAGCTACACTACTAACTAAGCTTATTACAAGTATTTACAGGCAAAAGAGAAGACTTCTGGGACAAGGAGCTTGGGACGTGTCTTCTTGGGCCTTGGTGCAGCATTAATGGTTCTGGCCGGGCGGGTGGCTAGACAGCTCGGGCATTGTGCACAGTGCATCACGAGCGCATAGGGGGGCATCATAGGCCATGATCGGTTAGGCAGTCAGCACTGGATGACCCAGAGGTGAGTGCGGTGCGGTCGAGGAAACCCGGTTTACAGTGACGCATTGAGCGGCACGGGACCGCAGCATCATTTTAGCATCGATGTGGGCATGGGTTTTCGTGGAGGTAGGGCATTAATCTCCACCCTATAACGCCGTGCCATGGAGACCGATGCGAGGTAATGGAAAATCGTGGTCCGATGATTTGTGCCTTATTCCATTGGATTGTCTTCTTGAGTACTATAAAATCAAACCACAATTTGCCAGAGAAATGGGGAATCGTGGTCCGATGAGTGGTGCCTTAGTCCACTGGATTCATCTTCTTGAGTACTATAAAAATTGACAACTAAAACTCTCAAATTGGACTAACAAGTCTCCTGTAGAAAAGAAAAATAATTCAGCCTGCCGAAGTACCAACGGGATGATGCAGGCCATGCATGGTTTGGCACCAATGGCCCGCGCCAGAGGAGACACCCTACACCATGGAGACTTATGCGAGGCAATGGCGTGACCCATGCCAAACACAAAGGAATAACCCCTCCATGCGTCTATGTATGGGTTCGGGATGTCCAGTTTTAGGCATCCCGTGTCATTCGAAGTCCATTTTGTCAAGACCAGCCGATGGGATGTGGGAATTTACACATCCCGCACCAAGTTTTCTAAGTGATGCACCAAGCCTAACCACGGCTTGCGCCAACGGCCACGTGCATGGATAAGGACCTCAAAGATCAACACTGTGATGATGCTCTATAAGAGATGATGTGGCCGGTGCCAGTGCCAGATACGGCTCGGGCCAACCCCAGCGCTCGGCGCCATGGTTGAAAATCTACACCATGCTCAAGAATTGGCACCCCATGCCCATGTAGCGGTGCGACCCACGCCAAGCCTGCGTTCCGTGCCAAGTACAGCCACTGACCACATCATCTGTGACACCCCGCGCCGGGTGGCAGTTGAGCTAGGGTTTACCCTATGTTGTTCTATTTTTGGCCTATTTTTAGGCCCAAACTCTTATTACTATATATAGAACCTTAGTCTACTTGGTTAAAGAGACTTTAGATACTTTTCATATCTTGTATTACTTTTAGAAGAGTATATAGGAGACTCTCTCCTTAGGAAACTTTATCTTTTCATCTTTTATTTTTGCTTTGATCCTAAGATGTGGAATTCAAATATTTATCTGAATTCCATGTCTAGGGAGTATTTTCCATAGCTTGGGGATAAATTGACGTGACTTGGTTATTTCTTTATGCTTTTTGAGATTCTATGGTTCCTCCTAATTTTGTGTTCATAATATTATTATGATTTGTTTTTGAGTTTGAATACATGAATATCACACCACATTGGGTTATATTCATGCTAGGCACACATATCAATGCACATCTGGGAAGGGAAACCTGGATGTTTTTATGGTAGAGGGGAACGAGTCTGCGTGGGTATGTGCAAGGGAGATTTGAGGTCACTTTGATCCACATACCATCACACCAGTCTTAGCAAACTTCGTAAAGTTGTCCGATGGGTTCTGGGTAGAGATAGCTTAAATAGTAGCAAGCTAGGGTTACAAGAAACCCTAGTATCACAGATGAGGTTGCTACGATCCTTGGGCCTAATTGATAGGTCCCGAGGGGAGTAATTCCATTCATAGTGGAAGTCTGGGATGTAATCACACGGGGGAGAATCAGACTTACAGCAATGGTTGGACCTTGTTATACTCCCCTAATTACAATGGCGATGTTGATGGAGGGTTGTGAGAGCACCCACCGTGACAGAGACGGGGAAGTGTATGCCATCAGCCACACCACGTGTTATGGACACACTATTAGGTTTACTTAGATCTCTATGTGAAAGAATCGAGGATAGAAGCATTAGATTCACCAAGTCACTCAATGATTTCCCCAAGTGCTAGCTTTATATTGTAGTTGTGTTATTTACTTTACATGTTTTTTAGTTTTTGGATTGAAAATCCACCCCCCCCATCCTTGCATGTTTTCTTTACTAGCTATTCCTTTCACTCATACGGATTGATGGCTCGTACGAGGTTGTGTTTCTAGTTAATACATTATACCTAGCATCTCTATGGATAAACCCATGGCTTGCCACTAACTACCCTCTAGGTAGCGTAGCAGTGAGATCGTTGTGTAGAATATAAATATCTATCTTTGACCTCCTCAGGCCTCGGCTCAGGTTAATTAGCTACAATTAACGACCCTGGGTCAAGGCGGGTCAAATTTTGGCACCGCTCGTAGGGATGCTATCAGTCTAAGTATCAACTTAAGCATAATGCATTAGTAGAGTAGTTAGTAATTGCATTTATTTTTTGTTTCTTAATCCAAATTGTGGAGTTTTTTGGTAGTTGGAATCTATTGATGTGGCAGGATATCACTCAGCAGATGAAACTATGTAGGATGTGTCATTTTAACCACCCTACAGAGTGTGCATGTGTTTAAGTGACTCTAGGAAAGACATTAAGCTTGCGGTTCAGCAAGCTCAATGGGAGCAAGAGTGGTGCACATACCATTGCTCACCTGAATCGATCTCAGCTCCCAAATTTTTAGGCAAACAAATACTCAAAGCTCTGACTAGTCTTGCGAAGAATAATGAAACTCTGCAAAATCAAGTATTTTCTTGTATAAAGAATTGTGGGGTTCAAATATCTTCTGGTGTTAATCGGATAAGTGGAAAGGTGAATGAGATAATAGGCACAGTGAACCGGTTGATAGGAAGGCGTAAGCTCACCAATGAAGAATCACCTCCACCAAGATGTAGTGCATATTATCATGACATGGTTAGTCCTATATCATGAGATATTTCATGAGTGTAGATCATTGTTAAAGAAAATAGGTGTTCCTGAATATGAATTTGAGCATGAACCTATTGGTATGTATGACAAAATTGTGCGAGATATCTTTAAGGAGTTAGCTTTAGAGGATAATTCTTTGAATGATATGTATGTTAATGCCTCGGAAGCTAATCTAGTGGGGAGCGTGGAAGAGGTTGATCCTCCTGATAAGAATTGTGTGGAATCCCTACCCAAAACTTAGATGAGCTGGTTCTGCCAGAGAGCAAACCTTCAATAGAGGAACCACCGGCAATTGAGCTTGAACCCTTACTTGAACACCTTAAGTATGCCTTTTTAGGTGAAAAGGAAACCTTTCCTGTGATTATCTCAAGTAGGCTAACTGATGATCAAGAGGGTAAACTACTAGGTGTGCTTCAAAAATTTAAGGGAGCAATAGGATGGGCTTTGGCCGACATTAAGGGTATAAGTCCTTCAACTTTCTTGCACTGTATCCTTTTAGAGGAGGATGTAAGACTTGTACGACAACCTCAAAGGAGATTAAATCCACCTATGATGGAAGTAGTAAAAGGTGTAGTCCTTAAACTACTTAAGGTTGGGGTAATATACCATATCTCTGACAGCACTTGGGTGAGTCCCACCCAAGTGGTGCCCAAGAAAAGTGATTTCACCATAGTAAAGAACAAGGATGGGGACTTGGTGCCCACCTAGGTTCAAAACGGATGGCGAGTGTACATTGATTATCGTCGCATAAACATGGTGACTCGTAAAGACCATTTCCCCTACCCTTCATTGACCAAATTCTTGAAAAGGTAGATAGACATGTATACTATTGTTACCTCGGTGGATATTCTGGATACTTCCAGATAGCCATTGATCCAGAGGACCAAGAGAAAACCACATTCACTTGCCTATTTGTTATCTTTGCTTATAGGTGAATGCCCTACGGTCTTTGTAATTCTCTAGACACTTTACAAAGATGCATGGTCAACATATTCTCATAATTTATTGAGAAATTTGTCGAGGTCTTTATGGATGATTTCACCATCCATGGGGATTCCTTTTATTCATGCCTACATCATTTATCACGGGTGCTAGAATGATGTATAGAAATGAACCTTGTGCTAAATTCTGAGAAATGTCATTTCATGCTGGAGAAAGGTATAGTGTTAGGGCACGTTGTGTCAGCTCAAGGTTTAGAAGTGGATAAAGCTAAAGTCGATGCAACAAAGTCCCTACCTTACCCCACCAATGTCAAGGATATCAGATCATTCTTAGGTTACACCGGTTTCTACTGTCGTTTCATTGATGCGTTCTCCAAAATATCCTTACCTCTGTGCAAAATTCTGCAAAAAGATGTTGACTTCATTGTCGGTGAAGGGTGCAAAAATGCTTTCGACACCTTGAAAAACATGCTAGTGACCGCCCCAATTATCTGACCCCTAGATTGGTCTCTCCCCTTTGAGATTATGTGTGATGCGAATGATCATGCTATAGGCGCTATTTTAGGCCAAAGGGTAGGTAGAGCACCACACGTCATATACTACGTGTTAGTAACTCTTAGTGATGTTTAACACAATTACTCTACCACCGAGAAGGAGATACTAGCCATAGTCTTTGCCCTAGAAAAGTTCCATTAATACCTTTTGGGAACCAAAGTAATAGTATACACAGACCATGAGGCACTTTGTCATTTGATGACGAAGAAGGAAGCTAAGTCAAGGCACATTAGGTGGATACTTCTTTTAAATGAGTTTGACCTAGAGGTAAGGGATGAGAAAGGCGCTGAAAACGCAGTCGCAGACCACTTGAGTAGACTACCAGTCATTGAGGACCCAGAACCAGTCACAGAAAAAGCAGGTTTGAACCTATTCATGAAGAATTCCCCGATGAGAAATTATTCGAGATAACTAGCCAGCCTTGGTATGCCAACAGAGTGAATTATCTCACCACTGGAGAATTTCCCCCATCTTTCGACAAATCAAGGAAGGAGAGGTTGTTGAATGATGCAAAGGAATGTGTCTGGGATAACCCTTGCTTGTGGAAGCACTGTTCTGATCAAGAAACTAGAAGATGTGTCCTCGATGATGAGATAGGCCGTGTTATTAAGATGTGTTATCCTTCCCAAGCTGGGGGCATTTTGGGTACAAAATTTGTGAATTAACTATTATACCCCTGATTAAAATAATTAAAAATTCAAAGAAAATAGAAAAAACTATTTGGCCTTGTCTAATCAGAAAACCTAATATTTTCACAATTTTCTCCTCCGCGATTTGAAGTTACTACTCCTTCAAAATTAGCTACCGACGATTTAGTTTTGAAGTGCCAATCTAAATAAAATTAGCTACCAGACCAACATCAAACTGCAACTGATGATGTGTGTTGGCGCGGCTGGCTGGGATTCGAGGAGGCGACGGTGTAAGCACGGCTGAGGAAGGTCAGGCGGGTGTGGGTGGGTGGTAGGTCTGAGCGAGGTGGGGCAGCGGCGGTGTGGGCGCGGTTTAGGGGAGGCGGATCTGGGCGGGGCAGAGGGTTGAGGTCGAAGTGGAAATGGAAGTGGAGTGGGGTTTGGTGCAGAGGCGCGGCAGTGGGAGTTTGTCAGCAAGAGTTTGGTGCAGAGGTGCAGCGGCGCAGCGGCGGGGGTTTGTCGGAGGGGGATTTGGTATTCGTAATTTGGACGTAATTTTTAGGCATTAATTTTTTAGGCATTAATTTTTTAGGCATTACGTTCAGACTCGAGATATGCATTAATTTTTTAGTTTTGTTCGAGATAGATGTGCAGGTGTTCTGCTAATCAAAACAGAGGCAAATGTGCAGTTACCCAACGCAAGTACTAAAACTTGTACTCAAAAAATACAAAGCTTTGAAATGAGAGTTCAAAGCTTGACATTGTGGGAATCCATTCTCCGTCGTTGCCTATGTTAATTTGCTCAAAGCTTGACGCTGCTACGGAATGCTCGGTACTATGCAGGAGGTGGGGGGTTTAGAAGGAGAAGAGGGGCGTTTCAGGCATTAATTTTTTAGTTTTAAGACTATGGGTGTTTCAGTCTTTTTAGGCTTGGTCAATGTTGGAAAATACCAAGTCAATGTCGGAATAGTGCCAAAAGGTTATATTGACACATATGATGCAAAAGTTAGGGTTATAATTGCAAATTCATAATATACAAGGTTAGATTAGCACTTTTGAGTTATAATAGGGTTACATTTATATTTTACCCTATTATTTTTTATGACTCTATGGATTTGGGTATTTTGCATCCTTATTGGAGAGTGGAGCCTCTAGAATAGCTCCCAAATTAAGAAATAAAACTTTCTTTTCTGATTGTTCTTAATATATTGCCATAGTAAATTCCACAAAAAATGAGTTAAAAATAAGAGCAAATACAGATATAACCCTATGTTTTGGTTATAAGTACCAATATGACCTTGTGAAGTTAGAAGGTGCTATTATAGCCCTATCTTTTGCATCACAAGTGCCAATATAACCTTTTGGCACTATTCCAACATTGATTTGACATTTTCCGACATTGACCATAACTAAAAGACTAAAATAACCCTAGCCTTAATACTACAACTGTAAAGAAAAAAATACCCCTTGTTTTACTTCTTCTCCATAACACAACCACTGCTGCTCTACTGCTCCACCACCTTCGTCGCCGTCCGCCACCACCTCCGCCGCTGTCCGACCACCACATCCCAAATCTCCCAGCTTGGTAAACTTGTTAGGAGCCTTGTCAATTGCAATCACATCTCCACTCTGGACATTCTGCTTCCCTAGGGCCTCAATCATCATCGTACCCAGCTCATAAACAATCTCCATAATGATTGGGCGATGAATCGGAACAAGAGGGATCTTATTAGCAACTGCATTTTGACTATATAAACAACAAGAATCTCAGCAACCCACGAAATACAGAAAGAATCAGTCTTGAATGACCATACAACAACAAGATTTAAGAAATCATTACTATGTCGAAACACCTCTCTTGATAACAACATTGTTACCAGCAGGAGCTCCGATGATGTTCCGATCAATGGTACTCAGCGCCCTCCGATTCTGCCTGATTTGTGAGTTCAGCCAACTTCTCTCTTCCTGGCCCCAATTCAGCAGATGGCCTCATTATAACTCCCAGATTGTTCTCATCTGATCCTGCCATTTTCACAATATTCAAGAACACCCAATTCTACACAATAGAAAACAACGGCTTTTGATTAACGTAAGCTTGTTGTCAAGAACATTTCAAGAAAAGAAACCCAAATCCTAACCCAAAAAAAATCCATTTTCAATGAAATCAACAAAGAACGCCATTACAAAACCCAGGAAGAAAAGGGAATCAACGCACACCCACAAGATCGATAAAGGAACGGGAGGTGGTTGCAGCAATGGACGGACTTGCGGCGGCGGCAAGATTTTGGTGTGGGGTCCGCGTGAAGAAAGAGGGATTATCAGGGGGTGGGATTCTGGTATCGAATGAGGAAAGAAGAAGGTGGAATTGAGACAAGGGCATAACTATCATTTCACATCTTCTGAAAATTTTTAAAAAATATGGATATAATAGTCAATTCATAAAATTTCATTCAAATTGAGATGTTTAAAGTGAAGTTACCACTTTCAAACAAAACATAAAATCATATAAACACTTTATAACTCGACAGGGCCATATTAACCAAAACATACGATCAATTGCTCATTTTAACTCTAAAATCAATTAGGAAGATTATCGTACGAGGAAGGGACTACTCACTAGTTTCCAACGCTTTCGAAGACTTTGGAGGGGAGAAGGTTCTGAAGTCAACTAACTCAGGCACACATAAATTTACAAAAAGCAAGGCTGCCATGAACCCAAGTACCCAACTCAGCAAATCATTTCTACCTCATACCAAAATCCTAAATCCCCAATCAAATTCAATCCTAGTTGGTGTTTAGGTGAAACCCTTTCGTTCGTCCCGGAATTCCTGCATTCCAGCAAAGGTGGAGACATGGCCGTGGCGGAGGTCTTTCTTGCAGCATTTCTCCAAGTGCTGTTCGAAAAACTGGCCTCCAGGTTGCTCCAGGGATTCGCCCGCCAACAGGGCCTCCGAGCGCAGCTCAAGAAATGCAGCAAACTGCTGCAGGGGATTCAGTCGGTGATCACGGATGCAGAGGGCAAGCAAATAACAGACACCGCCGTAAAGCTATGGCTGGACTCTCTCAGAGATGTGGCTTACGACTTGGACGATGTTCTTGATGAGCTGGCAACTGAAGCCCAACGTCAGCCCGATCGCCCCAGAAGAAGTAAGTTGACCAGACTCGTGAGCACTTGTCAGAATTTTAGTCCTCGTTCTATTAAGTTTAATTCGCGAATCGAGTCAGAAGTAGAATGTATAACTGCTAAGTTAGATGAGATTGTGAAGCGGAATGATTTGAATTTGAGCGTTCGCGGTGCACCGGGAGGGATGCTGAGTACAACGCACAGGAGAAACCCAACGACATCTCTAGTTGAGTCCCATGTGTATGGGAGGGACAAAGATAAGGCGGAAATTTTGAACATGCTGTTTAAAAGAGAGGGATTTGAGGATAATAATGCTGTTTGTGTTGTTCCCATTGTTGGTATGGGTGGCGTTGGCAAGACTACTCTTGCTCAGCTTGTTTATAATGATGAGAGTGTCAAGAGTTTCTTTGGTCTTAAGGCTTGGGTGTGTGTTTCTGAGGAGTTTGATGTCTCAACTATTACGAAGACTATCTTCGAGTCTGTCACTCAGAGCAGTGGCGAGTCGAAGGATTTGAATCAGCTTCAGGTGACTCTGCAGGAGAGACTTTCCAAGGAGAAGTTTTTACTTGTTTTGGATGATATGTGGAATGAGGATTATCAGAACTGGGATCTTCTGCGCCGCCCTTTTCAAGTTGGACTTCCAGGAAGTAAAGTTATTGTTACTACTCGCCATGTTAGTGTTGCGGATTTGGTGCGTTCTAGATCTGTTCTGCCTTACTTTGTGAAGCAGCTGACGAATGATGACTGTCTTTCCTTATTAGCTCAGCATGCATTGGGGGAAAGTAACTTTGACGCTCATTCTGGTCTGAAGCAGACGGGTGAGAAACTGGCGAGAAAATGTGGAGGCTTACCTTTGGCAGCCAAGGCACTTGGAGGCATCTTGCGCTCTAAACTCAGCCCTAGTGAGTGGGAAGACGTTCTGAATAGTAAGATGTGGGATTTGCCTAGAGAAGCCAAAATTCTTCCGGTTCTGAGGTTGAGCTATTACCATCTTCCTTCTCATTTGAAACAACTGTTTGCATATTGTTCCGTTTTCCCAAAAGACTATGAGTTTGACAAGAATGAATTGGTCTATCTCTGGATGGGGGAAGGCTTTCTGCAGCAGCCACCAAGTGGTAGGAGAACAATGGAAGAGTTTGGGTTGGAATGTTTCAATGAGCTAGAATCCAGGTCATTTTTCCAGGGCTCAAGCAGCATTGACTCTCGTTTTGTCATGCATGACCTTATCAATGATTTGGCGCAGTTCGTTGCTGGTGGGACGTGCCATAGGTTGGATGACAAAGTTGATTTCTATGAGTTGGACAAAGTTTCTGAAAATACTCGCCATGCTTCTTTTCTTCGTCATGAATATGAGGTCTTCAAAAAGTTTCAGGCTCTTCACAAAGTTCAGGGCTTAAGAACATTCATACCAATGCCAGTGCAGAATTCACACGTCTGGCCTCCTTTCTATCTGTCGAACAAAATCTTACTCCTCTTCTTGCCTACACTACGTCGCTTAAGAGTCCTATCTCTAAGCGGTTACTCTATAAGTGAGCTACCAAGCTCCATATGCAGCTTGATACATCTCAGATACTTCAATCTCTCTGGCACTGCAATTACATCATTGCCTGAAACTATTCGAAATCTTTACAATTTGCAAACACTGTCACTGAGAAATTGCAGGTATATCAGCATGCTTCCAGAAACTCTCGGAGACTTGGTCAATCTTCGTCATCTTGACAATGCCAACACTGACCAGCTGAAGGAAATGCCGGTTGGAATTGGCAAACTGACAAGCCTGCAGACATTACCAAAGATTGTTATGGGAAGATCTTCTGGATTGAGGCTGAGTGAATTAAAAAATCTTACACATTTACGAGGGGCGGTTAGCATTGGTCAATTGCAGAATGTAGTGGATGTTCACGAAGCAAAAGATGCCAATCTGAAGGACAAGACCGGTCTTGTAGAACTACAGATGAGCTGGAGCAACAGCAATGGAGGTTCTCGTGATGAAGTTCTTGAATTCAACGTGCTTGAGATGCTACAACCCCATAGAAATTTGCTAACACTGAAGATTGATTTCTTCGCGGGCAGGAAGTTTCCAACATGGATTGGTGATCCTCTGTTTCTCTTGTTAGGCAGCATCAGCATCACGAATTGTGCTAACTGCACATCTCTTCCACCTCTTGGACAGCTGCCTAAGCTCAAACACCTAAGGATAGGAGGTATGCCAGGTGTTAAACGCATTGGATATGAGTTTTTTATGAATAATTATCCTCAGGAACATCCATTTCCATGCCTGGAGACTCTAAGGTTTGAGCACATGTCCGAATGGGAAGAATGGTCTTGTGATACTGGAAACCAATATGAATATCAATTCTCTTGCCTTGTTCAGCTTACCATGTTTAAGTGTCAGAAATTGACTAGAATTTCGCACTTGAGTCTTCCACATCTTCATGAGTTGGATATTCAAGAATGCAGTAAAGTGATATTAGATAGTTTCAAGCATCTGAACTCGCTGACGTACTTGAAGCTCGAGTCTGTAACTGGACTAACATGTATTCCAGGAGAAATCATGCAGTATGGTGAGAAACTTGAAGCCCTTGAGATTTGTAGCTGCAGGGAAATTCTCACACTGTGGGAGAAGGGTATCTCGACAAAAACCCTCAGGTGCCTGAGGCGCCTGGTCGTGGCGGACTGTTCAAATGTTGTGTGCCTAGGAGACGAGGATGAAGTGTTTCCGATGAATCTTGAAGTCTTGGAACTATTCCGCTGTGCAACTTTGAATTCCTTGCCAATGGAGCTGAGCATGTTAATGTCCTTGAGGGAGATAATCGTGAAATATTGCCCGAGACTGGTGTCCTTTCCTGAGATTGGTGTGCCACCCATGCTTAGGCGCCTGGAGATACAGAGCTGCAACGCACTCAACTCCCTTCCCAGTGGGCTGTCTAATCTTGAAAGACTAGAGCTCAAGGATTGCCCATCTTTGAGAGCCTGGCCTGGAGGTAGGTTCCCGAAGACATTCAAGAAAATTGTGATAAAAAATATTGAGCATCTGGCACCAGTTTCAGAGGAAGTATTTCTGCACAACAGCAGTATGTCAGTTGAAGAGCTCAACGTTTCGAATTGGGAGAGCATTGGAAGTTTACTTGATTATATGAATTATTTTTCATGTCTTTCTGAACTTTACATATCTCACTGTGATACCCTGGATCACTTTCCAGAGCAAGGATTGCCAACGCCCAATCTGAGGATCCTTTCCATTGAATATTGCTCACATCTCAAGTCTACGCCTTGGCAGATTCACCGCATATCATCCCTTGTTTCATTGGAGATCCGAAGTTGCCCAAAGCTGGAGACCTTCCCCAAAGGGGACTTGCCTTCGAGTTTAACTTCACTTAGGATCTGGGACTCAAGGAAGCTCAAGCCGCTGGCTGAATGGCAGCTCGACAGACTCACCTTTCTTCAGGAGTTGTCCATCTGTGGTGGATTTCCAAAGCAGGTTTCTTTTGATGATGATGAGCATCTGTTTCCCTCATCAATAACTAAATTGTCTATTGCCAGATTCCCGAGCCTCAGATCTCTCAGGGGACTTGACAGATTGACCTCCCTGCAGCATCTATCTCTCATGAACTGTCCTAGTCTCCACCATTTGCCTGGCAGGGACATCCTCGACAGACTCTGGCATCTCGAGATTAATAACTGCAAGCAACTGAAAGATCGCTGCCTCAAAGATAAGGGCGATTATTGGTCCATGATCGCCGACATTCCCTGTGTGGAGGTAGATGGCTGTTATGTCTATAAACAGAGACCTGAATAAGTGTAGATTTCTGCATACATTTGATGATTTCCAATCCATCCACAATGTATTCTGTGCTTTGTCCACCATTTAAGTTTTGCAGCAACTTGTGCTGTTCGCGTATCCAGCACATTTTTACCATTATATGAGCCCACTTTCCTGAACACTATTGGTTTACTGCTCTCGGAAACAGAGGGACTCTTGTGTTGAAAGATTAATATTTTCTAGAGGATCACACCCCTGGTCCTGATTGTTGGTTACTAAAAGTTTGTTAAAACAACAAATGCCCAATATAATTTTGTTTTTAAAAGTCAGTCAAAATCGTTGCTTGAAACTGACACTTCTTGACAGTACTGTTCAGCTATTATTTTGCTACACAAATTCTATTACATGTGTTATCAACGCATTTCAGTTCAGCTACAATAGCTTAAACACCCACTACACATGTTTTTATGTAATACAAGAATAACACTCCTTGGGGAGAAAAAATTCTTATAAGAAAGGAGTAAGCAAATATGTAGGCATCGTGGATAAAGAATCTGCTGCTAAGCTCCAAACTCAACCATGCCCATATAAGGTCAAGGAAAATGCTCAATACTTTCGAGATTAAATGAGCTGTTCATTAGTGGCTATGATGACAGAACTGCCTAATGTGGAATGAAGTTTAGATGGAATGCCCACTGAAACTAACAAAACTTTGGACAAATGCGATACAACAAATGGATTCACATACCATTTCAAATGTAATCATGTACAATGGCATCGACTAGGAACTATAACACCCAAAGGTTTTCTCCTCTCCCGAATTATGGCCTCCTTTACTAGCGGCAATTTTTGTTGAACCTTTTTCCAGATGTGATCCACAGCACCATTTGGAAGCGACGGGGCTATACCACCAGGATGGCCATTATCATAGTTAAATACAGGCTGGATCTCAGCTATTTTTCTCCTAAACTGGTTCTTCTGCTCATGAGAAAAGTTTCTAAGATGGTTCACAAGCCAATTTGGCTTTAAAGCATCATTAACAGCAACAAACACAGAAAATTCTGAATAATCCACAATTCCTTCAAAGGGGAGCTCAATCTCATCGCTAACTACCACAGGTATACAGAGACTTTGAATGGCATCAAAAAGTCTGCATGAGGTGGGTGTGTCACCCGCTGGATGCAAGCAGAATTCAGACGTCCTCATGCCCTGTATAGATTGCTCCTTGCCAGTGGCATTGGGAAAGCCTTCTTCCATAACAACTTCAGGTTCATTAACAAGTAAATCCCACAATTTTTCTCGAACTAGGCCACCCTGAAGATTAGAAAACCTTCCTGCTGTTAGACATCACTCAGGGGACGAGACATTATCATCATATTTGCCACACAAAAAACTGGAATCACATGTTTTACATGCTCTGTGATTCAATATACAAGGACAACTAAGCAGTTATCCCATCAACAATAGATTATTCACTTTAACAGGCTAACTCCTGTGATAATAAATTTAGAGATATATATTTCTCATTTTCTAATTGCTTCTACTTCTTGTACTACAAATGATAAAAACACATTAAACACAGCCTATATCTAGTTCCCTCCTCTCCACACTAACAAAATGTAAACCCTGAAGTATCCAAGACCTAACAATTTTATTTCTTAAAGGATGCAGTAATATCTATTTGTCTCCTGATAATATCAAACACCTCTACAGGTCTGACCTACCAAAATCCCAGTATTCTAAGTTTGTAACCAATTGACAAGATCTAATTACCTCCTACTATTCCACCCATTGGTGTGTGAGAATCCAGTGAATTTTACATGAAACTCAATTTGTAATAAAAATGCAAAGACGTCAGTTTGACTAAGCAACACAATCCATGAAGTTGAGAGTTTTTGACTAATACATTCACATACAGCACAAATTATATACAGTGATAAAATTATGCTGCCATCAATAACCAAAACACCCCCCTTTAGATCATACCAAATAAAATAATTGAACTAAAAACTTCGGTTATTCACTCATTAGATGATATCTATTAAGCTGTCCACTACCTTAGAGCAAGCAAAAATCTGATATCTTATCCCCGAACCAAAAACATAAAATTTATTCTCTTTTATTTAAAGCAAAAGAACCAAGTTAAAATATCATGTGTACGAGTATGCCAAAATAATAAAAAGGAAACTGACAAACTGTACAACTTATAATAAGCCCAAAAGAATTATACAACTTCCCCAACTGCTGGTAGTGCAGATAACATGCAATAGGCATGTGCACAAGTCCTTGATGAATGAAATTGAAGAATTTTAGCTAAACTATTTAGAAAGCACACCAACATAAATTTATGTATAATCCAAAACAGTTGAGCACAAAGGAAGGAAGTAATGTAAGGGTTGCCCATCCCGGCTTCAGCCAAAGGCCCAAAATAATTTGCACTTAGTTATACCTGACATGGTTATTGTCCAGAAAGATATGCATTCACCCAAACATTAGAGATAACAGTTACTAACCCGATGCCTGTGCTTAGCTCCTTTAAAGTAAAGAAGAGTATGTCGTTTCTTGTTTTCTGAAAGATGCAACCTCGGGAGTAAATGGGTGTAGGGCACGATAACATCTTTTAGCAACGAAACTTGGGTGTGATGAATAGTGTCTGACGAGTTATCATTTGATCCTTTCGCATCAGCCTTGTACCATCCACCAAAATCCACCACCAACAGAATGGCAGGAGCTATCTCTTCTTTAACATGCCACATAGCAACAGGGTCTGCCAAACAATGCTTCAAGTTTTAACACAACCTGACAATTCAAAGACTAAACTATAAGCATCTACAGCATGCATGCACATTATCTGATTTGAATCATTAAAATCTGTACAGGACAATAGTTTCAGAAAGATTGTTGAGAAAACTCCCTCAGCACCAAAAACTGTATATTTAATATCAACCTCAGCTCTGCTCTGAAAACAAAGTAATGCTTTTTCCACTACTCAAACGATCTAAACACTAGTAAAACTAATTTTCATGTAATTGTCCATACACATTTTAACATTCAAACTAGTAAAAGCAAACAAAATTAACAATAGTGCAATTTGATTTCTGCGTTGTAGTATTGTACATTCATCAATCCGTATCCAACCGCACATTACATCCAAAAATACTTTTTTCCTTTTTCCTTTCTTTCAACATTATAATCCATGCCCCTTTTTCTTTCGTCCAGTTACATGATCTACTTTATTTTTCCGCTCTCTTTGAGCTGCGTGCCAGAGGCAAATGCAGCATTGCAGAAAAACAAAACAGAGGAATTATGTATCACATTGATGCAAATTCAGACACAACAAAGCCTTACCTGTAAGAACAAAGACATGGTCCCGGCCACCAGACCTCCGCCAAGCCTCGGACTTTTTCACAAGATCCAGCACCATTCTCTGCCTTGCATAATCCTCATTATCCCTCACTTTTTTCCTGAACACGCCCTTGTTCACCACCAGCTGCAATTCAGCGCTCAGGGTAGCGAAAAATGGAACGAAAATCACATCAGCCTCATCGACACTGAGCACCCTTTGAGCTAAAGAACCTTTCTTTAACTCCTGAGGAGCAAACAAATCACCCGCGATCCAGTACTCTGCACTGTACTGCTTGATTATTGGGTTTTCGGGGTAGGGAAGGGGGCTTTCAGAGTTCTTGGACAGAAGGGTCTTTCTGATGGCATTATCTACTTCACTCCCAACCCTTGAATCGGAGGTGAGGGACCAGTATTTGTGTAGGAGGCCGTAGTTGAGGGATCGGGGGAGGTCTGCGACGTAGACTCTGATGGAATTTGGGGGCGTTTGAAGGGTGGTTTGGATATTGGGAGATGGAGTTGAGGTGGGATTGTAGTAGAAGAGGAAGAGGCAGAATAAGAGGCCGCAGAGGAGGGACAGGGAGATGAACAAGGAAGAGATGGTGCACGGCGAGGTGGCAGTGCCGGCGACGCCACTGGTTTTCACGGGCATTCTGTCTTCTCCGTTCTATACTAAATTTGGGTCCAGATCCACATTGCATCAATTAACGGAATTTGAGTCACTAAGAGCATAATGGTTAGATAGGGTAAATTTTAATTGTGACGTAAGATTTACTAACGCCTATTATTAAATTTAATATTTAGTGAACGTTGATATTACGTGGCTAAAAATATAAGTGATCCCGTTGAAATGGACTTTTATTCTCCGATGATATATCGAAGGTCGCGCTTTACCAAATCAGCCAAAAAAAATAAATGCGTCTTATTTAATTTTTTTTATTGGGAAGATACTTTGGGATTTTGATGTACTTTTGTTTGGAAAAATTCTCAAATTCACGTTTACCATAATTTTGTACACCAATAAAAATAAACCAAACTACATTGAAAAATGAAATGGCAAAATTAATTTTAAACTTTGATTTATTTTTATATATAAAATAAAATAATAATTTACAGAGATTTAAAAATATTTTCAATCTATGTGGTAATATATATATATATATATATATATATATATATATATATTTATACTCAAAAAATTATAAGTATTAGTCTATTAACATTAGAATTCAATTTTTTTTCAAATTCTAAAAAGTAACTATGAATTTATAGGTTATAAAATAATTGAATGATGTATTTTAATAATAATAATAAAATCCACATGTTAAGTGCTACATATATTCATTTATATTTAATAATATATAAATAATAACGATGCATATATTATAGATTGGCAAAAATAAAAATTAATTTCAATTAATTTTTGTTTTTTACTCTTTCTCCATAAAAGTAAAATTGAGACATAAATTAGAAAGTTTCTTAACTCACTGTCTATTTAATAATTAGTTAATTTAATTAGAATAACAAATTAATTTCTAGAATATAATCAATTTTATTTTAAACATGAACTAAAAATAAGTTAGTGCCGATTAGTGTTATACTCGAGTTCATAAAAACTATTTTATTGAACCAATATAATTATTTATTCTCCATCATTACTCTTGTCAAATAATTAGATGCATTCAAAATATAATTAATGGTATGAATATAATATTTGTTGAGATCAAATATAATATTAAAATACAATTTCAATATTATATATATACACGTCACATAATAATTGAGAGTTTGTAGCATATTCACGTTACATAATAATTATTCATTTGAAGTTTGGATTGGAGAATGATTTCAAACCAAACCCACAGTCGAAATATTTAATATTGCGTCAGTGAATCGATGCTCCAATCGGATTCTACCATTTGTACCTGTTAAATAAGAAAAACCCTCTATGCATTGGAGATGCTCTAAGTGTCATTCTATTCTATTTGCCGAAAGAGAAAGTATATATACACTGTACACGTACATTTAATTCTAATAAAATTAAAAGTAACATTTTGGGAAATATTGTCTTTCCATAGGTTTACGCAAATATGAGGTTTAATTAAAATAATTAAAGGTTTTAGTTGCAATATTAAAATTTTACTATGCAACATGTAGTAGTTATAAAATTTATAACCCGATTCATTCAACGCGAAAATTTTATCTTCATTTCTTTTAATTTGAACTCTAAACATTGGCATTTTCATGCCAAAGACTGTCTTTCACTAGACTGATTCAAAATTCAACTATGGTGATTCAAAATTCAACCATGGTAAACAATTAATAATTCGTATTTGAATGTGAAAAATATATATTATATAAAAAGATAAATTTATAAATTTAGTATATAATTTAACAAATGCAATGTATAAGCAAAAAAAATACTTAAATTGTCCATAAGTTTATAGACAAACCACATGTCAGGAGACTCACTCTTACACAAAAATCATTATCATGTTGTTCCAGAAATATGTTTGACCGATAGTATGTTTATCTATGTATAACAACGGCAAATAAAAAGTTGATGTCTAAACACTACTTGCTGCAACGAATTCAACAATATATAATATTGTTATTCATGTATTTATTCACATATGCGGTCAAAATTTTGATAGACAATGGGGTTAATAAAGCAAGAGTACAAAAAGAGTTGGGACAGGGGGAGTACTTTATCATAAGGGTGTTCATGGGTCGGGGCGGGTTAGCTGACCCGGGCCAAATTGACCCTAAATTAGGGCCAAATGGGTCGGGTCGGGTCAAATTTCTCATAGTTTAGGTTTGGGTCGGACTAGGTCATGGGTCGATCCTAATCGATCAAAACTGACCAAAATCATATAAAAATAGTAAACTTGTTTTTTTTAATATATTTTGAGCTTTATAAATATATTTTTCCAAGAATATTTTAATTTTTTATGAAGTAAATTAATAGTTGATATATTGTATTAAGTTAATTCTTTTTTATGTTTTTTTAAGAAAATGAGACAAATTTACAAACGGACCAAAACGGGTTAAAA
The DNA here is from genome assembly GCA_037428765.1 of Rubia yunnanensis. Taxonomy (NCBI): domain Eukaryota; kingdom Viridiplantae; phylum Streptophyta; class Magnoliopsida; order Gentianales; family Rubiaceae; genus Rubia; species Rubia yunnanensis. Next base: position 69,176,449 of record CM075063.1, read on the forward strand.
TCTGACCTCGGCCCATTTTAACTCTACCCATTTTGACCCGACCTATTTTGACCCATATAGGTTATTAACCCAATCCGATCCAAATGAACTGAATCAAAATTGATCGAATCAGATTGAATCGATCAATTTAAACACCCCTACTTTATCAGAAAAATAATTCGCGATATTTATTATCCAATTCAACCCAACCTGATTCAAAACTATTCAATGGCTCATTTGTTACCCGAAGTAAGAATAGATGTGCTCGATAGAGAGCATAATTGTGCAAACGCACTGAAATGTAATCCTTCTATTTGCCAATGTTAATAAAAATTACTATTTCAAAAAAAAATTGATTCAAGACTATTCAATGGCTCATCCATTACCCAATTTAATTCAACTTACTCCCTTTGTTCCACCTATTTTTGCAGAGAGAGAAAGAGGAAGTATTTTTAAGAATCTATTATTTAAAACTTTTCTTACCCATGTGTTGTAGGGTACCTTGATTTTATTTTCAATAAATAATGAATATAAACTAGTCAAAAAGGAAATAAAGTGAAGAGTGTAAAAACAGTTGAGACATCTCAAAGAATAAAGAGTGCAAAAATAGTTGGGAGGGAGGGGTACCCCCTTCGGTCTTCTAAGAATGTCTATCTTTTCATTTTGGGATAGTATTTTTATTTTGGATCCTTCCTTTTTTGGTAAATCCTAGATTATTTTCATCTACTCATTCACTTTTTACTCTCTCAATGTAACCTCCACCATTCATTTCATTTTCTAAAACTTCTTGTGCCATCTTAATGTAAGTCAAATATAGAGGACCCAAGCGAGTATTAACTATGAGTCATTACTAGGCCACTGATCTAATAAGTCAATGATGCAATAAGTCGTACTCAATAAGTTAAAAAAATGAACAAGTAGAATTTACCCATCGGATAACTCATTCCATTTGACACGAGTGTCTTCTTGTAATAGTATGTTCTGATGACAATTGTGGAAAACCTTTTCTCCTTATCTTTTTCTGCCATGAATATTTAATGATAACCCTTATGTGCATCAAAGAATGTTATTACTTCATACTTAGTGAAAGCTTTAATGAGCTAATCAATTGGAAGTAACAGGTAACTATTCTCCAGAAAACACTTATTCAGATCATTGAACTCAATACACATGCGCTAACCTCTATCATGCTTCTTCACTATAGTAGCAATATCAATCCACTCCAGGTATAAAACTTCTTGAGTGACATCAGTTTTCAACATCTTTCGTACACTACAAGAAACAAGACATATTACTTTGCCCATTTTACCTTGGTTTTTTCGTTAACACCAAATAACCGAGGTAAAAAGTTCTTTACCTCGGTTATATTTTTCCGAAGTAAAAGATATTAATTACCACGGTTATAAAAAAACCGAAGTAAATAATTGGTTTTTTACCTCAGTTATTTTTTAACCTCAGTAAAAAGTTTTAAAACAAAGTAAATAATCTTACCGATTAATGTGCGACGTCGCATGTGTTCTTTGAAAAGGTTTCCCAACTTTGCTAGATACGTTGTCGATGTCGGGAAGTATTGCGAACTATTAGCGAAGTCGTATTATTTGATGGAATGTAAAACTAAGGTTATAAGTTAGGCACACCATTGTGCTACAAAACACCCTACAAATACTGCTCTAATTTAAACACAATCAGTACCCCATATGTTCAATGTTCAAATATGATAGACAAATAATTAGAACACCAGTAGTCATTAAGATATCCTTGCAATTATATAGTACATAATTTAATTCGAATAAGAACTGTCTAAGTTCCAACATAATAGAAATTACCGTGTACTCAATCAGCTCAGACAATGATGACTTTGAAGATGATTAGCCCCGTAGCTTGTATCACCTCGAAGAACAAGGTGTCCCCGATGCATAGGTTGTTACCCCTAAGGAACTCGCCAAAACCCTTTAGGGGATAGGGCCTTGACCCTCCCACCACCTGAGTAGTTCATATGCCACTCTGTCCCATAGCACCTCAGCACTCCCATGGGATTTACTAAGTCACCGTTACGAATATTGATTAGAAATATTTATATATTTAAGTATATACATATGCAATTGTCAACAAACAAACTTTATTTCAAAAAGTTTTACCAAAGTTGATATTTTCCCAAAGTTCAGCTGCTTCAAAGTGAAGTTGAAACGTGGGCTATCAATAGCCATCAAATGATGTTAATGTCCAAGAAAAAAGGCTCTGTGTGCCTCCGTTGTGTTGTGAAAGGTATGAAAACCGGAATGTATTAGTTGTTACAAATTAAAGTATGGTGTTTGGACATCACACTTTAATGCGATCTCAGTTTATGTAAATAGGTGAAATACCTGGAAAAAAGGTGGATTAGACGATCCTTCGCCGGCCATTAGTCCTGCATTAGAAGTGAAAATGTGAAGTGATGAACCACACCATGGAATGCCATGTGCGATGTCGCAACAAGCATCGTAGGTGCTTGTTGGTATGAAGCATTGATTTCGTCAACCTTACAATGTGATATCGGTTATGTGTCGGTTTATTCGAATAGAAAACTGACATAATACCGATGTCTCGTGGGGAAATTCAAAGTAAACTTAGAGTCCATAATGCGAAGCCGGTAACATTTCGGGCAAACAGAATGTCATACCGAGATACATCCAGCGTCAAAAAATGAAGAATTCTCTACTTGAAAAAAAACTCAGTGAGGTTGCACATTTATCAGATGAACTGAGCTATGAATACTACGACATGGCAGATATCACAGGTTGCTATGGGAAGAAACACATCAAACCGGAAAAACTGAAGCGCCATCAACATGAAATAGACCAAATACCACTTGGGAGACATACCAAAACATAGTACCAACGCCCAAAGTCAAGGAAAGTTCACACTCTCATAATTTTGAAACAAATGCTAGAAAGCAGGGTACATAAAACAAATTCACAGACCACAGATCTGACATTGTGAAGTAAGAAGTACAAAACTTATGTGTTAGGATATTAGAAACACTATACCTTTTTCCAATATACTAGAGTAGGGTGGAAGGTGGAGACCGTTGAAATTCGCGGGAAATTTGTGAAGAAAATCTTGAATTGTCTGTTAGGGTAACCATAAATATAACCTATTATGGAATGACTCATTTTAACCATGTTTTGAAGTCCACTTGTTAAGTTTGATGTCACAGGTCTGTCGGTTCATGCGAACACATACCGACGTCGAATCTATATGGGCCTAACACCCAACCGGTCAACAATTCCAATTTATAAATACAATTCTAAATAACATTGATTATCATGTTATGTTAAATATAACACTAAAATAACATTAAAAATTAAATTTGAAATGTTAAGATATTTGATACAAAATACGTCCCAAGTCAAATTCAACACATTTCAAGAAAATAAGTTTTGAATACATAGAGTCATATGATGTCTCAAACAGCCCTCTAATGTTTACGGGGAAGGCGACTACACGAAAAACTACGGGCCAAACACCATTTATAAGCTCGAAGTACAGTGTATCCCCAATCTCAAGTTCCTCTTCGTCAAGAAAATGGCCAAACCCCTTCGGGGAGCATCATGTTCCCCAAGTAGTGCATTTTTTACTCCCTTCCTTTGCACTCACAACATCCAATTATAGGGCGGGAGGTACTCGGCAATTTTTTCTGGGATGTACTGAGTTATATATATATATATATATATATATATATATATATAAATTGTTAGTTAGTATTATGAAAGTAATCTATAGAAAAATTTTAATTGAAAAATCATTTTGTTTAAAACAAGGAGGAATTACCATTATTGGAATTGACCCGAAGTTCATCTGGGTCCGAGTATGTGCAAAAATGAGGATATCTACCTGAGAATGTGTGACGGGGACTGTCATCATCCGAATCGCTCACCTCAATTGGTTGACGGCTGGAACCAACATTGTTAGCCATGATTGTTGTAATTCATATTTTCATGAAGGTGAAATGTTACGATAGCCAGATAATGGGAAATAAAGACATGAAATCTAGTTTTGTAACCTACTCAAGGCGACGTCGCAAAAGCATCGCTATAACTGATTGGTCAACTGATGCATGTGCGAGTTTGCATTGATCTGACCATCTATAGAAAGCATGAATGCGACGTCGCATGCAAACCGGTACATCAAAAGCCAGACCTACTTGCCAGCAACGTTGCATTACAGCAGATAACGACAGCACCCTTACAGCATATTGTACCACCCTAATTCATATTCCAACACCCTAAAACCATATTCTAACCCCTATAAAACCATATTCTAGCCCACCAAACCATAGAAACCTCAAAAATGAAAATAAATAACACATTCACACCCTAATACAAACAGCAATTTCGAGGATAAAAACCAAAACAAAAGCAATGTAATTAAACACATGTGGAAACCATACCTTTTAGAAGATTGGTCGGTGAGGAGTTTTGAAATTCAAGAGGATACAGAAAGTTTGAAATGTTGTATTAGATGTGGCCTCCATTTATAAACTCGTTATGAAGCGTTGTGACTTCCGCTTAGGGCAAGCCAATTTTACATGTCTGTCGCACGGAACAAACTCATAACAACTCTAGTGTGACATCGGTTATTCCAAACGTGGCCCTAACAATTGCAGCCCACTAGCATAGAAATGGGCCTATGTTTGAACAATCTCACTGCGAGGTCACATCTATATTTTTGTTTTAGCGATATAAATCCGACATTTTACCGATGTCGGCTCCAATTAAATTGGGCCTCACCATTTCAGCCCACTAAAATGGCAACGGGGCCCCCATTTGACCTAGACAAACATAATTGACCTTCGAATTGGGTATTTATACATTGGATAATTTATATTAATATTTTAAATTGTTCATAACCTATAGTAAGGTCTGGTTCAATTGGATCAATTTTCACATTGCCGGTGAACTTTTTAATTTCTACACTTAGTTCCCTCCAAGATGGTGGGGGGGGGGGGGATGAAATGCCGAATGTGAGCTAATATAAATTGCATTCCCATGAGTTTTACTGGGGGGTGGAAATGGTCATGTCTCCCGAACCGGGGTAATCGTCCGTCAATTTGGAGTATTCCATTAATACCCTTACTATAAGTGGTATGAGAAAGATCATTTCCACCATGTAGAATCACATCAAATTTAATATTCCAGGTTTTTCATTAAATGAAAAGCTAATGAAATTGCGCCCGTCAAATTTTGACAAGCTCTAGTACATCGTATAGAGTAAATTGTATAAGGTTACTTATAAGTATCCAGCGGTTCATTCATGATGAACCTGTGGAATTATTTGTGGGATCATGCCAGTTTCTTTGTCATCGATAACAATTCTCATGAATTTTACTAGGGGGTGCCAATGGTCACGTCCCCGAACCGGGGTAATCGTCCGTCACTTTGGAGCATTCCATTAATACCCTTACTATAAGCGGTATGAGAAAGATCATTTCCACCATATAAAATAACATCAAATTTAATATTCTAGGTTTTTCATGAAATGAAAAGCTAATGAAATTGCGCACGTTAAATTTTGAAAAGCGCTAGTACATCATATAGAGTAAATTGTATATGGTTATAACTATACAGTGGTTCATTCATGATAAACCTGTAGAATGCTTTGTGGGATCATGCCAGTTTTTTTGTCATCAATAATGGTTCTCATGAGTTTTACTGGGGGATAGCACTGGTCACATCTCCGAACCAGGGTAATCGTCCATCACTTTGGAGTATTCCATTAATACCCTTACTATAAGCGGTATGAGAAAGATCATTTCCACCACATAGATTCACATCAAATTTAATATTCTAGGTTTTGTAAGAAATAAAAACCTAATACAATTACGCCCATCAAATTTTGAAAAGCGGTAGTACATCGTATAGAGAAAATTGTATATGGTTACTTATAAGTATCCAGCGGGTCATTTAGGATGAAACTATGAAATTCTTTGTGGGATCATACCAGTTTCTTTGTCATCAATAAAGGTTCTCATGAGTTTTATTGGGGGGTGGCAATGGTTCCATCCTTGAACAGGGGTAATCGTTCGTCACTTTGGAGCATTCCATTAATACCCTTACTATAAGCGGCATGAGAAAGATTATTTCCACCACATAGATTCACATCAAATTTAATGTTCTAGGTTTTGTATGAATTAAAAACCTAATACAATTGCGCCCATAAAATTTTGAAAAGCGGTAGTACATCATGTAGAAGGAATATTGTAGATGATTAATTCGATGACAATTACCATTAATTATACTTTGACCCCACCTGTTCGATCCAAATTCTGTTCACATGACACGAAACTAGGACTGACCTCCATGCGATGTCGCTAACAATGAAAATTTCCAGCGGGAATTGAAACTTTGAGCAAAATTTTGAACCAAAATTTCCCCCAAACCCATCTCATTAGAATAATCTCCAGCACAAACACAATCATTTCCCATCTCTAACACATTTTCTCTCAACACAACTCCACCCCATCATTTCAACTCCACCCCATTACAAACACTAAAGAGTCCAATCAATTTTTTTTACCGAATATCATCAATTATTCTTTACCGAATATCATCAATTATTCTAGGATGGAGCACTCCGGGTTCAAATTAATTGAGCATTTTGGCATCTCCTAAATTGTACATGTGTTTTTCCACATTGACAAAACATTGAATATATTCATTGAGCATGATGATTTTGTTACACGTTATATAAGCTAAAATGCATGCCCTTCCAAAATAATGTCTTGTTTCTAAGAACTGTGAAAAAAATTATAGATCATTGCTGATTGTGGAAAATAATCAAATTTTTATATGAACACAGTTTGAATGAGTGACGTCGCACTATGTTGAGCACCCCACATGATATAGAGGCGAATGTTGTGTGGCGTTTGGGAGGTCGTCGCCGTACCTCTCAAAGTTAATATTTTTAAACCCTTAATGCGTCCTATCCACAATAATGTAAATAGTGGCAAGATGGGGTCGTCCACAGGAAAAGGGATTTTTCTAAGTACTTAAACACCTATATGAGAAAACGTACTAAACATATACATACTGAGATATATATATATATATATATATATATATATATATATATAAACATGTAAACAAGGGGGGGTTGGTTGGATGGTTCCTAAATTAGCAAGTTGAAATACACCAATTAGCAAATCAAGAGGATGATACTAATCATGTAAGCGCAAATAGAGATGTGATGAAAATACAATTACGGAGCCTTGGGTGCAATCGACTTTCACTTCCAAACCTTGTTTCCATCATTGAACATGTGACTTATTTACTACTTTCACTACCTGCTGTGAAGACTAAACTTCTATCCTTCTTAGATAGTAGTTTGCAAGAGTGAGTTCAACATCTCTTGTCAAACCTCACCAATGACTCCCGAGTCGCGACCACGACTCAAGGTATCCCATTAATGGCATTTAGCACGAAGGATCAACAAACTCGGCAACACTTATAACCACTACACCGTGACTAAGCATTTAACCGACCTATGCATTTACACGGGATTGATCAAGAGCGACCACTCACAGACCTCTCCCATTTGCTACAATTGATAAACATGGCAAAGAGTTCAACATTGCATATTTATCTAGCAATCATCAATTCATCAACATAATCAAAAGCTCTAAATCATACTTATAGATCCCTAACAAGAACAAGGGGAAATTTAACCCAATTTCCCCAAACCCTAGCTAGCAATTAATACAAGCATTTCATATACTCAAGCTTTCAACCACTATGATGAAATCAACAAACACATTAAATTCCCACAAATGCATAATAGCAAGAGTAATAAACAAGCTACAAAGTGTTCTTAGGACATAGGTTTGGAAGCTTAGGTCAATTGCTCCCAAGAGATGAGATTAGCTAATAGAGTTCATGCTAATCTATCTAAAACAACAAATCAAAGCAACTAGATGAATCAAAGAAGAAAAATGGAGAAATAGGGTTTAGAACAGTACAATTTCGCAGCTGCTGAAGAAGTAGAATGAGAGGAGAGAAAATGGTATTTATAGTGGAAGGAAAAGAAAGTAGGATTCTGGTCAGTGGCCGTCGCGACTCGCGACGAAGTTCGTCGCGACTCGCGACGAACATGTTGGTCGCGACGAGTCCGTCGCGACTCGCGACGGTAACCAGAATTTTTTCATTATTTCTTCTTCTCCTCCTTGTGGCATGTAGTCATCTCCATAGTCACTCTTCTCAACTTCTAAGTCTTCAACGGTTTCAAAAATGATCTTCAGTGGCCTCCGGTCTTCACGTCTTCGAAGCAAGTCTTCAAAATCTTCGAAAGTGTAGTCTTCAATGGCCTCCGGTCTTCATTACTTCGTTACACAAAACATCTACTTAAAAGAGGTAAAAGAGCGCAAAGTTGCTCTTACCCCTCCTAAGAGGATTTCATGGTAAAACACAAGCTGTTGTAATGAAAGAGTACAAAATGGATCCTAAATAGTACTAAAATAAGCATATAAAGTGGACGCATCAAACCTCCCCACACTTGAACCTTACTCGCCCTCGAGTAAGAAAAGATCCAAGTATACGAAAGGGATGATACCTCCACATCCTACTACTAATCCCCCAATTCACTACCTCACAAAACTCTCAATACCGCACATCCCAAGATTAAGATCAAATGAGACTTTTCCACAACCCCTATTCCTAAATCTACCTAACCATATCACTCCGTCAATTCATTAATTTCCCTAGGACATCTCCAAATCCAGAACTGACAATCCCAAATCCAATGATAAAAGATGAAACCAAAGGTATGCATAAAGTTCAAAGCACATGCTTCATCCTATATCAATGTATCAACCTAAAAACGAAGTCTATTAATGATCAAGAATTTCACAACTTACTCCGTCTTGTCCCCGCTAAATTATCCATCCCCAAAAGATTCTCAAGATGTCGAGCTACCCGATCCCTCCGTGTGGTCACCTCAACCTTATGACTCCATCGCCGGCAAATGAGTAAACACTTACTGTCTTTCAATTTCTCTCGCTTTCTCTCATTTTGCCTAGGAGCCCTTTCAGGTTTTCATCCTAGCCACACAATCATTTTTCTTTTAGCTCACACCTCACCTTTTTCCACACATTTGACCTCTCATTTTTACCTAGGCCGCCCTTTTGGGTTTTCGACCTATCCGGGCCCCAATGTTGCCTAAGTTGCCCTCTCGGGTTTTCAACTTAGCGGGATTCTTTCTTTCTTTCTTTTTTTTTTTTTTTAATTGTTGTTGTTCCCCATCCGAAAAGTAGCAAATTGCTTCCAAATGTGAAGGTTAAGAAAAGTATCAAAACCAACATTATCCAAGTACATCAAAAGCAAAACAATATCCAAAACAAAAGGTAAAAGTATCTCCAAATCCCAACTCGCCTATCAATAGTAGATACCCCTCCCCACACTTAAAACACTACATTGCCCTCAATGTAGACTAGGGCAAAACTGTACAAAGCAAAGTATGGAAAAGGGGTAAAGCGTGATGCTCACTTTATCAATGCGGTGAAGATGAAGGGCCGCTGCCGGAGTAATGCTGCTGATACTGAGTCAGCCACTCCTCGTTCCGCTGCCTCCGTGCTCTCCGCTGCTCCACTCTAGGATCGGTGCCTGATGTACCAGCCGACTGGGACTGCATGTCATGGATGCGAGCGGACAGGTGTTCAATCTCCTCATCCATATCTATCAAAGCCCGGGAGACAAACCTGTTGTGCTCGAGAATCATGCTTTCCTGGCGGTGGAAACCCTCGTGCATGGTCCGCATCATCCGCTCATAGAAATCTGGCGGAGGCTGGGGGAAGTGAGGTGTGGTCTCATCTGTCGGAGGTGGAGGCTGTGGAGAGTGCTGCTGCTGCTGCTGCTGATGGTGCTGCTGTTGGTGCTGCTGATGCTGCTGCTGATGATGCTGAGGAGGAGGTAGGGTGCTGTCATCCGGCTGGACCGGGGCTGGGCCAAGGTCGTGGAGCGCACGCTGGAATTCGGCTGAGCATGAAGAATCTGGGGAGATTGCTAAATCCCCCAAGGGTGTGTCGAATTCCAGTCTGGTCCGGCTGTGCTGAGGGAGGGCCATGAAGGTGATCTTTCTGGCACCGTATAACCAAAGGAAGAGTCCAGTGGTCCGAGTGACACTGAGCATCTCAAATCGAACCAGTCGCTCGACGGTGATCAGATAAGACGTTTGCTTCCCCAGGCGTGGGAAGTCGGTCGAAGGGACCAATCCCAAGTACCCCGCTAGAATGCTTATCATTCCTCCGACCATGATTTTCCCCTTGACCTTGTCTGCCAAATCCACAACCCTCTTCATCCAGAGCTCGGCCCACATACCATATCCCTGCCCCTCGCTCGTTAAGTGCCATAAGAAATGAATGTCGTTGTCTGGCACATTCGTCGGCTCCGTGGAGCAGAAGAGTGTGCCAGCTAGGAGCCTGTGCACATAACGAAGCGCGGGGTGGATGATGGAGCTGCTCTTGTCATGTGAGTTCTTGGGCCTCATGTTGATGACATTCCAGAAGTGCATGTCATCTTCAATTGACCGCTCTGGGGCATCAGGATTTAGTCTGGCCCGAATGTCAGCCGTGGCAAAACCGAAGGCCTCCTCACCTCGGAGACGGTCATCTGCCAGGAGATGTCATCTAGGTGAAAAGCGATATACTTCTCACATGGTTGATCGTCCCTCATACTGCGAATAAGGACGGTGGACAAGAACTCCAGCGTGTACCTCCGGTAAGTGGGCGCGCTCTTGTTCATGAATCCCTCCATTCCCCCTTTGGCGAGGAGGCATCTGACAGGTTGTACAAGGCCGAGGGTGTCCAACGTGGGAATATCAACAAAACTGGTCTCCTTGAGCAGGCGTCTCTCTAGGACTTCCCATCTGTCGGCATAGGACCCGGTGATCCGGGTCAAGCCCATGTATCTATCCGGAGGCGGAGGCGCAGAACCAGATCCTGAAGCCGGAGGAGGTGGAGCGGTAGTGTGATCATCCCTAGTCATCGCCCTGGACCTCTTTCTGGGGGCCATATCTATCAATCACCAGCAAACAGAACAAACAGGTTAAATGTGAAAAATAGATGTATATGCAATATGGCAAGTCTGTGACCAATCTCAAATGAGGTTATGATGACCGGCTGAAACGAAAACAGTTTAACTAGGTCAAATCGGATGCACAATAGAATGTACAATCTACATTTTGTTTGTCCAGAAGCATATATCATCAAATTCAAGAAGTTGGCACATAGTCGAAATAGATAAGATATGTTATATGGCAAGCTCACAATGAGGCTGAATGGGGTTAACCATTAACATTACGTTCACAATGTTCACAATGTTCACAATGATGACCATGTTAACATTGAACACAGCATAGCACAACAATATTTTAGTCTGCTAACAACTATGTGCAGCGAACACGAGGGTACAAATCTAAAACCATTCCAACTGCACGATTTCCAAACCGAGGATGCCAAAGCAGAATACAGACAGTCTATGGCAGGAATGAAAATATGTAAACAACACCCACAAGATAAAATTTCTGCAGCATTACAGCATACCCACGATCGACCAGAACCGAGACTAGAAATTGGAATCACACTACAACACAATGGTAACCAAATTGAACACATATAGAATATACGCAAAATGATAAACATAGTTCAATAGGGTTAAGAGGTGTACCGATACCGCTTAGGACGAGGAGAGAAGGGAAAAATCGGTAGCCCACAATGAATCGGGGCTCAAATCGGCCACGGCGTCAAAAATCTAGGGTTTCGGTTAGGCGTGGCGCGTCAAAGAGGTGGGGCGGCAACAAGGCGGCGGCGGCGACGAGATGCGGCGGCGGCGAGATGGTGGCGGCGGCGGCGAGATGGCGGCGGCGTGGAAGATGAGGAAGTGGAAGAGGTATCGGGTGAGGAAGAGATGTGGAAGAGATGTGTTCCCCCGCTATTTAAATCAGAACCAAAGAAAAAATTTCTGCACGCTCGACCGTCGCGACTCGCGACTACTCTCATCGCGAGTCGCGGAAAGTGAAACCTGTAAGCAAAAATGTCCTGAGTCCGTCGCGACTCGCGACAACGCTCATCGCGACTCGCGATGGGTGTCGCGAGGTAGCCGCGACTCGCGGAAAGTGGAATCCGAAAGGGTCAAATTTCGCAAAAATCTCTGAGTCCGTCGCGACTCGCGACGAGGCTCATCGCGACTCGCGACGGGCGTCGCGAGGTAGTCACGATTCGCGGAAAGTGGGATCCGAAGCCCAAAAATTTTGCACAAAATTCCTGAGCCCGTCGCGACTCGCGACGAAGCTCATCGCGACTCGCGACGGGCAACTAACCTGGCACCTAGAAAATTTTTTTCTGATGCTTTCTCTTGTCCAAGTTCTTCCTTTTCGAATTTAAGTAGTTCCCCCTTCCAAAATCCAATGCTTTGGCTTCAAAATATCTACAAAATCATGGAGAAAACAACCCGTGAAAAGCATAAAGCAAAACAATGAAAGCTTAAAACTAAACAACATCAACAGAAAGTCACAAATGACGATCCGGATGATCAAAACCAAGTTTATTTAACGTCGTCGGCATGACTTACTTCCCTCCTTGGAGCTTACTCGCAAATCGGATCGAGGAGATGAACGTCGTCCCCTTTTTCCGGTACAAAAGTCTCATGGTAAGGTTTCAAACGTTGTCCATTAACCTTGAAGGTATTGGACTTAGCTCGATCTAAAATTTCCACCGCCCCATGCGGGAAGACCTTAACCACCTCAAAAGGACCGATCCATCGGGACCGCAACTTACCTGGGAATAGGCGAAGGCGAGATTGGAATAAGAGGACCTTCTGACCAACGTCAAAATCCTTTCTGATGATCATCTTGTCGTGCCATGCCTTTGTCTTCTCTTTGTATATCTCGGCGTTTTCATAGGACTCCCTCCGGATTTCATCCAATTCCTCTAATTGTAACTTCCTATGCAAACCGGCTTCATCTATATCAAGATTAAACTGTTTTACCGCCCAATAAGCCTTGTGCTGAATTTCTACCGGTAGGTGACAGGGCTTACCAAACACTAACCGGTATGGGGACATACCGATTGGTGTCTTGTAAGCCGTCCTATACGCCCACAGGGCATCATTCAACCGAGAACTCCAATCCTTCCGGTTAGGATTAACCGTTTTTTGAAGGATGGACTTGATTTCCCGATTGGAAACTTCGGCTTGCCCGTTGGTTTGTGGGTGATAGGCGGTAGATGTCTTGTGAGTGACTCCATACTTCTTCAAGAGTGCTGCTATGGTCCGATTGCAGAAATGGGTGCCACGGTCACTAATCAAGGCTCGGGGTACCCCAAACCTAGAAAAGATGTTATCTTTCAAGAATTCTGCAACCACTTTAGAATCATCAGTCCTAGTGGGTTTTGCTTCAACCCACTTCGATACATAATCAACAGCAAGAAGAATGTACGTAAAGCCATAAGAACTAGGGAAAGGCCCCATAAAGTCAATACCCCAAACATCAAAGATTTCACAATATAAAAGAGGTCGTTGGGGCATTTCATTCCTAGTGGAGATATTTCCTACCCTCTGGCATTCATCACAAGACTTGCAAAAAATGTATGCATGCTTATTCAACGTAGGCCAATAAAACCCACTTTCTAAAACTTTTCTAGCGGTTCTCTTGGCTCCAAAATGACCGCCACAAGCATGAGAATGACAAAACTCAAGAATTGAGTGAACTTCACTATCAGGGACGCATCTCCTAACAACTTGATCCGCACAATGTTTCCACAAAAAGGGATCATCCCACACATAATATTTTGCATCACTCCTTAACTTATCCTTTTGGGCCTTCGAAAAATGATGAGGGAATTTATCAGCGACAAGAAAGTTTACAATGTCGGCATACCACGGTTGGAGATCCCTAATGCGATTAATGGTGAACAATTGTTCATCAGGGAATTCCTCCCGTAGTTGCTCCTTCATTGCTGGGCTTACCTCAATGTCTTCCCCCGGAGTCAACCGGCTCAAATGATCGGCCACAAGATTTTCAGCGCCCTTCTTATCCCGCACCTCCAAGTTGAATTCGCTCAAAAGCAAGATCCACCTAATCAACCTTGGCTTGGATTCTTTCTTCGCCATTAAATGACGAAGCGCTGCATGATCAGTGTATACAATAACTTTAGTACCAAGCAAATAAGATCTAAATTTTTCTAAAGAGAATACCACTGCTAGCAACTCCTTTTCAGTGGTGGAGTAGTTCCTTTGAGCTTCATTTAGGGACATGGATGCGTAATAGATGGCGTGAGGTACTCTCCCCACCCTTTGACCAAGCACTGCTCCAACGGCGTAGTCACTCGCATCGCACATTATCTCAAAAGGCAACGCCCAATCCGGGGGTTGTATGATAGGGGCCGAGACCAGCCTTTCCTTCAATGTATCGAAGGCCCCTTGACACCTCTCATCCACTACAAATTCCACCTCCTTTTGCAACAATTTGCATAGAGGAGATGCTATCTTTGAGAAGTCCTTGATGAACCGGCGATAGAATCCTGCATGGCCAAGAAAAGAACACACTTCGCGCACATTAGTAGGATAAGGCAAAGTTTGAATCGTGTCTATCTTTGCCTTGTCAACCTCAATACCATTAGAGGAGACAACATGGCCTAAAACAATACCTCTCTCCACCATAAAGTGACATTTCTCAGAATTTAGAACTAGGTCAGTTTCAATGCAACGGTTAAGAACTTGCGCTAAATGTGCTAAACAATCGTCAAAGGAATTACCATGAACAGTGAAGTCATCCATAAATACCTCGACAAAATTTTCAACAAATTCTGAAAAAATGCTTACCATACACCTTTGGAAGGTTGCGGGGGCGTTACATAGCCCGAAAGGCATGCGTCGGTAAGCAAATGTACCGAAAGGGCATGTGAAGGTGGTCTTCTCTTGGTCTTCTGGAGCGATAGCCACTTGAAAATACCCCGAGTATCCATCCAAGAAACAATAGTAGGGGTGACTTGCTAACCTCTCAAGCATTTGATCAATGAACGGTAAGGGAAAGTGATCCTTCCGGGTTTCTGCATTCAATCTCCGGTAATCAATGCAAACTCGCCACCCATTTTGAACTCGGGTGGGCACCATTTCACCCTTCCCATTTTCAACGACTGTCATTCCACTCTTCTTTGGTACCACCTGAGTTGGGCTCACCCACTTGCTATCCGAGATTGGGTAAATCATGCCCGCTTGAAGCAATTTGAGGATCTCCGCCTTCACCACATCCATCATAGGCGGGTTCAAACGGCGTTGGGGTTGTCGGACGGGTCTCGCACCTTCTTCCAACAAGATTCTGTGCATACAAGTGGATGGACTTATGCCTTTGATGTCGGCAATAGTCCATCCAATTGCTTCCTTGTTCTCCCGCAACACCACCATCAACTTTTCTTCTTGCTCCTTGGTGAGCTTGCTCGAAATGATGACTGGAAGCGTCTCGCTTTCCCCAAGAAATGCATACTTAAGATCATCTGGCAAAGGTTTAAGGTCAAGCACCGGGGCTTTCACAAGCGAGGGGAGGAATTCCGGTTCCTCGAGTTCCTCTAAGAGTAGAGGAGAAGGTGTTGAGACACTCGGGGTCATCTTTTCAAGCAAGTTCAAATTTTCAAAGCTGCCTTTCAAGTTAGTGCTCATAGAATATACATTGTGGGCATCATCAACATCACATTTCAAAGCAACCAATAAAGAATCCTCACCATTTAGTTCAAAAACATCTTGCACAACTTCTTCAACAATATCTACGGCATGGCAAGAATGTTCTTCACTAGGATATTTCATAGAATCATTTATGTTAAACTCTACTTTCATTCCATCAAATTCCATGGTGAGGGTACCTTTATGCACATCAATCATCGTCCTAGATGTTTTCAAAAATGGCCTCCCCAACAAAATTGGGGCGGCATGTTTATCATGCTCCATGTCAAGGACATAAAAATCTGCGGGGAAAATTAAGGAATCCACCTTAACCAACACATCCTCGACAATACCCTTAGGGTATGCACTAGAATGATCGGCCAATTGGATTACCACCCCGGTTTTATGCAATGTTCCCAAGTTGAGATTTTCAAACAAAGAATAAGGAAGAACATTTATGGATGCACCTAAATCAAGCATAGCTTTTTCAAAACGAGTATTTCCTATTATGCACGGGATTGTGAACATACCGGGATCGCTACATTTAGGGGGTAGCTCTTTTTGACACAATGCAGAAACATGCTCACTTTTTCCACTTTTCAATTTATTTTTGGCCCTTTGTTTCCTATTCACAACACATAATTCTTTGAGAAATTTGGCATATCTAGGGATTTGTTCAATTGCATTCAAGAGAGGAATGTTTACCTCACACCTACGAAAGACTTCGTAGATGTCTTTGTTATCCTCCATCCTCATCCTGTCTTTCAAGGCCTCTGGAAATGGGGGTTCCGGAACATATGGGGGGCTCTCCACCATCTTTGCTTTCTTGTGTGGAGGAGAGGATGGTTCCGGGGTGGAGGTTAACTCCGGTTTTGGTGGCAATGTCTCCAACTTGATTTCTTCCTCCTTATCTTTGTTGGCTAGCTCCTTGGTCACCTTCTCATGGATTGCCTCTTCCTCAACTCCCTTCTCAAACTCTTCAATTCTCGTTGGCTCCTTCTCATGGATTGCCTCTTCCTCAACTCCCTTCACAAACTCTCCAATTCTCGTTGGCTCCTTCTCATGGATTACCTCCTCCTCAACTCCCTTCTCAGACTCTTCAGTTCTCGTTGGCTCCTTCTCAACATTCTCAGCCTCCGGTGAAGCACCGACCTCTCTACCACTTCTCAAAGCGATAGCACTTGCATTTTGCCTTGGGTTGATCTCTGGTTGGGCAGGTAGTTTACCCTTTTCCCGGGCTTCCATCCGGTTCACCATTTGAGCTATTTGGCTCACTTGAGTTTCCAAGTTTTTGATACTTGCTTTAGCTTCATCTTGGAATTGTTCGCCCTTTTCAGCATTCATGCCTAATCGGTGAATAGCTTGCATTACCTCATCCTTGGATAGCCCCGAACCTTCCCCTTGGTTTCGGGATTTGTCTTCAAATCTTTGGAACTGTTGTTGAGGTGGCCGGTATTGTTGAGAGGGGAGCCTGTACGGTTGAGAGTTCTGGCCTCCTTGAGGGTTTCCATACCGGAGGTTCGGTTGATCACGATTTCCCGAATTATATGGCCGGCTTTGGTACCCTGGGTATCTTTGGTATCCTTGGTTACCTTGGTAGCCTTGGTTACCTTGGTAGCCTTGGTTACCTTGGTAGCCTTGGTTACCTTGGTAGCCTTGGTTACCTTGGTAGCCTTGGTTACCTTGGTAGCCTTGGTTACCTTGGTAGCCTTGGTTACCTTGGTAGCCTTGGTTACCTTGGTAGCCTTGACCACCTTGATACCCATAAGTACCTTGGTATCCTTGATTTCCCTGATACCCCATAGCACTTACTTCCTCAACGTAATCCTCTTGTAGAGTGGGGCATGTGTCCGTAGGGTGCGCCAAATAGCAGATTTCGCATGACTTAACATGTGGCGCACTTCCTCCGGGGTGGGTCATCAAGGTCTTCACCATGGATGTGAGGGTCGTGACTTGATCCTCCAATTTCCCACTGTTGGCAAAATCACTTACAGGCCTTTGGTTTCTCCTCCTCAAATCAGCCCTTGAGCTAAAATTCCTCGACTCTTCCGCTAGCTCTTCATATAGTTGCATGGCTTCAGCAGACGTTTTGTTTCCGAGGGTGCCACCACAAGAACTTCTAACCAGCCTTTTGGTCTTCATCCAGAAGGCCATTATAAAAGTAATACACCAAATCTCCCTCCGAATAACCATGGAAGGGACAACTTGCGAGGAGCATCTTAAATCTCTCCCAATACTCGAAGAGAGACTCTTCATGCCACTGCAGAATGTTGCTTATATCCTTCTTCAAAGCAGCGGACCTCGAGGCCGGGAAATATTTGGCAAGAAATTTTGTCTTCAAATCAAGCCAACTCTTTATGCTCCTTGGTGGTAGGTAATGGAGCCAATCTCTAGCACCATCCTTAAGAGTGAAAGGGAATGCCTTCAACTTGTAAAAATCTTCATCCACTCCGTGAGGAACCGTTCCGCTACACAAGAAGTGGAATTCGGTGAGATGCTTGTTGGCATTCTCCCCTTGCCTTCCAAGGAATGCGGGTAGCATATTGATGAACCCGGTTTTCAGCTCGAAATGCTTATTTGGTCCAACCACTGGGTATTCAATGCACATCGGTTGTTGCTCAAGATTGGGCGCCATGATTTCTCTCAACAAGGGCTGTCCCAAAGGGATCCCTCTTTGGTGGGGATGGGGATTGTAGGCTTCTTCTTCCCTTTGCTCATCTTCAATCTCAATTCGGGGGTCCATTGAAGAAGATGTGTTCACAAAATGGTCACTAGGAGGGGTGTTATTCACACTTTCCAAAGAAAGCCTCCTAGCCCGTCTCAAATTCAACTCCAACTCGGGGTCGTAGTGTAAGGGCTCTCGTGAAGAGGATCGCGTGCGAACCATACACCAAGAACACAAACAATACGTCTCCAAGCCAAGCGAAAATGGCAAATCTACTAAGAAATCAAAATAAGATAAAATCAAACTAACAAATATTCACAAGTAGCACATAATCACACACAATATGCTAAAGCACTTAAAAATGAACGCCTCTTCCCCGGCAACGGCGCCAAAATTTGGGAGGTCGTCGCCGTACCTCTCAAAGTTAATATTTTTAAACCCTTAATGCGTCCTATCCACAATAATGTAAATAGTGGCAAGATGGGGTCGTCCACAGGAAAAGGGATTTTTCTAAGTACTTAAACACCTATATGAGAAAACGTACTAAACATATACATACTGAGATATATATATATATATAAACATGTAAACAAGGGGGGGGTTGGTTGGATGGTTCCTAAATTAGCAAGTTGAAATACACCAATTAGCAAATCAAGAGGATGATACTAATCATGTAAGCGCAAATAGAGATGTGATGAAAATACAATTACGGAGCCTTGGGTGCAATCGACTTTCACTTCCAAACCTTGTTTCCATCATTGAACATGTGACTTATTTACTACTTTCACTACTTGCTGTGAAGACTAAACTTCTATCCTTCTTAGATAGTAGTTTGCAAGAGTGAGTTCAACATCTCTTGTCAAACCTCACCAATGACTCCCGAGTCGCGACCACGACTCAAGGTATCCCATTAATGGCATTTAGCACGAAGGATCAACAAACTCGGCAACACTTATAACCACTACACCGTGACTAAGCATTTAACCGACCTATGCATTTACACGGGATTGATCAAGAGCGACCACTCACAGACCTCTCCCATTTGCTACAATTGATAAACATGGCAAAGAGTTCAACATTGCATATTTATCTAGCAATCATCAATTCATCAACATAATCAAAAGCTCTAAATCATACTTATAGATCCCTAACAAGAACAAGGGGAAATTTAACCCAATTTCCCCAAACCCTAGCTAGCAATTAATACAAGCATTTCATATACTCAAGCTTTCAACCACTATGATGAAATCAACAAACACATTAAATTCCCACAAATGCATAATAGCAAGAGTAATAAACAAGCTACAAAGTGTTCTTAGGACATAGGTTTGGAAGCTTAGGTCAATTGCTCCCAAGAGATGAGATTAGCTAATAGAGTTCATGCTAATCTATCTAAAACAACAAATCAAAGCAACTAGATGAATCAAAGAAGAAAAATGGAGAAATAGGGTTTAGAACAGTACAATTTCGCAGCTGCTGAAGAAGTAGAATGAGAGGAGAGAAAATGGTATTTATAGTGGAAGGAAAAGAAAGTAGGATTCTGGTCAGTGGCCGTCGCGACTCGCGACGAACATGTTGGTCGCAACGAGTCCGTCGCGACTCGCGACGATAACCAGAATTTTTTCATTATTTCTTCTTCTCCTCCTTGTGGCATGTAGTCATCTCCATAGTCACTCTTCTCAACTTCTAAGTCTTCAACGGTTTCAAAAATGATCTTCAGTGGCCTCCGGTCTTCACGTCTTCGAAGCAAGTCTTCAAAATCTTCGAAAGTGTAGTCTTCAATGGCCTCCTGTCTTCATTACTTCGTTACACAAAACATCTACTTAAAAGAGGTAAAAGAGCGCAAAGTTGCTCTTACCCCTCCTAAGAGGATTTCATGGTAAAACACAAGCTGTTGTAATGAAAGAGTACAAAATGGATCCTAAATAGTACTAAAATAAGCATATAAAGTGGACGCATCAGCGTTGCACTGTCCAAAAATGACAGCCTCATCTTAAATATCTAACTTCGCACGTTCATCGGTTTAATTGACATTTTATTATCAACCAAGCAACATTACAATGAAGGTACTGGGAATTCATCGCCGTACCTCTCAAAGTTAATATTTATAAGCCCTAAATGCTTACTATCTACAACTAAGTAGATAGCGGCAAGTCGGGGTCGTCCACGAAGAAGAGGGATCTTCCTAAGCATTTAGACACAAAAGGTTGATATTAGGCTAAGAGTAGACATATATACATACATATAAAAGCATGTAAATGGGGGGGGGTTGGTTGTTTGGTGGTCCTAAGTTATGAAATTAAAAAGACAAGATAACTAGCAAAGCTAAGTAACTATGCTAATTATCAAACAAAACTAAGAAAAAGGGTAGCATGTTGATGAACCCAGTCTTTAGCTCAAAATGCCCGTTTGGTCTAACCGCGGGATACTCGATACACATCGGTTGTTGATCGAGGTTGGGAGCCATGATGTCTCTCAACAAAGGTTGCCCCAAGGGGATTTCTCTTTGGTGGAGAGGAGGATGGTGAGGTTCCCCTCTCGGATGCTCATCTTTGTGCTCGATTCGATGTTCCATTGATGAAGATGTATCCACAAAATGGTCACTAGGAGGGGTGTTATTCACACTTTCCAAAGAAAGCCTCCTAGCCCGTCTCAAATTCAACTCCAACCTCGGGGTCGTAGTGTAGGGGTTCTTGTGAAGAGGATCGCGTGCGAACCATACACCAAGAACTCGAACAATACGTATCCAAGCCAAGTGAAAATGGAAAATCAACTAAGAAATCAAAATCAAAACCAAAGTAACAAATATTTACAAATAGCATATAATCACACATAATATGCCCAAACACTTAAAAATAAACGCCCCTTCCCCGGCAGCAGCGCCAAAATTTGGGAGGTCGTCGCCGTACCTCTCAAAGTTAATACTTTTAAGCCCTAAATGCTTCCTAACTACAATAAAGTAGATAATGGCAAGTCGAGGTCGTCCACGAGAATAGGGATCTTTTCAAGTGTTTAAACATATATAGGAGAAGACATACTAGATATTTACATACATAGACATATATATATAAGCATGTAAACAAGGGGGGATTTTGGTTGGTTTAATCCTAAATTATGAAATTGAAATACAACAACTAGCAAAGCAAGAGAACTATGCTAATCATGCAATACAACTAAAGATACGATGTAAATGATAATTAACGGAGCCTTGGGGGCAATCGATTTCCACTTCCAAACTTCATATAGCTCATTGATTGATTCGCTCATTCAATTACATTTATTGTCTATGGGGAATGTATCATTTCTCATTCAAAGATCAACATTCGTTCCTCCTTAAGAGTAGTTTGCAAAGACAAACAATGACCATTTGCAAACCTCATTGATGATCACCCTAGACAAACAACCACCATAGGGGTATTTCATCAATGGCATTTCACCCAAAGGACCATAGGTTTGATAATAAAAAGCCTTCTACCAAAGACATAGTCATTGAACCAAACAAAGCATTCATTAGATTAAACTAAGAACAAACAACATTCAAGGTTCAACCTTTCTTTGCATCTATATGACAAATATGAGAACAAACCACATTAACATACTCATCTAGCAAGGATTACCACACATTATACACAAGAAGTTCTAAATCCATGCTCTTGGATTTCCATATCAAATGAGTTAAGACATTTGCAACTTTCCTAACACCCTAACATTTCAATCTTACAAAAATTTCATATACTCAAACAACCCATGGTATAAATGAGATAAAACACAACATTAATGGCATAATAAATGCTCTCTAATAAATGTTCATAAATGAGCAACCATAGAATCTTGCTACATAAGCTTGGAAGATTCAATCAATTGCTCCCAAGAATTAGATTAGCTACAAGAGTTCATACTAATCAATTCTAAACAACCAAACATAATACAAGAGAATTCAAAGATGAAAATGGAATAAATTAGAGTTAAAAACAGTATCAAAAATGCAGAAGATGAAGAAGGAGAATGAGAGGAAAGAGATTGTTATTTATAGTACAAAGAGGATAAGGTGAAATTCTGGCCACTCGTTGGTCGCGACTCGTGACGGTCTCGCGACGAGGCCATCGCGACTCATGACAGGTGCCAGAATTTTGCTCTGTTCCCTTTTCTTCTTCTTGTAGTATACAATCACTTTCATAGCAAGTCCTCTCATTTTCCAAGTCTTCAATGTCTCCAAAAATGGTCTTCAATGGCCTCCGGTCTTCATATCTTTGAAGCAAGTCTTCAAAAGTCTTCAAAAATGTGATCTTCAATGGCCTCCGGTCGTCATTGCCTCCGTGTTCTTCCCTTGTCACGCAAAATCCACTTAGAAGAGGTAAAAGAGTGTAAAGTTGCTCTTACCCCTCCTAAGAGAATTTCAAGATAAAACACAAGCTCTCGATAATAAAAGAGCACGAAAGTGACCCAAAACAATAATAAATTATGCATATAAAATGGACACGTCATCTTCCCAACAACATCGCTGACAACTAGTCTTGTGTTTCGTAGTTGAATAGTCTCAACTAGAATCCTGGAAATAAAGTAGTTTTTAGTCTTTGCAAACTTGATGATCCTTACTGAATGAATCCTCTTTTGTTTGATCATATATATTCACAAATATCAATTTATCCTTTGGCCCTTCTTTTCTTGAGAGTCGATCCCAAATAACTAGCCCATTTGCGTGTGAAACTAATAATGTTACTTAGAACAATTTGAAATTTGGTTTTACTGAATTATCTTAATTATAACTACTATGTTCCAACATAACCTATCTAACCAAGTATGTAATAAAGCAAAGCATAAAGACACGAGACTTGGTTATGCAGTTCGGTGAAATCCACCGACATCTGCGGGGCCTGGCCTAGCTCAGAATGAATCAACTAATCAGATATAGTAAAGAGTACACTATACAAATATACTTATCTATCTAATTATGTCGTGTGGACTCTGCAAGCTTCCCTTGCTACCGATCCGCCTTGATCAGACTCCACCTGACCTCGGAACTCGTTGACGTTGAATCTCCTCCTCCCAAGGAATTAAGGTATACAATTCTGAACTTTGAACAACAAGTTACGTATGTGGGAACATGTATGCGCTGACTCTTTGCGAAACTCTCAGAAAGATAGAAAATTTGTGTGCATATTTTTGCAATTAAGTTCGTGAGTATAATGCAGACGTGTTGTCCCCTTTATAGTCCATAAGCAGACCAGAACTCTCCATGATTATCTTCATAATATTCCTATTCCTTATCTACTTCTGTAACATATCCAAAACCCATAAATAAAAGGATTTTCCTTATCTCAAATATCCCACAATATTCCATAAATCCAATTCCATATTTGTAGGGATTTTCCATAAACCTAATATGTTTCTTCCACCACCTATTATATTGCAAAATATTGAGTCTTCCATAAATCGACATAATCGCACTATTCTGTTCTTTTGTAAAAACCGTTTAGGTGGCTAAACCTATGTTCCAACATGGAACGTTTTTTCTTTTCCAAATCAGTTCACAAACTGCCAATTAATTCATCCATGAAAACTGTATGACTTTACAATCTTCCCATTTGGCATTTTGTGGACCCAACCATTTTGGAAATAAAATCACAAAAAAAACTTCCAATTTTACAACATAAGTCTTCCAGAAGTCCACTTATGTCGGAACATATGCTAAATACTGAATCTGATTATATAAGAATACCATAAGTGAACTAGAAAACCAAAATTCCAGAACAAAAGAAATAAATCAGATTATAGTACCATCATGTAAAAAATAATATCCAAAATACTCTCCCCTGGGGCCATAAAATCTGTTCCCCCTGAACCCAACACCTGACCTATGTTGAAACATAGTCAGTTCAGAACCTTCAATCTTGTTCAGGTGCAACATCATGTGTTTCCAAAAGAGCCTTCTCCCTCTCAATCTTTTCTTTTTCATCTTCAAGAGTAGCCATTTGGATGGCTATAGCCCCCAACCTTACATTTAGAACCATCAGCTTGGCCCTTGTCTCCATACTTGCAGAAGTAGATGCCTCCGGATTCCAAGGGAGATCATGCATTTTTCTCATCCCAAAGGCCTTCTTATTTGGCTAAAGAAACTCAGGTTCAACAATCACATTCTTTGTCTTACCTTTCACTTTTGCACTCCTTTCCAATGTAGAAATTAAGCAAGGATAAACCAGTGCATGTTTGGCCTTGGGAGCAATGGCTTGGCGAACTATGCTCTACTGTATGAGAAACCCCAGGTTGACCAGTTTTTGTGTTCCAACATGGTACAACAACTTTTCCATCTCTCTTGCCAGAGCTGTAATGTTGGAAGATGGTATCTAACAATTAAGTGCCACCTGATAGAGACCAAAAAATCTAGATGATAGGCATGACGCATGAGAATATCCTGTGTCTAGCCATTCGGTCTTATACCCACCAGATATCACTTCCAGGATTCTATCATCTGTCACATTCAACTCATCAGAAAAAACACCTTCAACGTCTGGAGTTCTCAGCCCTAATATCTTGTTCATCCTTGCAGCAGAGAAGTCAATTACCTTTCCCCTTACATAAACCCTATTACACCAAGGGGAGTCATCCTCCAAGTTCCCAGCCATCAGATTTGAGTAAATCTCAGTAACAACATGCTTGTTATACTGAAGTTGAACAGTGGCAGCCTTCTTCATTCCAATTAATTCCAAAAAATCCATAAAACCACTAGTTCTGTAAGCCTCTAGGTCTACTGGCTTTCCAGAAATTATCTTTCTCTCCGCAAAAATTTCTCCATCTCTTCACAATCATTATCAAAGTAAGTATCAGAAAGAGCATCACTTACAAGAGGAGGTGGAAACACATTATTTATCTTTGATGCAGCTTGAGCTTTCTTTTTGGATCTCTTGGCTGGTGGAGAAGTCTTAGTAGCAGGCACTTTCCTCTTAGCATGTATGGTTTCAATGAACTATCCAAAACCTCAACACTTGAGTAATTCAAATTTGGCTCATGTGTTGGAACAAGCTCAGCCTGATCAACCTCTTCATCCTGCTCATTATCTATATCAGCTTCACCATGTATTCCAACATGCTGCTCATTGCCTGACTTCTCCTGAATTAGGTCAAATCTCACTATATTTCCTCCTTCTGGGCATTCAAGATCATCATAAGCATTCCCAGCAAAATCAAACTGATCTTGGCCACCCATATCGGCATCATACATCCCCAAAATGGGTTCATCAACCTCCATGTCTTCAGCAACCCCTGCCTCTACCCTCTGTGTTGGAACATACCCAACATTTTCTTCTCCGTCGCTGTCTCTAACCTCAATGATCACGGCCTTCTAAGTTCTTCAATCCTCCTGGAAGCATCAACATCATAGAACCCTAATGGCATCCTCTCAGTAGATTTAACCACTTCTAATCCCTCAGCCTCAACATCATTAATCTCCTCAATCTCAACATTATTAGGGCTAAGAGCATACGAATAAATATGGAACATATCCTTCCCATTGTATAGACCATATTTGCTTCTCAAGAGCCTAGGATTATGATTCTCCACATCATCAAGGTCTCCTATATCCCAGTAAACATTTATTTGATATCCACATCAAAGACTTCCCCTTTTAAGTTTCTAAACTCAGACAAGTCTACAGAAATCCTGTTTGCTTGAACCTATTCAAAAAATTCATCCATCGAATTGAAATCCATGCCATGCAACTTAAAGGTTGGAGGATCCGGACCAGTTACATTTTGATAGAGAGATTCGCCCTTGGCCATGGTTTCATCCCTCTGTACATTGCCGCCATTTGTATTCTTAGCCATGGTTTCATCCCTCTGTTTATTCATGACATTTGTATTTTCTAGAGGATGAGAGTTATCTTGAGTCTTGTTTTCAGCCATGGTGGTTTTTGGGCTTGAAGAGTTTTGCGGCAAGGGATTTTCTTGTGAAGAGTAAGTGTTTGAACTCAACTCAAATTCTTCAAGATGAAATCCCAAAAACTTTGGCAACAATACATCACAAGAGATTGCTTAAATCCAAAAATACCAAGGAATGGGATAGTGGAGGCCAAAAATAGAGAGAGATGGATAGATGGAATAAAAATTTGAACACACATTAACTCTTTCTTTTCACCTCTTTTACCACAAAACACCTTTTCTCTTTGCAAGGGAGGTAATGATTTCACTTTTCCCTCTTGTCAACTCATGTCATACCACTTGAAATTCCAACATAGCTTCTCCATATTTTTTAATTTTCGTTCACCTCTTCTTCTTTCATTTTTTTTGTTTTTCTTATTTTCTATACAAACAAATCAAACAAGAAATATATGTACAGTCAAATAAAGGAAGTACCTCAAATCTGACAAACACCTAAGTGTTGTCTGAGGAGCTCAAGAATGGCAGTATCTGATGTGCCCATTTTATATGGTTATATTAGGAATTTTGACACTCACTTTTGTACACTTTTGTGCTCTAGATGTGGCATTTTGCCTTGAAATTCTCTAAGGGGAGTTAAAAGTGACTTTTACGCTTTTATTACTTTTCTAGAGGATTTTGTGTGACAAGGCAATTTGTTTGAAGACTTTAAAGAATACCTTTGAAGATTTAAAGACTTGAAGACTTGTATTTGAGCTTTTGAAAATTTGAAGAATTGAAGATAAGTGAAGTGAAGAGGAGGACACGAAACAAAAAGAAGAAAAAAATCAAGATGCTGAAACTGGGCTCGGTCACGACTCACGACGGACGTATGGCCAGAAACTTTCTTACTTTCTTGTAATATAAATACTAAACCTTATCCTCTCATCTTCAGACCCTTTTTCTTCCTGCGTTTTTCTGGGTTCAAACCCTAGTTTTTCTCTTCTTTCTTTTCTTAATTTTTGTGGGTTAATCATGTATTTTAATTATCTAGCTTAGTTTTATCTTGGGAGCAATGGATTGAGGCTTCCATAGATATGTAGTAAGAACCATACCTATCTATTTAGTGCTTTTGCTATTGTGCATTTATTGAGCTTTAAATGTGAATTGTTAATGGCATTGATGTTGTTGGAAACTTGAGTATATGAATTGCTTGTATGATTACTTGTTAGGATTGGGAGAAAGTATCTAATTCTCCCCTCTTTTAATGTGGAATCTAAAAGCATGAGTTAGAGCTTCTTAATGATGTTGATGTGTTGATGATTACTAGATGAATGTGACGATGTTTAATTAGTTGTTATGTTTGTTTTAGGTAGCAAATGAGAGAATCCAATGAATGTCGATCGTTCTTGGCTAATCTTGTGTAAATGCATGAATTGGTTAAATGCTTAGACATGGTGTAGCGTTAATAAGTGTTGCCAAGCTTGTTGATTTTTCGTGCTCAATGCCACCAATGAGATACTCTTTGTCGTGTTTCGACTAAGGGAGTCATGGGTGAAGTTTGACAAGAGATGTCGAATTTACTCTTTCAAACTACTATCTAAGAAGGATAGAAGATTTATCTTAACATCAAGTAGTGGAAGTAGTGAATAGATTGTTTCACTCTTTCTTGAAGCCTTTGTTATTTAACATTCATGTGTTCTTAATGTTATGTTTTACTTCATTTATGTCATGGGTTGTTTGAGAATAGGAAGTGTTTGTATGATTGAAGTGTTAGGGTGTTAGGAAAGTGACGAATTCCTTAACTCCTTTGCATGAAAATCTAAGAACGTGAACTTAGAACTTCTTGTGCATAATGTGTTGTGATTCTTGCTAGATACGTATGTTAATGTGGATTGTTCTCATATTTATCCTAAAGATGCAATGAAAGGTTGAACCTTGAATGTGGTTTGTTCTAGGTTTTGCCTAATGAATGCTATGTTTGGTTAAATGGCTATGTCTTTGGTAGAAGCTTGTTGTTATCAAATCTATGGTCCTTCGTGTATAAGGTCGTTGATGAAATACCTCTATGGTGTTGTTTTCCTAGAGTGATTGTCAACGAGGTTTGCAAATAGTTGTTGTTTGTTTTTGCAAATTACTATTAAGAAGGAATGAATGTAGATCTTCCATTGGCATTCCCCATAGGTAACAAAAGTGATAGAATGAGTGAATGGTTCAATAATCTACATTAGGTTTGGAAATGGATATCAATTCCCCCCAAGGCTTTGTTGTTTGTAGTTTTAAACCCCCTTTTCTTAGTTTGTTTGATGATTAGCATAGTTACTTGACTTTTCTAGTTATCTTGTCTTTTAATTTCATAACTTAGGACCACAACTAACCAAACCCCCCCCCCCCTCTTTTTACATGTTTTTATATATCTATATATATTTCCTTCTAGTATGATATCAACCTTTTATGTTTAAACGCTTAAGATAATCCCTCTTCTTCGTGGACGACCCCGATTTGCCGCTATCTACTTAGTTGTAGTTAGTAATCATTTAGGGATTATAAATATTAACTTTGAGAGGTACAGCGATGACCTCCCAGTATCCAACGATTTTGTGAAGATAATTGCAAGTTGCTCAGATGTTGGAACATAGACCACCACCACTTCCTTCCTTTCAACAAGATCTCAAATAAAATTATGCCTTATGTCAATATGCTTGGTTCGAGAGTGCTGAACTAGACTTTTAGAAATATCAATAGCACTTTTGTTGTCACATAAGATCTTCAAAAGCCCTTGATGAATTCTATAATCTTTCAACTTTTGCTCCATCAACAATAGTTGTGCACAACAACTTCCAGCAGCAAGATATTCAGTTTCTGCAGCAGACAGAGAGATCAAATTTTGTTTTTTACTGTACCAAAAAACTAGATTCGTGCCAATAAAGAAGCACCCACTAGTAGTGCTTATACGGTCATTTGCATTACCAGCACAATCAGAGTCACTGTACCCAATCAGATCAGAGTCTTTATTCTTAGAATACCAGACGCCATACTCAGAAGTCCAACTCACATATCGAATAATTCTTTTGACTGCAATTAAATGGGATTCCTTCGGGTCAGACTGAAATCTTGAACAGATTCAGATTCCTACGCTGAAACATATAACAGATCTACTAGTTGTCAAATACAGTAGACTCTCAATCATGCCCCTGTATAATTTCTTATCAACTCCAAATCCTTTCTGACCCTTTACCAGTTTATCAGAAACTCCCATAGGTGTTCGGACTACACAAGAATTGCTTAGTCCAAATATCTTCACTAAAGTTTAAGGCATACTTACTTTGATCTATGAACAGAACATTATTTTATTGCTTGACTTGCAGCCATAGAAAGTATGTGAGTTCTCCAACCATACTCATCTCAAATTTGGCTTGCATCACAATAACGAAATCCTACACCATAGATGATGAAGTGAAAACAAACACAATATCATCAACATATATTTGAGAAATCAAAATCTTTGAGGCCTTTTTTAGCGCAAATAATATGCGATCTACCCCCTCCCCCTCTCGACGATAACCTTTCTGAATTAGGAAGTTAGTAAGTCATTCATATCATGCCCTTTATGCTTGTTTCAGACCATACCACGCCTTTTTGAGTTGAAACACATTGTGAGGGTAATGAGGATCCTCAAATCCTTTAGGTTGTTCAACATACACTTCTTCATTTGCCACACCATTTAGAAAACTACTTTTGACATCCATTTGATATAGAGTAAAATTCATAGAGCAAGCAATAGCAAGTAAAATCTGAATTGACTCTAACCTGACAACTGGTGTGAATGCCTCATCGAAATCAACTCCTTCAACCTAAGTATATCCTTGTACAACCAGTCTGGCTTTGTTTCGAGTGATTTTTCCATCAGCATCTGATTTGTTCTTAAAGATCCACTTTGTGCCAATGACATTCACACCTTTAAGATTAGGAGCGAGATACCCCATTATTTTCGTGAAAACTGACCAAGTTCTTCTTGCATTGACGCAATCCAGTATTCATCAAGTAAAGCTTCCTTGTAGTTCTTGGGTTCAATGAGAGAGATGAAACATTGTCATCCTGCTAATTTCTTATAATCAACCCTAGGGATTGAACGAGTACTCCTTGTAGTTGGTTATGATTGCACTTGTGTTGGAACATGCGGTGAGTCAGTGTCGGATGGTGTTCCAACATACTCAATATCTTAAGGTTCAGTAGGATATTCAGTCTGCTCAGATGTTCCAACATTGGCTAGCTCGTCAGGTTGACTATGCAATGTTAGAACAGGGTCTTTGTCCGGTTCATCTTCTCTATCACCTGATACTTGTCATTCATCATAATCATCCAAATGAAATTTATGGATTCCATGAGAGAATTTTTCCAAAGATTGTAAACACGATAAACCCGTGTGTTCACCGAATAACCAAGAAAAATCCCAATATCACTACGATTGTCAAATTTTTCCAGTTGCTTTGTATCTCCGAGAATGTAACACTTGCTTCCAAACACATGAAAGTATGATACATTTGGCTTCCTGTCCTTCCAGATCTCGTAGGATGTTTTGATTGTGAATGGTCGTAGATACACTCGGTTGATTGTATAATAAGTTGTATTAACAGCTTATGCCCACCATCTTTTGCGAATTTCTTTCTCGGCTAACATGAATCAAGCCATCTCCTGAAGAGTCTTGTTCTTTCTTTCCACAACGTCATTCTGCTGAGGAGTGATTGGTGCAGAGAACTCATGTTGAATTCCAAGTTCATCACAGAAGTCGCTGAATTGAGCATGCCATGATCACTGCAAATTCTGACAATTTTACCAACTGGACTTCCTTTTTCTGTTTGTAATTTTATCACAAGACTTCTAAACACATCCGCAGTATCATATTTTTCTTTTAGAAAAGCTACCCAAGTAACTCTACAGAAATCATCTACACAAACAAGATATATTTCTTGCCACTTATACTATGTATTAACTAGCCACATTAAATCCATATGCAGTAAATCCAAATTTCTTGAGGTATTTATGTACTGAACTGAAGAGTGGGGAGATCGAATCTGTTTACCTTGTTGACACGGTCCACAAACAATTCTGATTTTACTTGTCAATGTAAGCATACCTCGTACTGCCCTTGCATTTGCAATTTTCACCAAGGTTTTGTAGTTGATGTGACCCAGATTTCTGTGCCACAAAAATCCTTCATCTTGTTTTGAACTCATACACTTCACTTCCTGCTCCAGCAAGTAGCAATTATTTGATGATCAAACACCTGAGAGAACTTTAGCTTCATCGTGTTTCATTATACATTTATCTTTATGAAATTCCACTGTCATATTGTCGTCACACAGTTGGCTGATGTTCAACAAATTTGCCTTTAAATCTTCAACGAACAAAACACTAGTGAATACTGGAAATCCTTCAATCTGCATTTCTCCTTTTCCAACTACTCTACTCTTCTTTACATCTCCAAAGGTAACAAAACCACCATCATATGGTTTGATGTTTGTCAAAAATTCCTGAGTGCCAGTCATGTGGAGAGAACAACCACTATCAAAGTACCACAAATCTCTAGAATGTGCTATAAGAGAAACATGTGCAACAAGGCAAGTACTTGAGCTTTTAACAACCCATATCTTTCTGACCATCTTTGATCGTTGGACCTCGTCTATGTTGGAACATGTCGAGATTTGTCATCCGGTCATGATGTCCCTGAGAAATTTTTGGCATTGTTCCTTTGTGTGATCCTGATACATGCAGTAACTATAGATGAGGGGGTTTCCTTTGATGAGGTTTGCCAAACTTTCTCTTTACCTCATAGATCTTCGACTTGAGCGTGATTGTGCTCCTAGGTGGGTTTTCAAACCCAATTCCATGTCGATCTCCAAAGCACTTTCCCATGATCACAATGTCATCAAGTTTAACCTTTCCAGTGTTCAACTTGGTAATAGCTGCTTCAGACGTCTCAGCTCTCTTGGTTGCTAAAATTAGTTTTAAATTTAACTCAGCATTCTCTTTTCTGAGTTCAACAACTAACACTCACATCTCCTTCTCTATCTCAGCCAGATGGTTTTTCTCTTCCTTCAATACTTTGTTTTTATCAAAAACTTGAAGCCATATGGCATACATCTTCTCGTATGTACTGTAGATTTCTTCATCACTTACAACCACTCTGTCATCATCACTAGACACATCATCATAATCTATGTTGGAACATACATCTTCATATTTCTTTGACATGTTGGAACATTCATCATCTGATCCACCATGGATTTTTGCTCCAAATGCCACATAGTTGCTCTTAAGTTCCTCTTCATCTTTCTTGTCATCTTCATTGTCACTCCATGAGGTAACATACGGTTTTCCCTGTTTCTTCCGGTTATTTGCACATTCAGCCTGAATATGACAATATCATTCACATTCTCTGCATTGAATTCGCCCAAGCTGTTTTGATTCACCACTTTGATTTCTAGGGAACTGTTGATTTCCTTGTTCAAACCATGTCCCACGGTTATTGCCAGTTCTTGTGCCCGTGGTCTATTTCCACCAAATCTTTCCTGAGATTTCTTATTTACCACCTTCTTCAGCATTCTTGAGAAATTTTTCGTGATAAGTGCAATTTTTTCAAATTCATCCTCACTATCAAATTCATGATTGTCCTTTGATGACGATATTTTGAACACCAACTCCTTTTGAACTCTTTTGTAGTCTGTTGGAATGT
This sequence comes from Rubia yunnanensis, assembly GCA_037428765.1. Lineage (NCBI taxonomy): Eukaryota > Viridiplantae > Streptophyta > Magnoliopsida > Gentianales > Rubiaceae > Rubia > Rubia yunnanensis. The sequence goes on from CM075063.1 coordinate 69,209,358, forward strand.
CATCTCATAAGTCTGTAACGATCCTATTAATTCATCTAAGATCATAGTGGCTACATCTCTTGCTCTCTCTATTGCTGCAACTTTCATTGCAAACCTTTTAGAAAGTGATCTCGAAGTCTTCTTCACCAATTTTGCCTCTTTGTAAACTTTTCCAAGTTGATACGCCATATTAGAGATGTCTCTGAGTTTTCCATTGAATATAAAAATAGTGCATCCTTCTCCACCTTTAGTTCCTCAAACTTTGTAGCCAATATCTGTAATTTGGATTCTCGAACACGACTAGTTCCTTCATGAACACTTTGCATAATATCCCAAGCTTTCTTGGTCTGATGGCATGTTGAAATGAGTTTGAACTAATTTTCATCAACTGATGTGAATATAGCATTCAATGGCTTTGAATTTGCCAATGAGGCCTTGAGTTCATCAGGGGACCAAGTAGATTTGTCTTTAAGCATCTGCTCCCTCTGACTTGGCTCTCCTTCTTTTTCCTTAGAGCTTGTTTCAGCATCTTCAGTAGGGTTGATGAAGACTCTCATGTGTGCCTTCCAGTAATTGTAGTTGTTTCCTTCCAACAGAGATGGTCGAGAAACCAAAGCTCCTTCTTTGGTCGCCATGGTTTTAAACATATTTTTAGAAGTTATATATTTTAATAAGTTATGGTTGATTATATATAGTGAAGAATTAAAATTAATAAAATATTAAAATATTAGTATTCACTCTGTTTCTCTAATAGTGGCACATCACTCTTGGTGTTAAAATTTAGGAGATGCTAAATGAGTGGATGATTTGAATTGAAAGAAGAAAAGGTAAAATGAGTGGATGGAATAACCTTAAACTTGCCATAAATAGAAAGTGTCAATATAAAATAAGTGAATCGCTATATCACGCCATGTATTTTACTTGATTACGCCCCGTATTTATACTATTTAGTATAATGTATTTTTAATTTAATTTAAATAATTAAATTAATATAAAATTAAATTTATTATTTACCGCCACCGCCACCGCTACCGGCCTCCGTGCACTGCTGCTGCCGTCCGCAGCTGTTCTCCGCGGTTTCCCTTCTCCTCCACCGCCGCTCTCCTCCGTTTCCTTTCTCCTCCGTCGTTTCTTTTCTCCGCCGCCTCTCTCCGTCGTTTCCTTTCTCCCCCGCTGTTTCCTTTCTCCTACGTCGCTCTCCTCTCCTATTTCTCCGTTGCTCGTTTCATCTTCTCCGGCGACAAGCGGCTCCTCTGTCGTTTCTTTTCTCCGCCGCCGCTCTCCATCATTTCCTTTCTCCCCCGCCGTTTCCTTTCTCCTACGTCGCTCTCCTCTCCCGTTTCTCCGTTGCTCATTTCATTTTCTCCGGCGACGAGCGGCGTCTTCTCCATCGATTGGTTCGTCTTCTTCGGCTACTCCTCTCCTGGCTCTCTTCTCTGGTCCCAATCTCTTTCTCCTCTCCCCGTTCTCCTTTCCTCGCTCTCCTCTCCTTCTCCCGGTTCTCCTCACCTGGTTCTCCCACCCCGGTTCTCCTCCCCCGGTTCTCCTTCACCTCGGTTCTCCTCCACCCCGGTTCTCCTCGTGCCCCTATTCTCCTCCGCTCTTTGCCACTCTCCTCTCCCGCTTCTCTGCCGCTCTCCTCTCCCGCTTCTCCTCTCCAGTTCTCGTTTCTCCTCCCGGGCTGGATTTTGTTCGACGGGGACGAAGGAGAAGGAGGGACGATGGGCTAGGGTTTTGCTCGATGGGGACAAAGGAGAAGGAGGGACGGCGGGCTAGGGTTTTGCTCGATGGGGACGAAGGATAAGGAGGGACGGCGGGATAGAGTTTTATTGGGGATGGGGATAAAGGAGAAGACGAGCGGCGGGCTTGGGACGATGGCGGTGGGCTACGGTGGAGCTGGGGACGGCGGTGGCGGGCTACAGTAGAGCTGGGGACGGCGGCGGTGGGCTACGGTAGAGCTGGACGGTGGCGGGCTACGGTGGAGCTGGGGACGGCGGCGGTGGGCTACGGTAGAGCTGGACGGCGGTGGGCTACAATGGAGCTGGGGACGAAGGTCGGGGACGGTGGTGGTGGTTCCAGCGGCAGCGGTGGTGGTAGCGGCGGTGGCAAATTGTTTTTGTTTTTGGTTTTTTATTTTTTGTTTTATTTTAAAAATTAAAATTAGTATTATACATGTATATATGTATTAGGGCATAAACTAGTAAAATACAGAGCGTGATATAGCAACACCCTAAAAGAAACACCTCAAATTAGAAAGTGTGCCACTATTAGTAGAACAGAGTGAGTATGCTATTTTTAGACAACTTGGGTTTAGGTTAGTCAATTTGACTCAAATATCCCCGGTTGACAGACATAAAACAAACAATTTCTATAATAGTTTCATTCAAATTATTTAGAAAGTAATTATTAATATGTTGAAATTCATTTTAAAAGGTTATCATATTTATATGTATCTCATTGCAATAACTAAAAGTAAATATCAAATATTCTTATTCGTCCTCATTTAACATTTGGTCGGTTTAAAACAAGATTTTGTTATGTATAAATAAATAAATAATATGAATACACATTTATATCAAAAGTACTCATTGTATACAAAAAATCCGAACATTTTTGTTATTTCAGATTATATGAATCTTTGGATTTTCTTAGTGATATATAGATATAGTACAATGAGATATCTATGGTTTTTAACATATCTTTATAAATCATATATTTTAACAAGTTATAATTGATTATATATAGTGAAGAATTAAAATCAACAACATATTAAAATATCAATATGTTATTTTTAGACAACTTGAATTTAGGTTAGTTAAAATGACTCTAATATCCCCAGTTGACAGACAGAAAGTAAACAATTTCTATTGTAAGGTGCTTGGGATCAAAAAAGTACTCATGTATACAAAAAAATCCAAACATTTTGTTATTTCAAATTATATGAATTTTTTAATTTTCTTCAATGACATATATAGATATAGTACAATGCCATATTTATGGTTTTAAATATATGTTTAAAAGTTATATATTTTAACAAATTATGATTGACTATATATAATGAGGATTAAAATCAATAATATATTAAAATATTAGCTTATTATTTTTAGACAACTTGACTTTAGATTAGTCAAAATGACTCCTACATCTCAAATTCACACATAAAAAGCAAACAATTTATATTATAGGGTGTTTGGATAAAACCATGACCTCCCAATTTGAAAAAATAAACTACAAAAGGTATAGAATCTTTTTCTCCCTCCTCCCTTGAAACTCGCGCTTAGAAGACGTGTATTATACCCTTATGCTTGATTGAGAGGGTTAAATTGAGTTTCTTGAAAAGTTTTACAGAGTAGAGCATCATTTATTGTACTCCACTTCCATAGTAATGAATGTAAGAAACTTTAAACCTTCAACTTCCATAGTAATGAATGTACTTCACTTCCATAGTATGTACTCCACTTCCTTGTAGCTGCAAGAATGTATCACTATCTTCCAACCTGAAAAGAGTTCAAACCTTCAACTATACAAATGATGCATCTTCCTTTTACAACCGAAGTTGAATGTTTAGTTTCATCAAGCAAGAATGGTGGAATGAATTATTACACTGAAAGTGGTTATCTCTATTGAACCTTGTACAAACAGAAGGTAAAATGAAGGTATTACATTATAGTAGATGGAATTATTACAAAATATATTCTTCACTCCTGTGTCTAATCCCTCTGCTTCTGAATGCCTACCCAACGAGCATAATCAACCCACCTGTCGAAAGAATATAGTGTTAAAAGGGATGAACTTGTACTTCCTGAATGGGGAGGAAAAGAAAATGCTTACATCAAAGAGCCCAAAAAGGTATTGCCAGTTCGAACAGCGAAACATATTGCACTCAGAGCAAGCTTGTGTTTGTGTAGCAAAGGTTCCAAAAGTCGTTGTTCAATAACTCCAGCTAGTACTTGGTACCTACAAGGGAACCGGTGGAAGTGATAATACAAAAAGGAGGTTGATGACAGAGTCTTGGATGTGCATTTCTTTCCCCATCATATTCTACAGCAGGATAGATATTCCCTTGGTTGTAAAATGCATTCGGTTGACAGATACAAATGGTCTTAATAATATTTTGTGAAATACTGAGAAGGGACTTACTACCTGCCACCAAGCAAACGTACCCACCTTGGAGATGAACGACCACAGCAAGATTATATAAATTAGCACATACTCATCCAAGATGATGCCAATACACTATAAGGTGCACATTGTCGTTCATGTGCAGCCAGAAGTGAAGTATTGAAGTGTATCATCATCCACAGAAAGAAACATAGAGTACACCAAAAAGAGAGCTTGCATAAATTCCAGGCTGCGGGGGCTCCTTCCCAATTACAGAAGACAGTTTGGCAGAATAACTAAATATGGCATCAAGCTTAATTTGTTCATCAAGGGAGGGAGGGAGGGAGAGGGAGAGCTTTGCTAGTTCTGGAGGATTTTGCAAATGCACGATGAATACAGCATGTCTATTAGGGGAGAAGTTTCTGAAAAAGCTAAGAGTTTTGCAGTTTTACCAGAACGATTGAGAGTTTTAAGGTCATTCCGTTAGTTAAAAATGTGAGACTGATTGTACAAAGATATGTACCTGAGGTTACTTGAAACAGCCATGTAGACACCATATGCTACACTGGTTGATAAAATAGGCAGGTCTTCAGCTTCACCGCCAAAGTTTTTATCTAGGGCTTTTCGTGCACTAATTAGTCCATTAGTGACACCAGTACCAATCTGAGGAAAAAAATGACTAGGACAAAGGTGAGAAGAAAAACTTGTCACCAGCATAATTCCATCATAAATCTATGCAAGTATGCTTTAAAATGGTTCATAAAAATGCTCATAATATGCACATAAAGAAATGCTGTACACAGTTCCCTGCTCCCATGATCCCCAAATACCCTCGTCCGGAAAAAAAGGTCACTAAGCCAAACTGCCCCATGGGACGGACCAAGATTGCTAACACATTATTCAGGGTGGTGGGAATAGAACAATGGTGCATTATTCAGTCAGATGCAGAGAATACACAACCTGAAGTGAAGGAATCCCCAGTTTTCAGTAATATAAAAAATCAATTCTTAGCTTTTTTAACAGACAATGGAGATGTGTCCATACTCCACACTGAAATAATTAGCCTTTCCTAAGAATCCATTCACCTCGACTACCTGTTAGATCCGATGTCTAAATCTCAAATTTGATGATGAGTTGGTAGATAAAGAATTGAATTAATGATTTTTAAGAAATATTGTGTTATGAACACTACATTCAGAGTTCACCTTTAGATTCTGGACATATCCAAACGACATAACAGCTGAGAGAAACATTTAGGGACTGAGTTCGGATGATACCTTGGATTCCAACCGAACATAAAGCCTCTAATCTAAGATGTATCAAATTTCTCACATTTGGGTCGTCTGCAACTTCTGATGTTGTCAACCGAATTCAAGACGAATGTTTAAAAGCTAGATATGAGCCAAAGTCAGCTTTGCATTTTAAAGGCAAAGCAGTTTTTGCGCCAAGTAAACCTAGGCATCTACTGATACCATATAACTCACAAGCTTGTTTCATTTCAGTAGTCTGGCCACCAAAGTGTAAAGACTGAACTCTAAAAATCCAATAAGTAGAGATACTATATTCATTTGAAAAAAGTTGGGAGCACAAATCTTATGCACTATAAATACCCTAAACTTTAAATTTTGAGAGCAGATGAAGTAGTTTAACACTTTGACAGCTTAATTGTAAAGTTTACCTTGTACATCGGGTATTAAACAAAATCAGAAGACACTGAAAGCATCTCTTTAAGGCTCACTTTGTAGTGAATTTGGACTTGATATTTACACTTGGAGAATTAATTTTGTGCGTGAAAAGATGTGAGACCCAAGATTGAAGTTCTAATTCACAATACTATAATTGAGCAAACGAAGTCCTAATTTCTTGGAGAAAATCGGGCTAGAAGGTCTTAATTCTAGGGATTTTATCAATTTAGACAAGGAGATTATAAACTACTTAAAATACATTTAGAGTAGGAAAATATCAAGGCTTTGAGTGACACATTTAAGAGACTCAATGAGCTGTCAAGAAAGTAGGGACCTCCTAAGTAACAAATCTGGAGGGTGAATAAGAGTTTCCAAGGGAAAACTTGAACCACAACAAATCGTTGGTCCACATACCAAGCTATTCTATGGATTGCATGTTTAGTTGATGCTGATGTTCATTCCTAACATATTCATGCATTGAAAAATTTATTGATTATTATAGTTGTGATATGTTGGTGCAGTACAATCAAGTACAAACGCACACATTTGCTTCAGTCAGGATATCTTAACAAACCTATTAACCTCTCCTCCCCTTAGTCTACCATCTTGATTTTCAAAAACATTAGGAATTGATACTCAGACTTTTATAAGACCATCACGCATGAATCAAATTAATCAAGGATTTACTTAAATCTTGTAAAGAGGGGTAAACATGAGAATTTATTAAGTAACACCAACAGGAATATCTTTTCAATCTAATTCTGAGAGAGACAGAGAGAGTAGCTAAAATATTGCATTCGGAAACCAAAATTATGATCTGATGTGCTTTCTTCGTAGTTTAAACAGAACAAAATATGATCAAAGGCATAGGAAAGTAGAGCAAAAGTATTTCTTCTATTGCTTTGGCTGTGTGGATTCTTTGAGTTTAGAAAGTGAGAACTTACCAGAGACGCACTTGTACCAACTGCAAAAAGCTTGGTTCCATTTCTCTGCCAGTTGAAAATATTATGAGTCCTCAAAGCCATTTTTTATTAGAAAGTTCCAAGGTCAAAATAGGTAAGTATTGAGAATCATACCGCAATGGCACCTATTCTCTGTAGGAATGTATAGGATGTGCCGGCCAAGGCGACCTGCGGATAGAAATAGCAGATGAACATGCTCAGTAAAAAGTTTCTCTTTATTGCAACCCTAGCTAAGCCAAAACCACAAAATTAAAGCTACCAGTAATGGTTAAAGCAACATTAAATGAAAATAAATGGTCTTAACAAAAAGCATAACAGTGTGACTATCAGAAACTTGCATGAATAAAGAGATGCAACCATTTAGGTCAAAGATGAAGATGTGAACAGCTTAGAGGTAGAAACTACATAAATTTAACATCTCACCTGGAATGCATTATCAGGGCAGCTGTAGAAGAACTTACTGAGACGGCCAGCACTTATTGCAAGAGGTGGTCGTAAAGAAACAGTCGGCGCAGGAAGCCATACCAACATGAAATCTGCAATAATGGCCATTACCTAAATAATCATCCTAAGTTTGTTAGAAATGAAGTAGGAAAAAAGTGGTTAGTTTGCTAACCAGACGAAAATTTCTGGCGTGAATTTCTATCATAGATGTCCAACATCAGGTCAAAATCATTTCTTTTATCACTACAACCATACATCTTTAAAAAGATAAAGAACGCCTAAAGTCCTTCAAAGCTTTAATTTACAAGTTTCCCTATAATTAAATTATGTAATAAACATTTTGTAAACATGAAATAGGATTTATTTAGCAGATTCTCTTGAGATACTATCTGCATAAACTTCCACATTTTGACCACAGATGCGAACAATTGCATTCTTAGAATTCTGGTAACTTAACAATCTGGACCATATCTAAATGTTATGATGGTGGGTTCACAATCTTTGAATAAAAATAAAAAGTTTCTAATGTGTACCGTAAACATGAGCTTAGGGAAAGATTGTGCACATTCACTTAAGATACTATCTGCAAAAAACTCCACATCTTGACCACATATGCAAGCATTTCTATGCTCAAATCGAGGTGCCTTAGCAATCTGGACCATGTTTTGAATGTTATGACGTACAGGGTTATTATCTTTGACATAGAAAAGTTTCCAGTCTCCAGCAAACTTTAGCTTAGAAAACAATTTATCTGTACTGTACACATTCATTTCGGATACTATCTACATAAAAGTCCACATCTTAACCACCAATGTGAGCATTTCTATGCTTTTAATACAGGTAATTAAGCAACATGGACCACTACAATATCAGTCCCACTGTATAAGAAACCTTTGAAGAGAATAAAATAATCTCCAGCGGTTGATAGCTCCCATTTGTCCAAACTTAGTGATTAATAATTAATTCAGTAAAGTTTGCAGTCAGCATTTAACCAGTATCATTTGTTTATAGTGAATTCAGAAGCATAATTTCATATCATGGAGTTATAAAAATGAAATCACAGATGTTTAGGTTTCGTCCAATATAGACATACTTCTTCATTAAATGATTTTAGGAGGGCTACTTAGTATTAGAAAAAAAATAATCTACTATATTTTCGTAAGTGCTTTCATAGTTTTAGTTTGCAATGTCAGATAAGCTTCTTGGAGTGAGAAAGCACATATACCCTTGTAATATGAGTAGATAAGAGGCTCATCTGACGAGTGTAAATACAGTTGTGATGTTGAAATTACTTATGCATAATTTCATCAACAGGTAACATGGATAAAGGACAGAAAAACATACCACATCAGCACAGACAAAATCTAATTCCTTCGAGAAGTTCTCTCTGCGTTTTTCCAACTCTGCAGCAGTCTAGCAAGTAAAATAGAACATTCAAACTCTTTAAATGAATACAAAGTGTAATTTACTCCTCTTAAAATTGTGCAGAAGAAGACGGAGAGATTTGGAAGTTTTTAAGTAAACTTTTCAGCAGATCAACGACTCAAGAGTTAAATGTTTTTGTAGGAGCTAAATTAATGCATAATACCAAGTCTGAATCAACATGGCTATCTAAGTACCACACACAAAGGGTTAAAAAGATCAATATTGTCAGATGCCAACTAAATAAACACAAAAGAAAAAAAAGGTTTAGAGGATAATCAAAGGCTACAAGTCCAAAGAACACAATATCAGAATTACAGAAAACTACTTCCTTGTTTTTCCCCATCTGATTCACATCAAGTGCATCCTTCCAGTATTATGAGGTCCAAGATAGAACAGGCAAGCTTGTCCCTGCCAGTTACTCACCTCATATTCTATAAAATTTCAATCATACATATATTTCCCTCTGTCGTGGTTCCTTCCAGTATTATGAGGTCCAAGATAGAACAGGCAAGCTTGTCCCTGCCAGTTACTCACCTCATATTCTATAAAATTTCAATCATACATATATTTCCCTCTGTCGTGGTTGATCAGATCAAATACGGAGCCAAGATGACTTCAAGCCAACTCTCAAATACCAATCAAGTCCGGTTACTCCATTAACAATATATCAACTTCAATAAAATAAAAGTTGGCATTAAAGGGGGGAACTTTAGTGACCAATCATCCCAACCATTCCCAACAAACATTATAACGGCAAGCCAATTGCATCACAACATCCACAAAAATAGAACAAATGGCATGACCATATCAGAGTATGATATTAGCAGTCAAAACAAAATCATTTCAGCACCTTTGTGAAGATTCCGACTCCGCACTCAATGCCAACTTTAGTCAAGAATAGATCATCAGCCAACAACCTTTCCTTAAAGCCACCAAAATTAAGCAACCACCGCATAAGTGGAGACTTCTCCAGCTCAAAATACCTCAAAATAATGGAGCCCGGAATCCTGCCAGCCTCAACAGCCGCAGCCAGGTCCTTGGGAATGGTATCAAAGGATCTTCCAGCCTGAGCCAGTGCCATGATGGCTTCTCTCTTGTTCCTTTCCCCTGCATCTCCGCTGTCTTCCCCACCACCTCCTCCGGCGCCGCCAGCTCCGCCTCCACCTTCACCGGAGTCGCCGACGCCGCCAGTTTGAGCGCAGAATATGACGAAGTGAGCGGATTTTCTGGGTGTGGGATGGGGAGGTAGCTTGAGGGAGGGAAAGTGTGGGGGAGTGAAGTTTCGACAAGTTAGTGAGGTGGAGATGGAGGGGGTGCTGTGGCGGTGAGGAGGATTGGGAGATGAGAAAAGAGAGGTGCGGGAGGAGTTGATGGTGGTGGTGGCCATGGTTGGCTTCCTCTGAGAAAGGTGGGTGGACTGTTCAAGTCGTTTATTTGTGGCAGTTTGGTGGCAGTGTAGGATACTGAATCACTGATGTGGAAAGACAGTCTCCAGGGGTGAGAGACAAATGATAATATGATAGGTGTATTTTAAAAATGAGGTGAAACTAAGTAATGGGAAGAAATTTAAACAACATGTCATACTATTAGAGCTCTCAATCTCTGACCCGAATTGAGAACCCGATCTAAACTGCTATGAACGAATCAACCTAAAATCCGATCTGATCCGATAAATATTGACCCGAACCCGACCTGATACGATCACACTCAATCCGAAACCTAATTTTGACCCGAGAAATATTGACTTGTACTCGAACCCGACACGACCAAATTCAACCAAAACCCGAATATGACCCGATAATCTGGACCCAAACCCAACCTGAATATGAACCCGAGATCAACCCGAACCCGATTTAACACGAACATAATTCAACCTGACAAATCAACTATATAACCCTGCATGTAATCAACCCAAAACAGATGCAGTTATAAAAAGTCAATTAACATTTAATATGGAACCGAGCCAAGTTGGTTATGCGTCAAACTAATAACAAATGGGGTTTTTAGCCATATGATTACTAGTACGTAAAGTTAATCCATAACAAATGTGAATATGCAAGGTTAAGTTAAAAATGCACACGACTAATTATAAATCTAATGAATAATAGTCAAATAAAGAGATATGTCTCATTAAAATTATGGTTTTGAATTAGTAATTATAGAGAGTCGACTAAATATTAATTTCAAAAATCAGTTTGAAAAGTATTGCAAAATAATATTTAATAAATTATCACAAAATCTTGTTATAGACCGAGTCAATGTTCAATGAGAATATTTTATAATTAGTGGGACTAATAAGAATAGGAAAAATCTTGGGAAAGACAGCCTTTCCATAAGTTATGGGAAAGACAGCCTTTCCATAAGTTTATGGGAAAGACAGCCTTTCCATAAGTTTATGGGAAAGACAGCCTTTCCATAAGTTTATGGGAAAGACGGGGTTTATTTAGAATAATAAAAGGTAAAAGGTTTTAGTTGCAATATTAAAATTTTATTGTACAATATGTAGTAGTTATAAATTTTATAACCTGATTCATACAACCCAAAAACTTTATCTTCATTTCTTCTAATTTGTCCTTTAAACGTTGGTATTTCCATGGATTATGGAAAGACTGTCTTTTAAGAAACGGACTTATAAGAATATTTGATATTTAATTTTATTCAGTGAGATATATATAATTATGATAACCTTTAAAATGAGCTCAACATATAAATAATTATTTTTAAAATAATTTGAATGAAATATTATAAAAATAATCATTTTATTGTATTTAATATGTAACGATTTCTAACTAAACTAATTATTTCACTTCATTACTCATATATTTTTCCTTATATAACTAAACTTCATAATTGTAAATAAAGTTCTTAATTTTCAATTTAAATGTAAGACACAAAAATATCCTTAAAAGTAATCCTAATTTTTAAATTAATAATGCCGCGAATGCGTGGTGGGACTTTACTAGTTTTTTATTTAAAAAAATTAGAATCAGAATATTTATTACAACACAAAATTGCACTAAATGTTTTTAAAAGGTGAATTGAATTTAATGAATACTCAACACTGCTATTCAACTAAGATAGTAGGCACAAAAGCATCTCTAACATATTTATGGAAAGTTACGTTATGGCCCAAAAAAATGTTACGACATTATCCTTCTCTCCAAATTACACAATTTTTTGTTATTCTTCCATAAATATAGAAATAGAAAACAAATATTTTTTTGGTGAAATGTTGAAAAGCGCTAGTACATGTTCTAGAGTAACTTAAAGTTGATTACTTAGAAGTAAGAAAGAGAAATTGAAAAGGATTACAGATATGTTCTTGTGCCCAGTTGTAGATAAATATTCAGTTACGTAATTGAAAAATACAATGGGGGTATATAGAGTATCATCACGTTCGAGCGAATTTTAATTTGGAGTTACGAGTAAAGTTTTTACTTTTTGCACTTTGGTCCCTCCAAGAATGTTGGAATTGTCGAATCACGAAATTGGCGACACTAAAAGGCAATTCAATAATGTAATATTGCGACTTTGCGATTTGGGCATGTATGGGTGAACATGAGGGCCTTGAAAGTCAACACTGAATACTTCTACACAGTCTTGAAAAATTACACTGTAGCCCAAAATTGTGGTACCCCATAATTCGTTGCTCCAAAATACATTATTTTTTGTTATTCTTGCCTAAATATAGAAATATTAAATTAATTATTTTTTTGGTGAATTATTGGAAAGCGCTAATACGTGTTCTAGTGTAATTTAAAGTTGATTACTTAGAAGTAAGAAAGGGAAATTGAAAATGATTACGGATATATTTTTATGCTCGATTGTTGATAAATATTTTGTTACGTACTTGGAAAATACAATGGGGGCGTATAGGGTAGCATCAATTTAAGCTACGAGTCAAGTTTTTACATTTTGCAAGTTACAAGTTACAACGAAACAATACCTAATAATATTGCAGTTGTAACAATAGTATTATTGAAATATAACCTAAATCAACCCAAATTTAATTGGGTGACATAATAACCCGATCTAAAATGAACCAACCCAAAATATATCTGAATTCAATATGAAACATTATAAAAAATAATTGACATAATCAGACCCGAACAAAACTTCAGTACAAAAAATGACACGACAATAACCCGATCCAATCCAACCCGACAATATTCTGACCCAACCCGATCTAATCCGAGTATAAAAATTACACGACAGTAACCCGACACGACCAAATCCAAGAAAAAAACTGACACATTTTCAACCTGACATAATAAGTACCCAACCCAACCCGATCCGACACGACAAATGAAATCAACACGATTCAACCCAACATGTTTCAACACGACACATTTCCAACCCGATACGAATGTGACACGATAACCCGAATTGACACCTCTACATACCATGATTTGTTTCTCACAATCTGCCCACATACAAAAAAATTTGATGTGAACACATTCACTTATACATTTTAAACTTATTTTTCGTGAAGCACTATATAATAAGGATATGTCATATTATGATTTGTCTCTCACCCCCTTCCCACATACAAAAGTATCATACAATAAGGATATGTTATATTATGATTTGTCTCTCACCCCTTTCCCTCATACAAAATTTTCGAACGTGGACACATTGATTTCTACATTTTAAACTTACTAGGGGTCTCCAACCCGAGCGAAGCGAGGGCTGTCGATAATGGGTCACCACTCCAACTCTTACCACTCGAACCCTCACTACTCGAACCTCTCCACTCGAACCTAAACTCGAACTATCTTGTCGGACCCTCGTACTCCCTCGTACTCCCTTGTACTCCCTCTACTCGAACCTTCTCAACTCGGACTTCTCCACTCGAAACGTCATCACATGAACTCAGAATCACTCGAACCTAGTACCACTGGAACCCTCACCACTGGAACCCAGTCCGAGTCAAACTTTTCCACTCTAACCTCTAGTCGAACCCTCTCCACTCGAACCCTCACTACTCGAATCAGTACCGCTCGAACCCAGTAGCACTCGTACCGTTTCCACTCAAACCTCTATTTGAACTCTTTCCACTCGACCCTCACCATTCGAACTTTCACCAGTTGAACCTTCTTCACTTGAACCCTCTCCATTTGAACCCTGTACTCGGAGCCTCTCTACTCGAACCCTCGAACCTCCTTTACTCGAATCATTTCCACTCGAACCCTCACCATACGAATCCAGTGGCTCGAGGGGGGATGGTTTGAGTGGTGGCGGCTCGTGTGTAGGAAGCAAGTGTTAAAGATGGTGGATGGTTGAAATGGAGAATGGTTGAGGTTCGAGGGGTGAAGATTCGAGGAGTGGATGGTTAATGGTTTGAGGGATGAATGGTTCCAGGGGTTAGAGAGGTGATGATTGGAGGGGTAATGCGTTGAGGCGTAGTGGATGGTTCAAGGGGTGTTGGTTCTTTTGAGTTCATACTCTTTGCTTGCGAGCTATTCCATTGTTGCTTAACCCCAAGGCCTAGTTAAGTATCAATAAACCTTGTAATCTAATTTTTGTAGTCTTTTGAGTTCATACTCTTTGCTTGCGAGCTATTCCATTGTTGCTTAACCACAAGGCCTAGTTAAGTATCAATAAACCTTGTAATCTAATCCTGAGGGTTAGTTAGAGAGCAAGTCGAAATTGAGTATACCCCGAGGGTTAGACCTTGAATTTCGTGCCAAATAGTGGGATTTGTAGATCTCTTCACTAGATCAAAAATATTAATTTCGCAGTCGTGAGTATTCGCATACAAATTCATATCATATAGACTCCACTTAGTAATTAAAGTATCATCATTAACAAAATTTATTAAAGTTTGAAAGTAAGATTAATGTGGCAGTGTGTGTGATTCTTTTTACAGCTCTACATCTAGCAAGCCAAGATAATTCCCTTTTTTTTTCATCGTTCCCTCGTTTGGACAAAAATATAAGATAATTATATAGTACCTTATTCTGTTCGTTGTATAGTACCTTACACGTAATTGATTAGTTCACTCTATAATTAACATAGTTCTTTTTAGATGAAATAATATTTAAAATTTATTTTTTGATTTCAATTTAAATGTAAAATGCAAATATTATATTTAGATTAAACTAAAATTTTTAATAAAAATACTGCACAATGGGCGGTAGAACTCCCGCTAATCTTTTTTAAAAAACTTTGTGATTACTCTCTCTATTTCATTGGATGTGGCACTTCTTTTTTTCGTGAATTTGACACACTTTTCTTTTTTGGTAAGATTATTTCATTTTCATCCACTTATTCTACTTTTTTCTTCTTAAATTCAAGTTTATTCACATAAATTCAAACCGCTAATACTAGTGTGATACATTCAATGAAAAGGGATAGTACTATTTCTTTGGTAAGTTGGAAATGAGCTTTTATAGGGACAGTTTGTTACCCATTTTCTAGCGGGTAAGTTTCTATTTCAGTCAAAATAAGTTTTGAAATAGTACTTCTACATTTTTATTTTATGTTTCTTTTAAGACGGACTTTGTGATTGCTATTTCTTTGGTAAGTTTGTCATGAGCTTTTACAGGGAGAGTTTGTTAACCCTCTTTTAAAGTTAGGTTTCGAGTAAGTTCTTATTTCAATCAAAAATAAGTTTAAAGAGAGTGTTTAATAACTGATTTTTGGTTAGGTGAAAGCAAGTTCAATCTTCAAAATGAAGATTCAAAACTGTAGGATTTCAAAATATAAAACATTATAAAAGTAGGATCAAAACTCATATTCTCATATTCTCATATTCTCATATTCTCTTATTCTCATATTCTCATATTCAACCTTTTAGAATCTAAAAAATTATAAAAGTAGGATTTCAAAATATATCATTTTGATATTTCACTATTTCTCATCGAGTCAATAAAGAAGACAATAACTAATTTCTTAATCATATGCATGTCGTGATTCATGTTAAATATTATTTGAGATCAATAAGTTTAAAATATCATAAATTTTTTTAAAAATCGATCACTCAAATGTATACTTAAAAGATAAGAAAAAATATAACTGAATGTTTCAATGGTTCAATTTTATTTGTTTATTCAACAAAAATTAAATGATAAAAAATATATTAAGCAGTCAATTTTTTTTATAATAATACCATGTTACCATCAAGGCAAAGTCTTGGAAAAGACGGTCTTTTCATATGCTTATGGAAAAATGGGGTATAATTAGAATAATAAAAGGTAAAGAGTCTTAGTTGCAATAATAAAATTTTAGTATGCAACATGTAGTAGTTATAAAATTTATAATCAGGTTCATGCAACCCAAAAATTTTATCTTCATTTCTTCTAATTTACACTTTAAACCTTGATTTTTCCATAACTTATGGAAAGACCGTCTTTCAAGAAACGGACTCTACCATCAATTATAGCATGGGGATAAGAAAACTAAAATGTCACTTAAGGGAAGGAAATAAAGGGGGGAAATGAAAGGTTATTTTATTTGTTAGTTCAATGGTTTGTCTAATGAGATTATTACTCCCTCCAAACTTGTTCGAATACCACATGTATTTAACCAGAGTCAAACTTCTTAACTTTGACTCAAATCTCATTGAAATATCAATGGATTATATTATCATGCGTAGTTTTGTTAAATTTGGTAGGAAGTATATTATTATTGATCATTAGTTTTTTTAATATTTATATATATGTAATTAAAATATTAATCGTCGAGTATGTGCATTGAACATCGTGAAAAAAGTGACATTTTTAGTAGGATGCTGGAAATGAGAGAGTTTAAATTTAGAATTTCTTACCATGTACTATATGAAATATTGGTACTAATTTAAGTTGTTAAATGAAAGATTGAATTGATGATGACAGTCTCCAATTTTTTCTCTCTCTCTACCAATATAGAGAACCAAATTTCAATTTCAACAAAATATCAATTTTGGAGAACCATTTAGAATTTGTTGGAGCAAAAAAGTTGTCCAAAATCTCTAAAAACAATGAAAATCTCTATTATATAGAATCTGTTGGACTTGCTCTGAGAGTACAACTTTTTGTTAATAACATGACTAACAAGAACATCTTTTTTATTTGCATTTGACTTTTATAGTATTAATTTTAGAGAAAGTCTCAAGAAATGCAGAGAAATGTAACCTTATGGACAAGTTAGAAACTATTTTGCAAAATGGGGTTCAATTTGTAATTAATGATAAATTAGCCTTTTAGTTGTATTATAACCCTGGCTCCTCTTTCTTTTTGCAGATCTTTTTCTTCTCTCTGTGTCGCAGGTCTCTTCTTTCTCCAGTGATTTTCCTCTTTTCTTCGACGGTTTCTCAGCCTCTTCTCCGTTACTCTGTCACCGCACGTTTCTCTACCTCTTCTTCGTTACTCCGTCACCGCACATTTCTGTGCCTATTCTCTACGTTTCTCCACCTCTTCTTTGTGATTCTCCGTCCGTTCATTTCTCAATTTTATTTCTTCATTGGTTGTTCATTGTTAACAAGATGAGGTATGTCGTATATTTTATTACTCAGTTTTTGTTCAATTTGTCAGATTTGGTATGTTATTTATTTTGTTGAGCGTTGGAAATGCATCACTTAAACTGTTTTGAGTTATCATTTGCATTTTCTGAGATCTATATAGAATTGTTGACTAGGTTATACTAGTAGTGGCATTCCTTTTTTACTCTATTTATTCTAGTCAATTATACATTATTCTTTGAAGGAATTTTCTGTCAACTTCCGGTTAATATCCGATTGGATTCCGGCCAACACTTACCTTACTGGCGGATCTTCAATTTTCTCCGGCGCATTTCTCCGTTCTTCTCCCGACAGCAAATCTCTCTGTCATCACTCTTCTCGGTGTCCAAGTTCTCTCCGATGAGCACTTCATCTCAGTCATATTCATCTCCGGCAGTTCAGACCTCGACCCTTTTCTTCTTCGGCCTCTCCGACAATCAGCTTTGTTTCTCGGAAAGCTTTCATTGGCGTTCTCCGCGGCGGCCTCACTCAACGACTAAACAGTTTTGGCATCATCCTCTCGACTGTCCTCACTTCATCATCGACATTCTCAGATTTTGAGATATCACTCTGGCGTGTCTAGCGACCAATCCTCATTCTTCGGCGAGTTTGGTGTTAATTGCAGCCAAGAAGGAAAAACAGTGCTCTCAAGCCAGATTCACGCGTCCCTCTCCGGGCGACATATTCACATGCCCGCCAGCAGCTAATTTGCGCTTATCTTCACTTGCGCTTGGCATCACTCACGCGTCAGCCTCACGTGCCTATTCTTCTTCAATTGCAAACCATTTCTCTTCGGTATGGCCTATTTCGCTGGAAACAAGCATTATGGTTCAAAGTGGATTGTTGATTCTGGTGCCACCAAACATATGGCATCGTCGCCCGGTATTGTTAATTATGTGATACCCTATAATGGTCGTGGCCTTATTACTGATGGTATTGGTTCTCAACTTTCTCTTACTCATATTGGTGATTCTCATATGTCGAAATCTTTATCCTTGCATGATGTGCTTATTGTGTCTGATATCACTAAATTTTTTCTTTTGATTAGCAAGTTAACTTGGGATTTTAACTGTGTTGTTTGCTTTGATGATCACACTTTTATTATTTGGCATAAAATCACTAGGGAAACCTTGGGTCATTATTTAAAGTTTTTATGTTTTAGACTATGGTGCATCTGCTTTGTTGTCTACCGTGGAATCAAATAAGTCGTGTGCGTCTTTTGAAGTCTGGCATGCAAGACTTGGTCATGTTCCGCATTTCTGTTATTTCTGCTTTGTGAGCTTCTAGATCTTTATCCGTCTCATCGGTTTTGCCAAAACCTGCCCTTTGTGATGCGTGTGAAAAGGCTAAAGGGGGTCGTTTATCTTTTTATACAAATGATAAACGTGTTGCTAGGGTATTTGATCTAGTTTATTGTGACTTATGAGGGTCATCTCCTATTTTATCTGTTAATGGTTTCTCCTACTATACTATTTTCCTCGATGATCTTTCCCGACTCTCGTGGTTTTACCCATTGGCGGAACTACTTGAAGGCGGGGGCAGGCGCGCGCCTGCCCCGAGATCCGTCGGCCAGGCGGAAGTTACTGTTCCCGGCCGACGGATCGAGGGTTTCCGCCTACGGCGGCGTAGGCGCGCCGCCCGTTCGCCGGAGGAACTGAGGAAGAAGCCTCTCCCGCCCCTGGCTCTCTTCTTCATCTTCAGCCTCTCCCGTCCGTCCCCTGACTCCCTCTCGCTCTCGGCTCCTCTGTCACACCGCCGCGGCGCCGCCGGTCGTCCGCCACCCGCCACCGCCAATCCGCCACGGTGCAATTTCATCCTACCCTCACATTTTTTCCTGGTTCCGCCACTGGTTTTACCCATTGTACCGCAAATATAATTTTTTTTTTTTATGTTTATCGCCAGTTTAAGGCTTTTGTGGAGAATTGGTTCTCTTCCACCATTAAGGTATTTCAGAGTGATGGGAGACTGAGTTCATAAATGGTTGCTTATGCTCTCACTTTCAGACAAAGGGAATTCACCATTAGATTTCTTGCTCGTATAATCCTGAGCAGCTTGATTGGGTTGAGCGCAAGCACCATCACATTACTGAGATGTGCTTGTCTATGTTATACCACTCTCATGTACCTCTCTCACACTAGCTTGACGCCTTTTCTGTAGCCACTTATACCATAAATCCGTTGCACACTCCCGTTCTTGGCGGACAATCACCATATGAAGTTATAAATGGTCGGGTTCCTATATACACTAATTTCATGCTTTTGGTTGTCGGGTCTTCCCTTTCGTTCACCTTATTGCTGACCACAAACTGTCTCCCTGCAATATTCCATGTGTGTTTATTGGCTACAATTCACAGTATAAAGGTTTTTGGTGCCTTGATTCTTCTACATGCAAGGTTTATATCACTTGCCATGCTCACATCGATGAGACACATTTTCCTTTTTTTGCCTCTACTGTTTCGGCCCCTGGATCCCTTTTGTCGACTTTGGATGTCTCAGCATTCCTTAATCCTGATGGCAATTCAACTCCTCTTTTACCTGTTTTAGCCGCACCTTCTCTAGCTCCCTGCTCTATTTGTACAACTGATCCAGATCTTGCTCCTCGGCCGGTGGTGCCTATTTTATTGCCGGCTAGCCCACCTGTTGAGTCTCCGACCACTTCGGCTGACTCCACTCCTCCGGCCTTACCTCCTTGGCTCCATACCCATCGGATGACTACTAGGTTGGCTACTGGTGCTATTCAGTGCAAGGATTATTCATGCATTGTCAATCATGGTCTTACTATTGCGCTACTTTCTCAGTATGAGCCCACGAATTATCACACTTCCCTTTAGGATCCAGCTTGGGTGTCTGCCATAGATGTCGAGATGGCAACTCTTCGTGGTCAGCGCACTTGGGATCTGGGGCCTCGACCTTTGGACGCCAACATTGTTGGCTCCAAATGGGTTTATCGACTGAAGTATCGACCAGATGGCACTATTGAACGTCATAAAGCTATGCTTATGGCGCAGGGTTTCTCACAGATTCCAGGTTTTAACTTTGACCGCACTTTCAGTCCAGTTTTCAAAGCATCCACAATCATACTGTTTTAGCTATTACTACAATGTGTTTTTGGCCTCATCATCAGATGGATGTTAAGAATGTCTCTCTAAATAGTGTTCTTGATGCACTGGTTTGTATGGCGAAACCCATTGGTTACACAGATCTGCTTCACCCAGAGTATGTTTCCCGCTTGCTGAAGGCCATTTATGGTCTTAAGAAACCTTCACGGGCCTGGTTCCATCGATTCAATACTTATCTAGTTCAAATTTGTTTCATTTGCAATTCTGCTAATACTTCTCTATTTGTTCTGTCTCGAGGATCATCACTGTTGTATCTGTTGGTTTACATTGACGACATCATCCTTACAGGCAATGACCCAACTCTCCTCCGGCAACTCATTGATCGGTTGCATCGGGAGTTTGCTATCATTGACTTGAGCACTCTTCACTACTTTCTTGGCCTAGAAGTTACACCCTCATCTTTGGGTTTACTTCTTGGTCAAGCTAAGTATGCCAGGGATAATCTTACTCGAGCAGGGATAATCTTACTCAAGCAGGGATGTCAGATGCTACAATAATCTCTACTCCATTTGTGCTAGGATTGAAGCTACACATCTCCTCCAGTCATGATTTTCAAAATCCAACACTTTATCCCTCTCTTGTTGGGGCTCCGCAGTATCTCACGATCACTCATCCTGATCTGGCCTTTGCGGTTAACATATTTAGTCAGTATCTCCAGGATCCCTATGACGATCACTTTGCCACAGTCGCTCAGATTCTTTGATATGTTCGGGGAGCTATGCATTTTTTACTTGCATTTCGATCAGCTAGTTCTCCAGAGGTTCTCAGTTACTCTGATGCTGATTGGTCCCATTTTTTAGAGACTTGACAATCTACTTATGGTTATGTTATCTTTCTTGGTGGAAACCTTGTAACCTGGAGTGCCAAGAAGCAACCCACTGTTTCTCATTCAAGTACTGAGTTAGAGTATCCAACCCTTGCTAACACTGCTTCTGAGGTTGTTTAGTTGACTCATTTGCTTCATGATCTTTGTGTCCCGCTTGCTGGATCTCCGATGCTGTTATGTGACAGCAGTAGTGCTATCTTCTTGGCCCAGAACCCATTTGCTTATAAGCGGGTGAAGCACATTGACATCGTCTATCATTTTGTTTGAGAGTTGGTTACTTTTGGCAAGTTGCATGTTTCTCATGTTCCTACCGCTCTTCAGATTGCATACATATTCACCAAAGGGCTCTCTCTTCCGCTATTTGTGCTCTTCCAATCCAAGCTTTGTGTCGCTGAGAATCTGACGCTTCGCTTGGGGGGGGGTGCTAGAATAAGTCAAGTATCTAATTGATTTGATTGATTTCTAGATAGAGTTGTTGACTAGACTAGAGTTATACTAGTACTAGCCTTCCTTTTGTACTCTATTTATTCTTGTTAGTAATACAATGTTCTTTAAGGGAAATTGTTCTTTCAGTTGGTTGTTCTTTTTGAATCAGGAACTATATTTGTTTACTTATATATTGCATCTGTTATTATCTAGTATGTACTTGTTAGTTTTATTGTGTTTGACTTTTTTTCATTGTTAATTATTGTTTGTTATGAATTAAAAATTTTACTTGTTTGCTTATATGCTGCAACTATTAATATCCAACGTGTATGACTTTTGTAGGAGTTGGATCGAAACTTGAAGTGGTATGGATTAACACAATATTGAACATTGGACTCCACAAGGTGTTTCAACATGAACTTGATTTAGATGAAGCTAACGCTGAACTCAAGGAATTCAAGATGATCTACCTTTGAAAATTAATAATTGATTCATTGTATAAGAGATCTTTAGTTAATCTAGATAGGAACACAGTTGTAATTGTAAGTTCCACAATAGATTTTTTTTTTGTTATGAGCACTTATAGGATTTATCTTGTATCTTGTATCCTTACTGCATTCATGATTGTCCTGTTCTTTCTCTCGGTAACTCCATTTTGTTGAGGAGTATATGCTGCTGTCAACTGCGTGCTTACACCTTCAATCTTGCAAAATTCCTCAAGCTCGTTTGAGGTGAACTCACTTAAACAAAATGAGCTATATTTAAGCAACAGAAAAATGAGCTATATTCAAGCAACAGAAAAACTGGGCTTGAACAAGCAACAGAAGACTCCCATGGCCGACCAAATTCACTGTTCCTCAAATTTGGCATGAACAAAATGAGGATCAAACTCGGCCAAGCCCCTCTATCTGTTCTTAAACAAGCCACAGAAAAATAAATCTTAAAAATGCTTTTCAACACAAATCTTAAAATTCTTAAAGGCTAAAAATGCTTCTGATTTCTCGTGTAAAAAATAAATCCATGTTTTACGAGTAAAATCATCAATGAAGCTCAACATGTACCTTTTACCATTGGTAGAAGCAGACTTGATCGGACCACATATAGCTGCATGAACTAGTTGGAGTTGTCTTGAAGCCCTCCATAAACTCTTCTTCGGCAAAGATGTTCTATGTTATTTCCCCATTAGGCATGAAGAGTACATCTTTGTTGGAGGCTTTAGGCAAAGTAAACCAATCACCATTCCCTTCTCTCAAAGTGTTTTAAGCCCTTTGGGGATAAGATGCCCAAAGCAACAATGCTGCAAATGAGCTTCTCTCTCCAATACTTCTTCAGCTTTTAACACAGTGACTCCTTTAGTGCCATAGCAACCAAGAAATAGAACATTCTATTTCCACTCATGCTAGAATGCATAATCAACCCTCTCACTGGATGAAAGACCTTGCAGGTTCCATCCTGAATAAAGATTGATAGGCCCTTGTCCTGAAGCTGTCCAACACTAAGCAAGTTTTTGTTGTTAAGTTCAGGTACAATGTAAACATTTGAAATTACCCGAGTGATATCATTCACTCGACGTCTTATGCTTCCTTTAGCTACAACAGCCAAATGCCATTTCTATGCTTCACGATGCGATGAAAACCTCCTTCTACTTCTGACAATTATTCATTATTCCTCGTCATTGTATTGCTACATCTAGAATAAACTCTGCATGGGACATGACCAAAATATCATCTTCTTCCCACACTTCATTATAGTTAGCCTTCTTTTCCCATTCAGGACACTTATATTGAAAGTGCCCCAGCCTGTGACACTTGAAACACTCAACAGTTCATCTTTCTTGGGGAATTATCCCTCTTCCTCGACCCTAGCCTCCCCTGAATTGACCTCTTTCTCCCCTTCCTAGGCCTGGCTGATCAAAATGAGCTATATTCAACACTTTTTCCTCTTCCTGGTGTCCCTGCATCCTTTGTTCATGAATAAGAAGACTCCCACACAGTTCATTAATACTCAAGGTACCTAAATCATTTGACTCCTCCATTGAACAAACATCATAACTGAATTTCAATGTCAAAGATCAAATAATCTTACTAACCACAATACACTACTTTATTGTTTCTCCATTTTCCTTCATCTTGTTCACCTCAGCCAAGGTTCGTCCCGAGAAATTATCTATTTTTTCTCCTTCTCTCATGGGCAGCAATTCAAACTCCATTCTCAGTGCATGAAGCTGGGCCTTCTTCACCATTGTGGATCCCTATCCCAGATTGCCTTTGACGTTCCCAAGTCAAAAATTGTTTCCAAAATTTCTCTATCAATGGTCTGGAACAAAATATTCTTCACCTTCAAGTCCTGAAGTTTGGCCTCTTCCACATTCTTTCGTTGTGTCTCACTTGTCGCTGCAGACCCACTAGCTGGTGTCAGAATCCCTCTCTCCACTAGGTTTCCACAACTCCTTGCTCCTCAAGAAGTTCTTCATTGTCACGAACCAAAAATCATAATGGCCATCAAATCTTGGAATGCACGGCTACACAAACTTATCAGAAGTAGACATTCTGATGATCCTGAGTTCCCTCACAACACTCATGTTTGCCTCTCACACTCTCAAGGCTCTTTTAAGCTCCGATACCAATTGATAAATTGAACACACAAGAGAATTACGGGAATATTTTCATACTCCCTCCGTCACATCCTATTCTGCACAGAATCATTTTACGGTCTGCAATAAATATGTTTGACTGGAAATATGTGTAGCTACAGAGAATAATGTCACTAATGTATATGATGTCCAGCAATCAAAAGGTCGATCGCCGTTAAGCTAATCCCAATAAGATTTCTATGGAAAAGCAGATAAATTCAGCCCAGGATGAAGAGCAAGGCACGTGTGTACTCTCAGTCGTGCTAGGATACCTGGGCCAAGGAATACATAGCAGGTGACAAATGTGATAACCACGAACAAAGAACGTGCAATAGTGTTTTGCCCACGATCCCAACTCCCTAAAATTAAGGAACCATCAAACATGTAAGCCTATAAATAAAGGAAACCATGAAAGAGCTAAGGTAAGTGTTACTATTCCAAAAAATTCCAATTCTATAGGAGATACTGACTTGATCGTCGGAGTATTTTCTCCGGAATCCCTTCTGGGCCAAGTCTTGCAGGTTATAGAGCTTCTAGAGAAAATGACAAGAGCACCCGAGTAACCTACCACATCATTTGGCTCCATCTGTGGGGACGAGAGTTCTTGTTTTTGTTTTAAAGTTATTCAGGTGAGGTAATGGTGTTCACCAGAAGTGAGAGGAGCCACAACCCCCAGTCACACGAACAAATGCCAGGACATGATAGAGAAGTGCATCACCATCAGGAATGAACACCAAATAGAGAAAAAGAACACAACAAGGAAGAAATAGAGGAAGAGGCAGAATCTCCAAAAAACAATCACAACAATGAGAAGATGCATTCACAGCGTTCCTAGAAGCGAATAGAGAAAATCTGTACAACCAATTTTTGAAAGCGCTCAAACAGAAACCCTCAAAGCTAGAAGGAAGGGTAAATCAAGAGTGCAAAAGTTCTTAACCATGAAGAGGAGTTGCGTGATATTATCGCAGAGGATGACGAGGATAAATTACCCCTGGCTCCGTATTTACGTGATTTTAAAATGCCAAAGGATTTTAAACTCCCTTTACATGTAAAAATTTGTGATGGTACAATAGATCCTAAGGAATTTCTGCACTCGTACAGAAATAATATGAGATTTCACGATGCTAACATTGAGCTAGTTTGCAAGGCATTCCCGATCTTCCTGACAGGTACAACAATAAGTTGTACGAAGACTTTCCGAATGGGAGTATCAAGTCGTGGCTGCAATTGTCAGATCTATTCTTGGGTTGTTTCTATAAAAAATAAAGGTTCACCAAGACGATTGCAGATCTCAACAACATTACTCAGCGAAGCGATGAGAGCCTAGCAGAATATCATAACTGGTTTGTTACAAAAAGCTTACAGGTTTGTGACTTGTCATTCCAGTCTTTCCTAGGAGCTTTCACAGGAGGCATGCGGTCAGGAGAGTTCTACAATGAACTCATGAAGAACATAGCTGAAAACCCAAGGGAATTGCAAAAGGTTATCGAACAGCATGTGCGAATAGAAGAGGTGAATAATTGTAAAATAGAGAGGGAATGAGGCGAGAATAGACAGATGTAATACTCGCAAAAAGGAATTATAAAAAAGGGAAAGGGAAATGCCCCTTTCAGAGGAAGAGAGTCAGGTTCGTAGAATGTGGTATTTCAGGATACACCGTTAACCAAATCAAGGAGAGATATTTGGCAAGAACATAAGGATCTATTCAGAGAACCAGCACCTATCTTGGCACCACATGAAAAAAGGTCCAGGGAATATTACTGCGCTTTCCACAAGGACCATTGCCATGATATTGAATACTGTAGAGATCTACGAAAACAAATTGAGGAGAATTTGAGAAATGGTCTTCCAGGTCAATATAGAAAAGATGAGGGAGGTCAATATGGAGAAAATAACAAGACTGCGAACACTCAACCAAAAAACCAAGGGATCACATCCACACTGCCAAGGAGTCAAAAAATGATTGCTGCAATTGATTACAAGGAGAGCGAGGGCGATGAACTACCCAAAACAGTAGTTCTATCTATACACGGATCAATGAAGTCACTGTCCAACAATGCTTGGAAAGCTAGGGCATAATATTCACCTTTACAAGAGCCTGCTGACAAAAGATTCTACTCAGATGAAGCAATCACCTTCAGCAAAGACGATGCAGTACCAAACGCTTTCCCTTATAATGATCCCATGGTCATCATAGCCAAAATTGGAAATGCTATAATACATAGAGTATTTGTGGATGATGGGAGTGCGGTAGAAATATTATTTGTCGATTGCTTTGATAGGTTGGGAACGAACGGATCTTAAGAAACCAACGTCTTCGCTGGTCGGATTCACTGGACGATCAGAAATGCCATTAGGTAACATATTACCATTGGGGAAAGCGAAAAGAACTGCACCATACTCTGTGGCTTCGTAATTATGGACGCACCGAGCACTTTCAATGCTATAATATGAAGGCCATGGATGAAAAAATCGAAAGCTATATGGTCTCCTTATCACCTAGTCATGGAGTTTTTGACTCCGGCTGTGGTTGCGACCATAAGAGGAGACCAGTAAACAACGGGGCAATGAATGGTCATCGCAATGAAGAAAGGAAAGTTAGATGACAAACCAAAGATGGTTAACGTAATCTTTAATTGCAAGCTCCTAGATCAACGAGGACCAATAACAAACTTATAAGGGGAAGTGGAACTACTAAGCATGGATGACAATGATAGATCAAGATGTGTGAGAGTAGGAAAAAAACTTTCTAAAGAAGAGAAGAAGAAGAACGTGTGAAGCCACAAGAAAGCCTTCACATTGAATGCTCATGACATGGGAAGGTTGAGGCCACAAGTGTATGTTGATGATCATCAAAAGAAGGAGGACCGAAAACTTTGCGGTAGACCTAAAGGAGACTTTGAACACACCATGTACCTTGAGGATAAAGCTAAACCCCGAGAAATAAGTGTTTGGTATAAGTGCAGGAAAGTTTTTGACCCACAAAATGTCTTCTAAGGGGATTGAAGCCAACCCAGAGAAAGTATAAGCTATAGTCAATCTTCTCCAACCGCGACCTGTAAAACAAGTGCAAGTCCTAATGGAATCGCTAGCAGTACTCAACAAATTCATTTTGGAGGCATCGGACAAATACTTTCTTTTTCTCGAATTCCCGAAGAAGGCAAGGAACTTTAGCTGGAACTAGGACTGCCAGACAGTAAAGCTCCAGACACTCCCAACAGTAAAGTTATCTACACCTGGAGAAACGTTATGTTGGTACTTGGCAATCTCACAGAATGCAGTAAGCTCTTTCTTGTTTTGCCTTGAGGATTAGAAATGAGGGCCAATGTATTACATATGCAGAATACTGCAAACTGTAAAAATAAGACACATGCCACCGGAGAAGCTAACACTAGCCTTAGTTCACTCAGCAAGAAAAATGAGTTTGTATTTTCATGCTCATCGCACCGTCTTTACACTGGTTTCCCAATTAAGAACATCCCCATCAAGCCAGAGTCGTTAGGAAGACTGACGAAGTGGGTTTTATAGTTAAGCCAGTTTGAGATACAGTTCGAACTCAGAACAACGATCAAAGCCTAGATGTTAGTGGATTTTACGGCAGGAATGACAAGTGAGGAAGCACAAAAAGTAACCATGTATCAGAGCCTAGGAGTCGATAAAGGAAAAAAAGTGGGATTAAGACACATGTCGCTTCGGAATGACACTCACCGTTATGTCTAACAAAGGGACACAATTCACTGGTGGAGCGTTCATAGACTGGCACTCAAAACTCAGGATCATTCAAAAGTTTACATCTGTAGCACACATCCAAGCAAACGGCTAAGTCAGAACCATTGTTCAAGGAATCCAAAAGCGTTTGGAAGAAATGCAAACTGGAAGGGTTGATGAGTTACTAAACACGCTATGACATGCAGAATGATTGTTTGAGAACCAACAAGAAAGACCCTATGCAATTCAAGTCTCTAAGTGAGTAATTATGAGGAAAATGTTAGCCAAGAGATGGTGATGCCCAAGTTGGATGAGCTTGAAGAAAGGAGAGACTTAGCAATGAGAACAGAAGCTAAGTATAAAGAAAGGATGGCCAAGGTTCACAATCTAAAGATGAAGGATACGTGGTTTCAGATTAGAAACTTGGTATTAAGAGACAACGAAGCTTGTCTGGCGGTAGAACGGGAAAGTTGTACCCTGTATGGAAAGAGCCCTACAAGGTCACGAAGACTCACATTGTTATGAACTGAAGCAAGTGGATGATACCTTAGTCCCTAACACATGGTACGTGACCAATTTGAAGAAGTTTTGCACTTAGAAGGAGGATAAGAAACACCCACGTGTATAGACACCAAGAAATTATCCTTGCTTTCTTTCTTTCCATTGTCCCAAAGCGATTTAATCGCTCCAGTACATAAAATCTACTTTGTGGGCCCATGATTATGCTTTACTTGCCTTACTTTCACATTGCAAAAATAATTTGTGAGCATTACATTGCGATCAAATTACTTATCGCGAAAACCAAGCTTTGGATCCTGTGCATCTGTCGAAATTTGCAAGCTTTGGATCTTGCACCTCCAAAAATCTAATCGAACGCAAGCTATAGACCTTGCACAATCACACAGGGTAGAGAGCTTTAGATCTTGTAGTATCGCATACAAAATAACAGCAAGCTATAGATCTTGCAAAACTATTAATCTTTGTAAGCCTTAGATCTTGCAAAGATGCCCATATACACTAACACAAGCTTTAGATCTTGCTAGTAGGCAAACATGCCTCTATAACACCGACAAAAACAAACAATAGATCTTGTGACTTCACATAAAGCTTCCTCCAACACATATATACCCAAGCAACCTACATAGGTTCACAAAAATGAACTTCTTGAAGGAAAAAAAAGGAAAAATCGTAAATCCAGAGAACATTTGCATAAGAAAAAAGTAGTTCCACCTAAGCATCGCAAAAAACAGAAATGAGGAAGCATACTATCTACGCCTAGACGATCGAGAAGATTCACTAAAAGAAGAACCACCACGACAATGACCATGCTCAACTTCCTGAAGGATGATTAGTGGTGTGAGGAAGCTGTTTAGCTTCATGTACACTGTGCTCATCCCTACGACGGCTTTCCCCTGCCTCACACTCCTCGCTAACCATATGCGCATACCTATGGTTCATATATAAATACGCAGGATGGTTGGTCATACCCCTTCGCTCCATGAGGCCAAGCATGTAGCATAATATGCCTTGAAGTCAGTAATAGGGCCAAATTCCTCACGATTGAGCACATACTCATAACGTTAACTATTTCCTTATACTGTACCTTGCCACCTTTGAGGTTGTGCATTTCTTCTTCAAGACTACGAATGTGCGATCAGACAACATCACACAATCTAATTCTTCGATTACTACCCGCAATAACCAGATCACCACGGTTGGTGAACTGCAGTGATAAGGAAGCAAATTCTTGTAGCCTATCCTTATAATTAGCATAAGCTTGTTCTAGTTGGTGTACAGTCGAGTCAAGACGATCAAATTCAGTACAAAGTTCTTCATTTTCACCTCGCAGTTGTATATTTATAGCAAATTATTCATCAAATTTGTTCTGCCAGGCTGCAGCACAAGTGGAAAAATGATCACACTCATCTTGCTTTTTCTTAAGCTTCGTTATCAGGTCATCAATGCAAGTGCACTGCTTATCAATGATTGAAGTTTTTTGATGAGCTTCTCAAGCCTTTCCAGCACCATATTCTCTAGCCTCTACCTGTTGACGGAGTTTCTTCGCCAGGCTCATCTCTTGCCAATGAATAAGACCGTTTTGTTCACTGAGAATTCTACGTAATTCTCGTAAAGCATCCTGACTGTCTTTTACTATAGCATTCCATTTTTTCTCAACATCATTGACACTCGGCAGCATATACTTTAAGCGAATGCCCAAACATAAAGCCCACTCTTGAACTTGAACAGGAAGATTAAGTGATTTTATATATTCGCCGGCAGACTCAAGATCGTTTAGACCACGAACAATGTCTCTACCGAGCGACTCAACATTGTATCCATCATGAATGAGTTTATTACATAGACAACTAATAGAAGCGGAAGATGGAATACAAAGTTTCCACTCAATACGTAGAGGAAGCGATTCCACACGAGTAAATACATCAGAGGAAACAACCCCCGCACACTTCTTGGTAAATAATTGGGTGGTATGCAGCAAACTGATGGCCTCAGAGAACCGACTACTATGTCCCATAAAATCAAAACTTTTCAAATTTGCAATCAACAAAAATACTGAAGCACTCCACACAAATAGGGGGCAATGAGCGAGCATAGTAAGATAATAAATTCAGTTTCCATAATAAAAATCTCATGGATAGTACAAACAAACATCAAAGTATTATTTTAAAGATTACATTCTGAAATCCAAAAAGAAAAAATACTCTAAAAGTTAACTAACTTTGTTGTTAGAAGAAGCGGGGTTCTGAGCAATAATGGCAGTGGCATCCTGACTCGGATGCTGAATGGAATCCCCCTCGCTAGCTTGAAGGATGGAAGTTTCAACTACCACATTAGCCGCATTGGCACCAGCATTTGAAGCGGAAGCATCACCACTTGGATTGAAAGAGAGTTCTTCTATATAATCCACTTCGCATGCTTTCAGCTCGGCCAAGGAGGGGAGGTTTGGAAAGCTAGCCAGATGCGAAAGAAAGACATATGGATGCCCCCCATCAGTAATTTTCTGAATAAAAGATGCATTCAGAGCAGCTTTCTTTTCAACAAGAACCTCAGTGCACTTTGCCAGGGAAGGCAAGCTCATGCAGTCACATGAGGGGTTTTGATGGCACTGGCTCCTAAAAGCCTCGCAATACCCGACCAGGCAAGCTTCTTTGGATGTACCTTATAAGAATTCATAAAACGAATTTGTCTTACAAAGTCGATCTACCAGCACTTGTGGGTATTGGGAAGAGGCAGGCCCATTTCTTCGGATCTTGCTCAACAGAGAACACAGCTTAGAAGCATCTACTCTCACAATCCTAGCGCTTTCCTTAGTAGCGCTCGCCTTTTCCTCAGCTGTCTTCGCCTTTTCTTGAGCAACACTAATTTTTTCTTCAGCCACTTTTTCTTTCTCCTCAACAGCCTTAAGCGAACTCTCCAACGTTGAACACTTGACTTCAAGCATCTTATATTTCTCCAACAAAGAGTCATCAACAGAGGAGCGCCTAGCCAGTTGCTGGCTCACGATTTGAAGTCTCTCACCAACCTTATAAGAAGACAACACATGAACCGAAGTTATTTACTACCTCCACAACAACAATTGCGAAAAAAGTAATAAAAAAATATCACAGTTAATTTACAGACTAACCTCAGCTAGAGTATCAGGTAAAGACAGGTTTGAGAGGATGTCAGCGATCATCCCCTCTGCCAAAACGTTCTCAGTTGGTACAATCACTTGCGAATCGATTTCATTGTTGCGCCCATTTTTTGAGGGGTGATCAGAATGCTCCAAGAGCTCAGTGACCCTATCCCTTTTGTTCTTTCTCACCTTCGGCGGATTGACATGGCGACGATTACTGGTTTACCTGCCCTCAGTTCGGTTGCTTGTAACGTAAGGGCCTGTACCGTCTGCACCCACAGACATGGTGCCAGTACCAGCAGCGTTTTCAGTCTGAGCAACATTCACTTTTTCTGATTCCTCATTGACGAGAGATATTTTTATATCACCCTTAGACATAACCATGTCTGAAACAAGGCGAACGCCATACATTAACGCGAACACACGAAAATAGAGAAAGTAACAGCTTGACAATTAGGACAAAAAAGTGTACAGATTCAACACATCAAAATAAAAGCAAACAAAAAACCTTCAGCATCAGACTCGACGTGGCGAAGATGTTCTGTATGGACGCGAAGTGTAGCCACGATCTTCGTATCCTCGGTATAGAGGACACTCGGATGGGGAAGCTTACACCTAGGAGCTTTATAGTTCCAGGATGGTACATCAGATCCAGGAACCTTTTTGGCTTTTATAAAAAAATATTTCCTACGCCAATCACCAACGTTATTAGGGAAACCGCTAACGAGTTCAACCCCGAAAAATCACAGGATAAAAAGTGAACTCGTCTTTGATTTTTTTCACCTTTCGGAGGTGATAGAAATTGCGGAACAAATCTATGGTGAAAGGAATGTTTGCATTCTCGCATACCCTAAGAAAGCCCATTATGATAGCTACGCCCTTAGGGTGAAACTGAGACAATGACATTTTATATGAGCGAAGAAGTTCAATCATATGTTCAGGAAGAGGGAAATACAGACCGAAGTTCAAATTGGCTATTTAACATGAAATATAGCCAGGAGGAGGAGTGCACACGCACTTAGTTTTTGAAGGAGAGCGAAGCTTATAATGGGATAAAAAAGGAAAATAATTCTGTCATTTACAAAGAACTGATTAGTACACTACGGATGGTGGCAGATATGACAACATGGTGGGAATCCCATCGGAGGCAGTTTCTTCCATGGGAGATTTGATACGATTAGTGGAAGACATATTGATCCTAGGGTTAGAGATAATAATTTTAGTTCAGGCAATAGGTGATAAACACAAGTTTCACACTAGGATAATTCACAGAAAGTTGGTCGGAGAAGAAGACTGAAAAAAGTTAAATACAGGCACCAGAATCGGCGGAGCTACTGTATTAATCCCAGAATAGGAAGAACATACAACAAAGAAAGGATAATAATTAAGGAAGACACTTACTCCAGAGGAAGATAACAGAGGAAGGCACACGGAAAACCTAGAAGCGTTTAGAGAAGATGAAGTCTTTGGCAAAAAAGAAAGGAAACTGAAGTGAAAAAAGAATATTTAAGAACGCAATAAAAAAGAATAGTAGAGGAAGTCAATTGGATTAGGAAGATGCAATGATGTTCTGACACAAAGCAAAACACCTTTTGCTTATAACGAGATGGCGACAGTACTTGAAAAAACGCATTGATTGAAAGTCACAATTAATTACATGTTTCAAATTCTTCATTTAAGGAGTAGAGCAAAAACAAACGTCAGGGAATCGCGAACAGGAATACCAAGCGATGAGGAGCAAACATCACTTTGCAAGGACACGACAGTAGTATTATGTGACGAATGCTCCGTACACCATCAACGTCACTTCGCACTTAATCCACTGCTGGACCATCACTTCGTTCTTATAGCCTTCATGGTTGGGGGGGGGGTTATGGTGTATATGCAGTCCATAAATCAAAAGGCCGATTGCCGTTAAACCCAGCCCAATAAGATTTCTATGGCGAGGCGGATGAATTCAACCAAGGATGAAGAGCAAGGCACACGTATACTCTTAGTCGTGCCAGGATGCGTGGACCAAGGAATACAGAGCAGGTGACGAACGTGATAACCACGAACGAAGAACGTGGAGTAGTGTTTTGCCCACGATCCCAACTCCTAGAAATCAAGGAACCATCAAACATGTAAGCCTATAAATACAGCAAACCCTGAAGGAGTTAAGGTAAGCGTTACCATTCCAAAAAAACTCCAACTCTATAGGAGATACTGACTTGATTGTCGAAGTATTTTTCCCGAAATCACTTCCAGGCCAAGTCTTGCAAGTTAAGGAGCTTCTAGAGAAGACGACAAGCACACCTGAGCAACCTACCACATCAGACACACAAAAATTTGATATTTAGAAACTACATGTTACGACGAATCTAACCATATCTCATACGATAAAATTATTGTTCATATACCTATTCAAATATGTGATCAAAATTTGACACCCTTGACCAAAAAAAATTCTGTGCAGAATAGGCGGGACGGAAGGA
The DNA here is from genome assembly GCA_037428765.1 of Rubia yunnanensis. Lineage (NCBI taxonomy): Eukaryota > Viridiplantae > Streptophyta > Magnoliopsida > Gentianales > Rubiaceae > Rubia > Rubia yunnanensis. The sequence continues at coordinate 69,243,251 of CM075063.1, forward strand.
ACATTATTCTGTCAAGCAAACACAAGGCTTTTATAGCCAAAATACAAAGCAACTTGGGAGCAAAAAACGGGAATAAACAGCAGAATCAAAACAAATCTAATCTTTCCAGAAATATAGGATTTTTGGAACTGTGACTTATTCAACAGCTGACCAAAATAAAACACAAACAGAACTCATATGATACTATCAAAAAAGAAACAGACCTTACGAATTTATATAAATTTTTGCAACAAAATTCCTCGATTCTATTCTGGCTACAAATATGACAAAAAATGGATGGCCCGATACCCAGAGCTTCAGCAATGCACAGATTTCTTTCATACGTCCGCTGGTAGGCTAACCACTCAGAGCACTCATACCTATCACGTATGCCAGCCAAATTAGTATAAAAGCATACATGGTCAAGGAAACAAATAATTAAGTAAGAATCAAGAGAACAAAAAAAGGTTATAGAGGTTATGTCTGCATTGCTGCAAAGTAATAGAAAACAGACCACACAAAAGGGGGAAATGAACCAAATATATTAATGGAGCATGAAGGAAACCATCGAAATCTCCTTGGCAAAAGAAGAAATCAAACGGTTATCTACCTTTAATGGCTCAAGAAAGCAAAAGCTGAAATATAAGTTGCTTGTGGATATAGGTTTTGTGAAGATGCATTGGATCTAAAAGGAACAGACTAAGTGTCATGTTGGCCTCCAACGATCACGAAGAGTTGGAGGAAATACCTACAACTCTTATGACAGACTACATCAGATTCTCATACTTGATGAATTTATCTTGTACTTCGGTGGAGAAAGCCAAAAGGTTGGAGCAAGTTTACCATTAGTGGACACGATCAGCAGCCTCCTCATGATTTGATGGCATCAGAATCAGAATATGATACTTCAATGCAGAAGGGAGCAGTCAACTTTGATGGTCCTCCTGGTGAATCACCTCGCCCTGTTGAACGATAAACATCGATATTATCAAAATCTCATGGGGTTCTTTCAGAAGAAACCTAACTCCTTTACTGTATACCCATGTGGAGAATGGTGAAGTTAATGAAACTTCTTTTTTTGGTTCAAAAAATTTAGTTAGTCTTTGTTATTTGGTAAAGACAAAACATAGATCCGTAATTTATACATGATTCCTAGGATCTCAGTGAAAATCGTCAAAGCCTTATATAGTATTCATTAGCTTTAGTTGAGATTAGATAAATGACTCACTAGTCGGATCAATAAATTATTGCTTCAAAGTATCTTAAAGAAAAAAGTGATGGCTGTGGTCAAAGTTCAAATTATGAGCTGCTTATTTTTTCAGATTTCTACTGACTGGTTAGTGATTCATATCTTTCTCTCTAACTCTCCATTCAATTTTTGAATATTTTTTGAGAATTGAACTTCACCAGGTTCAGTTTAGTCAATTGTCATGTAAAATCTGCAACAAATAAAATCCACACACAACCTGAACCAATAAATTTTCAGTGATAAAACCAAAGCCGAGGAATGCATAAATTTCCAGTGGAAATACTCGCTAATTACATTTCTGACACATCTTATGCTAAACTTATCACTAGGTTTTTCTTTTACTTTTCAATACTAATCTGTGAAACAGAAATTTGGATTTAGAAATAAAAAAAACCTGTTGTACAGTACAGTTGTAAACTCAAGGATTTAAGATTAGCATCGTGCGCTCCTCTCTCTATATAGGTATTGTAATGTGCATATATAATATATTAAGTATTAACATTCATGATTACCTTTCCATACCCCTAACAGCTCGCCGAACTGCAGATTGCGAAAGCTGGTAAATTGCCTTAAAATTCCTTTCAGCCATGGCTTTTTTATTGAATATTGCATCTGACAGGACCACTGCTGTTGCTCCTTCAGCAAGATATTCATCAACTGAATCTGCATCGCAAGCACTTTCCCTTTAAATTCATTATAGAATAGATAACAAAGCAAAGATAGAAGAAAAAATTATCCCAAAATTAAAGAAACAAAAACCAAGAAGTTACATTAACCATAATGAGAGCATTTTTCCTATAGTGCGACAACAAGATATAATACGCATAACACAACTGACACCATAACACTTGTTAACATAAAAATTGCCTTTGGCTGTCCATGAATGGAAGATTGTAAAGCCCAATAATTTATGTATGATCAAACTTGCTTTGACAAAAGGATGGAACTTCAAGCTATTTTTATCTAGGCTAAACAGCAGTTTTACACATTATATGTGGAGCCTACTAACTTTGTCATCCTAAAAGGCTTTAGTGTCAGTCAAATTCCCAACAAAGTTCAAACTAGTACACAAGCTACTCTGTTTACTTTCCGTAAAGTCCTTTTGGGAAGGAAAGTTCGTAAACTTGAGAATGAACTTTAAACCATGACTATTCAAAAGAAAAAATGGCAAGGCAAGCAAACAGATAAGTATAAGCATTCAGAAATACAAATTATGGAAGTATCAGTCCAAAGTGGTGAAGACGAACCTAAGTTTATACCCTGAGAAGCAACCAATGAAATTTGAGGGAAAACCTTTTTTAGGGTTGCAATGTACCGAACTCCACCCATAGCAGACACAGGGTATACCTATTGTAACAAAAGAAACAGAAACTCAGTAAAGAGAATAGAGTACTTCACCATCCATACAATGAATGTGAGTTAACATAGAGTATAGTTCAGCTTTTACAATGATCTAATGTTAGCCTTTTATAAGTTACGACTAGTATTATATCCATCCCCAATAAGTGAAATAATATAGATAAGATCGTGAGATGGTAAATTTGTGCACAATTTCTTAGTATGTTTCAATTGTGCCAATAACTGGGTTAGAACCTGGATCAACTTCTATTGTTTTCTTCTTCTTTTTTTCATTTAAAAGTTTTCTATAGCTTTCGATATTTTGGACCATCTTGATTATTTGGGTAAGGTAACTTTTACATGCACCCTAAAGCAGGTAGAAAACAGAGAATTTATCAGAAAAAAACCCAAAAATTTGAAAAGAAAATATCTATAAAACATGGTACATCTTAAGTTAAATATCAATATGATTAGTTGATTATTTATGTTTGTTTAACATACTAAACCATGATTCACACAAGTGGCTTAAATAATCTTTTGTGATGTACATCTAAAACCTAAAAATGCATACTAGAAAGTAAATACAGGCAAATTCTAGTAGTCTACAACTTCTGGCCCTCCACTAGAGATGATCCAGGTATTGCTGCTATAAAATAAGACATGCACACGCATTTAATGCAGCTTTTACAGTCAATGACTCGAAGGACTCATGAGTTGGTAGTTTATCTCGAAATATAGCCCAAGGATCTAGAAACTTTTATGGTTAGAAGAAAAATATTGATCCACTTTACTATTAAAATCAATAAGTCACAATTGATAAGAAAAGGGAGATGTAAAGACCACCAAATCAAGTTATTGAATGGGAGGTATGCGATCATCATCGATTAGTAGGTAGCAAGATCCTGATGATAGTCCATTATATATAGTTTGAAAAGATCAACCTCTAAGGCCGACAATACACTACCTTATTAGAGAGTAAATTAGACATTTTACCAGTTTAGATCAAACTTTTAATACTACCAGTTTTCAGTAGATGTGAGGTTATGTATCTTCCACTGTTCAAACTTAAAGGTAGGAAGAAAGAGATGAATCTAGAATATTAGAGGCTGTCACCAGAAATACTGCTCTTATCAAAGTTTTTAGCCTTTGTATTCAGCAAACCATCCAACCTCAGCCTCAAAGTTTCTACAACGACTTGGTATCTCTTAAGCTGTTTCTTAAACTTGATACTACTAGCACACTTCCATATTGCATAGCCATCACAGTGTTTCACCCCCATGTGAGCACATTATGGAACATGTTGGAGTTCCACCATAACAAATGGGTGAGAAGACTTTTACTGATAGGTGTCGTTTCCTATAGAGATCTACCTTGATGTTATTAAGGATCATCAAGAGGCCATCTGATTACAGAGGTTAAGACAAGATGATGGCAGGGTAGGAGGCTTCGTAAGTACACAGAGATATAATATTCCATGACCTATACATGGCATATTTTCAGTTGGGAGGGCAAAGAGGAGATGCAGCTTTTCGAGAGCTTTGGCAGAATGAGGGATTCAGGGCTCTATGGTTATACAAGATTCCATCTCTTTGACAGATTTGGGTGAAATTGAAAAGATATAGGGGTTCGTATACTGTTGAACGCTTGCAGAACTTCAGATTCTTCCAAGCACATTAACTGTCTGAGGAACTTAACTATGGTTTAGTCTAGTTGTAAAATGATAATTAGTTCATACATAAACTTGCAAGAATAAAACGCTAAAGTTCAAAATGCTTCATCGTAGTTGAAATCTTGGAAATTAATATCGTGCAGGTACTTTGAACAGTATTACTACCCAATGTATCCTTTTTACATTCCAAATCTTTTAGGTGTGACTAATAATTACATTACTCATTTACCCCATGTCAAAGTCCAAATTCATGTTTACTCTACCAAATTCCAAATTTGGAGGATCGGCATATAATAACACCTAGTCTATTTATAACAGCAACAGTTCCATAAACCGAATATGAGTGGGGGGAACAAGGTTAATGCAGAATTGCAGGTGGGCTCTTGTACCCAGACTTTAAGGGTTCTCCTAAATATGTGGTGGAGCCACGTGTAACCTGTGGCCCCACTTCGACATTTTGAAGTAGTCCTAATCATTTATGCATAGTATCACCCTACCAACATTTATACTATTTGAATATTTACCCTTCCAGACTCCAAGGCCTTAGCTCTTCCCCTGCCTACAATGTTCATTTCAACAGTTCACACTCCCTTGATTCAAGTAGATATGGCTCCAAAAGTTCACAATCAAATATTGGATTTATGGTGAATGAAATGGTGGATGAAATTGAATTTAGAAAGGAACAAATAGAATGAGTGAATGAAATTAAAGGAATCTTGGCAAAAAAAAGAAAGTGTGCCAATATTTAAAAAAAAACAACAAAAAAGGGAAAGGGTCAAATACAGTTAAGCTGAGGGAGTAATATAAACCGTTACAAACCTTGATCAAGCGAGCACCAGCATTAAATGTAGACAATACCTGCATAGTCACAACTGTTTATTAGGATCTTGACTACCTCTCTCAATCTCCTTTTCAATAAAGTAATATCATTTGTAAGATAATGAGAATTTGTTAAGGGAGGTATATAAATCTCACTGAACACACCTTGTTTACGAAATCTTATTTGGAGCAGTACAACAATTAGCATTGACAAGGTTATTGAAAACCAAATTTTGATCACATGTAGTTATTGAAACAAAGGATTCTTTTCTTACCTCTGTTGGAGTCATGGCTCCAGGTACATAGAGAGTTTTGTCGAATGAAGCATTGTCTAAAATTCCCTTCAAAAATAATTGGCACAAGAATGTAACTATGCATAGAATTCTAATTAGATCTTGACATGAAATGATGAAACACACTTCTTTATATTTGCCCATACTTTAACCATTGCAGGGCTCAAAAGAAACTTAGCTCCAATTTTAATTGCGGTTTTAGCATCTTCCACGTCTAAAACAGTTCCAACCTGCAGTAAACAAAACTAAATACTTACTCACAGTGTAACATTAAAAAAGTTTCACAGGTCCACTTTTTCTCCACGATAATATTGGACTTCCCTGAAACTCCAATTTAGCATGACAGTATTAGGGCAAAATAATATTTCTACCTACTGTAAAGTATATTCGACATAGACTGATGAAATGTGTTCAAGCATCATCAGCTATTTCATGCATTAGATTTGACACAGAGGGGTGAACACAATACATCCCAGATGCAAATCACTTCCTTAAATTCGCCATTTTCAGTATTCAAACAAGTGAAATGGAAAAAGGAAAAACACATATGCTCATGCATGTGTCCATCCTGTATGTCAAATTTGTAGAAGACTTACACCTAAAGTTTTTGTTGGATAGTACTGCACTAGCTTCTCCAGAACCTGAGAATTGGAAGAAATTTACATTAGCTGAGAATCCTAGAATAAATTGAAAAACAAACAGGCTCACCTCAAAAGCACCTGGCTTGGATAGAACTAGTTCAAGCTACAAAACATCAAAGTAAGAGTTAGGTCAAAATTTAGAAAACATCTATTTCACATGCTATTTTTAAAATTCAAGACTCACTGCCCCCAGCCCTATCATCTTTACACGGTGAAAACCATTCTAAAGAAAAGGTGTAAGAGAAATAGATCAACAGATGCGGAGATTAAAGAGATAACTTAATTTAGATCATCTACACCCGAACACACAGATATATACATGTGTACATATCCCATATGTGCCACCAAATTACATAAACAAATATGACTAATGAATCTCAAAATAAAGTCCCAGAAACTCACAAAATTCAGCTCATTTGTACCAGGCCACTACTAACAAACACCTCACAAAATACAGTCCCAGTAACTGACAAATTCTAAGTTCTTTTTTTAACCTCTCTCCATTCTCTACATGCTTTTTCCCAGAAAGATGATGTCTAATATATTTTCCATCATGGCCTAATGACACCAAAATTGCCAAAATACGATTTCCATTGTGGTAAATTACTTCTTTTTCTTCTTCTTTAGATGATTATATACTGAGGACATATCGACCAATAGGGTTTCTACTTTTTTGGACACTTTTCAAGGCAGATGGTATGCATAGTAATATAGCATCCAGTGCTACTCTGTTTGGAGTTTTTGGTACCTCAAATGCACTACCAAGGAAAATTTGTTCTCCTTCTAGCAAGAGCTTGAAGGAGGAAGGCAGAAAATAATTCAGCTTCCCTTTTGCAAAAGTAAACAAAGATCATCCCAAACAATCTTCCTTTTCATACCTAACAAACACCTCTCAACAAGATGTTTTCACCCACCATTCATATCCATACTTTACTTCAGATAGCCTGTCACCATGTGTCTTATGAATGCCCTTAAAGCTTTTTCCTAGTATAAATATTGGCGTCAAATTCTGGCTCTGTTTGGCAAGGCTTATAGGTGCTTTACTTATAAGCTAAACACCTGTTTTGTATTTGGTAAACAGTAAAAAAAATGCTTATTTAAGAAACAGAAGCTGTTTTTTGGGGAAATCAGAAGCTGGTCTCCCCCTGCTTTCAAAATAAGCCAGCTTTGCTTATAAGCACAACTCTGCCATACACACCCTCTATACCCCCATAATAATACTAAAGTTGGAACATCACCAGGAATGCATTTGGCTTTAGATGTGTTCTAACTGCTCTATAGGATGGTAAGAAAGATGAGACTGCTGATGAAATTCAATCAACAACATACAATATTACCGTAAACAGAAAATCAATCCATTAGATGGTAAACTCACAAAAGTTTCAATGTTTAGAATTGAAATGCCCTAAGATACTCTCATCATATAATGTCATCATAAGATTTTCACACAAGGACAGATTTTTTCCAACCATTCATCCTTCAAACTGAGCAGGAAATAAAAAAATCCAATGACATGTTATCATATCTTTCTAAGTACAAAAGAGGTCACCGATTTCTGCTAGAATAACAACAAGAATCGTACAACAGTGACTCCGCCATCTAAAGCAGCAGATGCAGCTTCAAATGCCAACTCTGCACTAAACAAAACAAATGGGGGCAGATCAAATCACGGCTCTTCCATATTCATAATTTTTTTCTAACAACCTCAACATGGAAAAGTCAAATCCACCCAATTAACACACAACGTCACAGTCCAGATAGCAGTACTCATCAAACATCCAAAATGTTTTAGTCCTCTCAAACTTCACATTCTTTCTAATGATTATAACTACAAATAGGGTCCAAAAGAAATGCTTGGAAGAAAATCCCATTTCCATCCCACTTGTTTCATTTCAATTTTTTAACCTGTACCATGAACTTAACAATATATTCTTTGATAGAATGATTTGCAGTGTATAATTGTATTAGTGATATCTGAATATACAAAGAGTACAATAAAGGTGTAATAAGCAAAGAACTATAATCATAATAAATTATAATCTAATCAGGAGTATGATTTGTTTGTTATGGGAATGTTTGAGGGGTTTACCTTTGGGCGCGGATGCAAGCGATGACACCAGAATCTTGAATTGCTGATAAGGCATCGCGGGAATCATTTCCAGAAAGAGGACAGTTTTTAGAAGGGTGGAAACATGGAGAGGAAAGCTTTTGTTTGGAGCATTGAGCTTTGAAAGGTAAAGAAGATACGGCTAAGTTTGGCGCAAGAAGCAGTTGATGGGAGTGCATTTTTTTTTATATTTCCAGTGAGATAAGGCTACAGCTCCACCAGTAGTAAAAGTACCTCTTCCTTCCTCCTCTGTCCACTCTATATAATTTTTTTACGCTTTTAAATAAGGTAAAATCTTGGGAAAGACCGTCTTTCCATAGGCTTATAGAAAGAGGGGTTTAATTCGAATAATAAAAGGTAAAAGGTCTTAATTGCAATATTAAAAATTTAGTATGCAACATGTAGTAGTTATAAAATTTATAACCCGGTTCATGCAACCCAAAAATTTTATCTTAATTTCTTCTAATTTACACTTTAAACTTTGGTCTTTCCATGATTTATGAAAAGACCATCTTTCAAGAGACGCACTCTTTAAATAAATATATTTAATGATAAATATATATAAATATGGATAATAATACCATATAAATATTTAATTTAAAAATTATTTATTAATAAATTTAAGAGTGCTTCTCTTAAAAGATGGTTTTTCCATAGATTTTGGAAAGACAAAGGTTTAAAGTGTAAATTAGAAGAAATGAAGATAAAATTTTCGGGTTACATGAACCGGGTTATAAATTTTATAACTACTACAGGTTGCATACTAAATTTTTAATGTTGCAATTAAGATCTTTTACCTTTTATTATTCGAATTAAACTTCATCTTTTTATAAGACTATGAAAAGATCGTCTTTCCCAAGATTTTATCTAAATTTAATTATATATTATACGATAAAAATTATTATTTATATACGTATTTAAAATTTAACATCATTTAAAAAAGAAATATTTCAGTACAGAATAGGCGTGGGAGTAGAGGAGGCATTCCCGTCACAGTTGTGGATAAAGGCCACATAATAAAGCTCCATTCTTGCCCAGAAGAAGAAGAAGAGTCCCAACTCTCACTCACTCAAGTCATCAGGACAGCATCCATGGCTTCCTCCACAGCAAGTCTCACTTTGTCCTCAGTTTCATTCCAAGAATTTAACCCCCTCATCCCCCCCAAACCTTATCCACTCTACTTCAATCCCACAAAGTCCTCTTCGCTCTTCCCTCTCCTGCTTCACTCCACTCCCAGAAGGCCCTCGTTAGGCCACTCCGATGGGCCCTTTTCCAAGTCCTCCACGGTGCTGGCTGCTGTGGCTGAGCTTGCTGAGGAGCTTCAAGAGGAAGCCGCTGATGCCCTCCCTGCCACCAAGCCTAAGAAAGGGAAAGCTGCACTCCTTCTTAAACGAGATAGAGTATGAACCTCTTTCCTGCATTTTCTGAAAAGGGCCTGCCTTTGGGCTCTTTTTCCTGTATTTCTAACATGGGTTCGAATTATGGAATTTTATTATTTTGTGATTTCATATGGCTCATCTTGTTGTACAAGTGCACCCTTCACGCTTAGCATAGTCTGGACATGTGCGTTGGACACCTTAGATGCTTCGATAAAGCGGGTAGAAAATGGAGGAACACTGAGACAAATTAAACTGGAAGTGGGAAAGTTTTGATTCATACTGTGAAGATAGACTTATATGTTAGTTAATGTAGACAATACTATGTGTCCTTACCGAAGGTGAGAGCGAGGTATCATCCATGCAACTGACACAAACAGTGGGATTAATGTTTTATTTTTGATGATGCTCTAGCGTTGGAGCTGCATATGATGCTTCTGATTGACCTGTATATGCTTATACAGTATGTGCAGTTGCCTCACCTTACTGGTTCTCCATCTTTGGTTTATCTTATTTGGTGTTTGTGGTTCTTTGTTGTTCACCAGTGGTAGTAGACCGGGGAGTTTGTAAGCGTATTTTAGGCCGGTGACATAATATTTACTCTTTTTATACTTCTAAGTAATGGCTGAAAATCCCCTGGCTTCTGAGTTCTGTCTTATTTGTTTGTTTTAAAATTTACGTATCATTTCAATTTTAACTGGGTTTTGCTCACTGGTTGAAAATTTCAGACGAGGTCCAAGAGATTCTTGGAAATACAGCAACTGAGAGAAAATAAGAAAGAGTATGATCTGGCAACAGCAATATCACTAATGAAGGAAACGTCGAAGACAAAGTTTGTAGAAACTGCAGAAGCACATTTTCGATTGAATATCGACCCAAAATATAACGATCAGCAGCTGAGAGCTACTGTATGGTTTGTCGTTTTTAGTTCTCTTTCTTTGAACACAGTGTGCATTACTCTTTGACTGATTTAACTGACTCCGTGATCTTTATGTTTTAGGTAAATTTACCCAGAGGAACTGGGCAGACCGTTAAAGTTGCAGTTCTTACTCAAGGTACTTCCCCTGGTCACATTTTCCCCCAGCCGAAGAAGAAGTTTTGTGAATTAACATGCCAAAGATGCATCACTTTGGTTTTACAGAAAGATTGAGCTTGGGGATGTCAGAAAAAGTTTAGATGTTGGATTGGCCACCTCTCTGCGTTTTTCTTTTTGAGGGCATCATTCACTGAAACAGCATTAGTTTTGGTTTATAGATAAATCTGTCAAGAGCTTAGGCATTTCTAGCTGGTTCGTTTCGCACTTAATCACAATGCTTTAGAATTCAATACCCCAGTCACACCATAGGCAAAAGACATTTCTTTTTTCTTTCAGCATGGGCATGGGTGGGGGATATATGTGGACGAGGAAATAATGCCTTATCAACTTGAAATTTATACTACTTAGGCAGAAGATTCTCTCTTTAAACTTGTTATTACAATCTCTCTATGGTGCTTCAACGGAATAGACTTATTTGTCTAATAAAACTGATTGAGGAAACAAAGCCATTCAGATCCAGATTTTATTTGAGAGGGGAAGAACTGTTTACATTTTGTTTATTTATCCGTTATGCTTGTTTCATGTATTATGAAGTCTACACACATATCAAACCATTGTATATCTGAAGTAGGTTACTGTACCATCTACACTCATTTAATACAGCTGAATTTCTTCAGGTGAAAAGTTCGATGAAGCAAAAAATGCAGGCGCTGAAATTGTTGGTGGGGAGGACTTGATAGAACAGATAAAAGGAGGATTTATGGATTTTGACAAGTTAATTGCAACACCAGATATGATGCCTAAGGTTTTTGCTCTACATTGCTTTACTTGATAATATATGCATGTATATTACACAAAAGAGGGTACAGTCAAGTATGAGAATCCAGTTCTCTCTCTGTGTCTCTCTCGCTTTCTTCTCCTTATTATGAGCTACTGGAAAGATTTCTTGTTCGGTCTTGCCCGGTTCTCCAAGTTCTTGGGTTTGACTTGTGCATACTTAGAGACCTATTATGAGTTTTCTTCCCGAACCCTTTTATGTGATGGGTGTTTGTTCTTATCCCTTCGCTGCAGGTTGCCAGTCTTGGAAGAATTCTCGGTCCCCGAGGATTGATGCCAAATCCAAAAGCTGGAACTGTGACTACAAACATACCTCAGGTAAAATGGTTGGCTTTATCAAGTATATCTGGTTGACGAAGATCTGAACTCTTTGGGTCCTACTTCAGTTGGGTCATCTAACTACATTTTTAGAGGTTCAAGCGAATGCAACTTCAAAAAATTTTGAGAAATTTAAAATGAAAATAGCTTAAATGAAGAACTGAAAAAGTTCTGTAGCAGGCTTCTTTTGACTATAACCAATGAAAATTACTTGAGTGGTTTGTAGATGGAACTACCGTTCTCTCTTTTTTCTGTCACGCAAATGATCTAATTCTTCAGTGACTTCAACTGTTTGTATTTCAGGCAATCGGGGAATTCAAGAAAGGGAAAGTTGAATACCGAGCAGATAAAACTGGGATAGTTCACTTGCCTTTTGGAAAAATGAATTTTTCAGAGGAGGATCTCATCGAGAACTTTCTTGCTGCCGTGGTATACATATTTGCTATTCTCTTCTACTGTTTTTCTTTTATTTTACTTTCCAATTCCACCATGTTTCTAGTAAGTAGTACCAAATCCCCTTTGACATACCTTAAAATGTTACAGAAATCAGTGGAAGCAAACAAACCATCTGGTGCTAAGGGAGTCTACTGGAAGAGTGCTTTCATATGTTCATCAATGGGACCTTCTATTCGGTTAAATGTTAGAGAGATGCTAGATTACAAGCCTCCATCCAAGGTATAATGAACAAACCATACCTGTAAATTGTATCTTCTAAAATCTATCAGCTGTTGGGCACTTAGGTGGGGTTCAGTTTCATAGACGGGGACGATATGAGGGACGATATGATATAAGGTAGCATGCAAATCTAAGTTTCTCTGAGGGTCTTGAATTTTGTGGAAATTGTTCAAAGAAGCTAATGGTTTGTGTCCTAACCGTGGATTACGCTTGTAATGATTCCATAGTGTTTTTTTTTGAAAGGATGATTCCATAGTTGAAACCATTATTAGTACAGTTTTATGCTGCTTGATGTGGCAATAATTCATGTTTTTACTCTTTATCTATTAAGTAGTGCAAGTTTTTCCTTAGCTTGATGTCAAGAATGTCTTTCCCAATGGTGTTCTTGATGATCCAGTCAACATGGCACAACCTGTTGGATATAAGGATCCCTCTAGCCTTGATTATGTTCGTTGCTTGCGCAAAGCCATCTATGGGCTTAAGTAGGCACCTTGAGCTTCCAGTGGTTAAGTAGTTATCTTCGATAGCTTGGGTTTCCTTACAGAACCCTTGATACCTCTTTGTTCGTGTTCTCTTAAGGAACTACATTGTCGTATCTCCTGGTTTATGTCGATGACATTATCCTCACAGGTAATGACTTTTCCGCATTCATCATTAATTACTTGCATGTATCATGAGTTCGCTACTAAGGATCTGGGCTCCTTGCACTATTTTCTCGGTCTGGAAGTTGAGTCTAATTCCGATAGCTTCTTTTTAGAGCAAGCCAAGTATGCTTGTGATATTCTTCTCCGTGCTAGGATGATTTATCCTGTTCTTGTCACTACTTTTGTTCTGCAGTATCAGTTTCATTGTGATTTTAGTGGGAAGTTTGCCAATCCCACTCTTTATCGCTCCTTGGTCGGCGCTCTCTAGTATCTTACGATCACTACAACAGACCTCCCATTTGCAGTTAACTATGTCAGCTAGTATCTTCAGGATCCTCGTGATGATCATTTTGCATGTGTCATTCACATTCTTCTCCATGTTCGCGGTACTCTGCACTTTGGTCTCTCCTTTCGGTTTGCATACTCCTCTGAGGTTTCAAGATATTGCGATGTTGACTGGGTGTGGTCTTGAGACTCAAAAATCCACACATGGCTCTAGATCTTTTGTTACACTTGAAGGTCCACATATGACTCAGAGTGTTGATGAACTCTTGACTACATATGTCACCTGCATCAACTGCGAAAGCAGGTGGAAATAATGATCCATCCTACTCTACTCACATAATGACATTCTAATTTCTATTGAATACTACTACTACTACTACTAAATTCTATTGAATATTGATGCGTCTGGAATCCGATCGAGCAACGTCTCTAAGTCATTGGTTGTGATCTGCAAGAAACAAGCCTTTGGAGTTTCGATGCCTAAATTAGTAATGGCTTATGGAAATAATTCAGAATGAATGTCAATGATCAGCGTACCTCTATATTTATAAGCTAAAACCCTAACAGTTAGGAAGTGTAACCGAAATACTAAAATCCCACGTCATTCTCTCCTTGTTGTTGCCTTTGATTAAATCATATGGGTTCAAACGGTCCTCACAAGCCTGTTTCCACTTGCCTAATGGGCCGCGGTCCAACAACAGGGAAGAGTATCATCAAAAGCCCCAAAAAACTCAAGGCATGATATTATGTTTGAATATTTGGAATATTGTAATTTCAAATATATCATCATCTTGGGAATGCCTTAGTTTTCTCAATCACAAATGATTACATTTGGGTACTAAAAAATTTGCAACTTTAAATACATTGATATCATGGAATGCCTTAGCATTCTCAAAATAAGTAATCCTTTTTACTGAATGTGTAAGGGCGTGCATGAAACGTGTGGAAAATAACTATGTGGGAAACTCTTTAACGCATGGGAGTTATTAATTGTATTTCTCCCACGTTATCACGTCTTTTCAGATTCCCCCTCTTTTTGAGGTAATCATTACCCTTTTTCGGTAACTTCAACCCCCCCATTATTCCTTTAAAATTGTTTCTTTCGGTCTTCTGACTTTTATTTTGAAAGTATTTAAAGCGAGCTCCTCAAGACACTTCCATCTTCAGTACTCCCCATCTTTTCAAATCCTTACTAGTAAGTTCTTTTTCTTTGCTTTCTCTTCAATTCAATGACTTTCTCGTCTTCAAGCCCCTATGAGAAATATAGGAATTTAGAATCAGGTATGGAAGAAAATTCCAGCATGGGGGGTTTATGTTCCGAGCATTCTGGTGAGGAGAACTCTGCCCCATCATCGAAGAGAAATGTTACGGGGAACAGTGAGCCTGAGGGTAGTGAATATTTCCTAGATACGGATAACCTTCCTGGGGAAGGACCCTCTAAGAGGATTTCATCACACCCAAAACCCGGGAAAGGCAAGGGTATATTGAGACCTTACAAATCTAGAGGCGCTGAACTTGAGGAAGCCCCTTCGACGATCCCTCAAAGGAGGAAATTATTAGCTAAGAAGCACAAGGGAAACAAAGATCCCGCAACAAGCAATGATGAGTATTTAGTAGAGTCGGAGGTTGCAAAATGTTTTTTTAACTCTCCCCCAGCAACATGTACCAGACAACGCTAAGTTAAAACCTCTCGAAGAGGATGAGTCTCCAACCACACTGCTAGTCGAGAGGTCCATAGTGTTCCATTGACACTATAGGAACGGGTTATGCTTTCCTTTCCCTCATCTTTTCTCAAGACTTTTAAGAGTATTTGATGCCATTCCAGCCCTATTTCATCCTAATGTCGTGGTCATCATTATGGATTTCATGACCATATGCAAATAGATTAACATCACACCTCGGTATGAACTACTTCGAGCTTCATACTTCATATTGGTGTGTAGGGATGTGACTTCTCCAGTAGGCATGCTGGAAAAAGAATAATCATTCCCCCTTTGAACACCGTGGGTTGGCGGGATAGGGCTTATACGTTTGATTTCATTTGTCTGTATAGAGTACCTCGATGGAATACCCATGTTAAAGAAGACTCGAATAAGGAATATTCAATCCCAGTTGCACTTCAGGGTGAACTGACTCACCTTCAGCAAATGGATGCCTTAAATGTAAACATAGTCTATCACCGAAACATTAAAGAGGAAGAAGGATTAGAATGTCCTGTCGATATATACGAGGATATATATCGTTTTGTATCCTAGGAAAACTTTAAGCGCTTGGCCCAGGGGTATTTTGACCCAAATGCCAAACCTAAAACTAGGAAAAGGGATCGAGAAGCTAGAGAAAATGTACCCCATGTACCCTTACAACTCTTATGTAACCCCCGTCGATAACCTTGTCATTTAGGATCTTCCAAAGATACCTTAGTATAGTTTCTGAGCCTAATAAATATAGGAAATTTTATTTTCTGACCTTATTTTACTTGTTTTTTTACCATTTTCCAGTGAACATCCTAAAAGCTTTGAAGGCTGACCCACCTCCATTCATGGTCGCTAATAAACGATCCTTTTCACGGGAGATCTACACTAACCCGAGTGGAGGGCTTAGTGATGTCAAAGATATCCTTCTCCCATCCTTACTACTATGCTACCTATAGGGTAGATAGTGGCTAGCCCAGGTTTGTCCACAGAGATGTTTGGTGTCCAAAAGGCAACTACACATAGCCATGTACGGGTCATCAATCCGCCGTGTGTTAAGAACAACTAAATATTGCAAAACAGGTTTTTGGGGGTCTTTCAATTAACAACTACAAACATATGAGATCACACAAGAAAAAACTATATAAACTAGCACTTGGGGAGTATTTGCGTAACATGATCGATGAATGGCTTTTATCCTTGATTCATGCACATATAAACATATAACCTTATCTTATGCCTTTGTCACATAGTGTGGAGATAACCATATATTTCCCTTTGTCTGTCACATAAATGTACTTACCACCAATATATGCATATCTCACCATCTCCATAATTAGGAATGCGCTCTAGTCCAGGGACACTGCAGACCATCCCCACCATCTCACTTCCAATGCTAACTCCCCTGCTTCGATGAATGAAACCCGCCTAAAAGCGCAATGCCGTCGATGAGGCAAAGGACGCCTGTGCCAACGGAACCCGCCCAATAGGCTTATATTTATAGTATTAGGGAAATGGGCCTAGAAAAATGACCAAAATATCCCTAAAAATCGTAGCAGCCACAATTGGCACAGGATGGCTCGTACAACACAAGGAGTGCTAATCGTCGCTGGAGCGGGCACGCGGCTTGTCACGACCGTGTCGGGTGCCTCTGGCATGACCCATGCTAATTGGCACGGTAGTGCTGGGCATCCTTGGCATGGCTGTCCTCTGCCCTATCGACGCCATCATCCACTACATCGATGTCGTGCCGCTTATCCTCGCTGGCTGCGCCACTCCACTAGATGCGCTTCTCAAGCCTTTCTCGGCACTGCCCTCCACTTTCCCACCACGTCCTCGTCACCACCAATTCACGAATATAGTTATTGATGAATGTTATTTCATGTTGGTAATATTGTGTAAAGTATACATTAATTTAATGTTAATTTGATTTGATTATTACTTTGTATAATGTTTTTCGATTTGTGTAAACTATGATTCTACTAGATTTTAGGCTTTTTGCTTGCCAGAAAACTTCATTCCATCATTAACTACCGGAAGCAGAACCAATGTCGGTTTCGTGTTTGGTAGTTTTTTTAAAATTCCGTAAATGCAAGTCGCCCCAGTTTTGCTCCAACATTGTTTTGCTGTGATTCGATGAATTTTGAGCGACATTACACAACTTTTGGCCAGTCACACTTTTTACCTCAATTATTTTTTGAAAAGCTGTGGTAAAAAAATACTTTTTACCTCGATTTTCAACCGAGGTAAAAAGTACTCCCTCCTTCCCACTCTAAATTGCTTATTTACTTTTTGAGAGTCAAAATTTACAAACTTTATATATAATAAATATATCATGTGAGATATTATTAGATTTTTCTTAGTATCTATTTTCTAAATATCAATTTTTATGCGACATTATTATATGTAACTAGAGATATTTTCAGTCAAACATGCTCATTGAAGACCATGAAAAATCAAATAAGTAATTTTGAGTGGGACGGAGGGAGTATAATTTTTACTACACCCACATTTACCTCGGTTTTTAGGGCTAAAAACCGAGGTAAAAACCCCGGTAGAACAGAGGTAATAGGTGCTATTTCTTGTAGTGTTGGTATGATCGGTTGGATAGATTACTTTAGCTTCTTTGGGGTAGAGTGAGAGTTGTGAGATTTTTACATTTTTAGGGGAACTAGGGGAACTAGGGTACTTTAGGAATAAGGTTGAATGTATTGGTCAACTTATCCTTACATGCTACTTTCCTCTTAGATCTTTGCTCGTTTTTGTTTACTCGAGGACGAGTAAAGGTTTAAGTGTGGGGGAATTAATCTGCACCTAAAAGCATACGTTAACTAATGCTTTTGGCATATTTGTTATTATGATTTGGTTGGTTAATTGCTAGTTTTAGTTAGGTTTACATTACAAAGGGTTTGGATGACCGTTGTTGGTTTTCTTATCTAAATGCCTAGTTTTGTAGACTTTATTGGATCTATTGGACATTGTGTCCTCACAAGTGCCTAGAGATTCTCTTGTGAGCTTATTAGTAGGTTGCTCGTGAGTACTCTGGCATAGTTTTGTAGAAGGTCATCTGCAAGGGTTGTAGTAGATAGTAGAAGGTCATTCACAAGGATGGTGGTATATAGAAGGTCACGAGTCAAAATGTGTTAGTAGATGGATCAAGCCAAGAAGAAGAAGGGAGTTGAAGTCCAATACTCGAAGAACAGGAACAACTGTGTGATTCTACATGGGTGGTGCTAGCCAAAACGATGGTGCCAAAAGACCTTGGCACATGCCACTTTGTTCTACACAGCCCATGCCATAGAAGCTGCCTCATGCGACTAAGTATAGGCACGTGCCATGCTATTTTACATGGCCTGTGCCACTCGAGTTCAACATTCGAAGACCAGCCCACATGGTGGGAAGATTTACATGCTCGCATCATCAGTTTGCTCAGAAATTGACTTCCAGCCAACGGCTCGCAAGGATAAACACGGCCTGCGCCGTTCAAAAGAGGAAATCATGCATCCGCCTAGTGGCCCGTGAAGATCTACACGGCCAGTGCCGTTGAAATGCTTAGGAAGGAGTTCCTAATTGGTTGCTCATGATGAATGGCACAATTGCACGCTCAGGATGGCCGAGACAAGCGCCCAGCTGACAGCCCATGTTGAATTACACGGGTCGTGCCAACACAAGCCATGTGCTATAGCACGCCCTGTGCCATAATGGATACTAGGGTTTCACTTACTCATTTTTTTTTACATTTTTCAAGGCCCAATTTCCTACTACCGTATATAGGAGCCTATGTCTACTAGGGTTTAAAAAAGCTTTCATTATTTTCATTATCCTAGTTTTTCCTAAGAGTAGGTAGAGATAGAAAGGGACTAACCTTTCTCTCCTGTTTATTTCTCCTTATTTTTGCCCAAGGGCATTGAATCCAATGAAATATTTGGGTTCAATTCTTAGGGAGTAGTGATTTAGCTTGGGGGTCTATATTTGTATTCATGACTTGGTAGTTAATTTGTGAGATTCTAAGATCTCCCTATCCTTTATGCTTATGAACATTGTATTGACTTGTGCTTTACATTTTTGTTAATTGCATTATTATTACACCGTATTGGCATACACCTTAGTATACTTTCATGTTAGCACACTTATTAATATCCCCTGGGGAGTGAAACCTAGATGCAATAGGTGGAGTGATATTCCGAGACCGTATGGGTGTATGCATATGGGTTGCCTATCTCTTTGCCTCTGTAGGCCTAGGGAGAAGCATTTGTAGTGGAGTGCTCCAGACGTAATCTTAAAGGGAAGAATAAGACTTGCACAGCGACGGGGACATTATTGCACTTCCCTAATTACGGAGGTGGTGTCGATAGAAGAATACATGCGCACCCTTGTGTGACAGATAAAGGGTAGTGTTAACTATTGACCACACTGTGTGGCATAAGTATTATGATAGGTTTATGTGTCTTGTATGTAATTCAATCTAGGATCGAAATATAATACTGGTCATGTAACGTAAATATTCCCCAAGTGCTAGCTATATATATTTTTACTTCCTTGTTCTTGCATGCTTGTAGTTGTTAGATAAAACCCCCCCAAAAACCTGTTTTGCAACATTAGCTATTCCTGACAGATAATCGATTGACGACCCAATTGCAACTTTGTATAGTTGACCTTTAAATTCCTAGCATCTCTGTGGACGACCCTGGTCTTGCCACTATCTACCCACTTAGGTAGTTTAGTAGTAACAACGGGAGCAACAAAAAAAATATTTATCTTTGATTCCTAGCATTCCATGGGTTAATTGATACCTAATTAACGACCCTGCAGAGTGCGGATCACCTACCCTACTTGATGAGCAGGATAGATCCCCTTCACAAGTTTGTGGGGCTGTTGGGTTTGGAATGGAGGTGGTGCAGTGTTGAATGGGTGATCATTCTTTCATGTTCTCCTACCTAGCTCAATAAGTGTGGTAGTTTCTAAGGGTCTCTTTGCTCCTTGGAAGTTTGCGGTCCTTGTGGAGAAATCTCTCCAGAAGGATTCATCTTCAAAAGCCATTACAGCCTTCTTGGCAACTACTTCTAGAGATTTAAGTAGCTATACGTATAGGTAATATGTTTGCAAATAATTATTTGCAATCCTTACTAAGGGGGGTTTCCTACATTGAGTAGAGAATTTGTTGTAATCCTTAGTTTGGTATGAATTTAAGATTCTGTTTAGTAAAGTATTAACCAATTATATTATAAGCTTTATTATTTTCTTTATGGTCATTATGGTCGGACGACACTACGCTATATTTCCTTTTATTAACTTTGGAAGTGTTATTTTTCTTAAAAAGCAGCAGGTAGTAGTAACCCTTTATTGGTATTAGTCAAAATGTTTCTTGATTAATGAAACCTTTAAGTTTACAATATGAACTAAATGAGTATATCGAGTATTCCTTATTGGGGGTTCGTGACCCGCCTCCACTCGGGGCCGTTAGTAGCTAACCCGAACGAAAGCTTGTGATCAAACAAACAAATAGAATGAATAAGCGATGATCAAAGTTAAATTTTATATTCTACTCCCAAACTTACTACTAAGCTACCTATGGGGTAGTTAGTGGCAAGACCATGTTTGTCCACAGGGATGTTAGATGTCTAACTGTCAACTAAACACAACCACGTGCGAGTTGTCAAGCCGTCCGATTGCTAGGAATAACTAAATATTGAAAAATATGTTTTTGGGAGCTATTCAATTTACAACTACAAACATATGAGATCACACGAGGTTAAACTGTATAAACAAGAACTTGGGGGTATTTGCGTAACATCATTGATAAATGGCTTCTATCCTCAATTCATTCATATATAAACATACAAATCTATCTTATGCCTATGTCACACAATGTAGAGATAGCCATGTATTTCCCCTGTCTGTCACACGTGGTACATACCACAATATAGTATCTCATTGTCTTCATAATTAGGGATGCACTCTAGTCCAGTGACACCACAGATCATCCCCTTCATCTCACTCCCAATGCTAATGCACCCCTGCTTAGAGGAATACAAAGCCCGCCTAAAAGGGCAATGCCTCGCGTTGGTCACAACTGTTAGATATGAAAGTGAGGGCATTACTTTCCGGACACTCCACTGTGAATCTCAATCCCTAGGCCTAAAGAGGCAAAGGAAAAGACACTTTGTGATGACTCTAAAGTCGGAACAATTCTAGTTGCTACGAACAATCGTGCTAAACTATCAGGGTAATCCAAGGGATTCCCCTCACCAGAATTTGCCTAATCGACCACCCAACATGTGATTTCTCACACAACTAGCCAACTTAGAATCATGGTTTAAGAAATAGAAGAATATTCTCTCAGGGGAATATTAATGCACTCATATTCCTGGTGTTCTTAACATGCTCCACAATTCTAACACTCCCAAGATATTAATGAAGCCTAGCACGATATTACACTACCATACATGTATGGATGGATCATAATAATGACATGACATAAATCTCACAATAGTGGAAAGCATAAGCTCAAGCACAAATATTCATAGGACATAAAGATAGGAGAATCTACAAATATCAAAAAGCCACAATCAATTCATGAATAAAAATACTACCCAGCTAGATTAACTACTCCCTAAGCATTGAACCCAAGTATTTCATTAGATTCAATGCCTTTGGTCAAAGGGAAAATAAAGAGATGAAAAGAAAAGATTCTAGAGAAAAGGAAGAGCTCCTTTCTCTCTCTAAAGTATTGTTAAAGTCTAGAAATAAGCATTAACTTTAGAAAATAAGATGAAGACAAGAAAAGAAAAGAGAAGGAAAAGAGAAGAAGTACTCCAGAGACAAAGAGAACTATCATATTCCTTCTACCTACCAAGAGAGAAAGAAAATCTAAAATATACCTACTTAGTTCACCCTAGAAGAATAAAGGCTCCTATATATAGAAGTAGGGAATTGGACCTTGAAAAGGCCAAAAAAACCTAGCAGACGCAATTGACACGGGCTATGCAAAATGGCATGGGTCGTGCAGCCTGTTAGCCTCGTGTTGACACGGGCGGTGTGTCCTGGTGTGGTCCGTGCTGACATGGTTAGGTCTGTTCTGGGTGCCTCTGGCACAGTCTGTGCCGGCTGAAATGGGCCGCCAGCTGGTGCTCCATTTTGAACTTTTGAATCGTACGCCTCGTGTTGTTTGGTGTGGGCTATCAGCTGGAAGCACTTCTTGATTAGTTGAACGACGTGGGCTGTGTCATTCTTTGCACATCGTGGGCTGGTCTTTGCATTTTTGGAGTTGAAACAAAATAGACCATGTAAAACAGCACAGTTTGTGTCCATACTTACCTTCACATAGGATAAGGGCGTCACGGGACGTTTTGCACTAAATGGCACGTACTAAGGGGCTATGGCATGGCCCAAATGGCTCCTGCTGGCCAAAACGGTCCATGATGGGTGGAATGGTCCGTGTTGATGCCTCCTAGCATGGCAGTGTTCTGGTCGGTCCGTGCTGGAGATTTTGGCACGAGGCTGGCCAGTTCTTCTCCTTCCAAAATTTGTTTACACCGCTACAAATTAACCGCTAATATGTTTTGAGAGATCTTGTAGTCGATTTTAAAGTGCTTGAGAAGACGAATCCAATGGTACCACTCATATGCGCCGATTCTTCTTGAATCATGCCCAGAAACTTTGTACAACTCTCGGATCTTAATTCCTCCGCTTCTTTGTCTTCCTTCTTTGACCCTTCTATATTCTACCACATTTTCACTCGTGGCCTTTAGTCTTCTACCATCCTTGTGGATTCCCTTCTATATTCTACCACATTTTCACTCGTGGCCTTTAGTCTTCTACCATCCTTGTGGATTCTCTTCTAATATCTACTACTACCCTTGCAAGTGACCCTCTACAAATGGCGACAAAATACTCACGAGCAACCTACTAGTAAGATAAAAAAGAAAGATCTAGGTGCCCGTGAATATTATGTATCCATTAGTTTCAACTAAGTCTACAAAACTCGCGATTTAAATAAGAAAACCAACAATGGTCATCTAAACCTTTTGTCGTGTAAACCTAACTAAACTAGCAATCAATCAAGTAAAACATAGTAACAATAGTGTCGAAATCATTGATTAACGCATGCAATACGATGTAAATCAGTTAACGGGTGGTATAAACTACGACCCTCAAACTGACAAACCATCACTACGTTATTCCTAGAGACGTATCCTATTGGAAGTGTACAAATTTATAATAATATCATGTAGTTAGTTATTTTTCTACTACCATCTAATTAATTAGCATTTTATTCTAAGGTTTCGTTTGATAGGGGAGCAACTGTCGTTATGCTTATTAATCGGTCCTTACTAATTCAATGATAATTCATTCGGTGTTTCCTGTGGCCGGGTCTTTATATGTGCTTCTCTTTTACGTTGCTTCGAACTATGTGTGTGTTTGGGAGGTCGTCGCCGTACTTCTCAAAGTTAAATTGTAAGACCTAAATACTTCCTATCTAAAACTAAGTAGATAATGACAAGTCGGGGTCGTCCACGAAGAAGAGGAATTTTCTTAAGCTTTTAAACATATAAGGTTGATATTATGCTAGAAGTAATATATATATATATATATATATATATATATATATATATATATATATATATATATATAAGCAAGTAATGGGAGGTTTTGGTTGGTTGGTTTTCCTATGTTATGAAATTAAAAAACAAGCTAACTAACAAATCCAAGTAACTATGCTAATCATGCAACAACTAAGAAAAGGGGGGTAAAAACTATAAAAGACAAAGCCTTGGGGGCAATTGATTTTCACTTCCAAACCTCTTATCTATCATTGAATCTACAATCTATTCACTACTTTCACTACTTGTTGTTAAGATAAATCTTCTATCCTTCTTAGATAGTAGTTTGTAAGAGTGAATTCGACATCTCTTGTCAAACCTCACCAATGACTCCCTTAGTCGAATCACGACTAAAAGTATCCCATTGATGGCATGGAGCACGAAGAATCAACAAGTTTGGCAACACTTATAAACACTACACCATGTCTAAGCATTTAACCAATTCATGCATTTATACAAGATTAGTCAAGAACGTTCAACGCTCATAGACCTATCCTATTTTCTACAATAAATAAACAAGATAAAGAGTTCAACATTATCACATTCATCTAGCAATTATCAACACATCAACATCATTTAGAAGCTCTAACTCATGCTCTTGGATTCCATATTAAATGAGGGGAGAATTAGCCACTTTCTCCCAACCCTAACAAGTAATCATACAAGCAATTCATATACTCAAACTTCCAACAACATTAGTGCCATTAACAATTCACATTCAAACCTCAATAAATGGAAAATAGCAAAAGTAATATATAGATAGATATGATTCTCAAGAAATTAGCAAGGAGGTCTCAATCAATTACTCCCAAGATTAAACTAACCTAGATAAGGAAAAGACATGATTAACCTACAAATACTAAGAAACGAAAGAAAGGAAAAACTAGGGTCTTGAACCCAGAAAATCGCAGAAAAAGAAGAGTGTGTTAGAGGAGAGGATAAGATTTAGTATTTATAGTACAAAAAAGTAAGAAAGGTTCAAGCTACCCGTCCATCGGGGCTCGCAACCAATTCATCGCGAGTTGTGACCGAGCCAAGTTTCAGCATCTTGATTTCTTTCTTCTTTTTGTTTCATGTCCTCCTCTTCACTTCACTTATTTTCAATTCTTCAAGTTCTCAAAAGCTCAAATGCAAGTATTCAAATCTTAAAATCTTCAAAGGTATTCTTCAAAGTCTTCAAACAAATTTCCTAGTCACACAAAATCCTCTAGAAAAGTAATAAAAGCGTAAAAGTCGCTTTAAACTCTCCTTAAAGAATTTCAAGGAAAAATGCCACATCTAAAGCACAAAAGTGTAAAAAGGTGAATGCTAAAAGTTCTAGTATAATCATATAAAATGGGCACATCAATATTTTTAACAAGAATAAATTGTAACAGGCAAACAAGAATAATTATTCTTAACAAGAATAATTACTAAGCCTTTTATTCTATGGCTTTGTTTGCTAGGGGAGCAACTACCGTTATGCTTACTAATTTGATCCTTACTAATTCAATGCTAATTCATTCGGTATTTTCCTGTGGTCGGGTCTCTATATGTGTTTTTGTTCCACGTTGCTTTGATCGACATGTGTATTCTTAACAAGAATAAGTTGTAACAGGAAAACATATCTTCACTGGGAGTGATATGTCTATTTCATGTGCAAATTTAGTACTGTTTTGGGTCACTTTTGTGCTCTTTTATTATCAAGAGCTTGTGTTTGACCTTGAAATTCTCTTAGGAGGGGTAAGAGCAACTTTACGCTCTTTTACCTCTTCTAAGTGGATTTTGCGTGACAAAGGAAGAACATGAAGACTTGAAGATCAGAGGCCATCGAAGATCATTTTTGAAGACTTGCTTCGAAGACACGAAACCTTGAAGACCAGAGGCCATTGAAGACCATTTTTTGAAGACCTTGAATACTTAAAAAATGAGAGGAATCAATGTGAAGATAAGTGTTTACCACAACAACAAGAAAAGAAAACAGGGTTAAATTCTGGCACTCGTCGCGAGTCGTGACAAACCCGTCGCGAGTCGCGACCTACGGGTGGCCAGAATCTAACCTTATCCTTTTTGTACTATAAATAGCACTATCTTTCCTCTCATTCACATCTTCTTCTTCTGCATTTTTGATACTATTCTTAATCCTATTTTTCTTCCATTTTCATCTTTGAATTCTTTTGTATTATGTTTGGTTGTTTAGCATTAATTAGTATGAACTCTTGTAACTAAATCTAGTTCTTGGGAGCAATTGACTAAGGCTTCCAAGCCCATGTCTTAAGAACAATTTGTAGCCTATTTAATACTCTTACTATTATGCATTTATGGAGCATTGAATGTGTTTGTTAATGTCATTAATGTTACTGAAAGCTTGAGTGTATGAAGTACTTGTATGATATACTTGTTAGAGTTTGGGGAAATGGGTTGATTTCCTCTTTTCTTGATAGGAATCCAAGAGTATGATTTAGAGCTTTTGATTATGTTAATAGATTGATAATTGCTAGATGAATATGATAATGTTGAACTCGTTGTCATGTTTGTTGCTTGTAGCAAATGAGAGAAGTCTATGAATGTCGATTGTTCTTGACTGATCTTGTGTAAATGCATGAATTGGTTAAATGCTTAGACGCGGTGTAGTGTTTATAAGTGTTGTCAAGCTTGTTGATTCTTCATGCTAAATGCCATCAATGAGATACTTTTAATCGTGTTTTGACTACGGGAGTTATTGGTGAGGTTTGACAAGAGATGTCAAATTCACTCTTGCAAACTACTATCTAAGAAGGATAGAAGTTTAGTCTTCACAGCGAGTAGTGAAAGTAGTAAATAGGTTGCATGTTCAATGATCGATAAGAGGCTTTGAAGTGGAAGTCAATTGTGTCCAAGGTTCCGTTAATTGTTGTTTTCATCGTATCTTTAGCTGTATTGCATGATTAGCATAATTCTCTTGCTTTGCTAGTTGTTGTATTTCAAAATGATAACTTAGGATAAAAAACCAACCAAAACCCCCCCGTTCTTTACATGCTTTTATATGTATCTATGTATGTATATGCCTAGTTTGTTCCCTCCTATATATGTTGAAAGACTTGAAAAGATCCCTCTTTTCGTGGACGACCCCGACTTTCCATTATCTAATTAATTGTAGATAGGAATCATTAGGGCTTAAAAGTATTAACTTTGAGAGGTACGGCAATGACCTCTCAAATTCTGACGCCGCTGCTGGGAAGGATGCATTTATTTTTAAGTGTTTGGGCATATTATGTATGATTATATGCTATTTGTAAATATTTGTTAGTTTGCTTTTATTTTTATTTCTTAGTTGATTTACCATTTTCACTTGGCTTGGAGATGTATTTTTCGAGTTTTTGGTGTATGGTTCGTATGCGATCCTTTTCACAAGAACCCCTACACCACAACCCCGAGTTAGAGTTGAATTTGAGATGGGCTAGGAGGCTTTCTTTGGAAAGTGTGACTAACACCCCTCCTAGTGACCATTTTGTGGATACCTCTCCCTCTATGGAACATCAACTGGAGCACGAAGATAAGCATCCGGGAGGGGGACCTCAACATCCTCCTCTCCAAGGGCGAGCTCCTCATCTCCACCAAAGGGAGATTCCTTTGTGGCAAGCTTTGTTAAGAGACATCATGGCCCCCAACCTCGATCAACAACCAATGTGCATTGAGTATCCCGTGGTTGGACCGAACATGCACTTTGAGCTAAAGACCGGGTTCATTAACATGCTACCCATCCTCCTTAGTAGGCAATGAGAGAATGCCAACAAACACCTCACCGAATTTCACTTCTTGTGTGGTGGTACGGTCCCCCATAGAGTGGATGAATATTTCTATAAGTTGAAGGCATTCCCGTTCACACTAAGGGATAGTGCAAGAGATTGGCTCCACTACCTACCGCCCAAGAGCATCAAGAGTTGGCTCGATATGAAAATGAAGTTTCTAGCCAAATACTTCCTGGCATCTAGATCTGTCACCTTGAAGAAGGACATAAGAAACATCCTCCAATGGCATGAAGAATCTCTCTTCGACTATTAGGAGAGGTTCAAGAAGCTTCTTGCAAGTTTCCTTTATCACGGTTATTCGAAGGGGGATTTGGTTTATTACTTCTACAATGGCTTTATTGATGAAGATCAAAGGTTGGTAAGAAGTTCTTGTGGTGGTACCCTTGGGAATAAAACTTCCTTCGAGGCTATGCAAATTGTATGAGGAGCTAGCGGAAGAATCCAGAAACTTTAGCTCAAGGGCCGATTTGAGAAGGAGAAATCCAATGCCCGCAACTGACTCTTCAAATAGTGGAAAGCTCAAGGATCAAGTCTTGGCCCTTGCATCCATGGTGAAATCTTTGATGACAAAGTCCAAAGATGCGTCACATGTTAAATCATGGGAAATTTGTTACTTGGCACATCTTACGGACACTTGCCGTACTTTGTAAGAGGACTATGTTGAAGAGCTGAGTGCCATGAGATATCAAGGAAATCAAGGCTACCAAGGCAACCAAGGCAACTAAGGATATCAAGGTGGGCAAGGCTACCAAGGTCACCAAGGCTACCAAGGTTATCAAGGGTACCAAAACTGGACGTATAATTTGGGAAATCACGATAACCCGACCTTCGGTATGGAAATCCTCAAGGAAGCCAAAATCCTCAACCATATCGGCCTCCTCAACAACAATATAGGCCACATCAACAAAAATTTCAAAGGCTCCAAGATAAACCCCAAAATCAAGGGGAGAGCTCAGGGCTAACAGAGGATGAGGTGATGCAAGCCATTCACCGGTTGGGCATGTGTATGGAGAAAAATGAGAAATTCCAAGATGAAGCCAAGGCGATCATAAAAAACTTGGAAACTTAAGTGAGCCAAATAGCTCAAGTGGTGAATCAGATGGAGGCCCGAGAAAAAGGAAAAATTCCCTCCCAACCAGAGATCAATCCTTGACAAAATATGAGTGCAATCTCATTGAGAAGTGGAAGGGAAGTGAAGGAGCCCCAAGCAAGGGTCATTGCTGAGCGAAAGGTTGAAAAAGAAGAAGATCATGAGAAGAAGGACGATGAGTTGGCCATGGGGAGAAAAGGAGAAGAAACAGAGGCGGAGACATTTGTGCCAAGATCGGGATCAAATCTCGAGACCTCATCCCCACCTCACAAGAAATCAAGAGGGGCAGAAATCCCTATCTACGTGCTGGAACCACCGTTTCCGGAGGCATTAAAGGATAAGAGGACCAAGGAGGACAGCAAGGACATCCACAGAGTCTTTCGTAGATGCGAGGTAAATATTCCACTCTTAAAGCGCTGAATCAAGTTCCTAGGTATGCTAAATTCCTTAAAGAATTGTGTACCATTAATAGGAAACAACAATTGAAAATAAGAAAAAGAATGTGAAGAGTGAATATGTCTCCGCCGTGTTTAATGATGAAATGCCCCCAAATGTGATGATCCGGGAATGTTTACAATCCCTTGAGAGCTAGGAGGTAGAGGAGCACGGATTGACTGGCTCATTATTAGCAGCGCTATTTTGGCGGTGGCCCTTCTTCCTCACCTCGGTGATTTGTGAGCACCATATCCTTACCCTTTCCATACTTCGTTTTGTACGTTTTGGCCCTATTGTCTACATTGAGGGAAATGTAATGTTCTAAGTGTGGGGAGGGGTATCTACTTTGAGGTGATTGGGGTTGGAGATACTTTGGAGACTTGCTACTTTTGGATAACTCTGTTGTTTTATTTTGAATATTTTTCCCTTTTGTTTTGGGATGTTTTTCTTTTGATGTACTTGGATAATGTTGGCTTTGATACTTTTCTTAGCCTTAACATTTGGAAAGCACTTTGCTACTTTTTGGATTGGAGAAAGTGAAAAATTTTGAAAAATTTGAAAAAAATATAAAATGAAAAATAAATAAATAAAAAGAATCCCGCTAAGTTGAAAATTCGAGAGGGCATCATAGGCAACATTGAGGGCTCAGATAGGTCGAAAACCCAAGAGGGCGACCTAGGAAAAAATAAGAGGCTGAATGTGTGGAAAAAGGTGAGATGTAAGCCGAAAAAAATGATGTGTGGCTAGGATGAAAACCCGAAAGGGCTCCTAGGAAAAATGAGAGAAAATGAGAGAAATTGAAAAATGTTAAGTATTCACTCATTTGACGGCGTTGGAGTCATAAGGTTGCGGTGACCATACGGATAGATCGGGTAGCTTGACATCTTGAGGACCTCTTGGGATTGGAAAATTTAGCGGGAGAAGATGAAGTAAGTTATGAAACTCTTGGTCGTTAATATGCTTCATTTTTAGGTTGATATATTGATATAAACTGGAGCATGTGTTTTGAACCTTATATATGTTTTTAGCTTCACCTTGTATCATTGGATTTGGGATTGTCAATTCGGGATTTGTAGATGTTTTAGGGATATAAATGAATTGATGATTTGATATGGTTTGGGAAGATTTAGGAATGGGGGTTGTGGGAAACTTCTCATTTGACCTTAACATTGGGATGTGTGATGTTGAGAGTTTTGCGAGATATTAATTTGGGGGAATAGTAGTTAGGATGTGGATTCGTCATTTCCTTCGTATGGTTGGATCTTTTCTTACTCGAGGGCGAGTAAGGTTTAAGTGTGGGGAGGTTTGATATGTCCATTTTATGTCGATAATCTAGTACTGTTTTGGGTCACTTTTGTGCTCTTTTATTATCAAGAGCTTGTGTTTTACCTTGAAATTCTCTTAGGTGGGGTAAGAGCAACTTTACGCTCTTTTACCTCTTCTAAGTGGATTTTGTGTGACAAAGGAAGAACAAGAAGACTTGAAGACCGGAGGCCGTCGAAGACCATTTTTTGAAGACTTGCTTCGAAGACACAAAGAATTGAAGACCGGAGGACATCAAAGACCATTTTTTGAAGACCTTGAATACTTGAAAAATTAGAGGAATCACTGTGAAGATAAGTGTTTACCACAAGAAGAATGAAAAAAAACAGGGTTAAATTTTGGCACTCGTCGCGAGTAACGATGAACTCATCATGAGTCGTGACGAACCCATCGCGAGTCGCGACCAACGAGTGGCCAGAATCTAACCTTATCCTTTTTGTACTATAAATAGCACTCTCTTTCCTCTCATTCAAATCTTCTTCTTCTGCATTTTTGGTATTGTTCTTAACCCTATTTTTCTTCCATTTTCATCTTTGAATTTTCTTGTTTTATGTTTGGTTGTTTAGCATTAATTAATATGAACTCTTGTAGCTAAATCTAGTTCTTGGGAGCAATTGACTAAGGCTTCCAAACCCATGTCTTAAGAATAATTTGTAGCCTATTTAATACTCTTACTATTATGCATTTGTGGAGCATTGAATGTGTTTGTTAATGTCATTAATATTATTGAAAACTTGAGTATATGAAGTACTTGTATGATATACTTGTTAGAGTTTGGGGAAATGTGTTGATTTCCCTTTTTCTTGATAGGAATCCAAGAGTATGATTTAGAGCTTTTGATTATGTTAATAGATTGATAATTACTAGATGAATATGATAATGTTGAACTCGTTGTCATGTTTGTTGCTTGTAGCAAATGAGAGAAGTCTATGATTGTCGATTGTTCTTGACTAATCTTGTGTAAATGCATGAATCGGTTAAATGCTTAGACACAGTGTAGTGTTTATAAGTGTTGCCAAGCTTGTTGATGCTTCATGCTAAATGCCATCAATGGGATAGTTTTTATCGTGTTTCGACTACGGGAGTCATTGGTGAGGTTTGACAAGACATGTCGAATTCACTCTTGCAAACTACTATCTAAGAAGGATAGAAGTTTAGTCTTCACAACGAGTAGTGAAAGTAGTAAATAGGTTGCATGTTCAATGATGGATAAGATGTTTGGAAGTGGAAGTCAATTGCGCCCAAGGTTCCGTTAATTGTTGTTTTCATAGTATCTTTAGTTGTATTGCATGATTAGCATAGTTCTCTTGCTTTGCTAGTTGTATTTCAAATTGATAACTTAGGATAAGAAACCAACCAAAACCCCCCTTGTTTACATGCTTTTATATGTATCTATGTATGTATATGCCTAGTATGTTCCCTCCTATATATATTTAAACATTTGAAAAGATCTCTATTCTTGTGGACGACCCCGACTTGCCATTATTTAATTAATTGTAGATAGGAAGCATTAGGGCTTAAAAGTATTAACTTTGAGAGGTACGTCGACGACCTCCCAAGGAGTCATCTTTAGTAGGTATAATCTATAATATGTTAGCGTACCTTTTTTGAAAGTCATTGACAAGATTTTTGTGATCCAGGTTTCCAGGATCTTGAAAAGTGCTTCTATTAGAAGTCTCATCACCATTCAGTAAAACAATATTATTACTTGTTATAGGAGATTCTTTTATGCAATTGGAATTTTTTTTTTTTGGTTTTTCATCATTGGATGCCATTACATTCCCTAAAATAATAAAAATGTCAAAAATCACAATCTAAAATAAAAACAAAGAAAAAAAAACAGCAGCATTGGAGCATGAGGCCAAATCTTAATCGAGGAAAACCATGCAAGAGAGAATAAGACATTATTGGAAATTTTACCGGGCATAATAAAGTCAGATTTTCCTAAATCTATATTCTATAGAGCATCTTCATCTCTACTGCAAGTAATGAAAGAAACTAATCAAGTAATAAAGTGGTGTACTCCGAAATCAGTTGATGAAGTTTTCCGATCTTCAATGGCAAAAACATTTTGTTTTCTATTCCTTTAGGAGGAGTCTAACGAAATCTACCAACATCTATAAAAAAAGGAAGCACGTTTAAACTTGATTTGTTCTACCTAAACACTTAATTACTCAAAATTGACCAAAGAAACAAATTGTAAAAAGAGTATATCAATATCGAATATAAATAAATACCTCAATCATATATATAGGAACCAAACCTATCTCTGCATTGTTGATGATCATGCCACAAAACAAAAATTCAAAAGGAAATAGCCATAGGACGCTGTGATTTACCTCCTCATCAACCTAAGATTCTGGAATGATGGGACCATGAGGGCAAGAGATTTCATCTTTAGTTCGACGAATCCAAAAGGAAACACCACATTAAATTAAGTTTACTAAATATGTATCTTAATTATGTTTTCCGTTTGTAAAAGTAAATAATTATTCATTAAATACAAACCCAAACTACCAAAATTATATCCCGTTTATAAAAGTATATGATAACTTCTGAAAAATTTATGAAACTATCAATCAAGTTGTTGCGTAAAATTTTTAGTAACAGATTGCAGAAATTGTAAAAAAAAACAAAAATTTAAACATGGGTAGGGATATGGAGGTTAGGGGTCCGAAGGTTGAATGGAAGACAAAGTTAGAAGCAAGCGCGACGGAAGTAAAAGAGTATGGGAAATGCTTTATGGAACAGGATATTGTGATTAATAAGATTAAGAGAGAGTTGATGAATGTTATATGACAGGAGAAAGAATGGCGTAGATTTCTTGTGGAGAGGACACAAGAAATTTTACATAAGATAAAAATTATTTCAAAGCAGGTTAATCAGATAGATGAATTGTTTGATCGCATTAAAATGATGAAGAAGGAGTGCTTACAATCGAGACTAATGTCTAATGACTGGCAAAATCGATATGGGGAAAATTGGGAGTATAATGTTCAATTGTTGACGAAGTATGAAGATATAGAGAGGGGAATTGAGACACGAGAAGTTCGTTCTCGTAAATTGGAAAAAATGATGTTGTACTCTTGAATCATTCCTCACGGCATATAATCATTCAAACACGAGAATTTGTGAAGACATTGGTAGGTTTGTGGGGGAAAATAAATGGGGATTCTAACAAAGTGTTCAACTTGTTGTCGCTATTTGGAGAAATAAGTCGAGGAACTGCAATGGAGTCTGGAAACCTACTCATATTTTTTACTTTATGAGTATGCGGTTGGGTCGTACATAGTCTAGACTTATTGTTGATTGTAAGTCATATTACATCAAGCATAAGAGGTAGATAGAATTTTTCAGTGATACATGCCATGAGGTATAACTATACATGCATTGGAAATTTGAGGCAATCTTGCAAGACAAAGAGAAAGTCGACATGGCCTTGAGGGCAAGTACATCACACGTCATTGTAGCTTATAGGCTATTTAGGTAGTCTAATCTTTAGAATAATAATGGCTAATATAATAAGTTTGCTTTTCCAGCCATTGTTGCATTATTTCTTAGTTAAGAACACCCTCCTTCTTTGGGAGATGTTTTAGTGTTTTAGCGAAAAATGGCAGAACGTCTTTGCAAATTTTATGAATTGATTTATTAATTTTTTTGTGATTTTGTTTGTAGTTCGAGGTTTGTATGATGTTATAACTTTTTTAACAGTTATGTCACGTGGATATGTAATTACTTAAGGTGTTGAGTGATATGGATGGTGTGTATGAAACTTCGGGCTAGTGAGGGTGTATGAGGTAATGGTAAACCAGAAGGGACTTATGTTAAATTCTTATATATTGTTTTGGTTCAATGCTTGTCATCATACTAAAAGGAAGTGTAATAGTATTTAAATTGTTTGGTTTTGTGAGAATGTAAGTATATTTGAACATGATTTGAGGTGGTAACTAACAAAGTCTTTCTACGTCTTAGGTATGGATTTAGAATGTTGAAGCAAAGCCGCAATATTATCTTCCACATGTGTTGCTAAGGCTATTTTCTTTCCAATTGTGAAGGGGTGGATAATTTTCTTACTTTTTTTAGAATGTGGGGTTGTTTCCTAAACTATGTGAAATCGTGGGTGTTTTGCCTACTTGTGTTACATGAGTAAGAAGTGATTTCAACAAAGCAAAACGGTGAGTGTTACTGAATTTTTGGTGAGTGTGGTGAACTTTCTGGGCTCCTTTCATATCAAAATCCAGTGGTAGGTATGTGGGTGGCCTTGGTTTGAAATGATGATAAACACAGTTATGGCTAGAAACTGCTATGTTAGGATCGGGGGGGGGGGGGGGTGTAATTATTGGTGTGGTTATACAGTTTGTGATTGCTTGGAATATTCTTAGAAAAGTGTGCATAGTGTATGTAATTATGGTAGATGTACATTTTTTTCATTTTTTAAGGGGAAATGTGCATAACAATATGAGTTGGCATGTGGGCCCAGAGATAAACGGCTTCCCATATATCCCAGTTAGTGGGCCTTTAAGTGAACGGTATTCCACGTAGGCATAGACCTTTTATTTTCTTTGCCTTGAAACATGCAGAGTATACCAGTTCCATTTTCTAAGGCTTTAATAAGTGGTTGGTAAGGTTATTGGAAACTCGAAAGGATGCGTTCTTTTCAAGGGAGCTATTGATGGCAGTGTGCTTTCCCAAGACCCCTTGTATGCCTATATAGCTACTCGTTTCCTAGTATTTTTTCATGTTAGGTCTTTATGTGTTTTCTATGTGATTTTAGGGGACATGAGCAACCCGAGAGATAAATTTTTGTCATCAAGTATGTTTATTGTCGTCATCACGACTTATTACTCTTTTGTGTATTCAACTTTCAAGAACTTACCAGCGGGTCTCCATAATTGCCATCGATGACTCTACCCATGATGACGTCATTGTGGAGAAGTCTCCACAACGATCCATCCTTAACTTTGTAGCCCTTGTCGGTACCTAGAAATTTTTCTCCTTTTCTTGCCAACATCAACTCCTTAAATGTCACCTTGGGTTAGGAGGTGGTCGAGGAGGTATTAATTCCTCAACATTTTCCTTTTCCCGCTGCAAATTTGTTAGCATATAAAAACAATCTAGCATGGACATATCATTGATCAAATCATGCATTCTATCCGGGTCCTCAACAAACTCATCATCAAAAGATGTATGCTCATTTTCAACACAAGAAGGTTCAAGATTATCATGCTCATCAAAAAGTGTCACACATTTGCACATAAGAGAAGGTTTTGTTGAATCATGCCTAGATATATAAAAATGTCAAATCCCACCTTGTCTAAGTCATCTTCTAGAGTCAAGATCCCCGAGTGGACATTAATTTTAGTCCTAGATATTTTTAGAAAATATCTCTCCAAAAGGATTGGGGGTTCACTACTATCATGCGCTACGTCTAGGAAATAAAAGTTTGTCGGGAAAACCAACTTGCCCACTCGCATCATCACATCCTTCACTAGCCCTCGAGAGCTAGGTTGGGAATGATCAGCGAGTTGAGCAATGACTCTAGGCTTCTTTAGTTCACCAATTTAAAGACATTTGAAATAGACTAAAGGGAATCACATTGATAGAAGCTCCTAAATCTATCATGGAATGTTAAAAAAGTGTCCCACCTAGAGAAACCGGGATAGAAAACATTCCGGGGTCATCACATTTCTTAGGCAAATTCTTATGATTAAAAAATTGCGACTTCCCTAATTCTTAGCTTCCCTAACTTCTTAGGTGGTCTACTCCTTTTCTTAGTACATGAAACCTTAAGAAATTTAGGACATGAAGGAACATTGTCAGTCAATACTAAGATAGGGATAGATACCTCCACTTTTTCGAAGACTTTCCAAATGTTGGCCTCATTTGTCTCCACTTTCAGTCTTCCCCCCAAAGCACTTGGAAACGGAGGTGGAATAGCAATTTGAACCTCGAGTGGTGGAAGCTCCTTGGATGGTGCTTCCTTGACAACCATCTCTACTTCTTCGAACTTCGCTTTGGTAGCCTCCACTAACTCATCATCCTCTTGTGTCACTTTCTGCTCGGTTTTGTTAACCTCCTTCCCACTTCTTAATTTGAGTGCACTAACATTTCTCGAATTCACCTCCGGTTGAGAAGGTAGCTTGCAGGACTCTTTTGCTTCAAGTTAGCTCACCGAGGTGGTCAGTTGTCCAACTTGAATCTCAAGGTTCTTGATACTTGAGAAGGCTCTAGTACCAAGGTGTTCAATTTCTCTCCTTTTGTTTTCTGCGAAGATATCATATTCTTCCCCAATTGTCTGATTGCATCCAAGATCTCCTCCCTATCCAACTTGTAAAGTGTGGTATGATTGTTGGATGGACTTCACCTCTAGGATAGGGTTGAGGCGGTGCTTGTCCACCCCTATGTCCTTGAGGTTGATTGTCATTCCTCCATCGGAAGTTGGGATGATCCCTGTACCTTTGATTGAATGAGTTTTCATAGGTTTCCAGCCTTGCCTTGCCTTAATTCCCCCGAAACCCTTGTTGTTGACCCTTGGCAAACTGAGGTCTCTTCTGGTTGTAATAGTCCATGCATTCACCTCTTGTATATCACCAATGACCTTAGAGCATTTCTCGGAGTGGTGATCAAGTTTCCAAACCTCACACATCTTAACTTGGTGCACCTTCATCGTAAAAGCTCTTTCATCATGGATGCTAGAGCTTGGACTTGCTCCTCCAACTTTGGTCTGTGCCCGGGTTCATCCAAGACCTTAACCCTTGACCTTGTACTGAATTGCCTTATCCAACTGGCCATCTCTTCAAAAAGTACCATAGCATCCTTTAGGCTCTTATTGGCGATAGAACCGTTACATGCTGCACTGACCATCCTTATGTCCTTATCACACAAGCCATCAAAGAAGTAATAGACCAAGTCTCCTTCCTTGAAGGGATAATAAGGACAATTTGGGAGAAGCCTCTTGAATCTCTCCCAATACTGATATAAGCTCTCGGTTGCTCCTTGAGTGATGTTGGATAACTGTTTCTTCAAACTGGCAGACTTTGAGGCTGGAAAATATTTCTCCAAAAAACCGCCGCTTCATATCCATCCATGACCCTATGCATCCTAGTGGCAAATAATATAACCAATATTTTTCTCCATCTTGTAAAGGGGAAGGCTCTCAAGTTGTTTTCATCTTCCTACACTCTCGGTGGCTTCATGTTCGTGCATACCAATGGAATTCTGACAAATGTTTGTTCGGAACCTCTCCGAAAAAACCGTAGAATGTAAGGAGGCGGTGTATCATCCCACTTTTTATCTCACAAGTTACATTTGGAGGAAAAGGTGGGAATGTGATGCAGAGTGGTTGTTTCTCCAAGTTAGGAGCCATAAGTTCTCTCAAAGTGCGGTTTTCCTCCGCCATTTCGTGTGGTAATTTCTCAAAACTCAAACCTCTAAATTGAACCTCCGATCTAACTCTCTTCCTCCTTCTCATCCGCTTACCTATGGAATTAGTTAGGGAATGAAAAATACCTACATTTGTGGTACATGTATGTACCCATGAGCGGAACTACCAAGGTGCGAGGTTGGAGCCCTACCTTAGATTTTGGCACCATCGCAGTAGTGGTGAGTAGCGCTTACCGATGGTTTGTGCTTTCTCGACGGCAAGGACTTTGTTTCCTGACGATTAGTGTCGGAGAAGAAGGCCGCTCGCGGCCTTATTTTTTGGCCCAAACTTTACCAAAATGAGGTCGTTTTAGTACAAGTTAAACGACATCATTTTGGTTAGTACTGAACAAAAAAATAAAAAAAACAAATTTTAAGTATTAGGTTTGTTAGGATTGGTTGAGAATGGCCCAATCTACAATAAGAAATTGGCGCTACTCCAGAATAGAAGTGGCGCGCCTCCACTGCTCCAGCCTCCGGCCTTGCTTTTTGTCATCCCCACCTGAAAAACAATTCTGGTTCAGCCACTGTATGTACAATAAACTAGGGTCGCACTATCCTTTCAACAACATAATAGAAAACATGATTAAAGTAACAAGAAAACTATAACCAGAGCTCAACTGAAAACAAAACAAAAAAAGACAAACAATAAAAGACACTACTAACTACTCTACTAACATGCTATACTCAACCAATACTTCAACTGGAAAGCATCTCCTACAGTGGCGCCAAAATTTGACCCGCCTCAACCCGGGGTCGTTAACACAATTGCAGCAGCGCAATAAATTAACCCGAGCCAAGGCACTGGTCCCGTGGAATGGTCAAAGATAAGATTTATATTCTGCACCTATTTCTAGCTGTTAGGCTACCAAAGGGTAGTAAGCGGCAAGCCCTGGGTTTGTCCACAGAGATGCTAGGGTTCAAGTAAAAGTCAAAACACTGCCTCGTGTAGGTCGTCAATCTGCAAGAGTAAAAGGAATAATTACTAATGTAAACATGCAAACTGAGGGGGGGTTGATATTTTCAACTAACAACTACAAGCATAAAATAAACAAACAAGTAAACCATATATACTAGGCACTTGGGACTAATTTAGCAACATGGTAGTTCTAATGCTTCAATCCTCAATTCATTCACATATAGACATACAAAAGACCTATCAGTGTGTTTACAACACGTGGTGTGGCCGATGGCAAACACTTCCCCCATCACTGTCACGGTGGGTACGCTCGCAACCCTCAATCGACACCACCATCGTAACTAGGGAAGCACAATAAGGTCTAACCATTGTTGTGGTTCTGTGTCTCCCTCGTGCTATTACGTCGTGGACTTTCACTACGAATGTACTAATTCCTAGTGGTCCTCTATACGTGAGGCCTTAGGTTTATAGGCACCTTTTCTGTGATACTAGGGTTTAACATAACACCTAGCTTGCTACTATCAACTATCTCTACCTATAACCTATCAGAAAATGGTTAAGTAATCAGCTTAGACAGGTGTGATGGTATGCAGATTAGAGTTACCTCGAATCTCATGTGCACACAATCACGCAGAATCGTTCCCATCCATCCATTCAAACATCTAGGTTTCTCTTCCTAATGGAGCATCAATAAGTACACCATACATGAAAAGAGCCCATAGTCTGTGCTCATATGTGGTGTAGTGTTCATGCATTTATCACATTTAAGAACAATCACAATAATATCATAAACACAAAGATAGGTGGAATTTAAGGAATCTCATAAAGCATCAAAAGCTACACATTTGCCAAATATGTCCCAAGCTTAATCTAACTACTTCCTAGACATGGAATTCAAATATAGATTTAAATCCCACATCTTTGGCATGAAACAAGAAGAAAAGAAAAGAAAAAAAGTACAAAACCTACTAAGGAACTCCTTCCTTTCTCTCCAAGTTACAAGATATGAATTCTCTCTCCTAATGTATATGAAAAATGAGCAGACTAGGGTCTTATATATAGTAGTAGGAGATCGGGCCTAAAAATATGCACAAAATAGGAAAAAAGTGCCAAACCCTAGGTCAGTCACATAGTTTTCACGGACTGGCTTGGATGCCACGGTTCGTGAAGCCTTAAGCACGGACCGCTAGATCTAGCATGGTCCATGAACATTCAAAGCCATGGGAAGCCACGGTCTATGAAGCCGGGCTCGTGCCATAGTTCGTGAAGGTTTTCACGGATTGCAATCAGCACCACGGTTTCCACTCAGTAGTTTTCACGGACCGTGAGCAGCATGTATGTTTGCTCATAACTCTCATCACGGTTCGTGAAGGTTTTCATGGGCCAGCTCCATTGTCACGGACTGCCGTTGTTGCTTCATGTAGGGCGGACCATGGGCATCTTCACGGGCCACTGATGCTTTGTGTAGTGCTGGCTGTCACAGGTCATTGGTCCTTCATCGACTGAACTTTGTTTGCTTGCCATAGGTGAACCGTTAGGTCGAATTGGAAGTTCTAGAAGTTAATTTTGTGGTACTCAAGAATAAAAATCAAATGGACCTAGCCTTGAAGGCTAATTCTTCCTGGATCATTCTCGGACTAAGGCAACACACCTCGGACCTTGATTCCCCATTTCCACCTTTTGTCATCTTGAACTTTGAAGCCGCCTATCCTTGGCTTCAATATCCTTCTACCATGCATTGATGCTCGTGGCCTTCATCTACTGCCATTCAATGCGAATGGCCTTTAAATATTCTACCTTTAAAAGGAAACAGGCTTCGCAAGAATGTAATGTAACAAATAACATTCACGGGCGACCTACTAAAGGTACTTATAATGGGGACCAAGAAGCCCGTGAACACGGTATTTCAATAATTACTAATTAATTCTACAAAATGTGGGATTTAGAATAGAAAACAAAACATGGTTGTCTAAACCCCCTGTCATATAAATTCAACTAATGTTTCCAAACCTCCAACCAAAAGTAAATAAAAACTATGTCAAATGCATTGGTTAACGCATGTATAATAGTGCAGATCAGTGACCATTGCTTACTAGTACACCTACTCTACTTGATGAGGAGAATGGTGCCATTCACAGGCTTGTGGGGATGTAGGGTGTGGAATGAGGGTGGTAAAGTGGGAGAATGTGTGACTATTGGTGGTCTCCAATAGTCTCTTCATCCCTTGGGATTTTTGGTCCTCATGGAGAAATCTCGGTAGAAGAATTCATTTTCAAGGAACCGTTCCGACATTCTTGGAAATAATGCTAGGGATTTAACTAGCTATATTTGTATGTAACATGTTAGCATATAATTTTTTGTAACCCTTATTATTTTCTTTATCGAAATTATGCTCGAACGACACTACGCTCTATTCATTTTTATTAACTTTGTTAGTGTTATTTTTCCTAATAAGTAACAGGTAGTAACCCTTTATTGGTTGTAGTCAAAATGTTTCTTGATTAATGAAACATTTTAAGGTTACAATATGAACTAGACATTACATCGAGTATTCCATATTGGGGGTTTGAAACGGGTAGTATGAACTGCGACCCTCAAACTGATAAACCATCGTTACGTTATTCCTTAGGGACGTAACCTATTGGAAGTGTACATATTTACAAGAATATCACGTAGTTAGTTATTTTTTCTACTGTCGTCTACGTGGGAACTCCCAAGTTATCATAATTACTGTAAAAAAATCACAAAGAAAATTTATTCGACTTTGGTTTAATCATAGATGAAATAGCCAGTTTAGTCGTTGATTTTTTTCGATATCCAGAGCTATATTTGGATAAAGAGACATGAAAATGTTGTTGTTCACAATTTAGCGCAACATATTAACGACTCTAATTAATAAAATAATTTCTAGATGGGTCAAAACCCCAAACTTTATAGGACCTTTTACCAATGAATGAAAATAAGACTTTTCACTTTTAAATAAAATAACATTTTAAAAAGAGGGGGAAGATATCAATTTCATTTAAAATGTAATATGGCGCTTCTTATCATTGTGATACGTATCTTTGAAAAATCAATATTTTTATTATTAACATAGAAAGTTTTAATGAAAATTAATTTGATTTCCAAAACAAGCCACCCCATGAAAGGAAACTGAAACGCATATCGTTAATAGTATAATAGTTTCTTCCTCATACTTGTGGCACTTCATTGTCCCCCTCATTGATTGCTTTGGAAATTGTAAGCTTAAGTTTGCCAATGCTAACATACTCAAGGTATCAGCCTTCTGGTTCTGCTCCCTTGGTACTTAGGTTAACGTGTTTCTTTTAGATCTTCTTAGCATCGGCTGCACCATCTCCGAGTATCTTTGAAGATTCATTTTCCTAGACTTGTACTCCCCTTTGACTTGTTGAACCACTATCTGAAAATCATTGAAGATCTCTAAGTGAGTCTCCGTAAGCCTATAGTTTCTTTGCTCCCAGCTTCCTAGCTATCTCCGTACCTGCTATTAATGCTCTATCTTCTGCCTCGTACTTTGAGGCATGAAACTTGAAGCGAAGAGCATAGGTTGCCTCTATCCCCTCAGGGTAAAAAATCACTAGGTCGGTGCCAGCTTCTTCTACTCCAGAGACTCCGTCGACATACAAATTCCACAAGTTCGGACCTTTAATACCACCCTGCTTTCTTTGAGGCTGATATTTTTACCTTGCTGGTGTTGTCACCACTTCCATTTCTTTCTCCTTTGGCACCTCTGCATAGAAATATGTTGTCACTTTCCTTTTTATTGTTTTGCATGGTGCGTACTTGATCATATGTTCCCCCAATTCTAGCACTTATTTTACCAATCTTCTTGATGCTTACGGTCGGGTAAAATTCAATTTTAATGGTTGGTTGGTTAATACCACTAGGTATTGTTGGAAATACTGCCACTCCCTTCTCGCTGAGTGGAATGTGCATAATTTAGTACTTTTTGGGATCACATTTATGATCTTTTGTTATCAAGAGCTTGTATTTTATTTTGAAATTATCTTAGGAGAGGTAAGAGAGACTTTACACTCTTTTACATTTTCCAAGTGGATTTTGTGTGACAAAGGAAGAACATGGAGACTTGAATACCGGAGGTCGTTGAAGATCACCTTCTGAAGACTTTGAATACTTTCTTCAAAGATTTGAAGATTTGAAGACTTGAAGACCGGAGGCCATTGAAGATCATCCTTTGAAGACTTTAAAGACTTGCTTCAAATATTTGAAGACTTGAAGAATGAGAGGAATTATTGTGAAGAAGAGTGCTTGC
Organism: Rubia yunnanensis; assembly: GCA_037428765.1. Lineage (NCBI taxonomy): Eukaryota > Viridiplantae > Streptophyta > Magnoliopsida > Gentianales > Rubiaceae > Rubia > Rubia yunnanensis. The sequence goes on from CM075063.1 coordinate 69,286,064, forward strand.
CACAAGAAGAAGAAAAGAAGACAAGGTCATATTCTGGTGCCTATCGTGAGTTGCGACGAACCCATTGCGAGTCGCGACGCTAAGGTGGCCATAACACAACCTTATCCCTTTGTACTATAAATAGCATTCTCTTTCCTCTCTTTTATATCTCTTCTTCCCGCCTAATTTTGGTACTATTCCAACCCTACTTTTCCACCATTTTCATCTTTGATTACTTTTTTTATGTTTGGTTTGTTAGCATTAATTACTATGAACTCTAGTAGCTAAATCTAGTTCTTGGGAGAAATTGAACAAGGCTTCCAAGCCCATGTCTTAAGAACACTTTGTAGCCTATTTAGTACTCTTACTATTAAGCATTCATAGAGAATTGAATGTATTTGTTAATGTCATTAATGTTCTTGAAAGCTTGAGTATACGAAGTACTTAAATGATATGCTTGTTAGAGTTTGAGGAAATGGGTTGATTTCCCCCCTTTTTTATAGGAAATCAAAGAGTATGATTTAGAGCTTTTGATTGTGTGGATAGGTTGATAATATGATAATGTTGAACTCTTTGTCATGTTTGTTTCTTGTAGCAAATGAGAGAAGTCTATGAACGTTGAATGTACTTGACTAATCTTGTGTAAATGCATAGAGTGGTTAAATGCTTAGACACGGTGTAGTGTTTATAAGTGTTACCAAGTTGTTGATTCTTCGTGTTTAACGCCATTAATGGGATACTTTTAGTCGTGTTTTGACTAAGGGAGTCATTGGTGAGGTTTGACAAGACATGTCGAACTCACTCTTGCAAACTACTATCTAAGAAGGATAGAAGTTTAGTCTTCACAACAAGTAGTGAAAGTAATAAATAGGTTGCATGTTCAATGATAGATAAGATGCTTGAAAGTGGAAGTCAATTGCGCCCAAGGTTCTGTTATTAGTTGGTTTAATCACCTTTTAGTTTTTGCATGCTTTGCATATTCAACTTGCTCTTTAGTTAATTGTCTTTCAATTTTATAACTTAGGACCAAAACCAACAAAACTCTCCCCCTCTTTACATGCTTTCATATGTATCTATATACGCTTATATCTAGTATGTCTTCTCCTATATATGTTAAAACACTTGGAAAGATCTCTCATCTCGTGGATGACCCTGACTTTCCATTATCTACTTAATTATAGATAGGAAGCATTAGAGCTTAAAAATATAATTTTGAGAGGTACGGTGACAACCTCCCAAATTTTGGTGCCGCTGCCAGGGATGAGGCGTTTATTTTTCAGTGTTTGGGCATATTATGTGTGATTATGTGCTAGTTGTAAATATTTGTTTGTTTTCTTTTTTTTTTTCATTTCTTAGTTGACTTGCATTTTCATTTGGCTTGGAGATTTATTGTTCGAGTTCTTGGTATCTGGTTCGCACGCGGTCCTTTTCACAAGAACCCCTACACTAGGACCCTGAGTTAGAGTTGAATTTGAGATGGGCTAGGAGGCTTTCTTTGGAAAGTGTGAATATAACCCCTCATAGTGACCATTTTGTGGATACTTATACTTCTATGCAGCATCAAAATGAGCATGAAGATGAACATCTGGGAGGATGGCCTCAACATCCTCCTCTCTAAGGGAGAGCTTCTTCTCTCCAAGGAAGGGAGATTCCTTTGGGGCAGCCTTGTTGAGGGATATTATGGCTCCCAACCTTGATCAACAACCGATGTGAATTGAGTATCCTTTGGTTGGATTGAATGGCCCCTTAGAGCTCAAGACTGGGTTTATAAACATGTTACCTATCTTCCTTGGTAGGCAAGGGAAGAATTCCAACAAGCATCTCACCGAGTTCCACTTTTTGTCTGGTGGTACGGTCCCCCACAGAGTAGATGAAGACTTTTACAAGTTGAAGGCATTACCATTCACCCCTCGCCCCCCTAGTTCCGCCTCTGCCCCCAACGAGTATCCCCCGACCTTCTCAAACTAGTCTCTTGATTTTGGCCTCTTCCACTCACAATATCTCCATTCTCCAATCCCTCTACAATTCTAGCATGTTCTAAATCAAGAAGCATGTCTTTTCTTCTACATGAAGCTCCAGCTAAATTCACAATCATACTAAGATAAAAAAAAACTGACACACAGTTCGATTATCATTAGCAACAGCAAGAACAACCAATTGAACCTGGTGAGAAAAACAATGGACATACCTTGCAGATGAGTTTTCTTTCAATATCAAAGCTTTCAGTCCATTATACTCTCCTCGCATATTTGAGGCTCCATCATATCCCTGACCTCTCAACTTTGACATTGACAATTTATGCTTCGCAAACAATTCATCAATAGCACTCTTCAAACTAATAGCAGAAGTATTACGCACATGCACAACACTAAGAAAACGTTCAAGAACGCATCCTTGTTTGTTGACATATCTTAAAACAACCCCCATTTGCTCTTTTATTGATGCATCTCTAGCCTCATCAACCAATAGAGAAAAATAACTATCTCCAATATCATTAACAATAAGATTTGTTACCTCACTTGCACAGGCACTTGATAGTTCCTTCTGTACTTTGGGAGACGTGAGCTTGCAATTTCCAGGGCCATTTTCATTCATGGTCTTAGCAACAACATCATTTCGCTTGCAATACCAGTCAATCATTTCGAGATAATTGCCCTTATTCAGAGAATCCAGCCCTTCATCATGGCCACGAAAAGCCATACCTTGATTTAGCAAGAACCGTGTCACATCCAAAGCGGCTGTCAAATGCGTGCGATATGCAATCTCCGATTCCCGTCCATGTGCCTGATAAGAATGAAGGATACTCTGTCTTTGACGCTTAAATGCATACAATTGTTCAGCTGCATCATTATGAGAACTACCCGTTACGCCAACATGTTTCTTATATATATCAAGCGCTTTCTTCCAATTGTTAACCCCAGTCACAGTAAATGCATCCTCTCCATCTCGACATCCCTTATGTGAATTCCTAAAGAGATAGCAACAAAAGCAAAACGATGCATCCTTTGACGCGCTATACTCCAACCAATCAAATTTTTCATACCACGAAGGTTGAAAACATCTATAGTCATTTCCCTGCTTTGTCTTTGGAAAAGAATGACCCTTAGGTTGGCAAGGACCTCTTAACACATATTCTCTCATCACTTGATCTCTAATAGAAACATCAAAATCCTTAATAGGTTTACGTTTCCCGGGATCATTTATAACATCATCCGAATTGAACTCAACACGAGAATGTTTTTGACTACTACCCTCTTCATTAATCCTTTCTTCATTTGATTCACTCGGTCTCTTAAAAATAGATGATCCACTACTTCGAATTAAGAATTTATCCATATCCTATTTGACATAAAATAAGAAAAAATATGTCAAATTAAATATGTATATGCTATTCAATATTCACAATTTCTCAAAAATATGTCTAATTAAATATGTCTAATTAAATATGTCTAATTAAATATGTCTCAAAAATATGTCTAATTAAATATGTCTAATTAAATATGTCTAAAAAATATGTCTAATTAAATATGTCTAATTAAATATGTCTAATTATATCTGTCTAATTAAATATGTCTAATTAAATATGTCTCAAAAATATGTCTAATTAAATATGTCTCAAAAATATGTCTAATTAAATATGTCTAATTAAATATGTCTAATTAAACATGTCTAATTAAATATTTCAAAAATATGTCAAAATATTCAAATCTATATTTAGCACAATTTCAACACAATCACTAAATTATTTATATCTATATTAAATATTCACAATTTAATACAAATTCAAGTTATTCAAAATTACATAACAAAAATATATTAGTCCCTTGATACCTTGCCCTTGGTTGCTGATAGTTGTTGTAGAAGGGACGGCAGGCGGCGGCGGCGGCGGCGGAAGGTGGCTGGCAGGAGTGGCAGCGGCCGATGTGCTTTGCCTTTGCCTTTGCTTTGGAGGTGGAGAGGCAATCAGGCAAATGTGGTTTGCCTTTGCTTTGCTGCCTCAAACGTGAGTTAGTTAGGTCTTTGTTTGGGCCAATTGGGCTGAGCCCAATTGGCCCTCTCTCTTTTTCCCACCACCTAAGCAAAACGACGTCGTTTCACTTAGCCAAAATGACGTCGTTTTGCTTAGTTATGCCAAAAAAAATAAAAAAACTGCATCTTCTTCAAGCCTCCATCCTCTGCGCGCGCCTCCACCTCTCAAGCCATTTCCTCCATTCTTCGCTCCGGCAACGACGACAACTCAAGGGGGGCGGAATCCGGTGGCTTCCGGTGGCTCTAGGCCTAAATTCCGGGCCGCCGGATTATAGGGGAGGCGCTAGCACCCCCTCGCCCCCTAGTTCCGCCTTTGGCTGGAATCTGGAAAAACTCACCGAAATTCGCAAATATTTGGCAAAAAATTCCACCCAAATTTGGGCATTCTTCCCTTGTGCAATTTCAACCAGATTTAGCACCTAATACAAGGAAGTTCCTTCCTCCAAATCCGAGCATGTGCGTTCCGGCCAAACACGTACCTTTCTCCTTGTCGGATTCGCATTTTTCCGACGAGCAAAAACAACCAAATCAACACTCATTTATTCTCTTTTCCAGCCTTGAGATGCATCTCAAGCATGAAGAAATATGAATCCGAGTCTAGGGACAGAGAATCGAGGCTATTTCATGCTTTACCCTCACCGAAATAGCATTTTTCCGGCGACTTCCAATCGGAAAATTCGAAACTCCAACCTCTAAAATCCAAAAATTGCCAATTGCTTTTCCGATTGGATAATGCATAACAAAACAAAATCCAAATCCTTCAAGGCATAATAAGCATTATAACTCGCCGGAAAGAGTGTTTTTCCGGCGAACCCGATCGGAAAATTCAAACCACCATCATCCAAATAATCCTTCCTTTATGAAAAATCTGCTCCTCCATTCATCTAGATCTGAATATTATCATGAGATTGAAACAACGAGGAAAATACCTTGGGCCTATCGTCATTGATGATTCCAATTAAACCAATTATCTCCAAACATCTGTCTTGAATCCGACTAATCCCAAACCATCAACCCCATCGAACAATAACATTCAAGCACCCAAAATCTTGAATTCCACATGAGTGTTCATCAGTCAAGAAAATAAATTTAAATTCTTGGCATAAAACATAGCAATCTGGTCAAAAATTCCAATTAAAACAACCATGGATGGACTGGGCAGTGGGATCTGATCACATGATTGCCCTCTCATCGAATCCATCGTGAACTCTTCCAAATACTAAAAAGTTTATGCCTCAAATTCATCTCTACTTCCAATCCAACATAAACATCCCATTAACTATCCACCACAATCAAATAATCTTTCATACAAATCCACACAGATTCATCATAAATAAACCCCTTATCAGTCATCCAGATTATATCTATAAACGAAAGATTAAAACTTACTTGGAACAATGGTAGATCTTCATCTAATCCGCACCATCAACAAATTCAAGATCGAAAAGGCTGATCTTCATCCAAAAATCCAAGATCCAATGATGAAATCTTCAAATTTAAGAACAAATCATACACCGAAAGATGCCCGACGAGGAATCCGACATTAATGTTAGATTCCTCGCCAGAAACTCAGAATCGTAGGAGAGAAACTGGAAGAAAATAGGCTCCGATTTTCAGGAGAAGGACTGCGTCCTTTTTTCTCTCCAGAGAGAATTTTCCTTTGTTATGCCGGATTGTCATATGGTGGATCCTCACAGTTTGATACGACTATAGCCAATTTCACAGCATATGTTAATCCCACTGCGAGTCTTGCATTCATGTTGCATACTGCTCGATTAGATACCGGTAGTGTTCCACATGTCCAGCATGATTCATGCTAGGACACAGGAGACGATATGGAGGAGGATCTTCCAGAGGGAGCTCCAGATCACACCATACATGTTTCTACTGAGATGGTCGTTCCGCGACACACATCCCGCACCATACGTCCTCCACCATATGGAACATGTGGAAAGCTTTGCAGAGGCCGTCATTAGTAAATTACATGACATTACAAAGACAGTTAGTCTATATAAGAGATCATCGAACTTGTTAGTGAATCGACTTAATGAAACACAAGGCAGTCAGAATCACCCCACATAGGCTAAGGAGCTTATCCTCTACTCGTAACAGGAGGCTATGAGTTTACAAAAAATGTTGCAGGTGGATCAGTGAGAATGTCCTCAATCAGTATGTGTCAACTGGATCAGTTTGGATCAGTTTGGCCAGTATGTATCAGTTTGGATCAGCTGGATCATTGGAGCAGAGAAAGCCCTCAGTCAGAGGAATCAACCTGTGCATGAAGAACCTGCAAAAATCATCCTGAGCATGAAGAGTGTGATGCTGCCCTAAATCTGCAAAAAATAGCATAAGACAACACAACTCAGTAGCATCCATTCATTGAACCATCCTTAATGAGGGTGTACCCATCTGATCTAGTCTAATTAAACCTTGACAAGTTGAAGATAGCATTTGAAAACTACTCAAAGAGGAACTAGACTGAGCTCGGAGACAAGCTTTAGCCAAAGAATCAGCAACCAAATTAGCTTGTCTGTGAATATGCAGTAATATGATATCACCCAAGGCTTGGTGAATTTCATCAACCAGTTGGAACAGTTTCCAATGTGCATGCAGAGGATCAACAACACAATTGACAGCATTTAAACAATCTGATTCAATGGAAACAGGGGCAGAGTATCCTACACCAATATCTAAAGCAAAAAGGATTGCTCTCAACTCAGCTTCCAGAGGGGAGTTTGCCTGTGTGTACTTAGTATGAGCCGAAATGAAACTACCCCTAGGATCTCTGATAATCATTCCAAGTCCACACGTGTTAGAATAACCACACCACGCAGCATCGACATTAATTTTGTAACGCTTACATGGCCTTTTCCAAGCAATTCTGAAATTTTTTGGCTTTGGAGTAGATTTGATCAAAGGTAAGAAGGAGTGATTAGCAATATTTAAGTCTATAATAGAGGTAATGTAGACTGGTTTGGCACAAAAGGTATAGAAAATTTGTTCCCTTATTCTATTAAGCACTGAACCCCTAATTGGCAAGACAGATTCATATAGGCATTTGTTTCTCATCTTCCACAGATTCCAGCATGTAATTAGGGAGGCAGTTCTAATTATTATTGAATGCAAGGAACTCAAACCAGGATAAGTAAGATAGCATGATAGTCTTTCCCATATAGATGGGAAAGATCTGTCCCTAATTCCCATGAAGTGATGAACAGTACTCCAAACTTGTATAGAAAAGGTGCAGGAATTGAAAAAATGATCTAAGGAGTCCACATGATTACTGCACATACAACATTTAGAAGGCAAATTAAATCTCAGTTTTTGCAGAACATTATCAAATGGTAAGTACGAGTTTATCAGTTTCCACATGAAAATTGAGATTTTCTTTTCAATTCTAGAATTCCAAAAAAGTTGAGTAGAAGCAGTAGTACCTGGCTGTGAGCTGAGCAAGAGATAAGTAGATTTAAATGTGAAATCACCTCTAATACCAGGTTTCCATATGAACCTATCACACCTGTGAGTTGAGAGCTTTGATTCCTGCAAAAGAGAAATAGCATGAGAGGGAAGTAAATGAGAAATTTTCTGAATCAGAAGAGGTTTATTTGAGATGAACTCTGAAACTGTACAGTCAGCCGAGATATCTACAAGGTTTTGATCACAGAGATCCATAATAGGACCAATATCTAACCAATTCGAAGTCCAAAAATTACAGTCACCCCTACCAACTATTACTCTGGAATTTGATTTTGCCCAAGCATTAAATGAGCAGATCCTTTTCCAATTAGAAGAAGATCTAGATGAGGATGGTAGGGATGCAACAAGATGGGTCCATAAAGCCTCAGCCTTTTGATATTTCCACCAAAGTTTAACTGAGCAAGTATCAATTATGGTGTTTATTGATCTGAATCCTAGACCATTTTGGTTAATAGGGAAGCAGAGAGCATCCCATTTCCTCCATGATCTTTTAGGTTTTAGATCAATAGACCCCTGAAAAAACCTGCTGAGTTTTTTTTCTATGATGGAAATAATCTCCTTGCTAGGTTTTAGAACTGACCAAATGTGTTGAGGAATAGAGAAAATGCAAGACTGAATGAGTGTAATTTTCCCCCCAGTAGATAGCCATTTATTTTTCCAGCTACCAATCCTATTATCAATCTGTTCAATTAGTGGCTGGAAATAGGATTTTTGTGCAAATCCGGTAAAAATAGGCACACCCAGATATGTGAATGGAAAACTCCCAATTCTGTTTAATTACATTCATTCCTACTACATATTACTGCAATTTTTAGAATAACATAAAACAAACACAAGTTTACTTATGCGCTATATTCACCCGAAACAAAAACATAAAGAATAATAACTTATATAAATTATATAATTTACTAATTAAAATATCATATTTTATATTGAGGACGCATTCATAAAATCTGGGATTATAAAAAAATTATATGTTAAATTCAGTACCCGTTTTTAATAACACGCGAGTCAAAATTTATTTAAAAAATTCAAGAAAAAATTGAAATTCAAACAGACATTTAAAAAAATATATAAACAATGAGGACACATTAAAAAATCTGTGAAAAATAATTTATTAAAAAATAATTTATCGAATGCGTCCTCTAAACATAATTTTTTAAAAAAATTAAAACATTGGGGACGCATTCATAGAATGCATCCTCAAAGTCTACTAAACAAATAATATCAACAATGAGGACACATTCTATGAATGCGTCCTCTTAATAGATTTGTTTTAAAAATATATATAAATATTGAGGACGCATTCTTTGAATGCGTCCTCTAAACAGATTTTAAAAAAAAAATTAAAGAATGAGGACGCATTCTCTAAACAGATTTTAAAAAAAATTAAAGAATGAGGACGCATTCATAGAATGCGTCCTCTAAATGGTTTGCGAAAAAAAAAATACTTCGAGAACGCATTCTGTGAATGCGTCCTCCACCAATGTTTCCAACTTCAGCATATTGCACAATTGCATCCTAAATTTTTGGATTAAGCACCCAAAAATTAACCACTCCCTCTACATAGGACTGAGTATCCATAGTATGAGCAATCTTCAATGAACTAAACTTACCAAGAGTCAGGTAATTTGCGAATGATATTGATTTACAATAAATAGCTATCAATATTACGTTAAGTTACGACACCTCATCTGCAGCTTTAATTAGTTCATTAGCCTGAATGATCATTCTCTATAGTCACTTACATGCCTGATTCTAAGCTAATTTAAGACCAGACACAATTTTCACTATACCTCCTCAAATCCAAGCTTACACTATTTATCCTTTCAATGAAAAGAGTTCAAATTTCCACATGAGTCCATGGGAAAGAAGTTTACATCAAAAGAGTGGAATATGGATATTAATTTAAAGATTGCAAAATACATGACCAGATACATGACCAACCGTGAGAAGCCTTCTGAGCAAGACCACAAACTACTCATGGTCCCTGAAAACCTTCATGGGTAGCGATAAAATTTCTGAGCAGAAGCCACAAGTTATTCGCGGTGCGTGAAAACCTTCACGGACAGTGGGAAAACTCTGAGCAAAAACCGCATACCGCTTGCACTCCGTGAAAACCTTCACGGACCGCGTCAGATCCCACGGGCCGCGGCTATGAACATTCACGGACCGTGGCATCCGTGCTGGTCCGTGAAACCTTGGCGGCTGACCTAGGGTTTTGCTACTTTTGACCTATTTTGGGCCTATTTTTTGCCCAATCTTCTACTACTATATATAGGACCATAGTCTACACATTTAGGGAGGTTGGAACATATTTATAAAAACATTTGGAGAGGAGAGAGATTGGAGAAAAGGAAGGAGTTCCTTTTGTAGGTTTTGTAATATTTTCTTTTCTTTTCTTCTAGCTTTGTCCCAAATATGTGGAATTCAAATCTATGGTTGAACTCCATGTCTAGGGAGTAGTTAGATTAGCTTGAGATTCATTTTGTCACTTGGTATGTTCTAAATGCTTTATGAGATTTATTATATTCATCATATCTTTGTGTTAATGATGTTATTGTGATTGTTCTAGAATGTTATAAATGCATGAGTAGTACACCAAATAAAAGCACACACTTTAGGATATACTCATGTATGGTGCAGTTATTGATGCCCCTTTAGGAAGAGAAACTTGGATGTTAGAATTGATGCCCCTTTAGGGGGTAAAGTGGCAAGCCCTAGTTGTTCCTTTCACTCGTGTGGATTGATGACTCGCACGAGATTGTCTTTTAACTAGTACTTGAGCCCTATCATCCTTGTGGACAAACTCAGGGCTTCCACTTACTACCCCTTGGTAGCTTAGCTGTAAGAAAAACGGGTGCAGAATATAAATATCTTATCTTTTGGCCAATAAGCCCCTCGGTTTTTGTTTTAACGATGACCGGGTTGGGGGCAGGTCAAAAATTTTGGCGCCACTATAGGACCTGCTTTTTAGTTCATGTATTAGTTGAGCATGACATGTTAGTAGAGCAGTTAGTAGTGTTTTTTTTATTGTTTTTCTTTTGTTTGTTTTATTGCTGCGAGTGGAGTTTTGGTCATAGTTTCCTTATTACTTTGATTCTGTTTGCTATTGTGACATTGGAAGGATAGTGTGACCCTAGTTTATGGTACATACCCGTACCAAAATTCTAAGTGTTTTGCATTCTCTAACTAATTCCATAGGTAAAATTGGAGGAGAAGGAGAAAGAGAACTAGATCGGAGGCTCAACCTAGGGGTTTGAATTTTAAGGAAGCATCGCACAAGATGGTAGAAGATAACCGCATTTTGAGAGAACTTGTGGCCCCGAACTTAGAGAACCAACCCTTATGTATCACATTCCCACCCTTGCCTCCAAATGTGACTTGTGAGCTGAAAAGTGGTATGACACATTGCCTTCCTACTTTCCATCGTATGGCGGGAGAGGATTCGAACAAACATTTGTCGGAATTCCATTTGGTGTGCATGAATATGAAGCCGCCGGGTGTGTCGGAAGATGATTACAACTTGAGAGCATTCCTTTTTTCACTGCAAGATGGAGCGAAAGATTGGTTGTATTATCTACCACCGGGTTGCATTGGGTCATGGATGGATATGAAGCGGCGATTCTTGAAAAAATACTTTCTAGCATCTAAGTCGGCCGGGTTGAAGAAGAAATTGTCCAACATTACTAAAGGAGCGACCAAGAGCCTAAATGATTATTGGGAGAGGTTTAAGAGACTCCTAGCTAGTTTCCCCTACCACCAATTCAAGGAAGGAGATTTGGTCTATTACTTCTTTGAAGGCCTTTGTGACAAAGACACGAGGATGGTAAATGCCGCATGCAACAGTTCTATAGCCAACAAGAGCCCGAAGGATGCGATGGCACTTTTTGAAGAGATGGTCAATGAGTTGAGGCAATTTGGTACAAGGTCTAGGGTTAAGGTCTAGGATGAACCTGCACACACACCAAAGTTGGAGGAGCAAGTCCAAGCTCTTGCATCTATGATGAAAGAGCTTTTGCGAGGAAAGGTGCACCAAGTCAAGATGTGTGGGGTTTGCAACCTCGACCACTAGTCTGAAAAATGCCCCGAGGTCATTGGTGATGTGTAAGAAGTGAACGCCGTAGACTACAACAGTCAGGAGGGACCTCAATTTGCTAGGGGTCAACAACAAGGGTTTCGAGGGAACCAAGGCAAAGCAATACCAGACCCCTAAGAAAATACATCCAATCTGAGGTATAGAGATCGCCCTAACTTCCGATGGAGGAATGACAATCAACCTCAAGGATATAGGGGTGGACAAGCACCACCTCGACCTTATCCTAGGGGTGAAGTCCATCCAACAATCATACCACACTTTACAAGTCGGATAGGGATGAGATCTTGGATGCCATTGGTCATTTGGGGGAGAAACATGAGATCTTCGCGGAAAGGACTGAGAGGGAAAGGACTAGAGTCTTCTCAAGTATCAAAAACCTTGAGATTCAAGTTGGACAACTCGCCACCTCGGTGAGCCGACTTGAAGCAAAAGAGTCCGGAAAACTACCTTCCCAACCGGAGGTGCAACCAAGAAATGTAAGTGCACTCAAACTAAGGAATGGGAAGAAAGTTTGCGAAACTGAGAAGGATGTGACACAAGAAGATGCCAAGTTAGTGGAAGCCACCAAAGCACATTTCGAAGAAGAAGAGACAGTTGTCAATGAAGCACCCTCCAAGGAACTCCCACCACTCGAGGCACAAGTTGTTATTCCACCTCCATTTCCAAGTGCTTTGAGGGGAAAGCCGAAGGTAGAGACAAATGAGGCCAACATTCGGAAAGTCTTCAAAAAAGTGGAGGTATCTATCTCTATCTTGGAATTGATTGACAATGTGCCTTCTATTGCTAAATTTCTTAAGGTTGCATATACTAAGAAAATGCCTAGACCATCTAAGAAGTAAGGGAAGCTAAAAATTGGGGAAGTGGACATTTTGAATCATAAGAATTTGCCTAAGAAATGTGATAACACCAGAATTTTTCTATCCCAATTTCTTTAGATGGAACACTTGTTGAACATGACATGATAGATTTAGGAGCTTCTATCAATGCGATTCCATTTAGTCGATTTGAATGTCTTGAAATTGGTGAATTTAAAGAGACTAGAGTGATTGTTCAACTCATCGATCACTCCCAAGCTAGCCCTCATGGGCTAGTGAAGGATGTGATGGTGCGAGTAGGCAAGTTGGTTTTTCCGGCGGACTTTTATGTCCTAGACGTAGCGCACAACAAAAGTGCACCCCCAATCCTTTTGGGGAGACCTTTTCTGAAAATGTCTTGATGTCCACTCGGGAATCTTAACTCTAAGGGATAACATAGACAAAGTGGAATGCAACATTTATAAATCCAGGCATGATCCAACAAAACCTTCTCTTATGTGCAAAGGTGTGACACTTTTTGATGTGCATGATATTCTTGAACCTTCTTGTGTTACCAATGAGCATGAATCTCTTGTTGATAAATTTGAGAAGAACCCGATGAATTTCATGATTTGGTCAATGATATGTCCGTACTAGATTTTTTTTCTATGCTAACCAAATTTCAACGATAAAAGGGTAGCATCGAGGATTTGATACCTCCTCGACCTCCTCCTAACCCCAAAGTGACATTCAAGGAGTCAAGGTTGGCAAAGCAATGAGATACATTTCTAGGTGCCGACGAGGGCTACAAAGGTAAGGATGACTCATTGTGGAGACCTCTCCACAACGACGTCATCGTAGGCAGAGTCGTCGATGGCAATTCCGGGGACCAATCGATAAGTGCTTTAAGTTAGAATTCGTGAAGAGGAAATAAGTCGTGATGATGACAATAAATATACGTGGTTCTTTTGTTTTCTTGTTTGAAGTAGTGACTTGGTAGAATTTGCATGTCTTTCTTGAAATAAAGGATCCTTTGAATGAAATTCTTGCTTGATTTGGAGATCTAGATGTGAAAATGTGTGCTTATGTGTAGATGAAATGGATTTTGATGGGTGACATAGTTTTCTTTCAAAAATTGAGAAAAACTAAGGAATAGTGAAAAATATGGGGTTTGCTTCGTGACAATGCTTGTCACGAAGGGCAGGTCTCGTGCCATGATGATTGCCACGAGACTCTGTCTCGTGAAGGTGGGAAAACTGGGCAGAAAATTCTTTTTGTCGCTTTTTGATTTTCCACCCCCAACTTGTCTAAAAAAATGAAACTTTTCGAAAAGGAAGTTTGGATTTCAAAATTAAAAATGCAATTTTGATTCAAGAAGTGAGATTTCCTATCCTTAGGATTTTTTACGCAATTAGTACTTCCAACATTAATTGAATGTACTACTTGTCCCCTAATTTGAAATTCCATCTTTATCTACATTGTACCTCTCTCTCTCTCTCTTCACCTATGCTGAAATTTCATTCTCAAGGTACAATTCTCCACCTAATTTCATCATCTACACACTCTTTCTTCTCAACAAACACTCAATCACACACACTCTTTGGTGAGCTAAAAAAATGAAGTTTTTCCCCCAAAAATTAGCAAGTTTTGTGTCTTCTTGTATGGAACTTACACTTATTGGCTTCAAATCTAAAGTAACCCTTTGATCTCTTTGTATATATGCTTGATTGACATTGTGGTGTTATGAAAAGCATTATTTTTGAATGAGCATGTGTTGATGTGATGTTGTTTGAGCTTGTGTTTCCAATCTTGTGATGATGAATTTATGAGAGTCTTGAATGTGCTATTGATCTTGAATGACGTGTTCTTCATTTGTGGGTGATTAGAGAGAGGATGAACCTTGTTTGCATAAATCTATTGATGGGTTAGTGAAAGGCATACATGATGTTGTTGGTTGATGAGGAATATTCTTATTTTAAATGGCATGTATGCTTATACCATTATGCTTTGAATGTTTGGACTTTTTGGGAGAATATTGGATGACATCATAGGCCATGCATTGTTTACTATCACATTACCATTATTCTCCTTCATTGTGTTAGGATGCATCCGAAAAAGTGTACTTCGGAGAAAGAGCAGTCTTTGCGGGGTGAGAAACGGAAGTAGCCTGTAAAGGGTGCAAACCCTAAATGGGTAACTCCCATTCCTCGCAACCCCAAGTCTGTGGCCGATGAGTTCATGGGTTTGATCAACATTACTGGGACTACAGCCCAGAGATGGAGGAATTTGAGGGAACCAAAGATGTGCGTTTTGGAGACTAGTTTTGCTTGCAAGAGCACCTTGATGGCTCTAGGTTTACTTGAACCAATAACCTTTCTTTGGGCTGGGTATGCCTAGAAGGCTTTCTTGACGTGCACTCGAAAACCTACATAAGGTGCACTTTAGAGTTTCTAGCTACTATTTGGAAGGTCACATGCGATGAGGGTAACAAGGCGAAAGTTCAACTTAGATGACAAGGAGTACCAAATGACCATTAGAGAGTTGGCATTAGCTTTGGGTGGAAGACCGGCCGAGACATTCCACAGACTCATCGCCAAGGAATGCCATTCTCCCTTGGGAATTTTTAGAGACAACTAATAGAGACCGGTGGGAAGAATTTGAACAAGAGTATGGCTCTAATCCACTAGCAATACATTATGTTCATCGACTCCTTTCTATGAGTGTTTGATGCCACGGTGGATTAACGCATTATCCAAGCTCCGATGTACACCTTCTTTGGGCGATGACACCGGAGGGGAACATCTACCCGAATTTGGTTAGTGTTTTTGTTCAAGAATGCATAGCTATGTGAGAGCAGAAAAGTGGGAAGATTCCTATAGGAGGAATGGTTGGCCTTTTGGCGTGACATTTGGGATATCCTATCTCGCATAGAGCGTTGAACAATATGGGTAGGTCGAGATCGACCTATACAATTGAGAAGTTATCTAGGTCATTCATGGTGGGAACTACAACTTCGGAGGATAGATTTGTGTGGCTTTACGGTGGTGCACCTACTTGAAAATTCATGGTTCTTCCACAGCCGGAGCGCACCTCTATCAACCTTGATACTAGCCTAGATGACTTGTTCATTGAACTCGACCCATGATTCAAGAAGGACTTTTATAGAGTATTAGCCAACCCGGGGATAGTCCTAGACGAGGCCGAATGGGAGACATCTTTGAGAGCACTTCCGAGCCGATCTCATCTTCCCACAGGCATTATGGATCAACTACATCTACTCGGTGAACAACTCTCAAGTTCTTCCCAAGTGCTTTGGGAGATAGTTCAAGCTATTTGAGGAATGAAGACATAAGTTGAGGAGCTAAACGCGAGGGTATATTGCCTTGAGGCCACAATCCAAGCAACGAGATTCATTGAGAGGTGTTTCACTAGCCACGAGGAGGCCGACCCTTCGAGGCCAGAAGTGTAAGCATCACTAGTTTCCCTACTTCACTTTTGATTGACATGAGAATGCATCAGGGACTATGCACTGTTTAAGTGTGGGGAGTCAAGGGATTAGTGAGTACTTAGGAATTCTCATTCATGAATATCTTCGTGCATGCATGCTTTGTTTGTTTTTCTTGGTAGATTTTGGTTACTTGTGATTGGGATGCTTTTGAAAAATTTTGGTGGTTTGCATGTTATGCTAGGATTTTAGGATTATAGTTTGCATGTGGAATGTGGCTTTAGGATGGTGGTGTATTAGTTTGTTGCTTATCTTTTGTAGTATGAAACTCACTTTTGGGGCAATTTCGTACTACACCAAAAAAAGTTTGAAAAAATGAAAAAAAAACCCTGGACAAGTAGAAAACCCAAAAGAGTGACTTGGGTAATATTAGGAAAAGCCCGAATAGGTCAAAAGGCCTAGGTAAAAGTGATAGGCTTGACCCGGCTAGACTTACGAGTCTAGGCAAAAGTGAGAGGCCGTGTGGAAAAAGGTGAGAGGTGAGCACATTTTGTGGGAGAAAGCTAGGATGAAAACTCGAAACATTTTGTGTACTTAATTACTGATTCTTGACATCTCGTGTTCACGGGATCTTTGGCCTTCGTCATGAATACCTTTGGTAGGTCGCCTGTGAATGCTTTTTGTTACATTACAGTCTTGCGAAGACCGTTTCCTTTTAAAGGTAGAAGATTTGAATGGTAGTAGACGAAGGCCACGAACATCAATGCATGGTAGAAAGAGATTGAAGCCAAAGATAGGCAGCTTCGGAGTTCAAGACAGTCAAAGGAGAAAATGGTGAACTGTGGTCCGAGGAGTTTTGCCTTAGTATGAGAACAATCCAGAAAGAATTAGCCTTCAAGGCTGGTTCCATTGGATTCGTCTTCTCGAGTACTATGAAATCGCCTAAGAACTCCCGATTCGAACTAACGGTTCACCCGTGACAAGCAAGCAAGGTTCAGCCAACGAAGCACCAGCGGCTGATCACGGACCGCGCATAGTTAAGCACTAGCGGCCTGCAAAAATCTTCACGGCCCGCACTACACAAGAATCCAGAGGCTCCGTGAAGACCTGCACGAGACTAGCACGAGACCTTCACGAGGCAAGGTGCCCGTCCGTGACAAAAGCATCGGGCCGTGAATTAAGGGGATGAAGAGTTGAAGAATTTGGCTAAGTATGGAGCCGGTCCATAAAAACCTTCACGAACCGTGAGAAAACTTCTGAGCAAGACCACAAACTGCTCACGATCCGTTAAAACCTTCTTGGGCCGTCACAAAATTTCTGAGCAGAAGCCACAAGCTGTTTTTTGTCCATGAAAACCTTCACGGACCGTAAGAAAACTCAGAGCAAAAACTGCATGCCGCTTGCAGTCTGTGAAAACCTTCACGGATCGTGGCACGATCCCAGCTTCACGGACCGCGCTAGATTCCACGAGCCGTGGCTATGAACATTCATAGACCGTGGCAGACCTGGCGTCCTGTGGCTATGCATGCTTCACGGACCGTGGCATCCGTGCTGGTCTGTGAAACCTTGGCGGTTGACCTAAGGTTTTGCTACTTTTGACCTATTTTGTGCCTATTTTTTGGCCCAGTCTCTTACTACTTTCTTCTCGCTTTGTCCCAAAGATGTTGAATTCAAATCTACGTTTGAATTCCATGTCTAGGGAGTAGTTAGATTAGCTTGAGATTCATTTTGGCACTTGGTATGTTCTAAATGCTTTATGAGATTTATTAGATTCATCTTATCTTTGTGTTTATGATATTATTGTAATTGCTCTTGAATGTTATAAATGCATGAGTAGTACACAACATATAAGCACACACTTTGGGATATACTCATGTATGGTGCGATTATTGATGCCCCCTTGGAAAGAGAAACCTGGATGTTAGAATGGGTAGGGGAGAATGAGTTTGCGTGAGTGTGTACACGGGGGATTCGAGAATGCTTTGACCTATTTGCCATCGCATTAGGCTTAGCTGACTTCGTAACTGTTGTCCGAAAGGTTGCAGGTAGAGATAGTGAATCGTAACAAGTTAGGTGTTGTGTTGAAACCCCAGTATCACAGATAAGGTGCCTAGGAACCTTGGGCCTGGGGGAGTAGTTGCATTCGTGGTGGAAGTCCAAGACGTAATAGTACGGGGGAGAAACAGACCTACAACAATGGTTGGATCTCGTTGTACTCCTCTAATTACGATGACGGTGCCAATGGAGGGTGTGACAAGGTTGGGGAAGTGTATGTCATCGGCCACACCACGTGTTGTACACACACTGATAGGTCTTTTGTATATCTATATGTGAATGAATTGATGATTTAAGCATTAGAACTATCATGTTGCTAAAGGATTCCCAAGTGCCTAGTATAAATAGTTTACTCATTTGTTAATTTCATGCTTTGTAGTTGTTAGTTGAACATACCAACCCCTCCCCAATTGCATGTTTACATTACTAATGGTATTGTAGAGCTGAAACCTTATTGGGCTAATGCTCTCATCTCCTAAGCAGGAGCCAAATACTCAAGATACCTACTAGTAGGCCTAATAATGGGTCATTCACTGGAGGACAAAGAGAGTCTGGTCACAGACCTAGGAGTTTAGGGTTTATGAATAGTATAAATAGAGATGTATGTCTTCTATTTTTGACAATATAATCTTTGCCTACTTTTACTCTCTATAAAATTGTTGACTAGACCGTCAGATAATTCCCCCCCAAAGTTCCCGGGGTATGTTTCTTTCTTGTGGATCACAAATAGCGCTAGATCAACTTCGGGTCGGGTTGTGAACGAAGGTCACCATATGCGCCAATTACTAGTTGTTCCTTTCACTCGTGCGGATTAACGACTCGCACGAGTTTGTGTTTTAACTAGTACTTGAGCCCCAGCATCCTTGTGGACAAACTTAGGGCTTTCCGCTTACTACCCCTTGGTAGCTTAGCTGTAAGAACGGGTGCAGAATATAAATATCTTATCTTTTGACCAATAAGCCCCTCGACTCATGTTTTAACGACGACCGGGTCAGGGCAGGTCAAGATACTTCCACTCAGGAAGTGTGGATTCGAACCTTTGAATCAATGATGAAGAATATAGAAGCTGGACAGGAAAAATTTTTACAAACAAAAACACACAATATGTTGCTGAACTAAAACCCTCATCGCAAGTACAATTCAAAAGCTAAGTCTAAACACAGCAAGTATGTAAGCTGATAAAAAGTATTCATCAACTAAATATTGAATCCACAAATAAAAAAAATGAGTGAAACATACATCACCAATAAAACATAAGTTACCATAAGCCAGGGTGAACTGAGATTGAGAAAGGGCAGAGCTTTATAGAGCATGGCAAAAACTACTGGATACAGGTAGCTTCTAATACACTTTTTCCACTTTTGTGTCAAATGTCCGAAGCGCTTTATCTAAAAAGAATATTCACTAAGATACTTGACAGAAAGCTACAATCTAGCACAAACAACTTACTTGCTCCAATGTGCAATGCTGCCTCCTCTTCTTTTTCCTCGCTTTCATCAATTTCTATATCAATTCATTTCATCAATTAGTATATGAAAACAAATAGTACAGGACTTTCCAGTCATAAGCCATAACCACTTCCCCTTGTCTTGTAATCAGAGTATACTTTGCATTAGGTACTCTCCCAATTTTAAACTTTGTTTTCTGTTGTTTATACTTTAAAATACAAGTATTTCATAATGTTTAGACAAACAAAACTATAGACATCGATGCATCATCATGGGTTCAGAAGACCACGAAAAAGCAAGTGTACAAGTGTAACGTTATTAGCATGACGAAGGTAACAAGGTACAATACCAAATCAATCAATCTGTCACTAAATTAGAAAACCTATATATTTCAATCAACTCAATACATAATCAAATTCTGGCTATATTCACTTCAATAATCAAATTTATGTATAAAAAAAACTCCATTGAATGACTACAAAGATAGATAAGGTTGAGTGAGAAATCGATCAAATTAACATTAACATGAATGATTCTGTGAGAATAAAGGGTTATAATACACAGAGAGTCCTTATAGTAGATATAACAGAGAAATATCTAAAAGTACAATAAAGGATTCAACATCAGAAAGTTCCAAAATTCAATACCCGCTCAGGATCAAATGATTTAGTCAAATGTTCTTCAAACAAGTAATCTATCAAAAACATATTTCTAAATGTAAGAATGAAATATATCAAACTGCGACAAATAGGCTCCTGTTTTTTTGGGTTTTTCAATCCTTGGAGAGCTAAAAAGGGTCCAAAATTGAAAGAAAGTGTAGGAAAAGGTTCCAAGTCCTTGAATATGGACATAGTATACTTTTTTTTTGCGTTAATTGGCCATGTTCTTGAGCATATCACATATACAAAATATATTCTCACCTTGATTTAAGCATTAAAAACAGTAAAATCCATTGACGGAGAAGTCAACTGAGTAAAACTGAGTCCAGTTCACAGAATTATACTTTACATAGTTGAAGGCACACAAACAACAGAATGGAAAGAGGTATTTTGACACTAATAAGGTTGAAGCATTCAAACACCTCAAAGTAGAAACCATGAATTCAATACATAATCAATAATAAAGAGACTAACCAATCATACTTGTGTGTTGGAAATTAATACCCATATCAAATTGATAGAATGAGGCTACTGCCGCAGAAGGTGGACCAGTCTGAAGAGTCACCGAATACTGGGTCAAGGTACAGTTCTAGGATTTGAAACGGAGGGAAGCAGCAACGAGGAGCGGAGGAGGGATTGGGATTTGTGCATTTTTATAGGAAAATACAGATAAATAGTTTGAGGGGATGAAGCACTGTACCAGATGAAGATAGGCCATCTTTACCGTCCCTCAAAACTGTTACGGATGCACTTTTCCATTCGAGGGATTTCCTACCTTAGACTTCCCACCGCATTCTCATGTCTTCCATTTTTCACCTCTTCCAACTCTTTACTATCATGTTCCTAAGAGATTAAACAAACACAATCTTCAAAACTTTGGTACCGACATATGCATATATGCAGCAATTACCAACCTTCATTTTACTCTGTGAACTCGAATGGAACCATTAGTAATCATCTCTTGCTGAGAGGCCACATTTTCCAAATACACACAAACACGGGGATACACAGGTAAGGGCTGACACAAAATACAGGATTTGGGATGATGATCATATCAAATCAAAAGCAATCAATTGGCCAAATAAACAATAAACTTTTGTGGATGTTAACCCAAAAATGCAATTCACAAATTGCAAAGCTACACACAAGCACTCTGAATCACCACCCAAATTTTAACCAATTCAGTCCCAAATGCAATAAAATTGACAAAATTATGTTGTTACTATGAGGAGCAGAGGATAAGCATAATCAATAATGTAACCACAGTATTGCAAAATGAGGAAGTTAAATGCAGTTGGATCTATCATCTTTTGTAATATCTCAAAGCCACATATTTTCCCATAACATTGAAAGCTCCTTTGCCACAAGAGAGTGTTTCCAAAATCTCTTTAACTAAAAAGAAGTGTACAAGTGACATTATTAGACTAAGCTAATTAGGCGTTGAATATATCTACAAATTACTCGGTATCTAAATAAAAATTCATGGGTACTGTTACTCAGACAAATCATCGACCACCTTACTCAGACAAATCATTGAAATTGCAAAAGGACCAAAGAGTAAAAAGGAATGAACAAATGAATGCACACAGAACATCAAATATGGACTTAAATGGGATGAAATTAGAGCAGAGAAAAAAGTACAATGGCAACGGGGAAAAAAATGAATTCGCAATAGACAAAAAAAGGAAACCTGAAGTCTACAGAGATGAATGCCAACCTTAATGAAGGTATGTAATAATGGAATTACCAAAACACTGAGATTGGACTATAATCATCAGGTAGGTGAAGCAAGTAGGTGAAGGGTATGGAATTCAAAAGAGGACCAGCCACTGGCGACCTGCACACAAACCTAAAGTAACCGGAGGCAAACTTCACCAATTGAAAGAGAAGCAGAGAAATGAAGCTTGGAGATGACAGAGTACCTTGAAATTGTTAGCCACCGGGAGTAGGAGGTTTCCCATTGGAGTGGAAGAAGGGATGAAGCAGGGTGGAGAAATGAGGGGATCAAAAGAAAGAAAAGGCCTACCTACCTAAACCCGTAGCCAAAAAAAGAGCTCGCTCTTTTTTTTTTTTTTTTTTGGTTGAAAACCATCCTAAGATGGAGGAGAGTTATATTAGGCTTCCCAGACCTGTAACGAAAAATAAAGAAGCCGAAGCTTAGTTTGTTTACAAAATGAGAGCATATTGCTCTTGAAGCAACACCTTGTTGCCTCCAAAATAGTTGAGAAAAAACCATAAGTAAAACTAGAGGATTACAAAACACTAATGGCTTGGTAAATGACGCTCGAACTTGTTAGTGAATCCGAAGAGACACAAGTCAGTCAGAGACGACCTTAACCGAAACCAGAAGCCTATCCTCTAAATCTTCTTGGAAACTTTGCCAAAGCTATACATTAGCTACGTTAAATCTTTGATGGTATGCTGGCCGTACTCTTCCTGAGTGAAGAACCATTTGTCATACTCTGAGTGAAGTCCTGCCATTTGCCAGTAATCTTCATGATGAAATCTTGCCTTTTGCCATTCTTCCTCTGATCATACGCTGGGTATCCTCCTCGGACTTTTAATCTGCAATGAAACAAACAAGAAGGAAGCAGTATCTGGTCCTGTATACAACATGTGCCCAAGATAACATATTATGTATAGATTATGTTCCACTTGCTGTTCCTATTCTGACCCCATGAACACCATTTTTATCTAGCCAAATCAGTCCTTTAAGAAAAGGTGGAGTGTTGCTTGAGTCTAGATCACCAGTTAAAAAATTCTCTCTAGCATATTTTGCCAAAAAATCAGCCACTGTGTTTGCTTCCCTAGAGACATATTGGATTTGGTTTTCTGTGTGCATCTCATGTAAATGATAGTGAAGAGAGAAAAGTCTCCATGAGGCAGAGTAAGGATCATGTATAGCTCTTATTGCTTGCTGACAATCTGACTCTAGGTATAGCTCTTATTGCTCGCTCTTTTAAGTATAGGTATAGATATTTAACAAAATTATACTTATTCAAGGTGAGTGCTTCATTTTAATGTACTTGAACTCAATAATTTGGAAGCAAATGCGATTGTTTTAAAAACTGGTAACCTTTGTGGAGGAAGCATTTTTTGAAAAAAACAATTAGTAGCATTTAGAGGACGCGTCCTCTTGGAAATTTTGTTTTTGTTACGTAGCATCTAGAGGACGCATTCGCTGAATGCATCCTCATTGCATGGTTCGAGAGGTACTGTTTCGAGAGGTGAAGGTTGAATTGGAGGTTCGAGAGGTGAAGGTTCCAGTGGAGGTTCGAGAGGTGAGAGTGGTACTGGTTCGAGAGGTATTGGTTCGAGAGGTGAAGAACTACTGGTACTCACCTTTAACGAGTACCTCTCGAACCCCTCCACTGAAACCCCTCCACTTGAACCCTCTTCACCTAAACCATCACCTCTCGAACCTCTTCACCCAAACCAGTACCTCTCGAACAATGCTTCCTCTTGGAAAATATTTTTCTTGTTACGTAGCATCTAGAGGACGACGTTGAATAAAAAATGCAGGATTATTGGACATAAGTTAAAAAGTGCAGCATTTGTCAATTGCGTCCTCATGGACATAGGTTAAAACAAAATGGAAATTGGGAGAGTGAATGCGTCCTCAGGATTTCTGAAAAAAAATAAAAACTAAATTCATAAGGACGCATTTTGTAAATGTGTCTTCTCAAAGCCATGCAAAAAAAGGGATAATCGAGAGAACGCATTTGCTGAATGCGTTCTGCATCCACATCAATCTACTGTAGCCACAACAGTAGATTTTTCTCATTCAAGATAGGTGACTACAAAAATACAAAATCAGGTTAGAGGTAAAATTTCAATTATGCATTTCCACCTCAATCTACTGTAGCCACAACAGTAGATTTTTCTCATTCAAGATAGGTGACTACAAAAATACAAAATCAGGTTAGTGGTAAAATTTCAAAACATGTGTTTGCTAGGAGGTGAACCTGGGTCTATTGCCTGGAAGGCAATTATCCTAACCGTCGGAATAAAACGCTTGGTTGATTCATACCTGCACCTAAAAGTTTTTCAAGTTTCAATCAGGCCTGTGAAGAAAAATTACGCTCACTGTTTTCCTATATTTCATGAAGAGAGCGTATTCTGTCGGAACATCTAATTATACTCCCTCTATCCCATTTAAAATTGTAATTTAATTTGTTATTTAGTCAAAATTTTTAATTTTCACCATAAAATTGAATTAAGTATAAATATTATTGAGCGATATTTTATGTGCCTGAGCCACCATTCCCGGAAGCTCTAAAAGACAAAAGGAAGAAGGAATCTAACAAGGACATCTACGAAGTCTTTCGTAGGTGTGAGGTAAATATCCCTCTTTTGAATGCGATTGGACAAATTCCTAGCTATGCAAAAATTTTGAAAGAATTATGTGTAGTAAATAGAAAACAAAGAATGAAGAAAAGGCTTAAAAATGAGAAAAGTGAGCATGTCTACGCTTTGTGCCAAAGGGAGTTACCCCCTAAATGTAGCAATCCTAGCATGTTCACGATCCCTTGCATGATAGGAAATACACATTTTGAAAAAGAAATGCTTGACTTAGGTGCATTGATAAATGTGATTCCTTATTCTTTGTATGAAAGCCTCAATCTTGGTACTTTGCACAAAACTGGGGTGGTGATCCAACTAGCCAATCGTTCTAGTGCGTACCCTAAGGGTATCGTCGAAGATGTGTTGGTTAGGGGGGATTCATTAATATTCCCCGTGGATTTTCATGTCCTAGACATGGAGCATGATAAACATGCCACCCCAATCTTGTTGCGGAGGCCATTTTTGAAGACATCTAGGACCATCATTGATGTGCATAACGGTACCCTCACCATGGAATTTGATGGGATAAAGTAGAGTTTAGCATAAATGACTCTATGAAGTATCCTCTTGAAGAGTATTCTTGCCATGCTATTGATTTTGTTGACAATGTGGTGCAAGATGTTTTTAAATTGAGTGGTGATGATTCCTTGTTAGTTGCTTTGGAAAATGAAGTTGAAAATGCATGTCTTGTATACTATGAGTACTAACTTGAAGGAAAGCATTGAGGAGTTAAGCATTCTTGAGGAAGTGATACAAAGTCCCGACCCTCTAGTCTTAGAGGAACCCGAAGAACCAGAATTCCTCCCATCACTTATGAAGGCTCCAGTGATTGAGCTCAAACCATTTCCAAGTGGCCTCAAGTACGCATTTCTTAGGGAAGGGGAGACGCTTCTGGTCATCATTTCAAGCAAGCTCACCAAGGAGCAAGAAGAAAAATTGATGGTGGTGTTGCAGGAGAACAAAGAAGCAATTGGATGGACTATTACCGACATCAAAGGCATAAGTCCATCCTCTTGCATGCATAGAATCTTGTTGGAAGAAGATGCAAGACCCATCCGGCAACCCCAGCGCCTTTTAAACCCACCGATGATGGAGGTGGTGAAGGTGGAAATCCTCAACTTACTCCAAGTGGGCATGATCTATCCAATCTCGGATAACAAGTGGGTGAGTCCAACTCAAGTGGTACCCAAGGAGAGTGTGGTGATGGTGGTCGAAAATGAGAAGGGAGAAATGGTGCCCACCCGAGTTCAAAATGGGTGGCGCGTTTGCATTGACTACCGGAGGCTAAATGCTGAAACTCGGAAGAATTACTTCCCATTGCCATTCATAGATCAAATGCTTGAGAGGTTAGCAAGCCACCCCTTCTATTTCTTTTTGGATAGGTACTTGGGGGTATTTTCAAGTGGCTATTGCCCCGGGAGACCAAGAAAAGACCACCTTCACGTGCCCCTTTGGTACGTTTGCTTACCGGCGCACACCTTTCGGGTTATGTAACGCCCCCACAACTTTCCAAAGGTGTATGGTAAGCATTTTCTCATAATGTTTTGAAAAGTTTGTCGAGGTATTCATGGATGATTTCACCATTCATGGTAATTCTTTTGAAAACTGTTTAGCAAATTTGGCACAAGTTCTTAAACGTTGCATTGATACTAATCTTGTGTTATATTCTGAGAAGTGTCATTTTATGGTAGAGCAAGGTATTGTTTTAGGCCATGTTGTCTCCTCTAAGGGTATTAAGGTTGACAAGGCAATGATAGACATAATTCAAACTTTGCCTTATCCTACTAATGTGCGCGAAGTGTGCTCTTTTCTTGGCCATGCAGGATTCTATCACCGATTCATCAAGGACTTCTCGAAGATAGCATCCCCTTTATGCAAGTTGTTGTAAAAAGAGGTGGAATTTGTGATGGATGAGGGTTGTAAAGGGGCCTTTAATACATTGAAAGGAAGGTTAGTTTTGGCCCATATTATACAACCCTCGGATTGGTCGTTGCCTTTTGAGATTATGTGCGATGCTAGTGATTATGCCGTTGGAGCGGTGCTAGGTCAAAGGGTGGGGAGAGCGCCTCACGTTATCTACTACGCATCCATGTTTCTCAATGAAGCCCAAAGAAACTATTCCACTACCGAAAATGAGTTGCTAGCAATGGTATTTTCTTTGGAAAAATTTTGATCTTACTTGCTTGGTACACAAGTTATTGTGTACACTGACCATGCAGCGCTTCATCATTTAATGACGAAGAAAGAGGCCAAGCCAAGATTGATTAGGTGGATCCTGCTCCTGAGTGAATTTGAGTTAGAGGTGCGAGACAAGAAAGGCGTGGAGAATCTCGTGGCTGATCACCTAAGCCGGTTGGCACCCTACCAAGATAGTGAGGTAAATCTATTAATGAAGGAGCAATTACGGGAGGAGTTCCCTGATGAAAAATTGTTCGCTATCAAGGACCTCCAACCATGGTATGCCGACATTGTGAACTTTCTTGTCTCTGGTAAATTTCCTCCTCACCTTTCTAAAGCTTTAAAAGATAAGCTAAAGAGCGATACTAAATATTATGTGTGGGATAATCCCTTTTTGTGGAAGCATTATGCAGACCAAGTTGTTAGGAGATGCATTCCCAATAATGAAGTACATTTAATTCTCACTTTTTGTCATTTTTATACATGCGGGGGTCATTTTGGAGCTAAAAGGACCGCTAGGAAAGTCTTGGAAAGTGGTTTTTATTGGCCTACTTTGAATAAGCATGCATACATATTGTGTAAGGCTTGTGACAAGTATCAAAGAGTAGGAAACATCTCATCTCGAAATGAGATGCCCCAAAAAGCTATGCTATATTGTGAAATATTTGATGTTTGGGGTATTGACTTCATGGGACCTTTTCCTAGTTCTTATGGCTTTACATACATTCTTCTTGCCGTTGATTATGTGCTAAAGTGGGTTGAAGCAAAACCCACTAGGACTGACGATTCTAAAGTGGTTGCAGAATTCCTAAAAGATAACATCTTTTCTAGGTTTGAGGTACCCCAAGCCTTGATTAGTGACCGTGGCACCCATTTTTGCAATCGGACCATAGCAGCACTCTTGAAGAAGTATGGCACATCTACCACCTACCACCTATCACCCACAAACCAACGAGCAAGCCAAAGTTTCCAATCGGGAAATCAAGTTCATCCTTCAAAAGATGATTAACCCTAACTGGAAGGATTGGAGTTCTTGGTTGAATGATACCTTGTGGGCATATAGGATGGCTTACGAGACACCAATTGGTATGTCACTATACCAGTTAGTGTTTGGTAAACCCTGGCATCTAGATAGCGTGAGGCGCTCTCCCCACCCTTTGACCAAGCACCGCTCCAACGACATAATCACTAGCATTGCACATAATCTCAAAAGGCAACGACCAATCCGGGGGTTGTATAATATGGGCCGAAACTAACCTTCCTTTCAATGTATTAAAGGCCCCTTTCTTGGTTATGCAGGATTCTATCGCCGATTCATCAAGGACTTCTCGAAGATAGCCTCCCCTTTATGCAAGTTGTTGCAAAAGAGGTGGAATTTGTGATGGATGAGGGTTGTAAAGGGGCCTTTAATACATTGAAAGGAAGGTTAGTTTTGGCCCATATTATACAACCCCCGGATTAGTCGTTGCCTTTTGAGATTATGTGCGATGCTAGTGATTATGCCGTTGGAGCGGTGCTTAGTCAAAGGGCGGGGAGAGCACCTCACGCTATCTACTACGCATCCATGTCTCTCAATGAAGCCCAAAGAAACTATTCCATCACCGAAAAGGAGTTGCTAGCAGTGGTATTTTCTTTGGAAAACTTTTGATCTTTTTTCTTTGCCCAAGTTTCCAATCGGGAAATCAAGTTCATCCTTCAAAAGACAATTAACCCTAACCGGAAGGATTGGAGTTCTCGGTTGAATGATACCTTGTGAGCATATAGGACGGCTTACGAGACACCAATTGGTATGTCACCATACCGGTTAGTGTTTGGTAAACCCTGTCATCTACCGGTGGAAATTCAACATAAGGCTTACAGGACGGTCAAAGAATTCAATCTTGATATAGATGAGGCCAGCTTGCATATGAAGTTACAATTGGATGAACTGGATGAGATCCGGAGGGAGTCGAATGAGAACGCCAAAATCTATAAAGAGAAGATAAAGGTGTGGCACGACAAGATGATCATTAGGAATGACTTTGACGTTGGTAAAAAAGTCCTCCTATTCCAATCTCGTCTTCGCCTATTCCCACGTAAGTTGAGGTCCCGATGGATCGGTCCTTTTGAGGTGGTTAAGGTATTCCCGCATGGCACGGTGGAGATTCTAGATCGAGCTAAGTCCAATACTTTAAGGTTAATGGACAACGTTTGAAACTTTACCCCGATAATTTTGTGCCGAAAAAAGAAGAGGACGTTGATCTCCTCTATCTGGTTTGTGAGTAAAACCCAAGAAAAAGGAGTAAGTCGTGACGACGATGTTAAATAAACTTGGTTTTGATCATTTGGATCATCATTCGTGACTTTCTGTTGATGTTGTTTGGTTTTGGATTTTATCATTAAGTTTCATTGTTTTGCTTTATGCTTTGCATGGGTTGTTTTTCCATGATTTTGTAGCAATTTTGAAGCCAAGGCATTGGAATATTGAAGGGAGAAAGGCTTGGAGTCGAGAAGGAAAGACTTGGACAAGAGAAGGAACCAAAAATTATTTTTTTTAAGTACCAGGTAAGAAGTGGTCGCGAGGCGCGATGTCCTCATGAGGGCCTCCTTGCAAATCGCAACCAAATTAGGGATTTTGGTTTAAAATGGGGGTCTCGGCCAAAACTTTTCGTGAGCGCGATGGCCTTGTCGTGACTCGTGATAGAGTGGTCTCGAGTCGCGATGTACTCTGAAATCTTGTGTTGAAATGGAGGTCTCGGCCTCCACTTTTTGCGAGCTGCGATGGCCTTGCAAGGGCCTCGTCGTGAGTCACAAAAAAGTGGTCGCGAGTCGCGATGTACTCAGAAATATTTTGTTAAAATGGAGGTCTTGGCCTCCACTTTTCGCGAGCCGTGATGGCCTCGCGAGGACCTTGCAAGGACCTCATCGCGATCCCTCGAGACATATCCCCTCGAGACCTTGAGGTAGCAAGCCCTCGACTCGAGTAGAACTTGAATGACCATCACACTCTCGAGGCCAGTCCTCGAGACCAACCCTCGAGACGTATCCCCTCGAGACCTCGAGGCAGCAATCTCTCGACTCGAGCCAAACCTAAAAGTCCATTACCCCCTCGAGACCTCGAAGCCCTAAACCCTTAACTCGAGCAGAACTATAAAGTCAATCACCCTCTCGAGACCAACCCTCGAGACATCATCCCCTCGAGACCTCGAAGCCCTAAACCTTTGACTCGAGCTGAACAATAAAGTCCATCACCTTCTTGAGACCACCCCTTCGAGACATTACCACCTCGAGACCTCGAGGTAGCAAGCCCTTGACTCGAGCCAAACCATAAAATCCATCACCTTCTCAAGACCACCCCTTCGAGACATCACCACCTTGAGATCTCGAGGTAGCAAGCCCTCGACTTGAGCCGAACTATAAAGTCTATCACCCTCTCGAGGCCAGCTCTTCAAAATATCACCCCCTTGAGACCTCGAGGTAGCAAGCCCTCGACTCGAGCCAAACATGAAGTCCATTATTCTCTTGAGGCCAGCTCTCGAGACCAGCTGTTTGAGACATCACCACCTCGGGTCCTCGAGGCCGCAAGCCTCTCGAGACTTGGAAGCCGTGAGCCCTCGAGGTGTCATCTTTCATCCTCGAGCAAGCCTCTCGAGACCTTGAAGACGCGAGCTCTCGAGGTTTCATCTTTCATCCTCGAGCATAGCCTCTCAAGACCTTGAAGACGCGAGCCCTCGAGGTGTCATCTTTCATCCTCGAGTCTAGCCCCTCGAGACCTCAAAGCCGCGATCCCTAGAGGTGTTACCTTTCATCCTTGAGCCTAGCCTCTCGAGACCTTGAAGCCGAGAGCCCTCGAGGTGTCATCTTTCACACTCGAGTCTCAAGACCTCGAAGGCGTGAGCCCTCGAGCTGTCATCTTTCATCCTCGAGCCTAGCTTCTCAAGACCTCAAAGCTGTGAGCCCTTGAAGTGTCATCTTTCATCCTCGATCCTAGCTTCTCAAGACCTCGAAGCTATGAGCCCTCGAAGTGTCATCTTTGAACCTCGAGCCTAGCTTCTCGAGACCTCGATGCCGCGAGCCCTCGAAGTGTCATTTTTAATCCTTGAGCCTAGCCAGACCTAACGCCCCTCGAGACCACCCGTTGCGAGTCGCGACAAACACGTCGCAAGTCATGACGGTTGTACGAATCTGCTTTAAATGATGGGCTAAACCCATTTTGCCACAAACATATCCACAATCTGCTGCTACTCTTCATATTCTCTCGTTCCTCTTCACCATCCTCAACCTGTCCTCCACCAAGCACCGCCGCTCGCCACCGTCGCCGCCGCCTCCTGCCGCCCATCGCCGCCGCCCGCCGCCCACCGCCCGCTGCCACCACTGTCGCTCACCGCCCGCCGCCGCCCACAGCCCACCGCCCGCCGCCGTCGCTGTCGTTCGCCGCTCGCTGCCCTCCGCCGCTCACCGCCCTCCGCCGCCCGCCTCCGCTCGCCACTTGCCGCCCGTCACCACTCGCCGCCCGCTATCGCTCGCCGCCCACCACCGCTCGCCGCCTGCAGCCCACCGCTCACCGCCCGCTGCCGCCCGCTACCGCTCGTCGCCCACCATCGCTTACCGCCCGTCGCAGCTCGCAGCCCGTTGCCGCTCGCCGCCCACCGCCGCTCGCCGCCTACCGCCCGCCGCCCACCGCCTACCGCCCGCTTTCGCTTGCCGCCCATCACCCACCGCCACCCACTGCCGCTTACTGCCCGTAGCCCGCCGCTAACAGCCCCTTCCACCACTTACAACCACCACTCCATACCCCATCCTTTCTTCCCAACCTCCACCAACAAATCAAAAAAATTCTTTGAAGAACACAAACCCTAGAATTTTAGGGGTTTTGTCGCTTTGAGAAATTCAATTTTGAATTTATTGTGGGCTTCCTCTTTTCTTCTTCCTACACATCTTGGTGGTACATTTCTTCACTTTATTGAGCTTGAATTGTGATTACAAATGTATACTCTATTTTTTTATGGATATTGTGCAGATTATATGTGATGGCTTCGGAAATTGAATTGTTGGATCTTGGTTGATTTTGGTGAATAAATTGTGCCTGCAATT
Organism: Rubia yunnanensis; assembly: GCA_037428765.1. Lineage (NCBI taxonomy): Eukaryota > Viridiplantae > Streptophyta > Magnoliopsida > Gentianales > Rubiaceae > Rubia > Rubia yunnanensis. The sequence goes on from CM075063.1 coordinate 69,317,644, forward strand.
CAATTTGATGGGTATTGTGTGCATATTTTGTTGTTGCGGTTTGGATTGTATTGTGCTTGTTTGAGTTGGGATTGTGTGCATTTGTGTTGCTGTGACTGAGAACGGATTGTGACTTATGCTAGATAGGAGGCTTGTTGGCCCTTAATTCAACATAGTTGTTATTTGGATACAATGTTATTGTGCTTTGCAATGTTATTTTTCTTAGGGTGGTTTTGCCATGGGACGTGAATGTCGACATTGTGAATGTACTAATGGTAGCTAAGCTAGTTGAGCACAACTGTGGTTTTGAGATATAGCATATTGATTTCAACTATGTGAACTTCTTGGATTTGAGAATATTGGCTTGTTGGACATAGTATGGATTGTATATGCAATTGTGATTAGGACTTGAACTAGTTGACTTGATTTTGATTCGACTTGTGATGATGAACTAGTTTAAGTTTGAGTATGAATTTGCAATATTCCATATACACATATTCTTATGCATTTGATTTGTTTGCTGTGATTGTTAGATATGGCCCCCACGAAGAGACCTAGGGCTCCCCCCGAGGTGGGCGCACCGCTGCTCCACCTCTGCCTCCTCCATCGGCTCTGGAATCGAGCCTTGTACCTCCCCTCTGGATAGGTACATGGGTTTGACTCGGATCACTAGGTTCTATGCGGAAAGGTGGGAGGCCCTGGAGAAGTGTCAACTCAAGGAGGCAAGCTTTGTCGATGTGCCCACATTAGATGCTCTCGGCCTCACTCAGCCTATCAGATGCCTCCTCACAAAAGGGGGAATGAAAAGGTTTATGAGTAGGATCATGCCCTCTTACTGGAGGTACACGCTGGAATTCTTATCCATGGCCCGTATAAGCAGCATGAGAGGCGATCAACTATGTGAGAGGTACATTTCTTTTTTACTTAGATGATATATCTAGGCAAATGACCGTCTCGTAGATTGAGGAGGCCTTTGGATTTGACACCGCAGAGATACGGGCCAAGCTGGACCCACATACCCAGGAGCTATCAATTGAGGATGACATGCACTTTTGGAATGTCATCAACATGAGGCCAAAGAATTCCCATGATAATAGTAGCGCCATTATCCACCCTGCACTCTGTTATGTGCACCGTCTGTTGGCTGGCACAGTACTTTGCTCTGCGAAGCCGACGAATGTGGTAGACAATGATATTCACTTTCTATGGCACTTAACGAGTGAGGGGCCAGGATACTGGCTGTGGGCAGAATTGTGGATGAAGATAATCGTGGAGGTGGCAGGAAAACCCAAGGGGAAGATCATGGTCGGAGGCATGATAAGCCTTTTAGAAGAGTACTTGGGATTGGTTCCTCCGGCTGACTTTCCACGCTTAGGGAGGCGCACGTCCTATCTTATCAGTGCTTAGAGGTTAGTTAGATTTGAGATGCTCAGTGCCACATGGACCACGGGGCTCTTCCATTGGTTGTATGGTTCGAGGAAGGTCACATTTATGGCACTTCCTCAGCCTAACAAGACGAATCTAGAATTTGACACACATCTAGCAGACTTGGCAATTTCACCGGACTCCTCATGTAGAGATGATTTCTAGCACGAGCTCCACGACCTTGGCCTATCTCCTATCCAGCGTGATGATAGCACTCTACCTTCCTTTGAGCGACAGCAGCAGCAGCATTCCCAATAGAACTCCACGCAGCCTCCACCAGAGACAGAGCCGATGAAGGAGGACGATGTGCCGCCTCACTATTTCCAGCCTCCACCAAACTTCTATGAGCGGATGATACAGACTATGTAGGATGGATTCCACCGACAGGACATTATGATATTGGAGCACAATGTGTTTGTCTCCTAGACCTTGATTGACATGGACGAGGAGATTGACCACTTGTCAGCTCGCATCAATGAGATGTGGTCCCAGGCAGGTGGTGTCTCAGGCCCTGATCCGAGAGCGGAGAGGCGGAGAGCTAGAAGGCAAAGGAGCACGAAGTGGCTAGCACAGTATCAGCAGTGATATTTCCACGGTGGTCCTTCTTCATCACAACAGTGATTTTGTGAGCACCATATCTTTACCCTTTCCATACTTCGCTTTGTACATTTTTCCCTATTGTCTACATTGAAGGCAATGTAGTGTTCTAAGTATGGGGAGGGGTATCAACTTTGAGAGGATTGGGATTGAAGGCACTTTTGCATTACTCTTTTGATTGGTTTTGGATATTTTTTCCCTTTTGTGTTGGGAGGTTTTTTTTTCTTTTGATGTACTTGGATAATGTTGGCTTTGATACTTTTCTTAGCTTTAAATCCCGCTAAGTTGAAAACCAGAGAGGGGAACTTAGGCAACATTGGGGGGCCGGATAGGTCGAAAACCCGAAAGGGCGACCTAGGAAAAAATGAGAGGCTAAATGTGCGGAAAAATGTGAGATGTGAGCCAAAGAAACATGATGTGTGGCTAGGATGAAAACCCAACAGGGCTCCTAGGCAAAATGAGAGAAAGTGAGAGAAATTGAAAAACGTTAAGTGTTCACTCATTTTCCGGCGTTGGAGTCATAAGGTTGCGGTGACCATACGGATGGATCGGGTAGCTTAACATTTTGAGGACCTTTTGGGAGTGGAAAATTTAGCAGGAGAAGATGAAGTAAGTTATGAAATTCTTGATCGTTAATATGCTTCATTTTTAGATTGATATATTGATGTAAAGTGGAGCATGTGTTTTGAACCTTATACATATCTTTAGCTTCCCCTTGTATCATTGGATTTGGGATTATCAATTCGAGATTTGGAGATGTTTTAGGGATATCAATGAATTGATAGGTTGATATGGTTTGGGTAGATTTAGGAATAGGGGTTGTGGGAAACTTCTCATTTGACCTTAACATTGTGATGTGTGATATTGAGAGTTTTGTGAGGTATTGATTTGGGGGAATAGTAGTTAGGATGTGGATACGTCATTTTCTTCATATGCTTGGATCTTTTGTTACTCGAGGGCGAGTAAGGTTTAAGTGTGGGGAGGTTTGATATGTCTATTTTATGTGCATAATTTAGTACTATTTTGGGTCACTTTTGTGCTCTTTTATTATCAAGAGCTTGTGTTTTACCTTGAAATTCTCTTAGGATGGGTAAGAGCAACTTTACGCTCTTTCACCTCTTCTAAGTGGATTTTGCGTGAAAAGGGAAGAACACGGAGGCATGAAGACCGGAGGCCATTAATGATCACATTTTTTAAGACTTTTGAAGACTTGCTTCAAAGACATGAAGACCAGAGGCCATTGAAGACCATTTTTGGAGACATTGAAGACTTAAAAAATGAGAGGAATTGCTATGAAGATGAATGTATACCACAAGAAGAAGAAAAGGAAACAACGCAAAATTCTAGCACCCATCGCGAATCGCGATAGCCTCGTCGCGAGACCGCCGTGAATCGCGACGAGCCCGTTGCGAGTCGCGACCAACGGGTGGCCAGAATTTCACCTTATCCTTTTTGTACTATAAATATCACTTTCTTTCCTCTCATTCACAATCTTCTTCACCTGCATTTTTATTACTGTTTAAAACCCTATTTTCTTCCATTTTCATCTTTAAAATCTCTTGTATTATGTTTGGTTGTTTAGCATTAATTAGTATGAACTCTTGTATCTAAATCTAGTTCTTAGGAGCAATTGATTGAAGCTTCCAAGCTTATGTAGTAAGATTCTATGTTTGCTCATTTATGAACATTTATTGGAGAGCATTTGTTATGCCATTGATGTTGTGTTTTACCTCATGTATACCATGGGTTGTTTGAGTATATGAAATGTTTGTAAGATTGAAATGTTAGGGTGTTAGGAAAGTTACAAATTTCTTACCTCATTTGATATGGAAATCCAAGAGCATGGATTTAGAATTTCTAGTGTATAATGTGGGGTAATTCTTGCTAGATGAATATGCTAATCTGGTTTGTTCTCATATTTTTCATATAGATGCGAAGAAAGGTTGAACCTTGAATGTTTTTTTGTTCTTAGCTTAATCTAATGAATGTTTTGTTTGGTTAAAAGACTATGTCTTTGGTAGAAGGCTTGTTATTATCAAACCTATGGTCCTTTGGGTGAAATGCCATTGATGAAACACCCCTATGATGTTGTTTGTCTAGGGTGATCATCAATGAGGTTTGTAAATGGTCGTTGTTTGTATTTGCAAACTACTTTTAAGGAGGAATGAATGTTGATCTTCAAATGAGAAGAGATAACATTCCACATAGACAATAAATGTAATTGAATGAGTAAATGAATCAATGAGCTATATGAAGTTTGGAAGTGGAAATCGATTGCCCCCAAGGCTCATTAATTATCATTTACATCGTATCTTTAGTTATATTGCATGATTAGCATATATCTCTTGCTTTGCTAGTTGTTGTATTTCAATTTGATAACTTAGGATCAAATCAACCAAAAACCCCTCCTTGTTTACATGCTTATATATATATATGTATGTATATGCCTACTATGTCTTCTCCTATATATGTTTAAACACTTGAAAAGATCCCTCTTCTCGTGGACGACCCCAACTTTCCATCATGTACTTTATTGTAGATAGGAAGCATTAGAGCTTAAAAGTATTAACTTTGAGAGGTACGGCGAAGACCTCCCAATAACCGAGGAAGAAATCACCAAGTTTTGCTCTGAGCTTAAGGAAATGCGCATAAATAGACCTGCTTCCCCAAAGTATCCTCAAGCTCTGGTGGATCGGCTCTGCAAAGCAAACTCCTTCTTCAAGTTATTTGAGAATGTTTCCAGCTCTGCTCGTACCGTTGGTTATTGCAAGGCTGTGAGAGACTTCCGTGAGTTGAACTTGACAGCGACGGTGAAAGGCTTTCCCTCTTTGGCGAAGTGTATTGCAGTATTGGAAAAGCTGAAGGCCATGCTCAATGATGGTTTTTGGAAAGATTTCTGATGGTGGGCACCCCTATGTCTTGTTGTCGAATCTCGTGAGTTTTTCTTCATTGCCCTCTATCTCTGAGCTCAAACGTTTTTGGGTCGACTATTTTGAAGGCTTGTCTTTTGCTTCTCTTGATGCTACCCTGCCCCTTCTCACGGAGTCCAAAGCGCAAATAGAGAAACCTAGCCAGTATGCAAGCCAAAGTGAAATTATCCTTGTTGTTTAGAGCACTCCCTGTCACACAGAAGTAAGCTAAACTTTAGAGCTATGATTTGATTTGGAAAATTATTAACTTTTGTCTGTAATATCAAATGACATTATTATGTATCTTTAAAATGTATGCTTTGTTTTACTTTGCTTAATTTTCTTATTCTAATTTTATACCTTCGCTTCAAATTTGTTGGTATACAGGGTATTGATATTTTCATCGACAACTTTTTGAATCTTCGCGGCTTGTTTAGGTCTAGTGATCATTTTGGGCCTCCTCCTGGGTCTATATCTTCTGATACTCGGTATTCTAGCATCCTAATTGAACCTTCTAGCTCTATCTCCTTGGAGTATCTTGAGCTATTTTTTGGTAATTGCTTGTCAAATATTGGCAATTTGGATCCAAACTCTATACCTTTATTTCTTAGATGGGACACTTTTACTCCTCCAGTGGCTACGTCATCTTCTAGGAATTGTCCATGTAGCAAGTTTATTCCTAATGGTTATAACCTAGAGTCTCTTGCCAAAGATATTGTTCTCACTTTAGTTTGCCTGGAATCTGTTGGGGCTTATGTTCGTTTGCTTAAGCTCTTTGAATGCGTTAAAGAGTGGGCGATGTCATTAGGTCTTTGCCTGAAGTACATGTTAATTGGTGTTAACGATTTGGAGCTTGCATGGAAGAAGACTCTTAATGAGACCCAAGAGCATTTTTGTGGAATGAAACGGTTATGTTCAGAGCAGCATAATCTTATCCATCGTCATCAGCTTAACGAGATTAAGATGATTCGTTAGCAAGAGGAGGCAAAGAAATTTTCTGTGAGCAAGGTATGCAAAGCTTACCAGAAGACTGGTATTATCCACAAACAATGTTCCTGTATTGATGACTTATTCAACAGTTTGAAAAAGAAGCAAGATAAATGTGATGATCTTTCCCGTTGTTCGGTAGAGTGACAAAGCAAGTATGACATGCAGGTTGCATTGAATATCCAATTACTTGCTTACAATTATCACCTTTGCGCAGAGTGTACCCATTTGGATTCAAGCGTTCATAACTTGAGCAAGCGTGCTTCAATTATAAGGATGAGCTGAAAGCTATGTCTGCTAGTCATTGTGGTTCTATCGGCCGGGGTGATCTGACTATGAGTATTGGCGGACAGAGATTTAATTTATTTGAGGCTGTTCGATCGCATATTTTCCAATTATAGGAGACGATTAATAATTTGGAGGAAATGAATAAGAGCTATCAAGAAACTATCGACCTTATGGGTATGCAACTCGATCGGGAAGAGTTCAGTTCTATCACTGACTTTAAAGCTTATTATGCTAAGTATCTTGATCGCATAGAGCGAAGTTTTCGAGTTTGGAACCCTGCTTACTTGCATATAATCATAAGGTCACTGAAGAACACCAGGCATCACAATTTCGTCGTTGTGGTGGTTCTTCCACTTTTGGATCTTCTCACGCATTACGGTGTAGATAATTTGTAATGATTTTTCCTTTGAATGTCTCTAGCACGATTTTCTTTTTTCTCTAGCTTTTGGATGATGCGGTAGTTTGTTTTCAATAAAAGCAGATATCAAACTTTGCACGATTTTCTTGTGTAGTTATTTGTTCTTTGCAAGATGTATTTATTTTGCATATACCAACTTCGTTGTGGACATTGAAACCGTGCTTTGTGAAAAGCCTCAAGATCTATCGCTTTCTTTAGTCATTGTTTCATAGGCATATCTGCCTTATAGCAAGATCTATCGCTTGCTTAATTAAAAGTTTGTATTATGGGAAACTGCGAGATCTATTGCTTGCTTTTGTCGCTGTATTGAAGGCAGGTTTGGCTCATAGCAAGGTCTATAGTTTTCTTACTTGAAATTTTGTATTGTGCAAAGTTGCAAGATCTATCGTTTGCTTTTGGTGCTTCATTGTAGGAATATATGCCTAATTGAAAGAATTATAGCTTGCAGACTTAAGGTTTTTATTGTGCGAATTGGCCAGATGTGTAGCTTTCATAATCGACAACTTGTACCACTATAATCATGCATATTTCTTTTAAAATTTTGTAACTTTGTTTTGCAATTGCAAGGCATAGCTATGTAGGTAAGTAAGAAATATTTCTCCAAAAGGTTGATATTTATATTGCGATAATATAACCTTCAAACAGAACAAGGGAACGAACACCACCAATGATCATGTCATGGTTTCTATATAATGAAACTAGATTTTCCTGCCATCTTTGATGATCCTTCACATAAAAATTTCTCAAGTTGACTATGTTCCAAGTGTTGGGAATGCTGATACCACCCATTCTCTCTAACTCGTAGCAGTTGGATCAGTGTGTTTTCGTTATCTTGTACGGTCCTTCCCATTTTGGGCACAACTTTCCTTTCTCCTTAGCCATGCTAGCTTCATTCTTCCTTAGCACCTAATCACCAACTTGAAATTGTGTTTCCTTGACTTTGTAGTTGTATGCTCTAGCCATCCTTTCTTTGTACTTTGCTTCCGTGATTGCTTCCCTTTGTCTTTTTGCTTCGAGTTCGTCTAAATCCAACCTCACCATCTCTCGGTTAATGTCTTCTTTATATTCTTCAACTCGAAGGCTTGAGTTCCTGATTTCTATTGGTATTACCGCTTCCTGCCCGTATACAAGATTGTATGACATTTCTCCTGTTGGTTGTCGCAATGTTGTTTTGTATGACCACAAGGTGTTGGGTACCTCATCAACCCATCCTATTCATTTTCCTTCCAGTCTTTTATGGATACCCTGAACGATTGTTCTGTTCGTTACCTCCACCTGACCGTTTTCCTGAGGGTGAGTAATCTGCTTCATTATGCGTATGTTAACCGTTGCATTTGGCATACTTTTTAGCTAGTTTTATTTGGTGGATTGCTAGTATTAGCTAAGTTTATGTGACAAGGGGTTTAGACAGCCATGTTTGGTTTTCTTGTCTAAATCCCGCGTTCTATAGACTTAATTGGTAATAATGGACATCTTGTATCCATGGGCTACTTGATCTTCTCTGTGATCATCTTTAGTAGGTTGCCCCGTGGTCACTTTTTGTTTACATTATATGTGAAAACTATTCGTAAGGGCGGTGGAAGATATTGAAGGTCGTTCGCAAGGACGGTAGTAGAGACGAAAGCCATTCACACTAGAATGGTAGTAGACGAAGGCCACGGGCATCAATGCGTGGTATAAGGAGATTGAAGACAAAGATAGGGGGCAACATTGTTCAAAGCGGCCAACGAAGAAATGGGAAATCGTGGTCCGATGAATTATGCTTATATCTGAGAACAATCCAAGAAGAATTAGCCTTCAAGGATGGTTTTATTGGATTTTTCTTCTTGGGCACTAAAAAATCGACTGCTAAAACTCTCAAATTGGACTAATGGTTCACCTGTAGCAAAGGAAACTAGTTCAGCTGGCTGGGGCATAAATGGGTCAGCACGTGCAGTTCATAGTTTAGCACCAATGGCCTACGCCAAATGAGCAATCCCACACCAAGAAGAACAACATGAGGCTACGACAAGACCCGTGCCAAATACCATGGGCCATCTGCACAAAGTGAAGACCCCCTTCACGGGCTAAGTATAGGTGCAGGACGTCCCATTTTTGGCATCACATGCCGTTCGAAGCTCAATATGCCAATACCAGCAGACGGTGTGTGGGAAATCACACGGCCCACACCAAAGTTTCTGAGGAACCACCCTTCCTAGTCACAACCCGCGCCAACGACCACAGGCACAGATCAAAACCTTCATTTTCACCACCCTGATGGCGCCTCGCACCAGACGATGTGGCTCGCACCATGATTCATGCCCTATAACTCTTAACAATCTGCGCCACGAACCAGATCTTGTGCCCGCAGAGCATGAACGGACATGGCCCACGCCAGGCCTTGTACCCCATGCAAAGGACACTAAACGGGCCGCATCATCCATGATGCCCCGTGCCAGGCGGCGGCTGAGCCAGGGTTTACCTAATTTTGGGGCTATTTTTAGGCCCAAAGTCCTACTACTATAAATAGAACCTTTGTCTACTAGGTTTTCATATCCAAGAGTAGCTTGGACACTTTTTCATTAGTAGTTTTATCTTTGTAGTTAGGAGAGAACTCTCTCTTTTTCTTTTATTTTTTTTGCTTGGATCCTAAGATGTGGAATTCATATATTTATTTGAATTCCATGTATAGGGAGTAGTTTCTATAGCCTGGGGATAAATTGTAATAGCATGGTCTTAATCTATATGCCTTTTGAGATTATGTAGTTCTTCATAATTTTGTGTTCATGATATTATTATAATTGTGCTTGATTATTTGAAATGCATGAATAGTACACCACATATAAGCATAAACATAGGGCTATATTCATGTATGGTGCAAATATCGATGCTCCCTTGGGAAGATAAACCTGGTTGTTAGAATGGGTAAGGGAGAACGCATCCGCGTGAGTGTGTGCATAGGGGATTCGAGAATGCTCTGACTTACTTTCCATTGCACCAGTCTTAGCTAACTCTATAAATGTATCCGAGAGGTTCTGGGTAGAGATAGCAAATAGTAGCAAACTAGGGTTGCGAGATACCTTAGATCATAGATAAGGTGCAACGATCCTTGGGCCTAATTAATAGGACCCAAGGGAAGTAGTGCATTCGTGGTGGAATCCTGAGACGTAATTACACAGGGAAGAAACAGACCTACAAAAATGGTCAGACCTTGTTGTACGCCATTAATTACGATGGCGGTGTCGATGGAGGGTTATGAGAGCACTCGCCGTGACAAGGACATGGAAGTGTATGCCATCGGCCACACCACATGTTATGAACACTCTATTAGGTTTGCCTAATTATTTATGTGAATGAATCGAGGATAGAAGCATTAGATTTACCATGTTGCTCAATGATTCTCCAAGTGCTTAGCTTAATTAGATTACTTGTTGTTTTACTTTATGTTTTGTAGTTGATAATATGAAAATCCAAACCCCTCCCTTGCATGTTTGTTTGACTAGATATTTCTTTCACTCGTATAGATTGACGACCCGTTGGAGGTTGTGCTTTGATTGGTATATTAGACCTAGCATCTCTGTGGACAAACCCAGATCTTACCACTAACTACCATCTAGGTAGCTTAGCAGTGAGAACAAGGTGTTGAACTATAAATCTCTTATCTTCTGACCACAAGCCTCTACCAGGGTTAATTAGCTGCAATTAACGACCCTGGGGAGAGGTAGGTTAGAATTTTGGCACCTGGTGCCAGGGATGCTATCAATCTAGGTATTAATTAATGCATAACGTGATAGTAGAAGTAGTTAGTTTAGCTTTTATTTTGCCTGTTTATGTTGTTGATTCTTGGTGGAGCTGTTGTTGATTCTTGGTGGAGCTGTTGTTATAGTTATTTTGTTACTTTTTGATCCATTTCCTAGTGTTGTATTCAGAAGGGTATTGTTGACCCTAGTCTATGGTACACACTCTTACTACAAATCTAGGCGTCTTACACTACCTGAGAGAACACAGGTGGTCGGAGGAGAAGAAGGCGAAGAACTGGGGCACAAGTTCAACCAAGGCTGGAAATAGTAGTAGAAGGAACACTATCAATGGCAGAAGACAATCGCACCCTACGGAAGCTCATGAAACCCAACTTGGAGAATCAACCGCTATGCATCACCTTCTTACCTTTACCCACCAATGTGAGCTATGAGCTAAAAAGTGGCATGATCCATTGCCTTCCTACATTTCATGGATTGGTGGAGAAGGACCCAAAAAAATATCTTTCGGAGTTCCATTTGGTGTGCATATACATGAAGCCCCCTGGAGTGTCCGAAGATTACTACAACCTAAAAACCTTCCTATTTCCCTTTCAAAGTAGTGCCAAGGATTGGCTCTACTACTTGCCACCGGGATGCATTGGTTCTTGTATGGACATGAAGCGGAGGTTCTTAGAGAAATATTTTCCAGTGTCCAAGTTGGCCGGGTTGAAGAAGCAATTGTCGATCATCACCCAAGGTGCTGCCGAGAATATGTATGATCACTGGGAACACTTCAAGAGACTGCTAGCTAGTTTCCCCTACCACCCCTTCAAGCAGGGGGATTTGGTGTATTACTTTTTCGAGGGGCTATGTGATAAAGATATGTGGATGGTGAACGCCACTTGCAATGGTTTGATAGAGAACAAGAGCCCTAAGGATACAATGGCCCTCTTTAAAGAAATGGCAAATGGTATGCGGAAATTTGGCACTAGGTCAAGGGTTAAGGTCTTAGATGAACCCATACACTCACCTAAGTTGGAGGAGCAAGTCTAAGCTCTTTCTTTCATGATGAAGGAGCTTTTACGAGGAAAAGTACATCAAGTCCAAGTGTGTGGAGTTTGTAACCTTAACCACAACTCCAAAGCATACCCCAAAGTCATAGAAGATTTACAAGAGGCCCAACACTAAAATATACCCTTGATAGCACAATCATGGATCGTAAAGAACAAACTACCATCAACCTCAATATACTACCCCAAACCTCTAATCAAGAAAGTTCAATCCAACCACTATCATGCATCACAAATCGAAGGAAGAATTGAATCACAATGAAGAGTTACCTCTTAAGTCTTGATGTGTGTATCTCAAGGGTTTTGAGGGTAGGTGGGTTTTGGGTGGTATTTTGGGTGGTGGTAGGAAGGAAATGGTGATTGTGTGGTGTAGGAAAGTATGTGAGCTTCATGGGTCATGCACGTCTACACGCCCCATGAATATGGGGTCTGGTTCTCCTCCTTGTCCACCATTTTGAGTGTCACGAACCATGTACGCCTACATGGTCCATGAGTTGGACTCTCCATTTTCTCACCTTCCTCCAAAGACCATATGCTTCGTGCAAAATAAACATGCACTCCAAGTGTAATAGTGTCCCAAAAATAAAAATAAGCTACAAATAGAAAAACGCACAAAAAAATGCTAAACTAATATAATTTTTTAAAGGCTCGGGTTGCCTCCCGAGAAGCTCCGTATATTTAAGGTCATCGGAATGACCCTAATGTTATCCATAGGGTGCGGGTTTGTTCCCTATCACCTTGGACAACCAAAAATGAAGAGCAGGGGGTAAGAATCTTCCAAGAAGAAGATATAGTAGAGGAGGAGTCAACTTAATAAGGAATAAGTGGTTTGGAAGCTTAGCATATTCAATTGGCTTCCCTATGGTTTCTTCTAAGGCTTTCAAAAATGTGGGAGTAGGTTCTATAGGTGGAGGTAGGGGTGAAAATATGTAATATGGAAAATTAAGTATAATTACCCCTTCCTTGACTTCTTCACTCTCAACAAACCATTCCCCATCCCCTTTAGATTCATCTATCAAAAGTTCACACTCAACTAGGGATGGTTCATTTTTGGAATATTGGGTTTCTAGTTGGTTCACCCTTTTCATCAAATCAAGCACTTTCCCCTCAATTTTCTCAATGCTTGAGAATAGTTGAGTTCCCAAATTGCTAATCTCGCTAAGAACTTGTGATTGGAGTAAATCACTACTCTTGGTCACATTAGCTACAACTTCCAAAATTTCTACACAATACGATTTGGGAACCAATCCCAGGGATTGGTTTTGGGGCATTGGGTAAGTTGGTGAAATCCAACTATCTAACCCAAAGTGTTGGTTTCCCGATGCATTTCGATACCACAAATTTGAGTTACCACTAAACCTTGAATTTGGAGAGTCGTGGTATGGATAGTAATCTTGATCCCATTGGCCAAACCAACAACTCCTACCTCTATCTCAATTTTGCTCATCCAAGAGCAAGACTCTGTAGGGTGCTCGCAATGACATACCCTACAAAATCTTGCTCCTTGAGCCATTCTTCTCCCATAGTCACTCAACCTTGGGCAACACTCTATAGGATGATCGCAATGACACACCCTACAAAGGGTCCTCCGTTGATTGCTTTCACACATTTTTTTCTTTTCTATTAAGGACAAAAAAAAGAAAACACACAAAATTCGTAATTGTAGTGCAAGAGTCCTTTATTTTCACCAAGAACTCAAGCAATACCTACTCTGGAAAACAAAAAAAAGATAAAGATAAAAGCAATACTAACTACTCACTAACACGTTATGCTCAACTAATACTCGAACTGAAGAGCATCCCCGGAAACAGTGCTAAAATTTTGACCTGCCCTCAACCTGGTCATCATTAAAACATGAGTAGAGGGGCTTATGGGTCAAAGATAGAGATTTATAATTCTGAACCCGTTCTCACTGCTAAGCTACCAAGGGATAGTAAGTGGCAAGCCTTGGGTTTGTTCATAGGGATGATATGGCTCAAGTACTAGTTAGAAACACAACCTCGTGCTGGTCATCAATCCGCACGAGTGAAAGGAACAACTAGTAGTGTACACATGCAATTAAGGGGGGGGGGTTGTGTTTTGGTATTTTCAACTAACAACTACAGAGTATGAAATTAACAAACAAGTAAAATATTTATACTAGGAACTTAGGAATCATTTAGAAACATGGTAGTTCTAATGTTTCAATCCTCGATTCATTCACATATACACATACAAAAGATCTATTAGTGTATTCAAAACACGTGGTGTGGTCGATGGCATACACTTCCCCAACCCTGTGATGGCGGGTGCGCTCCCAACCCTCTATTGTAATTAAGGGAGTTCAACGAGGTCCAACCATCATTGTAGGTCTACTTCTCCCCCGTGCCATTATGTCATAGGCTTCCACCATGAATGAAACTACTCCTCTCGGGTTATATATACGCTAGGCCTGAGAATTGTAGGCACCTTATCTGTGATACTAGGGTTTCAACACAACACCTAGCTTACTACTATTAGCCATATCTACCCACAACCTCTCAGATAACAGTTAGGAAATCAGCTAAGACTGGTGTGACGGAAAATAGGTTATAGCATTCTCGAATCCCCCGTGCACACACCCATGCAGACGCATTCTCTCCTACCCATTCTAACATCCAGGTTTCTCTTCCCAAAGGGGCATCAAGAATTGCACCATACATGAATATAGCCCAAAGTGTGTGCCTATATATGGTGTAGCATTCATGCATTTATAAAATTCAAGAACAATTACAATAATATCATAAACACCAGGATAGGGTAAATTAATGAATCTCATAAAGCATTTAGACATACCAAGTGCTAATATGAAACCCAAGCTAAATAAAAATACACTACAAAGGTTAGATCCATGGAAAATATTAGGTTAGATGCCATGGATCTAGAAAATAAGATGAAAAGAAAAGGAAAGGAAAATAAAAGGAGAAGGAAGGAGAAGAAGAACTCTCCTCTTCCTTCTCTCTAAACTAGAGAGAGAATCCACTCTACATTATGCCTATTTATATTCTACTTCCTAATATACTTCCTAATAGTTTAGTAGAAGGCTAAGGTTCCTATATATAGTAGTATGAGACTGGGCCTAAAAGTAGGCCAAAAGTAGGCCAAAAGTAGCAAAACCCTAGGTCAGTGGCCAATGTTCATGGACCGGCATATATGTCACGGTTCGTGAAGCATGCAATCTCGGGGTGCTGGATCTGGCACAATCCATGAACATTTATAGCTGTGGTCTGTGGGATCTGGCACAGCTCGTGAACATTCATAGCCGCGGTCCATAGGATCTAGCGTGGTTTGTGAAGCTTGTCTCGTGCCATGGTCCATGGATATTGTCACATACCGCTAATAGTACACAATTTTTGCTCAGAAGTTCTCACGGCCCGTAAAGGTTTTCACGGACTTCAAACATTACATGGTCTCGCTCAGGAATTACTTCATAGCCCATGAAAGTTTTCACGGCCTGACACCATACTTAGCCAAATCTTCAATTCTTCATCTCCAAGCATCATGGTCCATGGTTTTTATCATGACCCGACACTTTGATTCATGAAGGTCTCGTGCAAGTATTAACAAATCCTCTGGTGTCCCTCATTTAGTGTGGGCTGTGTGCTTAGTCACGGGCCACTAGTGCTTGACCATGGGCGGACCATGACCTACCGCTGGTGCTTCATTAGCTGAACGTTGTTTGCTTGCCACAGGTGAACCGTTACTTTGAATTGGAAGTTCTAGAAGTCAATTTTGTAGTACTTAAGAAGAATAATCTAATGAAACTAGCCTTGAAGGCTAATTCTTCTTGGATCATTTTTGGACTAAGGCAACACTCCTAGGACCACGATTCACTATTTTCTCCTTTGGCCAGCTTGAAATCCAAAGCCACCTATCTTTGGCTTCAATCTCCTTCTACCACGCATTGATGCTCATGGCCTTCATTTTCTACCATTCTAATGTGAATGGCATTTGTCTCTTCTACCGTCCTTGCAATTGGCCTTCAATCTTCTACCACCCTTGCGAACGACCTTCACATAGAATGTAACCAAAATGTACCCACGGGCAACCTACTACAAATGATCACGAGGAAGATCAAGGAGTCCATGGATACAAGATGTCCATTAGTACCAATTAAGTCTACAAAATGCAGGATTTAGATAAAAAAACTAAACATGACCGTTTAAACCCTTTGTCACGTAAACTCAACTAATACTAGCAATCCACCAATTAAAAATAACTAAAACGTATGTCAAATACATTGGTTAAAGCATGCATAATGGCGCAGATAAGGAAACTTTCTATCTCGATAAGCCGCCTTGAAGCTAAGGAGTTCGGCAAACTACCTTCCCATCCGGAGATCAATCCGAGGAATGTGAGTGCACTTAAATTCAGAAGTGGGAAGGAAGTTCATGCGACCGAGAAGAAGATAATGCAAGAGGATGACAAGGTATTGGAGGCTACCAAAGCACACTTCGAAGAGAAGGAGATTTTGGTCAAGGAATTATCCTCCAAGGAACTTCCACCGCACAAGGCACAAGTCACCATTCCACTTCCATTTCCAAATCACCAAAGGTGATGATCGATGGTGCAAGCATTCAAAAAGTCTTCAAAAAGGTCGAGGTAACCATTCTTATCTTGGAATTAATTGAGAATGTGCCATCATATACTAAATTTCTTAATGTTGCATGCACAAAGAAAATACACAGGCCAACTAAGAGGCTAGGCCATTTCAAAATAGGAGGAGTAGTCATTTTGAATCATAAGAACTTACCTAAGAAATTCGATGACCTTTGAATTTTTTCTATCCCTGTCTCTTAGGTGTTAAACTTGTGGAACATGCCATGATAGATCTAGGTGCATCCATTAATGTCATCTCGTTTAGTCTATATGAAAGCCTAAAATTAGGTGAGCTTAGGGGTACTAGAGTAATTGTCTAACTTGCTGATCATTCCTAAGCTATTCCCTGTGTACTAGTAAAGGATGTGATGGTGCGAGTTGGAAAATTAGTTTTTTGCAGCGGACTTTTATGTCTTAAAACGTGGCGCACGACAGAAGTGCACCCCTAATACATTTGGGGAAACCTTTTCTTCAAACGTCTAGGACTAAAATTGATGTCCACTTGGGAACCTTAACTTTATAAGATGACATGGATAAAGAGGAATTTGATTTTTTTAAAAAGTAAACTCACCTATGTGAGGGGGTATATATTAGGCCCCCCAAACCTTTCATAGAAGACAAATTTGAATAGTACAGCTAAAGAGAATAACGTGGAAGCTAAAGTGGAAGCTAAATATAATCAGCTGTTACCAAATCCTTCATCTTATAACCCCTATCTCGATGAAAGAGATGGCCCTAAAAACTCGGTCGAGGTCGACTATGGCCTTACACTTCCTTGTCCCCACAACCTAGTGTTGACAAGAAGAGGTGACCTTCCATAGTGTCCCCTTGCAAATTTCTTCCCCAGAAGAGATTTACTAACTTTACAGTCCTGATTTGAAGTGTGATGATTATGAATCCCTTCGTTTGCCATCTTTCTGTTGTGTAGCTGCCTCATCCATATCATGATTGGCTCCTTGATGTCCATCCCAGCTGTACCTGTCAAGAAAAAATAAAAGCTAGCAGTAATAAGTTCCACTAAAAAAACACCTAGCAATGCATGTGCAAATGATAATGTCAAATGAG
The DNA here is from genome assembly GCA_037428765.1 of Rubia yunnanensis. Lineage (NCBI taxonomy): Eukaryota > Viridiplantae > Streptophyta > Magnoliopsida > Gentianales > Rubiaceae > Rubia > Rubia yunnanensis. The sequence continues at coordinate 69,334,718 of CM075063.1, forward strand.
TCATGGGCAAACCCTATATGTAGCAGAATGGATGTGATTTATTAAGAAACTGATGGAAGGCTAGAGCCTTCTGATAGAAGGTATAGCCTGTTTATCTGCAATAATTATAGCTTTCAAATCTTTTGATAGTTGTGTAAAATGTGTGAATGTGTGTACCTGATTTGAGCTACCCATTTTTGCTAGTAAATCGGCTACTCCATGGGCTTCTCTATAGATATGATGTAGTGTGACTTCAATGGTTTTCATAAGCTCCCAGATTTTCCTAATTTCTTCAGTGGTTCTCCAAGGTGGCTTAAGTTGTTTCTTCAACACTTTTATGAGCAGTTTATTGTCACTTTCAATCCGGAGATGGGCAATACCCAAATTGATTGCCATTTGTAATCCTGTTCTGATTGCACTTGCTTCAACATGAAAAGTTAAGGGGCTATATAAATGCAGATCATCCGCTATTAACATGTTCCCTTTGTAGTCTCTGATGATTGCTTCAGTACCTGCCTTACTGAGATCCCTCCATGATCCATCTGCATTTAACTTGTAAAAGGCTGATAATGGTGCTTTCCAGGTTATAGTAACAAATTTAATTTGTTTTTCTTGACTGCCTATTAGTAACCTTGGTAAAGCATTGGACAAATCCCATTTGAATTTTAGGTTAAAGGCTAACATAATATCATTGAAAAGATGTAAAGTTTTCCTAAACATATTGATAATGTTAGGCTTCACATTTTCATGTAGTGTTTGTTCCTAAAACAACATATAGACCACACTACTAGGCAAGGGATAGTCCTAAGAAGTTGCTTGTAGTTTGGAAACTGAGCTTTCAAGTTCCAGTATAGAAAATATCTATCCCACAGGTATGGAGTGTGTTTTGACTAAACATTGAAGACAATATTAATCCATGTCCATAGTTTCTTTATTTCTTTGCAAGAATTGAAACTATGATGTATACTCTCTTCATCATCAAAACAGAAACAACAAATTGAAGGTAGATTAAAGGAAAAATCCTCTAATACATCAGGAAGGGGTAAGATTCTGTTTAGCATTTTCCAGTTCATAAAACTTACTTTCCTAGGTAGAATTGAGGACCAGACATGATTGAAGGAAGGAACCACTGTTCTCCTATTTTTGATAAGTTCATATGCACTTTTCAATGAGAAATTTCCATTTTTAGTTTGTTTCCATATCACAATGTCCTCGTAATTAGGAAAGGTTGCTTGATCATACTCTAGTGAAGCAATTATTTGTTTAGGTTAGTGGTTTCTAAGAGGGTTGATGTACAAATGTCCGTTGGCTAAGTATTCAGCCACTGTCAGATTTGGGAAGGAATATCTAAGTTGCTATCCCAAACCCTATAAAGTGGACCACAAGTTGTCCAATTGGAATCCCAAAAAGAAACATCCCCTTTCCCTATCTGTATTTGTGAGTTTAATATTGCTACATCCTAAATTTCTTTAATTCTCTTCCAAGTTTTGGAAGTTTTATGGCTGTCTGGAATTGACCACATAAATTGTGACCAAAGTGAACTACCTGCTTAAAGTTTCCACCATAGTTTAATGGAGAAACTGTTGATTAATGTGTTAAGATTTTTAAAACCTAACCATTTTCATCAATTGGATAACACAAACTTGGAAATGACCTCCAAACTCTTTTCCTTTGTGATGAGTTTGTATTTACATCAATTATATGGTTTGTTGGTTTCAATGCCGTGATTTGATGGATTGGAATAAAAAACAATACATGCTTTATCAGAATCATTTTTCCAGCTTGAGAAAGTAGCTTGTTATGACAGTTATTGATTTTTGCTTGTATTGATGATATCATGCTTGAGAAGTATACATTTTTATTTCTACCTATGTATACTGGGCATCCTAAGTATTTGAATGGAAGTCATGCTTAAGAGGAATTTGATATATATAAATCTAGGCATGATTCAACAAAGTCTTCTTTGATGTGCAAAGGTATAACCCTATGTGATGAGCATGATGAACCTTCTTGTGTGACCAATGAGCGTGAATGTTTCAATGAATCCCATGTTGATGATAATGATGATGATTCCGATGAATTGCATGATTCAATGGATAATATGTCCATGCTAGATTATTTTTCTATGCTAACCAATTTGCAACGGGAAAGGGAGATGGTCGAGAGTTTAAAACCTCCTTGACCTCCAAGTAACTTTCATAGACTCAATGATAACTAGACATGTGGATTAATTTCTTATGATAGACAAGAGGTCCGAAGGTAAGGATGGCTCATTATGGAGACCTCTCCACAATGATGTCATCGTGGGTGGAGTCACTGATGGTGATTCTAGAGACCCACGGGTAGGTATTCCTCGTAACTACATTGCATGAAAAAGAAAATAAGTGGTGAGGATGAAAATAAAAATACAGTGTTTCTTTTGCTTTCGTGTTTTTGATTAGTGAATAGATAATGTTTGCATGAATCTTGTTTTGCTATGAGGATTTTTGAGATGAAACTCTTGTTTGGATTGAAATTTTGAGCTCAAGACTTGTGTTTGTGTTTGGATGGAGTTAGATTTGAAGGGTGACTTAATTTTTTGTAAAAAGAGGGAAAAACCAAGAATTAGGGAAAGTTTTGGTGGATGCCTCGTGCTGAGATGCTCGACACGAGGCTATTCTTCGTACCATAAGTTTGGTGCAAGGTTGTGCTTCATGCTGAGATATTTGTTGTGAGGCTATGCTTCATGCTGAGATGTTTGGCACGAGGCTCTGTCTGGTGCCAGAAGTTTAGCGCGAGGCTCTGCTTTGTGCCAGGGTGTTTGGTATGAGCCTATGGTTTGCGCCAGGCATATTTTGCACATGAAACCAAAATTCCAATTTTCTTTGTTCCAACAATGCAAGTTTTTGAAAAATTCTGATTCTCAAACTTAAAAATACATTTTTGGTTCAAGAATTTTGGAATTCCCTAATTCCTTAGGATTTTTTAAAATACTTTCAATATCCCTTGGAATTAATTAATTTGTACTATTGTTCCCCCTAAATTGAGAATTTTAAAATTCCATTCTTATCCTAACTATACCTCTCTCCCCAGTCACCTAGGCTGAAATTCCAATTCCATAGTACATTTCTCCACCTAATTCTATCATTTGACACATTCTTCCTTCTCAAGAAACACTCCCTCTCACACACTCTTGGTGAAACTTGAAAAATTGAAGCTTTATTAAAAAAAAAACTAGAATATTTTTCTTCTTCTTTTGTGGGTCTTACAAATCATAGCTTCAAATTTCGGGCAACCTATTGAAATCTTTGTTTATATATGCTTTATTTGACATTGTGGAGGTGTTAAAGCATGACTCTTGAATGAGTGTGTGTTTTTGAGATGCTTGTTTGAGTTTAAATGCATGATCTAGTATTGAAGAAAGAGTTGGGAGAATTGATATGCTATTATTCTTGAAAGATATGTTCTTCATTGTTGGGTGATTGATGAGCGTCATTTTACTCGCCAAATAACCTGCAAATTCAGATTAATACTAATTAGTACAATGATAAGCAGGGTCGATCCCACAGGGAGCAAAAGCAATAATCAATAATTATTTTTCCTACTAAATTCTTTTTGGAAACCTTTTTGGTGATGCCACCACGCCTTAAGTGTAATGATTTTTACTAACTCTAAAAATGCAAATGAAGACTTAAACCTATGAGAAATAAATATATGAATGAATGATATCGGCTAAGAATAACTCATGCTAGTTAATATCGATCATAGGCGCAAGAATGAATCAATTCCTACACATCTACCGGTTATAGGGAAGTAGGTACGCTTAACCCCCCCAATTCTTTCTTACTTTATCGACAGTTAACTAATTATGATTAATTAACTGTTTCCCTTACCAAAATGTTCCCAGAAAGTATTCGCTAAACCAGAACACATTTTGATAGCATTAAGTATTAAAAGAACCCGATATAGCAATTACCAAAGTAAAAGCAAATAGTAATGCACACTCAATTATCCCCTATCTTGCTATTACACTCTTAGCTAGTTAGCTATTTTTCACAAGACTGTGATACTTACTAATCCCATCCAACAATTACGTATTGGCGGAAATTAGATAGCAGTATTCTAAAAACATTTAAGTTGATCAAGTCTAAACATATTAGAAATAAATTCAACCAAGGACAATCAAGAACATGCAAGAATCAATTATAATGCAATTAGGCCTCACGATTTATAAACTAACATTTGTTATTCTCTGCCGATATATGAATTAGCTACTCATGATAACTAAACTAAACAAATATATATAATAATATATGAACATGATTGTTGAAATTAAATGAATAGGAGACAAGCAATTAAACAAAACAGGACCACATGCTTGCGCCCAGTAATGTATTCACGAACTGGAGAAGTAAAAAAAACAGAGAGAAGAAAAAACCAAGGCAAGTTAAGTTTGCTCCAAAGTAATTTTCTAACTCTTTTCCGTCCAAAAACCAAAAGGAGAAAAAGATGCCCCCTCTGTCTTCATGCGTATACTATATATGCTGCCATTACAAAATCATGTCCATATTGGACTCTTCCAAATAAAATAGAATTCTTGCCAAAATTAAATTCTGATTTTGAAGAGATAAAATCCAATCTTCAAATTATCTCCAAATATCTTCAAGAATATTTCCAAGAATATTAGTCCAATCTGCTCCAAATTAATGCTACGATTCTGCTCTACATTTAATTTCTTCATTTGCGATAATTGCCCGATTCTCCCTACTCTCCTCCAAATTCCTCTCGAGCCCAAAAACTGTGATCTGTTACAAATAAAACATTTAAAGTACACATTAATCACGTAAAATCACAGTTAATCCCAATAAAATAAACAACATAATTATCACACATCAAATATCCTCACACTTGAGTCATGCTTGCCCTCAAGTATGAAATGAGAATCCAATCATGTTGTTTACTACAAGGTTCCAAGTATCCCCTACCAACTCTAAGAAAGACTCAAAAGAAAAATAACAACACGACACTAACTACAACCCAACAAACAGTCAAACTCAGCATACCAATCCTTAATTTCTTGATTCATAGACAAACTTTACCTTACTAATAAATAATGCTCATGTATAACACACTTGACACTCTCACACCCTTCAAATGACATTGGTAAATTCATCCTCAAATTAATGCAAACCAGCCCTCAACTTAGTCAAAATTAGATAAGCATTTAACATTTCTCACGTTTCACACATTCGCTCTAGATGTAAGGGACAATCACTCAATATATGAATTTTACATGGAAATACTCAAATCATTCAATGCAAATCAGAAAGGTCGTTATTCAAGGTTGTAACGGGGCTCGGGGGAACAAAAATGAGGTAAGGTCCTAAGGGTTCTAAGCTTAAGAATATAAATATACATGCATACTCTTTCCAGCCCAAAAATTCCTCAATCTAAAAGATAATTTTCAGCCACCATAAAGTGAAAAAAATCTGCTCTGAACTGGTTGTAATTACCAAGTGTTGGTGCTGGGTTTTTTTATTTTTTTTCCTTTCTTTTTTTTCATCATTTTTTTCATCATTTTTTTCTGAATTTCCAGTACCAAATCACTCATTTTATTATCATTCTACTGCACTTTTAAACTCAGTACCACATGGTCACTTCATACATCAAAATCAAGGTACTCATTGATATTTGTTTAAGCATATCAGCAGCAAATAAACTGAGAAATCTATCATAATCAAAAGCATGCATATATAAGGGACACAAAAGAGGGGATAAAAATAGGCTTTGGCTTCATTTTTCTGTGGCTCAAACAAAGAAAAAGGCCAAGGCTTCAAAGGGTTTACTAAGGGTGATGTATGGTATGCCATATAAGCTGTGGGTTTAAATCCTAATGCCTTTCATCATTTTCACACCAAATAATTCAAGTAATGCCATGACTCTCAAAAAAAAGATTGATGTAGAGACTGCTCTACTCTAGCTCAAACCTCACATTTACTGGGCTAAAATGTTCAATTACTTGTCTTTTTTCGTTATCCCAAGTATCATCTAGGCCAAGTTACACCAATTATATTAGACTCATTTACCAAGCAATTTTAGAGGTGTATCAAGTAACCAAATATGTCACACAAGAGCTTTCTCACAGGCAAGTTCAGTCCGTCAAGAAACAATAACATCAAGAATAGTATGCTGAATTTGATTCGACTCAAAAAAAATCAAAAATATTTTTGTATTTTTTTATATTAAATGACACTAACACATATCACATAAACATATAATCATCCTCACACTTAAACCTTGCTTGCCCTCAAGCAAGTGCAGTAAAAATGTAAGAAGGAACAAAACCACCTAAAAAAAACTTTAAAAAAGAAAGAAAATAATTATGAAGAAAAAAAAACCAGGGATAGAGGAACTTATTGGGAGGGGTTTGGAGGAATTTCCAACAAGAAGAGAGTGTTGTATCTGAATCAGGTTCTGTTGCAGACCTCCAGTTTGGCCAAACGGAACCCTACGAGTCCCAGCTCTCCAAAAGTGTGAATTCTCCATAGTGCATATTCAAGTACTTCAACTCTGTAGATCAAGAATTGAGAGCATATGAGAAATTGAAATTCCTAATAGATTTTAAAAAAAAACTAAAAGGAAAAAAATTAAGAAAATTGGGTTGCCTCCCAATTAGCGCATTTGTTTATAGTCTTGGGCCAGACTGTGGATGCCGTCAATTTAGCTGAGTGGTGTGTAGAGGAATTTCTTCCACACACTTAAGCATCTCCATATCCACTGGAAAAGTATCATCATCATACTTCAGATCAGGGGGGAACGGCTTCAACTCCCAATTTTGAGGCTTTCACATCAAGTGAGACTAGTCTGGCGGATAGGTTCGGTTTGACCAAACTAGACCCAGTGCGCCCTTCAGAATTTTCCCAAACATTGAACATTGATTGAGTGGGGATGGGCCCTCCGTGGTTTACTTCAGTTCTTGGCACCACTTTCTGAGAGTAAACTGAACACAACAATTTATGGATTTCTTTATCACGTGAGACTTGAACATCTACCTCTTCTGGAATTTTCATCATATCCTGCAGAATTTTAGTCTCAAGAGAATCTTGGACAAGAGGGTCAGTATGATTAATGGCAAACACATTCTCAGCATCTGTAGGTTTCTTCATGGGTTTATCAATGTTGAATGTGTACTTATCACCAAAATAATCAAGAGAAATAGTTCCATCACCAACATTAATAATGGTGTTTGCTATTTTCAAGAATGGACGACCCAACAATACCCCTTGTGTTCCCTTATCATTAGTATGATTCATTTTTACCACATAAAAATCTGTGGGGTACACAAAGTTATTGACTCGCACGAGCACATTTTCCAACAACCCTTCAGGATATACACAAGATTTATCTGCTAATTGAATTACCACTCTAGTGTCTACCATTTTAGCTCTATTCAAAGTTTGATACTCAGATAATGGCATAACATTAATCGAAGCTCCTAAATCACACATGGCAGCATCAATCTTCTTATCTCCAATGTAACAAGGTAAGGAAAACATACCTGGGTCCTTGCACTTTTGAGGCATTTTCTTTTGGATCACAGCTGACACAGATTCATTCATCATGATCTTGCTCGAATCCTTTGGCTTTCCTACAATAAAATCTTTCAAGAACTTGCTTATTGGTGGTATCCTTATTGCATGCAAGAATGGAAGATTAATCTCCATTTTTCCAAATATTGATATAAAATCCATAGGCTCTTCTTTTTTCTTTTCTAATCTACGAGGAAAAGGAGGCAAAATTTTAAGTGAAGGATCATGTAAACTCAACCTCTTACTTACCTCAGCTGGTACCTTAGATTTACCTTTATCTCTGGTCTCAGTATGCTCATGATTCTCAAATTTTACGGTGGTTTTGTCACCTTTTTCCTCCGTTACTTGATTATGAATTTCTGCTACAGGGCTCCGGTTTGCTTCTTTGTTCGCGGGTTTCGACGGCGGTGCACCAACTATCTTTCCACTTCTGAGTGTGACCTGATTTACCATCTCATGAGTGTTCAATTGAACCTGAGAAGGCAATCCAGGCTACTTCATCCTAAGTTCATTAAGAGAATTTGACAGATGGGCAATTTGTCGTGCATGCTCCTCCAAGGTTGATTCAGTCTTCTTGGATTGCTTCACCATCATGTCCATCAACATATCCATCTTTTCATTCAGAGATTTCTCTTGAACTCCTTGTTGGGGATGGGGAAAAACTGGAGCTTCTCGTTGCATTGGTGGAACATAGGGTCGTTGGTAATGCTGAGGCTCCGGCGGAGGGGGACCTTGTTCTCTCCACTGGAAGTTAGGATGATCCCTATACCTTGGATTGAAATTTTGGGGATATGGTCCACCTTTTTGCTATCTCTCATTGAAATTTCCCATAGAATTTGCTTGAACAGGTATCTCTCCCATAGTAAGAATGCATTGCGAGGTCGTATGGTTGACTGCTCCACACGTATCGCAAGGCCCTTCTTGTACTGACGCAACCTTGTCAACGACCTTGGATAGAATTTTCTCCATTCTTTCCATCCTTTCCTTGATCTCATCTTTTTCAGAAGTGGATGTCTGTGCCACCTTCTTCAAGATTCATACCTCCTGTTGATCATACTCCTTTTTAGAATTCACCAACCTCTTGAGAATCTCTCTAGCTTCATTCACCCGAAGGTGAGAAAATCCACCACTACTGGAAGAGTTCACCAAGTCTTTGTTGCTAGATGTCATCCCTTGATAGAAACATTGAAGCAACTGGCCTTCCGTCATTCTGTGATTAGGGCAACTGTCTACCAATTTCCTGAACCTCAGCCAAAACATACTCAATGGCTCATCATATTCTTGCTTGATGCTTGTGATCTCCTTCTTCAAAGCATCCGTCCTTGTGGCTGGAAAATAGTTTTCCAAGAACAATATCTTCAATTCTGCCCATGTCGCAATGGAGTTGGGGGGCAAGCTCGAGAACCACTGGTTTGCTGCTCCTGTCAAACTGAATGGAAATGCCACCAATTTGAATATGTTGTACCTTAGAGGGGGTTCTTTGAGAAACACTATAAGACCTACATCGGGTGGACCTTAGAGTTCCTAACCACTCTTGGTCAGTCAGGGACAAGAATGGACACATGGAGATCAAATTTAATCTTGATAATGAGGAGTATCAGATGTCACAGCAGGAGATAAGCAGCGTCTTCGGATTGAGGTACGTTAAAGAGATCCTCACGACAAACAGTCAAGGGATGCCTTTTTCTCTCATAACTTTTAGAGGTAGCTGACAGAGTCTGATCGAAAGAATCTGTACAAGAGCACTCCCTTGGTTCATCCGGAATTTTGTTACATTCACTGGTTACTAGAAATAGGAGTTTTCTGCCACAGTGAGCTAAGGGAATGCCACGGGATTTAGATAAGAAAACCAAACATGGCCGTCTAAACCCCCTGTTACGTAAACTCAACTAATAGTAGCAATCAACCATGTAAAACAAACCAATTATTAGGCCGAATGCATTGGTTAACGAATCAATAATGGTGCACATCAGACTCCCCACACTTACACATTTACTTGTCCTTGAGTAAATAGAATCAAGAAAAGGCTTAAGCAACGTGTAACATGCAAATCTCAGTTAGCCAATGCATTCAACTTATTCCCAAACTACCCTAGCTTCCCCAAAGAAGTGAAAATCCTCACAACTCTCACACTCCCCGAAGATCCTAAAGTAACCTATCTACCCAAAAGTAAAAATGTGGAAAAAGATAAGCGGAGAAGATAAGTGTCAATCTAGCTTATATTTCCCAAAATGATCCCCAAATTCATCTCCAAAAACAATCCACCAAAGAAATCCAAGAGTCATTGACTTGGTTGTCACATAGGGATAACTCATGAATCTTGACCTAGTTACAACCAAGGAACCAATTGTATCGCCAACCTTATTTTTTGTTTTCTCTCAATTTCTCTCATTTTTCCTAGGAGCCTTTTTTGGTTTTCATCCCAGGTTTAACACACAAAGGGTACTCATTTCTCACATTTTTCTACACGGCCTCTCATTTTTACCTAGGTTTGTAAGCCTAGCTGGGTCTAGCCTCTCACTTTTACCTAGGTATTTTGACCTATCCGAGCTTTACCCAATGTTACCCAAGTCGCCCTTTCGAGTTTTTATATTTTTTCATTGTTTTTCATTTTTTTCAATTTTTTTGGTGTAGCACAAACTGCCCTAAAAGTGGGCTTCCATACTACAAAAGATAAGATAAAAACAAAAATTACACCACCAATATCCTAAAATAAACCATCCCCATGCGAACTACGAACCCTAGCTAGCATGTCATGCCAAGTATCCATCCAATAGCATCCCACGACAATAAAAATTCTAAATCACCAAACAATTAAGAAAAACTAAGGAAAAACACAAAATTACACTGAGGAATCCCAATAATGAAAACTCCCTTAGTGCTCACTACTCATTCCCCACACTTAACTGATGCATTGTACCCAATGCAACAAAAACCATGTAAAAACATAAGTGAGGTCGGGAGAAATAGTGATACTTACACTCGCGGTCCTGAAGGGCCTTCCTCCTCATCGTGCCTTGTGTTGCTACTCTCAATGTATCCCATTGCTTGAATCACGGCCTCAATGCAATCCATCCTCGTGCCAAGTTCCTCCTATGTTGTAGGTCCCACCATGAATGCCTTGTATAACTTCTCAATGTTATACTTTGTACCCGATCGTTCCAAGTTAGCCAATGCTCTCTGTGTGACCGGACACTCTAAGTACTGTGTAAGTAGACCTATATGCTGAACATAGATATCTTACCATGATTTCTTTACCCCCACCATCGTGAACTCATGTACAAATTTCCCTACCAGGTTCGAGTAGAAATTACCCTCGGGAGTCATTGCCCAGAGGCAATGATTATCTGAACCCGGACATTGCGTTAGCTCACTGTGGCAGAAAACTCCTATTTCTAGTAACCAGTGAATGTAACAAAATTCTGGATGAACCAAGGGAGTGCTCTTGCACAGATTCTTTCGATCAGACTCTGTCAGCTACCTCTAAAAGTTATGAGAGAAAAAGGCATCCCTTGACTGTTTGTCGTGAGGATCTCTTTAACGTACCTCAATCCGAAGACACTGCCTATCTCCTGCTGTGACATCTGATACTCCTCATTATCAAGATTAAATTTGATCTCCATGTGTCCATTCTCGTCCCTGACCGACCAAGAGTGGTTAGGAACTCTAAGGTCCACCCGATGTAGGTCTTATAGTGTTTCTCAAAGAACCCCCTCTAGACCTACTTGGCCTAATAGATAGGACACGGGCTCGAGTAAGCCTAGAGCCGTCAGTGTATCCTTGCATGAGAAACTGGTCTCTAATATACTCCTCTTTGGCTCCCTCAAATTCCTCCACCTCCGTGCTCTAGTCATAGAGATATTGGACAACCCCATAAACTCTTTGGTCACAAACGCAGGGTTGCAAAGAATGGGAGTCCCCGACTCATGGTTTACACCCTTGACCGGCTTCTTCCTCTTCTCACCCCGTGAGGACTTTTCCTTCTCTGATGCATTCCTTTTAGGATGCATCCTAAAAAAAATGAGGAAAAGAGTGGTAATGTGATCTCAAACAAGGCATGGCTCACATTGTCATTTAACAAGTATATTCTTCCTAAATAGCCTAAACATTCAAAACATGATAATCCAAGCATGAGGCTATTCAAACAGGAACATCTTCATTGAACAACAATCTCATGTAAGTCATCACCAACCCATTAATAAGACTATGCAATCAAGATTCATCTCCTCCCAAATCATCCATCACATGAAGAACATAACATCCAAGCATAGTAGCACATCAAACCACCCAACTTCCATAAACATAATATCATGCATACAAGCCCAAACACATATCTCGACAACATACACTCATTCAAGAATCATGTTTTTCATAACACCACCACAATGTCAATAAAGTATATAAACAAAGAGGTTAATGGATTACCCAAAATTTGAAGCTGAGATTGAAACGATACACACTAGAAGAAGCAAAAGTTGTTATCGGTGCCTATGATATAAAAGGCAGCTAGCTGCCTAGGCCTGCGTTGGTATTTCATTTCTTGAACCTGAGAGTATGGACATAATAAAATTTTCTAAGTACAAAATACCGATAAAAAACCCCCGGTGTTGTTCATGTCTAAAAAGGGTGCCAACATTTCAAAACGCAGTTGCGTCAAACTGGCTTGTATTTTTTATTTCCAAACCCGAGAGCAGGAGAAGAAAAAAATGGAGTAATGGTATAAAAACCGGTGCTCTCATTCGATAACCGGTGCCAATATTAAATTAAATTAGTTGCGTATGGCTGCTTAATCCTGATCATCATTCAATTATAAGAACACTTACACAGCACCGGTGCTTTATTGTCACAAACCGGTGCCTATTTATTCACTTCCGGGCATAAATATTTTTGGCCCAAAATGTAATTTTTTTTAAAAATTCCTGCTAATAGTTGATCAATTTTTTTTAAAATTTCAACCATTTTCAAAAGCACAGCACCGGTTCTATCAAATGTTATACCGTTGTTGTGTTATTTCTCCACTATTTCCCTATAATTGATATAAGTACCTAATTAGTTGGAAAGTTTTATCCTTTTTATTTTAAATGCAATACAATTGAGAAATATTCAATTAACCATACAATAGATCCCGTGTTTCGCCGATGTAGACTAAAAATGCTCGTACTAAAACTCTGTTAAAATATCATTGTTGCCCAAAACTAAGTTACACTGTCATTCTCGTATCCTACTTATTTCAAATTATGTATTCTTGGGTTAATTTAAGGATTTCAAAAGAAATTAATTTTATCATGGAATTAGGTAAACCGCTAGTACATATCTTAGAGTATCCTACTCTAGATAACCTAGATGTTAGGAAGTCCAAACGGGGAGGTATACTTGTGACTTTTTCTGCCAAAATGTGAATAATTTTTTAACCCAAGCTAGGGATTGACATTAGGGTGTCATATTATAGTATTCCATCCGATCGGATTTCTATTTGGACCCTCGAGTGAAGTTTTTACCTTTTGCACTTAGGTCCCTTTAAGAATCTTGGAAATGTTAAAATTCAAAATTTCCAATTCAAAAGTGAAATTTAGTATTGTATGATCATAACCATGTGATTAGAACTTGAACGTGTAAATGAAACATCCCTGTAAGTGAACATAGATTACTACTTCAAAACTTTTCAGAAATTGCATTGTTGCCCAAAACAAAGTATGACATTGACCATTGGCATGAAAATCTTGATTCTTTTTACTATAGCATAAATAGGTGAATTGAATATAATTTAATTTTGTATAGTATTATTGACAAAGTCCTGATGTATGTTGTAGGCTAAGTTTGGTAAAATTAGTTTGGAATTTACACTGGAAATTCTTATTTTTATTGCAAAGCTACATATTTTTGTAGAAAACTAAATAATCTTTGAAAGAGAACTCACCTTTTTGCTTTACAGAGTTTGAGATGGTGGATGGATGGAGAATAAATCATAGCACTGGTACTACATTGATAACCGGTGTTGTTGTAAAAGGCAGCTGTGTAAAGCTACCCTGTATTTATTTTTTACATCATTTTTCCAACCTGGGAGCTAAGAGGCAGAAAAAGTTACTAACTCCACAACACCGGTTCGTAAACTGGTGCCAGAACATAAAAATTTGGTGCTTATTTCAATTCATGCACCTACCTGAGGCTGCCATGTATTTTTTTGACATCATTTTCCTAGCCTGAGAGTTAAGAGGCAAAAAAGATTACTAACTACATAGCACCGATTTTAGAACCAATGCCAAGAAAAGAAAATTCGGTGTCTTTTTCTAGTCAACCAGCTGCCTGAGGCTGCCTTGTTTTTTTATGACAATATTTTCCCAGCCGATAGCTAAGATGTAAAAAAAGTAACAAACTCCACAACACCGGTCGTAGAACCGGTGTCAAGAATGAAAATTTCGGTGTTGATACCGGTGCTGATTGGTTTCATAATACTACCAATGGAACTTTCCATCAAACTGAAAAGCAGAAACAAGCAATAATACACTGTAGACAATGCAAACACAAATTTATATAATAATATCATTGTGCCAAGTACAAAGAACAATGGAAATTACAAAAAAGTATAATGATAAATACATTTACGTTCATTAGGTGCACCTACCTTTTCTTTTTTAAACACAACATCACCCCTCATAGTTTGACCGCTCTCATCAACCCACAATCCATCGCAATGCGATCGCCTTCCTGCTAAAGCTCCACCCACATCCTCTAAACTTGGAAATACATATGGGAATTCTGGACTTTCTTCTCGGATGGGCCAATCAATCTCCTCATCGAAGTAGAAATTATTCTCATGTAGGATGACATGCCACTTCTCGTTGCTAGGATCTTGGACATCAATTTTTTTTGTGACTAGGCAGCTAAGATAAACTTTTCATCCTCGAACCCAACTTGGTTAAGATCCACCAATGTGAAACCCATGTGTTTCACCGTACGAACCCCTGCTCCATTATTAACCCACAGGCACGTGAAAACCACAACTTTGAATTCAACATAGTCTAACTCCTAAATTTCATCAATCACCTTGGCTATCACATCGATTCAGATTCAATGTAAACTAGATTTCCAAATTTCCTAGTTCGCACGGGGATTGGGTTTTTTTTATTTCTTGCTAGATTTCCACATCGATTTAGATTGAATGTAAACTCCACTGTTCTGCATTATACTCTTGTAATCCTTATCAGCTATTGAAAAAGTAAAGCCATTAATAGCATACCCTAGGAACATTCTAACTGTGTACTTTGGCTTTCTATCAAAGGCACGAAGTTTACTAGGCATGCCTTCCACATTGCAACATTATAAAACCAATTAACAAATTTGGAAGAATGATCGAGCTGTATTTTATTCGAAGGCTAATCCGAATAGAGTGCTTGTAAATACAACATGTGCTCTTAAACATAGATTGCAGTCTTGCTACTGTTCCTTAAAATGTAAAGATGAACCATCATCAACTTAGCAAAGAAGGGAGTATGAAGTGTACCTTAAGAACGTGCAACTCCATTTTCCCTACCAATATGCACTTGCTCTGGTAATCCAACCGACTTCTTCCTGACTAAGTTTAAGGTACAATATTCAATAATATCCTCAGGGACATACCTTTATGCAATGCTCACATCCGGTCATCTATGATTGTGAACATAACCTTTGAAAACACCCATGTGCCGCTCAAAAGGGTACATCCAATGGATACCCACCGAACCGCATAGTAAAATTTCCCAAACCATAAGAACGACTAGATGAACCATGATGTCAGAGAAGGACGAAGGAAAGTACTTCTCCAACTGATATAACACTAATACCCCCTCCTGCTCCAACACATCAGGCATCTGCCTACTTATATTCTTCCAAAAAATGGAGTTGAAGAAGAAACATAGTCGCATAATGCTAAATTGCACATCCTCCTCCATAATGCAATGGATGGAAACAAGAAATAATTGTTGCATAAGAACATGACAATCATGAGATTTCAAGCCGTTCATACGCAAATCATCATTCATAAATCGACTAACATTTGAAGAGTATCTAGATGATACCCTGATCCCTTGGATACACTCACAAAAAAATCTCCTCTCATCTACTAACAGATTTTATGGAGCGAGAGGGAAGGTATGTTCGCTTCCCTCTCACCTCCAGTGCTAGATCCGATCAAATTCCAAGCTCCACCAAATCCTTCAACACATTCAAGCTATCTTTCATCTTCCCTGGAATATTAATCAAGGCACCAATCAAACTCTTACACACATTTTTCTCAATGTGCATCACATCTGGATAGTGTTGAACCTCCAAATGCTCCCAGTAAGGTAGATCGAAGAAAACTGACCTTTTCTGCCAAGGTCTACCAGACACTGTACCAACTTTCTTCATCTTCTTCCCAAGAAAAACATTTAATTTTGTCACCTTGTTGTGTATGGAAACCCCATTTAATGGTCTTGATGCCTTCCTCACCTTCTTCCCACCAAAAAACTGAAATGCGCCATCACCCAACTTATGCTTCATTAGGAGGAGTTTCTGGTGACCCAAATAGACAGTCTTGTGACCATTCTTCAGCTTTTGGTAATATGTGGACTCTTCACACAACGGACATGCCTTATTCCCCTTCACCACATAACACGCCTTGTTTCCAAAATGATTCATTCCATCGGTACACAAAACCATCCGCAAGTTCCTTGGCTCACTTGCAAAATCTGGATACCTCTTATCAAGTTTTTTCCATTAATCGACATTAGCTGGATGGCGAATGCCCATGTATCACATCATTTTGTTTACATTATTTCCATCCTTAAAAAACCTCTTCAACCTCAAAATAATTGGAAGATGCCGCATGCATTTTGCAAGAATGTATTTCCTTAACTTCACGACAACAACTCCACCGATAACTGCATTTCTCCTTTTTTTTTTTGTATCGTGACACGTGACATACTGGGCATGCCATCTCCTTCAATAAGTCACCCATGTACAAAACACAGTCGTTGGGACAAGTATGTATTTTTTCATACTCCAATCCCATCGGACATAGTATCCTCTTCGCTTTGTATAGGTTGTCTGGTATCCCGTTACCAGCGAGAAGTTTCTCATTTAGGAACTTCAGCAGCTTGTTCATGCTAGTGTCGCTCCATGCACCAAGGCATTTCAAATTATAAAACTCTATCAAATATGACACCGTATTCTTCTTATTGCAATCGGGATAAAACGACCCATCCTTATCACCTAAGAAATTTAACAAAACCACGGGCCTCCCCCTAAATTCATCGACAACCTCCTCACACATGTCATCTAAATTTAAGTGTCCAAAATACTCTCCTCCACTACCTAAAACCACCTTTGGCAGTGCCTTCTCGCCATGAAAATTCAGAACCAAATAATCTTTTTCAAACCCTCTCCAAACCAAGTAAAGTTTCATCATGTCTCTATCACCACTACGGTTACGATTCTTGCAATCACAACAAGGACATAACACTTGGTTCTCATGACCAAAAGCGTGCTCTAAAAAGTCCTCCACAAAATCAACACTTTTTTTGCTCAACCAATTAATGTTGCAATACAATGCTTACGCCTCCCTATTGCACGTTCGATCTCTAAAAATTCACAAAAATAGGACTATTATAGTTCCACAAAATGACCATGGCTACACAAGATTCTAAATATGGAAATTTCATTTGGCAAAGATTACGTACAACTCGGATCACAACATTCAAAACTACACCAACATTATCACATTCCTAAGCAAGGTACTAATCACATCAACAAATCTAGAAAACAATCAAATTTCTTCCATGAATGGAAGTATCATGAACATGATGAAACATACAAAATCATGATCAAACACACAAAATATATGCATACAAACCATGATTAGCATATTAGATCATTAATAATATGCCAAACAATTTAAAACCTACCTTTGTGGGTCTTCATTGGAGCATTAAATGTCAAAACCCTCCCAAAAATACCATAAATGCCTTTCTCTCCCAAAAAACCCACTTTTTAGCCGCCTTTGAATAGAGGTAGGTGAGAATTAAAAGCTATTCTAGCACCGGTTTCATGGCTATATACCGGTGCTAGGAAATTTCCCTCCAAAAATTTACCTGTCAAATTGTCCATGTAATCATTACCAGCACTGGTTGGGGTAATTTTTAGCAAACCGGTGCTAGTATAGTCAACACTACCTTCCACTATTCATATGGGTCCCATATTTCAGGCACAAGTGTACTCAATTCCGGTGCTAAGGTTTGTGTAAGGCACCGGAAGACAGTTTCATACTGGTGCTATGTTTTTCCCTCCATTTGTTTCTACGTGAAAAACACTTTTTCTCATATGGGAACAATTTCCAGCATTTCTACATTGCACGGTTTATAATGTTAGCGGTGCTAGTTATTAGGTATGACACTGGTTTTGGGTACCGGTTCCACATTTTCGGTGATGATACACTTCTATAGCACCCGTTTCATAGAATTTGGACATAAAACTGGTGCCTTTGATAATGTCAACACCAATTTTTATTCACCCAAGGCAAGGTACCAGTGCCTATTTACCTGTTTTCCAGTAGTGAATACAGTATTGGGTGCTCTTTGGAAAACATTTGCTTAGGTATACCTTTAGATCTTTGTTTATTCTTGTTTACCCGAGGACGAGTTTAAGTGTTGGGGGATTTTATGAGACGTCAAAGAGAAAATGCTCAAAATGGTACCCACTTTTATTCGAAATTCATAGTTTGCAACCCAAATTTTAAAATTGTATTAAATAGGTAACCAATTTATCAATTATATTCCAAAATGGTCCTATAACGGGTAATAACAGGTTTTAATTTAGTCAACTCACTAGTCAACGGTCAATGAGGCTAATTCCTAATTAAAAAAATTAGAAGGGGAGTAGATAAATTACTAACAATTCAATTATCTAGGGGTGTGGAGAATAAATTTTGAAATTAATTAGGGCTGATGAACCTCGACGAAAGCATCAAAGCCAGTGACTCCATCTCTAACTTCCTCTACACTCTCACTCCAATCATTACATCAGTCTCTCCCCGGCGTGGTCCAAAGACTTTATTTACTTCTCCCCATCACCACACATTCTCGTCGAAGTTCTCAAAGTCCTAGACACCTTCATCTTGTCGCTGGCTTCCAACGAATGCAGTGACGTCTTCTCGTGGAATTCCTTAAAGTTCTCATCACCTTCTCGATGCCATTCTTTTTTATGGCTATGATATTTCCCCCAAAGCAGTTCATATTTTGTTTAAAGTTCTGACAGACGAGGTAAGTCTGAGTCGATGAAAATTCCAATATTGCAAGTCAGTGAATATTGCAATTTGTTGGATGTGAATTTTTTTGATGGTTTGGACGAAGAAGATGGGTTTTAATTTAGTCAACGTTGTGCTGTTCTTGATGGCTTTGAATTTGTTGGCTCTGATGTATAAGACCCAACCTTGTTATTTACTATTTTGAATCTGAAATGTATATTAAAAACCAGAGCAAAGTGCTTATATAACCCCCAGTTCTTTGACAAGTGAAAGTATAACCCCTAGTTTTTCAAAAGTGCAAATATAACCCTTGACCAATATTTGACTTAAAAACTCATAACCCTAATGCTGGAAACCAGATTTCAGTTAAGTACACTATAGCGAGCAGTAGCCCGGAGCTCTAGAGGGACCACCGGAGGCTACCTAGAAATAGGACCTGGAGTCTCTGGATGAGAACGCTGGCAACAGGTTTGGTGGGCGGCGGGTTAGGGTTTGGGGATGGTGGGTGGATTGAGTGGTAGGGCAGCAGATTGAGGTTTAGGCTAGGTTTTGGGTAGTGGTAGTGCGGTGGGGCGAGGAGGGAACGGAGAAGAAGGTGAAACAAAGAACAGGGGATAATTTTATATTTATGTTTTTTTAATTGAAAACCATTCGGAGATGGGGAAAATTCTATTAGGCCTTCCCTAGCCATTAAATAACAAAAGCAAAAAAGAAAGGAAGCCAAAGCTTAGTTGGATATACAAGAGTGAGCATTCAGCTCTTGAAGCAATAGCAATTGCTTCCAAAAGAATAAAGAGATATGGATGATACGATGAAGATTTCATAGAGTATTAGGCTATGAAAAGAATCATCGAACTTGTTAGTGAGTCGAATTAACAAAACACAAGACAGTCAGAATTATCCTCATAACCTAACGGAGTTTATCTTCATCAAACAACAAATTTATACGGTTAAGGAATGTCGTTTACAGCTTGATCAGCAGAAGACAAAAAGTAAGTGCAGGTCATCCCGTTTCCTAAGCCTGATGGGGTTATCATCGCTACTCAGAATGCATCAATTTTTCCATCTTGTAAAGCTTCCAAAATCATGGTGAGAGCAGCCGAGGAGAGCTTCCATAGGACCAGAGTAGAAGGAGACACAACAACATGTCAGTAGTTGAAAGATCCTGCATGAAATGAGTAGAAATCAGTAGCATCCGATCTAGTTAGCAATCCGTAATGAAGGGGTACCAATTTGGTCAAGTCTAATAAGTCCCTGGACCAAGTTAGGGAGCACAGAGAAACTGTGAAAGGATGAATTGGTCTTTAGTTGCAGACAGTTTTTTGCAAGAGTATGAGCAACCAGATTTGCCTGTCTAAAAATGTGCTCAAGTTTAGCCCCCAAGGAATGGTGAATCTCATCAGATAAACAGAACAATTTCCAGTGAGCTCTTTGGGGGTCACTAACAAAGAGTACTGCACTAAGACAGTCAGATTCCATACATACAGGTGAGGGCAAATCAGTAGAAAATTGAATTGCAAACTTAATTGCTTTCAATTCAGCTTCCAAGGGGGAAAGAGCATTAGTATATAAAGTGTAAGCCTCCTTAAAACCACCTCTACTATCCCTAATTATCATTCCAATCCCACACATATTAGTATTACAGCACCATGAAGCATCTACATTTAACTTAAAACCTGAGCAGGGCCTCTCCCATGCAATTTTCAAAATTTTAGGCTTTGGGGAGAGTTTAATCAGAGGCAGAAAAGAGTGATCTGCAATACTTAAATCAAAAGGAGAGATTATATAAACAGGTTTAGCACAAAAGGAATAGAAAATTTGATCCCTAATCTGTTGAAGCACTAGGATAGAGGAAGGCTTGACAGAATCAAAAAGAAATTTGTTCCTCATCTTCCACAGATTCCAAAATGTAAATATAGCTGCAGTTCGGACTATAGTTGAATGTAATGAAGTTAGACTAGGGTAAGTTAGATAGCATGATAGTCTCTCTCATACCGATGGAAAAACTCTGTCCCTAATTCCCATAAATTGATGAACTGATTTCCAGACATTCAGTGCAAACTCACAGGAATTGAAAAAATGATCTAAGGAGTCTTCATGTATATTGCACATACAACATTTCGAAGGTAAGCAAAATCTCATTTTTCTGAGGATGTTATCAAAAGGTAAAAATGAGTTTGTCACTTTCCACATAAAAACAGAGATTTTTTTATCTAATCTCGAATTCCAAAAATGTTGAGAGGAGGCAATAGAACCTGTATTGTTGCAAAGTGAAATGTATGTTGATTTGAAGGAGAAATTCCCTTTGATACCTGGTTTCCATATTAGCCTATCAGCTCTGTGTGGTGTTAGTTTTGCTTCCTGTAAAAGAGTAATAATGTCAGGAGGCAGGAAGGGGTTAATTTTACTGATCAGATTAGACTTATTAGATATGAATTCAGAAACGGTACAATCCCCTGCAATATCCACCCTATTCTGATCACACAGATCTGTAAGAAGCCCTATATCTAGCCAATTGGCAGTCCAAAAGTTACATTCTCCTCTCCCTATAATAACTCTAGAGTTAGCTTCTGCCCATGTGTTAACAGAACATATCCTTTTCCAGTTTGGAGAGGACCTATGTGAAGGAGGGAGGGCTGCCACTAAATGAGTCCAAAGAGCCTCAGCCATTTGAAACTTCCACCACAGTTTTACTGAACATGTTTTAATTATGGTGGTTATTGATCTAAACCCTATACCATTTTGATCTGTTGGGAGACAAAGAGCTGTCCATTTTCTCCAAGCTCTTTTAGATTTGAGCTCAGTATCCCCCCAGAAGAAGTTACTCAGTTTTTTTTTCTATGGTGGTAATAATCAATTTTTTTGGATTTATAACCTGCCAAATGTGCTGGGGTATGGAATAGATGCATGACTCAATCAGTGTAATTTTACCCCCTGTAGATATCCATCTATTTTTCCAATTACATATCTATGGATAATTTTATATTTATGGATAATTTGGTAAAAGCATAATTTAAATAAGGGTAATTGGTCATTTTATCAAGCCAATGCCGAAATATGTAGGTCAACCCTATTTCTTGCATCAGGTTTATGGGTTTTTGAGTCAATGCCGGTCAAGGGTTATATTTACACTTTAAAAAACTGGGGATTATATTTGCACTTATCAAATAATTGGGGGTTATATAAGAACTTTGCTCTAAAAACAATGAAATATGTGCTCCTTGGGGTGTGGTGTTTTGGGGCGGTGGCAAAGAGAGAGGGTAAAGTGTCAGTGTTAATGTTTAAAGTCGGTTCCAGTAATTGGTTTTTAAAAATGTTCTTCTATTCTCCTATTTCATATATGGGTTTTTTTTCTAACACTTCCTTTTTTGTTTAGGAGAAAAAGCATGTTGCCAATTATAACACAGATCAAGAATGATGTAAATTTCATTAGAGAAACTATACTTTTCAATGATTTGACTTTTAATGAAAAAATCAAATACAAAACTACTTCGATATTTTTTATGTGAACAAAAGAGTGACACAAAAGCCACCATGAACAAACATAATAATCAATTGTTGTCCATATGTATCAGTTTAAGGAGGGACTGACAACTTTGGTTGGGCAAAGTCAGGGGAGATACCGGATGCAGAATGCAAATGGAGTTGTTTTTCATATGTATGAAGTTGTTGTTCATATGTATCAGTTCATAAATGGAAGTTTTGTAAATGCAAATGCAAAAATTTTCAATGGCATATATTTACAGAGAAGAATGGTACTGGATGCAGAAGAAAGTTTGCTTTAGTTTTAAAATTTTCCTCTATACCCATAGATAATTGAATTGTTGGTAATTTATCCTCCTCCCTCTACTTTTTTTTAATTACATATTGACCTCACTGACAGTTGACTAGAGCGTTGACTAAATTAAAACCTGCTACTACCAGTCACAAGACCATTTTGGAACATAAATCAAACACAGAGTACCTTTGTGGTACAATTTTAAAATTTGGACACCAAACTGTGAATTTCGAGTGAAAGTGAGTACCCTCTTCTTACGGCTCGTGCATGAAGAACTGAAAATGCACAAGATTCAGTAGATGGGACATGCAAATGTGCACGTCTCGTGCACTCAAAGGATAGGAATTCAAGACCAGATAATGAGCTGTACAAAACTACACAGCCTGTCCGATTAGCTTTAGAAAAACATGCTTCCAGACGAAGCCCCGTGCTAACATGCACGTGACATTCTGGCTGACGTACAATCCTGCACGACCCGTTACTACAAGATACATCACCTATTACCTCAGTTTTTCAGGGCTTTTTACCTCGGTTTTCAGCCCTAAAAAACCGTGGTAAATGTGGGAGTAGTAAAAGGTATTTTTTTACTTCGGTTTTTCTTTAAAAATGGAGGTAAAAAGTGTAACCATGCGAATGTGGTGCGATGTCACACACAAACATGAAAGCACAGTAAATGACTACGAGACCGACACAATGCGAAGTCGCACGTAACAATTTTGGAATAAAAAAAATTGGAAGACCGACACTACTGCGAGTTTGAACAAAAAAATTGCAGGACCAACACTACTGCAATGTCGTACATATTAATTTTGGTATTAGAAAAATACCGAAAGCAGAATCATGCTCTCGGTAGTTCATACACCATAAACATACAAGAACCATATGAAGCAAGAAAACTGTACACTAATTATACAAAAATACATTGAATCATACACAAAAAAATACACTAATTACCGGAAAAAATAGAAGACAAAATACAATAAATCAACAAAATAAAAGACGCCGGAGATGCTGGTGACAATGGTGGCACCGCCGGAGAAGCTGGTGGCAAAGGTGGAGATGCTAGAGACGACCGGACACAGATATGAGCAATGGAGAAGCAGGCGGACTTGGGCACGGTGGAGATGATGTAGATCTGAGTAGTGACAGAGCAGGACTTCGGCGCAGCAGAGATGACATCTTTTGGCGAGGTGGACTTGGGCCAAATGCTAGAATAGGGCGGGAGAGGGCCGGACTCAGGCGGAGGGTAGGCGGACTCGGTCAGGAGCTGCTAGACTCGAGCGGGAGAGGGCCGAACTCGGGTGGGAGAGGGCCGGACTTGGGCGAGATGGCGGTCAACGTTGATGGAGGCAGTAGTCAACGACGGGATGCAAAGGTCAACGGCTAAGGGCATCAGTCAACGACGGAGAATGAGAAGGCTAATGGAGTTAAGTTTGAGAGATGTTTGTATTATGTTGAAGGAGAAGGTGAAGAGACTTCTTGTACATATATACTAGGGTTTAGGTTAGTTGTGGTTGGGCTTAGGGTTTAGGTTTTTGGCCTCATTTCTTATATATTAGATTATGAATAGAAATAAAGAAATGAATATTGAAGGATATTGTTTTTAAATGATGAAGAAAAATTTTCATTCAACAACTTTTATATTAGAGTAATTTAATATTGACATATTTTAATATTAATTTTGTGGATTTGAATAAAATAAATATTATTATTTTATAATAAAATTACAAAGATTCGATGTACTAATATTTTCATGTAATTACTGTTTGTGATAAAAAAATTAAATACTAATAATGTTACATTTGTGATTCAGATTTGTTTAACTAAAATAATATGGCATAAAATTGTGTCTGTTTTTAGCCGTTGAACTTGAATAAATTTTACAAAAAATTACAATATATATTTACTATAGAAGAGAAAGATATGGTAATTATTCACCTAACTATCCATTGCTCCAAAATACTTGATTTTTTTTATTCTTGCCTAAATATAAAAATATAAAATAAATTATTTTTTTGGTGAAATGTTGAAAAGCGTTAGTCCATGTTTTAGAGTAACTTAGGGTTGAATACTTAGAAGTAAGAAAGAGAAATAAAAGAAAGATTACATACGTTCTTGTGGATGATTGTTGATAAATGCTATGTTACAGACTTGGAAAATACAGTTGGGGTGTATAGGGGGTAGCATCATGTTCGAGCGGATTTCAATTTAGAATTATGAGTAAAGTTTTTTACTTTTTGCACTTAGGTCACTCCAAGAAAGTTGGAGTTGTCGAATCACGAAATTGGCAACACAAAAATGAAATTCAATAATATAAGATTGTGAATTTGCAATTTGGGCATGTATGGCTGAACGGAATGGCCTCGAAAGTCAACATTGATTACTTGTACACATCCTTGAAAAATTACACTATGGCCCAAAATCGTGTTACCCCATTATCCATTGCTTCAAAATACATAATTTTTGTTATTCTTGCCTCAATATAGAAATATAAAATAAATAATATTTTTGGTTGTATGTTGGAAAGCACTAGTACATGTTCTAGAGTAACTTAAAGTTAATTACTTAGAAGTAAGAAAGAGAAATCAGAAAAGATTACATATACGTTCTTGTGGATGATTGTTGATAAATACTATGTTACAAACTTGAAAAACACAGTAAGGGTGTATAGGGTAGCATCATGGTCGAGCGAATTTCAATTTGGAATTACGAGTAAATTTTTACTTTTTGCACTTAGGTCTGTCTAAGAAAGTTGTAGTTGTCGAATCACGAAATTGACGATTCAAAAATGAAATTCAATAATATAAGATTGTGAATTTGAAATTTGGAATTGTATGGGTGAACAGAAGGGCCTCGTAAGTCAACATTGATTACTTGTACACATTCTTGGAAAATTACACTATGGCCTAAAATTGTGTTACCCAATTATCCATTGCTCCAAAATACATAATTTTCATTATTGTTGCCTCAATATAGAAATATAAAATAAATAATTTTTTTGGTGAAATGTTAGAAAACGCTAGTACATGTTCTAAAGTAACTTAGAGTTGATTACTTAGAAGTAAGAAAGAAAAATAAGAAAAGATTACATATACGTTCTTGTGGATGATTGTTGATAAATACTATGTTACATACTTGGAAAATACAGTTGGGGTGTACATGGTAGCATCACGATAGAGCGGATTTCAATTTGGAATTACGAGTAAAGTTATTACCTTTTGCACTTAGATCCCTCCAAGAAGTTGGAGTTGTCGAATCACGAAATCGGCGATACCAAAATGAATTTCAATAATATAAGATTTTGAATTTGCAATTTGGGCATGTGTG
The DNA here is from genome assembly GCA_037428765.1 of Rubia yunnanensis. Lineage (NCBI taxonomy): Eukaryota > Viridiplantae > Streptophyta > Magnoliopsida > Gentianales > Rubiaceae > Rubia > Rubia yunnanensis. The sequence goes on from CM075063.1 coordinate 69,360,627, forward strand.
GGTGAACTGAAGGGGCTCGAAAGTCAACATTGATAACTTGTACACATTTTTGAAAAATTACATTGTGGCCCAAAATTGTATTACCCCATTATCCATTGCTCCAAAATACATGATTTTTGTTATTCTTCCTAAATATAGAAATATAAAATAAATTATTTTCTTGATGAAATGTTTGAAAGCGCCAGTACATGTTTTTGAGTAACTCAAACTGGTGCCTATGTGCCTGTTTTTCAGTAGTGACATATCAATCTAATCACCAAATTAGTACAGATAACCTTCCTCACAAATATTATATGTCATACATGCAATGTATTAGAAATAATGAGATATTTCGTAACTAAATTTAACCTAGCAACCAAATTTTATACTACTTATTTTATATAATTATGAATAAGTAGTATATAAAATTTCATTCGGTGAAAAAATAAAATTTATTTGTTGATGTTCGACTTCGATCACATATTACTTGAACTCTACATTTAATTTATTTCATTTGAAAACTATAAACATAAATTCACAGTTGAAAGTATAGTTATAAAATCTTTTAAAAGTTTAAAAGAAATGGAGTAGCATAAAAAATTTACAAAATTATATTTTAGTTTTGTTTAATATTAAATTTTATTATTAAAATTTGGATCATGTGTAACTCAAACTCTACATTTGATTTATTTTATTTGAAAATATAAACATAAAGTCATAGTTAAAAGTATAATTACAAAATTTTTAAAATTAAAAAGAAATGGAGTTGCATAAATAATTAAAATATTATATTTTTATTAATAAAAAATTACATTATTAATATATATATATATATATTCAATTATTTTAAATCGTGCATGGCAAGGGTGTCTACGAGAGGCACGTGCGACGTCGGTAAGCCAGACATACGTGTGACATCAGTCATTTCATGCCTGCGAGAGGTACGTGTGACGCCGGTCACAATAATAATCGATGTCGGTAAGCTAGACATGTGTGCAACTTCAGTCATTTCATGTCTGCGAGAAGTACTTGCGACGTCAGTCACAATTATAATCGACGTCTGTAAGCCAGACATGCGTGCGACGTCGGTCATTTTATGTCTGCGAGTGGTATGTGCAACATCGGTCTAAAAAACAATCGATGTTGGTAAGCCAGACATACGTTCGACGTCGGTCATGAGTGACGTGTGGCGTCAGTCTAAAAAATAGCCAATGTCGGTAAGCCAAACATGCGTGCGACATCGGTAATGGCATGCTTTTACCTCAATTTTTTTTTAAAATGGAGGTAAAAAATATTTTTTACTTCAAAAAAAAAAAGAAACTGACGTAAAAGAACTTTTTACATCAGTTATTTTCCCTTAACCAAAAAACTAAAGTAAAAGGAGCAAAGTAATAGGTTCAGTTTGTTGTAGTGTGTGCCACGCTAGAACTAGGGTTTTTCAACTTGGGCTTTTTAAGGCCCATTTATCTTACACTATATATATGGCCTTAAGTCTCCTAGGATTTAAAAAAGTATTTAGTTTGTTTTCATTTAGTGTGTTAGGTAGGAAGGGGGGGGGGCTAGGAGAATAATCTCTAGGGTTCTTTCTCTTCTCTCTTTATTTACTACTTAAATTCATGATATTTATTCCAATGATTGCCATGGATATAATATTGGTAGAGTAGTTTATTTCTTGGGGTAGTTATTTGTAAGAAGGATTTGACATGATTTGTGAGACTTGTTAGATTCATCATATTTTTTCATGCTCTAAATATCGTGCTTAATTTATGGTTCAAATTTTTAGCCCCGAGAGTGAGCTATTGGGGTGGTTAGTAGAGAAGTGCACCCCTAGCAAGTTATGAAGAAGGTGAGATGTTAAGGAGGGGGTAGAACCAGCTGTGTGACAGATAGTGGGAGTTCTCGGGGAATTAGCATCTCTTCAATATGTGATATGAGATGAGAATAGGTTGATAGTTGCTTATATAAATTAGAGTCTAGGATCAAATCTTTACGTCAATCATGTGATGCACATAACCCCAAGATTAGTTATTTCATACTTCATCTCGTTTTACTTGCATGATTATTAGTTTTAGTTCAAACACAATACAACCACAACCCCTTGTGACTATTAGATATTCCTGATACACGATTGGAGTGACGCCCTAGAGTGAATTGTGTTTCGATAACCATTAGACTCTAGTATCTCTATGGGCAACCATGTACTTTCCACTATCTATGTTTATCGTAGTTAGGAGTAAGGTCAGGAGCAACACATAAATTCTTATCTTTGATCCTCCAAAGCGCGTGGGTAAGCTCCGAAAGAACAACCCTGCGGGTGCAGGTCAACTCAAAAGAACGGGGCCTGCACCATAACAAAATCTCCAAAACACTATGATCATCACATAACTGGTGATACGCTAATCCCATACTTTAGGCTCCTCAAACAAATGGACAAAAACCATAAAACATAAAAGCCACTACTACAAGAACAATACCTAATACACTTACTAAAAAACAATCCCCCAAAACACCGTCCAAACAATCACAATGGCATTAACACACACAAATAATAGCCCCTTATATAGGTACAACTTAGTCTTGGGAATGCAACACATTATAATTAAAACACTCAAAACAATGAAATCCCAAGTTTTCACAAAATTGACTAGCCGATTAGCCAGTCTTGATAAACATAATGCTGAAATATTCTTAAACATAAAGAGTCTACACATACTCAGCCCACGTGAAGTTCTTATCCAATACCCAAGCCCATTCCACCGTAGCATACATACAAGCCCATAGAGATAAGAGCTCAAGGTATAGCACATACATACACCCCTATTGAGTAGCCATACCCTAGTAGCCCTCACACATGAAAACCAAACCCCATCACTCCTTGCTTGTCAAACACATATAGGGAAATCACCTACGGACTATACTGACAACGAAGAAGCTCACACCTCGAGGTAGACACAAGATGATTTCCCACAACTTTGCATACGTATGGAAACACACTAGCCATCGTAACAAGTGGAAGATAACCTGCTTTCTCAAAATGAGGTACACCAAACCCTAGCTTTATGTAAACCTAAAACTCCAATAGAAGTCCAATGGAAACCTAAGATGGCTTATCAACGCTTAACACACCTTTTAACGGATATAGGAAGATGTTCTACGGCTTTACAGTTGCTTGGAAAAACTCCAGCCAGCGACACAAGTTGCAAAATCACTTGTCATCCTAACAGCAAACCTGGAAAAAATACTAGCCCCAAACTGTAAAACAATCTTCCAAAACACTTCGACCCCTAAAACTAGGTTATCCCTCGAGAATACGTAATAGCCCCAGTAGTAATAGGCTAAAAGAACATGACATTCCATCACATTACAATCACACCTCAGCGTGGTTACACAGTCAAACCTAATGAATAACCAATACGTTATTTCAACAAAACCATAGAACATAAACACATTTTAGAAAAATTAATTCATTCCCATGTCTACCAGCAAACTTCTATATAAACAAAAGGGAAAATTACATTAACTAGGCCACATGATTACCCCCCTTTTGCCCACTACCTAACCTGGTGGAAACATTATTAGACATTTTTGCATTGCTTCCCTTCGGTTTGGTGGTGAAACTAAATGTCCCAGTTGGCTGAATAGGTTGATGTGGATGATCGATTTCCATATGAGCCCAGCCATTACCTTCTTTAACCACCTCTTCCCAATACTTATCCACCTTGCATTTCGTAAGCTCTTCAAGTAAGGGAAGTGACTCCATCTTCCCCCAATTCCTCCATAAGTGGGAAAGGATGTCAATGATCCAAAACCTTCAAGGAAAATTCCTGGTGTAACTCCCGCTTAGCATTCGCTGTGGACTCAGAAATAGTGTCGGCGTTCTCAAACACCTCAATATCCAAATCGGGGTTCTGGTTGCGTATGCTTCCCATGCACGACACTACCCCACATTTGTGATCTTGGCACACATGCCAGCTAAGAAGTTATAAAACCTCTAATTATCACTAACTAGTTCACCAAGACTCGAGGGTACCTCAGATTCACGAGCCATCCACTCTGTAACTCGGAAAATTAATTGGCATGCAGTTCGTTCACCTTTTCCTTCTGATCACTCAAACTTCTTTTAGTAGCCACCTCTGTCTTAAGCTTGGTGCGCTCTACCTAGGATCACACCAACTTCCTTTCCAACCAGTGGTGAACGGTGGAGGGATGGATGGTGGTGGGCCATGGGATCGGTGTCAGCTGCGGCGGCAACGTTCGGGGGCAGGAGGTGGAGGCGTGGAGTGGAGCTGAGATTGGCCACTGCCCTTTCTCTTCCCCATTTTCCCAATCTGAAATTTGATTGGGAAAATGGCCAATCATTTTTAAGCCTTAAAACTATTTGTTTTGCCTTCAGTACTAGTGAAACGTCATCATTTCACTTACATGAAAATGACGTCATTTTAGTAGTTCATGGACCAAAAAAATAAGGCCGCAAAGCGGCCTTTTTCTTCGAGCAGTCTCACTGGAAGACGCGTAAAGTCGCTGGAAGACGCGCAAAGTCGCCTGAAACCTAATCCTTCCACCACAACTACCTTCAGCCGGCGATTCAGGGTTGGAGCTTTACCTCGCATACCACTGGTTCCGCCCATGCTTCCAACTCAGCCAATCACTCAATAAAATCCCTTAATAAAATCCCTCATCATCCAGCATAACGAGCCATGCGCTGAGCCATATATACCATATAACCACCCAAGTAAAACCAAAAAAATTCATTATTACCAAACATAACACCTACAATACATATATAATGTTAAAAGTTAACCTCAACTAGCAAACCATTTAGCACAACGGAGTTCTTCGCATCTTCTAGTGCCGAACTAGGAAGAAAAAGTTGTCCTCTAATATTCAAAGCCTTTCATTCCTTCAAACTAACCCCAATGGACTGTAACGGGGAACCAACAATACCCTTGTTAGCCAGACCATCATATTGCTTGTAACCCTCTGGTAAAACTTGTGAAATTCACATAGAACTCTTGGACCTTATTTGTGTAGTATGGATTGTCTAGGAAAATGAGGACCACCATGCCTAAAGATGTAAAGGGATTGAGGAAGACATACAGGTGTAGCTCCCCCCGTCTTCTTTCGATTTCATCACCCTAACCCTTGATCCGTTGTTTGCATATCTCCAGCACCTCATCTTGTTTTCCTCCTCCTTGACACTTTATGAGTCGAATGTTGGAGGTGGAGGAGTCATGGCCGTCTAACCGTCTTGGCCTTCTACGACTTGGACAAACTTGCTCCCTTGGGTGGCCCCAAATTTCTTTTAGCACCGTGCTTCTCTCGTGCCACATGTTCAACACGTAGACAAGTAAATATCAAATTACAAAAAATGGAAGTGAAAAAATAGGACACATGTGAAGTCACAGTCAAATCAGTAACTATTCACACTTGCTGAATGAATACACTCGATGACGCTCATACATGAATCTAAAATTTTGCATGCATGTCACAAATGAGAAAATTCTATCACTACGGCTACAGTAGCCGGCGGTCGATGCAAAGGTGGAGATCGCATTCAGTGAATGCGTTCTATGGAGTTTTTGTTTATTTTTGCATGAAAACTGGAGGACGCATTTATGAAATGCGTCCTTATGGTTAAATTTTTTTTAACAGGAAAATGGAGGACGCATTTTGTAAATGCGTACTCATGGGACATGCATGCAAAATTTTTCATCTTCTTATTTTTATCACCATCTTCCTCACTTCCTTCGCCATTTTCCTTATTTTTCCTCTGCCATTTTCTTCCGGTTTCTTTCATCTGCCATTTTCTTCCGGCCACCGCCATCTCCTCCGTTGCTCAGGCATCCACCATAGCTCAGCTCACCGCCATCCTCCTCCCTCGATTGTTCCCGCTTTAGTTAATTATTTTAGGTTTTGTTCAGATCTGCTATTTTTTCTTGTTTTGGTCTTAATTGTTGTCCCATTTTTAGTTGTAGCATCCGGCTGCCTGTTTGTACTCAAAGAGCCTGCCATTTGACCACCTTTGACCACCGTTGATCGCTGTAGACCACCGCTGACCGACATTGACCGCACGCAGCACCACCTCCTCCTTGAGTTTGAGACACGCGCCGAGGGAATTTTTGAATATCCTGGAGGTACCTGAAAAATTCATGATTATACGAATGTGTTGAATGATTATGTGTGATTTTTCCATTTCCTATTGAATTTGGTGTAATACTACAATTTGTGAAGTACTTAGAAAAATCTTATTGATATAAATGTGTTGTATGATTGTGTGTAGTTTGAATAATTATATTTGGTATGATTCTATGAAAGTGTTGTATGATGATGTGTGACTATGTGTGAATTGATTATGTGTGATTTGTTCAATAATTTTTGTATTTAAGTTGTGTGGCATAATTAGTGTGGCGTAAGTGAGAACACATTTTAGGATAGTGTAATAGTTTGAAAATCGATAATAGTATATGATGTGGTTGACTGAGGATAATGGAACCTTGTACGGTTTAGGGTTTGAGAAGTTGAATATAAGTTGCTGAATAAAACCATCTTTCCGAATATCGAATTATATGTTATGTATTTGTATAATGCAGTTGTATGATGTTTTTTACGGTGTACTTGTACAAAGAGGGTTAGATTAAGTTTGATTTAACTGTGGGTGTGAATTATGATCCTCCCATACCGAAGAGGAACGTGACTCTCGAATGGAGGTTAAGCCACTCCGAGTTAGTTGATTTAATTTTTAGAAAGCTTGGTATTGCAAGTGAGGGGTTTATGTTGAAAATATATTATCGCTGTCCTTAGCTGATAGGTTCGGTCGTATACTATCGGTGTTATAATGTGGAAGTTGACGAGTCTACCGCTACTTTCTTTGACATTGTTGATCGAATGTCGTTGTCCTTAGCAGATTTGTACATTATTATGGAGAAGATTTCAAACACTATCTACCGTGCGGGTGATCTTAGTTTGTGCATATTTATGTCGTAGTTGAGCAACATCCAGAACTGTACACCTATGCCAACCTTACCACCCCCTGTTCATTGCCAAGGTTTTGTCATTAGTGAGTCCAGCCAACCCAGTGTGTATGTTCAAATCGATTGTGCTCAGCCATACACAAGTGGTGGTATATATGGTGTGCATCATGAGGAGCTGAATGTCTTCGATGATGATTATATGGGTGAAATTGGCGAGCATGTTATTGGTCATGTTGGTAACGATGATGACAGTGAGTAAGGGAAACTTGATAAAGAAAGTGAAGATGGTCGTTCCTTATCAACTGGTTCGAATCCAGGGGACGATGATGAACAAGTGGTGTGCACGAATAATGTAGCCACATTATTCCATCTTTTGGCGAATCCTAATACGGAGGCCTACTTTAGGGATTATGGGGGCCCTGATGAGGATGACTATGGCCCAACTAATTGTGGTGACCGACTTCTTAGTTATGTTCAAGCGACTGGTGAAGTGGAACTGGGTATGCGATTCCGGAGGAAGCCATAATTAGTAGAAGCTATTTCCAGGTGGAGTTCCATGATAAATAGGGAACACAGGGTCGTGGAGAGCAGATCACGCACATGGTATGCAAAATGTAAGGCCGTTATTTAATGAATTGGTAATTGTTATTGGGTTGCTAAAGCCAGCAAAAAGGCTTCGCATGGCATGTGGAAGATCACCAAATGGGTAAGTAGTCATACTTGTGTTGTTGCTGGTTGATCGACTGGTAACATTAACCTGACATCGTTGATGATCACCCATTCTATTCACCACCACATTGATGTAAACCCTTCTTACATGGTGAAAGATGTCCAAGCGTATGTCAAGACGAAGTTAAATGTGACCCTTTCCTACAAGAAGCCGTGGTATGCTTCACAGAAGGCTATTGACTTGGTATTCGGAACTTGGGAGGAATCCTTTGAACAGTTACCAACATATATGGATGAGCTAGTCAGGGCCAATCCTAGTACCATTGTTGATTGAGTAGACGTACTTGATAGAATACACGGGCATGGGTGTAGGAAACTTAAGTTAATTTTATGGGCATTCGGTCAGGCTATCGATGCATTTTGCCACTGCAGGCCGGTAATTAGCGTGGATGGGACTCATTTGAGAGGTGCATACAAGACCACAATGCTAGTTTCCATGTCGCACGACGCGACAAACTACATACTCCCCATTGCTTATGCAATTGTCTACATTAAGACTAATGAGAGTTGGAACTAGTTCATGCAAAGACTGCGACTCCAAGTGGTAGGTGGTAATGGTAGGCCAATATGTATTATATCAGATTTCCATAATGAAATCTTGAATGCAATGAGACATATGGAGGAATGGTTGGAGCCAGCTGGATAGCACCAATTTTTCTTGAGTCATTTTCAGTCCAACTTCCTTAGTGCTGAGGGTGGGAAGTTCAAGAATGCGCATCTAAACACTCTGGTTTGGCAGCTTGGTGGTGCCAGACGAGAGAGCAGGTGGAGGGAGTACAAGGAGGAGTTGGAGAGTATAAAACCATCTGCTTGGGATTGGTTGACACAGCATAATAGCAGTAAGTGGTGCCTTGCCTTTGATGAGGGTGATCGTCATTGGGGAATTCTTACAACTAATTTGTCAAAGAGTTACAACAATTGTTTAAGGCGCGCATGACATCTCCCGATAACTGCATGTGTCAAAGCCACTTTTGAGCGAACAATTGAAATGTTTGCACGAAGGGTAATGAACGCCACTAATTGGAGGAACTTTCATGATTCATTACAGTTCTTTATGAGTATGTGGATTAGTTTATGTATTTTGAATTGATGTTTAATTGTGTAGGTTCGAGTTTCCTAGTAGGATTTGGAAAAGGTTTCAGAAGCAAGACACTTAGGCAAATGGACATATTATCACCGTGTTTGGTCATGCGTCGTAGACTTATAGGGTTGTGACAAGGGCCATTGATGACAGCATTGGTGAGAGCCAGTACACAGTCAAATACCAGAGAAAGGAGTGCACTTGTCGTGAATGACAAATTTTCCGTTTCCCTTGTTCCCATGCATTGGCCGTCTGTAGGTATAGGCGTGGCGGTCCATCTACTCTATGTGACAGGGTATATAAAATGACCACCTATGTGCAACAATATATACAGGGTTTAATGCCCGTACGAGATCCATCACTATGGCAATGTGCTAGTTGGAGGTTGATTCCCGATATTGAAAAGTTTCGTATTAGGATGCGTGGTCAGTTTTTTGAGAGAAGGATAAGGAATCAAATGGATGAGAGGGTGCCAGATGATTAAAAAGGTGTCCATAGGCGAGGGCATCCTTAGGGTTGTGTTTGTAATATGGAGTTTGTAAATTCTTTTTTTTTCGAGTGCAATTGATTGTCTACATTCGTATTACATGTATTTGTTTAAATTGAAGCTACTGTACGATTTGGTTCCAATATTTATCACATGAAATCAGTATTTTTTTGCCACATGTTGTAGTATTATGTGTATTTGTGGAATATTTATCACATGTTGTAGTATTATGTGTATTTGTGGAAATCTGGACTGAATCATTTCGCCATGTGATTCTGATTATCAGCAGAGACACACTATGTATCATCTAGGACCCATTGACGAGGATTTGATGTACCTTCACCAGGAGCATCGTGCACGTGCTTTGTACAATGGTCATTTAATGGATGAGGCACTGCAGGTGAGGGGGTACGATGGGGCTTGCTGGAATGGTCGGATGCCTGATCGAGTTATGCGTTATGTGGAAGCTGGATTCTGGGGACTCTTGGATTTCGCACCAATTCAAATTGACTATTCCCTCATCATTACCTTAGTGGAGCATTGGAGACTGGAGACGCACACATTTCACCTGCCGATGGGGGAGGCTACAATCACTTTGCAGGATGTAGGCATCCTATGGGGTCTTCCGATCGATGACATGCCAATCACTGGTGTAGACACTAGAGGGCATACAGATGACTGACAGAGACTGTGCACAGACTACCTGGGGGCTTCACCAGACCCGAGTGATATTAGAGGGGTCGCATTAGGGCCAGCTGGTTGGGAAACTTGTTGCACAGTCCGTTGCCTATTGACGCTACTGAGGTACATTGTCAACAACGGGCTAGGGTTTTCATTCTACTACTGGTCGGTGGAATGCTCATGTCAGACGCATTCGGGCACCTTATCCCTTTGCTCTACTTTTCGGTACTGATGGACCTAGGTGCAGCACATCAGTACAGTTGGGGGAGTACCATTTTGGCACACTTGTACAGGTGCTTATGTGACACTGCAATCCCATAAGTTAAATCCATATCTAGGCCACTTTTCCTGCTATAGGTAACATTGTTGGCTAATCTTGTCAGTTGTACATACTGTCCATAATGACCTCTTATATTATATTAAATTTTATTTTATTTATTGTCAGTTGTGGGCATGGGAGAAAATACCATCCATCCGACCAGCCGGACGACTACCAGTGACCGTCACGATGAGTGCTCTTGGGTCCAGGTACGTATTGAATTAGTCAGGAGACAATTGTTGAATCATTGACAATTCCAAGAAATGGAAAATATTATTCATTATGTTCCTCATAGGTGGAGAGCATGGTACGATTTATCAAAATCACCGATGCATGTATTGAAAGTGTACCACGATCAGCTGATATCTTTCCATGATAGTTAGGTATATTGCAATTTGGATTTCCTTTCATTTACCTAATGGAAAAAAGGTTTTCATGTCCTAACCGCAACACCTACCTGTTATGTCAGTTTATTTGGCAGCCGTACACCGAGGATGTCGTGCAACAACTCCCACAGTACTGTACAACCGGTAGCAACAATTGGCTACTTTGTGTTGACCTTATTTGCTGGCATGTGGTGGAGTACCATCATGTTCATCATGTTCTCAGGCAGTTTGTCCTTTTCCAGCCAATACCCACCCAGTTGGTCACTAGGGTTGAACATAAACCGCTTCATACTAGAGACCGTTAAGGGAGGTCATGCATGGATTGGCGTGTTGAACTGATAAGATATTTCAATGCTTGGGAACATTAATCAGAGTAACAAGTAAATACACTTGGGGTCAGCGGATCCATACACACCCAGTCAAGAATACATGGAGTGGTATTTTCATAGGACAGTGACCCTAATTGATCAGTCTGGATGGCCCCAAAAAATTACGGAGGGTTTTCATGGAGACGGGGCTACTATGGAGTATATGATATTTCCTAAATTACTAATAGTGTTAACAAATAATACTTTAGATTTCCTCGATATTAAATATCTAACATATTTACCTAATTTATGTAGTTGAGGAAATTACTGAGTTGCGCATCATGTCAAATATTAATTTGGACGAATGTCCCCCATGTTTCGCGGACGTTATCAGAGGAATGCATGGTGTTGCCACACGTACTCTACAATATGTGCATGAGCCCTCCAGACTGCAGTTTTATCAGCCGTATGTGCACTGTGAGGAACCTCCCCCTTGTGTGAGATATAATGACATCAGAAGCCACCATCCAGTTCCACCTGGTCGATATGGCAGTCGGCGATCGCATGCTTGGGGCTATACAAACCACATTGGTTCATCACAAGCTGGACCTTCATATGCGAGTCCAACGAACCCCGGACCATCACATGGTGGACCCTCACAGTATGACACGACTACAACTAATTTCACTGGATATCTTACTCCCACTACTAGTCATGTCGTAAGAAATTGAATTTCAATTATTTGTGGAGACCATCACATGGTGAACCCTCACAGTATGACACGACTACAGCTGATTTCACTACATATGTTACCCCCACTGCTAGTCATGCATACATGTCGCCTACCGCTCCATTAGATATAGGTAGTGTCCCCCATGTTCATTATGATTCGAATGAGGACGCATGAGACGATATGGAGGAGGATTTAACAGAGGGAGCTACGCATGGGGACATACATGTATCTACTGAGATGGCTGTTCCACGACGCACATGCCGCACCATACGTCCTCCCCCATGTGGAACAGGTGGAAAACTTTGCAGAGGCCGCCATTAGTACATTACATGCCATTGAGCACTCATTTCATTCCGTTTGTACCTATCCGTTTGACACGTCTTCTTCAGATATTGTACATTTCTATTTATTTATCTTCGTTAACTGTGGAAAAAGTGCACAATTAAAACAAACAATAAATAAGAATCTCCCAAATTACAATTCAAATAATTCATTCCTACTCTATATTCAAGACAATTTACAAAATTGCAAATCCCACGATCAAAATTTATCATTATCGAAAATTTTAAAATATCATATAACAAACACAAATCTACTTCTGCGCTATATAATAGACTGATTAAAATATTTATTTTATAGACGCATTCATAAAATACTGGTAAAAAAATTGTTTGTTAACTTAAGGATGCGTTTTAATAACATGCTGGTCAAAATTTATTTAATAAAATCAAGAGAATTTTTTTTAAATCCAATATTGAGGACGCATTCACGTCCTCTTCACAAAAATTTAAAACAAAATTTTAGACACTGAGGACACATTCCTCTTCACAATAATAAAAAAAAAACAAATTCGGACATTAATTAAAAAAAATTTAAACATTGAGGACGCATTCACAGAATGCATCCTCTTCACAATAATAATAAAAAATATTTCGGAAGTGACTACACAATAATTTTTTAAAAAAATTTAACACTGTGGACGCATTCACAGAATGCGTCCTCTTCACAATAATCAAAAAACAAAATTTGAATACTGAGGACACATTCATTCCATCTGAAAATTCTGCTAAAAAAATGTAATGACCGTGAGGACGCATTCGGAGAATGCATCCTCTACCATGATATCCATATTTCAGAAGATACATAATTACATTCAAAATCATGAGATCATGCACCATAAAATCAAGAACTCGTCACTAACCAACCGGTAAGGTCAACATATCAACTGTGAAATGGCATACACAAGTTCATGCAAGACCATTATATATGCGACATCACACCTATCGGCGCGAGCGAAAGAGTATGCAATACGCAACCGAATGCAAATTCAAACCATATGATGATCACATTAACTGCTAATACAAGGCCATATACTAAACAAAATGCTAAATCATGGTTTTCGAACACCAATGAAAATGTACATGCCAACATTTACACATCATTCACAATAAAAATCCAAAATGTGGGTATAAACCCTTTCTCAAATTGAAAATTCGAGCTGAACATCCTAATACACCAATTTTTTTAATTACCACAATCCTAAGAACAAAAAACAATACATGAAAATCCTCGAGCACAAGGAAATGACAAAACCTAACATTTTATGGAGAAGAAATGTGGAAACCCTTGTTTTCTTGCTTGTGTTTTGGTCAAAATTACCACCCCTTTTTATAATGAGGATGAATGCAGTTGCAGGCTCGACGAATTTGAATGGTTATTGAGGTGGTTTTTAGTGGTTTCATGACGTTGGATTTGAATACCATTCCTCCTAAATCGACGTAATAACCTCCAAAATTACCATGCTCGACGAATGAATGAGAGGAGAAAGGTTGAATGACGTTGGATTTGAATACCAAGAAGCAAACAATGTCGTTTAAACCAACGTGTGACGTCTCATGTGGATGTCGATAAAGATGATACACTTTTATCCCTCCTAAATCGCATGACATTGGGTTTAAATACGTAGAAGCATACAGTGTTTTTTAAACCAACATGTGACGTCTCATGTGGATATCAACAAAGACGATACCTTATATTCTGAGGGTGTGATGTCGGTCATCAAATGTTCTGGGCCTTATGAATGAAATCGGCCAAAAGTTTTATTCTTTGGGCTTAGGTCAGAGGTACTTGAATCGTTATTCACCAAAGTCACATGCGATAATGTGCTTCATTATGCATGCGTTAAACATTGCATTCGACGTAATAATTGGTTCGTTTTATATGTTGGATTTCTAGTATTAGTTGAGTTTCTTGACAAGGGGTTTAGACGGCCATGTTTTCATTAAATTCTATGTGACGGCCGTTCGCAAGGACGGTAGAAGATGTTGAAGGCTGTTCATAAGGACGATAGAAGAGGTCGAAGGCCATTCAAATTAGAATGATAGTAGATGAAGGCCATGAACATCAATCGCGGTAGTAGAAGGATGGAGCAAAAGGCGGCATTGAAGTTCAAAATTACCAAGGAGAAAATGGAGAGTTGTGGTCCGAGAGTTGCGCCAAATTCTAGGAACGATCCAAGAAGAATCACCCTCTGAGGTTGGTTCTATTAGATTCGTCTCCTTGAAAACTATAAAATCTACAACAAGAAATCTTAAAACGGACCAACGGTTCATCTGTAGCGAAGAAAAGAAGTTGAGTTGGGTGAAGCATTAACGGGTCAGCTCGAACCACTCATGGTCGGCACCAAGCAAGGCACCAACAGCTCGTGCCACACCATACGACCCACGCCAAGGGTCTCTGGCACGAACCATGCCAAAACCCAGCACGAGCCGCACCAATCTCTATCGCCCGTGTGCTCAAGTGCTAATTTTCACTCCAAATTGGCTAAGTATGGGCGCAGAGCATCCCATTTTAGACGGCCCACACCATTCCAAGTGCAAAATGTTAAGACTAGTTGACGGGATGTGAAGAATTCAGTGGCTCGCGCTAAAAGGTTGAGAAAATCAGGATTCTGATAACAGCCCGTGCCAAATGACACGAACCGCGAACCAGAAGAGAAAAAAGGACTCTTCTGACGACGGGCTGCGCTTTACGATGCATACCGCACCCAGCACGACCCAAGCCAAATTCCACGCCCCACGCCAGCATTGTAAATGGGCCACACTATATCGTTATGCAAACACGAAGCAAACAGTCTGTGCTAAATCTGGCGCCCTGTGCCGGCATGAGCCACATTAGCGGTGCAGATTGCGCCATATGAGGCGGTCCGTGCTACTGGTGGCTGACTAGGGTTTTGAGACTTTTTGGCCTATTTTTAGGCCCAATCCCCTACTACTATATTTACAGCCTTAGTCTACTAGGGTTAGAGACTTTTAACACTTTTCATATCTTAGTCTTGTAATTTGGGAGAGCAACTTAGAGAAAGAAACACTCTCTCTTCTCTCTAGGTTCTTTCTCTCTTTTCATTTTATTTTGCTTTAGCCCTAAGATGTGGAATTCAATGAAATACTTGAATTCCATGTCTAGGGAGTAGTTTCTATAACTTGGGATAATTTTATTCATGTGTTGATTAATGCTTTTGTGAGATTCTTAATTCATCCTAATTTATGTGCTTGTGATATTATTATGACTTGTTCTTGAATGTTATAAATGCATGAATGATACACTTCATTAGCATACACTCTAGTCTACATTCATGTTGGTGAAAATATTAATACCCCCCGGGGAAGGGAAACCTGGATATGATATGGGTAGTAGGGTCTGGGTCCATGTGGGTGTGTGCACGTAGATCTTTTAAGAGTTTTACTTTTACGATGATAGCACACCAATCTTAGCTAACGAGTTGGTCTGGAGGGTTACAGGTAGAGATAAAAAAAGTAGAAAGCTAGGGTTGTAAGAGGTCCTAGTGTCATAGATAGGTCCCTACCTCCCTTTTCCCTGTTTATAAGCCTAGGGAGTAGAACATCCATGGTGGAGTGCCCATGATGTAATCATACCGGGGGGGGGGGGACAGACCTACAACAATGGTCGGACCTTGTTGTACTCCTCTAATTATGGAGGCGGTGTTGATGGAAAGTTGCAAGAGCACCTGACCCACCTCCACCTGGGGTAGTTAATTGTAGCTAATTAACCCAAGCAGAGGCTTTCCTATGGGAAACGTCAAAGATGAAATTTACAGTTCTGCACCCGTTCTCACTGTTACGCTACCTAAAGGGTAGTTAGCAGTAAGCCGTGGGTTTGTCTATTGAGATGCTAGGGCTCAAATATCAACTAAAAACACAACCTCGTACGGGTCGTCAATCCGTACGAGTGAAAGAAATAGCTAGTAAATGCAATAAAGGGGGGGTTTGGATTTTTAGTTTAACAACTACAACTTATAAAAGTAAAAACTAAGTAATCTAATTAAGCTAAGCACTTGGGGAGCCATTGTGCAACATGGTAATCTAATGTTTGAATCCTCGATTCCTTGACATGTAAGATTTACTAGTCAACCTGACAGAGTGTTCATAACATGTGGTGTGGCTGATGGCATACACTTCCTCGAACCTGGCACATCAGGTGTGCTCGCAACCCTCCATCGACCACTGCCATCGTAATTAGGGGGATTACATCAAGGTCCGACCATTATTGAAGGTCTGTTTCTCCCCATGCGATTACGTCCTGGGCTTCCACCACGAATGCATTACTTCCCCCTGGTCCTATCAATTAGGCCAAGAGGTTTTTGGCACCTTATTTGTGTACTATGGTTTCTTACAAGCCTAGATTGCTACCATTTCACTATCTCTAGCTACCCAAAACCTATTGGAAAACTTTACATAATCAGTCAAGACTGGTGCGATGGAAAATAAGTTAGAGCAATGCTCAGGTCTCCCGTGCACACACCCACACAGACGCAATGTACTCCCTTACCCATTCTAACATCCAGGCTTCTCTTGCAAATGGGGCATCAATATTTGCACCACATATAAATGTAGCCCAAAGTATGTGCTAATGTGGTCTACTATTCATTCAATTAAAACATTCAAGAACAATCACAATAATATCATGAACACAAAATTAGGATGAACTATAGAATCTCACAAAACAAAAATTAACACATGTGCTACAACTTATCCCCAAGCTATGGAAAATATTCCATATATATAGAATTCAAATATGGATTTGAATTCCACATCTAGGATCAAAACAAAAATAAAAGGAAAGAAAAGAAAAGGAGAGAGTGTTTCTCTCTCTAAAGTTGCTCTACAAGATGAACTAAAAATGATCTGACCTTTTTAACTGAGTAGACTAAGGCTATATTTATCGGAGCAGGGATTGGGCCAAAAAATAGGCCTAAAATAGGCCAAAATGACTAAATACTAGTTTAGTCGCGGCCCAGCGTAGGCCATCGTGGATGGCGCGGTCCGCGCCAATGTACTTGTCGCGGGCTGTAGGATCTGGCGCGAGGCGCTGGATATGGCGTGGGCTGCATTGCATCATCTGGCACGGACCGTGACCTTTGACACAGGCTGCCATCAGTGTGCTAGATTTATAACTTCTGAACTACGGGGCACGGGTCTTGGTGTCGGCCATCATTAGTAGGCTCGGTTTACTCAGAAACTTGTAGCGGGCCACAGCCTTTCGCCCGGGACATGGGTTGGTATTGTCATCTTAACTTGGAATAACGCGGGCCATCGTAAATGGGACGGTCAGAGCCCATACTTAGCCGATTTTGAGCAAAGTCTTGAACATGTGAGCGTGGGCCGTGAAAATTGGCGCAGCCCGCGCCATAGCCTCATGTTGAACACTGTTGGCATGGGCCGTTAGTGCTTAATCATGAAAGGCCCACATTGACCCATGGTACTTTGGCCTGCTGAACTTGTTTCCTTCGGTATGGGTGAACATTAGTCCATTTTTTTAGTTCTAGTAGTCAATTTTATAGTGCTCAAGAAGACAAATCCAATGGCATCAGCCTTGATGGCTAATGTTTCCCAGATCGTTCTCAGACTTTGGAACAACTCACAGGACCACGATTCCTCGTTTCTTCATTGGCCACTTTGATCTCCGTTGCCGCCTATCTTTAACTCTAATTTCCTTTTACCACGCATTGATGTTTGTGGCCTTCTTCTACTACCATTTTATAGGTGAATGGCCTTCGATATCTTCTATTCTTTCGAACGGCCTTCAATATATTCTACCACCCTTAAGAATGGCATTCACATAGAATGTAACCAAAAAGTACCCAAGATGATCAAATGGAAGATCTAGGAACATGTGGATACAAGATATCCATTAGTAATAATTAAGTTTGTAAAATGTGGGATTTAGATAAGAAAACAAAACATGGTCTTCTAAACCCCTTGTCACGTAAACTCAACTAATACTAGCAATCTGAAAAGCAAAAAAAGCTAAAAACTATGTCGGATGCAACGGTTAACACATGTAAAATGAAGCATATCAGACTTCTCACACTTAAACCTTTACACGTCCTCGAGTAAATAAATACAAGACAAAGAATTAAGCGAAATGTATCATGCAAGAAGAAGTTAGAGGCATCCAACTTAATCCTAGATTACGTTGTTTCCCCCAAAAAGAGTAAGAAACTCACAACTCACACTCCTCGAAGAACATAAGTAATCTAACCATCCAAAAGTAAAATGTGGAAAAAGGTAAGTCAAGAAGATAAGTGTGAAGCATAGCTTACTTCCCCCAAAATGATCCCTAAAAGAAATCCAAGAGTCTTCTCCAAAAAAACAATCCACCAAGGAAATCTAAGAGCCGTCAACTTGGTTGTAACATAGGGATAATTCGTGATTCTCAACCTAGTTACAACCAAGGAGTCAAATGTATTGTCCACTTAGTTTCTTTGTTTCTCTCAATTTCTCTCATTTTGCCTAGGCCCCCTTTTGTGTTTTCATCCTAGCTTTAACACACAAAGGGTACTCACTTCTCACCTATTTCCACACGGCCTCTCATATTTGCCTAGACTCGTAAGCCTAGCTGGGGCTAGCCTCTCACTTTTACCTAGGTCTTTTGACCTATCCGGGCTTTTCCTAATGTTACCCAAGTTTCCCTTTTGGGTTTTATACTTTTATTAGTTTTTATGTTTTTTTTTTCATTTTTCAACTTTTTCAAATTTTTGGGTGTAGCACAAATCGCCCCCAAAAGTGGGCTTCATACTACAAAGATAAGATCAATCACAAAAAAAATACACCACCAATATCCTAAAACAACCTACCCCATGCAAACTAGAAAACCTATTATAGCATGTCATGCCACCAAATATCCATCCAAAAACATACCTCAACAATCAAAAACTACAATCACCAACAATAAAAAAAACTACTAACAAAAGCATGAAAATACACCGAGGAAATCCAAGAATGAAAGTCCCTAAGAGCTCACTACTCCCTTCCCCACACTTAACCGATGCATAGTCTCCAATGCACCAAAACTCATGTCAAAACACAAGTAAGGTTGGGAGAAATAGTGATACTCACTCCCATGGTCCCGAAAGGCCTTCATTCTCATGGCTCGTGAAGCTCCTCACAATGTATCATGTTGCTTGAAGCGTTGCCTCCATGGAGTCCGTTCTCGCACTCATTTCCTCCAATTGTGATTGCATTCCTCCCATTGCTTGGATGACCTCTTGCAAAACTTGGGTAGAATTTAAAAAAAATTCCCCAATAGATTGCAGTTGGTCCATAATGCCCGTGGATACGCAAGAACAACTAGAAGGTGCTCTCAAGAAGCTCTCACCATTAACCTTCTCAACATCTATCTCCAGGGTGACTAAAACTCTGTAGAAATTTCTCTCAAAATGCGGGTCCGACTCAATAAATAGGTCATCCAAACATGTGTCATGGTTGATGGCGGTGCGCTCCAGCTGTGGAAGTACAAGAAACTACAAGTGATTGCTCCACTATAAAGCCATACATATTTACCCTACGATTTTGTAGGTCCCACCATAGATGCTTTGGCTAACTTCTCTATATTATACCTTGTACCCAATCGTCCCAAGTTAGCCAATGCTCTCTGTGTGACTGGATGCCCTAAGTGTTGTGCTAGTAGACCTATCATTCCGCCCATAGATTTCTTATAAATCCTGCATTTATGAACACGAAACCCATTCGTAATTCCATTTCAAACAAAACCACGAGTCTCAAACTCAAAATTCCAAGTTCAATTTAGGGGAAAGATGGAGTTTTGGAAATTCTGAGTTGAACAACAATTCTATGTGAATTGTTACCACCCCATCAATATGATTATGCAATCAAGATTCATCTCCTCCCAAATCACCCAATACATGAAGATCACATCATTCAATCATAATAGCACATCAAACCACCCAAACTTTCTTCAACACAAGATCATGCATACAAACCCAAACATTTATCTCAAAAACACACACTCATTGAAGAGTCGTGTTATTCATAACACCACCACAATGTCAATAAATCATATAAACAAAGAATTCAATGGATTACCCGGAAATTCAAGCTAAGAGTTGTAAGATCCACACAAGAAGAAGACAAAAATTGCTAATTTTTGGAAGAAAAGCTTCAATTTTTTGAGTTTCACCTAGAGTGTGTGTGAGTGAGTGTTTCTTGAGAAGGAAGAATGTGTTAAATGATAAAATTAGGTGGAGAAATGTACCATGGATTTAAAATTTTAGCCTAGGTGAATAGGGGGAGAGGTACAATTAGGATAGGGATAAAATTTTAAAATTTGAAAATTACGGGATAATACTACAAATCAATTAATCCTAGGAGTATAGGAAGTAATATTTGCATAAAAATCTTAAGGAATTAGGGGATTTCAAAATTCTTGAACCAAAAATGTATTTTTGGATTGGATATCCAGAATTTTTGAAAATTTGTATTTTTGGAACAATTTGGCAATTGAAAATTGATTTTCAGTGCAAAATGTGCTTGGCACGATCTAGGCCTCGTGCCCAATCTTAGGCACGAAACAAGGCCTCGTGGCAAACATTTTGGCTTGAATCAACCCTCGTGCCAAACTCCTTGGCACAAGGCATCCCCTCGCCCCAACTTTCCTAGCACAGATCTAGGCTCTTGGTGCGGACCTTGACAGGTTATGGCACGAGATTGCCAAAATTTTTACCTAATCCTTAGTTTTTCCTCTTTTTTTTCCAAAAACCTATGTTGCCCATCAAATCTTATTCCATCCAAACACAATCACGAGTCATGAGCTCAAATTTTTAAGCAAGAGTTTCATCTCAAAAACCCTTCCAACAAGAACGTGCAGAATCTATCTAATCACTACTAAAAGCATGAAGGAAAAAAGAAACACCGTACATTTATTGTCGTCCTCATGGCTTATTTCATCAAAATCAAGTTAGTCACAAATTTTGTTCAATAAGGAGTGGGTCACTCTCCTTGCTAACTTCCAGAGTTCCTGAATCGATCTAGGGTTTCAATCTTTGTCGATTAACCACCAACTTTGTATCATCTTTTTCATTCTTAACCTCTATTGCACTCTGATCATACACCTTTGTCACCTCATACGTCCCTTCCCACTTTGATCTTAACTTACCGGGAAAGAGACGTAGCCTAGATTGGTAAAGGAGAACTCTTTGTCCCACAAAGAAATCCTTCGTTAGGATACTCTCATCATGTACGACTTTTGTTCTCTCCTTATAGATCAAAGTGGTATCATAGGAGTTGCGCCTAAGTTCTTCAATTTCTAATAATTGTGGGCTGTTTAGCTATTGGTTTAGGGGTGGTAAGCGGTGGAAGTTCTATGGGTTACTCCATATTTTTCAAGCAACGTTCTATGAGCTTGTTGAAAAAAATGGGTTCTTCTATCACTGAATAGGATTTGGGGTATGCTTTACCATGGGAAAATATTGGACTTGAGGAAGCTAACCAATGTTACTGAGTCATTCTTCTTTGTAGCTTTGACTTCTACCCACTTGGACATATAGTCCACTAACACTAAGATGTAGTAATTCCCATCGGACTTAGGAAATTGACCCATGAAATCCATGCCCCACATGTCAAAGACCTCCACTGGCATCGAAAAGGCTTGGGGAATCTCATTTTTTGATGAGATGTTCCCTATCCTTTGGCATTGGTCACATGAAGACACAAAGCTTTTAGAATCTGATAGTATAGTGGGCCAGTATAGACCGTAATATGTTACCTTCTTTGCAGTTATTTTGTATCCTAAATGTCCCCCGACTTGGGACGAATGACACATCTTATGGACACGGTCTATCTCATCACCGGGAACACATCTTCTAATTTCCTAATCAAAACAATGCTTCCACAGGTAGGGGTCATCCTAGCCATATTCCTCCGCCTCATTCACCAATTTCTCCTCTCTTGACCTTTTAAGAGATGGAGGAAACTCTCCAGTGGTGAGGTAGTTCACTATGTTAGCATACCAAGGCTGGCTAGTTATTACCCTGAATAATTACTCGTCTGGAAATTCTTCTCAAATAGGTTCCAACCGTGCTTCTACTTAGGTGGTTTGCCACAACGTTTCAGTAACTTTCTTATCCATTGCCTCTAGGTAAAACTCACTTAAAATAAGTATCCACCTAATGAGTCTCGGCTTAGCTTCCTTCTTTGTCATTGGATGCCAAAGTGCTGCATGGTCGGTGAACACTATAACCTTGGTTCCTAAGAGGTATTGATGGAACTTTTCTAGGGCAAAGACTACGACTAGTAACTCTTTCTCATTGGTAGAGTAGTTGCGTTGATCATCATTGAGAGTTACTGACGCATAGTATATAACGTGTGGCGTTCTACCTATCCTTTGACCTAGAACAACCCCTATAGCATAATCACTTGCATCACTCATAATCTCGAAGGAAAGAGACCAGTCTAGAGGTTAGATGATTGGGGCAGTCACTAGCATATTTTTTAAGGTGTGAAAATTCTTTTTGCATTCTTCGGTGAAAACAAAATCAACATCTTTCTGCAGTAGTTTGCACAGAGGGAGGATATTTTGGAGAAATCCTTAATGAAACGATGGTAAAAATTGGTGTATTGGTGGGATGTCCACTTTGGCTTTATCAACTTCTAACCCTTGAGCTGATACAACATGTCCTAGAACTATACCCTTTTCCACCATGAAATGGCATTTCTCAAAATTTAGTACGAGGTTCGTGTCCATACATTGCTCTAGCACTCGTGCCAAATGATGTAGGTATGATTCGAAGGAGTCCACGTGAATGGTGAAATTATCCATGAAGACTTCAAAAAATTTCTCAATAAATTATAAGAATATGCTGACCATACACCTCTGAAAAGTTCCCGGAGCATTGCAGAGGCTGAAAGGTATTCACCTATAAGTGAAGATGGTCTTATCTTGGTCCTCAGGGTCAATGGCTATCTGGACGTATCCCAAATAGCCACCGAGGAAACAATAATACGCATGGTTGGCCACTCTCTCAAGCATTTGGTCAATAGAGGGAAAGGGAAATGGTCCTTACGAGTCACCGCATTTAAGCAGCGGTAATTAATGCACACTCGCCACCCATTCTGAATACGGGTGGATACCATGTTCCCGTTCTTGGTCTTTACTAATGTGACCTCACTTTTCTTTAGCACCACATGGGTGGGACTCACTCAAGCGCTATCAGAGATAGGATATATTATCCTAGCCTTAAGTAATTTAAGGACTTCACCGTTCACTACTTCCAGGGTCTTGCAAAGGATCAACCTCTTCCACACTCCCCACTAGGTTTTCTTCCAGGGTATTAATAGGTATATCGCTCTAAGAGTTATCCTCTAAAGCTAACCCTTCAAAAATGTCTTGCACAATATTGTCATACATATCAATCAAAAGGGGATGACACTTCACATTTTTATCAATCGATCTTTGCTCAAATTCATGCTCAGGATCACCCATTTTCTTTAACAATGCTCTACACTCATGCAATACATCAATGGTGTAAAAAACATAGTACTAACCTCATTGTGATTAAATGTCACACATGATTCCTTTTTTCTCAATTCTCTCAAACATATTGGTGAATATGCTTCCTCATCTGCGAGCTTATGCCTTCTTATGGAATGGTTCACTGTGCCTATTAGCTCATTCACCTTTTCACCCATCCTACCAGCACCAGAAGATATTTGAGCCCCACAATTATTGATGCAAGAAAATAATTGAATTTGCAGAGTTTCACTAGTTTTTGCAAAACTAGTCAAAGCTTCAAGTACTTCTTCACATGTAGACTTAGGGGTCGAGATCAATTTGGGTGAGTAGTGGTACATGCACCACTCTCACTCTTGTTAATCTTGCTAAACTAAAAGTTCCATTCCTCTCATGTAGTTGCTCAACCATAGGCAACACTCTGTAGGGTGATCGAAATGACACACCCTTTTAAAGTTTCATTTGCTGAGTGGTACATTCCTACATCATCAGATTCCCATAGTAAAATAGCTCCACAACCAAACTATCACACAAATATTTTTTAAATACTAACTAATCTACTAACAAGTTAGACTAATTAATACTTAAGCTAGATAGCATCACCGACAACGGTACCAAAATTTGACCCACTTCCACCTGGGGTTGTTAATTGTAGCTATGAACACTGCCATTGTAAATAGGGGAGTACAACAAGGTCTGACAATTGTTGTAGTTCTGTTTCTCCCCCGTACAATTACGTCCCGTGCTTCCACCTCAAATGCACTACTTCCCCATGGTCCTATCAATCAGGCCAAGGGCTCGTTGGCACCTTATCTATGATACTAGGGTTTCTTACAACACTATCTTACTACTATTTCACTATCTCGACCCGCGACCTACCAGAAAAATTTAGGTAATCAACTAAGACTGGTGCGATGACAAATAATTCTAGGCAATACTCGGGTCTCCCATGCAAACACCCACTGATGTGCCCATTTTATATGGTTATAGCAGGACTTTTAGGACTCACTTTTGTACACCTTTGTGCTCTAGATGTTGCATTTTACCTTGAAATTATCTAAGAAGAGTTAAAATTGGCTTTTATGTTTTTATTACTTTTCTAGAGGAATTTGTGTAACAAGGCAATTTGTTTGAAAACTTTGAAGACTTTAAAGAATACCTTTGAAGATTTAAAGACTTGAAGACTTGTATTTGAGATTTTGAAGACTTGAAGAAATGAAGATAAGTGAAGTGAAGAGGAGGACTTGAAACAAAAAGAAGAAAGAAATCAAGATGCTGAAACAAGGCTCGGTCGCGATTCACAACAAACCTGTTGTGAGTCACGACGGACGAGTGGCCAGAAACTTTCTTACTTTTTTGTACTATGAATACTAAACCCTATCCTCCCCCCTTCAGACCTTCTTCTTCCTGCGATTTTTCTGGGTTAAAACCCTTGATTTCTTTTCTTAGTTTTTGTAGGTTAATAATGCCTTTTTATTATCTAGGTTAGTTTAATCTTTGGAGCAATTGATTGACGCTTCTATATCTATGTATTAAGAACTTCTATTTCACTCTATCTTGAAGCATTTGTTATTTAGCATTAATGTGTTTTAATGTGATGTTTTACTTCATTGATATCATGGATTGTTTGATAATAGGAAGTGTTTGTATGATTGAAGTGTTAGGGTGTTAGGAAAGTTGCAAATTTCTTAACTCATTTGGCATGAATATCCAAGAACATGGACTTAGAACTTCTAGTGTATAATGTTTTGTAATTCTTGCTAGATAATTATGTTAATGGGGATTGTTATCATATTTATCCTATAGATGCAAAGAAAGGTTGAATCTAGAATGTGGTTTTCTCTAGGTTTAACGTAATGAATGCTATGTTTGGTTAAATGACCTTGTCTTTGGTAGAAGGCTTGTTGTTATCAAATCTATGGTTCTTCGTGTATAATGCCGTTGATGAAATACCTTTATGGTGTTGTTTGCCTAAAGTAATTATCAATGAGGTTTGCAAATGGTCGTTATTTGTCTTTGTGAATTACTCTTAAGAAGAAATGAATGTTGGTCTTCAATTGAGAACTTTTAGCATTCCCCATAGGTAACGAATGTGTTAGAATGAGTGAATGGTTCAACGATCTACATTAGGTCTGGAAGTGAATATTAACTGCCCCCAAGGCTTTATCTTTTGTAGTTTTTACCCCTTTTCTTAGTTTGTTTGGTGATTATCATAGTTACTTAACTTTGCTAGTTATTTTGTCTTTTAATTTCATAACTTAGGAAAACCAACCAACCAACACCCTTTATGCCAAGCATAATATTAACCTTTATGTTTAAACGCTTAAGAAAATCCCTCTTCTTTGTGGACGACCCCGATTTGCCACTATCTACTTAATTATATTTAGTAAGCATAAAGGGCTTATAAATTATAACTTTGTGTGGTACGACGATGACCTCCCAAATTTTGGCGCCGCTGTTAGGGAAGAGGCATTTATTTTTAAGTGTTTGGGCATATTTTGTTGCATATTAGATAGTTGTTTTTATTTTCCACTCCTTGGTGGTTGTATTTGTTTGAAGTAGGTATTTTTTGAGTTCTTGGTGAATTTTTATCGAGAATCCTTGCAATATGATTTTGGACTTCTGAAAAAATAAATGGAGCGTCTCACCTTGAGGGAACTCATGATGAGAAGAGATGCTCAACAAGCAAGGTTTTGTAGGATGTGTCCTTCCGATCACCCTACTGAGTTTTGCTATTTGTTGATGGAGGAGCACTATGTGGGGGAAAGAACCCTTGGTTTCCAAAACTAAGGGTATTATGAAGAGTGCTACCAAGATGTAGGAGATGTTGGTTTTCAAGGGCAAGAAACCCAAGAATGGCATCCATACTACAATTCTTACAATCCAGAATGGAGTGGTAATCCGGATTGGTGATATGAGAATGAGCCGAAAAACCAACAATACGAGCAAAGTAGTTGTCCATCACCACCTTATACCATACCCCAAAACCAAGCCCAACAAAGAAGTTCAAGTTTGACACGTGAGGAAGTCATGAACGCAATAGAAAACTTGAACAACTTTACTAGTGAGGAACCGGACACTCGGTTCTCCTCTAGTGTTGAGGCTATTGAGGGGCATGTGAGGATCATATTGGAAGCGTTGACCCGAATGGAAGCTCGTGATTCCAAAAATACACCATCCCAAGTCGAACTCAAAGATTCGGTGAGGGAGGTCACCATGGGAAATGAGCTTGAGTTCGAAGGGGATGAGGAGTTGGTTGTTGAGATGAAAAAATGGAGGAAAAGGTGATTGTGCTACATTCATTAGCATCGTCAACCCTTCCCCCACCTAGTGAACCAACTCTACCATTTTCGAAAGTTTTGAGGGAGACAAGAGAGGAGCCAAAAGACTATCCCAAGCTTCCTAACCACCCAACTCCCTTTAAACTATCTCCACCTCCACAAGACTTTCCTCTTGAAAGTTTTGTACCCCCACCTCTCTACTTTTGGATACTCATGGTGAAGGGGTTCAAGCCTTCACCATATGGATAACATTAGGGTCATGCTGATGACCTTAAATATACAGAGTTTTGTTGTGCCGACAACGTAAATAAATTTGGCTTTTATTTTGGTTTTTGTTGTTTAGTTTTTGTTATTTTGTCTTGTTCTTTTTATGCTGTGTTTTTCTATGATTTTGTAGCAAAGTGAAGTGCATTGCATTGGAGGAGATGAAGGAATGAGATCCATGAGAAAGGGAAGAAAGTTTGGAAAGTTGGTAAGAAAAAAATAAATTCTTTCTAAGTGCTGGGAAACACTGTCATCGCGAGTTGCGAGAGATACGTTGCGAGTCGTGACGAACGAGGAAGCAAAAATAAACTCACAACACCATCATTCCGTGAGTCGCGACATGGCTATCGCGAATCGCGATGGAATCAGAAAATTTTTGAAAGAATTAAGCTCACAGACCCAAGATATAACGAGTCGCGATGGCTTGGTCGCGAGTCGCGACAATGCATCGTGAGTCGCGACCAATACTGTTGCGACTCGCAATGGAGAAACCAACTTTTTACCTGTGATTAGACACTGCATAATCATTTTTTCTTCTACACCAAATACTCCCAAGAACCACCACACCTCCACTCATTCCTCCACGATCCTACATATATTGACATGTGAATATTCTTGCATCTTTATAGCACCTTTGTTGATTGTAGTATGCCGACTACATCATTGTGACTGTAATTGCTATACTCTATAATGATGCTTTTATATGTGTCGATATATGTTAGATATTTTTACTGTACAATCTTATAGTGGTGATTACATGATGGATTGGTTATTCTTTGAGAATACTATGGTTATTAACTTTCGATGCTAAATCTAGTATTACAAATCCTTATGTACTTGTGAGTTTGATGTTGTTCTTTGTGGTGTTAGTCTTGATCAAACGGCGCCAAGGAGACAACTTTTTGCTCGAGGGGTGAGTTCTTCTACGGCATTTCCGCTCCCCCCTCCGGCTCTGAAACCAATTTCGGGACCGATTCTATACAAATACGTGGGATTGCACCGTATCACTGGCGACTATGCAGAGAAATGGTGTCACTCTACCTTTTACCTTGAGTTTTATTGTTCTTGCCTAACATGTTTACATTGAGGACAATGTAATGTTTTAGGGGAGGTGTTAGAGGACTCAATGCATGCTAGCATGATTTGGAATGCCTTTTGCTACTTTCGATGGAAAAACATGAGAAAAAGAATTGAAAAATTGAAAATTTTGAAAATAAAATAGAAAATGAAAAAAAAATTAAAATTATTTAAAATGAAAACCCGCTAAGTTGAAAACCCGAGAGGGCAACTTAGGCAACACTGGGGGCCCGGATAGGTCAAAAACCCGAAAGGGCTACCTAGGCAAAAATGAGAGGCTAAAATGTGCAGAAAAAGGTGAGATGTGAGCCAAAGAAACATGATGTGTGGCTAGGATGAAAATCCGAAAGAGCTCCTAGGCAAAATGAGAGAAAGAGAGAAAAAAATGAAAATGCTATGATTTCACTCATTTGCCGGTGTTGGAGTGATAAGGTTGCGGTGGTCATATGGATAGATCGGGTAGCTCAACATCTTGAGATCTCTTGGGACTAGGTAACTTAGCGGGCTGGGAAAAAAATGAAGTATTGTTATGAAATTCTTGATTCTTTTATACTTCGTTTTGGTTGATATATTGACATTGGGTGAAGTATGTATTTGAACCTCCTATATGGTTTTAACTTCGTTTGGTGTCATTAGACTTTGGGATTATCAATTCGGGACTTTGAAACGTTTTATGGGTAGTGAATTGATAAGTTGTAGGTTTGGTTAGATTTAGGAAATGGGGTTGTGTGTGTGTGAAAAAAATTCTCATTTGAGCTTTGATCTTGGGATTTATGACATTGAGAGTTTTTGTGAGGTTTTTATTGGGGGAATATTGGTTTAGAATATGGACATATGAATTCCTTTGTGTGCTTGAATCTTTTGTCACTTGAGGGCGAGTAAGGTTTAAGTACGGGGAGGTTTGATGTGGCCATTTTATATTGTTATATTAGGATTTTTAGTATTCCCTTTTGTACACTTTTGTGCTCTAGATGTGGCATTTTGCCTTGAAATTCTCTAAGAAGAGTTAAAAGAGACTTTTACACTTTTATTACTTTTCTAGAGGATTTTGTGTGCAATTTGTTTGAAGACTTTGAAGACTGTAAAGAATACCTTTGAAGATTTAAAGAATTGAAAACTTTTATTTGAGCTTTTGAAGACTTGAAAAATAGAAAATAAGTGAAGTGAAGAGGAGGACTTGAAACAAAAAGAAGAAAGAAATCAAGATGCTGAAACTGGGCTCGATCGCGAGTCGCGACGAACCCATCGCGAGTCCCGGCAGACATGTGGCCAGAAACTTTCTTACTTTTTTGTACTATAAATACTAAACCTCATCCTCTCCTCTTCAGTCCTTCTTCTTCCTGCGATTTTTATGGGTTCAAAACCCTAGTTTTCTTTTCTTTCTTTTCTTAGTTTTTGTATGTTAATCATGTCTTTTCATTATCTAGGTTAGTTTAGTCTTGGGAGAAATTGATTGAAGCTTCCATATATATATATATATATATATGTGTGTGTGTAGTAAGAACCTCTATTTCACTCTATCTTGAAGCATTTATTATTTAGCATTCATGTGTTTTAATGTGATGTTTTACTTCATTTATATCATAGGTTGTTTGAGAATGGGAAGTGTTTGTATGATTGAAGTGTTAGGGTGTTATGAAAGTTGCAAATTTCTTAACTCATTTGGCGTGAAAATCCAAGAACATGGACTTAGAACTTCTAGTGTATAATGTGTTGTAATTCTTGCTAGATAAGTATGTTAATGTGGATTGTTCTGATATTTATTCTATAGATGCAATGAAAGGTTGAATCTTGAATGTGGTTTGTTCTAGGTTTAGCCTAATGAATGCTATGTTTGGTTAAATGGCTATGTCTTTGGTAGAAGACTTGTTGTTATCAAATCTATGGTTCTTCGTGTATAATGTCATTGATGAAATACCTTTATGGTGTTTTTTTTACCTAAACTGATTATCAATGAGATTTGTAAATGGTCGTTTTTTGTCTTTCTTAATTACTCCTAAGAAGAAATGAATGTTGATCTTCAATTGAGAAGTTTTAGCATGCCCCATAGGTAACTAATGAGATAGAATGAGTGAATGGTTCAATGATCTACATTAGGTTTGGAAGTGAATATTAATTGCCCCCATGGCTTTATCTTTTGAATTTTTTACCCCCTTTTCTTAGTTTGTTTGGTGATCAACATAGTTACTTGACTTTGCTAGTTATCTTATCTTTTAATTTCATAACTTAGGAAAGCCAACCAACCAACCCCCCTCCCCCCCCTTACATGCTTTTATATATCTATATATATTTACATCTAGCATAATATAAACCTTTTATGTTAAAATGCTTAAGAAAATCCCTCTTCTTTGTGGATGACCCCGATTTCCACTATCTACTTAATTGTATTTAGTAAGCATAAAGGGCTTATAAATTATAACTTTGAGAGGTACGGCAACGACCTCCCACCCACACAGATGCAAGAGACTTCCTTACCCATTCTAACATCCATGTTTCTCTTCCCAAGGGGGCATCAATATTTGCACCATACATGAATGTAGCCCAAAGTTCCCAAAGTGTGCTAATGTGGTGTACTATTCATGCAATTCAAACATTCAAGAAAAATCACAATAATATCATGGACAAAAAATTAGGATGAACTATAGAATCTCACAAAACAAAGATTAACACATGCGCTACAATTTAGCCCCAAGCTATGGAAACTACTCCATAGATATGAAATTCAAATATGGATTTGAATTCCTGATGTGTCCATTTTATGTGCATATTTTGGGACTTTTTGGGATCACTTTTGTGCTCTTTAGTTATCAAGAGCTTGTGTTTTACCTTAAAATTCTCTGAGGAGAGGTAAGAGACAAGAAGAAGGAAAGAAGACAAATCCAGGTTCTGGGTGTCCGTCGTGACTCACGATGGACCCTGTCGCGAGTTGCGGTGAACTGGTG
Source organism: Rubia yunnanensis (assembly GCA_037428765.1). Lineage (NCBI taxonomy): Eukaryota > Viridiplantae > Streptophyta > Magnoliopsida > Gentianales > Rubiaceae > Rubia > Rubia yunnanensis. The sequence goes on from CM075063.1 coordinate 69,391,691, forward strand.
ACCTAAACAATTTTCCCTTTTCCTTGTACTATAAATAGCATTCTATCTTCTCTCTCTCCTCGCATCTTCCTCAGCCCGACTTGGTACTATTCAAACCCTAGTTTTTCACCATTTTCATCTTTGTTTTAGCTTGATTAATGTTTGGATTGTTGTTGTTAATTAGTATGGATTCTAGTAGCTAAGTAATCTCTTAGGAGATTTTGATTGAACCTTCGAAACCCATGTAGTGTGATTCTTGATTTTGCTCATTTGTGAACATTTATTGGGAAGCATTTATTGTGCCATTAATGCTATGTTGTACTTCATTTATGCCATGGGTTGTTTGAGAATAGAAAGTGTTTGTATGATTGAAGTATTAGGGTGTTAGGAAAGTGTACAATTTGTTAGGAAACAAGTTCAAATGGAAGGAAAAAATCTGTTGATAAATGAACCCCAATTTGTTGATTATTAGTTATCAAATATTGCTTTAGAATTTGGTTTGATTGTTTAGTCCTACTAATAGCATCCCATGAAATATCTAGAATAGTACTAATTTTTAAAATAAAAACAGTTGTACAAACTATTGAAAAAATTGCATCGTCGATATTCCAAAGATTTTCCTCTTTGAATTATTCTGAACTGTTCATGAACATCACTGACATGAAAATCCAAGAACATAGAATTATAACTTCTTTTGTATAATGTGTTGTGATTCTTGCTAGATAAGTATTTTACGGTGGATTGTTCTCCTATTTATCCTATAGATGCAAAGAAATGTTGAACCCTTAATATGGTTTATTCTAGGGTTAGCCTAATAAATGCTTTGTTTGGTTAAATGGCTATGTCTTTGGTAGAAGGCTTTTTGTTATTAAGTCTATGGTCATTTGTGTGAAATGGCGTTGTTGAAATACCTTTAGACATTTTTTTGTCGAAAGTGATTGTCAACGAGGTTTGCAAAGTGTCGTTGTTTGCGTTTGCAAATTACTATTAAGAAGGTATGTGACTTGCATCCCCCCAGGGTCGTTAATCATTGCTAATTAACCTAGGTGGAGGCTAGGGGGTCAGAAGATAAAATTTGTAGTTCTGTACCCAGTTCTCACTGCTACGCTACCTAGAGGGTAGTTAGCGGTAAGCCCTGGGTTTGTCCACAGAGATGCTAGGTCTAATGTACCAATCAAAATAAAACCTCGTACGGGTTGTCAATCTGTATGAGTGAAGCGAATAGCTAGTAAAGTAAACATACAAAGAGGGTGGGTTTCAATGTAAAACTACTAAGCATAAAAGTAAAAAAGTAAAGTACACTAATAAAAAAAGCACTTGGGGAATCATTGAGAAACTTAGTCAATCTAATGCTTCTAACCTCGATTCATTCACATAGATATTTAGGCAAACCTAATACAGTGTTCATAATATGTGGTGTGGCCGATGGCATACACTTCCTCGTCTCTGTCACAACGGGTGCTCTCGCAACCCTCCATCGACACCACCATCGTAATTAGGGGAGAACAACAAGGTCCTACCATTTTTATAGGTATGTTTCTCCCTGTGCGATTACGCCCTGGGCTTCTACCACGAATGCACTACTTTCCCCAGGTTCTATCAATTAAGCCCAAGGGTCATTGGCGCCTTATCAATGATCTAAAGAATCTCAAAACCATAGTTTTCTACTATTCACTATCTCTACCTGAAACCTCTCAGAAAACTTTACAAAGTCAGCTAAGACAGGTGTGATGGAAAATAAGTCAGAGCATTCTCAAATCGCCCGTGCACACACCCACGCGAACACATTCTCCCATACCCATTCTAACATCCAGGTTTCTCTTCCCAAGGGTGCATCGATATTTTCACCATACATGAATATAGCCCAAAGTGTGTGCTTATATGTGGTGTACTATTCATGCATTTCAAATAATTAAGCACAATCATAATAATATCATGAACACAAAATTTGGAAGAACTAAAGATTCTCAAAAAGAAAATAGATTTAGACCATGCCACTACAATTTATCCCCAAGTTATAGAAACTATTCCCTAGACATGGAATTCAAATAAATATTTGAATTCCACATCTTAGGATCAAAGCAAAAGAAAGAAAAGAAAAAGTGAGAGTTCTCTCCTAACTACAAAGATAGAATATGATATGATAGAGTCTCTAAGATATAAAAACCTAGTAGACAAAGGTTCTATTTATAGTAGGAGGAGATTGGGCCTAAAAATAGGCCTAAAATATGGGAAAACCCTAGCTAAGCCACCTCCCGGCGCGGGGCGTCATGGTTGGTGTAGCCCGTAGAGTGTCCTTGGCGCGGGGTGCAAATACTAGCATGGCCTCCGTCCATTTATGTGTCACAGAGCACCTGATCTAGTGCATCATATAGATCTTTAATATGTGCGGGGCGCCAAGCTTGGTGCAGACTATGTCTAAACCCTGGCATAGACTGCATCGTCTGGTGTGTGGCACAATTAGGGTGCTGAAAATGAAGGTTATGATTCGCTCCCGTGGTCGTTGGCGCAGTCCGTGGTTAGGAAGGGTGCTCGCTCTGAAACTTTGGTGCAGGCCGTGTGATTTCATACACCCCACTGTCTGGTCTTGGCATATTGAAATTGGAACGGTGCGGGATGCCAAAAATGGGACGTCCCTCGCCCATACTAGCCTCGTAGAGTGGGTCTTCACTTTGTGTTGGTGGCCCGTGGCGTCTGGCATGGGTCATATGTAGCCTCGTTCTGGTCTTCTTGGCGTGGGCCATTGGGGCCAAACCATGAATAGCCCGCACCGACCCGTTTATGCCTCGACTGGCTAAACTAGTTTCCTTCTTCATGGGTTAACCGTTAGTCTGATTTGAGAGTTTTAGTATTCAATTTTGTAGTGAGCCACATTGATAACGACTACAAGGATTGGCCTTCATGCTAATCGTTATTAGTGAGCCACATTGATGATTAGTCAAACCCACTCAAATTTATCCCAAGTCTAAGAAATTTCATCAATCAATAGTCGTAATTATTTGTCACACCTAATTATAACCTAACATCAACTAACGATAATTACATCGACAAAAAGTCAAAGTCTTCGGGTTTTGACCAAAAACCTAGCAAACAATCAACCCACAATCATCAACTAGCTGATCATCCAAGTATAAATTATGAAATAATCACACAAGAAAGCACAAAATAGACTTGATAATCAAAGCACAAAATAGAATAAATCAAATCTGACAAATTCATACTAGAAAAGCTTTCCAATTGCTCTCAAGAGTATATTTAGACTAGATTAACCAAACCCAATACAAATCTACATGAATTTATGAAAGAGATGCAAAAGCTAAGAAAAGATGAAGAAAAACTAGGGTTTTTGAAGGGAGAAATTCGGATAAGAGTAATGGGGAAGTGAGAGTGTTTTGAGGCTGAAAAATGAAGATAATAGCAGCCCAAATCCATCGTTGCGGGCTGCAATTGAGGTTGCGGCCTGCAATGCTCAATCTTCCCTCAACTTATTTCTATCACTATGGGTGCACCGCTGAGTCAATTTGGGAGTTCTTGTAGTCGATTTTATAGTGCTCGAGAAAACGAATCCAATGGTACCACTCTTGAAGGCTGGTTCTTCTCAGATCATACTAAGAACTTGGTTCAAACATATGGGTCACAATTCATTCGCTTCTTTGTCTTCCTTCTTCAACCCTTCTATTTCCTACCATGTTGACCACTCCAAAGTACTTACGAGCAATCTACAAATAAAGCTCACAAAAATGAATCTAGATGATCATAAGGACCAAAAATCCATTAGACTATAAATATGTTACAAAATGAAGGATTTAGGTAAGAAAACCGAAAACGGTCATCTAAACCCCTTATGATGTAAACTTACCTAAATCTAGCACTCTTTCAACAAAAGATGATAAAAGAGATGTTAAATGCTTTGGAAAATACATGCATTTGGCGTCTCATCAAACCTTCCCTCACTTAAACCTTTACTCGTCCTCGAGTAAACAAGAATAAGGAAAGATCTAATCGTAAGCTAGCATGCAAAATTTTCCAAACATCCAACATCATATTCCTAGACTGCCCTAAGCCCCAAGAAATAAGAATCTCTCACACTCTCACATCCAAAATCTAAGATGATCTAAACAGCCATCACACCAATCAAAGAAGGGGTATACAATACAAGTGTAAAATTAGCTTACTCTACCAAAGAAGCCACAAAATAGACAAATGGAAAGAAGTATAAAACTTTTCAATTTCTCTCATTTTCTCTCATTTTGCCTAGGAGCCCTCTTGGGTTGTCATCCTAGATTCACTCTTTTTCTTCAAGGCTCACCCTCACCTTTTTCCACACTATTTGGCCTCTCATTTTTGCATTGGTTTCCCTTTCGGGTTTTCAACCTATCCGGGCCTACCACTTTTTCCAAATATTCCCTCTTGGGTTTTCCACTTAGCGGGAATTCTTTTTTGTTTTAACAAAACAAATCAAAGTAGAGCATATGCATAATACAATACAATATAATGAGATATATTTCTCTTAACCTGCCCACACTTGAAACACACGTTGTCTTCATCGTGAACAAAAGGACAAGATAAAGAAATAAGGGAGAAAAAAAACCACAACTAGGACCTTGAAGGTCCTTCCCGGTAATAACAATGTTCACTTCTCAATGAATGTTCTTTCCTCCATGTTCTCGAACTCCGCCAAATATACAACTTCAACCCATCCACTACGATTCCACAACTATGCAAACCTCGATCAACACTCACAAAATATAACAACTAGTACTAATCCTAGATGGTGGTTTTGGTGGTGGTTTTAGGTGGTAGACTATGGTTATATTCTTGTGGTTTTGGGTAAGGGTTTGAGGATATGGTGAAGGTTTTTTTTAGGAAAAGAAAAATACTATCCTAACTTAAAAGCTCGGGTTGCCTCCTGAGAAGCTCCGTATTTTTAAGGTCGCCAGCACAACCCTAATGTTATTCATATGGTGAAGGTTTGGACTCCTTCACCATGAGCAACCAAAAGTAGAGAGGTGGGGGTAAAAAAACTTTCAAGCCAAAAATTTTGTGGAGGTAGAGATGGTTTCAAAAGAGATGGGTGGTTTGGAAGCTTGGCATAATCATTTGGCTCCCCTATTGTCTCCTCCAAGAATTCCAAAAATGATGGAGTTGGTTCAATTGGTGGGGGAAGGGGTGATGATGGCAAGGATAATGAATATAGGATAATCACCTCTTCCTCAACTTCTTGTCTTCCTCAACCAACTCCTCATCCCCTTGGAACTTAAATTCATTTCTCAAGGTGACCTCACTCACCGTATCTTCGAGTTCAACTTGGGATGGTCTATCTTTGAAATATCGAGCTTCCAAATGGCTTATGGAAGATGCAAGTTGGCTAATTTGGGTCTCCAAACTCTTGAATCTTGTGGAAGAGCATTTCCTCCATGTTCGTAATTCTAGTTTCGGTTCGGTCTTCCAAGTTAGTGACCATGTTAGTTATAGCATGCATGAGGAGTCATATGAGCTTGAACCTCCTCCTTGAGCATAGTTTTGGGGTATGTCATAAGTTTATGAAGGCCAATCATATTGCTCGTAGTGTTGGCTTCAGGTGCATTCCCATACCACAAATCCCACTCCACTTCGGATTGTAAGAGTCATAGTATGGATACAATTCTTAAGCTCCTTCACCTTAGAAACCAACAACTCCAACCTTTTCATAGAACTCCTCATGATACTCTTGGTTTTGAAACAAAAGGTTCTATTCTCTTCGTAGTGCTCCTCTCTCAACCAATGACAAGACTCGGTAGGATGATCAGAAAAAAATCCTACCAAAACATGCTTGTTGAGCCTCTTTTCTCATCATGAGTTCCCTCAAGGTGAGATCTTCCTTTTTTTTCTTTTTTTTCCTCGATAATTTGGAACTGTAGTGTAAGGATTCTCAGTAAAAGTACACCAAGAGCTTAAGAAATACACATTACAAACAAAAACAAATGATAACAAAGAAGCACAAAAAAATCAGGGTCGTAGTGCAAAGGTTCTCGGTTCATGGAATGAGCACAGACCATAAACGAAGAACAAAAGTAATATGTCCTTCAAAAAAACAAAAAACAAGCACAAACTATGAACAAATAAGAGCACAAAAAGTGAAACAAAAAAAACTACACTAACACTCAAAAAAATACGCCTCGTCCATGGCAGTGGTGCCAAAATTTTTGAGGTCTTCACCGTGCCTCTAAAATATAGTACTTATATGCCCAAACTATGGATAACTACTGAATAGTAACTAGTGGTAAGATGGGGTCTTCCACGAGGAAAAGGGGGTTTAATCGAGTGTTAAATGTAGTTAAAAGCACAAAAGAAGACACTTTAAGTGTGTGATAACAAAGTGTGAGGGGGGGGGGGAGGTTGTCGCCGTACCTCTCAAAGTTAATACTTTTAAGCCTTAATGCCTCCTATCTACAATTAAGTAGATAATGGAAAGTTGGGGTCATCCACGAGAAGAGGGATCTTTTCAAGTGTTTAAACATATATAGGAGAAGACATACTAGGAATATACATACATAGATATATATATATATATATATATATATATATAAAAGCATGTAAACAAGGGGGGTTTTTGGTTGGTTTGATCCTAAGTTAACAAATTGAAATACATCTAGGAAAGCAAGAGAACTATACTAATCATGCAATACAACTAAAGATAAGATGAAAAAAAATTAATGGAACCTTGGGCACAATTGACTTCCACTTCCAAACCTCTTATCCATCATTGAACATGCAACCTATTTACTACTTTCACTACTTGTTGTGAAGACTAAACTTCTATCCTTCTTAGATAGTAGTTTGCAAGAGTGAATTTGACATCTCTTGTCAAACCTCACCAATGACTCCCGTAGTTGAAACACGACTAAAAGTATCCCATTGATGGCATTTAGTACGAAGAATCAACAAGCTTGAAAACACTTATAAACACTACACCGTGTCTAAGCATTTAACCATTTCATGCATTTACACAAGATTAGTAAAGAAGGATCTACATTCATAGACTTATCTCATTTGCTACAAGCAACAAACATAACAAAGAGTTCAAAATTATCATATTCATCTAGCAATTATCAATCCATCATCATGATCAAAAGCTCTAAATCATACTCTTGGATTCCTATCAAGAAAAGGTGAAATCAACCCATTTTCCCAAATCCTAACAAGCATATCATACAAGTAATTCATTTACTCAAGCTTTCAATAGCATTAATGATATTAATAAACACATTCAATGCTCCATAAATGCATATTAGTAAGAGTATTAAATAGACTACAAATTCTTCTTAATACATGGGCTTGGAAGCCTTAGTCGATTGCTCCTAAGAGCTAGATTTAGATACAAGAGTTCATACTAATTAATGCTAAACAACTTAACATAAAAAAATAGAATTCAAAGATGAAAATGGAAGAAAATAGGGTTCTAAATAGTACCAAAATCGCAGATGTGAATAAGAAGAAAGAGAGTGCTATTTATAGTACAAAAAGGATAAGGTGAAATTCAGGAAACCTGTTGATCGCGATTCGTGACAAGTTCGTCGTGACTCGCGACAAGTTCGTCGTGACTCGCGACGGGTGCTAGAATTTTGTCCTGTTTCCTTTTCTTCTTCTTGTGGTACACATTCATCTTCATTGCAATTCCTCTCATTTTTCAAGTCTTCAATGTCTCCGAAAATGGTCTTCAATGGCCTCTAGTCTTCATGTCTTCGAAGCAAGTCTTCAAAAGTCTTCAAAAATGTGCTCTTTAATGGCCTCGGGTCTTCATGCCTCTGTGTTCTTCCCTTGTCATGCAAAATCCACTTAGAAGAGGTAAAAGAGTGTAAAGTTGCTCTTACCCCTCCTAAGAGAATTTCAAGGTAAAGCACAAGCTCTTGATAATAAAAGAGCACAAAAGTGACCCAAAGCAGTATTAAATTATGCATATAAAATAGACATATCAAACCTCCCCACACTTAAACCTTACTTGCCCTCGAGTAATAAAAGATCCAAGCATACGAAGGAAATGATGTATCCACATCCTAACTACTATTTGCCCAAATTAATACCTCACAAAACTCTCAATATCACACATCCCAATGTTAAGGTCAAATGAGAAGTTTCCCACAACCCCGATTCCTAAATCTCCCCAAACCATATCAACCCATCAACTCATTGATATCCCTAAATCATCTCAAAATCCCAAATTCATAATCCCAAATCCAATCATATAAGGTGAAGCCAAAGACATGTATAACGTTCAAAACACATGCTCCACTTTATATCAATATATCAACCTAAAAACGAAGCATATTAACAATCAAGAATTTCATAACTTACTTCGTCTTCTCCCGCTGAATTTTCCACTCCCAAAAGGTCCTCAAGATGTCAAGCTACCCAATCCAACTTTATGGTCACCGCAACCTTATGACTCCAACGCTGGCAAATGAGTGAACAACACTTATTGTTTTTCAATTTCTCTTGTTTCCTCTCATTTTGCCTAGGAGCCCTTTTGGGTTTTCATCCTAGCCACACATCATGTTTCTTTGGCTCACATCTCACCTTTTTCCGCACATTTAGCCTCTCATTTTTTCCTAGGTCGCCCTTTTGGGTTTTTGACCTATCCGGGCCCCTAATGTTTCCTAATTTGCCCTCTTGGGCTTTCAACTTAGCGGGATTCTTTTTTTAAAAAAAATCCTTTTCATTTTATATTTTTTTTCAAATAATTTCAACATTTTTCACGTGTCTCCAATCCAAAAAGTAGCAAAGTTCTTTCCAAATGTTAAGGTTAAGAAAAGTATCAAAGCCAACATTATCCAAGTACATCAAAAGAAAAATATCCCAAAACAAAAGGGAGAATACATCCAAAACAAAACAGAAGAGTTATGCAAAAGTGTCTCCAATCCCAATCACCTCAAAGTAGATACCCCTCCCCATAATTAGAAAACTACATTTCCCTCAATGTAGACAATAGGGCAAAAATGTACAAAGAAAAGTATGGAAAGGGTAAAGATATGATGCTAACAAACTCACTGATGTGATGAAGAAGGGTCACCGCCAAAATATCGCTGCTGATACTGTGCCGGCCACTCCATGCTCCTTTGCCTCCTAGCTCTCCACCTCTCTGCTCCCGGATCGGGGCCTAAGACACCGCTTGCCTAGGACTGCATCTCATGGATGCGAGCTGATAGGTGGTCAATCTCCTCATCCATATCGATCAAGTTCTAGGAGACAAATATATTATGCTCCAATATCATGTTGTCCTGGTGGCAGAATCCATCATGCATAGTCTGCATCATCTGCTCGTACAAGTCCGGTAAAGGCTGGGAATAGTGAGGTGGCACATCGTCCTCCTGCATTGGCTTTGTCTCTGGTGGAGGCTGCGTGGAGTGCTGCTAGAAGTGCTGCTGCTGCTGTCGCTCAAAGGGAGGTAGACTGTTATCATCACGCTAGACAGGAGCTGGGCCAAGGCCCCGGAGCTCCCACTGGAAATTATCTCTACATGAGGAGTCAGGTGAAATTTCCATATCTCTTTCAAATTCCAGCTTCGTCTAGTTGGGCTGAGGAAGTGCCATGAATGTGACCTTCCTCGCGCTATACAACCAATGGAATAGCCCCATGGTCCGTGTGGCACTGAGCATCTCAAATATAACTAGCCTCTCAGTAGTGATAAGATAGGAAGTACGCCTTCCTAAGCGCGAAAAGTCAGCCGGAGGAACCAATCCCAAGTACCCTGCTAAAAGGCCTATCATGCCTCTGACCATGGTCTTCCCCTTAGGCTTTCCTACCTGCTCTATGATTCTCTTCATCCACAATTCTGCCCACAGCCCGTATCCTGGTCCCTCACTCGTTAAGTGCCACAGAAAGTGAATGTCATTGTCTGACACATTCATTGGCTCCGCGGAGCAAGTAACAGTGCCAGCCAATAGCCGGTGAACATAACGGAGCACAGGGTGAATAATGGCAATACTCTTATCATGGGAGTTCTTTGGCCTCATGTTGATGACATTCCAAAAGTGCATGTCATCCTCAATCGACCGCTCCTGGGCCTGTGGGTCTAGCCTAACTCGTATCTTTGCGGTGTCGAATCCAAAGGCCTCATCAATCTACGAGATGGTCATTTGCCTAGATATAACATCTAAGTGAAAAGAAATCTACCTCTCGCGTGGTTGATCACCTCTCATGCTGCTTACACGGACCGTGGACAAGAACTCCAGTGTGTACCTTCGGTAAGAGGGCGCGCTCCTACTCATGAACCCCTTTATTCCTCCTTTTTGCGAGGAGGCATCTGACAGGCTGAGTGAGCCCAAGAGCATCTAATGTGGGCACATCGATAAAGCTTGTCTCCTTGAGTTGCTGCCTTTCCAGGGCCTCCCACCTTTCTGCGGCCTCCCACCTTTCCGCATAGGACCCGGTGATCTGGGTCAAACCCATGTACCTATTCGAAGGGGGAGGTACAGGGCTCGATTCTGGAGCTGATGGAGGATGCGGGGGTGAAGCGGAGGTGCGCCCACCTCGGGGAGGAGCCCTGGGTCTCTTTGTAGGGGCCATATCGAACAACCACAACAAACAAGTCAAACACACATGAATATGTGTATATGCAATATTGCAAATTCATACTCAACCTTAAACTAGTTCATCATCACAAGTCAAATCAAAATCAAGTCAACTAGTTCGTGTCCTAATCACAATTGCATATACAATTCATATTATGTCCACCAAGCCCATATTCTCAAGTCCATGAAGTTCTCACATAGTTGAAATCAATATGCTATATTTCAAAATCACAGTTGTGCACAACTAGTTTAGCCACCATCAATACATTCACAATGTCAACATCCACGTCCCATGGCTAAACTTCCCTATTAAAAATAACATTTCAAAGCACAATAAGATTTTATCTAAGTAACAACTATGTTTAATCAAGGGCCAACATGCCTCATATTTAGCATAGGTCACAATCCATTCTCAGCCAAAGCAACACAAATGCACACAATCCAAAATCAATCAAGCACAATATAATCCAAACCGCAACCACAAAATATACAGTCCACACTGCAACCACAAAATAAGCACACAATACCCATCAAATTAAATTGCAAGCACAATATATTCACCAAAATCAACCAATGTCCAACAATTTAATTTCCTAAGGCATCACACATAATCTACACAATATTAAATAAATATAGTATACTATCATAATCACAATTGAAACTCAATAAAGTGAAGAAATGTACCACTTAGATGCTTAGGACAAAGAAAGGAGAAAGGCCACAATCAATTCGAAATCAAATTTCCCTAAGTCACAAAACCCCCCAAATTCTAGGGTTTGTGTTCTTCAAAGATTTTATGGCGATTTGTGGGTGGAGATTTGGGAAGAAAGGATGGGGTATGAAGTGGTGGTTGTGAGCGGCGGAGGGCGGCTATTAGCGGTGGTGGATTGGTGGAGGGAAGGTAAAGGAAGGTGAAGAGCAGATAAAGAGCAACGGGAGAAGACAAAGAGCAGCGGCGGATTGTGGATGTGTTTGTGGAAAAAGGGGTTTAGCCCATTATTTAAAGAAGACCTGTACGACCATCGTGACTCGCAACATGTTCGTCACGACTCGTGACGTGTGGTCTCGAGAGGTTTGGGTCTGGCTAGGCTCCAGGAGGAAAGATGACACCTTAAGGGCTTGCAACTTCAAGATCTCAAGAAGTTCGGCTCTAACTAGGCTCGAGGATGAAAGATGACACCTCGAGGGCTCGAAGCTTTGAGGTCTCAAGAGGTTCGGCTCGTGACCCAAAGGACTCAAGAGGTTTGGCTCTGGCTAGGCTTAAGGATGAAAGATGACACCTCGAGGGCTCACAACTTTGAGGTCTCGAGAGGTTTGGGTCTTGCTAGGCTCAAGGATGAAAGATGACACCTCGAGGGATCGCGAATTTGAGGTCTCGAGAGGTTTGGCTCGTGACCCCGAGGTCTTGAGAGGTTCTTCTCTGGCTAGGCTCGAGGATGAAAGATGACACCTCGAGGGCTCATTGCTTTAAGGTCTCGAGAGGTTTGGCTTGCAATCCCAAGGTCTCAAGAGGTTTGGCTCGCAACCTGAGTCAAGGGATTGGGACCTAGAGGACCCGAGGTCTCGAGGACTGATCTCGCGAGGGTGATATCTCGATCGATAATGGGCTTCATGGCTTGGCTCGAGTCTAGGAATTATGGCCTTGATGTCTCGAGGGGGTGATGTCTCGAGAGCTGGTCTCAAGGATTGGTCTCGAGAGGGTGATGGACATTATGGCTCGGCTCGAGTCTAGGGCTTGTGGCCTCGAGGTCTCGAAGGGATAATGTCTTGAGGACTGGTCTTGAGAACTGACCTTGAGAGAATGATGGACAATCAAGTTCTGCTAGAGTCGAGGGCTTGCTGCCTCGAGGTCCTGGAAATAGGCAAGGCGAGATTGGAATAGGAGGACCTTTTGAACAACGTTAAAATCCTTTCTAATGATGATCTTGTCGTGCCACACATTTTTCATCTTTTTATAGATTTTGGCGTTCTCATAGGACTCCCTCCGGATCTCATCCAGTTCATCCAATTGTAACTTCCTATGCAAGCCTCTATATCAAGATTGAATTCTTTGACCACCCAGTAAACCTAATATTGAATTTCCATCGGTAAATGACAGGGCTTACCAAACACTAGTCGATATGGTGACATACCGATGGGCGTCTTGTAAGCCATCCTATATGCCCCACAAGGCATCATTCAACCGAGAACTCCAATCCTTCCGGTTAGGGTTAACCATTTTTTGAAGGATGGACTTAGTTTTCCGATTGGAAACTTTGGCTTGCCCATTGGTTTGTGGGTGATAGGCGGTGGATGTCTTGTGGGTGAAGCCATACTTCTTCAAGAGTGCCGCTATGCTCTGATTACAAAAATAGGTGCCACGTTCACTAATCAAGGCTCGGGGGTACCCCAAACCTAGAAAAGATGTTTTCTTTCAGGAATTCTGCAACCACTTTAGAATCGTCAGTCCTATTGGGTTCTGATTCAACCCACTTCGACACATAATCAATGACAAGAATAATATATGTAAAGCCATAAGAACTAGGGAAAGGTCCCATAAAGTCAATACCCCAAAACATCAAAGATTTCACAATACAGAATAGGCCTTTGGGACATTTCATTCCTAGTGAAGATATTTCCTACTCTCTAACATTCATCACAAGATTTGCAAAAGGTATATGCATGCTTATTCAATGTAGGACAATAAAAACCACTTTCTAAATATTTCCTAGAGGTTCTCTTTGCTCCAAAATAACCGCCACATGCATGAGAATGATAAAATTCAAGAATTAAGTGTACTTCATTATCAGGGATACATCTCCTAACAACTTGATCCACTCAATGTCTCCACAAAAAGGAATCATCCCACACATAATACTTAGCATCACTCTTTAATTTATCCTTTTGGGCCTTAGAAAAATGAGGAGGAATTTACCGGCGAAAAGAAAATTTACAATGTCGGCATACCACGGTTGGAGATCCCTAATGGTGAACAATTGTTCATCGGGGAATTCCTCCCGTAGTTGCTCCTTCTCTGCGGGGTTTACCTCAATGTCTCCGCATGGAGTCAATTGGCTCAAATGATCGGCCAAAAGGTTTTCTGCGCCCTTCTTGTCTCGCACCTCAAACTCAAATTCGCTTAAAAGCAGGATCCACCTAATCAATCTTGGCTTAGCCTCTTTCTTCGTCATTAAATGACGAAGCACTGAATGGTCAGTGTACACAATAACTTTTGTACCAAGCAAGTACGATCGAAATTTTTCCAAAGAAAATACCACTGCTAGCAACTCCTTTTTGGTGGTGGAATAGTTTCTTTGGGCTTCATTTAGAGATATGGATGCGTAGTAGATGGCGTGAGGAATCACATTTGTGTAATGTACCCAAGTTCAGGTTTTCATATAAAGAGTAAGGAATCACATTTATTGATGCACCTAAATAAAGCATTGATTTTTGAAAACATGTATTTCCTATTAAGCATGGGATTGTGAACATGTCGGGATCGCTACATTTAGGGGGTAGCTCTTTTTGACCCAAGGCAGAAACATGCTCACCTTTTCTATTTTCCAACTTGTTTTTTGCCCTTTGTTTTCTATTCACAACACATAATTCCTTGAGAAATTTAGCATATCTAGGAATTTGTTCAATGGCATTCAAGAGTGGGATGCTTACCTCACATCTACGAAAGACTTCGTAAATGTCCTTGTTGTCCTCCTTCCTCCTTTTGTCTTTCAAGGCTTCGGAAAATGGAGGTTCCGTCACATATGGAGGGATATCCACCATCTTTTCTCTTTTGTGAGGGGAAGATGAAGGTTCCAAAATGGAGGTTGACTTCGGTCTCGGCACCAATGTCTTCACCTCACTTTCTTCTTCCTTGTCCTTTTTGGCTAACTCTTCGGCCTTCTTCTCATGGGCTTCTTCCTTCTCAACTCCTTTTTCAAACACATCAATCCTTTTAGAATCCTCTTCAACAATTTCATTATTCGGTGAAGTTCTAACCTCTCTACCACTTCTCAAAGGGACAACACTTGCATTTTGTCGAAGGTTGATCTCCGGTTGAGAGGGTAGCTTACCCTTTTCTCGGGCTTCCATCTGATTCACCACTTAAGCTATTTGACTCACTTGAGTTTCCAAGTTCTTGATACTCACCTAGGCTTCATCTTGGAATTTCTCACTTTTTTCCGCTCACATGCCCAACCGGTGAATGGCTTGCATTACCTCATCCTTTGTTAGCCCCGAGCTCCCCCCTTGGTCTTGGGGTTTGTCTTGGAGCCTTTGAAATTGTTGTTGAGGTGGCCTTGTTGAGGAGGCTGATATGGTTGAGGGTTTTCGCTTCCTTGAGGGTTTCCATACCGGAGGTTTGTGTTATCACGATTTCCCAAATTGTACGGCCGGCTTTGGTACCCTTGATAACCTTGGTAGCCTTGGTGATCTTGGTGGCCTTGCCCACCTTGATATCCTTGGTAGCCTTGATTCCCTTGATAGCCCTTGGCAATTACCTCTTCAACATAATCATCTTGCAAAGTGGGGCAAGTAACAAATTTCACATGATTTAACATGTGGATCATTCCTGGGCTTCGTCATCAACGAATTTGACCATAGATACAAGGGCCAAGACATGATCCTCGAGCTTTTCATTATTTGAAGAATCACTTGCGGGCATTGGATTTCTCCTTCCCAAATTGGCCCTTGAGCTAAAGTTTCTCGATTCTTCCGCTAGCTCTTCATAAAATTGCATAGCTTCGGAGGATATTTTATTTACAAGGGTACCACCACAAGAACTTCTTACCAACCTTTGATCTTCATCAAGAAGGCCATTGTAGAAGTAATTAACCAAATTCCTCTCCTAATAACCTTGATAAGGGCAACTCGCAAGAAGCTTCTTGAACCTCTCCCAATAGTTAAAGAGAGATTCTTCATGCCATTGGAGGGTGTTGCTTATGTCCTTCTTTAAGGCTGCGGATCTAGAGGCCGGAAAGTATTTGGCTAGAAACTTCATTTTCATATCAAGCCAACTCTTGATGCTCTTGGGCAGTAGGTAGTGGAGCCAATATCTTGCACCATCCCTCAGTGTGAATGGGAATGCCTTCAACTTATAGAAATCTTCGTCCACTCCATGGGGGACCGTACCACCACACAAAAAGTGAAACTCGGTGAGGTGTTTGCTGGCATTCTCCCCTTACCTACCAAGGAGGATGGGTAACATGTTGATGAACCCGGTCTTTAGCTCAAAGTGCCCGTTAGGTCCAACCACGGGATACTCGATGCACATCAGTTGTTGATCGAGGTTGGGGGCCATGATGTCTCTTAACAAAGCTTGCCCTAAAGGAATCTCTCTTTGGTGGAGAGGCGGAGATTTCCCTTGGACAGGAGGAATATGAGGTATTCCTCCCGGATGCTCATCTTCATGCTCAAGTTGATGTTCCATAGAGGAATATGTATCCACAAAATGGTCACTAGGAGCAGTTTTATCAGCCAAAGAAAGACTCCTAGCCCATCTCAAATTCAACTCTAACTCGGGGTCGTAGTGTAGGGGTTCTTGTGAAGAGGATCGCGTATGAACCATACACCAAGAACTCGAACAATACGTCTCCAAGCCAAGTGAAAATGGCAAATCAACTAAGAAATCAAAATAAAAACAAACTAACAAATATTTACAAATAGCATATAATCACACATAATATGCCCAAACACTTAAAAATAAATGCCTATTCCACAGAAGAGGTGCCAAAATTTGGGAGGTCAGCGCCGTACCTCCCAAAGTTAATAATTTTAAGGCGTAATGCTTCCTATCCACAATTAAGAAGATAATGGCAAGTCGAGGTCTTCCAAGAGAAGAGGGATCTTTTCAAGTGTTTAAACAGATATAGGAGAAGACATACTAGGCATATACATACATAGATATATATATATATAAGCATGTAAACAATGGGGGTTTTTGGTTGGTTTGATCCTAAGTTATCAAATTGAAATACAACTAGCAAAGCAAGAGAACTATGCTAATCATGCAATACAACTAAAGATAAGATGAAAACAATAATTAATGGAACCTTGGGCGTAGTTGAATTCCACTTCCAAACCTCTTATCCATCATTGAACATGCAACCTATTTACTACTTTCACTACTTGTTGTGATGACTAAACTTCTATCCTTCTCAAATAGTAGTTTGCAAGAGTGAATTCAACATCTCTTGTCAAACCTCACCAATGACTCCCGTAGTCGAAACATGACTAAAAGTATCCCATTGATAGCATTTAGTACGAAGAATCAACAAGCTAGGAAACACTTATAAACACTACACAGTGTCTAAGCATTTGACCAATTCATGCATTTACACAAGATTAGTCAAGAACGATCGACATTCATAGACTTCTCTCATTTGCTACAAGTAATAAACATAACAAAGAGTTCAACATTATCATATTCATCTAGCAATTATCCATCCATCAACACAATCAAAAGCTCTAAATCATACTCTTGGATTCCAATCAAGGAAAGGGGAAATCAACCCATTTCCCCAAACCCTAACAAGCATATCATACAAGTACTTCATATACTCAAGCTTTCAATAACATTAATGATATTAATAAACACATTCAATGCTCCATAAATGCATAATAGTAAGAGTATTAAATAGGCTACAAATTGTTCTTAAGACATGGGCTTAGAAGCCTTAGTCAATTGCTCCCAAGAACTAGATTTACCTACAAGAGTTCATACTAATTAATGCTAAACAACTAAACATAAAACAAGAGAATTCAAAGATGAAAATGGAAGAAAATGGGGTTTTAAACACTACCAAATATGCAGATGAAGAAGATGTGAATGAGAGGAAAGAGAGTGCTATTTATTGTACAAAAAGGTAAGGTGAAATCCTGGCCATCCCTTGGTCGCAACTCGCAACAGGATCATCGCGACTCACGACAGTCCCGCGACGAGGCCATCGCGACTCGCGATGGGTGCTATAATTTTGTCCTGTTTCCTTTTCTTCTCGCGATGGGTGCCATAATTTTATCCTGTTTCCTTTTCTTCTTCTTGTGGTACACATTCATTTTCATAGCAATTCCTCTCATTTTTCAAGTCTTCAATGTCTCCAAAAATGGTCTTCAATGGCCTTCGGTCTTCATTTCTTCAAAGAAAATCTTCAAAAGTCTTCAAAAATGTGATCTTCAATGGCCTCCGGTCTTCATGCCTCCGTGTTCTTCCCTTTTCATGCAAAATCCACTTAGAAGAGGTAAAAAAGCGTAAAGTTTCTCTTACCCCTCCTAAGAGAATTTCAAGGTAAAACCCAAGCTCTTGATGATAAAAGAACTCAAAAGTGACCCAAAATAGTATTAAATTATGCATATAAAATGGTTATATCAGGGGGGATTTGGAAAACACTACGACTACTTTAAGCAACAAAATTAACAAACAATTAAAAAGAACGATACAAACATGATCACAAATAGCACAAATAACTTAACTAAGATTATAACGAGTTTTGGGCACAATTGGTTTACGTTTCAAGTTATCATTTGATCATCGACTAATTATCCTATTTGTATGCATTAACCACATATTGTGGATAACTTGTCATCGCCTTTCGAGTGAAGACATTTCTCACCTCTCCTCGGTTATAGTTAGAGTGAGTGATCGGCGCCACACAATAACACTTACCCTCAGGTCACTCTAGAAGATCAGTGGTATAGAATTCCCCGAGAATAGCAATACACATGGAGACCCAACAAAACTACCATTATGTCATACAAGCGAGAAACATATAGATAGCACAAGTATATCTACTAATAATGACTAGGAGGATCGGCCTTCAGGCTAATTGTTATTAGTGAGCCATAATGATAATTCATCAAACCACTCAAATTCATCCCAAGACTAAGAAATTTCATCAATCAATAGTCGTAATTAGTTGTCATACCCTATTATAACCTAGCATCAACTAACGATAATCACATCGACAAAAAGTCAAAGTCTTTGAGGTTTGACCAAAAACCTAGCAAACAAATCAACCCACAGTCATTAACTAGTTGATCATCCTAGTCTAAATCATGTATTAATCACACAAGAAAGCACAAAACATACTTGATAATCAATGCACAAAATAGGATAAACCAAATCTGACAATTTCATACCAGAAATGCTTACCAATTGCTCCCTAAAGTATATTTAGACTAGATTAACAAAACCCAATACAAATCTACAAGAATTCATTAATGAGATGGAAAAACAAAGAAAAGATGAAAAAAACTAGGGTTTTTGAAGGGAGAAATTCGGATAAGAGTAATGGGGAAGAGAGAGTGTATTGAGGCTAAAAAATGAAGATAATAGCAGCCCAAATCCATCGTTGTGGGATGCAATTGAGGTTGCGGCCCACACTGCTCAGCCCACAACTTATTTACTTCGTTATGGGTGACCCGCTGATCCAATTTAGGAGTTCTTGTAGTCATTTTTATAGTGCTCGAGAAAAAAAATCCAATGGTACCACTCATGAATGCTTGTTCTTCTCGTATCATTCTATGAACTTGGTCCAAACATCAAGGTTACAATTCATCCTCTTCTTTATGTTCCTTCTTCCTTCTTTGACCTTTCTATCTTTTACCACGTTTGAGCTTGTGGCCTTCACTAGACCACTCCGAAGTGCTTACGAGAAATCTACAAATTAAGCTCACAAAAAGGAATCTAGATGCTCATAAGGACCAAACATCCATTAAATAGACTACAAAATGAAGGATTTAGATATGAAAATCGAAAATGGTCACCTAAAAGTTGACAAAAGAGACGTTAAATACTTTGGAAAATACATGCATTTGGCGTCTCATCAGTGGGAAACAGGTTGAAAATGCCATGATAGAGTTAGGCACATCTATTAATGTGATCTCATTTAATCTATATGAATGTTTAAAAATAGGTAAGCATAGGGAAACTAGAGTGATTGTCCAACTTTCATATCATTCCTAAGCTAGCCCTCGTGGACTAGTAAAGAATGTGATGGTGCGAGTTGGCAAATTGGTTTTTCCAGAAGACTTTTATGTCCTAGACATGGCGTACAATAGAAGTGCACCCCCAATACTTTTGGGGAGACTTTTTTTTAAAACATCTGGGACTAAAATTGATGTCCATTTCGGAACCTTAACTCTAGAAGATGATATGGAAAAAGTGGAGATTGATAAATCTAGGCATGATTCAACAAATTATTCTTTTATGTGAAAAGTTGTGACCCTTGTGATGAGCATAAATTCCATGAAACCCCTTGTGTTACCAATGAGCATGAATACTTGGATGATTCCCGTGTTGAAAATATTGTTTATGAGTCCAATAATTGCATGATGATATTAATAGTATGTATGTGCTAGATTATTTTTTCCATGCTAACTAACTTGTAGCGGGAAAGGAAGAATTTCGAGGGTTTAAAACCCCCTCAACCTCCTCTTAACCCCAAAGTGATATTCACATACTCCATTTTAGCAAGACACGAAGATTCATTTCCTATCACGGACAAGAGGTCCAAAGCTAAGGATGGCTCATTGTGGAGACCTCTCCACAACGATGTTATCGTGGGTGGAGTCGCTGATGGCAATTTTGAAGACCCGTGGGTAGGTGTTTCTTACTAGAATTGAATGGAAAAGATATAAGTCGTGAGGATGACAATAAATATATGGGTTTCTTTTTGCTTTTTTGTTTTATGTAGTGATGAGATAGATTTTGCATGTTCCTTTTTTGTGCAATGAGGATTTTTGAGATGAAACACTTGTTTGATTTGAAAAGTTGTGAGACTCATGATTGTGTTTGAATGGAATTAGATTTGATGGGTGACATAGTTTTTCAGAGAAGAGGGAAAAAACTAAGGAATGGGTCAAAATTTGTGGCAACATCATGCAAAACCCTAACATGGTCCGTGCCAAGTGTCACGGTTCGTGCCAGGAGAATTGGCACAAGGGGATGGCTCATGTCAGGGAGTTGGCATGAGGGTTGGTTCGTGTAAGAAGTTTGGCACGAGGCCTTGGTTCTTACCAAATACCTTTTGCGTTAAATACCATTTTTCCGCTGCCAAATTGTTCCAAATTTTGTTTTTCCAAAAATTCTAAATTTCTTACTCAAAAATGCATTTTTGGTTCAAATTTTTGAAATTTCCTAGTTTCTTAAGATTTTTTATGCAAATAGCACTTCTTACATTTCTTGGAATTAATTGGTTGGCACTGTTGTCCCCTAATTTGTAATTTTAAAATTCCATTCTTATCCTAATTGTACCTCTCTTTCTCTCTTATCATCTATGCTGAAACTCTAAATCCATGGTACATTCTTCCACCTACTTTTATTATTTGACACATTTTTCCTTCTCAAGAAACACTCACTCACACACACTCTTGGTGAATCTTCAAATTTGAAGCTTTTCTCTAAAAAATTAGCAATTCTTGCTTCTTCTTGTGTGGATCTTGTAACTATTAGCTTCAAATTCCAGGTAATTTATTGAACTCTTGGTTTATATGGTTTATTGACATTGTGGTGGTGTTATGAAAAGCATGATTTTTGAATGAGTATGTGTGTTGTTGGGATATATGTTTGGGATTGTATGTATGATCATGTGTTGAAGAAAGTTTGGATGGTTTGATGTGATACTATGTTTGAAAGATATGTTCTTCATGTGTTGGGTGATTTGGGAGGATATAAATCTTGATTGCATAGTCTTATTGATGGGTTGGTGATGACTAACATGAGATTTTTTTTTCAATAAGTATGTTCTCGTTTAAATAGCCTTCATGCTTGGATTATCATGTTTTAAATGTTTAGGCTATTCAGGAAAGATCTACTTGTTAAATGATTATGTGAGCCATGCCTTGTTTTCAAGATCACATTACCACTTTTTATCTCATTTTGTTAGGATGCCTCTAAAAAGGAATACATCGGAAAAGGGCAAGTCCACACGGGGTGAGAAGAGGAAAAAACTGGTAAATGGTGCAAAACATAAGTCGGTAACTCCTACTCTTTGTGATCGATGAGTTTATAGGACTATCCAATATCTTTGTGACTGCAGCACTGGAGGAATTTGAGAGAGCCAAAGAGGAGTATACTAGAGGTTGGCTTTGCATGCAAAGACACACTAGCGGCTCTAGGCTTACTCGAGCCCGTGAACTATCTATTGGGCCGGGTAGGTCTAGAGGGGTTCTTAAAGAAAATATCTAAGACTTACATCAAGTGGACCCTAGAGTCCCTAGCTACATTTGGTTAGTCACGGACGAGAATAGACACAAGGAAATCAAATTCAATCTTGACAACAAGGAGTATCATATGACACACTGGGAGATAACCAGTGCCTTCGAATGGAGGTACGTCAAGGAGATCCTTAGGACACACCGTCAATGGATACCTTTTTCTCTTGGGAACTTTTGGAGGTAGCTAACAGGGACTGATCCGAAAAATGTGTGCAAGAGCACCGCCTTGGTTCATTCGGCATTTCGTTACATTCACCGACTATTGGCCAAGAGGGTTTTCTGCCACGGTGAGCTAATGCAATGTCCAAGTCCAGATGTTCATTGCCTTTAGGCAATGACTTCCGAGAGTAACTTCTTCCCAAACTTGGTGGGGAACTTTGTACATGAGTACATGACAATGGGGGAAAGAAAGAGTGGTAAGATATCTATGGGCGGCATGGTAGGTCTATTGGCACAGTACTTAGTGTATCTGGTCACACAGAGAGTGTTGGCTAACTTGGGATGATTGGGTACAAAGTATAACATTGAGAAGTTAGCCAAGGAATTCATGGTGATACCTAAAAACCAGAGGGTCTATATGTATGGCTTTATGGCGGAGCAAGCACTTGTAGTTTCATGGTACTTCTTTAGCCATAGCACACTGCCATCAACCATGACACATGTTTGGATGACCTATTTATTGAGTCGAACCTGTGCTTTGAGAGAGATTTATATAGAGTATTATCCACCCCAGAGATACACATTGAGGAGACCGGGGGTGAAACCTCTTCAAGAGCACATCCTAGCCCCTCTCGCCTATCCACAGACATCACTGACTGACTGCATGCACTTGGGGGTCAGCTTTCGAGCTCTACCCTAGTGTTGCAAGAGGTAGTCCAAGCAATATGAGGGGTGAGGATTCAAGTGGAGGAGCTTAGTTTGAGTATGGATTGCTTCAAGGTTGTGCTTCAAGCAATAGGATACATTGAAAGGAGCAACACTAGTCACAACGAGGAGGAAGGCCCTTCGGGTCCACAAGAGTAAGTGTCACTATTTCTCCAACCTCACTAATGTTTTTACATGGTTGTTCTTGCATTGAGGACTATGCATCGGTTAAGTGTGTGGAAGGGTGTACTGAGCACTTAGGGAGTTTCATTCTTGGATTTCCTCAGTGCATTTTATGCTTTTGTTGGTAGTTTTTCTTGTTGGTAATTTTGGTTTTTGATTGTTGTGAGATATTTTTGGATGGATATTTGGTGGCATGACATGCTATGCTAGAGTTTCTAGTTTGCACGGGAATAGTTGGCCTTAGGCTATTGGTGTTTTAAGTCTATCGTTTGTAGTAAGAAGCCCACTTTTGGGGAAATTTTGTGCTATACCATAAAAAATGAAATTTTATTTTAAAAAATATAAAATATAAAATCATGGACAAGTTGGAAACCCAAAATGACAACTTGAGTAACATTGGGAAAATCTCGGATAGGTCGTAAGACCTAGGTAAAAATGAGAGGCTAGACTTGGCTAGGCTTACGAACCTAGGCAAAATGAGAGGCCGTGTGAAAAAAAGGTGAGAAATAAGTACCCTTTGTGTGTTAAAGCTAGTATGAAAAATCGAAATGGCTCATAGGAAAAATGAGAGAAAACAGAAAACTAGGTTGACGATACATTTGACTCCTTGGTTGTAACTAGTTTGAGAATCACGAATTACCCCTATGTTACAACCAAGTCGACGACTCTTGGATTTCCTCAGTGGATTGTTTTTGGGAGACAACTCGTTGATTGCTTTTGGAGATCATTTCTGAAAAAGTAAGCTAGCTTTACACGCATCTTCTTAGCTCACCTTTTTCTACATTTTACTTTTGGGTGGTTAGATTGCTTATATTCTTTGGGGAGTGTGAGAATTGTGAGATTATTACTCTTTTGAGGGAAATAGAGTAATCTAGGAATAAGTTGGATGCCACGGTTAACTTATGCTTGCATGCTACATTTCGCTCAATTCTTTTCTTCTCCTTATTTACTTGAGAACGAGTAAAGGGATAAGTGTAAGGGGTCTGATGTGCTTCATTTTGTGTGCGTTAACCATTGCATTTGGCATAGTTTTTAGCTTGTTTTATTTGATGAGTTCACGTGATAAGGGTTTTAGACGACCATGTTTGATTTTCTTGTCTAAATCTTGCATTTTGTATACTTAATTAGTACTAATGGACATCTTGTATCTACATGCTTCTAGATCTTGTGATCATCTTTAGTAGGTCGCTCATGGGTACTTTTGGTTACATTATATGTGAAGGTCATTCATAAGGGCGGTAGAAGATGTTGAAGGCCATTCGCAAGGACGGTAGAAGAGATTGAAGGTCATTCACCTATAGAATGGTAGTAGACCAAGACCACTAACATCAAAGTGTGGTAGGAGATTGGAGTCAAAGATAGGCGGCAACGGAGATTAAAGCGGCCAACAAAGAAACGGGGAATTGTGGTCCGATGAGTTGCGCCAAAGTCTTAGAATGATCAGATAAAAATTAGCCTTCAAGGCTAGTTTCATTGGATTTGTCTTCTTGAGCGCTATAAAATTGACTATTAAAACTCTTAAATCGGACTAACAGTTTACCCACAGCGAAGGAAACAAGTTCAGCCGACCAAGGCACTATGGGTCGCCCTGGGCCATTCATGGTTGGCACCAACGGCAAGCACCAAAGGAGTTGGCTCATGCCAATAGTGTTCAGCAAGAGGCAATGATGCGGACCACGCCAAATGCCATTGAGCACATGTACCAGTTCTATTCCTAACTCAAAATTGGCTAAGTATGAGCACAAACTGTCCCATTTACGACGGCCCTCACCATTCCAAGTCCAAGATGTTGAGACCAGCCTGTGGGGTGTGAAGAATCAGGCGCCGCGTGCTAAGTTTTTGAGTGAATCAAAGCCCGAGCCCCGCATGATCAGAAGTTTAAATCAAGCCTTCCAGACAATGGCTAGCGCTAAAGGCCAGTTCTGTGCCAAAATTGTTGGCGTGGACCGCACCAAATCCGGTAGCCCGCACCAGCATGGAGCACCGGCCCCCGCCAGCAAGGACAATGACACGGCACGAACCCTACCAGGTGGCGGCTGACCTAGGGTTTTAGACATTTTTGGACTATTTTGGGCCTATTTTTAGGCCCAATCCCCTTGTACTATTAATATAGCCTTAGCCTACTAGGTAAGAATAGAGAGAGAGTTAGATTAATTTTTAGTTCATCTTGTAGAAGGAGAAACACTCTCTCCCCTTTTCTTTTCTTTCTTTCATTTTGCTCTAATCCTAGGATGTAGATTCAAATCTATATTTGAATTCCATATCTATGGAGTAGTTTCCATAGCTTGGGAATAATTGTATGTGCATGGTTTAATTTATATTTTGTGAGATTCAATAGTTCATCCTAATTTTGCGTTAATGATATTATTGTGACTTGTTCTTGAATGTTTGAATTTCATGAAAAGTACACTCCATATAAGCACACACTTTATTCTATATTCATGTTGGTGCAAATATGGATGCCCCATTGGGAAGAGAAACATAGATGATTGAAAGGGTAATGGATGCCCCTTTGGGAAGAGAAGCCCGAGTTATACGCTGAATTATTTGCAATTGCACCAGCCTTAGCTAATTACGTAAATTAGTCTGAGAGGTTACGGATAGAGATAGTGAAAAGTAGCAAGCTAGGGTTGTAAGAGGCCCTAGTGTCATAGATAAGGTGCCAACAACCCCTTGGCCTAACTTAATAACCGATTGGGAAGTAGTAATTCGTGGTGGAATACCCGGGACGTAATTGCACAGGGAAGAAACAGATCTACAATAATGGTCAGACCTTGTTGTACTCCCCTAATTACGATGGCGGTGTCGATGGAGGGTTGCCAGCACACCCGACGTGACCGGTACGGGGAAGTGTATGACATCAGCCACACCACGTGTTATGAACACTCTATTGGGCTTGCCTGAATCTCTATGTAAATGAATTAAGGATTGAAACATTAAATTAACCATGTTTCGTAATGACTCCCCAAGTGTTTAGCTTCATAGATTAATTGTTCTTTTTACTTTTATATTTTGTAGTTGTTAAATTGAAAAACCAACCCCCCCCCCCCCTTTTGTTTGGTTTACTAACTATTCCTTTCACTTGTATGGATTGACAACCCGTACGAGGTTATGATTTAGTTGATTTTTAAGCCCTAGCATCTCTGAGGACATACCCAGGGTTTACAGCTAACTACCTTTTAGGTAGCATAGTAGTGAGATTGGGTGATTTGAATCCTTTTGAATCTTGTTCGGTTTTAATTTGCTACGATTAATGACCCTGAGTGAAGGTGGGTCAGTAATGCACTCACTTTCATATATAACGATTGCGACCCACGTGAGCCATTGCCTTTTTTGGTGGGCTTTGTATTTCTCTAAGCGGGGGTGTGTTAGCAATGGGAGTGAGATAACAAAGATGGTCTACGGTTTCATAGGACTAGAGCGCATACCTAATATACGGAAATGGTGAGATACGGAATCGTTGTAAGTACCACGTGTGGCAGACCGGGGGAAATACCTGGCTATCTCCATACTTTGTGACGTAGGCATAAGATAGGTTTATATGTTCATGTGTGAATGAATTGAAGATAGAATCCATTTAACAATCATGTTACGCAAATACCCCCAAGTACTTGTCTACGCAGTTTAATCTCGTGCTATCCTTTATGCTTGTAGTTGTTAATTAAACAACCCATACTTGGTTGTGTTTAGTTAACTATTAGACACCTAGCATCTCTGTGGACAAACCCGATCTTTCCACTAGCTACCCCATAGGTAGCTTAGTAGTGTGTTTGGAAGTAGAATATAACTTTAAATTTGATCATCTATCATTCAACCTATTTGTTTTTTTATCACAAGTCTTCGCTCGGGTTAGCTACTAACGATCCTAAGTGGAGACGGGTAAAATTTTGGCACCCCTGCCGAGGATGCTATTCTAAAAGTTTAATTGTTAACTTGCATAGCATGAAGGGGGTTTGTGACAGGTGCTAACAGCACGAGGCAGCTGATGAGGTGCACCATGGCACGCAAGAAATGCACCAGAACGAGGTGGCACCCAGTCACCACGAGGTTCTCATGCGCTGGCACAAGCTGGCACCCGCCAACACAGATGCTCCACGTGCCTGCACGAGTGCCACGCATCGGCATGGATCTGGCATATGGATCTGTGCTGCCTACCCAACCTACCCAATTAACACCTATTCTAAACCATGTAAATACCCCCATCGTGCCAGCCTTCATCACTCCTCTCTTCTTCTTCCATAGCCGAGTATATCCCTCATCTAATCCCATAACCTTATTTTAGCCATAACTTTCCCAGTTCATATTTGAATTACCTCCACTTGGTAATAAAATCATCTTCCTTGCGAGTCCTACAAAACCCATTATATTTTTTCCCCAAAAGAACCAGCCCAGAAAATTCAAGGATCAGTTCGGCCATTGATTGGGTTTCTCCCAAAAACTCAATCTTTAGTCTATTCCGGGTGTTGAAGGTTGCTTCAATTTGCTCGAGGAGGACTTATGCACAACTCTCAAGCAAATATTTTGACATACTCACCATTTGAGGTACTTGGCCGATTTATTTGGTTATTTGGAGGGCCAGGATTTTTCAATTTCTTGTGAGATCCTTTGGTGTTTACATGCTTAATATTTGGGGTTGTTAGTGTGGTTTTTGGAGTATTGTGGGAGAGGTATTTTTGTGTGAGGTATTTGGTGAAGATCTGTTACACTGTTTGTTGTTAGGGATGTTAATTTTCTATATCTATCATGCATCGTAGAAACAAAGGGGAACCTAGTGTGACATTTATAGGGTTGACCAACCTTAGTGCAGCACACCAGGAAGGTGGGGCCACCTAGTAGGGCGCCCTCTTCAAGAGACAAAGTTTGTAGATGAAGAGACCCTTAAATGGTCTCAAAGAGACTCTTTATCTACAAACTTTGTCTCTTGAATGGTCTCAAACTCTACAAGCCCGACAGAGTACTACTAGGGATGATCTGTATGAAGGAGTTCACTATTGTATTAGCCCCCACCTACACTAGGTATACCCTATAATTTAATGCTGCTCTGACGAAGGAAACCAACAAACAGATAGGGAGATATACTAGGTTTAACTTGGGGAATGTTCCCTATAACCTAACTCACCCTTAGCTTTCCAGAATCTTCAAATGGAAGGTTCAAAGAGATGTAAAAGGGTATAATGAGCCAGATACAGGGTTCGAGTAGTATGCGTTCTGGCCTACCATTACTCGACAACTACAGGAGAAAGGGAGCAAGATCTCCAACATATTGCATCTGACACTAAGGTATGTGGCCAGGTTACCGAGTGTGGTGGTCAGTCTTTATAGGGAAGCCACCAATGCTTCAGATAATGATTATAGGATGCTTTGGTCGATCTGCACTGGGAGAGCTTGCCTCGATCTATTAGATGATTTCATTGATCACTGCATGGATCCCTCCACTACTCGCTCTGGGAAGATAGAAATCGCCGGTACGGTATCACTTCTAGTTTAGCACTACAACCTACATCGGGATGATTGGATGAGGGAAAATCCACAAGCCCCTTTTATACTCACTCTTCCAGTTATGGAAGAGACGAGAATGATACAGGCGGATGATAGAGTTATATCTTTGTTATACAAGGAAAAGAAGTTCATGAGATTGCCCCAGTATTCGAGAACCTCTTTAAGCAAGATGTTCAAGATGAAAAATCTCATCATCGAGCCAGATGTAGACTCAAAGATGGTTTTGGGAAAGCACTACCCCGGGGGACGACTACGAGGAGCAGCAGGATGAAGATCAGGAGCAGGTCCGGGCACACCCTACACACTATTTTCTTATCTAGCCGCAGCCAGAACTGCCTCAGACTATGCACCACTTTTGGAGCAACCATTAGTGCCACCTCCCTCTTTCCAGCAGGTACTTGGAGGACCACCCCTTCATCAAGGGCAGTTTATCGTTCATGAGGAACCATATCATTCTACAGGGCATGGCGCTAGCAGTTCTCATCGGCACAACATCTCCTCCCACTGTAATAAGTTTTCAGAGTCTAGTAGGCACGGTAGTTGTGGACCCTTGCCTAACCCAAGCCTAAGCCACACAGGCACAGTGTTTTGGGTCATTCTTAGCATGAAGCTCACCTTTGGCATCATCCTCAGTTCAGCCCATTCCGGGAGCGTAGGTTACTAGGTTTTGCTTTAGCTTCTTCATATCCTATGTGGACTTAGCAACCACAGTATAGGACAGAATGGGAACAGTATTTGGGGGACTCCATTTTCGAGGTTAGGCATGATGTGCACCTACTCGGCTCTTAGCTAGACTACTACGAGTGGGATATGGCTATGAGATTTGATAGGGTTAATGGTCAGCTGCATCACATGAGGGAAGAGATGAGGGGGACTACAGCATGGAATTATAGAGATCAACAATAGGTAGGTCATCTGGTATTGGAGATGGTTAACAAGATCCGTAAGGTAGGGGCAAGGAGCCAGACGCAAACAACACTGAGAATTGTTTAGTGTCTCCAACCTCTCTTTTACCTTGGTCACATACATTGGGGAAAATGCATGAACTAAGTGTGAGGGAGGGGTTGGAACATGATGTGCCCATTTTATACGGTTATATTAGGACTTTTAGGATACACTTTTGTACACTTTTGAGTTCTAGATGTGGAATTTTGCCTTGAAATTCTCTAAGGAGAGTTAAAAGAAACTTTTACGCTTTTATTACTTTTCTAGAGGATTTTGTGTGACAAGGCAATTTGTTTGAAGACTTTGAAGACTTTAAAGAATACCTTGAAGATTTAAAAACTTGAAGACTTGTATTTGAGCTTTTGAAGATTTGAAGATTTGAAGAATTGAAGATAAGTGAAGTGAAGAGGAGGACTTGAAACAAAAAGAAGAAAGAAATCAAGATGCTAAAAATGGGCTCGGTAGCGACTCGCGACGAACCCGTCATGACTCGCGATGGACGTATGGCCAGAAACTTTCTTACTTTTTGTACTACAAATACTAAACCTTATTCTCTCCTCTTCATCCCCTTCTTCTTCCTGCATTTTTCTGGGTTAAAACCCTAGTTTTTTCCTTTCTTTCTTTTCTTAATTTTTGTAGGTTAATCATGTCTTTTCATCATCTAAGTTAGTTTAATCTTGGGAGCAATTGATTGAAGCTTCTATATCCATGTCTTGAGAATTATATCTGCCTATATAGTGCTTTTGCTATTGTGCATTGATTGAGCTTTGAATATAAATTATGAATGGCATCGATGTTGTTGGAAGCTTGAGTATATGAATTGCGTGTATGATTACTTGTTACGGTTGGGAGAAAGTAGCTAATTTGCCCCTCTATTAATGTGGAATCCAAGAGCATGAGTTAGAGCTTCTTAATAATGTTAATGTGTTGATAATTGCTAGATGAATGTGATGCTGTTGAATTCGTTGTCATGTTTGTTTTAGGTAGCAAATGAGAGAAGTCAACACATCATCACATTCATCTAGCAATTATCAACACATCAAGTTTTAGGTAGCAAATGAGAGAAGTCAATGAATGTCGGTCATTTTTTACTAATCTTGTGTAAATGCATGAATTAGTTGAATGCTTAGATACGGTTTAGTGTTTATAAGTGTTATCAAGCTTGTTGATTCTTCGTGCTCAATGTCACCAATGGGATACTTTTAGTCGTGTTTTGACTAAGGGTGTCATTGGTGAGATTTGACAAGAGATGTCGAATTCACTCTTGCAAACTACTATCTAAGAAGGATAAAAAATTTATCTTCACAACAAGTAATGGAAGTAGTGAATAGATTGTGTCATTCGTTCTTGAAGCCTTTGTTATTTAGCATTCATGTGTTCTTAATGCTATGTTTTACTTCATTTATGACATGGGTTTTTTGAGAATAGGAAGTGTTTGTATGATTTAAGTGTTAAAGTGTTAGGAAAGTGACGAATTCGTTAGCTCTTCGACGTGAAAATACAAGAAAATGAACTTAGAACTTCTTGTGCATGTGTTGTGATTCTTGCTAGATAAGTATGTTAATGTGGATTGTTCTCGTATTTTATCCTATAGATGCAATTAAAGGTTGAACCTTGAATATGGTTTGTTCTAGGTGTTGCCTAATGAATGCTATGTTTGGTTAAATGGCTATGTCTTTGGTAGAAGGATTATAGTTATCAAATCTATGGTCCTTCGTGTGAAATGTCGTTGATGAAATACCTCTATGGTGTGGTTTTCCTAGAGTGATTGTCAACGAGGTTTGCAAATGGTTATTGTTTGTCTTTTCAAATTACTATTAAGAAGGAATGAATGTTGATTTTCGAATGAGAAGTGATAAAATTCCCCACGGGTAACAAATATGATAGAATGAGTGAATGTTTCAATGATCTACATTTGGTTTGGAAGTGGATGTCGATTGCCCTCAGGGCTTTGTCTTTTGTAGTTTTTATCCCTCTTCTTTGTTTGCTTGATGATTAGCATAGTTACTTAATTGCTAGTTGTTTTGTCTTTTACTTTCATAACTTAGGAAAACCAACCAACCAAACCCCCAATTTACTTGCTTTTAGATGTATATATCTATTTACTTCTAGCATAATATCAACCTTTTATGTTTAAACGCTTAAGAAAATCCCTCTTTCTCGTGGACGACCCCGATTTGCCACTATCTACTTATTTGTAGTTAGCAAGTATTTAGGGCTTATAAATATTAACTTTGAGAGGTACGGTGACGACCTCCCAGAACACGTTCACGGTGGAATCTCTTCTACTAGTATTGTCTTCGACTTATGTTCTAGACGTTGACTGTTTTTTATGACTACTTTTCCATGTTTTTGTTTCTTTCCCTCATTTAGAATTTCAAACCTTTGGTTGTTTTAGGTGTATGGCACCTTTTTGTAGTTTGTTTTTGGGATGGTTTTAGAAACTTTTGGTGGTGTAATTTTTTGTTTTTCTTATCTTCATGTAGTATAAAGCCCATCTTTGGGGCATTTTGTGCTCCACCAAAAAAAATAAAAAAAAATTAATGAAAAAAAATACTTGGCTAAGTTGGAAACCCAAAAGAGAAACTTAGGCAACAATGGGATAAGCCCGGATAGGTCAAAAGGCCTAGGTAAAAATGAGAGGCTACCCATCTACGTTTACAAACCTAGGCAAAAATGAGATACCGTGTGGAAAAAGGTGAGGAGTGAGCTCAACATGTGTGAAAGGCAGGATGAAAACCTGAAAGGGCTCTTAGGCAAAATGAGAAAAATTGAGAGAAAACGGAAACGAAATTGACAATTCTTTGGCATTATCCTTAGTTGTAGCTAAGTTGAGAATCTAGAGTTATACTTAGTTACAACCAAGTTGAGGATCTTTTCTATTTTTTTGGTTGGTTTTTTGGAGAGGACTCTTGGATTGCTTTTGGAGGACTATTGGGGGAGTAAGCTAGTTCAACACTCATCATTGTTGCTTACATTTTTCTTCACTATATTTTGGGTAGTTAGGTTACTTGAGCATCTTCTGGGAGTGTGAGAGTTGTGAGATTATTACTTCTTTGAAGGAACTAGGGTGGCTTGGGAATAAGTTGAATGTATTGGCTAACTTATCTTTGCACGATACACTTTGCTTAGAATTTTTCTTGTTTTTGTTTACTCGAGGATGAGAAGAGGTTTAAGTGTGGGGGGATTGACGTGCACCGTATTGCATGCGTTAATCAATGCATTCGACACAATAATTGCTACGTTTACTTGTTGGATTGCTAGTTTTAGTTAGTTTTACACGACAAAGGGTTTAGAAGACCATTTTTGGTTTTCTTGTCTAAATCCTGAGTTTTGTAGACTTAATTGAAGCTAATGGACAGGTTGTGTTCATGAGCACCTAGTTCTTCATTTATGATCTCATTATTAGGTTGCTCGTGGATACTTTGATATCCTTGTATAGAAAGACATTCGCAAGAATAGTAGAAGATACTTGAAGGCCATTCGTAATAATAGGAAGAGATATGAAGCCACGGACTTAAATTCTGGTAGTAGATGGGATTAAACCAAGAAAGGAGGATTTGAAGTTCAAAAAGGTAAAAAATGGAGGAAGGCATCATTTGGCCAAACCAGCCGACCGGCCTAAACCCGCTTACGCCGTCATGAGATCATAACGTGCGGACACGAGGACTGCCGCACTAGCACAGACCAGAGGCAGCACGACCCACGCCAGGGTGTATAGCATGAAATATGCCACAGCCCCAGCACGGACCGTGCCCATTCAAGCAGCTTGTATCCATTTTTGCTCTGTTTCACTCCATAATGGCTAAGTATTGGAACAGACCATGTCGTTACACATGGTCAATGCAATTTCAAGTCCAAAATGTGAAGACCATACCACGGGGTGTGACGGATGACACAACTTGCTCCAATTTAATAATCAAAACGAAGCTCCACCTGACGGCTTGCACCAAATGCTACAGGACGTGCAATCAGAAGCATCAAAATGGAGGTCCAGTAGGTGCCCGCCCATGTTAAACATGGTCGGCCATGTCAGCACAAAGCAGTGGGTCATGCAAGGCCGGGCAGGCTGCACCAGCACTAAGGCCCCTTAGCCGGCACAGACCGTGCTGGGTTCCACTGGTCGTGTCCGTTGCAGATGCTAGGATTTTTTACTCCATTTTGGGTCTATTTTAAGGCTAATTCCCAACTACTATAAATATGGACCTATGTCTACTAGGGTTTGAGTTTTATGCTCATTTTAGACTCCAAGAGTAGGGTAGAGAAAGGAAAGGAAAGAGCTCTTCCTTCTCCCTAGAATCTTTTCTGTTCTTTTCATTTCTTTATTTTTCTTTTGCCAAAGGCATTGAATCTAATGAAATACTTGGGTTCAATGCTTAGGGAGTAGTTAATTAAGCTTGTGGTTGTATTTGTATTCATGAATTGATTGTGGCTTCTTGATATTTTTAGATTCTTCTATTTTTATACCATATGGATATTTGTGCTTGAACTTGTATTTTCACTATTGTGAGATTTATGCTATGCCATTATTATGATGCATCCATACATTTCTGGTAGTGTAAAATTGTTCTAGGCTTCATTGCTATCTTGAGAGTGTTAGAATTGTTGAATAGGTTAAGAACACCGGGGGGATGAGTGCATTCATGTTCCCTTAAGAGAATATTCTTCTATTTGTTAAACTTTTTTTCCTAATTGGTTAGTTGTGTAAGAAATCACATGTTGGGCGGTTAATTCAAAAAAATCCGACGAGGAGAATTCCTTTGCTTACCCATATTCCCGACGATGAGCATGATTGTTTGTAGCAACTAGAATTGTGCCGATTCTAGAGTCATCACAAGGTGAATTTTCCTTTGTCTCTCTAGGCCTGGGGATTGAGATCCACAGTGGAGTGTCCAAGATGTAATGCACTCACTTTCATATCTAACGGTTGCGGCCTACACGAGGATTTGCCCTTTTAGGCGGGCTTTGTATTCCTCTAAGCGGGGGCACTTAGCATTGGGAGTGAGGTGACGGGAATGGTCTGCGGCGTCACGGGACTAGAGCGCATCCTTAATTTACGAAGACGGTGAGATACGACATCGTGGTAAGTACCACGTGTGACGGACGGGGGAAATACCTGGCTATCTCCATACCGTGTGACGTAGGCATAAGAGAGGCTTATATGTCCATATGTGAATGAATCAAGGATAAAATCCATTTATCAATCATGTTATGCAAATACCCCCCAAGTAATTGCCTATATAGCTTAATCTTGTGCTATCATTTATGCTTGTAGTTGTTAATTAAGAACCCCCAAAAACATACTTTGTAATATTTAGCTATTCCTAACACACAGACGGATTGACGACCCATACGTGGTTGTGTTTAGTTGACTATTAGACACCTAGCATCTCTGTGGACAAACTCGGTCTTGCCATTAACTACCCCATAGGTAGCTAGTGAGTTTGAGAGCAGAATATTAATTTAAATTTGATCATCTCCCATTCAACCTGTTTGTTTGTTTAATCAGAAGCCTTCACTCAGGTTAGCCACTTACGACCCCGAGTAGAGGTGAGTCATCGTATAATTAGGTTGACCATGTATCAGCTTAATTAGTAAACCATATCAAATGGGTAAAGATCAATTCTTAACATTTGCAATAAGGTTGGCTATTCGTCGGCTTCAACTATAATGTTAAAGGTCAAATTTTTTGTCGACTGTGAATACACTAAACTATGAACCATATTTTACGGTAAACGTCTAATCTTTACTGTTGTATGAATTATTAGTATGTTATTTATCAATCAGTGTCAGACAGATTTGATTAAATATTCTCATTTATCGCTGTATGAATTATTAGTATGTTATTTATCAATCAGTCAGACAGATTTGATTAAATATTCTCATTTATCGCTGTATGAATTATTAGTATGTTATTTATCAATCAGTGTCAGACAGATTTGATTAAATATTCTCATTTATCGCTAGCAATATTTTGGTATCGTGTTGTTAATGTTGCCCCCACTTAAACGTATTCTTCAGGGAACCAGTACTTCTATGTTTGGGTATTTAGGCCATCTCGAGTGATAATGAATCCAAAAATTGTAATAGGCCCTAATTCAGTAACTGGCATCGCAGTAAGTCTTGTATAGGACGAAGGAGGCCAATAATTGCTTAGGTCCAACTTCAATAACCGACATCTCAAATAATACGACATGCATTAGACACACAGACGTTGCATGTTCATATGAAATGGGCCAACTGGACCGGTCATGGCTCTTCTTAAAAGTAGTCACTAAAGACGGACGCCGCACACACATTGGTCGACGCCGCAAACAGTAGCGCGGCATAAAGCTTTTATGCGCAAAAATAAGCCCAAAAACTTTGGAAGCCATTTATTGTGAAAAACTGGCGCCCTCCATCACCCAAATTCCATCATCCCTATCACATTTTCCTCCATTGAGAAAGCTTTTAAAGTCAAATACTTTTATTATTGTATATACATGAAAAGTCAAGTAAAAGTTGACTTTTGATTAGTTAAGGTCCAACCATTTGATTATTAGGATTTACCATTGATTAGTTAAAGTCAAACCATAGTTATTAATGTTTATGCATGGAAAGTCAAGTAAGGATTAATCATTGATTAGGTAAAACTCAAACCTTAGTTATTAGTGTTTATGTATGGAAAGTCAAGTAAATATTAATGATTAGTTAAGGTCAAACGTTAGTTATTAGTGTTTATCCATGAAATTAGAAGCATTATTTTCATCAAGTTAAATACCCCTTCATTAAGGATTACTATTTTTATTTATCTATTTACGTGTAGTAGTAGTGAACCACGACAAGAGGAAAAGACCCGAAGTAGGTGGAGTTGTCAATGGATCGCAATCGAAGAAGAAGGGTGAGCTTCATGGGTCGTGCACGTCTACACGACCCATGAACTTGGGGTTTGGTTCTCCTCCTTGTCCACCATTTTAAGCATCACAAACCATGTATGTCTACATAGTTCATGAGTTGAACTCCGCATTTTCTCACCTTCCTCCAAGAACCATAGGCTTCCTACAAAAAGAACATGCACACCAAGTGTAATAATGTCCCAAAAACAAAAGGAAAGCTACAAATAGAAAAACACACCAGAAAAATGCTAAACTAATCTAGTTTTTAAAGGCTTGGGTTGCCTCCCGAGAAGCTTAGTATATTTAAGGTCATCGGCACGACCCTAATGTTATCCAAATGGTGCGGGTTTATACCCCATCACCATGGACAACCAAAAATGAAGAGCAAGGGGTAAGAGTCTTCTAAGAGGAAGATATAGTAGAATATGAGTCAGCCTTAGAGGTAATAAGTGTTTTGGAATCTTGGCATATTCAATTGGCTTCCTAATGGTTTTCTCTAAGGTTTTCGAAAATGTGGGAGTAGGTTCTATAGGTGGAGGTAGGAGTGTAAATAAGTAATATGGAAAATTAAGTATAATCACCCCATCCTCGACTTCTTCTCTCTCAACAAACCTTTCCCCATCCCCTTTAGATTCATCTACCAAAATTTCACATTCAACTAGGGATGGTTCATTTTTGGAAAATTGGGTTTCTAGTTGGCTCACCCTATCCATCAAATTAAGCACTTTCCCTTCAACTTTCTCAATGCTTAAGAATAATTGAGTTCCCAAATAGCTAATCTCGCTAAGCATTTATGATTGGAGTAAATCACTACTCTTGGTCACATTAGCTAATGCTTGCAAAATTTCCACACAATCTGATTTGGGAACCAATCCTAGGGATTGGTTTTGGGGCATTGGATAAGTTGGTGAAATCCCACTATCTAACCCAATCTGTTCATTTCCCGATGCATTTCCATACCACAAGCTCGAGTTACCACTAAACCTCAATTTGGAAAGTCGTGGTATGGGTAACAATCTTGATCCCATCGGCCTTGGGAACCAATGATTCCTACCTCTCTCTCTCTCATTTTCGCTCATCCAAGAGCAAGACTCCATAGGGTGGTCGGAATGACATATCCTGCAAAATCTCACTCTTTTAGCCATTCTTCTCCAATAGTCACTCAACCTTGGGCAACACTCTATAGGATAATCACAATGACATACCATACAAAGTGCCATCCGTTGAGTGCTTTCCCACATTTTTTTTCTTTTCTATTAAGCACCAACAAAGAAAACACACAAAATTTGGAATCGTGGTTCAAGAGTCCTCAGTTTTCACCGAGAACTCAAGTAATACCTACTCCGGAAAAAAAAACAAGGAAAAGAAAAAAGTAATACTAACTACTCACTAAAATGTTATGCTCAACTAATTCTCGAACTGAAGAGCATCCCTGACAATGGTGCCAAAATTAGTCCCACCTCTACCCGGGGTCATTAATTGTAGCTAATTATTCCACGCGGAGGGCTTATGGAACAAAGATAGAGATTTATAATTATGTACCCGTTCTCACTGCTAAACTACTAAGTGGTAGTAAGCGACAAGCCATAGGTTTGTCAACAAGGATGCTAGGGCTCAAGTACTAGTTAGAAACACAACCTCGTGCGGGTCATCAATCTGCATGGGTGAAAGGAACATCTTGTAATGTAAATATGCAATTTGGGGGGGGGGGTATTTTCAACTAACAGCTACAAAGCATAAAATTAACAAACAAGTAAACTATTTATACTAGGCATATGAGAATCATTTAGCAACATGGTAGTTCTAATTATTCAATCATTGATCCATTCATATAAAACCTTAAAAAAGACCTATCAGTGTGTTCACAAAATGTGTTGTGGCCGATGGCATACACTTCCCTATCCTTGTCACGGTGGGTGTGCTCGTAACTCTCCATCTGCACCACCATTGTAATTAGGGGAGTACAACAAGGTCTGGCCATAGTTGTAGGTCTGTTTATCCCCCGGGCTATTATGTCCCGGGCTTCCACCATGAATGCAACTAATCATCCCGGGTCCTATGTATGCTAGGCTCGAGGATCGTAGGCACCTTATCTGTGATAGTAGGGTTTTAACATAACACCTAGATTGCTACTATTAGCTATCTCTGCCCACAACCTCTCGGACAACAGTTACAAAGTTACCTAAGACTGGTGCAATGGAAAATAGGTCAGAGCATTCTTGAATCCCACATGCACACACCCACGTGGACGCGTTCTCCCCTACCCATTCTAGCATCCAGGTTTCTCATCTAAAGCGGGTATCAATAATTGCACCATACATGAATATAGCGGAATATGTGTGCTTATATGTGGTGTAGTATTCATGCATTTATAACATTCAAGAAAAAAACACAATAATATCATAAACACAAAGATATGATGAATCTAATGAATTTCAATAAGCATTTAGAACATACCAAGTGCCAAAATGAAACCCAAGCTAAACAAATACTCTACAATGGGTAGACCTATGGAAAACATTAGGTTAGATGCCATGGATCTAGAAAATGAGATGAAAGGAAAATGAAGACAAAAGAAAAAAAGAAGGAAGGAGAAGAAGTATTCTCCGCTTCCTTCTCTCTAAACTTGAAACGGAAACTAATCTACATTATGCCTAGGTGTATTCTACTTCCTAATATACTTCCTAATAGTA
This sequence comes from Rubia yunnanensis, assembly GCA_037428765.1. NCBI lineage: Eukaryota > Viridiplantae > Streptophyta > Magnoliopsida > Gentianales > Rubiaceae > Rubia > Rubia yunnanensis. Next base: position 69,430,466 of record CM075063.1, read on the forward strand.
TAGTAGAAGAATAAGGATCCTATATATAGTAGTAGGAGATTGGGCCTAAAAAAAGGGCCAAAATAGGTTTAAAATAGCAAAACCCTAGGTCAGCCGCCAAGGCTTCACGAACCGGCACTGATGTCACGGTCTGTGAAGCATTCAAGCACAGGGTGTGAGATCTGGCACAAACTATGAAGAATTCATAGCCGCAGTCAGTGAGATCTGGAGCAGTCCGTGAAACTTCTCTCGTGCCACAGTCTGTGAAGGTTTTCATGGACCACGAATAGTACACAATTTTTTTGCTCAGAAGTTCTCACGGTTCGTGAAGGTTTTCACGAACTGCAAATAGTACATGGTCTCGCTCAATAATTTCTTCACGGTCCATTAATTTTTTCACGGCTTGGCTCCATACTAAGCCAAATTTTCAATTCTTCATCTCCAAGCTTCATGGCCTGGTGCTTTTGTCACGGCCTAGTGCCTTTACCTTGCAAAGGTCTCGTGCAGGTCTTCACGAATCCCTTAGAACTCTATTGTATTGCAGGCTGTGTGCTTTGTCACAGGCCACTGGTGCTTGACCATGGGCGGACCGTGACCAGCTGCTGGTGCTTTGTCGGCTGAACTTCGTTTGCTTACTACGGGTGAACCGTTAGTCCGAATAGGGAGTTCTACTAGTCGATTTTGTAGTACTCAAGAAGAAGAGTCCAATGGAACCAAACTTCAAGGATAATTATTCCTGGATTGTTCTCGGACTAAGGCAACACTCATCGGACCACGATTCACCATTTTCTCCTTTAGTTGTCTTGAACTCTGAAGCAGCCAATCTTTGGCTTCAATCTCCTTCTACTACGCATTGATGTTCATGGACTTAATCTTCTACCATCCTAATGTGAATGGCCTTCACCTCTTCTACCGTTAAAAACAAACAGCGTTCAATCTTCCACTGCCCTTGCGAACGACCTTCACATAGAATGTAACTAAAACTTACCCATGGGCGACCTACTAAAGATGATCAAAATGAAGAACAATGAGCTCTTGGATACAAGATGTCCATTAGTACCAATTAATTCTAAAAAATGCGGGATTTAGCCAAGAAAACCAAACATGGCGGTCGAAACCCCTTGTCACATAAACTCAACTAATACTAGCAATCCATCAACTAAAAGTAACTAAAAACTATGTCAAATGCATTGTTTAAAGCATGTGAAATGTTGCATATCAATAATCCAATAATCTTTAATTTTAGTCAAAACATTTGGTTTGTATTGTAAGGAACTAAAGTTGTATCACCTCTCGTTATGGGTGCGATAGAAATTGAATTTTCATTTTTCATCAACCGGGATCTCAAGTAGGCCAATCGCTCTTCCATCCCCACATTTTTATGTTGGATCTTGAAGGGGAATATAACCCCTATATACTTTTCATTTTGGATTTTGATTGCATATGCAAAAGCCTACATACATAGTTAGTCTTGATAAATTGAGCGGAAATGCAATAGATAAATACATGATGAACATTCGTTTTATGGATTCATTTATACTTACATGCATTGTAGTTGCATTACGGGTGGGGGAACATTATTGAAATGGAATAATGCCTCAAAATCCTCCTTCCGGATGATTAGATTTGCCTTGTAACCCAAAATACCAACTCCATCCATGGTAGTTTTGTACGAAGATGAGAAAGGGTGAGTATTTACAATCGTGTGGATATTCTTTAGAGACCCATCCTTGGATGGATTGAATGGAGATTCCTTGACTCTAGAGACACGGACTTTTGTAGTTTCAGATCCCCATATGCACTTGAGGATTTGGCTGGGTTACTAATGGTTGCTTCGATCTACATGAAAAAATTAGATTTTTTTGTAAATAACTTGTGTATGTGCTCATAGCCTTATCACATAATTTATTTTTACCTTATTGGGGGGCACTTCCTTGTCCATAATAGAGACCAAACAAAAGGGACATTCCACAAATATTTCCATGGGTTCGTTCACTGTAACTGCTTCGGCCTCTAGGATTGGAAGATCTATACCATCAACAAGGCTCTTTGTGACATTAACCACCACGCTCTCCTTTATGACCGGCTTTTGATGATGCAATTGTATGGATGTGTAAACTTTACCTTCCACCATAACATGGATCTCACCATCAACACGTTCGCCAAGAAGAATGCACAAGGAATTATCCTTCAAAATATATTTGCTAATTAAGATCAAAGTATAAAATAATCTAACTATGAAAAGTGTAATATATTCATTTATACCTCCATGTTCCTTTTCGGTGACTCTACTAACTTTGTTCTTAGTCAGTCAAATGCAACATGTGTTGTTGAATTTGGAGAAGGTGGGAAAAGCCCACTACCACACTCCGGGTGTTCATGTGTTGAGGTTGCCGGAGAAGTAGCACAAGGAGTCATTGAGGTTGTTGGTTTAGAACTTGCAATGATTTTCTCCAATTCAAGTGGCATTTTCCTCCCATTCAATTCTTGCGAGACATAAGCCACTAGTGGCTTAATGTGGATTTCAAACCATCAATCTCTCTTTGTTGACTACTTGAAATAATATCAACCTTAGGTCGTCGAGGTTTAACAAAGATGTCCTTATGTGTAGAGAGTTTTCTGACACCCCGGACCCTGCCTAGATGTTCTTCCTTGTTAAGTGCACGCCTAGTATGTCCTTCTTTCCAACCCCGACAAACTTGTTTTCTTTTTAACTCCTAAAAATTACCAAAAATTGAACTATTATAATAGGTAGAATTATCTTGCACAATTTCACAAAAAGTAATTCAGCTAAATGTTAGCAAACACACAATTGGTTGGGCAAGCACCTCCGTTTCTTTGGTGTGGGACTTACCTTCCTTCTTCCCTCGCTTTTTATATCCTTTTAACCCTTTTTCAAATTGGGGAACCTCATATGGTGTGGGATATTTGGTAGAAAACCTCGCCTCATCATCTTCCACCCCCAACTCAACTTTATCAAGCACTCTCGCCTCAAACATTTCCTTCATGATAATTCTTATGACTAGTGCATAGCCAACCTGACTCATGGTATGTCGTATCATGTTTCCTTGTGCAACCTTAGAATGTTTAGCTCTAAGACCTTGCAAAATAATCCATTCAAGTCCACGTCCTAATGTAATGAATAAAACAAATAAAGTGGTGAAATTGTATCACAATACCCGTATATGTGTGACATCGTTCACGCTCGGTGGGTAATTCCTAGCCTACGAATGGACAATTTGGTATGTCAATATGATCATCGATCAAGAACAGTGCCTAATCTTTGATTTCACATGACGTTGCACACCACTCTGTACAGACGGACAATAGTCCGATGGGTACAATGCGACTTTGCACAACCAGATACTAGTACTTAAATTTAAGGAAAATAGGGACCTCAACAACAATAAAGCATTGAAATCCATACTTTACATTCATAACAATTTTTTATCATAATAAAGTCATGCATAAGTTCACTAATCATCAATAAATGACTTTTTTGTACAAATATAATTATGTATCTACTATGTATAAACCTCAAACCTTGTAAATGTTAATCTCTTACCGATGCCTCGTCCGCTAGTTTTCTTGCAACAAAACCCTTTCGGCTAGAGTCACTTATGAACGATTGTTTAATCCTTGGGTTCAAATGTTTCTTCTTCCCTAAAATGCAATCCCTTGCCAATTTGGCTTTGAAATCTCTCCATCTTTTTCCAAAGCGGCGTATTATTCTTATCTTCAACTTTTCCATGTTTTCACACTCAATTTGAAATACTAATTCTAGGGCCTTCCACAACTTTTCCTTGTAAGCCACATCGACCCAAGGCCAAGACTCATACAAGAAAATGTCAACCTTTGTCCTAGCTATCAATCCTATGTAACTAGACCACCAATTTCTATCCTCTCCTATAGCATTTCCTATGTGGTCAAATTTCATTGGATATCTCATACCTTTGTCCACCATGTCCATTAATTCCTTGTAAAGAGCCTTACCTCGACCTTACTTACGTCTTTTCGCACCATTTTTATTTGTAGTTCCTTTAGGGCACTTCCTTTTATCGTGTATTACCACACCGCAACCTAAAAAGAAAGTCAATAAATCACAGAACACTATGTCATCCATTAAGGAAGTCAATAAATTATAGAACACTATGTCGTCAAGGATTTTACCACAACAGCACCATAACATCCATTAAGAGACACACTATATACATCTTTGATGAACATGTCTCCATTTGAGTAAAAAAAATGCAATGAATGAAGTATTTCATGTCATCTCTGGTTCGAATAAACACCATTTGAAAACTTCAATAAGTGGTACACACAATACACATTCAAAAATGCAATCTTTAGAGTAACCTTACACAACCCTTCTTTTGTATTGGCCATATCACAATATAGATGATACATCAAACACAAAATAACAAGCCCCCATTCTACATTCAATGTCAATGAATGAAAAATGAACAATACACTCATATTTGTATATTATGAAAGATTAAACCTTACCACAATTTTGATTCATGCACTACTTAAAAATAGGTACATACGAAATGGTATAAATTCATGAGTGCAGGTATACCGGTGCGTATGTAACCAACTGCACCGGTATTTATCATGTTAACATCAGTACCGGTGCAAATAAGTACATACACACCATTATCCTGTCAACCGGTGTAATGTTCACCAATTTTTGCACCGGTGTTAGTTCTACCAGTGTACCAATATCAAATATATTGCACCGGTTGTATTCGAATAGATCTTTGTACCGGTGCAATTGCTAACATGTGCACTGGTACAGTGGAGAGCATTTTGTGCCGCTGAGGAGGTGGGTGCCCGCCAAATGTATGTGGTATCTTCCCATTATTTCGAGGCTGGGAATTTTGTTTAAGAATGAAAAGGATTCAAAGAACTTGACGTGGTGTATTGATAGGGGAGGTTGTAAAGATGATGATATAATTTGACACCCTGTAGATGCGAACTAGTGGAAGAAATTTGACAGGATGTATCTACACTTTGCATCCGAACCTAGGAATTTAAGAGTTTCTTTATGTACTGATGGTATGAACCCATTTGGAAATTTGTCCTCGAAACATAGTTCATGGCCAATTATGCTTGCCATTTACAATCTTCCCCCGTACTTGGTATACGGTTAGATCTGGAACTAGAGGTAAGAAAGAAGCGAACGTACCTACCCCCCGTTCCTTACAATCTGTCATTTACTGAGAGGAGATCGGTGTGTGAGAGCATCCAAGGAATTAAGATACCTTCCAGTTACTCCTCTAATGTCAGTCGGTTTGTGAATCATAAGTTGTGTCTTAATGCTTTAAAATCACAAGACTTTCATGTCCTTATGCAAAAACTTTTGCCCATAAAAATACATGGGTGTTTAGAAGAGGAATTAGATTTTATATTATGCACTTGTGTTTCTTCTTCAACTCAGCTAGATGAACTGGATCGAGAGGCTACTGTTGTTCTATGCCATTTGGAGAAGTATTTTCTCCATCATTCTTTGACATAGTGGTACACTTGGTTAGGGAGATACGTATGTGCAGGTCTGTCGGAATGCATTGGATGTACCCGTCACATGGTTGCTTTCAAGGGTTATATTCATAATCATAGTTGGCTCGATACCTTCATTGTTCAGAGGTTAGTCACTGAGGAGATCATCGAGTATTATACATCGAACTTGGTTGGAGGAAGAGTGGTTGGTGTTCCTGGTGGACCCCACTGTGGAAGGCGGAATGGGATTCCACGTTCCAAGGGTACACTTCATAAACCCTATCACACTAAGTTGATGATTGTTCACCTGTATGTATTACGTAATAGTAGCGAGACTGTAACATATGTTGAAGAGCATATTTCCCTATTGGATGAGATTTATCTAGACTGGCCCCCGAATAAAATTCAGGTTGAGCATTCTTTAAGGTTTGTTAACTGGTTTTACAATCACTATAATGATGAAAGGATGCCCAGTAACCTACGGCTGTTTGCAAGGAATCCGAACTGCACCATTATACGATACCTTGGTTATGACTTTAATGGCTTCAGTTTCTCAACATTGGCGAAGGACGAGAAGAGCACCACTCAAAATAGTGGTGTATATATTGAATTTGAATCCATGTGGTAGGTAAGAAAGAGAGATAAACATCTAGTTATTGTTGTGATGCCTTTCTATGGGGCGATTGAGGAAATTTGGGAGTTGGATTATGTAGATTTCAAGGTTGTTGTCTTCAAGTGTCTTTGGGTGGAACACGATTTCACTGTTGTTGTTAAGAAGTCCATGAGGTTCACGTTGGCCAACTTGAATCTGTAGGATATGAAAATGACAAGTTAATCTTAGCTACCTAGGCACGACAGATTTTTTTACATCAAGGACCCTTCGAATGAGAAGTATCACGTGGTGTTGTATAGGAAGAAGTTTTACTTTAATGAGGAGATTGATCAGCCCACCATAACTGATAGTCCTGAGTTTCCATCGGTATTTCCCGGTTTGGAAGATGTTGTGGGACCCATTGTGGGAAGGCATTCTCATGGCGATGGGCTGTGAGTTGATGAGAGAGGTGAAATAGTAGGTGGGGACAATGTCTTGAAGCGGAAGCGATCGGTCGTTCCCGTCTGTTGTTTTTGTGACCTTGTTTTATGGAAATCGTATGATCATTCAGCGATATAGTGTGTAATATATATAATTGACACTCTTTTATGAATTGGTTGGTATGATCCGTGATTTCAATAGAGTGTTTATGAATTGAATTAGTGAAAATGTGTTTAAATTGTGATTAAATTATCGAGTAGGTGCTAGTTTTTTACACCGGTAAAAATAAAATTGCAGGTGTAGAAAAACAGAGGAGGGACTCTGTTTTGTACTTACGCACCGGTGCTCCTACCAGTGCATAGTACTTAGAATTTGTTTTGTAATTTTGCTCTCTGTTCTGACAATGTCATTTTTTGGCATTTAAAGCAGCCTAATGCAACTGCTTTTTGTAACGTTTGCACCGGTAACTGTACCGGTGTTGGGCACTTAGAAAAAATTTATAAAATTTACTCTCAGGTCGGATAAGATAATTTTTTTAATTTAAAGGAGCTTGAAGCAGCTGCTTTAGGTCTCTTTTTACACCGGTATATGTACAATACCAGTGTATAAAAAACATTTCCTTTTTAAAAACGCAATCAGCACCCCATTTTCTCAGTACTTAGAATTTATCTCTCACACCATACCATCTCCATCACTACCCATCTTTGTTGTAATCCTACGTAGGTTGGCATATAATCAGGTAAACCACTGCAATGCCTCTATGTTATGATTAATTAGCAATTACCTATGAAATAGAATCATTGAGAATGTCAAATCATGAACAGCTTGACTTGCATCTAAGGTGTTTGATGAAATGCTTCGATTTGTTTCTTGGGAAATGCCTCCAAAATCTAATTTAAAAAGGATACGCCATTCACTGTCCCCATCATTGCCGAAAGTATCACCGCACACTTACCCGGATGGTACCATCGTGTCCGAGGAGGTTAGGTTGGTCCATGAATCTTACAAAGGACGCCATCATTTCATAGAGAAAGGAATTGGAGCATCTCCCCCATTCAAACAAACTATCTAAAAGCTAGGGTGGGAAAAATTATGTGAGACTCCGCAACCATTCAACTTGACCATTGTAAGTGAGTTCTATGCAAACTTGAAGTGCGGGCCGAGCTACAATCACATGTATTGTAGAGGTCAAACTGTCCATATCACACCAGAATCTATCAATGGCTTGTTTGGGTTACCCAATGTTCCAAACGATGAGGATGAGTTTCTCGCACTACATTTTCTAGGTGATGAAGGCTATATTCTACAACAACCAATTGAGAAGGAGATCGTTGGGACAGTAACTAAGGCAGGTATGGACAAACCAGGTTGGAGCAAAATACCTAAGAAAACTCTAACTCTGGAAATGAATGGGTGGTACCACTTTGTGGCTTCTAGAATCCATCCAGTAACTGTTAACACGGAAGTTCACAAACTTCGTCTCACCTTCTTGTATGCAATAAAGAGAGAGCTTTGATGGAATATTGGTCATTGAATTTTTCCTATGTTACAAAGGGAATGGGACCAGATGGGATCTTATGCCTATTGCAACATTATCTCTGCGCTTTGTTCAAGAGCGGGAGTTAGTGTCCGTGCACATGACGTTTATGGCCAACCAATGGGTAAGATTTGCGTGGACTCTTTCCATAGACAGGAAACTGACACGTCTGTCATTACTATTGAATCCAGAGTTGCTGCATTGGAGGTCGGTGTAGCAAAGTTACTTGATGAATCCAAATACCAAAGATCCTGGCAGGAACATATGACCAAGGTTATGACGTATCAATTTTCTAACGTCATGGCAGTAGTCAAAAAATTTCCAACCTTCCACAAAGGTGATGTCGAGGACATGGATGTTGGCACAAGTACCCGTGTTGGTGATGCAACAGGACCAGCTGACGGGGTAGAACCATATTCTCATTATTGTTCATAGAAAACTTTTGTTAGTGGTTAGAAAGAGTAGATTATGTACTCAACTTTGACACAGTTTGACATTCTTACTTTTGACAAACATACACGATGATGAATCGAATAAAAATTGTGTACACTGCATTTATTGAAATTATGTCGGTCAAATACACTAATGAAGACCAAAAAGATAGGCCGAATGTAGTTAGCCTATCTTTTTACTTCAGGACCACCGAATTTGGTGCATTATATTCCTATAATGGTTAGAATTGAAAAATAATTGTAGCATTGGGAGCTATGGAGGTTCCCCAAGTAAATTTGTGGGGAATAGTATAATTATGGAAAATATAGTGCAAGCATTCATTGTTGGTTTTAAAGGGCCTTCCGTCCACCAGTAGGGTCTACAAATGGATTAACACGATCGTTTTGTATTGAATTGAATATATGTGGAGCCAATTTTTGTATTCCGACCCTTCCAAGATTCTTGGAGGGACTAAATTGCAAAATGTAAAAAGTTTACTCGTAAATCAAAATTGTAATCAAATTGAACCGGATGGTTCACAAAACAACCCTCTTGTATTTCCAAGTAAAACATGCAGGGAAATGAAACAGTCCTGGCTCCGTATTTAGTTTCGAAGATGTTCAGATTACATAAGTCATAATCGCATGTCACAATTTGGGGGACCTAATTGTAATAAATGCATACAATTAACTTTTATGTTCGTCGGTACCGATGAGGTACGAAAATGTTACTTATTCAATCTGAAGCATTGGAAAATTCCATTTGGGCCGGTGGAAAAGTGCTTGAAGGGGTCGAACTAAATGTTTGGGTTCAATCTGCAAATTTTATGAAATTAAACAATGCTTAGAAATGTCACCGTACAGGGACCATGTGTGGTCGATATTTGCATGAAACAACTAGTACAATGTCTATTCACAATAATTGAACATTAATTTAATTAGTTGGGGTCGTTTGAAAAATGCACGGCGGCAAATGCAATAAGTGAGAATTTAACCAACTAATAAACTTTTTTAACACTGGTAATAATGAAGAAGTATCGATTTATTTGTTCAATTTTTTGGTGCGCATTTCAAAATTTTCAATTTCTTTGATTTTTAATAAGGCGCGAAACATTTTACACCGGTAATTTATGATTTGCACCGGTAAATATACCGGTGCTGCACACTTAGAAAATATTTCTGACATTCCTCTCGGGTTGAATTTTTTTTTCTACAAATACATTTAAAGTAGCCTAACGCAGCTGCTTTTTGCACATTGTTACACCAATATTTTCCTTTTATGCACTGGTACTAGATACCGGTGTACAACACTTAGCAAATATTTCCGTGTATTCCTCTCGGGTCAAATGAAAATTCATATAAAGGAGCTGCACTCAGCTATTTTTCTTCATTTCTACACCTGTATTAGTACCAGTGCTGAACAGTTTGCCAAAATTCTATCCCATTTTCACTATTCTTAAACTGGTTCTGTATAAATTACTGGTGTAAAAAATGTAACTTCTGAAATCAAAACCGTTTGAAATGGCCATAACTCCCACAATTCCTCCTATTCTCATCTTGAAATCCTTCAAATTCTCTTTCAAAACCGCCATCAACCACTCCAAGCATTCAATCCACACTTAATTGAACCACCACAACACCTCATCAACCATTGTAACCCCTCATCTCCCATTCTATCCCTATAAAGTGTGGAGAAACACAAGAGAAGCAACAAAAATGAGAGAGGAACTTGGGGAGAGAAGAAAGTACTTGGCAATCCATTCTTGGCGAGTTCGGCGAAAGGGAGTAGCAACAAAAAATGCTCCATTGGTGAAGGTAAGTGTTGGGGTTTATGTTTCCATGAGTTACCATGTGAATTTCTTTTAAAAAACCATTCCATCACTCACGCACAATACATGTTCGATCAATTGCCTCTATGACCAAAAATATGTAAATTGACAAAAAGTTGAAAGGGTAACTTGAATGGCATGTTTATACAATTGTGGGGAGTAAATGTTTTACATTTTTTGTGGATGGGTGATGTAGTTCTATAGTATTTTTGTTGGTGATAATGTTGATAGTCACGTTAATGGGGAGTGAGAATTGCTCGGTTGTATGCCTAATTTATGAATGCAAAGACATTGTTATGGTATTCTATCAACTTTTATAAGGTTCCATTTCATTCTATATCAAGTTCCATGCCTTCAAGTTCTATGCCATGTTATATAAACTTTTATGCCTCACATAATGTAGTTTCATGTATGAATTGTTCAATTTCTATGCCATGTTTTGCTCAAAATTTTTACGAACTAGTTGATCAAGTTCTACGCCACGTTCTATCAATTTTGATCTTTAAGTACCATTATTGTGTGAACCGTTATGAATTGAGAATTTCCAATTCTATTGTTGTAGATGCCGCTGAAGAAGGGAAAATTCAACACAAAGAGAAAGCGCTGGTTACACAGAAGGAGGAGGAGGTGAAAGATGTGGTCGATGAGGAGGTGGATGTGGATGTGGCGGACCAAGAACCACCGCCAAAAAGGATCCCATTGAAGATGCAATTTGAGGAAGATGCAACTCAACCAAATGACCCGTCTAGTGAAGAGAAGAAAGAAACCGTGAAATCGTGTGATGTAATTGTAGGGGATGTTGAAGGAGTGGACGCTGGTAAACAGTTGGTCAAAACACCTATTCGCAAGGGAAAGGGAAAGAGCACCATTAAAGGAAGTCCAACTATTAATGAAGCAGACAACGACTTGACAAAAGCTGGAGGGAAAATGGAGAAGGATGGAACAAGTTTGAAGTAAAAAGTTATTTGAGGAGGCGGGGAACTAGTACGTGCCAGTTTGTGATGTTGGCAAAGCATAACACTCCAACTCCTGTTCCATTTGAGTTCTGTGGAAATCAAGCAGTATGCATTAAGAGTTGGTCAACGTAGCACGCTTATGGCAATTACGCTTTCCGGTGCAACATCAAATTTGGCGTATGCGAATACTAGAGGGATGTCCCTGAAGATGTTAAGGAAGAGGCATGGAAGGATGTTCTGGTAAGATTCTTGATAATTGTAATTTAAAAAATTTATAAAATGGTTAAGTCTTAGTGAAGACGTGATTAATGACATGATTTTTCATATGATTCATTCCAGGAGAGCTTAACAATTGAAACACCTGTGACAGATGGGCAACTACAAATACCAAAGAAAGACAAAGGTGGCAAATAGGTTTATTCACGACGTGGACAAAGGTATCAATAAAACAGGAATATCGGCATGGGAGAAGTACAAGTGGATGGATGAATACGAATGACACTTGTTTGAAAAGAGCCGCTGGCATCCGGATTTTCAGGTATGATGAAAAAATTAATACTTGTTAAGATCCATGTTTCCCACAAATTATATTCAACTAAATTTTCATTTATAAGAACAAGAGAGGCTCAAGGTGACAAATATTGAACGCAACAAGGGAAGGAATTACACGCACCACATAGGCAGAAGGGGTAATCGATACATCCGTGACAAATTTATTAAGGATCTGAAGGAGAAATAGAGAATGAGGTTGACCGCCAATGGATTCACTGGCGAGGAGATTGAGAAACAACTCAGTCAAAAGGGACTTCACACCTGACAGATCTCTTGTCTACCTTGAGGAAAACAAAGATAAGAAAGGGTTATACACATCGAAAGAGGTTGAGAGGATTGCACCGGACGTTGTAAATTACGCCAAAATCGACCATTTAAATTAATTTTTATGTGTACTTCACATTATTCATATACACAATTGCATTCCTATATGATTCTCAGTTGAAATTGAATGAGCTTAAGGAAAAAGGAGCATTGAAATGGCAACCAGGTGAGGACATCCTCATAAAATTCATAAAGAAGAAGGATCCCCGAGAAGGTACAGGGGAACTCAGATGGGTCTACCCAGCAGTGGCTGTTCCTCATCTCTCCCATAGCAAGTGCGGTAGCAGTTCCTCAGCCAAGGAGACAGCCCGGAGGAGACCATCTAACAATCAACCAGTCGTGAAAGCCATGGTATCGTACCTACTGCAATTAGTGAAGGGCTTTGCATCTGCAAGTGGTGTTAAGATTATGCTAGGCCTTGACAATTCTAAGAAGTTTATAGAGAAGGCGATGGATGACATTGTTGTACCTGTTACAAAGTCCTGTGAAGAGCCCAGCGACAGAGAAGGAGATGAAGAGGTACATTGTCAATAATCTATGCATATCATATACATTGATTTACACATTTGAAATATCTCCATAACCATTTTATCGGTTCACTTAAATATTATATGAACATGATTGAGAATGCATGACTCTTTTCATCAAAGACATAGTCGAGAAGAAGAAAATTTTTTCCCATGGACTGCGACAGGTATCTCATCGTCAGGATGCCCAACAAGGAAGTGTTGCTCTTGTGAGAGTATGCAAGCCATTCCTCCGTCCTAGGGCAGGATTGCCCTCAGTGGACCACCACTTTGATAATGTTGGAAAAGCACTCAATAGCGTTGTGGATTGGCCAGTGTCCTTAATAGGCAAGGCAAGTGATCAACCGAGTGACATCGATGAAATCAATGCCAGAGGTGATACGGACGATGATGGCGAGGAGGTTATGATTCTCACAAGTGACAATGAGGTACATTCTTGTAACACATTATTTTTTCAATTCCTCAAAGTACTGTTATGTATCCGTATTCATTAATCCTTGTAACAGGATACTGGAAAGCAAAAATCTCAGTCGACGGCTAATTTCCAACCATATGCAAGACCAAGATTAAATAGGCTGCCAAAATAGGGAGTGCACTTCCCATTATTATTCATTAACAATGACAGTTCAATACTACATGTTTAAGTGATCATTTTGTATCATTTCACGTTTGCAGATTGTCAACAAATGAGACCTGACAGATTGGCCGATCATGGGGCAATTCATAAAGGAAGTAAATGCCGCTATCCTGGAAATGATAAAGAATAAGGACTACATGTTCTTCCCAGTGTTCCAACCATCAACATTCGCACGTCATTACACCTGCGGTGTTGGAATTGAACTTCTGGTCGAGTTCGGGAAGAAACTGGGAAACATGCATTCGATGACCTGGATCAATAATACGCAGGTTGATGTGTGGATGGGGTGAGTTTCAAAACTTACAGCCTTTATGTTTTTTAATTTATCAAGAATTCATTTTCATGTATGATTAACATTACAGGCACCCGTGGAAGAAAATATATGAAACTAATTCAGGCCGCATCCAATTCTGCCCATCCAACTGTGGCAACCTAACCAACTTCGAGCAGGAGGTCAAACTTCGTTTCAAACAAATTTGGGTAACAATGAAGGCAACAAATGATAAGTTCTACACCGTACCCTATATAAGAATGTAAGTATTTCTTTCAGATAATTATATTCACAAATCAAACCACTTACGTTTCATTAATTTGTTAACCTAATTTTCCGACAGCGATCATTGGTACCTCATCATTATCCGTCCCCAAACGGAGGAGTTTGTCACTCTGGACACATTGTCAGGGGGTATCAAACCAACAAACTTAGTCGAACTCAAGGTCATTTCAAGGTATCTCAATCAATCAATTCAAAATTCCCAGTTTCATAATAAACGAGAAGAAGTAACCGTTTAAATTTACTTTCTTGGCAGGCTTGCTTGCGCATACCAAATGTAGAAGAGAAAGACAGAGCCAGAACCCAACTACACTAGGAAAATCAACAAAATTATGGTAAGTCATTCCGTCATTTCAGCCATCAAATTTTATGTTTAGGGCTAGTAATTACATTTACCTTTCCCATGCAGTACCGAACCCAAAATGGTTCCTGGCAATGTGAGTAAACCTATAGTTTGTTAATCACCCAGAGGCAAACAATATCTAGGAGGTAAACCTTGCATCTCAAATTTGATATTATTAATCTCTAGTAAATGCAACGTTATTGACTAACAGTGTAAGTTAGAAATTAACAAATTTTCCCAGAGGGCAAGGGGTCGTACCATGTGTACGAAATTCAAGGTGTAACAGAGAGGTGGTGTGGGGCTTAGCTCGGAGGCTTCCAGCAGCAGGCGAACACTACGTTGCAACTTCAGGATGATAAGAACGACATAATAGGTTGATGGCTTATTTTGAATGGATGATGATATTTAAATTTTATGGATGGTGTTTGGTTATACTAAACTTGTGTTTTACTTTGTTTCATTCCATGTTTAACATACTTCTTCTATTTCATATGTTGGGATAATGTTCGTGTGTTTTGCGAGCCATATTTTTGTAATAGAATGTTTCAAATTTCTTACCTATTCAAAAGTTTCCAATTTATAATAGTTCACAAGTATCTCTAGTTGTCGTTGCCCTGGAAATGATCTGGGATGGACCATCGGAAAACAAATTAGGCATTGAAAATTTTAGCCACATTATACACCGGTATTAAAGGCAAGTACCAGTGTAAATAAATTTCACATTTTAAATAATTAATTTTTAATTATTTCAATAATACCGGTGCATAAAGTATAGTAATACCGGTGTAAATAAATACCGATGCAATCTTTTCCGGTGCAAAATAACTATTCCGACTATATTCTAACTTTTCTGGTACGAAAGTTTGTTTGGACACCGGATTCAACGAATGCATTCAAAGTCATTAAAGAGAAGCTCAGCTCCGCCCCAATTTTAGCTATTCCCAATTTTTATTTGGTCTTCGAGTTGCATTGTGATGCCTCCAAGACTGGTATAGGTGTTTCGCTGCGCCACTTAATCGTCCTATTACGTTCTTCGGTGAAAATATTTCAAGGGCCTATTTTTGCTATTGTACCTGCGACATTGAGTTCTATGCCATCGTGGAGGCCATTAAGCATTGGGGATATTACTTATTTCACAAAGAATTTGACTTGCACCGAATCAGCACTAACGCACCGGATCGAAGAGCTCTGAGGCGAAAAAAGAGGCGCAGCCTCGCCACTGTTCATCGCGGCCAGTCTTCCGCAAGTTTCTCTCCCGCTGCTCTTCTCCTCCGGCGAGGAGTCCGACATTAATGTTGGGCTCCTCGCTGGGAATCTTTTGAGGTATGGTTCGTCCTTTTTCGCGGAGTTTGGAAACCAGATCTGGGTTTCTAGCAAACTTTTCTACGCAAGCTTTCTCTCGGAAGTTGGAGCTAGATCGACCTTTCGATCTTGGATCTTGGAAACCCACGTCCTGGTAAGGGGTCTTCCTTGAAGAGGACCTCCATCCCGGTCTTGTTGAAACAGAGAAATCCAACCTGGGTTTCTCTCGAAGTTCATATTTTGGAGGAGGCCCTTGTTGTCAATGACCCATTTACACTTTACGGGTCTTCTGGGATGAGGACTCGCCGTCCGGTCCTCAAGATTGGAGCTTTGGGGTCCCTGAAGTTTGACTTTGAACTTCAGGAACTCGGATGATTTTTCTCCAGAAGTTGAGCAGCATATCGGTCCCCAAGTATGGAGAAGGAGGGAGGAAGATGGTCACGGAACTCCTGTGTAAGTCTTGCTCTCTACTTCTTGTGCTAAATTTTCTGAATATAGTGCAGACTATCTAATGTACATTTGAATGGATGAATTGCTGGCACGAATTTTGTGCGGAATTGTGAGCCAAAATAGGAGGATGAACTTGTTGTGCGGCCGGCTGTAGGATTCTCCTCAGCCGGAGTGCTTTGAAGTGGAGCTCTGTGAATTGATATGGAGTATTCGAGTCTATGTGGACTTTGACTGCACACAACTCTTGGATTGATGAGATGCTGGGATGTACTTTTGGGTAGATGAGACCGATTCGAAGGATCGGATGCAGCTTCACATGGGCCACGTTCTGTGGTGGAGGTTAGTATTATGAAGTTCATTGCAAGCTAAGAGTATTGATAGGTTTCACACTTGGAGAGTGTTAGTGATCGGTGAAGCATCTAATCCATCCGAGTAAACTTGTGCTCAAAAACCGGGCACCCGACCGGCCTAGCATGTGTCCCCCTCCCTTGCTAGTGCACTGTTAACTGGTCTTTTTTCGGCCTTGCTTGTGACCAAAACCTGGGACCACCCCCCCCCCCCCCCCAGCCTTGCTTGTGCTCAGATCCCGGACGCCGCCCGGCCTCGTTTACTTAGTTTCATTAGCACTTACACAGACAGGCTATGTTCTACGCAACAAGCTTGGATTTATTATTGGTCTGCATAGAACTTTATAGGGTAATCTTGATTTGGCGTATTGGAATGTTATTGCTGGATGAAGTATTTGCCTAAGGGCTAGTTAGATTCAAAAAATGGATGTTAGGAGAGGTCCTGATGTGTTGGAGTGAAGCCGGCCAACCATGATGGATTGTTTTTCAACGGAATCATCAATGACAACGTGCCCAAGGTCATGTCTTGGTTTATCAATCTCGTGACAATCACCGGATCAAGATCAGAAGAGAAGCAAAGTCTCATTCATAGAGAAATTTTCCACAGATTCCGGCCAAATGCAGGTGGTTTGAGGATAGAGAGATTGAGGTCAGTAATACGAAGTTCATCGGAGACTAAGAGTATTGATGGATTTCACATACGTGAAGAGTGTTAGTGATCGGTAAAGCACCTAATCCATCTGGGTAAACTTGTGCCCAAAACACGGACACCTGACCGGCCTAGCATGTGTTCATAACCTTGCTAGTGCACAGTTAACTGGTCTTGTTTACTTGATTTATTGGGTACTGACACCGATAGGTTATGCTCTACACTATGAATTCTGATTTACTACAGGTCTGCATTGAACTTTGAGTTGAGATAGACGGGCCATTTGTGTTGAGGGATGGTTCGATGATGAAAGGATGGGCCGAGGACTGAAGGATACTTCAAAGGAACCGAGCTCTGAAGGCTTTCGAGTGCTCGGCATTGCATTTGAGAACGTCACGTGCTCCGGCCCTCGAGGATGGTTTGAGGATAGACAGATGCAGGAACTAGAGAGTTGGAGGTGTTCGAGTGCTCGAAGGGGCCATTTCAGTGTTGGAAGCCTTCGATGGCATGTGGCATTCGAGGCTAGCAGGTTTTCGAGGACTGATACCTTGGAGGATTCGAGAGCTGAAGGTATTGAAGGCTAGACAAGGCAACTCGAGGACTAACAGTGTCCGAGTTAGAGAGGTGACGATTCGTGTATTGAAAGCTTTTGAGATAGAAGTGAAGAGATTGGAGGTTTTAAAGTATTCGAGTGCTCGACATGGAAACTCGAGTGCTGGAAGTGTTTGCGTACTAGAGGGGATCATTCGAGTACTGGAAGTCTTCGATTGCCAAGTGGGAGGCATTCGAGGGTTGAAGGTGTTCGAGTGCTTTGTCCTCGAATACTGGAAGGGAAGGTGAAGTGCTCGAGAAGGCATTTCGAGTACTGGAGGTATTTGGGACCTTGAGGAGACCATTCGTGTACTGGAAGCCTCCGAGGGCTCAGTGGGAGGCCCTCGAGGGTTGAAGGTGTTTGAGTGCTTTGTAATTGAGTACTGGAAGGGAATGTGAGGTGCTCGAGAAGGCATTTCGAGTACTGGAGGTGTTCGGGACCTCGAGGAGACCATTCGTGTACTGGAAGCCTCCGAGGACTCTGTAGGAAGGTATTCGAGTACTGAAGGTGTTCGAGACCTCGAGGGTTTTAAGGTGTTCGAGACCTCGAAGGCATTAAGGTGTTCGAGACCTCGAGGGTATCAAGGTGTTCGAGTACTGAAGGTGTTCGAGACCTCGAGGAATCCATTCGAGTACTGGAAACTTTTGAGTGCTCAGTGGGATGCCCTCGAGGGTTTAAGGTGTTCGTATACAATCTCCTTTGGGCGCAGTAAATTTCAGACTAAGCTCCGGGCTGACAAAGTAAACCACTTTCAAACTATGCCAAAAGAACTCACAGAAATATAGTTAAAGATAATATTTGGACAGAAAAAAGGACGCGGTCCTTCTCCGGAACTCCGGGGCCGATTTTCTTCCAGCTTCTTTCCTATGATTCAAAGTGGGCATCTTTCGGTGTATGTGCTATGCCTGAGCTAGAAGATTTGATCTTTGGATCCTGAATATGTTAACAAGCGGATTAGATGAAGACCTGTCATGCTTCAAGTAAGCTTCAACCTGTTGTTGATATATCTAATTTGGTGGATTTATGAGGATGGAAGAGCAGCCTTTCTACAGTTGGTTGCATGGTCATATGAATCGAGTAGTGGGTTAATTAATTAGCTCATGCGAAGTTAATTCACCCACTGCAAGCTGTTACTTGTACCTGATGGTTTTTATGCGCTCTATGCTTGCGCTACACCTTGTGTGTTAAATTAGCATAAAGTTGTCCATTTGCTCAAAATGGAGTGGGCGATTATAGAATCGCCAGGCTTGACGCACGCCGTAAAAGTTGCGCCCGTTCTCTCCATCCTTAGGAGGGCTATTTTTAGAGGGATTCACAAGAGCCATTGGCACAGCCTACTGCACTCTTGCCCTCTAAATTAGCCTCGGTCCATATCACGAGAACGTTTGAAGGCCAATAACATCCCTCTTTCCTCACCTTAGGGGTGTATATGGTAGAAGCTGCTCCCCCCATTGGCGGTCCTAGCTTCATTCGGATGTAGCAACACCAGCACACCATGGAAACCATTCAAGACCCGAGTGCACCAGACTCGGCTGCATTTCCTGTTCACTACTGGCGTCCTCTTCATCATTCTCTTCAAGACTCGAGACCCATGTCTCGACTGCGACGATGATTCTATATGAAGAGCCAGTACACATTTCTGGTTGCTATGAAGGCCCCGTTTGTTAGGGGTAGAAGCGGTACACTTGTTCTTGGGTAGTGAGTTTGTTCTCACCCCATTTACCTAGTATTTTCCGGTCCCATTATCGCTGGGACTTGTCCTGTTTCCCTTTGCTAGACTTATATTGCAAAGGGTAGCTAGTTTTATTTAGAAAATGGGGAGGGGGGAGGAAGGGGCCTCCTTGAGCTTCCTTCCTCCCCCCCCCCCCCCCCTCTTGCGGATTTGCTCCTTAGGTTCACCACGTAACCTAAGGTTGGATCCTGTTTTGTACTTGGTAGAGCTCCTTCGGGGCCTACCGCAGGTTCCACCGTATATACTATTTACTAGTTTACAGACAAAGAATTTGACTTGTACAGGGATCATGATTTGCTCAAATATCTCGGCAACCAGGATAAAGTTTTGTCTCGCCAGGCTTCTTGGATTTGTTACCCCCAACAATTCACTTTCATCATCAAGCACACCTTTTGGACTAGTAATCTTGTTTTCGATGCTTTCAGTATGCCTCACTCTTTTCTCGCTACTCTTCATGTACCGGTTCCCGGGTTTAGTTTGTTTGCAGATCTCTACTCTACCGATCCGATCTTTCGTCCTTTTTGGGAAGCAGTGACGGATGGTTCTATGGTTTCATATGCTATTTGGGAACGGTTTTATTCCACGATAACTATTTATGCATCCCTGACTGCAACCTTCGTTTGCAACTAATATCTGAGCTTCATAAGGAGGGACATGTTGGTCGTGATCGTACTTTACATTTGGTTTCTTCCGCGTATTTTTGGCCTTCACTTTATGGTGATGTGGAACATTTTTTTGAGCGTTGTGTCACTTGTAAGACTTCTAAAGGTCAAGCATCGAATGTGGGTTTGTATCTTTCTTTGTGTGTCACGCATTGCACTTTGGTCACGTTTTCCATCGGGGATTCATGTCAAGATTAGATATATTGTGACGTAGTACCTATGGATTCTTGTCACCTTCTTCTTGGTCATCCATGGGAATTCGATCCCGAGGTACGTCATGATGATGGTTTTCTCAACACTTACAACTTTAAGTTCAACAATCGAAGCTTTGTGTTAAAGCCTTCTGCACCACTGCCGTTGTCCACAACACCAAACCCACTTTTACTAATGCAAAAGACATAGCGATGCATAAAGAAGTCATGATGTTTATGATATTTACACATTATAATACTCCGCCGATTGAAAATAAATTAACTCCTGCATTCGCTTCCTTACTTAAAGAATTTGCCGACGTTTTTCCTGAGATATTCCACCCGGATTACCACTATGCGCGAAATTCAACATCACATTGACTTTGTTCTATACACTGCTCTTCCAAATCGACCACACTATCACATGATCCCTAGTGAACATGAAGAACTACGTAAACAAGTCAAAGAATTAGTGTCTAAAGGATTTTTGCACAAAAGTATGAGCTCGTGCGCAGTTCTGGTGTTGCTCAAACCAAAGAAGTATGGTTCTTGGTGCATGTGCATGGATAGTCAAGCTATTAACAAAATCATCATTTGTTATTGCTTTCCCATTCCTTGTTTGGACAACCTGCTTGATCAAATTGGTTAGGCTAGTATTTTCTCCAAGCTTGATCTACAAAGTGGGTATCATCAGATCCGAATCCGTTAAGGTGATGAGTGGAAAATGGATTTTGAAACTCGTGAAGGCCATTTTGAATGGTTGTTCATGCCATTTGATTTTTCGAATGAGCCGAGCACTTTCATGTGCGCTATGAATCAAGCATTGTGACCTTTTATTGGAAAGTTTGTAGTCGTGTACTTCGATGACATCTTAATCTCCAATTTTTCGCTCGAATAACATTTGTGACATTCGCAAAAGGTCCTTATTGTGTTGAGGCATCAGAAGCTATTTGAAAAAAATGAAGAAGTGTTCTTTTGGTTCCTCCCAGTTCCACTTCTTGGGTTACATTGTCTCAGCTACCGGTCTCGCTGCCAACCCCGACAAAGTGTCTACAATCCAAACTTGGCCACAACCAACGAATATTTCCGAAGCTTGCATATTTTATGGTTTGGCATCTTTCTACCACCGTTTCATTTTCCATAATAGTGCTCTTATAGCCCCTTTCACGGACTGCATTTGAAAGTGAAAGTTTGTTTGGGCACCAGATGCAACGAACACATTCAAAGTCATTAAAGAGAAGCTCAGCTCCACCCGATCTTAGCTATTCCCGATTTTAATTTGGTCTTTGAGTTGCATTGTGATGCCTCCAAGACTTGTATAGGTGTTGTGTTACGCCCACTTAATCATCCTATTATGTTCTTCAGTGAAAAGATTTCAAGGGCCCATTTTCACTATAGTATCTACGACCTTGAGTTCTATGCCGTCATGGAGGCCATTAAGCATTGGCGACAGTACTTATTTCAAAAATAATTTGTCCTGTATACGGATCATGATGCGCTCAAATATCTCGACAAGAAGTATAAAGTTTCGTCTTGCCATGCTTGGATTTCCTACCTCCAGCAAATCACTTTCGTCATCAAGCACACCTTTCGGACTATTAATCGCATTGTTGATGCTTTGAGTAGGCGTCATTCTTTACTCACAACTCTTCATGTATCGGTTCCCAGGTTTAGTTTGTTTGCAGATCTCTACTCCATTGATCTATGCTTTGGTCCTATTCGGGAAGCAGTGATGAATGGCTCTACGGTTCCATATGCTATTCAGGAAGGGTTCTTATTTCGTGATAACCTTTTATGCATCCCTGACTACAGCCTTTGTTTGCAACAAATATTTAAGCTTCATAAGGAGGGACATGTTGGTCGTGATCATACTTTCCATTTGGTTTCTTCCGCATATTTTTGGCCTTCGCTTCGTGGTGACGTGGAACTTTTTGTTGAGCATTGTGTCACTTGTCATACTTCTAAAGGTCAAGCATCGAATGCGAGTTTGTATCTTCCTTTGCCTATTTCGACATAACGTTGGACTGATGTTAGTATGGATTTTGTGATGGGTTTTCCGCTTACTCAAAAGGGTTATGACTCTATATTTGTGGTGGTCAATCGTTTTTCCAAGATGGTGCATTTCATTTGTAAAAGTACAACTGACGCTGTCTAGGTTGCTTCTTTATTTTTTTCGAGAGATTTATTGTCCATGGTTTGCTATTGTCCATCGTTTCAGATCGGGATACACATTTTCTTGGACATTTTGTGAGATCCTTGTGGAAGCTCCTAGACACG
Organism: Rubia yunnanensis; assembly: GCA_037428765.1. Lineage (NCBI taxonomy): Eukaryota > Viridiplantae > Streptophyta > Magnoliopsida > Gentianales > Rubiaceae > Rubia > Rubia yunnanensis. Next base: position 69,452,871 of record CM075063.1, read on the forward strand.
AGTCTTGATATGAGTTCAGTATATCACCCTCAGTTAGACGGCATAACCGAGGTTCCTAAATTCTTTGGAAACCTATTACGGTATTTGGTTGGCTCGTCGATTAAATCATGGGATTCTAAGCTCCCGCAAGCAGAATTTGCTCACAATCATGCTCTCAAGCAAAGCACTGGGTTTAGTCCATTTAAAGTTATCTATGGAATTACTCCTTGATGTCCACCTGATATTTCTTCACTTCCAGATTGTTTTCATATGCATGGGGGTGCTAAGAATTTTGTATATAATATTTTGGATACTCACGCACTGGCTAAAGAAAACTTGGAGACTTATGTAGCGAAGTATAAAAATGTTGTGGATGTTCCTCGTCGTCGTCTTATCTTTGAAGTCAGTGATCTTGTTTGGGTTGTCCTTAAATGTAATCATGTGCCTTCTCATGTTTATAACAGACTATCGGCCAAAAATATTGGTCTGTTGAAAGTTCTTGAACGTATTAACAAAAATGCCTATCATCTTCGCCTTCCTCCGGATGCCAACACTTCTGACGTGTTCAATTTCAAATACATTTCCCATTATCGTCCTCCTGATTCTGATTTGAGGGAAAATACTTCACACATGGGGGGTCCTGATGCAGCGACATCTTAGGTTTCGCGACATTATTGAGTTCCTATAAGGGTTAGGGTTCTTTATTTTAATTTCCTTTTTCTAGTTGATTTTGGTTAAGTTTATTTTAGTTAGGTTAAGATTACTCTTTCTATTCCGATTGTGATTAGGATTGGGAGTTATATACATTGTTCTATTTTTTAGCTTTGTAATTCAGATTTGATAATAAGAAAACTAAGATATTCTTTTCTTCCCTTTAGTCGATTTGATTAAATTCATTGCATCAAGAAGCAAGTCTCTTGAGATTCGTTTGAATCCCTAGATTGAGCTGAAATTGAGTCTGTACACTGTGCCAGTACTCATAGTAGATTTTATAGTGCTCGACAAAGCGAATCCAATGGTACCAGCCATGTAAGTTTATTCTTCTTGGGTCTTCCCCAAAACTCTGTACAACTTTCAGATTACTATTCACCCACTTCTTTATCTTCCTTCTTCAACCCTTCTATCTTCCTTCTTCAACCCTTCTATCTTTTACCTTGTTTTAACTCGGGGCCTTTAGACTTCTTCTATCCTTGCGAATGGCCTTCTATAATCTACTACCACCCTTACGGATGGCCTTCTACAAACTATGCCAAAGTGCTCATGAGCAACCTACTAATAATCTCACAAAAGAAGAACTATGTGCCCGTGAGGACAAAGTGTCCATTAGATCCAATTAAGTTAACAAAACTCGGGATTTAGATAAGAAAACCAACAATGGTCATCTAAACCCATTGTAATGTAACCTAACTAAAATTAGCAATCAATCAACCAAAATGTACTACTAAATGTGTCAAATGAATTATTTAACGCATGCTTTAAGGTACAGATCAATACCCCCACACTTGAACCTTTACACATCCTCGAGTAAAGAAAAAGAGCAAAGACCTAAGATGAAAGTAGCATGCAAGGATAAGTTAACCAATACATTCGACCTTATTCATAGACTACCCTAGTTCCTACAAAGATGTAAGAATATCACAACTCTAACTCTTCACAAAGAAACTCTAGTAATCTATACAACCAAATCATACCAAGAAAAAGATGAAATTAACAAAGGTGAGTGTGAAGCTAAGTTACTCTATTAAAAGGACTTCCAAAAGAACAATCAAACAGAACCATAGGATTTTTTTTAATTTCTCTCATTTTGTCTAGGATCTCTTTTGGGTTTTCATCCTAACTTTACACACAAATTGAACTCACTTCTCACCTTTTTCCAAACCACGGCCTCTCATTTTTGCATAGGTTTTTCAACCTATCCGGGCCTTTCCCATTGTTGTCTAAGTCACCCTTTTGGGTTTTCGATTTAGCCGGGTATATTTTTTCAATTTTTCAATTTTTTTTCAAATACTCTTAGAAGAGCTATTAGTTGTTAGCTACATAAAATTAACTAAGAATCATAAGTGTTAACTAATCCCTTCCCCCACACTGAAAGCTTGTATTGTTCTCAATGCATATACACAATCATAGAACATATGTCAAGGGAAGGAAATATGAGAGCACTTACAACGAAAAACGAAAACTAAGATCTACCCTTGGTGGCACAATCATGGAAATTAATGAACAAAACTACCATTACCCCAATAAACTACCCCTAACCTCTAATCAAGCATTTTCAATCACAACCACTACCATGCAGTACAAATCGAATAAAGAATTGAATTACAGTGGAGAGTTAACTCTTAGGTTTCAAGTTCTCTGTTTCAAGGGTTTTGAGGGTAAATGGGTTTGGGTGGTATTTTTAGGGGTGGTAGGGAATAAATGGTGATTTGGATGTAGAAGGGTTGGTGAGCTTCACGGGTCGTGTACGTCTACATGCCCCATGAATTTGGGGTTTGGTTTCCTCCTAGTCCACCATTTTGAGCATCATGAACCATGTACATCTACATGGTCCATGAATTGGACACCTCTTAATCCCGTTTGCTTGTCTTCCTCTAAAAACCATATTTTTCCTAAAAAACATGGACACCAAGTGTAATAGTGTTCCAAAACCAAAATCTAAAAATAGGAAAACACACCAAAAACACTAAACATCTTCAACAAATGCAATATGACATCTTATCCTCCCCTATACTTACAACACCAATATTCCTCATATAAGAAAAATGACATGGAAAGAGAGGGAGGTAAACAAAATGATAGGAAATCATAACTTCCCAACGCATTGTTCCCACCTAAACATCCCCAAATGTACCCCAACATGAAACTCAAAGTAAGCCACTAAAAATCCACACTAAACAACTATCAATCGACATCCACACAAAGAAAAAACTAGTGTGCGGTCCTAGGTTGTGTATTTGGTAGTGTATTTTGTGGTGGAGTGTAGTAGTGTAGTGGTGTAAAATGGTTGGGGGTAAGAATGATAGGATAAAAGTGAAGATTGTTTTTCAAAGAAAAACTTACTAAACTGATTTTTGAAAGCTCGAGTTGCCTCCCAAGAAGCTTCATATTTTTAAGGTCGTCGGCACGACCCTAATGTTATCTGTATGGTGCGAGTTTGTACCACATCACCATAGACAATCAAACATGGAGAGGTGAGGGTAACAATCTTCCAACAGGAAGATGTAGTAAAGGAGGAGTTAACCTTAGAGGAATAGGTGGTTTGGAAGCTTAGAATATTCAATGGGCTTCTCTATGGTTTCCTCTATGGGTTCCGAAAATGTGGGAGTGGGTTCAATAGGTGGAGGTTGGGGTAAAATTAGGTAATATGGTGAATTAAGTATAATAACCCATTCCTCAACTTCTTCACTCTCAACGAACCATTCCTCACCCCCCCCCCCTTGGATTCATCTACCAAAATGTTAAGTTCAACTAGGGATGGTTCATTTTGGGAATATTGGGTTTCAAGTTGGCTCATCCTTTCCACCAAATCACACACATTCCCTTTAACGCTCTCAATGCTTGAGAAGAGTTGAGTTCTCAAATCTCTAATGTTGCTAAGCATTTGTGATTGGAGTAACTCATTACTCTTGGTCACATTAGCTATAGCTTGCAAAAATTTCTCCATAGTCCAATTTGGGAACCAATCATGAGGATTGGTTTTGAGCCACTGTATAGGTTGGTGTAAGCCAACTATTTAACCTAGAGTGTAGGTTTCCTGATGCATATCCATACCATGAATTTGGGTTACCACTCAACCTTAAATTGGGAGATTCATGGTATGGGTACCAATCTCGATCCCATCGACCTTGGGAACCAACAACTCCTACCTCTCTCTCATATTTGCTCATCCAAGAGCAAGAATATGTAGGGTGATCACAATGACATATCCTACAATATCTCACTCGTTGAGCCTCTCTTCTTCACATTTTTTTTCAATAAATACAAAAACAAAGAAAACACACAAAGTTTGGAATCGTAGTGCAAGGTTAATCAGTTTACACCAACAAATCAAGCAATACCTATTCCAGAAAACAACAAACAAACAAAAGAACAACACTAACTACTCTACTAACAAGTTGTGCAAGTTAAAAATTAGATCTTTACACTAGCACCCCTGAAAGTGGCACAAAAATTTGATCCGCCTCCCCTTGGGGTTGTCAAATAACAACAGTAGCTAATCAATTAAACCCGAGGAGATGAGTTGGATCAACGATAAGAGATTTATATTCTTCTCCAATTCCCACTACTAAGATACATGTAGAGTAGATAGTGGCAAGAACGGGATCATCCATAAAGATGTCAAGTGTCTAAAAGCTAACTACACACAACCACGACCAGGTCGTCAATCCGACTGTGTGTTAGGAATAGTTAATATTGTAAGACAGGTTTTTTGAGGGGTTTTATGTAACAACTACAAGCATGAAATCACAAGAGAAATAAAACTATATATCGCTAGTACTTGGGGAATATCTGCGTAACATGATCAGTGATGTGTTTTGATCCTCGACTCAATCATATTCAAGACATGAAAAACAAATCCTAGTACTTATAACACATAGTGTGGACGATGGTCAACACTTCCCCATACATGTCACGCATGGTGCTTCTGTAATCTTCCATTGGCACTGCCTTGGTAATTAGGGGAGTGCAATAACGGCCCTACTATTGTGCATATCTCTTTCTCCCTAGTACAATTATGTCACAGGCACTCCATTACGAATACTTCTCCCTAGGACTACAGAGGCAAATGGATAGGTACCTAATCGATGACTCTAAGGTTATGAATTACGCTAAACCTAGTTTTCTACTAACACTATCTCTATCTATAACACCTTCGGGCCACTTGCAAGCTAAGACTAGTGTATGGTCGATTGTAACGTTCACTCGAAAAACCACATGCATACACTCATACGGTTCTGGACCATCGTTACCCGCATATATCTAGGTTTCACCCCCCGGTGGATATTAATAGATGTGACAACATGAATGTAAACATGGTGTGACAATCATGAAATTAGGAAGAATCATAAGAACAAGCCAACATAATATTCAATAGCACATAGAAATAGGTAGATCTATAGAGTCTCCAAAAAAAACCAAATCAAGAATAAAAATACAAACCCCAAGCTAAATCACTAATCTACTACAAATAAATCTATGAAATTCATTAGATTAAATGACATGGATCTAAGAACTAAGAAAAGAAAAGAAAAGAGAAGGAAACGATAAGAACTCTAGAGAGAGAGAGAATTCTCTTCTTCTTTCCTACCTACAAAGAAAATAAATTCTTCATTATGCCTACTTGTTAACCCTAGAAGACTAAAGACTCCTATATATAGTAGTAGAGAATTGGGTCTTGAAAAAGGCCCAAAATGGGGCCAAAGTCCTTAGTAGCCAAAATCGGTGCGAGCAGTGCAATCGGGCACAATCGTGTCTGTTGGCTCTAGCATAACCTGTGTCATCTGGCACATTCGTGTTTGTGGGGCCTGGCATGGCTCATGTCATCTAGCAAAGCTCGTGTCAACTGGAATGGCCATGCCGGCTGGTTCTTGCACGACCTGTGTTGGCTGGACTAGCACGACTCGTGACATCTGGCACGGGCCGCCAGCTGGGGCTTCTCTTCAGCCAATATAAGTGTGTGGCTATGTCGTTCGACAGGAGCCCTTGGATGGGAGTACTTCTTTTCACGAGCCATGTAAACCTTGATGGTCCGCCAGCTGGGAGTCAATTTCTGAGCGAAACGATAGCGTGATCGTATCTATCTTCGCACCCCATTGGCTGGTACTTCCAATGTTGGAGTTGAAATGAAACGATTCGTGTTAAAATTCATGACCCGTGTCTATACATAGTTGCACGGAGGTTTGCATCTTCTATATTTTGGCATTTGGGCCATGCAAAAGCACACGGTCCATGCTGCTATAGTGCCTCGTGTTGAGCCCCTCTGGCACGGTCGTGCTGAGCCCCTATGTCACTGCTGTGCAAAACCCCTTTGGCACTGTCATGCTGAAAAGGTTGTGTTGAGACCCTCTGGCATGTCCGTGTTGGTTGGGTTGTGCTGGCTTCTACTCTTCCAAAACTTGGTTTTTCCTTCAACTTGTTTGCATCACTACGGATAAACCGCTGATCTGATTTGAGAGTTCTTGTAGCCAATTTTATAGTGCTCAAAAATATGAATCCAATGGAACCACTCATGGACATTGATTCTTCTTGAATTGTTCCCAAAATTGTGTACAACTCTCGAATTACAATTCACTCATTTCTTTGTCTTTCTTCTTCAACCCTTCTATCCTCTCCATGTTTTGACTCGTGGCCTTTAGTCTTCTACCATCCTAGAGTATGAAATTTTACAATCTTCTACCACCCTTGTGGATGGCCTTCTACAAATTGTGCTAAAGGGATCACGAGCAACCTACTAATAAGCTTACAAAAGAATATCTTGGTGCTCGTGAGGACAAGGTGTCCATTAGATCTAATTAAGTCTACAAAACTCGGGGTTTAGATAAGAAAACCAACACTGGTCATTTAATCCATTTGTAATGTGAATCTAACCAAGAATAGCAACAAACCAACTAAGATATACTAATAAATGAGTCGAATGCATTAATTAACCATTCTTTTAGGTATAGATCAATGTCGCGTCGGCATTCTTTAGGCCAAATGGAATCTTTAAGTAGAAAATAACTCCAAAGCTTGTTATGAAAGCTCTATTTTCCGCATCCTCTGGATTCCTCAGTATCTGGTGGTATCCTTTATACCATCCAAGAATGCTAGGACTGTGTATCCTGATATAGCCTCCACAAACCTGTCAATTTTATGTAATTGGTTACAGTCATTTGGACATGCTTTATTTAGGTCGGTGAACTCTATGCACATTTCCACCCTATGTCTGCCTTTCTTACCATCACTAAGTTTGCTAGCTACTTTGGATAAGTTACTTTCTTTAGAACACTGCATGAAGCAATGTTGTAACCTCCTCATCGATCGCTTTCTGTTTATCGCTAGCGAAGCTTTGTTGCTTTTGCTTAACTGGACTGATCGAATGGTTGATATTTGAGAGTGGATAGCTATGTCTGGATTGACTCCGTCCATGTTTTGCACTGTCAACAAGAATGTTACCATGTGACATAGCAGAATTTCTCGTCACTTTTCTTAGAAGATATTTTCCTATCTTGACACATTTGGAAGTGTCCACATCATCTTGAATGATAATTTTAGTCTCCTCTCTGAGATTAACTTGAGCTTCTTTTTTCTCGGGTAGACCATTCTCCGATATAGTGTTGACCATTTTTGTTTGTTCAGCGTTTATTCTTGCTCTCAATGCGACAATCATGCACTGCCTAGTTATTTGCTGATTTCCTCTGCGTATCATTGCAATTCCCATCGAATTTAGAAATTTCATCACTAAGTGATATGTGGACCATATTGCTTTCATTTTGTTCATTCAGGGTCTACCGGTGATGGTGTTGAACGGGATTTGCGCATCCATGACAACAAAGTCACACATTTCGGTGCAATTTTTGTCATGCTCACCTATGGTAATTGGCAGTTGTATATTACCAAAAGGTGTCTTCGCTCGTCCAGTAAAGCCTAGGAGAGAGGATGTAAACTTTTTCAGATCAGTTCACTTGAATCCAAGTTTGTTAAAGCAATCAACGAATAGGATTTTGACTGCACTTCCATCATCTATGAATACCCTGTGGACTATGGCATTTCCAGTCTTAGTTACAATGACCCTTGGGTCATTATGAGGTGAAGCATTGGGAACCACATCTTTTTTGCTAAATGTTATCGTCTCATCGCAGCGGAGTATTTTGTTAGTTGGTCCTTGTGGTTGGAAGTATCTAGCCTTAGCTTTCCAGGTATTGTTAGGCAGATCGAGCTTCTGTTGATCCATTTATCGAGAAAATTACATTCTTTACACCATAAGTAACCAAATCATCTTCATAACCTACCGCTACTGTCATTTTTTTATTCTTGTTCTATGTATTCACCGTGACTTGTTTTTTGTCAAGGCTTTCCCCCACTTTCTTGGCTTCGTTGTAATGGTGTGCTCCATCCCCCTTTTTTGTATTGGCTCAACTAACCTTTTGCAGATTCTCCTTGATATGCCTTTTCATGTCTTTGCAGTATTCAATGTCGTGTTCATGGTCATTGTGAAAAAGTGCAGTAGTATTCCTTAGACCGTTTGTCTGGTGATGTTATCATTGGCATTGGTTCGCAAAACAACTCCTTGTTATCCTGCCAAATTTCCTTTGGTGACTTTGTCAATGGTTTTTCTGGAAATGATATCATCTGCAACTCAAGACGAAGGCATAAGAAAATAGCGACAGAGGTATCCAATAAAAATGACAATTTATACAAGTTATAAGCAAACACATTGAAAATAAGAAACCAAGGTAACAAAAAATAGAAGCACAAAGATGGTACTTTAAGTATTCGGAGAAGAAAATTATTACATCAAACAAAAAGAAATTTCCACACCTTGGTGCGTGAGATGGCCCAGCAGAAGAAGAACTACTATAGCAGCGGGATTGTTAGCCTTATATTCTTCCTCAAATAAAATATGCTCATAATAGTCGATAACCGATTCATATACCTTTGAATCTTTGTCCCCATAGATAGCACTGATAATGTAGTAATCCCTATCATGCAAGGTGGCTAGCGATCACTGTAGTGCAAGTGCGGTCCTGAAAGAAAGACCCCAGAAGTGATTTCGGGCAAAGTACTCCGACGATTAAGTTAGTTCTTTCCTATAGAGAATTAGTATTTCTCAGTTTGTTGTGCTTACCTGAGCCACTGATACTCTTCCTATATTTAAAGTAGATCATAATCGTGGATCCGCATTGTTTGGTTCGTGGCCGAGTCTTGGTCAGGGCCTAAAGGCTGACAACTTTTGGTCCCTGGGCTAGGTATACACCCCCAAGATTTAAGCATTCCTTCTTAAGCAAATCTAGTTGGAAGGGCTTCATTGCCCAGAATATAGCAGATGAACAATCGGTAATGGATTTTCATTTTCTTACATAGGAGTATATTTTCAAGAGAAAGTCTCAGGAAAGGCGGTATGTCCATAAGCTTATTGACAATCCATTGTATTCTTTACCTTAAATGTTGTAATTTTTAATAAAATTTAAATATTGTATTTTAAAATTTAAAACAAGTAATAATATGTATTTGAATTTTAATTTGAAATATAAAAATATATAATAAAAAATTTTAAAATTTTTTATTTAGTGTGTAATTTAACAAATGCAATGCATAAGTAAAAAAAATATAGTAGAATGTCCGTAAGCTTATAGACAGATCGCTTGTCAGGAGACCCACTTTATCTTCAATAGCTAATAGTGGTATATATGGATATATTTCAAGGGTGTGCATGTCGTCGATTTTTTATGTCATGTATGTTTATTTTAAACTGTAGTAATCTTAAAGTCCCACAGCCAGGTTCAAAATGGGAGCTACAATAGGTACTTGCGACATCGCAAGTATACTTTTGATAATAGTTTCATTTGAACCGACTAGTAAGCGACGTTGGTTATTTTATAACTTTAGCCATTGTTTGAGTGTGAAGGCTAGTTCAACGTCGCATGTGCTAGAATCGGTTATACCGAATGCAAGATTGACATGTTGTCGATGTACCAACTTCAGGGTACATTTGTCAATTTTCAACTAGTTCCACTTGCCCATTTTGTAAACCTAACACTTTGGTTTTCTACTTGAACAGAGTCTTAAGGTAAAACATAGTAAAGTAGCAGCTACTAATAAGTTATGCCACACCATGAGCTGTGGTGGTTATGCACTAGTAACAAGAATAATCATGAAGGTAATGTTTAAAACTCAAGTATGGGAAAAAGTCAAGCACGGAATGTCTGATGAGGAAGCAAGGAATTCAACAGAGTACCCTACACCCGATAAAGTTTCCTGATTTGAGAAGTGTCTTAAAGTATTATGTGTTTCATTATGCATGCATTAACCATTGCTTTCGACGTAATAATTAGCTCGTTTTATTTGTTTTATTGCTAGTATTAGTTGAGTTTAAAGTTGGATAGATCCTGTACTGAACACTGTTACTGTGTGCGAATTTTATGCGATTTTAGTGCGAAAAACACACCTAACCTCTTTCTTCTTTTTTCTTCATCATCGTCGTCTGATAACGGTCATATCCCCTGTACTGGCTGCCGATCATGGCGTTGCCAACGCCAAACCCAACTCCAGATACTCTACTCGCCAATAACAAAAGCTTTCTCCAAGCTCTAAATACTAAACCTTCCCCGCTCCTCTCATCTCTTCCCGATACGCCAAATCTACATCCCATCACTGAATACAAGGGAAAGATTGCATACATTCTCCCTCCGGAGGAAGGCGATCTTCTGGCCTTACACTATCAGAATGCCCTGGTCGGGAAGTTCAACAGAGGGAAACCGCCAATGGAGATTTTACAAACTGCTTTCAAATCAATTGGTTTTAAATCAAAATTTCAATTAGGCTCAATTGATTATCGTCATGTTTTAATCAGATTTCAAGATTGCGAGGATTATCAGAGATGCTAGATGAAGGGTCAACGGATGATCCAAGGCTCGGTCATGAAGGTCCAGAAATGGTCTCCGGATTTCTCTCCAGTTGCAGAATCCTCCATTGTTCCAGCATGGGTAACAATTCATAAACTACCTATTCACTTTTACAATACCTCGGCAATTATAGGTATTAGTAGTCAGATAGATAGATATCTTAAAATGGATGCAGCCACAAATGCCCTGACTAGACCCTCTGCCATTAAAGTATGTGTAGAGGTTGACCTCTTGTCTCAACTCCCATCCACAATTGTTGTAGGAATTGGCAACAAAGTAGCAGACTACCCCATTGAATATGAGGAATTGCCTTCATATTGTACACACTGCAGGATAATTGGTCATAGTCAGGCAAACTGTAAGTTTTTGCATCCAGAATTGGAAAAAAAGAATACTATCATACCCACAGTAAATGAGAACAAGGAAACTAAAATCCCTGCAACTGGTGACCCTCAGAAAGAATTTGTTTCTCCCTTTACAATTGATGTCGAGGGATCATCAACTTTATCTGTTTCTCAAAAGGATTTTGATTTTCAAACACAGAAAAAAACTTCAGGTCTCCAGCATGAAATCAATCTTTCCTCTTTTAATGTTAGTCATACCAAAAGAAATGCCCCTTTTTACTCCTTGGATGACATTTCTAAACCTATCACTACATTTTTCTGGAGAAAAAATAAACAACAGGTTGAACTATCCCCTATCTAGGAAGATTTAAATTTAACTAACACTGTCAGAATATCAAATGCTTTTCAAACATTAGATGCTCTACAGGATGAAGAACATGAAGGAGAAGTAGTAGAGATTTTCCATGAAACTATGGAATCACAGGAAGCTTTTGTGCATCTTTCAACAGCTGACAAGATAGCATCCTCAGACCAGGTAGTTCACTCAGAGAAGGTTTGAATTTCTACAACCAAAGCACCTGCTAACCCCGAGGACTCTTTGGATGGGGAAAAGAAAGGGGATCAAAGCACAACTGAACAGATCACAAATGAAGATCCAAGCACTCATACAAAGGTAAGCCCCCTCAAACTGATACCTGATCTAGATACTATTGAGAAAAGTGAGGACAAGTTTGGAAAAAATAATAAGGTCTCAGCTACTAAACTTAGGAAACTCAGATCCTCACAAAAAGCAACCCCTATAGGTTTTAAATGATAAAATACACCATTATAGGGAATTTATTAGTCTGGAATGTTAGAGGTTATGGAACATCACTGGATAGATTAAAGGCCCTTAAATTGTCTCATAAGATTGATATTCTCTGCTTGATTGAACCATGGCATGACAAACAGAATTTAAACACTTTGATGCATGAACTAGGTTACAATTCTGCCCTCCCTGCCCAGAATGCAAAATTTTGGATATTATGGAACCATGCTTTTAGCATAGTCAGTTTAAAGGAATCAGACCAATTTCTACTGGCCAGAATCTCAGATAATGCTACATCTGTTAGCTGGAACTGTTTTTTCATCTATGCAAGTGTCAGTAGACAACTGAGGGAATATTTATGGAATGATTTAAAAACATCTACCCTCGATTCCTCCATATACATAGGGGATTTCAATACTGTTTCTTCTGTTACTGAATATAAAGGAAGGAAATCAATACCCAAAAGAAGCATGAAACAGTTTAATGAATTTATAAATAATATGGACTTGCATGATATCCCTACAGTAGGAAACTCTTTCACTTGGAGTAATAATAGATACAGGAATAAAATCAAGGACTTATTGTTTCAAAGATTAGATAGGGGCATTAGTAACTTAGATTGGTTGGAACTTTTTCCTAATAGCTCAATTCAAGTGCTAAATAGAATGACATCGGATCACTCCCCTCTACTTTTATCTGTTCAATCTGCTGAAGAATTGGCACCAAGGCCTTTTAGATATCAAGATATGTGGTCAAATAGACAAGATTTTCAGTCTTTAGTGGTCTCCAACTGGAATTTAATATCCCCCCTACGAGGGATGTATAGGCTAGTTGGCAAACTTAAGAGGCTAAAGCTTGAAATTAAAGAATGGAACAAAAATAACTTTGGAAATGTAGATAAAAATTTGTTGGAATCTGAGATAAAAATCAATGAATTGGAAATAAAATTTCAACAATCACGGGATGAGTCGGTTCTTGCAGAACTTATTAGGTCAAAAGCCCTACTTCTGAGATCCCAGAAAGAAAAAAATATTTTTTTAAAGCAAAAGGCTAGGCTAAATTGGCTTAAGCATGGGGATGCAAACACTAGCTACTTTCATCACACCATTAGAGAAAAGAGAGCTAGATCAAGAATTAGTAAAATTAAAGATGGTAACGGGAACTGGATATCAGAACCTTAATTGATCAAAGATGAATCTGTCCATTTTTTTAAGGAATTACTTAATGAGGATGCTCCTCAAAAAATGGGAACTTATCTATATCATTTCCTAAAAGAAATTCCTAAAGTTATCACAGATCAACAAAATCACTTTTTGCTTCAGCCTTTCAATATCCAGGAACTCAAATTTGCTGTTTTTTATTTAAACAAATCTAGTGCTCCTGGTTCTGATGGATTTTCTGGTGAATTCTACACCTATTTCTGGGACACCATCAAAGATGACCTGTTAGAAGCTGCAAATGATTTTCTAAGTAATGACAATATCCCAAAATCCATCTCTAGTACCTGGCTCACCTTAATTCCCAAAAAACCAATCCCAATCTCTTTCTCTGATTTCTGACCTATCAGCCTATCAAATTTTTTTAATAAAGTTTTCTATAAAATGCTAATGGAAATGATCAAACCACTGATGAACTTACTGATTTCCCCTGAGCAAAGTGCTTTTATTAAAGGAAGGGATATTTCAGATAATTTCATCCACATGCAGGAGATGACCAGAATTCTGTCTAGAAAATCAAAGGCCTCCAATTTGATAGTTAAACTTGATATGCAAAAGGCTTTTGATAGGGTTTCGTGGTCATTCCTGAACTCCATCCTACTCCATTTTGGTTTTCATGGTAATTTTGTTAAAATCATCATGCATAATATAGCTGCTGCCCACTTTTCAGTTTTAATCAATGGAGTAGCTTCAGGTTTTTTTGCATCCTCTAGGGGCATTAAACAAGGAGATCCACTTTCTCCTTTTCTGTACAATTTACTGTCTGAAGCATTTTCAAGAGGATTAAAAAAATTTAGTTTGGGATACCTAAAATATTTCAGTCTACCCCTTTCCTGTTCCCCAGTTTCCCACCTAATGTATGCTGATGATACAGCTTTTTTTTTTTTAATACTAAACCTACTAATTTGAAGAGGTTCAAAAATTTCTTAAAAGCATATGAACAAACCTCAGGTCAAAAGGTCAATTTTACTAAATCTGAATTCTTTGTAGCTAACAACACACCTTTAGCAACTGTGCAAACTGTTAGAAGGATTCTGGGAATGGAGAAAGGCTCCTTCCCTTTCAAATATCTAGGAGTCCCTATTTTTGCTGGTCGAAATTTACAGGTTCATTACCAACCAATACTGGAAAGAATGGAGAAATCAATTAACAATTGGAAGAATAGATGGCTATCCACTACTGGTAAGATCATATTGATAAATCATTGTTTTCTTTCAATTCCCACGCATATTTTTGCTGTTTTAAGTCCTCCAAATATAGTTTTAAAAAAATGGAGAAACTTGCCTCGAGTCTATTTTGGGGGAACTGTCACAACTTAGAAAGAAAAAAATGGAGATCTTGGAAAAAATGAGTCTACCTGTAGAAGAAAATGGAGTAGGTTATAGGGATTTAAATGCCATAGTTGATGCCTTTTCATGTAAGCTGTGGTGGAAACTGTAAAAAAACAATACTCAATGGTCATCTCTTCTATGGTCATTACCTATCTCTTATAAAAAATCACACACTTGGTCCAGAATATGTAAAGTCACTACTAAGGCCAACAGTTTTTCTAGAGTAATTCATGGTACTGGTGATTGTTCTTTCTGGAATGCTAACTGGACAGGTGATGGAGCTTTGTATTATAAATGGCCCCACGAGATGCATACCCCATTCGAGGATATCTCTCTCAAGTCTTTTATCAATAACAAAGTTGCTATCCTTCCAAAACTGGAGCCTTACTTGGCTACCAATATTTTTACTCTTTTGCAGGATGTAAAATTGGAATACTCTCATGAAGATAAGCTTGTTTGGACGCCAGCCATGGATGGGAATTTCTCAATAAGGTCTGCATACAGCATTTTCAGACAAAAAAAGGTAAAAATCAGACACTTCAACAAGGTTTGGTCACCTTTCATTCCAAAAAAGATGTCTGTTCTTCTGTGGAGAGCCCTCAACGGTCTGCTCCCCTTTGATAATATATTATGTAGGTTTGGTTTTTCTTTAGCTTCTAAATGTCATCTTTGTCAGAATTATGCTGATACACTTGATCATTTTTTTAATTCATGTCCCTCTTCCATAGCTGTATGGCTAAGTGTAAATAACCTTTTACAGCTACAACACCCTGTTTTTGTGAATTTAAAGGGCAGAGTGGAATATTATCTATCTTTCAAGGCTGAATCCAAGATATAGTCTAACATTATAACTGCTGCCCTATTAATCACAACCTGGTTTCTTTGGATTAGTAGGAATAAAATTATTTTTGATAACAAATCCTTCTCCAAAGATGTATGTTTTTATGACATTAAAGATACGATCTATCAAATTTTCTCAGCTCATAATTTGATAGGTAATATAGACAAGCATAATTACTGGTTGCAGGCAAATATAATTCCTCAAATCTCTCAAAAGAAGAAAAAATCTGTAATTGCAGTGACCTGGAATAAACCACCAACTGGGTATAAAATTAATACTGATGCTACATGGTTAACTGGTGGTCTATCTTCCTCTACTGTCATAGTTAGGAATGTGAATGGGACTGTGATTAAAATGAGAGCAAACACTTTCCAGTCTGCATCTCCTTTACATGCTGAACTTTTTTCCATTCAAAGTGGATATGATATTTGCTCAGAACTGGCTTTAAATTGTTGTGTGATTGAATCTGATTGTTTAATGGCTGTTAAGGGTATCCAAAACCCAATGATTTCCCCATGGAGAACTTATTCCATCTGCAGTGCCCTTAATTCAAAACATACCACATATCCAATCTAACATATTCCTAGGGAAACCAATTCTGCGGCTGATTTCTTGGCAAAATTTGCTTTAGAAAATAACATACAGGGTGATTTAGACATTCATGAAGTCCCTCTCTTCTTTAGGGGACTCATAGCTCTCGATAGCAAAGGTTGTCCTGGGATTATAATAGGAGCTTCAATGGATTCCAAATGGAATTAGAACATTTGTCTACAATATTATATGGTTACTATATCTTTACTCTCCAGTTTTGGATACAAAATTTTAGTACCATACTAAATTTATTTTCAAACTAGAACAGAGACTGCTGCTTCTCCTTTCTGTTTTCTTACAGGTACATGCTTTTTTGGAAGGTGGCAATATATAGTTCCTCCAAGCACGCTGGACTCTGGATTCCCACCAAGCCGGACTATGGACCTCCACCAACAATACTTCAACATCACTGTACTATCCACCAGTCAGGTTCACAAGATGATATCCCTCCTCAACATGATGCTTTGCTCATCACTCTGTTGGAGAGGATCAAGCAGACTTCAGATTATCGGCTACTTCTCATCACATTTTGACTACGGTCAAGCTGGGATTGATGCTATTGATACACAAGGCGTCACTGAAAATTCACTGCAACTCTAGCTCGGGTTTTTGATTTTATCTTTCATATGATAGTACGTAGTTTCCTGGCCAAGGGAAAGAATTAACACATGGGGTGGAGATTCTTTCTCTTGGAATCGCAACTACCGTACCAATTTCGACGTACAAACTACTCGAACAGTCATAATTTTTTAAGCTGCTAGGTAGTATTTTGGAGGCAACAATGTTGTCTCAATGAGCACTCTTGTACTGATTAACTGTTCTAAATAGGCTTGGGGAACCTAATATAATCCCCCACCTTTATGGTGCTTTAAAATTTAAAAAAAAATTGAGTTTACATGGCAAGGGGTTTAGACGGCCATGTTTGGTTTTCTTGTCTAAATACTACTTTTTTGTAGATTTAATTGGTACTAATGGACACCTTGTATCCACAGGCACCTAGATCTTCCTTTGAGTTCACCCTTAGTAGGTCGCTCTTAGGTACTTTTCGTCACATTTTATGTTGAAATTCATTCGCAAGGACGATAATAGATTTCGAAGGCTATTCACATTAGAATGGTAGTAGATGAAGGCCATGGATATTACATTGTGGTAGTAGAAGGATGGAGCCAAAGATAGGCGCATTGAAGTTCAAAGAGGCTAAGGAAGAAACGGAGAATCGTGGTCAGAGAGTTGCACCAAATTCTTGGAACGATCCAAGAAGAATCAGCCTTTAAGATTGGTTCCATTGGATTTTTCTCCTTGAAAACCATAAAATTGACTATAAGAACTATCAAAACGGACCAACGGTTCATCCGTAGTGGAGAAAAGACGTTTAGTCGGGTAAAGCATCAACGAGTCAGCGCGTACTGCTCATGGTCGGTACCAAACAAGGCACCAACGGCCCATGCCACACCATACATCCCACGCCAAGGGTCTCTGGCAAGAGCCATTCTAAGCAGCATGAGTCGCGCCGAAACCCGGCACGACCCGTGCCAATCTCAACGGACCGTATGCCCAAGTGCCCCTTTTCACTCCAAAATGGTTAAGTATGGGCGCCAACCATCCCATTTAAATGGCCCATGTTGTTCCAAGTGAAAAATGCCAAGACCAGCAAGTGGGATGTGAAGAATTAAGTGGCCTGTGTTGTTCCAAGTGAAAAATGCCAAAACCAGCCAGTGGGACGCCAAAAGACTTATATAAACAAGGATTCTGAAGACGACCCATGCCAAACAACACGTACCATGGACCAGAAGTGCAAAAATGACTCTCCTAATGATGGGCCACTCTAGACAATGCGGAGCGCGCCCAGCATGGCCCGCGCAAGAGATGCAGCATAGCCAATGCCAGATCATGTGCCATGCACCAGCACGAGGCAAACGGGCCACGCCAGATCTGGATCCACGTGCTAACACGAGCCACATCAGCAGTGTGGATCGCACCATCTATGATGCTCCGTGCCAGTGGCGGCGGACTAGGGTTCTAATCTATTTTGGCCTATTTTGGGCCTATTTTTAGGCTCAATCCCCAACTACTATAAATGTAGCCTTAGTCTACTAGGATTTTATCTTATCATATCTTTAGTCTTGTAATTTGATTGAGCGACTTAGAGAGAGAAACACTCCCTCTTATCTCTAGGTTCTTTCTCTTTCTCCTTTTATTTTGCTTTGTTCCTAAGATGTGGACTTCAATTAAATACTTGAATTCTATGTCTAGGGAGCCATTTCTAGAGCTTGGGGATAGTTGTATTCATGTGTTGATTAATGCTTTTGTGAGATTCTTAGTTTATTTATGTGCTTGTGATATGAGGATGCCTTGTTCTTGAATGTTATAATTTCATGAATGATACACTCCATTAGCACACACTCTAGTCTACATTCATGTTGGTGCACATATTGATACCCCCCGTGTCCACGTGGGTGTGTGCATGTAGGTTTTTTCTGAGTTTTACTGTTAGGATGACAACACACTAGTCTTAGTTGATGAGTTGGTCCTAAGGGTTACAGGTAGAGATAGCAAAACGTAGCAAGCTAGGGTTGTAAGAGGTCCTAGTGTCATCAATAAGGTGTCTATCTCCCTTTGCCTCGTTTATAGGCCTGTAGAGCACCCATGGTGTAGTACCTGACACGTAATCCTACAGGGGATAAAAAGACCTACAACAATGGTTAGGCCTTGTTGTACTCCCCTAATTATGGAGGTGATATCGATGGAAGATTGCAAGAGCACCATACTTGACAGGTACGAGAAAGTGCTGACCATCAACCACACACATGTTATAAGCACCAGATTAGGTTGTTAAAATATTACATGTGATTGAATCCAGGATCAAAGCATTTAATCTACCATGTTACACAAATATTCCCCAAGTGTCTAGTTATATAGTTTACTTGCTTTTTATCTTTCATGTCCTTAGTTGTTAACTGAAAAACAACCCCCCCCCCAAAATTTTACCATACTATCTATTCATAACAACACAGATAAATTGACAACCCGAACGTAGTTGTGTTTAATTGACTATTAGGCCTTAGGATCTCTGCGGACATACTCAGGGCTTGCCATTAACTACCCTATAGGTAGCGTAGTAGTGAGAGCTGGGTGCTGAATATAAATTTAAATTTGACTTTTTGATCTAATGTCTTCACTTGGGTTAATTAGCTACAATTAACAACCCTGAGTAGAGGCGGATCAAGTTTTGGTGCCATTTGTGGGGTTGCTAATCAGTTTAATTTTCAATTAGCACAACGCTTTAGTTGAGTAGTTAGTATCGTTTTTGTCCTCATTGTTTGTGTTGGTAATTTTTGTTGATTGAATATGTTTGTTATTTATCATGTTGCCTTTAATCTGTTTGCTATTTTTCCTTGAGTAGGTACTGTTAACCCCCATTTTATGGTACATACTCGTACCACAAACTTAGGATTTTTGCATCACCCGAGTGATAACACGATTATTCGGAAATGAAGGAAGCTGAAAGCTGTAGTGGAGGTTCAACCTAGGCAGGTTGTGTTGGTAGAACAGCCGCGAGAGATGTTGGAGGATAATAGGACATTGAGGGAGCTCATGGCCCTGAATTTGGATAGCTAACCATTGTGTATCACATTTACTCTATTATCGCCCAATGTGAATTGCGAATTGAAGACCGGTATGATACATTGTCTGCCCACATTCCACAGGATGGTATCTATACCACAATTCTTACAATCTGGAGTGAAGTGGTAATCTGGATTGGTGGTATGAGAATGAGCCGAAAAACCAACAATACGAGAAAAATATTTGTCCTTCACCATCTTATACCATGGCCCAAAACTAAGCCCACAAAGAAAGTTCAAGGTTGACACGTGAGGAAGTCATGAATTCAATAGAAAATTTGAACAACTTGGCCAAGGCTAGTGAGGAATCGGACACACGGATGTCCTCTTGTGTTGAGGCAATTGAGGGGTATGTGAGGAATATATTGGAAGCAGTGGCCCAAATGGAAGCTCATGATTCCAAAAATACACCATCCTAAGTTAAACTCAAAGATTCGGTGAGTGAGGTCACCATTAGAAATGATTTTGAGTTCGAAGGGGATGAGAAGTCAATTGTGGAAGACATCGAAGTGGAGGAAGAGGTGATAGTGCTACATTCATTATTCTTTACATCATCACCCCTACCCCCAACTAGTGAACCAACTCCACCATTTTCAGAAGTTTTTAAGGGGATAAGAGAGGAGCCAAAAGACTATCCCAAGCCTCCTAACCACCCTACTCCTTTGAAACTAACTCCACCTCCACAAAAATTTCCTCTTGAAAGTTTTGTACCCCCACCTCTCTACTTTTGGATGCTCATGGTGAAGAGGTCTAAGACTTAACCATATTTATAACATTAGGGTTATACCAACAACCTTAAACATACGGATCTATGTCATGCCGACAACGTAAAAAAATGGATTTTTTTTGTTTTTGTTGATTATTTTTTGTTGTTTTGTCTTGTTCTTTTTACAGTGTGTTTTTCTGTGATTTTGTAGCAAAGTGAAGTGCATTGTATTGGAGGAGATAAAGGAATGAGATCCATGAGAAAGGGAAGAAAGCTTGGAAAGTTTGTAAGGAAAGTTTTTCTAAGTGCTGGGAAACCATGTCTGTCTTGAGTCACAAAGGACATGTCATGAGTCGCGGCGAACAGGGGAGCAAAAATGAACTCCCAGCACCAGCTTGTTGCGTCATTGTGTTTTTTATTGTTATATTTTATATTGATGCTTGAATATTTATCGGTATATGTTAGATATTTTTATTGGATAATGTCATAGTGGTGGTTGCATGATGTATTGGTTGTTCTTTGAGAATACTATGGCTATTAACATTTGATGCTAAACCTAGTAATACAAATCCTTATGTACTTGTGAGTTTGATGTTGTTCTATGTGGTGTTAGTCTTGATCAAACGGCGCCAAGGAGACAACTTTTTGCTCGAGGGGTGAGTTCTTCTACGACACTTCGCTCCCTCCCCCCCCCGGCTCTGAAACCAATTTTGGGACCGATTCTATACAAATACATGGGATTGCGTCATATCACCGGTGACTATGCAGAGAAACGGAAGTCACTCTACCTCTTACAATGAGTTTTTATTGTTCTTGCCTTATGTTAGTATTGAGGGCAATGTAATGTATTAAGTGTGGGGAGGGGTTAGAGGACTCACAAGCATACAAGCTCGAATTGGAATGCTTTTTGCTAATTTTTATTGAAAAAACATGAGAAAAAGAAAGAAAAAATTGAAATTTTTGAAAAGAAAATAGAAAATGGAAAATTTAAAAACAAAATCCGCTAAGTTGAAAATCCGAGAGGGCAACTTAGGCAACATTGGGGGCCCGGATAGGTCAAAAACTTGGCGTAGGTTAAAATGAGAGGCTAAATGTGGGCGAGATGTGAGCCAAAAGAAATATGTTGTGTGGCTAGGATAAAAACCCAAAGGGGACTCCTAGGCAAAATGAGAGAAAGAGAGGAGATAAAACAAAAGGAAAATTTGTTACTTTTCTACTCATTTACTAGTGTTAGAGTCATAAGGTTGTGGCTGGCATATGGATGGATCGGATAGCCTAACATCATAGGACTTCTTGGGATTGGGTAACTTAGCGGGTTGAAAATGAAATATGGCTATGAAATTTTTTATTCTTGGTATGCTTCGTTTTTGGGTTGATATATTGGTATAGAGTGAAGTATGTGCTTGAACCCTCTATATGGTTTTGACTTCATTTTGTGCTGGTATGAAGTGAAGTATGTGCTTGAACCCTCTATATGGTTTTGACTTCATTTTGTGCTGGTATGAAGTGAAGTATGTGTTTGAACCTCTCATATGGTTTTAACTTCATTTTGTGCCATTGGACTTTGGGATTATTAATTCGGGACTTTGAAACATTTTTATGGGTAGTGAATTGATAAGTGGTAGGTTTGGTTAGATTTAGGAATTGAGGTTGTGTGTGTGAAAAAATCTCATTTGAGCTTTGATTTTGGGATTTATGATATTGAGAGTTTTCGTGAGGCTTTGTTTGGGGAATATTTGTTTAGGATGTGGACACATGAACTCCTTTGTGTGCTTGAATCTTTTCTTACTTGAGGGCGAGTAAGATTTAAGTGCCGGGAGGTTTGATGTGCCCATTTTATATGGTTATTTTGGGACTTTTAGGATTCATTTTTGTACACTATTGTGCTCTAGATGTGGCATTTTGCCTTGAAATTCTCTAAGGAGAGTTAAAAGCAACTTTTACGCTTTTACTACTTTTCTAGAGGATTTTGTGTGACAAGGAAATTTGTTTGAAGACTTTGACGACTCTGAAGAATACCTTTGAAGATTTGAAGACTTTCATGTGAGCTTTAGAAGACTTGAAGAATTGAAGATAAGTTTAGTGAAGAGGAGGACTTGAAACAAAAAGAAGAAAGAAATCAAGATGCTGAAACTAGAGTGTGGCAAGAACTCTTTTCTACTTTTTGTACTATAAATATCCAACCTTATCCTCTCTCTCTCTCTCTCTTGATCTCTTCTTCTTCTTCCCAAATTTGGGACATAAAACCCTAGTTTTTCTTCTCTCTTTTCTTAGTTTTTTCTAGGATTAATCATGCATTTTCATTATCTAGGTTAGTTTGTACTTGGGAGCAATTGATTGAAGCTTCTATATCTATGTAGAAAGAACCTTTATTTCACTCTTTCTTCAAGCATTTGTTATTTAGCATTCATGTATTTTAATGTGATGTTTTACTTCATTCATGCTATGGGGTGTTTGAGTATATGAAGTGTTTGTATGATTAAAGTGTTAGGGTGTTAGGAAAGTGGCCAATTTATTAGAACTTCTTGTGCATAATGTGTTGTGATTCTTGCTAGATAGTTATGTTAATGTGGTTTGTTCTCATATTTATCCTTAGATGCAATGGAAGGTTGAATCTTGAATGTGGTTTGTTCTAGGTTTATCCTAATGAATGCTATGTTTGGTTAAATGGCTATGTGTTTGGTTGAATGTTTCTTGTTAACTAATCTATGGTTCTTCGTGTATAATGACATTGATGTAATATCTTTATGGTCGATTGCCTAAATTGATTGTCAATGAGGTTTTCAAATGGTCGTCGAATTGCCTTTGTGAATTACTCTTAAGAAGAAATGAATGTTGATCTTCAATTGGGAAGTGATAGTATTCCCCACAGGTAATGGATGTGATAGAGTGAGTGAATAGTTCAATGATCTACATTACATTTGGAAGTGGATATTAATTACCCCCAATGCTTTGTCTTTTGTATTTTTTATCTATTTTTCTTAGTTGTTGCATGATTAGCATAGTTACTTAACTTTGCTAGTTATCTTGTCTATAAATTCATAACATAGGAAAACCAATCAACCACCCCCCCATTTACTTGTTTTATATGGCTATATATATATTTACTTCTATCCAAATATCAACCTTGTATTTTTAGACCCTTAGAAATATCCCTCTTCTTCATGGACGACCCCGACTTTCCATTATCTACTTAATTGTAGATAGGAAGCATTAGCGCTTATAAATTTAACTTGGAGAGATACGGCGATGACCTCCCACACTGCTAAGTGGTACCAGTTCTGGAATATGTACTCCAACACCGGTATACACTACCGGTGCTACAAATCTACATTTTAGCACCCCTACTTGCACCGGTATCTCAAGGGGTCAAAACACCGGGCCTATAATCGTTTGTACCGGTGCTAGTCAATAGGTGATCCATAAAAAAATAAGCACTGGTTTTACCAATGCTCCTTTTTTATTAAAAAAAACCATAAAAGTTAAAATATTTATTCAAACACAAAAAAATGCACTAAAATATTGAAAAAAAAGTGAATTGAATTCAATGAACACTTAACACTAATATTATACTAAAACATCTAAAACTAACTCTTATCAATCTACACTAATCTAAAATAAAACATAATTGCATGTGAACTCTAGCACCACCAACTCATTAGTGAAATCCTCATAAGTTACTCGAGACCTCTGGTGGCAAGACTCACTAAAGGTTTACATTATTCTACACAACATTGTGGCTAGAAAGAAGTGCATCTGTTGCAAAGTCAAAATATTGAGAGAGCAAACATTTGCACCTTCCGTAAAATAATGACAAATTAAAATCAAATGAGAAATTAAAAAAACAGTTCAAACATATAAATCCAATTGTTCACAAAATAAGTGAGAACATGATATTCGTCGATTCTAGATGCTTATTGACTCGCCTCCACCCGGGGTCGTAAATTGTAGCTAATTAACTAGAGAAGAGTCTGATAGGTCAAAGATAAAATTTGTAATTCTGGACCGTACTCACTGCTACACTACCTAAAGGGTAGTTAGCGGAAAGCCATGGGTTTGTCCACGGAGATGTTGGGGCTTAAGTATCAACTAAAAACACAATCTCATACGGGTTGTCAATTCGTACGAGTGAAAGGAATAGCTAGTAAATGAAAAGAAATAGGGGGTTTTGGTTTTTCATTTTAACAACTACGATGAATAAAAGTAAAAAGCACAATTAATCTATAAAACTAAGCACTTGGGGAGTAATTGTGCAACATGGTTAATCTAATATTTCGATCCTCGATTCATTCACATGCAAGATTTACTAGACATGCTAATAGAGTTTTCATAACACGTGGTGTGGCTGATGGCATACACTTCCCTATACCTGTCACGTCAAATGCACTTGCAACCCTCCATCGACATCGCCATCGTAATTATGGGAGTACAACAAGGTCTGAACATTGTTGTAGGTCAGTTTTCCCCATGTGATTACATCCCGGGCTTCCACCATGAATGCAATACTTCCCCCTGGTCCTATCAATTAGGCCAAGGGGTCATTGGCACCTTATCTATGATACTAGGGTTTCTTACAACCCTAGCTTGCTAACTTTTCACTATCTCTACCCACAACCTTTCGTAAAACTTTACGTCATTAGCTAGGACTAGTGCGATGGCAAATAAGTCAAAGAAAGGCACAGGTCTCTCGTGAACACACCCACGCAGACTCAATGTACTTCTTTAGCCATTCTTACATCCAGGTTTCTCTTCCCAATGGGGAATCAATACGCCATACATGAATATAGCCCAAATTTTGTACTAATGTGTTGTACTATTCATGCATTTCAAACATTCAAGAACAATCACAATAATATCATGAACACAAAATTAGGATGAATCCAAGGAATCTCAAAAAAAATATAAATCAAACAATGCGCTACAATTTATCCCAAGCTATGGAAACTACTCCATAGATATGGAATTTATATATGGATTTGAATTCCACATCTAGGATCAAAACAAAAATAAAAGGAAAGAAAAAAATGGAGAGAGTGTTTCTCTCTCTAAATTGTCTCTACTAGATAAACTAAAAATGATCTAACCTATACTAGAAAAGAAAACAAAAGGAAAAGAGGAGAAGACTCTAGAAAGAGATCTCCTCTTCCTTCTATCTAACTAGAGACAGAAAGAAATCTACATTATGCCTACTTAGGGTTTCTTAGAAGACTAAGGCTCTCATATATAGTAGTAGATGATTGGGCCTAAAGTTAGGCCTAAAATTAGGTCAAGACCCTAGTCACATTTCCCTCTTGTGGCTAAATCTTTCTTGAATAAACTGCTCAAATACATGAACCTTCTTGAGCTGAGATTTATTGTATTGGATAGAGCTCGAAAAGATTAAGATTTTGATATAGAGTAGAGGAAATCGTATGAAAATTGAGATATTTATGGCCAAAATAGTGAGAGACCATAGTTCAGCTGCCCCTGGTGTGGGTCGTCGCAGATGACGCGGTCCATGCCGTGTCATTATCCTTGGCATGGGGCACTGCATCTGGCATGGGCTGTGGATCCATGCTACTACAGCATGCTGGATCAGGCACGGTCTATGCCAACAACTTTGGCACGGACCGTGGCCTTTGACGCGGGTCGTCGGCTGGAAGGCGTGTCTTGGACTTCTGATCATGCGGGACGTGGCCCTTGGCACAGACCGTAGTCTAGAAGGCTGATTCCCTCAGAACTTAGCACGAGCCATGTCATTCTCCACATCCCACCAAATGGCCTCGATATCTTGAACTTGGAACGGTAAGGGTCATCGTAAATTGGACGATCTGCGCCCATATATGGCCGAATTTGGTTAGGATTTGACCTAGTGTGCACACAGCCTGTGCCATCTGGTGCGGTCTGCGCCATAGCCTCGTGCCATATCATTTGGCATAAATCATTACCTCATGCAAAACACTGTTGGCGCAGGTTTTTGGTGCCAACCATGAACGGCCAGCGCCGACCCGTGGTACCTTGGCCACCTGAACCTCTTTCCTTCACTACGAGTGAACCGTTAGTCCAATTTGAGAGTTTTAGTAGTCGATTTTACAACACTTGATAAGAAAAATCCAATGTAATTAGCATTGAAGGATAATTCTTCTTTTATCATTCTCATACTTTGGACAACTCATCGGACCATGATTCATCAATTCTCCCTTGGCCATTTTTTAACTATAATGCCGCCTATTTTTGTCTCTATCCTTCCACTACCACAATTTTATGTTTGTGGCCTTCATCTACTACCATTCTAGAGGTGAATGGCCTTTGATCTCTTCTATGGTCCTTGCAAATGGCCTTTTATATCTTCTACTGGTCTTACGAATGCCATTCGCATAGAATGTAACCAAAAAGTACCTGCGGCGACCCACTAAAGATGATCACAAGGAAGATCTAGGAGCCCGTGGATACAAGATGTTCATTAGTACTAATTAAGTCTACAAAATGCGGGATTTACACAAGCAAACCAAACATGGCTATTTAAACCCCTTGTCGTGTAAACTCAACTAATACTAGCAATCCACCAACTAAAACAAGCTAAAAACTATGTTGAATACAAAGATTAACACACGAAAAATGAAACACATCAGACTCCCCACACTTAACCCTTTACTCGTCCTCGAGTAAATAAAAACAAGAAAAATAATTAAGCGAAATGTAGCGTGAAAGCATAAGTTAACTGAAGCATCCAACTTATTCCTAGATTACTATGTTACCCCCAAAAGGAGAAAGAATATCACAACTCTCACACTCCCCAAGGAACATAAGCAATCTAACCACCCAAAAGTAAAATGTGGAAAAAATGTAGGCCAAAAGGATAAGTGTTAAACTAGCTTACTTTTCCCAAAATTATCCCAAAGAAATCAAAGAGTCTTCTCCCAAAAACAATTCACCAAGGAAATCAAAAAAACGTCGAATTGGTTGTAATATAAGGATAATTCATGATTCTCAACCTAGTTACAACCAAGGAATCAAGTGTATCGTCAACCTAGTTTTTTGTTTTCTCTCAATTTCTCTCATTTTCCTAGGAGCTCTTTCTAGTTTTCATCCTAGCTTTAACACACAAAAGGTAATCCCTTCTCACCTTTTCCCTCATGGCCTCTCATTTTTTTTCCTAGGCTCGTAAGCCTAGATGAGACTAGGCTCTCACTTTTACCTAGGACTTTCGGCCTAACTGGGCTTTTCCTAATGTTACCCAAGTCGCCTTTTCGGGTTTTCAACTTGTCTGGGTTTATTTTAAAATCATTTTTTTTCAAAATAATCTTAAAAGAGCTATTAGTTACATAGAAACAACTAAAAATCATAGGTGCTATCTAATCCCCTTCCCCATACTTAAAGTTTGCATTATCCTCAATGCATATACAAAATCAAAGAACATATGTCAAGGGAAGAAAATAGGAAAGCACTTAGAATGAAAAATGGACACTAAAAACTACCCTTGAAGGCACAATCATGGATGTAATGAACAAACTACCATCACCCCCAATATACTACCCCTAACCTCTAAACAAGAAAACTCAATCTAACCATTATCATGCACCACAAATCGAATAAAGAATTGAATCACAATGGAGAGTTACATCTTAGGTCTCGATTTGTGTGTTTCAAGGGTTTTGAGGGTAAGTGGGTTTGGGTGGTACTTTGGTGGTGGTCGGGAGGAAATTGTGATTGGAGTGTAGGAAAGTATGTGAGATTCATGGGTGGTGCACGTCTACACGCCCCATGAATTTGGGGTTTGGTATCCTCCTTGTCCACCATTTTAAGCTTCACGAACCATGTACGTCTACATGGTCCATGAGTTGTAATCCCCATTTGCTCACCTTCCTCTAAGAACCATATGCTTCCTACAAAACAAACATGCACACAAGGTGTAATAGTGTCTCAAAAACAAAAAGAAGTTACAAATAGAAAAACACACCAAAAATGCTAAACTAATCTATTTTTTCAAAGCTTGGGTTGCCTCCCGAGAAGCTTCGTATATTTAAGGTCATCTGCATGACCCTAATGTTATCCATAAGGTGCGGGTTTGTACCCCATCACCTTGGAAAACCAAACATTGAGAGGTGGGGGTAAGAATCTTCCAAGAGGAAGATATAATAGATGAAGAGTCGGCCTTAGAGGGAATAGGTGGTTTGGAAGTTTAAAATATTCAATTGGCTTCCCTATGGTTTCCTCTAAGGTTTCCAAAAATGTGGGGGTGGGTTTTATAGGTGGAGTTAGGGGTGAAAATAGGTAATATGGAAAATTAAGTATAATCACCCCTTCCTTGACTTCTTCGCTTTCAACAAACCTTTCCCCATCCCCTTTAGATTCCTCTATCAAAATTTCACATTCAACTAGGGATGGTTCATTTTTGGAATATTGGATTTCAAGTTGGCTCGCCCTTTCAAGTTGTCTCACCCTTTCAATGCTTGAGAATACTTGAGTTCCAAAATCGCTAATCTCACTAAGCATTTGTGACTGGAGTAAGTCACAACTTTTGGTCACATTTGCTATATCTTACAAAATTTCTACATAGTTCAATTTGGGAACCAATCCTAGGGATCAGTTTTGAGGCATTGGGTAAGTTGGTGAAATCCAACTATCTATCTCAAAGTGTTGGTTTTCCGATGCATTTCCATACCACAAATTTTGAGAGTCATGGTATGGGTAATAGTCGTGATCACATCGACCTTGGGAACTAACAACTCCTACTTCTCCCTCATTTTGCTCATCCAAGAGAAAGATTCCGTAGGGTAGTGTCAAAGACATATACTACAAAATCTCACTCGTTGAGCTGCTCTTCTCCATTACTCACTCAATCTTGGGCAACACTCTGTAAGATGATCACACACCCTACAAAGTGTCATATGTTACGTAGTTTTCCACATTTTTTGTATTTCAATTAAACACAAACAAAGTAAACACACAAACTTCATAATTTTAGTGCAAGGATCCTCGATTTTCACCAAGATCTCAAGAAATACCTACTCCAAAAAACAACAAACAAAACAAAAGCAAATACTAACTACTCTACTGACACGTTATGCTAATTGACACTTAAGCGGAATAGCATCCCCAGTAGCGGCCCCAAAATTTGACATACCTCCACCCGAGGTTATTAATTGTAGCTAATTAACCCGAGTGGAGGATGAGAGTTCAAAGCTAAAATTTATAGTTCTGGACATGTTCTCACGGCTACGCTAAATAAAGGGTAGTTAGCGGTAAGCCTTAGGTTTGTCCACATAGATGCTAGGGCACAAGTATCAACTAAAAACACAACCTCATACGTTTCGTCAATTCGTACGATGCATAAAAGTAAAAATCACAATTAATTTAAAAAACTAAGCACTTGGGGAGTCATTGCACAACATGGTTAATCAAATTTTTTGATCCCCGATTCATTCACATGAAATATTTACTAGACAACATAATACAGTGTTCATAACATGTGGTGTGGTCGATGACATACACTTCCCCGTACCTGTCATATCAGGTGCGCTTGCAACACTCCATCAACATCGCCATCATAATTAGGGGAGTACAAAAAGGTCCGGCCATTGTTGTATGTCTGTTTCTCCACCGTGCAATTTTATCTCGGGCTTTCACCACGAATGCAATACTTTCCCCTGGTCCTATCAATTTGTACAAGGGGTCGTTGACACCTTATCTATGATACTGGGGTTTCTTACCTAGCTTGCTACTTTTTTACTATCTCTACCTGCAACCTATTGGAAAACTTTACATAATCAGCTAAGACTGGTGCGATGGCAAATAATTCAGAGCAATACTAGGGTCTCCCGTGCACACACCCACGCAGATGCAACGTACTCCCTTACCCATTCTAACATCCAGGTTTCTCTTCCCAATGGGGCAACAATACTTGCATCATACATGAATGTAGCCCAATGTGTGTGCTAATGTGGTGTACTATTCATGCATTTCAAACATTTAAGAACAATTACAATAATATCATGAACACAAAATTAGGATGAATCTAAGGAATCTCACAAAAAATATAAATCAAATCATGCGCTACAATTTATCCCCAAACTATGGAAACTACTCCATAGATATGGAATTCAAATATGGATTTGAATTCCACATTTAGGATCAAAACAAAAATAAAAGGAAAGAAAAAAAATGGAGAGAGTGTTTCTCTCTCTAAGTTTTCTCTACAAGATAAACTAAAAATGATCTAACCTCTACTAGAAAAGAAAACAAAAGGAAAAGAGGAGAAGACTCTAGAGAGAGCTCTCTTCTTCCTTCTATCTAACTAGAGAGAGAAATAAATCTACATTATGCCTACTTAGGGTTTCTTAGAAGACTAAAGCTCTCATATATAGTAGTAGATGATTGGGTCTAAAGATAGACCAAAAATAGGCCAAAACTAGGTCAAAACCCTAGTGACCTTTCCCTCTTGTGGCTGAATCTTTCTCAAATAAACTGCTCAAATCTGTAAGCCGTCTAAATCTTAGATTTAGTGCGTTGGATAGAGCTTGAAAATATTAATATTTTGATGTATAGTAGAGGGAAATCGGATGACAATTGAGAGAGTTATGGCCAAAATAGTGAGAGACAATAGTTCAGGCCATGCCATGTCCTTATCCTTGGTGTGAGGTGCTGCATCTGGCATAGGTCATGGATCCATGCTGCTACGGCCTACCAGATCAGGCAAAGTCTGCACCAACACCTTTGGCATGGACCGTGGTCTTTGAGGCGGGCTGTCGTTTGGAAGGTGTGTCTTAGACTTCTGATCGTGTCGGACACGGCCCTTGGCACAGACCGTGGTCTGGAAGGGTGATTCGCTCATAAACTTGGCATAGGCCATGCCATTATTGACACTTCACCAGCTGGTCTCGACGTCTTGAACTTGAAACAGTGTGGGCCATCTTAAATGGGACGGTCAGCGCCCATACTTAGCCGGATTTGGATAGGATTGGAACTGGTACGCTCACGGCCAGTGGCATCTGGCGCGATCCATCCCATAGCCTCGTGCCAAATCATTTGGATCAAATCATTGCCTCATGCTGAACACCATTGGTGTGGACCGACTCCTCTGGAATGGGCCGTTGGTGCCAACCATGAACAGCTCGCACCGACATGTGGTACCTTAGCTGGCTGAACTTGTTTCCTTTGCTACAGGTGAACCGTTAGTCCAATTTGAGAGTTTTAGTAGTCGATTTTATAGCTCTTGAGAAGATGAATCCAATGGAATCTTTCAAGAAGGCTAGTTATTCTCGGATCGCTCTCATACAAAGGCATAACTCATCGAACCACGATTCACTGTTTCTCCCTTGGCTGTTTTAAACTCCAATGCCGCCTATCTTTGGCTCCATCCTTATACTACCACGTTATGATGTTCATGGCCTTCATCTACTACCATTCTAGAGGTGAATAGCCTTCAATCTCTTATACCGTCCTTGCGAACAGCCTTCAATATCTTCTACCAACCAGATGAACGGCTTTCGCATAGAATATAACCAAAAGGTACCCACGGGCGACCCACTAAAGATGATCACAAGGAAGATCTAGGAGTCCGTAGTTACAAGATGTCCATTAGTACTAATTAAGTCTATAAAAGTGGTATTTAGACAAGAAAACCAAATTTGGTTGTCTAAACCCATTGTCATGTAAACTCAACTAATAATAGCAATCCACCAACTAAAACAAGCTAAAAACGGTTAATGCAGACAAAATGAAGCAAATTCCTTAGCAACACTACATCAAACAAAGCCACAACAAACATCACAAGGGTAACAAACAAAACACTACTACTCATGTGAAACCCTTAATTTATAAACCCTTAGCTACACTACATCAGATCAAACTGCAACCGGTACCGATGCACATGGAATTCGTCAATTCTAGATAGTAAGCAACAACACTGCATTGAATAAAACCGCTCTAACAAAATTCAACACACTAATCCACCAAATAATTTGTAAAGTGAACTTATAATTTAGCAGCTATTAATCCAAAATTAGAGTCTACCTAGTTTCATCTTTATTTACCCGCCTGGAAAAACTGTAATCTGGTCCCCGTCATCACTATCACTACTCAAGTTGCCTCTACTTCACACCCCCCCTCCCACACCCTTCACCTCTGCCATCGTTACTGCTCCCTTTATCGCTCCACCTACATACACATGCGGACCATGTGCATCAAGCACTGAAGAGTATACTCCACCATCCAGAGCCACAGCAGCATTGACGACTTCTTCTCCCATCTCACCACCAGCCTCGTGCATACGCATGGGCGACTTGCGTATCAACCGCTGGGAGATCGCATAATGGAGAAATTGTGTCACACCGGAGAGGCTTGACGTACTGTGCAGGTACGGGCGGTTGGGGAAGATCGGGGCGGGCAGCACAGATACCGCAGGTACGAGCGGGTGCAGAGAAAAGGTGTGAGGTTAATTCCAATGCTATCTAAGTCATCGTTGCTAGCTTCCATTAAAGGCGATGAGGGTGGAAATAGATTTACGGTTTCATATTTTACATATATACCAATAGTTTTAATGGTTAAGATTCAATCACCAAAAGAAATTAATGGTTTGGATTAAACCAAGTAAAGAGCACCAGTACTGGTGCTCAAAAGGCTTATACCGGTGCACATGTATTTTAAAAGCAACTGCTTAGGTATGCTTTAAATGGTTTTTTTAACCAAAAAATGAAACTCGAGAGCAAACAATGATTTTTTTACTAAATATGGAGCACTGGTGCATAGGCACCGATGCCCAAATGGCTCATACCGGTGCCTATGTATATGGAAAGTAGCTGCCAGGCAGCTACTTTAAATGGGGTACATTTATTATTTTTTGGACCCGAGAGCGAATCAGGGAAAAATTTTCTAAGTATTGAGCACCGACATACAAATCGGTGCCTTAGTAAGTGATACTGGTGCTAAGTCCAATGTTTCAAAATTTTAAACAGTCTCTCCAGAATTTTGAATGAAATCAAAATTAATATTTATAAGCACTAAATGCTTCATGTCTACAACTAAGTAGATTATGGCAAGTCGTGGTCGTCCACAAGAAGAGAGACCTTCCTAAGGGTTTAAACATATAAGGTGGTTATTATACTATATATATAATTTGGAGGGGAGGGGGGTGGTTGGTTTTCCTAAATTATGAATTGGAAGACAAACAACTAGCAAAACAAGTTAACAATTCTAATAATGCAACAAACAACCAAAAAGATGGTAAAATAAACAATGACAAATCCTTGGGGCAATTGACCTTTACATCAAACCACTTATAGATCCTACATTCATTCACTCATTCATTAACATTTAATGCATGTGGGGAATGCTATCACTTCCATATTGAAGATTAACATTCATTTCTTCTTAAGAGTAATTTTCAAACGCAAACAATGATATTTTTCAAACCTCATTGACAATCACTTTAGACAAACAATGCCTAAAGGTATTTCATCAATGGCATTTCACACGAAGAACCATAGATTTGATAGCAATAAGCATTCTACCAAATACATAACCATTTATCCAAACAAAGCATTCATTAGGCTAAACTTAGAACAACCCACATTCAAGATTCAACCTTTCATTGCTTCTATAGGACAAATATGATAACATTCCACATTAACATACTCATCTAGAAAAATTCACTTCACATTATACACAAGAAGTTCTAAGTTCGTGTTCTTGGATTTTTATGTCAAATGAGCTAAGAAATTGTACACTTTCCTAAAACCCTAAATCTTCAATCATCCAAACATTTCATATTCTCAAACAATCCATGATATAAATGAAGTAAAACATAACATTATTGGCACAATAAATGCTTCCCAATAAATGTTAACAAATGAGCCAAATAGAGAATCTCACTATATGGTTTTGGAAGCTTCAATCAATTGCTCCCAAGTGATTAACTTAGCTATTAGAATACATACTAATTACCAACATCAAATCAGACATAATCAAAGATAAAATAAAGATGAAAATGGTGAAAAACTAGAGTTTCTACTATTTGGAATCAGGGAAGAAGAAAGAATGAGAGAGAGGATAAAGTTTGATATTTATAGTGAAAAAAAAGTAAGAAAGAGTTCTGGCCATACGTTCGTCGCGACTCATGACATGATCTTTGCGAGTCGCGACCGAGCGAAAATCTATCATTTTGATTTCTTTCTTCTTTTTGTCTCAAATCCTCCTCTTCACTTCAATTTTCTTCAATTCTTCAAGTCTTCAAAAGCTCAATTGCAAGTCTTCAAATCTTCAAAACTAGTTTTCAAAGTCTTCAAAAGATGGTCTTCAATAGCCTCCGGTCTTCGAGTCTCGATGTTGTTTCTTTGTTACACAAAAACCACTTAAAAAGGGTAAAAGAGTATAAAAGTCGCTCTTACCTCTACTAATAGAATTTCAAGGTGAAACACAAGCTCTAGAAAAGAGCGTAAAAGTGATCCCAAAAAGTCCCAAAATATGCACATAAAATGGATACATCACCCACCACAGCATAGCATCGGTATGAATGAAAAACAATGCTATTCTAGTATTATTTAATCTCTAAGTTAACCTTTTAATTTCTTACTATTAGGTCCATAGAAGAAATTTGGAGGCAGTGAATCAAAAATTTGAAGACACCACAACGCAATTAAATAAGAGACGATTGTGTGTTCAAAATTTGGGCTACAATGGGTGAACGGAAGTACTTTTAACATATTTATAGAAAATTACGCTATGACCCAAATATTTGTTACGACATTATCCTTCTCTCCAAAATACACAATTTTTGTTATTCTTGCATAAATATATAAATAGAAAATAAAAATTTTTTTGTTGAAATGTTGGAAAGTGCTAGTACATGTTCCAGAGTAACTTATAATTGATTACTTAGAAGTAAGAAACAAAAATCGGAAAGGATTACGGATATGTTCTTGTGCCCAATTGTTGATAAATATTCCGCTACGAACTTAGACAATAAAATAGGGGTGTATAGGGTAGCGTCACGTTCGAGCGGATTTCAATTTGGAGTTACAAGTAAAGTTTTTACTTTTTACACTCCAAGAAAGTTGGAGTTGTCGAATCACAAAATTGGTGACAACTAAATGCAATTAAATAATATAAGATTGCGACTTTGCGATTTGGGTATGTATGGGTGAATGGAAGGGACTCAGAAGTCAATGGTACACAGTCTTGGAAAATTACACTTTGGCCTAAATTTATGTTACCCCGTTATCAATTACTCCAAAATACACAATTTTTTGTATTCTTGCCTAAAGATATGAAGATTAATCAAATGATATTTTTGTTGAAATGTTGGAAAGCCCGCCCTAGTACATGTTCTAGAGTAACTTAGAGTTGGTTACCTAGAAGTAAGAAAGGGAAATCGGAAAGGATCACATATATGTTATTTTGCCCAATTGTTGATAAATATTCCATTACGGACTTGGAAAATATAGTGGGGGTGTATATGGTAGCATCAATTTCGAGCGGATTTCAATTTGGAGCTATGAGAAAAGTTTTTACTTTTTGCACTTAGGTCCCTTCAAGAAAGTTTGAGTTATCGAATCACGAAATTGGAGAAACCAAAATGAAATTCAATAATATACGATTGTGACATTATGATTTGGGCATGTATAGGTGAACGAAAGGGCCTCGAAAGTCAACGCTGATTATTTCTACACAGTCTTAAAAAATTACACTGTGGCCCAAAATTGTGTTACCCTATTATCCATTGCTCCAAAATACGTAATTTTTATTATTTTTTCCTCTATATAGAAATATTAAATAAATGAAGTTTTTGGTGAAATTTTGGAAAGCGCTATTACATGTTCTAGAATTACATACCACAAACCCAGTTTTTTATTTTAAAAAATCCCTATTCCAGCTTGTAAATGTTGGAAAATTTTCCATTTATCGAGCATCGGTACAATTATCGGTGCTATTTGTCAACATACCATTGTCTATACAATTATAAGGCAACTGTTTTGGGCTACTTTAAAGCATTTTTAAAAAAAATTGAATTGAATGCACTCGTAGCAGCGATATGTTATAAAGTGGTCATATGACCCTATGTTTTGAGGGTTTATGCTAATATGACCCTGTGAAGTTGGAAAGAGCTAATATAGCCCTGTGTTTTGCCGAAATGTGCTAATATAACCCCATCAACCTAAGTTTGGCCGGAAATACATGAAATGACTATTATACCCCTATTTTTTAAAAATAAAAATATTAAAAGATAATTATGCCCTCATTGTCTCTTTCTTCTTCCTCTTTTCTTCTGCTCTTTTCTTATTCTCTTTTTTCTTCCTCTTTTCTTCTGCTCTTTTCTTCTTCTCTTTCCTTCTTCTCTTTCTTCTTCCTCTTTTCTTCTGCTCATTTCTTCGTCTCTTTCTTCTTCTCTTTCTTCTTCCTCTTTTCTTCTTCTCTTTCTTCTTCTCTTTCCTTCTTCTCTTTCTTCTTTTTTTTTCTGCTCATTTCTTCGTCTCTTTCTTCTTCTCTTTTTTCTTCCTCTTTTCTTCTTCTCTTTCTTCTTCCTCCTATCTTCTTCCTCCACCGGCCTCCGACCAAAAATCCGCCATTAGCTTGGGTCGGACTCGTCCGGATCTTCTCAGATCTTCTTCTTCTCGAGCTTCTCCGAAGAGGTATTGGGCGGCGTCGAGCTTCAGCTGGGTGGCGTCGGGAGGGGTAAAGCTTCAGCGTGATTCTATCGGGGTGGAGTCGGTCAGCATCGGCATTTTGGAGCTGAGCTAGGGCTTATTCGAGTCGACGCCGGCAGCAGAAGGGTCGGGCAGGGCTTCAACGGTGTTTTAGAGTTGGGGGAAGATAGAGATGGTGAGATTGTGGAGCGGATGGGCTTGATTTTTGGGGAGAATTGGCAATGGTTGCGGGGGTTGAAAGGTGGTGGTGGGGGGTAGAAAATAAAGGGGTTGACTGGGCAATGGTGGGGTTGGGCAGTGATGGTGGTCGCTGGTGGTGGAAGGTGGAAGGTGGTGGCGGGGTATTTTAGTGGTGGTGGGGGTGGAAGGTGGTGGCGGGGGTGGAATGTGGTGGAGGAGCGGAGTTGAGGTGGAGGAGCGGAGTTGAGGTGGAGGAGCGGAGTTGAGGTGGAGGAGTGGAGTTGAGGTGGAGGAGCGAAGTTAAGGTGGAGGAGGTGGAGGAGCTGAGCGTTCTAGCGATGTTGGCAACGTTGGGGCCTCCGAGAACTTGAGTTTCCAGTGCAAGCGAGAACGAAGGGTAATTGAAATCGTTGATGTTGTTCATAGCGAGGTGGTGCAGGGAGCTGGCGCAGGGGAGAATGAAGGAACAATGGCAAGTCAAGGCGGAAATGCTTATGTCTGATGTAGTAATGCTTAGTTGTGTTTCCAGATTGAGGTTGTTTAGTTGCATTTGAATGTCTGATGCAGTAATGCTTATGAATCTGGATTCATCCAGTTTGATGTGTTGTATATGAGTCAATGTGCTGGATTTTAACATTTTTTTTCTTCAGAAATCGGAATTCTAATCAGTAGAGTTAGGAGTGGGTTAATTTCAAACCAGTGGAGGAGGATTGGAGTGGGTTCGCCGAAGGAATTTTGCCAGATTCCGGTGAACTCCAGTGGCGGAGGTGGTGGAGGTGGTGGTGCAGTAGAGGTGGTGGCGGAACAGCCATGGCTGTGGTCATGGAGATGATGAAGAAGAAGAATGTAGGGGTATTTTAGTCATTATATTATTTTTAGACTAGGGATATTTTAGTCATTTTAGGTTTGGTCAATGCCGGAAATTACTAAGTCAATGCCGGAATAGTGCCACAGGGTTATATCGGCACTTTTGATGCAAAACATAGGGTTACAATAGCACTTTTCAACTTTACAGGGTCATATTAGCACAAACCTCCAAAACATAGGGTCATATCAGTATTTTTCCCTATGTTATAACCTATACCAGTGCTAGCTATTTTCCCACCACAAATTTATCCACTAAAATTACTATTCCAGTCATAGGCACCGATATTAGCATCGGTACATGTTATTCTACCAAAATCGGTGCTAAAAATATTTAATTCAGACTTTTTTTAATGACACCAATATCTAGCACCGGTATTCAGTGAACCGGTGCTGGATTTATTCATAGGCAACGGTATTTTGGTTTATTTCCTATATTACTGATGCCTATAAAATTCCTTGTACCGGTATTTCTTTCTCAGTACTGATATACCGATATATGTGTACTTGTTATCCAATAACAAATGCACATTGAGCCAACTAGGGGCTTATGTCTTGCAAAATTCAAAAGGGAGGACAATGCCAAATAGATTTGGAGTGAATCCTTGAAATTTCTAAACTAAAAATCTCAACACACTATCCCAGGGTAATAGTCAACCAGTTGAGAAGTCTTTGACTTTAACACCAACTCTTGCATTTGATCAACAAAGAGCCAAATTATTGGAAGCCAACCAACACTTCATGAAGGCATTTATTGCTATTCATTTTGATAAATGTATATGGACCTTAGGGTGTCTTAAAAAAACACTCTTCATTTCATTAGTATTAGTAGTGACACACTTTTTTTAAGGTTATTTTTTTATATTGATACACTTTTATTTTTGATAAAATTCCTTCAATTTCATCCATTCATTCTATTTTTTACTTTCTACCTTCAATTTTCACCCATTCTACTTTTTACTTCCTATATTCAATTTCATCGCCTAAACTTATGGTGCTACTGTTAGTAAAACTGAGCGATGAATTAAATTGGTTCCTCTCTCTCCTCAAGTATGTGCGATTACACTGCTACTGTGAGAAAATGAATCTGCCTTTCTTAGCTGAAGGATTCCCAAGTGTTGCTGCAATGGATAGATCGGGAGAGCGATTCAAAAGGAGAAGAAGGATTTGGGAAAGAAAATTCAGGACAATCAGAGGTTGACAAAGGTTGCAGAGGAATTGGGATTGAAGGAGCAGGAGGATGAAGTATCTACAATGACGATTGAAGTTGTGGAGGGGAAGGGACCGCAGACAAATCAGTCGCCAAAGTTGATGACTACTCCAACAATCCGGGAGGAGATCTGCAAGGGTGAATCAGTGGGAAAAGTTTTGGGAATTGACAAATCCGATTCAGTTAAGTCTGAATTGAAAAGCAGACTGAGCTGGGTAGAAAAGGTGGATGAAGATAATAAAACATGGAGTTCCCTCTTTGAAGATGCTAAGGTTGAGGTAAAATACTTTGCTCCTTCTGAGATTAATGGCATTAAAATGGCTAGAATTCCCTTGGAAGAAGTACATGATAGTGTTAGGGCTTGGGAAACCACATTGATTTGTAGATTCATGGGGAGTTTTCCACCCTTTAAAGTTGCAGAATGATTCTTCCTTAGAATTTGGGGGAACAAGGTACAAAGGATATGGAGAGTTAAAAACGGCATGTACATGATCAAATTTAAAAGTCTAGAACAAAAAGAGGAGATCCTATAGAAGGGAATGTTAATGTTTGATGTAAAACCTGTGTTAGTTGCTGAATGGTCCCAGGACTTTGATATGAAAAATCCAAGAACTGTCCCAGTTTGGGTAAGTTTGCCTAACCTCCCAATACTGTATTGGAAGCCTAGCATGTTATGTAGACTGTTGTCAGTTTTAGGAGTTCCTCTGAGAATGGATAAGGCCACAAATGACATGGACAAACTCAGTTTTGCTAGGGTTCAGGTAGAAAAGGAGATAGGGAAAATAACCCCTATGTATTTGTCTTACATTGATGAAAAAGAGGTGATCGACAAGCAGGGTACTGAGTATGAGGGGTTGCCTGTCTGCTGTGGAAAATGCATTTTATTGGGTCATAGTGAAGAGAATTTCCAGAAGGGGGTAGAGAAAGAGAAACAGTTTACTGAAAACAAAATTCATAGAGTTTTCATTCCAAAACCTTATTCAAATTGGCAAAAATTTGAAGGCAAAGATAAAGAGGTTCTCAGGGAAAAAATGCCCAGATGGCAGAAAGCTCACAAATCAGTTTGAACAAAGGGAAGGAAAAGCTGATAGCAGGGGGGAAATTGCAGAAGAAGAATGGATCAGTTGGAGGATTTATGAAGAGCAGTACAACAGAAGGTGAACACAATGGAAGCTATGGTCTGTTACCTGAACCACCTGATACAGTCAAATAAATAAAGATCAATCTTTATATGGAATGTGAGGGGTGTAAATAACAAAAAAACAAAAAATGTAGGCAGTTTGCATATAAGCAACTAGTAGGCTTTTTCAGTTTTCTAAAAACCAAAATTCATAAAGAAAAAGAAAGGGAGTGTTGGGATTGCTTTGGGCAGGAATGTAGCTTTGTCTCAAACAGTGATTTGATAAAAGGGGGTATAATTTGGGTAGGGTGGAAGAATGATATCTTTACATTGGAGAAGATTGTCAAGCATGAGCAGTGTATTGGTCTATTGATTCAAAATAAAAGCACTAAACTGGAAAAATACATTACAGTGGCATATGGTTCTAATAATATGGCAGAGGCTGAAATTGTGGGAGTTTTTTAGTTGTAATGAGCATGTGAATGAGCCCTAAATAGTTATATAAGATTTCAGTTCTCCATTATCTATGACAGATACGGTTGGAGGGAATGGAGTAACTATGACAGATATAGAAGATTTTCAGGAGATTGTGACAAAACTTGAGTTGTTAGACTTAAAAACTCTTGGTCCTAACTATACTTAGGATAATAGAAGAAAGGCTGGAGAAAGGGTGATGAGCAAAATACATAGGGCCCTTGTGAATCAAGAATGGGCAGTAAACTTCAAAGCCTCTTACTGAACTGTCTTAATTGATAAACTCTCCGATCACATCCCCCTGAAAGTGAAAGTAATGAAAGGAGCTAAGGCACAGAGAAAACCATTCAGGTTCTTTAATATGTGGCTTAAGTGAGCCCAATTTGGTCATATTCTGCAGGTTGTGTGGAAGATGAAAAAGATTGGGAACCTTAAAGATTTCTATGAAAGTTTAATGAGACTGAAGAAGCCCCTGTCAGATTTGAACAGAAAGGAATTTTCAGAAGTGGAAATGAGAGCAAAAAAGGCTAGGCAAGAATGGACCGAGATGTGTAAAGAACTACATGAAGACCCTACCTCAGTGATAAAGCAGGAGATTAAGAGGGAGAAAAGGGTGGCAGCATTTAACCTGGAGGAGGAAGAATATAGATTCCTGAAACAGATTGCCAAGATAAAATGGAGAAAGGATGGTGACAGACCTACAAAACATTTCTACGCAAAGATGAAAGAGAGGCTGTATAGAAATCAAGTAGTTGAGCTGAAAAAGGAAATATGATCTTAGAGGGATATGAAATGGAACAGTATCTAACTGAATACTTCAGAGCATAGCTGGGAGGGTATAAAGTAGGAACTGTTTAACTGGATACTAGAGTAGTACAGTTTGGTACAGTCCTGGAGTTGCATATGCAAACTGGGCTGATTGAAAGCATAAAAGATGATGAAATCCTATAGGCTTTGTAGGGGATCAGCTCTAATAAGAGCCCTGGGTTTGATGGCTTTAACAGTAAATTCTACAAGGAGGCTTAGCCAGTGATTGGGGTGGATTTCTTGAAAGCCATAAAAGGTTTTTTTGCAGGTGAGGAGCTACCAACAAAGCTGAGCAGAGCTGTTTTAGTACTCATCCCAAAGGTTAGTCAACCACAATATCCCTCTAATCTGAGACCTATAACATGTTGTTATGTACCATATAAAGTCATCACTAAAATCTTGTGTACAAGATTAGGGAAATTTCTACCTGAAATAGTGAATTTGAACCAAGGAGCATTCATTAAAGGCAGACATATTGGGCATAATATACTGCTAGCTCAGGAACTGAGACATAAATACAGGCTGACTGGTATGAAAAATATTTGTGTTATTAAGGTGAACATTAAGAAAGCTTTTGATACTGTCAGTTGGAAGTTTTTGATTGATTGGATGAAGGAGTTGAAGCTGCCAGGTCTCTTCTGTTCATGGGTGGAAAGGTGCATTAAATCTTCTAATTTTTGTATATCCCTGAATGGCTTGTATACTAGCATGTTTGAAGAAAGAAATGGGGTGAAACAAGGGGATCCAATTTTCCCCCTTTTGTTTGTGCTGAGTATGGAATACCTTACTAGACTGTTAACTTGCAAGTTTAAATCTGGAAGGATAGGTTTCCATCAGAGATTTAGCAGAGTGGGTATTCACTGTTTACTATTTGTTGATAATCTGCTCATTTTTTGTGAAGCTAATGAAAAGCCTTTAAAAGTAGTACAGAAAACATTGATGGAATTTCAGCAAGTTTCTGGGCTGGCAATCAATGAAAATAAATCCACAATCTACTTTTCAGCCATGAATGAGTTGGAGCAGATCTCCCTGGCAGGAATCTTGGGTATTAATAGGGGTAACTTCCTATGAAATATCTAGGACTGCCTTTATCTATTTCTAGATGGGACAAGGAAGCATGTACAGTTTTGCTAGACAAGATCAGTAAAATATTGAACAGTCGGGATTCCATGAATCTTTCATATGCTGGGAGAACTCAGTTGATAAACACTGTCCTTATGAGTTTTGTTGGTTTCTGGTCTGGGGTGTTTAAAGTCCCTGAGGGAGTTCATGAGGAAATCACAAAAAAATGCAGAGCTTTCTTATGGGGTAAAGAATTAGAGGGCAGGCATTTTACTCCAGCAGCTTGGGACTCTTTTTATGCATAAACAAGAAATCAGGTGGCATGGAAATTAGAGATTCATCTTTATGGAATCAGGCCTCTCTCTGTAAGCATTTATGGAGTGTCCTGGAAAAGAAAGACATCTTATGGGTGAAAGGGCTGCAAGCCTATTACTTGAAGGGGAAACCAGTGGAGAGCCATCAAATCCAACAAGCTCAAAGTTTGATGTGGAAATACCTTAACAGGCTGAAAACAAAAATGGGGAATCTGCTCCAACACTGTTTAAAAACCTCTGGAGATTTTAGTGTGACTAGAGCATACAGTAAGCTTAAAGGTTGTGAAGAAGAAGGTACTGCAGCTAAAATGATTTGGAAATCGAAGCTTTTGCCTAAACACGGTTTCTTTTCGTGGATGTTGCTTAAAGGCGAATTGGCCACTGTTGACAGGCTTGTGAGCTTCAAAATCATACCTAATGGACATGTTTGTTGCTTCTGTGACAAGGAGAAAGAAGATGCTAGGCATCTATTTGCTCAGTGTGTATTTGTGCAAGAACTGATGAGGGAGATTGAACTGCCTGATGTTGGGGACCTGAGACAAATGAAGAAGAACATGAAGTTTATGCTAATGAGGGGGAAGAAGCACATATTTGATCTGTATGTCACAGCCCTTTACCACATCTGGGAAGAAAGGAATGCCAGCTTTTTTGAGAAGAACAGTATGAGCATTGTGGAGTTAGGAAGAAAATTGAGGCTGAGTTCAAATGGTGGAAGGGTGAAACCATTGTGGGAACTGGCTGAGGATTGAAGTTTTGCAGTTGAGTAGCAGAGATTAGGTGATGTACATTGTAGAGAAGAGGAAGTTTAGGAAACTTGTACTGGATCGAAATTCATGGAGGAAACAGAGTTTATAAAATCTATATGGGCTGCTACATGGGCTGTTTTTTTTCTATCAAAAAGGCCTGCAAAAAAAATATCTTAAGCCCATGTAGTTAGCCTAGTTTGTAAAATGTTAATCATCTCCTTTAACAAGAATCCTTGGTATTGGGCATTTGTAATAGTTCTAGAGTGAGGAACTTTATTGTGTTCATGTTATTTGTTCTTAATGAAAATTAATTTCCATAAAAAAAAAAGGGTGTTGCTATATCCCGCCCTGTATTTTACTATCCTCGCCCTAATACGTATAAATACACGTATTTTTAATTTAAAATTTAAAAATAAAAATTGGGAAAAGTAGTATAAATTGTGGATTTTCTCCTCTTTTTCTCTCCTGCCTTCTCTCTTTTTCTCTCCTGCCTTCTCTCTTTTTCTCTCCTCTCTTCTCTCTTTTTCTCTCCTCCCTTCTCTCTTTCTTCTTCTTTCTCTCCATTTCTCTCCCCCTTCCCTCTCTCCATTTCTGCCGCCCAGCAGCGCCGCCCGCCGCCGCCGCCGGAAACCCGTCGGAAACCCGCCGGAAACCCGTCGGAAACCCGCCGGAAAACGTAAGTTTTGGAGGAATTTTTTTTTTACTTTTCGTGCGAATTGTTGCCCGATCTATTCGAATTTTGTTGAACTTGTCGGAATTGTTAGAATTGGGGTTTGTTAGAATTTTGTTAAATGTAGAATGGATGTTCGGTTGGTGGTTAGATGTTGGGTTGGTGGTTAGTATAGGAGATTAAGATGTAGAATAATTTGGAGAAATCTAATATTAGGAATTTAATGAATTTTGGAATTAAAACGAAGAAATTGTGTTTTTTAGAAATTATTTAGTTTAAATTTGG
This sequence comes from Rubia yunnanensis, assembly GCA_037428765.1. Lineage (NCBI taxonomy): Eukaryota > Viridiplantae > Streptophyta > Magnoliopsida > Gentianales > Rubiaceae > Rubia > Rubia yunnanensis. Next base: position 69,497,269 of record CM075063.1, read on the forward strand.
ACATAATATTTTAGAAATTGTATTTTTTAGAAATTGTGTTTTTTAGAAATTATTTAGTTATGTGACATAATAGAAATTATTTAGAAATTATTTTTTAGAAATTGTGTTTTTTAGAAATTATTTAGTTATGTGACATAATAGAATATAGTTCTATTTAAATAAACTTTATTAATCCGATGTAAACAATTGTGTAGTAAATTATTATGATATGTTTTAACTATTGTTTCCTTGAATGTTAATAATAGTGTGATGTGGTAAAAAAATAAGATTATTTAGTAATGTAATTTCCAATTTGTAACTTAAAAAAATGTGTAGTTCGTTGTATGGGATTGTACGAGAATTAAATTTGCTGTTTGTGGAGGGGTTTTTTTATGTTATATCCACTTTTTCCTATGCATTATAGAATATGTAGTTTCCATTAGTAAATTGAAATGATGCACTGTTCGAAAATATTAGTTCACACGTTGTTGAAATGTATGTTAATTTATCTTATCATATCAGTTTGATTCAATTGTTGTTATACTAATTACATATCTTGTGTTGTAGATGAGCACTGCTGGTCAACCTGACGGCCATGGTCGTTCCATACGACGAAGAGGTGTTAGTGCCTCGGCGAGACAGGCTAGAGGCCGCGTGGTCGAGGATGAACCGTCGCCTCGCCCGCAGGAGTGTGATGTAGGAGCGGAGCGGCCTTCTCCACCGAGCGTTCGTGCATTCGATCCCATGCCAACATGGGACGGTCCGGAGATTAACATTCTCGCGTCTGGTGGAATCCGTCACGATAGTGACTGGCAGTTGAATTATGACTTGCCGGCAGATGTCCCCCTGATGGGCCAACCTGGGACGAGTGTGCCATTGGATGCTGGGATCGAACGTTATGCTGCTGGAGGAGCCAGACACACCGTGAGGAATAGAGCTGGTCAATTCTCACAATCTTCTGGTGGATCGTGCAATGCCGGTGAGACTAGCACCGGAAGGGCACCGAGGAATAGGAGGAAGCGACCCACCGATGAGACGTGGCTAGTGCGGGGACCGATGGCTGGTGGCCCGCAAGATGACCTCGTCATACCAAGCTTCGGAGGACACGTCGTTGCTGACGTTTGGAATGGTATAGAGCGAGGTGTGCTGAGATGTCATGCTCGGTCGCCGCTATGCAAGCAGCTAGTCACCACGCTCCCCAAACTGAGCGATGTTGCACAGGCCCGGATACATGCGACCGGGTTGGCCCACCTGCCTGCGATTATGTTCCAGTTCCTTGACATGGCACTGATAACCGCTTTTGTCGAGAGGTGGCAGCCGGACACGAACTCGTTTCACATGCCTTTTGGGGAGATGACCATCCTGATGCATGACGTTGAGATGATTCTTGGCATTCCCATCGTTGGTGGCGCTGTTGCGAGTACCATTTCGGCGGAGACTATTGAGGAAGCGTGCGCTGAACTGTTTGGGAAAGACGTGGAGTCCTTTGTCGCGGAAGACTGGAACGGGGGTAACATAGATGCCCAATCGTTGATGGCGAGGTGTGTAGCGGCGGGGCAGAGCGAGAACTTCCAATTTATGTGCTACATGCTGACCCTGTTTTCATCCACGCTTTTTGTGGATAAAACTGAGAATAAGGTTAGAGCCAACCTTCTACCCCTACTTGATTCGCAGTTGTCGTGGGGCTCGGCGACGTTGGCCAGTTTGTATCTGCAGTTGGGAATTGCGTCCCGGTCCAAGGCGCGCGGCCTATGCGGATGTTGCACGCTGCTTCAAGCATGGATATACGAGTACTTTCCGATGTTTCGGCCGAGACCAAGTACATTGCCAGCTCTTCCGGGCCGCGCCAGTCGGTGGCACACAGGGGATAAAACGGGGAGGGGTACGGGGAGGCTCGGTGCCATCAGGCGACAGTTGGATGCCTTACAGCCCGACCAGGTATGAATTCCATGCTTTTACTCTTATTCTGACAGTAGTAGGTAGATCGGATTCCATAGAAACGTAACATGTCTGTGAAACTTTTTGCAGGTGGATTGGTTGCCATACGGAGTGGACGTGGTTAGGGCTGCGAGGGGGAGGACTCACTACCGCGGCGTGATTCGATACCTCGACGCAATGGAGGCGTACATGCCAGATCGCGTTGTGCGCCAGTTCGGTCTCGTACAGGGTATACCGCGGGGTCTTGCAATTGCGCCCGAGCCTTGTTCCCGCCCGGCTGATCCAGCCGGCTATTCAGTGACCTACCCAGGGAGGCTGCAGTTGACCCTATGGGAGATGGCACACACTTGGCACGACGGTCAGCTTGCGGCGTTCCCGATAGCCACGAGCCAATCAGAGTGTACCATGGATTACGAGGACTGGTACGCGACTCATTCGCACCCATTGATCGCAAATCCTGAACATGCTGCCACGAGTGGACCGGACAGGACACATCATCAGTTATCGGTAAGTTTTCCCGAACTGTTTGCTTCGAGTAATTATATTACATTTTACTGTTTCGTTATTGTAAAATCTGTTTCCTGTGCAACAGATGCTGAGTGACATGATGAGCGCCCTGGATCCGTTTGACTCGGCGACCGTTGATGGACTCGCCGACCCCAGCATGAGGGAGTTGATGACGACTTTTGTCAGTCATCGCGATGAGTATCGCAGGCTCGGTTATGGACCCATTCCTTAGTCGACTGTTTGCTTATGTATGATCCCACAGTTTTGCCATAGTTTGCTCATTTATGTAATCGGTAACTATTTGTGCATATCAAATTTATAAGTCATTGATTTTTGCAACAGTAACGCTTTCAAAATAATTGTAACGCTTCGATAATAACTGTAACGGTTGCGTACATGCCGAAATGTTTCGCTGGGTTGCAACAGTTAATTACTCTCAGAGTATGCTCTTCTCCAAGCCCTTATCCTCCTACGAAAGGGTAACTCCCAACCTACGACATCAGCCTTCCTCAATGTGGTCCACATATTAACCACGGGGGGCATGGGACAGTTTTCCTTCACGTGTACCCGGACGAAATGGCTTGCACTGCGAACGTATACAATGTGTAGCTCCCTACTTGTTCCATCCTCGCCCCCACCTGCCCTCAGTGGAAGGACTGTACAGCAATGGTCCGCCGACCCATTCTCTAAAATGTAATATAAAACTACAACCGTGTTGTAGTAGGTGGCGACAGGAAACATGTCTGCAATGACCGTAAACCAATGCTCTGGACCACATGGACCGCTGGTGTGGTGTATACGGGCTCTGGCGAATTCAACGCCATCTTGCGAACCGTATATGGGAACATAGTCAGGCCAATGAGTTGATATCTCGTTAAATACTGCCTGACGCGTTGTAGACCATTCACCTTCACCGTCTACGTGGAACGCATCAGCAACGCATCTGAAGCCACAGTTTCCATCACTCACGACATCGTTCCAGCCTTCGATGTAACGCCGGACAATGTAGGGGACACTTTCGAGGAACGGGAATGTCGCTGCAGGAGAACACATTAAGATAAATATCTTGTGCAGGCGGCGTTCATTAGGAAGAATGGTGCTTGTACTTACCGTGCCGGCGACCGCTCCCTGAAGCACGCCCCGGGGACCTTGAACTACTCCCGTATCGCCTGTTCACGTGCTCGTGGTAGCTCGGTGAACGTTGGGTTGATCTTGATCGGGGGACCTGCTCGCTTGGTCTCCCACGTGCACTAGTACAATTGTCCGGCTCGCCAATGCCGCTCTCCTCCGGACGCAGCTGTGCATCTATGTAGGATGAAACTCGTCGGCGGATCAAAGGGTCGCTGCGTGCCAGCTCCTCCAACAGAGTGTTGAACCGCGACTGATCTTGTTCGGCCCTCGCAATGTTTTCCGTGCTCCGCACGTGATCACCCAATGCCAGGCTCTTAAACAATGGATGAATGTCGTCCAGGTACAAGGGAATTCCTTCAGCAACTGCCCCTACCATGACGCATGCACACGGTATTCCGTGTGTCGAGCGCAGCACACAGCCACAGTAAGCATATACCTGTGCTCCGAGTGCATCAATCCTCCCGGACTCGACCGTCAATTTATCCAGACAGTATTTGGACACATTGTTGATAAAGTTGCTGAAAAGGGCCCTACGGTGCAATCTTCCAATGCACGTTCTTGATTTCTCCAGGCCGGCCTTGATCATAGTAATCTGCTGGCCTATCTGCAGGTCGACACGCCTCCATACCGTGTCCAGTGAACCAGTCGACGTTTGTAACCACCCTTTCAATGACGACTGTGCACTTTCGACCCTGCATGTAGTTGTGTTCCCGAAATGCAGAAATCTGTTCGTCCATGCCCTCACAAATTTCTCCTTATGGGGGGTGAGCCACGTCGTCTCAACGTAACTAATAACAGCCTCGCTCCAAGACCATCCAGCCCTCATATCTACCAAGGCGGTTTCGTACTCTGAAACGGTGGACGCATTGCAAACCCGGAACCATGCACCATTCTTGAACGCTGCCCCGTTCCTCTTATTCCCTGTCAGCACAGTAACACGTGCCTCCACATCCTTGTTAATATGCCAGGTGCAGAGCAAATGATTCGATTCTGGAAACACAGTCCGAAGTGGCCTAATCAGTCCCATCTCCCGATCGGTGACCACAACCTCAGGGAACGGTCCATCCACAAGCAAGTTCTTCAGCGCGTTCAGCACCCACTCATAGGTATCTGCCATTTCGTCAACGACAATTGCGTAGGCAATCAGGAAGTTTGTGTTGCAAGGGGACATCCCAACCATCTCAATGAATGGCATGCCGTAGCGATTGGTCTTCTACGTTGAGTCGATGGCCACAACCCACGGAAACGTGCGAAATGCCACAACAGCATCGGGATTGGCCATGAATAAATGAGTCAAAGTACCATCACCTGCTGAGCGGTGACTAGTGACATACCCTTTTGCGGTGGCCAGATGCAAACAATTCTCCACTGTGTTGCGCCCGCCTCGCCTTTCTGTTACATATGCCGATCTCTCATTGTACACCTGCCTAATGTTCTGATGCAGGTCCGGAAACGAATTACTGAGGCTGGCATTGATATGCCTTGGGGCTGTTTCTGAATCTGTCAAATCTCTGATCATTTGCTTCGCGTCCGCATGGAGCTTGCAGCTCTGTCTATGACCCTCGGGGTACACTGAGAAAGAGTGGTTGTGCATCCCTCGTCTAGGATCCTTGCACGGCACTACATTCCAACCATCCCCCGTGATTCTCTGTTTCAAGACAATCGCGAATGGGCAGTCACAACTTCTGGTCGAGCTGCTACTCCGTCGGACTACATCAGATTTGCTCGTATCTACAACCTTATCCTTTCGGCCCTGATTGCAAATGCAATATAACCTCAGGGGACCATTCCTATTCTGTTTGTAGGACCCCGTGACAAGTTCAAATCCCACCTGCAGAGCAATCCGTTGCAGGTAGGAATAAGCCTCGGCAACACCTGGGAACACAGCTGAGGTGGCAAATGGAGAGTATCCATTCCGCCCTGCAGCAGCTTCACATGACTGATTGTCATCCTTAAACAACAATAAACATCAAGTAATTAGTTACACTCAACTGCTATACCAACGACAATGATGTCGTCAATTAACGTTTACATATGAACGAATAAAGATAAAATTACAGTCAAAACGTTAAAACATATACTTAAAGAAGAGAACATAAAGATAAAATTATAGTACATGAAATGCCATTACAGTTATAAAATTCTCGTACACAAATTAACTCCCTAAACTAAAATTACATTCATCCATTTCAAACTGTCCTCCTAATGGACTTAAGGGTGCACTCCGCCATTTCTCATTAACAGCTAAAACATACATGTAATGGAAAAAAAATCTGACAATTTTATTTGATGAAATAACATTGTGGCTAGAATTAATATTACATTCTTACAGTTCAACAAATTAAAATATCAAAATAACGTAAAAATACGTAACTTAACGGTACAATAATTAACAAAATAACAAAATTAACAAAACAACAAAATTAACGTTACAATAATTAATAGGACATAAATTATTGTAGATAAATTAAAAACAGCATTACGTAACAAAATTAACAACAAAATTAACGTTACTGCTATTAATAGGAGATAAATTCATAGGAGATAAATGTGCAATAATTTCTACGTAACAGTTAATAAATTAAAACACAAAGACGAGCATAAATTTCTACGGCAAAAATTATTAAATTTAACAACTACTTATAGACAGAAAACTAATTAGTAAAATTACCTCCGAAGACATGGAATTTCTAACACCCTTTTTGGAGTAATTTTTGCTCGTCTTGGATAGCAAAAATTTTGAGTGCCCTCAGAATCAGTAGAATTCGAGGTAATTTATAGCAGTACAAATTTGGGAGGCAGCCTGGCACGGCTCGCGCCCAGGCCACGGCGAGCGGAGGCACGTCCGTGGCCTGGCGACCGGACCCCATCAGCCTCGCGCCCAAGGCACGGCGAGCGGAGGGCCGTTCCGCTCGCGCCCAGGGCACGGCGAGCGGCACCGGTCCGGCTCGCGCCCAGGGCACGGCGAGCGGACCGGCGGCTCGCGCCCAGACCGTGGCGAGCGGACCGGCGGCGGCTCGCGGCCAGGCGGTGGCGAGCGGACCGGCGGCGGCTCGCGCCCAGGCCGTGGCGACCGGACCAGCGGTGGCTCGCGGCCAGGCGGTGGCGAGCGGACCGACGGTGGCTCGCGCCCAGACCGTGGCGAGCGGAGACCGCCACGGCTCGCGCCCAGGCCGTGGCGAGCGGACCGGCGGCGGCTCGCGCCCAGGCCGTGGCGAGCGGACCGGCGGCGGCTCGCGCCCAGGCCGTGGCGAACCGGAGCCGGCGGCGGTGCCCCGGTGGTCCGGCGGCGGCGCCCCGGTGGTCCGGCGGCGGCGCCCCGGTGGTCCGGCGGCGGCGCCCCGGTGGTCCGGCGGCGGCGCCCCGGTGGTCCGGCGGCGGCGGAATTTCTTTTACATTAATTCAGTTAATATTAACTAACTACAATTATCTAAATTAATTTTAATTCAGTTATTGAAATTAAATTAAAAAAATATACTGTATACGTATTAGGGCGAGGATAGTAAAATACAGGGCGTGGTATAGCAATCCACAAAAAAAACTTGGCGTGTCTTCTTGTGTAGGATGATTCCTTGTGCATACTTCTTGTCGTGCGTGTTGATGGTGTGATCCACGTCTGGCAGAAAGTAAAGTGCACACATCTATACGATTGCATCATCATAAGCCGGTTGTGAAGGAGAATGTGGTGGTCGTTGTCACAAAGAACCTCATAGATTGTATAATCCTTCCTCTCCCAGAACCCGAGGCAAATACGGTGGAAAATGTGTTAGGAATGTTTGTTGAATGACACCTTAGTTTGGCTGACATCTTGGAAAAGACACCTACTAGGAAGGAAGATTGAAAATGATTGTGTATTACAAATGAGTGGTGACAAAAAGTGTGTAGATAACTATTACGGTTGAATGTCATGTACATTGAGAGTAGAATAAGTAGCCCGGCTAAATTGAAAATTGCATGTGGAGATCCAAATCCAGACAAGTCTCGTGTCCCTAGAATGAAGCTGCCACATTCAATTCCAAAAAGGATGGAGCCGTCAAGAAAATTCAAACAAATGTGACAACTCACCCTCCTTCATCTTCGTACAAAATCCTCGTGGGCGATGTAGTTATTGTTGGCTACAAGGTAGTTATTGTTGGCTACAAGGTAAATGTAATCATTCGAGTGGAGGATTTCAAGGACTTTTTTGAATTTAGTAATGTCCTCCACCCCTGTTCAACTACATTTTGTGTAAGTATTAATGCAACTCCCTAACTTTATTGATTGAAATAGTTATTGAGTTTGGTTCAAATGTATCAACACTAACGATGTTTATAGGTTCTTGCAAGTACTTTACGCCATCAAATTGAAAGGGTGGATAGGGATTATTTGCCCTAAAAAGATCCAACATGAAAAAGTTTTGATGGAAGAGCGTTTGGCTTACTTGAGCTCTCGGTTGATGCTAAATGTCACTTCAATGTACATTGCACCGTATTACGAGAAGTGAGTCAATTCTACTTAGTGCCTTCAATTTTTTGTTCACTTTTTAATATTATGGGCCTATAATAATATATTGGAAATTAATTTTGTAGCGAACATTGGATAGTGGTCGTCATAATTTTTCCAACGAATACGGTGTTCTAGTTCGATCCATTACATTAAGAGCCCCCTGAAACAATAGTAAATGCCATTGATAAGGTGTTGACAGATCCCCTCACTAGATATCAAAAAGTTCAATGGAAATCTCTAAAGGTGGGAACTTAATTAAAAATTATTTTTGAACATGTAAGTACTTCCAATAACGAATACCTTACTAAAGTTCTCAAAACTTTGTATGTACTAATAGCATAAAAATATAAGTGGCCAAGTGGGAATGCGGTTACTATTGCATGTGTTTTATGAAAGATTTAGTCTCGCATGGGAGGGAGAATTAATTTGAACTACAAACGGTATGTAATTTTCTCACATTATGTTTTTATCTAGAATTTTAAAACTTTGCTCAATGCTTGTTTTGAATGTGACATTACTACATGTTATAGTCGAGGACAAATCACCATACCCCCATCAAACTTTTGGATGAAGTACTTGATTGTTGGGTGCTCTATATGATGGTAACGAATTTGCGACATTACATAGATATAACATATAGGAGCCAACAAGCCGGTGTTGCTCAATTAATTGTGACCTCGATCCATCAAAACAACACTGGTTTTGTCTGAGTGCCACGTCTCCATTTGGGATAACTTGGGACGGTTTTATTGATTGAAGGTTTAGTTTGTTCCTTCATGGTTGTTAACATTATTTTGTCTGTCACTTATATGAAATTTGAACAGCGATCGTTGGGAATCAATTTCATTAAAATTATTGCTTTTAATTTTTACTGATGGCCCGACGTCACTGACGTAATAATTAAATTTTGTCAAACTGAGATACAACATACTACATTGCAAATTGTTCAGCTAAGAGAACCAATGTCACCTCAGCTTCAGTGGCATAAGACAACATTGTCTTCTAGTCCACTACCCTAATACGAACTTGCGACTTTACATGAACATTGTATAACCATGGTGTTGCTTGTGAGATAGGCCATTATTAAAAACTACGCTGTCACAAGAATCACGTGCACCTCACGTGGAAAATCATAACTATCGATGTCGATCAAGTACCGGTGAGATCGATCCATCAAAATGACATTGTTTTTGTCAAAGTACCACGTCATCATTATTCAATAGCAAACCTCCCTAACTTGTGACTTTGGTTCCTTTTACTTGTGATATCGAGCTCATACTTAGCAACATCGGTTTTTCTGACATCGCACATAAATGTTCACGTCGACTAACCACTACTTATTACCCACGTCGGTCAACCATCGATAGCGGTGTTGGTCCACAACCTTTTACTTCGGTTTTTTCCTCTACAAACCGAGGTAAAAATTACTTTTTACTTAGTTATGAACCGCGGTAAAAAATGTACTTTTTACTTTGCCACTATTTACCTCGGAGTTTTAAGGCTAAAAGCTAAGGTAAAAGGCCCTCCAAACCGAGGTAAAATGTGCCATTATTGTAGTGAACATTCCTCATTAGCATTAGGATTCCTGCGTATATTCTTACTAATCTCGGCACGAAGGTTACCATTAGCTTTATATTGTCCCTTCAATAAACCTTCTAGTTCTCGACACCTCTCCTTTGCCCAAAAACAATATAGTTCCTTAACCTCTGTTTGGCATTATAACTTTTCACACTTCGTCAGGAATTGAGCTGAGAATTCACACTCTTCACTATAGCACACCCTCCATTCCTGAATTCCCCCTACTAATCGGTGACATTCAACCTCCGGTTCTCCTTTAAGATGAAGAATATTTTTCAAAGTAATCATCTTTCTTTGAAATTATATTCTCAACTCAATCACTCTCACAACATTTCTTAGTCAAACACTTCTATCATTCTTCTTCATGTCGCATGTCTGCGGTGAACATTTTTCTTAATCTCATGATTTGTGAACCTTTCTCAAACAGATAATATATTCATTTAAAGGCATAAGATTCCACTTCATGCGTAGCTCCCTTCCTGATAAAAACCAATAATCCCCAAAAATAGTCCTTTTACTCGACCTACTTGTATTACTAGCCACTTCTCGACTTTAGGTGAGATCCCTAAACCATTAAGGTATTCACGAACTTGGTCTAGGTCCAACATTCAAATCCTTACGGCATTATTTAAACCAATGTAGGACTCATCCATAAGAGGTACATCCCCTTAGCCCATTTGAGGTAACCTAGTTGACAAGACCATATCTTGAGGAACACCCCTTATAGACAATTTTCCTACCTATACAGCATAAAAATGTCTGTTAAATTTTTTAAAAGAAAATATTTTTTGTACACAATCAACATAGGTATTATTAGATTTACAATCTAGGTACATTTATAACTATCCTACCTTAGGACAGGAGGTCTCATCCCTGCAACCATAACTAATAGGCACACCCCTCCCCTACCCCCACTACAATCACGGTTGCAGAGAAACCCTCGTCACTAGTACCATCCCAAAATTCACCATTAACTCTACCAAGCCCAATAGTAGTGACACACTGATCAACCTCTCGACCTTCCAACCTCGCCAAGGTAGGAAGAACATCCATCCCCTCTAACTCCCTTAATCAGGCGGAAAATAGCACCCCCAGCTTGCACCACCTGGATTAAGCATTCATCCACAACGATCTTAGCCCACTTGTCTAGTATATCCCTGCGTGGTGGTTGATAGACGGATGGGCGCACAACTTGTTTAACTCTGTTTCCACTTCATCATTCACCGTTGCTATTCTTCCTAACGGCGATCCAGCAACCCTAACCATTTATTGAACTCCTTTACCTTGTTAGAATACTCAATGGCATGTTGAGCAGCACCGGTCAAGTCATCTCCAACCCAAACCGTTACAATTAGTTAAGTAAAACTAAGGAATAAGCATACGCGTCAAATATATAGGAAATTGCATACCTCCTTAGTGGAACCAACCACACTAGCGATGTTGTGAATATCCCATGTATCCACAACTCTAGCAATTTTTTACTTCATTATCTTGGAAGGACCCTCGCCAACTCCCTCTCTCTCGCTAGCCTTGGGCTTAGTAGCAACAACAACCCCCTTGTTCAGCCCTAACATACTTGTCCCCATGTTGGTCACTGGATGCACTTGCACCTTGATCACGAGACAAAGGTTCTATCAAACTAGAAAACCTCACTACTGCAAAATGAATACAATCAACAACTGGGGCAGTAAACATAAAATGATAATTCTAGTGAAGTATTATACCTCGCCAGTCAGAGAGCCTCTCTACCTTCACTACATGGCACGTAACAAAAAACTCTCTCTCGAGTCCCCATAACCATCAGGTGCTACTTTAAATGATTTCAACATTTCTCATAATAGGTTTAAATGTCACCAAAAACTTCTCTATGCTCACCATATGTAGACTATAATAAGCATTAAGCAATTTCAAACTAAAATCTACCACAATCTCACGACATACATGCTCACAAGCAACTAGTATGGCTACCTCATGTGGATGCCTCTGAGCAAGAGTAACCCCATAAACCTCCAAAATGCTCATGAAGTAATCTGGAACAAGGAGGGTCAAACCATATTCAAACTGACACTCATGTACAATAATTATGCCAAGCAGCAGCCTCATCACAAAATTACATGAACGAGGTACCATAACCTCACAAGAAGACAAACAGGTATAATACTATTTTAGCATATAGTTACATCGGTCAAGGTAAGAACACTTTTATAACCCGCCATAATTGGAAAACAGTAAATCTGACAAAATGGAAAGACTCTATATATTCCCTTATGAAGAAACTTAAATAATACTTAAGGACAGACACTTAAGAATGGTTAATGTAATGACGTTAAGCAAATCTGTACATCCCCTTTTATATTAAAAAATATTACCCCATATTCTCAGGCCACCTACAAGTGTAGCCCAAAATATGAGATAATTTAAAAGCCTAGTCACATCTCTCCATAGATCTTCACCCAAGAAGTCAATGTTCACTTCATTGACAATTCCATGTCTCCCCTCCTCCAAAGGTATTTAATACTCACTTACTTATCATAATTAAAGTTTTCTCATTTCAATACAAAATATGGAAGCTTAGCTTGCAATGAATCCTTGGATAGGAGGGAGAAAGGCTTATGGTATACACCTCCCTGAACCATGTGAATCCCAAACTAAAAGACAACATCTCGTGACTAGCGAGCTAGGTAAGCAAACTCCAAGTACAGCTCGCATAATACGAGAAGTACTCCACCTCGAGAAGGAAGATGGTCAACATACATGTCACCACTCAAGGCCATGACTTAGTTATAGAAGGAGCAATGTGGACCACCATCAGCAAAGATCACGCAGTAATAGGTTATAAATAGAGATTCAGAAGTAAGAAATGTGATGGCATTCTTCTGGACACAAATCAATGTAAATTAAAACAGTGACTTGGGCATCGGAGCTAGATCCCAAGGCCCTCCTCAGGACCTTGTTTTGCAGGTTAACCAAGCAAGTATGTAGCACCGTGCCAATTCTGGTTATTATGCTAGCCTAGAAGGACTCCCACACATATGTTTTAAATTTAACCACCTGTCTAGAGACCTTCCTAGAAAGAAATAAAGGGTCACAGATCAGAGCGATGGATCAGTACAGTGGAGGAAGTTGGGCGATGGGCATCAATGCTTCAACACCATCAGAGGCAGAGGCTAGAAATATATATGTCAGGAGTTTGGAGGATTTTCTTTTCTGTATAAGAGGAGGCTAGCAGAATTTTTTATCAAATTTACCATTAGTGATTTTCCAATAATCTTCTTTCTCATGGGGGTTCTAGTCCCCTCTAGCCCCCTCTAGCCCCCTTATAGCTCTGCCATTGAATGTCGTCATCCAATTAGCAGTAGGATGTGAATAACAACAACATCTAACAGCAACAACAATTTTATAAGCAACTGTCACACTGATTCTTGCCCTCACACTTTCATCTATCACACATGGTGAAGAGGTTAGCGGAGAGTGTTTAGAACGGGGTTAGGGATCATCAATCTGATGCAGTGGTTGTAGAATTTACCAATCAGTTTAACAGGTGCCACCAGCTCTTGAATTTTGTTTCTGCCTCTGTTGATTCTATATCCACTACATCCTTAACTCTAGTACCAGTTCCAGCCCCGCTCCAGTGCTTTTGTTGCCTTTTCATCTTGGATGTAAAATAAACATCCACAACTCATACCTACTAACTTTATGCATTCTACATTCTCTTGAAATGTTGGCATCCAACCAAATTACACAATTTTGTGTGAAAAGTGAATTACCTATCGAAAAACCCTAATGAAAAATTAAAAAATTCTCTTTCTAAAAACAAATGATCTCTCTTCTCTCTACTCAGACTATTTTTCCCCTCAAATCACTCAACACAATAGATTTATCCTCCCATTAACGACCACATTGCCACACTCACAGTCACAAAACCCACACCACCATGGCGGCTCCACCCACTGGCACGAGTCTGCCGTTGTTCTACAAGGTTATCCTAACCCAGAAACAACCCCAAAACATCATTCAATCATTCGCCTAAACAAAAACCCTAAATCCAATCACAGAGTTCAAAGGCAAAATTGCAGTGCTATTCAATGATGAAGAGATCGACCACCTCTCGGAACCTTTCAAAAGAAACCTTATCGGTAAATTCCCAAGGGGAAAGCTGTCTTTGGACTTTATCTGTCACCATTTCAAAAGGATTGGCTTCAAGGGTGAACCAATTATCATAGCTCTAGATCACAGGCATAGCTTCATTTGGTTTGAGTTGGAAGAAGATATCCAACGTTGTTGGATAAAGCGTAACTAGAATTTAGGAGGCTCGATGATAAAAGTCCTCAAATGGAAAAAGAGATGTCAAAGAAGAACCCCGAATCGTCCCACTCTGGCTTACTGTTCAATTCCCTCTGGCATATTACCTCCACCAGGAATCCATTCCCCTAATAGCAGCAAGGCTAGGTGACCTAATCTTTGCAGATAAACACACAAGGCCATCCACAATCCGCCTATGTGTTGAGATGGATCTCACAGTAAGCTTCCCAGACAGAATTAGATTGGGATCAATAAGAGACAGCAAATGGTACGAGATCAAATATGAGGATCATCCCTCATATTATAGCATGTGTTTAAAGATTGGCAATAAGAAGGAAGAATATGGAGTTCATAAATCAAAATCACTGCACCCACACACCACTTATACAGTCCTTGACTTAGCTAAGCCTAAAGAACACCTACCATAAGTTGATAAAGAAATTTTCCAGGATGCCCTTGATTCAACAGAGGAAACTCATACAACACAAGCTCAACCACTGTCAATAAGCATAATGGAATAAGGCCAATCACCAACAAGAAATCCACAAAAATACATTCAATCAGCCCTCAAAGATCAACCCTGATCGGTGCAGATAGGCTGAAAAGGAATCACAACAACTGGGCTGCAATAGATGATTTACTGTTGAACCATAAAACAAACACCTCTAGACTTCATATTTCTATCTCTACTGAAAAGCATTTGATTTTTAATAATCTCATAAATTTCCAAAAATATTTGGCTAACAAGTTTATTACTCAGGTACAAGCAGCAGCTGATCTGGAGCAACAAAAAAATGAAACCATGGATAGCAATGTTGGCACAACTATAGAAGAATCTGACATGGATAGTGATGGTGAGAACACTCCAATTGGTAGGTCAGGACCTCCAGGTAAACCCCAAGATTCTACCAAATCCTACTTCCATTCCCCTTGCATAGTTGTTACTCACTTGAAATACAAATCAAAAAACATAAATGAGTGTTAAAACTAACATTAAAATAATGGCTTGGAATGTCAGGGGAATTGTATCATCATTTCTCATATTACACAAGTTGACACGCATTCACAAACTGTCTGTGCTCATAATCACTTAACCTAAACAGACTCAAGACAGGCTAGATTCTTTTAGAACAAAACTAGGATTTGGCAATGCCTTAAGCTCACAGGATTCCAGAATCTGGACATTTTTTAGGCATTGTTTTATACCTACCCTGATAATTGATAATGTAGACTTTCTGAAAAATAGGTGTTGTGAATTTACCTACTGATATCAACTTCCATATTCATGCAATCTATGGTAAACACAATAGACAACTTACACAGATTCTATATAAGAGCCTAGAGGATACAGTCAACCAACCCCAAACCCCAACTCTACATGGAGGAGATTTCAATGTTATAAGGACCATAGTTGAATATAAAGGTACTTCTAATCCAGATCCAAATGGAATTATGGATTTCAATACCTTTATACAAACTAATGGTTTAGATGGCATCCCTGCAGTTGGAAACCCATTCACATGGACAAATGGTAGAAAGGGATCTCAAAGAGTTAATAAAAGGTTAGATAGAATTCTGGCTAATGACATATGGAGGACCAAATATCAGAACTCATTTGTTCAGGTCCTTAACAGAACCTCATCAGACCATTCCCCCCTTATTTTAGATACTCAGATCCAAGAAATTTCCAGTCCTAGATCATTTAGGTTTCAGACCATGTGGATTAAGAGAGAAGAACTACAGGGTGTGATAAAAGATAACTGGGACATAGAAATAGACACCCAGGGTATTAAATGCTTCACTCAAAATCTTAAATGCCTGAAAATAGCATTAAAACTATGGAACAAAAACATTTTTGGAAAAAAAATTTTGAAAACATTAAGAATGCAGAAGCACATGTCCAGGAAATGGAGGGAAAGTATGATCAAACAAATTTAGAGGATGGTCTAAAATATTTATCTGTTTTAGTTTCCACTCTTAATCAGAGACTGGAGGAAGAAAATATTTTTTGGAAATAGAAAACAATGCAAAAATGGATAAGAGATGTTGATCTAAACACAAAGTTTTTCCATAATTAGGTTAGGATGAGACAATCTATACTCAACATAAATAAGATTAAAGATGAACGTGGAGTGTGGTTGTCAGATCAGGATGAAATAGGTGCTCATTCTATTCAATTCTTTAAAAACCTTTTAACTGATACTAACAGGAACATAACTGGAAATGATTTGGCAAGATATTTAGAGTTCATACCTAGGCTCATATATGAATCTAAGAATAATGAACTGGTAAAAATGATTCAAATGGAAGAACTGAAATCAGTTTTATTTAGTTTGGGACAAAACAGCGCAGCAGGCCCCGGTGGCTTTCCTAGCCTTTTCTATAGATTTTCCTGGGAAACAATTAAGTATGATTTCATTAAATGTATCCAAGAATTCATGTCTGTAGTCCCTCTTCCACCAAGTGTAACCAGTACCTTAATCTGTCTCCTCCCAAAAAAGCATACCCCATCAACCCTCTCTGACTACATGCCCATTTCCCTATCAAACTTTATAAACAAGGTTTGCTCTAAACTGTTAGTAGATAGAATAAGTCTGGTAATCCACAAAGGCATTTCTTCTGAACAAAGTGCTTTTCTAAAAGAAAGAGAAATAGCAGATAACATCCTAGTCATGCAAGAAATGACAACACTGTTGGATAAAAGGGATCAAAGTCTAAATTTAATAGCTAAGATTGATATGTCTAAGGCCTTTGATGGGGTTTCCTGGAGGATGCCAAACTCAATGCTTTTAAAAATGGGATTCCATGGTCACTTTGCAAAATTAATACTAACATATCATCAGCTTATTTCTCAGTATTAATTAATGGAAAACCTAATGTATTTTTCAAGGCATCTAGAGGCCTAAACCAAGGATATCATCTCTCTTCTATTCTATTTAATCTGATCACAGAAGAACTAAATAGAGGTCTAATGTACATGTTTCAGGAAAACATGATGGACAGTTTCAAAATACCAGGAGGTATGAAATTAACTCACATGTCCTATGTTGATGACACTGTCATCTTTATTAAGGCCACTAAGAAATCCCTCACAATCCTGGTAGCTTTCCTTAATACATATGAAAAAGGCACAGGTCAGATAGTTAACTATTATAAGAGTGCATTCTATGTTGGAAATAAAACCAGTCAGATATCCAAGGATAGAATCAAAGTCATTACAAAAATGACTGAGGGCTGTTTTCCATTCATATATCTTGGAGTTCCAATGCTCAAATGCAGAAAGAGGAATAGATATTTTCAGGGAATTATAAAGAAGATTAACTCCATAGTGCAAAAATGGAACTTGAAGCTTCTAAATATGGATGGTAGGACAATGCTAGTTAGACATGTAATCTCAGGCATCCCACTCTGTATTTGGTATGTTATGTCCCCTACTAAATCTGTAGTTGGGAAAATTGAGAGCATATGTGTAGAATTTTTATGGGGAATAGGTACTAATGATAAACCTAAAAGGCATTAGAGAGGCTGGAACAGAATAGTTATACCACTGCTAGAAAATGCACTTAATCTAAAAAACCTAAACACAACAGTGGATGCCTTCTCACTTAAACTGTGGTGGAAATTACTGGAAGGTAAAAAATTGTGGACTAAACTAATCTGGACATTACCCCCTTCATTAAGAAATTTGGATCCATGAAAAGATGTTGTAGAGTATCACAGATAGATGTACAAAAAACATTTGTACTTACAGAATCAAGAACGAGCAACTTTTGGATAGCTAATTGGACTAACCTAGGATGCTTAGTGGACATTTGGGATTTAGATTTCACAATTCCCCACCCCCTCTTAACAATTGAAGACTTCTGTAGGAATAACCTAGCTTACATGCAGGACATGTCAGTAGGTTTCCCCTCCACCACTTTGTGAGTACTTGAACAGCCTCATACACTCACTGATGAGCAAGAAATAATGATCTGGAAACCAAGTACTTCAGGTATATGTTCTCTGTAAATTCAGCATATGAGCTAATAATCAAAAATAGAAGACCCTCATCACCAGGTTTTAAAAAGGTATGGAATTTACTGTAACCAAGGAAAATTGCCATTTTTACTTGGAAACTTACAAATAACATTCTGCCTTTAGATGAAACATTGTCAAGGTTTGGGATCTATACCTCATCTAGATGTTCATAATGCCTAGTTGATACTGAAACTTCCTCTCATGTTTTTAACCCTTGTCTTGTATCTATGAAACTATGGGATCATGCACTTCATCTGTTGGGAATACAAACACCTCACTTTAGGCATCAGCTTGATAGATTATCTTGGTTCTGGTCCTTTGCAAATGCATCAAAAACCATGAACAGTTTTGTAAATATCATGCCTAATCTAATATGTTGGATACTATGGAAAGCAAGATGTTCACAGCTATATGATAATAAAATTCCTAATGAGAATTAGTTGATAGAAACTTTCAATAGACTCGTCATGTATACCTTTACGGTGCATCCTCAAAAGATATATCATGATTGTAACATCTTAGTTTCTAAAGTTTAGTTCCCCATACATGAGACAATAAAAAGAAGAATGATCAAGGCATATAAGTGGGAACCCCCTGATATTGGTTATAAACTGGATACATATGCTTCATTCTCCTCACTTTCCTTCCCTAAAGCTGGCATCATTGTTAGAAATGCGAATGGAAATGTGTCATATACCAGAAGCAACAAGTGTTCCACATGCTGAATCACTAGCAATCAAATTAGGTTTGGATATATGTTTAGTGAAAAACTTCTGGCCACTAACCATTGAATCTGGTTGTCTACAGGCGGTCCAAATGATTGAGAGTAAGAGAAAGTGTATGTGGGGGTTGAAAACCATCGGATGGACAGTTACAAGAGCACTACAGCAGAGAACCACGCAAATCAAACACATTTTCAGGGAGCAAAATATCACAGCTCACCATCTAGCTTCCTGGGCTACAACTTTGAAAATCCAGCAACGCATAGAATGGTCTCGACAGGACTTGGATTCAGCCACAACAAGATCTATAATTGCATATGCGGCAGGACTACTGAGTATTAGAATTAACACTTAGGATTCACTCAATTTTCGTACAGCCAGTATATGTGTTTGTTTTTTACTACCTGGCTCACCAAATATTAACACAAGGAGTGGAGATATTTGAGTGAGAATCGCAGTTAAACAATAAACATATTGCCGCACCGTCGCTTTTGCTCTTCAAGAGCGATGTTTTGCATGTTTTAAGCCCCTACTTCGTTCTGAAGCACACTAGAAATGTAATCTCATTTATAAGGTTTGGGATGCCTAATTAAACTCCCCTCACCACCTGGTGGATTTAAATTTTTTTTAAAAAAATGTGTAAAGAGTACTAGTGGAGTCCCACCGCATGTTGCACGTTATTATTATTATTTTTTAAATATGATTAATTAACATGTATTTTTTGTGTCTTACATTTAAATTGGAAATTAATAATTTTATTTACAATTTAAAATTTTATTCATCTAAAGATAATTGTATGAGTTATGAAGTCAAATAATTAATTGAGCTAGAAATTGTTACATATTGGATACAGTAAAAAATAAATGTTTTTTTAATATTTCATTCAAGATATTTTAAAAAATAATTATTTACATGTGAGCTCATTTAAAGGTTGTTATAATTATATATATCTTGAGTCTGTCTCCTGCGAGACTGTCTCATAGTGAGACCAATGACCAATCTACAAATAAGGGAAATATATATATATATATATAATAATAAAAATTTTAATTTGGGGATTAAATAGAAATAGTTTATGTCCGGGGCATTTTCTCAAAATCGGGAAAAACTTGAGAGACCAACATGCAATTATTCAAAAAAAAACCTCCTTCTCTGGCGAGGGTTGGTCGCCTCCGCTCTGAAACTTCAAACTAGCATCGTCTATAACAAATTAGAGTCGGTTTACAGATGTGAGATGACCGGCGAGGGTCGATTGCAAGATGGTCGGACCCCCATGCAGAGTTTGATTGTAGATGCAAGATGGTCGAATAAATGCAGAGTTTGATTGAGAACCATCGGAGAAGACAATGTGCCGCCGAAGAAGATGGTGAGTTGTGTCAGGTCTGATTGGTTGGTGAAGCCAAGGGGGGGTGTCCACGTCGTACCCTTGACACAAGGGTATACGTGTCATTACCCAATTTGCGCTGTCAAATTGTTCCTAAAATGCAAATTTTCAAAAATTTAAAGCTAAAAAATGCATTATTTGGTTCATAAATTTTGAAATCCCGTAATTCCTTAGGATTTTTTATGCAAATAGTACTTTCAACATCCTTTGTGATTAATTGATTGGTACTATTGTCCCCCTAATTTACATATTTCAAAATTCCATCCTTATCCTAATTGTACCTCTCCCCCTTATCACCTTTGCTGAATTTTTAGATTCTTGGTACAGTCTTCCACCTAATTGGGTCATTTGACACATTCAAGCTTTTCAAGAAACACTCACTCTCACACACTCTTGGTGAACTTGAAAATTTGAATCTTTTCTCTAAAAAATTAGCAATTTTTGCTTCTTCTTGTGTGGATCTTGTAACTCTTAGCTTCAAATTTCAGGTAATCCATTGAACTCCTTGTTTATTTACTTTATTAATATTGTGGTGGTGTTATGTAAAGCATGATTCTTGAATGACTGTATGTTGTTGAGAAATGTGCCTGGGTTGTATGCATAATCATGTGTTGAAGAAAGTTTGAAAGGTTTGATGTGTTATTATGCTTGGATGATATGTTCTTCATGTGTTGGGTAATATAGGAGGGGATGAATCTTGAATGCATGATCTTGTTGATAGGTTGGTATGAATCTACATGAGCTTGTTTGATGTGAAATTTCTTGTTTAAATAGCCTTGATGCCTAGATTCTCATGATTTGAATGACTAGCCTATTTGGGAGGAATTGTCTTATTGAATGATATTGAGGGTCATGCCTTGTTTATGATCACATTACCACTTTTTCCTTCATTGTGTTAGGATGCCTCCGAAAAAAGTGTGTCGGAGAAAAGGAAGTCTTCACGGGATGAGAAAGGAAGAAGTTGGCAAAGGGTGCAAACCACGAGCCGGTGACTCTCATTCTTTGCAACCCTGCATTCGTGTCTGAAGAATTTATGGGATTAGCCAACATCTACAGGAATGTATCACGGAGGTGGAGCCATTTGAGAGATCCAAAGAGGAGTATATTGGAGACTGGATTTGCATACAAAGATACCTTGGAAGCTCTAGGCTTACTCGAGCATGTTCCTAATCTATTGGGACAGGTAGGTCAAGAGAGGTTCCTCGAGAAGCACTCAAAGACCTATATCCGACGGACTTTAGAGTTCCTAGCTACTTTATGGCAAGTCACGGACGAGGATGGACATCGGGCTATCATATTTCATTTAGATGACAAAGAGTATGCCATGACATACTGGGTGGTGGCTAACGTTTTCGGGTGGAGGTACGGTAGAGAAGTTTCAATGACTCATCGAAAAGGGATTCCATTTTCCCTTTGCAACTTTTGGAGGTAGGTAACAGGGACGGAATGGAAGAATATGTGCAAGAGCACTGCCTTAGTTCATCCAGCATTACATTTTGTTCACTGATTACTGGAAATGAGAGTATTTTGCATCGGTGAATTAACATAATATCAGGGTTTGGATGTGCATTACTTTTGGGCTAGGACTCCTGAGGTTAACTTCTGCCCGAACCTGGTAGGATTTTTTGTACAAGATAGTTTGGCAATGGGGGAGATAAAAAGTGGGAAGATTCCGATGGGTGGCATAGTAGAGCTTTTAGCCCATTATTTGGGGCATCCAGCCACTCAGCGTACAATGGCCAACTTTGGGAGATCATGATCAAAGTACACCATTGAGAAGTTAGCTTAGGATTTCATGATAGCATCTACTACTTTTGAAGACCGTTTCGTGTGGCTTTATGGCAGGGCAAGCACTTGTAGTTTCATGATCCTTCCTCAACCGAAGCACACTGCCATTACCCACAACACAAGTTTGGATGACTTATTCCTTTTACCTAACCCGCATTTTGAGAAAGAATTTTATAGAGTTCTAGCCAGCCCAGAGATTGATTTTTAGGAGGCCGAGGGTTCCACTTCTTTGAGGGCACCTCCTAGTCGATCTCGCTTATATACGGACATCATTGACCAATTGTACTCCCTTGGGGAAAAGCTTTCAAGCTCTACCCAAGTGATGCAAGAGGTCGTCCAAGTGATAGGTGGTATGAGAATGTAATTGGAGGAGCTTGGCACAAAGATGGATTCCATAGAGGTCGCGATTCAAGATTTTAGGTACATCGAGAGGGACAACGCGAGGCATGAGGAGGAAGGCCCTTCGGGGCTGCGAGAGTGAGTGTTACTACTTTCCCATCCTCACTTAAAGTTCTTACATGGTTTTTTGTGCATTGGGGACAATGGATAAGTTTAAGTGTGGGGGAGGGAGTAGCAAGCACTTGGGGAGTTTTCATCTTGGGCATCCTCGGTGCATTTGGTGTTTTTCTTTTGAGTTTTTGTTGTTTGTTTGGTGTTTTAGTTTTTTCTTTATTTTGGGATGTTTTGGATGTCTATTTGGTGGTATGATTTGCTAGGTAGGATTCCAAATTAGTATTGGGTTGGTTGTTTTAGAACATTGGTGGTGTAATATTTTGTTTGTCATTATCATCCTGTAGTATGAAACCCAACTTTGGGGATTTTTGTGCTACACCAAAAAAACTGAAAATTTTGAAAATATATATATATATATATATATATATATATATATATATATATACCTGGCTAAGTTGGAAACCCGAAAGGGGGACTTAGGCAACATTGGGAAAATCCCAGATAGGTCGAAAGACCTAGGTAAAAGTGAGAGGCTAGGCTCAGCTAGGTTTACGAACCTAGGAAAAAATGAGAGGCCAAGTGGAAAAAGGTGAGAATGTGAGCTCAACATGTGTGAAAGCTAGGATGAAAACCCGAAAGGGCTCCTAGGAAAAATGAGAGAAATTGAGAGAAAACAAAAAACTAGGTTGATGATACATTTGCATCATCCTTGATTGTAACTAGGTTGAGAATCTAGAGTTATCCCTATGTTACAACCAAGTCGGAAAATTTTTTATTTCCTTGGTGGACTTTTTTTGGCGACGACTCTTTGATTGCTTTTAGGGAATATTTTGAGAAAAGTAAGCTAGCTTAGCACTTATCTTTCTTTGCTTACCTTTTTCTACCTTTTATTTTGGGTGGTTAGATTACTTAGGTTCTTCAGGGAGTGTGATATTATTGCCCTTTTGGGGGGTAATCTAGGAATAAGTTGAATGTCTCGGTTAACTTATGCATGCACACTTCATTACGCTTAGTCTTTTTATTTTCTTTATTTACTCGAAGATGAGTAAAGGGTCAAGTGTGGGGGGTCTAATGTGCTTCAATATGTGTTCATTAACCATTGCACTCGGCATAATAATTGGTTCGTTTTATATGTTGGATTTCTAGTATTAGTTGAGTTTACGTGACAAGGGGTTTAGAGGGCCATGTTTGGTTTTCTTGTCTAAATCACACGTTTTATAACTTAGTTGGTACTAATGGACACCTTGTATCCACGGGGACTAAGATCCTCCTTTGTGATCATCCTTAGTAGGTCGCTAGTGGGTACCTTTTCTTACATTCTATGTGAAGGCCATTTGCAAGGATGGTAGAAGATGTTGAAGGTTGTTCACAAGAACGGTAGAAGATGTCAAAGGCCATTCATATTATAATAGCAGTAGATGAAGGCCACGGATATTACATTGTGGTAGTAGAAGGATGGGGCCAAAGATAGGCGGCATTGAAGTTCAAAATGGCCCAGGAAGATACAAAGAATCGTGGTCCAGAGTTGCGCTAAAGTCTGGGAACGATCCAAGACAAATCATCTTTTTTTTAGTTCCATTGGATTTGTCTCCTAGAAACCCATAAAATCGACTACAAGAACTTGCAAAAATGACCAACAATTCATACGTAACGGAGCAAAGAAGTTCAGTTGGGTAAAACATCAACAGGTCGGCGCGGACTACTCATGGTCGAAACAAAGCAAGGCACCAATGGCATGAGACACTCCATACGGCCTATGCCAAGGGTCTCGAGCACGAGCCGTGCCAAGCACATGAATCGTGCCAAAATCCACTGCGGGCCGCTCCAATCTCCACGGTTCGCGTGCTCTAGGTCCATTTTTCACTCTAAAATGGCTAAGTATGGGTGTTGACCTTCCCATTTTAGACGGCCCGCACAGTTCCAAGGGAAATTGTCAAGACCAGCCAGCAGGATGTGAAGAATTGAGCGGCATGTGCCAAAATATTGAGCAAAATGAGGATTCTGATGAAAGCCCACACCAAACAACACAGACCACATATCAGAAGTACAAAAATAACTCTCCCGATGATGGGTCATGACAGACGACGTGGACCGTGCCCAGCACGACTCGTGCAAGATTCCACGACCCACGTCGGTATCACAAATAAACTGCACCAGATCGCGTACCTTGCACTATCACGAAGCAAATGGGTTGTGCCAGATATGGCGCCCCGCACTAGTACAAGCCACATCAGCGGTGCGGAGCGCACCAGTGGCGCCTGACTAGGGTTTTGACACTTTTTGGCTTATTTTGGGCCTATTTTTAGGCCCAATCCCCTACTACTATATATAGAGCCTTAGTCTACTAGGGTTAGAGACTTTTGACACTTTTCATGTCTTAGTCTTGAAATTTGGGAGAGAAACTTAGAGAGAGAAACAGTTTCTCTTCTCTCTAGGTTCTTTTTCTTTCTCTTTTTTATTTTGTTATAGCCCTAAGATGTGGAATTTAATGAAATACTTGAATTTCATGTCTAGGGAGTAGTTTCTATAGCTTAGGGATAATTGTATTCATGTGTTGATTAATTCTTTTGTGAGAATCTTAGTTCATCCTAATTTATTTGTTTGTGATATTAGTATGGCTTGTTCTTGAATGTTATAGTTGCATTAATGGTACATTCCATTGGCACACACTCTATTCTACATTCATGTTGGTGTAAATATTGATACCCCCTGGGGAAGAGAAACCTGGATGTGATATGGGTAGCATAGTTAAGGTCCCCGTAGGTGTGTGAACGTAGGTCATTTTTTAGCTTTACTTTTACGATGACAGTACACCGGTCTTAGCTGACAAGTTAGTTCAAAGTGTTACGGGTAGAGATAGCAAAAAGTAGCAAGCTAGGGTTGTAAGAGATCTTAGTGGTATGGATAAGGTGCCTACCTCCCTTTGCCTCATTTATAGGCCTAGGGATAAGAGTATATGTGGTGGAGTGCCCGGGATGTAATCGTACGAGGGAGAAATAGACCTACAACAATGGTCAGGCCTTGTTTTGCTCTCCTAATTACAGAGATGGTGTCGATGGAAGATTGCTATAGCACCTTATGTGACAAGTACGGGGAAGTGTTGACGAACCACACCACGTGTTATGAGCCCTAGATTAGGTTGTTGAATTCTTACATGTGAATGAATCAAGGATCGAAGCATTTAATCAACCATGTTACAAAAATACTCCCCAAGTTTCTAGCTAATACAGTTTACTTGCTTTTTACTTTCATGTTGTTAGTTGTTAGTTGAAAACTCAACCCCCTCCCCCTGTTTACCATACTATCTATTCCTAGCAATACGGACGGATTGACAACCTGGATGTGGGTTTGTTTAATTTACTATTAGGCCCTAGCATCTCTATGAAGATACCCAAGGCTTGCCACTAACTACCCTATCAGTAGCATAGTAGTGAGTTGGGTGCAGAACTATAAATTTAAATTTGACCTCATTTGATCCAATGCCTTCACTTGGGTTAAATTCTAGCTACGGTTTTAACGACCCCGAGTAGAGGTGGGTCAAATTTTGGCGCCGGTGTCGGGGATGCTAATCAGTTTAATTATCGATTAGCATAATGTTTTAGTTAAGTTGTTAGTATTGCTTTTGTTTTTTTGTTGGTTCTTGTGTTGAGCTTTTGTGATAGTTATCTTGTCATCTTTTGATTTGTTTGCTAGTGCTATCTTTGGAAGGGTATTGTTAACCACTAGTTTATAGTACATACTCGTACCACAAACTTAGTATTTTTGCAATACCTGACTGATAACACAGGTAGTCAAAATTGAAGGATAGAGAGAGCTAGAGTAGAGGTTCAACCTAGACCGGTTGTGTTGGTAGAAGAGCCGCGAGAGATGGTGGAGGATAATGGGACATTTAAGGAGCTCATGGCCCTCAATTTGGAGAGTCAACCATTGTGCATTACTTTCCTTCCACTGCCGCCCAATGTGAGTTGTGAATTGAAGAGTGGTATGATACATTGTCTGCACACATTTCACGGGATGGCAGGGGAAGATCCCAACAAGCACTTGTCGGAGTTCCACTTGGTCTGCACAAATATAAAGTCTCCGGGTGTGTCGGAAAATGACTATAATCTAAGAGCTTTTCCATTCTCTCTTCAAGAATGGGCTAAGGATTGGTGTACTACCCCAATTGCACAGGCTCTTGGGTGGATATGAAGAGAAGATTTTTGGAGAATTACTTTCTGGCATCCAAATCCGCCATACTGAAGAAGCATCTATCTAATATCACTCAGGGAGCTACTAAGTCACTCAACGACTATTAGAAGTGTTTCAAGAGGTTGCTTGCAAGTTGTCCATACCATCCTTTCAAGGAGGGAGACCTAGTTTATTTTTATTTTTTTTTTAGGGGTTGTGTGATGAAGACATGTGGATGGTGAATGCCACATGTAATGGATCAATCACCAACAAAAACCCAAAGGACACAATGGCTCTCTTTGAAGGAATGGCCAATGGAATGTGACAGTTCAGCATAAGGTCAAGGGTTAAGGTCTTGGATGAAATCACCTAAGTTGGAAGAGTAAGCCCAAGCTCTTGCTTCCATGATGAAGAAGTTCTTACGAGGGAAGGTTCATCAAGTCAAACTGTGCGGGGTGTGCAACCTTGACCACAACATGGATGTGTATCCCAAAGTAGTGGAAGACATGCAAGAGGTGAATGACGTAGATTACAACAACTGAGAGTGGTCATATTTTGCTAGGGGACGCCACAAGGATTCCGGGGGAACCAAGGTGATACAAGACAAGACCCCTATGCATAGTCATTTAACCTAAGGTAGCGAGATCCAAATTTCTGGCGGAGGGAGAACAATCAACCTCAAGGATATCGAGGTGGACAAGCTCTGCCTCAACCATATCTGAGAGGTGAAAGCCCTTCCAAAAACCATGCCTCAATCTATAAGTAGGACCTAGAAGAGATTCTTAAAGCTATTGGTCAATTGGGAAAGAAACAGCAGGTCTTCGCGGAGAAGACAAGGCGCTATATTGAAGACATTGGTAATAGATATTTCTCAAGTATCAAGAACTCAAAGTTCAAGTCGGGCAACTCGCCACCTCGGTGAGCCAACTTGAGGCCAAAGATCCCAAAAAACTCCCTTTCCTAACCGGAGATCAATCCAAGGAACGTGAGTGCACTCAAGTTGAGAAGTGGAAAGGAATTTCGTGAGTCCGAGAAGAAGGTGATGCAAGAAGATGATAGGGTATTGTAGGCTAAAAAGGAAAATTTTGAAGAGGATGAAATTGTGGTTAATGAAGCAGCTTCCAAGGAGTTTCCACCGCCTGAGGCACAAGTAACTATCCCACCTCCATTTCCAAATTCTTTGAGGGAAAGGCCAAAGGTGGCGACCAATGATGCAAGCATTCAAAGGATCTTCAAATAAATTGAGGCAACAATCCCTATCTTGGTGCTAACTGAAAATGTGTCATTGTATGCTAAGTTTCTTAAAGTTGCATGCACAAAAAAAGAGAAGTAGACCAACTAAGAAGGTAGGACATTTAAAAATGGGGAGAGTTGCCATTTTGAACCACAAAACTTTGCCTACGAAAGACCCCGGAAGATTATCTATTCCTATCTCCTTAGGAGGAAAGCTTGTTGAAAATTCCACGATAGACTTAGGCACATCCATAAATGTGATCACATTTAGTCTTTATGAACACCTAGAGATAGGTGAACTTAGGGAAACTAAAGTGATTTTCCAACTCGTTAATCACTCCCAAGCTAGCCCTCGTGGGCTAGTAAAGGATGTGATGGTGCATGTTGGTAAGTTGATATTTTTGGCGGACTTTTATATCCTAGACGTGGTGCATAATGGAAGTGCCCCCCCCCCCCCCAAATACTTTTGGGGAGACCATTCCTTAAAATGTCTAGGACTAAAATTGATGTTCATTTGGGAACCATAAATCTATAGGATGATGTGGATAAAGTGGAATTTGACATCTATAAATCTAGGCATGATTCAATTGATTCTTCTTTTTTGTCAAATGAGTGACCCTATGTGATGAGCATGAGTTACATGAATATTCTTGTATGACAAATGAACATGAATGCTTGGATGAATCCCTTGTTGATGACTATAATATTGATGAGTTTGTGACATTGCATGATTCTAATGATGACAACTCTGTGTTAGACTGCTTTTCCATTCTAACTAACGTGCATCAAGAAAGGAAGAGTGTCGAGGGCTTAAAACATCATCGACCTCCTCCTAAACCCAAATTGATGTTTGCGGACTCAACCTTAGCAAGGCACGGTGATTCATTTCCAATGGCAGACAAAGCATCTGAAGGTAAGGGTGACATGTTGTGGAGACCCCTCCACAACGATGTCATCGTGGGTAGAGTCGTCGAGGGCAATTCTGGAGACCAACAGGTAGGTTGTCTAACTAAAATCACATGAAAAGGAAATAACTCGTGAGGACGATAATAAATATATGGTGCTTCTTTTCCCTTTGATTTCATGATTTTAAATAGTGATTAGATATATTTTGCATGTTCTTGTTTGTGATGAGGATTTTTTAGATGAACTCTTGTTGAATTGTGAATTTGAGTTTGAATCTCGTGATTGTGTTTGGATGGAATTAGGATTGATGGGTGACATAGTTTTTTCCAAAAAAAAAGAGAGAAAAACTAAGGAAATAGGGTCAAAATTGTGGCAGCCTCGTGCAAGATTTTGGCACAGACCGTGCCATGTGATACAGTTCATGTCACAGAAATTGGCACGAGGGCCTCGTGCTATGATTTGGCACAGACTGCGCCAAGCGATACGGTCTGTGCCAGATGACCTTGGCACGAGGGGAGTCCGCGGCGTACCCTTGACGCCATTTGCGCTGTCAATTGTTCCAAAAATGCAATTTTCTGAAAATTCTGAATTTTTAAGCTAAAAATTGCATTTTTTTGGTTCATAAATATTGAAATCACCTAATTCCTTAGGATATTTTGTGCAAATAGTAATTCCAACATCCTTTGTGATTAATTGATTAGTACTATTGTCCCCTAATTTGCAATTTTCAAAATTCCATCCTTATCCTAATTGTACCTTTCCCCCCTATCACCTTTGTTGAATTTTTAGATTCTTGGTACATTCTTCCACCTAATTGGGTCATTTGACACATTTAAGCTTTTCACAAAATACTCACTCACAAACACTCTTGGTGAACTTGAAAATTTGACTCTTTTCTCTCAAAAATTAGCAATTTTTGCTTCTTCTTGAGTGGATCTTGCAACTCTTAGCTTCAAATTCCGGGTAATCCATTGAACTCCTTGTTTATTTTCTTTATTAACATTTTGGTGGTGTTATGTAAATCGTGATTCTTGAATGAGTGTATGTTGTTGAGAAATGTGTTTGGGTTGTATGTTTAATCTTGTCTTGAAGAAAGTTTGGGTGGTTTGATGTGCTATTATGCTTGGATGATATGTTCTTCATGTGTTGGGTAATTTAGGAGGGGGTGAATCTTGAATTTATGATCTTGTTGATAGGTTTGTATGAATCTACATGAGCTTGTTTGATGAGAAATTTCTTGTTTAAATGGCCTTAATGCCTAGATTCTCATGATTTGAATGACTAGCCTATTTGGGAGGAATTGTCTTGTTGAATGATATTGTGGGACATTCCTTGTTTATGATCTCATTACCACTTTTTCCTTTATTATATTAGGATGCCTCTGAAAAAGAGTGTGTCGGAGAAAGGGAAAATGGGGTGAGAAAAGGAAGAAACAGGCAAAGGGTGCAAACCACGAGCCGGTGACTCCCATTCTTCGTAACCTCATATTGTGACTGAAGAATTTATGGGTTTAGCCAACATCTCCAGGCCTCTAGCCTGGAGGTGGGGGTATTTGAGAGAGTCGAAGAGGAATATATTGGAGAATGGATTTTCATGCAAAGACACCTTGGAAGCTCTAGGCTTACTCAAGCCCTTTACCTATCTATTGGGATGGGTAGGTCTAGAGGGGTTCCTCAATAAGCACTCAAAGACCTATATCCGGTGGACTTTAGAGTTCCTAGATACTTTATGGAAAGTCACAGATGAGGATGGACATCTGGCTATCAGATTTAATTTGGATGACAAGGAGTATACAATGACACACAGGAAGGTGGCTAACGCTTTCGGGTGGAGGTATGGCAGAGACGTCTCGATGACACATTGACAAGGGATGCCATTTTCCCTTAGGAACTTTTGGAGGCACCTGACAGAGATAGACGGGAAGAATATGTGCAAGAGCACTGCCTTGGTTCATCCCGCTTTGCATTACGTTCATCGGTTACTGGCAATGGGAGTATTTTGCAGTAGTGAATTAACGCAATGTCTGTGTTTGGATGTTCATTGCCTTTGGGCAATGTCTCCTAAGGGTAACTTCTACCCAAAAAATGGTAGGATTTTTTTATAAGAGTGTTTGGAAATGGGGGAGAGAAATAGTGGGAAGATTTTGACGGGAGGCATGGTAGGGCTTTTGAAGCAGTATTTAGGGCATCCGGTCACTCAGCTTGCATTGGCCAACTTTGGGAGATCAAGGCTTTCATGATAGCACCTACTACTTATGAGGACCATTTCGTGTGGCTTTATGGTGGGGTGAGCACTTGTAGTTTCATGATCCTTCCTCAGCTGGAGGGCACTGCCATTACCTACGACACGAGTTTGGATGACTTGTTCCTTTTTCCCAACCCGCATTTTGAGAAGGAATTTTATAGAGTTCTAGCCAGCCCAGAGATAGATGTTGAGGATGCCAAGGGTGGCACTTCTTTGAGGGCACCTCCTAGCCGCTCTCGCTTATTTACGGACATCATTGACCAATTTCACTCCCTTGGGGAAAATCTCTCAAGCTCTACCCAAGTGATGCAAGAGGTCATCTAAGTGATAGGTGGTATGAGGATGCAATTGGAGGAGCTTAGCATGAGGATGGATTCCACGGAGGCCACAATTCACGCTTTTGGGTACATCGAAAGGGACAACACGAGGCATGAGGAGAAAGGCCCTTTGGGGCCACGAGAGTGAGTGTTACTACTTTCCCAACCTCACTTATGTTCTTACGTGGTTTTTTGTGCATTGGGGACAATGCGTAAGTTTAAGTGTGGGGGAAGGAGTAGTGAGCACTTAGGGAGTTTTCATCTTGGGATTCCTCTGTGCATTTGGTGTTTTTCTTTTGATTTTTGGTTGTTTGTTCGGTGATTTTAGTTTTTACTTTGTTATGGGATGTTTCGGAAGTCTACTTGGTGGTATAACTTGCTAGGTAGGATTCCTAGTTAGTATTGGGTTGGTTTTTTTAGAACAATGGTTGTGTAATCTTTTGTTTGTCATTATCTTCTTGTAGTATGAAGCCCAACTGTGGAGCTTTTTGTGCTACACCAAAAAATTTGAAAATTTGAAAAAAAAATGAAAAAATATATATACCCGGCTAAGTTGGAAACCCGAAAGGATAACTTAGGCAACATTGGGAAAAGCCCAGATGGGTCAAAAGACCTAGGTTAAAGTGAGAGGCTAGGCCCGACTAGGTTTACGAACCTAGTAAAATATGAGAGGCCATGTCAAAAAAGGTGAGAATTTGAGCTCAACATGTGTGAAACTAGGATGAAAACCTGAAAGGGCTCCTAGGAAAAATGAGAAGAATTGAGAGAAAGCAAAAAAACAAGGTTGACGATACATTTGCATCATCCTTGGTTAAGTGTGGGGGGTGTCTAATGTGCTTCATTATGCTTATGTTAACTGTTGCATTAGGTGTAATAATTGGTTTGTTTTATATGTTGGATTCTAATATTAGTTGAGTTTACATGACAAGGGGTTTAGAAGACCATGTTTGGTTTTCTTATCAAAATTTTGCATTTTGTAGACTTAATTGGTGCTAATAAACACCTTGTATCCACATGCACATAGATCCTCCTTTTTTATCATCCTTAGTAGGTCGCCCGTGGGTACTTTTCGTTACATTCTACGTTAAGGTCATTCGCAAGGACGGTAGAGGATGTTGAAGGCCGTTCGCAAGAAAGATAGAAGGTGTCGAAGGCCATTCACACTAATATGGTACTAGATGAAGGCCACTGACATTACATCATGGTAGTAGAAGGATGGATCCAAGGAAATGTTGCATTGAAGTTCAAAACAGTCAAGGAAGAAATGGAAAATCGTGGTCTGAGAGTTGCACCGAATTCTGGGAATGATCCAAGAAGAATGTGCCTTTAAGGTTGGTTCCATTGGATTGGTCTCCTCAAAAACCATAAAATCGACTACAAGAACTCTAAAAAAAGACCAATAATTCATCTGTAGCGGAGCAAAGAAGTTCAGTCGAGCGAAGCATCAACGGGTCAGCGTGGACTGCTCATGGTCGGCACCAAGCAAGGCACCAACGGCCCATGCCATTCCATACGGCCCACACCAAGGGTCTCTGGCAT
The DNA here is from genome assembly GCA_037428765.1 of Rubia yunnanensis. NCBI lineage: Eukaryota > Viridiplantae > Streptophyta > Magnoliopsida > Gentianales > Rubiaceae > Rubia > Rubia yunnanensis. The sequence goes on from CM075063.1 coordinate 69,529,965, forward strand.
GAGCCATGACAAAACTCAGTGCGGGCTGCACCAATCTCCACGGCCCGCATGCTCAAGTGCCCTTTTCACTCCAAAATGGCTAAGTATAAGCGCAGACCATCCCGTTTGAGGTGGCCCGCACCATTCCAAGTGCAAAATGTCATGACCAGCCGACGGGATTTAAACAATAGAGTGGCCCATGACAAAAGACTGAGCAAAATGAGGATTATGATGACGGCCAGGGCCAAACGACACACACCGCGGATCAGAAGTGCAAAAATGACTCTATTGACTATATGCCGTGCCAGACGACACGGACCGTGCCCATCATAACCTGCGCCAGATTCCATAACCGGTAGTAGCATCCCAAATGGGCTGCTCCAGATCTGGTGCCCCACACTGGCACGAGCCACATCAGTGGCATAGACCGCGCCATTCGCGGTTGTCCACGCTAGTGGCGGCTGACTAGGGTTTTGACACTTTTTGGTTATTTTGGGCTTATGTTTAGGCCCAATCCCCTACTACTATTATAGAGCCTTAGTCTACTAGGGTTAGAGACTTTTGACACTTTTCATATCTTAGTCTTGTAATTTTGGAGAGCAACTTAGAGAGAGAAACACTCTCTCTTCTCTTTATGTTCTTTCTCTTTCTCTTTCTATTTTGCTATAGCCCTAAGATGTGGAATTCAATACTTTAATTCCATGTCTAGGGAGTAGTTTCTATAGCTTAGGGATAATTGTATTCATGTGTTGATTAATGCTTTTGTGAGATTCTTAGTTCATCCTAATTTATGTCCTTGTGATATTATTATAGTTTGTTCTTGAATGTTATAATTCCATGAATGATACACTCCATTGGCACACACTCTATTCTACATTCATGTTGGTACAAATATTGATACCCCTCAGGGAAGAGAAACCTGGATATGATATGGGTAGCATGGTTCGGGTCCACATGAGTGTGTGCACATAGGTCATTTTTTAGTTTTACTGTTACGATGATAGTACACCAGTCTTAGCTGACAAGTTGGTCCGAAGGGTTACGGGTAGAGATAGCAAAAAGTAACAAGCTAGGGTTGTAAGAGGTCCTAGTGTCATGGATAAGGTGCCTACCTCCCTTTGCCTCGTTTATAGGCCTAGGGAGAAGAGCATCTGTGGTGGAGTGCTCGGGACGTAATCTTATTGGGAAGAAATAGACCTACAACAATAGTCGGACCTTGTTGTACTCCCCTAATTATGAAGGTGGTTCCGATAGAATATTGCAAAAGAACCCTACGTGATAGGTACGGGGAAGTGCTAACCATCGACCACACCACGTGTTTTGAGCACTAGATTAGGTCGTTAGATTCTTACACGTAAATGAATCAAGGATTGGAGCATTTAATTAACCATGTTACGCAAATACTCCCCAAGTGTCTAGCTAAAATAGTTTACTTGCCTTTTATTTCATGTTCTTAGTTGTTAGTTGACCCCCCCCCCCCCCAATGTTTACCATACCCTAGCATCTCTGTGGAGATACTCAGGGCTTGCCACTAACTACCATATCGGTAGCATAGTAGTGAGTTGGGTGCAAAACTATAAATTTGAATTTGACCTCCTTTGATCTAACGCCTTCACTCGGGTTAAATTATAGCTATGGTTTTAACAACCCTGAGTGAAAGTGGGTCACTAGATCTAGGTGCATCAATTAATAACATGCCCCTCTCTGTGTATAATGACTATCAATTAGGACAATTGAAGGAAACTCTTGCCATAATCCAATTAGCAGATATGTCTAATGCATACCTAGAGGGAATGATAGAGGATGTACTAGTGAAAGTAAATAATATAATATTTCCAGTGGATTTCTACATTGTTGATATGGATGATTAATTCTGTGTTAATAAGTCCCTAATTCTTCTAGGAAGACCATTCATGAAGACAGCGAAAACCAAGATTGATGTTGATAAGGGAATACTTAGCCTTGAATTTGATGGAGATATAGTTTCTTTCAATATTTTTGATGCCATGAAACATGTAGTTGATCCCGTGTCTATGTTTACTCTTTATGTGATTGACCCGATGATTGATGATTTTGTATAAAAGTATTCTAGGGATGACAAGCATGAACAGGTACTCTTCAATGGATGGGAGGACAAGGACACAATGTTTAAGATGGATGAAACTACTCGCGAAAGCATTATGCAGCTTTACTCCACCAAAGAATAAAGCTCCCAGCCACTTTCGGTCGGTATACCCATAATGCATGTTTTCCGCTCGAAAACTCCAAAAATCAGCTTCCAACCACTTTTGGTCGGTATGCCCATATCGCCCAAATTCCACTCAGAAACTCCAAAAATCAGCTCCCACCCACCTTCGGTCGGTATGCCCGCATCGCTCATTTTTCACTCATAAACTCTAAAAATCAGCTCTCATTCACTTTCGGTTGGTATGCCAATACCGCCCAAATTCCAATCAGAAATTTCAGAAATTAGCTCTCTGCCACTTTTGATTGGTATGCCCATACCGCCCAGATCTAGATCAAAAGTACAACATGTCTCTCAGCCGACATCAGTTAAGATGGTCATCCCACCCCAAACGCATGCTTCCTTCAATTGAGAAAGCACCAAAGCTGGAATTGAAGAAATTGCCTGAGCATCTCAAATATGCATTCTTAGGGAAAAATCAAACCTTACATGTCAAGTATCCTGAGGGAATAGAGCTCTACAAAGTTGAAGGAGTGGCACTTGCATTGCCTCCATATGGCTGATCCAAACAAGCCAATTGAGTCTAACCTAAGACGTTAAATAAGGGCACAGTTTGGGAGACAACCCAAGATTTCTATATTGATTTTTATTTTTTTTTTCTCTTCATTAGTTCTCTACAAAAACAATCAAAAAAATTTTAAAAAACAAAAATAAATAATATTGTTCATCCAATTGATTTTGATTTGTTTGGACATACATGGTTCCAAGAGATCTCCAAAAGAAACAAGGGATTTTGAAAGCATAACAAATCTAAACCAATACCTGAAATTTTCAGTCCAAAGTAGTCAGGATGCCTGTACAGACCGGGATTCATCGGTTGACCCCAAGGCTAATTAGCTGCCCATGGAGTATTTTTTTCTTTTTCCTTCTTTTTCTTTGTAGTTGCATTTTAGTACATTTGTAGAGTAATTGCATGACATCATATTTTCTACTTCATTTGCATATGTTACCTCTTTCTTACACAATGAGGACATTGTATTATCTAAGTGTGGGGGGGGGGGGGGGGGGAGGTGCAACATCATTAGTTTGTTTTTCATTATTGAAAAAAGAAATCATAAAATTTTGAAAAAATTACAAGAAGATTTTTCAGATTTGTTCATCATTTGAGTAAAAAATAGCAGCATTGAATTGAAAATATGAATGGTTAGAATTAAAATTTGGCTTGTGGTAAGATTGAATTATTGTTTCCCTTTGTGAAAGAAATCATAGATTCCTCATATGCGTTCTAGGATGACGAATCTGCAATAAGTCATTTTGCTTTTAAACTAGACATATTGTGAGGATTTGAGCCTTGCAGAGTAAAAGCCAAAAAAAATATATAGGCATATATGATTTAAAAAATGATCGTAAGTAGCTTTTTATCTCTTTGTTGAGTGATCATATTTTGATATTCATTGCTTGGTTTGTGCCATGATTTCGAGATTGTTTTTGATACTTGAGTGTGAAAATGATAAAGGCACTTAGGAATGAGCCCTACTTAGCTTCTACTATATATTTTTATCTTATATAGGTACCCTAGTTTTCCCCGTTTAAGCCAGAAAACTCTTTCTTTGGTATTTTCAGTCACTAAATATTTAGCCATGAGCGTTAGCCTTTTCTTAACCCTCTGAGAATGTGCAAGTAATTTATTATTTTTTGGGATATGATATTGAATTGCTTGATAGGTTAGATATGGTTGAGATTTTGTGCTAATACATGTTGGAGCATGGAGTATTTTGGACTTACATTCATTGGGAAAGTGTATATATAGGTTTTGCATGATATTGTTGTTATTGTATTTCCAGAAAATACCTGTAAATGTTGTTGCCCAGAAAAAAAAGAGGAAAATGTTGAAAAAACAAAAGAAAAAAATTCTGGTAGTAGTATATTGAGCTGAAATTTTTTAGGAGCAATATGGATATGATTATTACTTGGTAGTGATGTTTATACTTCGTTGCTTATCAATGTTGGTATGAACATGGATGAGTATGAGGGTGATAATGAATCAGTTGCATATTCTCAGATTTTTAGCCTCGTATTCTACCTCTTTGACCTTAGCCCTATTACAACCTTGATAAAGATCTCATTGATTTGCACTCAAGTGTTAAATTACTACAGTGGAGATAGTGGTATATACAAACCTGTTGTGATGAGTATTGAATATGATTTGTGTGATTGACTTGATTATGATTTTGAGAGATATTGAGTGATCTTGGTGAGGCTGGACTTTATTGTACATTTTTTACTAGAATGTGAGGATTATGTGATTTTATAAGCAAAGGGAAATGGCTTTTGGTATGATGGATGATTGTGTTTTGATTCTAACTGTGATGGTTTTTTATTTTAGGGCTTCTAGAGGTTTTTTTTAGTCTCACGTTTACATTTATGTTTTGCATTTGCATATGCTCAAGGGGCATAATCTATGTGTGATGTAGTTTGATGGGGTCGATTTACCATGTGTTTTGGATTGTTATTGAGCTGAAATATTGAGTAAATCCTTGGATATTTATGTTATTGCAGTTTAGAGATTAGAGGCTGAATTGTCAAGTTGCTGCAATTTGTGGTCAATATGCCCATACCGACCAGTGTTCTAGAATAATTAAGGAAGTCACCATTTGTGCTTGGAGATGGAAGGGGAGAAAAATATGGAGATGTTGGAATAATGATGGAGATTTTTGGTGCTGAACTATGCCAAGTCAAAATGCAGTTGGAGAAGAATCTAGATTGATTGAAGACTCCTAAATTTTAGGAGAGAATATTGTGTTCATCTCTTTGAATTCTAAATAGATAAGAAAATATATATTTTATTCATTATCTATCTTTTGGTTGTAGTAATTTTTGGGAGATTTAGTTTTTTCCATTCGTGCGTGCACAAGACAGTCATACGCACGCATACAGTCAATTGCGCAGAACAGTATTCACTATTTGTGCTCTTTCATCATTCTATTCAGACAAATTTTCATCATTTATTTTTATGTTTTTGATCATTAATTTAATTATGTATTCTAGCTAAATTCTTCTTTTCTGATAAAGATCAAGGAAGTACTGGCGTCGATTCTCGTGAAATCTAATTAGTTCATTATACTTTAATTGCATGCTTTCATCTGTTGTTCTTGATTCTAATATTTATGATTGTTTTCATGTTATTGAGTATTGCGCAATATCTGATAGCATGTTAGTTAATTTAATACCAATTGAACCAATCATCCGTAATTGTTATTTAAGTTCAATCAGTGGTCGGGAACAATAGTCCTAATTTAACAATCTTGCGTCAGAGTTTGTTAGTTATGAATTGGGTCTTTCTCATTTATCATGCTGCTAGCATATTGAATATATCGAGCGTCTCTTAGGTTATATGTTAGTTAGAGAAATAGTTAGTGAGGCGTTCTCCTGATTATCGACAAGGTAAGGAAAGATTGGTTGCTTGCAACCATAACCAATTTGTGTACATGCATTTAAAGTCATCTTTACATCAAGGATCAAGATAAAAAGCCATTACGAAATTGATCGAAACCAGAATGTTCTCATCATAGTTGAATCTTTTTGCTATCTGTAACAATTTCTCATTCTCATTTTTACTCATTTTTTTTCTTATTCACTACCCTCATCCGGTTCCTTTGGCCAAAAATTTGCAGATCAAAGATTAAGGAAAAAGTCTCGCCAATCCCTTGGGAAACAAACTTGCTCGCAACTATACTGGTTGGTATGCCTATACCAACCGCAGAATCCTGAACTGAAAATTCAGCTTAGAGATTGGTTTATTTTTTGTGTAAAACGACGACACCAAACATCAAATGATAACATTAAAACAAACACTTCAAAAAAAAATGAATGATAACACTAAAAAAACACATCATACTAAATATAGTTGAAACATCAAATAGAAATACTAAAATATACATAATTTTTAAAAGACTATAATGCACATCAAATTAGAATAGACAAACATCAAACCAATACACTAAAAATACTTAAACTATTTAAATACACTTTAAAACATTAAATGTCACATAAAATGTTTATCTTGACATTGGAAAATATAAAACATAAGTATTAAAATTTTAAAACTAATTCTTGAAATATCAAATGATACAAAAAATAAATATAAATATTCCAAAAAAAAGAAACATCAATATCAATTTTTAAAAGTACTCGCTGAAAAACCAACACATTAATCAAAATGAACGTATAAATTATAGACAAAGTCTTGTATAAGACCGTCTCACGGTGAGACCAGGGATTAAATTGCAAAGATTTAAAGATGGGATTTCATATTGATGTTTTAAAAGTTCATGAATTTAATATGTATTTGTGATAATTTGCAATTTAGTCCAGTTGTATTAGTTTTTTGCCCCCGAATTTAGCTTGCTCTTTTCCTATTTTGCCTCTAGTCCTTGGTCTCACCATGAGACGGTCTCACAAGAGACGGACTCTAAATTATAAATTATAAATTAAAATAATAAAATATCACAAAGTGGTGTCAATGTGTATAATGTGTCAAAAAATTAACATGCAAACACAAGTTACAATAAAAGATCAAAATTTTACTTTAAAGCACGTGGTTTTTGTGAAAAAGAAAAGCTTATGAAAAAGCATCACAAGGTTTGGTTGAAACATCAAGTACTGAAAATGAAACATCAAACCAGGTAGTAAAAACCCACACATTGCGTGGATATGAGGAAAAAAATGATCCACGAATTTTTTCGACCCAAAATATTGATCTGCGAGATTCTTATGACCTGGAATCATTAATTCTCCAATTATTTATGTCCAACACCCTTCAAAAAGTGGTATTTGCACCCAGATCCCTCCTTTCAAAGCCCGTCAAACGGATTGGGTCACCCGTTGGATAACCGTTATCCATATACTATTTTCACTTATTGGATATACTTATTGGATAATGACTCATTGAGTTAATGGATATAATTGGGTTGTAGTTATTGGGTTTAGTTGGGTTAGACAATGGGTTACCCATTGGATAATTTTGGGTGGGTTGAGTGGAGTTGGGTAATGGGTGACCCTTGGATAATTTCATATCACAAGATAACTAAATTTCACAAGTTTGATTACGAATGATTTAATTTTTTCCTAATATACAATCATTTATTATATTATATAATATAATATTATGTACATTATATTATATTATATTTAATAAAAAATATATATATATATATATAATATGTTGGCTTTGTAAACTCAATGAAATTAACGAACAATATTAGTTGGGATCGAGCTCGAGCACAAATACTGTACGAGCTCGAATATTGTACGAACTCGAATATTGTGCGATATTGAGCTCGAATACTGTACGAACTCGAATACTATACGAGATTGAACTGAATATTGTACGAGATTGAGCTTGAATACTGTACGAGATTGAACTCGAATATTGTACGAACTCGAATACTGTACGAACTTGAATACTGTACGAGATTGAGCTCGAATACTGTACGAGATTGAGTGCAAATTTTGTACGAACTCAAATACTGTACGAGATTGAATACTGTATGAGATTGAACTCGAATATTGTACGAACTCGAATACTGTACGAGATTGAGTGTGAATTTTGTACGAACTCGAATACTGTACGAACTCGAATATTGTACGAGATTGAACTCGAATAATTTGTGAATTATATTTTGTATAATTTGTGAATTATAGTGAATATTTATTTTAAATATTACACATGCATTTAATTGGGTAATTTTGGATATTTATTGGGTATTTGTTAGGTTCCCATTGAGTTAACACAATATGAGACCCATTGATATCCAAATTTTCCATTAACATAATTATTCTCATTCCTCCAAATCTCAAAAACTAATGAGCATTTAATATCTGATCTCATTGGATAGTGACAACTTGTAACCCAAATCAAAAGAAAACATTGAATGATAATTTATTGGGTTAGTTACATCATGACTTATTGGATAATGACTTATGGGATAATATATTTTAACTCATTGGGTCATATGAGTTATCTCATGAGTTATCCAATGGGTTATCCATTTAATGACCCAACTCATTTATGATCCAACCCATTATGACCCATTAATAAATGAGTTAACTGGATAAAAACCCATTGGATAATGGGTTAATTGAGTTTGGATAATGAGTTGATCCAATTAACCCATTTGACAGGCCTGCTCCTTCCTCTCCTAAACTTTCTTAAATTATATTTGGAACCTCATTTCTAATTAAACTTCATAATATTGCACATTAATCCTTGATCTTGCTGTGAGACGGTCTCGCACAAGACTTTGTCATATATCTTATTGAATAAAATTAAATATCAAATGATCTTATTAGTTCCACTAATTATAAAAGGCTAAGTCATGGGAAAGACCGTTTTTCCATAGGCATATGGAAAGACCGTTTTTCCATTGGGGTTGAATTAGAATTATAGAAAGGCAAAAGGTTTTAGTTGCAATACTCTCTCCGGTTTTTTTATATTGGCACCCTTTCCTTTTTGGGATGATATTTTTATATTGACATCTTCCTCTTTTGGCAAATCTTAGATTATTTTCATTCACCCAACTTTTTGTTTTTCCAATTCAACCTACACCACTCATTTCACTTTTTAAAAGAACTTGTGTCATTTTGAGAAGGGAGAATATTTAGAGACCGGAGGGAATATTAAAATTTTATTATGCAACTGCATTAGTTATAAGTTTATGACCCGATTAATGCAACCTAAAAATTTTATCTTGATTTCTTCTAATTTCCAAACCTTGGTCTTTCCATAAGTTATGTAAAGACCGTCTTTCAAGAGATAGACTAATTATAAAATGTCATCATCTAACAGTTACTTGGCATAAAGTATGAGTTTGTGATAGGTAAATAAATAAATAAATGTATATATATATACACATACATCAATAGTGCTTTATCATCCTCTACAATTTTTTAACCTTTTATTATTTTTGATTATGTGCTTCTTTGGATGTTCTTCAGTGGTATAATTATATATATAGTACAATGAGATATTTAATGTTTTACATATATTTTTTAGAAGTAAATTATTTTAACCAATTATGGTTGATTATATATAGTAAAGAAATTAAATCAGTAACATATAATAATATTGGTATGTTATTATTAGATAACTTGGGTTTAGGTTAGTCAAAATGACTTCAATATCCTTGGTTGACACCACCAAACAACAGAAAGGAAACAATTTCTATTATATGGTACTTGGGAACATGAGTGGAGAAACTTTCCTTCGAAGAGTAAAAGTAAATTAAATAGATGAAAATAATTTTAATTTTACCAAAGATATTAGACAAAGTCTTGGGAAAGACGGTCTTTCCATAGGCTTATGGAAAGACGGGGTTTAATTTGAATAATAAAAGGTAAAAGGTCTTAGTTGCAACATTAAAATTTTAGTATGCAACATGTAGTAGTTATAAAATTTATAACCCGATTCATGCAACCCGAAATTTTTATCTTTATTTCTTCTAATTTACACTTTAAACCTTAGTCTTTCCATGACTTATGGAAAGACCGTCTTTCAAGAAATGCACTCAAGATATTAATATTAAAAAAAAAGAAAAGAATGTGAATATTTCAAAATTGGAGGGAGTATTTCTATTTTTTTAAAAATAAAAATAAATAAAGGGCCAATGGCACAAGAATAATATTTGGATGTGGACAAATAGGGAAAAGTAATACAAGCTAAAACCCTGAGTGCCAAAGCTACCTCTTCTTTACATGCTGAAATTTTAGCAATCTTAGAAGGTTTGAATCTGGCCATAGATATGCATTTCAGGGATTTCACCAATGAAACTGATTGTATGCTTGCTACTAGCGCTATCAAAAACCCTCTCACAAACTTTTGGCCTTGTTTCCAAGTAGCTTCCTTGTATGTTCTAGACTGATAGATATTGAGTTGTCACACACTTTTAGACAAGGAAACCTAGCGGCAGACATGATAGCAAAACAGGCTAACACTAGGATAATCTCCTCATCGATTCTCTCCTTCCATGACATGGATGCAAAAACTAAGGGTTTTGTGCTATTAGATATGGCTGGAATCCCAGCTATCAGGATGAATACAAATGAATTAAGAATGGATGCTATTGATTTTTCTCTATTGTTTTTTCAGATCATGCTCACCTGGCGATCAATGCCAGGCATAACTCCTTTGTTGTTGTCGGTGTGGTTGCTTTTGCAATCACTGCGCTCTGATCAAAGCAAAAATGGAAGAAAATTATGAAAGACTTCTTCGGCTCAGATCATCTTTTCTACCATTCATTTCATATAATTCCAGGAGAAGAATTTTTGCTTTCTGTGATAAGAATTTGATCAAACTCTCTTGACCCAAACATTTTTTTTGTACAAAATGGGCATGAAAATACCATGTCTATAGCCAATCAAACTTTAGTAACATACATAGGAGATAATTGTAGGTCTGGCCAATCGTTTTACACTAACACGAAGGATGGAGGTGTAACGATTAGAATCATCTACAATAATCTCCTATCTAATAAATATTTTTACTTCTTGGCTTGCATTTATATGTATAAAGCAAGGCCAAAAATATTTAAGTCACAAGTTGAACCATCTTTGTAATGTATTTCAAACCTTTTAGTCGCCAGGATTGAGATCATAATAAAAATTCCCCAATTAATATGGATTGTTTTCTACGTTCCTCTAGAAACAACGAAACCGAGGCGCCACATGTTTCGGGCTTTTGAAGAATTGTTTAAACCGAATGGCATGTGTGAATGAGAAAAGTTTGAGTATATTATTATTTTTGTTGATTAGTTGTGTTCGGCTACTGGGCCTGGCCCTTGGCTCCTTGTTAGAGTTAGAGGATGTGCCCCCACCTTTCACTTCTATCGATTACATACTAACCCATGATTGAGGGAGTGGAAATTGACCGAAAATAGAAGGGGAGATAAATATAATTCTAGATATATAATCTTACATAATAATCTTAGGCAAAGTCTTGGGAAAGACAGTCTTTTCATAGGCTTATGGAAAGACGGGATTTAATTCGAATAATAAAAAGTAAAAGGTCTTAGTTGCAACATTAAAAATTTAGTATGCAACATGTAGTAGTTATAAAATTTATAATCCGGTTCATGCAACCCAAAAATTTTATCTTCATTTCTTCTAATTTACACTTTAAACCTTGGTCTTTCCATAACTTATGGAAAGACCGTCTTTCAAGAGACACACTCATAATCTTATATATAATCTTATATAATTTAAGAAAATATACATACAGTAGTAAGTGAAAAGGTAAAAATAATTTTAAATAGTTAGTTTATGTAAGCACTAATTTTTTTATAGTTTGAGATCAGATTTAATCAAAAGCCATTTTAACCTTTCAAAAAAAAATATTATAAAAAAAATTGAGTATTATACCGCTGACCCTATACACTAACCCATTCTTCTTCCCTCTCTTCGTCAGCCGTACTTCATTTGCACATCGTTCTTCCCGACTAAGCTTGTTCTTCAGCCGTTCTCCACGCAGTCGTTCTTTCCTCCTCTCTGCCGCCAACTTCCACCACTCCGCTGCTCTGCGCCACCGATTCACCGCTCTGCTCCAAAGCCTCCGCGTCTCTTCTTCTTCCGTCGGAGAAGAAGACTTCCCTCGCCGGACGTCGCAAGGAGAATCAGAGCTCCACGTCACGAAGAAGACTTTACTCGCCGGAGAAGAAGACTTTCCTCACCGGACGTCGCAAGTAGAATCGAAGCTCCACACCGCGAATCCTTTCTCCGGCGGCATCGCACAGATCAAAGTTCGTCTCTGACGTCCCGCAGCAGATCGAAGCTTCTCTCCGGCGTCGCACAACATGCCTCCGGCGTCGCACAGCGTGTCCCGTCGGCGTTGCTCGAGTCGACATCCGCTCCGCCGCGGGTGAGATTCACACGCTTAGATGGAGAAGAAGACTTCAGAGCGGGGACTCCACGCACGGCTCTACATGGTTGGCGCTTTGATGCCGCCGGAAAACCTATCCGAGCATGTGAGTCGGTAGGAAAAGGGGTTGGATACTTGGATCCAAATATTTAGGTTCGAGGCCCGTTACCTTGGGCCCAAAACCAAATAAATCTAATACGAATCCCATCAGCGTAGGGTAGTGCATTTTCATTTTCCCCAAATCTATTCATACAGAGGTTGAGATTTTGGGCTTTGATCGGAAGAGATGTTGGATGCGTATCAGAATGTGGTGGGTGGGAAGCTTAAGCTCAAGGGCAAGACTCTCGATGTCAAGGGTGGCGGCGTTGCCAAAAAGAAGAAGAAGAACAGAGATAACCGCCGCTCTGATTCCAATTCCTCCTCCGCCGATGTTGCCGCTGCCGCTTCTTCTACAGGTTAGTGACTACATTCATTCTGTTGCTGCTTTTATTCCACTTCCCCGTGATTATGTTGTGTCGTGTGTTGAATTTCGAAGGCAAGGAAGTAGTGGGGTCGATGGAAGAAGAAAATGGGGATGGGTCAGAAGGAAGGTCGGGAGGGTGAGACTCTAACCTCATGCAGCGGAGAGGCGGTATGTCGAACAAGGGACCCGAATTGACATGCACAGTAGTATTCATGCGGAGAGGCGGTATGTAGGGGGTCTTCTGGTGGTGGTGGTGTTCAGCGGCGGGAGGTGGTGGAAGGAAGGCATTTTTGTCTTTTAAATTTTTGCTTTAGGTTGAAAGGGTATTTTAGTCATTTTCAGTTGGTCAATAGTCAGAAATGACCGTTCAATGTCGGAATATAATCTTTAGGGTTATATTTGCACTTATATAAAGTAGTTATTATTTCAGGATATATCTGCACTTTCTCAATTATAGAAGATTATATTTGTATATTTCCCTTAAAATAAATTAAATTGACTTTATTCATGTACCACATAGTTACACAAATCTTAGTTTTGTGCACAATAGTACACTAATATCAAAATAATATTGGAATGTTTTGCGTATTTTGAAAGATGGCATTTTCATAAATTATGGAAGAATCCGTCTCTTGAAAGACGGTCTTTCTATAAATTATGGAAATACCAAGGTTTAAAGTGCAATTTAGAAGAAATGAAGATAAAATTTTTGGGTTGTATGAATTGGATTATAAACTTTATAACTATTACATGTTGCATAATAAAATTTTAATATTGCAACTAAGACCTTTAACCTTTTATTATTTGAATTAAACTCCGTCTTTCCATAAGCATATGAAAAGACGGTCTTTCCTAAGACTTTGCCATTATGGAAAGATTAAGGTAAAATGTAAATTAGAAAAAATAAAAATAAAAATTTTAAATAACAAGAAAGAAGAAAACCCTAGATTAATTAGATGGATACTTCTCTTGAATGAATTTGACTTAGAGGTGGGGGATAAGAAGATGAGTAAAAATGCAGTGCCCGACCATTTGAGTCGATTGGCGTCCTCTCATGAATGGAAAACCACTATAGAGAGATTCCACCAGGTAAGAATTCCCTGATGAGCACTTTTTTGCAATTAAGGAAGCTCATCCTTAGTATGCCCGACTTAGTGAATTTTGTTGTCTCTAATCAATTTCCCACAAACTTCTCTAAGGCCTAAAGGGATAGATTGAGAAGTGAGAAAAAATACTAAGTGTGGGATGATCCATATTTATGGAAGCATTTTTCGTATCAAATGATCTGAAGATGTGTCCTGGAGATATGGAAGCATATTTGCCCTCAAGGATTGCTCCGCATTTTTCTTCGCTGCCGCGATATATGTCGTGGTGATTTCTACTGAGATTCGATTGTTTTGTTGCTAAATTTTGTGATAATGGCACCAAAGAGATCTCGCGTGGAGGCGATAGTTCCTCCTGTGCTTCCGCGTCGAACCACATTGGATTGACCAACATTATAGGCCAGTTTTCCATGAGGATGGTGAACCTTATTGCTCTTAAGCAACCCATATTGTCAACCAAGTTTGCCTGCCAGGATACATTGGAGGGGTTAGGAATGTGGGAGCCCATTAGGACCTTGTTCAGAAAGGTCGAGTTGGAGCAATTTTTGCATAGAAGGGCGTTGACTTACCCTAGGCTTACACTGGAGTTCCTTGCCACGATTCATAGGGAGGAATGAGAGGATGGCGATTATACCATTTTCTACCTCGATGATGTGGGGTATGAGCTTCGCTATGCAGATTTAACCCGTATTTTGGGATGGGAGCTTGGGACTGGCGTTGGTATTTTGCCAATGCCCTTAATATGTTTTAGATGACATTTTGGCTGCGATCATGGGGAGGGCGAGAGACAGTCATGAAAAGGGCTCACTCATAGTTCACCCGGCTTTAGATTTTGCCCATCAACTTCTTTTCATGACGGTTTTGGGACATAGGGATGCCACTCACTGCCCTAGTTTCCATGTGAAGTGCCTATGAACGATGACATTTAAGGGTCAGGGCAACCCAAATTGGGTGGACTTGTGGGTCAGACGTTGTATCAAGCTCTCGTGGACAAACAAGGGCCGGATTAGTGTGGGGGGTTTGGTGACTCTTATATCTTGAGACTTACAGTTATTGACATCGTGCACAAGACCATCCATCCGACCAAGCATGACTACATCTTCATCATTGACAGGCTCATAGAGACCAAGATGTTGCATGATACCATTGATGCTTATATTTGGATGTATGATGGGCTCATGGATGTTAAGTTTATGACGCTACCTTAAGAAGACAGACTAGCCATCTTCGAGGATACACCAGTTAGAAGTTATTCATAAAGCATAGCCCGTAGTTTACGAAATACTTTTGGGATGTTCTCAATGTGGGGAACCGGAGACTCTGATAACCGCCACCCATATCTCAGTCAACTTATTAGGAGCAACCTTTTTCACAGTACCTCAGTTAGCTGGTCCTTCACTCGATTAGTAGAGGGCTCAGTATTGAGAGAGACTGATTAGCCTAGACAGGCGGCTCACCTCCATGCACCACGAGATGCATTAGCACCAATAGGAGTATATGTGTGAGTGTGGCATTTCCGAGAAGCGGTTTGACGTGCTTAAGGAGGGCATGAACTCCATCATTTCCATGGTTCGTTCATCTCATATGAACCACAACACATCCTTAGAACCAGAGACTAGACGTCGCACATGCAAGAGGAGAGGGCTAGAAGGCATGCGAGCTGCCATGGAGAATATGGACCCTCGTGGTCTTAGTTGTGAGTACATCTCTCTTTTTCTTTACCTTACATTTTTGCTTTGATCGTATATATGCATTGGGGACAATGCTTGATTTTAAGTGTGAGGGATGAGATATTAGATTTGTACTTATGATTAGCATGCTTGGTGTGATATTGCTTCCTTTAGATTCTAATTACAAACTTCTTACGGAGTGTTTTTGTTGAATTTTTTTTTTGAAAAAACAATGAAAAGATCAAAAAAATAAATCCTGCTAAGTTGAAAACTCGCTCACGGACAACCTAGGCAAAATTGGGGGGCCCAGATAGGTCGAAAACCTGAAAGGGTGATCTATGCAAAAGTGAGAGGCACAAATTGTGTGGAAAATGTGAGGTGTAAGGTAAAAAGAAATGTGTGGGTAGGATGAAAACCCAAAATGAGCTCATAGGAAAAGGAGGGAAATTGAGAGATGAAAATTTTGAAGGCTCATTTTGCCTCTTAGGGGACTTTTAGGTAGTTCCAATCTCTCTTTATCTTACTTTTATGATGGACACCTCATCTTTATGTAATATTGTTTTGGGGAATTTTGATGGGTAGAAATCCTTTAGGTTCAAATATGCGGGTGGGTAATCTTTCATGTGTTAGAGTTAATGGAACTCTCAATTGAAAGATTTCAAATGTGTTAAGGGGTAGAATATTTAGGAACCACCTTAAGCCTTTATCGTTATTACTCGAGGATAAGTAAATGTTTAAGAGTGGGGGATTTGATGTGCTCAATTTATGTCCTATTTTTAGCACATTTGAAATCTAATTTTGCAATAGGTTAGAGGGTTATTTGGAAAATAATTGACATTATATCAATTAGAAGGTTAGAATAATATCACATATTTTTATTTCCTAATTCTTTTAAATTATAAAGTGTTTTGAAGATCATTTTGAAGACCTCCCATGATCGAGTTGGTGTTCAAGTGTTTGATGTCGAAGAGAAGGCGAGATTGTGAAGGGAAGGCTATTTTATTGAAAAATGGTAAAAGCCGAACAACATGTCCTTCACAGACCGCAACAAAGCCCAAAAGCCCACATGTGTTCTTTTTCTTCTTCATTTTCTAGACTATAAACACCCTCTTTCCCCATATATGATTCTGTTTGGCAGAACTTATAAGTTGCTTTGCTTATAAGCAAATCACTTTTTGGTTTTGGTATAGTGCTAATTAAAAAGAAATTTATTTTGAAAGCAGAAACTATTTTTGAGGGAAAAGTAGAAGCTAGTCTCCCCCTACTTTCAAAGTAAACCAGCTTTACTTATAAGCACAGCTATGCCAAACACACCCTATGAGGGACGGACTCTTCTCCTCAAAAACCCTAGTTTGCATTTACTTCTCGTCATTTATCACTGGTTTACCATGGATTTTAGCTCTTTTGTTATGAGTTTTTGTAATCTTGGCTAAATATACTCTTCGAACAATTAGTAAGCATTTCTAGTATGAATTTGTAAGATTTTGTTTATCCATCAATCATATTTTGTGCTTTACTGTGTGATTAATGCAAGGTTTAGACTAAAATGTACAACTAATTTATGATTGTGAGTTGATTACTTGCTAGTTTTTTGGTAGAACCCAGAAGACTGTGTCCCTTTGTCGATGTGATTATTATTGATTGATGTTAGTTTGTAATTAGGGGTGAAAACTAATTGTAATTATCGATTTATGAAATTGCTTAGGTTTATGATGAATTTGAATGGGTTTTACTACAAGAAACACCACCTTTTACTTTGTGTTTTTTACCTCAGTTGTTTATTTTTAAAGTAAAAGGTTTTTTTACTCCAGTTAAAAAATAACCGAGGTGAATGATAGATTTTTTACCTCTCCTCGATTATAGCTAGAGTGGGCAATCGGCGCCACAAAGGATAACTACAAATGTAAACCAATTGTGCCCAACACTCGTTATAATCTTATTTATAGCCTTTGTGCCAGTTGCTTGTTAATTTAGTTGATTAGAGTAGTCGTAGTGTTTTCCTTAACCAAAACCCCCCACTTTTTTACAACACACTTAGAGTGACATCTCTGTGTATTTTTAACTACGTTCAAACACTTGATAAAATTCTATTTTCTTCGTGGACGACCTCAACTTTCCACTAGCTACTCTTTAGTAGTTTGTCGCATTTAAGGCCTATAAATTGTATCTTTGAGAGGCATAATGGCGTCCTCCCACTGTGTGTTAAACTTATCATGGCGTATTAAAATTCCTAACTAACAAAAGGAATGCCAATATCAGAGAGTTTTTTAGCGAGGCTCAACAAGCTAAAGAAAAAGAAGATAAATGTTTCCTTACAACACCAGCTGGGGGATGGAGACCAAATAATTACTACTTATAGCACCAAATCGACTCATAACCGTGGGTGTAAACCTTAATGGTGTATTAGAAGAAGTCGTGTTGACACTCATTAAAGAATGTAAAGACTGGTTCACATGGTCGCCAGACGACAAACTTGGTATACATAGAGAATTTATTAAGCACAAGCCCACAATATGCAACACCAAATCCGACAAGGAAAAAGGTACTTCGCGACTAACAAACGTACTTATTGTTATGTTAAAATACCTTTTTGTTTAAAGAATGCTGGAGCCACCTAGCAAAGTTTGGTCAATAGAGTATTTAAGTTTTAAATAGTCCAAACCATGCAAGTTCAGATCGACGACCCGCTAATTAAAAGTAAGTCTGTAGGTAAACTTAAAAAAATACCTAAGGGAAATCTTGGAAACACTACGAGCACGAAAGATAAGACTCAACCCGAAGAAAGGCATCTTAGGGTTACATGTGGTAAGTTATAGGGGCATATGGTTTCAGAATAAGAAATCAGAGTTAACCAGGCAAAAGTTGAAGCCATTTTCAACATGGAACCACCAAAGTGTGTCAAGGATGTGTAAAAGCTGACGAGTTGCCATTCTGCCTGGGATATATGACCTGCCCAGTACGATCCAACCAACAAAGCACAACAAAATAACAAGCCAGATGGTATATATGACCAGTCTGGTCTGATCTAGCCAAAAAAGCACAATGAAACATTAAGTCAAGAAACATGCAGTAGTCCCTTCATCAACAGACATAGGTGTGTCAGTTTGCTCAACGAAACCACAAACACAACAATACCAATTACTGATATGCCGCAGATATAGCGGAATCCATTATGAACCCAAGAGACCACAACACCCCATATCAGATCGTGTTACGATCCAACGACGAGGACACGACAATCGGACCATGATCACATCAGGGAAGAATTATAAGTAAAGAAGAGAAACACCCATGGGCGACAGGTGAAAACTACTGAATAAGAAAATATATTGGAACACTGAAATAACTTAGGCATCAAAGTTTCTTCTCCAGTATCAACCCAGAAATAATTGCAGGTACTTGAAGAGTGTAGGACTTGCCGCAAACCAATCTTGGGTACTATCATCATTCGAAAGGAGTCAACCACAACAGTGACGTCGACATGGGGGTCGTCTTTTTCTATTTGAGTTTCGATAGTCCCAAGAGAAGCCGGAGCCCCATGCTGGAGCTGTTTCTTTAGAAGCAGAGACCAAGGGGACACCAACAATTCTTAAACATGAGCTCGAAGGGCAAAGGACCAAAGAATGTGTAATTTTAGTTTTAGGCATTTTGTGTAACGGATTAATCACGACTCATTGTAATAAGATCACTTCATTAAAAATATTTAGTCAATTCAATCATTAATTTAAAGGGTTGAGTTCCTTAAAACCCGTCATTGACGGTTTAACTCTTTTTTTTTTTTGGAATTTTTGAAAGAAAAAGAAAGCATTTGGGAAGAATAAAAAACAAAATTGGGCTCAATCGGATATACCAGGGTGCAACAAGCACCAACAATTTTAAACTGCGGGGATAGTTATGGTGTACAAGCCGTCCAAAGGGACAGCGCCTACTCTCTTGAGAAACAACCCGTTTTGTCCTATAATTGAAAACTGACCTTTAGTTAGTACCAAGAGTCCATTTGCAAAAACTATTATTTCATTCCCATCCCCGCCTACAAAATGGTCTCACCTCACCCACACCATCTCTCTCAAACTCTACCAGCTCATCATTCACCACCTATTGAATTCTGTAACCAAAAATGGCATCATTTTCTGTTAAGTTTTTGGCACCAAATGTGAGCTGCTACTCCCCCTCCTCAAGGATCAGCTCCACCAGGCTGCATGCCCAGACGGTGGCTGCACCGCCTGCTGGCGGAGGAGGAGCAGCGGCTGATATTGATCCTCTGAGGCTGGACCCGAGAGTGGAGGAAAGGGATGGTTTCTGGATCCTCAAGGAGGAGTACAGGCAGGGTATTAATCCCCAGGAGAAAGTCAAGATTGAGAAGGAGCCTATGAAGCTGTTCATGGAGAATGGGATTGAATTGCTGGCTCAAATCCCACTTGAAGATGTTGACAATTCCAAGCTCACCAAAGATGATATTGATGTCAGGCTCAAGTGGCTTGGTCTCTTCCACAGAAGGAAGCATCAATGTGAGTTCATCTTTTGATCACCATCTCCCTGAATTAAGTGTCGCATATCTTATCTTATTGTTTCCGTTTCCATTTTTCATCATAAACTTGCAAGTCTCAGTTGAAAAAATGTCAATGTTCATGTCAGTATGATACTGGCCGTTTCGGGTTCATACTAATTAGAAAGGACAGTTTCTGATGTGGGATTTGGTTTGTTACCTAACATATCCATTGGTGGTTGTTTTTCTTGGATGCAAAAGGTTGTTTGATCTTATTTGATTCTTAAGACTCACCATTTCTCCAACTTGTGATGACTAGATGGGCGTTTTATGATGAGATTGAAGCTTCCAAATGGTGTAACAAGCAGTGAGCAAACTCGGTACCTAGCCAGTGTGATAAGGAAGTATGGACAGGACGGGTGTGCCGATGTTACCACTAGGCAGAATTGGCAAATTCGAGGTGTTGTTCTGCCGGATGTACCCGAGATTCTCAAAGGACTTGAAGAAGTTGGGCTGACAAGCCTACAGAGTGGTATGGACAATGTGAGGAATCCAGTTGGGAATCCTCTTGCAGGAATTGATCCTGAAGAAATTATTGATACCAGGCCTTACACAAACTTGCTGTCTCAATATATCACTGCCAATTCACGTGGAAATCCCACAATCACTAACTTGTGAGTTCTTCATTCCATCAGGCTTTGTTCAAAAACTAGTGTGAATCTTTAGTTGCTGGTGCAGTTTACATCTATTTAATTGTTATGTTTGAGATGATTGGATTCATTTCAAGAAAGATGAATGATCATTTTCAAATCAAAAAACCTTAATACTATAACAGCTAAACTGAAATCGAAAATATTATGCTCTTTGTGTAGGCCGAGGAAGTGGAATGTTTGTGTTATTGGTACTCATGATCTGTATGAGCATCCGCACATAAATGATCTTGCCTACATGCCTGCCATAAAAGATGGAAGAATGGGGTTCAATATACTGGTTGGTGGCTTCTTTAGTCCCAAAAGATGTGCTGAAGCAATACCTCTTGATGCTTGGGTTCCGGCTGATGATATAATTCCTATCTGTAAGGCAATACTGGAAACTTTCAGAGATCTTGGTACAAGAGGTAACCGCCAAAGAACTAGGATGATGTGGTTGATTGATGAACTTGTAAGTAATTCTTGGTTTTGGATCATCATTGCTATTTTTTGTGGGGCTTGATGTAAATATGATGTGCTCACTTTGGTTTTCTTCTTGTCGACTCAGGGGACAGAAGGCTTCAGGTCTGAGGTTGTTAACAGAATGCCTGAACAAAAGCTAGAGAGAGCAGCTTCTGAAGATCTGATTCAAAAACATTGGGAGAGAAGAGAGTATCTTGGTGTGCACCCACAGAAACAGGAAGGACTCAGCTTTGTAGGTCTTCACATTCCAGTTGGTCGTCTACAAGCAGACGAAATGGATGAGCTTACTCGAATAGCTGATGAGTATGGTTCGGGTGAACTCCGCCTGACTGTCGAGCAAAATATCATTATTCCAAACATTGACAACTCCAAGATTGAGGCATTGCTCAAAGAGGATCTTCTGATGAACTGCTTTTCCCCAGAACCGCCTATTCTCATGAGGGGTTTAGTAGCTTGTACCGGCAACCAGTTCTGCGGGCAGGCAATAATAGAGACCAAGGCTCGTGCGCTTAGAATCACAGAAGAGGTTCAGCGACAAGTTTCCATTACGAGGCCGGTAAGAATGCACTGGACTGGCTGTCCAAACACATGTGGTCAAGTTCAAGTGGCAGACATTGGATTCATGGGGTGCATGGCCAGAAATAAGGACGGGAAAGTTGTCGAAGGCGCTGACGTGTTCTTGGGAGGGAGAATTGGGAGTGATTCACATTTGGGAGATGTTTACAAAAAATCAGTACCTTGTGAGGACTTGGTACCTTTAGTTGTAGACCTGTTGGTGAAACATTTTGGTGCTGTCCTGAGGGAGACTGAAGAAGAGGCAGAAGAGTGATTTGTGGTGTTATTGTGTTTACATTTTGTGGTATTTTCTTTTCAACAACCAATGATAATAGTTTTCTGCAGCTTTTAACACACAACACAAGAGTGTAATATATGAGGCAAAGAACTCCATTTCCCTTGTACTGAGATTACAGAACAATAAATGGCACTTACATTTGTGCAGAAACCATTTTGAGCTTTGGCACACCAATGCACAAAACATTACTTGAAGAAAGCACTTGGAGTCTGTTTTCTTCCTATTTTAGTTTAAATAAGACCATATTGCCTTCTTTACGAAGAATAAAAGCAGAATCAAGCTTCTGCAGATTTGCAATTTTATTTTCTTACGATAATAACATAATGGTGATTATTACATTACACACCTATGCAATATATACTTTAAGATCATTTAACACTTTAGTGTCGCGCAATTTCTGTAAGGCGGCACAGTTAATCTGCCTTACTCTCTCTCTGGAAAGCTGTAAATGTCTTCCAATATCCTCAAAGGATAGAGGAGTATTCCCATTCAGGCCATAGTACAGTCCTAATATAAACTTTTCCCGTTCAGACAATCTGTTGAGAAGGCTCTCTAAATCCCTCTTCATGAACTGTTTCTTCACCATTGCTTCTGGTGTTATTTCATCTGGACCAGGTACAATATCCTGCAACAATATTACAGTAATCACACTATGTTCCTGTCATCTTATATGAGTAGACAACGATGAAAATTCAGACAAGCAGGGTTAAGAACCTGCAATGACATGGATCCACCTCCTTGTGATCTTGGTTTATCCAGGGAAATGGGTTCTCGGCTTCTTTGTAGTGCAAGGGCGATGGTTAAGCTGTCTTTGTGAACCAGCTCGGTGATTTCCTGGCACGTTGGAGGTTTTCGCAGTCTGAGGCTTAATACAGCATTGGCCTCGCATATCTTGGGAACCAGCTCACTTATGCCACCCTATACAACACAAGCTAAGTGCATTCACCAATTACAAGCTTTCCTATCAAATTTTGTCTAAGGCCATACAAATCATTCAGTTTTGGGCAACTATACTTAAGTAATAAACTGGAATGGGCTTACCGGTAGCCTAGTGACTCTAGACTTCTTTGCAACAGCTCTGGCCATGGCTTGCCTGATCCACCAGTAAACGTAGGTGGATAGCTTATAACCCCTCTCTGGATTGAACTTTTTTGCACCATGAATAAGCCCAAGATTTCCTTCCTGCAAACAATATATCTTTAGATAATTTGTACCACCAGATGTTGGACAACCCAAAATATATATCTTGGCTTACCTGAATGAGATCATGCAAACTGAGCCCTCTGCCAAGGTAGGATGAAGCTACAGAAATAACAAGTCTTCTGTAGCACCTGGTGATTCTATCCTCTGCCTCTCTACCATTAGACACAATTTTATCAAGACTATGCCTGCTCATTCCAGCTGCCCTGGCCCATTCGGAGAAATTAACTTCATCGCCCTGAATTCTCTCTCTCACGCCTACAACTCTTGCTTCTTCCTAAAATTCCAAGACACTAAATAAACTATTTTTATTCATAGAGGGAGAAGAAAACAGGAGGGAAAGAAAGCAGCATACCTGAAGGCAGAGAGTATACTCTGCCTCTTGTTCAGCACTCAAGTATTTCCCTGAACTCTCTGGCTTCAAGAACAGGTGATCAACTACTTTCTCCGAATCCGAATCAAAGCTATCATCCTTTCTTCTTTTTCTCCTCCTCTTCCTCCTCACCAATGCTCCATTCCTCCAACTTCTCCCTTCATCTCTTTCGCTGTCGCTCTCTTCCTTGAAGGCCAGGAATCGGTCCAGCTCCGCGGCATTGGTGTCGGATATCGCGACGATATCATGAGTGGCTAATGCAAAAGCAGCGGGAGGTGATGTCTTTGATCCATGCTTGGTGAGATGAAAGGCGAAGCGGTGGGAGTTGTTGGCTGGATAAGGGTAGTAGGTGGTGGTGGGAGGAAGAGTTGGAGATGATGAGGGCGCATTGATGGCCATGGAAGCTTGAATTTTGGATAGAGTGGGAGAGGCACAAATTCCATTGGAGTCCTGCTTTTATATAATACGCTCTCATTCGTTCTTGCTGGCGCTATGCCTTCAAGATATTTCCTTCTACTAGCAAACTCAACAATCGACATTTTCTATGCGACCTCTCTGCCGCTCTCAAATTATTGGCAACTACGCGACAATTTTGTTTTATTATTGTAAGTGGGCTTGGATTGCAAACGGTTGCTTCCGGTTCTAAAATTCTCCATTATGGTTAGACCTGGCAAAATATAATCGAACCAAAAAATTCGGTAATAAATAACCGAACTGAACCGAATTGAACCGACATCCAAATAGTGAGATTCAATCAATAACCAAAAACCAAAATCACCCGATTGAACCGTACCCGAAGTTAAATTGTCAGACCTGATGGGATCCAAACTCGAATAACACCTGAACCCGATTCGAACCTGAACTGAAACCCAAAAAGGACCCGTACTTGGACCGATGCTGAATCCGAACCCAAAAAGGACCCGTACCTGAAAGAA
Organism: Rubia yunnanensis; assembly: GCA_037428765.1. Classification (NCBI taxonomy): domain Eukaryota; kingdom Viridiplantae; phylum Streptophyta; class Magnoliopsida; order Gentianales; family Rubiaceae; genus Rubia; species Rubia yunnanensis. Next base: position 69,554,294 of record CM075063.1, read on the forward strand.
ACCTGATCATACCCGACTACTACTCGATTCAAAATGAACCGAATTGATACTAACCCGAATTTGAAGACATCTGGATTAATGTTAACTCAAATCGAACAAGACCTGAATATGATTGAATAGTGTGTTACAATTGTTATTGTATAAAATTTTAACTTGATCATATTTAGTTGAAAACAACATTAAGATTATAAACAATGTTGATATGTTATTTAATATTAAAATATCATATAATAAACTAAATTTAAAATGTGTATTAATAGCACAGTTAGATGAAATTATTTTAAGAGTATATTTAAAATTTATGTATTAAATAAAAGAACATTGTAAATTATTAATTTAAAATTATTTTATAAACTAAAATTAATATTGATTAGTTCTTTTATTTATTATTAGAAAATTTTTCACACAATATTAACTTTTCATTATTATTATTTTCTTTCGGAAAATTTATTTTCATTAAATTTTATAAAATATTTTAAATCAATATTTTCAATCGTCCAATTCTTTGTAAGTTTGTTGTCTTTAATCATCCACTGTCACTTAGTTGCTTCAGTTTCTACATCTTCATTTCATTTATAGCATTAACGTTTTAGGCATCCATCCTCTACGGTGTTGTCTTCTGTTTCTACTCTTGATTTTAGCAATATTTTTAAATCAATATTTTCAATCAATAGATACTAGTAATATTTTGATTAGCAATATTTTTAAATTAATATTTTCAATCATCCAATTTTTTGTAAGTTTGTTGTAAAATATTAGCCTTAATTAGCTCTTTAATTACAAAGATAATTTGAATCATGGTTGATTAATGATTCATTTGATTGGTTTCTATCTTAGTTCTTAGATATATTTTAGTTTTACTTTTTAATTTTATTTTCATTAATAGATACTAGTAAATTGAAGAGTTTAAACTGCAAATTAGAAAAAATGAAGATAAAATTTTGGGTTGCATTAATTGGGTCATAAACTTTATAACTACAGTACGTTGTAGAATAAATTTTTAATATTGCAATCAAAACACTTCACCTTTTCATTATTTTAATTAAACCCGTCTTTCCATAGGCCTGTGGAAAGACGATCTTTCCCTATACTTTGCCTACATTTAAATTGAAGACAAAGAATTTTATTTAAAATTTTAAAGTTTAGTCATCTAAGGAAAACTATATGAGATCGTTAGAAATAGTTAAATATTGAATACATTAAAATTTGATTATTTTTATAATATTTCATTCAAATTATTTAAAAATTAATTATCTATTTGTTGAGATTTATTTTAAAATTCTATCATACTTATATGTATCTCATTGCAATAAATAAAAGTAAATATCAAATGACCTTATTAGTCTCACTAATTATAAAATGTCCTCATTTAACAGTTAGTCGGTATAAAATAAGATTTTGTCATAAATAAATAAATAATATGTATACTTATTTCTATCAAAAGTACTCTATCAATGTGAAAATGTATAAAAAAATTCGAACATTTTGTTATTTCAGATTATGTATTTTTTTGGATTTTTTTCAGTTATATGATATATGTATATATATATATATATATATATATATATATATATATATATATTACAATGAGATGTTTATGGTTTTGATTATCTTAAGAAGTTATATATTTTAACAAATTATGATTGATTATATGTAGTAAATAATTAAAATCAGTATCATATTATAATATTGGTATGTTATTTTTAGAAAACTTAAGTTTAGGTTAGTCAAAATGACTTAAATATCCCATTGACAGCCATCCAAATAATTTCTATTATATGGTGCTTGAGATTATGAACTTAAAAGATAATTAACGTTCAAATAAAATAAAACATCACGGATATTCAAAGTAAACTCGATTATAAGAGGATATATCATATAAGCAATTAACTAGAACTAGAAAATAAACATATTCATACAAGTTACACAAGAGCATTACTCATCATTATAAATATTAATAAAGCATGTAGTTAAACAATTTCAATTTTTGGGTGTACAATATATCATATAGAATTAACTCAGTTAAGTCATAAGTGTAAAGTGTACATAAAATATATAACTATTAATAAGTACTTATAGAACTCAAATATGTATGTTAATCAAATTAGTTACGGTGGAATATAACTAAGTAAAATAGTAGGACACAATTTATAAAAATAAATGAGAATTAATATATATTAAAAATCCACTTCGAGGGTTATTATATAAGTCATCATAGTTATGAAAATAAATAACTAATTAGTATTAAGTCATGAGACTCATAATTTATAATTAGTAAATAGGGATATTTAATTTCTATATAAAGTCGGTCAAGAGTCAAGGCTTTTTATATAAAGTTAAATAGTTCTAAAGGGATTTATTGGTAATATACTAATATTTCACCTGATTAAGAAAAAATGAGCATGTCTTTCTATGAATGTTTTCTTATCTTAATTTAATATGCTATATTTTTAAAATGTATTGCAATCATGAATATATATATATATATATATATATATATATATATATATATATATATCAAGAAAGACGGTCTTTCCATAAGCTTATGGACAGTTCACGGTGATTTTTACTTTAAATGTTGTAAGTTTTTTTTATAAATTTTAAATATTGTATTTTTAAAGTTAAAACAAGTAATAATATGTATTTGAATGTAAATGTATAATGTAAAAAATAAGAAGTATGTCCATCAACTTATGGACAGACCGCCTGTCAGGAGAACTACTATATATATATATATATTATAACTTGCAAGTAAGGAGTTTTGTGAGTTATGAACTTATGATCGACAACATAAATAGAGAAAAAAAATTAAATACAAACTATTCTATTTTGTTCTTACATACTATTATAATCTTTATGTGGTAACGTATACAGATCAATGTTTGCATAAATGTCATGTTCTTTACAAGAGAAATAATTTTTCACTTCAAAAAATCGGAAGTATACATTAAAAAATGACTAAATAATTTTATTTATATATATATATGTATAATAGATTAGTTAAGCGAAAGTATTTTTACAAAATAAATATATTAAAATTTTATGTTCATTATAATGACAATTTGCTATATTTATTTGAATAAGATCCGGATTGAATATATTGGAATCCAACCAAACCCGGCCCGAAAGAGAATGTACCCGAAAAGTACCAATACCAAACAGACTCAAACCAAACCCGATCCAAACCTGATTTAAAAAATGTAAAACCGAATGGTACCTGTAACCGAAACAAGAGGAACCAAATTTGATCCGAAATCGATTCAAAAAAATGATACCCGAATTGTATTGAAATTGAAACAACTATAACCAAACCCGACCCGTTCAGATATTTTTCAAAACTACCGAAAGACACCGAACCTGAACACACCCGATCAAGACCCGATACCCGAAGACAAAACAATCTACCAAATTATACCCGAACCGATTGGGTCTCACCCGTATCCGACCGAAGGGACCTGTTTGCCAGGTCTAATTATGGTGATTCAAAATTGTTGGTTAAAGTTTAGGATGTGTTAGTTCACATAGGTTTGCCTAACATGTGTAAATTAGACTATTTTTTTATTATAAAAAAGGGAGTCTCCCGACGTATGACGTGTACATGTAAACTTATGAACAAATTAGGAACCAATTTGCAATTAATAAAATTTATGAACCGATGAAATTGTTGGTTAAAGTTAGTATGTGTTAGTTCACAAGGGTTTGCATAACAAGTGTAAATTAGAAATTTTTTTTTTTAAAAAGAGAGGGTCTCCTGACAAGGAGACTTGTACATAAACTTATGAACATGTTAGGAACCAATTTGCAATTAATAAAAATTGAGCAATTTTCGCGGGTCAGACCCAGAAACTAAATCGGGTAATAAATGAAATCGGGTTCTTCCATTAGCTTTGCAAATAACCTTTCTTCCCAACGATCACGACTATCTCCGATTTCTTCACAGGCATCACACTGCTAACAAAATCCTTTCCTCTTCGATCAATCTATTCTCTAATTGACTGGTCAATCTTTGGTCAATCAATCCACTTCAACAGCCAAGAAGATCGACATGAACTCGCAATGGGAACATATGAAGTTTAAAGCACCTTGTGCATTGAAACAAATCAGATTGAATCAAATTCGATTGAAACAATTGAATTTCAATTTGAAACAAATGAAATTCAACTTCATACAGATAAAGTTTTGTCTACACCGGATCAAATACTTCAAATTAATAGTGTCCATGGTATGAATTCTTCGTATCCGATGGGCTTATGTTGTTAAATTGATGTGAATGAAATTGTTATTTAAATTTCTGAAGCAACATATGTATGAGATCTACTGCTATATACATGTAAGAAACATGTGGCAAACATTCGAAAAATGAACTAAATGTTGCTAAAAATTTCATATAGATTGTGCATTTGTTACCTTGCAATACGTATTTTTTGTATTAAAACACACATTTGTTTTAAAAACTATGAATATGTATTATGAAACTTTGCTAGGTGGTTGTGTATAAGTTAAGTTATGAACAATTTCTTTTTTGTTAAAACATGCATATGTTTGCCTCAAATAATATTTCGTATAGTGTACAGAACATATGTTACATAATTCTGGAGTTTTTTTTCCAAATTTTTATATTTATGTATGGGATATATACCAATATAACTCTACCTACTTGCGTAAGGGCCAATATAACCCTCAAATAATTTTTAGTGCAAAAACAGTCCTAACTAGTTGATGAAAGTGCCAATATATCCCTAAGATACCATTTCAGAACATAAGTTCATGGGTCAATTCTTGGCATATTTTTCTCGTGAGGAGCCATAACATTTGCAGAAATCTAAAATTTAAATTGTGGATTTTTTGCAGTTTTTAAGCACTGTTGAAATATAGTGTGTTAGTGTTTAATTTGGTGCGTTTAACATTAACACATAGTTAATGTTAAATATATAGTTAAAACATAGTTATACACACCATGTTTCCACGGTGTTTAAACGCTGCATAATTTTGACATTTTAAATAGTTTTCTTCGACAAATCGTATTGTGGAGATGTTGCAGTCTATCAGCGCCAAGTAAACATGACGTGTTTCAAAAAGGTTTTTTTTATACATGTCATGTTTCGTTGGTGCTATAAAACTGCTTCATTTCGACATTTTAAATGGCTTTCTTTGCTAATTGTTATTGTGAACAAGGTAAACAGAGGAATAATTAGTTTAAGAGCATTGCATTGGTTGCTTTCGTGGTGCCCTCTAACTAAGTAATGCTTCTTCCCTTAGAAAATGTGCTATAACATTTGTAGATCTCCACAATTTCAATTGTGGAGATTTTGTAGTGTATGAGAACCAAGAAGACATGGTGTGTTCATTGTTAACTGTTTAACATTAAACTGTGTTGATGTTAAATACACTTTTAAAACTGGTGTTGTTATATCGAATTTCTAGCACCGATTTTGATGACCGGTGCCATAGTAACTACGTTTCAGCATCACCCTACTTAGACACCGATCAGAAGGAGATATGAACGACCGGTGCCATAGCCCCCAACGACTGGTGCTATAGAGAGGTGCTCCCAGTAGTGTAGAGTAAACCATTGTAGAAGTAGTACACCAAGTCTCCTTCCAAATAGCCATGGTACGTGCAACTTGAAAGGAGCTTCTTGAACTTCTCCCAATAGTCGTAGAACGATTCTTCATGCCTTAGAATGATGTTGCTAGTTTCCTTCTTCAAAGTAGCAGACTTGGAGGTCGGGAAGTATAGCATGGAACTTCCTCTTCAATTTAATCCATGAGTTGATACTCCCGGAAGGAAGATAGTGAAGCTAATCCCTTGCGGCATCTCTCAAGGAGAATGTAAAGGCCTTCAACTTGTAATGCTTCTCATCCACTCGCTTGGGAAATATACCACAACACACCATCTGGAAGTTGGATAGATGTTTATTGGGATCATCCCCTTACCTACCAAGAAATGAAGGTAGCAAGTGTATCAATCCAGATTTAAGCTCAAAGTGGCCATTAGGCCCAACCACTGGATAAGTGATGCACATCGATTGTTGCTCAAGGTTGAGAGCCATAGTCTCCCTCAAAGGAACTTGCCTCAAAGGAACATTCCATCCTTGAAGGTAAGGGGGTTAATGCCCTCCTTCAGGATTCTCATCTTGATGCTCCATAGAAGTAGTGGGTTATTCAAAATGGTCATTAGAAGGGGTGTGTAAATGCTGATTCTTGCTATCCTCCTATAGTCATTCTCCTCTGGTCCAGTATGTACCTGAGCCTATAAGACAGACAGACTAAGGTCAGGCAGGTTGGTGCAGGGTGGCCTACTCCAATGCTCTGGTTAACCATGCTTTCCATGTAGAACGTATATGTGAATAGTGTGTAGATTTTGATATCTTACCTCATACACACATTCTTCTCCCTAGACATATACGTTTGGTGACTAATGTGACCGAGCAGTCCCATCTTGCTTTCCATCAGTTATTCCTTTGGTCGTAAGCATGACTTGTTTGCTTGCTTACTTGCTGGGCCAAATAGTTAGTATTGGGCCTTTTTAGCCCATAATGTACGTTTGGTGACTAATGTGACCGAGCGGTCCCATCCTGCTTTCCATCAGTTATTCCTTTGGTCGTAAGCATGACTTGTTTGCTTGCTTACTTGCTGGGCCAAATAGTTAGTATTGGGCCTTTTTAGCCCATAATGTATCAAGCCCCCCTAGCCCAAGGCCCTGTAGTCAACTCAAGGCGAGGTGCTACTTTTTGTCTCTGTCATGCTCAATCCTTCTGGGGGGGGGGGGAACTTTGTAGTTTTGTTATTTTAAAGCTTTAGGGACATGACGACATTGTTTCGCTAGTTGGCAGTTCAGCGGTTACGCTATTTGTCTGGATGCTCGCCACATGTCCATTTTTGAAAGTTTTGCATGCAAGACTCTTAAATTTTACATTTTTCCGAGGTAGTTGTAATCATACCACTGTCATTTTCTCTCCTAAGTAATGCCTTGGGTCTGTTGCGTCTTTATTTTTTAAATCTTCATTCTCTTTTCCTTTCTCCTTCGTCTTTTTCACTTATGTTCTCACTTCTTCACTTCTTCTTTCCCGGTGATCTGTTATAGAATTAGTATTATAGTTGTTATGGAATTAGTATTAATTAAGTATTGGTATTGGAATTGGATTTGTATTCCTACCATAATTGTAGATGTATTCTGATACCTTCTCCTAACTAGGATAGGTCTCCTGTACTACTATATAATGTATCCTGAATTCATGAATAGAACACAGATTATTACCCTTATTTCCTACATGGTATCAGAGCCTAAAATTCTGAAACCTGAAACATAAAATTTTCTGCTGCCCCGATTTTTTCCCGAGCCACCGTCCGCCGCCACGCGCCGTCGCCGAGCCCACGCGCCACCGCCGCTGCACCAGTGCTGCCGCTGTTCGCCGGAGCTCGACGATTCCCGTTGAAACGACGTCCGCTGCTCGCGTTTATTCCGCTGCCGTACGTTGACAACACCGCCACGCGCCGCCGGTCTTCTCCACGCGCCGCCGTCCGCCACGCGTCGTCGCCAACTACTCACCGGTGTTCTTATCCGTCCCTGATTTTACAACATGTCAGGTTCTGATGAACAACCTCGTTTCGAGATTCCTGAGACTCCGCAACAGAATGGTCGAGTCGAAAGAAAGCATCGTCATTTACTCAATGTAGCGCGAGCTTTACGGTTTTAAGCCAATCTTCTTATTGACTTCTGGGGAGAATGTGTTCTCACTGCTGCCTACCTGATCAACCGAACACCAACACAGCTTCTCAAAGGTCGTACTCCCTTTGAATTACTCTATGGACAGGCGCCAAATTACTCTTCTTTGCGAGTATTTGGATGCTTGTGTTTTGCTGCCCGTGTTCCAAGATACCGTGACAAGTTTGCACCAAGAAGCCGTCGGTGTTTGTTCCTTGGTTATCCTGCCGGAAAGAAAGGTTATCGTCTTCTCGACTTAGAATCTCGAGTTATCTTTAACACTCGGGATGCTGATTTCTTTGAAGACCAGTTCCCGTATTCTGCATCTCCGCCAACCGCTTCTACAGATGAACCTGGCGGCGCCACCACTACACCGCCGGTTTCCTCCTCCGACTCACCGGAAGCATACAGTTTTTCCGATCAACCGCCGGCCGCCCTTCCACCGGTCAACGCTGACCGGTCAATGTCGGTCAACCCCAGCCGGTCAACGCCGGTCAACCCCGGTGAGTCAACGCCGGTCAACCCCGGCCGGTCAACGCCGGTCAACCCCGGCGAGTCAACGCCGGTCAACCCCGGCCGGTCAATGCCGGTCAACCCCGGTGAGTCAACGCCGGTCAACCCCGGCGAGTCAACGCCGGTCAACCCCAGCGAGTCAACGCCGGTCAACCCCGGCGAGTCAACGCCGGTCAACCCCGGCCGGTCAACGCCGGTCCACCCCGACCGGTCAACGCCGGTCAACCCCGGCGAGTCAACGCCGGTCAACCCCGGCGAGTCAACACCGGTCAACGCCGGTGGACCAGTTCCGGTCACCGCCGGCAGGTCAACGCCGGTCACCACCGTTGGATCCACAACGGTCAACGACGTCCTACCACCGACGGCCACCGACGGCTCCCCACATCCTCCCGACGCCGGTCCTCCTCCGCTTGCTGCCGATATTCTACCATCCACCAGACGCAGTGCTCGTCCTCGACGTCCACCGCCATATTTGGCTGATTATGATTGTGATGATTCTACTTGTGCTCTTGCTGCTGAAGAACCCCCCTCTTCGACTACGTTCCCCCATACGTCATCACTATCCTCAGGTGTTCTCTACCCTCTTACTGATTATGTAAATTGTGATAATTTTTCTAGTATGCATACTAGATTTTTGGGTGCTGTAACTTCTAGTGCAGATCCCACTACTTATTCTGAAGCTTCCCGTCATCCTTACTGGCGAGATGCTATGGTTGCGGAGCTCACTGCTCTAGAGCGCAATCAAACTTGGACTTTGTCTCCTTTGCCTGCGCACAAAAAGACCATTGGTTGTAAATGGGTTTACCGAACGAAGTTTCGCTCTGATGGTACCATTGAACGTTACAAAGCTCGTCTCGTGGTTCTCGGAAACCGCCAGATTGAAGGAATTGATTACACGGAGACTTTTGCTCCAGTCGCAAAGATGAGTTCCGTTCGCTTGTTCCTGTCAGTTGCTGTTATACGTGGTTGGGAATTGCATCAAATGGATGTTCATAATGCATTCCTGCATGGTGATTTACATGAAGAAGTGTTCATGCGTCCCCCACCTGGCTATGTGGTTCCGCCTGGCCAGGTTTGTCGCCTACAGAAATCTCTTTATGGTCTTCGTCAGGCTCCCAGAAATTGGTTTGCTAAACTGGCGCAGGCTTTACGGATATTTGGTTTTGTTCAAAGTAAGGCAGATTACTCTTTATTTGTCTTTTCCAATGGATCACAGTCTTTACATGTTCTGGTTTATGTGGATGATTTGGTCATTGCTGGTAGTTCTTCTTCGCTCATCTCTGCGTTCAAGACATACTTGGGTTCTTGTTTTCACATGAAGGACCTTGGTTTGCTTAAGTATTTCTTGGGCATAGAGATTGCTAGAAGACCGGAGGGGATGTTTCTCTCGCAAAGGAAATATGCTTTGGACATTCTATCTGATACAGGTTTATCTGCTTCTAAACCAATTGATTTTCCAATGGAGCAACAACATGATTTGGCACGTGTTGAAGGTCCAGCCTACCATGACCCGGAGCAGTATCGCCGCTTAGTTGGGCGTCTGATATATCTCACTATTACTCGTCCTGAACTTAGTTATTCAGTTCATACTCTTGCGCAATTCATGAAGTCGCCTTGTGTTCCTCACTGGCAAGCTGCGGTTCGTGTTTTGCACTATCTGAAGAGTCATCCTGGTCAAGGTTTATTTCTCTCTTCTCGTAGTACTCTTCAATTAACTGCTTATTGTGATTCAGATTGGGCCGCCTGTCCTATAACTAGGCGTTCCTTATCCGGATATTTTGTTATGATTGGTGATTCTCCAGTTTCCTGGAAGACTAAGAAGCAACCTACTGTTTCTCGGTCTTCTGCTGAAGCAGAATATCGCGCTATGGCAGTTGCCTGCTGTGAGTTATTATGGATTCGGTCATTGCTGAAAGACTTAGGGGTTTCGCACACTTTTCCTATGAAATTGTTTTGTGACAGTCAATCAGCTATTCACATAGCAGCCAACCCGGTTTTCCATGAACGTACTAAGCACATTGAAGTTGATTGTCATTTTGTTCGAGATCTTGTTCAATCTGGCGCTATTGTTACTCAACATATTCGTACGGTTGATCAACCTGCGGATTTGTTCACCAAAGCTCTCGGACGTAACCAGTTCCATTCCTTACTTGGCAAGTTGGGCATTTTAGATCCACATGCTCCAACTTGAGGAGGAGTGTTATAGAATTAGTATTATAGTTGTTATGGAATTAGTATTAATTAAGTATTGGTATTGGAATTGGATTTGTATTCCTACCATAATTGTAGATGTATTCTGATACCTTCTCCTAACTAGGATAGGTCTCCTGTACTACTATATAATGTATCCTGAATTCATGAATAGAACACAGATTATTACCCTTATTTCCTACATGATCCTTTCCTCTTTTCCAGGTACCATCTCTGTTTTTTATTTATTTTCTTGTCTTATTTTTGAGTCGATATGGTTTCCACTGTTGGTCCCCCTAACCAAGACTCGTACTATGATACTCTCAGCCTCCAATTTGATCGAGGTTGCATTTGGTGCTGTAAAAGTCAATTTTCATGCTATAGGCGATCATGTCATGTTCCCTGACATTTCCCTGACTGTGCTGGACGATAACATGATCACCGTATATCTGGAAACCCTAGAGCATTACTGCCTTAGGTTATCACTGTCTTCTTCTTTCCTGGCCGTTCTAGCCTTTTTTAGTTGGGGTTAATAAATCTTCCCCCAAATTTTGTTCGTGTCTTTTTGGGCTTTAAGGTTTTGTTTCACCTCATGCACATTCAACCCACCGTCACCCTGTTTTATTTTTTTCCCATTCTGCCAGGATGCCCCCTAACTGGACTTATCTAATGTTCTGGTAGGATAGGGTCAAGATCCTGACTGATCTCCCCACTTGGGTCGAGTGGAAACAAAGATTCATTTTTGTGGATGAGGCATTGGTCCTAGGCTTGGATGAGGCTTGAGAAGCTTTCCCGGCCAGCCCATAAAAGGGCGGGGATCTCATCCCAGTGCTACTGAGATGGCTTCCATACAACCCCACATCTCTCATCTCTCATCTTGAGAAGGTGAGAGTGAGATGTAACCTTGTTCTGCGGGATTCTGCCCTGCAGGCTGTTGGTATGCCTTACCTACCAGACTGCATTGATTCTGGTGACGGTCATGCAAATTTGAGTGGTATATGTTTAAAGTTATCATGTCTGCTTGCTAAGTTAATTTACCTTATCTCTATGTATTATTTACCTTGCTTATTTTTATTCACTTTGACCCATTTATCTTTCTTTTTTTTTTGCATAGATGTCAGTTGCCAACTTTCTCGGAGATATTTCAAAGCTTTCCCGTAGGACTACTAGCACCTATCCTCTACCCCAGAGTGAAGACACATCGGGCATTGTGGACCAGAAGGACAAGACCGTCCAGCTGTCTGATACTGAGGTCTCTGTTAGGACCCTTTCAGAAGAAGGCTCGCCATGGCTTGGGAAGGATGGCCAAGAAAAGGGGTAATAGTTCTGGTTGAGTTCTCATTGAGGTGATCTACGAGGAGGTTCTTGAGACTTTAGGTTCTTAACTTGCTGGTTAGCCTGGGGCTAAGGTCCTCATGTCTCACCTTGTTCAGTCAGTTGCGTTCTCACCTCTTTTCACCCGTGACTCCTCGTCGTAGGGTGGTTTGACCCTGCTCCCATGCGCACCGCTGCGGTTTGGGCCGAGTTCATCTTTTAGGCTATCCCCGTTCATCACTTCAATGCTTAGCTCTGGAAGCTTTCCCTGAATGTGGCTGGGGCTACTTCTATTGCAGACCACTTTGCACTCACTATTCTGGAGGTACTCTTTCTCTCATTTCCTTACATTTTGTTTATCTTCTTGCTATTTGGAATGGCATCTCTTAGCTGCTGTTCATTTTTTGGCTATTTTTAGGTCTTCTACTAGGCTAGGGATATGCATATGGAGTTCGAGAGTCCGCAGGCTGAGATTAACAAGCTCCAATGTGAGGTCACTTACCTAAAGTAGAAAGGGCAGTGAGTCCCTGAGATGGAGCATGATCTGGAGCTGGAAAAGGGCATCTCAGGCTCCTTGCAGACCTTTGTGGCTAAGGCTAAAGCCAAGATTGCTGAGCTTAGTGCCTTCCAAGATTAGGCTTTCATCCGCGGCTTTCTAAGTCTTTATTCCCATGTGGTACAGAGCAACAAGGCTTCTAAGATGTTGAGTGAGGCCTTGATGAAGGCTATTTGGCTGTATTCCTAAAATGATGAGGAGGAGGGTTTGTGCATTGTCCTAGGTGAAGCTTTCATTTCCTTTCTCAAACACAACTTCACCAAGCCGCGCCCGAACATGACAGCAGGGACTCGAACAACGCGATGGCTGAGTCTGATGCTCATTCTGCCAGTTGGTTGCACCAAATTATTGGTGATGAGGATGAAGCAATAGAGTGAAAGGCTCAGGATGCTGATGGGGGCCAGACTGCCGGAAGCCGTGAAGACGTGTTCTGACAATATTTCTCTTTTATTTCTAGAAAATTTTAAATTTCTATTAGATATGTATTCTTCTTTTGAGGGATTTAAAAAATGTTTGATGTTTTGGGTGTTTGGGGTGTGTCTTCCCCCTCCTGAACAATATTTAGCAGTTCTTGAACTACTAGTTTTCTACGATTTCGGGGTGTGGTCTTCTCCCTTTTTAAACAATGTTTTAGTAGTCTTGGACTGCTTTTTTGAACTTTGATTGGCTTATTGTTAGTGCTCGTTCTGTTTACCTCAAGTTTTACTTTTCTCTCAGACTTTGTGATCTGCTTCATTATGCGTGTGTTAACTGATGCATTTGACATACTTTTTAGTTTCTTTTACTTGGAGGATTGTTAGTATTTGTTGAGTTTACGTGATAAGGGGTTTAGACGACCATGTTTTGTTTTCTTGTCTAAAATTTTCATTTTGTAGACTTAATTGGTCCTAATGGACATCTTGTATCCACAGGGTCCTTGATCTTCCTTATGATCATCTTTAGTAGGTCGCCTGTGGGTACTTTTTGTTTACATTCTATGTGAAGGACGTTCGTAAGGAAGGTAGAAGATATTGAAGGCCGTTCGGAAGGACAGTAGTAGAGACGAAGACATTTTTATTAATGGTAGTAGACAAAGGCCAGGATTATCAATGCGTGGTAGAAGGATATTGAAGCCAAAGATAGGTGGCAACAAAATTCATAGCGGCCAAAGAAGAAATGGGGAATTATGGTCCGATAAGTTGTGCTTCAGTCCGAGAACAATTAAAAAATAATTATCCTTAAATGCTTGTTCCATTGGATTATTCTTCTTGAGTACTATAAAATTGACTATTAAAACTCTCAAATCAGACTAACAATTCTCCCGTAAAAAAGAAAACTAGTTTAGCCAGCCGAAGCACAGACATGTTGGCCCTCGACATGCATGGTTAGGCACCAACGACCCACGCCCAAGGAGACAGCCCACACCAAGGAGACTAGTGCGAGGCATTGGCATGACCCACACTAGAAACGATGAGCTGCCAAGCACGAATTAAAGACCCCATCCGCGCGGCTAAGTATGGGCGCGAGACGTCCCATTTTAGGCGTCCCACACCGTTCCAAGTCCATTATACTGAGACCAGCACGCAAGATGTGGGAATTTATACGGCCTGCACCAAGTTTCTAAGCAAAACACCTAGCCTGACTACGGCTTGGGCTAATAGCCACATGCTTGGATCAGGACTTTAAGATTCACCACTCTAACGGAGCCCTGCAGAGAACAACGCGGCCCGCGCTAGTGCTAGATGTGACCCGTGCCAACCCTAGCACCCTGTGTCAAAATGAAGATCCGTTCCATGCTCAAGAATAGTCGCTTGGTGCCCATGAAGTGACGTGACCCGTGCTAGGCCTTGTGCCCCGCGCCAAGTACGTGCCACAGGCTGCATTATCCGTGACGCTCCGTGCCGGGCGGCGGCTGAGCTAGGGTTTACCCTATTTTGGACTATTTTGGGCCCAATCTCCTACTACAATATATAGAACCTTAGTCTACTAGGTTTTCATATCTTACATACCTATATCATATTTAGAAGAGTAGTTTGGAGATTCTTTCCCTAGGAAACTTTATCTTTTAATCTTTTATTTTACTTTGATTCTAAGATGTGGAATTCTAATATTTATTTGAATTCCATGTCAATGGAGTAGTTTCCATAACTTGGGAATAATTGTAGTGACTTGGTTTTGTCTATATGCCTTTTGAGATTCTCTAGTTCATCCTAATTTTGTGTTCATAATATTATTGTGATTTGCTTTTGAGTTTGAATGCATGAATATCACACCATATAAAAGAACACACTTTGGGCTGTATTCATGCTAGGTGCAAATATCAATGCCCTTTTGGAAGAGAAACCTGGATGTTTGTATGGGTGGAGGAGAACGCATTTGCGTAAGTGTGTGCACGGGAGATTCGAGGTCACTCTGATCCACTTACCATCACACCAGTCTTAGCAGACTTCGTAAAGTTATCCGAGAGGTTCTGGGTAGAGGTATCTTGATAGTAGCAAGCTAGGGTTACAAGAACTAGTATTATAGATAAGGTGCCTATGACCCTCGAGCCTAACTTATAGAACCCGAGGGAAGTAGTTGCATTCGTGGTGGAAGCCCGGGACGTAATCGTACGGGGAAGAATCAAACCTACAACAATGTTCAGACCTTGTTTTACTCCACTAATTATGATACCGGTGTTGATGGAGGGTTGCAAAAGCACTTGCCGAGACAGGGATGTGAAAGTGTATGCCATCGGCCACACCACGTGTTATGAACACCCTATTATGTTTGTTTAGATATTTATATGAAAGAAACAAGGATAGAAGCATTAGACTAACCAATTCACTCAATGATTTCCCTAAGTGCTAGCTTAATATTGTAGTTGTGGTTTTTACTTTCATGTTTATTAGTTTTTAGTCTGAAAAACCCACCCCCAATACTTGCATGTTTACTTTACTAGCTATTCCTTTAACTCGTACGGATTGATGACCCGTACGAGGTTGTGTTTTGAGTTGGTACAATAGACCTAACATCTCTGTAGACAAACCAAGGGCTTACCGCTAACTACCCTACAGGTAGCGTAGCAGTAGGAATGGGTGAAGAACTATAAATTCTATCTTCTGACCGCACCGCCTCCAACTGATTTAGTTCTAAGCTATAGTTTTAACGACCCCAGGGGGAGGCAGGTCAGAATTTTAGCACCATTTCCGAGGATGCTATCTGTCTAGGTATCAGCTCAGGCATAATGCATTAGTAGAGTAGTTAGTTTAGCTTTTATTTTTTGTATGTTTATGTTGTTGATTCTTGGTTGGAGCTATTGTTATAGTTATTTTATTACCTTTTAATCCATTTGCTATTATTATATTCTGAAGGGTATTGTTGGCCCTAGTTTATGGTACACACCTATGCCACTAATTTAGGCATCTTACACTGCCCGACTGAGAACACAAGTGGTCGGAGGAGAAGGAGAAGAACTAAGGCACAAGTTTAAATGAGGCAAGAAGTAGTAGTATAAGGCCCGTTGGAAATGGCGGAAGACCACCACACCCAATGGGAGATCACGACACCCAACTTGGAGATCAACCTTTTGGCATCACCTTCTCGCCATTACCCACCCATGTGAGCTTTGAGCTAAAGTGTGGCATGATCCATTGTCTTTCTACTTTCTATGGATTGGCGGGAGAGGTCCCAAACAAACTTCTTTCGGAGTTCCATTTGGTGTGCACGAATATGAAACCCCCAGGAGTGTTCGAAGATAACTATAACCTAAGAGCCTTCCCGTTCTCCCTTCAAGGTAGTGCCAAGGATTGGCTCTACTACTTACCACCAGGGTGTGTTGGATCGTGGATGGACATGAAGATAAGATTCCTAGAAAAATACTTTCAGTGACCAAGTCGGCTGGGTTGAAGAAGCAGTTGTCGAACATCGTGCAAGGTGCCACCGAGAGTATGTATGATTATTGGGAGTGCTTCAAGAGAGTTTTGAAAAGTTGTCCTTATCACCCATTTAAAGAAGGAGATTTGGTGTATTACTTCTTTGAGGTATTGTGTGACGAAGACATGCGAATGGTAAATGCTACATGCAATGGTTCGATAGCGAACAAGAGCCCCAAGGATAGAATGGCCCTTTTTGAAGAAATAGCAAATGGTATGCGGAAAATTGGCACTAGATTGAGGGTGAAAGCCTTAGATGAACCCACACACTCACCTAAGTTGAAGGAGCAAGCCCAAGCTCTTGCTTCTATAATGAAAGAGCTTTTGCGAGGAAAAGTACATCAAGTCCAAGTGTGTGGAGTTTGCAACCACAACCAAAATTCCAAAGCGTTCCCTGAAGTCGTAGATTATCTATAAGAGGTGTAGGCAATTGACTACAACAACCAAGAAAGACCACAATTTGCTAGGGGTCAACCACAAGGGTTCCGAGGGAACCAAGAAGATGCAAGGCTGGACCCTTATGAAAATTTATTCAACCCGAGATATAGAGATCATCCTAATTTCCGATGGAGGGAGAGCAACCAACCTCAAGGGTGCCAGGGAGGACAAGCTCCACCTCAACCATATCCTTGATGTGAATGCCCTTCCAAAAATCATGCTTACTTTACAAGTCGGAACGGGATGAGATCTTAGAAGCCATTGGCCAATTGGGGAAGAAACATGAATCCTTAGCGGAAAAGACAAGGCAAGAAATTGAAGGCCTTGGTAATAGAACTTTATCAAGTATCAAAAGCCTTGAAGTTCAAGTCAGGAAACTTTCCACCTCGGTAAGCCGACTTGAGGCTAAGGAGTCCGGTACACTACCTTCCCAACATAAGGTGAATCCAAGGAATGTGAGCGCACTTAAATTGAGAAGTGGGAAGGAAATACGTAAGACCGAGAAGAAGACAATGTAATAAATTGACAAGGTAGTGGATGCTACCAAAGGATACTTTGAAGAGGAGGATATTGTGGTCAAGAAAGCACCCTTCAAGGAACTTCCACACCTGAGGCACGAGTCACTATTCCACCTCCATTTCTAAATGCTTTAAGAGAACGGCTAAAGGTAGTGACCGATGATGCAACCATTCAAAAAGTCTTTGAAAAAGTCGATGTAACTATCCCTATCTTGGAATTAATTGAACATATGCCATAATATGCTAAATTTCTTAGAGTTGCATGCACAAAGAAAAGGCGTAGGCTAACTAAGAGATCAGGACACTTGAAAATGGGAGGAGTCACCATTTTGAATCATTAGAACTTAAGGTCACATCTGCGTGGATGTGTACATGGAAGATTTGAGGTCACTCTGATCAACTTACTATCGCACCAGTATTAGATAACTTTGTAAAGTCGTCTGAGAGGTTCTGGGTAGAGATATCTTAATAGTAGCAAGCTAGGGTTACAAGAAACCTAGTATTATAGATAAGGTGCCTATGACCCTTGGGCCTAATTGATAGGACCCGAGGGAAGTAGTTTCATTTGTGGTGGAAGCCCGGGCATAATCAGACCTACAACAATGGTCAGACCTTGTTGTACTTCCCTAATTACAATGGCGGTGTCGATGGAGGGTTGCGAGATCACCTGCCGTGACAGGGGCAGGGAAGTGTATGCCATCAGCCACACCACGTGTTATGGACACTCTATTAGGTTTATTTAGATCTTTATGTGAAAGAATCAAGGATAGAAGCATTAGATTAACCAAGTAACTCAATTATTTTCCCAAGTGCTAGCTTAATATTGTAGTTATGTTTTTTAACTTACATGTTTATTAGTTTTTAGTTTGAAAAACCAAACCCCCCATACTTGTATGTTTGCTTTACTAGATATTCCTTTCACTCGTACGGATTGATGACCCGTACGAGGTTGTATTTTGAGTCGGTACATTAGACCTATCATCTCTATAGAAAAACCCAGGGCTTACCACCAACTACCCTATAGGTAGCGTAGCAGTAGGAATGGGTGCAGAACTATAAATTCTATCTTTTGACCGCACTGCCTCCAACCGGGTTAATTATTAGCTATGGTTTTAATGACGCCGGGGAGAGGCAGGTCACTTTGGGTTTGCAATCCTTTGCATGTTGCAAATTGGTGAAATTCACCTTGGCCTTCAGCCATGACTTGCTGCTTCCACGGATATCTTTGGTTCAGATCATCAGCATACCCTTGGTTGTTATCGTCCAAGGCTTCTCACTTCAGCTTGGTAGTCCGGCCAATCATTCGCCGTCCCTTATGGTGCTAGAGTTATTATTTTGGCCTATTGGACCAAGCCTGCAATTCTCTTGCTGCTGGAGCTAGAGTTACATTTTTGTCTTGGGTCAGGCTCGTCGCTCAATGGCTATCATGGTGCATGAACTATTATTTTGGCCTGTTGGACCCTACCTGTAATTCGCTGGCTGCTAGGGCCAGAGTTGCATTTTTAGCCTGGGTCACACTCATCGCTCAATGGCCATCGTGGTGGCGAAGCTATTAATTTGGCCTATTGGACCTAGCATGCAATTTACTGGTTGCTAAAGCCAGAGTTGCATTTTTGGCCCGGGTCAGGCTCATCGCTCATTGCCCATTGTGGTACCGGGGCTATTATTTTGGCATATTGGACATGGCCTGCAATTCACTGGCTGCTTGAGCCAGAGTTGCATTTTTGGCTTAGTTCTTTAACATTCAAAGATGTTTGTGTGGCTCTCTTCTTTCGTGCATTGAAACTTCAAAAAGTAGCAAAAGGACGGGGATGTATACCGTGATTTCCTTAGGATCACACCCCTTGTGGGTTTACAAAATATTCGATCCCTTTAGGAATCCCATCTCACCCATCAAAATATTGGACTGTTCAAATATAGGTGCCATACTTCTAAAGTTATACCTGCCTACGCATAGTACCTCATCGGGTTAGCGATGTTCCAGGCATGTGGAATTGGCCTTCCGTCCAGTGTCTCCAACTTGTAAGCTCCTTTCCCCAGCACTTCAATGACCCTGTACAGACCATCCTACTGTGCATCCAACTTCTTTTTCCCCCGGGCTCCACTAGCCTAGTTTCTTCTTAGTGCGAGGTCTTCTACCTTCAAGGATCTAGTCTTGACCTTTCTGTTATAGTGTTGTTCCATCCACGACTTGTACGTAGCTTCCTTCAGCTCTACTTTCTCTCTGAGCTAATCCAGCTCTTCCAAGTTTTCCCTCATTGCCCGGTCATTTTCTCCCTGATCCATCAGCACAATTATTCTCCCGTTGGGCACAACTACTTTTGGAGAGATGATGGTCTTCGTTCCAAAAATAGTCTGTAAGGGAATTCCCGGTGGCCATTCTCGACATTGCTCTGTATAGCCATAGCTGACCCACCTCTACTTGGGGTCGTTAATTGTAGCTAGTTAACCTGAGCAAAGGCTGAGTAAGGTCAAAGATAAAATTTATAGTTCTACACCCAACTCACTACTATGCTACCTATAGGGTAGTTAGCGGTAAGCCCTGGGTATGTCCACAGAGATGCTAGGGCTTAAAAATCAATCAAACACAACCACATATGAGTTATCAATCCGTACGTGTTGATAGGAATAACTAGTAAAGTAAACATGGTTTTTTTAATTAACAACTACTAAGCATAAAAGAAAAAAAGAAAAGAAACTATATAAACAGGTACTGTGGGGTATTTTTATAACATGCTTGATAAATGACTTCTATCCTCAATTAATTCATATATAGACTTATAAACCTATCTTATGCTCATGTCACACAGTGTAAAGATAGCCAGGTATTTCCCCCAATCTGTCACACATGGTACTTACCACAATGCCCATATCTCACTATCTTCATAATTTAGAGAATGCGCTCTAGTCCACTGATGCCGCAGACCATTCCCTAGTCACTTCACACCCACGATCAATGTGCCACCGCTTAGAGGAATCCAAAGCCCGCCTAAAAGGGCAATGACTCATATAGGTTGCAACCATTGGATCTGTAGTGAAATACATTACATCTTGAACATTCCACTATGGATCTCAATCCATAGGCCTAGAGGGGAAAAGGAAGAAATACCTTGTGATGACTCTAGAGTCAGCACAACTCTAGTCACTACAAACAACACACTATTCTATTGGGTTAAGCCAGGGGCTTTCCCCCATCGATATTTTTCTAATCGATTGCCCAACATGTTGATTTATCACACAACTAGCCAATAAAAATCATGGTATAACACATATAATGATTTTCTCACAAAGGACATGAATGCACTCATCTCCATGATGTTCTTTACCTACTCCACAATTCCAACACTTTCCAAGATCGTAATGAAGCCTAGCATGATTTTATACTACTATACATGCATGGGTGCAGTATCATAATGACATAGCATAAATCATAATTCTTAGAATCACAAGTTCAAGCACAAAGATTTATGAAGCAGTAAGATAGGGAATTCAAAATCTCAAAAAGTCAAATTAAAAACATGAATACAAATAACCCCAAGCTACTAATCTACTCCTTAGATATGGAATTCAAATAAAGATTTGAATTCCACATTATAGGATGAAAGAAAAATAAAAAGAAAAGAAAGATAGAAGAGAGAATGTACTTGGTCCGTGCAGGCGCAGGTCGCTAGATCTGGTGCGGCCCGTTTGGTCCGTGCTGGCATATGACGCTGCATCTGGCGTAGTCCGCTTGGGTTGTACTGGCGCAGGCTGCTGCATCTGGCATGGTCCAGATTGACTCATTTGGCATGGACCATGGCCTTTGGCGTGGGCTGCCAACAACAGCATCAGTCTTAAACTTCTTATCTGCGGGGTGTGGCCTTTGGCGCAGACCATCGTCAACGACCTCATTTTGCTTAGTAACTCGGCATGGGCCGCTTAATTCTTCACACCCTACCGGCTAGTCTTGATATTTTGCACTTGAAATGGCATGGGCCATCGAAAATGGGACAGCCCGCTCCTATACTTAGCCTTTTTTGAGTGAAAGTTGAAACATGCGTGCGCGACACATCAAGTTTTGTGCGATCCACACCGGGCCTTCGTACTATGTCATTTGGCATGGACCACTTTGTTTGATGCGGGCCGTTGGTGCCATCAATGAGCGGTCCGTGCCAACCCATTTGAAATGTGTCCGGCTAAACTTCTTTCCTTTGCAACAGATGAACCTTTAGTCCAATTTTGAGAGTTCTAGTAGTTGATTTTATAGCGCTCGAGAAGAAAAATCCAATGGAATCAACTATGAAGGATAATTCTTCTTAGATCATTCTCAAACTTTAGCGTAATTCGTCGGACCACGATTCAACGTTTCTTCATTGGCTTCCTTGAACTCTAATGCCTCCTATCTTTGGATCCAATCTCCTTCTACCACACTTTGATGTCCATGGCCATCATCTACTACCATTCTAGTGTGAATGGCCTTCAATCTCTTCTAGCGTCCTTGTGAACGGCCCAATATCTTCTACTGCCCTTACGTATGGCTTTCACATAGAATGTGACAAAAAGTACCCATGGGTGACCTACTAAGGATGATAACAAGGAAGATCTAGATGCCCGTGGATACAAGATATCCATTAGTACTAATTAAGTCTACAAAATGTGGAATTTAGTCAAGAAAACCAAACATGGCCATCTAAGCCCCTTGTCACGTAAACTCAACTAATACTAGCAATTCAACATATAAAAAAGCTAATTATTACACCGAATGCAATGTCTAACACATTCAAAATGAAGCACATCAGATCCCCCACACTTAACCCTTTACCCGTCCTCGAGTAAATAACAATAAGAAAAGAATTAAGCGAAATGTAGCGCGCAACCATAAGTTAACCGAGACATTCAACTTATTCCTATATTACCTTGTTTCCCCCAAAAGAGCAAGAATCTCACAACTCTCGCACTCCCCAAAGAACCTAAGGAATCTAACCATCCAAAGTAAAATGTGGAAAAAGGTAAACAAAAAAGATAAGTGTCAAGATAGCTTACTTTTCCCAAAATAATCCCCAAAGAAATCAAAGAGTTGTCTCCCAAAAACAATCCACCAAGAAAATCCAAGAGTACTCATCTTGGTTGTAACATAGGGATAATTCATAATTCTCGACCTAGTTACAACCAAGGAAGTAAACGTATCGTCAACCTAGTTTTTTTGTTTTCTCTCAATTTCTCTCATTTTGCCTAGGAGCCCTTTCGGGTTTTCATCTTAGCTTTAACACACAAAGGGGTACTCACTTCTCACCTTTTTCCACACAGCCTCTCATTTTTGCCTAGGCTTGTAAGCCTAGTTGGGCCTAGCCTCTTACTTTTACCTAACTCCTTCGACCTATCTGGGCTTTTCCCAATGTTACCCAATTCGCCCTTTGGGTTTCCAACTTTTCCAGGTTTTTATATTTTTTTCATTTTTTCAAAAAATTTAGTTTATTTTTGGTTTAGCACAAAATTGTCCCAAAGTGGGTTTCATACTACAAAAGAAAGCTCAACACAAAAATTACACCACCAATATCCTAAAACAACCAACCCTATGCAAACTAAGAACCCTAGCTAGCATGTCATGCCACCAAGTATTCATCCAAAAACATCCCACAACAATCAAAAACCACAATCACTATACAATCAAGAAAAACTAACAAGAAAAACATAAAATGCACCAAGAAAATCCAAGAATGAAAACTCCCTAAGTGCTCACCACTCTCCCCCCCACACTTAACCGATGCATAGTCCTCAATGCAAAAAAAAAACATGTATAAACATAAGTGAGGTTAGGAGAAATAGTGACACTCACTTTCGCGGCCCCGAAGGGCCTTTATCCTTGTGACTCGTGCAGCTCCTCTTAATGTACCCTGTTGCTTGAATCACGGCCTCGATGCAATCCATCATCATGTTGAGCTCCTTCACTCATGTCCTACACCTCCTCCTATCACTTGGACCACCTCTTGCAACACTTGGGTAGAGCTCGAAAGCTGATCCCCAAATGAGTGTAGTAGGTCAATGATGTCCGTGGATAGGCAAGAGCGGCTAGGAGGTGCTCTCAAAGAGGTCTCATACTTTGCCTCCTCAACTTCTATCTCTGGGATGGCTACAACTCTGTAAAACTCTTTCTCAAAGCATAGGCCGGGCTCAATAAATAGGTCATCCAAACATGTGTTGTGTGTGATAGCGGTACACTTTGACTGAGGAAGTAACATAAAACTACAAGTGATTGACCCTCCATAAAGCCATACATACCGATCCTTTGACATCGTAGGCCCCACCATGAATGCCTTGGCTAACTTCTTGATATTATACGTTATACCCAATCGTCCCAAGTTAGCCTGCGCTCTCTGTGTGATCAAATGCCCTAAGTACTATGCCATTAAACCTCCCATACCGCCCATAGATATCTTACCACTCTTCCCATCTTCCATATCTAAAAAATCCTCCATGAAAGACCCTACTAGGTTCGGGTAGAAACTACCCTCGGGAGTCATTGCCCAGAGGCAATGAACATCCAAACCCGGATATTGTGTTAGTTCATAGTGGTAGAAAACACCCATTGCTAGTAGCCGGTGAACATAACGTAATGCCGGATGAAATAAGGCAGTGCTCTTGCATAGGTTATTCCGATAAGTCCCTGTCAGTTACCTCAAAAAGTTATTTTTAGAGAAAAGGGCATCCCTTGACGATGTATTTTCTGGACCTCTCTACCATACCTCCATCCAAAGGCACAGGCTACCTCTCGACGTGTCATCTTATACTTCTTATCATCCAGATTGATTTTGATTGCCTTGTGTCCATCATCATCCACGACTGGCCATAGAGTAGCTTGAAATTCTAGGGACCACCTAATGTAGGTATTTGAGTGATTCTCGAGAAATCCCTCTAGACTAACCTATCCCAATAGGTAAGTAACGAGCTCGTGTAAGCCTAGATCTGCCAAGGTGTCTTCGCATGCAAATCTAGTCTCCAAGATACTCCTCTTCGACTCTCTCAAATTCCTCCACCTCCAGACTGCAGTTCCAGAGATCTTGGATAATACCATGAATTCTTCATTCATTCATGTGGGGTTGTCGAGAATGGGAGTTACCAGCTCCTGGTTTGCACCCTTCGTTGTTTTCTTCCTCTTCTCACCCTGTGAGAACTTCCCTTTCTCCGAAACATTCTTCTTAGGAGGCATCCTAACACAATGAAGGAAAGAATGGTAATGTGATCATAAACAAGGCATGGTCTACAATGTCATTCAATAAGATAACATTCTCCTAATTAGCCTAAACATTCAAAACATGATAATCTAAGCATGAAGACTATTTAAACAAGAACATTCCTCACCAAACAACAAACCCGTGTAAGTTCTCACCAATCCATCAATAAGATTATAGAATCAAGATTTTTCCCCTCCTAAATCACCCAACACATGAAGAACATATCATTCAAGCATAATAGCACATCAAACCACCCAAACCTTTTTCAACACAAGATCATTCATACAAACCCAAACATTTATCTCAACAACACACATACTCATTCTAAAATCATGCTTTTCATAACACCACCACAATGTCAATAAAACATATAAACAAAGAGTTCAATGGATTACCCAGAATTTGAAGCAAAGAGTTGCAAGATTCACACAAAAAGAAGCAAGAATTGCTAATTTTTGGGAGAAAGATTCAAATTTTCAAGTTTCACCATGAGTGTGTGAGCGAATGTTTCTTGAGAAGGTAGAATGTGTCAAATGATAAAATTGAGTGGAAGAATGTACTATGGATTTAGAATTTCAACATAGGTGATAAGGAAGAGAGGTACAATTAGGATAAGAATGGAATTTTGAAAATTTAAAATTAGGAGACAATAGTACCAATCAATTAATTTGAAGGGATGTTGGAAGTACTATTTGCATCAATATTTTGGAACCAAAAATGAATTTTTAAGTTTGAAATTTAGAATTTTTAAAAACTTTTGCATTTTTGGAACAATTTGACAGTGGAAAATGTGGAATCGACACAGATAGGTATCTGGCACTGACCAACCCCTTGTGCCAAGTCTTCTGGCACGAACCCCCTCACATCAATGATCCGTGCCAATTTTTTTGGTGGTAGGCTCCCCCTTGTGCCAAGTTCCCTGGTGCAGGTTGTAGCACTTGGCGCTGACCGTGTTAGGCCTTGGCATGAGGTTGCCACAAATTTTGACCTATTGCTTAATTTTTCCCTTTTTTTTTGAAAAACTATGTCACCTGTCAAATCTAATTCCATCCAAACACAATCACGAGACTCAAACTCAATTTTCAAATCAAACAAGAGTTTCATTTCAAAAATCTTCATCACAAAAAAGAACATGCAAAATCTATCACTAATAATCACACAATCAAAGCAAAAAGAAGCACCGTATATTTATTGTTGTCCACACGAATTATTTTCTTTTCATGCAATCTAGTTAAAACCACCTACTCGTGGGTCTCCAGAATTGCCATCAGCGACTCAACCCACAATGACATCGTTGTGGAGAGGTCTTGTCCGCCATAAGAAATGAGTCTCTGTGCCTTGCTAAGGTTGAATCCATGAAAGGAACTTTGGGGTTAGGTGAAGGTCGAGGAGGTTTTAAATCCTCTACACTTTTCCTTTCCCACTGCAAGTTAGGTAGCATGAAAAAATAGTCTAGCACAGACATACTATCAATCGCTTAATGCAATTCGTCAGACTCATCAACAATATCATCAACACGGAACTTATCCAAGCATTAATGCTTATCACATAGGGTCACACCTTTGCACATAAAAGAAGAATTTGTCAAATCATGCCTAGAATTATAGATGTTAAAATCCACTTTATCCATATTATCTTCTAGAGATAAGGTTCCGAAATGGACGTCAATTTTAGTAATAAATGTTTTAAGAAAAGGTTTCCCCAAAAGTATTGGGGGTGCACTTCCGTTGTGCGCCACATCTAGGACATAAAAGTCTGCCAGAAAAAAATAACTTGCCCACTCGCACCATCACATCCTTTATTAGCCCGCGAGGGCTGGCTTGGGAGTGATCAGCGAGTTAGACAATCACTCTAGTTTCCCTAAGCTCACCTACTTTTAGACATTCATATAGACTAAATGAGATCACATTAATGGATACACCTAAATCTATCATGGCATTTTCAACAAGTTTTCCACCTAAGGAGATAAGGATAGAGAACATTCCCGGGTTGTCGCACTTTGTAGGCAAATATTTATGGTTCAAAATGGAGAATCCCCCCATTTTTAAATTTCCTAACTTCTTAGTTGGTCTACTTTTCTTTTTTGTGCATACAACCTTAAGAAACTTAGCATATGATGGCACATTTTTTAATTAATTCCAAGATAGGGATTGTTACCTCGACCTTATCAAAGACTCTTCAAATGCTTGCATCATTGGTCACAACTTTTTGCCTTCCCCTCAAAGCATTTGGAAATAGAGGTGGGATAGTAACTTGTGCCTTGGGTGGAGGAAACTCCTTGGAAGGTGTTTCCTTGACCACAGTCTCATCCTCTTCGAAGTGTGCCTTGGTAGCCTCCAATACCCTATCGCCCTCTTGTATCACCTTCTTCTCGGACTCACAAACTTACTTCCCAGTTCTCAAATTGAGTGCACTCATGTTCCTTGGATTGATCTCCGGTTGGGAAGTGAGTTTTCAGGACTCCTTAGCTTCAAGTCGGCTTAACGAGGTGGTGAGTTGCCCAACTTGTACTTCAAGATATTTGATACTTGAGAATACTTTATTTCTAAGGTCTTCAAATTCACTCCTTGTGCTCTCTATGAAGACATCATGTTTCTTTCCCAACTGACCGATGGCTTTTAAGATCTTCTCTTGATTTGATTTGTACATGGAGGCATGATTGTTGGAAAGACCTTAACCTTTAAGGTATGGTTCAGATGAAGCTTATCCACCCCAATATCCTTGAGGTTGGTTGTCTTCCCTTCATTGGAAATTTGGGTGATCTTGATGCCTTGGTTTGAACGATTTGCATAGGGATCCAACCTTGCATCACACTGGTTCCCTCGTGGTTGACCCCTAGCAAACTGTGGTCTCTCTCGATTGTTGTACTCAATGGCCTTCACCTCTTGCAAATTGTCTACAACTTTGAGACACACCTTGGTGTTGTGGTCACACTTTAACTTAATGCACTTTTCCTTGCTAGAGCTCCTTCATCATGGAAGCAAGAGCTTGGACTTGCTCCTCCAACTTAGGTTATTATGCGGGTTCATCCAAGACCTTAACCCTTGACCTTGTGCCAAACTATCGCATACCATTGGCCATTTCCTTTAAGAGGGTCATTGTATCCTTAGGGATTTTTTTTTCTATCGAGCCATTGCAAGCTGTATTCACCATTCACATATCTTCGTCTTATAGCCTCATGAAGAAATTGTAAATTAGATCCCCTTCCTTAAACGGATGGTAGGGGCAGCTCGCTAGTAATCTCTTGAAGCGCTTCCAATAATCATATAATGACTCGGTAGCCCCTTGGGTGATGTTTAACAGTTGTTTCTTCAGTCTGGCGGATTTGGATACCGGAAAATACTTCTCTATGAACCTCTGCTTCATGTATATCCAAGAACCTATGCATCCTGGGGGCAAGTAGTAGAGCCAATCCTTAGCACCATCTTGAAGGGAAAATGGTAAATCTCTTAGATTGTAGTCGTCTTCAGAAACTCCCAGAGGCTTCATGTTCATACACACCAAGTGGAACTCCGATAGATACTTACTCGGGTCTTCTCCTGCCATACTGTGAAAGGTGGGAAGACAATGGATCATTCCGCTCTTTAGCTCACAGTTCACATTTGGTGGTATTGGGGGGAATGTGATGCATAGTGGCTAAATCTCTAGATTACGGGCCATAAGCTTCTTCAATGTTCTATTATCTTCCACCATTTTTTGAGGTTCTTCTACCAACAATACCAGCCTCGGTTGAACTTTTGCCCTAGTTCTCCGCTTCCTTCTCCTTCGACCACCTGTGTTATCATCCGGGTAATGTAAAACGCCTAAGTCTGTGGTACGAGTATGTACTATGAAGTAGGGCTAACATTACCCTTCCGAATATAACACTGGAAAACAGATCAAAAGGTAACAAGATAACTATCACAAAAGCTCAACACATGAATCAAAAAAATAAAAAAAGTAAATACTCTACTAACCTATTATTCTAATTGACTATTAGACTGATTAGCATCCCCAGAAGCGACACCAAAATTTGACCCACCTCTACTCGGGGTCATTAATCGTAACTAGTTAACTAGAGCAAAGGCTGAGTACTGTCAAAGATGAAATTTATAGTTCTGCACCCAAATCACTGTAATGCTACCTATATGGTAGTTAGCGGTATGCCCTAGGTATGTCCACAGAGATGCTAGGGCCTAAATATCAATTAAACACAACCACATACGGGTTGTCAATCTGTACGTGTTGATAGGAATAACTATTAAAGTAAATAGAGGAGGGGGGGGGGGAGGTTTGGTTTTTCAATTAACAACCACTAAGAATAAAAGAAAAAAACAAATAAACTATATAAATAGGTACTTAGGGGGGGGGGGTATTTGCATAACATGCTTGATAAATGACTTCTATCCTTAATTCATTCACATATAGGCTTATAAATCTATTTTATGCTCATGTCACATAGTATGGAGATAGCCATGTATTTTCCTCAGTCTGTCACATGTGGTACTTACCACAATGCCCATATCTCACCATCTCCATAATTTAGGGAATGCGATCTAGTCAACCGATGCCACAGACCATTCCCTAGTCACTTCCCACCCATAGAAAATGTGCCCCCGCTTAGAGTAATTCGAAGCCCGCCTAAAAGTGTAATGCCTCGCGTAGTTCGCAACTATTGGGTATGAGTGAAATACATTACATCCTGGACACTCCAGTGTGGATCTTAATCCCTAGGCCTAGAGAGGCAAGGGAAAAAACACTGTGTGATGACTTGAAAGTCGGCACAACTCTAGTTGCTACAAACAACATGCTAATCTATCGAGTTAAGCTAGAGGCTTTCCCCCATCGGGATTTTACAAATTGACCGCCCAACATGTTAATTTCTCACACAACTAGCCAATCAGAATCATGGTATAACACATATAATTATTTTCTCTCAAAGGACATGCATGCACTTATCTCCCCGGTGTTCTTTACCTACTCCACAATTCCAACACTTTCCAAGATCGCAATGAAGCCTAGTACGATTTTATACTACCATACATGTATGAGTTCACAATCATAATGGTATAACAAAAATTATAATTCTTAGAAAACACAAGTTAAAACACAAATATTCATGAAGCAATAAGATAGGGAAATCTAAATCTCAAAAAGTTAAATTTAAAACATGAATACAAATAACCCCAAGCTACTAATCTACTCCCTATACATGGAATTCAAATAAATATTTGAATTCCACATTATAGGATGAAAGAAAAATAAAAAGGAAAGAAAGAAAGAAGAGAGAATGTTTCTCTCTCTAAGATGCTCTTCAAGTAAAAGAGTAGAATATGAAAATAGGATATCCTAAAAATAGGCCAGAAATAGGCTAAAAAGTGGGAAATGCTAGTTCAGCCGCTGCTTGGCATAGACCATCGTGGAAAGCGTGGTCCGCACCGTATACTTGATCCATGTTGGTGCAGGCCACTGGATCTGGCGCAGTCCATTTGGTCCGTGCTAGCACAAGCTACTGCGTATAACGTGGTCCATTCTGTCTGTACTGGCCCATGCCGCTCCATTTAGTACGGTCCACCTGGTTCATACTGGTGCGAGCTTCTGTGACGGTATGGTCTGCATCGACTTCTTTGGCGAGAGCTTCCAACAACAACATCAGTCTTGAACTTCTAATCCGCGGGGCACAGGCTATTGTCAGCAACCTCGTTTTACTTAGAAACTCAGCACAAACCGCTTGATTCTTCACACCTTTCCGATTGGTCTTGGCAATTTTCACTTGGAATAATGCGGGCCATTGAAAATGGAACGGTCTATGCCATACTTTACCATTTTGAGTGAAAGTTGAGGCATGCGCACGCGACACGTCGAGCTTGGCGCGGTCTGTTTCGAGCCTTCTTGCCAATTTGTTTGGTGCATACCACTTCATCTGGTGCGGTGATATGCTTCATTTTACGATCGTTAACTGTTGCATTCAGAATAGTTATTAGCTTGTTTTATGTGGCGGATTGCTAGTATTAGTTGAGTTTACGTGACAAGGGGTTTAGATGGCCATGTTTGGTTTTCTTGTCTAAATCTCACATTTTGTAGACTTAATTGTTACTAATGGACATGTTGTATCCATGTGCAACTAGATCTTCCTTGTGATCATCCTTAGTAGGTCGCCCGTGGGTACTTTTTGTCACATTTCTATGTGAATGCCGTTCGTAGGGGCAGTAGAAGATATTGAAGGTCGTTGCCAGAATGGTAGAAGATATCGAAGGCTGTTCATACTAGAATAGTAGTAGATGAAGACCACAAACATCAAAAAATGGTAGAAGGATATTGATAGGCTGCATTGGAGTTCAAGGTGGCCAATGAAGAAATAGTGAATCGTGGTCCGATGAATTGCGCCAAATTTTGAGAATGATCCAAGAAAAATTAGCCTTCAAGGTTAATTCCATTGGATTCAGCTTCCCGAGCGCTATAAAATTGACTACTAGAACTCTGAAATTGGACTAACGGTTCATCCGTAGCGAAGAAAACAAGTTCTGCCGGCCAAGGTACAAATGGGTCAGCACAGACCGCTCATTGATGGCACCAACGGCTCACACTAGATGGCATGGTATGCACCAAGGGTTTTTGCCATGGACCGAGCCAAGGCCCGGCAAGGACGGCGCCAAACGAAATTGGCCTCACGCACAAGTTTCAAGTTTCACTCAAAATAGGCTTAGTATAGGCGCAAACCGTCCCATTTTCTACGGCCCACGCCATTTTAAGTGAAAAATTTCAATACCAGCCTCCGGGGTGGGGAGAATCGAGCGGACTGCACCAAAAATACTGAGCAAATGGTGTTCCAGAAGACAGGCCGCGCAAACCAACGCAGACTGCGCCCGGAACGGACCGCACTAGACTCATGCCCTGCGCCAGCGCCCAGGACGGCCTAAGCCAGATCGCACAGCCTATGCCATAGATCAAACGGACCACACCAGATCCAGCACCCCACGCCACGAGCACAAACCAAGTATGTGGCGCGGACCGCGCCATCCGCGGCAGTCCGCGCCAGTGGCTGCTGAACTAGGTTTTATACATTTTGGGCCTATTTTTAGGCCCAATCCCCTACTACTATATATATGAGCCTTTAGTCTTCTAGAAAAACCAAAGTAGATGTAATGTAGATTTTCTTTCTGTCTCTAGGTAGAAGGAAGAGGAGAGCCCTCTCTCTAGAGTTCCTCTTCTTTCCTCCTCTTCTTCTTTTCTTTTCTTCATTTTTTTAGATCTATGGAATCTGATTCCATATTTTCCATGGATTTAATTTCTAGGGAGTAGATTTATGGGTTGGGGGATATATTGTATTCATGGATGATTAATGTTTTGTGAGATTCCTAGTTCATCATAAATATTTGTGCTTATGATATTATTGTGACTTGTTCTTGAATGTTAGAATTACATGAATATTACACTACATTAAGCACACACTCTAGTCTATATTCATGTTGGTGCAAATATTGATGCCCCCGGGGAAAAGAAGCCTCAGATGTGTGATGGGTAATAGAGCATGGGTCCGTGAGAGTGTGTGTACAGAGGATGCCGAGAGTATTGTGGCTGTTGAGTTCTAGCACAGCTGATTACGTAATTTAATCTGATGGGTTGTGGGTAGAGATAGTGAAAAGTACCAACTTAGGGTTTTAAGAGGCCCTAGTGTTAAAGATAAGGTGCCTATGACCCTTTGCCTCATTCATAGGCCTAGGGAGTGGAGCATCCCGGGTGGAATGACCGGGACGTAATCGCACATGGGAGAAACAGATCTACAACAATGGTTGGACCTTGTTGTACTCCCCTAGTTATAAAGGCGATGTCGATGGAGGGTTATGAGCGCACCCGACGTGACAGGTACGGGAAAATGTATGCCATCGACCACACCACATGTTATGAGCACTATATTAGGTTTGTCTAAATCTCATATGTGAATGAATCCATGATCGAAGCATTAAATCAACAATTTTACACAAGTATTCCCCAAGTGTTAGCTATATAGATTAATTGCTTTTTACTTTCATGTTTCATAATTGTTAACTGAAAAACCAAACCCCCATTGTTTGCTATACTAGATATTCCTATCAACACGTACGAATTTACAACCCGTACGTGGTTGTGTTTAATTTATTCTCAGGCCTTAGCATCTCTGTGGACATACCCCATGGCTTACAGCTGACTACCATTTCGGTAGCATAGTAGTTAGTTGGGTGCATAATATAAATTTTATCTTTGACCTTACTCTGCCTTCACTCAGGTTAATTAGCTACAATTAACGAGTCCGAATGCAGGCGGGTCATAAGGGCCGTTGATGCCATCAATGAGCGGTCTGCGCCGACCCATTTATACCTTGGCCGGCTGAACTTCTTTCCTTAACTACGGATGAACCGTTAGTTAATTTTTTTAAATTCAAAACCATCTCATGGTAGATGGGAGGAATTGTCTTAAGGTTCTTTTCCATAAGGAGAACAAATGAAACATGGGGATCTGAGTACAGTGATGCATTACAAGTTGTGTTGAAGGAAGAAGAAAATAAGTTGATGTATTTTCAATTTGACCGATTTAACTGTTTTCAAACTGCAATACACAAGTGCACTATACAAGTGTTATGTGCTGGATGTTTTGGTCATCCATTGTAGCTTTCAAGAATTTGCTCGCCACATGAATAGAGTCTGATGGCAGGAAGAAGCATTTTCTGGGCCATAATAGCTTGCTGGATCCTTAGAGGCGGTGGTGTTGTAGAGTCAAAAATAATTGTTTGGGGGCTACTTTGATGAGCAATCCTTTTTTTTTTTTTGATGAGCAATCCTTGTCAAAAGATGAGCTGCAGTGTTCAGCTCTCTAACCATGTGCCTCCATTTAACTTGTTTTTCCTTGCAAATGTGTTGGAGCTGCCATATTAGCTGCCTTGAGGTCCAAGGCAGTTCCCTTTTTCCTTCAAGAATTTGTATAACCTGCAAGGCATCAGTTTCGAGTGTTAGTGGAAAGAAATTAGAGTCCAGACAGGTTTTAATCCCTCCTAAACAAGCTAGAATTTCAGCTTGTTTAGATTCCATTTTCAGCTGAACTTATTTGTAGGGAGGTACTTGACCTGATCAAACTATCCTTTTATTCCAACCCTACACATCTGAGCTCTCCTACTGGTTTTCCACAACCACTTAAGCATTTAATCCCTCACCTTAGGCCACCTCCTAAGCCAATTATACAGACTGTTTGCTGGGAAAAGCCTGGTCTGAACTCTATTAAAATTAACACAGATGCCTCATGGTTTTCTCATACGGAAGCAGTTGGGGTTATTGCGAGGGATAGCTCTGGCAATCCACTCTTCATTAACTCAACCACAATCACGGCTGAATCTCCTCTTCATGCTGAAATACTTGCCATACAATCTGCTTGTCTAACATTCCAACATCTGGATGATTCTTTAATCATTGAATCCGATTCTCCGTTAGCTGTTAATATGATTAATGATCCATACTCTGCTAACTGGAAACTTTTCAATTCGGCTTATAAAGTTAATGGCTTATTATGTGGAGCTGTGCTTAAACATGTTTACATGGAATGTAACTCAATGGCTAACGCAATTGCAAAATATCATTCGTTCCATAATCAGTCACATAACCTTTCTAATGTGCCAGTTCATATAAAAGGTCTCATTGCCTTAGATAAGAAGCAATTTCCTCACATTAGATTGCAAAAACATGGCTATGATAGGGGTTGATACTGCTGATGGAAATTTTTACATGCAGGTATAAGCTGGATTATGATGAATCGGTATGAAGTGACTCCCTTTAGTCCTCAAACTGTTGCTTTCTTGGCTCTGATTTGAAGGCCACGACTTTGGTTCTGTTTTCATTTATGCTTTACGCACCATGATTCCTGTCGTTCATTCTACAGCAACGACAAAAATAGGAAGATTTCAGGAAGTATTGCCTGAAGTATGCCATTCTTGGTTCACTAACTACTACTTCTAACTGCCTGCTTACTGACAGATTTAATCACAGTAGTTGCCTGGCCAAAGTACGAATTAACACGGGGTGTGGAGATTCGTTGACTTTGGAATCGCAACTACTTCTTTTAGGCATTCCCATCAATCTTGTATAGATTACAACCTTAGTACTAGACATCGCTTTTGGAGGCAACGATGTTGTCTTTTGTAAAAACTACTGTCACCATTTATATGGCTTGTTCTTACTGGTTTGGGGCACCAATATATCAACCCCCACCCTTGGGTGCTTCATTCAAAAAAAAAAGCTAGAATTTCAGCATCCAAAGGGGACATACGGTCACAAATAGTGTTGTGCGGAATGGAGAAAGAACATAAAATATGAACGAAAATAACAAGACACAAGATTTACGTGGTTCACCAAATTTTGGCTACATCCACGGGAGATGGATTCACTATATCAGAATTAATGTTTACAGAGAGAAGAGAGACACTTTATATGCTGTCTCCACTAAACCCTAACAAACTGGGCCAAAACACAATTCGGCCCAAATCAACAGCAGTCCAATAAAGAGACAAGCTATACCGTCGGACCGGGGGCGACTCCGCCCCCCCGGACCCTCAGGCCAGGGTGTGCTCCGCCCCCCTGGAC
Organism: Rubia yunnanensis; assembly: GCA_037428765.1. Lineage (NCBI taxonomy): Eukaryota > Viridiplantae > Streptophyta > Magnoliopsida > Gentianales > Rubiaceae > Rubia > Rubia yunnanensis. The sequence goes on from CM075063.1 coordinate 69,589,220, forward strand.
CCCCCGACTCGCTGACCGGGCAGCGAGACCCCCGTACCAACCTGTCAAAGCGGCTAATACATATTCAAGGCATACCAACAAATCTCCACCTTGACTTGAATCCTCAAAGCAGAAACTCTAGACACACCATTACGTGCCAGATGAGCAGACTTATCCCTCCACTCCCGGGACAGCCCATAGAGCACCTAATCAGCTCTGATGTTCAGCAAGTCCAAACAATGTTGAAACTTGCTATGTGGAACAGGTTTGGTGAACATATCAGCGGGGTTGTCAGCAGTTCCCACTTTCTTCACCCTGATTCTCCTCTCACTCCTCAGGAAATGATATCTGACATCAATATGCTTGGTCCTCTCATGATGGACCTGATCCTTGGCTAGGCAGATTGCGCTCAAGCTGTCACAATACACAGTAGACTGATCATGATGTAGATCAAGATCACTAACCAGCCCTTTCAGCCATATTCCCTCCTTTGCAGCCTCTATCAGAGCCATGTACTCTGCTTCTGTAGTAGACAACGTCACTGTAGGTTGCAAAGTCGCCTTCCAACTAACCACAGAACCTCCCAAAGTGAATACATAACCAGTCATCGATCTCCTCGTGTCAACATCACCAGTATAACCAGAATCAGAGTAGCCTGTAACTAAGCACTCGGTATCACCTCCATAAATGAGACCCACATCAGACGTACCTCTAAGATACCTGAAAATCCTCTTCACAGCTTGCCAATGTTCCTTTCCCGGTTGCCCCATGAACCTGCTCACAACACTGACTGCCTGTGCTAAATCTGGCCTCGTGCAAACCATAGCATACATCAAACTCCCCACCGCGCTGGCATGAGGAACCCGAGACATATACTCCTTCTCCTCGTCTGACTGAGAAGCAAACATGGTGGTGAGATGGATATTTGCAGCACTAGGAGTGTCTATAGGCTTCGCTGTAGACATGCCAAACCTAACCAACACTTTCTAAATATAGCCTTTCTGTGACAAGAAAAGCTTCCGCTGACTTCGATCCCTAAGAATCTCCATTCCTAGTATCTTCCGAGCTGCACCCAGATCCTTCATCTCAAACTCAGCACTAAGAAGTCCTTTCAACTTCTGAACCTCATGCTTACTCTTTGAGGCTATCAACATGTCATCTACATAAAGCACCAGATAAATGAATGACTCATCTCTCAACTTGCTGTAGTAGACACAATAATCATATGAACTCCTTGTGTAGCCCAACTTAAGCATGTAGCTGTCAAATCTCTTGTACCACTGCCTCGGAGAGTGCTTAAGCCCATATAAGGACTTCTTCAACTTGCAAACATATTTTTCCTTGCCAGGAACTTGGAAACCATCTGGCTGAGTCATGTATATCTCTTCCTCCAACTCTCCATGTAGAAAAGCGGTCTTCACATCAAGTTATTCAAGCTCCAAATCCTGATGTGTCACTATAACTAGCAACACCCTGATGGAAGTGTGTCTGACCACTGGTGAGAAAATCTCATTGTAATCTACTCCCTCTCTCTGACTGAAACCTCTAGCAACAACTCTAGCCTTGTACTTGACTCCCTCTGTAGGTGATATCCCTTCCTTCTTCTTGAAAACCCATTTGCAAGTGATAACCTTTCTCCCTTGAGGCTGTTGAACCAAATCCCATGTCTGATTCTTCTGGAGGGACTCCATCTCATCTCCCATTGCTACAAACCATTTGTCAGCATCAGTACCTGAAATAGCTTCTCTGTAGGAGGATGGCTCATGAGTATCCACCTCCTCAGCAACCTGTAGTGCATAACCCACCATATCCACAAACCCATATCTCTTGGGCGCCCCAACTCCAACCCTCCTGGGTCGGTCCCGAGCTAAACTGCGGACTGTAGCTCCTGATGGTTGAGGATCTGGTGGTGGAGATTCCGGTATCTCAGATTATGTCTGTGGCTCTTGATCCACCTCAAATTGTTCCAATCTATTTTCACCTTGAGTGACTTCAAGCTCCACCTGTTTATCAACTCCACTAGTTTCTGGCACAACTGTGGGCTTCACCATAGATCTAAGCAAAGAATTTTCATCAAAGACAACGTCCCTGCTCAGAATAACCCTCTTCTCAGATGGAGACCATATCCTGGAGCCTTTAACTCCATCTCCATAACCCACAAAGACACCCTTCTTGTTTCGGGGATCTAACTTACCATCACTAACATGATAATAAGATGTACAACCAAAAACTTTTAACTTGGAGTAATCAACAACTTTACCTGACCACAACTCCATAGGTATTTTGCACTCTGGTGAACCTCCGAAGATGTAACATTAACAGAATCCATAACCGTGGAACCTTGTAGAAAATACAAAGTACCATGCAGAACACCTTTCAGAGCTAGCCTAGAACCTTTGCAGACACAAAGAACTCCATCGCTCCCTGAGTAGACGAAACCCTTTCTATCCAACGTAGGAAGAGAAATCAGATTCTTTGTCATCGATGGAACATGCCTGACATCGTTCAAAGTATAGAAACCACCATCATGCATCCTGATCTTGATTGAACCAATCCCAACTACTTTGCACGCAACACCATTTGTCGTAGTAATGATGCCCTCAGCTTGCTCATAAGTTGAGAAATAATCTCTCCTTGGGCATATATGGTAAGATGCCCCAGAATCAAGAAACCACGCATTTGGATGATTATTTTTCCCAGTAGCAGCTAGAGAAAAATCATCTTCAGAACTGAAATCCCCTTCAGCCACAGCAGCAGTACCAGATGTACTCCCAGATTTACTAGCCTTCTTCGGACACTCCTTTTTCCAACGCCCCTTCTCCTTACAGTAGTTACCGACATCATTGGCCTTGAGACCCTTTGAAGATGACTTCTTGCCCTTCTTCTTACTGCCGGTTCCCTTGCCCTTTGTGTTTCCATCACTAGCAAACAAGCCAGAGGCCTGACTTTCTGTACCTGTACCGTTTGCCTTATGTCACAACTCTCTACTATGGAGAGATGATCTAACTTCCTCCAGAGACACAGAATCTTTACCAACAATAAATGACTGAACAAAATTCTCATACGAAAGCGGTAAAGACAGTAGCAAAATCAAAGCAGCATCTTCATCTTCAATTTTCACATCTATATTTTGCAATTCTAATAACAAAGTATTCAATCGCTCTAGATGGTTTCCGAGTTGCGTACCTTCCTGCATTCGGAGACCGAAGAGGCATTGTTTCAGAAGCATCTTGTTGGTTAGAGATTTTGTCATATATAAACTCTCCAACTTCAGCCACAGTTGTGCAGCAGTCTCCTGATCTGAGACCTCAGTGATGATTTCGTCTGCGAGACACAGCATAATCGTCGAGTGTGTCTTTTCTTCCAGACCCACCACATCGCCAGAACTGCTCGTGAAATCCTTCGTCAGCGGAGTCCACAAACCTTGCTGTTTCAGCAAAGCTCGCATCTTGATCTGCCATAAACTGAAACTGTTTCTCCCAGTAAACTTGTCGATCTTCACGTTCAACCCAGACATCTTTCTCCCCGATCAGCCCCGATCTGATGAGCCCAGAATCTGATACACCCACTACGGATCTCACCGGAAAAAGAAATCGCTCTAATACCAGTTTGTTGTGCGGAATGGAGAAAGAACAGAAAATATGAACGAAAATAACAAGACACAAGATTTACGTGGTTCACCAAATTTTGGCTACATCCACGGGAGATGGATTCACTATATCAGAATTAATGTTTACAGAGAGAAGAGAGACACTTTATATGCTGTCTCCACTAAACCCTAACAAACTGGGCCAAAACACAATTCGGCCAAAATCAACCGGACCCCCAGGCCAGGGTGCGCTCCGCCCCCCTGGACCCCCCGACTCGCTGACCGGGCAGCGAGACCCCCGTACCAACCTGTCAAAGCGGCTAATACATATTCAAGGCATACCAACAAATCTCCACCTTGACTTGAATCCTCAAAGCAGAAACTCCAGACGCACCATTACAGTGCCAGATGAGCAGACTTATCTCTTCACTCCCGGGACTGCCCATAGAGCACCTAATCAGCTCTGATGTTCAGCAAGTCCAAACAATGTTGAAACTTGCTATGTGGAACAGGTTTGGTGAATTTTATTGGCAATTCCAAACAATAAACAATATTTTATTGGCAATTTTGTGTGAATTAATTTTGAACAGACCATGTTGGAACATGGTGCTGCAGCAGAAGTTACGCCAAGGTTTTAACGGAATTCAAAGTTGAAATATTGGAGTGTTTTAGAATTTATGGTAATCGTATATTTGGCTATATATTGGGCGTGTGAAGCATAATTAGTTTATAGAAAAATCCCTACTTATATGGAGGAGATTTATTCGAATATATGGGATAGAATGAGTTAAGGTAAATCCCTTTATTTATGAGATTTGGATATGCTTCAAGAATCAGATTTGGAATAGGAATATTGTGGAGATAATCATGGGTATTCAGATCTGATTTGTGGATATAAATTAGGGACAAACACGGCTGCATACTCACGGATTTATAGAGCAAAAATCTGCACACAGATTTTTGAGACTTTTTAAAACTTGCATAGAGCTGATACACAGTGTTCCAACACACCCGTCCTATTGCACTAAGTTCAGAATCGGATAGCTTAATTCCTCGGGAGGAGGAGATCCTGTGTCGACGGAGTTCGAGGTCAGAGGGAGTATGATCAAGGCGGATCGGTAGCTAGGGGAGCTAGCAGAGTCCACATATTATAGTTAGTAAAGATAAGTATTTTGTAAACTGTACTCTGTACTGTATCTTTCTAATTAGTGGATTCATTCTGAACTGGGCCAGGCCCCGCAGATGTAGGTGGTTTACACCGAACTTTGTAACCAAGATGTGTGTCTTTTACGTTTACGTTATTTTACACTTGGTTAAACTAGGTATGTTGGAACACACTAGTAAGAACTAGAAAAAGTGGTAAAACTAAATTTCATTTGGTATCAGAGCTGAGTCACTTATCATTCCCTTGGTTGTTTCAAGGAAAGTGAGATCCAGTTTTACCATGACGACAAGAGAAGGAGCTTCAGTCTCTCGACCACCACTGCTAGAAGGCAACAACTACAACTATTGGAAGGCACGCATGAGGGTCTTCATCAATTCGCTGGATGAACTGGCATGGTTTTATGTTGAGAATGAATGGAATCATCCTACTGAAGATGCTGATACAAGCTCTAAGGCTGTTGAAGGGGAGTCAAGTCAAAAACCCAAAGACAAGGCTAAATGAACTCCAGATGACCTTAAAGAATCTCTGGCGAATTCAAAGGCACTTAATGCGATCTTCACTGCTGTTGATGAAAACCAGTTCAAGCTTATATCTACATTCCACTAAGCAAAGAAAGCATGGGATATTTTATAGACTGTTCACGAAGGAACCAGTTGAGTGCAGGAATCCAAACTACAGATGATGGCTACCAAGTTTGAAGAACTCAAAATGGAGGAGGAGGACACCATTGCCACATTCAATGGAAAGCTCAGGGATATCTCCAACATGGATTACCAACTTGGAAAAGTGTACAAAGAAACTAAGCTGGTGAAAAAGACGTTGCGATCTCTTCCCAAGAGGTTTACGATGAAAGTAGCAGCAATAGAGGAAGCAAGAGATGTAGCCACCATGAGCCTAGATGAACTAATGGGCTCATTACAAACTTATGAGATGACATTCCAGCAACCTACAAAAAGAGTCTCCAAGGATTTAGCATTCAAAGTTTCTCCAGCTAAGGGAAGTCACGAGTCTGATAGCGATGATGAGTTTGAAAAACTGGCACTTATTACAAAGAATTTCTCAAGAATGCTAAAGAAGGTGGTTAACAAGAATTCTCAGGAGAGGTTTGGCGGAAGCAGACAAAAACAACAAGATTCGAAAAATAATCGTGGAATGAGATTTGAACAAGGAAATATGCAGGTTAGGAGAAATCAGAACAATGAACCAAAACAGGCTGGACGAATTCAATGCAGAGAATGTGAAGGATATGGACATATTCAGGCTGAATGTGCTAACACCCGCAAGAAACAAGGAAGATCATATGTCACCTCTTGGAGTGATGATGAAGAGGATGAAAGAGATGAAGAGGAACTTACGAGTAATTATGTAGCTTTTGGAGCAAAGGTCCATGATACATCAGAAGATCAGTGTTCCAACACACTGAACAAAGGGAAATCTGTATGTTCCAACATAAACCTGGATGATGCTCACAGTGATGAAGATGATCTGTCTGTAAGTGATGAAGAGATCTATAGCACATACGAACAAATGTATGCATGTGGGCTCAGGTAGCTGACAAGAACAAAGAGCTGAATGAAGAACAAAGAAAGCTAATTGTAAGTGAAAAGGAATTACGATCCACGGTTGCAGAACTTGGAAAACAAAATGAAGAACTAAATAAGAAACTGATTGCAGCGGTCAAGAGAGCCGGGATGTCTGAAGCAACTATCTCTAAATTGAATTCCAGAAAGGAAAAGCTTGATGATTATTCTGGATATGGGAAAGAACTTTGGTGATAGACACGGGATTGGATACAGGAAAGAACCCGAGACTGAATTGTTCAAAAAACCAGTAACTCTCAAAGCAAGGATTCGAGAAGTAAAACGAAAGTATGGGAAGCCGTATCAAAGAAAGCCACTCATATGCAGATACTGTATGTACCAAGGACATGCTGAACATCAGTGTAGAAGACTGATCAGAGATCAAATGACAGGAAGACAACTTCTGCTGTGTTCCAACACAGGCGATACTCATACCAGAAAATTGGTCAGGAAGATATGGGTTGTTAAAAAATCCAGTACATGTTTGGTTGCTCACACTTCTCTATCAGCTTATTCCAGTGACTCACGGTACTTTGATAGTGGTTGTTCTCGCCACATGACTGGCACTCCAAAATACCTCACGAACATTACTCCATATGATGGCAGATATGTAACCTTTGGTGATGGAAAGAAGAGCAGAGTAATTGGCAAGGGATAATTAAAGATTGAAGGCTTTCCAGTGTTCACAAGTGTGTTATTTGTTGAAGATCTAAAAGCAAACTTGCTAAGTATAAGTCAGCTGTGTGACGACAATATGATAGTGGAATTTCAGAAGGACAAGTGTGTAGTGAAGCATGGAGAAAACAAGGTTCTTTCTGGAATAAGATCATCAGACAACTGCTATTTGCTGGAACAAGAAGTTCGATGCATGCTTTCAAAGCAGGATGAAGGAATTCTTTGGCACAGGAAGCTCGGCCACATCAACTATAAAACACTGGTGAAAATCGCAAATATAAAAGCTGTGTGAGGAATGCCTACCTTGACCAAAAAGGATGGAATTGTGTGCGGACCATGTCAACAAGGTAAACAAATTCATTCTCCTCACTCTTCAGTACAGTTTATTACTACATCTAGAAATCTGGAATTATTGCATATGGATTTGATGGGCCCGGTTAATACACCGAGTATAGGAGGGAAGAAATATATTTTTGTATGTATTGATGACTTCTCCAGATTTACATGGGTAGATTTTTTGAAAGAGAAAGAAATATGATACGATAGAAGTATTTAGAAGCCTTGTAGTAAAGTTACAAACTGAAAAGGGAAGTCCAGTAGGGAAGATAATCCAAATTCGAAGTGATCATGGTAGGGAGTTTGAAAATGAACAATTCAGTTCCTTCTGCGATGAGCTAGGAATCCAACATGAGTTCTCGGCTCCTATCACTCCTCAACAGAATGGCATTGTCGAAAGGAAGAACAAAACTTTACAGGAGATGGCTCGAGTTATGTTGGCCGAAAAGGAGGTTCATAAGAAATGGTGGGCAGAAGCGATCAATACAGCTTGTTATACAATCAATAGAGTGTATCTTCGACCGTTCACTGACAAGACATCCTATGAGATCTGGAAGGGCAGGAAACCTAATGTTTCATATTTTCATGTGTTTGGAAGTACTTGCTATATCCTCAGAGATAGAGAACAGTTGGAAAAATTTGATAATCGGAGTGATCCAGGAATTTTTCTCGGGTATTCCATCAACAGCCGTGCCTATCAAGTATTTAATCACCGAACCAACACTCTCATGGAATCCATCAATGTTATTGTGAATGATGCAGAAAAGGAACAAATTCCAGAAGGTGTAGAGGAAGAATCTGCCAACACTCATGTTCCAACACAGCCTCAAACTTCAGACAAAGAAAAGCCATCTGTTGATCCTACTGACCAAATGCGCACCAGAATCCTAACTCTACTGAAGCTGACTATGTTCCAACACACGACCATGTTCCAACACAGTCCCCTCCTACTGATGATCATGTTCCAACACATGACCAACCTGGTTCTACCATGAGAAGTACTAGATCAGTGCCTCGAGTTGATTATCGACGACTGGCTGGACTACACTGTTTTGTTTCTCTAATTGAACCCAAGAACTATAAAGAAGCCTTACTTGATGAGTATTGGATTGCTGCAATGCAAGAAGAACTCGGTCAGTTTACCAGGAATGATGTGTGGTATCTTACTCCTCGTCCCAAAGACGTTAATGTCATTGGTACAAAATGGATCTTCAAGAACAAGTCCGATGCAGACGGCTTAGTCACCCGAAACAAAGCCAGACTTATTGCTCAAGGATATACACAAGTGGAAGGTGTTGACTTTGATGAAACCTTTGCACCAGTTGCCAGGTTAGAATCTATCCGTATTCTACTAGCTATTGCCTGCTCTTTGAACTTTACTTTGTATCAAATGGATGTCAAGAGTGCGTTTCTAGATGGAGTGGTGAATGAAGAAGTCTATGTGGAACAACCTAAAGGCTTTGAAGATCCTCATTATCCACATCATGTATACCGTCTCAAGAAGGCTCTATATGGATTAAAGCAGGCACCCAGGCATGGTATGAACGACTTACTACCTTTCTACTTCAAAAAGGTTATCGTCAAGGGGGAGTAGATCGCACTTTATTTGTGCTTGACAAGTCCTCAAAGTTTCCGATTGCTCAAATATATGTTGATGACATAGTTTTTGGCTCTACTTCACCATCTATGGTACATGATTTTGTCACCACGATGCAATCTGAATTTGAAATGAGCATGGTTGGAGAATTGACTTACTTTCTGGGATTGCAAGTTAAACAAGGACGGAATGGTCTATTCATAAATCAAATTAAGTATGCCTTGAATTTGATTAAAAAATTCGGACTCAGTAGTGCTCGAGCAGTTCGAACTCCTTTGGGAGTGTCTGATAAACTTGTAAAAGATGAAAAAAGAGTTTCAGTTGATCAGAAGTTATATAGAGGCATGATTGGAAGTCTATTATACCTCACTGCAAGCAGACCTGATATATGTTTCAGTGTTGGAATATGTGCAATATTTCAGGCTGATCCTAAGGAATCTCATCTTACTGCAGTCAAAAGGGTTATTCGATATGTAAGTGGGACTTCAGAGTATGGTGTTTGGTATTCAAAGAATCAAGATTCAGAGTTGAAAGGGTACAGTGATTCTGATTGGGCTGGTAATGCTGATGATCGAAAAAGTACCACAGGTGGATGTTTCTTTATTGGAACAAATTTGGTGTCTTGGTATAGCAAGAAACAGAACTCGATCTCTCTATCTACTGCAGAAGCAGAGTATCTTGCAGCAGGAAGTTGTTGTGCACAACTATTATGGATGAATCAAATGCTGAAAGATTATGGAATTCATCAAGGCCCCCTAAGGATTCTGTGTGACAACACAAGTGCTATTGATATTTCAAAGAATCCAGTCCAACACTTAAGAACCAAACATATTGACATAAGGCATCATTTTATTAGAGATCTGGTTGAAAGAAAAGAAGTGGAAGTAGTCTATGTTCCAACACACGAGCAACTTGTAGACATATTTACAAAACCGTTGGATGCCACCACTTTTGAGAGCCTTCGACAACACTTAGGTGTTTGTCAAATTTGAGGTAATTTTTACCAAAAGTATTTTCCTTGTAAATATTTCTTTTGGTTTATTTTCATTTTTTTCAAAAAATCAAGAAAAGAACAAAAATATGGAAGGAGCAAAGGTGTACTAAAATAGGAGTTGGTTAGTATGGTGTGTTGGAAGCTAATTAAGGAAAACAAAGTGATGTGACAAGAAGAGAAAGGGCCATCATTACCATGTGTGGGAAATCTAAAAAGGAACTTCGCGGGAAAAGAGGTAAATAAGATGAAGAGTTAAAGAGGGATTCAAATACATCCTTCCGTCTCTCTCTCTCGGCTAAATATTTTTCTTCCCAAAACTCTTGTCGAAAAATCTTATACTCAACACTCCTCATCATCTCGGCATTGTACGAAAGAATGTAAAAATCAAACTCTCCTATGGTGGAATCGACAGTACCAGAGATCAGGGAGGAAGCTTCAGCTCGTTCGAATTTGGAGTTGATGGTGGTAGAATATGGTGAACAAATTCAGACTAGAAGAAGCACAGAAGATGCAGAGGATGAGGCGGCAATGGAGGTTGAATCCGAGGAAGCCAGAGTACCAGAGGAAGAGGAAGAGGCATCGGGCAACAGCAAAGTGAGAGGGGAATCCAAAGCTAAACCTGGTGGCAATGAAGAACCTCTCAGAGCCAAGAGGAAAGGACGCCATGGGAAGGTAACTGGTCCTGATCCTAGGCCTATAAAGTTTAATGGTATGGAATTTAGAACCATGGATGATATATTCGAATGGTTAGAAGCAAATAGATATTCTGTGGATCTAAGCAAAATCAGGAGTATAAATAAGGATTTGGAAGTCTTGCATGTCAAAGTTAAAGAGATTATTTCAGGCCATTTTTCGGATGTTTGGGATATCGAATATAAGAAAGTGAGTTATCTGAGAGGGATGTATGGTAGACTGAATGGAAAAGGAAAGGATAAATTTCATATATTCTATCGCATGTCTAGCCATAGCTATGTCTGGTTAAGGGACATTACTAATGAAGAAGCTGTTGGAATGGAGACAGTAAAGTATGGAGATAAGCTTCAGGTGGGATTCTTTGACATGAATTCTGCAAGGAGAATGGAAGAATTAAGGGAACCTATTTTAATAGTTCTGTCTGATAGTGAAGGGAGTGTTCCAACACAGACAGATGAACCTGTGTACATGGACATGGATTCTGATGCAGATGTGGGAGGAGAGTACGATGAGGATGATGAAGGGAATCAGGATGTTGAAGTATCTGATGAAGACTTTCCTGTTCAGAGTAATGATTCTGAGAGAGATGTAGAAACTCAGTCAGAAGAAGAACCTGAAAAGAAAGTTGAAGGAACAGGGTGTGTTCCAACACAGGATGTCCCTGACTTGGCTTACTCCAGTGATGAGGTACTGGATGAATTTTTTCAGAAGGCTAAAGGAAAGAGGAAGGCTGGCCCAACCATGAATTCAGCTAAAGCAAAAAGAAGCAAGAAAAGGCACAACAGCAACCGAAGGAAGGTTCTGCCTCCTTCATCTGTCACCCAGGCCTTCTCTGCTGTGTACTTTGATGAGAAGGGTGCAGAGATGGGAGATTTTTTCTCCGAGAAGAAATTCATAGCTGAAAGGCCGTTGGATCTAAAAGCTTATCAGGAGAGCGGTTTCACAGATTTTTTAAAGGTGACGGGGATGACAAAGGCAGCTACAATTCAACTTCAATACAACAGACAGGTTGTTCTAGAGGTATATTCTAATCTTATGCCTGGCAATCTAGAGGTTACTTTCCCATGGTTTGGCAGAGTGTATGTTAGGGGGAAAATCATAGATTTATCTGCTGCTAGAATTAATATGCTGCTAGGTCTGAAAACACCTAAGATAGGGGGAGTGTTTCCTGATGACTTGGAATTGACTGATAATGAGATTTTGGCTGTTATATCTGGGAGATATAAGGTGGAGTGGCCAGCAGTGGGGTACTCACAAGCATCCTTCTTGACGTCTAGATTTTTTGGTCTATATCAAATAGTTGTACACTGCTGGTTGCCGTCAAGCAATACCACCGTATTGACTAGGGAGATGGCAAAGCTGCTATACTGTGTTGAAACACAGAAAGAAGTTAACCTTGGTCTTCTCATTCAGCAGCACTTAATCAGACAGGCTACTGCACCAAAAGTTAATGATGCTGTAATCTATCCTGCCTTGATTTCTGCCCTAGCCAAGAGTGCCAAAGTGAAGGGAAAGTCGTCAGATGTGGTAATTGATACTGAGTTCTTACGGACCAACAAAAAGACTTTTGGCCTGAGACAGGTTCATGATCTGCCGTGGAAAGCTTCTGGATCCACCTCGACATCAGCAGCAGATAAGAAGACTCGACTGATGATTGTAAATGCCAGACTTGGAGCTTTAGCGATACAGATGGCGGCTTTGGAAGCATAAAGAGCATGTTTGGAGGCAGAGAAGTCTAGACTAGAAAATTGAATTCGTATGCTTAATACAGGGGGAGTGCTACAAACTATTTTTTTTCTTTTGATGATTTTGTTTGATGGAACTGCGGTACCTTTGGCCTCTGTGTGGTCCCAGGGGGAGTGATTTTGGAATGATTTTGGATATCTGGAATTCTGGATTTCGGCTTTCATTGGCTTATGTGAGTTCCGGTATTATGATTAGTATTCTGCTCATTTTATGATATTGAATATGTGCTAGATGTTTTCTATGGATTTACAAGTCCAAAATATCATGGGTCCACAAAAATGCCAAAGGGGGAGATTGTAAAGTCAAGGGATGAATTTTATTGGCAATTTTGTGTGAAATAATTTTGAACAGACCATGTTGGAACATGGTGCTGCAGCAGAAGTTACGCCAAGGTTTTAACGGAATTCAAAGCCGAAATATTGGAGTGTTTTAGAATTTATGGTAATCATATATTTGGCTATATATTGGGCGTGTGAAGCATAATTAGTTTATGGAAAAATCCCTACTTATGTGGAGAAGATTTATTCGAATATATGGGATGGAATGAGTTAAGGTAAATCCCTTTATTTATGAGATTTGGATATGCTTCAAGAATCAGATTTGGAATAGGAATATTGTGGAGATAATCATGGGTATTTAGATCTGATTCGTGGATATAAATTGGGGACAAACACGGCTGCATACTCACGGATTTATAGAGCAAAAATCTGCACACAGATTTTTGAGACATTTCAAAACTTGCATAGAGTTGATACACAGTGTTCCAACACACCCGTCCTGTTGCACTAAGTTCAGAATCGGATGCCTTAATTCCTCGGGAGGAGGAGATCCTGCGTCAACGGAGTTCGAGGTCAGAGGGAGTCTGATCAAGGTGAATCGGTAGCTAGGGGAGCTAGCAGAGTCCACACATTATAGTTAGTAAAGATAAGTATTTTGTAAACTGTACTCTGTACTGTATCTTTCTAAATAGTGGATTCATTCTGAACTGGGCCAGGCCCCGCAGATGTAGGTGGTTTACACCGAACTGCGTAACCAAGTTGTGTGTCTTTTACGTTTACGTTATTTTACACTTGGTTAAACTAGGTATGTTGGAACACACTAGTAAGAACTAGAAAAAGTGGTAAAACTAAATTTCAGAAATCATTCAATGTGTCCAGGTTATTGCAAAAAGGGCATTTGGATGCTGTTAATATTCTCATTTTTTTCACGACCTCATTAAATGGCATAAAACTATTAAGCATTTTCCAGATAAGAAATGAGATTTTTGGTGGAATGAGAGAAGACCATACCTTGTACAATGTTACAGATTCCAGTCTCCTAAGTATGATAGCATTATAGGTTGATGCAACTGAAAACTTACTTGTGATTGCAGGCTTCCAAATCATGGAGTCTTTGTTCTCAGTGAGAATGAGTTGTTCCTGCAATTTGTCAGTGATATGCACAGGATAACCATGATGAGGATGCAGAATGTGTCATGTTTTAATCTCTTGGAATTTTTTAACTGTCATGTATGATATGTAAGGATCAGTATCAGAGTTCCAAATGTCAATTGGACTCCCCATTCCAGTCCATTTTGCAATCCAAAAACTGGATTGGCCATTTCCAATTATTATCTTGGGGTGCTGGATACCTAATTGTGAGACTTCACACTCTCTTTTCCAATAATCTAAATCCCTGCTACTACTCTCTTTTCCAATAGTCTAAATCCCTGCTACTTTCAAGGAGAGACCATATTAAGTTAGCCCAGATTGAATCTCCCTTTTAGAGATTCCACCACAGTTTCAAAGAAAAACTTTGAAGTGTGGTGTAAATGCTTCTAAAACCTAACCCATTCTCATTGAATGGGTAAGAAGGGGAATCCTATGATTTCCAATGCATGTTTGATTGCTCCTGATCCCCTCCTCAAAGGAAATCGCTAAACAGCTTTTCTATGAGCTCAACTATGTGGTTAGTAGGTTTCATGACACACCAGATGTGGATAGGGATGGAAGATAATGTGTGTTTTATTAGGATGATTCAAACTGCATGATAGGATGATTTTCCGTAATTAATTGTATTATTGATATCTAAATATATAGAGAGTACAATAGAGATATAATAAGGAAAAAACTCTAATCAGAATAAATCATAATCTAATCAGGAGTCTGATTTAGTCTAACACCCCCCAAGCGAAGCGTCGGATGCTCGCCGACGCACAGCTTGGACCTGAAGAACTCGAACAGGGGACGAGAGAGCCCCTTGGTGAAAAAGTCTGCAATCTGAAGAGAAGTCGGAACATGAGCAACACGCAGCTTTCTGGATGTCACCAACTCATGAACAAAATGGTAGTCGATGTCGATGTGCTTCGCCCGCTTGTGCGACACTGGATTCTGAGCCAAGAAGATAGCACTACTATTGTCACATAACAACAGTGGAGAACCAGAAAGTGGAACCCAAAGATCACGAAGCAAATGAGTGAGCCAAACCACTTCTGAGGCAGTGTTGGTGAGAGCACGATATTCAGACTCAGTGCTAGAGCGAGAAACAGTGGGTTGTTTCTTGGCATTCCAAGAAACCAGATTCCCACCAAGAAAAACCGCATAACCATAAGTGGACCGACGAGTCTCCAGACAGCGAGCTCAATCAGCATCAGAGTATCCTAGCACATCAGGAGTACTAGTAGAACAAAACCGGAGACCAAAATGAAGAGTGCCACGAACATACCGCAAAATATGAGTCACAACAGCAAAATGGTCATCTCTAGGATCTTGAAGATACTGACTCACCGTGTTGACCGAGAATGCCAAATCCGGGCGATAGATGGTGAGATACTGAAGAGCACCAACAAGAGAACGATAAAGTGTAGGATCCTGAAATGGAGGACTGGTAGAGCTGTGAAGCTGAGAACCAGCAACAAATGGAGTAGAAACAGGTGCTGCGTCAGACATACCGGCCCGATTCAAAATATCCCGAGCATACTTTGCTTGGCCAAGCAGTAATCCTGAGGAGGTAGGCGAAACTTCAAGATCAAGAAAGTAATGAAGAGCACCGAGATCCTTGATCGCAAACTCTCTGTGTGTCTGATCAATGAACTAGCGAAGAAGAGTTGAGTGATTGTCTGTAAGAATGATATCGTCCACATACACAAGTAAGTACAGTAACGACGACCCTCTCGAAAGGACAAACAAAGAAGTATCAGCTGAGCTGCACCAAAAACCAAGCTGTGTCAGATAACTGTTGAAACGCTAGAACCAAGCCCGGGGAGCCTGCTTAAGACCATAAATGGCCTTTCGCAAACGACAAACATAGTCTGGATGGACAAAATCCTGATAACCAACGGGCTGCTTCATGTAGACTGGAACATTAAGAAAACAATTAAGGAAAGCGTTCTTGACATCCAACTGATGAAGTGGCCAGGAACGCATGGTGGCTATGGCGAGAACCGTCCTAACAGTGGAGGCTTTGACCACAGGACTGAAAGTGTGGTCAAAATCAAAACTCGAAATCTGCGAGAAACCTTGTGCCACAAGTCTAGCTTTGTGACGCTTAAGAGTGCCATCTGGTAGATACTTGAGCCTATAGACCCATTTGGAGCCAACAATGTTGACATTCGAAGGTCGAGGCACCAAATCCCAAGTGTGCTGACCACGAAGAGCGGCCATCTCATCATCCATGGCTGAAACCCGGGCTGGATCCTGAAGGGCAGAGCGATAATCAGTGGGCTCTGTCTGAGAGAGGAGTGCGGCAGTGAGACCATGAGCAATAATATCCGAATAATCCCGGCGCTGAATGGCACCAGTAAAAGATTGAGTGGCCATCCGATGAGTACGAAGCGGGGACGGCGAAGATGGAGGAGTCGAACCAGCTGATGACACCGAGGAAGATTGAGATGCGCTGATCGGAGAGTGGTCGTCGGAAGTAGCCGTAGAAATAATAGCCGATAAAGGCTGAGACGTGGTGGCCGGTGGCTGAGACGGTGGCTGAGGAGTGATGGCCAGCGGCTGAGGTATGGTGGACGTTAGCCGAGAGCCGGGTCCAGGTCAACCGTCCAGATGGAAGATGGTGGTGAAGGAGGGGCAGCTGGAACAGGCACAGACACAGGTGTGGTGGCCCCAATCGATGAAGTAACAGTTCCATCAAAAAATGATGAAATCTCCAGATCTAAAATCGAACGACTGTCCGTGGAAGATGAGACATAAGGGAAGAAAGTTTCATCAAAACGAACGTGGCGAGAGATATATATGCGCCCAGAAGTCTGGTCGAGACACTGGAAGCCCTTGTGACAAGGGCTATGGCCAATAAAAACACAGGGAATGGATCAGGGTGCAAACTTATCAGTACAGTGGCACGCATACATGGAAATGCACGGCAACCAAACGGCTGAAAGAGGGTATAGTCAGGCACATGACCAAAAACAACCTCAAAAGATGATTTTCCACTTAGAACTGAATTAGGCAGACGGTTAATAATGTAAACCGTAGAGGAGAAAGCTTCCACCCAATAACAGTGCGGCACAGAAGAGTGAAAAAGCATGGCAAGACCAGTCTCTGTGATGTGACGATGCTTCTGCTCAGCCAGACCATTCTGAGCAGGTGTATAGGGCGAGGACATATGATGATGAATGCCACATGATATGAGATGAGCCTGAAGTCGGTGATTAGTAAACTCGGTGCCACTATCGGTCTGAAAATTTTTAACCTAGCAGAAAACTGATTCTCAATGAATTTCTGAAACTGGATAAAAGTGTCATAGAAATCCGACTTATGCCGCATTGGAAGAAACCATGTGAATCACGAAAAATCATTAATGAAAACGGCATAATAAGAGAAACCGTTGACAGATAAAATAGGAGCTGGTCCCCACAAATCACAATGTACTTTATCCACTAAACCAGTAGCGCGCTTGTCACTAGTGGAAAAGGGCAAACGACTACTCTTGGCCATCTGACAAGGAGAGCAACTGACAGGTGCAGGCATAGCAGAAGTGACAGAAATAAGGCCCCGTCAATTCAATAACTGAACAGTATTATGAGACACATGACCGAGGCGAGAGTGCCACTGGTCAAAGGAAGCATGAAGCTTTGTAGAGCGTAGTTCGCCTAAAAAGTTGGAATCACCAGTCTCAAGAAAATAAAGACCAGACCTATGATGGCCTTTACCAATTATCACCCTGTAAGCTTGTGCTCAATGGAAAATGCATCGGCATCAAATATAACACGGACAGGTAGATCACGAGTAAGCCTACTAATGGACAATAAACTTCTAGTAATCTTAGGAACCACAAGGACATCATTAACAGAGAAACCAGATAAATGACATTGGCCGATGTGAGAAATAGATAATGATTCACCATTTCCAACAAGAATAGAATCAGAACCACGATAACGTTATACCTGATCAAGATGACTAGTGTGAGCAGTGATATGAGATGTAGCACCTGAATCAACAATCCACTGATTCGACGAAGAATGACGGTTGTGACCATTCAAACTGGCCTGAAACAATAACTTGTCCGCAACCTAATTAGTGGAGCAATCTTCCCGAGATGTAGAACCCAAATAAACCATAGCAAAAGCCCAAGAATTGCACAGAAATTGACTAGGTGCTGATTAGAATATGAAAAACTCGTGATAAAGGACATAAACTCGCGATAAGCAGGTTCAACTCGCGAGAAGCAGGTTCAACTCGCGAGAAACCGGTTCAACTCGCGAGAAACCGGTTCAACTCGCGAGAAATTGATGAACGCGAGAAATTGAAGTTGCGCAAGTTAACCGCGCGTGACCTTCACGCACAGGAAGGAGCCGCCGCTGGAGGACGCCGGAGGAGGAGGCCGCCACTGGAGGAGGCCGTCGATGGAGGAAGAGGCCGCTGAAAAAGATGGAAATTTGCCGGAAAATCGAGAGCTGGAAAACACCGCTGGAAGGAGCCGCCGCTGGAGGACACCGGAGGAGGAGCCCGCCGCCGCTGGAGGACGCCAGAGGAGGTGGCCGCCGATGGAGGAAGACGCCGCTGGAAAAAGACGGAAACTTTGCCGGAAAATCGAGACTTGAGAGGATGCCGGAGAATGGAGGAGGACGTCGGAATTTGGTCGGAACTTCGCCGGAATCAGGGCCGGAAAAGAGAGAAGGAGGGAGGCGCTGAACAATAAATTAAAATTTTGGGCTTAGGATCAGAACCTTGCTCTGATACCATGATAGAATGATTTGCCGTAATTAATTGTATTATTGATATATAAATATATGGAGAGTACAATAGAGATATAATAAGGAAAGAACTCTAATCAGAATAAATCATAATCTAATCAGGAGTCTGATTTAGTCTAACACTGCACTACTAAGCCACTTACTGTTCCAGCAACTAATCCTAGAGTTAATCTTTTCTAAAATATCCTGAAAATATATGCTCAATTTCCTGCCTCTATAATGGTGATACCCAAATATTTGAAGGGAAATGTCCCTTGTTGGTTAGGCTGGTAGTGGATTTGGTATGGTTAATTGTCTTTAGGCCAACGTAATATGCACTCTTAGAGTAGTTTACTTTCTGGCCCGATGCCAGATGGTAATGTCTAAGAAATGTCATCAGGTTTTGCAAGTATTTCTTGTTGGCTCTAAGCAGGATTATGCTATCATCGACATAGAACAAATGGGTCAATTGAAAGTTGTTTCCAGGGACAGAGAATGTGTTAATTAGTTGCTGATTCAACATATCCTAAAGGCCTCTATTCAGTATCTCTGTGATGAAGTTAAATAATAGGGGAGACAAAGGGTCCCCCCTGTTTTAAACCCTTGGATGCATAAATGCATTGAAGTATTCATAGGGTGTTCAATCGACTAAAACAGAAAAGAAAGCTGCCCTAATGTTATTCATGATCAGATTTATGAAATGGCCATGAAGACCATATTTCAGCATCAGAGAGTTTAGCATGACCTAAGAGACTATGTCAAATGCTTTGGACATGTCTAACTTAGCAATCATGTTTAAACTTTTGTTAGGTTTATCCAACATTTTCGTTGCTTCTTGAATGACCAGGATATTTTCAAAAATTTCTCTGCCTTCATGAAGGCTGACTGCTCTCTTGAGATGCATTTATTGATCACTGGCTGTAGCCTCTCCACTAGAATTTGAGAAAAAAATTTTATTGATAAAATTTGAGAGATTTATTGGCCTAAAACAAGCAAATGTTAAAGGATTTTGTGTCTTAGGTATCGGGGTTATAAGGGAATTGGATATTGACTTAGGAATTTGAGATCCACTCATAAACTGTGTAATACAGTCTAGCAGATCCATCTTAATGATTTCCCATCCCCAGGTATAGAAAAAACCCGTGAACCCATCTAGCCCCCACAACTGAATTTGTTCAAGCAAAAAACTGCTACCTTCAACTCTTCAATTTGGACCGGTCTTAGGAGATTTGTGTTATCTTCCTGAGAGAGCACCGAAGGAATGAATTTTAGGAAATAGGTGAGGCTTGTCCCTGTCCATGTCATTGTTTTCCTCCGTGAAAAGGTTTTTAAATTTTTTTGCAGCAGCTGCACCTATATCCTCTTGATTATCTAACAGTGTTTTCAAAGTTAAGTTTTTTTAATCCTTAGCTTACTATGTTTAACCTTAACACTGTTATGGAAATAGTGTGTGTTCAGGTCTCCTTCCCTAAGCCATCTTTGTCCAGATTTTTGCCTCCAGAAATAATTTTCTTCAACCAGTCTCTTAGTTAAATATACTTTTAAATTATTTTTAGGGCTGGTATTAGATTAATATCCCCCGTAATGTCATATTCAGCCTATGCTATCTGAATGGCTATTTCCACCTTTTTAATATTTTCAAAAACATTCCCGAACTTTTCTTTGTTCCAGATTTTTAAGCCATGTTTTAATCTTTTTAGCTTTGCTGTGAATCCGAACATTCCTTGTTTCTGAAGAGGTTGTTCCCAGCTATTAGTTACTACCTGAGTTAGATTTGGTCTCCTAATCCACATTACTTGAAATTTGAAATATTTTAGATGTGTTATTTGGATCTGATTGTGTTTGAGGAGAAGGGGGGAATGGTCAGATTGTAGTCTGCTGAGGACTTCAACTGAGGCATTTGGGAGCCTAGTTAGGGAATCCTAATTAAGTAAACACTTGTCCTTTTTTTTTACAAACTCTACCCCTGCCCTGCCTTCCATTGGTCCAGGTAAACTGTTTCCAATGGTCTGGATATCACTTAGATTATTGCTGAGGATAAAGGTATCAAAGTCTAGCATAGAATTAATACTAGGTGCTGAGTTACCTTTATATTTTGACAGTGATCCAATGATGTTAAAATCATCTATTAGGATTGTTGAGTGATCTAAATGCTTTTATGGAACTGGTAATAGTGTCAAATATTCATGTTCTTTCAGTTCTTAGGTGCTTACCATAAATGGCAAAGACAGAGATCTTGTCTTGAGTGTATGTGTCATGTATCCAGAGTTGAGTGTGTTGGTCGTGCTGCCCATAAAGCAGGCGCATGAATTGGTTTTTGATAAATATCCAGGTTCTGCCATCTAGAGAAGAAAATCACTGATTAAATCCTAATTAAATTCTAAAGGTTTCAATCATTTCTATTTTTTCTTGGTCTCAATTAGGATTATGATAGAGATATTATACATTCTAACTACCTTATGTACCCTAATCAGAGCATCTTGTATACCTCAAACATTCCAGCTCAAAAGGTTAACATTCATTGATGGTTTTACTTTTGGATTTCAAGCGAGTAATAATCTTATTAGGACTTTTGAAGTAATTTCTAACCTAGTCTGGCAGTTTTTTACCTTCTTGTGTAATGTCCATACTATCTAGTTCCATGTATAAGTGCTGCTCAAAGCTTTCAGGTTGGTCATTTGATGATCTTGATCTTGACACCATTTGTTGGTGTTGGTCTTCAGTCAGAGTTTGTTCTGGTTCTTGTTCCGGACTCTCCTGAGTTTGAGCTACTTGTGCATTGACCTGAGTTAGTATTCCAGTAGCATGTGGTTCTTGATGTGCCCATTTTATACGGTTATATTAGGACTTTTAGGATTAACTTTTGTACACTTTTGTGCTCTAAATGTGACATTTTTCCTTGAAGTTCTCTAAGGATGGTTAAAAGTGACTTTTACGCTTTTATTACTTTTCTAGAGAATTTTGTGTGACAAGGAAAATTTTTTGAATATTTTGAAGAATACCTTTGAAGATTTGAAGACTTGTAAGTGAGCTTTTGAAGATTTGAAGAATTGTAGAAGTGAAGAGAAGAGAAGAGGAGGATATGAAACAAGGAAGTTCAAGTTTGACACGTGAGGAAGTCATGAATACAATAGAAAAGTTGAAAAACTTTACTAGTGAAGAACCCAACACCCGGCTCTCCTCTAGTGTTGAGGCTATTAAGGGGGCATGCGAGGAGTATATTAGAAGCGTTGGCCCGATTGGAAGCTCGTGATTCTGAAAATACACCATCCCAAATTGAACTCGAGGATTTGGTGAGTGAGGTCACCATGGGAAATGATTTTGAGTTTGAAGGGGATGAGGAGTTGGTTGTTGAGGATGATGAAAAGGAGGAAGAGGTGATTCTGCTACAATCATTAGAATTGTCACACCTACCCCTACCTATTGAACCAACTCCACCATTTTCGGAAGTTTTGAGGGAGATAATAGGGGGCCAAAAGACTACCCCAAGCCTCTTAACCACCCAACTCCCTTTAAACCATCTCCACCTCAACAAGACTTTCCTCTTGAATGTTTGTACCCCCACCTCTCTACTTTTGGACACTCATGGTGAAGGGGTTCAAGCCTTCACCATATGGATAACATTAGGGTCGTGCTGATGACCTTAAATATATGGAGCTTTGTCGTGCCGACGTCGTAAATAAACTCGGTATTTTATTTTGGTTTTTGTTGTTTAGTTTTTGTTATTTTGTCTTGTTCTTTTTATGGTGTGTTTTTCTGCAATTTTGTAGCAAAGTGAAGTGCATTGCATTGGAGGAGATGAAGGAATGAAATCTATGAGAAAGGGAAGAAATATTAGAATGTTGGTGAGAAAAGATCAAATTCTTCTAAGTGCTGGGAGGGCTTGGGATCGCAAGTTGCGACTACCTCGTGATGACCTCACGAGGGACCATCGCGAGTCATGATGTGATCAGAAGTTTCGTGCTAAAAAAATCAGCCACCAGCCACCACTTTCTACGAGTCGCGACGAGGCATCGCGAGTCGCGACCAACAGGTCCTCGAGACAGTATCCACTCGAGACCTCGAGTCGTGCCGAACCCAAAAAGCCATCAGTCCTCGATACCATAGGCCCTCGAATCGAGCTGAAACCTTTGAGACATCATTCCCTCGAGATCTCGGGTCCTCGAGGCTGGAACCCCTCGACTAGAGCTGAAGTCCTCGAGACCTCGGGTTCTCGAGGCCACAAGCCCTCGAGTCGAGCTGAACAGTGCAAGCCCTCAAAGACCTTGGGTCCTTGAGACCAAAAGCCTTGGACTCGAGTAGAAGCCCTTGAGGCCAGTGAAGCCCTCAAAACCTCGGGTTCTTGAGGCTGTAAGTCCTCGAGTCTATCTGAGCCCAACAGTGCAAGCCCTCGAGGCCTCAGGTTCTTGAGATCAGTTATTGAGACATCAACCCCTCGAGACCACGAGGCAGCAAGTCCTTGACTCGAGCAGAACTTAAAAGTCCATCAGCTCTCGAGACCTCAGGTCCTCGAGACCAGCCCTCGAGACATCATCCCCTTGAGACC
This sequence comes from Rubia yunnanensis, assembly GCA_037428765.1. Lineage (NCBI taxonomy): Eukaryota > Viridiplantae > Streptophyta > Magnoliopsida > Gentianales > Rubiaceae > Rubia > Rubia yunnanensis. The sequence continues at coordinate 69,612,280 of CM075063.1, forward strand.
TCGAGGCAGCATGCCTCGACTCGAGTTGAACTTGAATGTCCATCACCCTCTCGAGGCCAGTTCTCGAGACCAGCCCTTGAGATATCATCCCCTCGAGACCTCGAGGCTGCAAAGTCCTTGGTTCGAGCCGAACCTGAAAGACCATCATTCCTCGAGACCATTATTCCTCTAGTCAAACCGGACCCCTCGATGCATCAGCCCCTCGAGACCTCAGGTTCTCGAGGCCCCAAGCACTCGATTCGAGTAGAAGTCCTTAAGACCTCGGGTTCTCGAGGTTGCAATCCATCTCGTGCTGAAGCCCTCGAAACCTCGGGTCTTCGAGGCTACATTCCCCCGACTCAAGCTGAAGTACTCGAGATCTCGGGTCCTTGAGGCCACAAGCACTCAATTCGAGCAGATACCAAAAGTGCATCATATCCTCGAATCCTCAGGTCCTCGAGGCAAAAAAACCCTCAACTCGAGACAATGCATCGCGATTCGCGACCAGTGTTGTTGCGAGTCGTGATGAAAAATCCAACTTTTCAGCTGAGCTTAAAAATTGCATAATCCTTCCTTCTTCTCCACCAAATACTCCCATTAACCCCCACATATCCACTCATTCCTCCACCATCTCACATACATTGACATATGAAAATTCTTGCATCTTTATAGTATCTTTGTTGATTGCAGTATGCCGACTACATCATTGAGTCTTTAATTGCTATGTTCTATAATAATGCTTGGATATGTGTCGATATATGTTGGATATTTTTATTGGACAATCTTATAGTGGTGATTTCATGATTGATTGGTTGTTCTTTGATATTACTATAGTTATTAACTCTTGATGCTAAACTTAGTATTACAAATCCTTATGTACTTGTGAGTTTGATGTTGTTCTTTGTGGTGTTAGTCTTGATCAAACGGCACCAAGAAGACAATGTTTTGCTCGAGGGGTGAGTTCTTCTACGACACCTTTACTCCCTCTTTAGGCTCCAAAGCCAATCTCGGGACCGAGTCTATACAAGTACATTGGATTGCGCCATATTACCGGTGACTATGCGAAGAAATGGGTATCACTCTACCTCTTACCTTGAGTTTTATTATGATTTCCTTACATGTTTACATTGAGGGCAATGTAATGGTTTAAGAGCGGGGAGGGGTTAGAGGACTCACATGCATGCTAGCTTCATTTGGAATGCTTTTTGCTACTTTTAATTGGAAAACATGAGAAAAGAAAGAAAAAAAATTGAAAAATTTGAAAAAAATAGAAAGTGAAAAAAGGAAAAAAATCGAAAGAAAAGAAAACCCGCTAAGTTGAAAACCCGAGAGGGAAACTTAGGCAACATTGGGGGCTTGGATATGTCAAAAATCTGAGAGGACGACCTAGGCAAAAATGAGAGGCCTAAATGTACGGAAAAAGGTGAGACGTGAGCCAAAGAAACATGATGTGTGGCTAGGATGAAAACCCGAAAGGGCTCCTAGGCAAAATGAGAGAAAAAGAGAAAATAAAAAATGCTATGATTTCACTCATTTGCCCACGTTGGAATCATAAAGTTGCGGTTGTCATACGGATGGATCAGGTAGTTCAACATCTAGAGACCTCTTTGGATTGGGTAACTTAGTGGGTTGAAAAATGAAGTAGGGTTATAAAATTCTTGATTCTTTTATACTTCATTTTGGTTGATATATTGGCATTGGGTAAAGTATGTGTTTAAACCCCCTCTATGGTTTTGACTTCATTTTATGTCATTGGATTTTGGTTGATATATTGGTATGAAGTGAAGTATTTGCTTGGACCTCCTAATGGTTTTAACTTCATTTTGTGTCATTGGACTTTGGGATTATCAATTCGGGACTTTGAAACATTTTTATGGGTAGTGAATTGATAAGTGGTAGGTTTGGTTAGATTTAGGAATTGGGGTTGTGTGTGTGAAAAATTCTCATTTGAGCTTTGATTTTGGGATTTATGATATTGAGAGTTTTTGTGAGGTGTTCATTGGGGGAATATTAGTTAGGATGTGGACATATGAATTCGTCTATGTGCTTAAATATTTTCTTACTCGAGGACGAGTAAGGTTTAAGTGCGGGGAGGTTTGATGTGCCCATTTTATACGGTTATATTAGGACTTTTAGGATTCACTTTTGTACACATTTGTGCTCTAAATGTGACATTTGGCCTTGAAGTTCTCTAAGGAGGGTTAAAAGCGTCTTTTACGCTTTTATTACTTTTCTAGAAAATTTTGTGTTACAAGGTAATTTGTTTGAAGACTTTGAGGATTTTGAAGAATACCTTTGAAGATTTGAAGATTTGAAGATTTGAAGATTTAAAGACTTGTAATTGAGCTTTTGAAGATTTGAAGAATTGAAGAAGTGAAGAGAAGAGGAGGATATGAAACAAAAAGGAGAAAGAAGAAATGGTGCTGGACTTGGAGTCCGTCGCGAGCACGTCGCGACTCGCGACGGACGAGGGGTCAGAAACCCTGCTTTTTGCACTATAAATACTCACCTTATCCTCTCCTCTTCAGGATGTTTTGGATCGCCTCTTCTTCTTGCGTTTTTCTAGGTTTAAACCCTAGTTTTTCTTTATTTCTTTTCTTAGTTTTTGTTAGTTAATCACGTCTTTTAATTGTCCAGCTTAGTTTTATCTTGGGAGATATGGACTGAAGCTTCCATTTCTACGTAGTAAGAACCACACACACACACACATATATATATATATATATATCTATCTATTTGGTGCTTTTGCTATTGTGCATTTATTGAGCTTTGAATGTGAATTGTTAATGGCATTGATGTTGTTGGGAGTTTGAGTATATGAATTGCTTGTATGATTACTTGTTAGGGTTGGGAGAAAGTAGCTAATTCTCCCCTCTTTTAATGTGGAATCCAAGAGCATGAGTTAGAGCTTCTTGATGATGTTGTGTTGATGATTTCTAGATGAATGTGATGATGCTGAATTCATTATCATGTTTGTTTTAGGTGAAAAATGAGAGAAGTCAATGAATATCGATTGTTCTTGGCTAATATCGAGTAAATGCATGATTAGTGGAAGTAGTGAATAGATTTTGTCATTCGTTCTTGAAGCCTTTGTTATTTAGCATTCATGTGTTCTTAATGCTATGTTTCACTTCATTTATTCCATGTGTTGTTTGAGAATAGGAAGTGTTTGTATGATTGAAGTGTTAGGGTGTTAGGAAAGTGACGAATTCCTTAGCTCCTTTGCATGAAAATCTAGGAACATGAACTTATAAGTTCTTGCGCATAATGTGTTGTAATTCTTGCTAGATAAGTATGTTCATGTAGATTGTTCTCATATTTATCCTATAGATGCAATGACAGGTTGAACCTTGAATGTGGTTTGTTCTAGGTTTAGACTAATGAATGCTATGTTTGGTTAAATGGCTATGTCTTTTGTAGAAGGCTTGTCATTGTCAAATCTATGGTCCTTCGTGTCTAATGCCATTGATGAAATACCCCCATGGTTGTTGTTTGTCTAGGGTGATCATCAATGAGGTTTGCAAATGGTCGTTGTTTGTCTTTGCAAACTACTCTTAAGAAGGAATGAATGTTTATCTTCCGTTGGCATTCCCCATAGGTAAAAATTGTGATAGGATGAGTAAATGGTTTAATGATCTATATTAGGTTTGGAAGTGGATATCGATTGCTACCAAGGTTTTATCTTTTGTAGTTTAAAACCCTTTTTCTTAGTTTTGTTTGATGATTTAGCATAGTTGCTTGACTTTGCTAGTCGTCTTGTCTTTTAGTTTTCATAACTTAGGACCACCAAACAAACAACTCCCCCCCATTTACATACTTTTATATGAATGTAAATATATCTACTCCTAGCCTGATAGCAACCTTTTGTGATTAAACGCTTGAGAAAATCCCCCTTCTTCGTGGACGACCCCGACTTGCCGCTATCTACTTAGTTGTAGATAGTAAGCATTTAGGGATTATAAATATTAACTTTGAGAGGTACGACGATGGCCTCCCAGTTCTTGCAGGGGAGGGATTTTTGTTAGCACATTTGAGCTGAAGTCTTGGAACTTTTAATCAATTTACTTTTATTTGCAGTTAAGGGGGGAAGGGTCTTATCCTGCTGGATGACAATGTCATCCATTGATTTCCAGTTGTGTGTCCTTGCCGATGAGTGTTGTTACTTGGTTCTTGGTGCTGCTTTGGAATGCCAGTTCTTTATAGCTACGATTGGATGACTTTTTTCTTCTGGCTGCTCCTGTGCAAGTTGTTGAATCTTCTTTTGTTGTACCTAGATTTCAAGCACCTCATGGGCATCGTTTATATCTATTGATCATCTTGTAAATTAGTTTAACCCACAGGTATCCACTTAAGGTTTATATTTTCTGGTTTTACCTTGGGGCTTTTGGGCTCTGGGCTTTTAGGCTTAGGATCTTTGATCTTTAAGTTCTCTGTTATGGTGTCCTATCCTACTGCATGAGCCGTGTTAGTCACAACTGGTGGTTCTTTTCTAATTCCACATTCCACAGTATTATGACCAATTTTAGAACATATAGTGCATTAGTGTGGATGGTGCTCATATGTTATTGTGTACCACTTACTCTCTTTAACTGAGCCTAATCTGATTCTTTCAGGAAAAAGGTCCTATGAGATCCATTTCCACTTATAACCTAATAGTTGATGGCCTAGATTGATTGATAGTTGGTGGATCGAAAATATAATTTCTCCTAACCTAGATCCTATAAGGGAGATACAATTCTTATGTAAGTAGTAAGCAAGAGGAAAACTTATTTTAGCTAGATTGGGACCAAAGGGGGTTCCTCATTTATATCAAAGTTTTTGTTCCATTTTAGCACTTTCATTAGACTACCTCTAGTGTTCCAATTTCTATGGATCCAAAATCTTTGTATGTCCTCTTCCAGGTTAAAGCTAATAAAAATATGCCTTTGATCGAGAGAAGTTATAGTTGGCTCACTCTTAAAACCTATCTTTTTGAACCACATTCATATATAATCTAGAGTGGGCCTACCTTGAGGGAATTTGCTAACTAGATGCCTCTTGAATGAAACAGCAAGCATGACAATCTCATCGTCATTGAAGAGCAGAGCAATTTCCCCCTTAAATTCGGTTTTAGGGTTGAGTTTCAATGGTTCGATTTGGGGGTACTGATTTTGGTTTTGTTCTAGGGCTGCTTTGTAGGAGGGGAGACTCACGCTTGAATTGGAGCCACCATATTATTTGGATGATTTTTTATTCATATTGAGTTTTAGTGTGAAATTCCGGTGGAAAGTGGTGGATTATAACCGTTGATGTTGGTGATTTGTGACAGCAGGGTGTGAGGTGAAGAGAGAAGTCAGAGCATTGAGAGAGAAGTCAGGACTTGATTCGTGCCTTCAGATTCCCGTTAGTCCAATTTGAGAGTTCTAGTTGTCGATTTTATAGAGCTCAAGAGGATGAATCCAATGAAATCAACCTTGAAGTCTAATTCTTCTCAGGTTGTTCTCAGACTTTAGTGTAACTCGTCGGACCACGATTCACCATTTCTTCATTGGCTTCCTTGAAGTCCAATGCCGCCTATCTTTAGGTCCAATCTCCTTCTACCATACATTGATGTTCATGGACTTCATCTACTACCATTTTAGTATTAATGGCCTTCGATCTCTTCTATTGTCCTTGCGAGTGGCCTTCAATATCTTCAACCACCCTTATGAATGGCCTTACATAGAATGTGACAAAAAGTACCCACGAGCAACCTACTAAAGATGATCACAAGGAAGATCTAGGTGCTCGTGGATACAAGATGTCCATTAGTTCTAATTAAGCCTACAAAATGTGGGATTTCGACAAGAAAACCAAACATGGCTGTCTAAACCCCTTGTCACGTAAACTCAACTAATACTAGCAATCCAACATATAAAACAAGCTAATTATTATGCCAAATGCAATAGTTAACACACGCAAAGTGAAGCACATCAATAGGACACTTACCAGCTCCTCTTCCCACTCTTCGCAATTTTTTTTGCCTGTTCCAACCTTCTTTTCAGTACCTGGACTATTATTCTGTTTGTCACCTCTGTTTTCCCATTTTCCCTGGGATGATCCATGGATGTAAATAGTTGACTTATTTTCTAACTAGTGCACCAGGTACTAAAAGGTTCATTGGCAAACTGCTTTCCATTGTCACTCACTATCTCTTGTGGGATTCTGAACATGCGTACTATGTTCCTTCGGGTGAAGTTTGTGATTTTCTTCCCCATTCTAGTTGCTACAACTTTGGCTCCCACCCACTTGGTGAAGTAATCTGTTGCCACCACCAGGAACCTCTTCCTCTCGGCTGCTTTAGGGAACAATCTTGCGATGTCGATTCCCCATTTTGCGAAGGGCTATAATACTGGTCGTTCATTCTATGAGAGCCTCTATACCTTGGCGTGCTCCTAGCACTTGTGACATTCCCTAACCATATTTTCCGTGTCTACTCAAATGGTTGGCCAGTAGGACCATGCTCACATTGCTCACAGCGTGATTGTTCTCAGTTCCCGGTGACTGCCTCAGCTTCCCTCATGTATTTCTATGAGGACCATGTCTGCCAACTCATGCTCTGGACCACCTAACCCACGGCTCTGTGTGACCCATTTTGTACAGAATACGTCCCTTCACAACATGCCGCATCACTTTTCTCCTAATTTTCTCGCCTCCTTCTCATCCGCTTGTAGCATTTCATGCTCCAAGTAGCTCTGGATGGGTATTTTCCAGTTGGCTGCTGCACTCTGTATTGCCCCAATCCATTCGACATCAGTTGATCTGCTAGCCCACTCATCCATCAACACAAACTTAGTTAGTAGTGCATGCACTAAGGATGCTAGTTTGCTCACTGCATCCACCCTTATGTTCTGTGATCTTGGAACTCTGGTAATATAAAAATCTTCAAAATTTTCCATCACATCCATGACCTTATCCTTGTACTTCATCCTTGTTAGCTCCTTGGCAGTGTACTGCCTGTTGTATTGGTTAGCTACCAGCATCAAGTCTCCATGGGCCTATAGCTTTTTGCTCCCAACTTCCTGGATATCTTTATGCCCACAATTAGTGCTTCATACTCTACCTCATTATTTGAGGCTGGGAGTTGGAAACACAAGAGTGAGTTGCCTCTACACCTTACATGTTTGATATCACCAGGCCTGCACTAGCTCCTTCCAATCCGGACGCTCCATCCATGTACAATTTCAACATATCCAGGCCTATCAAATCATCTTGGTCTACAGCCCAAGATGGACTCTGTACTTCCGGTGTTCTTATCTCTCTTTCCTTGAGCATTTCTGCTAGGAATTATGCCATTATCTATCTTTTTCATTCTTCTCCTCGAGGCGTGCTCAATCGTGTGCTCTTCCAGCTCCACCTCCCATTTCACTAATCTCCCTGAAGCTTCTAGCTTAGTCAGTATCACCTTCAGCAGCTGATTGGTATTACCTGCACATGTTGTGAATAAAAGTACTATCATACCTCCTTGCCGCGTGAACCAAGGCTAATGCAAGCTTCTCATGACTTGTGTATCCCCGTTCTAAGACTTGGAGAGCCTGGCTTATGAAGTATACAGATTGTTGCACCTTGTATTCCTCCATGACTAGTGCAACACTGACTGCTTCCTCACTCGCTACCACGTACAGATACAAGGTCTCTCCCTTCTATGGGCTGGTTAGCGTTGGGAGATCATTCAAGTGATAATTAAGCTATTCAAGTGCTTTCTCTTCCATTTCTCCGTACTATACTACCCTAATTTTGTCTACACATCCTTTCAGTGTTTTGAAAAAAAGAGTGCTCTCTCTGCAGCTCAGGACATGAAGTGGTTCATAGCAGACAACTTTCCGTGTAAACTACGCACCTCCTTGGTGTATATGGCCCAGTGAACACTCTGGTTGGTACACGCCAGGCCCAGCCTAGCAACATCCAATAGCAGGATGAGTAGGTGTCAGCCTAAGGTGCAGATCAGCTGGGCGCTAATCTTTTAATCGTGGCATAAGGCGTGTCCCAAAAAAAATGGGATAAGCAACGACCACGAAGACCATGAATGAAGAATGTGGTGATTGTGGCATACCCACGATCCCAATCCCAAAAGACAAGAAACTGCAATCATGTCAGCCTATAAATACAACAAGCTCTGCACGAGCTGAAGGTAAGCGTAACCAACTAGAGAAATTTGAGTTCTTAAGGAAAAAGGCTGACTTGATCGTCAGAGTTATTTTCTCGGAATCACTTCCGGGACTAACTGTGTAGGTACTAAAGAGGAAGAAAGGGACGACCAGTGACCTACCTGAATGGGCAACAACATTATTTGGCACCGACTGTGGGGACAAGAATGTTTCTTTCATTTCAAGATTGCTCAGGTAAGCAATGGTGTTCACTAGGAGTGATAAAAGCCATAACCCTCAGTTACATGGGCAAGCACTTTGACGTAGTAAGGGGGCACAGTAGCAACAACATCGTACCCCAAGTAGAGAAAAAGAATACAGTAAAGAGGAAACAGAGGAAGAAGAAGCGGAATCCCCTAATAAGGATTGTGACAAGGAAAAGATGGCATTCGTAGCATTTTTGGAGGCAAACAGAGAGGATCTGTACGATCAATTTCTGAATACGCTAAGGAGAAAGCCCTCAAAGCTAGGGAAAAAATTTAACCGGGATAGTGAGACTAGACTATGAAGAAGAGCTTCGTGACATCGTTGCGTAGGATGACGTGGACAAATTGCCTCTCGCACCACATCTGTAAAACTTTGGGATGCCAAAAGACTTCATGCTTTCTTTGCACATTAAGGTCAACGACAGAAAGAATTCTTGCATTTGTATAGAAACAGTATGAGATTTCGTGATGCGAGCACAGAGCTAGTTTGAAAAGTATTTCCCATCTTTCTGTCTGAAACAACGATTACTTGGTACGGAGATCTAACAAACAGAAGTATCAAGTCTTGTGCACAATTTTCAGACCTATTCTTAGATCGGTTCTACCAAAAGCAAAAATTCACTAGGACTATCGTTGATCTCAATAACATCGCACAACGAAGTGATGAAAGCCTAGCAGAGTATCATAGCCAATTTTTCACAGAAAGTTTATAGGTTCGTTACTTGTCATTTTAATCATCGCTAGGGGCGTTCATAAGAGGCATGAGATCCAGAGAATTTTACAAAGAGCTAACAAAGAACATTCTTGAAAACCCAAGGGAACTATAAAGAATGATTGTACAACACGTCTGAACAGAGGAGGTAAACAAATGAAAAATAAAGAAAGAGCGAGGCAAAAAGCGAGCAATGGAAGACTCGTAGAGAAATTTCCCTAAAAAGGGAAAGGAAGCATTGCCATCAGAAAACCAGAATAGGGAGCGAAAGGCTCATTATTCCAGGACACGCAATTAACAAGAATAAGGAAGGAGATATGGCTAGCAAATAAAGATTTATTTTGAGAGCCGGCTCTGATGATTGCACCACCAGAAAAGAGGCCTGGGGAGTTTTAGTGCACCTTCTATAAAGATCATGGCCACGATATAGAATATTGCAGAGATTTACGAAGACAAATTGAAGAAAATATGCAAAATGGTAATTTGGGCCAGTACTGGAAGAATGAGTAAATCAGTATGGAGATGTAAGTAAGAAAATGAATCCATCTCCGAGAAGTCAAGGCACATCGGCTAAAAATCAAAAGATAACTGCGGCTGTAGATTATAATGAAAAAATGGATGGTGAAGTGCCAGTAACAGTCATCTTCGCCATACATGGGTCCACATAATCGTTGTCCAATAATGCGTGGAAAGCTAAAGAAAGATACCCTCTTCAACAACAACCAGTGGATAAAAGGTTTAAATCAAATGAAGAAATCACTTTTAGTGAAGAAGATTCAGTACCCAACGCTTTGCCACACAACAATCCAATGGTCATCGTAGCGAATATTGGGAACACAACTGTTCACATAGTGTTTATAGATGAAAGGAGTGCAGTCAAAATACGATTTGCAAAATGCTTTAATAGACTAGGTTTCAAAACAACAGACCCCAAAAAGTTCACATCTTTGTTAGTTGGATTTACAGGGCGAGCGGAAATTCCCTTGGGGAACATACATCTGCCTGTCACAATTGGAGAAAATTGAAGAAATTGCACCATTTTATCCGACTTCGTGGTCATGGATACTCCAAGTACATTTAATGCAATAATTGGAAGACCATGTATAAACATGGCTAAGGATATTTGGTCTCTTTACCACGTAGTAATGAAGTTTCTAACCCCAGCTGGCATCGCAACAATAAGAGGAAACTAGCAGACGACCAGGCAGTGTAAGGTTATAGCAATTAAGACAGGAAAATTAGGAGAGAAACCAAAGATGGTGAACACAATCTCAGGAGGTAGCCTACTGGAATGATCAGATGCCCCAGTTGACTTGGGAGAGGAAAACGAGTCAGTAAACTTAGATAGTGAAGACAAATCCAGATGCATAAGAATTGGGAAGCATCTTCCAGATAAAGAGAAGGTTAACATTATTGAAATCCTACAAAGCCATAAGGATACGTTTGCATGGAACATACATGAAATGGGAGGAGTATGCCTAAACATCGCTACTCATTCATTAATATCTGTAGCTCAGTCAAATCAGTTAAGAAATAACAACGTTGCCTCCCTAGCGACAGGCAAAAGGAAATCAAGGAAGAGGTTACATTGCTGCTTCTGGCCGGTATATTAAAAGAAGTCAAGTATCCAAGTTGGTTAGCAAATCCTTTCATGGTAAAGAAAGTGGACGCACATTGACTTCACAAATTTGAATAAAGCTTGTCCAAAAGACTGCTACCTTTTACCGAAAAAAGACCAACTTGTTAAAGTGATCTCAGGATATGAAGCTTAAGCATTTTTAGATGCATACAAAGGATACCACCAAATACTGATAAAACTGGAGGATGCTAAAAAAATATGATGGGTTGAAGGAGCAACTTCAAACACTCCCAATGTTGAAGTCACCCACCCCTGGAGACACGTTATACTTGTACTTAGTGATATCTCAAAATTCTTAGAGCTCAGTGTTAGTTTTCTTGGAATGGCAGAAGTGGGTACGAGTTTACTACATAAGCAGAATCTTGCAAAACGTAGAAAATGCTTACATACCGATGGAAAAATTAACCCTAGCTTAAATATATTCGGTGCGAAGGCTGCGAATGTATTTCCATAACCACCGCATAGTGGTGTACATAAGGTTTCAAATCAAGAACATCCTTGCCAAACCCAAGTCTTCAGGAAGATTAACGAAGCGGGCCTTGGAATTAGGTCAATTCAAAATATTATTCCAGCCTCGAACAGTGATAAAAGCTCAAGCATTAGTAGACTTCATACCAGAAATGACAAGTGAAGAGGCGCAGAGGGAAACCATGCATCAAGCATTGAAAAATTATAAGGGTAAGACAAAATGGGAAGCAGTTGCTTTGACATTATTCATTAATGGTGCGATGAGGAGCATGATTGCTATTGCTTAATCCAGATGGGGGCAAATATAGATACTCATTGCATTTTGATTTCTCTCTAACCAACAATGAGGAAAAATATGAAGCTTTAATTTGTGGACTGGATCTTACGATTAGACTTAAAATTAGAAGTGTTCGTGTATCCAGTGACTCGTTAATTGTGGTCCAGCTAGTGCGAGGAGACTACGAGGTGCGAGAAGAGCAGTTGGTAAAATATTTGAGAAAAGTGCAACAACTCATAGCCTAGCTCAAGTACTTCGACATACATCATGTACCACAAGGAGAAAACACAAAGGTGCACACGCTAAGTAAGTTGGCAACAACAGGATTTGATTCTCTTAGTTAACAAGGAGACGTTATCATTGAAGTTATTTCGGTCAGAAGTACGATGTCAACTATTGTATCTATAATCCAGTCAAATGAAGTAAGTTTCCTGTCTGCACTAATTGATTTCTTTGAGAAAGGAAGGTTTCCAGATGATAAAAGGGAAGCAAGAAAGTTAGAGATGTGTTATACCAATTATGAGTACAAAGATGAGACCTTATACTCCATGGATAAAATGCATAGGACCAGCGAAGGCAACATAGATTTTGAAGGAGGTCTATAAAGGTCTTTATGGAACACATCAAGGTGCTAGAACAATAGCAAGAAAGATTATCAGGGTCGGATACTATTGGTCGACTATGTTCAATGACGCACACATTTTCGTCCTCAAATGAAGAAGTTTCCAAATCAATCCCTCGTTATTGCACAAGCACAATCACTGTTAACATGAGTCTATGGAACCTGGCCATTTGACAAATGGGGAATCGACCTAGTCGGACCATTCCTAAGAGGTGAAAGCAACACCAAGTTCTTAATCATAGCAGTCAATTGCTTTACAATGTGGGTGAAAGCCAAACCATTAGGACGTGTCATAGCTAAAGCCACCATGAAGCACTACCACAGAGACCCCCCTCTGGAACCAGTTTTTTAACACCGGTTATGAAAACCGGTGCAAATCATGTTTTAGCAACGATTTTTTTGTGTTAGCACCGGTTGTAAAACCGGTGTTATTGTGGCACTGGTTAAAAATATTTTTTCACCGGTAATTTAAATAAAAACCAGTGTTATTTTTACACTGGCTGGGAAACCGCTGCTAGAGTTTGTGGAAACCGTTGAGAGTTTAGCACCGGTCAAGAAACCGGTGCTAAAAACAACAATAATCGGTGTTATATTCGCACCGGTTTGAAGACCGGTGCAAAGAATCCTAGAAAACTGGCGTGATGTATGTTTTTGGCACCAGTTATAGGAACCGGTGTTATGGGATGTAGAAACCGGTGCTGAATGTATTCGTGGAAAAAGGTGGGAAAAATGGCACCAGTTTTGTGTACTATTGACAAAAACCGGTGCTAAATCGAGCATTTAATGCTCCGAACTTACCCTCTTAAATTAGTTCTGAACTTGAACCTTATCCATTATTAGATGGTAGATTTCTTGGGAAGGTGTGCAATAACTCAAACAAATGAAGACTCATGGAAGTAAGTATTAATTATTTTTTTGAAATTTCGATCAACTAGAACCATAAATGCATGATTGGAGGTAGTTTTTTCGTATTTATTATTGGTTTCTTTATGCCTAGCTTATGTTGGTTGAGTATCGATCATGTTGTGAGAACTTGCAGTTGATCGATTCGCATACTTATACACGGACATGACACGTTTAGTATTGTGTAGCAAAAAGATCGTGTTCGTTTTTCGTATTTTTGACCAATGAAAATATGTGTAATGGTGTGTTTTGACTTGTTTAGATCGAACAGACCGAGAATCAATGTTTGCATGGAGGGGAAAAATGGTCAACTGTCCAAGTGTAGCTAGAGGGAGTGGTGAACATATTGCATTTATTGATTTGTTTCTAGATTATGCCTTTGGCCGGGAGGAGAGGATACTTTGTCCATGCAAAAGATGCTTGTGTCGTGAACGGTTTGATGATCGTGGGGTTGTTAGATTTCACTTGTTGAAGAATGGATTTGATGGAGGTTACATTGTATGGACATTTCATGGAGAGGTTGAGCAAGGACATGATGGTGGGTTTGAAAAGGTAGATGGAGACAAATGTACAGTTGATGGTATGTTCGATGACATTGTGAGAGATTTTGAGGGGAAGCCTACAATGTTGACTGCTTTGCTCGAGGAGAAAGAGAAGCCATTGTATCCGGGATGTAAAATTAAGGATACCGTAATCTCTTTTTTGATGGAGGTTTTCAATTTGAAAGCTACAAGTTCTTGGAGTGATGCAAGTGTGAATTCACTATTAAAGATTCTGAAGGATAAGTTTTCGGATGGGAATGGAATTTCGAAAAACTATTACGAGGCGAAGAAAATATTGTGTCCACTTGGTTTGGAATACAAGAAAATACACTCATGTCCAAATGATTGTGTATTGTATGGCAGTGATTTGATAGATGCTGTTGAATGTCCCGTGTGCCAAAATGCAAGATATAAGGGAGTGACGAATGATGATGATGGGTGTTTGGCTAAGAAGAAGAAGAAGGTCCCATTGTAGTGTATGTGGTATCTTCCTATAATTCCTAGGCTGAAGAGGTTATTCGCGAATTCAGAAGATGCGAAGAACTTGCGATGGCATGGAGAGCGTGAAAGACTACATGATGAGAAGATAAGACATCCGACGAACGGTGAACAATGGAGAAATTTTGACAAGCGATATCCTTCCTTTTCTTCGGAGGTTAGAAATCTCCGTCTTGCATTGTGTACTGATGGGATGAATCCATTTGGTAATATGTCATCGAAGTATAGTTTGTGGCCCGTGATGTTGGTTATATACAATTTTCCCCCATATTTGTGCATGAAACGTAAATATGTTATGATGCCTATGTTAATCTTAGGTCCTAGACAACCTGGGAATGAGGTTGATGTGTATTTGAGACCATTGATCGATGATTTGAATATACTGTGGGAAGATAAAGGGGTGTTGGTATTTGATGGCCATATGAATGAGGAGTTTCAACTTCGTGCCATGCTTTTTTGCACGATCAATGATTTTCCAGCCTATGGAAATTTGTCGGGGTACGTTGTGAAGGGGCACAAAGCATGTCCCATTTGTGAGGAGAAGACTGAATTCAAACAGCTAAGACATGGAAGGAAGACAGTGTATCTTGGGCATAGAAATTGGCTCCACGGAAACCATAAATACCGGGATGATGTCGTCAATTTTGTTGGCGGGAAAGAACGAAGGAAATTCCCTACACCACTAACTGGTGTGAAGATTCACAGTAAGGTTAAGAAATTGAGAGTGGTGTTGGGAAAGTACAAAGGCAAGGACAAGATACATTGTGGTGGGCCTTGGAAGAAAAGGTCAATATTTTTTGATCTACCATATTGGGAGCACCTTGAGGTTAGGCATTGCCTAGACGTGATGCATATTGAGAAAAATGTTTGTGAAAGTTTGATAGGCACCCTCTAGAATATTCCTTGGAAGGCGAAAGATTGTTTGAATGCCCAGTTAGACTTGGTTGATATGGGAATAAAAAATGACCTCGCCCCAGAAGTGAAGGGTAAGAGGACGTACTTGCCCCCTGCACCTTGTACCTTGTCTAAGGAGGAGAGAATCTCAGTTTGTGATAGTTTGAAATCAGTCAAGGTCCCCATTGGTTATTCATCGAACGTGAGTCGGGTAGTTATGAAGGATTATCAGATGACGGGGTTGAAATCTCATGATTGTCATGTTTTGATGCAACAAGTTTTACCTATTTCTATTCGAGGGGTAATGTAGGCTGACGTAAGGCACTCAATCACTAGACTTTGTATATTTTTTGCCTCCATATGCCGGAAGTCTATTGACCGGGACCATCTGGATGTCCTACAAAAAGATGTTGTTTTTGTGCTCTTCAAGTTGGAAATGTATTTCCCTCTATCATTTTTTGATATAATGGTTCACTTGGTCGTCCATCTAGTGCGGGAGGTAAAGATATGCGGTCCAGTTGGCATGCGTTGGATGTATCCATTCGAGCGTCACATGAAAGTCTTTAAGGGGTACATGAAATGTATGAGTCAGCCGGAAACTAGTATCGTTGAGAGGTATGTTACCGAAGAAGTGATTGAATTTGTCTCTTGCTATTTGCAGGGACACAGAAAATTTGGGGTGCCCCTGAATCGACATGTTGGGAGGAAGGGGGGAAAGCCGAGGTCGAGGGGAACATTATTTACTCCATTGAATAGTGATCTGATGTCAGTTCATTTGTATGTGTTGAGGAATTGTTTGGAGACTACTGCTTATGTGACCGAGCACCTTAATTCAATAACAGAGTGTCATCCCACGTGCCCCCCTAATAAAGTTCAGTTGGAGCACAATGACAAGTTTGTGAATTGGTTATATGATCGATGCAATGTTGCTGATTACGACCCAAAAATTAGGGCATTTGCGAGGAAGCCTAACTGCACGGTTTTGAGGTATTCTGGATATGACATCAACGGTTTTTCTTTCGCTACTAGGGACCAAGATTTGAAGAGCACAACACAAAATAATGGGGTTTACATTGAGTTGGAGACTATGTGGCGAGCAAGTAAGAAAGACAAAAAACCAGTCCTAGCTGTGATGTCGTTCTATGGTGTTATTGATGAGATTTGGGAGCTTGGCTATGGAGAATTCAAGATTTCGGTATTCAAGTGCCAATGGTTTGATAACACGACTGGGGTTCGAAATGATGATCCAATGGGATTTACCCTTGTTGACCCGACTCGTGTGGCATATGAAAATGAACAGTTTATTTTGGCCGAACAAGCAAGACAAGTTTTCTACGTAAATGACCCGTGCAATGTAGGTTGGTCTGTTGTGGTACAAGGTAGGAAATTCTCTTTCCGAGATGACATTGATTTTGAGGTTACAAGTGGAAGGTTAGAGTTCCCCTCTATTTCCCCTCTACCCATTGACAACGGGATTGAGGCGGGAGCCATACGGAGGAAACACAAAGATGGCATTTGGATAGATGACGATGGCCGAGAACTTTGAGACAGTCAATCCAAGAAGATGAAGTTGGTTGTAGACTAGGGGGGTCGAACAATGATGTCGAAGTTAAAATTTATTTACTGTTTGTACTTTGTTGTTAGCCGTTGCCCCTGACAACTAATGTAAGAAAATCTCCCAATTTGTTGCCATTTTGAACAGTACTGTCCGCTGCAGCGTACTCCAGCGCTTTTGGTAAGTGCTGGTAAAAAAATTGGCTTTCTATTCCTATGGTAGGTTCTGGCCGCTGCAGCGCGCTGTAGCTCTACTGGTTCAGCGTGCTGCAGTAATTTTACACACACATGAACCTGAAACGAATTGCTCATGCAGTACGTTTAAGACAACAACACAAATACATTATGTGGCTTGAAAGCTAACATTCCAAAATCACATCCAAACAGTACCAACAAAGTAGCTATGTATGTTTCGAAAGTAATCAATGTATGAGGACAGATCAGGAAAATTAAACTAGCAAATGAAACAACCCGATGATACGAAGATGTAAGCTCAATGTGGGCAGTCATTTCCTCCGCGCCCTCTTCTCCGCCGTGTTGGGCCTTGGTGAATCAAAGGTAGGGATTTGACCTAATTCATTGATTCTCTCGCCACACATGGCTGTGAGGATATTCCCAACCTGCAATGTCCAGCACACCAAATGAGCCACCTTCAGTTGCAATGCAGCCAAGTCCCCATCCGAGTTCTCATTCGATGATTTACTTGTTGCCGCCCTAGATGACTCAGCAACGTTTTTCTTTTTCAAGAATATGAGAGGGTTTATGGGGAGCTTTGGCATCATTGTGACATATCATCTTCGTATCTGCAACCTGCTTCCATGCATATTGCAGTGATAAGTGAGGACAAGCCTATGCAGTTATGGGCATTGACACAATTCCAGATGTATGTCATTATTGTACTCCTAACATCGGTGCTCATGTTCTTCTTTATCTTGTAGAGCAGCAGCATACGGGACCGATGAACCTCGCTATTCAATTTCACGGGGAGTAGCCGGGTAGCTATGAAACTGTACCACACGTTCATGTCTTTATTCAAGTACTTTTTCTCTATGCTTTACCATTCTTGTGGTAGAATCCGAATTACTGCATCGCTGTCATCACAGATTTTTGTGATGATGTCCTCCCATGAAGCTTGTTCAACGGCGGTGTCAGCGGCTTCGTACAAGCTCGAGGGCTTTGGTGGGATCCTGTAGAATGTGTTGATCAAATCCGAAGACAATTCGACCAAATGACCCCGGAGGAAAACAGTTGCAGAATTCTTGTACTTCATGAGCGACAGGAATTCACACGCCATGGTCTGGTTTGCACGCGTCGGTTGTGCGATGAAGCCTTCCCAGCCGTGCTCATTCACATTGTTCCTAAAGGGCTTTTCCAGCCTCAACCCTCTCTCAAGGATGAGGCCCCTCAAGATGAAGTCCTTGTACACAGTAATTTGCTCAGTACAGTCCGTCTCTGCGGCTGGTACGGGCTCAGTTGACGGAACAATCTGAGTCCCGTGCTCGACATCCTCCCCCTCTACCACTCTAGCCTTTTTGGCTGGGTTATGGGTGTTCTTCTTTTGCTTGTTTTCAAATTTTTTGGGGGCCATTTCTGTTAAACTAAATGTGTTAACAAAAGCCAGAATGCAGAACGGTAAATAATACACAATCAGAAAGGTAAATAATACGGAATTAACTTATTCTAAATGAAGCAATTTTTCTCGTAGGCTGAATATGGAATAATGTTTATTCACAGTGAATCCCAATTTCAGATAATATTAACAGAAGCAAAATAATTAAACTAGATGGATATTCTATAAATCCTGGGACGAATCAACGGGCCACCCAAAATCGCATGTCATGAACAATCAGGGTATGCACAAAATTATTCACCAATGCCAAAAACTATAGCACAGTGAGGGCATCGACACGATGAGGCATTATCATGAAATCAACCCTTGAGCAAGAACAAACTTCATGAATGATCAGGTTATGCACAAAATTATCATATCATATCGGAGCACGGGTTATGCCATCCAGAATCACATATCATGAACAATCGGGTTAGGCACAATATTTTTTCACCAATACCGAAAACAAGAGCACAATGAGGGTATTGACACAATGAGGGCATTGACACAATGAGGCATTATCATGAAATCTACCCGTGAGGAAGAAAAAATATAGTTGTGCAAACCTTAGGAGAATAATCCCCTTACCTAATTCGGAGTACGGGTTGTTGACGAGTGGTGTTCGGTGTAGAGTCGATGATGGTTGGACAGAGCTTGGCCGATGAAGGGGCACGACTGGAGAAGTGGACGGCGGAGGAAGCCTGGACGGTGGAGGGAGAAGGGCACGGCAGAGGTGGCAGGGGACGACACTGTGAGAGTAGAGGACGGCGGAGGGAATAGGAGGAGGCGGAGGGAGCAGGGGACGGTGAAGGTGGCAGGGAACGACGCCGTGAGAGTCGAGGACGGCGAAGGGAGCAGGGGGAGGCGGAGGGAGCAGGGGGAGGCGGAGGGAGCAGGGGGAGGCGGAGGGAGCAGGGGGAGGGGGAGGGCTTGGGAATGGCGATAAAGGGTCTTGGGAACGGCGGAGGATGGGGCTTGGGAACGGCGGAGGATGGGGCTTGGGAACGGTGGGAATATAGTTGATGGAAAAGCAGAGGTTATGGGCCAAAAACTAACACACTAACACCTTATACTAATTGGGCTGAAGTTTACATTTGATTTTTGGGCTGAATGTTAGACCAATTGAATATTAAGTTTTAGACTCGAGGGGTTAATGGTCAAGTGCTTGATGGCTCAAATATTCGAGGGGTCGAGGTTTGATGGTTCGAGGGCTCGAGTGCTTGTGTGTTCGATGGTTCGAGTGCCTGATGGCTCGAGGGTGGGATGACTCGAGAGCTTAAGTGCTCGAGGGATCCAGGGATCGAGGCCTCCTTGGCTCGAGGGCTCGAGTGCTTGAGTGTTCAAGGTATCCAGTGCTCGAGTGCTCCAAGGCGCAAATGAGACGGTGAAAGCACAAATGAGACTGTGAAAAACGGTAGCCATCGTGAAAGAGGAGGGAAAAAATCCAATTCCATGAAGGGAAGTAGTCTATAACCTGAGACAGAATAGAGAACAGATCAGCAGTATCAATCTTATTTAAAGGCTTGCCTATAGATTCTAATATAAGGTGTATGAATACTATCCATATAGATTAAGCCTTTAATATGTGCCGGAATGTTGGTCACATGCAAAGGAGAAACCAATGCAGAGGATGCTTGATATATCGCAATGGCATCCGCAACTGAATTACATTATTTGTATGTGTGCTTGAGGGTAGCATGGGATAAAAGAGTGTGAACTGGAAAAACTAGAGGGTGTAGGGTCCATTCAGAAACTGAAGGATCATTAATCATATTTACTGCCTGTAGCGAGTCAGATTCAATAATGAGGTTGGGAAATCTGTCCAGACAGATCTGACAGGCCATAAGAATTGCCTTAACTTCAGCTTCCAGTGGAGATGTGGCTGTTATGGTCTCTGATCAACGTCGGATTGGTAAACCTTGGTGATTGCAAGAAATTAAGCCAATTGAAACAGAGGAAGAAATCCAGGATGCATCCACGTGCACCTTGATCAAACTATGATCTGGAGATTCCCAGTATACTGTGGAAGTAGTTGGCTTTGGTGGTGGTCTGGGGGGAAACATCAGCAGAAGGGAACTGAAAACTTAGGCTAGGAAATATAGTTGGGAAGCAGGGGGAGGAGGTAATGGAGAGGTAGAGTGTATCTGTAACTTCCTTGCTAGATGGTTTCAACACATTAGCGGTTAGACAAGTTTCTTTATAAACGTGGAAGTCTCTCGCACACCATTTATTTTTGGATGGAGGGAATATAATATTTTAAAGATTTTATGATCTTTTCTAGGTCCTGGGGAATATAATACGTATCCCTCACATTCGCATGGATTTTTTTTAAAATTAAAGCATTTGAAATTATAGACACCAAAATGTGCCAACAAAGCTTCATTTTCATTCCCTCCAAATGTTTCCCTTTTCCCTCCATATCCTTCACCCTTGGTTTCCGTACCCTTCCCTCCCCACCACATTGAACCAAGTTCTTTCCACCCACCACATCCCTAATCCCAAGTTCCCCCTCTTCCCACTGTAACCCCGTCCAAATTTCCCCCAAAAACAGTGTCCCTCCCTTCACCATTTATGTCGGGCTTCAACCTCCTAATCCTGGTCGCAAACCAAATACACCAATTTTGTCGACATTCAACTCCACAAATTTCGTACCCAGGTCGGAATCTTCACAGTGGAGGGGTTAACCAAGACGGCCGGTAGTTGACGGAATAAGGTAACACCCATTGGTAGTTTCCATCTTTCCCGGGTTTAATGAGTAGCTATATGTTGGTTGGTCTCTTTGAATGTGATTTTGTGTTGACGTTTCTTGTTATACTATTGTGGGTGTTGTTTCATGTTCATACATGATATGCGTGCTTGTTATGTCATAATTTTTGCCTACCCACGTGCCCCCTATACGAAATTGTTGAACTCGGTTGGATTTTCGTGGAAATCCGCAAAGGGATGTGTTGGATTAATGTTTTGCTTGTGTTTGATTTACTCCTAGAAGAGATTCAATGGTGCCACCGAGGAAGAAATTGTTTGACTCCGGTGGTAGACAAACTGTTGCCGATAAATGTTTTACCCCTCAAAAGGATGCCAGCTGTGATGAAAAGAGCGAGGAAGGGGCTGATGCACCGATATATTTCTCGGGATCAGAGAAGTCGGGAGAAGAAGAAGAAACTATGGTAAAAGAAGACATGAGTGGGAGCTTTGACAAGTTTGAGATTGGAGAGTATTGCAAGCGCAGAGGAACAGCCACGTTCAAGTCCGTGTTGCTTGCGAAACAAAAGAAGCCTCTGAAAATATTCTTCGATGATGACTTTGAACCCCTAGTTATGCGCAGCCGATGGCTATGCCTTCCGGCGCAGAATCCGCTTTGGGACTTGGCATAATTGGAGATCAGTCCCAGACCATGTGAAGTAGGATGCATGGGAAGACATTCTCATAAGTGCCTGCTAATCCTCCATTTTTTATGTCAACTTCGTTACATGTCGCACTAACAACATGTCTCCTTATCCTCCATATTAGCTGGGATATACAAACGAAAATAACTTTCGATGAGATGAATAAGTTCTGAAATAAATGGAAAATTTATGCAGGAGAAAAGTGGAGGAATTGGAAGACTAAGGTGGCGTACAAATACATTGTGCGAAAAAAACTGGGCTGTTGTGCATGGAGAGACTATTGCTGGATGGACAAAAATGAGTGGGAGCTGTTTGTGAAACACAGGTCAACCCGTGAATTCAAGGTACTTCCTTCAATATAATTTTTTCTAGTCTTTACGATGAGAGCAGTTTACAAACTGATGTCCAAACAGGCGGTAAGTGAAGCAGCAAAATTAAGCGCCTGACTGAAAGACTACATCCATCACATGGGGAGTGGAGGGAACCGTAGGGTTACAGTAGAACTCGAGAAGAGGAAAAGAAACGCTAAAATTGAGGCACTTCTAGATGAAGGTCAGAGTGTAGAAGAAGTAGAGGCTTTAGTTCAAAGCATGGATTTCAAACCGGACCACTTGGAAGTGTTCCTTGCCGCTAACTGGGACAATAAAATATCAACCTACACCAAAGACTCCGTCCGAAGAGCAGCCCCCACTATTGTGAGCATAATTCATAATTGAATCTATCTCTATTGATATTCTTTGATGTTATCCCTATCAAAGGGCTTATATTTGCTTTGTTTCTTAGAAAAACCTTTTGGATAAGATGCAAAAGGGAGAATTGGTTATATATGGAAAAGAAGATATTTTAGTTCAAGCAACGGGGGTCGTTGGAGAGGTTGCTCCGCAACCTCTAAGGTGAATGAGGCCCTACCACATATGACTATCACCCGTTACGTATCTAGTTGATGTTGGAGCACAAACACGAAGCCATCTGAGGAAATTTCAAATTCAAACAAACAACCAACAGATGTCATCGAGGTCAGGGAAACATTTATTGCTTTACTTGAGGCCCAAACAAATTGGCTAGCTGGGCAATTGGGTAAAGCTATTCCCCCACACTTGGATGCCCGTAATTTCCTTGCTGCATCTTCCACCCCCACGAACAAGGACAACCGGGTATTCTTTCCTTCAACATCGGGATGTAGTGACCCACAAGGAACTGCCGCGGATGACAAGGTAGTCCAAACCGTGAACTGCAATCGTATTTGTACCTTTCTTGCTATGTGATTTGTAGTACATGGATTTCCATTTCCTGATTTGGATTGATGTTGTGGGGATACAGTTCATTACTGATGAACGCTGGAAGCTGCAGCGCGTTGAAGCTCTCAGTCTCAGCTGGGCACTGAAAGCTGCAGCGCGCTGCAGCCTTCAACAGCTACATGTACAATTCATTACTTCTTATCATCTATTGCTTGCACTTCCAACTTTATCTGTTTTCCTTCAATAGAGAATACTTAGTTATTGCCCAACCGATGTATCTACCCAATCTCTAAGTTCATCTCTCAGAGAGGAAAAAAATGCTGCCTATATGTTTTGAACCATCATGGAGAAAGGGAGGTAGCTGCATTCGGTATATTATTTCCAAAGGAAGCGGAAGCGGACTTACCCATCAAGTGGGAGTGGGTAAATCTAAAAGGACCTGTGATCATACCAAAGGCATCTTTGCCGATTGAACACGAAGAATTTGAGTTTGTCACTCAGGCTATTGGATATAACATTCTATGGCCAGGGAAGCTGATAAGTGTCATAGAGCAACAAGATGATGAGGTGTGATAATTGTATTCTTCTTCTCATCGGTGCTCAAACATATATTTCTTGCTAATACAATGACATAATATGTTATTCATTTACGAACGTAGGAGAACGAGAAGCAACCGACTCTGAAGGAAATGGTGGTCGACGAAATTGGAAGTCCTCAAACAAACCTCACACCAGCGGCTAAGGAAGATACTCCTCGTGGAGAGGTGGCCGCTCGACCGGTAAAAGGAGAGGTACATACCCCCATACTATTTCATTCCGATTGATTTTCCCCGATGCATCACTAACATTTTACCCATTAGCTACTACCAAAAGAAAAAACTACATCACCGGAGAATGGGCAACCAAATTCTCCCTCGTCGATTTCTCCCCAGTACATATTCGTGAGAACTCATTTCAGCCTTTACATTATCATCATCAACTACTGAATTACATAGAAATACTGTTCAACTAACATTATTAGATTCTGAATGTAATGATTAGGGAGCCACGGAAAACCAAGAATGCATCGCTGCTATTCACCAGATTAATGATGCTTTACAGCTATCTTCACAAATATGTGAACCAGACAAAATATTCCGCATCAATTTCAGTGCAAAGGTGTTCGGATCCAAAGAAGTCTATGCAGCCATATTTACTGACAAGATACGACTGCTCATGAACAGCTTGGACACAGATGATGAAATGGAGTGGATCAGTGGGTGTCAACTTGATATATGGGCATCGTAAGAAGTGCATGCTTTCATTATTCATAGATATAAGTATCATTATATTTGCTCCACTAACCATATTAATTTGCAAGATACCTCTGCGATGGGGTGGTACGTGGAGGCCACGTCCAGTTTATTCATGCCTCTTCAAACTCAATGGCTCAGAAGGTAAATCAAAGGGTGGAATTGACTGCGGACGAGGTTTTGGCTGTCATGTGCCGCACTGAAGTGAGGATGCACATCTTCCCATACAATCGAGAGTAAGTTCCATTCGTTTTCCGAGTAGCTAGACCCGGCCACATGGAAGTGAAAGAAACTGTGTGCTGTGATTTTATTTTAATAATCTTAAGTACTTTTGCTTTTCCCTTTTTCCCATTGGGACCATTGGTTTTTGCTTGTCTTCGTACCAGAAATCGATCGAGTATATTGCATCGACTCAATGACTGGGGGAATTTCCAAACAAAATAGATCATGCCTTAAAATGATTCATTTGTAAGTGGAACACATTCGTTTCTTTCCTTCAGCTTCGATGTTATTCAAAAATGTTTGTTCCTATAATTGTGTTCTTGTACGTTTTGCACTCTCTTGGCTCAATTATTTACAATTACTGTTACTCAGTATGTTATCATATATTGTGTGAACTCCAATTTCTGAAAATAATATTCCTCATGTTGATAAAAATAGGTTTCCATCTATTGTAGGATTGCAACAAAATATCGACGGTCCACTTCCAAACAAAATAGGTCCTACCCTTCCAACTACACTTGGGATGTCATAAACATCAGTGTACGTATCATCTCATACCTTCATATTTCACATGTCATTTTCATCTTCGTAATCGGTTCAACAAATTGTCTTTTCCATCATCAGCACAAGATACAAAGTAGTACTTGGGAGTGCGGATACCATTGCATGTATTACATGGAAAAAATTGTTAGGCACGTCCATGACATTGACATTATTCCGGTACATTTTCCTACAATTCTTCTATGTATTTGTTATCCTCACATATACATCGTTCTCTTAACATGTCATTTAATGCATTGTTTCAGCGATTCCCGGAAGATTACACTCCATTGGGGAGCGATGAACTGCAGAGTATTGCTTTGAAATGGGTTTGTATTTTTGCAAAAAATACTCTGCCAAAATGCATAGCTCAATTGAATATCATACAAGGACTTGCACAAATTGTCGAATAGTGGTTAGTATTATCTGTTACGAGAAAGGTAATTGACCATCTCTTCTTATACTCATCAAATTCGACGATGAGGGGGGTTTCAGTATCTTTGGACACTACGAAACACATCATGCTCTTCTTTTGCTAGTCATAAATTATACTTCATCGGATTCAATGCTTTCTTCAACCTACTTTCTTGTCTATGCATCATTGTGGCTCGGAATTTGTTTAATTTTTCTTCGTGCACCATTCTGTTACTATGCACAACAAATAATGGGTACCATGCCTGAAAAAAGGAACTGGCTGTGAGAAGATGAACGCTGGAAGCTGCAGCACGCTGGAAGCTGCAGCACGCCGCAGCTTACAGTGACCACAATAGTTACTCATGCTTTTAACACCGGTTTCTTTTGATTAGAGAAGCGGTGCTAATATTAAACGGTTCAAAATTAACGCTTGTAGCACCACTTTCAAAAATGCTACTAAAAACATGGTGCGATCATAACCGGTGCTATATTTACTTCATTGCACCGGTTTTCAAACGGGTGTAAAATTTAACTAGTGCAACAAATAAACAACTCTAGCACCAGTTTTTTTACCGGTGCTAACATATAACCGGTGCAATAAAACTATTTTTTATCACCGGTTCCCAAACCGTTGCTAAACTATAACCGGTGCAATTGATTTTTCTGTCACCGGTTTAAAAACCGGTGCTACCTACAAACCGGTGTTAGATATAAAGATTTAACACCAGTTCCATAACCGGTGGTAACGAATCCGGTGCGACAAAATTGTGTTTATCACCGGTGTTATAACCGGTGCAAGAATGACAAAATTTACACCGGTTTTTTCTAGCACCGGTTACAAAAAACCGGTGCTAATATGGTACATTATAGCACTGGTAACTTAAACCGGTTCAAAATATAACTGATGCTAATAAAAGAAATTTAGCACCGGTTTTGCTTCAACCGGTGATAATGTAGCATCGATTACTTAGGCACCGGTTTTTTAGCCACTAAAAAACCGGTGCTAGGAATCAAAACAACCGGTGCTAGAGGTGTCTTCGCGTGGTAGTGAAGTTTGTATGGCAGAACATAGTATGTCACAGTGAACCCAAATATGAAACCTTAGCATTTTTAGACACATACAAAGGATACCACCAAATACTGATGAAACCAGAGGATGCTAAAAAACATAATTTATTACGAGCTTTGGAATGTTTTGTTATGTAAAGATGTCATTTGGACTCAAAAATGCTGGTGCAGCATATCAAAGGGTAGTAGATTAGGCGTTTCGCAGCCAAATAAGGAGAAATGTCGAAGCATACGTCGACGACATGGGAATCAAGGGTGAGAAGGTGGATAGCTTTGCTGCAGATCTGAAAGAAAGTTTGTACACATTGATGGCTGTGAGGATGAAGCTTAATCCAAAGAAGTGTGTAATTGGAGTAGGCACTAGGAAGTTTCTAGGATACAAGGTTTCTTCAAGGGGTATCGAAGCTAACCCAGATAAAATTAAGCCATAGTGAACCTCCCCCAGCCACGAACAGTTAAAGAAGTACAAATTTTAATGGGGTTGCTAGCAGCACTCAACCGCTTTGTTTCGAAGGCAGCAGAAAAACACTTTCCACTGTTTGAAGTACTGCAAAAGGCAAAAAAAATTTAGCTGGACTGAAGATTGTACGAAGCTTATGATGGGTTGAAGGAGAAGCTTCAGACACTCCCAATGTTGAAGTCACCCATCCCTAGAGAGACGTTACACTTGTACTTAATGATATCTCAAAATGTTGTGTTGGTTTGCTTGGAAGGGCAGAAGTAGGTATGAGTTTACTACATAAGCAGAATTTTGCAAAATGCAGATAATGCCTACAATGCCGATGGAAAAATTAACCCTAGCTTTAATATATTTAGCTTGAAGGCTGCGAATGTATTTCCATAGCCACCGTATAGTGGTGTACATGGGGTTGCCAATCAAGAACATCCTTACCAAACCTGATTCTTCAATAAGATTAACGAAGCAGGCCTTGGAAGTAGGTCAATTTGAAAAACAATTCTAGCCTCGGATAGTGATATAACCTCAAGCATTGGCAGACTTCATAGCAGAAATGACAAGCAAAGAGGCACAGAGGGAAACCATGCATTAGACATTGAGAATTGATAAGGGTAAGATGAAATGGGAAGCAGTTGCTTGGACATTATTCGTTAATGGCATGAAGCCAAGCACGATTGCTATTGGTTGACCTAGATGGGGGGAGAATGTAGATACTCATTATGTTTTGATTTCTCTATATAACCAATGAGGAAAAATATGAATATTCAATTTATTGACTGGATCTTGCGATCAGACTAAAAATCAAAAGTGTTTGTGTATCCAACAACTCGTTAATTGTGGTCCAACAAGTTCAAGAAGACTACGAGGTGTGAGAAGAGTAGTAGGTAAAATATTTGAGAAAATTGCAACAACTCATAGCCTAGCTCGAGTACTTCGACATACAACACGTACCATGAGGAGAAAACACAAAGGCGCACACGCTAAGTAAGTTAGCAACAACAGGATTTGATTCTCTTAGTCAACAAGGAGATGTCATCACTAAAGTCATTCCGGTCAGAAATACGATGTCAACTATCGTATCTACGATCCAGTCAGATGAAGTAAGTTGGATGTCTTCACTAATTGATTTCTTTGAGAAAAGAAGGTTTCTAGATGATAAAAGTGAAGCAAGAAAGTTAGAGCTGTGTTCTACCAATTATGCGTACGAAGATGGGACCTTATACAAAAAAAGCTTCTTGTCTCCATGGATAAAGTGTGTAGGACCAGCAAAGGTAATGAAGATTTTTAAGGAGGCCCATGAAGGTTATGATGGAACACATCAAGGTTCTAGAACAATAGCAAGAAAGATTGTCTGGGCCGGATACTATTGGCCAACTATGTTCAATGACGCACACAATTTCATCCTCAAATGTAGAATTTTCCAAATCAATGCCTCGTTATCGCACTAGCCGTAATAACTGTTAACAGGAGTCTATGGAGCCTGGCCATTTGACAAATGGGGAATCGACCTAGTTGGACCATTCCTAAGAGGCGAAAGCAATGCCAAGTTCTTAATAGTATCAGTCGATTACTCTAAAAAGTGGGTGGAAGCCAAAACATTAGGACGTGTCACAACTGAAGCCACCAGGAAGTTTCTATGGCAGAATATAATATGTCGCTTCGGTGTGCCGCATACCATTGTTACGGATAATGGCACATAGTTTATAAGTGGGACATTCACCGATTGGTGTTCGAAGCTCGGGATTCTTCAAAAGTTTACCTCTTTGCACACCCTTGGATAACGGTCAAGTGGAAGTAACAAACAAGACTATGGTCCTGGGAATACAGAAGAGATTGGAAGGAAAGCGAACAGGCTGGGTGGATGAGCTTCCAAACATGCTGTGGTCATACAAAACAACTATCCGAGAGCCAACAGAGAGGATGCCTAACAGTCTAGTTTACGGACATGAAGCAGTCATACCCATAGAAATTGGTAACTCTAGCTTTCATGTAAGTGGTTACAAGGGGACAAATAACCCGGAGAATATGAGGTTTGAATTGGATGAATTAGAAGAAAATAGAGACCTTGCAACGATCACAGAAGCTAAATACAAGGAAAGAATAGGTAGAGTGTACAATCAGAAGGTGAAAGAACTCAGTTTCACGTTGGTGACTTGGTATTGAGAAAGAACGAAGCTAGCTTAACAGAAGAAATGGGAAAGTTATGCATGAAATGGGAAGGACCTCATAAGGTCACAAAAGTTCACAAGTCCAGCATCTATGAATTGGAGAGGATGGATGGTACTGCAGTCTCGAACACGTGGCATGTGGTTAATTTGAGGAATTTTTACGTCTAGAAGAAAGATAGTGGGCTATAGATCTTGCACAAATGCAACTTAACAGTGGGCTATAGATCCTGCACATTCGTTAACACTTGGAAGCTTTGGATATTGCAAGTTAAACAACTGCAAGCTATAGATCTTGCGAAATTAGAGATTCTCGCAAGCTTTAGATCTTGCAACTTTGCAAACCAAACAAACGCAAGCTATAAATCTTGCTCAAGTACTGATGCTGGAAAGCTTTAGATCTTGCAGCTTCATGAATCAAACAAATTGCAAGCTATAGATCTTGCACAAATGGCAATGATTGCAAACTCTAGATTTTGCAACTTTGCAAACCAAACAAATGCAAGCTATAGATCTTGCTCAATTACCAATGATGGAAAGCTTTGGATCTTGCAGCTTTGTGAATCAAACAAATTACAAGTGGTAGATCTTGCTGATAGGAAAATTTGCCTTTGATAGCAATTGACAAAAGAAAGCAATATAACTTGCACCTTTGCACATCAAAAAGAAAAACCAAATTACAACAAAGATATGCCTACAAATTTCGTCCTAAGTTAAGCCATAAACTTAGAAACTTTATAGCTTCTAAGTTCCACAATAACATTCACAAAAGAACAGAGGGTGGGTAGTCTGATACCAGCATAAGCACATATTTAGCGAAGCCAAAACCAATTTTATTACAAGGAAGAAAAATAAAACTATCTACGCCTCGAAGCTCGCAAAGACCCGGAAGATGACGACCCTTCACAGCGGTGACCGCGCACACGTTCGCGATAGGAATGCTTAGCCCTATGGCATTTCTCTTCAGCCTCCTCTTCCTCACTGATTATGTTATTATAATGCCATTTCATGTGCAGATAGGCAGGATGTTGTATGAAACCTCTTCGCTCCATGTGCATAAGATGTTTGCCATAGTAAGCTTTGAAGTCAGTAATGAGGCCAAACTCATTGTGATCTAAATGCATACTCATAACTTTGATGGTATCTTCATACCTTTTCGTCTCAACACGTAGGTCTTGTATTTATTTTTCGAGGGAAGGATGTGTAACTGAACTGACTCAAATAAGTTCAGTCTCTTCCCACCAACTTCCATAGTAATATCTCCACGACTAGTAACCCTACGAGAAGACGAGGGTAAAGCCTGAAGTTTATCTTTGTACTCAATACAAGTTTGCTCAAGTTGATGCACATATTTATCAAGTCAAGCACACTTAAGGCAAAGCTTCTCATTGTTGTTATGCAATTGTGTGTTTATAGCAAGTTGTTCATCAAACTTTGCCTACCAACCAACATCAGAAGTTGATAAATGATCGCACTCAAGCTGCATCTTCTCCAACTTAGCCAACAAATCGTCAATACGACCACATTTTTTTATCAATGATTAATGTCTTTTGATAGGCCTCACTAGTCTTTCTCACACCATAATCCCTAACTTCAACTTGTTGACGAAGCATCTTTGTCAGGTTCAACTGTTGTCGATGAATGAGACCGTTCTGCTTGTTTAAAATTATTTGTAGATCATTCAGAGCATCTTGGTTGTCCTTCACGGTTGTGTTCCACTTCCTCTCAAGATCGCTAATACCCAGTAGCATATACTTTATCCGTATACCTAAACACAAAGCCCACTCCTGAACACAGATAAGAAGATTAAGTGTTCGCAAGTACTTACCAGCTGACTCAAGTTCAACGAAACCGTGAACTATGTCTTTGCCGAGTAGTTCAACATCATATCCATCAGGGATGAGTCTGCTGCAAGGACAACCCGTAGACGAGGAAAGAGGCAAAAATGAGACAGAAAGTTGTCTCTCAATGCATAGGGGAAGCTTCCCCACACGCGAAAATAGTTTAGAGAACATGATTTTAGTGCACTCTTCACTGAAGATAAGGGGTTCACAAAGATGATTACTAGGTCATATAAAGTCAATATTTTTTTGGAACTTATGGTCAACCTAAATATGGAAGCCCTGCACATAAATAAGGGCGATGTGAAAATAAACGATAGGAAAAGAAGGTCAACCATTATATTTAAATTTATACAAATAATTCAAATGAACAACAATATATTTTATTGTGTTTACAATCCAAAATCCAGAAATCAAAGTTTGCTGAAAGATCAACTAACTTCAGAGTTCGAATCAGAAGGAGGCTAAATGGTAATCGCAGCTGCATCTTGGCTCGGTGACTCAGTAGATTCCTTCTCGATAGACAGCTAAATAGGAGCTCCAGTAATTTCACTAACCCCACTAGCCACATTAGTATCGGGGTTAGGAGTGTGAGTAGAAGCTTTGGGCTTGAATGGAAGATTGGGAGGTCATCGCCGTACCTCTCAAAGTTAATACTTTTAAGCCCAAATGCTCCATACTATGTCCAATAAGCCCATATTCTCAAATCTATGAAGTTCTCACATAGTTGAAATCAATATGCTATATCTCAAAACCACAGTAGTACCCAACTAGCTTAGCCACCAATAGTATATTCACAATGTCAACATTCACATCCCATGGCTAAACTACCCTAAGCAAAATAACATTGCAAAGCACAACAACATTTTATCCAAATAACAACCATGTTGAATCAAGGGCCAACATGCCTCCTATCTAGCATAAGTCACAATCTGTTCTTAGCCACAACAACACAAATGCATACAATCCCAACTCAAACAAGCACCATATAATCCAAACAGAAACCACAAAATATGCACACAATACCCATCAAATTGACTTACAAGCACAATTTATTCACCAAAATCAACCACTATCCAGCAATTCAATTTCCTAAGGCATCACACATAATCTACACAATATCCATATAAAAAATAGAGTAAACATTTATCATCAAAATTCAAGCTCAATAAAGTGATGAAATGTACCACCAAGATGCGTAGGAAGAAGAAAAGAGGAAGCCCACAATCAATTCAAAATTGAATTGCTCAAAGTGACAAAACCCCTAAGTTCTAGGGTTTGTGTTCTTCAATGATTTTTTTTGATTTGTGGGTGGAGGTTGGGAAGAAAGGATGGGGTATGGAGTGGTGGTTGTGAGTGGGTGAGCGGCAGTGGCAGCGGTGGTGGCGAGCAGCAGCGGTGACCGGTGGTGGTGAGCGGCGGCGCTTGTGGATAAGATGGAAGAGTAGCGGGAGAAGATGAAATATTGTGGATATGTTTGTGGAAAAATGGGTTTATCCCATCATTTAAAGAAGTTCGTACGACCGTTACGACTCGCGATGTGGTCATCGCGGCTCGTGATGGGTGGTCTTGAGGGGCATCAGGTCTGGCTGGGCTCGAGGATGAAAGATGATAGTTCGAGAGCTGGAGGCCTCGAGAAGCTAGGCTTGAGAATGAAATATGATAGTTCAAGGGCTTACGACTTTGAGGTCTCGAGAAGCTAGGTACGAGGGTGAAAGATCACACTTCAAGGTCTCGAGAGGATAGGCTCGAGGATGAAAGATCACACCTCGAGAGCTCAAGGGTTTGAGGTCTCGAGGGGCTCGTGGCTTTGAGGTCTTGAGAAGATAGGCTTGAGGATGAAAGTTCACACCTCGAGAGCTCAAGGCTTCGAAGTCTCGAGAAACTAGCCTCGAGGGTCAAAAATACACCTTGAGAGCTCGAGGCTTCGAGGTCTCGAGGGGCTAGCAACTTCGAGGATGAAAGAGCACACCTCGAGGGTTTAAGGCTTCGAGGTCTTGAGAGGATAATCTCAAGAGTGAAAGAGCACATCTCGAGGGCTAAGGCTTCAAGGTCTCGAGAGGCTAGCCTCGAGAGCTTGATGGACTTCAGGTTCAGCTTGAGTGTTCAGGGCTTCGAGGTCTCGAAGGGGTGGTGATGTCTCGAAGAGGTGGTGATATCTCGAAGGGGTCGGCTCTAGTCGAGGCTTTGCTACCTCGAGGTCTCGAGGTGGTGATGTCTTGAAGGGCTGGCCTTGAGAGGGTGATAGACTTTATGGTTCTGCTCGAGTCGAGGGTTCAGGGCTTCGAGGTCTTGAGGGGGTTGATGTCTCGAAGGATTGGCCTCGAGGATGTGATGGTCATTCAAGTTCTACTCGAGTCGAGGGCTTGCTGCCTCAAGGTCTCGAGGGGGTACCCTTCGAGGGCTCACAATGAGGCCCTCGCGGCTCGCGAAAAGTGGAGGCCGAGACCTCTATTTCAACATGAGCCCATCGTGAATCGCGATGATGTGGTCGCGACTCGTGACGAGGCCTCGCGAGGTCATCATGGTCGGGGAAAGTGGCATCCGGGGGATGAAATTTCACCCAAAATTACTCAGTCCATCACGACTTGCAACGATGTGGTTGTGAATCACGACGAGGCTTCGTGAGGTCATCGCGACTCGCGGAAAGTGGTGTCCGAGGGCTGAAATTTCACCAAAACTTACTGAGCCGATCGCGACTCACGACGAGGTTTCATGAGGTCATCGTGACTCATGGAAAGTGGCATCCGATTACTGAAATTTCACCCAAAATTACTGAGCCCATCATGACTTGCGACGATGTGGTCACGACTCGCGATAGGCTACTAACCTGGTACTTAGAATTTTATTTTCTGATTCCTTCTCCTGTCCAAGGCTTTCCTTCTTGACTCCAAGCATTTCTCCCTTCAAAAGTCCAATGCCTTGGCTTCAAAATTGCTACAAAATCATGGAGAAAACAACCCGTGAAAAGCATAAAGCAAAACAATGAAACTTAATGATAAAATTCAAAATTAAACAACATCAACAGAAAGTCACGAATGACGATCTGGATGATCAAAACCAAGTTTATTTAATGTCGTCGGCATGACTTACTTCACTTTTCTTGGGTTTTACTCACAAACCGAATCGAGGAGATCAACGTCCTCTCCTTTTTCTGGCACAAAATTCTCATGGTAAGGTTTCAAACGTTGTCCATTAACCTTGAAATTATTGGACTTAGCTCAATCTAGAATCTCCACCGCGCCATGAAGGAATACCTTAACCACCTCAAAAGGACCGATCCATCGGGACCTCAACTTACCTGGAAATAGGCGAAGGCGAGATTGGAATAGGAGGGCCTTTTGACCAACGTCAAATTCCTTCCTGGTGATCATCTTGTCGTGCCACACCTTTATCTTCTCTTTATAGATTTTGGCGTTCTCATAGGAGTCCCTCCGGATCTCATCCAGTTCATCCAATTGTAACTTCCTATGCAAGCCGGCCTCATCTATATCCAGATTGAATTCTTTTACCGCCCAGTAAGCCTTATGTTGAATTTCCACCAGTAGATGACAGGGCTTACCAAACACTAACCGGTATGGTGACATACCGATTGGTGTCTTGTAAGCCATCCTATACGCCCACAAGGCATCATTCTACCGAGAACTCCAATCCTTCCAGTTAGGGTTAACCATTTTTTAAAGGATGAACTTGGTTTCCCAATTGGAAACTTCGGCTTGCCCCGTTGTTTTATTAAATAGGTAAATAGTATAGATGGTGGAACCCACGGTAGAGCCCTAAAAAAGCCCTACCAAAATACAAAACATAATCCAACCCTAGGCTAAAAACCTAGGGAAAAAGAGGCGAGGGGGGGGGGGGGGGGAGGGGGGTACCCAAATGAGTACCCCATCCCCCCCAATTATTTTTAAAGAAATGCAAACCCTAAGCTAGAAAGTACTAAGCCTAGGGAAAAATAACTGCAAGTCCGGATGTGTGAATCTAGACCTATACATAGCAACCAGAAATGTGTACTGGCTCTTCATATGAAGACCTCATCGCAGCCGAGACTCGGGTCTCGGGTCTTGAAGAAGATAGTGAAGAGGACGCTAGTGGTAGACAAAAAGCGCAGCCGAGTGTGGTGTACTCGGGTCTTGAATGGTCGCCATGGTGAGCTGGTGTTGTTGAATCCGAATGAAGCTAGAACCGCCAACGGAGGAGCAGCTTCTACCATATACACCCCTAAGGTGAGGATAGAGGGGTGTTATTGGCCTTCAAACGTTCTTGTGATATGAACAGAGACTAATTTAGAGGGCAAGAGTGTCGTAGGCCGTGCCAATAGCTCTTGTGAATC
Organism: Rubia yunnanensis; assembly: GCA_037428765.1. Lineage (NCBI taxonomy): Eukaryota > Viridiplantae > Streptophyta > Magnoliopsida > Gentianales > Rubiaceae > Rubia > Rubia yunnanensis. The sequence goes on from CM075063.1 coordinate 69,647,301, forward strand.
CCTCTAAAAGTAGCCCTCCTAAGGATGGAGAGAACAGACACAACTTATACGCCGTGCATAAAGCCTGGCGATTCTGTAATCGCCCACTCCATTTTGAGCAAATGAACAGCTTTATGCTAATTTAACACAATAAAGTGTAGTGCGAGCATAGAGTGCGTAATAACCGTCAAGTCCAAGTAACAACTAGCAATGGATTAATTAATTTCGCGTATGCTAATGAATTAATCCACTACCCAACTCCTATGATCAGGCAACCAAATGTAGAAAGGCTGCTCTCTCACTCTCCAAGGGGAAAATATGCAAATATTCTCCCAATACAATTTTAGCCGAAAGAGTAGGCCAAAACTCAACAAAAACCCACAAATTCGAGCCCAAAAATGAAGTAAATTTGGCCCAAGAATAAATCATTTAAGCTGGAAAATTCACCATTTTAATTAGGCCCCAAGTACCTTGATTTCCACCCACATGAGTTATTTTTCCACTTGGTCCAGCAGCATCACGTTTTTGGCCCAGCAGTAGCCCAGCAGCTCCAGTTTTTCAGCCCATCAGCGCCGGTTTTCAGTCCAGTAGTTTCGGTCCTGCATTGGCCCAGGAATTCTGCCCAGCTGCACCATTTATTCAGCCCAGCCGCGTCATTTATTCAGCCCACTCCGTGTGACCCGGCTCCTTCAATCGGTTTTCAACCGGGTTATAAGAGGACCCGAACCTCAACTCCTTATTTGGCCCAGCAAAAAATTAAAATGGCCCATCTGCTATGGCCCAACAACTAGGGTTTAACCCTTGATACGAATTTACCTTGAGCGGGTCATATGACCCGTGCCTCCTCCTCTCGGGTCGAAACCCTAGTTAGCCTCCCGCCCGTTTCTCTTTGCTCGGGTATGACGACCCGACGGTGCTCGTAAATGGGTCGAGTGCCCAGATCCACGTTGGCGCTGGAATCGCAGTTTTTCGGTGCCAGAGATCGACCGGAATCCGTTAAACATGCCGGAATCTGCCAAAAATTGCAAAACTTTCCACGGAAATCTGGGCGTTCTTCTCGTCTGAATTTCCGACCGAATTTTGCACATGGAACTAGAAAATATCACCTCCAAGTTCGAGCATGCTTTTCCCGACCAAAAATTTACCATTTACCTTGCCTGAAACTCGTTTTTCCGGCGAGCAAAACAACACATCATGTATCCTCTTTTCCAACCTTGAGATGCATCTCAAGCATGTACAAATACGAATCCGAGTCTAGGGGCAAAGAATCGAGGCTATTTCATGCTTCCCCATCACCGGAATAGGGATTTTCCGGTGACCCCCGATCGGAAAATCCGAAAAAAACCAACCTCCAAATTATCTTCAAATCCGAAATTTCCCATATATTTTCCGATCGGATGTTTCTTAACCAAAACAAATCCAAAACGAACAAGGCATGGTAAGCATTATAACCCACCGGAAAAATTATTTTCCGGCGAACCCGACCGGAAAATTCTAACAATCATCATCCAAATAATCCAACCTGTACGAAAAATCTGCTCCTCCATTCATCTAGATCCGAATACTATCATGAGATTGAAACAACGAGGAGAAAACCTTGGGCGTCGTTAATGATTCCAATTAAACCAATTAGCTCCAAACATCTGTCTTGAATCCGACTAATCCCAAACCATCAACCCCATCGAACAATAACATTCAAACACACAAAAACTTGAATCCCATATGAGTGTTCATCAGGCAAGAAAATAAATCTAAATTCTTGGCATTAAACATAGCAATCTGGTCGAAGTTCCAATTAAAGCAAACAATCATGGACAGTGTGCCATCTGATCGCATAAATGCCCTCTCAACAGATCCATCATGAACTCTTCCAAATACTATAAAAAAATTCATGCTTCAAATTCATCTCTACTCCCAATCCAACATGAACATCACATTGACTATCCACCATAAACAAATAATTTGGAACAATGATAGATCTTTATCAAATACGCTCCATCACTAACTTTGAGATCGAAAAGTCTGATCTTCACCCAAAACCTCCAGATGCAAAGATCAAATCTTCAAATTCAAGCACAAATCATACCTCGAAAGATGCCCGGCGAGGAATCCAACGTTAATGTCGGATTCCTCGCCGGAAACTCTGAATCGTAGGAGAGAAACTGGAAGAAAATCGGCCCCGGTAGTCCGGAGAAGGGCTGCGCCCTTTTTTCTCTCCAGAGAGAATTTTATCTCCGTGCTTGGGCTGCCCTTGCCCCGCTGTTTTACAGGTGATAGGCGGTGGATATCTTGTGAGTGACGCCATACTTCTTCAAGAGTGCCGCTATGGTCCAATTGAAAAAATGGGTGCCACGGTCACTAATCAAGGCTCGGGTACCCCAAACCTAGAAAATATGTTATCTTTTAGGAATTTTGCAACCACTTTAGAATCGTCAGTCCTAGTGGTTTTGCTTCAACCCACTTCGATACATAATCAACAGCAAGAAGAATATATGTACATCCATAAGAACTAGGGAAATGTCCCATAAAGTTAATACCCCATACATCAAAGATTTCACAATATAGAATAGGCCTTTGGGGCATTTCATTCCTAGTGGAGATATTTCCTACTCTTTGGCATTCATCACAAGATTTGCAAAAGGTGTATGCATGCTTATTCAATGTTGGCCAATAAAACCCACTTTCTAAAACTTTCCTAGCGTAGGGGGAGGTTTGGGTTATCACAATTTCCTGAATTATATACCTGATTTTGGTACCCTTGAGAACCTTGGTAGCCTTGCCCACCTTGATATCCTTGGTTGACTTGGTAGCCTTGATAGCCCATGGCACTTACCTCTTCAACATAATCCTCTTGCAAAGTGGGGCAAGTGTCTGTAGGATCCGCCAAGTAACAAATTTCACATGATTTAACATGTGGCGCATTTCCTCCGGGCTTTGTCATCAAAGATTTCACCATGGATACAAGGGCCAAGACTTGATCCTCGGACTTTCCACTATTTGAAGAGTCACCTGCGAGCATTGGATTTCACCTTGTCAAATCGGTCCTTGAGCTAAAGTTTCTCAATTCTTCTGCTAGCTCTTCATATAATTGCATGGCCTCGGAGGATGTCTTGTTTCCAAGGAGGCCACCACAAGAACTTCTCACCAACCTTTGATTTTCATCAAGAAGGCCATTGTAGAAGTAATAAACCAAATCCCCCCCAAATAACTGTGATAAGGGAAACTTGCAAGAAGCTTCTTGAACCTCTCTCAATAATTAAAGAGAGATTCTTCATGCCATTGGAGGATGTTGCTTATGTCCTTCAAGGCGGCGGATCTAGAGGCCGGAAAGTATTTGGCTAGAAACTTATCAAGCCAACTCTTAATGCTCTTGGGCGGTAGGTAGTGGAGCCAATCTCTTGCACCACCCCTCAGTGTGACAGGAATGCCTTCAACTTATAGAAATCTTCATCCACTCCATGGGGGACCGTACCACCACACAAGAAGTGAAATTCGGTGAGGTTTTTGTTAGCATTCTCCCTTTGCCTACCAAGGAAGATGGGTAGCATGTTGATGAACTCGGGTCTTTAGCTCAAAATGCCTATTTGGTCTAACCACGGGATACTTGATACACATCGGTTGTTGATCGATGTTGGGAGCCATGATGTCTCTCAACAAAGGTTGCCCTAATGGGATCTCTCTTTGGTGGAGAGGAGAATGGTGAGGTTCCCCTCTCGGATGCTCATCTTCGTGCTCGATTCGATGTTCTATTGATGAAGATGTATCCTCAAAATGGTCACTAGGAGGGGTGTTATTCACATTTTCCAAAGAAAGCCTCCTAACCTATCTCAAATTCAACTCCAACTCGGGGTCGTAGTGTAGGGGTTCTTGTGAAGAAGATCGTGTGCGAACCATACACCAAAAACTCGAACAATACGTCTCTAAGCCAAGTGAAAATGGAAAATCAACTAAGAAATCAAAATAAAAACCAAACTAAAAAATATTTACAAATAGCATATAATCACACATAATATGTCCAAACACTTAAAAATAAATGCCTCTTCCCCGGAAGTGGCGCCAAATTTTGGGACGTCGTCGCCACACCTCTCAAAGTTAATACTTTTAAGCCCTAATGCTTCCTATCTACAATTAAGTAGAAAATGGCAATTCGGGGTCGTCCACGAGAAGAGGGATCTTTTCAAGTGTTTAAACATATATAGGAGAAGACATACTAAACATGTATACACACACACACACACACATATATATATAAAAGAATGTAAACACGGGGGGTTTTTTGGTTGGTTTGTTCCTAAGTTATCAAATTGAAATACAACAACTGGAAAAGCAAAAGAATGATGCTAATCATGCAATACAACTAAAGATAAGATAAAAATAACAATTGATGGAACCTTGGGCGCAATTGACTTCCACTTCGAAACCTCTTATCCATCATTGAACATGCAACCTATTTATTACTTTCACTACTTGTTATGAAGGCTAAACTTCTATCCTTCTTAGATAGTAGTTTGCAAGAGTGAATTCGACATCTCTGGTCAAACCTCACCAGTAACTCCCGTAGTTGAAACATGACTCAAGGTATCCCATTGATGGCATTTAGCACGAAGAATCAACAAGCTCGGCAACACTTATAAACACTACACTGTGTCTAAGCATTTAACCGATTTATACATGTACACAAGATTAGTCAAGAACGATCGACATTCATAGACTTTTCTCATTTTCTACAAGCAACAGACATGACAAAGAGTTCAACATTATCATATTCACCTAGCAATTATCAATCCATCAACACAATTAAAAGCTCTAAATCATACTCTTGAATTCCAATCAAGAAAGGGGGAAATCAACCCATTTCCCTAAACCCTAACAAGCATATCATACAAGTATACTCAAGCTTTCAATAACATTAATGACATTAACAAACACATTCAATGCTCCATAAGTGCATAATAGTAAGAGTATTAAATAGGCTACAAATTGTTCTTAAGACATGGGCTTGGAAGCCTTAGTCAATTGCTCCCAAGAAATAGATTAGCTACAAGAGTTCATGCTAATCAATGCTAAACAACTAATCATAAAACAAGAGAATTCAAAGATGAAAAATGGAAGGAAAAGGGTTCTAAATAGTACCAAAAAATGCAGATGATGAAGTAGTAGAATGAGATGAAAGAGAGTGTTATTTATAGTACAAAGAGGATAAGGTGTAATTCTGGCCACCCGTTGGTCGCGACTCACGACGGTCTCACGATGGGCTCGTTGCGACTCACGACGGTCTCGCAACGGGCTCGTTGCAACTCACGATGGGTGCCAGAATTTTGCTTTGTTTCCTTTTCTTCTTCTTTTCGTATACAATCACCTTCATAGCAATTCCTCTCATTTCTCAAGTCTTCAATGTCTCCAAAAATGGTCTTCAATGGCCTCCGGTCTTCATGTCTTCGAAAATGTGATCTTCAATGGCCTCCGGTCGTCATTCCCTCCGTGTTCTTCCCTTGTCATGCAAAATCCACTTAGAAGAGGTAAAAGAGCATAATGTTGCTCTTATCCCTCCTAAGAGAATTTTAATGTAAAACACAAGCTCTCGATAATAAAAGAGCACTAAAGTGATCCAAAATAATACTAAATTATGCACATAAAATGGACACATCAAAGATCTTCAAAGTAATCAACCTTGAATTCCTTCAATTCAGCCAAAGAAGGAAGGCTGGGAATGCTAGTGAGATGCGAGATCAAGGTGAAGAGATACCCCCCATCATTGATCTTCTGGATGAAGATTTTGTTGAGATGTGCTTTCTTTTTCTCCAGGGTGGCAATGCACTTCTTCAGCGGAGGAAGACTCTTCAGATCTATAGTTGGACTCCATTTGCATTGATTCTTCATAGCCTCACAATACCTAATAGTGCGCGCCTCTATCGGAACATCCTAAAAAAATTTATAGAACCACTTTGTATTGCAAAGCCGATCAACCATCGTTTGAGGATATTGAGGTGAGGCTGGTCCATTAGTGAGGATTTCTTTCAACTCAGCACAAAGATGAGTTACCTCCAATCCTGCAAGCCCTTAGCAGCGCTCACCCTCTCTTCAGTAGCTTTTGATCTTCCTCAGCGCCTTTAACGAACTCTCTAAGCTTGCATATTTGATTTCTTGTGCTTTGTATTTCTGCATTAGTGACACATCACCAGGAGAATGTTTTGACAGTAGCCCACTGAAAATCTCAAGGCCTTTTCCAACCCTAGAAGGCAGAGTAACATTGGACAAGGTTACTAACAGTGTTACACATAGAGATATTACAATGCAGAAACAACTACTAGGATATGGTTACAGACTTACCACTGCTAAAGTATCAAGTAAGGAAAGGTTAGAAAGAATATCAGCAATCATCCCCCAGCCAAAGGGTTTTCGGTTCGTGGCACAATGCGAACCAAATTTGTTAACCCACCCCCTTTTAAAGGGAGGAGCAGTGTGTCCAATAGAACCACCACCCTTACCCCTCTTGGGCTTCTTCTCCCTCATTACCCGTAACCTTATCCTTAGGGTTCATAGAGTTCACCTTCTGAAGCAGGAGGTTATCACCAGCACCATTATCGGTCCGTGTAGCAGACTCGTCCATCTTCTCATCATCATCGTCAAAGTGAGACAAATCAACCTCACCTTTAGATAGGTCCATATCTAAAACAAGACGAGCACCACATATTAGAACAAGTACATAAAATAAGGGGGAAAGTAACAAGTTCAGCAAGATATGGAATACCACTGATTGAACACATTAAATGAAAACAAACAAAACATCTTCAGCATGGAAAAGATGTTGAGTATGCACACGGAGTGTCACCATAATCTACGTCTCTTCAGTATAGCAAACACTTAAGCTAGGGAATTTAGATTTAGGGGCCTTGTAATTCCTACAAGGGACTGCAGCTTCAAGAGCTTGGGTTGCTTTTACAAAAAAGTATCAGGTACACCAGTCACTAACATTGCTAGGAAACCCACTTACAAGCTCAACCCTCAGAATTATAGGATGAAAAGTAAATTCGACTACAGTGTTTTTCACCTTGTGAAGGTGATAGAAATGTGTAACATATCAAGAGTAAAGGGTACGTTTACTTTTTCACATACCCGGAGAAACCCCACTATTATAGCAATGCCCTTAGAATGAAATTAAGACAACGCGATCTTATATGAACAAAGGAGCTCAATAACTTGAGCAGGAAGAGGGAAATATAGTCCAAAATTCAAGTATGCCAAATAACAGGAAATATAACTGGGGGGGAGAAATGTGAACGCATTCAGATTTGGCAGGAGAACAAAGCTTGAAAGAAGCAATAAAAGGAAAATAGTTCTTTAAATCATTGACATGTGAACTAGTCAAAATGCTTTGGACGACAGAAGATCCGGTGGCTTGACCAGAATCCCTATCGGAAGGAACATCTTCTATGGGTGATTTACCATGGTTAGAGGAAGACATTGTCCTAGAGTTGGAAGTAAGAGCTGTAATTAGGGTCAAAATAGCGCAGAACCAAAAGTTATGGAACAAAGCTTCATAGGTATAATGCCGAAGAAGACAACAAAGATCAATTACAGACAACCATTAAAACTACCACAAAATTAGGAATGATTCAAATGTACTAAATTCAAAAAAGGTTGCAAGGAAATCGTAAAGTGAATCAAAAACATAACTTACTTGGGAAGAGGGTGAAGACGGAATATGCAGAATATGTAGAGATCTCATGCAAGAAGGAATTCTCGAACAGATTAGAGCTATAAATTTGAAATGAAAATGGAGGCAATTACTTATATGTCAATAAAAAATGGCACAATCGAGAAAGGGAGCTATGTAGAAAATATGCAATGATGGCAGTCTGACAGAAGAGAAGATACTTTTTCCTTAAATCGAGACGGCTGCAGCAGATGAAAATATAGCAAATTGATTGAAGAAAAAAATTATTTTATTCGGTTCAAATTCCTTGCTTAAAAGGTGAAACAAAAACAAAAACTCAGAAAACGTGAAAGGGAAGGTGGAAGAATACAGAGCAAATCTCGGAATAATTAAAACACAGTTACTGCAAAAATAGACTCACAGGGAGTTCAAAATTCAAATGTTCAAATTCTAGGAGAATTGAAGATAAAAACACAGCCATGAAGCTAACACTTTGCAAAACAGATGAGCATGGTATTAAACTGTGAACACTCCATACACAATATAACATATGTTCGAATTTAACACACATGGCCACACCATTACTCTGTTCCTTTTAAGTATTCATGGCTAGGGGTTCGCAACTAGTTTTAATTGTGCGATATTCGCAATTAAAACTGTGTGCGATACTAGGCGTTCTACGGTGCGATTTGACTAAAACGACTACATTACCCGTCGTTTCAGTTTTCCTTTCCCCCTCTCTCTTGTCCATTCTCTGATATTCGACTGATAACGGTCACTGACCGCATTTCCCTCGCCGCCATGGCGGCTCCTCTGCCCAGCCGTGGTCCATACGGTGGTGGAAAATCCTTCCTTCAAGCTCTAGCAAATCGTACCCCTCCACTATCTGACTCCCTTCCTTCGAACCCAGAGATCATTCCCAAAACTCAATACAAAGGGGATATAGCCTGTATTGTCAGTCGAAAAGATGCCGACACCCTAGCCTCTCACTACAACAATGCTCTCGTCGGAAAGTTCGCTAGGGGCAAGCCATCCATGAATCAGCTAAATGAATCTTTCCTCTCCGTGGGCTTCAAAGGAAAATTCCAGCTCGGATCAATCGATTCCAGGCATGTGCTGATAAGATTTGAAGAGAAAGAGGATTACCATAGATTTTGGCTAAAGGGTCAATGGAGTTTTTACAATGCTCAGATGAAGGTACTTAAATGGACCTCAAATTTCTCCCCTATGGCTGAATCATCGATCGTTCTGGTATGGGTTTCTATTCCTCATGTTCCAATATACTTTTATAATACTGCTATGCTCCAAATCATGGGAAATCAAATTGGCAATTTTATAAAAGTAGACGCTGCTACTGCTGTCCTCTCTAGGCCTTCTTGTGTTAAGATGTGCGTTGAGGTTGATTTGACAAAAAAACTTCCTTCATTTATAAGGGTCGGTATTGAGGAAGATGGGAATGAATATAATGTGATCAAATTACCACTTGAATTTGAAAATATCCCTCCTTACTGTCACCATTGTAAATGTATAGGACATAATGAAAACTGCTGTATCTATCTACACCCTGAGCTCAAAAGAATCAAATCCCAGAAAAATGATAAAATAGCAGTTAATCTAGGGGACCTTTCTGATGATACACAAATCGCCAAACAGGATGGAAATGTGATTGCTAATCATAACCAGACTGTTAATACTATTGCTGGGAGTTCAGGCTTTTCTGTGTTGGAAAAACAAAAAACATTCTATGGACAAAAATTCCAATATGTTCCTAAAAAACAGAATGTTTTGGTGACAATGAATGACCATGACATCAATAAGACCATATTACTTGAGGAAGATCCTCAAACTGATCATGTGACCCAGGATGGTACCCCTGATGATCATACCCCTGACCTGATTGTTGTTCAAGATCATGTTGAATCAAACAAGGATGATCATCCTAACTCGGGCATAAATAATAATCCCCCTCCCTCTATCCCCCTTACCCCTAAGGATAGTCACAAGGAACAGGTAGCCCACCCTCATCCCCAGCCTCTGGAAACTGAACAAAACCAGCATAATGCTATGGGCTCTCATTCTCCTTCTCCTAATCTCGATGGTTCAATAAGATTAAATAGACATTCACTGTCTGCTCCTCCACTCTTTGCTAAAGATGTTTTACCTAGCAAAAAGGGCAGGTCCTTCTCACCTTTTCACTCTATTATTTCTGCAAAATATTACATCTTTTCTCAGCAGAAACACAAAGGAAATCATTTTCTAGCTCTGGCTGATGAAGAATTTTCAAGTGAGGGAACCTCCCAGGATAATCGTACAGGATTCCAAGCACCTTCTGATGCACAGGACATCTCTGCTACCCAGGAATCTGCTGCTAAAGGAGATGCTCAGGTAAGTAAGGTTAGTTCTCCAAAACCAGCTTCTAACCCTAGCAACCAGAAAAATGACAAGGAGTTAAGGATTAAGTCCAAATTAAAAAATGAGTCTTTTTTCTCCCAGAAAAACACAATCATGACCAGATCAAAAAGCTCTAGCAATGTTTCCTTATGAATAACACAACAATTAAGCTTAACATGCTAGTTTGGAACATTAGGGGTATGGACACCTCCATGTTAAGACTCTGTGATTTGATCAAAAGACATAACTTTGAGCTTGTATGTTTAATTGAACCTAAACATGACAACTCCCAGTGTGACTCATATAGGAAATTGCTGAAATATGAAAATTGCATCTCAGCTAATAATGGACAAATTTGGCTTTTTTGGAATTCAAATTTAATCCTAACTGTTAACCATGATAATCTTCAGTTCCTGGGAATCCACCTAAACAGTATTAACCTCCTTAAGACTATGGATATTTTCTTTGTTTATGGCCTCAGGAATAGAGCTGGCAGGAAATCTCTGTGGTATGATCTTAGCTTTTTTACTCACTCTGAATCCCTTTTCATAGGAGACTTTAATTGCATCACATCTATAAATGAATATAGGGGTCCTGCTTCCCCAAATCTGGGAAGTATCAAAGATTTTAATGATTTCATTCACCTAATGGCCTTAGAGGAACTAAACACTGTTGGCAACCTTTTCACATGGACTAATAACAGATTAAGATCCCCAACATTAAAAAGATTAGATAGGGGCTTATGCACTCCCTCTTGGTCCCAATCTTTCCCTAATTCTTCAATCCAGATTTTAAATAGGACAAGTTCTGATCATAATCCCTTGTTGTTAACTGTTGGTAGTGCTATCCCAACTAACCCTAGGCTATTCAGATTCCTAAATACATGGTACAAGAGGAAAGATTTCAATGACATAATCAAACAGAATTGGGAAGTTCCTCTAAATAAGTCTGGTATGTTAGCTTTTTACCTTAAACTTGTCAGGCTCAAGAAAGAATTAAAAATCTGGAATAGGGATAAGTTTGGCAACATACATGACAATGTAGTGCAAGCTGAGTTGGCTCTACAGGCACAGGAACTAATTTCTGATCAGAATGACTCTCACACAAAGTTCTTTCATAACTCTGTTATAGAAAGAACAAATAGACTGAAGATAACAAAGATTAAAAATGGGAATGGTCAATGGCTAGATGATATAAATGATATTGAAAGGGATGCTATTCAGTACTACCATAATCTGCTAACTGATGACAGTTCCACAAATAGCTCCTTCTTTCAATCTCACTTTTTAAATCAAATTCCCAAACTGGTTAATCAGGATGATAATGATAAACTTCTCCAAACTGTTACATTAACTGAGCTAAAAAACATTGTTTTCAGTCTAAATAAATCAAGCACTCCAGGCCCAGATGGTTTCACAGCTAAGTTCTATATTAAGTCATGGGAAATCATTGCTAATGATCTTCTTTTAGCTGTTCATGACTTCCTTTATGCTAATGTAATGCCTAGAGGAATTGGTAGTACTTGGATCACAATAATCCCAAAAAACAAGACTCCTACCTCCTTTGATGATTACAGACCTATAAGCCTCTCAAATGTGATTAACAAGATATGTTCTAAAGTGCTTATGGAGAGGTTGAAATCTGTAATGCCTAGGATCATTTCCCAGAATCAAACAGCCTTCCTAAGGGGTAGAGACATCTCGGACAATGTAATTTATTTACAGGAAATGATCAGGTTTCTGAACAAAAAAAATAGGGCTTCTAATTGTATTGTGAAACTAGACCTTCAAAAGGCTTTTGATCGTGTTAGATGGTCTTTTTTATATAGTGTCTTAGCCAAATTTGGCTTCCATGCTAGATTCATATATTACATCATGAAAAATCTGTCCCAATCCTGGTTCTCTGTTTTGATTAATGGTAAGCCGGTTGGCTTCTTTCAAGCCACTCGAGGTATTAAGTAGGGAGACCCTTTATCTCCTTTCTTGTTCAATATTTTTTCTGAGGCCTTCTCTAGGAGCTTGGTTTTCATTTTTCAGAATGGTAAACTGTCGTACTTTGATCTTCCAGGTAATCCTCCTCAAATTTCCCATTTATCATATGCTGATGATACAATTGTTTTTTTCAAGGCAACTAGACTTACTTTGATCAGATTGAAAGCCTTTTTGTCTACTTTTGAAGAAGTCTCTGGCCAGAAAATTAATTATAATAAAAGTGATTTCTTCATAAGTAAACATGCTTCAGCCCAAAAAGTTAACTCTATTAAGAGGATATTGGGGATGAAACTGGGTAAATTTCCTTTCACATACCTGGGGGTGCCAATTTTCACTGGGAAAGCAAAGAAAGTCTACTTTCAACCCCTCCTTGAACAAATTGATAACAGGTTAGGAAATTGGAAAAACAGATGGATTTCCAAGGGTGGCAAAATGATATTAATTGAGTCCTGTATCTATTCTCTTCCACATCACATATGGGCAGTTATTAAACCCACAAAATTGATCATTAAAACCATTGAAAGGAGATTAAGTAATTTCTTTTGGGGTGACTCTGATCTGAATCCCAAAAGAAGCTGGAGAAAATGGTCAGCCCTCTGCATTCCAACTGGCCAAAATGGGTTAGGATTTAGATCTATTGCCACTATTGTTGACACTTGCTCTGTTAAATTATGGTGGAAGTACCAGATAGCTGTGGCTTTGTGGACACATTTACTAGCTAGCCTCCCACCTTCATATAGAACTTCACCTAACTGGAAAAGAATTTGCAATATCAACTCCTGGGCTGAAGTAAACTCCAGAGTTATGATAGGAAGAGGAAATTGTAACTTCTGGAGATCTAATTGGCTTGATATAGGTTGTCTTAATAACCTATGTGATCAGAACCTGGTGGAGATAGATGGTGACTGTACAGTTTCTGATTTCATATCCAATAGATCCACTCTTCTCCCCAAAATTTCTCCCTTCCTGTCAACTGAAGCTATTTATCTTCTACAGGTGGCCAAGCTGGCTATACATAGGGAAGATAGGTTAATTTGGAAACCAGGTATATCAGGTGATTTCTCCTTCAAATCTACATACCTTGCACTTAGCAGAAACATAGGTTCCATTGCATCCTTACAACATTTTTGGAACTCTAGAATAGAGAAGAAAATGTCTGTCTTCATGTGGAGGATGACTAACTCCCTCCTGCCCTTTGATAATATACTCAGAAATATGAGATACTGTTTAGCTTCCAAATGCTGCATGTGCAATGTACAGGAAGACTCCATTGATCATTTTTTTAACTCCTGTGAATTTGCTATTAAGGTCTGGAAGTCTATTCATCAGTTCATGGGAATTAGGGATAGGGCATTCCCATCTATTTGGGAAAGATTATCAGTTTATACTACTTTTCCTGCCCTAAGCACTTTACATGCCACTATAATCCGAACTGCTTTTATTATCACTTGTTGGAACCTATGGAAAATGAGAAACAAATTCTTATTTGACTCTATCAAACCTTCCATAGTTCTAATCTTAAAGCACATAAGAGATCAGATTTTTCAGTCTTTCTGTGCCAATCCCGTTTACATAGTTTCTGCTATTGATTTCAGTATTGCGGATCACTCCTTCTTACCTCTGATAAAAACTCCACCTAAGCCTAAAATTTTTAGAATTGCATGGCAAAGACCTCTTTCGGGGCTTAATTTTAATATGGATGCTTCTTGGTGCAGTAATACTAATATGTGTGGTATTGGTTTGATTATTAGAGACTGTAGGGGAGGTTTCAGGGGGGCACATACTCTATATACCTATGCATATTCCCCTCTTGAAGTTGAATTAAAGGCAATTCAATTCGCAATTAAACATGCTACTGTCCTACCATCTCCTACTTTTCTTGAATCAGATTGCCTGAATGCAGTTAATTTTTCCAAGGATCCATTAAGAGCTCACTGGCAACTGTACAATCTCTCGGATGACATCCATCAATCCCCGAGTTTATTTAATCTAGCTCACATCTACAGGCAGGCTAATTTGGTGGCTCACACCTTGTCTAAGGAATGTTTGCAATCTAAGGATCATGTTTCCTTCCATAGATTCTCGGAGCTTCCTAATCCGGTCCAGGGGCTTATTAGGCTGGACCAAATTGGTACTCCTTCCCTACGGATATCCTAAACTAGCTCGGATGCTACTAAATTTCAATCTTTTGGTTGCAGGTTCTAGGATGGTTCTGCTGTTACTGCGGTTACTGGGGATTACTTGGGACTCAAATCACTATGGATGGATCAATCCTCCTTCAACTCAAGCTCACCTGAATGGGATCCGATGGGATGGCTCACCTGAATGGAATGGCTCATCACACAAGTATCCTGGAATTCCAAGTGTATCAAGATCAGTTTTTGAAGACTAGCAAATCCTTTGAAGACACAAGTTTTGATGGAGCTAGCAACGATCATTCTTCATCAGTGGAGTCACATTGAATTAGGGCATAATGAAAGCTCACAACACTGAGGCCATTCATTTTCTAACTGCTCGTCTCTGTTCCAAAATTTAGATGATATGCTCATGGTTATCCTCTCTCTGACTGACTTGTGTTTCGTTTTTTCGATTCACTAAGAAGTTCGAGAGATCATCCGTATAGCATCTCACATACTCTAGCTCATTCTTTTGGAAGCAATCTATGGTTGCTTCAAGAGCAATATGCTCAGTCTGTACAGTAACTTAGCCTTGGCTTCTTTTATTTTGTTTATTATGGCTCGGGAAGGCCAATATAATTTCCCCCATCTATGGATGGTTTATTCAAAAAAAAATGGCTAGGGGGGTTTATGGTGTATATATGGCCCAATGAACACTCTGGATGGTACCCGCCAGGCCCAACCCAATAATATCCAATAGCAAGACAAGAAGGTGTCAGTCCAAGGTGCAGATCAGCTGGGCGCAAAGCTTCTGATCATGCTATAAGGCATGGCTCAACAAACACGGGATAAGAAACAACCATGTAGACCACAAATGAAGAATGTGGTGATCGTGGTGTGCCCATTATCCCAATTCCTAAAGACAAGGAATTGATATCATGTCAGCCTATAAATACAACAAGCTTTGCACGAGCTGAAGGTATGTGCAACCAACTAGAGAAATTCGAATTCTCAAGGTAAAAGGTTGACTTGATCGTTGGAGTTAATTTCCCGGAATCACTTCTGGGACCAACTGTGCAAGTACTAAAGATCAAGAAAGGGATGACCAGTGACCTACCTGAATGAGCGATATCATCACTCCTTAACTGTGTCAAATGCATTAGTTAACGCATGCATAAAGGTGCATATCAATTCCCCCACACTTAAACCTTTACTCATCCTCGAGGAAACAAAAATGAGCAAAGATAAAAGAGGAATGTAGCATGCAAGGATAAGTTAGCTAATACATTAAACTTATTCATAGATTTCCCTAGTTCCCCAAATGATGCAAGAATCTGACAACTCTCCCACTCCCCAAAGAGACTAAGTAACAACCGAATCATGTGAAGAAAAAGGTAAGCAAAATTGATAAGTGTCAAACTAGCTTCCTCCACCGAAGAGATGTTTCCGAAGATACCACCAAGGATAATCCAAAAGATGCTCGACTTAGTTTTTGATTTCTCTCAATTTCTCTCATTTTGCTTAGGAGCCCCTTCGGGTTTTTATCCTAGCTTAACACACAAATGGTACTCAATTCTCACATTTTCCACACATGGCCTGTCATTGTTTCCTAGGTTTTTCAACCTAGTTAGGCCTTGGCCTCTCATTTTTACCTAGGTTTTTCAACCTATCCAGACCTTTCCAATTGTTTTCTAAGTCGCCCTTTCGAGTTTTCAACTTAGCTGGGTACATTTTTTTTTTCATTTTTTCAATTTTTTCAAAATGCTCTTAGAAGAGCCATTAGCTACATAGAAACAACTACACTCATAAGAGTTATCTAATCCCCCCCTCCACACACACACACTTAAAGCTTGCATTGTCCTTAAGGGAAGGAAATAGGAAAGCACTTAAAATGAAAAATGAACACTAAAATCTACTCCTGGTGGCACAATCATTGAATGTAACGAACAAACTACCATCACCCCAATATACTACCCCTGACCTTTAATCAATAAAGTTCAATCTAACCACTATCAAGCACCAAAAATTGAAATGAATAATTGAATAACAATGGAGAGTTACCTCTCAGGTTTTGAGTTGTGTGTTTCAACGGTTTTGAGGGTATATGGGTTTGGGTAATATTTTTGGGGGTGGTAGGACAAAAATGGTGATTTGGATGTAGGAGGGTGAGTGAGCTTTACGGGTCGCGCACGTCTACATGCCTTATAAATTTTGGGGGTTTGGTTCTCCTCGTCCACCATTTTGAGTATCACAAACCATGTGCATTCACATGGTCTACGAGTTGGCCTCCTCCTAACCCCATTTTCTTGCCTTTCTCCAAAAACCACATGCTTCCTACAAAACAAACATGCACACCAAGTGTAATAGTGTTCCAAAACCAAAAGCTAAAAATAAGAAAACACACCAAAACACTAAACATCTATAATACAATGCAATGGGACATCTTATCCTCCTCACACTTACAACACACATATTTCTAAGATAAGAAACATGACATGAAAAGAGAGGGAGGTAAATAAAATTATTGGCAATCATAGCCTCCCGATACATTGTTACCGCCTCAATATCCCCAAATGTACTCCAACATGCAATTCAAATCAAGTCACTACAGATCCACCCTAAACAAGTATCAATCAACATCCACACAAAGAAACAACTAGGGTGCAGTCCTAGGTTGTGTATTTAGTGGTGTTTTATGTGGTGAAGTGTAGTGGTGTCTCATGGTGTAATAATGGGAAGATAACAGTGAATATTTTTTTTAAAAGAAAAACTAACTAAACTAATTTTCAAAAGCTCGGGTTTCCTCTCAAGAAACTCCATATTTGTACCCCATCACCAATGACAACCAAAAATGGAAAGGTGGGGAAAAGAATCATCCAAAAGGAAGATGTAGTAGAGGAGGAGTTAACCTTAGAGGAAATATGTGGTTTGGAAGCCTAGCATATTCAACGGGCTTCTCTATGGCTTCCTCTTAGGGTTCCAGAAATGTGGGAGTGGGTTCTATAGGTAGAGGTTGGGGTGAAAATAAGTAATATGGTGAATTAAGTATAATAACCACTTCCTCAACTTCTTCACTCTCAACAAACCACTCCCCATGCCCTGTGGATTCATCTACCAAAATATTAAGTTCAACTGTGGATGGTTAATTTTTTGGAATATTGGGTTTCTAGTTGGCTCACCCTTTCTACCAAATCACTTACTTGCCCTTCAACACTCTCAATACTTGAGAAGAGTTGAGCTCCCAAATCTCTAATGTTGCTAAGCATTTGTGATTGGAGTAAATCATTAATCTTGGTCACATTAGCTATAGCTTGCAAAATTTCTCCATAATCCAATTTGGGAACCAATCTAGGGATTGGGTTTGGGGCATTGTGTAGGTTGGTGAAGTCCAACTATCGAACCCAAAGTGTTGGTTTCCCGATGCATATTATAGGTTACCACTCAACCTCGAATTGGGAGAATCATTGTATGGGTACCAATCTTGATCCCATCGGCCTTGGGAACCAACAACTCCTACCTCTCTTTATCATATTCGCTTATCCAAGAGAAAGACTTCGTAGGATGGTCGCAATGACATATCCTAAAAAATCTCACTCGTTGAGCCTGTCTTCTCTACATTTTTTTCAATAAAACCCAAAAACAAAGTAAACACACAAAGTTCGGAATTGTAGTTCATGGGCCCTCCTTTTGGACCAAGAACTCAAGAAATACATATTTTTAACAAAAAAACAAAACAACATCACTAAGTACTTAACTAACACGCTGTGCAAGTTAACAATTAAACTTTTATACTTTCATCCCTGACAACGACGCTAAAATTTGGCTTGCTTTCACTCGGGGTCATAAAAATGATCCATGGGAGGTCAACTAAACTAACACGAGCAGATGACATTCAAAGGTGATCAAATTTAAAGATTTATATTCTGATCCCGTTCTAACTACTGTGCTACCTAGAGGGTAGATAATGGCAAGGCCGGGTCTATCTATAGAGATGCTAGATGTCCAAAAGCCCTAGACACAGCCCCTTCCAACTCCAACAAAAACAAGAATGTATCCACACCGCCTATGGGAGTAGGAATGTATCCACACCCTACGTGACAGGTTTGGAGTAGGAAGGAACAATAGAATAGGTTTTGATATTTTGTATGTGGTGGAATCGAGAATCGAAACATTTAACCAATCATGTTACGCAAAATTCCCCAAGTGCTTATTTGTATAGTTTAATCTCGTGTGATCTCATATGCTTTTAGTTGTTAATTGAAAACCTCCAAAAAACCTGTTTTCAATATTTAGCTATTCCTAACACACAGACGGATTGAAGACCCGTACGTGGTTATGTGTTGTTAACTATTAGACACCTAGTATCTCTGTGGACAAACCCAATCTTGCCACTAAATACCCTGTAAGTAGCTTAGTAAAGCTTAGTAGTAAGTTTGGGAGCAGAATATAAATTTAAATTTGATTATCGCTCATTCATTCTGTTTGTTTGTTTGATCATAAGCCTTTGCTCGGGTTAGCTACTTAACGACGCCGAGTGGAGGTGGGTTAAATTTTGGCGCCATTGTTGGGGATGCTAGTTTAAAAATTTAATTGTTAACTTGCATAACACGTTAGTTGAGTAGTTAGTGTTGTTTTTTAAATTTTTTTGGTACATTAGTTTAACTTTGCATGATGCATGAAGAAGAAATCAAAGGTTAAATTTTTGAAAATGATTTGGATTAGGTATTACACGATATTGAAATCTTACATTCCCTATCTTGTTTGAATGATCATTGTTGTGATACTATTTGTGTTGATCATGTTTCTCCTAGTTTGAATGAGGATGTTTTGCCTCCATATTTCATTGCTAACATGCAGCGGGGGAAGAAACAGGCTAAGGAATTAAAAACTTCTAAGCCCCTTCCTACTCCAAAACTCAACAAGAATGTATCCACTTTCAAGAAATATGGGTTTGTTTGATTCATTCTCCAAGGGTAAAGGGTAAATCGAGAATGATGTGGAAACCTGTTCTTAGGAACGTGGTCACCGGTGGTGTCAATGATGGTGATTCCGGTGACCAATCAATCCACTCTTCTTAGATTTTCAAAATTGAATGGGAAAAAAAGTCGCAAGGGTGACAATAAAGAAAATGTGTTTTATTTCAAGCAGTAGTCTTCTCAAAAATTTTGATGAATGTTTGGGGATGTGTTTGATTTTTGCTGGTGTTTTTAGGAAATTTTAGTCATCAATTATTTTTAGAACAGTACTACTCTTGGTTTCCAGTGTTTTTGGATGCAGGGACTTCATGAAAAGTTGAAAGAAAAATAAAATCCACGAGAGCTTCGTGCCAAGTAGCCCAGCACGGTGCATGTTGCTAGCAAGGTCCATGCCAGAGAACATTAGCACGTGATGTGCTCATTTTATAAGGTTATAATCGGACTTTTAGGATTCACTTTTGTATACTTTTGTGCTCTAAATGTTGCATTTTACCTTGAAATTCTCTAAGGAGAGTTAAAAGTGACTTGTACGCTTTTATTACTTTTCTAGAGGATTTTGTGTGACAAGGCAATTTGTTTGAAGACTTTGAAGAATACCTTTGAAGAATACCTTTGAATATCTGAAGACTTGTATTTGAGCTTTTGAAGAATTGAAGAAAAGTGAAGAGAAGAAGAAGATATGAAACAAAAAGAAAAAAGAAATCAAGATGCTCCGTCGCGACTCGCAACATATGTATGGCCAAAAATCTTTCTTTCTTTTTTGTACTATAAATACTCACCTTATCCGCTACTCTTCAACATCTTCTTCCTGCGATATTTCTGGGTTCAAAACCTAGTTTTTCTCTTCTTTCTTTTCTTAGTTTTTGTAGGTTAATTATGTCTTTTAATTATCTAGCTTAGTTTTATCTTGGGAGCAATGAATTGAAAGCTTCCATATCTATCTAGTAAGAACCATGTCTAATCTATTTAGTGCTTTTGCTAATGTGCATTTATTGGGCTTTGAATGTGAATTGTTAATGGCAATGATGTTGTTGGAAGCTTAAGTATATGAATAGCTTGTATGATTACTTGTTAGGGTTTGGAGAAAATATCTAATTCTCCCCTCTCTTTTAATGTGGAATCCAAGAGTATGAGTTAGAGCTTCTTAATGATGTTGATGTGTTGATAATTGCTAGATGAATGTGATGATGTTGAACTTGTTGTCATGTTTATTTTAGGTAGAAAATGAGATAGGTCTATGAATATCGATCGTTCTTGACTAACCTTGTGTAAATGCATGAATTGGTTAAATGCTTAGACACCGTGTAGTGTTTATAAGTGTTGCCAAGCTTGTTAATTCTTCGTGCTCAATGCCATCAATGAGATACTTTAAATCGTGTTTCGGCTAAGGGAGTCATTGGTGAGGTTTGACAAGAGATGTCTAATTCACTCTTGCAAACTACTAACTAAGAAGAATGGAACATTTATCTTCAAAACAAGTAGTAGAAGTAGTGAATAGGTTGTTTCACTCATTTTTGAAGCCTTTGTTATTTAGCATTCATGTGTTCTCAATGCTATGTTTTACTTCATCTATGCCATGTGTTGTTTGAGAATAGGAAGTGTTTGCATGATTTAAGTGTTATGGTGTTAGGAAAGTGACGAATTCCTTAGCCCCTTTGCATGAAAATCTAAAGAACATGAACTTAGAACTTCTAGTGCATAATGTGTTGGGACTCTTACTATATAAGTATGTTAATGTGGATCGTTCTCATATTTATCCTATAGATGCAATGAAAGTTTGAACCTTGAATGTGGTTTGATCTTGGTTTAGCCTAATGAATGCTATTTTTGGTTAAGTGGCTATGTTTATGGCACAAGGCTTGTTGCTATCAAATCTATGTGTATTATGCCATTGATGAAATACCCCTATGGTCATTGTTTGTCTGGGGTGATCATCAATGAGGTTTGAAAATGTTCGTTGTTTGTCTTTGCAAATTACTCTTAAGAAGGAATGAATGTTGATCTTCCATTGACATTCCCCACAGGTAACAAATATGATAGAATGAGTGAATGGTTCAATGATCCACATTTGGTTTGGAAGTGGATATCAATTGCCCCCAAGGCTTTGTTTTTGTAGTTTTAAACCCCATTTTCTTAGTTTGTTTGATGTATAGCATACTTACTTGACTTTTCTAGTTATCTTTTCTTTTAACTTTCATAACTTAGGAACCAACCAACCAACAACCCCCACATTTACTCGCTTTTATATGTGTATATATATATCTACTTCTAGCTTAATAGCAACCTTTTGTGTTTAAACGCTTAGGAAAATCCCTCTTCTTCATGGACGATCCTGATTTACTGCTATATACTTATTTTTAGATAGTAAGCATTTATGGTTTATAAATATTAACTTTGATAGATACGGGGACGACTTGGTGCCGCTGTCGGGGAAGGGGCATTGATTTTTAAGTGTTTAGGTGTATTTGATTCCATATTAGCTAGTTGTTTTTATTTTCTACTCCTTGGTGGTTGTTTTTATTTGGAGTAGATGTTGCTTGAGTTCTTGGTAATTTTTATCGAGAATCCTTGCAATATGATTTTGGACTTTTGAAAAAATTTTAAAAAATATAAAAAATCATAATGGAGCGTCACACCTTGAGGGAACTCATGATGAGAAGAGATGCTCAACAAGCAAGGTTTTGTAGGATGTGTCATTTTGACCATCCTACCGAGTCTTGCTATTTGTTGTGGGAAGATCACTATGAGGGGGAAAGAATCCCTGGTTTCCTAAACCAAAGGTATTATGAAGAGTGCTACCATGAGGTGTGAGATGCTGGTTTTCAAGGGCAAGAAGCTCAAGAATGGTATCCATACCACAATCCTTACAATCCGGAATGGAGTGGTAATCCGGATTGGTGATATGAGAATGAGCCAGAAAACCAACAATACGAACAAAATAGTTGGCCATCACCACCTTATACCATACCCAAAAACCAAGCCCAACAGGAAAGTTCAAGTTTGACACGTGAGGAAGTCATGAATTCAATAGAAATTCCCCTCGAGTGAAGAACCGGACACCCGGCTCTCCTTTAGTGTTAAGGCTCTTGAGGGGCATGCAAGGAGTATATTAAAGGCATTGGCCCGAATGGAAGCTCCTAGTTCCAAAAAAACACCATTCCAAATCAAACTCGGGGATTCGGTGAGTGAGGTCACCATGGGAAATGATGTTGAGTTTGAAGTGGATGAGGTGTTGGTTGTTAAGGATGATAAAAAGGAGGTAGAGGTGATTGTACTACATTCATTAGCATCGTTACCCCTACCCCTACCCATTGGACCAACCCCACCATTTTCGGAAGTTTTGAGGGAGATAAGAGAGGAGCCAAAAGACAATCCTAAGCCTCCTAACCACCCAACTCCCTTTAAACCATCTCCACCTCAACAAAACTTTTCTCTTGAAAGTTTTGTACCCCCACCTCTCTACATTTGGATACTCATGGTGAAGGAGTTCAAGCCTCAACCATATGGATAAAATTAGGCTGTGTCGACGACCTTAAATATACGGAGCTTTATCGTGCCGACGACGTAAATAAACTCGGCTTTTATTTTGGTTTTTGTTGTTTAGTTTTTGTTATGTTTTCTTGTTCTTTTTACTATGTATTTTTCTGTGATTTTGTAGCAAAGTGAAGTGCATTTCATTGGAGGAGATAAAGGAATGAGATCCATGAGAAAGGGAAGAAAGCTTGGAATGTTAGTAAGAAAAGATTGAATTCTTTCTAAAAGCTGGGAAATCCTGTCATCGTGAGTTGCGAAGGACCATTGTGAGTCACTACGGTCCATCACGAGTTGTGACGGAGTGTGAGGTTGTCGTCGTGCCTCTCAAAGTTAATATATACAAGCCCTTTTAGCTTACTATCTACAACTAAGTAGATAGCGGCAAGTCTGGGTAATCCACAAAGAATGGGGATTTTCTCAAGAATTTAAGCACAAATGGTTGATATTAGGCTAGGTGTAGATATATATATATATAGATGTGAAAATAAGTAGGGGGGGGGGAGTTAGTTGTTAGGTGGTCCTAAGTTATGAAAGTTAAAAGACAAGACAACTAGCAAAGTCAAGCAACTATGCTAAATCATCAAACAAAACTAAGAAAAAGGGGTTTTAAAACTACAAAAGATAAAGCCTTAGGGGAAATTGAAATCCACTTCCAAATCTAATGTAGATCATTGAACCATTCACTCATCCTATCACAATTGTTATCTATGGGGAATGCCAATGGAAGATCAACATTCATTCCTTCTTATGAGTAATTTGCAAAGACAAACAATGACCATTTGCAAATATCATTGATGATCACCCTAGACAAACAATGACCATAGGGGTATTTCATCAATAGCATTATACACGAAGGACCATAGATTTGACAACGACAAGCCTTCTACCAAAGACATAACCATTTAACCAAACATAGCATTCATTAGGCTAAACCTAGAACAAACCACATTCAAGGTTCAACCTTTCACTGCATCTATAGGATAAATATGAGAACAATCCACATTAACATACTTATCTAGCAAGAATCACATCACATTATGCACAAGAAAATCTAAGTTCATGTTCCTAGATTTTCATACAAAGGAGCTAAGGAATTCGTCACTTTCCTAACTCCCTAACAATTCAATCATACAAACACTTCCTATTCTCAAACAACACATGGCATAAATGAAGTGAAACATAGCATTAAGAACACATGAATGATAAATAACAAAGGCTTCAAGAATGAATGACAAAATCTATTCACTACTTCCACCTATCATGCATTTACACAAGATTAGCCAAGAACAATTGACATTCATTGACTTATCTCAT
The DNA here is from genome assembly GCA_037428765.1 of Rubia yunnanensis. Classification (NCBI taxonomy): domain Eukaryota; kingdom Viridiplantae; phylum Streptophyta; class Magnoliopsida; order Gentianales; family Rubiaceae; genus Rubia; species Rubia yunnanensis. The sequence goes on from CM075063.1 coordinate 69,671,260, forward strand.
TTGCTACCTAAAACAAACATGACAACGAATTCAACATCATCACATTCATCTAGCAATCATCAATACATCAACATCATTAAGAAGCTCTAACTCATGCTCTTGGATTCCACATTAAAAGATGGGAGAATATGCTACTTTCTCCCAACCCTAAAAAGTAATCATACAAGCAATTCATATACTCAAGCTTCCAACAACATCAATGCCATTAAAAATTTACATTCAAAGCTCAATAAATCCACAATAGCAAAAACACCAAATATATATATATATATATATATATAATGGTTCTTACTACGTTGAAATGGAAGCTTTAATCCATTGCTCCTGAGATAAAACTAAGCTATACAATTAAAAGACATGATTAACCTACAAAAACTAAGAAAAGAAAGAAAAAAAACTAGGGTTTGAACCCACAGAGGAAGAAGAAGGCTGGAAAAACTTGTGAAGAGGAGAGGATAAGGTGAGTATTTATAGTACAAAAAGGAAGAAAGAATTCTGGTCATTCGTCCATCGCGAGTCATGATGGGCTCGGGACGACCTCGCGACGGTTCCCAATTCCAGTATTTCGATTTCTTTCTTCTTGTTTCGTGTCCTCCTCTTCTCTTCACTTTTCTACAATTCTTCAAGTCTTCAAAAGCTCAAATACAAGTCTTAAAATCTGCAAAGGTATTCTTCAAAGTCTTCAAGCAAATTGCCTTGTCACACAAAATTCTCTAGAAAAGTAATAAAAGCGTAAAAGTTGCTTTTAACGCTCCTTAGAGAATTTCAAGGTAAAATGTCACATTTAGAGCACAAAAGTGTACAAAAGTGAATCCTAAAATTCCTAATATAACCGTATAAAATGGGCACATCACGATGTGGTCGCGAGTCACGACGTAATCAGAAATTTTGTGCTAAAAATTCAGCTCCCAGCCTCCACTTTTTGGGAGTTACGATGAGTCATCGCGACCAATGGGTCCTCGAGACATTATCTCCTCAACACCTCAACTCGAGCCGAACCCAAAAAGCCATCAGCCCCTCGAGACCAGCCCTTCGAGACATCAGTCCCTTGAGACCATCCCTTAGACATCAGCTTCTTGACACCAGCTATTCAAGACCAACTTCGAGACATCATCTCCTCGAGACCTCGGGTCCTTGAGGATGCAAGCCCTCAACTCGAGCTGAAGCCCTCGAGACATCATCCCCTCGAGACATTGGGTCCTCGAGGTTAGAAGCCCTCGACTCGAGCTGAAGCCCTCGATGCATTATCCCCTCGAGACATCATCCCCTCGAGACCTTGGGTCCTCAAGGCTGCAAGCCCTCGACTTGAGCTGAAGCCCTCGAACATCATCCTCTCGAGACCTTTAGTCCTCGAGGCCACAATCCTTCAACTCAAGCCGAACCCAAAAGTCCATCACCTCGCGAGACGCCACCCTCTCGAGACCTCGAGTCATCTAGGCCAGAAGCCCTCGAGAACCACTTGCCTATCGAGCCCCTCGATATGTCATCTTTCATCCTCAAGCCTAGCAACACCCGAGACCTCCCTACGTGTTGCAACTCGGACGATGCATCGCGGGTTGCGGCCAGTGTTTTCGCGAGTCGCGATGGAAAAAAAACTTTTCAACTGTGCATTTACACTGTATAATCCTTCTTTCTTCTCCACCAAATACTCCCAAGAACCACCACACCTCCACTCCTTTCTCCACCATCTTACATATATTGACATATGAAGATTCTTGTATCTTTATAGTATTTTTGTTGATTGTAGTATGCCGACTACATCATTGTGACTATAATTGCTATATTCTATAATGATGATTGGATATGTGTCGATATATGATGGATATTTTTATTGGAAAATCTTATATTGGTGATTGCATAATGGATTGGTTGTTCTTTGAGAATACTATGGTTATTAACTCTTGATGCTAAACCTAGTATTACAAATCCTTATATACTTGTGAGTTTAATGTTATTCTCTGTGGTGTTTGTCTTGATCAAACGGCGCCAAGGAGACAATGTTTTTCTTGAGGGGTGAGTTCTTCTACGGCACTTTTGCTCCCACTTCCGGCTCCGAACATAATTTCTGGACCGATTCTATATAATTACATTGGATTGTGCCATATCACCGATGACTATGCGGAGAAACGGGTGTTACTCTATCTCTTACCTTGATTTTTATTATTCTTGCCTTACATGTTTACATTGAGAGCAATGTATTGTTTTAAGTGCGGGGAGGGGTTAGAGGATTCACATACATTCTAGCTTCATTTGGAATGTTTTATTCTACTTTTGATTTGAAAAACATGAGAAAAAGAAAGAAAAAATTGAAAAATTGAAAACAAATGAAAAAAACGAAAAAAATTTGAAAAAACTAAATTTTTTTTAAAAAAATTGAACTTGAAAAAATTTTAAAAAAATAAAATTACAAAAGAAGGGAAAGAAAAGAAAACCCGCTAAGTTAAGAACCCGAGAGGGCCATTTAGGCAACATTGGGGGCCCAGATAGGTCATAAACCCGAAAGGGCAAGCTAGGCAAAAATGAGAGGCCAAAAGTGGAGAAGAAGGTGAGATGTGAGCCAACGAAACATGATGTGTGGCTAGGATGAAAACCTGAAAGGGCTCCTAAGCAAAATGAGAGAAAGAGAAAAAAAAAGAAAAATGCTATAATTTCACTCATTTGCCAGCGTTGGAGTCATAAGGTTGCGATTGTCATATGGATGGATCGGGTAGCTCAAAATCTTGAGACTTCTTGGGATTGGGTAACATAGTGGGTTGAAAAATGAAGTATGATTATGAAATTCTTTATTCTTTCATACTTCGTTTTGGTTGATATATTGGCATGTGGTGAAGTATGTGTTTGAACCTCCTATATGGTTTCAACTTCATGTTGTGTCATTGGACTTTGGGATTATCAATTCGGGAGTTTGATGCATTTTTATGGGCAGTGGTTAGATTTAGGAATTGGGGTTGTGTGTGTGTGAAATTCTCCTTTGAGCTTTGATTTTAGGATTTATGATATTGAGAGTTTTTGTGAGGTTTTAATTGGGGGAATATTTGTTAGGATGTGGACATATGAATTCCTTCATGTACTTAAATCTTTTCTTACTCGAGGGCAAGTAAGGTTTAAGTTCGGGGAGGTTTGATGTTCCCATTTTATACGGTTTTATTAGGACTTTTAGGATTCACTTTTGTATACTTTTATGCTCTAAATGTGGCATTTTACCTTGAAATTCTATAAGGACAGTTACAAGCGACTTTTACACTTTTATTACTTTTGTAGAGGATTTTGTGTGACTTGTTTGAAGACATTGAAGACTTTGAAGAATACCTTTGAAGATTTAAAGACTTGTATTTAAGCTTTTGAAGACTTGAATAAAAGTGAAGGGAAGATGAGGACATGAAACAAAAAGAATAATGAAATCAAGATGCTGGAACTGGGCTCCGTCGTGACTCGCGATGAACCTGTTGTGACTCGCGATGGACGTATGGCCAGAAATCTTTCTTTCTTTTTTGTACTATAAATACTCACCTTATCCTCTCCTCTTTACATCTTCTTCCTACAATTTTTCTGGGTTCAAACCCTAGTTTTTCTATTATTTATTTTCTTAGTTTTTGTAGTTGATCATGTCTTTTAATTATCTAGCTAAGTTTAATCTTGGGAGCAATGGATTGAAGCTTCCATATCTATCTAGTAAGAACCATATCTATCTATTTATTGTTTTTGCTATTTTGCATTTATTGATCTTGGAATTTGAATTTTTAATGGCATTGATGCTGTTGGAAGCTTGAGTATATGAATTGCTTGTATGATTACTTGTTAGGGGTGGGAGAAAGTAGCTAATTCTTCCCTCTTTTAATGTGGAATCAAAGACCATCAGTTCTTAATGATGTTGATGTGTTAATAATTGCTAGAGGAATGTGATGATGTTTAACTCGTTGTCATGTTTGTTTTAGGTAGCAAATGAGATAGGTCTATGAATGTCGATCGTTCTTGACTAATCTTGTGTAAATGCATGAATTGGTTAAATGCTTAGACACGGTGTAGTGTTTATAAGTGTTGCCAAGCTTGTTGATTCTTCGTGCTCAATGCCATCAATGGGATACTTTTAGTTGTGTTTCTCCTAAGGGAGTTATTGGTGAGGTTTGACAAGAGATGTCGAATTCACTTTTGCAAACTACTATCTAAGAAGGATGGAAGATTTATCTTCACAACAAGTAGTGGAAGTAGTGAATAGATTGTTTCACTCGTTCTTGAAGCCTTTGTTATTTACCATTCATGTGTTCTTAATGCTATGTTTAACTTCATTTATTCCATGTGTTGTTTGAGAATAGGAAGTGTTTGTATGATTGAAGTGTTAGGATTTTAGGAAAGTGACGAATTCCTTAGCTCCTTTACATGAAAATCTAAGGACATGAACTTAGAAATTCTTGTATATAATGTGTGGTAATTCTTGCTAGATGAGTATGTTAATGTGGATTGTTCTCGTATTTATCCTGTAGATGCAATGAAAGGTTAAACTTTGAATGTGTTTTCTTCTTGGTTTATCCTCATGAATGCTATGTTTGGTTAAATGGCTATGTCTTTGGTAGAAGGCTTGTTGTTATCAAATCTATGGTCCTTCGTGTATTATGCCATTGATGAAATAGCCATACGGTTATTGTTAGTCTAGGGTGATCATCAATGAGGTTTGCAAATGGTTGTTGTTTGTCTTTGAAAATTACTCTTAAGAAGGAATGAATGTTGAGCTTCCATTGACATTCCCAATAGGTAACAAATATGATAGAATGAGTGAATGGTTCAATGATCTACATTTGGTTTGGAAGTGGATATCAATTGCCCCCAAGGCTTTGTTTTTGTAGTTTTAAACCCCTTTTTCTTAGTTTGTTTGATGATTAGCATAGTTACTTGACTTTGCTAGTTATCTTGTCTTTTAACTTTCATAACTTAGGAACCAACCAACAAACAAACCCCTCCCCCCCTCATTTACTTGCTTTTATATGTGTATATATATCTACTCCCATCATAAGCTTGACTAATTTTCTTGCTTACTTCCTGGACCTAATAGTTCGTATTGGGCCTTTCCGACCCATACCTTATTTGGGTGTTATTCACACTCTTAAAGGAAAGCCTTCTAACACTTTTAGGTTCAATTCTAACTCGAGATTGTAGCGTAGGGTTTTTGTAAGGGGGTTGCGTACGGACCATACACTAAAAACTCGAACAATACACCAAGAACTCGAACAATACGTCTCCAAGCCAACCAAATACCAACTAAAAACCAAATAAAAATAAACTAGCACATATTCGCAAAAATACACCCAAAAATTAAAAATATACGCCTCTTCTCTAGCAATGGTGCCAAAATTTGGGAGGTCGTTCCTTGCCTCTCAAATATACTATTTATAAGCACTAAATGCTTCCTAAATACAAGCAAGTATATAATCGGGGGTCACCCACAAAGAAGAGGGGTTTTCCTAAGGGTTTATGCATATAAGCATGGATAATAGCATATACAAATATGAGAAAGTCTCAGGAGGCGGAAATTCCTTAAACTTATGGACAATCCACATTGCTTTTTGCTAGCGGAGGAGTCAAGGAACTTTAGCTCGAGGGCCGATTGAGAATGAGAAATCCAATGCCCACAAGTGACTCTTCTGACAGTGGAAAGCTTGAGGGCCAAGTCTCAGCCCTTACCTCTATGGTGAAATCCTTGATGAAGAAGCCTAGATATGTGCCACATGTTAAATTGTGTGAAATTTGTTATTCGGCACATCCTACGGACGCTTGCCCTGCTTTGCAAGATGATTATGTCGAGGAGGTGAGTGCCATGGGGTATCAAGGTAACCAAGGCTACCAAGACAACCAAAACTACCAAGGTGCGCAAGGGTATCAAAGAAATGAAGGGTACCAAGATGGCCAAGGCTAGCAAAACCGGCCGTACTATTCGAGTAATCGTTATAACCTGAACCTCCAGTATGGAAACCCTCAAGGAGGCCAAAACCCTCAATTATATTGGCCTCCTCAACAACAATATAGGCAACCTCAACAACAATTTCAAAGGCTCCAAGACAAGCCTTTTCAATGCCAGTGGAAGTCTTTGACATGTGGGGTATAAATTTCATAGGCCTATTCCCAAATTTAGGTGGGAACTACTACATCTTGGTGCTAGTGGACTATGCATCCAAATTGGTAGAAGCCCAAGCCACAAAGAAGAAAGATGCAACACCTATGGTCAACATCCTCAAATCCAACATCTTCTCAAGGTACGGGTTACCCCGAGTCCTTGTCAGTGATAGAGGAACCAATTTTTGCAACAAATTCATGGAAACATTGCTTGATAAATATGAAGTGACTCATAGAACTTCCACCACTTACCATTCACAAACAAATGGCCAGGAAAAAAATATCCAACTACGAAATCAAAGCCATTCTTAAGAAGACAAATAACACCCTAGAAAGGATTGGAGTTCTCAGCTGGGTGATGCTCTTTGGGCCTACCGCACTGCATACAAAACCCCAATTGGCATGTCACCTTTCAAGATACTTTTTGGTGAAATATGAAACTTGTTGGTTGAACTTGAGTTCAGAACACATTGGGCCATCAAGCGAATGAACTTAGACTTGAGGAAAGTTGGGAAACAAAGGAAGGTGAAATTGCTAGAACTTGAAGAGCTTAGGAGAAATTCCTATGATAATTTTTTTATCTATAAGGAATGGACAAAAGCTAGACATGGTGAAAACATAATGAAGAAGGATTTCTTTGTGGGGGCAAAAAGTCCTCGTCTACCAGTTTAGATTTCATCTCTTTCCTGGCAAATTAAGATAAAGGTGGGAAGGTCCATATGAAGTGACAAAGGTTTTTGATCATGGAGCAATAGAAGTGAGGAGCGAAAAAGATGGCAAAAAGCTGGTGGTTAATGTGCAAAGGTTGAAGCCTTATCTTGAGTGGGGAGCATTAGAAGAGAACAAGGAGGATGACCCCCTCCTTGGGGAACAAAACTCATGAAACCTTGAATTCAAGGAAATAAGTCATGACGACGACAATAAATATACAATTATTTTTCTTTTTTTAGAGATAGATTGTGAATATCCTTGAAATACATATGTTTCCACTTGATTTTATTATTTTCACTCTCTCCCTTCTTAAAGGAACACTTATACACACAAACTCTTGCTGAACTATTTGTTTACAAGCTTTATTAACATTGTGGTAGTGTTGTAAAAGCTCGATTTCTACATGAAAGTTTGTTCTTGAGATACGAGTTTGAATTGTGTGCAAAATGTTTCATTGAGTTTCCAAGATTTGTGGTTTTGTTTGGAATTTAATTATGCTTGTGTTTCATTTTTGGATGCAGGTTTTTTCTTCGGTACCATTCATCTTCATAGAGTCATAAGGAATTCATCACTAATTTCCCTACTTCACCTTTGATTTGACATGAGAATGCATAAGGGACTATGTATTGCTTAAGTGTGGGGACTATGTATATACTGCTGCCCTGCTAACATGAGTTCTACTACTGCATTTCCACAACTACTTAGGCATATATTACCCCTTCTTAGGCCACCCCCTAAGCCAATCTTTAGGTCTGTCTGGTGGGAAAAACATGGCATTAATTCTATCAAAATTAACACGGATGCTTCATGGTTCTCACATACGGCTGCTGCTGGGATAATAGTAAGGGATAGCTCTGGCATGCCTCTTCTCATTAACTCAATCACTATCGAGGCTGTATCTCCTCTTCATGCCAAACTGTTAGCCATAATTGTTCCTTGTCAATCTCTCCAACATAGAGACATTCCTTTAATCATTGAATCAGACTCTCTCTCAGCCATTAACATGATTGAAAACCCATTCTCTGCAAATTGGAACTTCAATTTGGCCTATAGAATTAGGGGTCTACTATGTGGAGCAGTGCTTAAACATGTTTACAGAGAATGTAATGCTGTAGCTAACGCTATTGCAAAATATCATACTTCACAAAATCAAGCACTACATTTGTATAATTTGCCTGTTCATATTAAAGGTCTCATTGACTTAGATAGGGAGCAATTTCCTCATGTTCGAATTCAGAAATATGCACATACTAGGAGTTGATACTACTAATTGGGATTTTATTTACTTACAGGTATGTTTCAAATCGGGAGGATTTGGAAATTATTTGGAACTCCTGATATCTTGGCTTTCTGGCCCAACTTGGTGATCTTGGTGAACTTGGAAGAAAGACTACATACTGCCGAATTCAGATTAATCTGCAACATATGACAAGGAAATGGAGATCAGGCTCATCCCACGGCTCCTTTCGCAGCTTATCTCCACATTAAAGGACTCCATCAGATGGTGCTAATACTTCTCTTGTGCAACTCATGTCCTCCAATCTTTCTTTTGGTATTGGAACTTTTCAAGCCTACCTACGGACCTACTGTCTTTGAGGTTGCCTGGCCAAGGGAGAGAATTAACATGAAGGGTGGAGATTCTCTCCTTTGGATCGCAATTTCAGTACAGATTAAGTGTATAACGGTTCATATATCCTTTTAATATAGATAGCTTTACGACTTTTGGAGGCAACTATGTTGCCTCAATGCTTAGAAAACTTCCAACACTCGATGTAACATTTGTTGTTTTTTGGTTACAAGGTCTGGGGAACCTTAATACATAATCCCCCACCTAAGGGTGTTTTCATTAAAAAAAAAGTGTGGGGAACAAATTAGTGAGCACTTAGGAATTCTCATTCATGGATTTCTTCGAGCATGCATGCTTTGTTTGTTTTTCTTGGTATATTTTTGGTTACTTGTGATTGGGATGCTTTTGGAAAATTTTGGTGGTTTGCATGTTATTCTAGGATTTTAGGATTCTAGTTTGCATGTGGAATGTGGCTTTAGGATTTGGTGGCGTATTGGTTTGTTGCTTATATTTTGTAGTGAAGCTCACTTTTGGGGTAATTTTGTACCACACCAAAAAAATGGAAAATTTGAAAAAAATGAAAAAAAAATTAAAACCTGGACAAGTCAAAAACCCGAAAGGGCGACTTGGCTAACATGAGAAAGCCCGGATAGGTCGAAAGACCTAGGTAAAAATGAGAGGCTTGGCCCGACTAGACTTACGAGTCTAGGAAAAAGTGAGAGGCCGCGTGGAAAAAGGTGAGAGGTGAGCACATTTTGTGGGATAAAGCAAGGATGAAAACCCAAAAGGGCTCTTAGGCAAAATGAAAGAAATTGAGAGAAAAAAAAGAAAAAAAAGAAACTCGGTTAACGTTACATTAGACTCCTTGGTTGCAACTAGGCCGAGAATCTTGAGTTATCCCTATGTTGCAACCAAGTCGATGGATTTTGGATTTCCTTGGTGGATTGTTTTGCTTGAGGATTGCTCTTTGATTGCTTTTGGGACTACTTTTGGGAAAAGTAAGCTTGGCTTTATTTCAATCTTTTGTCACTTATCTTTTTCATACACATTTACTTGCTTTGAGTGGTTTGGTAGCTTTAGGAACTTTGGGGAGTGTGAGAGTTGCGAGATTTTCACCTTCTTGGGGGAACTAGGGTAACCTGGGAATAAGTTGAATGCATTGGCTATTTTTGCATGCTTCATTCCACTTGAACCTTTTTATTTGATTTTATTTACTCGAGGACGAGTAAAGGTTTAAGTGCGGGGAGTCCGATCTGCACCATTTTGCATGCTTTAGCCAATTCATTTGACATAGTTTTTAGTTACTTTTGGTTGGCGGTTTGGTGACATTAGTTGAGTTTACATGGCAAGGGGTTTAAACAACCATGTTTGGTTTTCTATTCTAAATCGTGCATTTTGTATACTTAGTTAGTGATTCTTGACACGGGCTCCTTGGTCTTCATTATGAGTACCTTTAGTAAGTCGCTCGTGAATGCTATTTCTTACATTACATTCTTGTGAAGGCTGTTTGCTTTTAACGGTAGAATATTTGAAGGCCATTCACATTTGAATGGTAGTAGACGAAAGCCACGAATGTCAATGAGTGGTAGAAGGAGATTGAAGCCAAAGATAGGAGGCTTTGGAGTTCAAGACAGTCAAGGGAGAAAATGGTGAATCGTGGTCCGAGAAGTGTAGCCTTTGTCCGAGAATGATCCAGGAAGATATATCCTTCAAAGCTGGTTCTATTGGATTCTCCTTCTCGAGTACTACAAAATCAACTACTATCCCAATTCGGACTAAAGGTTCACCCATGACAAGCTAAAAAATTTTAGCCAATGAAGCACCAGCGGCCGGTCACGGACTGCGCATGGTCAAGCACCAGCGGCCCATGACAATCTTCACGGCCCGCACTACATTAGAATCCAAGGGTTCCATGAAGACCAGCACGAGACCTTCATGAGGCAAGGCGCCAGACCGTGACAAAAGCACCGAGCCGTGAAACAAGGGGATGGAGAGTTGAAGAATTTGGGTAAGTATGGAGTTGGTTCATGAAAACCTTCATAGATCGTGGCACGATTCCAGCTTCATAGACTACGCCGGATCCCATGAGCCACGTTTATGAACATTCACGGACCGTGGCAGATCTAGCGTCCTATGGTTATGCATCTTTCACGAACCATTGCATCCATGCCGGCCCGTGAAACCTTGGTGTCTGACCTAGGGTTTTCTACTTTTGGCCTATTTTGGGCCTATTTTTAGGCCCAATATCCTATTACTATATATAGGACCCTATTCTACTCATTCAAGGAGGTTGGATAATATCTAGAAACACATTTGGAGATGAGAGAGGTTGGAGAGAAGGAAGGAGTTCCTTTTGTTGGTTTTATAACCTTTTCTTTTATTTTATTCTTTCTTCTTCCCAAAGATGTGGAATTCAAATCTACATTTGAATTCCATTTCTAGGGAGTGGGTAGATTAGCTTGGGATTCATTTTGGCACTTGGTATGTTCTAAATGCTTTATGAGATTCATCATATCTTAGTGTTTATGATATTATTGTGATTGTTCTTATATGTTATAAATGCATGAGTAGTACACCACATATAAGCCCACACTTTGGGATATACTCATTTATGGTGCAATTATTGATGCCCCTTTGGGAAGAAAACCTGGATGTTAGAATGGGTAAGGGAGAACAAGTCCGCGTAGGTGTGTGCACGGGAGATTTGAGAATGCTGTGACCTATTTTCCATCGCACCAATCTTAGCTTACTTTCTAACTGTTGTCTAAGAGGTTGCGGGTAGAGATAGCTAATAGTAACAAGCTAGGTGATGTGTTGAAACCCTAGTATCACAGATAAGGTGCCTACGATCCTCGGGCCTAGCATATATAGGACCTGGGAGGAGTATTTTCATTTGTCGTAGAAGCCCGGGACGTAATAGCACAGGGGAGAAACAGACCTACAATGATGGTCATACCTCATTGTACTCCCCTGATTACGATGGTGATGTCGATGGAGGGTTGCGAGCGCACCCACCGTGACAGGGTTGGGAAGTTTATGCCATCGGCCACACTATGTGTTGTGAACACACTGATAGGTATTTTCTATGTCTATTTGTGAATGAATTGAGGATTGAATCATTAGAACTACCATGTTTCTAAATGATTCCCATGTACCTAGTTAAAATAGTTTACTTGTTTGTCAATTACATGCTTGTAGTTGTTATTTTAAAACACCACCCCCAGTTGCATGTTTACACTACTAGATATTCTTTTCACTCATGGGATTGATGACCCGCACGGGGTTATTTTTTAATTAGTACTTGAATCCTAGCATCCTTGTGGACAAACCCAGGGCTTGCCGCTTACTACCTCTTGATAGCTTAGCAGTAAGAATGGGTGCAAAATATAAACCTTTATATTTTATCCGTAAGCTTCTCGGCTTGTTTTTTAATGACAACCGGGTCGGGGCTGGTCAGGAAGGTATGGGAACACTTCCAAAAGGAATTAGGGAGATCAACAATTGATTGAGGACTTACGGTATTGGATATGGCTACTACCGCCAGGATCTGCACGAGCAGGGGCCAGGAGCAAGATGTTGCAGACGGTGCTGAGTATTGTTTAGTGTCTCCAATCGCTCTTTTTACCTTGGTCACATGTATTGGGGACAATTCATGAACTAAGTGTGGGGGAGGGGTTGGAACACCTTCACGGTGGCATCTCTTCTACTGGTATTGTCTTCAACTTATGATTTGGATGTTGGCTTTTTTATGGCTATTTTTCCTTATTTTTGTTTCTTTACTTCATTTGGATTTTTGAAATTTTGGTTTTTTTAGGTGTGAGGGAACCTCTTTATACTTTGTTTTGGGATGTGTTTTGGAAACTTTTGGTTGCGTAATTTTTGTTCATTTATTTCTTCATGTAGTATGCATCCCATCTTTGGGGCAATTTGTGCTATGTCAATAAAATTGAAAATTTTGAATAAATGAAAATAAAAAAATATATATACCTAGCCAAGTTGGAAACCCGAAAGGTCAACTTAGGCAACAATGGGAAAAGCCCGAATAGGTCAAAAGGCCTAGGTAAAAATGAGAGGCTAGGCTCGGATAGGTTGAAAAACTTATGCAAAAATGAGAGGTCGTGTGGAAAAAGGTGAGAAGCAAGCTCAACATGTGTGAAAACTAGGATGAAAATCCAAAAGGACTCCTAGGAAAAATGAGAGAAATTGAGAGAAAATGGAAACTAAGTTGAGGATTCTTTGGCATTATCCTTGGTTGTAACTAAGTTGAGAATCTCTAGTTATCCTTAGTTACAACCAAGTTAAGGATCTTTTGGATTTCCTTGGTGGTTTTTTTGGCAACGACTCTTGGATTGCTTTTGGTGGACTAATCGGGGAGTAAGCTAGTTCAACACTTATCATTCTTGCTTATTTTTTCTTCAAAATATTTTGGGTGGTTAGGTTACTTTATAATGTTCGGGTAGTGTGAGAGTTGTGATATTCTTACTTCTTTGGGGGAACTAGGGTAGCTTGGGAATAAGTTGAATGCATTGGCTAACTTATCTTTGCATGCTGCATCCCGCTCAGATTTTTTCTTGTTTTTGTATACTCGAGGATGAGTAAAGGTTTAAGTGTGGGGGGTTGATGTGCACCATATTTCATGTGTTAACCAATGATTTTGACACAATATTTATCATGTTTAACTTTTTTTATTACTAGTTTTAGTTAGGCTTACATGACAAAGGTGTTTAGACGACCATTGTTGATTTTCTTGTCTAATACCTAGTTTTGTAGAATTAATTGAAACTAATGATAACTTTTTATTCACAAGCACCTAGTTCTTCATTTATGATCTCATTAGTAGGTTTCTCGTGGATGTTTCAGCATCACTTTGTAGAAAATCATTCGCAAGAATGGTAGAAAATATTTGAAGGCTATTCACAAGAATAGTAGTAGATATGAACGCCACGGATTTAAAGTGTGGCAGTAGATGGAATTGAGCTAAGAAAGGAAGAATTGAAAATCAAAGAGGTCAAAAATAAAGGAAGGCATCAATTAGCCGAACCAGCCAGCCGGCCGACCAGCCTGCACGAGGCCACCCATGCCATCATGGACATAAGCACGGACCGTGACAAGAATACTAATTATGCCAAAGCACCCATCATAAATTGGGCCCGTTCAAGCAGCCCGGGTCCCTTTTTGCTCAGTTTCACTCCCAAATCGGCTAAGTATGGGAACATAGTATGTCTTTTCACATGGTCTGACGGATGACACAACCTGCACGCAATTTGTCAATCAAAATAAGGCTTCAAACGATGACCCGCGTCAAATGACACAGGATGTGCAATTATAAACATCAAAATGGAGGTTCATCTGGTTGTCCATGCTGGTTAACACAGCCCACACCAGCATAAGGGGCACGGCCTGCACCAGATCAGGCAAGCCCCACCAGCACGAAGGACACCTAGCGGGCATGGACCGTGCTGGTTTCCACTGGTCGTATTCGTTGCGGATGCTAGGGTTTTTAGGCCTAATTTAGGCCTATTTCAAGGCCCAATTCTCTACTACTATATATATGGACCTATGTCTACTAGGGATGAAGTTTATGCTCATTTTAGACTTGAAGAGTAGGGTAGAGAGAGAAATAAGTTTTTCCTTCTCTCTAGAAATTTTTTCTTTTCATATATTTATTTTTCATTTACCCAAAGGCATTGAATCAAATGAAATACTTGCGTTAAATGCTTAGAGATGAGTTTACTTTCTTGGGGACTATATTTGTATTCATGATTTAGTTTATGTTTTGTGAGATTCCTTAGATCTACCTATTTCAATGTGTTTGTAACATTATGGTGGCTTATTCTTGAATTGCTTATAAATTGCATGAATGATACACTAAGATTGGCACACACCATAGTATACATTATTGTTGGTGTACATATGGATACCTCCCAGGAAAGAGAAACCTAGATGTAATATGGGTAGCGGGGTCCGGGTCCACGTGGGTGTGTGCATGTAGGTCTTTTCCAAGTTTTACCATTACGATGACAGCACACTAGTCTTAGCTAGCCAGTCGGTCCAAAGGGTTATGGTTAGAGATAAAATTCATTAGCAAACTAGGATTTAGTGACCCTAGTACCATCAATAGGGTGCCTATTCTCCTTTGCCTTTGTAGGTCTAGGAATAGAGCATTTGTGGTGTAGTGCCCGAGACGTAATTGCACGGGGGAGAAAAAGATATGCATAATGGCAAGTCCATTATTGCACTCCCCTAATTATAGAGGTGGTGATAATGGATGATTACCAGAGCACCCTACGTGACAGGCATGTGGAAGTTTTGATCATCGACCACACCACGTGTTATGAACCTCCCTCCTAAATAATCCACTTTTAGATGAGCATGGATTTTCTGAAATTAAATTTCATAGTACATTCCCTTATCCATAAGAGTCCTTTAACCCATTACAAGTGCTTCAGAAACACTCACTCTCACTTCACATTTGAGTAGATAAAAAATTTGAAGCTTCTTTTCTCTAAGAAGAGCAACTTTCGCTTCTTCTTGTGTGGATCTTCAATTCTTAGCTTCAAATTCTGGGAAACACTTTGAAATTTTTGTTTACTTGCTTTCTTTAGCATGAATGTGTTGTGATGGAAGTTTGGATTTTGAAATACTGAAGTGTTTTAGGAGGTATGTGGGTTATATGAATAATTTTGTGTTAATTCAAGTGTGGGGGAGGTGTATGATTTTTGAGTTGGGATAATATGAGTTTCCATGTTGTGGTTGTATAGGAGGAATTATTTTTGATTGATTGATATTTTTGAGGAGGAGTTATGATTTACCATATGTGTTGTTTATGGAGAATGATTCATAAATGCACAACCTTTGTGTTGAAATAACATGATTTGCAATATGTAACCTATTTAGAAAGAATGTTCTTGTTGAATGACACTTGATGCATATCCTTGTATATTTTTTCCATTACCATCTCCTTCTTGTTGTGATAGAATGATCCCAAAAAGAAGTAAGCTGGAAAAGGAAACAACCTCCCGGGGTGAGAAAAGGAAGAAGTTAGCTAAAGTTGGGAGACAACAGCTGACAAATTCACTTCCTCCTAATCCCGCCTTTGTGGTGGATGAGTTCATGGGTTGACCACCATTTCTAGAAGTGCAGCTCGAAGATGGAAAGGCCTAAATAGCCCAAAGAAGACCATATTGGAGATGAAATTTGCATGAAGGGAGACTCTAGGAGCTCTAGGCCAACTCGAACTTGTCACCTACTTGCTAATTTGGATAAGCCTAGAGGGCTTCCTAGAGAAGCACTACAAAACCTACATAAGATGGACCTTGGAGTTTTTGGGAACCTTGGAACAATCAACGTGCAATGATGGGAGGAGAATCATCCATTTCCATCTGAACGATAAGGAGTACACCATAACACATAGGGAGATTGATCAAACATTTGGGTGGAAATATGGGAAAGAAGTTCCAAGGACACACCGGCAAGGCCTTTGGTTTTCATTGAGCAGTTTTTGGAGGATTCTTACAGGCACAGAGTGGAAACACTTGTGCAAGAGTACTACAACAGTCCACCCAATTTTATGATACGTCTAATAGCTCTTATCCATGAGTGTGTTTTTCCACATAGAGATCTCGCAATGCCCAAGCCAGGACGTCCAAATCCTTTGGGTGATGACCCAGAAGGGAATTTATATCCCAATTTGGTGGGGGCCTTCGTGGAGAAATGCTTAGCTGCAGGAAAGAAGAAGGGTGGAAAGATACCGATGGGAAGTATGGTCGGACATTTAGCCCAACACTTGGGACATTTTGTTCCTTCTCCATTCACCGTGGAAAAGTTAGTATGCTCGAGACGAGATACACAATGGACAAGCTAACAAGGGAACCAATGGTTGCTCCCACTACATCTGAAGACCATTTTATTTGGTTGTACGATAGTGCTTCGGTGTGCAATTTCTTGGTATTGCCACAACCCGAATGCAAAACTATCAACCAAGATACTACATTGGAAGATCATTTTACAGCCCCTGATTCTATATTTGAGAGGGTATTCTACAATACCCTCTCAGCTTCGGACATTGATATAAAGGAGGATGGTAAGATTGCACATAGATCACCGCCTGCTTGAGGTCCCCTACCCACTGAGTTACTTAACCAATTTCGTACTTTTGGGGAACAACTTATGTTGTCAACCCAAATAGTGCAAGAATTTGGTCAAGCGGTTGGATGACTGAGCTTACAAATGGAGGAATTTAGGAGTAGGATGGATGATATGGATGAAACCATGAGATTTCGGGGGGATATGAGTCAATTGTGCGGAAGGTGGGGGAAGAGTTTTCTATAATGGATGAGAGATCCGATGTTGAAGAGGAGGTTATTGAGTAGTTGATTGAGAGGTTTCATATTTCAAGACTTGATGGTTTTTGAGACCTAGCATCCATTGACATACAAGAGATGAGGCAAACAGACCTGAGAAGAAGTCACGAGGTGAGACATTTGAAGGAGGGCCCTTCGGGGTCGCAAGAGTAAGTGCCACTATTTCCCCCCTACTCCACTTAAGATTTCTTCTTTTCATGTTACATTGAGGACAATGCAAGGTTTAAGTGTGGGGGAGGGAGTAGTTAGGCACTTAGAAATAGATTCCTTTGTGTTTTGTTGGTAGTTTTCCTTTGTGTTTGGTTGTTAGGTGTCATTTTTTGTTTTGAGTATCTTCATGTAGTATGAAAACCATCTTTGGGGCATTTTTTGCTACAATTTTTGTGTGAAGCTAGGATGAAAGCTCCTAGGAAAAATAAGAGAAATTGATAGAAATCGGAAACTATTTTAAACATTTCACTACTAGAAAACAGGTACATATGCACTGGTGTAAATTCATGAGTACTGGTATACTTGTACGTATGTAACCAATTGCACCGGTATTTATCATGTTAACATCAGTACCAGTGCAAATAAGTACATACGCACCGGTATCCTGTCAACCGGTGTAATGTTCACCTATGTTCGATCAGTGTTGGTTCTACCGGTGTACCAATATCAAATATATTGCACTGGTTGTATTCAAATAGGTCTTTGTACCAGTACAATTGCTAACATGTGAACCGATACAGGATTACCGGTGTGTACTTATTTACTTTTTATAATAATTTGGAATGAAGAGGTAAAAATTTTAAACCAGTAATGGGAATTACTGGTGTAGAATTAAAAAAGCGGGAAAATTTTGCATTTGTACACCGATTACAATTAGTATCGGTGTAGGAATTGATCAAGCCCCAGTATTTTCTTAATACCGGTGCAAAAATAAATTCTTATTGTTGAAATTTGCCGCCAAAACTATTAGTTTTCGTACCAGTATTGTGATTGTACCGTGCAGGACAGGAAAATATGCTCCTTTTGGATGAATATCTACGCCAGTAATGGATTTTATCGGTGTAAAAGGCTTCAAATGCACCGGTAAAGTCTAAATACCAGTGTAGAAAATAGCATTAAATGCTCACATACCCCATTTTTTTAGCGGGTAAAAATGGGATTTTTGGAAGAAGAGGTTCATTAATGGTGTTTTTTTGTTGATGAAGGCATTGAATTCTCCACAATGAAGACCCTTGAAGGTACCTTTGTTTGAATTACATTTATGGATATTAAGGATTTCATGTATGGTTTTGGTTATTAGAGATATTTACATTTTGTGTTTGATCATTTGATGGTGATTGAGGTAGAATTGTAGATATTATTTTGTGATTCGTTCTCAAGGTTGTTGTAGTTATAAGTCTATGGCTTTTGATTCCTATAGTGTTGGAAATGTTAAGAATGTTGTAAATGTACTGTGAAATGTTGGTGTATATTGTGCATTTATGATGTTACATGATTAGGAAGTCATAATGAAAAATTCTATTGTATAAAATGTGTTGAAGTTTGATTAATGGACATTTATTGATATGTAGAGTTGTATCTCATCATCAAGAGGTGTAAGCATGTGTATGCCAATGTTAGTAGGGTGAACAATGGATATATTATGTTTGTGGATAAGTTCTTGGAGCATGATTTTAGTTGAGAGAAGTGAATATTATTTCCCTGTCATGATTGGGGAAATCGAATTCGTACTGATAAGAAGGACATATTGAAACTCCATTTGTATAGCCGGGGGTTTGCGAAAGATTATGTTGTGTGGACCTTTCATGGGGAAAAATCACCACCAAAAGTGAGATTTAGTTGTGAGGGAGAGTGTTTTGGGGATTTTATGTTGGATGACATGTGTGAGGAGGTTGTTAATGAGTTTAGATGGAGTCCCGAGGTATTGGATAACTTCCTTGGTGAGAAGGATACACCATTGTATCCCGGTTGCAAGAAGAAAGACACAGTCATGTTGTGTTTGATGGAGTTGTTTAATTCGAAAGGTGTAGCGTCATGGAGTGATACTAGCATGAATAAATTGCTTAAGATTTTTGAATGAAAAGCTTCCACCCGGTAACGGGGTTCCTGATAACCTTTATGAAGCTAAGAGAATTTTGTGTCCGATGGGATTGGAGTATGCAAAGATACATGCTTATCCGAACGATTGTGTTCTATATAGGGGTGACCTTAAGGATAAGATTGTTTGTCCAGTATTTAATGTGTCGCGTTATAATAAGGAGAGAAATGCAGCTTTTGGTGGAGAGCATGTTGTGCCGGTGAGTAGGCGGGTGCCCGCCAAATGTATGTGGTATCTTCCCATTATTCCGAGGCTGAGATGGTTATTTAAGAATGAAGATGCAAAGAACTTGACGTGGTTCGTTGATAGGGGAGGTTGTAAAGATAACGATATAATTCGACACCCGGCAAACATGGATTAGTGGAAGAAATTTAACAGGATGTATCCACACTTTGCATCCAAACCTAGGAATTTATGATTTTCTTTGTGTACTGATGGTATGAAACCATTTGGGAATATTTCCTCAAAACACAGTTCGTGGCCAGTTATGCTTGCCATTTACAATCTTCCCCCGTACTTGTGCATGAAGAGAAAATATGTGTTGATGCCCATCATGATTTTAGGTCCGAAACAACCTGAAATAACATAGACACTTATCTTTCCCTTTTGACAGAACATTTGAAGGTGCTTTGGTTAGAAGGCGCCTTAATGTTTGGTGGTTGTAGTGGTGAAGAGTTTACATTGAGGGCGATGCTTTTTTGTACCATAAATGATTTCCTGGCATATGGTAACCTTTTCGTGTATGTGGTCAAGGGTCACAAGGCTTGCCCAGTTTGTGAGGATGAGACAGATTACCATCAGTTGAGGAATGGGCAGAAGACTGTTTATTTGGGTCACCGTAAATTCCTACCTGTAGGTCACAAGTTGTGGGAGAACGCTGTTGCATTCGTTGGTGGGAAAGAGAGGAGAAAAGCACCCAAACCTTTGACCGGTGTAGCTATACACGAAAAGGTAAAGAAATTAAATGTTGTTCTAGGTAAGAAGTTATCAAAGGGTGGTGGGGCTCTAGACTGGCCTTGGAAAAAATAGTCCATTTTCTTCGATTTGCCATACTGGGAAGATTTGGATGTTCGCCATTGTTTGGATGTCTTGTACATAAAAAAAGAACATTTGTGAGAGTCTAATTGGGACTCTTCAGAACATTCCTGGGAAGACTAAGGATAACTTGAATGTGAGGAAATATTTAGTAGACCTTGGTATACGGTTGGATCTGGCACCAGAGGTAAGAGTGATACAAACGTATTTGCCCCCACTCCTTACAACCTGTCAGTTGCTGAGAGGAGATCGGTGTGTGAGAGCCTCCAAGGAATGAAGGTACCTTCCGATTACTCCTCTAGTGTTAGTCAGTTTGTGAATGATGAGTTGCATCTTAATTCTTTGAAATCACACGATTGGCATGTCCTTATGCAACAATTTTTTCCTGTAGCAATACGTGGGTGTTTAGAAGGTATATATTATGTTATGCGCTTGTGTTTCTTCTTCAAATCGATATACAGGAAAAATATTAGCAGGCAACAACTAGATGAATTGGATCGAGAGGCTTCTATTGTTCTATGCCATTTGGAGAAGTTTATTCCCCCGTCATTCTTTGACATCATAGTGCACCTAGTGGTACACTTGGTTAGGAATGCATTGGATGTACCTCTTTGAGCACCACATGTATGTATTGCGTAATAGTAGTGAGACTGTAACATATGTTGAAGAGAATATATCCCTGTTGGAAAATATTCATCTAGATCGGCCCACGAATAAAATTCAAGTCGAACATTCTTCAAGGTTTGTTAACTGGTTTTAAAATCATTGTAATGTCGATGGGATTCCCAGTAACCTACGGGGGTTTGCATGGAAGTCGAACTGCACTGTTACACAATACCTTGGTTATGGCATTAATGGCTTCAGTTTCTCAACATTGGCAAAGGATAAGAAGAGCACCACTCCAAATAGTGGTGTATATATTGAATATGAATCCATTTGGTAGGAAAGCAAGAGAGATAAACATCTGGTTGTTGCTGTATTGCCTTTCTATGGGGCGATTGAGGAAATTTGGTAGTTGGATTATGCAGATTTCAAGGTTGTCTTCAAGTGTCGTTGGGTGGAACACGGTTCCGGTGTTGTTGTTGAGAAGCACATGGGGCTCACGTTGGTCAACTTGAATCGTGTAGGATATGAAGATGACAAGTTTATCTTAGCTACCCAGGAAAATCATGTTTCTTACATCAATAACCCTTCGAATGAGAAGTATTATGTGGTGTTGCATGGGAAGAAGTTTTACTTTATTGAGGAGATTGATCAGTCTGCCATAACTGATAGTCCTGAGTTTCCATCAAAATTTCTCGATTTGGAAGATTTTGGGGGACCCATTGTTGGAAGGCGTTCTCGTGGCAATGGGATGTGGGTTGATGAGAGAGGTGAAATAGTAGGGGGGGCAATGTCCTGACGTGGAAGCAATGGATCGGTTGTTCCCATCCATTATTTTTGTGACCTTGTTTTGTGGAAAATTGTATGATCATTCAGCGATTTAGCATGTAATGTATTTAATTGACACTCTTTTATGAATTGGCTGGGCACTTAGAAAAAAAATTATAAAATTTACTCTCGGGTTGGAATAGATAATTTTTTTAAATTTTAAAGCAGCCTGAAGCACCCCCATGTATAATATCGGTGTATTAAAAATGTTTCATTTTTTAAAATGCAACCAGCACCCCCATTTTCACAATACTTAGAATTTATATCTCTCACACCATACCATCTCCATCACTAACCATCATTGTTGAAATCCTACGTAGGTTGGCATATAATCTGGTAAACCATTTTAATGCCTCTATGGTATGATTAATTAGCAATTGCATATGAAATAGAATCATCGAGAATGTAAAATCATGAATAGCTTGACTTGCATGTAAGGTGTTTGATGAAATGCTTCAATGTATTTCTTAGGAAATGCCTCCAAAATCCAATTCGAAAAAGATACGCCATTTACCGTATCCATCATTGCCAAAAGTATCATCGCACACTTACCCAGATGGTACCTTCAGGCCTGAGGAGGCTAAATTGGTCCATGAATCTTACAAAGGATGCCGTCATCACATAGAGAGAGGAATTGAAACATCTCTAACATTCGAACAAACTATTTGGAAGCTTGGGTGGAAATATTTCTGCGAGACTCAGCAACCTTTCAACCTGACCATTGTAAGTGAGTTCTATGCAAACTTGAAGTGCGGGCTGAGCTACGATCACGTGTATTGTAGAGGTAAAACTATCCCTGTCACACCAGAATCTATCAATGACCTGTTTAGGTTGCCCTATGTTCCAAACAATGAGGACGAGTTTCTCGCACTACAATTTCTAGGTGATGAAAGCTACATTCTACAAGAACCAATTGAGAAGGAGATCATTGGGACAGTAACTAGGGTGGGTACGGACATAGATGAGTTGGTCAAACCAGGTTGGAGCAAAATAATTAAGAAAACTCTAACTCCGGAAATGAATGGGTGGTACCACTTTGTGGCATCTAGAATTCATCTAGTAACTGTTAACACAAAAGTTCAAAAACTTTTCCTCACCTTCTTGTATGCAATAAAGAGGGAGCTTCGATGGAATTTTAGTCATTGAATTTTTCCTATGTTGCAGAGGGAATGGGATCACATGAGATCTTATGTCTATTGCAATATCATCTCTGCGCTTTTTTCAAAAGCGGGAGTTAGTGCTTGTGCAGAGGATGTTTATGTCCAACCAATGTGTAAGATTTGCATGGACTCTTTCTATAGATAGACAACTGACACATCTGTCGCTACTATTGAATCCAGAGTTACTGCATTGGAGGTCGGTGTAGCAAAGTTACTTGAAGAATCCAAATACGAAAGATCCTGGCAGGAACATATGGCCAAGGTTATGACGTATCAATTTCCTAATGCCGTGGAAGCAGTTGAAAATTTTCCCACCTTCCTCGAAGGCGATGTCAAGGACATGGACATTGGCACAAATACCCGTGATGGTGATGCAACAGGACCAGCTGACGGGGTAGAACCATATTCTCATTATTAAAAAACTTGTGTTAGCGGTTAGGAAGAGTAGATTATGTACTCAACTTTGACTGTGTTGCACTTAGACATTTTGACATTCTTACTTTTAACAAACATGTACGATGATGAATCGAATAAAAATTTTGTACACCGCATTTATTGAAATTCTGTCGGTCAAATACACTAATGAAGACCAAAAAGATAGGCCGAATGTAGTTGGCCTATCTTTATATTTCAGGACCGCCGAATTTGGTCCCTTATATTCCTATAATGGTTAGAATTGCAAAATATTGTAGCATTGGGAGCTAAGGAGGCTCCCAAGTAAATTTTTGGGCAATAGTATAATTATGGAAAATATTGTGCAAGCATTCATTGTTAGTTTTAAAGGGCCTTCCGTCCACCAGTAGGGTCTACAAATGCATTAACACGATCGTTGTGTATTGAATCACCACTCGGGCACAAATATATTTCAACTATGATTTAAGCCCGGAATATTCAATTTGATAATTTATGTATTTTTTAACACATCGTAATCACATGTCATAATTTGGGGGACCTAATTGCAATAAATGCATACATCAACTTTGCGGCCGTTAAGGTACGGAAACATTACTTATTCAATTTGGAGCATTGGATAATTCCATTTGGGCAGGTGGAAAAGTGCTTGAAGAGGTCGAACGAAATGTTTGGAGTCAATCTGCAAATGTTATGAAATTAAACAATGCTTAGAAACATCACTGTACGGGGCCCAAGTGTGGTCGATATTTGCATGAAACAACTAGTACAATGTCTATTCACAATAATTGAACTTTAATTTGATTAGTTGGGGTCATTTGAAAAATGCACGGGTGGCAAATGCAATAAGTGAGAATTTGACGAACTAATAAACCTTTTTTTACACCGGTAATAATGAAGAAGTACGGATGTATATGTTCAATTTTTTGGTGCGCATTTCAAAATTTTCAATTTCTTTAATTTTTTATAAGGTGGGAAACATTTTACACTAATAATTTATGATTTTGCACCGGTCACACTTGGAAAAATTTTCTGACATTCCTCTCAGGTTGAATGTTTTTTCCAAAAATACATTTAAAGCAGACTAACGCAGCTGCTTTTTGCACATTTACACCGGTATTTTCCTTTATCCATCAGTACTAGATACCGGTGTACAACACTTGGCTAAAATTTCCGTGTATTCCTCTCGGGTCAAATGAAAATTCATTTAAAGCAGCTGCACTCAGCTGCTTTTCTTCATTTCTACACCGGTATTGGTACCGGTGCTTAATAGTTTGCCAAAATTCTATCCCATTTTCACTATTCTTACACTGGTACTGTATATATTACTGGTGTAAAAAACGTAACTTCTGAAATTAAAACCGTTTGAAACGGCCATAACTCCCACAATTCCTCCTATTCTCATCTTGAAATCCTTCAAATTCTCTTTCAAAACTGCCATAAACCACTCCAACCATTCAATCCACACTTAATTGAACCACCATAACTCCTTATCAACCATTGTAATTCCTCATCTCCCATTCTATCCCTATAACGTGTGGAGCAACACACGAGAAGCAACAAAAATAAGAGAGGAACTTGGGGAGAGAAGAAAGTACTTGGCGATCCGTTCTTGGCGAGTTCGGCAAAGTGGAGTAGCAACAAAAACACTCCATTGGTGACTGTAAGTGTTGAGGTTTATGTTGCCATGTGTTACTATGTCAGTTTCTCTTCAAAAAAATCATTCCATCACTCACACATAATACATGTTCGATAAAATGCCTCTATGAAAAAAAATATGTAATTTGACAAAAGGTTGAAAGGGTAACTTGAATGGTATGTTTATACAATTGTGGGAAGTACATGTTTTGAAATTTTTTTGGATGGGTGATGTAGTTCTATAGTATTTTTTTCTGATAATGCTGATAGTCACGTTGGGGGGGTGAGAATTGCTCGGTTGTATGCCTAATTTATGAATTCAAAGACATTGGTATGGTATTTTATCAACTTCTATAAGGTTCCATTTCATTCTATATCAAGTTCCATGCCTTAGTTGTTCAAGTTCTATGCCATGTTATGTAAACTTTAATGCCTCACATAATTTAGTTTCATGTATGAATTGTTCATTTTCTATGCCATGTTTTGCTCAAAATTTTTACTTACTAGTTGATCAAGTCTTACGCCACATTCTATCACTGTTGATCTTTAAGTTCCGTTACTGGGTGAACCATTATGGATTGAGAATTTCCAATTCCACTGTTAAAGATACCGTCGAAGAAGGGGAAATTCAACACGAAGAGGAAGCGGCCAGTTACGAAGAAGGAGGAGGAGATGAAAGATGTGGTTGATGGGGAATTAGATGTGCCAGACCAAGAACCACCGCAAAAAAGGATCCCATTGAAGATAAAATTTGAGGAAGATGCAACTCAACCAAATGCCCATCTAGTGAAGAGAAGGAAGAAACCACGAAACCAGGTGATGTTATTGTAGGGGATGTTGAAGGAGTGGACGCCGCTAAACAGTTGGCCAAAACACCAATTTGCAAGGGAAAGGGAAAGAGCACCATCAAAGGAAAGGCAACTATTAATGAAGCGGATGACGACTTGACAAAAACTAGAGGGAAAAATGAAGAAGGATGGGAAAAGTTTGAGGTAAAAAGTTATTTGAGGAGGCGGGGAACTAGTACGCCAGTCTGTGATGTTGGCAAAGCATAACACTCCAATCCTGTTATGTTTGAGTTCCGTGGGAATCAAGCGGTCTGCATTAAGAATTGGTCAGCGTGGCACACTTATGGCAATTACACTTTCCAGCTCCGCATCAGGTTTGGCGCATGCGAACACTGGGGCAATGTCCCTGAAGATTTTAAGGAAGAGGTATGGAATGATGTTCTGGTAAGACTCTCGACAATTGTAATTTAAAAATTTTATGAAATGGTAAGGTCTTAGTGAAGACATGATTAATGACATTCTTTTTCATATGTTTTATTCTAGGAGAGCTTTACAATTGAAACACCTGTGACAGATGGGTAACTACAAATACTGAAGAAGGAGGTTACAGAAAGGGGCAAAAACCAACATAGGAATTAGAAGATAAAGGTGGCAAATAGGTTTATTCACAACGTGGACAAAGGTTGATATAAAATGGGAATACCGGCATGGGAGAACTACAAGTGGATGAATGAAGACATGTGGCACTTGTTTGAAAAGAGGTGCCGGCATCCAAATTTTTCAGGTATGATGAAAAAATTAATACTTGTTAAGAGCCATGTTTCCCACAAATTCTATTCAACTAAATTTTCAATTATAAAAATAGCAGAGGCTCAGGGTGACAAATATTGAATGCAACAAGGGCAGGAATTACATGCACCACACGACAGAAGGGTAATCGATACATCCATGACAAATGGACTAAGAATCTGAAAGAGAATGAGGTTGACCGGAGGTGGATTCACTGACGAGGAGATTGAGAAATAACTCAGTCAAAAGGACTTCACACCTGATAGATCTCTTGTCTACCTTGAGTCAAACAAAGATAAGAAAGGGTTATACACACCGAAAGAGGTTGATAAGATCGCACTGTACATTGTAAGTTACGCCAAAATTCACCATTTAAATTATTTTTTTGTGTACTTCACATTATTCATATACACAATTGAGTTCCTATGTGATTCTTAGTTGAAATTGAACGAGCTTAAGGAAAAAGGAGCATTGGAACTGCATATGAGTGAAGACATCCTCATAAAAGTCACAAAGAAGAAGGATCTCCTGGGCAGGTACAGGGGAACTCAGACGCCTCTACCCACAGCTGTGGATGATCCTTAGCTCTCCCACACTCAGCCAAAGAGACAACCCAGAGGATACCATCTAACGATCAACCGGTCGTGAAAGCCATGGTATCGTACCTGGAGTAATTGGTGAAGGGCTTAGCATCTGCAAGTGGTTTTCAAATTCCGCCAGGCCTTGACAATCCCAAGAAGTTGATAGAGAAGGCGATGGATGACATTGCTACAGTCGCTACAAAGTCCAATGAAGAGCCCTGCGATGGAGAAGGAGATAAAGAGGTACAATGTCAATAATCTATGAATTTTATATACATTAATTTACACATTTGAAATATCTCCATAACCATTTTACCGGTTCACTTAAATATTATACGAACGGGATGAAGAACGTGTGACTCTTTTCATCAAAGACATAGTGGGGAAGAAGAAAATGGTCTCCCATGTTGCGACATGTATCTCATCGTCACGATGCCCAATAAGGTAGTGTTGCTAGTGTTAGAGTATGCGAGCCATTCCTCCATCTTTGGGAGGGATTTTGGTGGACCACCTCATTTTGGAGAGGTGCTCAATAGCATCGTGGATTGGCCAGTGTCCTTAATAGGAAAGGCAAGTAAGCAGCCGAGTGACATTGATGAAATAAATGCTGGAGGCGATATAGACGATGATGACAAGGTGGTTATGATTCTCACCAGTAACAAAGAGGTACATTCTTGTAAAACATTAATTTTCAATTCCTCAAAGTACTTTTTCATATTTGTATTCATTAATCCTTATAATAGGAACTGGCGAGCAAAAATCTCAGTCGACGACTAATTTCCACCCATCTGCAAGACCAAGATTAAATAAGATGCCATAACAGGTAATGCACTTAAAAAGTCCCATTATTATTCATTAACAATGACAGTTCAATACTACATGTTTAAGTGATCATTTTGTATGATTTCACGTTCGTAAATTGTCAACAAATGAGACCTCACAGATTGGCCGATTATAGGGCAACTCATAAAGGAAGCAAAAGCCGTTATCCTGGAAATGATAAAGAATAAGGACTGCATGTTCTTCCCAGTGTTCCAAACATCAACATTCGCACGCTGTTACACCTGCGGTGTTGGAATAGAAGTTCTAGTGGAGTTCGTGAAGAAACTGGGAAACATGCGTTCGATGACCTGGATTGATAATGCGTAGGTCGATGTGTGGATGGGGTGAGTTTCAAAACTTACAGCCTTTATGCTTTTTTAATTTATCAAGAATTCATTTTCATGTATGATTAATGTTACAGGCACCTGTGGGAGAAAATATATGAAACTAATTCAGGCCACGTCCAATTCTGCTCATCCGGCTATGGAAACCTAACCAACTTCGAGCAGGAGGTTGAACTCCATTTCAAACAAATTTGGGAAACAATGAAGGAAAAAAATGCTGAGTTCTACATAAGAATGTAAGTATTTATTCCTGATAATTACATTCACATTTCAAACCACTGCCGTTTCATTAATTTGTTAACATAATTTTCCAATAGCGATCATTGGTACCTCATCATTATCCGTCCCTGAACAGAGGAGGTTTTCACTCTAGACACATTGGCAGGGGGTATCAAACTAACAAACTTGGTTGAACTCAGGGTCATTTCTAGGTATTTCAATCAATCAAATCAAAATCCTAGTTTCATAATAAACGGGAAGAAGTAACCATTTAAATTTACTTTTTTGATAGGCTTGCTTGTTCATACCAAAAGGAGAAGGGAAAGACAGAGCCAAAACCCGACTACACTTGGAAAATAAACAAAAATATGGTAAGTCATTCTGTCATTTCAGCCATCAAATTTTATGTTTAGGGTTAATAATTACATTTACCTTTCCCGTGCAGTACCGAAGAATGGTTCGCGGCAATGCGAGAACTCCATTATGCTTTTCATGGAAGAATTTGTTAATCACCCAGAGACAAACAATATATTGGAGGTAAACCTGGCATCTCAAAATTTGATATGATTAATCTCTAGTAAATGCAACATTATTGACTAATAGCGTAAGTTTGAAATTAACAGATTTTTTCCGGAGGGCAAAGGACCGTACCATGTGTACAAAATTAAGGGTGTAGCAGAGAGATGTTGTGGGGCTTGGCTCAGAGACTACTAGCAGCAGGCTAACACTACGTTGTAACTTCTAGATGATAAGAATGGCATAATAGGTTGATGGTTTCTTTTGAATGGCTGATGATATTTGAATTTTATGGATGGTGTTTGGTTATACTAAATTTGTGTGTTACTTTGTTTCATTCCATGTTTAACATACTTCTTCTATTTCATATGTTGGAATAATGTTCGCGTGTTTTGCGGGCCATATTTTCGTAATAGAATGTTTCAAATTTCTAACCTATTCAAAAGTTTCCAATTTATAATAGTTCACAAGTATCTGTACCTATTGTTGCCCCGAAAATGATCCGGGATGGACCATCGGAAAAAAAAATTAGCCATTGCAAATTTTATCTACATTATACACCGGTATAAAAGGATGGTAACGGTGTAAATAAATTTTCCATTTTAAATAGTTTATTTTTAATTATTTAAATAAGACCGGTGCATAAAGTACGGTGTAAAAATATACCGGTGCAATCTTTTCCGGTGCAAAACAACTATATTCTAACTACAAAAGAAATGCCGGTGTTATATTTAATATCGTTGTGCAAATCACAGTTTTACACAGGTTCATGGGTTAACTACTGGTACAAAATGCCGGTGCAAACTATATTCCAATATTACACCGGTGTTCCAGATAATACCGATGCAAATTTTTGTGATCCCACCATTTTACACCGGCCTAACATACCGGTGCAAATATTGTTCTACACCAGTCAATTTTACCGGTGAAGATTTCTTGCATTTTACACCCCTATACATACGCACCGGTATTTTGGGGGGCTAAAATACCGGTGCTATTGCCTTAAATTACCGGTGCAAATACCCCTATCCTCCAGTAGTGTCTCTTGGATTATTATCGGCGGCTTCTTCAGCAGAGTAAGTTAGTATGACACTTGTCATGTATACCTTGCCATTTTCTCTTATATGATCAGTTGTGTAGATTACTTTAGCTTCTTTGGGGAGAGTGAGAATTGTGAGATTCTTACATCTTTGGGGGAAATAGGGTAGTCTAGGAATAAGGTTAAATGTATTGGTCAACTTATCCTTGCATGCTACTTTCCTTTTAGATCTTTGCTCGTTGTAGCTTACTCGGGGATGAGTAAAGGTTTAATTTTTGGAGAATTGATCTTCACCTAAAAACATGCGTTAACTAATGCATTTGACTCATTTGTTATTATGTTTTGATTGGTTGATTTCTAGTTTTAGTTAGGTTTACATTACAA
This sequence comes from Rubia yunnanensis, assembly GCA_037428765.1. Taxonomy (NCBI): domain Eukaryota; kingdom Viridiplantae; phylum Streptophyta; class Magnoliopsida; order Gentianales; family Rubiaceae; genus Rubia; species Rubia yunnanensis. The sequence goes on from CM075063.1 coordinate 69,701,252, forward strand.
AGGGTTTTGATGACCATTGTTGATTTTCTTATCTAAATCCCGAGTTTTGTAGAGTTAATTGAATCTAATGGACACTTTGTCCTCACAAGCACCTAGATCTTATTTGGTGATCTTATTAGTATGTTGCTCGTGAGCACTTCAGCGTAAACTTGTAGAAGGCCATCCGCAATGGTGGTAGTAGATAGTAGAAGGCCATTCGTAAGAATGGTAGTAGGCAGAAGGCCACAAGTCAAAACATTGTAGTACATGGAATCAAGCCAGAAAAAGAAGAGAGTCGAGTTCAACTCTTAAAGACCTAGCATGGCCTTGCCAAACAAAATGGGCCATGCCAGCCAGCACGGTCATGCCAGAGAGCCTCAACATAGGCCACTTGGTTCAACATGTCATGTGCCAACCGAATGCTCTGTGTGTTTAAGTATGGACACGGGTCGTGCCCTTTTACACGGAACGTGTTGCTTCAATTCCACCATTCGAAGACTAGCCCATGAGGTGTGATGATTCTCATGGCCATGCCATTTTTTGCTCAGAAAACAACTCACAACCGATAGCTCGTAAGGATTTACACGGCCTGCTTCATTCAGAAGGGAAAATCATGTACCCAGTCGGTGGCCTGTGAAGAATTACATGACCCACACCATTCAAATGATCGAGGAAGAGGTCCTAACCAAAGACATGTGCTAAATGATGCAATCGTTCACATCATAATGGCTAAGACAAAGCCCCAGTCGGCGGCGCGTACAATACAGCACAGTCGGTGCCAAGCCTAACCAGCACAGCCGTGCTAGACCAAGCCAACACAGGTTGTGTGCTATAAGATGACCAGTGCCAATTTCGGTTGCTAGGGTTTTGAACCTCTTTTTGGGCCTTTTTCAAGGCCCAATTCCCTACTACTATATATAGGAGCCTATGTCTACTAGGATTTAAGTTTGGTTCATTTTATTTTCATCCTCTTAAGAGTAAGTAGAGAAAGAAATGGGCTAACCCTTCTCTCTAATTTATTTCTTCTTGTTTTCCCCAAGGGCATTGAATCTAATGAAATATTTATGTTCAATGCTTAGGGAGTAGTGATTTATCTTGGAGATTTATATTTGTATCTATAATTTGGTAGTTATTTTGTGAGATTCTAAGATCTACTTATCTTTATATGTGACCCGCCTCCACTTAGGGTTTTTAAGTCGTAGCTAAATCAACCCTAGCGAAGGCTATGGTAAGGTCAAAGATAAAATTTATAGTTTGGCACCTAACTAACTACTAAGCTACATATGGGATAATCAGTGGCAAGCCCGGGTAAGTCCACAAAGGTGCTAGGGCCTAATAGTCAATTAAACACAACCACGTATGGGTTGTTGGTGTATATACGGTCAAGCAAGCAAAGCTAGCAGCCACTAAGCCCAACCCAACAATGTTTAGCAACGAAGTCAAACTTGGTTTAGCCCAAACTATTGAGAACTTAGGGGCACACAAAGAATGTGGGCCGATGAATAAGGAACAAACACAGGCCATGAAGGCCACGAACTCATAAAGTGGGAGTGCAAAAATGATTCGACAATTATTACGTCCTAGGTCTATAGAGGGAAAGAAACGTTGGTACCTTATCGATGACACTAGGACCTCTTACAACCCTAGCTTGCTACTATTTTCTATCTCCACCCATAACCATTCAAACCAACTAGCTAGCTAAGACTGTTGTATTATCATCGTAATGGTAAAACTCGAAAAAGACCTACGTGCACACACCCACGTGGTCTGTGACCCCGCTACCCATATCACATCTAGGTTTCTCTTTCCCGAGGGGGTATCAACATGTGCACCAGCATGAACTTGGACTAGAGTGTGTGCTAATGGAGTGTACCATTCATTCAATTATAAATAATTCAAGAACAAGTCATCATAATATCATAAGCACAAGGAATTAGGATGAACTAGAAAATCTCAAAAAACACAATCAACAGATGAATACAAATTTATCCTCAAGCTATAAAACTACTCCCTAAACATGGAATTCAAGTATTTCATTAAATTCCACATCTTAAGGCTAAAGCAAAATAAAAAAGAAGAGAGAAAGAACCTAGAGAGAAGAGAAAGTATTTTTCTCTCTAAGTTGCTCTTCAAAATCTGAAAAAATGAAAGAAGATATGAAACCCTAGTAGACTAAGAGTCTATTTATAGTAGGGGGCTTGGGCCTAAAAGTATGCCCAAAATAGGCCAAAACCCTAAGCAGAAGCAAAACATCTTAGGGCTAAAGCAAAATAAAAAGGAAGAGAGAAAGAACCTAGAGAGAAGAGAAAGTGTTTTTCTCTCTAAGCTGCTCTTCAAAATCTAAAAAAATGAAAGAAATGAAACCCTAGTAGACTAAGCCCATGGGCAGTGGCAAAGACTACTAGCAGTCTCTTACCAATTAAATATATTATTTTTATCTCTCTCTCTCTTCCACCTCACCTTAAGAGACCACTTAAGAGACAACATTTTTTCCCTTCATAATGGCAAGATACCATTCTTCACTATTTATGAACTCCACTTGATTTAATATATCATACTAATTGATTTGACCATTAAAATTCATTTTAAATAAATTTATCCACCCAAAATAAGTTGAATGTGAAATTCAATAATATGTTTTAATATTTAAAATATAATTTCATTTTTTTAAAATATGTTAAATAATTTATTTTTCTCGTTTTTGTCAATATCATGCTTTGGTGTAAAAAAATAAAATTAATTTCAAATTTTTAAAAGAAATCATTAAAACAAAATTTAAATAAATAAATAATAAGAGAATTCCATTTTTAAAATATGATATAAAAACATTAAAATTGCAAAAACCAATTATAACAACTATAAAAATTATAGAAAATACTGAATTCTGAATTTGAAAATGGACGATAATTCAAATTTTGCGAAGAATTTGGAATTATCTTATCTTTGCAATGGTGACGTTCTTCGGAATTCGAATTTGATAGAAGCATTGGAATTGAAAGTAGTGTGATGAAATGAGTTGAATCATCTATATTTACAGGCAAAAAGTAGAGGAAGATGGAATAAAAAAATTAAATTAAAATTATGAAAAAAAAAATTGGAAAAATATTTCCAAAAAATACGGTGGGGACACGTGTAGCCACCGGAATGGGACACGTGTCCCACTCAATTTTTTTAAAAAAGGGTAATAACGAGTGGGACCCGTTGCCCACTCAAAGGGCGACATTTGTCCCTAACGGACAAAAAAATGATCCGCTTTTCAACGGCCCTTGAGCATGTGATTTGGTCAGAATTTGACCCCACAATCGGGCTCTTAAATGGTGTCTTACCAAGAGACTTTTGAGTGGTCACTTGTTAAGAGACCACTCTAGAGACCACCAATGTGGTAGTTTTTGGTCTCTAAAGCGGTATTTTAATTTTAAGAGACCGTCACTGCCCATGCCCTAAGGCTCTATTTATAGTAGGGGACTTAGGGTAGATGTTTTAGAAACTTTGGTGGTGTAATTTTTTGTTTGTAATTATCTTCATGTAGTATGAAGCCCAACTTTGGGGCATTTAGTGCTACACCAAAAAAATTGAAAAAGTTATAAAAATACATATACGCTGATAAGTTGGAAACATGAAAGGACTCATAGGCAAAATGAGAGAAATTGAGAGGAAACAAAAACTAGGTTGACGATACATTTTTATCATCCTTGATGTAACTATGTTGAGAATCTAGAGTTGTCCTGAGTTACAACCATGTCGACGAATCTTGGATTTCCTTGGTGGATTGTTTTTGGTGACGACTCATTAATTGCTTCTGGGGAACTTTTTGGGAAAAGTAAGCTAGCTTAACACTTATGTTTCTTCTCTTACCTTTTCTTCACTTTATTTTGGGTGGTTAGGTTACTTTTGGTTCTTCGGGGAGTGTGAGATTTGTGAGATTCTTGCCTCTTTCAGGGAAATAGGGTAATTTAGGAACAAGTTGAATGCCTCGGTTAACTTATGCTTGCACGCTACATTTCTCTTAATCTTTTTCTTATTTACTCGAGGATGAGTAAAGGGTTAAGTGTGGGGGGTCTGATGTACTTCATTATGCTTGCATTAACCGTTACATTCAGCTTAATAATTGGCTCATTTTCCAGATTGGATTGCTAGTATTAGTTGAGTTTCCTTGACAAGGGATTTAGACGGCCATGTTTGATTTTCTTGTCTGAATCCCGTGTTTTGTGAACTTAATTTTTACTAATGGACACCTTGTATCCACAGGCACCTAGATCTTCCTTTGGGATTATCCTTAGTAAGTGACTTGTGGGTAATATCCATTACATTTTGTACTAAAGGTTGTTCGCAAGAACGGTAGAAGGTGTTGAAGGCCATTCACACTATAATGGTAGTAGATAAAGGCCATGGACATTACATTGTAGTAGTAAAAGATTGAGCTAGAGATAGACGGATTTGAAATTAAAAGAGGCCAAGGAAGAAAAGGATGATTGTTGTCTGAGAGTTGCACAAAGTTCTGGGAATGATCCGAGAAGAATCCTCCCTTCAGGTTGGTACCGTTGGATTTTTATTCTTGACCGCTATGAAATCGACTACAAGAACTCTCAAACCGACCAACGGTTGATCTGTAGCAGAGCAAGGAAGTCAGCCGACCAAAGCAGTAATGGGGTGGCACGAACCACTCATGGTCGACATGAGACCAAGGAACTAGCGGCCTACTAAATTCCATACTGCCCACACTAAGGGTCTCTGGCATAAAGTATACGAAGAAGCACGAGCCATGCCAAAACCCAGCACGGGCAGTGCCAAGCAGGTCGTGTCCTCAAGGTGCCTTTTCACTCAAAAAATGCCTTAAGTATTGGGACAGATCGTCCTATTTTACATGGCCTTTGCCTTTTCATTTCCAAAATGTTAAGAAAATCCAGTGGGATGTGAAGAATGAATCGGTTTATGCTAAAGAACCGAGCAAAACAAGGATTCTAATTATGGCTTGCACCAAATGATACGGACCACAGATCAGAAGTGCAAAAATGACAATCCTAATGATGGGCCATGCAAGATCTCGTGCCGCGTGCCAGCACAAGGCAAGGAGCTCACACCAGATCTGACGGACCATGCCGACACAAGGCCAGGTCAGCAGCACAGGCTGTGCCATCTGCGGCGGTCCATGTCAGTGGTGACTGCTATTTTGGGTCTACTTTTAGGCCCAAATCCTTTGGCCTCAAGTTGGCTCTTTTAGGGGTTTTTTTTGCCAAACTCTTTGGCCTCAAGTTGGCTCACCGAGGTGGCGAGTTGTCCAACTTTGTCTTTGAGGTTTTTGATACTCAAAAAGGCCCTATTTCTAAGGTCTTCAATTTCACGCCTTGTATTCTCCGCGAAAACCCTCATGCTTCTTCCCCGATTGACCGATGGCTTCTAAAATCTCTTCTTGATCAGACTTATAGATAGACGTATGGTTGTTGTAAGGGCCTTCACCCCTTGCATGGTTGAGGTGGAGTGATACCCTGGAGCCTGATTGTCCTCCCTCAAGTGAAAATTTGGATGATCTCAGTACCTTGGGTTGAATGAGTTTGCATAGGGATCTTGCCTTGTATCACCTTGGTTCCCCCGAAAACCTTATGGATGCACCCTGCCAAACTGTTATCTGTCCCTATTGTACTCTACGGCCTACACCTCTTATAGGTCTTCTGCTACTTGTGGACACGTCTCGGTATTATGGATGAGGTTGTATAAACCACAAACCTTGACTTGATGAACCTCCCCCCTCAAAAGTTCCTTCATCATTGAAGCAAGAGCTTGGACTTGCTCCTCCAACTTGGGGGATTGGGATTGTTCATCCAAAACCTTCACTCTTGACCTTGTACCAAATTGCCTCATCCGTTGGCTATCTCCTCAAAAATAGCTATAGCATCTTTTGGACTCTTGTTGGCAATGGATCCGTTGCTCGCGACGTTCACCATCCTCATATCATCATTGCGCAATCCCTAAAAAAGTAGTAAACCATGTCTCATTCTTTGAGCGGGTGGTACGGACAACATGTGACCCATCCCGACCCAGGTTGTTAATACTATCGCAGCAAGCACAATTTAAGTAACCCAGGCCGAGGAACTAGTCCCGTGGGATGGCCAAATATAAGATTTATATTTTGGACCCATTTCTCGCTGCTGGCTACCAAAGGGTAGTAAGCGACAAGCCCTAGGCTTGTCCACAAAGATGCTAGGGTTCAAGTAAAAGTCAAAACATAGCCTCGTGCGGGTTGTCATTCTGCATGAGTGAAAGGAATAGCTACTAATGTAAACATGCAAACAGGATCCATTTCCAACAAGGTAGTTCTAATGCTAACAACTACAAGCATAAAATAAAAAAAACAACTATTTATACAAGGCACTTGGGACTAATTTAGCTACATGGTAGTTATAAAGCTTCAAACCTCAATTCATTCACATATAGACAAACAAAGGACCATCAGTGTGTTCAAAACACATGGTGTGGCCGAAGGCATACACTTCCCCATCCCTGTCACGGCGGGTGCCCTCGCAACCCTCCAACGACACTGCCATCATAATTAGGGGAGTACAACAAGGTCCAACCATTGTTGTGGTTCTGTTTCTCCCCCGTGCTATTACGTCCTGGGCTTCCACCACGAATGAACTAATTCCCAGTGGCCATCTATACACGAGGCCTTAGGTTCATAGGCACATTATCTGTAATACTAGGGTTTCAACACAACACCTAGCTTGCTACTTTTAGCTATCTCTACCCATAACCTATCAGAAAATGGTTAAGTAATCAACTTAAACTAGTGCGATGGTTTGCAGATTAGGGTTACCTCAAACCTCCCGTGCACACACTCACATAGAATCGTTCCCCTCCACCCAATCAAACATCAAGGTTTCTCTTCCCAATGGGCCATCAATAAGTGCACCATACATGAACATAGCCCAAAGTGTGTTCTCATATGTGGTGTAGTGTTCATGCATTTCACATTCAAGAACAATCACAATAATATCATAAACACAAAGATAGATGTAATTTAAACAATCTCATAAAGCATCAAAAGCATGTGCCAAATATGTCCCAAGCTTAATCTAACTGCTCACTAGACATGGAATTCAAATATAGATTTGAAGTCCACATCTTTAGGATGAAACAAGAAGAAAAGAAAAGGAAAAAGTACAAAACTTACTAAGGAATTCCTTCCTTCTCCCGAATGCTCTCCAAGTTACAAGATATGAATTCTCTCTTCTAATGTATATGAAAATGAGCAGGCTAGGGTTATATATATATAGTAGTAGGATATTGGGCCTAAAAATAGGCCCAAAATAGGACAAAAGTGCCAAAAACCTAGGGCAACCGCCTAGTTTACACCATACAGCTCGGATACCACAGTCCGTGAAGCCTTCAAGCACGGACCGCTAGATCTGGCATGGTCCATGAACATTCATAGCCGCGGGAAGCCGTAGTCCGTGAAGCTGGGCTCGTGGCACGGTCCTTGAAGGTTTTCACGGACCATGAGCAGCACCACGGTTTCCACTTAGTAGTTTTCATAGCCCAGCATTCTTTTCACGGACCGTGAGCAGCATAGATGTTTGCTCTGAACCCTCATCACGGTCAGTGAAACCTTCACTGACCGGCTCCATGCTTAGCCAAATTTCTTCAACTCTTCCCTTCCATGCTTCACGACCCAGCTCCATTGTCACGCAACAGCGTTGTTGCTTCATGTAGGGGGGACCTTAGGCATCTTCACGGGCTGCTGGTGTTTTGTCTAGTGTAGGCTATCATGGGTCGCTGGTCCTTCATTTGCTGAACTTCATTTGGTTTCCACGGGTGAACTGTTAGTCTGAATTGGGAGTTCCAGTAGTCAATTTTGTAGTACTCGAGAAGACGAATCCAATGGATTCAGCCTTGAAGGCCAATACTCCCTAGATATTAATTGGACTAAGGAACCACTCCTGGGACAACAATTCACCGTTTCCACCTTTTTTGTCTTGAATTCGGGAGCCACCTATACTTTGCTATAATATCCTTCTACCACGCATTGATGCACGTGGCCTCCATCTACTACCATTCAATGAGAATGGCCTTCAAATCTTTTACTATTAAAATAAAATGGCCTTCGCAAGAATGTAATGTAATAAATAGCATTCACGGGCAACCTACTAAAGGTACTTATAATGAGGACCAAGGGGCCTGTATACAAGATATGTCAATAATCACTAATTAAGTGTACAAAATGTGAGATTTAGAATAGAAAACCGAACATGGTTGTCTAAACTCCTTGTCATGTAAACTCAACTAATGTTGCCAAACAGCCAACCAAAAGTAAATAAAAACTACGTCAAATGCATTGGTTAAAGCATGCATATTGGTGTAGATCATCTTGCTAAAAGTCTCTTGAATCACTCCCAATAATCATTCAATGATGAATCTTCTTTTCATGTCCATCCATGAGCTTATACATCCTGGTGGGAGGTAGTACAACCAATCTTTAGTTGTGTCTCTAAGAGAGAAGGAGAATGTTCTCAGGTTGTAGTCATCCTCTGAAACCCCCAAAGGCTTCATGTTTGTACAGACGAGGTGGAACTCTGACAAGTGCTTGTTAGGATCTTCCCCCGCCATCCCGTGGAATGGTGGTAGACAATGTATCATACCTCTCTTTAACTCACAACTCAAGTTCGGTGGAAATGGGGTAAAAGTGATACATAGCGGTTGGTTCTCCAAATTAGGGGCCTTGAGCTCCCCTAGTGTCCTATTGTCCTCCACCTTTTCTAGTGGTTCTTCTACCAACACAACTGGTCTACGTTGAACCTCTACTCCAACTCTCCGTGTTATCCATCTCCTAATACCTGTATTTTCTATCGGGCAGTGTAAAACTCCTAAATTTGTGGCACGGGTATGTACCATAAAGTAGAAATTAACTATGCCCTTCCAAAGAAAATACTAGAAAACAAGATCAAAGATAAAAAAAATATTAATATCACAAAAGCTGAACACAAAAACCAACAAAAGAAAAAAAACAATACTAACTACTCAACTAATGCGTTATGAAAATTAACAATTAACTAACAAGAATCCCTGGTAGCGGTGACAAAATTTGACCTGCCTCAACTCAGAGTCATTAAGTCGTAGCTAAATTAACCCGAGCAAAGGCTATGGTAAGGTCAAAGATACAATTTATAGTTTTGCACCCAACTCACTACTAAGCTACCTATGGGGTAGTTAGTGGCAAGCCCATTTATGTCCACAAAGATGCCATGGCCTAATAGTCAATGAAACACAACCATGTCCGGGTTGTCAATCCGTCTGTGTGCTAGGAATAGCTAATATAGTAAAATGGGAGGTTATTGGGTTTTTCAACTAACAATGATGTGCCCATTTTATATGGTTATATTAGGACTTTTAGGATTCACTTTTGTATACCTTTGTGCTCTAAATGTGGCATTTTGCCTTGAAATTCTCTAAGGAGAGTTAAAAGTGACTTTTACGCTTTTATTACTTTTTTAGAGAATTTTGTATGACAAGGAAATTTGTTTGAGGACATTGAAGAATACCTTTGAATATTTGAATATTTAAAGACTTGTATTTCAGATTTTGAAGACTTGAAGAAATGAAGAAAAGTGAAGTGAAGAGGAGGACATGAAACAAAAAGAAGAAAGAAATCAAGATACTGGAACACGGCTCCATCGCGACTCACGACAAACGTATGGCCAGAAATATTTCTTGCTTTTTTGTACTATAAACACTCACCTTATCCTCTCCTCTTTACAACATCTTCTTCCTACGATTTTTCATGGTTCAAACCCTAGTTTTTCTCTTCTTTCTTTTCTTAGTTTTTGTAGATTAATCATGTCTATTAATTATCTATCTTAGTTTAATCTTGGGAGCAATAGATTGAACCTTCCATATCTATGTAGTAAGAACCATATCTATCTATTTAGTGCTTTTGCTAGTGTGCATTTATTGAGCTTTGAATGTGAATTATTAATGGCATTGATGTTGTTGGAAGCTTGAGTATATGAATTGCTTGTATGATTTTTTGTTAGGGTGGGAGAAAGTAGCAAATTCTCTGCTCGTTTAATGTGGAATCCAAGAGCATGAGTTAGATCTTCTTAATGATATTGATGTGTGATGTGCCCATTTTATAGGGTTATATTAGGACTTTTACGAATCACTTTTGTAAACTTTTGCGCTCTAAATGTGGCATTTTGCCTTGAAATTCTCTAAGGAGAGTTAAAAGCAACTTTTACACTTTTATTACTTTTCTAGATGATTTGTGTGACAAGGCAATCTGTTTGAAGTCTTTGAAGAATACCTTTGAAGATTTGAAGACTTGTATTTGAGCTTTTGAAAATTTGAATAATTGTGGAAAATTGAAGCGAAGAGGATGACATGAAACAAAAAGAAGACATAAATCAACATGCTGGAACAGGGCTCCAACGCAACTGGCGACTCACGTATGGCCAGAAATATTTCTTGCTTTTTTGTACTATAAATACTCACCTTACCCTCTCCTCTTCAGAACCTCTTCTTCCTGCAAATTTTCTAGGTTCAAACTCTAGTTTTTCTTTCTTTCTTTTCTTAGTTTTTGTAGGTTAATCATGTCTTTTAATTATCTATCTTAGTTTTATCTTGGGAGCATTAGATTGAAGCTTCCATATCTATGTAGTAAGAACCATATCTATCTATTTAGTGCTATTGATATTGTGCATTTATTAGGCTTTGAATGTGAATTGTTAATGGAATTGATGTTCTTGGAAGCTTGAGTATATAAATTGCTTGTATGATTACTTGTTAGGGTTAGGAGAAAGTAGCTAGTTCTCCCCTCTTTTAATGTGGAATCCAAGAGTATGAGTTAGAGCTTCTTAATGATGTTGATGTGTTGATAATTTCTAGGTGAATGTAATGATGTTGAACTCGTTGTCATGTTTGTGTTAGGTAGAAAATGTGATAGGTCTATGAATGTCGATCATTCTTGACTAATCTTGTGTAAACGAATGAATTGGTTAAATGCTTAGACATGGTGTAGAGTTTATAAGTGTTGCCAAGCTTGTTGATTCTTCGTGCCCAATGCCATCAATGGGATACTTTTAGTCATGTTTCGGCTAAGGGAGTCATTGGTTAGGTTTGACAAGAGATGTCGAATTCACTCTTACAAACTACTATCTAAGAAGGATGGAAGATTTATCTTCACAGGTAGTAGAAGTAGTGAATAGATTGTTTCACTCATTTTTGAAGCCTTTGTTATTTGGCACTCATGTGTTCTCAATGCTATGTTTTACTTCATTTCTGCCATGTGTTGTTTGAGAATAGGAAGTGTCTGTATGGTTGAAGTGTTTGGGTGTTAGGAAAGCGACAAATTCCTTAGCTCTTTTGCATGAAAATCTAAGGACATGAACTTAGAACTTCTTGTGTATAATGTGCGGTAATTCTTGCTACATGAGTATGTTAATATGGATTGTTCTCATAATTATTCCTATAGATGCAATGAAAGGTTGAACCTTGAAAGTGGTTTATTCTAGGTTTAGCTAATGAAAGCTATGTTTGGTTAAATGGCTATGTCTTTGGTAGAAGGTTTAATGTTATCAAATCTATGGTCCTTCGTGTATAATGCCACTGATGAAATACCCTTATGGTCGTTGTTTGTCTAGGGTGATCATCAATGAGGTTTGCAAATGGTCGTTGTTTGTCTTTGCAACTTATTCTTGAAAAGGAATGGATGTTGATCTTCCATTGACATTCTCCATAGGTAACAAATATGATATAATGAGTGAATGGTTCAATGATCTACATTTTGCTTGGAAGTGGATATCAATTGCCCTAAGGCTTTATTTTTGTAGTTTTAAACCCTTTTTTCTTAGTCTATTTGATGATTAGCATAGTTAATTAACTTTTTTAGTTTTCTTGTCTTTTAACTTTCAAAACTTAGGAACCAACCAACCAACAAACCCCCCCCCACCCATTTACTCGCTTTTATATGTGTATATATATCTACTTCTAGCATAATAGCAACTTTTTGTGTTTAAACGCTTAGGAAAATCCCTCTTTTTCGTGGACGACCTCGAGTTGCTGCTATCTACTTAGTTGTAGAGAGCAAGCATTTAGGGCTTAAAAATACTAAATTTGAGAGGTACAGCGGTGACCTCCCAAATTTTGGCACCGATGCTGGGGAAGAGGAATTTATTTTTAAGTGTTTAGGTGTATTTGGTTGCATATATGGTAGTTGTTTTTATTTTCCACTCCTTGGTGGTTGTTTTTGTTCGGAGTAGGTATTGGTTGAGTTCTTGGTAAAATTTTATCGAGAATCCTTGCAATATGATTTTGGACTATTGAAAATTTTAAAATATATATATAAAAAATAATAATGGAGCGTCTCACCTTGAGGGAACTCGTGATTAGAAGAGAGGCTGAACAAGCAAGGTTTTGTAGGATGTATCATTCCGACCATCCTACTGAGTCTTGTTATTTGTTGTGGGAAGAGCACTATGAGGGAGAAAGAACCCTTGGCTTCCAAAACCAAGGGTATTATGAAGAGTGCTACCATGAGGTATGAGATGTTGGTTTTCAAGGGCAAGAAGCTCAAGAATGGTATCCATGCCACAATCCTTACAATCTGGAATGGAGTGGTAATCCGGATTGGTAGTATGAGAATAAGCCGGAAAACCAACAATACAAGCAAAATAGTTGGCCATCACCACCTTATACAATACCCAAAAACCAAGCCCAATAGGGAAGTTCAAGTTTGACACGTAAGGAAGTCATGAATTCAATAAAAAACTTGAACAACTTTACTTGTGAAGAACCAGACACCCAGCTCTCCTCTAGTGTTGAGGCTATTGAGGGGCATGCGAGGAGTATATTATAAGCATTGGCCTGAATGGAAGCTTGTGATTCCAAAAATACACCATCCCAAATTGAACTCGGGGATTCGGTGTGTGAGGTCACCATGGGAAATGATCTTGAGTTCGAAGGGGATAAGGAGTTGGTTTTCGAGGATGATAAAAAGGAGAAAGAGGTGATTATGCTACATTCATTAGCATCATCACTCCTACCCCTACCTATTGAACCAACCCAACCATTTTCGGACGTTTGAGGGGGATAAGAGAGGAGCCAAAAGACAATCCCAAACCTCCAAACCACCCAACTCCCTTTAAACCGTCTCCACCTCAACAAAACTTTCCTCTTGAAAGTTTTGTACCCCCACCTCTCTACTTTTGGATACTCATGGTGAAGGGGTTCAAGCCTTTACCATATGGATAACATTAGGGTCGTGCCAACAAACTTAAATATATGAAGCTTTGCCGTGCCGACGACGTAAATAAACTCGGCCTTTATTTTGGTTTTTGTTGTTCAGTTTTTGTTATTTTGTCTTGTTCTTTTTACGGTGTGTTTTTGTGATTTTGTAGCAAAGTGAAGTGCATTGCATTGGAGAAGATGAAGGAATGAGATCAATGAGAAAGGGAAGAAAGCTTGGAATGTTGGTTAGAAAATATTGATATATTTATAAGTGCTGAGAAATCCTATCATCCCGACGGATCGCAAGTCACAACGGATCGCAAGTCGCAATGGACCATCGTGAGTCACGACGTAATCAAAAATTTTGTGCTAAAATTCAGCTCCCGACCTCCACGTTTTGCAAGTCGCGACAAGCCATCGTGAGTCGCGACCAACGGCTCCTCAAGACATCATCCCCTCGAGACCTCGACTTGAGCCATACCCAAAAAGTCATCAAACCCTCCAGACCTCGAGACCAACCCTTCGAGCCATCAGCCCCTCAAGACCTGCCCTTTGAGCCATCAGCCCCTCGAGACCAGCCCTTCGAGACATCATCCCCTAGAGACCTTGGGTCCTCAAGGATGCAAGGTCCTTGGGTCCTCAAGACATCATCCCCTCGAGACCTCGACTCGAGCCAAACCCAAAAAGCAATCAAACCCTTGAGACCTCGAGACTAGCCCTTCGAGCCTTCAGCCCCTTGAGACCAGCCCTTTGAGCCATCTGCCCCTCGAGACCAGCCCTTCGAGACATCATCCCTTTGAGACCTTGGGCTCTCGAGACATTATCCCCTCGAGACCTCGGGTTCTCGAGCTGAACCTGAAAGTCCATCACCCCCTCGAGACCTCAGGTTCTCGAGGCTAAAAGCCCTTGACTCGAAATGAAGCCCTCGACTTGAAATGAAGCCCTCGAGACGTCATCCCCTTGAGACCTTGGATCTTTGAGGCCTCAAGCCCTCGACTCGATCCAAACCTAAAAGTCCGTCACCCCCTCGAAACCATAGGTCCTCAAGTCCAGAAGCCCCGACTCAAGGTGAAGCCCTCGAGACATTATCCCCTCGAGACCATGGGTCCTTAAGGCCACAAGCCCTCGACTCGAGCTGAACCTGAAAGTCTATCATCTCTCGAGATGTCACCCTCTCGAGTTATCGGGTTCTCGAGGCAACAAGCCCCCTACTAGAGTAAAGCCTTTTAACCCCTCGAGAACCACTTGCCTCTCGAGCCCCTCGAGACGTCATCCTTTATCCTCGAGCCCAGCCAGACCCGAGCCCGTAAAGACCAAATATTTCATCCTGGAGACTAGCCAGACCCAAGCCCTCCCTACCTATCACGAGTTGTGACGATGCATCGTGAGTCACGACCAGTGCTGTCACGAGTCGCGATGGAAAAACAAACTTTTCAACTGTGCTTAAACACTGCATAATCATTCCTTCTTCTCCACTAAATACTCCCAAGACCCACCAAACCTCCACTCATTTCTCCACCATCTTACATATATTGACATATGAAAATTGTTGCATCTTTATAGTATCTTTGTTGATTGTAGTAAGTCGACTACATCATTCTGACTATAATTGCTATATTCTATAATGATGCTTGGATATGTGTCAATATATGTTGGATATTTTGTTTGGAAAATCTTATATTGGTGATTGCATCATGGATTGGTTGTTCTTTGAGAATACTATGGTTATTAACTCTTGATGCTAAACCTAGTATTACAAATCCTTATGTACTTGTGAGTTTAATGTTATTATCTGTGGTGTTAGTCTTGATCAAATGGCGCCAAGGAGACAACTGTTTGCTCGAGGGGCGAGTTCTTCTACGACACTTTTGCTCACCCTTCCGGATCTGAAACCAATTTTGGAACCAATTCTATACGGTTACATTGGAACCAATCCGAATAAGTGTCACTCTTCCTCTTACCTTGAGTTTTATTGTTCTTGCCTTACATGTTTACATTGAGGGTAATGTAATGTTTTAAGTGCAAGAAGGGGTTAGAGGAATCACATGCATGCTAGCTTGATTTGGAATGATTTTTGCTACTTTGGATTAGAAAAACATGAGAAAAAAGAAAGAAGAAAATTGAAAAATTGAAAATTTTGAAAAAAATAGGAAATGAAAAAAAAGAAGAAAGAAAACCCGCTAAGTTGAAAACCTGAGAGGGCAACTTAGGCAACATTAGGGGCCCGGATAGGTCAAAAACCTGAAAGGGTGACCTAGGCATAAATGAGAGGCCAAATGTGCAGAAAAAGGTGATATGTGAGCCAAAGAAACATGATGTGTGGCTAGGATAAAAACCTAAAAATACTCCTAGGTAAAATGAGAAAAGGAGAGAAAAAAAGGAAAAATGCTATGATTTCACTCATTTTCTGGCGTTGGAGTCATAAGGGTGTGTTTGTCATATGGATGGATCGGGTAGCTCAACATCATAAGACCTCTTGGAATTGGGTAACTTAGTGGGTTGAAAAACAAAGTATGGTTATAAAATTGGATTGAACCATGAGACCATTTACTTGCTTTTATATGTGTATATATATCTACTTCTAACATAATAGCAACCTTTTGTGTCCAAATGCTCAGGAAAATCCCTCTTCGTGGATGACCCCGACTTGCCGCTATCTACTTATTTGTATATAGTAAGCATTAATGGCTAATAAATATTAACTTTGATAGGTATGGCGAAGACCTCCCAAATTTTTGCACCGCTGTCGGGGAAGAGGAATTGATTTTTAAGTGTTTAGGTGTATTTGGTTGCATATTAGGTAGTTGTTTTTATTTTCCATTCCTTGGTGGTTGTTTTTGTTTGGAATAGGTATTGCTTGAGTTCTTGGTAAATTTTTATTGAGAATCATAGAAATATGATTTCAGAATTTTTAAAATTATATATAAAAAAATAATGGAGTGTCTCACCTTGAGGGAACTCATGATGAGAAGAGAGGCTCAACAAGCAAGGTTTTGTAGGATGTGTCATTTTGACCATCCTACTGAGTCTTGCTATTAGTTGTGGGAAGAGCACTATGAGGGGGAAAGAACCTTTGGTTTCCAAAACCAAAGGTATTATGAAGAGTGCTACCATGAGGTATGAGATGTTGGTTTTCAAGGGCAAGAAGCTCAAGAATGGTATCCATACCAAAATCCTTACAATTCGAAATGGAGTGGTAATCCAAATTGATGGTATGAGAATAAGCCGGAAAACCAACAATACGAGAAAAATAGTTGGCCATCAACACCTTATACCATACCCAAAAACAAAACCCAACAGGGAAGTTTAAGTTTGACATGTGAGGAAATCATGAATTTAATAGGAAACTTGAAAACTTTACTTGTGAAGAACCAAACACCCGACTCTCCTCTAGTGTTGAGGCTATTGAGGGGCATGCGAGGAGTATATTAGAAGCATTGGCCCGAATGGAAGCTTGTGATTCTGAAAATACACCATCCCAAATTAAACTCAGGGATTCGGTGTGTGGGGTCACCATGGGAAATGATCTTGAGTTCGAAGGGGATGAGGAGTTGGTTTTTGAGGATGATATAAAGGAGGAAGAGGTGATTGTGCTACATTCATTAGCATCGTCACCCTACCCCTACCTATTGAACCAACCCCACCATTTTCGGACGTTTGAGGGGGATAAGAGAGGAGCCAAAAGACAATCCCATACCTCCTAACCACCTATCTCCCTTTAACCCATCTCCACCTCAACAAAACTTTCCTCTTGAAAGTTTTGTACCCTCACCTCTCTACTTTTGGATACTCATGGTGAAGGGGTTTAAGCCTTTACCATATGGATAACATTAGGGTCGTGCCGATGACCTTAAATATACGGAGCTTTGCTGTGCCGGTGACATAAATAAACTCGGCCTCTATTTTGGTTTTTGTTGATTAGTTTTTGTTATTTTGTCTTGTTCTTTTTACGGTGTGTTTTTTTGTATTTTGTAGCAAAGTGAAGTGCATTGCATTGAAGGTGATGAAGTAATGAGATCCATGAGAAAGGGAAGAACGCTTGGAATGTTTGTTAGAAAATATGGAATTCTTTCTAAGTGCTGGACCAGTCGCGAGTAATTAGCAATTTTTTTGCTAAAATGCAGCTCCAGGCCTCCACGTTTTGCGAGATGCGATGAGCCATTGCGAGTCATGACCAACGGCTCCCTAATACATCATCCCCTCGAGACCTCAACTCGAGCCAAACCTGAAAATCCATAAAACCCTTGAGACCTTGAGACCAGCCCTTGGGGCCATCATCCCCTCGAGACCAGCCCTTTGAGCTATCAGCCCCTCGAGACCAGCCCTTCGAGACATCATCCCCTCGAGACCTTGGCTAGAGACCTCAACTCGAGCTGTACCCAAAAAGCCATCAAATTGAGACCTCGAGACCAACCGTTCGAGCCATCAGCCCCTCAAGACCTGCCCTTTAAGCCATCTACCCCTCGAGACCAGCCCTTTGAGACATCATCCCCTCGAGACCTCGGGTTCTCTAGACCTTGGGTCCTCAAGACATCATACCCTTGAGACCTCGGGTGTTCGAGCCAAACCTGAAAGTCCATCACCCCCTCAAGACCTCAGGTCCTCAAGGCCAGAAGCCCTCGACTCGAGCTGAAGCCCTCGAGACATCATCCCCTTTGAGACCTTGGATCCTTGAGGCCTCAAGCCCTCGACTCGAGCTGAACCTAAAAGTCCATCACCCCCTCAAGGCCTCAGTTCCTTGAGTCTAGAAGACCTTCCGTCATCTATTTACTTCTAAGATCTTTCATCTCTCATAATCTTTTGTAAAGCTTCTCTTTTTGATCCTCCTTATTTTGATGGGGTTTGTGGGGAGCACAATAAAGACTTGCTCCTGCAAGGAGCTAAACTATTAAAGAGCTGCAAAAATCCTGACCTTTGATGTGATTAATGTTCTATATTTGGGAAAGAAAACGGACCTGAAGAATTACCTTGTGATGATGGTAAAGAACAACAGTTGTTGGCACCACACGGGCATGAATTCAAGGTGTCAAGTATGCTTCTCCAATTCTAAGTGACATTGACATGTTTTTTTTTTGACATATTGCAAAGGTTTAGCTCGGATGTGTTTCCTCTGAAGATCCTACTATATAGTACTACAAAGCCAAAAGTGACTCTGGTTCCGTCAGCATCCTCCAACGATTTTCCCCCTTTTGGCTGGACATTATATCCTTGCGTATGCAGGATGCACATTAGTGGATCATAGGCAAATAGGTAAACTCTATTGTGCTCATCTAGTAATTGTCTCCGAGAAACCATCGTTAACACCATCCATTTTCTCTTGGAATGTTAAAAGAGACTGATGCATATGTAATCTACCGTTTCGATGACATTAGTGCGTCTTGCATACATATGTAATGATGTAAGGATTGTTGGCTCAACCAAGCCAATTCAGCTCAACAAGAGGAAATTGGTCTCAGACGGTCGTTCTGGCAGCCGATACATATGTAATGATGTAAGGGCATGTTGGTTCAACCAAGCGAATTCAGCCTAATAGGAGAAAGTTGGTCTTAGACTGCCGTTCTAGCGATTGATGTGACTTGACTATAACAGCCGATAACTGCGAAGGTAGAAAGCACAATGTCAATCCGAAAAAGCTTTTCCACGAGCAGGATGATGACGGGAAGGATTCCCAATAGAAGGAACGCTAAGGAGAAATGAGTCGGGGCACCACGAAGAACAAGCGGGATTCTGCCACTTTAGGGAGAAAAACCCACCTTGCGGGGGGATGAGAAGTAGCGGATAGCGAGTGACATGTGGGTTACGTACCTTCATTGAGGAAGAAAGAATCAAAGAATAGGTTGAGGCAGGAGGACCTTGAGGTAGTGTTGTTAAAGAAAGGAGTAAGGGGCTAACTATTCACTAAAAGGATACAACTGTACATGGCTAATCCTAAGCTGGAAATACTCCACTTGGGGCAATATAATGGCGAGGCTGACCCCGAAGACCACCTACACGCTTTATCCACCAATATAGTCATCTTCACGATATAGCAAGCCATTTGGTGCAAGGTGTTTGCAATAACACTCACGACATCAACTAGGGCCTGGTTTTGAAAACCTAGAAGATGAGACTATAGATAGCTTCAGCCAACTAGAGCAAAAAGTTCCTAACCCATTTCATGCAAAGGAGGAAGTTCCACAAGGCGAGACCGAAGATATTGTCAATCAAATTGATACCAGGTGAGACACTTTCAGAATATTAGGAAAGGTTCAACGGCGAGGCAACTCAGGTGGAAGAAAGAAGTAACTAGTTCCTCATGTACATGTTCATTATGCGGCACAAGTTGCTACTAAGTCCACCCTGAATCCCAAAAATCGATTGATGAGTTGATGAAGAGGGTGGTGAGCTTTAGTATAGTAGACTTGGCCGGTAGGAGAAGAAATAACGAAAGAGTAAGGTAGTCGGAGAGATTCAAGCAGAGGATAGAGTAGGTCAAGCGTAGCAGACTGAACTTTGAAAAGAGGTCTTGGCTCTAGTGGTGGAAAAGAATATCTTGAAGCTTCCAAAGAAGATGACATCCGGCCCTCACAAGATTGATAGGTCACAATTTTGTGACTACCATGATGATCACGACCCAAAAAAATGACTATATACACTTGCAGCACAATATTGAAGGCTATGTTTGAAGTGGCATCTAGCACACTTAGCCAAGGATGCAAGGCTCACAACAGGGTCACATATCAAAGTGGGCTGGGGGATGGAAATTGAACGGGAATTTCCAGAGGCCTTATAATGGTCGAAACAGGGGAAGGTCTCCAAACAGAGGACATAGCTCAAAAATTGGGTGAAAAGACAAATAAAGGGTTCAAAAATTCGCAAGAAATTTGGTACTCTAGCTTTGATAACTACAATTTATCGTATTTGGAGGGAACGGAATAATGTTGTCATGGATGGTGCTCAACCTAGCTCAGATCGGGTTGTGAAGTTAATCATGAAGGATTGTTACATGGTTATTAATCGGTTGTTTTCGGATGAGCATATGTTCTAGGCAGCTTGATTGATGTGCTTGGTTCATGGCGTTGGACGCTGGCCACTTGGCGATGTGCACTGGAAACTGGGTGCCTTGCCATGGGCGCTGGCCGCTGGGCACTGGGAGCTGGGAGTTTGTGCACTGGGAGATGGGATGTGCACTGGCTGTTTGACGCTAGGTGACGGGCGGGCGGTCGTCGCGCCCGCCGTGCAAAAGATAATTTATAAGCCCTTTTTGCTTACTTTCTACAACTAGGTAGATAGCGGAAAATCGGGGTCGTCCAATGAGAAGAGGGATCTTCCTAAGCAATCAAGCACAAATGGTTGATACTAGGCTAGGAGTAACTATATTTACACACACTTAAAAGCAAGTAAAAAGGGGGGGGGGTTGGTTGGTTGGTTTCCTAAGTTAACAAAGATAAAAAGACAAGATAACTAGCAAGGTCAAGTGACTATGCTAATCATCAAACGAAACTAAAGAAAAGGGTTTTAAAACTACAAAGATAAAATGCCTTGGGGGCAACGGATATCCACTTCCACATCTAATGTAGTTCATCGAATCATTCACACATTCCATCATATAGCATTCAGGACCCAACACTCACACACCCATCTAGCAAGTACCACAACACACACATCACAAGGAGTTCTAAGTTCATGCTCATAGATCTTCATGCAAAGGCGCTACGGAATTCGTCACGTTCCTACACCTAAACAATTCAACCACAGAAGCACTACCTATGCTCAAACAACTCATGGCACACATGCAGTGAAACACACCGTCAAGAATACATAAACGCCAAATAACAAATGCTTCAAGAATGAATTTAAATCATCTATTCAATACTTCAACTACTTGTCGTGGAGACTAAACTCCTATCCTTCTTAGTTCGTAGTTTGCGAGAGTGAGTTCCACATCTCTCGTCAAACCTCACCAATGACTCCCGAGTCGCGACCACGACTCAAGGTGTCATTGGTGGCATTTAGCACGAAGGACCAACAAGCTTGGCAATGCCTATGACCACTACACCGTGACTAAGCATTTAACCAATTCATGCAATTACACGAGATTAGTCAAGAGCGACCACTCATAGACCACGAGCATATAACTCTTCTCGTTTGCTACACAAACGAACATGACGAAGAGTTCAACAGCAATCACATTCGTTTAGCACATTATCAATCCATCAACACAATCAAAAGCTCTAAATCATACTCTCACATTACTAACAAGAACATGGGAGAAATTAACCCAAATCCCCCAAACCCTAGCTAGCAATTCATCCAAGCATTTCATATCATCAAGCTCTCAACAACATTAATAGAATCAACAATTAACATTCAAAGCACAATAAAAGCACAATAGCAAAAACACCAAATAGATAGATAGAAATGAGTTCTTGCTACATAGATAATGGAAGCTTCAATCCTTTGCTCCCAAGAACAAAAACTACTCTAGAATAACAAGAGACATAACTAAACTACAAAAACTAAGAAAAGAAAGAGAAGAAAACCAAGGGTTTTCAAGCCCTAAAATGCAAGAAGAAAGGGGAAAAAACTTGTGGAGAAGAAGGAGTGAAGGGGTATTTATAGGGGGAAGAAAAAGGGGAGAAAATGCTGCTACAGGGCTGATTTTAAGCTGTCGTCGCGAGTCGCGACGAGCTTCGTCGCGAGTCGCGACCAAATCAGTAAACTGCAGTCCTGTTTTGTTTTGCTTCCTCCGGGTGAACCGTTGATCCGTTTCGGGAGTTCTTGTAGTCGATTTTATAGTGCTCGAGAAGAGGAATCCAATGGTGCCACTCTTGAAGGCTGATTCTTCTCGGAAAATTCTGAGAACCCCGGATCATCATTCATCCGTTGCTTTGCTCTCCTTTCTTCATCTCTTCACTTCTTCAAATCTTCACAAAGCTCAAATGTAAAGGTCTTCAAATCTTCAAATCTTCAAAGATAAATCTTCAAAGTCTTCAAATCTTCAAAGTCTTCAAACAAATCACCTTGTCACACAAAATCATCTAAAAAGTGATAAAAACGTCAAAGCCGCCTTTATCCCTCCTTAGATGATTTCAAGGCAAAATGCCACATGTAGAGCACAAAATTGCACAAAACCTAATCCTAAAAAGCCCAAAATAACCATCTAAAATGGACACATCACTAGGCGTTGTGTGCTGGAACTGGGCAACCTGCCCTGGGCGGTGGGAGCTTGGCACTGGGCTCTTGGTGATAACGCTGGATACAGTGCAAAGGATGCTGGGAGTTGGGCACTGGGAGCAGACCATTCAGCGCTAGAACTGGACGATGGTTAGCGCTGGAATAGAACTAGCGCTGGGGGATATTGTTTGCACCACGCTAGAGAACGCAGATTTTGGGCGACAAGCTGTTTGTTTGGAGCTCGATGGCTTCATGAAAGTCGGATTTCACGGATGAGGTAATAGGTTCTAAAGTAAGGGCTTCTGTTCTATGATTTGGTACTTAAACCTAGGCTTTGACTATGATTTAACGGTTTTTATGCACATTATGCTCGCGCTACACTTTGTGTTAAATTGGTATAAAGATGTCCATCTGCTCAAATGGGAGTGGGCGATTACATAATCTCCATGCCTGATGCACGCGGTATAAGTGTATCCATTCTCTCATCCTTAGGAGATTAATTTAGTTGGGAATCACAAAAGTATGAAGCACGACCTCAATACACTTTTGCCTACTAGATTCATCTCTGTCCTCATCAAGAAAATGATTGAAGGCCAATAACATCCCTCTTTCTTCACCTTAGGGATGTAAATGGTAGAAGCATATTTCCCCTTGTATCAAAGGTGCAACATGGGTTTTCAGCTTCACTCATCTACGCATTATCCAAGACCCGAGTTTATTCCAGCAGCAACAGGAATTTCACAATTTGGCGACATTGGATTTTCCAGCTACTTCACCAAGATTTTAACGACTCAACCTCTTCAAGACCCGAGTTTGTTAACACTCGGTTGCACTATGGAATCCTAATGAAGAAGTCCCCATATGTTAGGGGTAGTAGCGGATTGCATGAGTATGGGTAGTGAGTTTGTTCTCACCCCATTTAGCTTGTATTTCATAGCCCGATTCATTCCGGGTTGCAAACCATGGGTCCTATTTCCACTGGGACTTGTTTAGTTTTCTTCCCTTAGCTTAGTATGACTAGCTCAGGGTTTAAATTTTTCAAATTGGGGGGGGGGATACCTAAAAGGCAGCCCCCCCCTCGGACTTGTTTTTTCCCTAGGTTCCATTGTTTAGCCTAGGGTTGTATACTTTGTATTTGGTAGGGTCTTTCATAGCCCTACTGTGGCGTTCCACCGCTTATCCTATTTACCATATTTACAGGGAGTATGATATGCAGTGAAATCAGCCGTAGTAGTGTCATACTGTGATGGTCCACCATGTGATGCTCCAGGGTCTGTTGGACACACATATTAGGGTCTAGCTTCCGATGGACCAATGTGGTCTGTATGGGCCCCAGCATGCAGTCGCCAACCACCCTGTCGACCAGGTGGAGCTGGATGGTGGCTTCTAATGTCATTGTATCTCACACCAGGTGGAGGTTCCTCACAATGCACAAATGGCTGATGAAACTGCAGTCTGGAGGGCTCATGCGCATAATGTAGAGTACATGTGGCAACATCGTGTACCTCCCTGATCATGTTCGCGATACGTGGGGGACAATCGTCCAAATTTATATCCAACATGATTCTTATCTGAGACATTTCCTGCAACTACACGAATGAGGTAAATATGTCAGATACTTAATTTTGAGGAAACGTATAGTATTAATTGTGAAAACTATTAGAGATTTAGGAAATACCATATACTCCATAGTAGCCCCGTCTCCGTGAAAACCCTCCGTAATTGTTTCGGCCCGGCCTGGCTGATCAATTAGGGTCACTGTCTCCAAAAATACCACTCCATATATTCTCGACTGGGTGTGTATGGATCCACTGACCCTCGCACATAAACATGTTGCTCTCCTCGATGTTCCCAAGCATCGAGATATCTTCTCAATTCTACACGCCAATCCATTCCTGACCTAACACGACGGTCTCTAGTATGAAGCAGTTTATGTTCATCCTTAGTGGCCAACTGGATGGGTATTGGCTGGATGATGCCAAACTGCTTGAGAACACGATGTACGTGATGGTACTCCACGACATTCCAGCTAATGAGGTCAACAAACAATAGCCAGTTGTTGCTACCGTTCATACAATAATGTGGGAGTTGTTGTACGACATCCTCCGTGTACGGCTGCCAAATAAACTACAATTATAGGTAGGTGTTGTGGTTAGGTGAGGAAAACCTTTATTTCCATTAGTTCAATGATAGGAAATCCAAATTTCAATATGCATGTCTTTCATGGAGAGACGTCAACAGTTCGCGGTACACTTTCAATACATGCATAGGTGATTGTGATAAATCGTACCGGGCTCTCCACCTGTTAGGAACAAAATGAATATTATTAGTCATATTTCCTTGCAGTTTATAAATTGACTCCCGACTAATTCAATACGTACCTGGATCCAACAGCACTCATCGTGACGGTCACATCCAGTCGTCCGGTCGGACGGATGAAGGTATTCGCTCACATGCCCACAGCTGACAAAAAATGAAATAAAATTTAGTATAATATAAGAGGTCACTATCGAAAGTATGTAGAACTGACAAGATTAACCAACATTGTTACCTATAGCAAGACAAGTGGTCCAGATATGGATTTAACTTGTGGGATGGCAGCGTCACATAAGCACCTGTACAAGTGTGCCAAAATGGCACTACCCCAACAGTACTGATGTGATGCCCCGAGGTCCATCAGTACCGATAAATAAAGCAAATGGATAAGGTGTCCGGATGTGTCTGACATCAGCATTCCACCGACCAGCAGTAGAATGAAAACCTAGCCCGTTGTTGACAATCTACCTCAGTAGCATCAACAGGGAATGAACTGTGTAATACGTCTCCCAACCAGTTGGCCCTTATGCGACCTCCTCTGATAGCACCCGCGTTCGGTGTAGCCCCTAGGTAGTCTCTGCATAATCTCTGACAGTCCTCAGTGCATCGGCTAGTGTTCACACCAGTAATTGGTATGTCATCGATCGGTAGACCCATAGCATGCCAACATTCTACAAAGTTACGGTAGCCTCCCCCACTAGCAGGTGAAACATGTTCGTCTCAGGTCTCCAATGTTCTACTAAGGTTGTGACGAGGGAATGGTCGATGTGAATTGGTGCAGAATCCAACAATCCCAGGAATCCAGCTTCACGCATGTAACGCATGACTGGATCAGGGATCCGACCAATCCAACAAGCCACATCGCACCGCCTCACCTACAGTGCCCCATCCTCTAAATGACCATTGTACAGAGCACGTGCACGGTGCTTCTGGTGCAGGTACAACAATTCATCGTCAATGGGTCCCGGATGATACATGGCATATCCCTGCTGACAATTAGAATCACACGGCAAAATAACTCAGTCAAGATTTTCAAATAAGTAACGCAAAAACGTGTGTACTAATATTCATACCCAATCATACATTAGCTTCAATTTAGACAAATACACATAATCCGTATCCACACAATTCATTGCACAAAAAAACTCCAAAAAAATTTAGACATAGCAAGATTACTGGGTATATAAAATAATAGTGTCATACATATTCAACCAAATATTCAAAATTTGCATATTACATACACAACCTAATCACGCCCTTGCCTATGGATGCCTCTGAAATCACCCGGTACCCTGTCATCCATTTGATTCCTTATCCTTCTCTCCGCAAACTGTCCACGCCTCCTATTACGGAACTTTTAATATCGGGAATCAGCCTCCAACTAGCACATTACCATAGTGATGGATCTCGTACAGGCATGAAACCCTGACTATATTGTTGCACATAGGTGGTCGTGTGCTATACCCTATCACAAAGAGTAGCTGGATCGTAACGCCTATGCCTACAAATGGCCAATGCATGCGAACATGGGAATCGGAAAATTTTCCATTACGACAAGTACACTTCTTTCTCCGGTATTTAACCATGTACTGGCTCTCACCAATGCTGTCATCAATGGTCCTTCTCACAACCCTATAAGCATGTGACGCATGCCCAAAAAAAGTGACAATATGTCCCTGTGCCCAATTGTCTTGCTTCTGAAATTTTTCCAAATCCCAGAAGGGAACGCAGACCTAAACATTTCAACATCAATTTAAAGTCAAGAAACTAGTCCATGAACACATAAAAGACCTGTAATGAGTCTGGAAAGTACCCCAATTCGTGTCATCCATTACCCTTTTAGCAAACATTTCAACTGTTCGCTCAAAGGTCCCTTTGACACACGTAGTTATTGGGAGATGTTGTGCGCGCCTTACACAGTTGTAACTCTCTGACAATTTGGTTGTTAGAATTCCCCAACGTCGATCACCCTCATCAAAGGCAAGACACCACTTACTGGTATCATGTTGTATCAACCATTCCCAAGCAGATGGTCTGATGCTCTCCAACTCCTCCTTGTACTCCCTCCACCTACTCTCTCGGCTGGCACCACCAAGCTACCAAACTAGAGTCTTCGGAAGCGCATTCTTGAACTTCCCACTCTTAGCACTAAGGAAGTTTGATTGAAAATGATGCAAGCAAAATTGATGGTATCCAGCTGGCTCAATCCATTCCTTCGTACGTCTCATTGCATTTAAAATTCCATCAAGGCGATCAGATATAATACAGATTGGCCTACTATCCCCACCAACCACGTGGATACGCAATCTCTGCATAAACCAGTTCCAACTCTCATTAGTTTCACTATCAACAATGGCATAAGCATTGGGGAGTATGTAGTCATTCGCATCATGCATCACGGCAACTAGCATTGTGGCCTTGTATGCACCTCTCAAATGAGTGCCATCCACACTCATCACCGGCCTGCTGTGGAATGCATCGATAGCCTGACCAAATGCCCATAAAATGAACTTGAATTTCCTACACCCACTCCCATGTATTCTATTGGGTACATCTGCCTACTCAACAACGGTGCTCAAATTTTCCCTGACTAGCTCATCCATATATGTAGGCAACTATTCAAAGGATTCCTCCCAAGTTCCGAACACCAAGTCAATAGCCTTCTGTTGAGCATACCACGCCTTCTTATAGGAAAGGGTCACACTTAACTCCATCTTCACATGTGCTTGCACATCTTTCACCGTGTAAGAAGGGTTAACGTCAATGTGGTGGCGAATTGCACGGGCGATCATCAACGATGTCAGGCTAGTGTTACCCATCGATCGGCCAGTACCAACACAAGCATGGCTACTTGCCCATTTGGTGATCTCTCACATGCGATGCGAAGCCTTTTTGCTGCCTCTTGTAACCCAATGACAATTAACAGTTCCTTCAAGAACGTCCTTGCATTTCGCATACCATGTGCGTGACCTGCTCTCCACAACCTTGTATTCCCTATTTATCATGGAACTCTACCTCGAAATAGCTTCTACCAATTCTAGCTTCGTCCGGAATCGCATACCCAATGCCACTTCACCAGTCGCTTGAACATAACGAGTACCTCCATCATCACAATTCGTTGGGTCATAGCCATCCTCATCAGGGCCCCCATAATCCCTAAAGTAGGCCTCTGTATCAGGATTCGCCAAAATACGGAACGATGTAGCTACACTGTTCATGCACACAACTACTTCATCTTCGTCCCCTGGATTCAAATCAGTTGATAAGGAACAATCATCTTCACTGTCTTCACCAAGTTCCCATTCCTCACCATCCTCATCGCTCCCAACATGACCAACAACATACTCACCAATTTCACCAACATAATCATCATCGAACTCATTCGGGTCCTCATGAGGGCTACCATATATACCACCACTTGTGGACGGCTGAGCTCAATCGACGTGAACATACGCACTGGGTTGGCTTGACTCACCAACGGTTGAACCTTGGCAATCAACAGGGGGTGGTAAGGTTGGCAAAGGTGTATAGTTCTGCATGTTCCTCAACAACGACACGAACTTGCCCGAACTAAGATCACTCGCACAGTCAATGGTGCTTGACATCTTCTCCACAATAATGTACAAATCTGCTGAGGACAAGGACATTCGATCAACAATGTCGAAGAATGTCGCAGTAGACTCGTCATCTTCCACATTATAACACTGATAGTATACGGGTGAACCAATCAGCTCAGGACAATGGTAATATATTTTCAACTGAAACCCCACACTTGCAATACCAAGCCTTCTGAAAATTAAATGAACTAACTCTGAGTGGCTTAACCTCCTTTCGAGAGTCACGTTCATCTCTGATGTGGGAGGGTCATAATACACACACACAGTCAAATCAAACTTAATTTGACCCCCTTTATGCAGGTACACAGTCAAAAACATCGAACTACTGCATTATACAAATACGTAACAATTAATTCGGTATTCAGAATGACAGTACACTATTATGCTATTATCGATTTTCAAACTATTACACTATTATCAATTTTTAAACTATTACACTATCCTAAAATGTGTGCTAACTTAAGCCACACTAATTAAACTATTACTACAACTTTTATACGTTTTTCCCTTATCCGTTGTATTTTTGACTTATGACAGGCATCACTGAAATACTATGTTGCAGATACTGCCATTAAGTTATTCTTACAGACTGCCAAGAAGAAATTCTCAAGGCAAGATTCTTCAAATGATTTCAATCTTCAATATTTTATGAGCACGATGTCCAAACATAGATTATTGCGGGTTTACTCAAAGTTCCTGCATTTGTTGGCCTCGGGATATCTAATGCTACCAATTGGGTATGAGTTGAGTTGTTACAAGTTGCCTTTATTCGCCAAATTCTGGCTACCAATTAAGTCGGGGATTTTAACTCATTGCGGTCGTGTAATGCAGTTACTAAATGTGTTGCTTTAGCCATGGTTCACTTACATCTTCTACACCATAATTGTATACTAGGTTGTGTATATATTGTGACTTATTATAGAATTAGTTACAAGGGTAATATGCAAATATAATCCCATATGTTGAAAAAAGTGTAGATATAATCCTGAGTTGTTTTTAGCACAAATATAACTCTAACTATTATACATCAGTGCAAATATAACCCTAAAGCTATAATTCCGGCATTGACTGGCCACTTCCGATCATTGACCAACTGAAAATGATCAATATGCCCTTCTAACCTAATACAAAATTTTAAAAGACAAAAGCCCACCACCCAACTCTGCCACCAGCCCTGCCATCCCACCACCAACCCACCACAACCACCACCAATATCGCCTCCACCCGACCACCAGCGCCTCCTCTGCCCTAGCCTCTCACCGGCGAGTCAAGATCTAGTAGCGATTCGACTCGAATCCGCCGACTCGAATCCGCTACCTCTGCCAGCGCCCAGCCCTGGCACCACCCCCAGCACCTCCGCAACTCTGAGCTTCTCCGGTGTCCATCTAAGCATGGCAGCCGCCGCTGCTCCTTAGCCAATTGGCACCTCTCGCTCAACCTGCTCTCGCCACCTGGGTTGCCGGAGTTCAAAGCAACATCGCGATGCCTCCTCTTGTCGTTGGTGTCATTGCAGTTCAAAGTGGCATCGCGTTGCCGGCTCTCGATGCCTCCCCTTGCCTTCTGGTCACCGGAGTTCCAAGCAACCGACATCATGACGGAGAAGCCTCTCGCTGTCTGCTCTCGTCGCTGGTGTCGCCGAAGTTCAAGGAGAACTTGCAATCGCTAGCGCGGTACGCTGGGAAGATTATTTCAAACGCGCATGGAATTCACACGCACAGAACCTTCTTCTCTAGTAGAGCGCATGAATCTCACACGTTAGACGAGAACGCATTTAAATAGGAAAATCCGCCACAAAACACGTGTGCGATAGACCAGAGAAGACAATGGATTTGGCCAGCGTTGAGCTTCTCCGGTGACCATCTAGGATTTGGCACGTCTATCTAGATAAGCTTCTCTAGCATCCATCTAGGCACGACCGCCTCCTCTTCTGCCCTAGCCCCACCTCCACCACGACCACCGCCGCTCCATTCATCCCGGCACCACTTCGCCACCGCCGCTCCATTCATCTCCAATCTGGCAATTCCCCGCTAGCCACCTGCATAGCTCCACCACCATCCCCCACCACTTTCGACGCCGCTCAGTCAAGCGCCAAAAAAATGATGAATCCACAAAATTGGGGGCTGGGATTGATGAAGAGTGGAAAATGAGAAGAAGAGAAAGACGAGAAGGTGAAGATGAGAAGAAACGAAGAAGAGAATCTGGAGGTGAAGATGAGACGAAAAGAGAAACGAAGAAGAGAGCTTCAGGGGTAATGTATTTTAAATGCTTTCTCTATTTTTTTATTTTTTTTATAGAGGGGCAAAATATTTTTTTTCACTGAATTCCGACCTTAAACTGTTGAAAAAGGTTATATTTGCAAATAACCTAAATATCTAGGGTTATATTTGCACTTTCGATTATTGCAGGATTATATCTGCACTTTCGTCAATTATGTACGGTTATATATGCACTTTCCTCTATATACAAAGTTAAGATTCTAGACTCGGGATCTTCTTCATATGCATAATGTTAGGATAATTTACTGTGTTCCATCCAAATCCTGTATGAATGCCCATTCTGTATGAATCCGGGTTTGGTTTAGGTTTACACCCACACGATCGCCCAAGCGTTTGGGTGTGTGGTCTTATTCCCGATTGGGATGGGTTCGACTCTCGGCAAGTGCAGCGTGGGGGTTCTCCCAGTGGGGGGACTCCTTGTGGCTACTGAGTCAAGTCGTGGATCATGTGCTTGACCGCTGGGAGTGATGTGATTTACCTCTCCGGTGATGCTCGTGGTGTCAGGTGGCCGGGGCGGCTGAGGGCGAGCCGAAAATTGCCTTTTGGGTTTGGTTTAGGTTTAGGTTGCACAAAGTGCAATTTCGCACTCTAATCATATATAATAAGCTAACATAGTTGTACTGCAAATATTTTTTTTTTTTATTTTTAACTTATCGTCATAAAGCATTGACACAAAATTTGTTCACCGAATAAAATTGATAGAGACAATTGGTGATGTCATTTGCATAATGGACTGTTAATAGTGGTGTCAATTCGGGTCATCGTGTCAGATTCGAGTTGGGTTGAAAATAGTTCGTGTTAAAACAGGTCGGGTTATAACGTATTATATTTATTTTTGGATCGGGTCGGGTTGAGTCGGGTTCCTATCGTGTTGGGGTAAAACGTGTAAGTTTTTTTTTCTCGGGTCGGGTCGTGTCGGGTTTGATTACACTCGTGTCTAGTTACTATCGTGTAATTTCTTTACCCGGGTTAGGTCGGGTTGAGTCTAGTGGTGTCAATTTGGGTTATCCTGTCGGGTTGGGGTCGGGTTGAAAATAGTTCCTGTTAAAACAGGTCGGGTTATAACATGTTATATTTATTTTTTGGATCGGGTTGAGTCGGGTTCCTATCGTGTTGGGGTAAAACGTGTCAGATTTTTTTTGGGTAGGGTCGTATCGGGCAATTGCACTCGTGTCGGGTTACTATCGTATAATTTCTTTACTCGGGTTAGGTCAGATTACTGTCAGGTTTGGTCTATTCGGGTTATATTCAGGTCGAGTTGGATCATGTCGGGTTATTTTCAGGTCTGGCCATTTTCTTGTAGGTTTTTGTACTGGAGTTTTATTCGAGTTAGGTCATGTCAGCTTATTAAATTTCATATTAGATTTGGGTATATTTTGGATCAAGTCATTATACTACTTGACTAGATTTAGGTTGATTCACATTCATATAGTTACAATATTATTGGTTTATGTTCATTGTAACATGTAATATTTATTTACAATTTATTAAAATCAATTTTTAGTCGATCTTCTATATTACTTACTCATAATCATGATTATGATTAAACACCTCTCTTTATCTTAACATTATTCATTAACTTTATAAACTTAACCGTAATTTTTTATTTTAAACTTAACCTTGCGCGCTAAAATTTATGATGAGATAAATTTATGTAATTATATTTGTAGATTTTTAATAAACATAAATCTCATTTTATTCTCATAAATATGTCTAACCAATTTATTAGCCTAACATATAACCAAGTTTATTTAGTTCCATGTTAATATCAGTAGACTTTATATAGTTACATTGTTAATGAGTTTTACACACTAAACTGCATCCCTATATAAATATATAAATTGTGTATAACTAACAGGAATCACAAATCAACACTTGGTTTTATATATATCTTATTTTTCACATAACTATATATTTTATCTAACAAAGCATAAGTTTCATTTGTATAGACACTAGTTTACATTTAATATCTAATTTAAAATAATCATTTAATTATGACTTTTTGTAATAACTCATAAAATGGTTTATATACATCAATTGTCTTTTACATTTGTACATAGGTCTAATGATGATTAAATTCACATATAATAATAACTAATGTAACTTTTTATGACTACTGTTGTCTTAATAAGTGAAAAATATATTTAAAGGTAACATATATGGTGATTTTCCTGTTATAAGTACATATGAGGTATATATATGATTTTCCTTTGAACTAGATGTTATTATTGTAATGCAATAATGCAATGATATAATAAGGTATAGATGCTACGATTCTAATTAGCATTCTTAATCATTTAGCTGCATTCTTACATGAGAAGTTGATTTAATTTGAATAACTGCATTTATATCTACACTGATTATCCTTTATACTTTTTTTATAAACATTTCCATTTATTATTAGTTTGGCACTAATTAATTAATCATTTGTTGATATTTCACAAATAAATTAAATAATACTTTATTTCAATTTTTACAGTTTAGCATATCATTAATTAAATAAATTTATGATTGAGAATTCATAACAAAGCTTAAATAATTTAGAAAAAAAGAAAGATAAAGGCCGAATTAATTAAAAAAATAAAAAATTAAAGAAATTAAATTAGGTGAAAAGGTATTTAACAAATGATAAAAGAAGAACAAAGTAGAGCAAAATAATCTCAGCCGTTGATTTCAACTAGGGTTAATCTGTAGCGTTAATGCTTTAGGCCCTTAGTATAAAACATTTTCAATGTTTGTGTCTCTCCCTGAAACCCTATTTCTATCTCTCTCATCTGCTTTGTGCCTCTCGTCTATGCTCTATTCTCATTGCTTTATCGAACTCCCTCTGCTCTCTATCTGCCCTCCCTCTATTCCCGTCTCTGCTCTCCCTCTGTTCTCGTCTCTACTCTCCCTCTGTTCTCGTATCTGCTCTCCCTCTCTTTTCTTTTCTTTTTTGCTTTGTGCTATTGTTCGTGTGCTATTTGTGCTTGTTGATTTAATTTTTGCCACTCCCTCGTCTTTCTCCGTGTGGATATCAGATCTAAAATTTTGGTTGATTTAGAGGTAATGTAATTAGGGTTTTGTGGGAACCTGTTACAATTGTGGTTCTTATGCATTCATTTGTGTGTTTGTGTAGGGAAAGGAATGATTTTTATTGCCTTTTAATGGTTCTGATCTACTATATCGCTTGTTCTGATTCAATGGAATCTTGGGTTTGCAAAAAGTTTGAGTTTTGTTTATGTTGGTAGGAATTGCTTCTTATAGGGTTTGGATTTTTGAATCTTTTAGTTTTTTACTAGGTGTTTGTTTGGGAATTTATGTAGGGTTGTGTTATTCTGTGAAACTTGAATAAGAATTTGATCTTTTGTACTGAGTTGGAGGTTGTTGTTTTGTTGTTTAATGTTACTGTGATAGCGCTCTAAATGTCTGCTTGTTAGTATGTATTATTATGCGATGGTATTTGATAGCAAGTGAACATTGGTATTGGTAGCTAGTTCGGCCCTCTTTTGATTTGGTGAGAATCATGATGAGAGATTTTGGTATACTCTGGTAGTGTTAATCCATTCCATTCTCTGAACATGTTCAGTTTGGTGATGATCATATGATGTCTCTCATATGAGGCATGCTTTGGTGAAATGTTATTATGTGATGTGGGATTCGTAGTATTGTTCAAAAAAAATGTCTGCTTGTTAGGATTTAACCCATGCTATTAGCGGGATGCAGTTCAATGTCTGCTTGTTCACAGTAAGCCTTTTTTTTCAAGTTTAGTGAATTCTACTGCCTTGTGTCATGTCATGCTAAAGGTTCACTTCATACTGTGTCGTCATGTTGGTCCTTGGTGCACTATTATGCTTAAGCTTTTAGTTATTGTCTCATTAATTTCTAAATATGTTGGTCCTTATTTCTGTCTTATACATATGGTTTTCTTAAAACTTATCATGATTATGCTGATCCTATGACTGTAAATCTGCTAATATGAACTGTTCTGGATTATTCATATGCATTTATTTACATGTGTCATGTCTCTGCTAGTCCTTGTTTCAGTTCTATACTTCAAATGTCCTTCACTGAATGTTTGTTACTGAATGTTTGTAATTGTGATACTGAATGTTTGATGGATTTTTATTGTGATACTGAATCTTATTACTGAATGTTTGTTATTGTGATACTGAATATTACATAAACACTGGCCCTATTATAAGTTTCTTATTGATGGATTTTTTTCTGCAAGTGGTGATGGATGAAACTTCTAGATCCTTTGAAGTTAATGCTGAAAGTTTCGTGGACTTAAATTCCCAAGTAGGTAACATCGTTGTGGAGGAAATACCAGTTGATGACGATTATCGGAAGATTTTACTAAAGCGTTCAGAGGTATGGGTCCACTATAATTTTTATAAAGAAGTTAAAGATGGGGTAACTCTATTGTGTGCTCGCTGTAAGTTATGTTGTATGACATACCCCGCTGAAGGTAAAGATGGTACTGGAAATTCAAGAAAAACATATACAGGTTTGCAAAGGTAAAGGTTCATTAACTGAAAAAGTGTGTTCAAATTCAGCTGCATTTAATCAAAAAATCTATTGTGAATTATTTGTACGTGCCATTATTTGTCATGCATATCCATTGAGAATAGTCGAGCATGAGCACCTTAGGAAAATTCTTACCTATTTGAACCCCAATGTGATACATGTGTCTCGTAATACGATGCTTAAGTATTGTATTTCAGAACATGAAAAGTTCAAATGCGAGTTGCTTAAGACTTTGACTACTGATGTTCCCGGTAAGATTAGTTTTACATGTGATTTATGGACTGCTTGCACTAGTCGTGGTTATCTCACACTTACCGCTCATTATGTCGATAAAGATTGGATTCTTAGGTCTAAAATACTGAATTTTAGATATTTTGAGCCTCCTCATTGTGCTGCTAATATTAAAAAATTTGTGCTTGATTTATTAAAAGAATGGAAACTTGAAGAAAAAGTTCTATCTATGACACTAGACAATGCTCGTTGTATGGATAATATGGTCAACTCTTTGAAAACTGAATTGAATAATATGTTACCTCTACCTTGTGGTGGAAAAAATTTTCAAATTCGTTGTTGTGCTCATGTGCTGAATCTTATTGTTCAATCTGGTTTGAAGTGTGTTGATTCTAGTGTTTGTAAACTACGTAATATTGTGAAATTTATTGATGGGTCTGATTCTAGGATTACATCATTTGAACGAGCTGTGGCTGAAGTTGGATCTAATTTTTCATGTAAATTAATACTTGATGTGTCAACTCGATGGAATTCTACATTTTCAATGTTTTCTAAAGCTTTACAAGCCAAGGAACCATTAAACTATTTTGTCGTCTGTAATATGAATGTTGTGGATAGATTGGATGATGAGGAATGGGAAACTATTGGAAGTATTTGTGAGTTTCTTGAACCTTTTTCTTTTATAAAAAATTTATTTTCTGGCTCCTTATACCCTACTGCAAATCAGTATTTTTTGAACATAATTATGATTAAAGAAAATTTAATGCGAGGGCACTTGGATCCAAAACTTAATGAAATGGCTAAATCCATGCTTGATAAATTTCAATCTTATTGGGATAGTTATTCTGTAATTCTTTCTGTTGATGTTGTTCTTGACCCTCGTTACAAGTTACAATTTGTTGCTTCTATGTCTAGTCGTCTCTATGTTGACTCAGAGTGTCAATTAAAGGTAAATCGGGTTAGGCTAGCTTTAAAGGATTTGTATGATTATTATTCATCTCTATCATCCACTTCTAATTCTTCTCGTCAAGATTCATCTACTTCAACAAATGC
Source organism: Rubia yunnanensis (assembly GCA_037428765.1). Taxonomy (NCBI): domain Eukaryota; kingdom Viridiplantae; phylum Streptophyta; class Magnoliopsida; order Gentianales; family Rubiaceae; genus Rubia; species Rubia yunnanensis. The sequence continues at coordinate 69,737,604 of CM075063.1, forward strand.
AGCGATAAGTTCTTCTCGACCCTTTAAAAGGGCTAACACACTACAGGTTTAAGTTTTTCCTTGTGAATTATTTGTCCAGGTTTAGGTTTTGTACCATGTACTTACATAAGTAACTTTTTGTTGTTGCTACCAGAAATTTCAAAATAGTTCAGCCGCAATGATGACCTCTCAATCTGAAATTGAGCTTTATTTGTTAACTCCGCTTGAGCCTAAACCTGTTGATGTTGATCATGATGATTATGATGTCCTTAAATATTGGCAAAATCAACTTGTTAGTTATCCCCTTCTTGCTGTTTTGGCTAGAGATGTTTTGACTATTCCGATTACTTCTGTTGCTTCCGAGTCAGCTTTTAGCATGGGAGCACGTACTTTGAACAAATACAGATCTACTCTCTTACCGAAGAATGTGGAAATTTGGTTACAACTCAAAATTGGTTGCATGGATATAAGGAAATCAAAGAGAATGTTCTCGAAATAGGGAATGAGCTTGAAAATGAGTCTTCTTGAATCTTGATCTATGTTGTCATTTGCAATTTATTTAAAGTTATTGCCCTTACATGTGATGGTGACTCTTCATTTTGAAGTTGCTCATATTGTATTTGCTGGTGATGACTTATCTGCATAGTGACAACTAATGGTGGGTGGTTTGGTAGGTCTCTTGTGCAAAGATTACTAATATGTTGTCATTTGCAATTTATTTGAAGTTATTGCCCTTACATGTGATGGTGACTCTTCCATTGTGAAGTGATGCCCATATTGTATTTGCTTGTGATGGCTTCTATAGTTACAAATTGTCAACTAAGAACTCTATGATGAACATTCTCGTAATAAACCTAGGAAATTTTCCCTATGGTTAATTACCGGATCTGAGAGCGTCATATTAAACTACTAAAATTAGTCATTATTAATTTGTTGTCTACTCTAGTTTTTCTTTCTTGTTTTTGTAGGTGAAATTGTGGGCTATTGGGGGTCATTAATGAGTTCGCGGTGATAAAGAGTCCTAGAATTCTGATGTATATCTGATGTATCTTTTACATCAATTATCTTTTATATTTTGGTTAACTACATTTGTACAATTATCAGTTCCAAATGTTCACAAGGGAGGATATATCTGAATTGTTAGTTTTCCAATAACTATACTTATTTGGTTTGCGCATCATTCCAGATACGCGTCCTACGGTTAGTTCTTACCTGTTCAAAAAAGTGATCCAATATACAATTCTAAATCACCAAAAAAAAAGGCTAAATATGTTCAATTTAGAATGCAAAAACAAAAAGATCCAATATACAATTATACATCACAACAAAGCGACCCATTAGTTAAATTCAGTATACATAAAAGCGCCCTTATATATAATTTTAAATCACAAAAAACGCATTCCAATATGTTAATTTTAGGATGCAAAAAAGCGTTCTAATATGTTAATTTTAGGATGCAAAAAAGCGTTCTAATATGTTAATTTTAGGATGCAAAAAGCAACCCAATATGTTAATTTAGGATGCAAAAAAGCATCTCAATATGTTAATTTTAGGATGCAAAAAAAGCAATCCAAAAGTATATAATATGACGCATGAAAACAACCCTAAATATTATCTATAGTGTCGCTTAATAAAATGACCCAGGATCTACAACGGATCGTTTATGGGAAAGCGTCCTAATAGCCTGTTTATATTGTAGTGTAATTTTTACGATTATCAAATCCTATCAATGGAAGCATCCTATCAATGGAAGCATCCTATCAATGGAAGCGTCCTAATAGCATGTTTGAATGATGCAACTAGAATAATAACAATACTAACTTTTGGGTTTATGCACATAAATATTTCAGGTTACCAATTAATAGTTTAATTATAAAGATATTAACGTTTACTTTACATCGACTATATATTGAGGTAAATGAAATTTTTTATCGTTACGAATTGGGTCAATTAAAAAATCAAAAGTATTTTGCATTGATTACATGTAGGGTTATTTTGTTGATTTATCGGGTTGAATATTATTCGGGTTGATTGTGAGCCAGGTTGAATCGTGTTCAGGTTTAGATCGGGTTTCGGGTTGAGTCTGATCGTATCGGATTTGTGTGAGGGTTAAGTCTGGTCGTGTCGGGTTCGAGTTCGGGTTAAGTCTAGTCGTATTGGGTACGGGTTCGGGTTAAGTCTAGTCGTGTCGGGTTCGGGTTAAGTCTGGTCGTGTCGGTTTCGAGTTCATGTTGATATCTCTCAGGTCGGAATCGGGTTTCGGACTGAACTCGGTCGTGTTAGGTTCATGTTGGGTCGATCTTTCTCGGGTTATAATAAGGTTTCAGGTTGAGTTTGACCGTTTCGGCTTAGGTTCGGGTTCATATCTCACGGGTTAAATTCGTTTTCGGTTTGAATCAATCGTTTCGATCCATGTCGAATTTTTGATTCAGGTCAGAGGTTGACAGCTCTAACTGTTAAACAATTTACTATGTGGATTCTTTGATGGTTAGTTACTAGTACTCCCTCCATGTCACTCATTTCACAAAAGAGTCACGCTAGATTTAGGCTCTTGGATTAATGTAAAGAAAATATGAGGTTGAAATTGAGTGTAGAAGGTAAAAAGTAGAATGAGTGGATGAGATTGTAAGAATCTTGCCAAAAATGGAAAGTGTGTCATTTAAAAAAAATCTCAATAAGGTAAGTGTGTCACTCTTAGTGAAACGGATGAAGTATTAAAATTGTATTCTCCTCTGTTTTATTATTTATGACACACTTAATATAAATAGATATTTTTTTTATTTGGCACCTTTTTATTTTGGCAAGACTCCTTCAATTTCATCCACTCATTTAACTTTTTACTTTCTACGTTCAATTTCATCCACTCATTTTCTTCACCTAAATCCAAGCACCTAAATATATGGTGTCATAAATAGATAAAAAAGGAGGGAGTATGATTTTAAATTTGTAGTAAAATAATTCATCTAATTAAGATGTAATTTAATTATCACACATAAATTGTATACTAATTTCAAAAGGCGATCAATTCGGCTAGCCCTCATCCGCCCCGGCTGCACCGGTACCACAGTCATAACCGGAGAGGTAAATCACAACACTCCCAGGTCAAGTACATGACCCTCGACTGTGTTCAGTGCGCACAAGGGGTCCCTCCACTGGAGAAACTCTCACACTCCCACTGCCGAGAGTCGAACCCGTGTTCCCAAGGATATTAGGCTATGCACCCAACCACTTGGACGATCGTGTGGGTGTGTATACTAATTTCACTTACTATAATTGTTGTCGAGCGAATTTTCAATTAAATTTGTAGATTATATTTCGGGAAACAAGGCCAGTATTGATCACAGTGATTAGCACTGTTACACACATATTTAGCAATTAGTATTCTATGCTTCAATAAGTAAAAACTGTCACATAATTGACTCATTACATTTTAACGTAAATTCAATTTTTCAAACACAAATCCAAAAGACACAGTATATACAATAAATTAATAATCAATTAATATAAACAAATATTACTACTGCATGGTTGTACTAGGGTTTGAACATTATATACCAGATAGCATAGGTGGCAGCAGACATCTCACTTCACTTGTGCAGATTATGAAGAATGTACAAGGAGGCTGAAGACAGGAAGATGCAAACAGAATAGCTTAGCAGATCCATACCAGTTGCTATTGTTACCATCTTGCTTCTCTCAAACATCTTTACTAGAAGAATCATGACTATTACATGTCCCACTTTAGTCTTTAGCTCATCCAGAGAGCTGATTTTCATCCATTTTGGCCTCTCCTGCAAACCACAATACCGACTCATCATTTGCTGAAGCCAGCATAAAGAAACGTTACATTGCTTGCATGGTTCTTGGAAACAGCCAATATCGCAAGCACACACACATATACGTCTGTACAAATGCATACGTAGATTAAACATGAACAGATGTAGGAGCCTTGCTACCTTCAAAGCAAACATCCCAAACAGGGAAGATCCCTTAATGGCACGATCCTCAGAGGGAGAGATCTCAGCATCAACGTTGGAGATAAACAGTCCATACAACCCCATACCAAATATCAACATGACTGTTCCAGCAAGATATACATCTGAACAGCACAATAACTGGACATCAGCAACAGCTGAAACTAATTGAGTAATTAGAAATTTAACTGATGCACTGCAGAATATTTAACTGGCTCAGAAACAGGAATGTCATTAATCGAAGAGAATGTATTGTGCATGTGACCTTACTTCAAACATGAGTAACAAATATTGTAGGCAAAAACACTTAATACAGGCATGGAGAGTGATACATAGAAAAGAAGATCATTTACCCTCTAAATGTTGCACTTCATCAACTCAGAAGAACAAGATTTTGGCCAAAGATAAATATTTTTGAAACTGGACTGAAACAATAAGTTTGTAAGGGGGAAGAGCAAGCAGAAAAAGGGGATTTGTTGATGAAACTCTTCAAACAGCAGAGAAATACTTCACTCTCGTCCTCTTTCACCAAATTAATAATACCTATGCTTTCCTGCTAAACCTACGACATGATGTGCCAGGGTTTACTATTAATACCAGGAAGAGCACCATATCACTTCAGCAAAACGATTTTTTGCTTACAGGATCAGTAGAGTTTTTTCAAAGTGTGGAAACTCACCAATTGCTTCAACAAGCCGCAGAACCATATTTCCAGTATGTTGTCCTTTGAGACAGCTTGTCCAATAAACTTTGTATGCCTCAAATATGTAAACACAGCCCTGCAAGTAACTTAATCAGTAAGTAGAACCAGATGTCCTTCAATTTGCAGAACCAACAAACTAGATTACTATAGGGGAAGTGCTTAAATTTAAAGTACCACTCCCTCTGTCCCATAACTAGTATCCACTTTCCAGAACTCGGATATTTTTTTTCCTTTGTTCTGCTTTGTATACCCTTACGAACATACACATGCACCATTGGAACCATTTCACGAAAATAAGTGAAGTTTAAGTGGAAATATTACAGACAAAAATCTTTCTTTTTTTTCGAGAATTGTACCTCACAATCGATACTTTTTGCAAGGAGGAATCTAATTACGGGACAGAAAACACTTATCATAGCTTTAATGATAATATTTCAACCCACAACTTCACACTAATGATGGCAGATAGAGAAGATTCAAATTTCACACTTAAACTAATAAAAGAAGGGGATCATATGAAACAAGGAACCTGCAATTTCACGTAGAGGTTACAGTAAGAAGCATAGGAAACATAAGGTATTTATTATATAACAAGAAATGAACGGGACAATATCATACGACTTAGGAAAGCAACAGAAACATCTCCTACATTAGACTCACGAGTGATATCCAAGACACAAGAGTATCAGAAATGATTAGTTACATGAAAGGCATCCCTTTCGAACAGGCTTTTTCACATAACTAGCAACTTCAAGGCTTTTGTAGAATCAGTGGAGTAACGTCTTATCTCGTATAAAATCATATCAGTGTCACAATTCACCGGAGGATGAATAATAGGAGCTGCTGATATAGGAAAGATCCTTTTGAGGGGGAAAGACTTGAGGGCAATCTACAATGTATAATGTAAACAATGTAAAGTACCAATAAGGTACACTAACAATTCCTACTCCAAGCTTCAGGAAAGTACTTGTGCTATGATGCTATCACACTTATTATGATCAAGATTTGCTAGCAATCTTGGCTTTCGACTATCCATATCAAATCATTAAGCTACAAAAGGTGAAAAAGCAAGTGTAAGGAAATTACATTTAGAAAGCAGAGCACGGAACCTGCGAGAGACCCCGCAACAGCTAAAAGTGCCAGAAAGCGGAAGTCAAAAATAATCTGCACATTAATAAATTATCAAGCATTCCCAGACAACAATACTGAGCAGGAAATAGAAGATCAGAAGAGACACTATCAAGAACTCAACACAGCATGGCCAATTACCCTCTCAATCGAAGATTCAGCGGACTCCACAAATTTGATAGGTGGGGTCCCATTTGGATGGTTCAAAGCATGGTTGAGTCCCTGCTCCGGCTCTCTGTTTTGGTTTGGTGGGCCAGGCTGATACGACGATGATGAAGGAGAAGAACTAGAAGGGCTTAAAGCAGCCTGTGGAGGGGGGAGGCGTTTCCGGTACATCCTTGGACATTGTGCCCCGGTAATGCAAATTAGTGTATTTGGAGTTAAGAGTGCCATCGTTGAAACACCACACACAAAAACGAGCCAACCAGATACTTGTGTTTCTATAGGATTTGGTTGGAGAGTTGAGTCTGTGTATCAATTTTTCACCCCACTTAGAGCAATTTGTCAGTGGAAAAGCCCATTTCAGTCCCACTTTACAACTTACCTTTACTCCTATCTCCTACTTAATCGAGAAAACAACACTCTCTAGATGTCCACTTATGGTGTAAGTATAGTTTCGCTGGGTTTTTTTCAGATTAATCCTAGAGTGTTCCTATACGACTAGTTAGTGCACTCCGTGCATTGCGTGTTGAACTGGATAATATTTTTTGGAGAAATTTCATAGTTACTCTGTAATACAAATAGAAAGCTGAACGAAATGTCCGAAATACATAACAAATGTCAGCTAAAATGTTTATGGAACAAATGTCCGAAATACATAACAGGCTATTCCAAATTAATGGTTACTCCTTGCATCGGACAATTGTTATTATTTTCAATATCAACTTCAAGGTAATAATCAACATCATGTATGTATTTGACGACCAATGCAACATGCCATTCTCATGTGAATACTCCCTCCGATCTTCTATTTATGGCCCCCTTTGACTAAAAATTTTTTCACGGCATGTTTGACCATCGATAACTTTTGTTGTATACAATAATGAACATTATATGAGATATTTTTTTATTCTCCATAACATGAAGTTTTTAAAAAGTAAAATTTTATAATCTATATTATCATACGTAACAAAAGTTATCGAGGGTCAAACATGCATTGAAAAAATGTCAGAAAAAAGAGGACGTAAATAGAGGACCAGTAAAAGTAGGTAATATTCACAATAGAAGGTAGTTGATGACATTTTAAAAAGCATAAAGTTTACATGCCTGACCCGCCTCCACTCGGGGTCCATTGGTGAAAGGAGGTCAAAGATAGATATTTATAGTTCTGCACCTAACTCACTATTAAGTCACCGACTGGGTAGTTAGCAATAAGCTCTGGGTATGTCCACAGAGATGCTATGGCCTAAAAACCAATTAAACACAACATCATTCGGGTTGTCAATCTGCACGAGTTGCTAGGAATAGCTAGTAAAGTAAACAAGGGGGGTTGGTTCTTTCGACTAACAACTACTAAGTATAAAAGTAAAACCGAAATTAAACTATATAAATAGGCACTTGGGGGTATTTGCGTGACATGCTTGATAAATGACTTCTATCCTCGATTCATTCACATATAAACTTATAAACCTATCTTATGCTCATGTCACACAGTGTGGAGATAACTAGGTATTTCCCCCCATCTATTACACATGGTACTTACCAAAATGCCCATACATCACCATCTCCGTAGTTTAGGGAATGCGTTCTAGTCCACCGATGCCGCAGACCATTCCCTAGTCACTTCACTCCCACGGCCAACACGTCCCCGCTTAGAGGAATCCAAAGCCCGCCTAAAAGGGCAATGCCTCGCTTAGGTCGCAACCATTGGATATGTAGCGAAGTGCATTATATCCTGGACACTCCACTGTGGATCTCAATCCCCAGGCCTAGAGAGGTAAAGGAAAAGACACCTTGTGATGACTCTAGAGTCGGCACAACTCTAGTCGCTACAAAGAACACGCTAATCTATCGGGTTAAGCCAAGGGCTTTCCCCAATCGGGATTTGCCGAATAGACCGCCCAACATGTTGATTTCTCACACAACTAGGCAACCAAAATCATGGTGTAACACATATAATGATTTTCTCTCAAGGGACATGAATGCAATCATCTCCCCGGTGTTCTTTACCTACTCCACAATTCCAACACTTTCCAAGATCGCAATGAAGCCTAGCACGACTTTATACTACCACACATGCATGAATGCATCATCATAATGACATAGCATAAATAATAATTCTCATAAAGCACAAGTTCAAGCATAAATATTCGTGAGACAATAAGATAGGAAAATCTAAATCTCAAAAAGTCATCATCAAAACATGAATACAAATAACCCTAAGCTACTAATCTACTCCCTAGACATGGAATTATAATAAAGATTTGAATTCCACATCATAGGATGAAAGAAAAATAAAAAAGGAAAGAAAGAAAGAAGAAAGAATGTTTCTCTCTCTAGAATGCTCTCCTAATTACAAGAGTAAAGTGAAAAATATGATCTAAGATATCAAACCCTAGTAGACTAAGGCTATATTTATAGTAGTAGGGATTGAGCCTAAAAAAAGGCCCAAAATAGGCCAAAAATGTGTAAACCCTAGTTCATTCGCCGCCTGGCGTAGATCGTCGCGGATGGCGCGGTCCGCGTCGTGTACTAGGTCTGTGCTGGCGCAGGGCGCCAGATCTGGCGCGGTCCGTGCTTACTTTATTGGCACAGACCATCTACTCTGGCGCAGACCGTGCATACCCCTTGGCATTGGCCATGTCATCATCTGCGGGTCATGTCTGTGTGGTCTGCATCATTTGGCTCGGGCTGCCATCAAAGTTCTCGTCTAAATCCCCTGTCACGTAAACTCAACTAATACTAGCAATCCAACATATAAATAAACCAATTATTACGTTGAATACATTGGTGAACACATGCATAGTGGTGCACGTCAGACTCCCCACACTTAAACCTTTACTCGTCCTTGAGTAAATAAAAATAAGAAAATATTTAAGCGATATGTAGCATGCAAGTATAAGTTAGCCAGTGCAATCAACTTATTCCCAAGCTACCCTAGTTCCCCCAAAGAAGTGAAAACCCTCACAACCTTCACACTCCCCGAAGATCCTAAAGTAACCTATCCCCCAAAATAAATATGTGGAAAATGATAAGTTAAGAAGATAAGTGTCAAGCTAGCTTACTTCTCCCAAAATAATCCCCAAAAGCAATCAAAGAGTTGTCTCCCAAAAACAATCCACCAAGGAAATCCAAGATTCGTCGACTTGGTTGTAACATAGGGATAACTCGTGATTCTCGACCTAGTTACAACCAAAGAGGCAAAAGTATCATCAACCTAGTTTTTTATTTTCTCTCAATTGCTCTCATTTTTCCTAGGAGCCCTTTTTGGTTTTCATCCTAGCTTTAACAAACAAAGGTTACTCACTTCTCACCTTTTTCCACACGGCCTCTCATTTTTCCCTATGCTCGTAAGCCTAGCAGGGCTTAGCCTCTCACTTTTACCTAGGTCTTTCGACCTATCTGATTTTTTCCCAATGTTACCCAAGTCACCCTTTCAGATTTCCAACTTGTCCGAGTTTTATATTTTTTCAAAATTTTTATTTTTTTTGGTGTAACACAAAATTGCCCTAAAAGTGGGTTTTCATGCTACAAAAGACAAGATCAAAATAAAAATTACACCACCAATATCCTAAAACAACCAACCCCATGGAAACTAGGAACCCTACCTAGCAAGTCATGCCACCAAGTATACATCCAAAAATATCCCACAACAATCAAAATCCTAAATCACCAAACAATCAAGAAAAACTACCAAGAAAAACACAAAACTGCACCAAGGAATTCCAAGAAAGAAGACTCCCTAAGTGCTCACTACTCCCTCCTCCCACTTAACCGATGCATTGTCCCCAATGCACAAAATCCATGTAAAAACATAAGTGAGGTTGGGAGAAATAGTGACACTTACTCTCGTGGCCCCGAAGGGCCTTCCTCCTCGTGGCTCGTGATGCTCCTTTCAATTTACCCATTTGCTTGAATCGCAACCTCAATAGAATCCATCCTCATGCTAAGCTCTTCCATCTGCGAACACACACCTCCTGATCACTTGGACAACCTCTTGCAACACTTGGGTAGAGCTTGAAAGTTGATCCCCAAGTGAGTGCAGTAAATTAATGATGTTTGTCGATAGGCGAGAGCGGCTAGGAGGTTCTCCGAAGAGGTATCGCCCTCGACCTCCTCAACATCTATCTTTGGGGTGGCTACAACTCTGTAGAATTCCTTCTCAAAATGAGGGTCCGGCTCAATAAATAGGTCATCCAAACATGTGTCTTGGGTGATGGCGGTGCCCTCTGGCTAAGGAAGTACCATGAAGCTACAAGTGACTGCCATGCCATAAAGCCATACAAAACCGATCCTTCGATGTCGTAGGCCCCCACTATGAATGCCTTAGCTAACTTCTCGATATTGTACCTTGTTCCCGATCGTCCCAAGTTAGCCAACACTTGTTGTGTAACTAGATGTCCTAAGTACTGTGTTAGTAGCCCCACCATGCCGCCCATAGCAATATTACCACTCTTTTTGTCCCCCATCGCCGTACACTCTTGTACAAAGTTCCCTACCAGGTTTAGGTAGAAACTACCCTCATGAGTCATTGCCCAGAGGCATTGAATATCCAAACCTGGACATTTTGTTAGCTCACTGTGGTAGAAAACTCCCATTGCCAGTAACCAATGAATGTAACGAAATGCCGGATGAACCAAGGTAGTGCTCTTGCACAAATTCTTTCGATCAGTCCCTGTCAGCTACTTCCAAATATTCCCAAGAGAGAAAGGTATCCCTTGATGGTGTGTCCTCTGGATCTCTTTGTCGTACCTCTATCTGAAGGTGTGGGCTACATCTCGGTGCATCCTCTGATACTTCTTATCATCAAGATTTAATTTGATCGCCTTGTGTCCATTCTCGTCTGTGACCGACCAAAGAGTAGCTAGGAACTCTAGGGTCCACCTGATGTAGGTATTAGATTGTTTCTCTAAGAACCCCCTCTAGACCTACCCTGCCCAATAGATAAGACACGGGCTCAAGTAATCCTAGAGTCACCAATGTGTCCTTGCATGCAAAGTCGGTCTCTAATATACTCATTTTTACTCTCTCAAATTCCTCCACCTCCGAGCTGCAGTCACGAAGATGTTGGCCAATTCCATAACTCTTCGAAAACATGAGGTTGCGAAGAATGAGAGTTGTCGGCTCATGGTTTGCACCCTTGACCGGTTTCTTACTCTTCTCACCCCGTGAGGAATTCCCCTTCTCCGACACATTCATTTTAGGAGGCATTCTAACAAAATGAGGTAAAGAGTGGTAATGTGATCTTAACCAAGGCATGGCCCACATTATCATTTAACAATTAAATCCTTCCTATATAGTCTAACCATTCAAAATATGATAATCCAAGCATGGAGGCTATTTAAGCAAGAACATTCTCATCAAACAAAAATATCATGTAAGTCATCACCAACCCAATAATAGGACTATGCAATCAAGATTCATCTCCTCCTAAATCATCCAACACATGAAAAATATAACATCCAAGCATAATAGCACATCAAACCACCCAACTTCCTTCAATACAAGATCATGCATACAAGCCCAAACACATATCTCAACAACATAAACTCATTCAAGAATCATGCTTTTCATAGCACCACTACAATGTCAATAAAGCATATAAATAAAGAGTCCAATGGATTACCCAGAATTTGAAGCTAAGAGTTTCAAGATCCACACAAGAAGAAGTAAAAGTTGCTAACTTTTGAGAGAAAAGCTTAGAATTTTCAAGTTTCACCAAGAATGTGTGTGAGTGAGTGTTTCTTGAGAGTTAGAATGTGTCAAATGATTCATTTAGGTGAAGAAATGTACCATGGATTTGGAATTTCAGTGTAGATGGTAAGGGAGAGAGGTACAACTCGGATAAAAATGTAATTTTGAAAATTACAAAGCAGGAGACAATAGTACAGATTAATTAACTCCAAGGGATGTTGGAAGTACTATTTCTATAAAAAAAAGTCCTAAGAAATTAGGAAATTTCAAAATTTCTAAACCAAAATTGCATTTTAAGTTTGAAAAGTTGCATTTTTGGAACAATTTGACAGCGGAAATGGGGAATCAATACAGATACCTTCGTGTGGAAGTACCTTGCACGTAAGCCCCCCCCCCCCCCATGACAAACCTTCTGGCACGGACCACCCCCCCCCCCTCCCCACGTGCCGATGGTCCATGCAAATCTTTTGGTGCGAGGCCTCCTCGTGCCATTCTCCTGTTATGGACCGAGGCACTTGGCGCGGACCGTGTCAGGCCTTAGTATGAGGTTGCCACAAATTATGACCTATTTCTTAGTCTTTTCCCTCTTTATTCAAAAAACTATGGTCACCCATCAAAACTAATTCCATCCAAGAAAAATCATGAGACTCGAACTCAAATTTACAAATCAAACAAGAGTTCCATCTCAAAAATCCTCAACACAAACCAAATCATGTAAAAACCTATCTAATCACTACTCAAAACACCAAACAAAATAAGCACCATATATTTATTGTCGTCCTCGCGGCTTATTTCTTTTTCATGCAATTTCAGTGCGAAACACCTACCTGTGGGTCTCCGAAATCACCATTAGTGACTCCACCCACGATGACATTATTGTGGAGAGGTCTCCACAATGTGTCACCCTTACCTTTAGACCCCCTGTCCGTCATAGAATATGAATTACTGTGCCTTACTAAGGTTGAGTCCATGAACGTCACTTTGGGGTTAGGAGGAGGTCGAGGGGGTTTTAAGCCCTTGACATTCATCCTTTCCAGCTGCAAGTTAGTTAGTATGGAAAAACAGGCTAGCACAGACATATTGTCAGTCGCATCATGCAATTCATCGGACTCAACAATATCATCAACACGGAACTCATCCAAATATTCATGCTCATAAGTAACACAAGAAGATATATGGAAATCATTCTCGTCACATAGGGTCACACATTTGCACATAAAAGAAGAATTAGTCGAATCATGCCTAGATTTATAGATGCTAAACTCCACTTTGTCCACATCATCTTCTAAAGTCAAGGTTCTCAAATGGACATCAATTTTAGTCCTAGATGTTTTGAGAAAAGGTCTCCCTAAAAGTATTGGGGGCACTTCCATCGTGCATCACGTCTAGGACATAAAAGTCCGCCGAAAAACCAACTTGCACCATTACATCCTTCACTAGTCCATGGGGGCTATCTTGGGAGTGATTGGCGAGTTGGACAATCACTATAGTTTTCCTAAGGTCACCTATTTCTAGGCGTTCATATAGACTAAATGAGATCACATTGATAGATGCACCTAAGTCTATCATGGCATTTTCAACAATTTTTCCACCTATGAAGATAGGAATAAAAAACATTCCGGGGTCGTCGCATTTCTTAGGAAAATTTTTATGGTTTAAAACGGTGACTCCCCCCAATTTTAAATGTCCTACCTTCTTAGTTGGTCTACTTCTTGTTTTCGTGTATGAAACTTTAAGAAACTTAGCATACGATGAAACATTTTCAATTAATTCCAAGATAGGGATTGTTACCTCAACCTTTTCGAAGACTTTTCGAATGCTTGCATCATTGGTCACCACCTTTGGCCTTCCCCTCAAAGCATTTGGAAATGGAGGTGGGATAGTCATTTGTGCCTCGCACGGTGGAAACTCCTTGGAAGGTGTTTCCTTGGCCACGATCTTATCCTCTTTGAAATGTGCCTTGGTAGCCTCCAATACCCTATCATCCTCTTGCATCACCTTCTTCTCGGACTCATAAACTTCCTTCCCACTTCTCAACTTGAGTGCACTCATGTTCCCCGGATAGATCTCCGATTAGGAAGGGAGTTTACCGAACTCCTTGGCTTCAAGTCGGCTCACTGAGGTGGTGAGTTTCCCAACTTGAACTTCAAGATTCTTGATACTTGAGAATGCCCTATTTCCAAGGTCTTCAATCTCACTCCTTGTCCTCTCCAAGAATACTTCATGTTTCTTCCGCAATTGTCTGATGGCTTCTAAGATCTTTTCTCGGTCCAAATTTAATAGATCGAGGCATGGTTGTTGGAAAGGTCTACACCTCTAGAGTATGGTTGAGGCGTGGCTTGTCTAGCCCGATATCCTTAAGGTTGATTGTCTTCCCTCCACCAAAAATTTAGTTGGTCTCAGTACCTTGGGTTGAACGAGTTTGTGTAGGGGTCTAGCCTTGCATCACCTTGGTTCCCTTGGAACCCTTGTGGTTAACCCCTAGAAAACTATGGTCTCTCTCAGTTGTTGTACTCAACAGCCTTTACCTCTTACGAATATTCTACAACTTTGGGACACCCCTGGGGTTGTGGTAAAAGTTACACACCCCGCACATTTTACTTGATGAACTCTTCCTCGTAAGAGCTTCTTTATCATAGAAGCAAGAGCTTGGAATTGCTCCTCCAACTTACGTGATTGAGCGGGTTCATCCAAGACCTTAACCCTTGATCTTGTGCCAAACTGTTGCATACCATTGGCCATTTCTTCAAAAAACAGCCATCGCATCCTAAGGGCTTTTGTTGGCAATTGATCCATTACATGTGGCACTCACCATCCGTAAGTCTCCATCACTAAAACCCTAAAAGAAAAAGTAAACTAAATATCCCTCTTTGAACGGATAGTAAGGGAAGCTCGCTAGCAATCTCTTGAAGCGCTCCCAATAATCATATAATGACTCGGTAGACCCTTTTGTAATGTTTAATAGTTGCTTCTTCAACCCATCAGATTTGCCAGAAAATACTTCTCTAAGAATCTCTGCTTCGTATCAATCCACGAGCCTATGCATCTCGAGGGTAAGTGGTAGAGCCAATCCTTAGCTCCATCTTGAAGAGAAAATGGGAAGGCTCTCAGATTGTAGTCATCTTCAGAAACACCTGGAGGCTTCATATTGGTACACACCAAGTGGAATTTACCGCCGCTGCTGCACCGCCGTCCGTATGCTGGAATCTGCAAGACAAAACCCTTAGAGATTTTTGGAGGAAGAGTCTCTGATGGCCAAGTGAGAAAACTAGATTATCATAGTGTAATTAGGAATGAATAGTTAAGTGTGTAAGGTTACCTTTAGCCTTTATATAGGTAGGCAAGTAGGGCAACAGTTTGTTTTCTTGTGGAGCAAGTAGTCCCACTTTTGGGCCAGCCCAATAGTCATTACCCAAGGGGAAATGCTATGGACTAGCAGTCGGTTGTATTAGGCACTTAAACCCTTACGGATTTACACATCATCAATAAGCCCCTGGAAAGCTGAGGGTTAAACCTTTGAATTTATCTCAAGATCCTGGGTTCGAATCTGTGCTTGCATCCACAAATTTGTTGTTGCACCCTTTTGAGGAGGTTGCTTCTAATTGGTGGTTGAACGAGGGCTTATCCTCCAGGATCCCTTAAAGTTCTTGGGGTACTATTTTTTCACCCCTACGATGCATTAAAAGCCCATTCCAAGTTATATTCAAACCTATTATTAAAGCGGATTAATGTGTCGGGGGTCCGACCCTCAAGTTTCTAATATGCATTAGAGCTCAAGAGCCTGGATGTGGCCTCTTTTATCTTCCAGTGGCCTTTGGACCCCAGAAGTTTTGAGTAAGGGGTTTGACTCCTGGCCTTCCAATTTGTGTTAGAGTTTGAGGACCTTTGAGCCCGAATAGATAGAGCTAAAGGGTTTGACTCTCAGTCTTCTAATCTGTGTTGATATCCGAAGAGCTTCAAGCCCCAACATTTTTAGGGATTGGGGATTTGAAACTCATCCTTCTAATCTGTGTTAGAGTCCACGAGCGTACGAGTCCCAGCATTTAGAGAAAAAGAGGGAATCAGACCTCGGGCTTCTAAGCTATGCTAGAGTCTGAGATCGTAGGAATCCCAATATTTACACATAGAAGATTCAGCCTTTGACCTTCCGATCTATGTCGAATCCAAGAGCATTCGAATCCTTGTATTTAGAGATAGGGGATTTAACCTTTGGCCTTCCAATCTGTGTTGGAATCTGAGGGCGTCTGAATCCCAGTATTTGGAAATGAGAATTTGACCTTAGGCCTTCTAATCTCTGTTAGAGAGCGAGCTGTTTAAATCCCTGCATTTAGGGATAAGGGGTTTGATCCTCGGCTTTCTAATATGTGTTAGAGAGCAAGGTATTCGAATTGTGAGCAGGAATTGGAAAATTCACGAGGGTGTGATGCTCACTTTTTCCTAAGTGCATGGAGTCCAGGTTGAGTTCCATGCGCACCACTTTCCCCATAAAAGCCATGGGTTTCTCCCCCAACACAGTCATTTAGACACGTACTTATCTTTCTGCATGGCGGCCCGAGGCAATGATTATCTTTTATCACCTCTCTATAAAGCGCCTTTCCATGCCTTTTTCTCACTTTCTTTCCAAACCATTTTCAAATGTCAAAAATTCTCTCCTCTCTAAGAGCAGTTTCCTGACAGTTCCTCTCTGTTTAACCTTCCCAAGAGCTCTGGTCCATCTCTGGCCAACAACTAGTAAGTCCCCTATCTTTTGACCTTTCATTTTCACCTTTTTGAGATATTGCAAACAATGCCAATAGGGAAGAGCTCCATTCCAGCCTACTTTCCGGCCGTGTCCTCCACCGGAGATGTGGAAAATTCTTGCTTCCAGGATTTCGGCATTGTCCCTTCCTCAGCCGTCAAATTCCCTTTAGCTGGCCTAGAGGTCAGAGGGAACTCTGCTACTTTTTCAGTGCCGCCCCAGGGTTTCCATCGAAAATGGGTTTTGTTGAGATCTACGGTTCCAAGTTGGGCAAAAGTTCAAGAGGATAAGGAGGGATGCTCCTACTTCTTTGAGAAAATTCTGCGGTCCTCAAAAGCCCCTAACCAATTGTGCCAAAAATCTCCCATCTGCTATCTACACGGCCTCTGTGGGTTAAGCTTCCAGAATATTTTCTACTGGAGGTCCTTCGAGAGGATGAAAATCCAAGGGATACAAGGCTCGATCAATGCGCAGTCTATGAGCGCCATCTCTGGTTCGGCCTGTGCTTTCCTTTACCCCCAACCTCTCTCATCTTCTCGAGGAACACCATGTAAGTATGGCCCAGCTACATTTGAATGTCATACTCCTTGTTATTGCGTTCATGATTCGATGCAACAGCCTGGGTACTTACCCTCGGTATGAGTTATTTAGATCCCTACACTACCTCTCTGGAAGCGGACCTATAGTGCACACAGCCGGTGGAAGGGATACAAAACTTGGGGGGATCGTAACCCTTAGCAATACGTTCTTGGATCTCCCCATGAAAATCTCGTCTAATTGCAAAGGGTCACAAAACCCCCATTTACACCTTAGAGAAAGAGGCAGAGGAGTACTATGTACCCGACTTGAATCCAAAACTGAGGTTTAAAAATCCTTCCACCTTTGTCGCTCCGGAGAGTGTGGTAGTTAAGAGGGAGAGATTGTTAAGTGATTCTATCAATATTTTAAGGAATTTTGATTTTTTCTGGCCGGAGACTAAGAGGAAAGCCCAGCCCAAGAAGACTAAGAGGAAAGCCCCTACGAACTGTAAAGATGGGGCATCGAAAAAACCAAAGAAAAAGAAAACTAAGGTTGATGGCCCAAAGCCTGTTAAGCCTATTTCGAGGGTGATCGAATATGAGTCGGAACCCCTACAGGTAAACAATGCTGGAGATGCCCCTTCTAGAAGTTCCTCCCCACCCTCCGAAGGTGTTTGCGGCATCCTTATTTTTTATTTTAACGGATTTAGCTTTTATTACCCCTTAGTTTTTTCTTCTTCTGCTAACCTCTCTTTTTCTGATCTTGTTTAGTGAACATCGCGGATATTCTTGGGCTCGGGAATGAGGATGGAGTAAGAGTTGTGTACAAGGGGCACGATGAGAAGGTTCACTCCAAGCCCCTGGTTTTAGAGGACCAAGCGGAGGTTGTTCACGAATCCGTGGGAAACAAGCGGCCTCAGAGAGGTGCTCCTCCACCTCGCCATTCCCATTAAAGACAACAGACTAACATAGCCATGCCGTTGTCGAACCTGCTTATTCAATTAGAGCCGGTTATTCCAAAAATGCCCATTCGAGGATTGGACATCTCTCGGGGCAGGGTAATCTAACCCCTCTGGTCGCGATGAACCATGCTTTGATTTCTATCCTAGATGCCCCCGCTCTCTCGAGCGCTCTATGCTCCGTTGTTCAGACCTACATGGCTAAGGCCAAGGAGGCCAAAGTGGCCACTGCCAAATTCAAGGAGCTTGTGGGAGAGCTAAATAAGGTTGTCTCTGACTTCAAGGGAGAATTGGAGAAGGTGGCCTCCAAATACGAGGTTGAAAAATGGCCCTTAAACACAAAGAGAAGGTGGAGAAGGTGGAGAAGGTGGAGAAGCTGAGCACCGAGAAGGACGTCCACCTGAAGGAGCTGGAGACGAAGCTATCGGAGGCTGGACTTTTGCTTTCCTGAGCAGCAGGATTCCATGTTCGAGACCTATACTAATAGGCTGGTGAAGATTAAGGGGTTCTGGGACTTCTTCCCTCCTTCTCCTAGGTTGGTGGGACTTACCCGGAACAGCCTGACCATCTCCATCTGCAAGGATCTATCCTCCAAATTTATGACCATGCTGGATGTTTACAAAAACAATATGCAACCGGAATAGCTGAACCACCTATGGTGGAAATCAATCCAGGATGGGGGATCAAACTCTTATTGTTCGACCACTTGAAGGCCTCTAGAAAATATTTCATAGGGGAGGAAATCCGCCATCTGGAGGTGGAAGAAGACAAGTAATGATGCGAACTGGGCCCCCTGACTGCTCCAAAGTCCCGATGCAGTCTACTCCTTTGAGCTCCTCCTAGGAAAATCCTAGCATAGGAAGAAATGTATGATCTATTCCCTTAGGGCTTCAGATGTATTTCTTAACTTTTTCGCATGAATGGAAACTTTTTTTTCTTTAACTTATGTGTTTCTACTTTTTGTCACTTGTAGACTCTAGACTTGGTACCTTATCGCCCCCCCCCCCCCATCTGCAAAGGGGTATTTCTTTTGACTTCTTTTTTCAAGTCATGAAAGAGTGGTATCACCGGATCAAAGAATGGGCATGGGAGCATCGAATTTAAGCCTCCTGATTCTGGTACAAGTTTGTTTGGCTCGAAGAGAGCCTTCAAGCAGCGCACGAAGAACTTAGCTTACGGTCCAATGGCCTCCATAAGAGACAAAAGGAACTCCTCGATGCACTTAGACCTTAGTCGTTCGAGGGAAGAAAATGACTCCTTAGCTGCTGCGAAGGATGAGATTTTAGGAGATTACCATTTCCTCGAGGCTCGCCACAATGAATTCCTCAAAGAGATTACCAACAAGGCCAGATTCACTTCCATAAATGAGTGTGTTTCTATCGCTAAGGCTTTTAAAGCTTCCAACAGGGGGTCCTCCTCCCATGCTGAAGAGACCATCGAATGCTATCGTAGTGAAACAAATGGGTATCGAGTGGCGGTAGAAAAGGCTCACGCCGCTCTCTTGGCCGCCACATCCAAATGCGAGGAATGGAAGAATTAAATTGGGGAGTATCGACAAAATTTAATCTCTACTCTCGAGGGGACCATCCGAGAAAACCAGGCTATCATTGGGGTTGCTTATAGAGATAAGGAAAGGGTAGAGAGGGAAAATACCGAGCTGCATTAGACTTATATAGAGATAGCTAATAGTCTTCGAGCATATGGGCTTCGACTTAGGATGGTTGAAGCCCCCCTAGTTGAGGATTTTGAAGTTTTTCTTCAGGATACCATCAATATTATAGATCAAAAGCACATTACGGGAAATCCCAAGTACCATGAAGCTTATAAAGAAGCCCAAAAGTGGTTGGACAAATTGCGAAAGAAGAATAAGAGGGAAGCTTCGAATTCCCACACCATTCATAGAAAGAGTGGGGTTTTTTGCCGAGGCCCCTTGTCATGAGGGCTTTGACCCCAAGGGTTAACTTGGCAGGTAATCCCACTGTTATCCCCAGCCGAGGGAGGGGTTCTTCGTTTAACTCGGGAGGTAATATTGTCGTTTGAAGCTGAGTGCCCCCCTTCGACGACGAAGATGAGCCTTTGATAAGAAGATCGATGCAATAGGTTCCTCAGACCCTCAAACTTTACCCGAAGACACGAAGGCGCAAGTTTTTTCTCATAGTATGGACCTCGTAGTAGTTTTTTCTAGCTTTATGTGAGTAGATGTTGTAATCGTATCCATGTACTTTTAAGCCATTAGGGCCTTGTATTACTGAAATAATACTTTTTGCACCTTGTTATTTTCAGAGCCTTTTACCTTTCATGGAAGGTAATAGCCCTTCTAACCAAGTTGAGTTTTTCAACGTTTTCCTTCTAACATATTGTTTGACGAGTTTTGCTAACCCTTTGAACGCTTTACAAGGTATGTGCCTTGAGCATCTACTGCACTTTCAAGGGGACCTTTTGTCCCAAAATGTTTGAGGGGCTGTGTTAGCTCTTCGGACGTTACACAAGGTTTGTGCCTTAGGCGGTTGATGCGCTTTTGATGGGCTTTGTTGGCCCTTCAAATATATGTTACTCCGATCTAAGGAGAATGGCACTTGATGCATTTTCAATAGGCTTTGCTGGCCCTTAGGGTGTTTTACAAGGTTTGTGCCTTGGGCACTTGATGTTCATTCGATGGGTTTTGTTAGCCCTTCGAATAAGTATTGCTCTGATTTAAGGAGAATGGCGCTTTATGCACGTTTGATGGAATTTGTTAGCCCTTCAAACATGTATTACTCCTATTTGAGGAGAATGACACTTGATGCGTATTCGATGGGCTTTTTTGGCCCTTTGAACATGTATTACTCCTACTTGAGGAGGATGGGGAATTTTTTCCCCTTTGAAATGTGTGTTGGAATTATTAGGAACAAGAATTGATTATAGTAAACACGTTTCCCTAAGAAATCAACAAAACCCGAGGAACCCTATCGACTCACCACACTACTTTTTCAAGGGTGTCCTCTGACCCACAACTATTTTAAAGTGAGCCCTTTTTTGGCCTTACCAAGTCTATTGGGATTTTTGGGGAATAATATCTCCTAAGGTTTGAAACATTCTATCTGAGTGGAATTGGTTCACCTTGGGCGGTTTCTAGCACGTAGCTATCGTCTGGGCCGGTTTCGATGACTTGGTAGGGTCCTTCCTAGTTTGCTGACAGCTTCCCCTTCGGCTCTCTTTGGCTCTTTTCATTTCTCCTCATTACGAGGTCTCATAGGAAAACTGGACTTTTCGAACCCTCCTGTCATGATATTGTTGAACCCTCTCATTTACTCTAGCTTTGTGGAGGGATGCCTTCTCTTTTTTTCCTCGAGAAGGTCCAAGTCCAAGTGGCACTATTCATCATTATCCTCTTGTCGTCTGTTTCTAATAGCAAACCTTCGAATGGTGGGAAGCTTTATCTCCACTAGAATGACCACCTCCAAACCATAGACCAGGCCATATGAGGTCTCGCCCATGGAAGATGACTCTGTTTTTCAGAATGACCAGAGTATGAAGGGCAACTCATTGATCCAGTTCCTGCCTGCCCCTTCAAGCCTCGATCGAATGCCATTGACAATGGTTTGATTGGTGACCTCCATCTGCCTATTGGCTTGGGGTGGTAAATGTTGGTGACCCTTTAATGAATCTTGTACTCCTTACACCAGCCTTTGAATGGGTCATTGACGAACTGAGCACCATTGTCACTTATAATTGTTCGAGGGATCCCAAACCGGTATATGATATTTTTCCAGAAAAACCCAATCACCATTTTCCCTTTTACACCAGTCAAGGCTTCAACCTCGACCCACTTTCTAAAGTAGTCTACGGTCACAATCAAGTATCAAAAGTGGCATGGGGCCTCAGGGAAGGAACCCACTGGGTCGATCCTCCATTTGTCGAATGGCCAGGAACTGTTAATTTTCATCATTTCTCCCTGGGGGACATGAGTGATTGGGGCATGCCTTTGGCACTGGTGGCAGGCTTGGATGTGTTTGTTCACCTCATCAAACATTTTTGGGCCATAGTATCCGGCCAGAAGGAGTTTTTTAGCTATTGATTGAGCCCCTTGGGGACTTCCGCAAGTCCCTTCATAGGTTGCACAGATCAGGTAGTCAGCTTCATAGGGGAGCTACATATTAGAGAAGTGGTTGGAGGTGGCCTCGGTGATAAAGGACATCTTCGTGGATTACTTAGGCACCTTTAGCCTAACCTTTCTAGATTCGATGGCATCCTCCGGAGGGGTATCATCTCGAAGGTAGCTAATGATGGGTGTTATCACAAATTTTGCTTTTCTACTACCATCGTCGTTGCTTCCTCCTCGAAGCTACGATTGCTCAGCATTTCCACCATCAAGTGCCTCTGGGGTTGCAAGTCCAGGTCTGACGAGGCCAATTTTCTTAGGCATCCGCCTTGTGGTTTTTCTCTCGAGGGACTTGAGTAAGGGTATAATGGTGGAAATGTTCGAGGAGGGGCTTCACCACCTCCATGTAATGTTGTAAGCTCTTTCCCTAGCCTCATGTTCCCCCTTGATTTGAAGGACCACGATTTGGGAATTGCTAAATATGTCTAAGCTTCGAACTCCTAACTCCTTGACTATCAAAGGCCTGTGATTAGTGCTTCATATTCTGCTTTATTGTACGGTCGGAAGTGTTTCACTGCATAGACTAGGGCCAATATTAACTTCTCGAGGGCAGTGTATCGAATCTCCGAACCATGCAATGTTCTGCTTACGAAGTAAACTGGGTGTTGGGTTTTCTCCTCTTTCTTTACCAGAACTACGCTTATTGCCAAGGGGGATGCGGGGATGTATAAGTATAAATCCTCCCCCTTGTCTGGTTTCATCAGTGTGGGAAGACTTTGTAAGTGATCTTTTAACTCTCGGAAGGAAATATCACATTGTTGCGTCCATTCAAATTTCTTGGCTTTTTGAAGCACATCAATGAATGAAAAATGCTTTTCAGCCCCTTCGAAAGAAATTGACTGAGCGCTGCCAATGATCCTGTTAGCCTTTTAACGTCTTTGGTTGTTTGAGGGAGCTTCATGTTTATCAGTGCTTCGATATTCTTGGGGTTCACATCGATCCCCTTCTCTGAAACCATGAATCCCTGGAATTTGCCTGCTCTGACTCCAATCACGCATTTAGCTACTTTAGATTGGCCTCTCGGAGCCTCTGAAAAGTCTCTTCAAGGTCCGGCAAGAACTGGTCGAAGCTCCTGCTCTTGACCACCATGTCATCTACATATATTTTAATGCTTTTGCCAATCTATTTTTCGAAGAGTTTGTCAACCAGCCTTTGGTAGGTGGCTCCTGCATTTTTCAAGCTGAATGGCATTTTCTCATTGTGAAATGTCCCCACATCGGTTATGAAAGATGTCTTCTGCTTATCCTTCTCTGCCATGAGTATCTGGTGACAGCCCTTATGAGCATCAAAGAAAGCTAGCACCTCATACCCTGTTATAGCTTTGACCATCACATCAATTGAGGGTAGGGGATAGCTTAGGCTAACATTTGTTAAGATCTGCGAAGTTTATGCACATTCTATAGGCCCCATCGTGCTTGGAGACCATCACCAAATTTGCTATCCATTAAGGATAAAATACCTCAGCTCTTTCGGGGGCAAATGACCACTTCTTCTTCAGTCTGTGAACCATCAGATGTTTAGGTACCCCTGGGAGGTCAAAGGTGTCCAATGAGAACACATCGAAATAATCACCCAACAGGTTCTTTAGCTTTTCTTTCATTGGGGGTGGTATCATTTTCCCGACGGGCACTATTTCTTTGTCTTAAATGACTATTGGCACTTTGTTTACGGGCTTGATTTCCCCATTGACTGAAGCCACCATGTCCTCCCTTTTAGCCTCTTTCAAAGCTATAGCCAAATAGCTCCGGGTTGCCGGCTGATCTCCCCCTATGACTACTGTCCCCATCTGGTGGGGAATCCCATTGTCAAGTGATAGGGGGGCCATATTACTCGCGCCTGGCACATTCAGGAACGTCTGAGTATCACAGTGTAGGGTGATACAACATCAGTCACCACGAAGCTACAGTCAATTATGACCTCCTTGTCTCGTTGACTACTTTTATCGGTAATGTCACGACCTCTAGGGGTAGCATCATTTTCCCGGTGAAGACAGACAATGGAGAGGTTGTTCTCCTTAAACTTTCACGTCCAAGTCCTAGTTGGTCAAAGTAGTTGGCAAATGTCACTTCCACACCACTACTATAGTCTACGAACACCCTTTTGATTTAGCAATGTCCAATGGTTGCATGGATAACCTTTGGATCTATATGGGGGTTTGACTTGGCACTGGGCCAGCTTCTGAGAAGGTGATCACTTCTTCCGGTCCAAACCAATTTTTGCAGGGTTCTCCAGGGGGCACATACCGGGATTGGGCTTTAATAATGGTGTTTGAAGTTTGGTCACCTACAACTCCATTGATGAAGTTGATCGCCCAATTTTCCCCATCCCTCCAATTTCTGTCCAGCTAAGGCTCGACATCGGGCCAGGCCCCTGCTAGGTTTTTGGCTAGCTCTCCGTTGTTTGCCTGCTACTCTCTACCACCTCGATTGGCTCTTTTCTTGCCTTTCCAAGGGCATTTTCCTCGTCCCGAGGATTCTCCCTTAGTCTTTTGATGCAGTCTGGGAAGAAAACCCTCTCTTGCACATATTTTGACATCCTGCTTCATGTGAGTGCATTCATTTGTATCATAGCCTCTCTCTTTGTGATGATCACAAAACTTGGGCAAATATCTCTTTCTGGGATAGTCTCTTCCGGGAGGTGGGGTCTGAAACAGCCCCTTGTGGATGGAGTGTATTTATATCAAAGACTTGGCCAAGGGAACGTAGCCCTCAAAACCTTTCTTTGGGGGGTCTAGCCTTCTCGAACATGGTTTGGAGTTTTGGGGCCCTTTTTTGCCCCACATGTCCCCCTCCAGTTTCCTCTTTGTGGCTTCTTCGATCTTCAAATATTGTTCCACAATTTCTTGTAGCTATTGCAAGGTCTTCAGCTTTTTCGAGACCAGCTTCTTGTACAAGTTGAGGTTGGACATCCCATTCATGTAACCGAGGATCACTCTATCCTCAGTTTGATTGATCACACTAAAATTTTTGGCCACATATCGGTGATAGAATGCCTTGGTCGACTTTTCTGGCCTCTGCTTATTCTAGTAGAGCTCAATCAAGGTTTTTGTAAACCTTTTCCTGTGGAAAAACTATCCCAAAAGGGCCCTTCTGAAGTCTCTATACGAATGTAGTGACCCCCTACCCAGCTTGTTAAACCATTCTTACGCCTTTCCTCAAAGGTAGCTTCCAAGCAGCTTGCATGTCAGATGTTTGTTGAAGTCTCTTGAAGTCATCAAACTAAGCAAAGCTTGTACAAACTCCCGAGGGTCCAAGTCTCCATTGTACATGGGGAGCCCTTCGGGTGGTTTAACATCGTTGGGCCATCAGATGGCCACTATCACGGGACTAAAGGGAGAGGTTGCAATTTGGCCCAAAGGCCCAATCAGCCTATCGAGCTCCCTGGTCAAGGTGTCGCTTAATCCCCCTCCCATTTGCGGGTCTCCATACTGACTCAGCCAGAATGGAGCGTCAAAACTGGAGATCTAGCTTGAAGCCATGTACCCAGACCGTGATCCTCCCACTATTGACTTGTAGTACAGCTCAGGTCGGTAAGGATCATAGGAGGGGAACTCCGGTCGAGGCCCAAAGTACATCTCACTCTCGAAGCCTGGGAAGAACCCCATTGGGCCGGTCATTGAATAAGGAATTGTTTGACTCGAAACCGGAGGCACCGAGATGGGTGTAGAGTATACAAGCATTTAGGCCATGATCAAGAACTTTGGTTGGGGCCATGTTTGGGCCCCAATGTCCATTTGATAAGATACTCATGGGGGGTCTGCATCCGGAACCTTGGCTGCACCACCAGGGGCATCGAAGGTGAGGGGCCCCAACTGCTGCTGGACCATCCTTTGGGCACAATGAGCTACTCATACCCCTCGTAGCTCATTATGCTGCAATGGGCACAATGAGCTACTCATACCCCTCGTAGCCCGAATGGCCCCTCTCGTAGCTTTTGTTTGTTAATCTTCCATAGCCTCTGTGAACTGCGGCTTGTCCTCCCTTGGTTAGCGCGCTTGGCTTTTGGTGTGGGAGATTCGAAGCCTCCTACCCTAGGCTTGATACTGACCTCAATGCTTCTTGGGGGTATCTCAACTTCTGCTCGAGAAGTATTCGAACCTTTCATCTCTGGGGTTTTGACAAGGCTAATTTCTAGAGGCTTATTACCGGCACTAGAAGGGGTGGTATCTAGTTGCATATTGGACCTACATCATTTCCTTGACCAATATGATGATTATACTTTTTTGCTGGTGCGTAAAGAATTTCCCTTTTTCCATTCACTCATGCGTAAGGTGCTTGCCGTAGACATGGACATAAATAACAAAAGAAAACATAGATCTGGCAAAGGGTCCCATCAGGCATACCAACTTGATGCACCCCAATTTACCACCACCATCCGTACGGTGGAATCTACAAGACAAAGCCCCCAGAGGTTTCCCGGGGAAAGAGGCTCTAACAACCAAGTGAGCAAACTGGATTATCATAGTGTAATTAGGAATGAATAGTTGAGTGTGTAAGGTTACCTTTAGCTTTTATATTGGTAGGCAAGTAGGGCAACTATTTTATTTGCTTGTGGAGCAAGTACTCTCACTTTAGGGATGGCCCAATAGCCATTACCCAATGGGCAATGATATGGACTAGCAGTCGGCCGTA
Organism: Rubia yunnanensis; assembly: GCA_037428765.1. Lineage (NCBI taxonomy): Eukaryota > Viridiplantae > Streptophyta > Magnoliopsida > Gentianales > Rubiaceae > Rubia > Rubia yunnanensis. Next base: position 69,764,228 of record CM075063.1, read on the forward strand.
TTAGGCACTTGGACCCTTACAGATTTACACATCATCAACTTCGATGGATGCTTGTATGGGTCTTCCCCTGCCATACCATGGAAGGTGGGCAGACAGTGAATCATTCTGCTCTTTAGCTCACATTTCACATTCCACATTCAGAGGTAATGGGGGGAGTGTGATGCATAGTGGCTGACTCTCCAGATTAGGGGCTATAAGCTCCCTCAAGATTCTGTTGTCCTCCACCATTCTTTGCAGTTCTTCTACCAACACTACTGGCCTAGGTTGACTTTATACTCTATCTCTCCACTTTCTTAACCTTCGACTACTTGTGTTATCAGTCAAGTAATGCAAAACACCTAAGTTTGTAGTATGAGTATGTACCATAAGCTAGGGTCTAACATTACCCTTTCGGAGACAGCATTAGCAAACATGATCTACTTCATTATGCATGCATTAACCTTTCTATTTGGCATAGTTTTTAGCTAATTTTATTTGGTGGATTGCTAGTATTAGTTGAGTTTACATGACAAGGGGTTTAGACTGCCATGTTTGATTTTCTTGTCTAAATCCCAAATTTTGTAAACTTAATTGGTACTAATGGACATCTTGTATCCACGGGCTCATTGATCTTCCTTGTGATCATCTTCAGTAGGTTACCTGTGGTTACTTTTTGTTTACTTTCTATGTGAAGGCCGTTCGTAAGAGCGGTAGAAGATATTAAAGGCCATTCACAAGGACAGTAGAAAAAATGAATGCCATTCACACTAAAATTGTAGTGGATAAAAGCCAATAGTATTAATGTGTGGTAGAAGGAGATTGAATCCAAAGATAGGCGGCGACGGAGTTTAAAACGACCAACTAAGAAATGGTGAATCGTGGTCCGATGAGTTGTGCTTAAGTCTGAGAACGATCCGAGAAGAATTAGCCTTTGAGAATAGTTCCATTTAATTTGTCTTCTTGCGCACTACAAAATTAACTATTGAAACTCTCAAATCGGATTAATGGTTCACCTGTAGTGAAGGAAAAAAGTTCAGCCAGTCGAGGCACAAATGGGTTGGCACAGGCCGTTCATGGTTGGCACCAATAGCCCACACCAAAGGAGCAGCCTCATGCCAAGAAGACTAATACAACGCTATGGCGTGGCCGGCGCTAGACACCACAGGCCACCAGCACGAAACTAAGTCCCACTCTACACAGCTAAGTATGGGTGCGATACATCCCACTTTCGAAATCCCACACCGTTCTAAGTCCAAAATGTTAAGACCAGCCGGTGAGGTGTGGTAAATCACATGGCCCACGCAAAAGTCTCTAAGCGAAGGACCCCTCCAAACCACGGTCCACGCCACAGGCCATGGACCCAAATCATAAGCCTCAATTTTGGCACTTTGTTGGAGCCCTGTGCCAGACGAGCGGTACACGCTAGAGGGACGACGCAACCCATGCCAGAAGGACGACGTAACTCACGTCTGACTCTGCACCCCACGCCACTTGAATATCAGTGCCACGCACCAGAACAGGTGCCCCACGCCACATGAAGGGGAGCGACCCGTGCCAGATCTTGCGTCCCATGCCAAGGACACACAATGGGTTGCACCATCCATGACGACCCGCGCCGGGCAGTGACTTAGCTAGGGTTTACCCTAATTTGGCCTATTTTGGTCCTATTTTTAGGTCAAATCTTCTAATACTATAAATATAGCCTTAGTCTACTAGGTTAAATAGGTTGGATCATTTTTTTGATTAGGAGAGCAACTTTAGAGAGAGAAAAACTCTCTCCTTTTCTTTTCTTTCTTTTGCTTTGATCCTAAGTTGTGGAATTTAAGTCTTTATTTGAATTCCATATCTATGGAGTAGTTTCTATAGCTTGGGATAAATTGTAGGAGCATGGTTTGATTTAATTATTTTATGAGATTCTATAGTTCATCCTAGTTTTGTGTTCATGATAATATTGTCCTTGTTCTTGATTGTTTGAATTGCATGAAGAGTACACTACATATAAGCACACACTTTGAGCTATATTCATGTATGGTGCAAATATCAATGCCCCCTTGGGAAGAGACACCTGGATATTAGAATGGGTAAGGGAGTACGTGTCTGCGTTGGTGTGTGCACGGGGGATTCGAGTTTACTCTGACTTATTTTCCACCGCACCAATCTTAACTGACTTCGTAAAGTTGTCCAAGAGGTTCCAGGTAGAGATAGTGAATAGTAGTAAGCTAGGGTGTGAGAGGCCTTAGATCATAGATAAGGTGCTAATGACCCTTTGGCATAATTGATAGGACCATTGGGAAGTAGTACATTCATGGTGGACTCCAAGGACGTAATTAGACGGGGGAAAAATAGACCTACAACAATGGATAGGCCTTGTTGTACTCCCCTAATTACGATGGCGGTGTCGATGGAGGGTTGCGAGTGCGCTCACCATAATAAGGACGGGAAAGTGTATGTCATCGGCCCCAGCATGTGTTATGAACACTCTATTAGGTTTGCCTAAATTTCTATGTGAATGAATCGAGGATCAAAACATTAGATTAACCATGTTTCTCAATGACTCCCCAAGTGCTTAGTTTAATAGCTTACTTTGCTTTTTTTACTTCTATACTTAGTAGTTGTAAGTTTGAATAACCAAACCAACCCCCCATCCTCCCCTTACATGTTTGCTTTACTAGCTATTCCTTTTATTCATACGGATTGAGGACCTGTACGAGGTTGTGTCTTGATTGATATTTAGACCTAGCATCTTTGTGGAAAAACCTAGGGTTTACCACTAACTACCCTATAGGTAGCGTAGCAGTGAGAATGGGTGAAAAACTATAAATTTCTATCTCTTGACCTTCCTACAGGAAAGCCTCCGCTCGAGTTAATTAGCCACAATTAATGACCCCGGGGGGAGGCAGGTTAAAATTTTGGCATCGCTACCGAATGCTATTAAGTATAAGTGTCAATTAGATATAACGTGTTAGTATAGTAGTTAGTATTAGCTTCTATCTTTGTTTTTTTATATTGTTGATTTTTGGTTGGATTTGTTGTTATGGTTAGTGTTGTATTCAGAGGGGTATTGTTGGCCCTGGTTTATGGTACACACATGTACCACTAATTTAGGCATCTTACACTACCTGATTGAGAACACATGTGGTTGGAGAAGAAGGAGGCGAAGAACTAAGGCACAAGTTCAACGGAGGTCGGAAGTGTTAGTAGAAGAACCACTAGCAGTGGAAGAAGACAATCATACCCTACGGGAGCTCATGGCACCCAACTTGGAGAATCGACCATTATGTATCACGTTCCTGCCATTACCCGCCAATGTGAGCTGTGAGCTGTGAGCTAAAAAGTGGCATGATCCATTGCCTACCTACATTCCATGGATTGGCGGTGAAGGACCCAAACAAATATCTATCGGAATTCCATTTGGTGTACATGAACATAAAGCCCTCGGAAGTGTCTGAAAATGACTATAATCTAAGAGCCTTCCCATTTTCCCTTCAAAGTAGTGCCAATGATTGGCTCTACTACTTGCCACTGGGATGTATTGGTTCTTGGATGTACATGAAGCAGAGGTTCTTAGAGAAGTATTTTTCGGCATCCAAGTCGGCCTCATTGAAGAAACAATTGTCAAACATCACTCAAGGTGTTGCTGAGAGTATGCATGATTATTGGGAATAATTCAAGAAACTGCTAGCTAGTTGCCCCTACCATCCCTTCAAGGAAGAGGATTTGGTGTATTATTTCTTCGAGGGGATATGTAATGAAGATGTGTAGCTGGTGAACACCGCTTGCAATGGTTTGATAGAAAATAAAAGCCCCAAGGATGCAATGACCCTCTTTGAAGAAATGGAAAATTATATGCGGCAATTTGTCACTAGGTCAAGGGTTAAGGTCTTGGATGAACCCACACACTCACCTAAGTTAGAGGCATAAGTCCAAGCTCTTCGTTCCATGATGAAAGAGATTTTGTGAGGAAAAGTGCATCAAGTCCAAGTGTGTGGAGTTTACAACCTTAATCACAACTCTGAGGCGTGTCCCAAAGTCATAGATGATTTACAAGAGGTGAAGGCAATTGACTACAACAACTGTGACAGACCACAATTTTTGTAGGAGTCAACCACAAGGGTTCCGGGGGAACCAAGGAGATACAAGGCCGGATCCCTATGCAAACTCATTCAACCTAAGGTATCCTGATCATCATAACTTCCGATGGAGGGAGGATAACTAACCTCAAGGATACCGGGGTAGAAAAGCTCTACCTCAACCATATCTAAGAGATGAAGGTCCTTCTAACAATCATGCTTCACTCTACAAGTCGCAACGGGATGAAATCTTAGAGGTCATCGGTCAATTGGGGAAGAAAATGAAGTATTCTCGAAGAGGACAAGGCGAGAGATTGAAGACCTTGGTAGTAGAGTTTGCTTAAGTATAAAAAATCTTGATGTTTAATTCGGGCAACTTGCCCCTCGATAAGCTGACTTGAAGTTAAGGAGTCCAAAAAAATACATTCCCAACCGGAGATCAATCCTAGGAACGTGAGTGCTCTTAAGTTGAGAAATAGGAAGGAAGTTTGTGAGACCGAGAAGAAGATGATGCAAGAGGATGATAGGATAGTGGGGGCTACCAAAGCACACTTTGAAGAGGATGAGATTGTGGTCAAGGAAGCACCCTCCAAGGAACTTCCACCACCCGAGGTACAACTCACTATTCTGCCTCCATTTCCAAATGCTTTGAGGTGAAGGCCAAAGGTAGTGATCGATGATGCAAACATAAAAAAAAAGTCTTTTGAAAAGGTCGAGGTAACCATCCATATCTTGGAATTAATTGAGAATCTTCCATCATATGCTAAATTTCTTTAAATTGCACGCACAAAGAAAAGACGTAGGCTAACTAAGAAGTTAGGACATTTGAAAATGGGAGGAGTCTCCATTTTGAATCATAAAAACTTACCTAAGAAATGCAACCCCGGAATGTTTTCTATCCCTATCTCTTTAGGTGGTAAACTTGTAGAACATGCCATGATAGATTTAGGCGCATCCATTAATGTTATCCCATTTAGCTATATGAACGCCTAGAAATAGGTGAGCTTAGGGATACTATAGTGATTATCCAACTTGCCGATCATTCCCAAGCTAGTCCTCATGGACTAGGAAAGGATGTGATGGTGCGAGTTGGCAAATTGGTTTTTTCGACGGACTTTTATGTCCTAAACGTGGCGCACGATGAAAGTGCACCCCAAATACTTTTAGGGAGACCTTTTCTTAAGATGTCTAGGACTAATATCGATGTCCACTTGGGAACCTTAACTCTAGAAGATGACATGGATATAGTTGAATTTGATATCTATAAATCTAGGCATGATTTGGAAAAGTCTTCTTTTATGTGCAAAGGTGTAACCTTATGTGATGAGCATGACGAGTCTTCTTTTATTACCAATGACCATGAATGTTTGAATCAATGATATTGATGATGAGCCCGATGAATTGCATGATACAATGGATAATATGTCTGTGCTAGATTGTTTTTCCACGCTAACCAACTTGCAACAGGAAAAGGAGATTGTCGAGAGTTTAAAACCTCCTCAACCTCCCCCTAACCTCAAAGTAACACTCACAGACTCAATGTTAGTAGGACACGGGGATTCATTTCTTATGACGGACAAGAGGTCCGAAGGTAAGGATGGATCATTGTGGAGACCTCTCCACAATGATGTCATCATGGGTGAAGTCACCGATGGCAATTCCGGAGACCCATGGGTAGGTGGTTCGAACTAGATTGTATGAAAAAATAAAATAAGTTGTGAGGATGACAATAAATATAAGATGTTTCTTTTGCTTTCATGTTTTTGGTAGTGATTAGATAGCTTTTGCATGTTCTTGTTTTGCTATGAGGATTTTCGAGATGAAACTCTTGTTTGGATTGAAATTTTGAGTTCTAGATTCGTGATTGTTTTTTAATGGAATTAGATTTGATGGGTGACGTAGATTTTCAAAAGAAGGAGGGAAAAACTAAGCATTAGGGAAAATTTTTGGGTGAATGCCTTGTGCTGAGATACTCAGCGCGAAGCTATGATTCATGCTGAGATGCTCGACGTGAGGTTATGCTTTGTGCTCAAAGTTTGGTGTGAGTCTCTACTTCATGCCAGAATATTTTGTGTGAGCCTATGGTTCGTGCCAAGCATGTTTTGCACGTAAAACCGATTTTCCAATTTTAATTGTTCCAACAACGCAAACTTTCAAAAATTCTGAATTTCAAACTCAAAAATGCATTTTTGGTTCAAGAATTTTGGAATTTCCTAATTCCTTAAGATTTTTTAAAATACTTCCAATATCCCTTAGAATTAATTGATTTGTACTATTGTACCCTAAATTAAGCATTTTAAAATTTCATTCCTATCCTAATTGTACCTCCCTCCCTAGTCACCTAGGCTGAATTTCTAATCCCATGGTACATTTCTCCACCTAGTTCTGACATTTGAGACATTCTTACTTCTCAAGAAACACTCCCTCTCACACACTCTTGGTGAAACTCAAAAAAATTGAAGCTTTCTTTCAAAAATTAGAAATTTTTGCTTCTTCTTGTGTGGGTCTTACAAATCCTAGCTTCAAATTTCGGGTAACCCATTGACTCTTTGTTTATATGCTTTAATGACTTTGTGGTGGTGTTATGAAAAACATGATTCTTGAATGAGTATGTGTTTTTAATAGATGTGTTTGGGTTTGTATGCATGATCTTGTGTTGAAGAAAGTGTTGGGCGGATTGATGTGCTACTATGCTTGAATGATGTGATCTTCATGTATTGGGTGATTTAGGAGAGAGTGAATCTTAATTACATGATTTTATTGATGAGTTGGTGAGAACTTACTTGAGTTTTTTGTTGATGAGGAATGTTCTTGTCCAAATAGCCTACCTGTTAGATTATCATGTTTTGAATGGTTGGGCTATTTGAGAGAATGTTGTCTTATTGAATTATAGGCCATGCCTTGCTTTTATGATCATATCACCACTCTTGTCTTCAGTTTGATAGGATGCCACCTCAGAAGAATATTTTGGAGAAGGGCAAGTCCACTCGGGGTGCGAAGAGGAAGAAGTCGGCGAAGGGTGCAAACCCTGAGCCGATGACTTCCATTCTTCGCAACCCCACATTTGTGACTGAAGAGTTTATGGGGTTATCCAACATCTCCAGAACTGTAGTCCGAAGGTGGAGGAACTTGAGAGAGCCAAAGAGGAGTATCTTAGAGACTGGATTGCATGCAAGGACACCTTGGCGGCTCTAGGCTTACTCGAGCCCGTTATTACCTATTAGAATGAGTAGGTCTAAAGGGTTTTCTTGAGAGACACTCAAAGACAAATTTGATGTGGACTCTAGATTTCCTAGCTACTCCATGGCCGGTCATGGACGATGATGGACACAAGGCGATCAAATTCAACCTAGACGATAAGGAGCACAAGATGACCCACCAGGAGGTAACGGGTACCGTTGGGTGGAGGTATGGCAAGGAGATCTAGAAAAAAAATTGCCAATGGGTACCCTTCTCTCTTGGACGCTTATGGGTGCAACTGACAGGCACTGATCGAAAGAACCTGTACAAGAGTACCACCCCGGTTCACCCAGCATTCCGTTATGTTAACTGATTGTTGACTATGGGGTTTTCTGCCATGGTGAACTGACGTAATGCCTAGGTCTGAATGTTCCTTGCCTTTGGTCAATGACACCTAAGGTTGGTTATTACCCAAACTTGGTGGGGTCTTTTGTGCAGGAATGTTTAGCAATGGGAGGCAGAAAGAGTGGCTAGATATCTATAGGTGGTATGGCACGTCTACTAGCACAACACTTAGGGAATCCGGTCACACAGAGAGCATTGGATAACTTGGGACGATCGGGTACAAGGTATAACATTGAGAAGTTAGACAAAGCATCCATGGTGGAACCTACGACATCAGAGGGTTGATATGTATGGCTTTATGTCAGAGCGAGCACTTATAGTTTCACAATAATTCTACAGCTGGAGCACACCGCCATCAACCATGGTACGTGCTTGGATGGCCTATTTATTGAGCTGGGCCGGTGATTTGAGAGAGATTTCTATAGAGTGTTAGCCACCCCAGAGATAGATGTTGAGGAGGCCCAGGGTGATAGCTCTTCGAGAGCACCTTCTAGTCATTTTTGTGTATCCGTGGGCATTATGGACCAATTGCAATCTCTTGGGGAAAACTTTTTGAACTCTACCCAAGTTTTGCAAGAGGTCGTCTAGGAGATAGGAGGAATTCACTTACAAGTGGATGATCTTAATTTGAGGAAGGATAGCATCGAGGCCACACTTCAAGCAATAAGATACATCGAGAGGAGCTTCACGAGTCATGACGATGAAGGCCCATCAGGGCCACGAGAGTGAGTATCACCATTTCTCCCTACCTGACTTATATTTTGGCATGATTTTAGTGCATTGGAGACTATGCATTGGTTAAGTGTGGGGATGGAGTAGTGAGCACTTAGGGAGCCTTCATTCTTAGATTTCCTCGGTGCATTTCATGATTTTCATTGGTAGTTGTTTTTCTTTTTTGTTGGTGATTTCAGTTTTTTATTGTTGAGGTATGTTTTTGGATGGACATTTGGTGACATGACATGCTATGCTAGGGTTTCTAGTTTGCATGGGGTAGGTTGTTTTATGATAATGGTGGTGTATTTTTTGTGATTGATCATATCTTTGTAGTATGAAGCCCACATTTGGGGTTGATTTGTGCTACACCAAAAAAATTGGAAAATTTTGAAAAATGAAAATAATATGAAAACTTGGACAAGTTGAAAACCCTAAAGGGCAACTTGGGTAATGTTAGGAAAAACCCGGATATGTCGAAAGACCTAGGTAATAATGAGAGGCTAGGCCTAGCTAGGCTTACGAGACTAGGCAAAAATGAGAGGCCGTGTGGAAAAAGGTGAGAAGTGAGTACCCTTTGTGTGTTAAAGCTATGAGGAAAACCCGAAAGGGCTCCTAGGCAAAATGAGAGAAATTGAGAGAAAACAAAAAACTAGTTGACGATGTATGCTTCCATAGTGGATTGTTTTTTAAGATGACTCTTTGAATGTTTTGGGATCATTTTGGAAAAAGTAAGCTAGATTAACACTTCTCTTTTTGGCTTACCTTTTTCCACATTTTACTTTTGGGTGGTTAGATTGCTTTTTTTTTTTAGGAGTGTGAGAGTTCTGACATTCTTACTCTGTTGGGGGAAACAGGGTAATTTAGGAATAAGTTGAATGCCTTAGTTAACTTATGCCTAGTTAACTTATGACTGCACACTACATTTCCCTTGATTGTTTGTCTTTTCTTTATTTATACGATAACTATTAAGGGTTAAGTGTGGGGATTTTGATCTTCTTCATTATGCGTGTGTTAACCGTTGCATTTGGCATAGTTTTTAGCTAGTTTTATTTGGTGGATTACTAGTATTAGTTGAGTTTGACAAAGGGGTTTTAGATGGCGATGTTTGGTTTTCTTGACTAAATCCCACATTTTGTAGACTTAATTGGTAGTAATGGACATCTTGTATCCACGGGCTCCTTGATCTTCCTTGTGATCATCTTTAGTAGGTCGCCTGTGGTTATTTTCTGTTTACATTCTTTGTGAAGGTCATTCATCAGGGCGGTAGAAGATATTGAAGGCTATTTGCAAGGACGGTAAAAGAGACGAAGGCCATTCACACTATAATGGTAGTAGATAAAGGCCACGAGATCGACGTGTGGTAGAAGAAGATTAAAGCCAAAGATAGGCGGCAACGGAGTTCAAAGTGGTAAATGAAGAAACGGTGAATCTTGGTCCAATGAGTTGTACTTGAGTTAGAGAATGGTCCGAGAAGAATTAGCCTTCAAGGATGGTTCGATTAAATTTGTCTTCTCGCGCACTACAAAATTGACTACTAAAACTCTCAAATCGGACTAACGGTTCACCCGTAGCAAAGAAAACAAGTTCGGCTGGCCGAGGCACAAATAAGTCGGCACGCCGTTCATGGTTGGCACCAACGGCCCAGGCCCGCACCAAAGAAGTAGACCCGGGCCAAGAAGACCAGCACTAGCCTATGGTGTGGCCCACACCAGACACCATGGGCCGCCAACACAAAACTAAGTCCCACTCCACAGGCTAAATATGGGCTTGGGACATCCCATTTTTGATGTCCTGCGTCGTTCCAAGTCCAAAATGCTAATACCAGCCGATGGGGTGTGGGAAATCACACGGCCCATGCCAAATTCTCTGAGTGGGGCACCCTTACAGACCACAACACGCGCCACTAGCCAGACAATGTGACATGCGCTTGAGGGATCAGAAGCCTCAATTTTAGCACTCTGTTAGCGCCCCGCACCAGACGATGTGACATGCGCTTGAGGGACGACATGACTCGTGCTAGGCTCTGCGCCCCGCACCACTTGAAGATTCGCACCAGAACAGGCACCCCGTGCCACATGAAGAGGCGCAACCCACACAAGATCTTGCGACGGAGCTATGGGCACGCTATGGGCTGCAACATCCATGATGGCCCATGCTAGGCGGCGACGGAGCTAGGGTTTACCCTAATTTGGCCTATTTTGGGCCTATTTTTAGGCCCAATCTCCTACTACTATAAATATAGCCTTAGTCTACTTGGTTAAAGAGATTGGATCATTTTTGTATCTAGGAGAGCAACTGTAGAGAGAGAAAAACTCTCTCATTTTCTTTTCTTTCTTTTGCTTTGATCCTAAGATATGGAATTCAAATCTTTATTTGAATTTCATATCTATGGAGTAGTTTCTATAGCTTGGGATAAATTGTAGGAACATGGTTTGATTTAATTGTTTTGTGAGATTCTATAGTTCATCCTAGTTTTGTGTTCATAATAATATTGTCATTGTTCTTGATTATTTGAATTACATGAATAGTACACCACATATAAGCACGTACTTTGGGCTATATTCATGTATGGTTTAAATACCGATGCCCCCTTGGGAAGAGAAACCTGGAGGTTAGAATGGGTAAAGGACTACGCATTCGCGTGGGTGTGTGCATAGGGGATTCGAGTTTTCTCTGACTTAATTTCCACCGCACCAATCTTAACTGAATTCATAAAGTTTTCTGAGAGGTTCCGAGTAGAGATAGTGAATAGTATCAAGCTAGGGTGTGAGAGGCCTTAGATCATAGATAAGGTGCCAGTGACTCTTTGGCCTAATTAATAGGACCATTGGGAAGTAGTGCATTCATGGTGGAAGCCCGGGACGTAATCGTACTGGGGAGAAATAGACCTACAACAATGGTCGGACCTTGTTGTACTCCCCTAATTATGATGGCGGTGCCGATAGAGGGTTGCGAGTGCACCCACCGTGAGAGGGACGGGAAAGTGTATTTCATCGGCCACACCACGAGTTATGAGCACTCTATTAGGTTTGCCTAAATTTCTATGTGAATGAATCGAGGATTGAAATATTAGATTAACCATGTTTCTCAATGACTCCCCAAGTGCGTAGTTAAATAGCTTACTTTGCTTTTTTACTTTTATGCTTAGTAGTTGTTAGTTTGAAAAACCAACCCCCTCCCTTGCATGTTTTCTTTACTAGTTATTCCTTTCACTCGTATGGATTGACAACCCGTACGAGGTTGTGTTTTGATTGATATTCGACCTAGCATCTTTGTGGATAAATCTAGGGCTTACCGCTAACTACCCTATAGGTGCGTAGCGGTGAGAACGGGTGCAGAACTATAAATTTCTATCTTTTGACCTTCCCATGGGAAAGCATCCGCTTGGGTTAATTAACTACAATTAACGACCCCGGGGGGGAGCAGGTCAAAACAGAACAAAAGGTAACAAGATAACTATCACAAAAGCTAAACACATACATCAACAAGAGAAAAAAAGGCAAATACTATCTACTCTACTAACACGTTATGTTAATTGACAGTTAAGCTGATTAGCATCCCTGGCACTAGTACCCAAATTTGACTCGCCTTCACTCGAGGTTGTTAATTGTAGCGAATTAACCGGAGCAAAGGTTGTCCCTTAGTTAAAGAATGTTAAAGATATAGATTTATAGTTCTTCACCCAACTCACTACTATGCTACCGATAGGGTAGTTAGCGGTAAGCCCTGGGTATGTCCACGGATATGCTATGACCTAAAAACCAATTAAACACAACCTCTTCCGAGGTGTCAATTCGCACAAGTTGCTAGGAATAGCTAGTAAAGTACACATGGGGGTTAGGTTTTTCTACTAACAACTACTTAGCATAAAACTAAAATTGAACTTAAACTATATAAACAGGCACCTGAGGGTATTTGCGTAACATGCTTGATAAATTACTTCTATCCTCAATCCATTCACACATAGACTTATAAACCTATCTTATGCTCATGCCACACAGTGTGGAGATAGCCAAGTATTTCCCCCTGTCTGTCACACGTGGTACTTACTCCCTCCGTCCCAGCTATTTTTGCACTTTTCCTTTTCGGGACATCCCAACTGTTTTTGCACTCTCCACTTTATTTCCTTTTTGGGCCAGCTTTTATTCATCTTTTATGTTGAAAAATGATGAAATTAAATGGAAAAGAAAAATAAAATAAAGGTACCCCACTAGCACATGGGCAAAAAAATAATAATAATGGATCCTTAAAAATCTTTCTCTTTCTCTCTCCGCAAAAATTGCTGGGACGGAGGCAGTACCAAAATGCCCATATCTCACTATCTCCATATTTTAGGGAATGCGCACTAATCAACCGATGCCATAGACCATTCCCTAGTCACTTCACCTCCACAGCTAACGTGCCCCTACTTAGAGGAATCCAAAGCCTGCCTAAAAGGTTAATGCCTCGTGTAGGTCACAACCGTTGGATATGTAGTGAAGTACATTACATCCCGAACACTCCACTGTGGATCTAAATCCCTAGGCCTAGAGAGGCAAATGAAAATACACCTTGTGATGACTCTAGAGTCGGCAAAACTATAGTCGCTACAAACAACACGCTAATCTGTAGGGTTAAGCCAGGGTCTTTCCCCCGTTGGGATTTGAATCGACCACCCAACATGTTGATTTCTCACACAACTAGCCAATTGGAATCATGGTATAACACATATAATAATTTTCTCTCAAAGGACATGAATGCACTCATCTCCCCAGTGTTCTTTACCAACTCCTCAATTCCAACACTTTCCAAGATCGCAGTGAAGTCTAGCACGGTTTTATGCTGCCATACATGCATGAGTGCATCATCATAATAACATATTTCCTAGAAGTTGGCACAACTTTCTCAGACCACGATTCTCCATTTCTTCATTGGCCACCTTGAACTCCATTGCTGTCTATATTTGGCTCCAACCTCCTTCATTGGCCGCTTTGATGTCTGTGGCCTTCGTCTACTAGCATTCTAGTGTGAATGACCTTCGATCTCTTCTACCGTCCTTGCGAACGGCCTTCAATATCTTCTACCGCCCTTGCGAATGGCCTTCACATAGAATATAACGAAAATTATCCACGAGCTACCTACTAAAGATGATCACAAAGGAAGATCTAGGAGCCCGTGGATACAAGATGTCCATTAATACTAATTAAGTCTACAAAATGCGGGATTTATACAAGAAAACTAAACATGGCCGTCTAAACCCCTTGTCACGTAAACTCAACTAATACTAGCAATTAACATATAAAATAAACCAATTATTACGTTGAATGCATTGGTTAACGCATGCATAATGGTGCACATCAATGCCTTCTGAATATATAATAAGCTATTTCAAACAATGTATAAACATATGCATGTTAACTACATGCTTTTAACGATCCACAAGTTTGCAAAAGAGATGTTACAAGTAAATGAATTCTTGTTGAACTTTACCAAAAACATTACAGCCATAAGTTCTTATACTAAGAGGTCATTTAAAGCAAAAGGACAACATCAAAAGCTATTTACATATATGCAGGCCGATCTTGAAAGTCAGCCTAACTTTGATTTTTTTTTTCTTTTCCCTTTGCCTTTGATAGTTCAAGCTCCTCAGTTTCAAGCTGGGAAAGAAGGTTTCTTTTCGCCTTTGATTGAGCTGGTTAAGAAACTCTATAGTCTGTCACTGAAGGAGGATTCTTTATAACTTCATTTTGAAACTTAAAAGCTTGAGAAAGTCTCAGGAAAGACGGTATTTCCATAAGCTTATAGACAGTCCTCAGGGGCTTTTACCTTAAATGTTATAATATTTTATAAAATTTAAATATTGCATTTTATAAGTCAAAACAAGTAATAATATGTATTTGAAGGTGAAAATATAAAAATATATTATATAAAAAATTTTAGAGTTCTAAATTTTGTATGTAATTCAACAAATGCAGTGTATAATGTAAAAAAATAAGTGACCTATCCATAAGCTTATGGACAGGCCGCCTGTCAGAAGACCCACTCTAAAAGCTTTCATGTGAAAGGAGAGATTTAACCCAATTGTACCTTAAATATTTAGTTGTTTTGTTGCAAGAGGTGTTAGAATCTCCAAAGTAGTGCATCATATTATGGTGACACACTAACAATTTAAACAGAAGTGCATCATATTTAGATATCATTATTGATTCAGTATAGATATTATTTAATAAACTGAACGCGTGAGACCAACAATCTTAACAGAAATGAACTAAATGAACCAAAAATCATATCGAGTGAAGAATGAGACCTAAATCTAGTGGCTACATACTTGGCCAACCTCTTCTGTGTAAAACATAAACATTTAGCAAACAACACAGGAGCACAAATGATATTCAAAGAAAAATTGAATGGAAGGGGTTGGATTTAGATATTCATCCTAGCCATTATCGAGAATAGCTGAGCCAATGATTGGAAAATGAGCATGAGAAGAAGACGACCATGCATGTTACGCATGACCATAAGTATCAACTGAATAATTTCCATGGCTACAAGCAGCAATGGACAGTAAATATAGGGGGGAATACACATGACATCTCATATACCAACTGCTTTTTTTTTAATAGACCATCCGAAGATGGGGGAGTTGTATTTGGCCTTCCCATGCCATAAAATAAATGGAAAATTAAAGTACTGAGAAAGGAAGCAGTAGCTAAGTGAAAATATACAGTAGTGAGCACTAGGCTCGTGAGTCCCCATTAGTTGCTTCCAAGGAATGAAAAGAAAAAAACTGCAAGTCGTTAGCGGATTACAAAAGCTTTTAAACTATGATGAAGATGATCAAACTTATTAGTGAATCTAATTAAAGAGACACAAGGCAGTCTAAATCATCCCACCATAGTGCAGAAGCATATCCTCTAATGATCGTGATTCTGACTAGATGATCACAGCTATTTGCAAGGTGCTAGCATTCTATGCATAAGAACCTATGCACAGTAAGGTTTGCTCAAAACAAATAGCAAAAGACCAGGTGCCAACCAGTCGAGTGCTGCTGGTCAAGTGAGCTTGAGATGAAGTAGAGTTGGACCTTCCTTCATGAGGGACTCTTCAGGAATCATGCGGCAGGAACCACCTTAAACCTGCACCAAAAATTTGAATTTAGTAGCATCCGAGCTAGTTTAAACTATCCTTAAGGATGGAGTACCAATTTGATCTAGCCTTATAAGCCCCTGGACCATGTTGGAAAGCTCGGAAAATCTATGGAATGAAGAGTTAGCCTTAGCTTGCAAACAATTCTTAGACAGGGTGTGAGCAACCGAATTAGCCTGTCTGAAGATGTGAGCCAGATTATATGAGCTCAGGGATTGATGAATCTCATCAGATAGATTGTACAATTGCCAATGAGCTCTTAATGGATCCATGGAAAAATTAACTGCATTAAGGCAATCAGATTCCAGAAAAATATGAGAGGAGAGAACTGTAGCATGTTGTATTGCAAACTTAATTGCCTTTAATTCAGCTTCAATAGGGGAATATGCAAATGTATTTAGAGTATGCGCCCCCTGAAACCACCTCTACAATCTCTAATTATCAGCCATATTCCACACATGTTTGTATTGCAGCACCAAGATGCATCCATATTAAACTTAAGACCTGAGAGAGGTCTTTGCCATGCAATTTTAAAAATTTTTGGCTTAGGTGGAGATTTTATCAGAGGTAAGAAGGAGTGATCCGCAATACTGAAATCCATGGCTGAGGTAATGAAAACAGGATTGGCACAAAAGGAATGAAATATCTGATCTTTGATCTGCTTTAAGATTAGGACTTTGGTAGGATTGATAGAATCAAATAATAAATTGTTCCTCAATTTCCATAGGTTCCAGCAAGTAATAATAAAAGCAGTTCGGATTATAGTAGCATGTAGGGTGCTTAGAGTAGGAAAAGTAGTGTAACATGATAATCTTTCCCAAATAGATGGGAAAGCCCTATCCCTAATTCCCATGAATTGATGAACAGACCTCCAGACCTCAACAGTAAATTCACAGGAGTTAAAAAAATGGTCTATGGAGTCTTCCTGTACTTTACACATGCAGCATTTGGATGATAAACAATATTTCATTTTTCTGAGTATGTTGTCAAAAGGCAGAAGAGAATTAGCCAACCTCCACATGAAGACTGACATTTTCCTATCAATTCTGGAATTCCAGAAATGCTGTAAGGATGTAATGGTACCTGTGTTGCTGCTTAGTGCAAGGTATGTTGATTTAAAGGAGAAATCACCTGATATACCTGGTTTCCAGATTAGTCTATCCTCTCTATGTGGAGCCAGCTTGGCCACCTGAAGAAGATAAATAACATCAGCTGATAAGAATGGTGAAATTTTGGGGGAGAAGAGTGGATTTATTGGATATGAAGTCAAAAACTGTACAGTCACCATCTATCTCCACCAAGTTCTGATCACAAAGGTCATCAAGACAACCTGTATCTAGCCAATTAGATGTCCAAAAGTTACAATTCCCACTCCCTATTATAACTGTAGAGTTCACTTCAGCCCAGGAATTGATACTACAAATTCTTTTCCAGTTAGGTGAGGTTCTGTATAAGGGAGGGAGGCTAGCTAGTAAATGAGTCCACTGAGCTTTAGCAATCTGGAACTTCCACCACAATTTAACATAACAAGTGTCAATTATTGTGGTAATAGATCTGAATCCTAGCCCATTTTGATTAGTTGGAAAGCAGAGAGCTGACCATTTTTTCCAAGCTCTTTTGGTTTTCAGTTCAGAGTCACCCCAAAAGAAATTACTCAGTCTCCTTTCAATGTTCCTGATGATCATTTTACTGGGTTTAATAACTGACCATATGTGCTGTGGTATGGAATAGATGAAGGATTCAATTAGTATCATTTTACCACCTTTAGAGATCCATCTGTTTTTCCAGTTTCCTAATCTATTATCAATCTGTTCCAGAAGGGGTTGAAAGTAGACTTTCTTTGCTTTCCCAGTGAATATTGGCACCCCTAGGTATGTGAAAGGAAAAATTCCCAGTTTCATCCCCAATATCCTTTTAATGGAGTTAACTTTTTGGGCAGAAGCATGTTTACTTATGAAGAAATCACTCTTGTTAAAATTAATTTTCTGGCCAGAGACATCTTCAAAAGTAGATAGAAATTTGAGGAGGATTACCTAGAAGATCAAAGTATGACAATTTACCACTCTGAAAAATGAAAGCCAGGCTTCTAGAGAAAGCCTCAGAAAAAATATTGAATAAGAAAGGAGATAGAGGATCTCCCTGCTTAATACCTCGAGTGGCTTGAAAGAAACCAACCGGTTTGCCATTAATTAAAATCGAGAACCAGGACTGTGAAAGGTTTTTCATAATGTAATAAATGAATCTAGCATGGAAGCCAAATTTGTCTAGGACATTATATAAAAAGGACCATCTAACACGATCAAAAGCCTTTTGAAGGTCCAATTTCACAATACAATTAGAATCCCTATTTTTCCGGTTAAGAAACCTGATCATTTCCTGTAAAAAAATTACATTGTCCGAGATATTTCTACCCTTTAGGAAAGCTGTCTGATTTGGGGAAATAATCTTAGGCATTACAGATTTAAGCCTCTCCATGAGCACTTTAGAGCATATTTTGTTAATCACATTTGAGAGGCTAATAGGTCTGTAATCATCGAAAGAAGTAGAGGTCCTCTTTTTAGGGATTAATGTGATCCAAGTACTACCAATACCCTTAGGCATAACATTAGCAGAAAGGAAATCTTGAACAGCTAGCAGAAGATCATTAGCAATAATATCCCATGATTTAATGTAGAACTTGGCTGTGAAGCCATCTGGACCTGGAGTGCTTGATTTATTCAGACTGGAAACAATATTTTTTAGCTCAGTTAGAGTAACCGGTTGAAGAAGTTTATCATTATCATCCTGATTAACCAGTTTAGGAATGTGATTTAGAAAGTGAGATTGAAAGAAAGAGCTATTTGAGGGACTATCATCAGTTAGAATATTATGGAAGTACTGAATAGCATCCCTTTCAATATCATTAATATCATCTAGCCACTGGCCATTCCCATTTTTGATCTTTGTTATCTTCAGTCTATTTGTTCTTTCCATAACAGAATTATGAAAGAACTTAGTGTTGTTATCCCCTTCTTTGAGCCATTTAATTTTTGCCTTTTGTTTCCAGAAGTGTTTTTGTTCAGTCAGAGCTCTAACTAACCTGGATTTAGCAAGTTTGAGTCTAATCAATTCAGTTTGAGAGTCAGTCTGATCAGAAATTAGTTCCTGTGCCTGTAGAGCCAACTCAGCTTGAACTACATTATCATGTATGTTGCCAAACTTATCCCTATTCCAGATTTTTAATTCTTTCTTCAGTCTGACAAGTTTAAGGTAGAAAGCTAACATTCCATACTGATTTAGAGGAACTTCCCAGTTCTGTTTAATTATATCAATGAAATCTTTCCTCTTGTACCATGTATTTAGGAATCTAAATGGTCTAGGATTAGTTGGAATAGCACTACCAACAGTTAACAGCAAAGGATTATGATCAGAACTTGTCCTATTTAAAATCTGGATTGAAGAATTAGGGAAATTCAGGGACCAAGAGGGATTGCATAAACCCCTATCTAGTCTTTTTAATGTTGGAGATCTTAATCTGTTATTTGTCCATGTAAACAGGTTACCCACAGTGCTAAGTTCCTCTAGGGCCATAAGATGAATGAAATCATTGAAATCTTGAATACTTCCCAGCTTTGGGGAAGCAGGGCCCCTATATTCACTTATAGAAGTGATGCAATTAAAATCTCCAATGAGAAGGGATTCAGAGTGAGTAAAAGAACTAAGATCATACCACAGAGATTTTCTCCCAGCTCTAGTCCTGAGGCCATATATAAAGAAAACATTCATGGACTTAAGGAGGTTAATACACTGTAGATGTACTCCAAGGAATTGAAGATTATCATGCTTAACAGTTAGGAGTAAGTTAGAGTTCCAAAAAAGCCAAATTTGTCCATTATTAGCAGAGATGCAATAGTCATATTTCAGCATTTTCCTATATGAATCACACTGACCATTATCATGTTTAGGTTCAATTAAATAGATAAGCTCAAGGTTATGTCTTTTAATTAGATCACAGAGTCTTAACATGGAGGTGTCCATACCCCTAATGTTCCAAACTAGCATTTTGATCTTAGTTGTTGTGTTATTCATAAGGAAACATTGCTAGAGCTTTTTGATCTGGTCATGATTGTGTTTTTCTGGGAGAAAAACGACTCATTTTTTAGTTTGGATTTATTCTTCAAAACCTTGTCATTTTTCTGATTACTAGGATTAGAAGCAGAGTGTGGAGAACTAACCTTACTTACATGTTCATCCACATCAGCAGCAGATTCCTGGATAGCTGAGATATCTTGTACTTCAGAGGGTGCTTGGAGTCCTGTAAGATTATCCTGGGAGGTTTCCTCATTTGAGAATTCATCCTCAGCCAGAGCTAGAAACCGATTGCCTTTGTTTTTCTGCTGAGAAAAGATGTAGTTTTTTGCAGCAATAATAGAGTGGAAAGGTGAAAAGGACCTGCCCTTTTTGCTAGGTAAATCATCTTTAGCAAAGGCTGGAGGGGCAGATAATGAGAATCTGTTTAATTGTACTGAACCATCCAGATCAGGAAAAAGTGTATGGGAAGTCAGTGTATTTTGATGGTTGAGTTCAAATTCCAATGGCTGTGAATAAGGTAGAGCTACCTGTTCCTTGTGACTATCCTTAAGGGGTAGGAGAACTGAGGAAGTGGGATTATTATATTCACTAGAGATAGGATGATCATCCTTGATTGTTTCAACATGATCATGAGCAATAATCAACTCAGGGGTCACATGATCAATATGAATGTCATCATCAATTAATTTCTTATTGATTCCATGACCACTCATTGGCTCATTAACATTCTGTTTCTTAGGAACATATCTGAATTTTTGGGTATAGAATGTTTGTTGTTTTTCCAACACAGAAACTCCTGAGCTCCCAGCATCGTTATTAACAGTCT
The DNA here is from genome assembly GCA_037428765.1 of Rubia yunnanensis. Taxonomy (NCBI): domain Eukaryota; kingdom Viridiplantae; phylum Streptophyta; class Magnoliopsida; order Gentianales; family Rubiaceae; genus Rubia; species Rubia yunnanensis. Next base: position 69,784,598 of record CM075063.1, read on the forward strand.
GGTTAAGATTAGCAATCACAGTCTGATTACCTATTTGTTTATCTTCAGAACTACCCACTGAATGAAATGGTACTTTTTCATTTTTCTGGAACTTGGTTCTTTTGAGCTCAGGATGTAAATAGACACAGCAATTTTCATTATGTCCAATACATTTACAGTGGTGACAGTAAGGAGGGATATTTTCAAATTCCAGTGGTAATTTTATCACATTATATTCATTCCCATCTTCCTCAATACCAACCCTTATAAATGAAGGAATTTTTTTTGTCAAATCAACCTCAACGCACATCTTAACACAAGAAGGCCGAGAGAGGGCAGCAGTAGCAGCATCTACTTTTATAAAATTGCCAATTTGATTTCCTATGATTTGGAGCATAGCAGTATTATAAAAGTATATCGGAACATGAGGAATAGAAACCCATACCGGGACGATAGAGGATTCCGCCATAGGGGAGAAATCAGACGTCCATTTGAGAACCTTCATCTGAGCATTGTTGAAGCTCCACTGACCCTTGAGCCAGAATCTGTGATAATCCTCTTTCTCTTCGAATCTTATCAGCACATGCCGATAATCGAGGGATCCGAGCTGGAATTTTCCTTTGAAGCCCACAGAGAGAAAGGAGTCGTTTAGCTGATTCATGGATGGTTTGCCCCTGGCGAACTTTCCGACGAGCGCGTTGTTGTAGTGAGAGGCAAGGGTGTCGGCATCTTTGCGGCTAACTATACAGGCTATATCCCCTTTGTATTGAGTTTTGGGTATGATCTCTGGGTTCGAAGGGAGGGAGACAGATAGTGGAGGGGGACGATTTGCTAGAGCTTGGATGAAGGATTTCCCACCGCCGACGGAACCTCGGCCGGGCGGAGGAACCGCCATGGCGGCGATGGAGTCACGGATAGTGACCGTTAACGATTGAGCAGTTGAGAGAAAGAAGAAGGAGGAGGAAAGGAAATGTTGAAACGACTAGGGATTGAGTCGTTTTTGTTAAATCGCACCTTTTGTCACCCAAAATCGCACGCACTAATATGAAAGCTGGGAATTTGTGAGTTTTTTATACATAATCAATCATGATAGATATATACCAACTGCTACAAAGTAACTCTGCAAAAAAATCACATTGAGCCTAGGTTAACACCAAACTGCAAAGAACTTGGTAGACTCAGTGGGGAGAAGCTACACTTCTTTCTCCTTCTTCTGTAATTGATTCTGTATTCAATCAATTGATGAACTAAAATGGAAAATTAGGTTTGAGGGCAATGGAAATTTTTATTTGTACAACTAGGTTGTAATTTTTCCTTAATTTTTAAATAGGGCAGTAATTATTAGATAAAAATTAACAATAGTTATATAATTGTATGGACATTGATACTCTTTTTTTTACTGATTTATAGAAAAAACTCCCTTGCACCTAACATATATCTTTACCCAAAAACTCTCAAATTTATATATATATATTTACTATGGAGATTGAGGACTTATAGAAGTCTAAAACGTATACATGTACAAAATGTTATCCTCCAAGAGCAGTTAAACACCATATACACTGACGGTTGCACTTATCAATTAGCAAAATTTTGAGGGTTGCACAACACTATAGTGCTTGGTAAATATGGCAACTGCATTGGAGAATTTAAAAATATACCTGCCAATGCTACAATAACCATGATTTATAGGATATGCATTGCATTGCTCTGCCATGAATTCTTTGTTATGTTTCAGGATGAAAAGATCATATGATTCAGGAAATGGCCATGGAACTTTATAACCGGTAGCGAAGCAAAGGAGGTGTGCAGCTCACCATGAACAGTTGATTATCAATAATGTACATATTAGGTGAATGAGTGCAGCAGAGTGTTTTTTCTTCCAGTTATTACACATAGAATACAATGATTTTTCAAAAAAACTCAGTTACTGTACGAAGTAGGAACTACAGATTTAATAGTGTAATGTACTAACTATTGCAAATCATTTTCTTTAACCAATATGAACATGCTGACTTTGGTTATCTAATCAAATTTAGAAGATAACCTATTTGCATAATCATCTAATACAGAACACCGTTGTCAAGTTGGGAAAATTAAAAGAACCAATAAGTTTCTTAATGTTTGATCTGAAGCATAATTATACCAAAGCATTATGCCATAGATAGTTCACATATTCCATATGAACACTGATAAGCAATAGACACAAGCATTATTATGTTCATCACTTTCCTAGTACTTGTAAATACCTTCTCACTATACTAAATGAAAATTCATCTGGAGGAAAACAGCATATGCTTCCATTAACTCAAATACTATAATTATGAACATAAAAGGAATACAATGGGTAAATAAAAATTGACCTTCGGAGCGAGCTCAAAAATTCTGACTATGTTGAAGACTAAAACCAAATCAGTCAATGATTAATAAATCATCATGAGAAGATGATGATCCCAGGGGTTGGGCATCGCCACCATTGCCACCACCAACCGAAAAGTGACCAGCGAGAGATGTTGTTATCTTCTTTGTACTTGCATTCCATGATCTCAGACCATTCAATTTAAATGTCTAATTATAGAAATAGATCAATGAAAACATTTTAAAATTGCATATAAAGACCTGCCATATGTTGTTGATTGATTGTATGAGATAAGCGTCTTAGTTCTGCTTGTTCTCTTTTTCGCTGGAGTAATTTTTTTTTGTTGATAGCCATCTCAGCATAAGTCATTCTCTTTGATTTATGGTCATTGTAAGGGGATGGAGCTCCTGAAACTTTTGCAATTTTGGTCCCTGGATATGAAGAAATATCCGGCATGAGTATCATTTAAGAATTAAGGTTAAATTTGGCTAATCTGTGATATGTAAAAATTTCATATAAAGTTTTTATCTTGCAAAAGTACATAAATTTGGGGCCAACCTGATTGCATTCTAGCAACCAGCAAAAATGGGACTTTTTTTGGGGTAGTAATCCTAAAACATGGATGCATATTTGGGATAGTCATTGCAACCTCATTTATGATTTTTACCAGGAAAAAAAATCCCAAGCCTAGTGCTAGAAGAGAACTGTTGTGAAAACATAAAATAAAAGACTATTGCCAACTGAAAGTTTAAAAAACTGGCCTATTTAATGTAAGCATCAAACGTTGAAAGCTCAAAATTGTTGGTTTGTAGAAATTGGAGCATCTATACGATAAAAAAAGGTGTATTTAAACTAAACATCAAAAGAACTGTTGGTTTAGAGAGTTGCTACATTTGTACTGTAAACTTGAAGGAACGATTTAAAATGTTTTGTTCTCTCCTCCGCTGCAACACTTCTTCTCTCGCTTCGGACAATAACTCAGCATAAGTAGGCTACCATTCAAAGGCATACGAACACAAAAAAATCACCACCAATTGTTTTGATGTTGGGGATATTTGGAATTGAAATAGGGTTTTTTTATTATACCTCAGAGCAGATTTGACACCCGGGAGATTGGATAAACTGATGGAGAGGTGAATTTGAGGCGTGCATAAACAGCAATCAGAAATTCAGGTCGCAGTAAAAGTTTGCGTGGCAAAACAACAACCAGAAAGAACTGAGGAAAAAGTTCAGAAGAGAAGCGTCCTAGCATCAAGAAAAAGATGTCGTTTTGCGCTACCACTATGGGTGCGAGGATAGAGACACCTGTCAGTGATATATGCGGAGATGGCAACACGGAGGTGGCACAAAAACCCTGGTTGTGAGAATAACAAGATGCGCTGAAGGGAAAATTTTGTAACAGTAAAAGCTAATCACGTGAAATGACAAGTATGCCCCCATGTTGACACAAAATGAAATGGAGGATTTCTTTTTGATGTTTACTGGGAGATATAAAAACTAATCATGTGAAATGACAAGTATGCCCCCTTATTGACTCAAAAATGAAATGGAGGATTTCTTTTGAAGTTTATTGGGAGATGATGAATGTTCTCAATTGATGCCGCATACTATTGGCCGATTTAAGTGAGTCTCATTCAGTTGACCTTTCTTGTGCCAATAGTTTTACCACTAGGAGCATGTGCAATTGAGGTATTATAGTGGTTTCATTTGTGAAATGAAACCAAAAATAAACACACTGAAACCACGAAACCCCGCAATGGGGGTTTCAATGTGGTCTCAAAAAAGTGAAATCGGGCTTTGGTTTCACTTAAGTGACACCGCCCCAAATTGCATTTCAGCTGATAAGCCCATGTGCTAGGGGTCCCCCTTGTTAGCTCCCACTTGTTCAAGGCCGCCCAGCTCCCTTTTTTTGTTTTCACCTTTCTTCATTTTTTTTGTTTTTACTTTCTTCACTTTTTTACAAACCCGCCCAGCTCCCACTTGTGTACTCACTTTTTTTTCACCTTTAAATCTATAGTTTTAATATTTAATAAATAGCTTTTTAAATTAAAATATTGGTCTCAATTTTTTTATTTTAAAAAGCTACTTTATATTTTTTTTAAAATTACATTAAACGATATTTTTATATTTTAAAAGGCTACTTTAAAATTTTCTAGTTGTTTTTTATTTTTAATTTCTTCTATGCTTAAATAATTTGTCAGACTAGATCAATATTTTAATTTTCAATTTGTAATAATTGGTCATACTAGATCAATATATTTGTATTTAAGTATTTATTGTAATTTTTCTAGTCGCAATAGTTCGTCATTGTAAATGTAATGTTTTTAAAATCTATTTCTCTATTATTTAAAATAATTTAAAAATGAAATTAAAATTTAATTGACAAAAATAAATTACAAAAGTAAAATTGTATTATTAAATTTCACATTTCAATTATTTTGGGTGGGAAAATTTATTCAAAATAATATTGAAGTTAAAATTGATGAGTATGATAGAGAAAATCAAGTGGAGTACATGAAGTGTTTTCATAGTGGTTTCAACCATTGCAGAGGTAAAAATTGAGTGGTTTCTTTGTGGTTGCTTTTGGTGAGGTAAAAGAGAGAATATTGAATATTTAATTGTCTAAAATGCAGAGAACGAGGAAATCAGGGTGGACAGAAGAGATAGTGAAGCCTAGCACAATTTTATATTGTCATACATGCATGAGTGCATCATCATAATGACCAACACTTTCCAAGATCGCAATGAAGCCTAGCACAATTTTATATTGTCATACATGCATGAGTGCATCATCATAATGACATAGCATAAATTATAATTCTTAGAAGCCACAAGTTCAAGCAAAAATATTCATGAAGCAATAAGATAAGGAAATCTAAATCTCAAAAACACAAGTTGAAAGCAAGAATACAAATAACCCCAAGCTACTAACTACTCCATGGACATGTAATTCAAATAAAGATTTGAATTTCACGTTATAGGATGAAAGCAAAAATAAAAAGAAAAGAAAAAGAAAGGAGAAATAATGTTTCTCTCTCTAGAATGCTCTCCTAATTACAAGAGTAAAATGAAAATATGATCCAACTCTCTAACCCTAGTAAACTAAGGCTTATATTTATAGTAGTAGGAGATTGGGCCTAAAAATAGGCCTAAAATAGGCCTAAAATAGGCCAAAAACGTGTAAACCCAAGTTCAGCTTCTGCCTTGCGTGGACCGTCACGGATGGTGCGGTCCACACCGTGTACTATATCCGTGCTGGCGCGGGCCGCTAGATTTGGCGCGGTCTGTTCTTGCTCCATGGTATGGGCCGTCTGTTTTGGGGCAGTTTATGCATCTTCCTTAGCGTGGTCCGTGTCACCCATGTGGGTTGTGTCTGTGTGGTCCGCATCGTTTGGTAGGGGCCGCCATTAGAGTTATTATTTTTGCACTTCCGATCTGCGAGACGTGTCGTTTGGCATGGACCGTCATTGGAAACCTCGTCTTGCTCAGTAACTTAGCATGGGCCGCTTGATTCTTCAAATCCCACGGGCTGGTCTTGACATTTGCAACGGTGCGGGCCGTCGAAAACAGGATGGTTTGTGCCCACACTAAGTCTATTTTGAGTGAAACTTGGAAGTTGAGCGCACGGCCCATTGTGTGTGGCACGGTCCATGCAAACCCCTTGGCATAGACCACGTCATCTAGTGTGGGCCGTTAGAGCCATCTATGAACGGTCTGCGCCGACCCCTTTGTACTTTGGCCGACTAAACTTCTTTCCTTCGCTACGGGTGAAGTTTGAATCCGTTTTGAGAGTTCTTGTAGTCGATTTCACGGTTCTTGAGGAGAAAAATCCAATGAAACCAACCTTGAAGGTTGATTCTTTTTAGAACGTTCCCAGAAGTTGGCACACTCTCTCGGACCACGATTCTCCGTTTCTTCATTGGTTGCCTTGAACTCCAATGCCACCTATCTTTGACTCCAATCTCCTTCTACCATGATTTTATGTATGTGCCTTTCATCTACTACCATTCTAGTGAGAATGGCCTTCGATATCTACTACCGTCCTTGCAAACGACCTTCAATATCTTCTACCGCCCTTGCAAACGGCCTTCACATAGAATGTAACAAAAAGTACCCACGCCCGACCTACTAAGGTTGATCACAAGGAAGATATAGGTGCCCATGGATACAATATGTCCATTAGTACCAATTAAGTCTACAAAATGTAGGATTTAGACAAGAAAACAAGCATGCCCATCTAAACCCCTTGTCACGTAAACTCAACTAATACTAGCAATCAACCATATAAAAAACCAATCATTACGCTGAATGCATTGGTTAAAGCATGCATAATGGTGCACATCATTAGACATAGTCTGACATATGTTGGGGAGTTCAAGTACTACATCCCTAAGTCAAGACATCATTGAACGCACAACACATACAGCTTTTAGAAAAGCTTGGATGGATAGAACACCTGGAGAAGATCAGATATCAACAGTGGAGGAACATCTATCTTGGTTATACATGACATTAGCTTAGAAAAAAATTTGAAGAAAACTAATCACACTATCATCAAACAGGCTACCATAAGCATCTTAGGACTGACCCAATTATTATACTAGCTAGACAAAAAACACAAGACTATTCACGAACTTAGTCATTCGGTGATGAGGTTCCCTCGCCTTTGACAACATACTCACTCCCAAGCAACGAGCTAGATCTCTGAGCATTCACTGTACATGTACGTAACTTCTCCAAGATAAGTATGATAGGAAGTCCTTCTATGTAGCCAAGAAGAGGAAACAAACAGGCGGCATCATCTACCTTCGCTCAGTACAACCTGTCAACCTTGTTTTTACACCAGCCTAGGCCCCACTATATATCCAACATAATATGAAGATTACACATGCGACCATGATTACATGATCACACAGATTGATATCCGAGATACTTCCCAAAATTGCTAGCAGCATCTGCAATCTTGGAAATAAATTATTAAAATGCTTGGGCCTGTAAAACCCGGTGAACCATAGCTCTGGCATATCTAGGATAACTAAATTGTGTGGCCTTCATACGAGCAACCCCAAACTGCTGCTTGAGCACCTCATTTTTATCTGCACGAAGATGTTCACGAACTTTGTGAAGCTCAGCCTTCATGTTACCAACATCACGCATAACGAGCTCCAGTTTCCTGAGAAAATGACATGTTTGTGGCTACAGTAGCCACAAACGGAAATTGCATGTGCAGGACGCATTTCCGTAATGCGTCCTGCCATTTTTTAATTTTTTTTTTGTTTAATTTTGGTCAAAGTTTTCAAACGAGCAACCAGAGTGTGACACGTGGCAAGGACGCATTACCGTAATGCGTCCTGCCATTTTTTTTTTTGTTTAATTTTAGTCAAAGTTTTCAGAAGAGGAATCAGAGTCTGACACGTGGCAAGGACGCATTACCGTAATGCGTCCTTGGCGGAAAAAAAATTTTTGAATAATTGTACTGGAAAAAATGCGGTAATACCACGTGGAGGAATAGGGCGATGCCACGTGGCAACGTAATTAATTCAGCGCAAAAAGTTGGTGGGAATGAGTTAATGGAGCCTTTGACACGTGGCGCAGAGGGGTGGTGCCACGTGTTTTTCATTTTTAATACCCGGTCAAAGTCAAGAAAATGCGACCGAATGGCGCTGCGCCACGTGGCGAGGACGCATCTCCATAATGCGTCCTCTGCCAGAATTTTTTTTTAAAAAAATTCTGGTCAAAAATGAAATCGAGCGGTCGAATGGTTGAGCGACACGTGGCATTAAATTTTTTTTAAAAAAAATCCGGTCAAAATCTGAAAATTGAGCGGTCGAATTGCTGCCACGTGGCGCAGGTTGCATTATGGAAATGCTTCCTCTAACAGCATAAATGTACGCTTTTTTCCTCCTCTTCCAGCATTTTCCATCTTCCTCATCTTCCTCCTCAACCATTTCTCGATTTTGTCATTCTGCTAGCCTCCATTCCGCCGGTGTGTTGCCATCCCGCCAATTCCCCTCCACTCATCTCCGGCATTGCGCTAACGGCGTCCCAACACTTTCGATCGCAGTTCATATTTTTTAAAACATCCGGTATGGTTTCCTGGTTTTTTGCGCAATTTTTGTTTGGGTTTTCGTTTACTACTACTGATTTTCTAATGGGATTTTGGTTGTAGTTGAAAGAGCTGGACGTTGACCGCGTTGACCCGACGTTGACCAGGACATTGACCGTCGTTGACTGCGTTGACCCAGGCGTTGACCGCTGCGAATACACACTGAACGCCTCGAATCGACGTTGACCGCGCTGACCCAACGTTGACCCGACGTTGACCCGACGTCGACCCGACGTTGACCGCTTAGCCCGGCGCTGTGTTTCACCATTGACCGAATTCTCAGTAAGTCGCACACTCTCACCCACTACGTTATCTGTATGAATGTAGTTAATTGCGCCATGAATAATTATACGAACGTGTTCCAAGAGATTATGTGTGTATTACCCGCGGACTGTCAGTTGTTGGCTGTTGGGATGGTTTATAATCCCTACAGATCCCGGAGGAATGTGGTTAATGTAATTTTATGTGTGCAATTGTGTGTGTACTTTGAATGATTAAGTTTGGTCCGTTGCGTTTAGTAATCTTGTGCGACTGGATGGAGTAATGATGTGAATTGTTTAGTGACTGGTCCGTTGAGCTTGTAGAAAAAGTAATGACATTTGAGGATCTTGTGAACTAGAATGTGGACTGAGAAGGAAATGAAAGTGATGCCTATGTATAGCCGTTGAACTGATTAATGTGTTATGTCTGTGTCTGTAGTGTTGTCATAGTGGCCGGGTGTAGGAAATGTACGTACTTGACGATACAATGAATAGGAATGTCCGACGAGTGTGAATCTGAAGTTATGTGTTTTTGTGTTGCAGTTGGGCGATGTTTTTGGCGGTGTATATGTATAGAGGGGGTCAGATCAAGTTTGATTTGAGTGTGGGTGTGTATTATGATCCTCCAATACCGGAGCGAGTTGTGACTCTCGAGAGGCGGTTGAACCACTTAGAATTGGTTTATGTAATTGTAACGAGACTGGTCATTGTGAGGGAGAGTTGTTCGCTGAAAATGTATTTCCGATGTCCCGAGCTGGTTGGTTCTGCGGTATACTATCGATGTTATCCTGTGGAAGATGATGAGTCGACCACATTCTTCTTCAACATTGTTGATCGAATGTCATTGTCTTCTGCGGATTTTTACAGTATTGTGGAACAGTTACCAATCGCTAATGTTGGGGCGCGGGGGACCACGTTCTTGTCATTGCTGAGCAACGTGCAGAACTCCCTATCGGTACCCAGTATACCACCACCTGTTCGTAGCCGGGGTTTTGAATTTGGTGAGCCCAGCCAATCAGGTAGGTATGCCCACGTGGATTGTGCCCAGCCGTCCACAAGTGGTGTCTTGTATGTGGTAGACCCTGGCGAGCAGAATGTCTTCCGCAATGATTACGTGGGTGACGGTAGCGACCACGACGCTCGGCATGACGGTAGCAAAGATGACGGCGATGAAGCTGAACTTGACGGTGGAACTGAGGATGATCGTACCTTATCAACCGATTCCAATCCCGGTGAAGAGGAAGAGCAATTGGCGAGGACGAATAGCATACCCACGTCGTTCCATATTCTGGCAAACCCGGACACGCAGACCTACTATAGAGATTATGGGGGCCCCGATGAGGATAGCTATGACCCTACCCATTTTGGGTCCGGCATTTCTACCTATGTTCAAGAGACTGGTGGAGTGGACGTGGGTATGCGATTTCAGACAAAGCCGCAGTTGGTCGAAGCTATTTCTCGGTGGAATTATATGATGAACAGGGAACACAGGGTTGTGGAGAGCAGGTCACGCACATGGTATGCGAAATGCAAGGACGTCGTCGAAGGAACTGGAAATTGTGTTTGGATTTGCAGAGCTTCGAAAAAGGCTTCGCATGGTATGTGGGAGATCACCAAATGGGGTAGTAGCCATGGGTGTGTCGGGGCTGGTCGATCTACGGGTAACATGAATCTGACGTCGGTGATGATCGCCCGTTCAATCCGCCACCACATTGATGTAAACCCTTCGTACACCGTGAAAGATGTGCGAGCTCAGGTGAGCGATGAGTTCAATGTCACGATTTCCTACAAGAAGGCCTGGTATGCTCGGCAGAAGGCAATTGACATGGTATTTGGAACGTGGGAGGATTCGTTTGAACAGCTCCCAACTTTTATGGATGAGCTTGTAAGGGCTAATCCGAGCACTGTTGTTGATTGGGCTGACGTGCCTGACAGAATTCATGGTCCCGGGTGTAGGAAATTTAAATTTGTGTTTTGGGCATTCGGTCAGGCAATTGCAGCCTTCCCCACTGCAGGCCAGTGATCAGCGTAGACGGGACTCATTTGAGAGGTGCATATAAGTCCACAATGCTGGTCGCCGTGACCCATGATTCAAATGATTACATCCTCCCCATCGCTTATGCAATTGTCGACGAGGAGTCTAACGAAAGCTGGAACTGGTTCATGGGGAGACTGCCTCTTCACGTTGTTGGTGGTGATAGCAGACCTATCTGTGTCATATTAGATAGGCATGCTGATGTGTCCATTTTAGATGGTTATTTTAGGCTTTTTAGGATTAGGTTTTGTGCAATTTTGTGCTCTACATGTGGCATTTTGCCTTGAAATCATCTAAGGAAGGATAAAGGCGGCTTTGACGTTTTTATCACTTTTTAGATGATTTTGTGTGACAAGGTGATTTGTTTGAAGACTTTGAAGATTTGAAGACTTTGAAGATTTATCTTTGAAGATTTGAAGATTTGAAGACCTTTACATTTGAGCTTTGTGAAGATTTGAAGAAGTGAAGAGATGAAGAAAGGAGAGCAAAGCAACGGGTGAAAGAAGGTCCGGGGTTCTCAGAATTTTCCAAGAAGAATCAGCCTTCAAGAGTGGCACCATTGGATTCCTCTTCTCGAGCACTATAAAATCGACTACAAGAACTCCCAAAACGGATCAAAGGTTCACCCGGAGGAAGCAAAACAAAACAGCAAGGCTGAGTTACTGATTTGGTCGCGAGTCGCGACCAAGCTCGTCGCGACTCGCGACGACAGCTTAAAATCAGCCCTCTAGCAGCGTTTTCTCCCCTTTTTCTTCCCCCTATAAATACCCCTTCACTCCCTCTTCTCCATAGTTTTTTTTCCCTCTTCTTCTTGCATTTTAGGGCTTGAAAACCCTTGGTTTTCTTCTCTTTCTTTTCTTAGTTTTTGTAGTTTAATTATGTCTCTTGTTATTCTAGAGTAGTTTTTGTACTTGGGAGCAAGGATTGAAGCTTCCATTATCTATGTAGCAAGAACTCATTTTATCTATCTATTTGGTGTTTTTGCTATTGTGCTTTTATTGTGCTTTGAATGTTAATTGTTGATTCTATTAATGTTGTTGAGAGCTTGATGATATGAAATGCTTGGATCACAATTGCTAGCTAGGGTTTGGGGGATTTGGGTTAATTTCCCCCCTGTTCTTGTTAGTAATGTGAGAGTATGATTTAGAGCTTTTGATTGTGTTAGTGTGTTGACAATGTGCTAGGCGAATGTGATTGATGTTGAACTCTTCGTCATGTTCGTTTGTGTAGCAAACGAGAGAGTCATATGCTCGTGGATGAATGTGCGTTGCACGTTCATCCAATCTCGTGTAATTGCATGAATTGGTTTGATGCTTAGTCACGGTGTAGTGGTCATAGGCATTGCCAAGCTTGTTGGTCCTTCGTGCTAAATGCCACCAATGACACCTTGAGTCGTGGTCGCGACTCGGGAGTTATTGGTGAGGTTTGACGAGAGATGTCGAACTCACTCTCGCAAACTACGAACTAAGAAGGATAGGAGTTTAGTCTCCACGACAAGTAGTTGAAGTACTGAATAGATGATTTAAATTCATTCTTGAAGCATTTGTTATTTGGCATTTATGTATTCTTGACGGTGTGTTTCACTGCATGTATGCCATGAGTTGTTTGAGCATAGGTAGTGCTTGTGTGGTTGAATTGTTCAGGTGTAGGAACGTGACAAATTCCGTAGCGCCTTTGCATGAAGATCTATGAGCATGAACTTAGAACTCCTTGTGATGTGTGTGTTGTGGTACTTGCTAGATGGGTATGTGAGTGTTGAGTCATGAATGCTATATGATGGAATGTGTGAATGATTCGATGAACTACATTAGATGTGGAAGTGGATATCCGTTGCCCCCAAGGCATTTTACCTTTGTAGTTTAAAACCCCTTTTCTTTAGTTTCGTTTGATGATTAGCATAGTCACTTGACATTGCTAATTATCTCGTCTTTTTATCTTTGTTAACTTAGGAAACCAACCAACCAACCCCCCCCCCCCTTTACTTGCTTTTAAGTGTGTGTATATATTTACTCCTAGCCTAGTATCAACCATTTGTGCTTAGACGCTTAGGAAGATCCCTCTTCTCTTTGGACGACCCCGATTTGCCACTATCTACCTAGTTGTAGAAAGTAAGCATTTAGGGCTTATAAATATTAAGTTTGAGAGGTACGGCGACGACCTCCCAAATTTTGGCGCCGCTGCCGGGGAAGAGGCGTTTATTCTTAAGTATTTAGGTGTATTTGGTTGTGTATTAGCTAGTTGTTTTTATTTTCCACTACTTGGTGGTTGTTTTTGTTCGGAGTAGGTATTGCTTGAGTTCTTGGTGATTTATTTTATCGAGAATCCTTGCACTATGATTCCGAACTTTTGAAAAAAAAATTTTTTTTTTTAATGGAGCGTCTCACCTTGAGGGAACTCATGATGAGAAGAGAGGCTCAACAAGTAAGGTTTTGTAGGATGTGTCATTCCGACCATCCTACCGAATCTTGCCCTTTGTTGTGGGAACAGCACGATGACCGAGAAAGAACCCTTGGTTTCCAAAACCATGGGTACTATGAAGAGTGCTATCAAGAGGTAGGAGATATTGGTTTTCAAGGGCAAGAAGCTCATGAATGCTATCCATACCACGACTCTTACAATCCGGAATGGAGTGGTAATCCGGATTTGTGGTATGAGAAAGAGCCGGAAAACCAATATTACGAGCAACCTAGTTGGCCATCACCACCCTATACCATACCCCAAAACCAAGCCCAACAAGGAAGTTCAAGTTTGACACGTGAGGATGTCTTAAATACCATAGCAAACTTGAACTCCTTTACTAGTGAGGAGCCGGATACCCAGCTCTCCTCTAGTGTTGAGGCCATTGAGGGGCATGCGAGGAACATATTAGAGGTATTGGCCCGCATGGAAACTCGTGATTCCGAAAACACACCACCCCAACTTGAACTCGATGATTCGGTGAGTGAGGTCACCAATAAAAATGATTTTGAGTTTGAAAGGGATGAGGAGTTGGTTGTAGAGGATAGAAAAATGGAGAAAGAGGTGATAGTGCTACATCATCCATTAGCATTGTCACCCCTTCTCCCACCTAGTGAACCAACTCTAATATTTTTGGAAGTTTTGAGGGAAACGAGAGAGGAGCCGAAAGATTATCCCAAGCTCCCTAACCACTTAATTCCCTTTGAACCATCTCCACCTCCACAAGACTTTTCTCTTGAAAGTTTTGTGCCCCCACCTCTCTTATTTTGGATGCTCATGGTGAAGAGCTTCAAGCCTTCACCATACGGATAACATTAGGGTCGTGCCGACGACCTTAAAAATACGGAGCTTCGTCGTGCCGACGACGTTAAATAAATTCGGCATTTCTTTTAGTTTTTGTTTCTTAGCTTGTGTTTCTTAGTTTGTTTTTGTTGTTGTTGTGTTTTGTTCTTTTTATGGCATGTTTTTCTGTGATTTTGTAGCAACATGAAGTGCATTGCAATGAAGGAGATGAAGGAACGAGATCAATGAACGAGGGAAGCAAGCTTGGACAGTTGGTAAGAAAACGAAAAAATTTTAAGCCTGGGATACCCTGCCGTCGCGAGTCGCGATGGGCTTCGTCGCGAGTCGCGACGAACAGGGGAGAAAAATCACTCCCAGCGCCAACTTTCCGCGAGTCGCGATGACCTTGCGACGCTCGTCGCGAGTCGCGACGTGCTCAGAAAATTTTGAGCTCCCGGACTCACCTTTCCGCGAGTCACGATGACTTCGCGAGGCTCGTCGCGAGTCGCGACCAACCCCGTCGCGAGTCGCGACGTGCTCAGTAACTTTTGCAAATTTTTTGAGCCCGGATTTCAAGTTTCCAAGCTTCCAAGTTTCCAAATGATTTTAAACATTGCATGATCCTTCCTTCTTCTCCACCCAACACTCCCAAGAACATCACATACCTCTCATTTCTTCCACCATCCTACATATATTGGCATATGAACATTCTTGCATCTTTATAGTACATTTGTTGATTGTAGTATGCCGACTACATCATTGTGACCGTAAGTTCTTATCCTATAATGATGCTTGTATACATGTCAATATATGTTGGATATTTTTCATGCATAATCTTATAGTGGTGATTGAGGGTTGATTGGTTGTTCTTTGAAAATACTATGGTTATTAACTCTTGATGCTAAACCTAGTATTACATATCCTTATATACTTGTGAGTTTAATGTGTTCTTCGTGGTGTAGTCTTGATCAAACGGCGCCATGGAGACAATGTTTTTCTCGAGGGGTGAGTCCTTCTACGGCATCTTTGCTCACCCTTCCGGTTCCGAAACCTATCTCGGGACCATCCAAGTACTTGGATATCGCCATATCACCGGTGAATTTGCGGAGAAATGGGTGTCACTCTAACTCCCTTATCTTGATTTTTATTGTTCTTGTCTTACGTGTTTACATTGAGGGCAATGTAATGTTTTAAGTGTGGGGAGGGGTTAGAGGACTCATATGCATGCTAGATTGTTTTGGAATGCTTTTTGCTACTTTTCATTGGAAAAACATGAAAAAAAAAATAGAAAAACAAAAAGAAAAAGAAAATACAAAAAAAAGAAAAGAAAAAGGAAACCCGCTAAGTTGAAAACCCGAGAGGGCAACTTAGGCAACATTGGGGGCCCGGATAGGTCGAAAACCCTTAAAGGTCGGCCTAGGCAAAAATGAGAGGCTAAAATGTGCGGAAAAAGGTGAGATGTGAGCTAAAGAAACATGATGTGTGGCTAGGATGAAAACTCGAAAGAGCTCCTAGGCAAAATGAGAGAAAGTGAGAGAAATTGAAAAATGCTATGATTTCACTCATTTGCCGGCGTTGGAGTCATAAGGTTGCGGTTGTCACACGGATGGATCGGGTAGCTCAACATCTATAGACCTCTTGGGATTGGGTAGCTTAGTGGGTTAGGAAACGAAGTGTGGTTATGAAATTCTTGATCTCTTTATACTTCGTTTTTGGTTGATATATTGGCATTAGGTGAAGCATGTGTTTAAAACTTCCTCTATGGTTTTAGCTTCATTTTGTGTCATTGGATTATGGGAATATCAATTCTGGGCTTTGAAATATTTTATGGGTAGTGAATTGATAAGTGGTAGGTTTGATTAGATTTAGGATTGGGGATGTGTGTGTGAAAAAATTCTCATGTGAGCTTTTATTTTGGGATTTTTGATATTGAGAGTTTTTGTGAGGCTTTGATTGGGGGATTAGTTTAGGTTTTGGATATATCATTTACTCCGTGTGCTTGGTTCTTTTCTTACTCGAGGGCGAGTAAGGTCTAAGTGTGGGGATATTTGATGTGTCCATTTTGTGTGGTTATTTTAGAGGTTTTAGGATGTGGATATGCCATTTCCTCCGTATGCTTGAATCTTTTCTTACTCGAGGGCGAGTAAGGTTTAAGTGTGGGGAGGTTTGATGTGTCCATTTTAGATGGTTATTTTAGGCTTTTTAGGATTAGGTTTTGTGCAATTTTGTGCTCTACATGTGGCATTTTGCCTTGAAATCATCTAAGGAAGGATAAAGGCGGCTTTGACGTTTTTATCACTTTTTAGATGATTTTGTGTGACAAGGTGATTTGTTTGAAGACTTTGAAGATTTGAAGACTTTGAAGATTTATCTTTGAAGATTTGAAGATTTGAAGACCTTTACATTTGAGCTTTGTGAAGATTTGAAGTGAAGAGATGAAGAAAGGAGAGCAAAGCAACGGGTGAAAGATGGTCCGGGGTTCTCAGAATTTTCCAAGAAGAATCAGCCTTCAAGAGTGGCACCATTGGATTCCTCTTCTCGAGCACTATAAAATCGACTACAAGAACTCCCAAAACGGATCAACGGTTCACCCGGAGGAAGCAAAACAAAACAGCAAGGCTGAGTTACTGATTTGGTCGCGAGTCGCGACCAAGCTCGTCGCGACTCGCGACGACAGCTTTCCTTTTTCTTCCCCCTATAAATACCCCTTCACTCCCTCTTCTCCATAGTTTTTTTTCCCTCTTCTTCTTGCATTTTAGGGCTTGAAAACCCTTGGTTTTCTTCTCTTTCTTTTCTTAGTTTTTGTAGTTTAATTATGTCTCTTGTTATTCTAGAGTAGTTTTTGTACTTGGGAGCAAGGATTGAAGCTTCCATTATCTATGTAGCAAGAACTCATTTTATCTATCTATTTGGTGTTTTTGCTATTGTGCTTTTATTGTGCTTTGAATGTTAATTGTTGATTCTATTAATGTTGTTGAGAGCTTGATGATATGAAATGCTTGGATCACAATTGCTAGCTAGGGTTTGGGGGATTTGGGTTAATTTCCCCCCTGTTCTTGTTAGTAATGTGAGAGTATGATTTAGAGCTTTTGATTGTGTTAGTGTGTTGACAATGTGCTAGGCGAATGTGATTGATGTTGAACTCTTCGTCATGTTCGTTTGTGTAGCAAACGAGAGAGTCATATGCTCGTGGATGAATGTGCGTTGCACGTTCATCCAATCTTGTGTAATTGCATGAATTGGTTTGATGCTTAGTCACGGTGTAGTGGTCATAGGCATTGCCAAGCTTGTTGGTCCTTCGTGCTAAATGCCACCAATGACACCTTGAGTCGTGGTCGCGACTCGGGAGTTATTGGTGAGGTTTGACGAGAGATGTCGAACTCACTCTCGCAAACTACGAACTAAGAAGGATAGGAGTTTAGTCTCCACGACAAGTAGTTGAAGTACTGAATAGATGATTTAAATTCATTCTTGAAGCATTTGTTATTTGGCATTTATGTATTCTTGACGGTGTGTTTCACTGCATGTATGCCATGAGTTGTTTGAGCATAGGTAGTGCTTGTGTGGTTGAATTGTTCAGGTGTAGGAACGTGACAAATTCCGTAGCGCCTTTGCATGAAGATCTATGAGCATGAACTTAGAACTCCTTGTGATGTGTGTGTTGTGGTACTTGCTAGATGGGTATGTGAGTGTTGAGTCATGAATGCTATATGATGGAATGTGTGAATGATTCGATGAACTACATTAGATGTGGAAGTGGATATCCGTTGCCCCCAAGGCATTTTACCTTTGTAGTTTAAAACCCCTTTTCTTTAGTTTCGTTTGATGATTAGCATAGTCACTTGACATTGCTAATTATCTCGTCTTTTTATCTTTGTTAACTTAGGAAACCAACCAACCAACCCCCCCCCCCTTTACTTGCTTTTAAGTGTGTGTATATATTTACTCCTAGCCTAGTATCAACCATTTGTGCTTAGACGCTTAGGAAGATCCCTCTTCTCTTTGGACGACCCCGATTTGCCACTATCTACCTAGTTGTAGAAAGTAAGCATTTAGGGCTTATAAATATTAACTTTGAGAGGTACGGCGACGACCTCCTACATGCAGGACTTGTAAATGTGATGACGACTATGGAGGAGTGGATGGAGCCAGCCGGATACCACCGGATTTGCTTGCGGCATTTTCAGTCCAACTTCTTATCACATGATCGTGGGAAGTTCAAGAATGCGCTTATGAAGACTCTGGTGTGGCAGCTTGGTAGTGCCAGGCGAGAGAGCAGGTGGAAGGAGTACAAGGAGGAGCTGGAGAGTATGGATCCATCTGCTTGGGCTTGGCTGGAACGGCAAGATAGGAGTACGTGGTGTCTTACCTTCGATGACGGTGATCGGCGTTGGGGAATTCTGACGACGAATCTGTCAGAGAGCTTCAACAACTGTTTACGGCGCGCACGCCATCTCCTAATAACAGCGTGTGTCAAAGCAACGTTCGAGCGGACTGTTGAAATGTTTGCACAAAGGCTTACTGACGCTTCGAACTGGAGGTATTTTCTCCGTTAATTGCATTTTCAGATTTACCTGCATGCCGGTTTGCTAAATATGAGATATTGCCCGTTCATCCAGGTCCGTGTTCCCTGAGAGGATCTGTAAAAAGTTCCGGAAAGAGGATACATTGGCACAGGGACATATCGTCACCCTGTTCGGGCATGCGTCGCAGACTTACAGGGTTGTGGCGAGGAACATCGACGGGAGCATAAGTGAACGACATTACATGGTCAAATACCGAAGAAGAGAGTGCACCTGTCGCGAATGGGAAATTTTTCGTTTCCCTTGTTCCCATGCCTTGGCCGTTTGTCGGCACAGACGTGACGATCCTGCAAGTCTATGTGACAGGGTGTATCACACGACCACATATGTCCAACAATACAGTCAGGGTTTCATGCCCGTGCGAGATCCATCACTCTGGGAGCGTGCCCGTTAGAGGTTGATTCCGGATGCAGAAAATTTTCGCAACAGGAGGCGTGGACAGTTTGCGGAGAGGAGGATAAGGAATTGGATGGATGAAAGGGTGGCGGGGGAAACCAGGGGCGTGCGTAGGCGTGGGCGTGGGCGTGCTTAGTATCGTGGTGTCATATGGTGTCTGTAGTACTACCTCTATCTATTATTGTGTTTGCATTGTACATCGACAGGACAGGGCATGCTTAGTCTGTCGTTCGTAGTGTGATCTAGTATTTCTTGTACTAAATGAAATGTGTAGCAGATTGCGTAGTATTACTTATATTTGCGAATTATGTCTCACATCACGCAGTGTTACTTTTATCTGTGCTATTCTTCCAGAAAAAACATCTAACTAGGATTGATACTTGATCGCAGGAAAACACCATGTACCATCTGGGACCCATTGAGGAGGACTTGTTGTACCTCCATCAGGAGCACCGTACTCGTGCCCTATACAATGGATGTTTAGAGGACGAGGCACTGCAGGTGCGTCGGTGCGACTGGGCATGCTGGACCGACCGACTGCCAGAACAGGTTATAGGGTATGTACAGGACACGGGATTTCAGGGACTCCTGGACTCTGCCGCAATACAAATTGACCACTCCCTCATCAGCGCCCTAGTTGAGCGTTGGCGCCCGGAGACGCACACGTTTCACCTACCGATGGGGGAGGCTACGGTCACCTTGCAGGATATAGGGGTCCTGTGGGATCTACCGCTCGATGGCATCCCAGTCACAGGTTTTAACACCGTTAGGCGTACGGAGGAATGGCAGCTCATCTGCACAGACTACCTGGGAGCTACACCAGACCCCACTTGTATCAGGGGGGGTCGCATTAAGGCCAGGTGGTTAGGAACGGTATTGCACAGTCCGTTCCCCGCTGCTCCCACTGATGTACAATGCCAACAGCGGGCTAGGGTTTTCCTTCTGCTGCTTCTTGGGGGAATGCTGATGTCCGACACGTCCGGCCACCTCATCCCATTGCTCTACTTATCCGCACTTACGGATCTGGGTGCAGTCCATCGGTATAGTTGGGGTAGTTCCATTCTTGCATGCTTGTACAGGTCGTTATGTGACGCGGCAATCCCACAATCTAAATCAATATCTGGGCCACTAGTCTTGCTACAGGTAAAATTATTGGTCAACATAGTCGTTCGTACCTACCGTGCTTAATATTAACGGGCATTTCTATTGCATTTATTGGCAGTTGTGGGCATGGGAATGCATACCATCCATCCGACCTGCCGGGGCACTACAGGTGACAGTGACGATGAGTGCTCTTGGATCCCGGTACATGTCTTATTCCTCAATCCACGATATTCATAAGTCCACATGCAATTCTATAGTATGGCTAATGTATTTCACTCTGTTCCTCACAGGTGGAGGGCCCGTTACGATTGTTCACAGTCACCAATGCACGTTCTCAAAGTGTACCGTGACCAACTGACGTCTCTCAATCACAATCAGGTATAGGAATTTGATTTCTGGACTTCGCACGAAAATGGTTTCATTTACCTAACCGCAACACATGCATGTTGTCTCAGTTCATCTGGCAGCCATATACAGAGGACGTCCTGGAGCAACTCCCGCGGTATTGTACAGATGGTAGAAACAATTGGCTGCTATGCGTCGACCTCATCTGCTGGCATGTCGTGGAGTTCCATCATGCACAACGTGTTCTCCGGCAGTTCGGCCTCATCCAGCCAATACCCACCCAGTTGGTCAGTAGGGATGAGTACAACTTACTCCACACCGGAGACCGTCGAGGAATGTCTGGCATGGATTGGCGTGTCGAGCTCAGAAGATATCTCGACACTTGGGAACATCGGTCCAATCGACAAGCACCTACACTGGGGAGTGCGGATCCATACCTACCTACCCGTGATTATTTGGAGTGGTACTTCCGCAAGACAGTGTCCTTCATTGATCAACCAGGGTGGCCTGTAACAGCTACTGAGGGTTTCCACGGAGACGGTGCAACCGCAGAGTACTTGGTATGTCCTAAATTTCAAATATTGTCAAGAAAGAATACAACAGAGCTCCTCAACATTACATATCTGACACGTTTCATCTCGATTCTGTAGTTGCAGGCAATGACACAGTTGCATGGCATGTCAGACATTAATTTGGATGGATGGCCCCCACATTGTGCGGACGTCATAAGGGGGATGCATTGTGTTGTCACACGTAGTCTACAACATGCGCATCAGGCCTCCAGGCTGCAACACTATCAACCGTTTGTGCACTGTGAGGAACCGCCCCCTAGTGTGAGGTACACTGACCTCAGAATCCAGCATCAGGCCCCACCTGGTCGACAGGGAGGTCGGAGGCCTCGTGCTAGGGGGCAGGCAGAACACATTGGTCCATCACAAGTGGGGCCCTCACATGCGAGTCCACCGATTTGCGGACCATCAGCCGGGGAACCCTCACAGTACAACATGGATGCATCAGATTACAATGCATATGTCACTCCGCAATCCAGTCATCCGTACATGTCGCATATCGATCCATCACATACAGATACTATTCCATATGCCTTCTGTGATTCGAATGAGGAAGCGGGGTACGAAATGGAGGACGACATGCCGGGGGAAGCTCCACATGAGGAAGAACATGTACCCGCACAGACGGTTGTACCACGGTGGACATCCAGGACCATACGCCCTCCCCCGTGTGGAACGGGTGGAAAGCTATGCAGAGACCATCGTTAGGGCAGTACATGCTGTTCGACACTAATTGGCATTACATTTCCAACGTACTGTTCCACACTGTATATTTATGCTAACTTGTATCCATTCTTACAAAATATAATAAACATTATTTCATTCACATATTACATTAGCACGGTAGTTAATTGCAAATCTCAGTTTCAAACATTTTCAAAAAAATAGCATGAAGCAATACCCATTCCAGGACTCGTTCAAGGAGCTCCCGAGAAATAAATTTATGTAAATTCGTACTAATTTCCAACATTCCGCTGATTAATTTCCCGACATATAATATTAGGCGGCTTCCAAGGACTCGTTCCATAAACGAGTCCTCCGCATAATATCCCGAAGAGCTAGACAATCCCCCATTCGGACACTGTTTTAAAAAATGCGTCCTCCAAATCCTTCCGTAGAAAATCAAATTAACGTCAGGTCTGAGGGCTCGAATAAAAAATGATTCCTCCAAATACTTTCAAAAAAACAATTCGCCAGATCTGAGGAGTCGTTCCCAAAACGAGTGCTATGAGAATCATTTCAAAAAAAATAAAATGTTGCCAAACCAGCCATTATTAGATTTTAGAAATGAGTCCTCCAATTAATGCTAAAAATAAAATCGTTTCCAAAACGGGTCCTCTAATTCATTTCAGAAACAAAAAAATTAATCGTGACTACATCCAAAACAAAAAAATGAAAGGACAAATTAAATTAAAATAAAAAAAGGGGGGAAACATTTTCGAAAACAAAACAGGAGCACTATATTTAAATTCCGAAAAAAACAAAAAAAAACCTTCCCGGAGGACGCATTACCATAATGCGTCCTCGTTAAAAGCCAAATAAAAAAAATGGGGTCCTGGAGGACGCATTATGGAAATGTGTCCTCCCTCCTAAACGTCCAAAAATATTGCATGCCCCATTTATGCCCATCTTGGCTTTTTTCACCATACAAAAATCAAGCTCTCCAGTTTCCTCTAACGGCTCGCCAACACGGATGTGTCAGCGAAAACCTACAAACCAAAGGTACGTCACTAAAAATATCTCACAGTTTCACTCACTATACGTTTTGTAATGCGACATACCAAAGCATAATGACTAAGCACACTAACATGGCATTCCACACGCATATCAGACTTGCCTCCTCCACAGAGGTGCATAAAGATGATTTTTTTTCTCAGACTTTCCAATATTATCATCGGCCAAATCGACGAATGCTTGGTGAAACCCCTGCTTGGCCCCGCAACCTATATCATAATGCACCACTCCAGCCTCAGCCTTTGTCTGACTCTGGAGAATAGTGGTTGAAGGCCCAGAAAAGGAGATTTTTTAATAACTCGTCTCCTGGGAGAAGAACTAGTCATAATCACACAAGTCATTGGAGTAATTGATTCAAATCAATAATAAAAGGAAAACCAATACATACCTAAAAGGCAGAAGTAGATCTCAAGCTCAGCAATATCAAATTGCTAGAAATGCAATCATAAGATCTGAAGACCAACGCCACATACGTTAAAAATAAACCAAGGTGGGGGAATTTTATAGAGGGGATCCGGCGGCTGTGCGATTACCAAAACATTTAATCAAAAGTTAAAATTTGAAGGGTTTTCAAATCATATGGACCACAATAAAAGACATATATATATATATATATCAGCGAACTCAGCGTCAATACAAACCCATAAAAGACTTCACCTATACAAGCAGCAAGACCACGGAACTCAGGCCAGGAGGACACTTTTCTTTGAGACACCATTTATCTTTTAATCTTATAACCTCAATCCTCCAAAGTTAGGGGGGCTTATGGTATTAGAGAAGTAGGCACACTGGTTAGACGTAAAATCAAAGTGCAACAACCATCAAACTAAGAAGATCACCTCGCAGAAATGAACAGGTAACCACCCCGCAGGGGCGTGCAAAGTGGTAATTCCACAAACACACTGTAATAACCACTATCTAGGACTCATGGCCCATTAGAGAAGATGAGTCGACATTCTTATGGAATTTGAACATAGGCATGAATCACCAAAAATATGGGGGGAGCAGACCCTATAAAAGGAAGCATGGTGAAAGAAGCAAGGTAAGTAACGAGCTAAGGATATATTCACATACTGATAAGTACTAACTCAGCATCAATGACTCTACCCCCGGATTCCGTCTGGGAGATTTTTGCAAGAACTTCATTCAAGACAAAACTATCATTGTTGTTCCAGGAAGCGAACTTGTTCTGCGTTATTTGGTTTGTAGCGATGCTTGGGTCCATGGAAGCGAACTGGGCCAAAAGGACGCGGGACAAGTTTAGTCAACCCACGATCCAAGAATATTAAGGACCTTGATCAGCTATCAGCCATGAACCGTGTTTCTCGGTCCCACAATCAGACACACGATGGCAAGCCCGAATAAGACGGAGCCACATTCGTGATACACTATAAAGGGAAGAATGAGAGTACGAATCCAGGTAAGCGTAACTAACTTGAGAAATTCCAATTCTTATAAGAGAAGACTGACTTAATCGTCGGAGCTTTTCTCCCGGAATCACTTTCGGGATTGGTTTTGCAGGTGATGAAGTTCAAGGAGTGAACAAGTGAGTTGCCTGAATGGACAACCACAACATTTGGTGCCGCCTGTAGGGACCAAAATTTTTTTTCATTTCAAAGTCATTTAGGTAAACAGTGGTGTTCACCAGAAGTGAGAAGATCCATAACCACCTAACAGATGAGTAAACACCTAGACGTAATAGAAGCATGCATCCTACCCAGGATTGAGACTACATCCCCAGTAGAGAAAGAGAGTGTAGTAAAGAAGAAACATAGGAGGAGGAAGAAGAAGAATCCCCCAACACGAACCAAAAATCGAGCATAAGGTTGCAAACAACAAGCTATAGATCTCACACAACTACCGATGCTTGCAAGTTTTAGATCTTGCAACTTCTCGAATTATACATTCATAAGCTATAGATCACGCATAAATACCGATACTTGTAAGCTTTAGATCTTGCGATTTGGTAAACCATGCGATCACAAGCTATAGATCTTGCACAGCTATCAAAGAAAAAACAAGTAATAGATCTTGTGACTTCGCACTCTTAATAAATAGCAAGCTATATATCTTGCTAAGGAAAACCTGGATCTAACACAACAACAAAAGAAAGTAATAGATCCTGCGGTTTTGCACATTACATAATCTCAATAAAACAAGCAATAGATATTGCTACACGGAAAATATGCCTACAAAACAGCGACTAAAGCAAAGCTATAGATCTTGCGGCTTTGCAATAAACAGTGTTTCAATACTCAAAAAGAAAATAATAGATATATGAGAAAGAGATCTTGTGAATAAAAGAGAATCACGCAGTCAAGAGCATTCGGAAGTATGAAGATAGAAAAAGTAAAACTGCAACATAAACAACATCATTGTTCAGAATAAAAAATCACTACATATCATCTACGCCTTGATGCTCATGATGATCCAGAAGAAGACAGACCACCAAAGCACAACTGTGCTCAGCTTCTCGAGGGAGGTGCTTGCCCTACGCCAGTTTTTCTCACCCTCACGCTCCTCGCTAATCATATAGTCGTATCGTCATTTCATGTGTAAATAAGCAGGATGAGGTGTTAGACCCCTTCGCTCCATATGACCAAGATACCTAGCATAATACGCCTTGAAGTCGGTTATAGGGCCGAACTCCTTGCGGTCCAGCTGTATACTCATAACGTTAACAGTTTCCTCATACTGCTTCACTTCAACCCTTAAATTCTGTACTTCATCCTCTAGGCAGCGAATATGTGATCAGACAGCATAAGATAAGTTAATCCTCTGCCTGCCGATTCCCATAATAAGATTTCCACGACTAGCAATTTTGTGAGATGACGAAGGAAGAGCCAGAAGTTTATCTTTGTACTCAAGACAAGATTGCTCGAGTTGGTGTACAAAAAAATCAAGCCGCTCGCACTCAGCGCTAAGTTGCTCATTTTCACTTTGCATCTGGGTGTTTATAGCAAACTGCTCGTCAAACTTACTTTGCCAACCAAGTGCGCAAGATGTAAAGTGATCACTCATCTTGCTTTTTCTTCAACTTATCGAACAAACCATCAATACAAACACATCGTTTATTAATGATTAACGTCTTTTGATTGGCCTTGCGAGTCTTGCTTGCATCATAATTCCTAGCCTCATCCTATTATCGGAGCATCTGCACCATGGTCAATTGTTGACGCTGAATAAAACCATTCTGCTCGCTGCAAATCCTACGCAAATTGTGCACCGCATCCTGGGAGTCCTTTACACTCGTATCCCACTTCTCTTTAAGATTATTAGCATGTAGTTTAAACGAACGCCTAAAGATAATGCTCACTCTTGAACACGGATAGGAAGGTTAAACGACCGCATGTATGCACCAGCGGATTCAAGATTAACTAAAATGTGGACAATATCCTTGCTAAGCAATTCAAAATTATACCGTTAGGAACAAACTTACTGCAAGGAAATATTGTAGACAAAGATGGATATGAAGCGGGAATAGGAAGTTGCCACCCAAGGCATAAGAGAAGCGACTCCATACGAGAAAAGAGATCAGAAGAAACAAACTCCCCACACTCTTAGGTGAATGATTTAGTGGCATGAAGCAAACTAATAGGGCAGTGGAAATCGGATGGTGAAAATCCATAGCGATCAGAAAAGGATCCGTACACCCCATAAATTCAAGTCGTTTCAAGTATTTATGATCAACAAAAATATTGAAACCCTGCAAATAAGTAAGGGCAATGAGAAAACATAAAACAAGGAAGATACATCAACATTCATAACTAAAGTCACATAAATTAGTAAACACATCAATAACTAACTTTGGAGGTGGAGGTAGGCGAAGGATGAACAACAATAGCAGCTGCTTCCTAGCTTGGTTGCTAAGCGGGGGTTTTCTTACTTGGCTGGTGAGTAGGGGATTCAATGCTCTCATTAACCCCAGTGGTCACATTGGCATCGGGATTAGGAGTTGGAGTAACAGTTTGATATCCAAATGGAAGATCTTCTAGATAATCCACCTCACACTCATTTAGCTCAGCCGCAGAAGAAAGATACGGAAGACTGGCAAGATGCGATAGCAAAGCATAGGGATGTCCCCCATCAGCGATCTTTTTTATGAAATCTTCGTTGAGTTTTTCCTTATGCTTCTCGTAGGTCTCAGTGCACTTTTTTAGAGAATGCAAAATCTTTAGCAAACAAGTTGGATTCCACTCGCACTGATCCTTCACAGACTGGCAGGAACCAACGGTGCAAGCATTGTTGGAAACATCCTCAAATAGTTTATAGAAATACTTGGTCCAGCAGAGCCGATCTACCAGAATCTGGGGGTATTTAGATGAAGTGGGTCCAGTGGTGCGCATCTCCTCTAACTCAGAACAAAGCTGAGTTACTTCCACCGCCGCAAGCCTAGCAGGCTCCTTAGCAGTGTTTTCCCTCTCCTCAGCGACTTTAAGTGAAGTTTCTAGAGTTGCACATTTTGTTTCTTGTGCCTTAAACTTCTCCATGAGCGACTCATCAACAGGAGAGAACTTAAAAAGCCGCTCACTCGTGAGTTGAAGGATTTCGCCGACCTTACAAATTAAAAACACATGGGACAAAGTTAGTCAACTTTTTACATACAAAATACCAAGTGAAGGTCACTAAAATTTAGCCGCGAACTTACCACAGTCTGTGTATTGGGTAAAGAAAGGTTGGAGAGAATATCAGTTATCATCCTCTCTGCTAGAGGATTCCCAGTTCGCACCAGAGTTTACGAACAAGATTGGTTACCACACCACTTTTTCAAGGGAGGAAGCAAATGTTAGAAGGTTCATCACTCTTATCCCTCTTGTGCTTCCTCTCCTTCTGCCCACCAATGGGGTGATGACCACCTGTCTCCCCCTTCAGTAGACTTATCCTATTACTAGGGCCCATTTTGTTAACACCCTACCAGAGAGTGTTACTTGCACCAACATCATAGGCTAAACAACAGCTTCAACCACCTCCTCATCGTTGCCATCAAAATGCGATCTATCGATACCACCTCCAGCTAGATTCATATATGAAATTAAATGAACATCATAGATCAAACGAACACACACAAAATTAACTGTTCGTCAAAATGAAAGAAAATGCAGATCAAACACATCAAAACAATAACGAACAAAACACCTTCAGCATCAGAGTTTTCACGGCAAAGATGTTGTGTATGAGCACGAAGTGTGACCACGATCTCCATCTCAGCAGTAAAATGGACATTCAGACGAGGAAGCTTAGACTTGGGAACCTTGAAGTTCCAAAAAGGCACAGCCACTTCGGGATTTTGATTTGATTTTATAAAAAATTTATTTTGTATGCCAAGAACCAACATTACTAGGGAAACCACTCACAAGCTCAACCCCAACAATCACAGGATAAAAGGTAAATTCATCTACAGTGTTTTTCACTTTTTGAAGGTGATAGAAGTTGCGAAACAACTCAAGAGTGACGTCCGCTTTCTCACACACCTGAAGAAACCCCATTATGATAGTGATGCCCTTGGGGTGAAATTGAGACAACGCGACTTTGTATGAACAGAGAAGATCAACCACATGTTGGGGTAGAGGAAATTAAAGTCAAAGTTCAAAAAAGCTAAATAACATGATGTATACCCAAGCTGATGAGTGCAAACACATTCAGTGTTCGTGGGAGAGCAAAGCTTAAAAGGAGTTTAAAATGGGAAATAGTTCTTCATGTCATCTAAATATGAACCAGACAACATACTGTGCACGGTAGAGGATTCGGTGACCTGACCGGGAACCCCATCAGAGTGAGCATCTTCTATGGGAGACTCGGAGTGGTTAGATGAAGACATGGGGATAAACAAGGACCCTAGAGTTGAACATAACAGCCTTAATTAGGGCAAAAGACCACAAATAAGAGTCCGTTAGAACAAAGCTTAGGAGAAGGTACGTCGAAGAAGATGACCAAAATATCATACGAAAAAAGTACAACCAATAATTTCCAGAAATTTGAAGAAAAGATATATCTTATCAAATTCAGAGCATGTAGTAAAGAGATTGGAAAATGGAAACAATACTTACTCTTTAAAAAGGCGCGGAAATGTGATGTGCAGAAAACCCTAGAGATGACCGGGGAAGATGAATATTTTAACAAACGGAGATGATAACTGAAATAAAAAGTAAGCTATGGTATTTAAATGCAAAGGAAGAAACAGCAAAATCGAGAAGGACAAGCTGTTCAAAAGCACAATGATTATGGTCTGACACAAAAACAAGTTAACTTTTACATACGAGGAGGCGGCAGAACATGAATAGACAACACACTGAATGAGGGTAGAGTTAAGTCACTGATTTGAAATTCCACATTTAAGAGATGGAGTAATAACGAACGTCAGGAAAATCTGGAAACGAGCAGTGAAAAGGGGGATCAAATCTCATCCTCTTTTGAACATAATCTTCACAACCATCCTTATCAATAAAGATAAAAGATTCAAAATTCAAAAGTTTATATATGAAGAGTTGGTGGAGAAAGAAAGTATAAGCCGCGAAGCTAGTATTACTTCGCAATAACCACGAAGGTAGAATTAAACGCTGAGCAAGCTGTTGATTTACAACATCAGTCCGTATTTCACTATTTTGACGACATTGCTCCGTCCCCCCATAGACTTCATGGCTAGAGAGAGACATATGTGTATACCTAGCCCAAATACTAAGCAGCAAGCCCAAAACCACAAATGGGCCCTACGCTAACCAGCAAAGTGAACTAGGCCAAACGGATGTAGGACAAGTTGAGTTAACCCATGAACCGAGAATAGCGGGGACCTTGATTAGCTGTCAGCCACGAACCACATTTCTTGGTCCCATGATCAGACAAATGTTAGCAAGGCCAGATAAGATGGAGCCACGTTCGTGATACACTATAAAAGGAAGAAAGAGGGTACGAATCTAGGTAAGCGTAACTAACTTGAGAAATTCCAATTCTTAGAAGAGAAGACTGACTTTATCGTCAGAGCTTTTCTCCCAGAATCACTTGTGGGATTGGTTTTGCAGATGAAGAAGTTCAAAGAGTGAACAACAAGCGATTTGCTTGAACGGAACACCACATTAACTGGGTATGGTGGTGGGGATGCCAGAGTTATCCCGAATCCAGGTTGGAGGTCTCACATGTGATACACCATCTTGTGTGTGTAAGTTGGAGGAATTACTCCTGTTGGTAATGAGGCAAGTTTAGATTATGTTCCTTAAAGGATATCCTGAAAAGGTTCGTGCATACTGTAAGTTTTTTACTTTTTTTCTTCAAATTATTGATAACAGTTTCTAGATTGTACATTATCATGCGCTTATCTTATTTTGTGATTTTTTGTACATGATCTTCAGATGGGATAGTGAACTAGGGATCAAGGTGGAGGACGATAAAGATCTTTCAATTGTGCGGAGCTAGTTCGTGGGGAATGAAGGGAACAAATGCGGGGGGAATATCCAAACTCGGGGTCGCTAAGCCGGAGGAAAATGATGGGCTACTTTATTGATGTACTTATGAAGGAGGAGTTCTTTCTTGAGTTTGTTTGACCAGGTCGTAGGGTGGAGAAGATGTACTGGAGAAGCGAGCGACCACTGCTCGTTAATACGCTTGCTCTAATAGATGAAAAGGTGAGGAACTTTGGGGAATAAAGGTGGTGCAGTGGGAGAATAATGACTATTCTTACCTTCACTCCTACCTCTCTTAATAAGCGCAATGGTCTCTAATGGATCTATTCGTCCCTTTAGAGTTCGCGAGCCTTGGGGTTAAATATCCACAGATTATCTTCTATTCTTAGGGCCGCTCTGGACTTACTAGCGATTATTACTAGAGTCTTAAATAACTAAAATTATATGTTATAGGTTTCAAAATGGTCGCTTGCAATTATTCTTGAGGGAAGCTCTGTATTTTAAGCAAGAAATTTGTTGTAATCCTTAGTTTTTGTATGAATCTTAGATTTGACCTAATAAAGTATATATTGAACATGGTATGAGATATTTTATTTTATTTGTGAAAACGTTATTCAGGTGATGATATTGCTTCTTCGCTTTCATTTGCTAGGCTTATCAGCTGATAGACTAGTTATTATTCCTAAATTGTTTCTTGATTAACGAAATATTAAAGTTTATGGCCTGAACTGGGCTTGCCAATTAACTAACCTTAATTAGGGTATAGTGGATTGTGCAAATTGTGACCCTCTAACTAATAACACTTCGTTACATTATTTCGATGTGCATGTTCTACTAATTGTATACACATCATGCAGCTTGAACTTTTATTTGTTATTATTTAGGTACTTTATGTAACTCTTTGGTTGGAGTTCTTCCTTCGTCCCACCAATAACTTTCCACTTTCCTTTTTGGTTCTTCCCACGAATAACTTCCTATTTTTAAAATTCCTACATTTAGTCATACATTTTCATCTCAAACTACCAAATTTACCCGTAAAAATTTCAAAATTGTAGCTTTTTGTGTTGACTTATGTGGGCTCAAGGTACTGTTCACCATTAAAAGAGCAGCAAGCCCATGTGAATGTGGAAAAATATGGTGCCATATAGAATAATCTTAAACATTGTACAAAAAGTGATTCGAAAGTTATAAACAGGACAGTGGGAGTATTTGTTATTAGGCTTACTAACTTAGTCCTTAACCGGTTTGGTCTCGATTTGGTTCTCATGTTTTCGCAGTTAAGCGACCTGTTTGATGTTGGTCTCTGTATAAAATTTTTCCCTTTCGCAACATAGTATCACGCATATGCTTTTCATAAAGAACAAATTGTAATATGAGAACGTACCTTCGTTGCAGGTCGTTCTTAATGACGGCAATCTGTAACTGCGCAAACATAGTTATTGAAAGTCTTTTCAGAGGGGTTATGTTAGTCCTCCACCTACTCGCTCCCTGAGTGCAGAGTCTGTATGTTTTCTCCACTTCTCCATTATACAGCATAGGCTCCGACCACTTCAATGAACTATTAAAACTCAGAAATAAAAAAAAATATTCCCCATAGACGGCCCCACTGATATGGAAAATTCCTTTCAAGTGATGATAGTGCCTAGAATCAGCCCACGACGAGTTCTAACTTCGTCAAGTGTCCTGAGTTGGTCCCAGGGTGGAAGCTCCGACGATTAAGTTAACATGGTCTGAGTGTCTATGCATTCCAGGGAATAAAATGTCATACGATTTCCTGGTTTCTTTTATCTATATTTATAGGGTTTCGATCGTATGATAGTGGTCTTATTATTGTGCTCCTTTCACTTGGATTGTATTTCAGAAAGGGGTATCCTGGTAAGTACTGCTTTTCGCTATTTTTGAGTTTGGTCAGCTCTGGACGATGCAACATTCTAAGCCTGTGGGTTCGGCGAGTTACCCTGATTCAACAAAGTGATCGCTTCACAAACTCACCATTGACTAACGAGAATTGAGTAGGTCATATATGTACAACTTTCCCATTAACAATAAGAAAGAGAGAGAGAGAGAGAGAGAGAGAGAGAGAGAGAGAGAGAGAGAGAGAGAGAGAGAGAGAGAGAGAGAGGGGGGGGGAGGGGACATCGAGTAAGGCATATTGCTCTTATGAACTTTTCTATACTTCAATTATACTCAGTTCAACAAAAAAAATGAAAAGTGAGTGCGGAGGTAAGAACCAAAAAAAATCTCTCTAAGCTAGAGAGCTCCAAAATTCTTTTCTACTCATAGTCCAAAACATGGACTTTCCTCATCAACTCAGCTCCAACAAGAAGATCTCAACACCACCAAAACACATTCCCTGTATACATTTAGCAATCTTTATCCCGACGAGAGGAAGCCCAGCCATAAACAAACATATACCCCAGAAAATGCACACCATTAGAATAAAAAATAGCCAAGAATCCAACCACCCGTTCCCACAAAATCCAACAAGCCATGCATAATAATCAGGAGGATATTCACCCATACCATAACACCAAACCTCACCAAGAGAATTAAACCACAAACCCAACATCAGCAACAAACACAAAAGTCGGTCAAGCAGCGAAATACCACAAATGGAGAACAGAGTTGAGAAGGATCTCTGGTCGGAGGGGTCACAAGATGGATAAGAAAACTCTGAAGAATGCAGGGATGTCCTCCTTGGAGATGAACTCGCTAGAGCTACGTATCTACCTATCAGGAGGGGAGAAATATTTAGACCAGATGACGCTTAATAATACCAAAGAGGACAGACCCTAATGAAAGATTGCCTTGTGGGATACTTTCTTGATTATTGCCACTTTCGACTCACCAGAATGAAACTCCTCATCTCAAATTACTGGGGGTGAAGGAATTCATGTCACAGCAAAGAATGGAAAATTCTACGTGATCCAGTTTATCCAGAGATCCAAGATGCTCGCTTACTACAGAATGGTCTTGTTAACATAGCAAGAGGTCTACTGGCACTACACAGACTTATCCCAGAAATGATGTTGTCACGTATGACAGTCACTGGAGTTCTCATTTGGGTCCAAATGTAAGGCCTCACATTGGAATGCCTTGGCAGGAACACCGTTGCCAATTCGCCTCTGTAGTTAGCGAGGCTGAAGAGGTGGAAACCAGAGGGAGACTGCTCCAGCATGCAGATTACGTAAGTGTTCGAGTCTGGACGCCAGTGCACAAAGCCCTGGTATCTGGTTTCTGGCTCAAGTTGAGGAGGGGGAATGGTCTGGATCTCTATAGGCTATGAGAGAGTGCACAAAATGTGCAGGAGGTGGGAGCCCTGGGTCACACGTACCCTCAGTGCATATGGTAAGATGATACAGCACTAGAAATACACCTTGAGGCAGAGTTACAGCTTTAAATCTACAGGGAAATCTCTGAGGAACTGTATCCACCAATAATTCGAGTCCACATAAATATGCTAGTACAGAGGTTTACAAGGTTCTTCCCCCAGTTCTTCCACATCAATGCACACTACTTTTGAACATTCCAGAGGAGGCCTTTGTGGATTGCTTCAAGTATGTAGAGGATATATACCCCACCCCCGGGGAGTTAGGAGAAGCAAAAGAATACAGCCCTGAAAGCCCGTCCGGTTTCCATCGACGTGAAAATGCAACAGCTGGACAAGCAACACACAAAGCTACCAGAGCTGGGTCTGATCGAGAAAATGAGATGAACCAAATCTATCTCCAAGGGCTCGAGGAAGCACAGGAAAGGCTGAGAAACTTGCCGGAGGTCTCTAATTTCTGGGAAGACTATGAAGAAGGAGATCTCAACTCTCTAAACACCTTGAATGATGTTGACATGCATGATGTCAATCCACCAACATTGCCACAACAAGGGCAACAGGAGGAGCAAGAGGCTCAGGAACAGGGGGTCATCCGAACAAGGCACGTAGAAGATCGAAATGGCGAACTTGTAATGGAGGAGTATATGGTTACAGGCAGAAGAAGGTATATCCTCACTGATGAAGTGGCAACGGAACCATGCCCCAGAAGCATAGTAGAGCTCAAACAGTTCAAATTGGTTGACGGTACAGTCACATAACCATTTCTTACCAACGGGACATTTTCGGAAGACTAAAAAATTGACGCTGACTTTGAGTTTGACCAAGGGGGAATCGTCCTTAACTTCCAGATGGGTCTCACAATCAATTTCGGTAAGCTTGGCGATGAGATAGATGTCATCATGAATTTGCAGAGCGCCGTTAATGATAGGACGACAAAGAGCATTGGGAAAGAGGCTATTGTGCCTAACCAGCAAAAGAAAAAGAATAGAAGTAAAACCCTCTTCTGCCGACGAAACACAGGTGTCTGAATCAATGAGCCACTCGCCACATCTAATCTAGAGCACTCAGGTTTGGATTCAGAACCCGAGGAATTGGAACCATATGCTTCAACTAGAAGGCAAAAAGGAGAAACAAGTGGTTCAATTCGAACCAGGATGGCAGATGGTAATGATGGAAAGGCAGGCAGGAAAAGACTAGCGGAGGAGAATAATTTTAATATCAAGCAAAAGGAGCCAAAGATGGATGAAATTTGGAGGAAAGATGGAAAGAGACAGATAGGGGAAAAGGCGTGGAGTTAATAGAAGTAGATGGGAGGCTACTCAGGATCTCAGAGATTACGGAGGAAATAAAGGATGCTGACTCAGGTACTTCTAGAATCCCTAACTTTTTAAATAATGAGCAAAAAGGGCTTCATCATATTTCAATTAACCCAAACACCCCAACCCACTCCCCTCTATGAACCACCCCAGGAGAACCATACTGAGGCAGCCAAACAATCAGCCCAATACCCTACTTTAAACAAAAGCATCCTACCCCCACCACTACCAATCCCAACCAAACAAAGCCCATGCAATAAAAGCCCAATTAACACACCTTACCTAGATCATCAAAATGACCCAACCCAAAAACCACCACATTGATCATTGAAAACAACACTGTACCTTTGCGTAAAAAACCATTGACCATAAAAGAACCGTCACCGGAGAACCTTCGGCAGGAACACCACCATAGCTGGACTCTCACCACCAGAGGGGTCTTCAAATGTCACCGCTTAAAGTCTTGGATAACTCGGAGCTACCACTACATGGCACCGCCGTCCGGAATTCATCGGAGGAAATAAGCCCATCGGCGTCAACAACGAAAATCAAACACCATCCCAGCGCCGGTGATCTGGACCCAAGAACAGTTCATCCACATTCATCACTATGGTAGGCACTCCTTAGGAAGCCGCACCAACGCCTGGGATAGATGGACAATTGGAGTCAGAGCGGGTCACTCCGGTCGGGTCTGGGACTTTGCCGGTGATAGAAATTGAAGAAGACCCAACTGGCGTTGCCAACCCATGCGACTAGGGAAGCAAGGCACCGACGGTGGGCACCTCGCCGGCGGGCAGAGATAAAAAAGAAATATCAGGGCTAGAGGGGATCGAAAATCAACACCGGATCGATTTTGTCATGAGGCCGCCGACGATAATCTTAGAAAGAAGACAGGAAATTGGAGGAAGATTATCATTAGGAGAGAGGATGCGAGATGGAAAGGTAGGGGAAATATTGGACCATCAAGTTGTGATAATGGAAGAGGGCCAAAGCTCCAACCCACAAAATCAGTCACAATAAAAAAAAACAGCCATGCGCACTGAGATCAAGTGGCAGGGTAATTGCAGGATAGTGTCTATAAGAAGATGGAATATAAGACTTACCCCAACCAAATCAACAATTGCCACCAGAATTCTCATAGACAAGAATATGGAGGGAGTAAGGCAACTGAAGATTGCAGAGGAATCAAGGCAAGACAGCTTAGGGAACAATAGGGGAGCAACAATTTGGCCCAAATCAACACCAACACACGACTAGCATGAGCATCAGGGGAGCAAGTGCTTGGCTCAGTGAGCTATGGTGAAATACATGCCAGTGGCGGAAGGACTGGGGTTCAAAAGGAAGAGACAACTTCAGGAGGCAATAGGAGGAATTGTGTTCAACAAGAGGAGATGCACAGAGGAAGAGGAAGAAGATCAAATTAACCAGTCACTGGCAAGGTTCCCAGAAATTGACCAGATATAAGGAGCCGAGCAGGGAGAGACGGTCATGGTCACAGCAAGAACGTTTGAGGTAGTGATAGAAACAGTGATGCAAAGTGAAGTAGGAAACTGTGGTACTTCAGTGGTTGGTCCAGAACAACCACCCAGAGGTACATGAATCTACTTAGCTGGAACTGCAGAGGACTGACGCACCTTCTGACAGTAAAGTTCTTGAACAACACCATCAATCACTGTAACCCCAATATTGTTTTTTTTAATGGAAACTAAGTGTAATCATAGTAGGATTAGTAAGTGGCTAGGTAGAACTTATTTTACTAGCTGGGATGTAGTAGATTCAGTAGGAGTAAGTGGAGGGCTCTGTGCAGCATAGTCATCAGATATCGTAGTATTGGTAGTTAAAAGCTACCAAAATTTTGTATGTTGCAAAATCACGACCACTCAGGGCGATAAATGGATGTTGATCCTTGTCTATGGGAATCCCAACCGACCAGATAGGAAACCAGCATGGGACTGCCTGCAGGTTATCTTACAGGGCACCCAACTACCTAGTACTTATCACAGGTGATTTCAATCAAGTCCTAGACAGAAAAGACAAGTCGGGCGACATGCCAGTCCTATTGCGTGAGATAAGGGACCTCAACGCGGGCTACTTAAAAGAGCAAACCTAAGTGAACTTAGGAACAAGGGCTAATGGTTCACGTGGTCAAATGAGAGAAGGGGCAATGACCTGATACTAAAACGTCTAGACAGAGCTTTTGCAAATGCCTAGTGAACATCAATGTTGCAGAAGTATAGTTAAATAAACCACACCATTATGAGGTCTGACCACGTGCCCTCACCATCAACACGCACCAGGGACAGGACACAACACATCCCCTCTGCCAGAAGATTTGAGTCCTTCTGGGTCAGATATAACCAAACCAAGGAGCTGGTCAAATGTGTCTGGAGACCAATTCAACACACATGTCAACAAGGAGGGAACATCAAAGCAAAGCTGCATGAAACTAAGCTAGGATTGCACAACTGGGCCAAAGAAAGTGTGGGTAAGCTGGAATACAGAATAAAGTGGGGACAACAACAACTTGGTGCAAAACAAAGCCAGAATGACGTGGATAACATCTGCAACAAGACAGAAGAGTTGGATACAGTCCTCACGATGCAGGACGATTATTGGAGACAGTGAGGGAAGTCACTATGGCTCAAAGACGGAGACAAAAATACAAAGGTCTTCCACAAATGGGCGCATAAAAGGAAGGGGGGAGAAACTACATCACCCAACTGAAGGATGAAGCTGGAGCATGGGTCTCCAACCAGGACGATCTACAGCAGCTAGTCTACAACCATGTAAGCTCTGTATTCCTCATCAATTCACCTATGCCAGCAGATGATTTCGGACAATCAACTATGCAGGATATCCTAGACCTCATAACCAAGGAAGTAAACCAGAGCTAACAGATTGAACTACAGAGCCCAATAACTATGCAGAAAATAAAAGCAGCCATTTTCCAAATGGGAAATGGAAAACACTAGGCCCAGATGGCCTGCCACCAGGGTTTTACCAACACCACTAGCCCGAAGTGGGGGATGAGGTGACAAAGACGGTCCAAAGGTTTTTATCTTCCTCTTCTATGGCAAAAGAATGGAACCATACCAACCTGGTCCTTATCCCAAAGAAGAGATGTCTATCGAAACCAGCAGATCTACGCCCCATAAGCCTTTGCAATGTCACCTATAAAATCATTGCCAAGGTCCTAGCTAACAGAATCAAAAAAGCTATGGGCTTCCTAGTATCAGGCAATCAATTGACTTTTGTGCAAGGGAGATTCATCGTCGAGAATTCCCTTATAGCACACGAACTCATTGAATTCATATGCAAGAAGAAAACCGGGAAACAACCTATGGTAGCGATGAAGATCGATATGAGTAAAGCCTATGACAGGGTATCATGGGAGTTTTTGGAGAAGATGATGGAACACATGGGATTTCCCAGGAAATAGATAGGGTGGGTCATGGAATGTGTCACCACCGTCTCATACTCCATTAAGCTGAATGGGAGGAAATCCAGAGTCTTCCAACCAAAACAGGGGCTCAAACAAGGCTGCCCACTCTCGCAGTTCCCATTTATCCTATGCCAGGAAGCGTTGTCATCGATGATAGCGTCTGACGGGTTCCAAAACATCTGCTCAAGCGTGAAGATTGGCCGCTCGGTTCAACCAGTCTCACACTTGATGTTCGTCGATGACTCCATACTATTCTTCGACATCATAGAGAGAGACTCAACAAAACTGGCACATACCCTAAATCTATTCGAGGCCTACTCGGGCCAAGAATAAACTTCCAGAAGTATGCATTCCTCGTCAGCCCAAACACAGAGCAAATGACAAAGGAATGACTCGGCCAGACCTTCAGAATCTTTGGAGATCTGCTCAAGGAAAAATTCCTAGGCCACGACATAGACTTCAAGGGACCTAAAGTGGGAATGGTCAGCAGATTAACCCAACGAGTGAAGGTAAAAACATCCATATGGAAAATCGAAGACATGTCGGTAGTGGGAAGGATCACACTCAACAAACACGTCCTAGCCTCAACAACCTAATACACCCTTAGTACCTTCTGAATACCCTCCACGGTATCCAAGAAAATCGATAGCCATCTCGCCAGATTCATCTGGGCAGAGGATACAGACGGGAAAAGGGATACACTGGAAGTCTTAGAAGTCAATGCGTCACTCCAAATGGCAGGGAGGATTAGGGATGCACTCCACAGAGCAGATGAACCAGGCCCTACTAGGAAAGTTGGCCTGGAAGCTTACCACAGATAAACACTTCTTCTTCTCAAAATTGTTTATCAACAA
This sequence comes from Rubia yunnanensis, assembly GCA_037428765.1. Taxonomy (NCBI): domain Eukaryota; kingdom Viridiplantae; phylum Streptophyta; class Magnoliopsida; order Gentianales; family Rubiaceae; genus Rubia; species Rubia yunnanensis. The sequence goes on from CM075063.1 coordinate 69,823,642, forward strand.
ATTCTGCAATAGAGGGGATTTCCTGAACGTCAAGATTAAACAAGGTGGGGATGGATGAGTATACTCTGGGGAAGAGATCTTATCAAAAGAGGCCTCAAATAGTAGGTGGTCAATGGCCGCTGAATAGACATCCAAGATGAGTGGATTCCAAACCATGGGAACCCAATCAGGTATGAAAGACAACTTCTACCTCAACTCAACTTCAAGGTGTGCGACCTGATCGACAACAACAAACAGTGGTGGATTCCCCTACTGAGATTTCTTCAGCTCTGAGATAGTCAATCACATATCAGGAATCCACATTCCATACGCCCCAACTGGGCAAAAGGACTATCAATTATGGGACAAGGACTGGTTCGAAAAGTACACTGTTAAAACCGGATACCACGAGGCTTGGAACATAATGATCGACCATAAGGCATCCACCTCCACTGCACCACCACAAATGGGGGGAGACTAACACTTATGGAAGAAACTATGGCTCTCAAATTTACCAAAAAAGGTTAAATTCCTAGTCTGAAGATTAGTGCAGAACGCAACACCAACGGGTCCGGCACTAAGAACCAGGAAGGTAGAGGTATCAGCTTACTGCAAGATGTGCAATACACAGGTGGAGACACCATCACAAATGATCCTTGAGTGTGACATCACGAGAAAGGTATGGAGAACATCCAGGTTGGGCTACAACTTTAGCCAAGAAGCCACATTGCAACTAGAAACATGGCTCCGGAAATGGTTCAAGGAAGCACTAGAAAAGGAAGATGTGGAACTCACATGCATTATCATATGGGCAATCTGGTGTGCCAGAAACAAGGTGACAATCAAACAATAAATGCCAACAGTTGAGATGATACTTGCCATTATCCAGGCGACCTATAAACAGGATCATGGGGAAGATCAACCAGCCCAAAGAACTGCAGTCAACCCTAACTCACCGTAGCCCGCACTGGAGCATATGCAAAATCAAGAACATCTGCCACAACTGAAACAAGCTTAGGCTGGAGAAATGCGACTACTATGGTACATGGAGAACGGACACCTGAACCCGCTCTATGACAGTTGGGCACGTATCAACACAGACGCGACATTCCAAGCACATGACGGTAAGACGATAACAACATGGTGTACTACACAACATCACAATACCAGCAACTGGCAGGGTTACTGCGTGGTACACTTTGCGTTAGCAACACAAGCAGAGCTCATAGCTATACACGAAGCAATGACCGACACAAGGAATAAGGGGGCATCCCACATCTGCATCCGCAGAGACTGCGAAATGGCGCTGAACCACATCAATAGCTTCCCAAATGTCCCGCCAAGTCTGAATGGTGTTGTCCGTAGCGTCATAATGTTGACAATGGTTTTCACTAATAACCATGTAATGAAAATGTCTAGAACTGTAGTAACTAATGCCCACACCGTGGCCCAACATGTAATCAAGAACTCAGTGATAATATAAGCGCACGACTCTTTGTTTTAAAAAAAGATTTTATGAAATTTAGTTTAATTTAGTCAAGAGTCAGTCTCTTGAAAGACGATATTTCCATAAGTCATGGAAAGACCAAGGTTTAAAGTGTAAATTAAAAGAAGTAAAAATAAAATTATCGGGTTGTATGAATTGGGTTATAAACATTATAACTACTACATGTTCATGGATAGTAAATTTTTAATATTGCAAATAATACCTTTTACCTTTTATTATTTGGCAAAGTCTTGGGAAAGACGGTCTTTCCATATACTTATGGAAATACGGGGTTTAATTAGAATAATAAAAGGTAAAAGATTTTAGTTGCAATATTAAAAACTTAGTATGCAACATGTAGTAGTTATAAAATTTATAACCCGGTTCATGCAACCCGAAAATTTTATCTTCATTTCTTCTAATTTACACTTTATACCTTGGTCTTTCCATGACTTATGGAAATACCGTCTTTCAAGAGACGGACTCTTATTATTTTAATTAAACTACGTGTTTCCATAAGCCTATGTAAAGACGGTTTGCCTTTAGTGAATGTTATTGCAATATTTAATAAATTTTATTTTTAGTTCAATTCAATTCATTTCAATTAAACAAAAAATATACTAAGTTTCGTTAAATTTCGTCAAATTTCGTCAAATTGAACTTATGGTGAATTTAACCAAATCGAACTGAAATGCTTGGCATTATTACGACGTCGTTGGCACCGGCTATCTTCTTTTACTAAACCCTGTTAAAACCCTAGCAACCAAGGAGGCCTTTCATTTCCTTCATCACAAATAATCATCGATTCTACAGCTTTGTGTGTGTGAAGACGAAAATGGGAATATTTGAGCCGTTTAGGGCTATTGGATACATCACCAACAATGTACCTTTCTCTGTACAGAGGCTGGGGACGGAGACCTTCGTCACTGTCAGCGTTGGCAAGGCCTGGCAAGTTTACAACGTAATTATTCGTATCAATCACTAGTATTTATTATTGTTATTATTTTTTGAACATAATTTTAGCATATTTTGACGGTTGATTTTCTTCATTTCAGTGCGCCAAGCTTAATTTGGTGCTGGTTGGTAAGTCTTACCGCAATTTCGTTTTTGTTGTTTTAACTGTGTTTTGGAGAAGGGTATTCTGGAGTAGGGAGTATTAGTAATTATCTTACTTTGTTTTTGGCTTTCCGGATACTGAAGGAATTTGAGTAAGATATTTCTTTCACCTTTTTGCTGGTGTTGGAGTGCATGTAAAAATGAGATGAATGTGGGTTTATCTATTTGTATAACTCACTGAATTTTGTTCAATCGTCAAAATGATGTTACTGATTGATAGCATTCCAATTTAGGCCCACAACTTCCAAAGAAGATACGAGCTCTTGCTTCCTATAGAGATTATACATTTGCTGCATATGGAAATAATATTGCAGTTTTTAAGCGCGCCCATCAGGTTGGTTCTCTCACCACTGGTCTTATGCTTCTGAACTGATGTGTTACGCTTATTTACTTGGCCTAACACTCTTTTGGTGGCTTTTAGCTGTTCTCAAACAAAAGTGAATCTTAGGCACTGCTTTATAGATGTAAGGACCATTTTTAGTTGCCGCGAGTTGACACATTTATACATTTGGTAGAAACTCCCACTGTTTAGATGTTAGAAGCAAGGCCACCATTGGTAACAGGATGTTGCTTGCATCACCAGATCCAAAGCTCTCATGTTCTTTTGATTTCTTTGCCCCATGAATGCATTCATTGACGTGTTTCACTATGTTCTGATGATGAATGTTGCTTGGTTTTTAAAAGTGTACCCAGTATATTTCATTATGTGCATCATAGCTAATCGTGCGATGCACATGTGGACAGGTGGCAACTTTGACCAAGCACAGTGCTAAGGTTAACCATTTGCTACTATTTGGTGACCACATCCTTAGTGTAGATGTGGAAGGCAACATTTTCACATGGGCGTTCAAGGAGGCTGATAAGAATCTTCCACCTGTTAGTCATATGAATCTTGGGGGCAATTTGAACCCTAGCTGCTTAATGCACCCTGATACTTACTTAAACAAGGTAATGAGGTCTCCGTGGTCTACTGTATCTCTCAATGTCTTCTTTTTCTTGTGAAACTCTTGATGAGAAATTATGAACAGGTTATCGTTGGAAGTCAGGAAGGTTCTCTTCAACTTTGGAATATTAGCACGAAGAAAAAGCTTTATGAGTTCAAAGGGTGGAAATCCTCTATATTGTGCTGTGTTTCATCTCCAGCTTTGGATGTTGTTGCGGTTGGATGTGCTGATGGAAATATTCATGTGATAAACATTCGATATGATGAGGAGATTGTTTCATTCAGTCATTCTACTAGAGGTTCTGTTACTGCCTTATCTTTCAGCACAGATGGGCAACCCCTTCTAGCATCTGGAGGTTCTTCCGGTGTCATAAGCATATGGAATCTCGAGAAGAGAAGACTACAATCTGTGATTAGAGAGGCCCATGATTGCTCTGTAGTTTCACTTCACTTCTTTGCTAATGAGCCTGTATTAATGAGTTCTTCTGTAGACAATTCATTGAAAATGTGGATATTTGATACTAGTGATGGGGATCCTCGTCTATTGCGGTTTAGAAGTGGGCACAGTGCTCCTCCTTCATGTATAAAGTTCTATGCGAATGGGAGACACATTCTATCTGCTGGACAAGATCGTGCCTTTCGACTATTTTCTGTTATCCAGGATCAACAAAGTAGAGAGCTTTCGCAGCGCCATGTATCTAAGAGAGCAAAAAAACTCAAGCTGAAGGAAGAAGAGATAAAGCTGATGCCTGTTATTGGCTTTGATGTTGCTGAGATTAGGGAGCGTGATTGGTGTAATGTGGTCACATGTCATATGGATACTTCTCAAGCATATGTATGGAGGCTTCAAAATTTTGTTCTTGGTGAGCATATTCTTACTCCATCTTCTGAGAATCTGACACCAGTGAAGACGTGCACTATAAGTGCATGTGGCAACTTTGCTGTTCTTGGTACAGCTGGTGGGTGGATTGAGCGGTTTAATCTTCAGTCAGGAATTAGCCGAGGCAGTTACATAGACGTATCAGAAGGAAATGGTCATGCTCATAATGGCGAAGTTGTTGGCCTTGCTTGTGATTCAGCAAATACAATTATGGTAAGTGCGGGATATCAGGGGGATGTTAAGATTTGGGATTTCAAGGGACGGGAATTGAAATCTAGATGGGAAGTAGGCTGCTCCTTGGTAAAGGTTGTATACCACCGTGCGAATGGTCTCCTGGCTACTGTAGCTGATGATCTAGTTATTCGGTTATTTGATGCTATTGCATTGCGCATGGTTCGTAAGTTTGAAGGTCATACAGATCGCATTACAGCTATTTGCTTTAGTGAGGATGGAAAGTGGCTCTTAACGTCTAGCATGGATGGCAGTCTGAGGATTTGGGATGTTATTTTGTCTAGACAAATTGATGCATTACAGGTTGATGTATCTATAACTGCATTGTCTTTATCACCCAATATGGATTTGTTAGCGACTACTCATGTTGATCAGAATGGGGTGTATTTATGGATCAATCAAGCAATGTTTTCTGGATCTACCAACTCTATGTCCTATGGCAGTGGCAATGAGGTTTTGCATGTTAAGTTGCCCTCCATTGCTTCAGCTGAAGGTTCTCAGGAGAATGTCCCCGTAGAAGCCATTTTAAACCCACCAATTCATGAAGAAACTTTGAAATCCTCAAATCTTCACAAGCAAATTCCTCATCTTGTTACACTGTCACTCTTGCCCAAGTCCCAGTGGCAAAGTTTGATCAATCTTGACATTATCAAGGCAAGGAACAAACCTATTGAGCCTCCAAAAAAACCTGAAAAGGCACCTTTTTTTCTACCCTCTATTTCATCTCTTTCTGGTGAAGTATTATTTAACTCAGCTGATTCACCTGATGAAGATAAGCCTTCAGGAGCAATTGAAATAGTAAACAATAGGAAAAGTTCTGATTTAACCCAATCGCAGTTCTTGCAAATTCTTAAATCATCCGCAGAAGTGAAAAATTGTGAGTCCATCAACTCTGTTTCGTATTCCCTGTTTATTGGGTTGAACATGCTTACTTTAGTTGAGGGTTAGGTCATTACATGTAGATTTTCTCATGTCGTGTCACAGAATATCTAGTTTCATTTGATTAATATCATGTACATGCAATCATCCATATAAACATGCTGAAGCTGAAGTGATATGCACCAAATTTATGATACACAATGCAGAAACATGGTTTTCTCTTTTATTTTTGTTTGTTTTTCTGAGACAAGATTTGAGAAAAGCTCTTTTAAGCTGAAAGGATTTAAAACATTAAACTGTTCGGTTTTGGGCTTGGTATGATTCTGAGGGACTTCCAATATCAGAATAATTGTATGCCTGATCTGGTCAAACCTGAAACCTAGTGCACCTTTGTTTTTTGTATCAACTAGTACTGACATTTTTGAGAAACCCACCTTGACCTTTATAGTTCACTGTAACTACACTGGATTTGGAGGGGTCGAATTATTAACACGTCTAGTTGATTTTTTCTTATTTTTCATTTGAAATCATCACCTACAATATTTACGCACTTTTAAAATGCAGTTGCGGAGTTCACAGGATATATCAAAAGCCTATCTCCTTCAGCTTTGGATATGGAAGTGAGAGTTCTTCAAATTATTGATGAAATTGATGAGCTAGAACCAGAGGAAAGACCGGAGCTTTACTTTGTTGAGCTGCTTTTGGATTACTTTGTGCATGAAATTTCACGTAGAAACAATTTCGAGTTTGTTCAGGCTGTGATACGATTATTTTTAAAGGTATGGAGGATTCATTCATTGATGAAAAATTTGTTAGTTTCCTTTCTGGATAAAGTTTATGTTCATAAAAGGGGAATGGTAAACCCAGATGCAAGTCCATGTGGATTAAGTATCCTTCTTAAGTTATAGGCTATTACAATATTTTGCAATATTGTAAATTGATCACCAAATTCTGAATTTGTTTGACAATTTCCTGTTTTTGCTTGGCCAGGTTCATGGTGAGACAGTTCGGTGCAACTCAAAATTGCAGGCTAAAGCTAAAAAGCTTCTTGATATCCAGTCTGTTGAATGGCAAAGAGTAGATAAATTATTCCAGAGTGCCAGATGCATGGTGACATTTCTGAGTAATTCACAGTTATAAATACCAAGCCAAGAGATATCTTCTGTTCTTGAAGGTAAAGTTAACTGACAGGTTAGTTTAATGCCGTGCCAAACTGTCAGCCATAGGCTTGCAGCTAGAGCCAACTAAAATGAAGTTCGTACCCATAAAATCTGGCTCTACTGCAGTGTTTGTTGTTTTGAGGTGAGGGGCTTTGTGATGATTCTTGTTTGCCTACATATCAGGTTCATCATTTATGAAATCTACTGTTTTTTAAGAACGGTGTTGCTGGTTTCATTGGTCACCATGTCTTAAGATATAATGGATTGTCAAGAACGGAAATGAAGAAACTGCATTTTGTTGGTAGCTAGAGAATCATCAGCTCGGGGGATTGTGGGAGTTATATTGGTACCAACTTTGACATAATTTTTAAAAGATAATGGCCTCAAAGGCAATGGTCTATTTTGTTTGTATGTAAAACAAAGCCTTTTGCTTTTATCTGCCTTTGAACTTGTATATCGCTGGAATGTTTAGCAAGAAATTTATACAATGTTATTTTTTTTATAGAGTTGAGAGGACTATTTGTTCAATCCATCTCTAAATTGTGTAGGTTGCTATTTATTGGGCAAACGTACAAGGGTAATAATGTAACTATGTGGAAAAAAAAACCTAATCCAGAGCTATAGTTGGATTGAGTTTTATTTACTTTACATTTTGACCAACATAAACATCTATTTGGTAATATGCATATATAACCTTATAGGTTGGAGAAAGTGCAAATATAACTTAGTTGTTTTTTATTGCAAATATAACTCTAACTATCATACATAAGTGCAATTATTCCGACATTGACTGGCTATTTCCAGCCATTGATCGACCAAAATTGATCAAAGTGCCCTTCTAGCATAATATGAAATTTTGAAGGACAAAAATGTCCTTGCCACCCACCTCCAATCCGCCACCCACATAGCCCACCAGCCCCGCCATCCCACCACCAATTCACCACCAAACATATCACCAGAATCAGATTGAATGTAACCAGATCGTAGAAAATCCAAACATATCCCTAGAATCAGATTGAATTTATACTGATTATATAGACTAATCTGCATTCTACAATGTTCAAATTTGAACCAAAAACACATACGTAGTAGTAGTAGCTATGCATACGAACAAAACAAACACCATATCCTTAACAGTAAGAAGATTGGAGACAGAGATTAGAGCTGGAACGGAGAAGGTGGAGTTTTTGGAGACGACGGAGATTGGAGACGGAGATTGGAGTGGAAGAAGAAGATTGAGCGGAAGAAGGGTAAATAATAATCTATTTTTTAATTTTTATTTTTGGAAGGGTAAAATAGCCTTTTAAATTAAATCCGACCTCAAACCACTAGAAAAGTTTATATTTGCACATAACCTAAATATTTACGGTTATATTTGCACTTTTAATTATCGCAGGAATATATATATGCACTTTCATTAATTATATAAGATTATATATGCACTTTGCTCCTTATTTTACTATATTTCGACATTTCTCTCACCTCTACTCTTTTCATTATATCTTTATGTTTTTTAAGCTTATTTCTTTCAATGTTTTTTTGTAGTGACATCTCCCCAAATAACTTGTAGTCTTTTCTCAAGCACCATACACATTTTAGTATATTTTCACTAATTGAGATTTTATCTATTTTCTTTTAAAATTTATTTTTTGACATTGCTTATACTCTTTCTGTCCTAACTGAATTTGCACTCCTACTTTTTTGATATTATTCTCTATCAAATTTTCTATCAAATTTTTACCACATATTTGAATAGCTATATGAACAACAATATTATCATACTCCCTCCATCATAGCTTAAGCGGCATAGAATCTTTGTTCACGGTGTTCAAGAAACATGTTTGACCGTTAATATGTTTAACTACGTAAAACACCAACAAATAAAAAGTTAATATTTAGAAATTAATTATTACGACGAATTCAACAATATCACATACTCCCTTTGTTTTGTTATTTATGACACACTTACTATAAGTGAATATTTTCTTTTGTTTGACACTCTTTCCATTTTTGGCAAGATTCCTTCAATTTCGTCTACTCATTCTATTTTTTACTTTCTACATTCAATGTCATCCACTTATATTCTTCACCTAAATCCAAGCACCTAAACCTATGGTGCCATTAATAGAAAAAATGGAAGGAGTATGATAAGATTATTGTTTATATATCTATTCAAATATGTAGTCAAAACACCGTTGACTTGTCAAATAGTAAAATTGCAGCTTAAGCTGGGATATAGGTAGTATATGATATTGTTCAATTTGTTGTAACAAGTATTTTCTTAATATCAAATTTTCATTTGCCTTTATTATACGTAGGTAAACATATTAACGGCCAAACATGTTTCTTGAATAGTGTGGCAATGATGAGGGTGTAAATTCAGCTGAGACAGAGGGAGTACAATTTTCTCTCAATTTAATGCGAAGAAAAAAAAAGGCTAAAGTAAAGTACGCACAATTTTCTTGTTAACATTACAAGAAACATGACCTTTTACCTCGGTTCTACATGACTTATTATCGCATTTTTTAGTCCCAAAAAAACAAAGGTAATTACCGGCGTAGTAAAAAGTACACTTTTACCTCGGTTTTTGATGTGGTATTCCCAGTCAGGTGAGGTTGCCGGCGATCACCATAGTATAAATGCGATCCTGCAAGAAAGATACCAGAAATGATTCCGGGGAAAGTTCTTCGATGATCAAGTCAATTCTTTCCTCTAGAGAATTGGTATTTCTCAATTAGTCTTACTTACCTGAGCCAGTGCTGCTCTTCCTATATTTATAATGGATCGCTATCATGCCTCTGCGTTGCTAGGGTTTCGGATTGTGGGTTGCATCATGGTATCTAGAATCCCGGGATCACTCGCAGGTGTCTTCCTCACGTCTAGACGTGGCTCCACTTTTCTCGGTTCGTGGCTGCAGATTCTTGGGATGGGCCTAAAGGCTAACAACTTTTAGTTTGTAGGCTAGGTATACACCATAAGCCCCCCAAGCCATGAAGTCAATGGAACGCGAAGCGATGAATCTGTCCGTTAAATGTGTGTGAACTATTGTTCTATTTATCTCCTAAGCTGTAATCACTACAACAAACACCCCCTTTTGTGACATATAACAATAACTTATATTGCCTTTGCGAAGTGTTGCGTGCTTCTTGGCTACACTTGCAATTTTGTTGGAATGTCTAGTTTTTTAATTTGAATTTGAATTCATACTTCAAATTTATAACTTTTGATAGATTTGGCTGTTACGATCTTGTGTCATTAAGCCGAGATTCTCTTCTCATTATTCGCTATACTTTTCCAAATTTTCTCACATGCCATTATCTTTTCTTACCTTATAAATGCCTTGAATTGACTAACCTAACTCCGCCATTGTTCAGTGTATCACATATTCATATACCGCAGCCGTCTCGTATCCTGTAAAAGGTAACATACTTTTTGTGTCAAATTTAATCATGATGTTTTTGACTAATTTAACTCCTTATCTTTGACGTTTTAGTGTCTTAATTTATATATTGGACTTTATTGCTTCTTCAAAAATCTCATTCTTTCATCTTCCTTATCCCTTCTTATTCTTCCTGTGCATCATCGTTCTCCACCCTCTAAACTTGTAAGTTTCTCTGTCTTTAAATTTTTTTTCTCAACTGTGAATCTGTGTGATGTCTCTGATATGCCTATTTTGTTGTTACGTTTAGCTGGAAGTTATCCAACTATCTTCTCTGGCGTGTTACCTGTGTTATTTTTTACTTTCGCGGGAATATGCTGTCTGTATTTTGTAGCTCCAACTAATTGGGTTTTTAATCAAATTTTAGGACTCATTCACGCCTGAACGTCTACCCCTAATCCCATTGATTCTCATGTAGAGGATGTCCGGGTTGACAATGTTGACTTTGGAGAGGATTCCTATCATCCCACCAGTTCTTCTGCCATTAATAACATTCTGTCTGACGAATGCTTGGAAAATCAAAAATTAAATTTTCTTTCATGTCTTCGCTTGAGCTCTAAACTCCTCTTATTTCTGAGAGTGTTCACACTCCCCTGTTGGTTATATATCTTGTTATTTAGATTATCTCAAGTTTGGCCTTTATTTTCCTCTTCCCCATCATGTCGTAGATTTGATTCTATCTTATCAAATCGCGTTGTCTCAGTCTCATCCTAAGGCTATCACGATCATTGTGGGTTTCCACTGTGTTCCCATACCAATGCCCCTTTTTCGATTGACTTGTTTCATAGCTTGTATCGACTTTGTAATGTGAAAAACTCATATGATGAATTCACTTTTTATCCCGGCATTCCCACTGTTGAGTTCTTCAGTGGTTTTCTAGTTACTGCGGTGTGTTGCGCAATTTTTATTTATTTATTTTGAACTAGATCCTGAGTGTGGACCAATCCTTCTGGATCGGAACGATAATGTTCCTAAGTCTAAGCTTCTCAAGTTAAGAGTTAGTCTTACTGCTAAGTCTGAGGTTTTTTTAAAACTCGACAAACACTCGATAGGTCTATGCCATGCTGAATCTGAGAGCAAAGGTGTTTGTTGTTATTTTATGGTTTCTCTATTTCACATGCGTTATTTTTATCCCTTGTTGTTTTCGTATTGCTTAGTTGTATTATTGTGTTTGCTTGATTTAAGTTGTATGGTGAATGACAGATATGGATCTAGTAGGGCGAAAGATTGACAGGTCATTTATTCCCGATGAGGAGCCTAGGGAGATGGAGACCACGCTCATCCTGCCGCCTGGTACTGATATTGATGGTGTCTCTACGGAGAACCTTGCTGCGACGAACTCTTAGTTAGCACATACTGAAGGTAAGGCGCCGAAAGGGAAGGAGGTTCCTATAGTCAACACCCAGGATGTAAAAAAGAGAGAATCAGAGTGGTGGTTCGTCGACTACCTCAGAGCGTTCTGAGAAAAAGGTCACACTGGTCATTCCCATTTTAATCCTCCGGGGCTCCATGACAAGGCTCCATGACAAGTCCCAAGACCAAGGGGAGAGCTCGAGCTTGTCAAAATGTGAGGTGATGCAAGCCATTTACCAATTGAGCATGTGTGCTGAGAAAGGAAAAAAACTTCCAAGATGAAGCAAAGGCGAGCATCAAGAACATGGAAAATCAAGTGAGCCAAATTGCCAAGTGGTAAATCAGATAAAGGCACGTGAAAAGGGTAAACTTCCCTCACAACCAGAGATCAGCCCTCGATAAAATGTGAGTGCAATCTCATTGAGGAGTGAAAGGGAAGTGAAGGAGTCCCAAGCAAGGGTTTTTGTTGAGTGGATGGTTGAAAATGAAGAAGACCTTGAAAATAAGGCCGGGGAGTTAAAGAAGGAGAATGAGAGCGAATGGAAAGAAATTGAGGTGGAAACATTTGTGCCAAGGCTAGGATTAAATCCCGAAAGCTCATCCTCACCTCACAAGAAGTAAAGAGGGGCAGAGATCCCCATCAATGTGCCGAAGCCACCATTTCCAGAGGCATTAAAGGATAGGAGGACCAAGGAGGACAACAAGGACATCTACAAAGTCTTTCGTAAATGCGCGGTAAATATTCCCCTCTTAAATGCTATAAATCAAGTTTCGAGGTATGCTAAGTTTCTTAAGGATTTGTGTACTGTTAATAGGAAACAACAATTGAAGAGTAAGAAAAAGAGAGTGAAGAGTGAATATGTCTCCGTCGTGTTTGATGATGAAAGGCCTCCTAAATTTGATGATCCGAGAATGTTTACAATCCCTGTAAGATAGGAGGAAAGTGTGTTAACAAGGCCATGCTAGACTTAGGTGCTTCCATTAATGTGATCCCGTATTCCTTGTATGAAAGTCTAGATCTAGGCACTTTGCATAAAACCGATGTTATCCAACTGGCCAACCACTTTAGCACATACCCAAAAGGTATTGTGAAGGATGTGTTGGTGAAAGTGGGCTCCTTAACATCCCCCACTGATTTTTATGTCCTTGAAATGGAAGGTGGTAATAGTGCTAAACCTATTCTCTTAGGTAGGCCATTTTTAAAGACTTCAAGGACAATAATTGATGTGTATATTGGAACTTTAACCATGGAATTTAATGGGCGGAAGATAGAATTCAACACTAAAATTCTATTGATCATCCTAGTAAATACCATTCTTGCCAAACTATTAATGTTATTGATGATATAGAGCAAGATGTATTTGAGCCCAATAATGGTAGTTCCTTAAATGTTGCCATAGATGATTCTTTGAGTGATGCTTGATTGCAAATGTTGTTAGTACTAACTTGAAGGAAATAAACAATGGTGAATGCTCTCTTGGGAAAGAACATTTGACACCTTTTGCATGTCCACGGGTAAGCCAATGGGGGTGAGTTTCCCTCCTTCTCTTGAGAAGACTTCAGTGGTAGAGTGCAAGCCACCACTGAAAGTTATAAATGTTCATCCCTTGGAGAAGGAGAGAAACCTCTGAATGATCACTTGATTGAGATCACCGTGGAAGAAAAAGGTGATTTATTGGGAATGTCAAGGGAATATGAGGAGACCTTGCACCAAGTCTTGTTTGTGGATGATGTTGATTTCACATGTTTTGAATTGGATTGAGGAAAAGAAACAAAACATTTTGGCTCGTTTTGTGAGTAAGCTCTAAGAAAGGGAGTAAGTCATGCCAACGGTATTAAATAAACTTGGTTTTGATAATCCAGATTGTCACTCGTGACTTCCCGTTGATGTTGTTTAAATTTGAGTGTTTGTAGTTAGTTTCATTATTTTGCTTTGTTCTTTTCACGGTGTGTTTCTCCATGATTTTGTAGAGATTTGAAGAGCTCGGAGCTGGACTCGTGTAGGAAGGAAAGCAATGAGAAAGGAAGGAAAAGCTTAGACATTTGGTAACATTGAAAATTTTTCTAAGTACCAGTCATGTGTAGCCATCGCGAGTCGCGACCGTTACATGTACATCGTGACACGCGACGGGATCAAGTATTTCTTACAAAATGTGAGCTCTCGGGCTCAAGATGTCATGACTTGCAACGATAGGCCATTCCGGGCTGCAACGGATCATCGCAGGCCACGATGGACCATCATCGCGGGCTGCGACGGACTTGCGGCGACACGCGACCAAGTCAGGAACATTTTTTAAAAATATGGCCTTTCACGGTTAAGGTATCGCGAGTCACGACAATCCAATTGCAACTTGCAACCATAATGCTGACCTTATGTGATGGTTGACCTGCCATCACGAGTTGCGACCATCCCATTGCGACTCACGACGAGCGTGCAGAGCCTTTAAAACTGGCAGAGCAGCAGTTCTCTTAACATATTCTCCTTCTTTCCCACGCCATTCTCCACCATATCTCTACCACTCATACCTTTCCAGCCACCAATCACCACCGTTTCACCCTAGTATCAACCCCAAACCACTCCCCATTCCATCCTACCAAATCTCTACCCAATAATCTGCCCATTTAGTTGAAGAACACAAACCCTAGAATTTGGGGTTTTGTGATTTTGAAAGACCTAGATAGAAATTGTTTGTGGGCTTGATTAATTCTTCATCCTAAGAATCTAAGTGGTACATTTCCTCACTTTCTTGAGCTTGAATTGTGATTATGTTGTAGAATAGTGTGTGGATTATATGTGGTGCCTTGTGGATTTAAATTGTTGGGACCTTGTAGATTTTGGTGGATATTGTGCTTATAAATTTAATTTGATTGTGATTGTGGTTATGGGGTAACATTGTGCTTAAGTTGAATTGCTTAGGTTGATATGAGAAATTGACTATAGGAGACTATTGTTCTTATGAGAGGTTGCTTAAGCTGATATGGGATAATATTGTGCCTATGTTGAATTGCTTATGTTGGTGTGAGGTAGTGACTATGGGATGAAGTTGTGCTTATGTTGATATGATATTTTGAATTAATTGGCCATGAACCTATGTGATTGCCTATGAACTGGTTGTGTTGGCTTGTTGAACATACTTAATATTTCTATGCAATTATTGTCGTGCTTGAAGTAGTTTAGCTATGGGACTTAAATGTTAGCATTTTGAAAAGGGTTGATGATAGCTAAACCACTCAGGCATAATTGTGATTATAGTATGTGGCATATTGGATATTTAGCTATGTGAAAACCCCAATAAACTTGAAAGTGTTAACATGTTAGAAGTGACGTGAACTTTGTGAGTAATTATGGATGATGCTTAAACTAGTTTAGCTTGGACTCATGTGTTATTATTTTGGAAATGTTGAGGTTAGCTAAACTAGTTTTGAAATAATTGTGATTCCAAAATAATACATATATTCTTGAGCATTTGACATGTTTGTTGTGATTGTTAGATATGGCCCCGACGAAGAGACCTGGGGCTCCTCCCCAAGGTGCACGCGCCACCGCTCCACCTCTACCTCCACCACCGGCTCCAGAACTAAGTACTTCCTTCTCCTGAATGGTACAAGGGTTTGACCCGGATTACCGGGTCCTACACGGATAGGTGGGACGTCCTAGTTATCGCTAGCTGATGGAGATGAGCTTCATTGACCAAACAAAACTTGATACTCTTGGGCTGCTAGAGCCAGTTAACTGCCTCCTCGCTAAAGGAGGATTTGAGGGTTTTATGGGCAAGAGTGCCCCCACTTACCGATGCTATATGCTAGAATTCCTATCCACCGTTAAGATATGTAGTTTGAGAAATTTTGAGCCCTGTGAGAGGTACATTCGTTTCCATCTGGACGATGTATCTCGGGAGATGACAGTTTTGGATGTCGAGGCAGCTTTTGGGTGGGAGACAGCAGAGATCCGGGCAAGGTTGGACCCAGAGGCCTGGGAACACACGATCAAGGAGAACATGTTGTTCTGTAGGAGAACTAATAGGAGGTATAAGAACTCCCATGACAAGAGTAGTGTCATCATCCATCCCGCACTCCGTTTCGTGCACCGGTTCTCAGCGGGCACAGTGTTATGTTCGTCTGAGCCGACGAACATGCCTGACAGTGATATTTATTTCCTATGGCATCTGACAAGTGAGGGGTTTGGATATGGAGTCTGGGTTGAATTATGGATGAAGAGGGTTGTCGAGTTGGCTGAGAAGCTAAAAGGCAAGATCAGTGTAGGAGGCATGATTACACTCTTAGCAGAGTACTTGGGATTAGTTGCACCGGCTAGCTTTCTATGCTTGAGGAAACATACCTCATACCTCATCACTATGGAGAAGTTGGAATGATTCAGCGTGATCGGCAACACACAGGTCCCAGGATTATACCACAGGAAATACGGGGTAAGGAATGTCATCTTTATGACATTGCCTCAGTGCAACATGACCAAGTTGGAGTTTGATACACCTTTGGAGGATTTAGCTATCTAGGCCAACACTTCTTATAGGGAGGATTTTGAGCGAGAGCTCAAGAACATATCCCCACCTCCAGCTTCGACCAACGAAGGTGCCTTACCGTCCACTAAGCCGCAGGGTAAGCAGCATGCTCCACCGCCACCATCAAAGACCGAGCCTATGTGGAGGATCACGTGCCACCTCATTTTTCCCAGCCCCTGCCTGATTTTTATGAGCGCATGATGCAGAAAGTTTAGGATGATTTTCCTAAGCAGGATGAGCATTTATGCAGGTAGGATCAGTACCACCGCAGGAAGGTTGAACACAACTTATTCGTCTCTCAGAGCCTTATAGAGATGGACAAGGAGATTGAGTACCTCTCGTCTAGGATTTCAGAGGTGCAGTCGCATGCTGGTGTTACTCCTCGCCCAATTCTAGTAGATTAGCGAGGCAGAGGGAAAGGCGTCAGAGGAACATAGACAGGATGGAGCAGTATCAACAGACATATGGCAGGGACCGCGACGATGGTGCCGGGCCATCTCACTCCTGATTGTGAGCTTATTTTTGTATACCCCCTAGCTTTGATTTGTATGTTTTTGCCCTGTTTTGACTACATTGAGGGCAATGTAGAGTTTTAAGTGTTGGGAGGGGTAGTACTACTTTTACTGCTTTGCTTTGGATTTGCTCTTTAGACTTGGATGTTTTGGGTGCTTTGCTTTGTTTTTTCTTTGAAATATTTTTGCTAGTTTTGATTGGAAACACACGAAAAAAATGAAAATTTTGAAAATAAAATAGAAAATGAAAAAATAATAAAAATAAAAATAAAAAGAATCCTGCTAAGTTGAAAACCCAAGAGGGAAACTTAGGCAACATTGGGAGCCTGGATAGGTCGAAAACACGAAAGGGTGACCTAGGTAAAAATGAGAGGCTAAATGTGCTGAAAATGTGAGATGTGAGCCAAAGAAACATGATATGTTGCTAGGATGAAAACCTGAAAGGACTCCTAGGCAAAATGGTAGAGAGAAAAGAAAAAAAATGCTACGATTTTACTCATTTGCCGACATTGGAGTCAGAAGGTTGCGGTTTCCATATGGATGGATCGTGTAGCTCAACATCTTGAGACCTCTTGGGATTGGGTAATTTAGCAGGAAAACAAAGTAATTTATGAAATTCTTGATTGTTGATATACTTCGTTTTTGGGATGATATATTGGTATAAAGTGAAGTATGTGTTTGAATTTCATGCATGCTTTTGACTTCACTTTGTGCCATTGGATTTGGGATTGTCAATTCGGGATTAAGAAATGTTTTAATGGATATCAATGAATTGATAGGTTGATATGGTAACTTCTCATTTTATCTTAACTTTGGGATGTGTGCTATTGAGAGTTTTGTGAGGTATTGATTTTGGGGAATAATAGTTAGGATGTGTATACGTGAATCTCTTCATGTACTTGAATCTTTTCTTACTCGAGGGCAAGTAAGGTTTAAGTGTGGGGAGGTTTCATGTGTCCATTTCATGTGCATATTTTGGGACTTTTTGGGATCATTTTTGTGCTCTTTTGTTATTAGGAGCTTATGTTTTAACTTGAAATGCTCTTAGGAGAGAGGTAAGAGCACTTTACACTCTTTTACCTTTTCTAAGTGAATTTTGTGTGACAATATCGACACTTGAAGACCGGAGGCCATTGAAGATCATATTTTAAAAACTTTGAGGATTTGAAGATTACCTTTGAAGATTTGAAGACTTGAAGACTTGGAGGATTATGTAATGGATTGAGGGTTAGAAGACAAAAAGAAGAACAAAATATGTTCTGTTCTGGACACCCGTCGTGAGTCGCAATGGACCCTGTCGCGACTCACGACCAACGGGTGGCCAGAAATCCATCTTCTTTTTCTTGTACTATAAATAGCACGTTATTCTCTCTTTCCTCACTTCTATCCCGCGATTTTCACAGCAAAACCCTAGATTTTCTCTCTTTTTCATCTTTCATTTTTTATTTATGTTTGAATTGTTGTTAATAATTTGTAAGGGTTTTTGTAGCTAAACTAATCTCTTTGGGAGCGATTGATTGAAACTTCCAAACTTATGTAGTGAGATTCTTGATTTTGCTCATTTATGGGAAAACATTTATTGTGCCATTAATGCTATGTTTTGCTTCATTTATATCATTGGTTGTTTGAAAATAGGAAGCGTTTATATGGTTGAAGTGTTAGGGTGTTAGGAAATTTGCAAATTTCTTGACTCTTTGGCATAAAAATATAAGAACATGAACTTAGAACTTATAGGGTATAATGTGTTGCAAATATTGCTAGATAAGTATGTTAATATGGATTATTCTCATATTTGTCATATAGATGCAAAGAAAGGTTGAACCTAGAATGTGGTTTGTTCTAGGGTTAGCCTAATAAATGCTTATTTGGTTAAATGACCATGTCTTTGGTAGAAGACTTGTTATTATAAAATCTATGGTCCTTCGTGTGAAATGCCATTGATGAAATACCTTATGGTGTAATTTTCCTAAAGTGTTTGTCAATGACGTTTGCAAAATGTCGTTGTTTGCGTTTGAAAATTGCTATTAAGATAGAATGAATGTGGATTTTGATTGGGAAGTGATAGATTCCCCGTAGGTGATAAATGTTAATGAATTAGTAGATGAATCTATGATCTATAAAAGGTTTGGAAGTGGTAGTCGATTGCCCCCAGGACTCCGTTAATTATTAACTTAATCATCTCTTTAGTTATCATTGCATGATTAGCATTGTTTTCTTGCATTGCTAGTTGTTTGTCTTTCAATTCATAATTTAGGACCAACCCCCCCCCCCCCCCCCCCAATTTACATGCTTTTATATGTATCTATATATGTCTATGTCTAGTATATTTTCCGGTTTATATGTTTAAACACTTGGAAAGATCCATCTTTTTGTGGATGCCCCCGACTTGCCATCATCTACTTATTTGTAGATAGGAAGCATTAGGGATTAAAAATATAACTTTGAGAGGTACGACGATGACCTCCCAAATTTTGGCGCCGATGTCGGGGAAGCGTCATTTATTTTTAAGTGTTTGGGCATATTATGTGTGATTATGTGCTAGTTGTAAATATTTATTAGTTTGGTTTTATTTTGTTTTCTTAGTTGACTTGCCATTTTCACTTGGCTTGGAGACTTATTGTTTGAGTTCTTGGTGTATGGTTCTTACGCGATCCTCTTCACAAGAACCCCTATGCTACGACCCCAAGTTAGAGTTGAATTTGAGACAGGCTAGGAGGCTTTCTTTGGAAAGTGTGAATAACACCCCTCCTAGTGACCATTTTGCAGACACTTCTACATCCATGCACCGATGTGCATTTGAGTATCCTTTGGTTGGACCGAACGGGCACTTCCAGCTCAAAACCGGGTTTATAAACATACCACATATCTTCCTTGGTAGGCAAGGGGAAAATGCCAACAAGCATCTCACCAAGTTCCATTTTTTATATGGTGGTATGGTTAAGTAGATGAAGACTTCTACAAGTTGAAGGCATTCTCTTTCACATTGAGGGATGATGCAAGGAATTGGCTCCACTACCTACCACTCAAGAGCAATAAAAGTTGGCTTAACCTGAAGGTGAAATTTCTGGACAAGTACTTCCTGGCCTCGAAGTCCGGCACTTTGAAGTAGGAGATAAGAAACATCCTCCAATGGCATGAAGAGTCTCTTTTTGACTATTTGGAGAGGTTCAACAAGCTTCTTGCGAGTTGTCCTTAGCATGGCTATTTGGAGGGAGACTTGGTATAATATTTCTACAATGGTCTTCTTGATGAAGACCAAAGACCAGTGAGAAGTTCTTGTGGTGGTACCATTGGGAGCAAGACTTCATAGGAAGCTATGAAGTTATATGAGGAACTAGTCAATGAGTCAAGGAATTTTAGCTCGCGGACCGATTTAAGAATAAGAAATCCAATGCCCACAAGTGACCCTTCCACTAGTGGAAAACTTGAGGACCAAGTCTTGGCCCTTAATTCTATGGTGAATCTTTCATGACCAAGTCTGGGAATGTTCCACATGTAAAATTGTGTGAACTTTTCTTATCGGCGCATGCTACATACGCTTGCCCTACTTTTCAAGATGACTATGTAGAGAAGGTGTGTGCCATGGGGTATCAAGGAGGTGAGTGACATGAGTAGTCCTTCGTGTGAAATGCCATTGCTGAAATACCTTTATGGTGTAGTTTGCCTAAAGTGATTATTAATGAGGTTTGTAAAATGTCGTTGTTTGCGTTTGCAAATTACTATAAAGAAAGAGTGAATGTGGATCTTTGATTGGGAAGTGATAGCATTCCCCGTAGGAAATAAATGTTAATAAATGAGTAAATGAATCTACGATCTATAAGAAGTTTGGAAGTGGAAATCGATTGCCTCCAAGGCTCCATTAATTATTAACTTAATCATGTTTTTAGTTTTCATTGCATGATTAGCATTTTTCTCTTGTATTTCTAGTTGTTTGTCTTTCAATTCACAATTTAGGACCAAAACCAACCCCCCTTCAATATACATGCTTTTATATGTATCTATATATGTCTTTGTCTAGTATGTTTTCTGGTTTACACTTGGAAAGATCCCTCTTATCGTGGACGACCCCGACTTGCCCTTATCTACATAATTGTAGATGGAAAGCATTAAGGCTTAAAAATATAACTTTGAGAGGTATGGAGACGATCTCCCAACCTTCCATTATTCTTTTTTCTTCTTGATCATGCTCTAATTTGCGGTTATTTGCTTCTTCAGTCTACACATGCCTTTCAATCATTTTATGCAATTCTCTCAGGTTTTCAGGCATGTTCTTAGTGAGTTCCTTGTAAAACTCTCCTGATCGCATGCCTCCCATGAATGCACCTAGTGATGATTGGTACGTCAGATCGCGCTCTTGCAAGCTTTCAGTAGTGAACCTATTGTGGCAGTCTGCTAGACTTTCATCGCTTCACTGGGCTACATTGTTTAAGTCTGTTATCGTTTTGTTAAACTTCTGTTTCTGATGGAAGCACCCTAAGAAAATCTGAGAGCTATGCCCAAGATTGAATACTACCACTTGGTAGGTCATCATACAATGTAATCGCTGTCCCAGACAAGAAAATAGGAAAAACCTTGCAAAGTAGTTCAATTTCTGCATCGCGGAATCGCATACTATTGAGATATGATTGTAAGAATTCCTTGGGGTCCGTTGTCCCATAATATATTTTTACATGTAATGGCAGTTTGAAGTATTTAGGCATTTTGAAATCACAAAGATGTGGTGCTAGTGGTGATTGGTCCATATCGTCTTCTACCACTATATCCCTTAACTCTTCTTTGTAATTGAGGTTTTCATGTCTTTGACTCACTTTTTTTCTTCTATTTTGGGGGTTTTGGCTTAATAGTGGCTAGAAACGGGTTATACAGGTGCTCCCTATTCGCTTCCAAGAATGTTGCAAAAGCTTTTCTCTCATTTTCTTGATGTTCATTAGTAGATTCGGCTTCTTCATCATATTCCTCTGTGTCTTCTCGGCTGACAATGTATTCTTGATCCTAGCTGAGGTGCGTATTTTAGTTACACGTAGCTATTCATTCTGGTGTGTGATGATTCACAATCCTCTCGCTTCTGGTAAAAATCACGATTACCCTAAAGAGAATGAAGGACTTAGAAAGAAAAATTCTTCGTCCCCACAGTCGGCACCAACGATGTGGTATTCCTGGCCATGTGAGGTTGCGGGAAATCACCATAGTATAAGTGCGGTCCTGCAAGAAAGATCCCAGAAGTGATTTTTGGGAAAGTGCTCCGACAATCAAGCTAGTTCTTTCCTCTAGAGAATTGGTATTTCTCAATTAGTCTTACTTACCTGAGGCGAAACTACTCTTCTAATATTTATAGTGGATCGCCATCATGGCTCCACGTTGCTAGGGTATCAAATCATGGGTTACATCATGGTAGCTAGAATCCTGGGATCGCTCGCAGGTGTCTTCTCCATCTAGACATGGCTCCACTTTGCTCGGTTCGTGTCTGAGTCTTGGGATGGGCTAAAGGCCAATGGATTTTAGTTTATAGGCTAGGTATACACCAGTTTTTAATCAACGCTGGCATGTATTATGATCGACTTTGGTCATACAAAATAGGTAGATCATGGGAGACCATTGCTGCAACTTCGTTGAGAGCGATATCGCTTGGAATGAGAGAAACATCACAAGAACTATTAACCAACGTCGCGCGCTATGGCACATTCATGTCGTGTGCATGTTCATGTGGATTTATGAACAATACAACATCATTTCAGAAGGCCGATCTCGCACACATTAAACCGATAACGGTATGTGTGACGTCGGTTACATATCATCGATGTACCGGTGTTTGTAACGTTGCTTCTTCATCAGAGAGACGTCAATTCTCATAAAATATTATAATATTTAATATTTGATGACACAAAAAATCCTTCGTCGTTAGCCGTTACATGTTATTTAATATTGGATGACTCATGATATGGTTAAATGTCATACAACAATTAATTGTTGTTCAATTAATGCATAATGAAATCACATGGTAGAACCCACACAACTATCACATAGTATACTACAAATATATGTTACAAACTATTAAAATACATAAGGTTGACATAGAATTGAAATATTATTGGTATTGAACCTCCATTGTCTACGTTGTATGACATTAACACTGTCAGGGCGACTAGTGAAATGACCAGTCCATCCATCTACATGCTGAAAGTTCATTGATAACTCTCTTTGTCCTATTACAACCAATCCACAATAAATAAAATTTATGTTAGAAATGGGCAGTCCCAAAATGAAATGCACATGATATAGTAATACGTGGATGATATTAATCTCAATCGGAAAAATGTAACTCATCTGCTTAAGTGCGATGTCGCATACATGTCACAACGATGTTGCACATGCTGACCTACACACCAACGTCGGATATTCATAATTTTTCAAGCTTTCCTTGAATGTGCAATGTCGGTCATTGTTCCGTAAAATATTGCAAGGGCCAATGGATTAAAACCGACGTCGCACATTTATATTGTGTTCTTACAAAAATGTAATTATTGTCCACAATCAACCCTAATCTTAGCCTTTTTTTCTCACTACTTACAAACATAGAATTATTCTGACAACACAAACACTATACACTATGTAATATGTAACACAATCATCATACTTCATGAAAATATTCAATCTTTTTTCCATGGAAAGTATAACATATAATCATTAATAAAATTGCAAAATGAACATGGAATAGATAGAAAACCACCTCAATTAATTTGTACTCGGATATGCTCTATCTTTTAGTACTCATGGATGTTTGAGAGTAGCAATTTGATTGAGCACTTGAATTGTTGTAATGGTATGAATGACAAGAATCTCGGGGGTTAGGTTTGGAGAAAGTGTTATGGAGATGTAAAATGGGTATAGTTTGCTGATTAAAACTGAAATGAAATAGGGCTGGGGAGGATTTGACTCAAAATTTAAGCTTAAATTTTTTGTTCCCGTTATAATTTTTAGGGTAACCGACGTCGGTATCTGGTCGGTTCATGTTTCGCTCCAAGCAAAGTTATTGCGACGTCACATATATTGGCCATAGTATAATTTTTGAAAAGTATCGTCAAATAATCCTGTGAAGAATTCGGACCTTTCCATTGACCCGTTCATGCACAAATCAGAACAACATGGTCATGAAAATGTGAATTACATAAGGGTATCTCCAATTTTGCATTCCGACTTCTCTCACTTTCTTTGAGGGACCAAATTGCAAAAAGTAAAATGTTCACCGGTTGCACAAAAATTGATTCCGATAATCCCGTAAGGGACTTTTGCCATCACCAGTTGAACTTATAATCCTCGAGCGTCATAAATAAACTGGTCTAATCCCACTGAGACTTCCTCAAGTTCTTCGGATTAACCTTTGTATACATATAAGTAATCATCCACAATTTACTCTAGACCACATACTAGCGCTTTTCAAAAATTGATGGACAAAATTTTATTTTTCATTACATAAAAAACCAAGATTATGTATTTCTTTAGATTATATGTGGTGGAAATTAGCGTTCTCATAATGCCCATCGTAAGGGTATTATTGGAATACTAATAAAAATGATCACACACTGCCTCCGTTCACGTACCTCTTAGACAGTACGCATAATCTCAACATAAAACATCCATCTTTATGTTCGGGTGCAGATTTCAAAAGTGTATGGTACATTCAAGGAAGTTTGGGCCACAATGTAATTTTCAAAAAATATTGTCAAATTCTCCCTTTTAAGGGTTTAGGGCCCTTCTGTTGTGAAAATCATAACTACATCGTTGTGAAAATTTTGATTACATAAGGGTATCTATAATTTCCCTTTCTAACTTCTCCCACTTTCTTGGAGGGACCTAAGTGCAACAAGTAAAAAGTTCACTAGTTGCGCCAAAATTGATTCCGATCGAACCAGACATTTATAAAGTTCATGAACATTTTTTAAATTTCTCTTTGTAGTTTTAATATATTATCAACTGCTATGAAAGTGACTTTTATTTCTTTGGGTCAAAAGCGGGCTCATTTGTTATGCTAGCGAGCTAAAGTTTTTAGGCCCACATTCAGGTAAGCCGACGTCGGTAATAATTCAGTCATTTTCAATTAAGCCGATGGGTGTGCGACATTGCACATGCCAAGGCAGAATGCACAAGGGTTCCAAACGACGCTGTTCTAAAACGTCTATATAGAGCACACCTCAAAATCAGTTCAAACATTTACTTTCAACTTTCCCTCAAATTCCAACAGTCTCCAACCTCCTCATTTCTTCTCTTGTTAAAGGTATGGTTTTTCAACTCTTATAACTCATTCATTTTTGTAGTTTTTCCTTTAAATTGTTCTATCTCTGGTGTGTGAATGTGTTTCTTGGTATGTTTTTGGTTTTCTAGTTCGTATGGATTAGTTATAGTGTGAATTTTCCTTATATGTCAACCTAGGTACTATGTTTTAGTATGTTGACCTTTGGTCGAGGCGACTGCAGTTGACGTCATACATTCATATTTTTGGTGATATTTGTTTATGAATGAGACGTCGCACCCTTGTCGGTTTTACTATCGATTTAACTGTCAGGTTACCGACGTCGCTTATAGGCATTTAAACTTGCTTTGAAATTGTAAATGCAAACTTGTTTGTACGTCGGTCACCATGTTTGGTCTAGTCGAAAGGTTGCCAACGTCGCTTACATGCGTTTAAACTTGCTTTAAAATTGTAAATGTGAACTTATTTATCTGTTGGCCACCATGTTAGTCTAGTCGATTGATGAGCGACGTCGCGGGTACATGTTGGCCATGCCACTGTTTTGGACCGACATGTACGTGCGACGCTTGGCCAATGTCGCACTCTTCAAGTTTCAAGGCTTTTATGCCCTAATCATTCTCTTATAATTATTCAGGAGTAATAGCCAGCAAAGGATCCTCCAGTCGGCCCTTTTTCCAGGTCAACGACTAATTTTACATATATATTTACACACACACACATATGTGTATGAGTTACATTTATTTTATGTGCTTACTTATTTATATTCACAATTATTGAAAATTAATAATTTATTGTTTTTATACACTTCTCCGCACAATGGAGAACACTAGAACCTGTTGTGTTCGAGCTTGAACACCATACAATGACTGCAGATAGCCCTTGATTCAGTTGCACACTGAAGCAACAAAACTTCGAGACTATCCCACTTTGGTAAAGCTTAGTTACCTAATTAAATGCATGTAGTTATTTGATTTTCAATTATTATTATTTGTTGTTAATTGCATATATATTTATAATAATAGTTTTTTTTTTGTTTTTGATTCAATACATCTCAAGGGACATTGTAACACTCCTACCAAATAACAAGACTCCGGTTGTTCTGAGGTGCTACAGAATAGAGTGATGCATGAACTACTCGGGGAACAGGAAGATCAGAGGTACTGTCCACAAAGGGTTTTCTGAGTTCCTTGCCGGCAACCGCATATGCATTGGAGATACCTTGTTCTTTGAGGTCATAGAAGCTGGGGGGCCCATTGTCTTGAAAGTCATCATAATTCAAGCTAATTAAGTTTATTGCAATTTTTGTTTTGTTGGAACAAAAAAATTCTTATTCAAATTTTTGTATTAATTATAAGAATATTTTTATGAATACTATTTTTCCAATAATTTAAGTACCTTGTTTGAACAATAATTAACTTGTGGGATTTGATATGTGCATGATTTCAAAAACCATTTTCAACTGCGAGTAGACAAAACCATTGAAAAAAACCATTGAAAAAAACTTTTGCAGTCCAAAGTCAGCCATTTTCAAACAAGTTTATCCTCTTAAAGTTTTAGAGTGTAACATATCATCGACGTCGATTGTCCGTCGCATGACATGTCGTTAAAAATGACATATAAGCGAAGTCGGCTATTCTCGTAAAACAACATATGCGACACAACACACTATTCAGTAAGAACATTTACTTTGCATTTTAAACCTTTTACATTGGTTAAAAAATAACTGAGGTATAAAATTTATCAATTACCTTAGTTATTTTTACTTGAGGTAAAAAATACTTTTTACTTCAAAAAAATAACCGAGGTAAAAGAACTGTTTACTTTGGTTATTTGACCTAAGCCATAAAATTGAGGTAAAAATGCACTTCGTTCCACTAATATTGACATACTTTTTTTTGGATTTTTTATTTTACATAGGCATGTTTCATATTTTTTTATCTTCAATTTCATCTACTCATTTTTTTATAAAATAAATTTAATTTACTCAATCCATTCACCATAAATCAATATAATCAAAATAAGAGTGTCAATATTAATAAAACTAATGGAATGTACTTTTAAAGTTTCAAAGTAAGGTAATGAGCAAATATATGAAAAGACATTGCGAGAATGAAAATAATTTTAAAGCTAATGTAAATAAAATAGGTGGGTGGAAGATAAGAATGTGAATATAAGTTTTAATCATATGTAATTCTTTCTTGGCAAAGTCTTGGGAAAGACGGTCTTTCCATAGGTTTATGGAAAGACGGGGTTTGATTAGAATAATAAAAGGTAAAAGGTCTTAGTTGCAATATTAAAGTTTTAGTATGAAACATGTAGTAGTTATAAAATTTATAACCCGGTTCATGCAACTCGAAAATTTTATCTTAATTTCTTCTAATTTACACTTTAAACCTTGGTCTTTCCGTAACTTATGGAAAGACCGTCTTTCAAGAGACGGACTCTTCTTTCTTTTAAAGATTGTTGGGAAGTTTTGTATAAAACGGAGATTTTACTTACTTAGCCCTAATCTCAATCACCCTATAATAAATATTGTTAGTTTTCTATTTGTCAATCGAGATTATTTGAACCATTTTGACTGACTTAAGTAACTAAACGATTTCCCCAATCACCACCGGACTCCGCCTCCGACTCCCCCAACCTCTCCCAACAAGTGTCGCACGCGATTTCATTGCGAGTCACCTCCCTCAGGACAGCTTTGACATCAAACTCGTCGCAGAACCCCGCTGTCGCGGCGGCGACGCGAAGCGGGTATCTGGTGGTTCTGGCAGCTGATTTGCTGAACGTGTCGTTTGATTTTGGGTTTTCGGTTTCTGGCAATGGGTTTCATAATGGGGCTATTTCCGCGGTTAATTTGGGTGAGAATGAGTCTGATTCGGTTGTGAGCGTTGGGGAAGATGGGAGGATTAATTTGGTTGATTTGGGAAATGGCGGTGATGAGAGTTATTAGAGGGTTTTCGATAGTAATGGGTTGGTTTCTTATAATGCGGTCCGGTGGAGTTTGTGACCGGGGGGATTGGGGTTTTCTCTGCAATGGTTGGATCAGAGGCAGCCGAGCGGGGTTGTGGCTCAGTTTAAAGGCAACTGGTGAGTTAATGGTGCATCTGTTTGTTAATTTAAGGATTTTGGCATCTGTAATTGTTTTCGTGTTAGTTGAGAGATAATATAGGGAGCTAGAGAACATGTCTTGAAAGTCATATTTTTGTAGATTGTATGCTACTACATTCTTGGTACGATGGTTTCTGGTTTCAAGTAATTTGAATAGACAAAAAGCATTTTGTTGGCAAGACAGTACATTCGATCTATGTGTGTTGAAAATGTTTAATTAGTAAGCATGTACTTAGACTCAATATATGTTAATGGTCTAATGCTTCGCCTCTTTTGGGGATAAGAAGTAATCCCCCTTTTGGTTTATGTTGTATTTATTGAGAATGGTCATATTCGTACTACTACTACTACGTTCTTAATCTCATCCACATGGTCTTTCTTGTGGTGCTGCATTTTGTAATTTGATTTTTGTCCTCATTTTTTCTATGATGAAGGAAAAGCTTCTTGTGGAAAATCCTATGTTACACCAAGTCGGGGATGGGGACATATACGGGTACGGATACGGGTGCGGGAAACTGAAAAACATAAATATTTTGGATACGGGCACGGCAAGGATTTGTAGTATCAATCTTTGATTAGAATAAGATAGCGGTATTTTCTACAATGTTCTTAAACAAATTAGAGCCAGAAATTAGTAGATTTTTGAAGTATTAATAAAATAGTAACGTAGAATTAACTCTATTTGTATGCTTGGATTTTCCTTAGAAGTAAAATTTAGGAATCAGAATGAAAACGTTTCCTAGAAGTACCCATAAAGTATCCGATATGAGGCCGTCTCCGGTATGGAGCCGTCCCCGTGCAACATAGGGAAAATCTAAGTTGTCAGCTATGTCTTACGAATATGTAAGTTCCCTTCACCTACTTAGCATTGTCATATATATATATATATATATATATATATATATATATATATATATATATATATATATATATATATATATATATTTTTTTTGAAACAAAATGTTCGTACTCCCTCTCATTAAATAAATTTACGGTGCCCCACACAAAGGGGGTGAGGCTCCCCTGTGCCTCACACAAAGGTGGGGTGAGACTTCCATACAACTCCACCTAACACTAATTGGAGACTGAATGAACCCCAGAAATTTGCCCTAGGCCGGAATCGAACCTGGGGTGTTCTTGGGGCGGGTATGAGCCCTGGCCACTGGGCTATTCCCATTTGGTTGTCATCCACTTTTAGAATGTTACAATTCATTCTTTGGACCGTTTGAAGCTATATAATAAATTAGCACGTTTCTTTAATGCTAATAGCTGATGGCTGCTATATGCTTTTTCTTTCTCCCGAATGATAACAAAGTTTGTTAAGATATTTGAAAAGCCTATATGTGAAATTGATGGATTCTGATATGCATAAACAATTTACGTCTTTGTTTTTTTATTCTTATCTTTCAAGTTAATTTTTAAAAAGTTGACTAATGTTCTAGTTAGTTGATGTTATACCTTGGCAAGCGTCAATGCTCCGGTATTTTCAGTAGGTACCTATCAATCGCAGGGTTCCCTTCTGAAGTTTTTCTAAAATAATTATAGAGTTCTAAATTTTAATCGCAGGGTCTATTCCAACCTTTTTTTGCCCCAGTTACGTCTTATGAATATGTAAGTTCCCTTCTCACCTACTTAGCATGATCACCTATAGAATTGATGCTGACAATTCATTCTTTGGACGGAGTATAAAACTGGCTACATCTGGCCCTTTAGCAAGAAGCTCTTCCGGGAGAGTCAGCTTACTCAAATCTGACATTGCATAGGAATGCCTCTCTGATGATTCGAAAGGCCAAAGCACCTGAGACAAAGGAAGAATCAAATACAAGAACATTCCTCTTCTGGGTGAACCCTGAAGGATTGTCAAGGCCATAAACGACAGCAACTGTAGCAGGTTCCATTATTAGACGCAATATGTTAGTGGCTGTAAATTATCCGGCATCCATGCCATGGTTGCCTGACACTGTGAATGGTTAAAGTGGGCCGGGACGTGAAAAAATGCATGGAGATATACATGCATCTTCTCAAGTAAGGTGCCTTGAAAATAAAAGACAATAGAAAAATTCAGCAAAATTAGACATACATACAAGAGCTTCATCTTTAATCGATGCCTCTATAACCAAAAGCTATACATATTGAATCATCAACAGCCTGGAGAACCAAAAGTTTTGAAGGTATCCTCTCTCTCCCATCACTCTCATTGCTCCATCCCTTCCCCCACTGTTTCTCACCTTTGATTTCAGTTCAGCAACGCCAATATGGCGGAGCCTAACACTGGTCCTAATCCTACCACCTCCTATGCCCAAGCGCTCAATACTGATAATCGAAAAACCCTACCCATTCAACCAGAATCTCAATCTCACAAAGCCCCCTTCATTTCAAAATTGCGAATTGATTACTTAGGGGTGCTGGGATTACACTTCAATGATGAAGAATGCGATAGGTTGGAAGAACCCCTAAAATGGACGCTCACTGGGAAATTTTCTCGGAGCCGTCCACAGATGGAGAAACTTCGAAAAGACTTCCGGACCGTAGGGTTTAAAGGGCACACTGATATTGATCTGTTAGACAACAAATAGGTTCTTATTCATTTTGCACTTCCAGATGATTATTATAGGTGTTGGTTGCATAAAGTGTAGAACTTTGGATCATACTCTATTACGATGACTAAATGAATGCCAAATTTTATCTTTAATGCTAGTTCCCCAATTGTGCCTGTTTGGCTAGCCCTATATGGATTGCCCCAGTAATTTTTTGATTAGTCTGCTATGATGTCGATTGGTAATCTGGTAGGATCTTCGGTTAGAGTGGATAAGGCCACTCTGAATAGGACTAGGTCTCATGTTGCACTTGTTTGTGTTGAGATTGATGTGTCTAAGCCACTTCTAGAAAGGCTATGGCTAAGTTTTAAAGACATTGGTTTTGGCAACATATAGAATATGAGGGTCTCCCACAATATTGCTCTAATTGTCTGAAACTAGGGCACTACTTGAAACTAGGACATTGACCTTCAGTATGCAGGTTTGATCACAACATGGAGGCCAAAAGGTAACCCCCCCCCTCAAGTAAGAAGACTAACCACAATGGTGAACATGACACTGAGAAAGGTAATGTGGTTGGAACCTCTTTTGGTGTTTTATCAAAAGAGAAAGCTTACATTCCAATTCTTAAAATAAAACTAGCCCTGCTCAGCAGACTAGTGCTAATAACCCTAAAAAGGGGAAAAAGACAGTACCAGAGCTCTTAGGTCAAACAAGGAGGCATAAATGAAGGATATTGATACAAGTTCTAAAGTTATGATCTCTGTTCAGGGATCACAGGGTCTTAACTCAACCCCAAATGTGCACTCCTCTCTTCAATCTATGCCTCAACCTGTACCTAATCAAGATGTTATTACCATTCCTGACACATGCAATGCTAAGCTAACTATTAACAAATCATCTGCTACAAATGACAAACTAAAATCTTGAACCTCTCCAAATGTAAGCTCTAATCAGTTTGACATTTTGCGGCAAATTGACCATACAGAAGACTCAGAACCTTTAACCAAAAATGTCCAAAATCTGAAACCTATTAACTCAAAAAATGAAAACACAGATAAAAAAAAGATGAAAACTCTAATGACTTTATTGAGATCAATGCAGGGGACTCCCCCCTTCTCACCTCAAATAAGTCTAAGACTAAAAGACTTGAATGGCTAAATAATGAACAAATCCAAAATCCTAATAACCTATGTTACAAAATGATTTCATACAGGAAATTGCTAAAAATATTGGTTATAAATGTTTTAATAACAGCCCCTTAAATAAAATATGGATATTATGGGAGGATTCTGTAAACCTTAACATAATAAATGTGAAGATCAAATCATCCTCTCTAAAATTAACCACACCTTTCTTGAACAGGGTTGTCTCATAGGTTTCATTTATGCTAAATACACAATTAGACAAAGAAAGGTTCTATGGAATTCAGTTTTGAATATAAATCACAAGTCTTTATGTCAAATTGGAGATTTTAACATAATTGAAAAACAAGAAGAATACATAGGCCCCCCAATCCCTAATCAAAGAGGTATAAAAAACTTCTAAAATTTCATTTCTGAGGCTAAGTTTCCTATACTTAATATTTCAGGAAACCTCTTCACATGGACTAACATAAGGCCTAAGGGTAGAGTTTGGGAAAGGTTAGACAGAGTTCTAACAAATCAACTATGGGATTCTCTTTTTTCCATAATCTATGCTCTAACCTTAGCAAGAGACCAATCTGACCATTCTCCTATCATCATAAACCTACCTAACATATAGGTCACAACAAAGCCAAAACCATTCAGGTTTCAAAACTGTTGGCTCTCACATCTAGAGTTTTAAAACCTAATTGAAAAATCATGGAACATTCATTCCAATCTTTCAGGAATGAAAAAGTTCTCTATTTAACTTAAAAATTCAAAACCGGCTTTAAAACAGTGGAACAACAAAAATATTTTTGGAAACATTTTTGATAAGGTAAAGTCAGCAAAAGAATTGTTCTTAATTGCAGAAGAAAATCTGCAACAAAGGGAGATTCTGAAACCCTAACTAAATATAACAATGCTAAAGCAGAATTGACATTAGCATTAAATAACCAAGAAATCTTTTGGGAACAAAAGTCAACGGTCAAATGGCTAAAAGATGGGGATTTAAATACTAATTTTTTTCATCTACAAGTAAAAGCCAAACACAAAAGGCAAACTTTCTCATCAATAAAAAATGACAATAGAGACTGGTTGTATGATCATAATTCAATTGGAGTAGAAGCAGTAAGATTCTACTCAAATCTTCTATCAGATGATAATCAGGACCCTTTGGTTATAAACACATCAGTTTTGACGGAAAATATACCCACACTCTTAACCCAAAACACCAATAAAGAGCTAACTAAACTCACTTCTCTTGAAGAAATCTTAATCATTCTAAAAGACATGGATAATGATTCTTCCCCTGGACTAGATGGTTTCCCGGGAGCATTTTTAAACACTATTGATCTATAATTAAAAATAATTTAACGGAAGCAATAAATGACTTTCTTAGGTTAAAACCTATCCCAAAAGCCATTTCAACTACATTAATCACACTGATCCCAAAAAAGAAGTTTGTGCCTCTTTTAAAGATTTCAGACCCATTAGCTTATGTAATTTCATAAATAAAATATTTACTAAGCTAAATTAACATAGACTGAAACCTATCCTTCAAGATCTGATCTCACAAGAACAAACAACTTTTGTAGCTGAAAGAGAACTAGCTGATAATGTATTACTCATGCGAGAAATGACAAATTATATTCATTCCAAGAAACATTGATTCAATATAATTATCAAACTTGGCATGATGAAATTATTTGATAGGGTTTCTAGGGACTCTCTTTCCAAACTCTTAACCAAATTTGGTTTCTCAGACCATCTCAACAAAGTAATCATAGGAAATCCGAGAGCATTTTTTTTCTCTATCCTAATCAATGGAGAATCATTTGGTCTCTTCCAAGCTTCCAGAAGATTAAAACAAGGAGATCCACCTTCTCCTTTACTTTTTACCCTGATGGCAAAAGCTTTCTCAAGAAACATGAATTTCCTATTCCAATATGCCAACATTGGATACTACAAGCTTCCAGGCTCAATGAAACCAATCACACATCTCTCATTTACGAATATATTGCAATATTTTTAAAATACTCTAAACAAGGAATCAAAAAGTTATTGGGATTCTTAAAAATTTATGAAAAAGCCTCTGGACAAAAAATTAACTTTAAAATATCCTCCTTCTTTATGTCAAAACATGCTAACCTAAGAATTAACTCAATAATCATAACTGGAAAAAAAATGATTTCAGGATCTATGCCTTTTAAATACTTGAGATGTACAATATTTATTGGAAGAAATAAAGACATCTACTATCAGGGCCTACTGGACTCTATCAACTCAAAAATTAACTCATGGCAGAATAAAAATCTAAATCAAGCTGGAAGACTAATTCTAATAAAACATGTTCTTGCCACAAACCCTTGCATATACTTACAGTTCTAAAGCCTACTCAGCATACCATTGATAAGCTTCACAAAGTGTTTGCAAAATTTCTATGGTATAACCATGACACAGTAGATAATAAAAGGAAAATTTGGAGAAATTATACTAAATTAACCTTTCCCAAAGATGAAAATGGTTTAAACTTAAAATATCTTAACACAATGACAAGAAGTTTTTCCTTAAAGCTATGGTGGAAGTTTCAACAAGGAAAATCTCTCTGGTTACAGTTTATGTTGGCAACTCCTGATAACAAGAAAACATCTAAATCATGGAAGAGAATCATAGAGGTTCAAGATTTAGCAATTAATAACTCTTTTGTCAAAATTGGCAATGGTGAATCATCATTTTGGCATGCAAATTGGACAAAACTAGGCCTTTTAACAAAATTTTGGCCTCCAGAAAGTGACCTTCTTCTTCCATAACTGTCCATTGCAGAGTTTCTGAACCAACATGACTCTTATGTTTCCCTACTTCAAAGTTTTTTACCAAATCCAGTTCTTATCCCTCTAAAAGATGAATATCATATGTTCCCCGAACAAAAGATGTACTGATTTGGAAAAATACAGAGCATGGAAACTTTACACTAAAATCTTCTTATGAGCTATTAAGGCATAGAAAAATTAAAGTTCCATCCTTTAAATATCTATGGTCATCCTTCATGCCTCATAAAGTAAGCCTTTGGAACTGGAAACTACTAAATAGATTGATTCTAATGCATGCCATCTTGGAAGATTTCAATCTAAATTTACCATGTAAATGCTTTTTTATAAAAAAATAGCTCAGATGATTTACATCATGTCTTCAATTCTTGTGCATTTTCAGATAAGTTATGGCAGTTGGTGAACAAATATTTTAAAATACAACACACTGCTCATAATACACTCTGGAACAAGTTCTTCTTCTACTGGACATTAGATGTAAAAAATAGAAATGCTACTGATATCATTAGATCCTTACCATTGATTGTTTCTTGGTCATTATGGTGTGCTAGAAATAAGTTCATCTTTGAGGGTAATAACCCTATCTGAAATCAGTCTCTATACATATATTAAACTTTTTGAATGACATGCTATCAACACACAAAATAAATGTTTGTGATTTGTCTGCTGTATACCCTGCTATACACCTTTGTAGATCAATGAAAATCAAGAAGGGGCCAGTGGATGTTTCCTAGTCCCCTTCACACAATACCAAGCTTAATGTGGATGGCTTAGTTTTAAAAAATGGTACATCATGTATTGAATGGATTTTAAGAGACCAAAATGGCAAACATATTAGGTCTGCCTCGAAGATAATCCCATAGTGCACAATTTTAGATGCTGAAATGATTGTTGTGCTACAAGGTCTCTAAATCGAAGAATTGCAAAGAGTCAAGACTGTGCATATTGGATCGGATTCATTGATAGCTGTTAAGGTGCTGAGAAGAGAGTGGAAGATCCCTTAGAGATGTTTGATAATAGCTCGCATGACATGGAAGATAAAGGAAAAGATAGAGTGCTCCATCATTCACATTCCACGGGAAGGAAACAAAGTAGCAGATTTTCTGGCCAAATTAGCTACTCAATCAGGTAAATAACATCTTTCATTTTGCAGGTTTGCCAAGAGAGTTACAAGGACAAATTCAGCTTGATGCTATCAACTTTCCTTATTTAAGGACTAGATAGATTTATACTTTTGTACTCTTTTTCAGATATTTAGTTTTTACGATTCCCAAGATTTGATAGGATTATGTACATGAATCTTAAAGCAAAACATCTTCATAAGGTAAAACCATTAAGTCTCCCTCTTTTTGTACCTTTTATTTATATTAATAAACAGGTAGGGGTCTGCCAAAACCCCCACCATCACATGTGGATTTCATTAAAAAAAAGGCGAATAAGATCAAGGATTGGCTAAGCAAAGGAGCAGTGAAATGCAGGCAGGAGGCTGAAGTGAACATTATGGAGAACTTATGCTTTCAACGCAGGAACTGGTGGATCAAAGTTGAGACTTGGCAGATCAGACATTGGCATTAAAGGAAATAGAACAAGAGGATAAGGTGGCATAGAAAATGGAAAAAGAGAAAGGGATGGAGAGGGACAAAGAACATGGGACTCAAGAGGAGGAGAAGACCAGGAAAAGGCTGAGGGCAGAGATGGAGGATACAAAGTCTATAAAGACACTAATTCTAACTAGCTGGAGAATGGAGACATTGGCTTTGAAAAAGCGTCGAATCCAAGAGGAAGTTATTGCGAAGCCAGTGAATAGTTTCAACAAGAAGAATGAGAAAGTCAGGAAAGCAAAATCTGTTGGTTCTAGCAGGGCTGTCTCAAATCAGCTCGCCAACCATATATGAGGATGTTAATATGGAACTGTAGGGGCCTTAATAGCTCCTCTACAAAGGCAATGCTGGCCAGGTTACTGAGAGATCATCAACGTTAAATCCTATGTTTGTTGGAGACAAAAGCAACAGTAGATTATATGGAGAGATGGCAACAAACGACAAGGTTTTGGAATGGATGGTATATCTAGGCGGCATGGTTAGAAAGGGAAATTTCTCTGTTATGGATGTCTTATGTTAATTTAGAAGTAGTTAAATCTAGTAACAATTATGTACTAGCAAAGTGTTTAGGGTATCATAGTTTTGACTGGTTCCAGTATTTTGTGTATGGTTACTCGGAAGCTAGTAGTATGGTTGGCATCTGGAATCAGATTAATGAGAAAGGCCTAGTTTGAAGTATCCCATTGTGTTAGTAGGTGACGTTAACCAAACTCTATCCTCTCAAAACAAATTAGGAGGAAACATGTTTCAGCACACAGATAGTTTTCATAAGTTAATCCAAAATTTGGAGCAATATAGGTTCACCGAGCTCAGATTTCAGGGGCAGAGATATACCTAGAAAAATAAGAGACAAACGGAAAATTGCATTTACCAAAGGCTTGATTGAGCCTTCGTAAATGAGGCACAGAGGCATAAGTTTCCAATGGTGTTTTTGCATAATCTACCAATGGTCAACTCAGATCAGGGCCCCTGTGCACTAAACCTACATAGCCTAAAAGGAAGAGCAAAAAGGTATTTCAGACATGGGCCTTCTGGATTCATTGTCCACAATCACAAGCTATTGTGGAGGCAACATGGATCGACCAATCTGATACAAGCACAGATGAGGATATTCTATCATATAAGCTGCAACGATCATTACAGGAACTATCTAAATAGAGCAGGCACCAGTTTGGGAATATGGATGAAAGAATCAGGATTTTAACAAAAGAATTAGGAGCAGCAGAGTTGCAATTGCAGAGTGGACAATTGAATGAATGGCTAGGCCAGAGTAAGGTACAAATACCGGCTAAGGTTACAAGCATTCGAGACACTTTAGAGGATCTGATAGCCAAACAGTTAGATTACTGGCAACAAAGAGCTAGGCTATTATGGGGCACCATAGGAGAGAGTAACACTACCTTTTATCACAAATGGGCGTTAAGGAGACAAGCAATGAATATAATTCTAGCTTTAAAAGATGAGCAAGGTCAATGGGTGAATTCACAAGAAGAGGTCCAAGACATGGTATTTAGACATGTGGCGGCTATTCATACTCTGCTGGAGAGTTACCCCCCGTTGTTGGGATATGAGGAATCTCTTCAACAAGTATTACACCATAATAATACGACACTCACAGAGGATCAAATTTAAGACTTAAATAAGCCATTTGATAGGACAGAGAGATATGGCAAGCATTCAAAACAATGAAGGCTTGGAAAGCTCCGGAGGACGATGGAATACCTGCGGGATTTTTAAAGCATCATTGGCATCAGGTAAGTGACATACTAGTTTGTTTGAATGGTCAAATTATTCCCTCTGGTTGGAATGAAACTCCTATAACTCTAATTCCAAAGAAAAAACCACCTGGAAAGCAGATGATTTCAGACCCATTGCTCTTTGTAACGTAAAGTATAACCTTGTTGCTAAAGTATTATCCATAAGACTGACAAAGGTAATGAACTCCTTGATTAATCTGGAGCAGGCTGGGTTTGGGAGAGATAGGAACATTGCGAAAAATACTTTAACTGTGTCTAAAATGATGGAATTCTTAAGAAAGAAAAAGACAGGAAAAGTTGGACGGGCGACCATTAAGATTGATATGAGTAAGGCCTACGATAAAGTTTCTTGGTATTTTTTATAGAAGGCCTTAATCTATATGAGGTTCCCACAAAATTGTAAAAATCTGATCTTACAGTGTGTGCCAACAGTTAAGATGGCCGTTAAGATGAAGGTTGGCAATCAAAATATTTTTAGTCTTTCAGAGGACTGAGACAGGGGTGTCCATTATCCCCATATTTGTTCATTATATATGCCAACAATATTTTTCCAGTCTGTTGAAATATAGGGTACAAAACATGGATGGTGGGGGTTTAAAGCTGGGACAAGAGAACCAAGGATTTCCCACCTCATGTATGCAGATGACAGTCTTTTATTTGTTGAGATAAAGGAACAAGCTATCAGGAAATTAGCTAGAGACTTGGACATTTTTGCAATATATTCTTGAAAAAAGGTTAACTTTGCATAATCTACAGTAGTGGCCAGTCCCAACACATCTTCATAGGATGAAAGGTTGCTAAGGTATAGCCTTAATGTTCACAATACGGGCTTAGGAGGAAAGTATTTAGGTTTGGACATCATTTCAACACAGTATAGAAGACAGGTGCACCAAGAACTTCTACGGAAGATATCAACAATGCTTGACACATGGAAGGATACGTGGCTATCCTTGGCGGGAAGGATAACACTTGCTAAGCATGTCATGTTGGCAATGCCATTGTACATAATAAGGATATTTAGAATGCCAAAAACTATTTTGTAGGATATTAACATAATCATAGCTAGGTTTATATAGAAGGGAGAGCTACATGATCGAGGTATTCACTGGCTATCATGGGAGAAGATGTGCAAGCTAACGCACAATGGGGACTAGGTTTAAGATCTGTGGAAAAAATGAACCCAGACCTATTAAAACACCACCAAAATTCAAACACTTTCCAAAAATCCTATGAACAAATTTTATAATCTACTAAAACAAAATTGAAGCACTGTTTCTTTATTGCAGTCCTCATGGCCTATTTACCTTACAAGAGTTCATTCATTGATTGGATCATTAAGGAGGGGATTTCCCTCCTCAACTAATCACAAACTTCCCCACTCAAAGTACGGTTTCTCCCTTTGCTCATTGACTAGCCACTTGATGTCATCCTTCTCATCTTTCACCTCTAATGAACCTTGGGCATATACCTTGGCCACCACATAAGGACCAATCCACCTCGACCACAATTTACCCAAAAAGAGACAACATCGAGATTGGTAAACAAGGAATTCTTTTCCCACCACAAAGTTCTTCTTCACTATTCTCTCGGTATGTTGTGCTTTCGTCATTTCCTTGTAAATTAGTGCTGTATCATAGGAGTCGCACCTAAGTTCTTCAAGTTCTTGTAGTTGCAAATTCCTATGTTTTTTGGCTTCACTCAAGGCCACATTTATGCAGCTCACGACCCAATGTTTCTTGTGCTCGAGTTCGACCAGAAGGTGACATCTTTTACCAAAGAGAATCTGGAAGGGTGACATGCTTATAAGGGTTTTCTGTGCAGTCCAGAGGCCAAAGTGCACTATCTAATCAAGAATTCCAATCCTTCCTAGACGAGTTCACCATCTTTTCAAGGGTGTCCTTGATTTCCCGATTAGATATTTGTCTATTTGTTTGTGAGTGATAAGCGATGGATGTCCTATGGGTCACTCCATATATCTTGAACAAGGATGCTATGGTTTGGTTACAAAAATGGGTACCTCTATCACTAATTATGTTTCGGGGAACACTGAACTGAGAAATATTTTTCAATTTGAGGAAACTCATTACTATTTCCGAATCATCGTTCCTTGTTGCCTTGGCTTCTACCCACTTAGACATATAGTCCACTACCACGAGAATATAGCGGAACCCTTTGGACTCGGGGAAAGGTCCCATGAAATCCATTCCCCACACATAAAAAACTACCATCGACATAGAGAAGAAAGCTTGGGGCATCTCATCTTTGAATGAGATGGTACCTCTATTGGCAATGCTCACAAGATTAGACAAACTTTTGGGTATGTCTCCACATGGAGGGCTAATAAAGCCCACATTCCACTACTTTCTTGATGGTTCTTTGATAACTGAAATACCACCACTATCGGAAGAATGGAAAAGTTTAAGGATGGATTCTACTTTATCTTCGGCAATGCACCTCCTAACCTCTTAATCGGTGCAATACTTCCATAAGTAAGGATCATTAAAAAAATATTATTTTTTCTCATTAGCTAACCTATCCTTTCTTACCTGATCATAAGAAGAAGAGAACTCTCACGTGGCTAGATAGTTCACTATATCGGCATACCAAGGTTGACTAACAGTCACCCCTAACAATTGTTCATTGGGAAATTCTTCCTAGATAGGTTCCAACTTGTGCTTCTTCTTGGTGGGATTTAGGCTCTTGGCAGTTGTAAATCTACTTAAATGGTTAGCCACAACTGGGAGGTCATCGTCATACCTTTCAAATATACAATATATAGCCCTAAAATGCTTCCTATTTACAACTAAGTAGATAGTGGAAAATCAGTGTCACCCACAAAGAAGAGAGATTTTCCTAAGGGTTTATGCATATAAGGGTGAATAATAGCATATACATATATATAAAAGAACTTAAAGAGGGGGTTTTGGGTTGATATTTCTAAATTATGAATTTAAAAGACAAACAAACTATTGTAAATGAGAAATTAAGATAATCATACAACAAACTACAAAGAGTGAGTTAAACACAAAATGCAGGACCTTGGGCGCAATTGATTTCCACTTCCGAGCCTCTTATATGTATCCTTGAATCCACAACCAATTTAATACCTTGATTACGTGTTGTGAAGATAAACTTGCAATTCTTCTATGGTAGTAGTTTACAAGAGTGAATTCGACATCTCTTTTAAACCCCATTAATGACCCCTTTAGTCGAGAAATGCCTAAAGATATCCCATTGATGGGATTATGTACGAAGAGTCAACAAGTTTGGTATCACTTATAAACATTAAACCAAATGTCTAAGAATTGAACCAATTTATGCATTTACTAAGATTAGTCAAGAAACTTCAACATTGAATGGCTTCTCCTACTTGATACCTTAAGATAAACATGACAAAGAATTTAACATCATCATATTCATCTAGCAATTATAACACCATAAACCCAATTAGAAGCTCTAACTCATGCTCTTGGATTCCATGTCAAAAAAGGAGAAATTAGCTACTTTCATCAACTCCTAACAAGTTATCATACAAGCATTTTATATCATCAAAATTTGAATCACATAAATGACATCAAAACCAACATTTAAATTCCATAAATGCACAATAGACAAAACATTAAGTAGATGGAAAATATTCTCAAGACATGGGCAAGGAAGCTTAAATCAATTTCTCCCAAGACTAAATTTAGCTACTAGAGTTCATACTAATGTTCATAAGCAAATCCAACATAATCAAAGATGTAAATAGATGAAGTAAAAGTGAAAAATAGGGTTTTGAAAGAAGAAAAGTCAAGGAAGAATAGATTGTAAATGAGAGGATAGGATTTGGTATTTATAGTACAAGAAAAAGCATAAAGTAGGCCAGGGCAGCAGTCTGTCGCGACTTGCGACACAAGCGTAGCAACCCACGATAGACACATAATGTTGCATCTTCATTTCTTCACGTTTCTTGTCCAAGTCTTTAAAAATATTCACTTCACTTCTCTTGCCTTCACTTCCTCAAATATTCAAACCCCAAAGGAAGATCTTCAAATCCTCCAATCTTCATATCTTTGCCTCGTCACACAAAATTCCGTAGAAAAGTAGTAAGAGCGCAAAAGTAGCTCTTAACTCTCCTAAGAGAATTTCAAGACACAATACAAGATCTAGAGCACAAATGAAAAATTAAGTCCAAAATGTCCTAAAATACCCACATAAATTGAACTCATCAAATCTCCTAACACTTGAACCTTGCTCGTCCTCGAGTAAGAAAAGATACAAGAACACAAAGAGATTCACATATTCACCTCCTAACACTAATACTCCCACAATCAATACCCCACAAAAACTCTCATTATCATAAATCCCAAAATCAAAGATCAAATGAACACAAAGATATTCACATATTCACCTCCTAACACTAATATTCCCCCATTCAATACCTCACAAAAACTCTCATTATCATAAAATCCTAAATCAAAGATCAAATGAATTTTTTTCACACCACTACCTCAATTCCTAGTTCTACCCAAACCTACCATCTATCAATTCACTGATACCTATAAGCCATATCCAAATCCCTAATTGATAATCCAGGCACAAAATGAAGTCAAAACCATATCAAAGTTTCAATCACATATTTCACTTCATACCAATATATCATCCTAAAACGAAGTACACAAAGAATCAAGATTTCATATCCCTACT
Source organism: Rubia yunnanensis (assembly GCA_037428765.1). Taxonomy (NCBI): domain Eukaryota; kingdom Viridiplantae; phylum Streptophyta; class Magnoliopsida; order Gentianales; family Rubiaceae; genus Rubia; species Rubia yunnanensis. The sequence continues at coordinate 69,866,035 of CM075063.1, forward strand.
TTGTTTTCCCGCTAAGCCATCCAATCCTAAGAGGTCATATGATGTTAGGCTACCTGATTAATCCATATGTCCACCACAACCATGTGACTTCAATGCCCGCAAATGAGTAGAATCATAACAATTTTTTGTCTTTTCTTTTTTCTCTTTCTCTCATTTTACCTAGGAGCTCTTTTGGGTTTTCATCCTAGCCACACATAATGTTTCTTTGGCTCATATCTCACCCAAATTTAACCTCTCATTTTTACCTAGGTCGGCCTTTAGGGTTTTGACATATTCAGGCCCCCAATGTTGCCTAAATTGCCCTCTAGGGTTTCCACTTAGCGGGCATGATTCTAATTTTTTTTTCAAATTTTTTCAAAATTTTCAAATTACCTCCCCCTTCCCATTTTTCATGTTTTCCAATCAAAGTAGCAAAAAACATCCAAGATTACATGCACACAAGCCATTCAACCCCTCCATACACTTAAAATATTACATTGCCCTCACTGTAAAAATAAATGGAAAAAAGTGATAAAAATCAAAGTGGGAAGTAAAATGACTCACAATCAAGAATATGATGAACTGTCACAACCATGGGGACCTCTACTGTAATGTTGTGGGTAAAGGGCTAGCCAATCTACATTCCTTCGATGCTAGTCCATACATCGCTCATTCTCGGGATCACGGCCTGGAGTGCGACCCATGTGTGCCTGGATCTGATACCTCCAGAATGAGAGATGATCAATATCCGCATCCATGTTAATGAGGCTCTGGGAGATAAATATGTTGTGCTTCATAATCATCCCATATTGGTTGCGGAAACTAACCTCTACTGTGTGCATTAGCTGACTATAGAAATCTGGAGGGGCGGAGGAAACTCTCCATGCGCATCGCCATATATAGGCTTATCCTACTAATATAGAGGGAAAGATGGTGAGGAAGGATGGGGAAAAGGAAGAGCACCCTCCTCGGTCGGGATGAGTATTGGGGGCAACTGGATCAGCTCCCACTCAAATTTAGCTCGACACGCGTCATTTGGCTCCATGGCTAAGAGTGCCACTGGTGTTTCTAGTTCCAGCTTAGTTAGCTGGGGCTGCGAAAGTCTCACAAATGAGACCCCTGTCTTCTTATACAACCAATGGTAAGCTCCCCGTGCCACTATGGTCTCAATCAGGTTGTACTTCTGCATCCTTGCCAAAATGATGAGGTACGAGTCTTCCTTGCCCACATACCGAAGGTCTGGTGGAGTGGCGATCCCTAAGTGTTATGCTAGGAGGTTAATTATGCCCCCTATTGGGATGTCGCCACGTCTAACCTTACTCACTATCTGGACAACCCTCTCTACCCAGAACTCTGTCCAAAACCCATAGCATGAGCTCTCTCCAATGAAGTACCATAGGTGACATACATCATCATTCGATACATGCGTCGGCTCCGCATGAATGAATAAAGTAGCTTCCAGGAAGCAGTGCACAAATTCAAGGACGGGGTGGATGGTCAGGTTGTTCTTCTCCTTGAAATCTTAGACCCTATGAGTAGTGATGTGCCAAAATACTATATCATAGTTTTTATTGCAGGCCGGTATCTACGAATCAAACTGCTCCCAAAGGTGTGCAATGTCTCAACCAAGGGCTCCCTTGATCTCCGAGAAGGTCATCTCATACGATATATCATTCAAATGGAACTGATATATTTCTCACAGGCTTGCTCTCTCCTCTGGTGATGTGTCCATTTTAGACGCATTATTTAGTAGTATTTAGGATCACTTTTGTGCTCTTTTATTATCGAGAGCTTGTGTTTTACCTTGAAATTCACTTAGGAGAGGCAAAAGCAACTTTGTACTCTTTTACCTCTTTTAAGTGGATTTTGTGTGACAAGGGAAGAACACGGAAGCAACGAAGACCGGAAGACATTGAAGACTATACTTTCGAAGACTTTTGGATACTCACTTCGAAGACATGAAGACCGGAGGCCGTTGAAGACCATTTTGGAGCTGTTGAAGACTTGAAGATTGAGAGGGATGGCTATGAAGAAGACAAAGAAACAATGCAAAACTGTGGCTGCCGTCGCGACCCCGTCGCGACACCATCGCGAGTCGCGACCAACACCGTTGCGAGTCGCGACCAACACCGTCGCGAGTCGCGACGAACTCGTCGCGAGTCGCAACCAACGGGCGGCCAGAAATCAACTTTATCTTCTTTGCACTATAAATACTAATCTCTTTCCTCCTCTTCTCCAGCTTTTCCAGCCCGCTTCTCTCTGCATTTTAGGGCTCCAATTCTAGGTTTTTCTCTTCTTTCTTTTCTTAGCTTTCTCTTAGTTTAATTATGTCTTTTGTTGTTCTAGAGTAGTTCTTGTACTTGGGAGCTATGGATTGAAGCTTCCACTTCTATGTATTGAGAACCATTTCTATCTATCTACTTAGTGTTTTTGCTATTGTGCATTTATTGTGCTTTGAATGTTAATTGTTGATTCCATTGATGTTGTTGAGAGCTTGATGATATGAAATGCTTGTATGAATTGCTAGCTAGGGTTTGGGGGATTTGGGTTAATTTCCCCCCTGTTCTTGTTAGGAATGTATGAGTGCGAATTAGAGCTTTTGATTGTGTTAGTGTGTTGACAATGTGCTAGACGAATGTGATTGATGTCGAACTCTTCGTCATGTTCGTTTGTGTAGCAAACGAGAGAGTCATATGCTCGTGGATGAATGTGCGTTGCACGTTCATCCAATCTCGTGTAATTGCATGAATTGGTTTAATGCTTAGTCACGGTGTAGTGGTCATAAGCATTGCCAAGCTTGTTGGTCCTTCGTGCTAAATGCCACCAATGACACCTTGAGTCGTGGTCGCGACTCGGGAGTCATTGGTGAGGTTTGACGAGAGATGTCGAACTCACTCTCGCAAACTACGAACTAAGAAGGATAGGAGTTTAGTCTCCACGACAAGTAGTTGAAGTATTGGATAGATGATTTCAATTCATTCTTGAAGTATTTGTTATTTGGCGTTTATGTATTCTTGACGGTGTGTTTCACTGCATGTGTGCCATGAGTGGTTTGAGCATAGGTAGTGCTTGTGTGGTTGAATTGTCTAGGTGTAGGAACGTGACGAATTCCGTAGCGCCTTTGCATGAAGATCTATGAGCATGAACTTAGAACTCCTTGTGATGTGTGTGTTGTGGTACTTGCTAGATGGGTGTGTGAGCGTTGGGTCATGAATGCTATATGATGGAATGTGTGAATGATTCGATGAACTGCATTAGATGTGGAAGTGGATATCCGTTGCCCCCAAGGCATTTTATCTTTGTAGTTTAAAACCCCTTTTCTTTAGTTTCGTTTGATGATTAGCATAGTCACTTGACCTTGCTAGTTATCTCGTATTTTTATCTTTGTTAATTTAGGAAACCAACCAACCAACCCCCCCTTTTTACGTGCTTTTAAGTGTGTGTAAATATAGTTACTCCTAGCCTAGTATCAACCATTTGTGCTTGATTGCTTAGGAAGATCCCTCTTCTCATTGGACGACCCCGATTTGCCACTATCTACCTAGTTGTAGAAAGTAAGCAGAAAGGGCTTATAAATTATCTTTTGCACGGCGGGCGCGACGACCGCCCGCCCGTCAAAATGGTGCCGTTGCCGGGGAAGAGGCGTTTATTCTTAAGTATTTAGGTGTATTTGGTTGTGTATTAGCTAGTTGTTTTTATTTTCCACTACTTGGTGGTTGTTTTTGTTCGGAGTAGGTATTGCTCGAGTTCTTGGTAATTTATTTTATTGAGAATCCTTGCACTATGATTCTGAACTTTTGAAAAATAAAAAATTAAATTTTTTTTTCTATGGAGCGTCTCACCTTGAGGGAACTCATGATGAGAAGAGAGGCTCAACAAGCAAGGTTTTGTAGGATGTGTCATTCCGATCATCCTACCGAATCTTGCCCTTTGTTGTGGGAAGAGCACTATGACCGAGAAAGAACCCTTGGTTTCCAAAACCATGGGTACTATGAAGAGTGCTCCCAAGAGGTAGGAGATATTGGTTTTCAAGGGCAAGAAGCTCATGAATGCTATCCATACCACAACTCTTACAATCCGGAATGGAGTGGTAGTCCGGATTTGTGGTATGAGAATGAGCCAGAAAACCAATATTACAAGCAACCTAGTTGGCCATCACCACCCTATACCATACCCCAAAACCAAGCCCAACAAGGAAGTTCAAGTTTGACACGTGAGGATGTCTTAAATACCATAGCAAACTTGAACTCCTTTACTAGTGAGGAGCCGGATACCCAGCTCTCCTCTAGTGTTGAGGCCATTGAGGGGCATGTGAGGAACATATTAGAGGTATTGGCTCGCATGGAAGCTCGTGATTCCGAAAACACACCATCCCAACTTGAACTCGATGACTCGGTGAGTGAGCTCACCAATAAAAATGATTTTGAGTTTGAAAGGGATGAGGAGTTGGTTGTAGAGGATAGAAAAATGGAGGAAGAGGTGATAGTGCTACATCCATTAGCATCGTCACCCCTTCTCCCACCTAGTGAACCAACTCTAATATTTTCGGAAGTTTTGAGGGAAACGAGAGAGGAGCCAAAGGACTATCCCAAACTCCCTAACCACTTAATTCCCTTTGAACCATCTCCACCTCCACAAGACTTTCCTCTTGAAAGTTTTGTGCCCCCACCTCTCTTATTTTGGATGCTCATGGTGAAGAGCTTCAAGCCTTCACCATACGGATAACATTAGGGTCGTGCCAACGACCTTAAAAATACGGAGCTTCGTCGTGCCGACGACGTTAAATAAATTCGGCATTTCTTTTAGTTTTTGTTTCTTTTAGTTTTTGTTTCTTAGTTTTTGTTGTTTTGTTTTGTTCTTTTTATGGCATGTTTTTCTATGATTTTGTAGCAACATGAAGTGCATTGCAATGAAGGAGATGAAGGAACGAGATCAATGAACGAGGGAAGCAAGCTTGGACAGTTGGTAAGAAAATGGAAAAAATTTTAAGCCTGGGATACCCTGCCGTCGCGAGTCGCGATGGGCTTCGTCGCGAGTCGCGACGAACAGGGGAGAAAAATCACTCCCAGCGCCAACTTTCCGCGACTCGTCGCGAGTCGCGATGAGCTTCGTCGCGAGTCACGACGTGCTCAGAAAATTTTGAGCTTCCGGACTACACTTTCCACGAGTCGCGATGACTTCGCGAGGCTCGTCGCGAGTCGCGACACCCTTCGTCGTGAGTCGCGACGAGCTCAGAAAATTTTGAGCTTCCGGACTCACCTTTCCACGAGTCACGATGACTTCGCGAGGCTCGTCGCGAGTCGCGACCAACCCCGTCGCGAGTCGCGACGTGCTCAGTAACTTTTGAAATTTTTTTTGGAGCCCGGATTTCAAGTTTCCAAGCTTCCAAGTTTCCAAATGATTTTAAACATTGCATGATCCTTCCTTCTTCTCTACCCAACACTCCCAAGAACATCACATACCTCTCATTTCTTCCACCATCCTACATGTATTGGCATATGAACATTCTTGCATCTTTATAGTACATTTGTTGATTGTTGTATGCCGACTACATCATTGTGACCGTAAGTTCTTATCCTATAATGATGCTTGTATACATGTCAATATATGTTGGATATTTTTCATGCATAATCTTATAGTGGTGATTGAGGGTTGATTGGTTGTTCTTTGACAATACTATGGTTATTAACTCTTGATGCTAAACCTAGTATTACATATCCTTATGTACTTGTGAGTTTAATGTGTTCTTCGTGGTGTAGTCTTGATCACACGGCGCCATGGAGACAATGCTTTTCTCGAGGGGTGAGTTCTTCTACGGCATCTTTGCTCACCCTTCCGGTTCCGAAACCTATCTCGGGACCATCCAAGTACTTGGATATCGCCATATCACCGGCGAATTTGCGGAGAAATGGGTGTCACTCTAACTCCCTTACCTTGATTTTTATTGTTCTTGCCTTACGTTTTTACATTGAGGGCAATATAATGTTTTAAATGTGGGGAGGGGTTAGAGGACTTATATGCATGCTAGATTGTTTTGGAATGCTTTTTGCTACTTTTCATTGGAAAAACATGAGAAAAAGAAAAAAAAATTAAAAAAAAGAAAAAGAAAATAGAAAAAGAAAAAAAAAAGAAAAAGAAAACCCGCTAAGTTGAAAACCCGAGAGGGCAACCTAGACAACATTGGGGGCCCGGATAGGTCGAAAACCCTTAAAGGGCGGCCTAGGCAAAAATGAGAGGCTAAAATGTGCGGAAAAAGGTGAGATGTGAGCTAAAGAAACATGATGTGTGGCTAGGATGAAAACTCGAAAGAGCTCCTAGGTAAAATGAGAGAAAGTGAGAGAAATTGAAAAATGCTATGATTTCACTCATTTGCCGGCGTTGGAGTCATAAGGTTGCGGTTGTCACACGGATGGATCGGGTAGCTCAACATCTATAGACCACTTGGGATTTGGTAGCTTAGTGGGTTAGGAAACGAAGTGTGGTTATGAAATTCCTTATCTCTTTCTACTTCGTTTTTGGTTGATATATTGGCATTAGGTGAAGCATGTGTTTAAAACTTCCTCTATGGTTTTAGCTTCATTTTGTGTCATTGGACTTTGGGAATATCAATTCGGGGCTTTGAAATATTTTTATGGGTAGTGAATTGATAAGTGGTAGGTTTAGTTAGATTTAGGATTGGGGATGTGTGTGTGAAAAAATTCTCATGTGAGCTTTTATTTTGGGATTTTTGATATTGAGAGTTTTTGTGAGGCTTTGATTGGGGGATTAGTTTAGGTTTTGGATATATCATTTACTCCGTATGCTTGAATCTTTTCTTACTCGAGGGCGAGTAAGGTTTAAGTGTGGGGAGGTTTGATATGCCCATTTTGTGTGGTTATTTTAGGGGTTTTAGGATGTGGATATGCCATTTCCTCCGTATGCTTAAATATTTTCTTACTCGAGGACGAGTAAGGTTTAAGTGTGGGGAGGTTAGGTTTGATATGTCCATTTTGTGTGGTTATTTTAGGGGTTTTAGGATGTGGATATGCCATTTCCTCCGTATGCTTAAATCTTTTCTTACTCGAGGACGAGTAAGGTTTAAGTGTGGGGAGGTTTGATGTGTCCATTTTAGACGCATTATTTAGTAGTATTTAGGATCACTTTTGTGCTCTTTTATTATCGAGAGCTTGTGTTTTACCTTGAAATTCACTTAGGAGAGGCAAAAGCAACTTTGTACTCTTTTACCTCTTTTAAGTGGATTTTGTGTGACAAGGGAAGAACACGGAAGCAACGAAGACCGGAAGACATTGAAGACTATACTTTCGAAGACTTTTGGATACTCACTTCGAAGACATGAAGACCGGAGGCCGTTGAAGACCATTTTGGAGCTGTTGAAGAATTGAAGATTGAGAGGGATGGCTATGAAGAAGACAAAGAAACAATGCAAAACTGTGGCTGCCGTCGCGACCCCGTCGCGACACCATCGCGAGTCGCGACCAACACCGTCGCGAGTCGCGACCAACTCATCGCGAGTCGCGACCAACGGGCGGCCAGAAATCAACTTTATCTTCTTTGCACTATAAATACTAATCTCTTTCCTCCTCTTCTCCAGCTTTTCCAGCCCGCTTCTCTCTGCATTTTAGGGCTCCAATTCTAGGTTTTTCTCTTCTTTCTTTTCTTAGCTTTCTCTTAGTTTAATTATGTCTTTTGTTGTTCTAGAGTAGTTCTTGTACTTGGGAGCTATGGATTGAAGCTTCCACTTCTATGTATTGAGAACCATTTCTATCTATCTACTTAGTGTTTTTGCTATTGTGCATTTATTGTGCTTTGAATGTTAATTGTTGATTCCATTGATGTTGTTGAGAGCTTGATGATATGAAATGCTTGTATGAATTGCTAGCTAGGGTTTGGGGGATTTGGGTTAATTTCCCCCCTGTTCTTGTTAGGAATGTATGAGTGTGAATTAGAGCTTTTGATTGTGTTAGTGTGTTGACAATGTGCTAGACGAATGTGATTGATGTCGAACTCTTCGTCATGTTCGTTTGTGTAGCAAACGAGAGAGTCATATGCTCGTGGATGAATGTGCGTTGCACGTTCATCCAATCTCGTGTAATTGCATGAATTGGTTTAATGCTTAGTCACGGTGTAGTGGTCATAAGCATTGCCAAGCTTGTTGGTCCTTCGTGCTAAATGCCACCAATGACACCTTGAGTCGTGGTCGCGACTCGGGAGTCATTGGTGAGGTTTGACGAGAGATGTCGAACTCACTCTCGCAAACTACGAACTAAGAAGGATAGGAGTTTAGTCTCCACGACAAGTAGTTGAAGTATTGGATAGATGATTTCAATTCATTCTTAAAGTATTTGTTATTTGGCGTTTATGTATTCTTGACGGTGTGTTTCACTGCATGTGTGCCATGAGTGGTTTGAGCATAGGTAGTGCTTGTGTGGTTGAATTGTCTAGGTGTAGGAACGTGACGAATTCCGTAGCGCCTTTGCATGAAGATCTATGAGCATGAACTTAGAACTCCTTGTGATGTGTGTGTTGTGGTACTTGCTAGATGGGTGTGTGAGCGTTGGGTCATGAATGCTATATGATGGAATGTGTGAATGATTCGATGAACTGCATTAGATGTGGAAGTGGATATCCGTTGCCCCCAAGGCATTTTATCTTTGTAGTTTAAAACCCCTTTTCTTTAGTTTCGTTTGATGATTAGCATAGTTACTTGACCTTGCTAGGTATCTCGTATTTTTATCTTTGTTAATTTAGGAAACCAACCAACCAACCCCCCCTTTTTACGTGCTTTTAAGTGTGTGTAAATATAGTTACTCCTAGCCTAGTATCAACCATTTGTGCTTGATTGCTTAGGAAGATCCCTCTTCTCATTGGACGACCCCGATTTGCCACTATCTACCTAGTTGTAGAAAGTAAGCAGAAAGGGCTTATAAATTATCTTTTGCACGGCGGGCGCGACGACCGCCCGCCCGTCAAAATGGCGCCGTTGCCGGGGAAGAGGCGTTTATTCTTAAGTATTTAGGTGTATTTGGTTGTGTATTAGCTAGTTGTTTTTATTTTCCACTACTTGGTGGTTGTTTTTGTTCGGAGTAGGTATTGCTCGAGTTCTTGGTAATTTATTTTATTGAGAATCCTTGCACTATGATTCTGAACTTTTGAAAAATAAAAAATTAATTTTTTTTTTCTATGGAGCGTCTCACCTTGAGGGAACTCATGATGAGAAGAGAGGATCAACAAGCAAGGTTTTGTAGGATGTGTCATTCCGATCATCCTACCGAATCTTGCCCTTTGTTGTGGGAAGAGCACTATGACCGAGAAAGAACCCTTGGTTTCCAAAACCATGGGTACTATGAAGAGTGCTCCCAAGAGGTAGGAGATATTGGTTTTCAAGGGCAAGAAGCTCATGAATGCTATCCATACCACAACTCTTACAATCCGGAATGGAGTGGTAGTCCGGATTTGTGGTATGAGAATGAGCCAGAAAACCAATATTACGAGCAACCTAGTTGGCCATCACCACCCTATACCATACCCCAAAACCAAGCCCAACAAGGAAGTTCAAGTTTGACACGTGAGGATGTCTTAAATACCATAGCAAACTTGAACTCCTTTACTAGTGAGGAGCCGGATACCCAGCTCTCCTCTAGTGTTGAGGCCATTGAGGGGCATGTGAGGAACATATTAGAGGTATTGGCTCGCATGGAAGCTCGTGATTCCGAAAACACACCATCCCAACTTGAACTCGATGACTCGGTGAGTGAGCTCACCAATAAAAATGATTTTGAGTTTGAAAGGGATGAGGAGTTGGTTGTAGAGGATAGAAAAATGGAGGAAGAGGTGATAGTGCTACATCCATTAGCATCGTCACCCCTTCTCCCACCTAGTGAACCAACTCTAATATTTTCGGAAGTTTTGAGGGAAACGAGAGAGGAGCCAAAGGACTATCCCAAACTCCCTAACCACTTAATTCCCTTTGAACCATCTCCACCTCCACAAGACTTTCCTCTTGAAAGTTTTGTGCCCCCACCTCTCTTATTTTGGATGCTCATGGTGAAGAGCTTCAAGCCTTCACCATACGGATAACATTAGGGTCGTGCCGACGACCTTAAAAATACGGAGCTTCGTCGTGCCGACGACGTTAAATAAATTTGGCATTTCTTTTAGTTTTTGTTTCTTTTAGTTTTTGTTTCTTAGTTTTTGTTGTTTTGTTTTGTTCTTTTTATGGCATGTTTTTCTATGATTTTGTAGCAACATGAAGTGCATTGCAATGAAGGAGATGAAGGAACGAGATCAATGAACGAGGGAAGCAAGCTTGGACAGTTGGTAAGAAAACGGAAAAAATTTTAAGCCTGGGATACCCTGCCGTCGCGAGTCGCGATGGGCTTCGTCGCGAGTCGCGACGAACAGGGGAGAAAAATCACTCCCAGCGCCAACTTTCCGCGACTCGTCGCGAGTCGCGATGAGCTTCGTCGCGAGTCGCGACGTGCTCAGAAAATTTTGAGCTTCCGGACTACACTTTCCATGAGTCGCGATGACTTCGCGAGGCTCGTCGCGAGTCGCGACACCCTTCGTCGTGAGTCGCGACGAGCTCAGAAAATTTTGAGCTCCCGGACTCACCTTTCCGCGAGTCACGATGACTTCGCGAGGCTCGTCGCGAGTCGCGACCAACCCCGTCGCGAGTCGCGACGTGCTCAGTAACTTTTGAAAATTTTGTTTGAGCCCGGATTTCAAGTTTCCAAGCTTCCAAGTTTCCAAATGATTTTAAACATTGCATGATCCTTCCTTCTTCTCCACCCAACACTCCCAAGAACATCACATACCTCTCATTTCTTCCACCATCCTACATGTATTGGCATATGAACATTCTTGCATCTTTATAGTACATTTGTTGATTGTTGTATGCCGACTACATCATTGTGACCGTAAGTTCTTATCCTATAATGATGCTTGTATACATGTCAATATATGTTGGATATTTTTCATGCATAATCTTATAGTGGTGATTGAGGGTTGATTGGTTGTTCTTTGACAATACTATGGTTATTAACTCTTGATGCTAAACCTAGTATTACATATCCTTATGTACTTGTGAGTTTAATGTGTTCTTCGTGGTGTAGTCTTGATCACACGGCGCCATGGAGACAATGCTTTTCTCGAGGGGTGAGTTCTTCTACGGCATCTTTGCTCACCCTTCCGGTTCCGAAACCTATCTCGGGACCATCCAAGTACTTGGATATCGCCATATCACCGGCGAATTTGAGGAGAAATGGGTGTCACTCTAACTCCCTTACCTTGATTTTTATTGTTCTTGCCTTACGTTTTTACATTGAGGGCAATATAATGTTTTAAATGTGGGGAGGGGTTAGAGGACTTATATGCATGCTAGATTGTTTTGGAATGCTTTTTGCTACTTTTCATTGGAAAAACATGAGAAAAAGAAAAAAAAATTAAAAAAAAGAAAAAGAAAATAGAAAAAGAAAAAAAAAAGAAAAAGAAAACCCGCTAAGTTGAAAACCCGAGAGGGCAACCTAGACAACATTGGGGGCCCGGATAGGTCGAAAACCCTTAAAGGGCGGCCTAGGCAAAAATGAGAGGCTAAAATGTGCGGAAAAAGGTGAGATGTGAGCTAAAGAAACATGATGTGTGGCTAGGATGAAAACTCGAAAGAGCTCCTAGGCAAAATGAGAGAAAGTGAGAGAAATTGAAAAATGCTATGATTTCACTCATTTGCCGGCGTTGGAGTCATAAGGTTGCGGTTGTCACACGGATGGATCGGGTAGCTCAACATCTATAGACCTCTTGGGATTTGGTAGCTTAGTGGGTTAGGAAACGAAGTGTGGTTATGAAATTCCTTATCTCTTTCTACTTCGTTTTTGGTTGATATATTGGCATTAGGTGAAGCATGTGTTTAAAACTTCCTCTATGGTTTTAGCTTCATTTTGTGTCATTGGACTTTGGGAATATCAATTCGGGGCATTGAAATATTTTTATGGGTAGTGAATTGATAAGTGGTAGGTTTGGTTAGATTTAGGATTGGGGATGTGTGTGTGAAAAAATTCTCATGTGAGCTTTTATTTTGGGATTTTTGATATTGAGAGTTTTTGTGAGGCTTTGATTGGGGGATTAGTTTAGGTTTTGGATATATCATTTACTCCGTATGCTTGAATCTTTTCTTACTCGAGGGCGAGTAAGGTTTAAGTGTGGGGAGGTTTGATATGTCCATTTTGTGTGGTTATTTTAGGGGTTTTAGGATGTGGATATGCCATTTCCTCCGTATGCTTAAATCTTTTCTTACTCGAGGACGAGTAAGGTTTAAGTGTGGGGAGGTTAGGTTTGATATGTCCATTTTGTGTGGTTATTTTAGGGGTTTTAGGATGTGGATATGCCATTTCCTCCGTATGCTTAAATCTTTTCTTACTCGAGGACGAGTAAGGTTTAAGTGTGGGGAGGTTTGATGTGTCCATTTTAGATGCATTATTTAGTAGTATTTAGGATCACTTTTGTGCTCTTTTATTATCGAGAGCTTGTGTTTTACCTTGAAATTCACTTAGGAGAGGCAAAAGCAACTTTGTACTCTTTTACCTCTTTTAAGTGGATTTTGTGTGACAAGGGAAGAACACGGAAGCAACGAAGACCGGAAGACATTGAAGACTATACTTTCGAAGACTTTTGGATACTCACTTCGAAGACATGAAGACCGGAGGCCGTTGAAGACCATTTTGGAGCTGTTGAAGAATTGAAGATTGAGAGGGATGGCTATGAAGAAGACAAAGAAACAATGCAAAACTGTGGCTGCCGTCGCGACCCCGTCGCGACACTATCGCGAGTCGCGACCAACACCGTCGCGAGTCGCGACGAACTCGTCGCGAGTCGCGACCAACGGGCGGCCAGAAATCAACTTTATCTTCTTTGCACTATAAATACTAATCTCTTTCCTCCTCTTCTCCAGCTTTTTCCAGCCCGCTTCTCTCTGCATTTTAGGGCTCCAATTCTAGGTTTTTCTCTTCTTTCTTTTCTTAGCTTTCTCTTAGTTTAATTATGTCTTTTGTTGTTCTAGAGTAGTTCTTGTACTTGGGAGCTATGGATTGAAGCTTCCACTTCTATGTATTGAGAACCATTTCTATCTATCTATTTAGTGTTTTTGCTATTGTGCATTTATTGTGCTTTGAATGTTAATTGTTGATTCCATTGATGTTGTTGAGAGCTTGATGATATGAAATGCTTGTATGAATTGCTAGCTAGGGTTTGGGGGATTTGGGTTAATTTCCCCCCTGTTCTTGTTAGGAATGTATGAGTGTGAATTAGAGCTTTTGATTGTGTTAGTGTGTTGACAATGTGCTAGACGAATGTGATTGATGTCGAACTCTTCGTCATGTTCGTTTGTGTAGCAAACGAGAGAGTCATATGCTCGTGGATGAATGTGCGTTGCACGTTCATCCAATCTCGTGTAATTGCATGAATTGGTTTAATGCTTAGTCACGGTGTAGTGGTCATAAGCATTGCCAAGCTTGTTGGTCCTTCGTGCTAAATGCCACCAATGACACCTTGAGTCGTGGTCGCGACTCGGGAGTCATTGGTGAGGTTTGACGAGAGATGTCGAACTCACTCTCGCAAACTATGAACTAAGAAGGATAGGAGTTTAGTCTCCACGACAAGTAGTTGAAGTATTGGATAGATGATTTCAATTCATTCTTGAAGTATTTGTTATTTGGCGTTTATGTATTCTTGACGGTGTGTTTCACTGCATGTGTGCCATGAGTGGTTTGAGCATAGGTAGTGCTTGTGTGGTTGAATTGTCTAGGTGTAGGAACGTGACGAATTCCGTAGCGCCTTTGCATGAAGATCTATGAGCATGAACTTAGAACTCCTTGTGATGTGTGTGTTGTGGTACTTGCTAGATGGGTGTGTGAGCGTTGGGTCATGAATGCTATATGATGGAATGTGTGAATGATTCGATGAACTACATTAGATGTGGAAGTGGATATCCGTTGCCCCCAAGGCATTTTATCTTTGTAGTTTAAAACCCCTTTTCTTTAGTTTCGTTTGATGATTAGCATAGTCACTTGACCTTGCTAGTTATCTCGTCTTTTTATCTTTGTTAATTTAGGAAACCAACCAACCAACCCCCCCTTTTTACGTGCTTTTAAGTGTGTGTAAATATAGTTACTCCTAGCCTAGTATCAACCATTTGTGCTTGATTGCTTAGGAAGATCCCTCTTCTCATTGGACGACCCCGATTTGCCACTATCTACCTAGTTGTAGAAAGTAAGCAGAAAGGGCTTATAAATTATCTTTTGCACGGCGGGCGCGACGACCGCCCGTCAGCCCGTCATCTGGTCATCCCTCCTTGTGGTACCAACTTTTACCGTAGTGACGAACTCAAGGATGTACCACAGCTTGGTAGGTGTACTCTTGCTCATAAAAACCACGAGGCCTCCTTTGGTGAGGAGGCAACTAACTGGGTCCCTCAATCCCAGGGCCTCCAAAGCCCCTTGATCAATGAAGTTTGTATCCTGAATCTTTCTGGGAGGCTTGGCTAACTGGTGCCATCTCTCGATATATTTACTGGTGATACAACGCAATCCCATGTACCCATCCAATGTCGGTTCCAAAATTGGAGGGGGAGGGGGAGGTGCCACCGAAGAACTTGCCCCTCTAGTGACTCACTGTCTCTAAGGTGCCATATGGTCTAGAACTGAAATCACAGAAAACAACGTCAAACTCACAAGCACAAATGTATTCATAACACTAGGTTTAACATCAACCATTTCCAGAAACCCTAGTATTATCAATGAATATCACAATCCATCATGCAATCACCCTCTTATTTCCTATAAGATCTCCGACCCTTGGAAAAGTACTGGTAAGATTACTAAAATAGTTGTGAAAAATACTTTCATTATAACAGGCTCAGGTGAATGCTTTTTTTGGATAACTAACTTATCTCAGTTTGGCTGTCTGATAGACAAATGGAACCCTGGCATAAACTTACATGTACCAATCCTTACATTTAATGATTTTGTTTTTGCAGAATATGGCTTACTACATTCAGCTTTTTATGCTTGTGATGTGCATCATTATGTGTGCATTAACCAATTAATTTGGTATAATAATTTGCTTATTTTACTTGTTGGATGGATAGTATTAGTTATGTTTACATAACAAAGGGTTTAGATGGTCATATTTTGTTTTCTTGTCCCGCGTTTCGTAGACTCAACTGATACTAATAGACACCTTGTATCCACGGGCACCTAGATCTTCCTTTTTCATCATCATTAGTAGGTGGCTCGTTAGTACTTTTTGTCACATTTGTATAGAAGGCCGTTCACAAGGGTGGTAGAAGATGTCAAAGGCAATTCACATTAGAATGGTAGTACACGAAGGCAACAGACTCTACATCATGGTAGTAGAAAGATTAAGCTAAATATAGGTAGACTTAAAGTTTAAAGAGGCCAGAAGAAATAGAAGATTGTTGTATGAGAGTTGCGCAAAATTCTAGGAAAGATCCGAGAAGAATCAGCCATTGGGGGTGGTTCCATTTTATTCATCTTCTCAAGCGCTATGAAATCGACTTTAAGAACTCTTAAATCAGATTAAGCCGGACGAACCAGCAGCGGGTAGCACTTACTGCTCATGGCCAGCATGAAGGCAAGCGACACACAGCCCATACCAAGACACGTGAACCGTGTCAGGGGCCTTTAGCATGAGTCGTACCAAGCAGCACAAGCCGTGCCAATCCTAGCACGGGCCGTGTCCTCAAAATTCCGTTTTCACTCCAAAATTGGCCAAGTGTGGGCGTAGGCTGTTTCATTTCACATGGCCCGCGCTGTTCCAAGTCAAAAATTTCTAGATTAGCCCACTGGGTGTGAATAATGAAGCCGCCTGTGCCAAGAAAAGGAGCAAAACAAAGATCCAGTTGATGGCCCGTGCCAAATGACATGGGGTGTGGATCGAAAGTGTAAAAATAGAGCTCTATATGACGACCCACGCCAAATGACGTGGACCGTGCTAGCACAGTTGCACCAAGACCGGAGTAGTATTTTGGCCTATTTTGGTACCCATGCATGTGTGGTAGTATAAAATTGTGCAAGGCTTCATTGTTATCTTGAGAGTGTTAGAACTGTGGATTAAGTAAAGAACAATGGGGATATGAGTGCATTCATGTTCTTTGAGAGAAAATAATTATATGTGTTATACCATGATTCTAATTGGAAAGTTGTGTGAGTAATCAACATGTTAGGTGGTCGATTCGGAAAATCCCAACGAGGAGAATTCCCTGGCTTACCCTGATAGATTAGCGTGTTTTTTTTGCAGCGACTAGAGTTGTACCAACTCTAGAGTCATCACAATGTGTCTTTTCCTTTGCCTCTCTAGGCTTAGGGATTGCGATCTATTTTGGAGTGTCCGGGATGTAATGCACTTCACTACAAATATAACTGTTGCGACCTACAAAATGCATTGCACTTCTAGGAGGATATTGTATTCCTTTAAGCAGGGGTACGTTAGCATTGGGAGGGAAATGATGGGGAATGATCTGCAGCGTCACTGGACTAGAGTGCATTCCCTAATTACGGAGTCAGTGAGATGTGGGCATTTATTAAGTACCACGTGTGACCGATGGAGGGAAATACCTGGCTATCTGTACACTATATGACATAGGCATAAGATAGGTTTATATGTGTATATGTGAATGAATCGAGGATAGAATTCATTTATCAAATCATGTTACACAAATACCCCCAAAGTGTCTCGTTTAATCTTTATGTTTGTAGTTGATAATTGAAAATTCCAAAACCCCCTATTTTAAAATGTTAGCTATTCCTAGCACACGATTGGATTGACAACTCATACGTAGTTTTATTTTAATTGACTATTAGACCCTAAAATCTCTGTGGACAAACTCGGACTTGCCACTAATCACCCCATAGGCAGCTTAGTTGGGTGTAGAATATAAATTTTATCTTTGACCAACCCCTTTGCATTCCTTTTTGCTTTGCTGTTTGGAATGCCTTCACTCGAGTTAGGTATGACACCATTTTAACAAACCCAAGTGGAGGTGGGTCAAATTTTGGCACTGCTGCTGGGGATGCTAGTTTAAAAGTTTAATTCTCAATTTGCATAATGTGTTAGTTGAGTAGTTAGTATTTCTTTTGTTTTCTTTGGTTTTTTGGTTTGTGTTGTTTAGCCTTATATTTTTCGGAAGTACTACTTAACAGATGAAACTTTGTAGGATATGTCATTTTAATCACCCTACAGAGTGTTGCCCATGGCTGAGTGACTACGGGAGGGAAATTGAGCTTGTAGTTTTGCGAGATCAAAGGGAGCGAGAATGGTGCATGTACTATAACTCACCCAGATTGATCTCAGCCCCCAAGTCTGCAAGCGAAGAGAAACTTGGAAATTTAAGCATTTTTTCAAAAACTAGTGAAAATCTTCAAAATCAAGTATTTACTTGCATTAGAAATTGTGGGGTTCATATTTCTTCTAGTGTTGAAGTGATAGGTGTCAAGGTGAGAAAGTTTACCATTAAGGTGAATCGATTGATAGGAAGGCGCAATCTCATAGATAAGGAAGCTCCACCACCTATATGCTTGAATGGTTTGAGGAATAGGAAGCCAATTGAGATGTTTGATGATCATGGGGTCAGTTCTATCCCTTTTGATGCTATTGCCTCTATGCATGAATGCAAGGTTTTGTTGAAAGAATTATGTGAAACGAAGCAAGCACGATATGTTCATAGTTAACAAGAAGGTAGCTTTAGAGAACACCCATTTTAATGATATATGCTTTGATTATCTAGATGCTAACCTAGTGGGAAGTGTGAAAGAGGTTGACCCTCAATCCGAGAATTTTGTGGAGGCCTTACACAGGAACCTAGATAAGCTAGTGTTACTAGAAGTCAAACCTTCAATAGAGGAACCACTTATAGTTGAACTCAAACCTTTTCCTAAAAAATTGAAGTATGTATTTTTAGGTGAGAGTGAAACACTATCTAGTGATTATCTTGAATAAGCTATCTAGTGATCAAGAGAGTAGGTTACTTGAAGTCCTTAGGAATTTTAAGGGAGCAATAGAGTGGACCCTAGCGGATATTAAAGGTATAAGCCTTTCTACTTGCATGCATCGTATACTATTAGAGGATGGTGCATAACCGGTATGCCAACCTCAAGGTGGTTAAACCTGCCAATGATGGAAATAGTGAAATGCGAAGTCCTTAAACTACCTAAGACGGGGGTGATATACCCTATATCCGATAATAAGTGGGTAAGCTCCACACAAGTAGTACCCAAAAAGAGTGGAATGACTGTAGTATAGAATAAGGATAGGGATAGGGTCCCCACCCGTATTCAAAATGGGTGACAGGTTTGCATTGATTATCCCTGCTCAAATGCGGTAACTCGCAAGGACCATTTTCCCTTACCTTTTATCAATAAAATGCTTGAGATATTAGCCATTCACTCTCATTATTGCTTCCCCGATGGCTATTTGAGATATTTCAAAATAGCCATCGATCCTGAGGACCAAGAAAAGACAACCTTACATGTCCTTGTGGCACTTTTGCCTACATGCACATGCCTTTTGGTCTTTGTAATGCCCCTGGAACCACTCAGCGATGCATTACTTTCATTTTCTCCGACTTTATGAAAAAGTTCGTTGAATTCTTTATGGATAATTTTACCATCCACCGAGAATCCTTCGATTCTTGCTTGCACCATCTAGCACTCATGCTAGAGAAGTACATTGGAACCAACCTTGTCTTAAACTATGAGAACTACTGAGTTACCCCTAGGACATCCACTGCTTACCACCCATAAACCAATAGCAAGCAAAGATATCCAATCGGAAAATCAAAGCCATCCTTGAAAAGACAGTGAACACCTCTAGAAAGGATTGGAGTACCCGGTTGGATGATGCTCTTTGGGCCTACCGAACCGCATACAAGACTCCAATTGTAATGTCACCTTTTTGGATCTTTTTTGGCAAGAGGTGCCATCTCCCAGTTGATCTTGAATTCAAGACACATTGGGATATTAAACGCCTAAACTTGGACTTAAGTAAAGCCGGGAAACATAGGATGTTGCAATTACAAGAACTTGAAGAAATAAGGAGCAACTCCTATGATACCGCTTTAATCTATAAGGAAAGAACGAAAGGCCGACATGACGAGAGTATAGTAAAGAAGGATTTCTTTGAGGGACAAAGAGTTCTTGTTTACCAATCAAGGCTACATCACTTTCTCAGTAAATTATGATCAAAGTGAGAAGGATTGTATGTGGTGACAAAGGTGTATGATGAAAGGGGCGATAGAAGTTAAGAATGAAAAAGATGGCACAAAGTTGTTGGTTAATGGGCAAAGATTGAAACCCTACATTGAGTGGGGAGCTTTGGGAGTGAACGAGGAGGGAAATCCCCTCCTTGGTGAATAGAATTTGTGATAGCTTGATTGAGTGCAAATAAGCCATGAAGACGACAAAAAAACATATATCATGAATATTTTTGAATGGTAGGTTTTGGAAATTTATTTTCTGATAATATCTTAATAGTGTTTTGGTTTGGAATAGAATTAAGCTTGGTTTTCATGTTTTTTGATGCAGGATTACGGTAGCTTCATTGGCACGGATTCATGGGTGTTTCCTAAAAAAAGATGCCGCAAGTGTAAGTGCCACTATTTTCCCAACCCCACTTATGTGTTTACATTTTTTATGCATTGGGAGCAATGCATAGTTTAAGTGTGGGGGAGGGAGTAGTTGGCACGTAGGGATTTTTCATCTTGAGATTCCTTGGCGCTTTTGGTGTTTTTCTTTGGATTTTTTGTTGTTTCTTTGGTGTTTTTAGTGATTGCTTTGTTTTGGGATGTTTTGGATGCGTATTTGGTGGTGTGACTTACTTGGTAGCAATTATAGCTTGTCTTGGGGCAGTTATTTTAGAAACTTTGGTGGTGTAATTTTTTGTTTATCCTTATCTTCATGTAGTATGAAGCCCAACTTTGGGGAATTTTGTGCTACACCAAAAAAAAGTGAAAATTCAGAAAAATGAAAAACGAAATATACCCTTCTAAGTTGGAAACCCGAAAGGGCAACTTAGGCAACAATGGGAAAAGCCCGGATAGGTTAAAAGACCTAGGTAAAAATGAGAGGCTAGGCCCGGCTAAGTTTATGAACCTAGGAAAAAATGAGAGGCCATGTGGAAAAGGGTGAGAATGTGAGCTCAACATGTGTGAAAGCTAGGATGAAAATCCAAAAGGGCTCCAAGTTAAAATGAGAGATATTTAGAGAAAATGGAAACTAGGTTGACGTTACATTGGCATCATCCTTGGTTGTAACTAAGATGAGAATCTAGAGTTAACCTTAGTTACAACCAAGTCGAGGACCTCTTGGATTTCCTTAGTGGATTGTTTTTCAGAACCACTCTTGGATTGCTTTTGGGAAACGTTTTGGGAAAATAAGATAGATTAACACTTATCATTCTTGCTTACCTTTTTCTTCACTTTATTTTGGGTGGTAAGGTTGCCTTAGGTTCTTCGAGGAGTGTGAGATTCTTAAGATTCTTGCTTCTTTTGGGGAAATAGGGTAATCTAGGAACAAGCCAAATGAACTGGCTAACTTATATCGGCATACAGTTTGCTTAGTTATTTTTTTGTTTTTATTTACTTGAGGGCGAGTAAAGGGTTAATTGTGGGGGGGGGGGGGTTGATGTGCATCATTATGCATGCGTTAACCGATGCATTCAACAGAATAATTGGCTTGTTTTACTTGTAGGATTTCTAGTATTAGTTATGTTTACATGACAAAGGGTTTAGACAGCCATGTCTGGTTTTCTTGTCTAAATCCCGCATTTTGTAGACTTAATTGATACTAATGGACACCTTGTATCCACAGGCACCTAAATATTTCTTTTTTATCATCATTAGAAGTAGGCTCGTGGGTACTTTTCATCACACTTGTATAGAAGGTTGTTCGCTAGAAAGGTAGAAGATGTCAAAGTCCATTCACATTAGAATGGTAGTAGATGAAAGCCATGGAATTTACATTGTGGTAGTAGATGGATTGAGCTAAAGATAGGCGGACTTGAAGTTCAAAGAGGTCAAGGAACAACCGAAGTACTGTTATCAGAGAGTTGCACAAAATTATGGGAAAGATCCGAGAAGAATCAGCCCTTGAAGTTGGTTTCATTGGATTCATCTTTTTGAGCACTAGGAAATCGACTATAAGAACTCTCAAATCGGACCAATGCCTCATCTGTAGTGGAGCAAAGAAGTCACCCAGACGAACCAGCAGTGGGTGGCATAGACCGTTTATGGCGAGCACGAGGGAAAGCCATACACGGCCCGTATGAAGCCACACTGCCCATGTACGGGGGGCCTTTGGCACGAGCCAT
Organism: Rubia yunnanensis; assembly: GCA_037428765.1. Taxonomy (NCBI): domain Eukaryota; kingdom Viridiplantae; phylum Streptophyta; class Magnoliopsida; order Gentianales; family Rubiaceae; genus Rubia; species Rubia yunnanensis. The sequence goes on from CM075063.1 coordinate 69,887,386, forward strand.
GCCAAAGTAGCATGAGTCGTGCCAAGCAGTGTGGTTCATGCCAAGCTCAGCAGGCCATGTCCTCAAAATCCCCTATTCACTCCATAATTGGCTATGTATGAGTGCGAATTGTTTCGTTTCATATGGCCCACACTATTTCATGTAAAAAAAAAAATCAAGATCAGCCTATGGGGTGTGAAGAATAAACCAGCCCATGCTAAGTACTGAGCAAAATGAAGATTCAGTTGACGACTTGCGCCAAAGGACAAGGGGTACAGATCAGAAGTACAAAAGTGGAGCTCCAGACAACAGCGCCTACCAGATACACGGACGGTGCCAACACAGTTGCACCAAGACTGACATTCGGCACCAGCACGAGCCACATGGCCCGTGCCAGATCTGATGGACCGCACTGGCACGAGGCCACGTCAACGGCACGGGCCGTGCCATCCGCGATGCCTCGTATCTGGCAGCGGCTACTAGGGTTTTGGCCTATTTTGGGCCTATTTTTAGGCGCAATCCCCTAATACTATAAATATAGCCTTAGTCTACTAGGGTTAGTAGTTTGGGACCATTTTCTTAGACCATTTTGTAGATTTGAAGAGTAGCTTAGAGAGAGAAACACTCTCCCTTTGCTCTAGGTTCTTTCTATTTCTTTTTTTTATTTTGATTTTCCTAAAAATGTGGAATTCAATGCAATACTTGAATTCCATGTTTAGGGAGTAGTTTGGTAGTTTGGGGGCAATTTGTATTCATGTTTTGATTATGACTTTTTAAGATTTATTTCCCTATCTTATTGTCTTATGAATATTTATGTTTGGACTTGTGATTTCTAAGATTTGTTATCTATGTTATGTCATTATGATCATGCACCCATGCAAGCGTGGTAGTATAAAATCATGCTAGGCTATACTGCTATCTTGGGTGTGTTATAATTGTGGAGTAGGTAAAGAACACCAGGTAGATGATTGCATTCATGTTCTTTGAGAGAAAATCATTATATGTGTTATACCATGATTCTAATTGGCTAGTTGTGTTAGATACTAACATGTTGGGAATCGATTTGGTAAATCCCGATGGGGAGCATTCCCTAGTTTACCCCGATATATTAGTGTGCTTATTAGTAGCGACTAGAGTCGTGCCAACTCTAGAGTCGTGCCAACTCTAGAGTCGTGCCAACTCTAGAGTCGTGCCAACTCTAGAGTCGTGCCAACTCTAGAGTCGTGCCAACTCTAGAGTCGTGCCAACTCTAGAGTCGTGCCAACTCTAGAGTCGTGCCAACTCTAGAGTCGTGCCAACTCTAGAGTCGTGCCAACTCTAGAGTCACAAGGTGTCTTTTCCTTTGCCTCTCTAGGCCTAGGGATTGAGATCCATAGTGGAGTGTCCGGGATGTAATGCACTTCACTACATATCTAACAGTTGCGACCTACGTGAGGATTTCTCTTCTAGGAGGATTTTGTATTACTCTAAGCGAGAGCACGTTAGCATTGGGAGTGAAGTGATGGGGAATGGTCTGCGGCGTCAGTGGACTAGCGTGCATTCCCCAATTACGGAGACAGTGAGATATGGGCATGTGGTAAGTACCACATGTGACAGACGGAGGGAAATACCTTGTTATCTCCACACTGTGCGACATATGTACAAGATAGGTTTATATATGTATATGTGAATAAATCGAGGATAGCAGTCATTTATCAATCATGTTATAAATATGCCCCCCAAATGCCTGTTTATATAGTTTATCTCATTTTATCTTTTATGTTTGTAGTTGATAATTGAAAAAATCAACCCCCACCCCCAATTTTACAATTTTAGTTATTCCTAGCACACGATCAGATTGACAACTCATACGTGGTTGTGTTTTAATTGACTATTAAACCCTAGCATTTTTGTGGACAAACCCGGACTTGCCACTACTTGCCCCATTGTGAGTTTTGTGCAGAATATAAATTTTATCTTTGACCAACCCCTTTGCATTTCTTTTTGGTTTGCTGTTTGGAATGCCTTGCTTGGGTTAGTTGCAACACCGTTTTAATGGCCCCGAGTAGAGGCGGGCCAACTTGGTTTTGTTTAGAATTTTGTGCAGGGCATATATGTGAATCTCAGTATCATAGAGGATAGAGACCAAATGATATGGTAGCCTAGCCTCTCATGTAGGTTTTGTTGGTGTTTTATGAAACACAATGATATTTAAGTATAATTAGATTTGAGTAGTTGTGAACTCGGTTTGTTAAATCAAGTTTGGTGGTGTGGAGTGCACACTTGTAAAAACAATCTACGAACTTACATTTTTGGGATAAGTACTAAAACTGTGTTGGTTAGACTAACCTATCTTATCCTTGTGTGAAAAGATGCATCATTCTAGATACCTCCGTATTTATATGTATAATTTTGACGGAGGTGGTGTGTAGTGTCCAATTCCTTGACTGAAAGGATGAGGATGAATTAAGGATTGTGTATGGGATAGAGGGTTGGCAGCATGCCTAACTTACTGCATTGTCCTAGAAGGTGAAAAGGTTGTGTTATTTTGGAATTTGTTCGTAATATTTCTGATAGCTACATTTTTTGATGTAGAACGGTGAAGTGTTGTATCTTTTCACAACAGACTGAAAAATAAAATACAAAGAGAAATTCTCAGACATACGTAGCAACCAAAAACATAGGTACTCAAAAGTACTCTTCTGATTCAAGCCTAGAACAGGTGGGATTCTCGATTTTTTTATCCTCAAAGGGAATTCGTGTAACCCAAGGCTGTAATAGGGCCAAATTACTCTTTAAGGAAAATGTGTTCAACATGACTCAATTGATATCCAAGAAGTTGTTTACCACAATCATCCAAGCGTGATTTCATGTTCCATTGGAATGCATATTACAGCAATCCACCCCAGCAATCTTAAAGAGTAATTTTTTAACACAATGGATGACAAGTTGGGTGGTTCGACCATGAAATATTTTGTACGAAGTATGTGATGGTGCACCATATGCATATGCGGTGTAACATATGCAGATGTGCATGCATGGATGGATTCGGTGGTGTGAAGAAGCTTATGTATAGTTTGGGTCTAATCTATTTAACATGACTTTTGGATTCACGTGAAATATAGTTTGATCCCTACAAAGGTTAGAATCAATTTATATATGCTTATAAGTTGATATATGATTGATGTATGTCTGCATTGTGAAAATATATACGTACATGTTAAATTAGTTTTACTGATAATTTGGATGAATTATCCATTTTTAAAATTGATTAATAAGGATGTGAAATTATTTATGAAAGAATTGCATGATAATAGTATTTTAAAGACATGGGATGGAAATATTATAGTTGCAGCAAAAAGTTGCAGATTTAATTTCATATTTGGTTGTAAAATTGTGTTGTACGAGTACTTTTGTTTTGAATAGTATGAAGCCATATAATTATGACATACATGTGTATGACTTTTACCAATGTGTATTGGAAAGAACTAAAATATTCATTCAATTGTCATGCAAAGAAATTAATTACTAAAGTACTAAAATTCGGTAGACGTTGCATGGTATGGATGGTTTTTTGGTGTGAGAAAACACATGCTTTTATATGCACACAAATTAATAATAATTTAATTTATGTGCATGAACTATATATTTAAGTATATATAGGCACCAGGTTGATGAGTGCTCGGTCTTAATATGTGAATTTAATCCAATGAATTTTGACACAATGCGTGAAGATTGATATTGGTATAGTATTGCATGTATGTAGAGTGTTGCCATGAAGATTTTTTTTATCGAAGTAATCAATTACTGTAGTGACTATGAGATGATTTATATAGTTCAATTTAATAAAATCAATTGTCTGATTGCATATCATTAGTTTTATCTAAGTAAATTGGATGGTTGCAAAAAAGTAAGTTCACTATTCCATGGATTTTAAAAACCTAATAATATGAATGATTTATACTTGACATGAAATGGTGCTGGCTTCACTGAAAGTCAGAATTTGTTTTTTCACTTTTGTTAATTATGATATCATTTTTGGAAAGTGGTTTGGAGTTTTAACATTGATATTGAATGTTAAAATTTTATTTTGCTGGATTGATAAATTGGAAAGGCCAAGACTTGTGTGTATGATGTTGAGATTGGTCAAAATATTCTAAAAGATTGAGTGATTAAACTATGATAATTTTGAAATAGTAAATATGTTTTTGGTTATTGGTGTATAACCTGAAGAAAAGTACACGGGTTTTGATTCTATGAATCATGTCGATAAAAGCACGAGTTGGTGCAACTCTGCAAGAATGAACTATTATTTCTTCGTAATAGAATGATGATTTTGAGAACATCTAATATTGTTGAAGTATAAAAGGTTTATGAAGCCTGTGATCCTAGGAAATCCTAGAAGAGTTTGGTTTTTAAACTATACTTGAATTAGGAGTGTTCAATATCCTCTTAATTCAAAGAATGCGAATTTTAATTGGTAAACTCAATTGACAATATTTGTGGAGAAGAAGAATCAAGAGACCTAAAAGAGATAAGTACTATTAATTATAAGTTTTAATTTGAAATTTGAGGAAAAAGTGCATGGTGATATGCCTTATTTGTACAATATCTATGAAAGAGAAATATTGTTTATGCATGCACGGTTGATGTTTGAATGTTCACTACCACAGAGACCCCCCTCTATCACCAATTCTTTAGCACCGGTATTTGTAATAACACCATTTTTTTGTTAGCACCGGTTTTTAAACCGGTGTATTTGTAAACCGGTTTTTGTAGTTGTATCACAATTTTTTCTTCTAAAAAACCGGTGCTAAAAATGATGAAAACTGGTGTTAAACTAATACCGGTTTAAAAACCAGTGCTAAAAATTACAAAAACCAGTTTTAAATTAGCACCGGTGTAAAGGTCGGTGCTAGAAATCTCCAAAAGCGGTAAAATGAAAACTTAAAAACTGGTGCTAAAAAATTACAAAAACCGGTGTTAGAAATAAAAAAAAAACCCGGTGAAATGTAAATTTTTGGCACCGGTTTTAAAAAATGGTGCCAAAAAATTTAAAAAACCGGTGTTTAAATAATTCTAGAAAAAAGTGGGAAAAATGGCACCGGTTGATGTAACACCAATTAAAAACCGGTGCTGATGGAAAAAATTGCACTGGTTTTACGTACTATTCAAAAAAACTGGTGCTAAATAGAGCATTTAATGCTCCAAACTACCACTTGAAAATTAGATCTGAACTTTTAATCCCCTTCTCTCTTCATTGATGGAAGATTTTTTGGATGGTGAGCAATAACCCAAAGCAATGAAGACCCATGGATGTAAGTTTCCTTATCTTTTTTGAATTTCAATCAAATAGTAGTTATAACCAAATGCATGCATGGAGAGAGTTTATTTGTATTTATTTATAGTATCATGTATTGAGAGTGTAAATGATTGTGGATGTAAACACGGTTATTTTTGGTTTGGTAGATGATATATATATATATATATACACACATACACATGACACTTTTAGTATTGTGTAGCAAATTGATTGTGTTTATTTTTATTATTTTTGAACAATGAATATTTGTGTAATTGTTTGTATTATTTTGTTTAGATACAATAGACCGAAAATCGATGCTTGCGTGGAGAAAAAATGGTTAGCTATTCAAGTGTAGCTAGTGGGAGTGGTTAACATATTGCATTTATTGATTCGTTTCTTGATTATGCCTTTGGTCGGGAGGAGAGGATACTTTGTCCATGCAAAAGATGATTGTGTCGTGAATGGTTTGATGATTGTGGGCTTGTTAGATTTCACTTGCTGAAGAATGGATTTGATGGAGGTTACATTGTATGACATTTCATGCAGAGGTTGAGAATTGACATAGTGGTGGTGTGTTTGACAAGGTAGATGGAAACAACTGTACCGTTGATGCTATGTTCGATGACATTGTAAGAGATTTTCCGGGGAAGCCTAAAATGTTGAGTGCTTTGCTCGACGAAAAAGAGAAGCCATTGTATCTGGGATGTAAAAGTAAGGATTCCATAATCTCCTTTTTGATGGAGGTTTTCAATTTGAAAGCTACAAGTTCTTGGAGTGATACAAGTGTGAATTCACTCCTAAATCTTCTAAAGGATAAATTTCCGGAAGGGAATGGAATACCAAAAAACTTTACGAGGCTAAGAAAATATTGTGTCCACTCGGTTTGGAATACAAGAAAATACATGCATGTCCTAATGATTGTGCGTTGTATGCCAGTGATTTGAAAGATGCGGTTGAATGTCCTGTGTGTAAACATTCAAGATATGAGGGTGTGAGAAATGATGATGATGGGTGTTTGGCTAAGAAGAAGAAGAAGGTCCCATCGAAGTGTATGTGGTATCTTCCTTTAATTCCAAGTTTGAAGAGGTTATTTGCGAATTCAAAAGATGCAAATAACTTGCGATGGCATGGAGAGCGGAAAAGACCAAGTGACCACAAGATAAGACATCTGACAGATGGTGAACAATGGAGACGTTTTGACAAGCAATATCCTTCATTTGGTTCAGAAGTTAGAAATTTATGCCTTGCATTGTGTACTAATGGGATGAATCCATTTGGTAATATGTCATCGAAGCATAGTTCTTGGCCCGTGATGTTGGTTATATATAATTTTCCCCCTTATTTGTGCATGAAACGTAAATATGTCATGACGCCTTTGTTAATCTTATGTCCTAGATAACCTGGGAACGATGTTGATGTGTATTTGAGACCATTGATTGATGATTTGAAGATATTGTGGGAAGAAAAAGAGGTGATGGTATTTGATGCCCATATGAATGTGGAGTTTCAATTGTGTGCCATGGTTTTTTGCACGATCAATGATTTTCCAGCCTAAGGAAAATTTTCGGGGTATGTTGTGAATGGGCACAAAGCATTTCCTATTTGTGAGGAGAAGATAGAATTCAAATAACTAAGACATGGAAGAAAGACAGTGTATCTTGGCCATAGAAAATTGCTGCAAGGAAACCGTAAATACCATGATGACGTGGTCAATTTTGTTGGGGGGAAAGAACGAAGGAAATCCCCTACACCACTAACTAGTGTGCAGATTCACAAGAAGGTTAAGAAACTGAGAGTGGTGTTGGGAAAGTATAAAGGCAAGGACAGAATACATTGTGATGGTCCATGGAAGAAAAGGTCAATATTTTTTTATCTACCGTACTGGGAGCATCTTCAGGTTAGGCATTGCCTAGACGTGATGCATATTGAGAAATGTTTTTGTGAAAGTTTAATTGACACCCTCTTGAATATTCCCTGGAAGATGAAAGATAGTTTGAATGCCCGGTTGGACTTGGTAGATTTGGGAATCAGAAATGACCTCGCTCCACAAGTGAAGGGTAAGAGAACTTACTTGCCCCCTGCACCTTGTACACTATCAAAGGAGGAGAGAATCTTGGTTTGTGATAGTTTGAAATCAGTGAAGGTCCCAATTGGTTATTTGTCGAACATTAGTCGGGTAGTCACAAAGGATTATCGGATGACTGGGTTGAAATCTCATGATTGTCATGTTTTGACCCAACAACTGTTACCTATTGCTATTAGCGGGGAATGGAGGGCGACCTAAGGTACTGAATCACTAGAATTTGTTTATTTTTTGGTTCCATATGCCAGAAGTCTATTGACCGGGACCATTTTGATGTCCTACAAAAAGAGGTTGTTGTTGTGCTATGCAAGTTGGAAATGTATTTCCCTCCATCTTTTTTTGATATAATGGTTCACTTTGTTGTTCATTTAGTGCGGGAGATAAAGATATGCGGTCTGGTTGGTATGCATTGGATGTATCATTTTGAGCGTCACATGAAAGTATTCAAGGGATACGTGAAATGTATGAGTTGGCCGGATGCTAGTATTGTTGAGAGGTATGTTACCGAAGAAGTAATTGAATTTTGCTCTAGCTATTTGGAGGAACGTAGAAATTTTGGGGTGCCCCTGAATCGACATGTTGGAAGGAAGGTGGGCAAACCGAGGTCAAGGGGAATGTTATTTACTCCATTGAATAGTGATCTGATGTCAGTTCATTTTTATGTCTTGAGGAATTGTAGGGAGACTACTGCTTATGTGACTGAGAACCTTAATTCGATCATAGAGTCTCATCCCACGTGGCTCCCTAATAAAGTTCAGTTTGAGCACAATGACATGTTTGTGAATTGGTTTTATGATCGATGCAATATAGGTGATTACGACCCAAAAATTAGAGCATTTGCAAGGAAGCCTAACTGCACAGTCTTGAGGTATTTCTGATATGACATGAACGGTTTCTCTTTTGATACTAAGGACCAAGATTCAAAGAGCACAACACAAGATAGTGGAGTATACATTGAGTCGGAGACAATGTGGCAAGCAAGTAAGAAAGACAATAAACCCGTCCTAGCTGTGATGTCGTTTTATGGTGTTATTGATGAGATTTTGGAGCTTGACTATGGAGAATTCAAGATTCTAGTTTTCAAGGGCCAATGGTTTGATAACAATACTGGAGTTTGAACTGATGACCCAATGAGATTTACCCTTGTTGACCAGAGTCGTGAAGCATATGAAAATGATCAGTTTATTTTCGCTGAACAAGCAAGACTAGTTTTCTACGTTAATGATGCATCCAATGTAGGTTGGCATGTTGTGTTACAAGGTAAGAAATACTCTTTCTGTGACGAAATTGATTTTGAAGTTACAAGTGAAAGGTTATAGTTCCCCTCTATTTCCCCCTACTTATTAACGATGGGATTGAGGCGGGAGCAATACGGAGGAAACACATAGATGGCATTTGGATAGATGAAGATGGCCAAGAAATTGGAGATGTTTAATCCAAAAATAGGAAGATGGTTGAAGACTATAGGCTTACAAGCAATGAATTCTCTAATAAATTTATGTATTTTTGTAGTATGTTGTGTTTTGTATGACTGTTAACTATTCTACAACTATGTTCTAATTGGTACTTATTTGGAGTAGTTATGATTTTGGGCATCTATTTGCTCTGATTTTGGAAGTTGACAATTCTAGGCTTGTAACGCATTCATGTTTTTGTCTTAGATGAACTGAACGAGCAACTACACACAGCTGCTCTCAGTGGAAGTATAGGGAATTTCAGGATTACTATTTCCCAGCTGCACCAAAAGAGCTACAGCACTGCCGCTCTTTTGGTAAAGCTTGGACAAAATAAACTTCATTTTCCTTTTTTGCGGTTTCCAGCTGCAGCTCTTTTGGTTCAGCTGGGAAATAGTAATCCTAAAATTCCCTATACTTCCACTGAAAGCAGCTGTGTGCAGTTGCTCGTTCAGTTCATCTAAGACATAAACATGAATACGTTACAAGCCTAGAACTGTCAACTTAAAAATCAGAGCAAATAGTTGCCCACAACTAATAGCATCAAAATTCCACAGTCATAAACTACCAAGTCAAATCCACAGAGAAGCAACATATGTTTTGGAAATCAAAATCCCGATAAAACAGAGATCCATATTAGCCAAGCAAAATAAACAAGTTGAGAAAATAAATATGTGAGCATAATGAAGGTAGTTAATCCCCGCGCGAGCTGTCCTCCCCAATGTTTGAAGATGGTGAATCTATAGTAGGGATGGGCCCAATTCCTTGATTCTCTTGCCACACATGGCTGTCAGGATCTTCCCAACCTACTCAGTCCATCGCACCAAGTGATCCACCTTCACTTTCAATGCTACCATGTCCCCATCTGAATTCTCCTTAGACAATTTACTTGTTGCCGGCCTTGATGACACAAATATTTTCTTCTTCTTCGAGAATATTTGAGGGTTGATGGGAAGCTTTGGCATCATTTTGTGATCATCATCTTTAAATTTGCAACAAGCTTCCACGCACACGGCAGTAATGAGGGAGGATAAGCCTATACAATTTTGGGAATTGATACAATCCCAGATGTATGCCAGTATTGTACCCCCAACATTAATGCTCAAGTTCTTCTTGATCTTGAACTGCAGCAACATATGGGAACGATGCACCTCACTATTCATTTTCACCGGCACCAGGCAGGCAGCTATGAAACTGTACCACACATTCATCTCCTCACTCAGGTATTTCTTCTCAATGCTGGACCATTCTGGTGGCAGGTTCTGGTTAACTTCATCACTCAGCACAAATTTCTCTTATGATTTGTTCCCAAGAAGCTTTTTCAACAGCTTTTTTCGCAGTTGTGTACACACTTGTGGGCTTCGGTGTGATCTTGTAGAACTCGTTGATCACATCCGGTGCGAACACAACGAACTAACCATGGAAGAAAACCTCTGCTGAATTCTTGTACTTCATCAGGGACAAGAACTCACATGCTAGCATCTTGTTCGGACGATCCGATTGTTCGATGAAGCTTTCCCACCCTTGCAGGTTGACATAGTCCTTGTAAGGCTTTTCCAGTCTCAACCCTCTCTCCAGTATAAGGCCCTCACTAATGAATTCTTTGTATACATTCATTGCCTCCGGATACTACGCCACTATCATTGGTATTGCATAGTTCCCTTGCACCAACTGAGACCCATTGTCTCGCTCCTCCATAATGCCAACTCTGGCCTTTTTCCTTGAATTCTAACTGTTGATCTTCCACTTGGGTGCACTTTTTTTGGGGGCCATACCTGGTAAAATCAATGTTGTATGGTATGAAAGGGGCCAGCAAAATGTTAACACAAGTAAAATTTGCATTTAGAATGTCAGCACATGGAAAATAAATGTTAGCCCATGAGAAGAAGAAAAACTTGGGGGAAAAAATATTAACACAAGAAGAAAAAAATTCTCCATCCAGAATGTCAGCACATGAAAAAAGATAGGAAAAATGGGACAAACTTCAAGGAGGATGGAAGGCGAAGGGTGCGTGGGACGACGGAGCTTGGCAGAGGTGGAATGGAGCAGGGACGGCAGGGAGGTGGAGGGAGCGGGGAGGGCGGAAGGAGCGGGGACGATGGAGGGAGCATGGAGGGAGCGGGGGATGATGGAGGGAGCGGGGAAGGTGAAGGGAGCTTGGCGGAGGAAAGGTGTGAGGGTATTGGGTTGGGTGACCAATTTTACGCACACATGGGCTTCATTCTACAAACAATAATACAAACAAATGGGTTGAAACCATATGGGCCAATGGGCTGAATTGTAAAAAGGAATGCTACAAACATAAAGAATATTAAACTATGTACCTTCTCAAATACAAACGACTATAATAAATATTATTATGTAAAAATTTGATTTTCCAAAAATTATATTTTCCAAAAATTTGATAATGTTGATAGCCACGTTAGGGGGGAGTGATAATTGATCGGTTGTAGGCCTATTTTATGAATTCAAAGAGCTTCTGCTGCGGCCACATTGGGTGCCTGATTGACTGCCGGAGGAACATAGGCGAACTTCAGGAGATGCTAAATCTTTGGTGTAGAGAAATTGCAGACACCAATAAACCTACACAATCTCATTTCCACACACTGCTCCATTCCATACCATGTGTTCTCCATGTCCAAGTGATCGAAATCGTCTTCTCTGAGTACCAGGTTAGCCGATCTTGGCTTCAGCTTCACCAACCAGTGGACCAAGAACAGGTCTACATACTCTAACCCAAGCCTCCTGAATCAATCGAAACAAAAACATCATCAGTACAGTCATATGATACAATCAAATACGTTTTACACAAAAATCAGGTTGAATATACGTCTACTTACTGCAGCGTTTGGTTAAGGGCAGAAATGGGATCGTGGTGAATTGGTGATCGCTGTTCCACACTTTAGAGGTCACAAAAACATCTTTTCTTTCAACAATCCCATCAGCAATTGCATCTCTTAATGCCTTTCCTAAGGAAAATTCTGAAGCATATATCTTTGTAGTATCGAAATGCCTGTAGCCCATCCATTATAGCAAATTACAACACTAATTTAGCAAAACTTAGAAAATACTATGTCAGCATAGTTGGCCACGATCTCCCTGCCAACACAATTCAAGAGAAAATATTAGGGACTCATAAAGATGCGCACATGAGAGGAGATTTAAGTGTAGTCTAATAAACAAAACATGCTACCATAAATCGTCGTAGTGCCTCTCTATGCAGGAGACATCGGAAGCTGTGATAGCAACTAAAGCACCTAAGCTACGTGCTTTCTCACAAGCCCTTGTAATTGGTATGATAGTGTCAGGAAGTTTGAACAAATTTCCTGCCACGACTAATATATTTGTTTTACAGATGGAAGCAGCCAAGGAGGAGCAGTAACTAACTGTGGATGATGTACCATGTTGATAAAAGATAAGGACAAGCTACTTGAGAAAGATAATAGAAAGGGATGTAAACAACTAAAGCTTGTCAAAGTCACCAAAAAAAGAATAACTCACAGGAATGAATACATAACTTCTCTCACTTGCATCTATAAATAATTAAGTGGTTGCACAAAGATGCAGTAAAAGCCATCCACGACATAATGCTATCTATCGTTTATCACTTAAATGTGTAGAGTACACTCTAATGGATACTCATATATGTCAAGTTACTGTAAAAAGAAGGAGCACTCTAAATTCAAACTAAACCAAATAAGCAGACAGTAGACTGCCAGTGTAATGAGGAGTAGAGTGTTTGTGGAATTAGAGAAAGAAGAATGAATCACAGCTAGCGGAACATAAGGCATATTTAGATAAATTCAAAGATTACACACTGAATCAAGAATGAATCCTAATGATTTTTTTCCAGACTGTTCTAACATTAGAAACTGACGGATCAAACAACAACTGAAATCGCAAATTTGAAATATTGGAAATAGCCATACCACATTTGCGGTCCAATTCATGTCGTCGTGAACTTGGGAGTGCCAAAAAGCCTTCACCTTCTCCATCAAAATCACTGTATCCGCCATTGAAATCATCTGAAACATATTTGCCCTCTGCCCCCATGTTTTCACCGGTTTTTTAGTTCCTTCCTCCACCAAGCTACTCAATCGACAAATTACGGAGCACTCAAATTCAATGTCACTGAGAATAACAATTGTGTTCTCAAATCGGTACTCAAGCTTCTTCAAATCGTCGCTCGCATCGCCTTCCACTCCCATTGATGATGATGAAGAAGAAACAAAATTGCAAAAGTTGGAGAAGATGAAGGTCTCGATCCACTCCATTGACATCATGCTCTCCACCTTTTTTCGTCATCTAGACACAGCGGAATGTTGAGCATGGAACTAGTGCCGGAAGAGGAGGAATCAGCTCCGACATGGATCTACGAGGAATCAGCTCCAGTGACTTGAGGAGATAGAAGAGGAAATTACCTTTTGCTGGAACATTATGACCCGAAAAAATATCCAATTTTTTTTAATTTCAAATAGGTCCCTGGCCTGTCCATAAGCTTATGGACAGGCCGCCTGTCAGGAGACCCACTCTAATAATTTAGTTGAAAAACGTTAAATATTGAATACAATAAAAATGGATTAATTTATAATATTTCATTCAAATTATTTAAAAATTAATTATTTATATGTTGACATTGATTTTAAAAGGTTATCATAATTATATGTATATATCTCATTGCAATGAATAAAAATAAATTTGAAATAACCTTATTAGTCTCACTAATTATAAAATGTCCTCATTTAATAGTAAGTCATTATAAAATAAGACTTTGTTGTACATAAATAAATATGTATACATATTTCTATCAAAAATACTCTATCATTGTATAAATAATCTGAACATTTTATCATTTCAGATTATGTTTTTCTTTGGATTTTCTTCAATATATATATATATATATATATATTAATGAGATATAAATGTTTTAAATATATCTTTAGAAGTTATATATTTTAGCAAATTATGATTGATTATATATTGTAAAGAATTAAAACCAATAACATATTATAATATTTTCATGTTAATAAGTTATGATTGATTATGCATAGTAGAGAATTAAAACCAGTAACATATTATAATATTGGTATATATGTTATTTTTAGACAATTTTTTCGGCTTAGGGTAGTCAAAATGACTCAAATACCCCCGGTTGACAGACATAAAGTAAACAATATATATTACAGGGTGCTTGGGATTATTAGAAGATGTGAAAAAAATTATATAAGAGTGTTATAATGAATCTAACAAGAAATCACACAATAGTATTTATACTTATATAGGAATTCAATTTTATGGTCAAAGTTAACAATATTTGACAAAATTAATAGTAAAAATGCAGCTTGAAATGCAATAGAGATAGTAGAATTAATGGGAAGACACAGTATTAAAGAGTCGGTTTTAAAAAGTCAAAAATAATGATATGACTCTAAGTGAAAATGTTAAGAATGGTAATGGTGTATACCCAGCCCAAAAGCTCCATAGCGCAATACCCCTGGCCCAAATCACAAGTAAGTTCTATAACAGGCAACAGACAAAACAAGAAATGGTGGAAGCTGATCGAATGGAGTTAGACTAGGAACCGAGAAAAGCGGGAGCCACGATCGAGCTTTTGGACACGAGCTGCATTTATCGGAACCACGATCAAACCCACGATGGTGAATCCAGATGAAGCAGACCCATGTTCGTAGCACACTATAAAAAGAATAAGACATAGACTGATGGAGGTAAGCATAATTATACTTAGAAATTCCAATTCTTGAAGAGACAGACTAACTTGATCGTCAGAGCTTTTCTCCTGGAATCACTTCCGGGACTTGTTTTGCAGGAGTGGAGATTCAGGGAGTGAATGATAATTGGTTTACCTAACTGGATTACCACATCATTTGGCAACGACTGTGGGGATCGAGAAATGTTTTCGTTTCCATCTCCTTTAGGTATACAATGGTGTTCAACAGAACTGAGAAGAGTTATAATCACCAGACAAGGGAACAAACTCCTGGACGCAATAAAAGCATGCATCCTAACCAGGACCAAATTCCCAGTAAAGAAAAGGAGAATAGTAAGGAAGAAATGAGGGAGGAAGAAAAGGAAGCTGAATCTTCAAACAATAACCATGAAAAATAAGGAGGACGGTCGCATCATTTTTAGAAGTGAATAGGGAAATTTTGTACAACCAGTTCCTGATGACAAATACTGGAAAAAACAATAAGTTAGGAGCATGAGAATCTCAAGTACGAAGAAGAGTTGCGGGACATAGTGACAAACGGTGACGCGGACAAATCACCCCTAGTGCCACATTTGCGGGATTTAGGATGCTAAAGGATTTCAAAATTCCTTTACATGTTAAGATCTACAATGAGACCACATATCTAAAAGAATTCCTACACTCATATAGAAATAGCATGAGATTTCGCGATGCGAATATCGAATTGGTATGTAAGGCATTTTCGATTTTCTTGTTAGGAAAAATGATTACGTGGTATGAGGACCTTCCAAATGGAAGTATCAAGTCATGGGAACAATTGTCGGATCTATTTTTGCACTATCACATGAACCCCCCTTTAACACCAGTTTTTTCGGGAAAAAACCCGGTGCCTAAGTAACCGATGAAACAGTTTCACCGGTTGGAAAAAACCGGTGATAAATTCCTACTTGTAGCACCGGGTTTTTCTTAGCACCGATTTTGAAAAACCAGTGCTAATATGTACTGAGATAGCACCAGTTTTTTTGTAACCGGTGCTATAAAAATAGGTGTTAAATTTGGGTCCTAGTAGCACTGGTTTTGAAATCGGTGCTAAAAGTGTGATTGCTTAGCACCGGTGTTAATGCCGGTGCTATATGTTTGATTGGTTGGCACCCGTTTTTTAGCACCCATTTTAAAATTGTTGCTATATGTATGATTGGTTAGCACCGGTAATTTTTTAGCACCGGTTTTTAAACGGGTGCTAAATGTGTATTGTTTGCACCAATTTTTTAGCACCGTTTTTAAAACCGGTGCTATATGTGTGATTGGTTAGCACTAGTGTTTTTTAGCACCGATTTTAAAATCAGTGTTAAATGTGTGATTAGTTAGCACCGGTTTTGCAAAAAATGGTGTTAAATGTGTGACCCATTTTCACAAGTTTTTTTGTTGTTGTAGCACTGGTTTATAAGAACCGGTGTAAACTTTGTGACTAATCTGGTCGTGGAAAGTTGTGGCGTGCTGCAGCTCTTTAGTCTATGTTCGTGCAACAAGGGTAAGACCGACACCCAGAAATCCAGAATAAAGCCCAGAGTGGGCGATATTGAGGAACGACACAACGGTTCTCAAATGCAACCAGGGAACTCAGAAATACTAGGGACAATGGAGGAATGTTCGGAGGCAATGAATGTATACAAAGAATTCATTAGCCGGGGCCTTATACTGGAAAGGGGTTGAGACTTGAAAAGACTTACAAGGACTACGTCAACCAGCAATGGTGGGAGGGTTTCATCGCACAACCGGATTGTGCGAACAAGACGCTAACATGTGAGGTCTTGTCCCCCATGAAGTACAAGAACTCAGCAGAGATTTACTTCCATGGCCAATACGTTGAGCTTGCACCAGATGTGATAAACAAGTTCTACAAGATCACGCCGAATCCAGCCAGTGTGTACCAAGCTGCGGAAAAATCAGTTGAACAAGCTTCTTGGGAAGAGATCATAAGAGAAATCTGTGATGATGGTAATGAAGTTATCCAGAACCTATCACCATAATGGTCTAGCATTGAGAAGAAGTACTTGAGTGATGAGATGAATGTGTGGTATAGTTTCATAGCTGCCCGCCTATTGTCGGTGAAAATGAATAGCCAAGTTCATCATTCCCGTATGTTGCTGTTGTAGAAGATCAAGAAGGAATTGTGCGTCGATGTTGGGGGTATGATAATGGCATACATCTGGGATTGTATCAATGCGCACAACTGTATAGGCTTCTCCTCCCTCATTACTTCCTTGTGCATGGAAGCTGGTTGCAAATTTAAAGATGATAATTTTACAGTGATGCCAAAGCTTCCAATCAACCCTCAGATATTCTCGAAGAAGAAGAAAATCGCTATGTCATCAAGGCCGGAAACAGGTAAATCGTCTAAGGAGGCTTCGGATGGGGACATGGCAACATTGAAAGTGAAGGTGGATCACTTGGTACGATGGACTGAGCAGGTTAGGAAGATCCTGACAGCCATGTGTGGCAAGAGAATCAATGAATAGGGTCCAATACCTACTTTATATTTGCTATATACCAACACTGGGGAGGACACCTCGCGCGGGGATTGAATACCCTCATTCAGCTCACATCTTGATTTTCTCTACTTGTTGATTTGCTTGGTTAATATGGATGTCTGTTTTTTCGAGGATGTTGATTTCCAAAACATTTTTTGCTTCTCTGTGATTTGACTTGTTAGTTTATGAATGTGGATTTTTGATGCTATGTTGACAGTTCTAGGTGTGTATCATCTTCATGTTTTTGTCTCACTTGAACTGAACGAGCAGCTGCACACAGCTGCTCTCAGTGGAAATATAGGTAATTTTAGGATTACTTTTTCCCAGCTGAACCAAAAGAACTACAGCGCGCTGCAACTGGCAGTTGCAAAAAAGGAAAATGAAGCTTATTTTATCTAAGCTTTACCAAAAGAGCGGCAGCGCGCTTCCGCTTTCAGAGCTGCTCCATATAAGTACCAATTAGAACATAGTTTTAGAGTAGTTAAGAGTCATACAAATCACAAGATACTACAAAAAATACATAATTTTCTTAGAGAATTCACTGCTTGTAAGCCACTAGTCTTCAACCATCTTCCTTCTTTTGGATTGAACGTCTCCAATTTCATGGCCATCTTCATCTATCCAAATGCCATCTCTGTGTTTCCTCCATATTGCTCCCGCCTCAATCCCGTCATTAATCAGTAGGGAGGAAATAGAGGGAAACTCTAACTTTTCACTTGTAACTTCAAAATTAATTTCATCATGGAAAGAGTATTTCTTACCTTTTAAGACAACAGACTAACCTACATTGCATGGATCATTAATGTAGAAAACTTGTCTTGCTTGTTCGGAAAAAAAAAGTGATCATTTTCATATGCTTCACGACTCTGATCAACTAGGGTAAATCCCATTGGGTCATCAGTTCGAACTCTATTTGTGTTATCAAACAATTGGCACTTGAAAATTGGAATCTTGAATTCTCTATAGTCAATCTCCCAAATCTCATCAATAACACCGTAAAACGACATCACAGCTAGGACATGTTTATTGTCTTTCTTACTTGCTTGTCACATTGTCTTTGACTCAATGTACACCCCACTATTTTGTGTTTTGCTCTTTGAATCTTGGTCCCTAGTAGCAAAAAAGAAACTTTTCATGTCATATTCGGAATACCTCAAGACCGTGCAATTAGGCTTCCTTGCAAATGCTCTAATTTTTGGGTCGTAGTCACCTACATTACATCGATCATAAAACCAATTCACAAACATGTCATTGTGCTCCAACTGAACTTTATTAGGGGGCACGTGGGATGAAACTCTATGATCAAATTAAGGCACTCGGTCACATAAGCAGCAGTCTCCCTACAATTCCTTAAGACATACAAATGAACTGACATCAGATCACTATTCAATGGAGTAAATAACATTCCCATTGACCTCGGTTTGCCCACCTTCCTTCGAACATGTCACCCAAAATTTCTATGTTCCTCCAAATAGTTAGAGAAAAATTCAATTACTTCTTCAGTAACATACCTCTCAACAATACTAGCACCCGGCTGACTCATACATTTTACGTATCCCTTGAATATTTTCATGTGACGCTCAAAAGGACACATCCAATGTATACCAACTGGACCACATATCTTTATCTCCTGCACTAAATGAACAACCAAGTGAACCATTATATCAAAAAAAAACTGAAGGAAATACATTTCCAACTTGCATAGCAAAACAACAACCTCTTTTTGTACAACATCCAAATGATCCTGGTTAATAGACTTTTGACATATGGAACCAATAAATAAAGTCTAGTGATTGAGTACCTTACGTCGGCCTCCATTACTCCGTGAATAGCAATAGGTAACTGTTGTTGCATTAAAACATGACAATCATTAGATTTCAACCCAGTCATCCGACAATCCTTTGTAACTGCCCGACTAACGTTCGACGAATAACCAATTGGGACCTTCACTGATTTCAAACTATCACAAATTGAGATTCTTTACTCCTTTGACAATGTACAAGGTGAAGGAGGCAAGTAAGTCCTCTTACCTATCACTTCTGGAGCAAAGTGATTTATGATTCCCAAATCTACCAAGTCAATCCGGGCATCCAAACTATCTTTTGTCTTCCACAGAATAATCAAGAGGGTGCCTATCAAACTTTCACAAACATTTTTCCCAATATGCATCACGTATAGGCAATTACTGAGCTGAGGGAAGCAAACCCTATGAGTCACTGAAAGCAGGAGGGCCCTTGATCTATCAATAGTGGGACCAAAAAATGGGATTTGCTCCCCCTTACAATATGAAGAAATAAATAAGGGTCGAAGTTTAGACCGCTCACAGCAGTTCTACCTCCTAACCTGAAGATGCTCCCAGTACGGTAGATAAAAAAATATTGACCTTTTCTTCCATGGACCATCACAACGTATTCTTCCCTTGCCTTTATACTTTTCCAACACCACTCTCAATTTCTTAACCTTCTCGTGAATCTGCACACCAGTTAGTGGTGTAGGGGACTTCCTTCGTTCTCCCCCCCCAACAAAAATTGACCACATCATCCCGGTATTTATGATTTCCTTGTAGCCATTTTTTATGGCCAAGATACACAGTCTTTCTTCCATTGCTTAGCTATTTGAATTCGTTCTTCTCCTCACAAATAGGATTTGTGCCCCTTCACAACATACCCTGACAAATTTCCATTGGCTGGAAAATCATTGATCATGCAAAAAAGCATGGCACGCAATTGAAACTCCATATTCATATGGGCATCAAATACAATATCCCCATTTTCTTCCCACAAGATCTTCAAATCATCAATCAATGGTCTCAAATACACATCAATGTCATTCCCAGGTTGTCTAGGACCTAAAATTAACAGAGGCATCATAACATATTCCCATTTCATGCACAAATAAGGGAAAAATTATATATAACCAACATCACGGGCCAAGAACTATGTTTCGATGACATATTTCTAAATGGATTCATCCCATCAGTACACAAAGCAAGGCGTTAATTTCTAACTTCTGAACCAAATGTGGGATATCGCTTGTCAAAATTTCTCCATTGTTCACCGTCTGCCGAATGTCTTATCTTGTCGTCACTTGGTCTTTCCCGCTCTCCATACCATCGAAAGTTCTTTCCATCCTTTGAATTTTCAAATAACCTCTTCAACCTTGGAATTAAAGGAAGATACCACATACACTTCGACAGGACCTTCTTCTTCTTCTTAGCCAAACACTCATCACCATCATTTCTCACACCCTTATATCTTGAATGTTTACACACGGGACATTCAACCACATCTTTAAAATCACCATCATACAACACACAATCATTCGGACATGTGTGTATTATCTTTTATTCTAATCCGAGTGGACACAATATTTTCTTAGCCTCGTAAAAGTTTTTTGGTATTCCATTCCCTTCTGAAAACTTTTCCTTTAGAAGCTTTAGGAGTGAATTCATAAATGTATCACTCCAAAACTTGTAGCTTTCAAATTGAAAACCTCCATAAAAAAGGAGATTATGGTATCCTTACTTTTACATCCCGGATACAATGGCTTCTCTTTTTCATCAAGCAAAGCACTCAAAATTTTAGGCTTCCCCTGAAAATCTCTTACAATGTCATCAAACATAGCATCAAAGGTACAATTTTTTACATATACCTTGTCAAACCCACCACCCTTATGTTGATGATCTACCTCTCCATGAAATGTCCAAACAATGTAACCTCCATCAAATCCGTACTTAAGCAAGTGAAATCTAACAAGCCCACATTCATCAAACCGTTCACGACACAAGCATCTTTTGCATGGACAAAGTATCCTCTCCTCCCGACAATACACATAATCAAGAAATGAATCTATAAATGCAATATATTCACCACTCCATCTAGCTACACTTGGATAACTAACCATTTTTTTCTCCATGCAAGCGTCGATTCTCGGTCCATTGTATCTAAACATAATAATACAAATAATTAAACACATATTCATTGTTCAAACATAATAAAAATAAACACAATCAATTTGCTACACAATACTAAAAATGTCATGTGTATATGTATATGTATATGTACGTATCAACTTGTTCTTGGGAGATATATATATATATACATATGTATATATACATATGTCTATATACATATGTCTATATACATGTGTATATATATATATAAATATGTACCATATACCAAAACAAACTCAACTATGTTTACATCTACAATCATTTACACTCTTACAATATGATACTAAACCAACTTAAAGCATAGAAATCATTAATAAATACAAATAAACTCTCCCCATGCATGCAATAATGGTTATTATAACTACTATTGAATTAAATTCATAAAAGAAAAGGAAAACTTACATCCATGGGTCTTCATTGCTTTGGGTTAATGCTCACCATCCAAACAAATCTTCAATCAATGAAGAGAGAAGGGGATTAAAAGTTCATATCTAATTTTCGAGTGGTAGTTCGGAGCATTTAATGCTTAATTTAGCACTGGTTCTTGTGAATAGTACGTAAAACCTGTGCCATTTTTTCCAATAGCACCGATTTTTAACCAGTGATACATCAACCGGTGCCATTTTTCCCGTTTTTTATCCGGATTTATTTTAACACCAGTTTTTGTTATTTTTGCTAAGTTTTTCATAGCACCGGTTTTTATCCATTTTAGAATCGGTTTTTAAACCGGTGCTAATTTAACACCAGTTTTTATGATTTTTAGCACCGGTTTTATTACCGGTGTTAAGTTAACACCGATTTTTATTTTTTTACCACCGGTTTTTAGACTGGTGTTAAATTAACACTAGTTAGAAAAAAATCAGTGTTACAAATAAAAAAACCTGTGTAAAATTAACTCCGGTTTGTAAACCGGTGCTAACAAAAAAAACTGGTGCTATTAAAATTTTGGCACCGATTTTAAGAACCGGTGCTAAAAAAACTGGTGCTAGAGGGGGATCGTTGTGGTAGTGTTATGCTGCCTCTATCAGAAGAAAAAATTCACAAAAACGATCGCAAATCTGAACAACATAGCCCAGCGAAGTGATGAAAGTCTGGCGGAGTATCATAATAGATTTGTCACCGAAAGTTTGCAAGTTCGCGACCTGTTATTTCAATCTTTGTTGGACATTCACAGGAGGCATGCGATTAGGAGAGTTCTACAAAGAACTAACAAAGAACATGCCCGAAAACCCAAGAGAGCTACAAAAGATGATCGAGCAGCATGTGCGAACAGAAGAGGCAAAAAATTGCAAGATAGAGTGGGAACAAGGTGAAAAGTGAACTATGAAGAAAGGAAGGGGAAAAATCCCTTTCAAGTGAAGAGAACCAAGGTAGCAAGGCGCATCATTCCAAGATACGCCTTTGAAAAAATCAAGGAAAGATATATGACGAGCGAACAGAGAGCTATTTTGCGAGCCGATACCTATGGTAGCACCACTAGAAAAAAAGGTCCACGGAGTATTACATTGCATTTCTAAAGGACCATGGTCATAACATTGAGTATTGCAGGAACTCGAAGACAAATTGACGAAAACTTGAAGAATGGCTACTTAAGCCAATATAGAAAGGAAGTGGGAAGCCAGTATGGCGATGCTAACAAAATAAGGAACCCCCCGGCAAAAACCTGAGGGATGGCAACCACAGTGACAAAGAATAAAAAAATGACTGCGGTACTAGATTACAATGATGATGCAAGGGATGAAGTGCCACAAAAGGTTATCATGTCCATACAAGGATCCACCGACTCATTGTCAAAAAATGCTTGGAAGGCTAAGGCAAGGTATTCTCCCACGCAAGAGCCTGTTGACAAAAGACTTCGTCCAAGAGAGGCAATTACTTTTAGCGAGGAGGATGCAGTACCTAATGCTTTGCCTCACAATGATCCCATGGTCATTATAGCCAAAATCATAAATGCAACAGTTCACAGAGTGTTTTTAGATGATGGGAAGACGGTCGAGATACTATTCATGAATTTCTTTGACAAGCTAGGTTTCAAGCGAACTGGTCTAAAAAAGTTCACATCCTCGCTTTTAGGATTCACAGGGAGAGCAAAAATGCCTTTGGGGGAATATACTAATGTCGGTCACCATCAGAGAAAGTGGAAGAAATTGTAAAATCATGTGTGACTTCGTGGTTATGGATGTTCCAAGCACATTAAACACCATTATCAGAAGACCTTGGATGAACACAGAAAAAGTGATTCGGTTCCCTTACCACCTAGTAATGAAATTCCCAACTCCATCTGAAATCACAACTATAAAAGGAAGCCAACAAACGGCGAGACAATGTATGATTATCACGAAGAAGGTATGGAAGATTGTAGAAAAGGCAAAAATGGTCAACACAGTCTCAGATTGATAAGTTAATAGAGAAGCTAGAATCAGTAGTAGATTTGGGGGAAGAAATAGAGCTAGTTAGCAGAGATGAAGAAGACAATTCAAAGTGCATAAAGATAGGAAAACATCTTCCATGCATGGAAAAGAAGAGGTTTGTATAAGTCTTTAGAAGCCACAAAGATACTTTTGCATTGAGCGTCCAGACCATGGGAGGAGTAGACCCAAGTATCGCTATGCATTCTTTGAATATCAGGGACTCGGTCAAGCCAGTTAAACAAAAGCAATGCTACTTCACTAGCAATAGGGAAAAACAATCGAAGAGGAAGTTGCAGAATTGCTTCAAGCCGATATATTGAAAGAAGTCATATACTCAAAGTGGCTAGCGAACCCAGTCATGGTGAAAAAAATTAGACGTAGGATGGAGAATGTGCTTTGACTTCATAAATCTAAACAAGGTATGCCCAAATGACTGCTATCTTTTGCCAAATATTGATCTACTAGTCGAAGCAATTTCAGGGTATGAAGTCCTGGCATTCTTAGATGCGTATAAGGGATACCACCAAATCTTGAAGAATTCGGAAGATGTAGAGAAAATGGCTTTCATAACAAGCTTTAGAACTTTTTTTATGTAAAAATGCTATTTGGTAAAAAATGCGGGGGCAACATACTAGAGAGTGGTCAATAACGCATTTTGTAACCAATTATGACGAAATATTGAGGCATATGTTGATTACATGGTCATAAAAAATAGGAAGATGGGTGACTTCGCTACAGATGTAAAGGAAACGTTGGACACATTAAGTAGCATCAGGATGAAGCTTAAACCTAAAAAAAGCGTAATTGGAGTAGGTACAAGAAAGTTCTTAGGATAAAAGGTATCCTTAAAAGGAATCGAAGCCAACCCAGAAAAGATCCAAGCTATAGTAGATCTTCCCCAGCCTCGAATAGTCAAGGAAGTTCAAGTATTGATGGGGTCACTAGAAGCGCTTAGTAGGTTTGTCTCAATAGCAGTAGAAAACCATTTCCCACTTTTCGAAGTTCTAAGGAAGGCCAAAAAGTTCAGCTGGAGCGATGAATGTTAGAAAGCATATGATTGTTTAAAAGAACAACTTCAAGCTTTGCAAACACTAAAACCACATATTGCTGGAGAAACCCTGTATCTGTATTTGGCGATCTCGCAAAATGCAGTAAGCTCTGTTTTGGTGCACCGAGAAGGTAAAAAAAGTGTCAGTCTACTATATCAGCAAAATATTGCAAAGCGCAGAGAAGGCATACATGCCGGTTGAGAAGTTAACCCTGGATTTCATATACTCAGTAAGAAGGTTGAGAGCGTATTTTCATAGTCATCGAATCGTGGTCTACACTGATTTCCAATTAAGAATGTCCTTAGCAGGCCGAAATCTTCTAGCAGAATGACAAAGTGGGCTGTAGAAGTGGGCCAGTTTGAGATCCAATTACAACCAAGAACAACAATCAAGGCCCAAGCATTAGCAGACTTCATTGCAGAAATGACCAGTGAAGACACACAGAGAGTGAATAAGCACTAGAATCTGGGAATCGATAAAGGGAAATTGAAATGGGAAGAAATTGCATGAAATTTCTTGTTTATGGCACATCCAGCAGAGAGGGTTGCGGTTCAGGACTCTTGTTAGTAAACCCAGAAGGAGGTGAACACAGGTACTCACTTCGCTTTGAATTCCCACTCACTAATAATGAAGCGGAGTATGAAGCTTTGATAGGTGGACTGGACCTCCCCATCAAAATGAAGGCTAAGAGTATTTGAGTTTTTACTAATTCACCAAGAGTAGTCCAATAGGTGAGAGGGAACTACGAATTACGAGAACAACAATTGGTGAAGTATTTAAAGAAAGTCTAGCAACTCATAGCCCAGCTCGAGTACTTTGATATCCATCACGTACCAAGATGTGAAAATGCAAAGGCGGATGCACTAAGCAAGCTTGCAATGGCCAGATTTGAATTCTGAGCGAACATAGAGAGGTGGTAGTAGAGGTTATTCCAATCAGAAGCACGACTTCAACTACCGTGCTAACAATCCAGACGGAAGGTGTAAAATGGATGACACCACTAATAGATTACTTTGCGAAGGGAACATTGTGAGAAGATAAAGTTCAAGCCCAGAAATTGGTGTTATGATCTAACAACTTCACCTACGAAGAAGGAACTTTAACATGAAAGGCTTTCTGTCTCCGTGGATTAAATGCATAGGACCAGGGTAGGTAACCGAGATCTTAAGAGAAGTTCATGAAGGGCTATGTGGAACACATCTGGAAGCTAGAACAGTGGCAAAGAAGATCATCTGAGCAGGATACTACTGCCGACTATGTTTAACGATGCACACAACTTCGTGCTCAAATGTAAGGGTTGCCAAATCAATGCTTCACTGTTGCAATAGCCACAAGATGCTTTAAGAGGGATATATAGAGTTTGGCGTTTGATAAATGGGGTATCGACCTAGTGGGACCTTTCCCAAAAGGCAAGAGAAACACCAAATTCTAATAGTGTCAATTGATTACTTCACAAAGTGGGTAGAGGCAAAGCCATTAGTACGAGTCACATCTGAAGTAATGAGAAAATTTGTTTGGCTGAATATAGTGTGTCGCTTCGGGGTGCCACATACTATTGTCACGGAAAATGGTACACAGTTCAGGAGTGGTACCTTTACTGATTAGTGCTCAAAGCTTGGGATTCTTAAAAATTTCACATCTCTAGCACACCCACTGGCTAAAAGTAACCAATAGGACCATCGTTCAGGGGATTCAAAAATGACTGGAAGGAAAAAGAACTGGCTGGGTGGATGAGATACTCAACACCTTATAGTCATACAGAACGACCGTTCAAGAACCAACAAGAAAGACACCTACAATGTGGTCTATGGCCACAAAGCAGTAATACCAATGGTAATCGGTAATTCAAGCCTCCTAGTATGCGATTACAGGGAGGAGGGCGATCGTGACATGATGAAATTGGATCTAGACAATCTGGAATAAAAAAGGGAATTGGCAACGATCATAGAGGCTAGATATAAAAAAAATAATGGCTAGAGCATACGATCAAAAGGTTAAGGAAACATGATTTCAGATTAGCGATCTAGTGTTAAGAAAGAATGAAGCAAGCCTTGCTGAAGAACAAGGAAAACTATGCCAAAAGTGGGAGGGACCTTACAAGGTTACGAAGGCTCACAAATCCAATTATTACAAACTAGAAAGGTTGGCTGGTAGCAGTGTTACCAACACATGGAACGTGATCAATTTGAGAAGGTATTATGTCTAGATTTGGTAAGAAGATAAGAAGAACCTAGTTTTACAGAAACTATGAGATTATCATTGGTTGCATTCGTCCATTTGTGTTCAAGGTGGCATCATCACAGTCCTATATCATTAATATTAAAAATTATCTTTTTGGGCACAATTACATTTTTAGTTCTCTACTTGTAAATTTTAGGTAATAACACATTGGTAGCACATTGCAATCAATGGACTAAGGCCTTTTAGTTGTCAAAGGACAAATGCAAACATGCGTATCATAACAACCATTAAACTGCAAGCCATATATCTTAAAACTTTGAAATTCCTACACACGCAAGCTATAGATCTTGCACAATTACCGATGCTTGCAAGCTTTAGATCTTGCACAGAGGCAGATTTTCCCATAACAATGACAGAAGCAAGCTATAGATCTTGCATGTTGCAAAATCTGAAGCCCTTAAATATGCAAGCAATAAATCATGCAGCTTCACTACACTGACTATGCAAGCCATAGATCTTGCAACTCAGCAAACTCAATATCACGACTCGTACAACTAGAAAGAAGATGTCAACATAAGTGTTCACGAGATATAGCTTATTAAGTGATAGTGGACACGCAAGTTTGAAAAATTACAAAAAAATTATTTGAAGCATTACAAGAAGAACTAATTAGCTTAAATCAAGAGATCTATCTATGCCTAGATGCTAGTGATGATCTAGAAAAGGACGAACCACCACAGCAGTGACCGTGCTCAACTTTGTGATGAGAGTGCTCAGCCCTACGCCGATTTTCTCCAACCCGATGATCCTCACTAACTAAATGGTCATACCGCCATTTCATGTGTAAATAAGCAGGATGATGCATTAGACCCCTTCGCTCCATATGACCAAGATATCCAGCATAATAGGCCTTGAAGTCATTTATGGGGTGGAACTCTTTGCTATCCAGCTGCATACTCATAACATTAACGGTCTCTTCATATCTCTTCATCCAGCTGTCAAATTTTGTACTTCCTCTTCTATGCATCGAATATGCAATTGAACAGCCTCGAACAAATTAATTCTCTGCCCATTAACCTCCATAGTAAGGTCCTCACATCTAGTAGCCCTACGAGATGACGATGGGAGAGCCTGAAGTTTATCTTTGTACTTAACGCAATCTTGCTCAAGTTAGTGCACAAACGAATCAAGTCAGTTGCACTCAGTGCGGAGCTACTCATTTTTGCTTCACGACTGCGTGTTTATAGAAGATTGTTCATCAAAATTGCTTTGCCAACCAAGGGCAGAAGTTGAAAAGTGATCACACTAATCCTGCTTTTTCTTCAACAGATTAAATAAGTCGTCAAGGTGAGTACATTTTTTTATCAATGATCACTTTCTTCTGATGGGCTTCACGAGTTTGACTTCCAGTGTAATTTTTAGCCTCATCCTGTTGTCAAAGCACTCTCACCATGATAAACTGTTGACGGTGAATAGGACCATTATGCTCTTTGCAAATCCTTCATAAATCACGAACACTATCTTGGGTCTCCTTTATAGTCTTATCCCACTTTGCTTCAGGATCATTAATACCCAGGAGCATGCACTTCAAACAAATGCCTAGAGCTAGTGCCCATTCTTGGACATGGACAGGGAGGTTAAGCGAACGTATGTACACACCAGCGGATTCAAGATTGACCAAACCAAGAACAATATCCTTGCCAAGAGATTCAACATTGTAACCATCGGGAATAAACTTGCTGCAATGACATGTTGTGGAAGAAGAATGAGATGGAATAGAAACAGGAACTTCCCATCCAATGCACAAGGGAAGAGACTCAATACGAGAGAAACGATCAAAAGAAAAAAGGTTGTCATACTCTGAGTTAAAGATTGGGTAGCTTGAATCAATCCAATAGGGCACTAAATGTCAGGTGGCAAAAATCCAAAACGATTAGAAAATCGATCAGTAGATCCTAGAAATTCAAGTCGTTTCATAATTTTATGATCTACCAAAATATCGAAGCCCTGCATATAAGTAAGTGCAATGAGAGGATTTAAAAGTAGAAAGGCAACAAAAAGTCAATAACCGCAATCGTAAAAACATTACTGACATACATCAAAATATTTTCTTAAGTTACAATCACAAATTCAATAAGCCGATAAACTAAGAATTAACTAACATTAGAGGTGGAGGTTGGCAAAGGCTGGGCAACAAGAGCAGCACCTTCCTGAATTGCTTGCTGAGCAGGGACTTCAGTGTTCGCATTAGCCTCAGTCACCTCGATAATCAATCTCGCACCCCTATAGCTCAGCTGCAGAAGGCAGAGAAAGGAGACTAGCAAGTTGCAATAGCAAGGCATAGGCAATCTTTTCAATAAAACCTCCGTTGAGTGTTTCTTTCTGTTTTTGCCAATGCTTCAGTACATCTCTTCAAAGAAGGCAGACTCTTTATCAAAGAGTCGGGTTCCAATCGCGCATGTCTTTCATAATCTCACAATAACCAATAGTTCGAGCAGAGCTAGAAACATCCTCAAATAGTTTAAAGAAGGACTTCATTTCGCAAATCCGATCCACCAAAATTTGAGGATTGTTAGGAGAACCAGGACCATTGGTACGCATCTCCTTAAGCTCAAAATGAAGCCTCGTGGTCTCTTACTCTGCGAACTTGGCGTTCTTTTCAGCAGTGTTCGCCCGATCCTGGGCGGCTTTAAGAGAAGTCTCTAGGGTCACACATTTCTTCTTCTTGGCCTTATAGTTTTCCACGAGTGAGTCATCAGCGGGAGAGAACTTCAAAATCCGCTCACTCACAAGTTGAAGACTCTCACCGACCTTATAGAGAAAAAGACATAGAAAAGAGATAGTCAATATTCTAAAGGCAAGGTATCAATTCATAGTGAAGGTTACTCAAATTAACCAACGAACTTACCAAGGCCAAAGTATCTGGAAGAGAAAGTTTCTAGAGATTTCCAGGGGTTGTTCCCCCCAATAGCACATTATGTGTTCGCGCATGGCCCTGAGAGCGAGACTGGTTACCAGGGCCCTTTTTCACAGGAGGTGGAAAATTAGTTGTTGATCCATCAATCATATCCCCCTTCTCCTTCTTCTCCTTTGACTCACCACTGGGGCGTTCGCCACCCATCTCTCCACATTCAGTAGACTTTCCCTTTGCAAGTGTTGTAATAGTTCCCTGCTGAAGGGTGTTGTTGGTAGCAACATTCTCAAGTTGGTCATGAGTCCCAACAACCTCCTCATCATCGCCAACAAAAAGCGATCTATTGATAGCATTTCCAGCTAGGTCCATGTCTGCAAAAAAGTAAACACCATAGATTAAAGGAACGAACGAAGAAAGTAAAATTTTGTAAAAAAAAGACAAAATGCGGTCCAACGTATCAAAATAATAACATTTCATAGCACCTTCTGCATCAAAATCAGCATGGCGGAGATGTTGTGTATGAGTGTGAAGTGTAACCACGATCTCAGTGTCAGCAATAAAACAAACACTCAAACCAGGAAGTTTAGATTTAGGAACTTTGTAGTTCCAAGAAGGAAGGCCCACTTCGGGACCTTGGTTCAGTTTTACAAAAAAGTATTTTGCCCGCCAAAGGCCAACATTTCTTGGAAAACCACTCACAAGTTCAACCCCAACTATCACAGGATAAAAGGTGAATTCATCTATGGTATTTTATTTTTGTTTACTTTTAGAAGGTGGTAAAACTTACGAAAAAAATCAAGGGTGAAAGGAACACTCACTTTTTCACACACAAGAAGAAACCCTATTATGATAGCGATGCCCTTGGGATGAATTAGGGATAATGCAATTTTGTACGAATGCAGAAGAGCAACAACATGGTGGGGATGTGGAAAGTAGAGACCAATATTCAAATAACTCAATTAGCACGTGATATAGCCAGGATTTGGATTGCAAACACAATCAGAGTTTGCAAGAGCAGGAAGCTCAAACGAAGAGAAAATGGAAAATAGTTCTTTAAATCTTCTAATTATGGACCGGTCAACATACTGCCTAGAGCAGAATGTCCGGTAATGTGACTGGAGTCCCCGTTGGATTGAGCATATTTTACAGAAGATTTGATGTGGTTAGAGGAAGACATTCGGATAGACAATGACCCTGGAGTTAGAAATAAAAGTTTTAATTAGGGTTGTAAACCTTTGAGGTAAACTTTTCAAGGCAAATGTCAAGTAAATCAACAAGAGGTTTGGTAGAGAAGATGACCAGAAATGGGTAGAGTAAAATCACAGGTGGTAAAATTACCAGAAATTCAGAAGAAAATACCTTATTAAAATTAGCACATGCAATAAAGAAATCGGAGATAAAGCTAAACTTACTCTTATATAGGAGGAAGAGTGGCGATTCGCAGAAGAACAAGGACTAGCCATAGAAGATGAATGTTTCGATGACAGGGGAGATGAACTAAAAGAATAATAAATTTTGACAGTTAAATAACAGTGAAGAAATGGTAGGAACGATGAGAAAAGTCGGTTCAAAAAGCACAATGATTATCTGACACAAAAGTAGGTTAACTTTCACAGATATCGAAACAGCGGCGAAAGATGAACGGAAAGCGCACTTAATGATGGCGCAATTAAATTATTCATTTTATAATTCCATATTTAAAAGATGGGGCAATAACAAAAATCAGAACAATGCAAAGAGAAAAGAGGAACGAATCCCGGCCCTTAGAAATAAAATCTCAACAGTCATCCTTATCGCGGAGATGACATGGACAAGGAGGATTCAAAATTTGAAATTTGAAATCAGGCGAGTTAGCTGGGTCATAGGTTTAGCGAAAAAGCTAACGTCACTTCGCAATGACAATAAGAGTAAAACTAAAAAATAAACATATTGTTCGTGTACAACACCAGTTCGCGTTTATTGTACATGTAATGCCATTGCTTCGAGCCTTTTAAATTACATGGTCAGGGGGACTTATGGTGTATACCCAGCCATGAAGCTCCATAGCGGTGGGCCACTGGCCCAAATCACAAGTAAGCCCTACAAAAGGCCAGGAACAGAAAAAGAAATGGTGGAAGCTGGTTGAAGGGAGTTAGACCAGGAACCGAGAAAGGCGAGAGTTACGATCGAGCTCTTAGACACGAACCACCTTTATTGGAACAACGATCAAACCCATGATGGTGAATCCGGATGAAGCAAAGCCACGTTCATAGCACACTATAAAAAGAACAAGACATAGACTAATGGAGGTAAGCATAATTATACTAAGATTTCCAATTCTTGAAGAGAGAGGCTGACTTGATCGTCGAAACTTTTCTCTCGGAATCACTTTCGGGACTCATTTTGCAGGAGAGGAGATTCACAGAGTGAATGACGATTGATTTACCTGAATGGATTACCATATCATGTACCCACTTTAATGTGAAACCTGGAATGGGCAGGGGTATGAATTTGAAAGAAAGTGAAAATGCCACCGATTTTGACTATACCTTCTTTCTACTTGTCTTCGATGAGAGACTGGCCAAAATGGTACCCACCTTTAGTTGAAATTCATTGTTTGGTACCCAAATTTTGAATTTATCCTTTATAGGTACCCACTTTTTCATTTATATCTCAAAATGGTATCTTTCAGCAAAAAAGGAACCAATTAGGATCAAAATTGTGTCCAAATGATACCCACTTTTAACTAAAAAGTACCTTTTGACATTAATGAAAAAAGAAGTATCTTTTCAGATTTTTTGTTTAAAATAGGGTACCAAACCATTCATTTCACATAAAAGCGGGTACCATTATTAATATTTTCTCGTTCTTCGATCCTCTTTGCTTCCTTGTATATTTGTTCTACAGTTTGTCCATGCCGTGAATCCCATTTAAATTCTAGGAACTGATGTTTAATTAGTGGGAGTGAGTCGTTTGGTCAATTGATATAGAGATTGCTTCTTATGGGTGGTCGTATTTATAGCGGAAAACTCAACCACTTGTATTAAATATTGCAAGCATTGAAGAAGGTGTGAGCGGTGGAATTTAGGGGATTTGTTTTCTCTGGAAAGTGGTATTAACATCCTCTTCATCTCTCAAGTCCCAACGTTACAGCTATTCCCATATTCGTTTGAAATTCAAACCACATCGTTAGGTGATGGTTAAGGACATTAATGAGAGAGAATGGCTTTAAATATACATTTATTCATTATATCAAAATAGTCGTCTTAGGGTCTGTATGCAATGGTATGTTTGGTGTTCTGATGTAAATTTTTGAACTGTCGATTTAGCATTATGCCTGATCGTCAACCTCCATCGCTCGATTGTGTGGATGTGCCAATTTTATATGATTATTTTAGAATTTTTAGGATTCACTTTACACACGCTTGTGCTTTAGATGTGGCATTTTGCCTTGAAATTCTCTAAGGGGGGTTAAAAACGACTTTTACGCTTTTATAACTTTTTAAGAGGATTTTATGTGACAAGGCAATTTGTTTGGAGACTATGAAAATTTTGAAAATTACCTTTGAAGATTTGATGATTTTAAAACTTACATTTAAGCTTTTGAAAACTTCAAAGATTGAAGAAAAGTAAAAAGAAGAGAACTTAAGACAAGAAGAAGAAAGAAATCACTTGTGGATTCCAGGCACCCTTCGCGATGTGCGATGAAACCATCGCGACAACGATGGACGGGTGGCCATAATTCCACCTTTTTTTTTATTATACTATAAATAGCATTTTATCTCTTTTTTATCTCCACTTCTGCTTCCGGAAATTTTCTGGGTTTCAAACCCTAGTTTTTCTTCTTTCTTTTCTTAGCTTTTGTAGGATTTATCATGCATTTTTATTGTTTAGGTTAGTTTGTACTTGGGAGCAATTGATGAAGTGGAAGGTCGTCGTCGTATCTCTCAAAATTATATTATTAAGCCCTAAATACTTACTATCTACAACTAAGCAGATATGGCAAGTCGGGATATGGCAAGTCGGGGTTGTCCACGAAGAAGGGGGGTTTTCTTAAGCGTTTAAACATAAAATGTTGATATTATGCTAGAAGTAAATATATATATATATATATATATATATATATATATATATATAAAGGCAAGTAAATGGGGGGGGTTTGGGTTGGCTGGTTTTCCTAAGTTATAAAAATTAAAGACAGCAAACTAAGAAAAATGGGTAAAACTACAAAACATAGAGCCTTGGGGGCAATTGATATCCACTTTCAAACCTCGTGTAGATCATTGAACCATTCACTCATTCTATCACATTTGTTACCTATGGAATGTTATCACTTCCCATTCGAAGATCAACATCCATCCCTTCTTAATAGTAATTTGCAAAGACAAACAACGACCATTTGCAAACCCCGTTGACAATCACTCTAGGCAAACCACACCATAAGGGTATTTCATCAACGACATTTCACATGAAGCACCATAGATTTGATAACAACAAGTCTTCTACCAAAGATATATCCATTTAACCAAACATATCATTCATTAGGCTAAACCTAGAACAGACCACATTCAAGGTTCAATCTTTCATTGCATCTATAGGATAAATATGAGAACAATCCACATTTACATACTTATCTAGCAAGAATCACAAAACATTGTGCACGAGAAATTCTAAGTTCATGTTCTTGAATTTTCATGCCAAAGAGCTAAGGAATTCGTCACTTTCCTAACACCCTAGAACTTCAATCCTACAAACACTTTATATTCTCAAGCAACCCATGGCATAAATGAAGTAAAAATAGCATTAATAACAGATGAATACTAAATAACAAAGGCTTCAAGAACGAGTGAAACAGTCTATTTACTACTTTAACTACTTGTTGTGAAGATAAATCTTCTATCATTCTTAGATAGTAGTTTGCAAGAGTGAATTCAACATCTCTTATCAAACCTCACCAATGACTCCCTTAGTTGAAACACGACTAAAAATATCTCATTGATGGCATTGAGCACGAACAATCAACAAGCTTGACAACACTTATAAACACTACACCGTGTCTAAACATTTAACCAATTCATGCATTTACACAAGATTAGTCAAGAATGATCGACATTCATAGACTTATCTCATTTGGTACCTAAAACAAACATGACAAAGAGTTCAACATCATCACATCCATCTAGAAATTATCAACACATCAACATCATTTAGAAACTCTAACTCATGCTCTTGGATTCCACATTTAAAGAGGGGAAAATTAGTTACTTTCTCCCAACCCTAACAAGCAATCATACAAGAACTTCCAACAACATTAATTTCATTAACAATCCACATTCAAAGCTCAATAAATGTACAATTGCAAAAAAAAAATAGATAGATATGATTCTTAAGAAATTAGCAAGGAAGTCTCAATCAATTGCTCCCAATTACAAAGCTAAGCTATATAATCAAAACCCATAACATAGAACAAAGATCTACAAATAAAGAAGAAGAAATGGAAGAAAATGGTGAAAACTAGGGTTTTGGAGCCCCCAAGTTGGGCTTGGGAAAATGGGGAAGAAAAGGGGCTATTTATAGCCCAAGTTGGTAAAAAAGAATGTCAAAACACAGCAGGCATCGCTCGGGGGGAAATGGCATCTCCCGGGCAGAAATGGCTCGCTCGGGCGGTGGAGGTTTCGGCCCAATATTCTGATCCATCCACCTGGGCTAGCTACAATTTGCGGCATCTTATTTTGCTTCCCACGGGTGAGCCGTTCATCCATTTTGGGAGCTTGTAGTTGATTTTATAGTACTCGAGAAGATGAATCCAATGACGCCACCCTTGTAGGATGATACTTCTCCGATAATTTTAAGAACTTTTTCCAAACTTTTGGGTGATAATTCATCTGCTTCTTTGCCTTCCTTCTTCGACCCTTCTATCTTCTACCACGTTTTGGCATGTAGCCTTCACTAAACCACTCCAAAGGGCTCACGAGACATCTACAAATGAAGCTCATAAAATGGAATCAAGATGCCCGTAAGGACCAAAAATCAATTAGACTAAACATAGGTTACAAAATGAAGGATTTTGATATAAAAACCGAAAATGGTCATCTAAACCCCTTATCATGTAAACCTACCTAAATCTAGCAATCTTACGACAAAAATATGAAAAAAGAGATGTTAAATGCTTTGGAAAATACTTGCATTTAACGTCTCATCATTAAGCTTCCATATCTAAGTAGTAAGAACCCATATTTCACTCGATCTTGAAGCATTTATTATTTTGCATTCATGTGTTTTAATGCTATGTTTCACTTCATTTATTCTATGGGTTATTTGAGTATGTTAAGGGTTTGTATGATTGAAGTGTTAGGGTGTAAGGAAAGTTATAAATTTCTTAGCTCTTTGACATGAGAATCCAAGAACATGGAATTAGAAATTCTTGTGCATATGTTGTGATTCTTGCAAGATGAGAATGCTAATATGGATTGTTCTCATATTTATCCTATAGAAGCAATGAAAGGTTGAATCATGAATGTTGATTATTCTAGGTTTTATCTAAACAATGAATCTCGAATGTTGATTATTCTAGGCTAGATCTCATGAATGCTTTGTTTGGTTAAATGACTATATCTTTGGTAGAAGGCTTGTTGTTATCAAATCTATGGTCTTTTGTGTAGAATGCCATTGATGAAATATATTTATGGTCATTGAATGTCTAAAGTGATTATCAACGAGGTTTGCAAATGGTCGTTGAACATCTTTGTCAATTACTCTTAAGAAGAAAAGAATATATATCTATCTAAATGGAAGTGATAGCATTCCCCATAGGTAATGAATGTGATGGAATGAGTGAAAGTTCAATGATCTACATTAGGTTTGGAAGTGGATATCAATTGCCCCCAAGACTTGTCTTTTGTAGTTTTAAACCTATTTTCTTAGTTTGTTTGATGATTAGCATAGTTACTTGACTTTGCTAGTTATCTTCTCTTTTAATTTCATAACTTAGGACCAAAACCAACCCCTCCCCCCTCTCTTTACTTGCTTTTATGTAACTATATATATTTACTTATTGTCTACTATCAACCTTAAATGTTTAAACCCTTAGAAAGATCCATCTTCTTCATGGACGACCCCGACTTTCCATTTTCTACTTAGTTGTTGATAGAAAGAATTTAGGGATTATAAATTTAACTTTGAGAGGCACGACGAAGGCCTCTCAAATTTTGGCGCCGAAGAGTTTATTTTTAAGTGTTTGGGCATATTTGGTTGCATATTAGCTAGTTGTTTTTATTTTCCACTTCTTGGTGGTTGTTTTTTAGGAGTAGGCATTGCTTCAGTTCTTGGTGATTTTTTATCGAGAATCCTTGCAATATGATTCCAAACCTTTAAAAAAATGAAGCGTCTCACCTTGAGAGACCTCACGATGAGAAGAGAGGCTCAACAAGAAAGGTTTTGAAGGATGTGTCATTCTGACCATCCTACCGATTATTGTTATGTGTTAAGAGAGAAGCACTATGAGGGGGCAAAAACCCTTGGTTTCCAAAACCAAGGGTAGTATTAGGAGTGCTACCAAGAGATAGGAGATGTTGGTTTTAAAGGGCAAGAAGCCCAAGAATGGGTCAGCCATCGCAACTAGAGCACTATGATGTTGGTTTATAAGGTTTCAAAGGGCAAAAGACTATCCCAAGCCTTCTAACCACCCAACTCCCTTTAAACCATCCCACTTTTACAAGACTTTCCTCTTGAAAGTTTTGCACCCCCACCTCTCTACTATTGGATGCTCATGGTGAAGGGGTTTAAGCCTTCACCATATGGATAACATTAGGGTCGTGCCGACGGCTTTAAACATACGAAGCTATGCGTGCCGGCGCCGTAGATAAATTCGTCTTTTATTTTGGTTTTTGTTGATTGTTTTTCGTTATTTTATCTTGTTCTTTTCACGGTGTGTTTTTCCATGATTTTACAGCAAAGTGAAGTGCATTTCATTGGAGGAGATGAAGGCATGGAGAAAGGAGGAAATGCTTGGACATGTGGTAAAGTTTAAATTTTTCTAAGCATTAGGCAGGGTCAGCCACCTTGACTAGCGAAGGTCTCATCGAACAATGTGACGAGATCAGAAAAAATTTGTGAAAAAATGAGCTTTCAGCTCCAACATTTCGAGACATGCAATGAAATTATCACACGTCGCAAATACCCTTCGCACAGTGCAATGGATACGTTGTTCGGTGAGATGAAATCAGGAAAACTAAGAAAAATTTGTGCTTTCAGATGGAACTTTGTGCGATGTGTGATGAAATCATCACACATCACAAATTCCCATTATGAGGTGCGATGCATGCATTGCACGGTTCAAAAAAATCAAAAACGTTTCTAAAAAATTGAGCTCACAGATCCCAAATTTTGCGAGTAGCAAAGTTCTTGTCGCGAGTCGCGGTGGAGAAACAATCTTTTCAACTGAGCTTAAATACTGCACAATCCTTCGTTCTTCCCCACCAAATACTCCCCAGAACCACCACGTATCGGCTCATTCCTCTACTACATATATTGACATATGAACATTCTTGCATCTTTATAGTACCTTTGTTGATTGTAGTATGCCAACTAGATCATTGTGCTATAATTTCTATACCCTATATGATACTTGGATATGTGTCGATATACGTTGGATATTTTTATTGGATAATCTTATGTTGGGAGTAAGATGACGGGGATGGACTACAAAGTCACTGGACCAGAGCGCATCCCTAATAACGGAGACGGTGAGATATGTATGTATTGGTGGCAAGTACCTTTGTGTGACAAACTCATCCCTACATGTAGTGTCGTCCTGGATAACTTAATCCTCCAAATTTGTATCAAGCTCCAACTTGGTCTTGTTGCACTGAGGCGGTGTCATAAAGATGAAATCCCCGTCCCATATTTCCAGTGGTATAATCCTGTGACCTGTGTGGTGCCGACCATGCTGAATCGTCCCAACCTCTCAGTAGTGATAAGGTATGAAGTATGTTTCCCCAAGCATGGGAAGATAGCCGGTGCAACTAATCCCAAGTGCTCTGCTAATAGTGTAATCATGCCTCCTACAGTAATCTTGCCCTTTTGCTTCTCGGCCAACTCAACAACCCTCGTCATCCATAACTCAACCCAGATTCCATACCCTAAGCCCTCACTTGTCAAATGCCATAGGAAATGAATATCACTGTCTGGCACATTCGTCGGCTCTGACAAGTATAACACTTTGCCTGCTAAGAACTGGTGCACAAAATGGAGTGCGGGATGGATGATGATGCTACTTTATTATGGGAGTTCTTATACCTCCTATTAATTCTCCTCCAGAATAACATGTCCTCCTTGATCGGGAGCTCTCCGGCTGATGGGTCCAACCTTGCGCAGATCTCTGCTGTCTCCCACCTAAATGCTGCCTCGATATCCGAGACTGTCATCTGCTGAGATACATCATCCAGATGGAAATGAATGTACCTCTCGCAGGGCTTACCGTCTCTCGTACTACATATCCTAACATAGGGTAGGAATTCCAGTGTAGCATTGGTAATTGGGGGCTCTCTTACTCATGAAACGCTTCAACCCTCCTTTAGCGAGGAGGCAGTGAATCGGCTTTAGCAGCCCGAGAGTATCAAGTGTTGTCTGGTCAATAAAGCTCATCTCCATCAGCTTGCATGTAACTAGGGAATCCCACCTATTCGCGTAGGACCCTATGATCCGGGTAAAACCCATGTACATGTCTAGAGGAGGAGATACAGGGTTTGGCTCCAGAGCCGGTGGAAGAGGTGGAACGGCAGCGCGTGCACCTCGGGGAGAAGCCCTAGGTCTCTTGATAGGGGGCCAAGTCTAACAACCACAACAAACATGTCAAATGTACAAGAATATATGTAATATGTTCGAATCACAATTATTGTGAAACTAGTTTAGCTAATCTCAACATTTCCAAAATGCTAACACTTAAGTCCAAGCAAAACTAGTTTAAGCATCATCCATAATTACAT
This sequence comes from Rubia yunnanensis, assembly GCA_037428765.1. NCBI lineage: Eukaryota > Viridiplantae > Streptophyta > Magnoliopsida > Gentianales > Rubiaceae > Rubia > Rubia yunnanensis. The sequence continues at coordinate 69,926,896 of CM075063.1, forward strand.
ACAAAGCTCATGTCAGTTATAACATGTCAACACTTTCAAAATCATTAGGGTTGTCCCATAGTTAAATATCCCATATGCCATATCCAATGAACACAATTCTGCCTAAATAGTTTAGCCATCATTAGTATGTTCAAAATGTTAACATTTAAGTTCCATAGCTAAACTACCTTAAGCATGATAACATTGCATACAAACATCAACTATATTCAACACGCCAATATGTCCAATCTATAACACAGGACCCAACCAAATCCTCAACTTAAGCACAATACAAGCACAATGCGAGCACAACACCAACACGAGCAAATCACTAGGAGCATAATGTTATCCCATATCCAAAGTCTCATATAAACATAAGCCCAAAACCACAAAAATCTATAAAACTTCAACAATCCCAATTCAATTAATATTACATACAATCCACACAATATCCACAATAAAAAATTATGTAACATAATCAAAATTCAAGCACAAGAAAATAAGGGAATGTAACACTTAGAAGCTTAGGGAAGAGAAAGAATGAAGCCCACGACCTAATTCGTCCAAATTTGAGAAATCCCCAAAAATTAGGGTTCGGGATTTTCACAAATTTGGTTGATTTGTGGGTGTTTGTGGAGGATTAAGAAGCTAAGGATAATGGGTTATGGATGTGAAATGGATTTGTGGTGGTTTAGTGGATGAGTTTGAGTAGATGCCGATTGGTGAAGATGGTGGGAATGTGGAGAAGATGAGTGGGTGTTAGAGTGAAGAAGTGAAGAGAATCCTGGGTGTTGCCCATTTTAAAAATGATTCAGTACAGCCATCACGAGTCACGATGCATACATCGCAACTTGCAGTGGGGGGTTAATGGTGCACTTAAAGTAAACACTCTCATCGCGAGCGGTGATGGGTCTGTTGCGGATAACGATATCTGAACCTTGAAAAGCCATAATTTTCAAAATTCTTCCTGACTTGGTCATGTGCTGTAACCAAACCATCACGACTCACAATGGGTTATCGTGACTTGTGATAGGTCATTGCGGCTAGCAATAGGCTATCGTGAGTCGCTATGGTCAGTCGCGGGTTCAAATAGGCTGTTACGAGTCGCAACAGGACCGTCCCAAGTTGCAACAGGACCGTCCCAAGTTGCGACCTCTTGAGCCTGAGAGCTCACATTTTTTGAGAAATCCCTGATCATGTTGCGATTCACGATGTAACAGTCACGACTCATGATGGCTACACATGCTTGATACTTAGAAAAAATTTCAATGTTACCAAATGTCCAAGCTTTTCCTTCTTTCTCCAGGCCCTATTTTATTAACCAATCCAGCTTCTTGCGCCTCAATTTTCTACAAAATCATGGAAAAACACACCAAGAATAGAACAAAGCAAAGTAAAGAAATGAACGACAAAAACTCAAAATCAAACAACGTCAATGGAAAGTCACGAATGATGATCCAGATGATCAAAACTAAGTTTATTTAACATCTTCGGCACGACTTACTCCCCTTCTTGGAGCTTATTAATAAAATGAACCGAGATGATTGATCATTTTCCCCCAATCCGGGTCAAAACAATCGGGATTCACATCATCCCTCAACAAAACTTCTTCAAATAGCTTAGGGTTTCTTCATGTTCCCTCAACATTTCCAACAACTCACCTTCTTGTTCCATGGTGATCTCAACCACGTGAGCATTCGGGGGTTTCTCTCCTTCTCCAAGGGGTGAATATTTAAGAGCGTTTGGTGATGATTTTCACTCTTCCACCGAAGTCTTCTCAAGAGAAGGAGGGAGAACCACCCTTATTGGCTTACCCATGGACACATGAAAAGTATTGGATGTTACTTTCCCAAGAGCGTATTCACCGTTGTTGTTTTCCTTCAAGTTAGTACTAACAACATTTGAACTCAAAGCATCACTCAAAATATCATTTATGGCAACATTTATGGAACTACCATCTTTAGGCTCAACTATATCATTCTCTTTATCATCAATAACATGAATAGCTTGGAAAGAATGGTATCTAGTAGGATGATCAAGAGAATTATTAGTGTCAAATTCTACCTTCCGCCCATTAAATTCCATGGTCAATGTTCCTTTATGCACGTTAATTACGGTCCTTGAAGTCTTTAGAAATGGCCTTCCTAAAAGAATAGGTTTAGCGCTATTGTCACCTCCCATTTCAAGAATATAAAAGTCTGCGGGGAATGTCAAAGAATCCACTTTCACCAACACATCCTTCACAATACCTTTCGGGTATGTGCTAGAGTGATCGGCTAATTAGATAACAACCCCGGTTTTGTGCAAAGTGCCTAGATTTAGACTTTCATACTAGGAATATAGGATCACATTGAATGATGCACCTAAGTCTAACATGGCTTTGTTAACACATTTGTCTCCTATCTCACAAGGGATTGAAAACATTCCCGGATCATCACATTTAGGGGGAATATCATCATCAAATACGGCGGAGACATATTCACTCTTCACACTCTTGTTCTTACTTTTCAATTGTTGTTTCCTATTGACGAAACACAATTCCTTGAGAAATTTAGCATACCTAGGAACATGATTTAGAGCATTTAAGAATGGAATATTTACCTTGCATTTACTAAGACTTCGTAGATGTCCTTGGTGTCCTCCTGTCCTTTAATGCTTCCAGAAACAGTGGTTCCGACACATAGATAGGGATCTCTGCCCCTCTTAACTTCTTCTGCGGTGGGGATGAGGTTTTAGGATTTTATCCTGGTCTTGGAACAATTGTCTCCACCTCAAATTTTCTTCTTTTCTCTTTTTGGCCAACTCCTCGACCTTCTTTTCAAGGTATTCTTCTTTTTCAACCATCCGCTCAACAACAAACCTTGCTTAGGGCTCCTTCACTTCCCTTCCACTTCTCAATGACATTGTAATCACATTTTATTGAGGGTTGATCTCCGGTTGGGAGGGAAGTTTTCCCTTTTCCCGGGCCACCATCCAATTCACAACTTGAGCTATTTGGCTCACTTTAGTTTCCAAGTTCTTGATGATCACCTTGGCTTCATCTTGGATTTTTTTTCCTTTCTCTGCGCACATGCTTAACCGGTGAATGGCTTGCATCACCTCATCTTTTGTCAAGCCCGAGCTCTCCCCTTGGTCTCGGGGATTATCTTGAAGCCTTTGATATTGTTGTTGAGGTGGCCGATATTGTTCTTGAGGGGGGAAATACGGTTGAGTTGTTTTACTTCCTTGAGGGTTTCCATACCGGAGATTCAGGTTATCACGATTACTCGAATTGTAAGGCCAGTTTTGGTACCCCTGATTCCCTTGATAACCTTGATGTCTTTAGTTTCCTTGATAGTCTTGGTTTCCTTGATAGCCTTTCCCACCTTGATACCCCATGGCACTCACCTGCTCGATATAATCACTTTGAAAGGTAGGGCAAGCATCTGTAAGATTCACCAATAAAAATATTTCACAAGATTTGACATGTGGTACATTTCCAAGCTTGGTCATCACAGATTTCACCATAGAAGTAAGGGTCGAGACTTGGTCCTTGAGCTTTCCACTATTGGAAGGGGTCACTTGTGGGCATTATATTTCTTCTTCTCAAATCGGCCCTCGAGCTAAAGTTCCTTGACTCCTCAGCTAGCTCCTCATATAATTGCATAGCCTTTGTTAAAGTCTTGCTCCCAAGGGTACCACCACAAGAACTCCTCACTAGTCTTTGGTCCTCATCAAGAAGACTATTGTAGAATTAGTAGACCACGTCTCCCTTCGAATAGCCATGGTACAGACAACTCATGAGAAGCTTCTTGAACCTCTCCCAATAGTTAAAAAGAGACTATTCATGCTATAGGAGGATGTTGCTTATGCTCTTCTTCAAAGCGGTGAACTTTGAGGCTGGGAAGTACTTGGATAAAAATTTTATCTTCATGTCAAGCCAACGTTTGATGCTCTTGGGTGGTAGGTAGTGGAGTCAATTCCTTGCAACATCCCTTAATGTGAATGGGAATACCTTCAACTTGTAGAAGTCTTCATCTACTCCGTGGGGGACCATACCACCACACAAAAAATGGAACTCGGTAAGATGTTTGTTGCCATTTTCCCCTTGCCTACCATGGAAGATAGCATGTTTATAAATCCACTCGTGAGCTAGAAGGGCCCCTTCGGTCCAACCAAGAATAATCAATGCACATTGGTTGTTGGTCAAGTTTGGGGGCCATAATATCCCTCAATAAGGCTTGCCCCAAAGGAATCTCCCTTCCTTGGAGAGAAGGAGCTCTTCCTTGAAGAGGATAATGTCGAGGCCCTCCTCCTGGATGCTCATCTTCATGCCCATTTTGATGCTTCATAGAAGTAGAAGTATTCACAAAATGGTCACTAGGAGGGGTTTTATTCACACTTTCCAAAGAAAGCCTCCTAGCCCGTCTCAAATTCAACTCTAACTCGGGGTGGTAGTGTAGGGTTCTTGTGAAGATGATCGCATACGAACCATACACCAAGAACTCCAACAATACATCTCCAAGCCAACCGAAAATGACAAGTCAACTAAGAAAAAAAAATAAAAGCAAACTAACAAATATTTACAACTAGCATATAATCACACATAATATGGCTAAACACATAAAAATTAATGCCTCTTCCACGGCAGCGGCGCCAAAAATTGAGAGGTCATCTTCGTACCTCTCAAAGTTATATTTTTAAGCCCTAATGCTTCCTATCTACAATTAATTAGATAATGGCAAGTCAAGGTCATCCACGAGAAGAGGGATTTTTTCATGTGTTTACACAAATATAGCGAGAAACATACTAGATGTAAGTATATATATAGATATATATAAGCATGTAAATGGGAGGGGGTTGGTTTTGATCCTAAATTATGAATTGAAAGAAAACAACTAGCAAAGCAAGAAAAAAATACTAATCATGCAACAACAAATAAAAATATGACTAAATCAACCATCAACGGTGCCTTCAAAGTTTCTTCCATTCTTCAAGTCTTCAAATATTCAAATAAATTCTTCAAAGTCTTCAAAAGGTAATCTTCAATGGCCTTTGGTCTTCAAGTCTTGATGTTGTTTCCTTGTCACACAAAATCCACTTAGAAAAGGTAAAAGAGAGTAAAGTTGCTCTTACCTCTCCTAAGAGAATTTCAAGGTAAACCCCACGCTTCTGATGACAAAAGAGCACAAAGTGATCCCAAAAATTCCCAAAATATGCACATAAAATGGACACATCAGCCTTCGATATCTTCTACCTTCCTTGCAAAAGACCTTCTATACAAAGATAATGAAAAGTACCAACGAGCGACCTACTAATGAGATAAAAAAGGAAGATCTAGGTGCCCATGGATACAAGGTGTCCATTAGCATCAATTAAGTCTACAAAACTCAGGATTTAGACAAGAAAACCAAACATGGCCGTCTAAACCCTTTGTCGTGTAAGCCTAACTAACACTAGCAATCCAAAAAGTAAAACAAGCCAATTATTATGTTGAATGCATTGGTTAACTCATGCAATGCGGTGCACATCATGGATGAATAGAATCCTGATTGACCCAGGAGGCTTCTCCATATAGACAGGTTCATCTAGAAGCCCATTGTGGAAGGCATTCTTGATGTCTAATTTATGTAGATGTCATTGATAAATTATAGAAAAAGCTAGGATAATACAAACAATAGATGCTTTAACCACTGGCATGAAAGAATGAGAAAAATCAAAATTGGGTAGCTGTAAGAAACCATGTGGTATAAGGCATGCTTTGTACCAATAGATGGTGCCATCGGAACAGTGCTTGATGCGGTAGACCCATTTAGACCTAGCGATATTAACACCAGTGGGTCATGGTACAAGATCCCCAGTGTGTTTCTAGCGGAGGGCAGACATTTCTTCATCCGTCTTTGTGACCCACTTAGGGTCTTTAAGGGCATATCGATAGCCACGAGGTTTAGTTTCAGCCATGAGAGCTGAAAGAGAGTAGTAAGAACATAATCTGAAAAGGATCGTCGTTTGGCATGACAGGTATGGGAGATATTCTCTATAGGATGAGCAGGGACTGGAGGTGGAGGTGGAGGTGAAGGAAAAGTTATGGGTGAGGTCGGTGTAGAAGGTTCTAGAGACCGTGTAATATGAGTAGGGTTGGGAGAAGGAAGGGATGAATCTTCCAAGGAACATAAGCGACAAGGAGATGGAGAAGTAGGTGTAATGGGTGAAGATTCCATAGAAGTGTCTGAGTCCATAAAGACAGAGACATCCTACTAGGAGGGAGAGATGGAGGTTCTGCCTACATAAGGAAAAAACGTTCATCAAAATGGGCATGCCTAGTGATGTAAACATTCTGAGTAGAAGGTTCTAGACACCGGAAACCCTTACACTATGAACTGTAGCCCATGGAGATCTAAGGAGAGCTCTGGGGTGCTAATTTATGATCTGAGACTGGATGAATAAAGGGATAAACATGACACCAAAAAGGATGAAAGTTGGAGTAGTCCGGATGGCGTCCATAGACAAGGAAGAAGGGATAGTGACCATCGAGTACCAAAATGGGAAGTCGATTAATGGTGAAAACCACCGCAGAGAAAGCATTATTCCAATATGACAAAGGGAGATAAGAGTGTAATAACCTGGAAAGTACCATTTCAATGATATGGAAATGTTTCCTTTCAGTGTGACCATTTTGTTCATGCGTGGATGGACAAGAGATCTGGTGAATGCCATGAGCAAAAAAAGGATAATGTAGTCGTGTGTTGGTGAACTCTGTGCCACCATCACTCTGAAAGACTTAATAGAACAAGAGAATTAATTTTCCAAAAAAATTTGAAGTGCAATGAACACATAAAAGTAGTCTGATTTTGGCCGTAAAGGATAATAACAGGTAAAGTGAGAAAAATCATCAATAAACACAGCATAATAAGAGAAGCCAAACTCAGCAGTAATTGGTGCAGGACCCCATAAATCACAATCAATTGGAGATAGAAGAGAATCTGCTCATTTTGGATTTTCTAAAAAAGAAAGGCATTTACCTTTAGCCTTTTCACTTGAATCAAATAAAGATGGTTTAGGTAGCAAAGAAGTAACAGAAAGTAATCCTTGTTTATTCAACATAGAAATAACTTAATGGGAACTATGGCCCAGTCTAGCATGCCAGAGTTCAAAAGAAGCTTGATCTTGCTGGATTGGACGTAGGTAGCAAGAGCATCACCACCACGATCAAGAACATAAAGCCATGATATCATCGTCCTCGGTCCACGACCTCCCTTGTGAACCGATTCATAATCACAAAAGATTTATCATCAAATGATATGATGGAATTTAATTCTTTGGTTACCTTACTAATGGAGAGAAGATCTTCATGATATCCGGAAACCCCCAAATATTAGACAGAGATAAGTAATTATTAAATCAGCATGATCCATATGCATAATAGATAAAGAATGACCATTTCCAACAATAACAGAATTATTACTAGTAAATTTATAGTGTACAAAGAAGCTTCTAAAGTTATACTTATGAACTATCACTTTCCCCTTCCCCAATCTGCCAATCCCTCATCTCCTACACATATCGGACATGGGGCTCGAAAAAGCCGTCAGCGAGTTTCTTGAGAAAATCAGCACAACTAAAGCTCTTCTGAGTGAAGGTAAGTGTTTACCTAATACACAAACAAGGGTCGGGTTAGTGTTTCCTCTTCCTCTTTTCACACTTGTCCCTTAGCCAACCTTGTCTTGTCTTGCAGGGAACAAGTTACAGAAAGAACTTTTTGACAACATCCGCAGAGAAACATTGGAGGAGCTTGCCGTCAACACAGAGGATCACCTGGAAAAAAGGGGTAGTGTCTTCAATAACCCCATTTTAAAAAAAAAAATATTTGTAATTACTGTTGATTGACACTAATCAGTAGTTTTATTGCCAATGTTATAATTTGGTTGGTACAACTACTGCATCGAACTTCGTCGCAGGCTAGGGGTGTACATCACCATCAAGAAGGTCAGCCTCGTGCCTTTTAATATGTACACCATGTAATTGAATTGTTATTTGAACATATACTTATATCTTTTTAATCATATCTTCATACTCCCTATCTTGATTTGGATAAAAAAACCATACCGAACGATATTGCGGGATAGGGAAGAAACACTGAAGATGTTGGACTCAGTGAGGGAGTTAATCCGCTTAAAAGAAGCCAGTGTCGGTGATGATTAAGGATGTGGGCCCGGTTCTCTTTAATTAGGCTGGAAACTGAAATTTCCCTCTTTTGTGATATGTAATCTTGGCCATGTTAAGCTTAACTTTCCTACTTCTACATCTATTGTTATCATTTTAAGTGAAATAGGAACTGGTGCTTGTATGAATATTAGCAAATCTATCAAGTGTTTCTTTGTACACTTGGGTATCCTGACCTCAACAATTTTTTTGGATATTATTTATCTAACTTAATCCTATTTCATGGGTTTATTATTATGTAATTCTACTGCAATAACTTTAACGACAATATTAAAAATAAATGACAAATTATGTTGATCAACTGTTATGTGATAAATCCCAAACCCATTTGAATATAATCATGTCCAGGATATATAACCAACTAGATTAGTAATCAAGAAAAGCCTCCCCAGTTTAATCAGTTCAAGGATTGGTACAAGCACATATGTAAGGTTTAGGTACTTGCATCCCACTCTAGCAATAGAAGGCTGTATAATGACCCGAACTGACATCTCATGCTAGTAATAGAATACGGTGTAATGATCCAAACCTTTTCTAATCATTAAGGTTTTCTTGATACTCTGATCACTTCATATAAAATGATTCATCTGTGTGCACCCATTTGTATTTCACATTTTATTGTTGCTATTATCACCACTCTTTAGTGGAATATGAGTCAAATTATCTCTAAATGGTTAAAAAGTGTAAACTTAAATTGATACGTAAATGGTATATTTCATCACATTACAGGGCTATGTACACCCACCTAGTAGAATTGGCTTGGTGGGGTACCGTGTATCAGTTTTATATAATGCACAATTATTTATTGACTAACCATGAATATTTGACAATTGATGTTTGGTGTTATTTTTTACTTATTTAAATACATTCAAATAACATTATACCTTCCTATTAACGCTATTCAAAAGTAAAAATTATAATGTTCCACTACTCTGCTGCTTTTATTTTGGCCACAGTATAGTCATTTTACATAGTTTCTTTCTAAAAATTATATAGGTTGATTACATGCAGGGTTATACAAGTGAGTATTGCAATTGGAATTAGTGTTTTATAAATGGGCTGGGTTGTTCGTGGGTTTGTGCTATTCTCTAGTTCTTCTTCATGTTTCATTTGGAGCTAAATAGTCAGGATTAGAGGTAATCACATACGCCTATGGCAAGAGACCATTACAATATACCCCATGCATACCATGTGTAATAGCACTTAACTTTTGGACAGTCTGCAATGACCTTGAAATGCACTGTAAATTTTTGTTACAACGTATAGAAACATGACATAATAAGCTCATATTAGAAACTACATGACACAACAAAAATCACAAAATGTCGTTCAATAATATTTTTTTTCCTATGGCCAATCCAATAAATGGTCAAAGTTGTAAATATTTAACCCAAAAAAGATGTAATGATATTTCAGCTATGACGTAGGGAGTATTAAGGGCTATGGGGTGTTTCATAATTCAAATATTGAAGCAGATTTAGCTCGGTCCAATTACGGTATGTTCAATCCAGCTACGAATGAAACCTGGTTCATTTTTCCATTGATAAGTGTGTAATGACCTATTAACCCACCTCCACTCGGGGTTGTTAATGTAGCTAACCCAAGCGAAGGCTTGTGATCAAACAAACAAACAGAATGAATGAGCAATGATCGAATTTAAATTTATATTCTGCTCCTAAACTTACTAGTAAGCTACCTAAAGGGTAGTTAGTGGAAAGACTGTCTTTGTCCACAGAGATGCTAGGTGTATAATAGTTAACCACACACAACCATGTACGGGTCGTCAATCTGTCTGTGTGGTAGGAATAGCTAAATATTGCAAAACAAGTTTTTGGGGGGTTTTCAACTAACAACCACAAGCATAAAAGATCACACGAGATTAAACTATATAGACAAGCACTTGGGGAATATTTGCTTAACATGATTGGTAAAATGTTCTAATCCTCGATTCTATCACATACAAGACATCAAAACCATTTCTAGTGCTCATAACACATGGTGTAGTCGATGGTAAAAACTTCCCCATAGCAGTCATGTATTGTATTCTTCCATTAACACTGCCTCTGTAATTTGGGGAGTTAAACAATGGCCCTGCCACTGTGCATATCTATTTATCCCACATACAATTACGTCATGGGCACTACACCACAAATGCTCTATCCCTAGGCCTACAAAGGCAAAATAAAATAGGAACCTTATCGATGGCTCTAAGGTTGCTAAACCCTAGTTTGCAACCAAATGCTATCTCTACTCGTAACCCTTCAGACCAACTCGAAGACTAAGACTAGTGTGTTGTCATCGTAATGGTAAAAATTGGAAAAAAAATCAACGTACACACACCCACGTGGACCCGAACCCCGCTACCCATATCACATCTAGGTTTCCCTTCTTGGAAAGGTGACACTATGTGCACCAACATGAATCTATATTACAGTGTGTGCCAAGCTTAGTGTATCATTCATGCCAACATAAGAACAAGCCAACATAATATCATAAACACATAGAAGCAGGTAGTTCTAAGGAATCTAACAAAACATAAACCAAATCATGAATACAAATATGATCCCCAAGCAAAGAAACTACTCCCTAAGCATTGAACTCAAGTATTTCATTGGATTCAATGTTTTTGGGAAAAGGAAAAATAAAAAAGAAGAAAAGAAAGGATTCTAGAGAGAAGGAAGAGCTCATTTCTCTCTCCACCCTACTCTTGAAGTCTAAAATAAGCATAAACTTAAACCATAGTAGACATAGGTCCATATATACATTAGTAGGGAATTGGGCCTTCAAATAGGCCAAAAATAGGCCTAAAAACCCTAGCAACCGCAACTGACACACCCAGCGGAAATCGGCACGGTCAATGCCAGCCAGGTGTCCTTCATGCTAGCAGTGCCTGCACAGTCAGGCACGACCCAATGTCTCATGCTGGTGCAGCCTGCTGCGTCTTGCACGGGTCATGCCCCTCGTGCTAGCATGGGTCTTGTCACCCAGCATGGACTGTCGGATGGACCTCCAATTTTATGCTTCTGATTGCACGTCTCGTATCTTATCGCACGGGCCATTAGCTATAGCTTCATTTTGATCAGTAAAACGGTGCAGACCTTGTCATCCTTCACACCCCGTGGGGTGGTATTCACGTTTTGGACTTGAAACGACACATACTGTGTGAAATGGCGCAGTTCATTCCTACACTTAGCCGATTTTGGAGTGAAATAGAGCCAAAGGAACACTGGCGGCATAAACGGGAACTGTCCGTGCTGGGGGCGTCCATGTTCTTGGCAAGGTCCGTGCTAAGCACCCTTGGCACGTGCCGTGCTGGGCTAGGTCCATTCTGGCGTGGCTGGCCTCGTGGCAGCACATGCTGGTTCGTGTCGATCAGCCGGCCGGTCGGCTGGTTTGACCAATCAATGCCTTCCTCTATTTTTTACCTCTTTGAACTTCAATTCCGCCTTTCCAAGCTCAATTCCATCTACTACCACACTTTAATTCAGTATCCTTCATATCTACTATTATTCTTGTGAATGGCCTTCAAGTATCTTCTACCATTCTTGTGATTAGCCTTCTACAAAAGAATGTCAAAATAATCACGAGCAACCTACTAATGAGATCATAAATGAATATCTAGGTGCTCGTGAATACAATGTGTAGCTTCAATTAAGTCTACATAACTCAGGATTTGGACAAGAAAACCTACAACGGTCGTCTAAACCCTTTGTCATGTAAACCTAAGTAAAAGTATCAATCAAACAAGTAAAACATGATAATTATTATGTTGAATGCATTGGTTAATGCATGCAATATGGTGCACATCACCTATTGTCAATCCATATACCCTCGTTTACCATAACCAAGATACCAATCTCCTCTCTAACCACCTCAACTCCTCTCCAAGCCATCTATGTCGTAAAATGGCCGATCTCAGTCTTTTCCTGGATATTAAAGAAGTATAGAATCAAGTGAAGACTTCTAAAGTTGTGGGTAAGGCTCCAATCTCTTGTTTATCTTTCATTACATTGAATTTTCAAAGCCATGTAGTTGTTTTCGAAAGCCAAACTATGGTACCTGCAGAAGAAGGGTTGAGCATCACATTTTAGAATCTCAAATGTTTGGTGATGATAGATAATCTGGACACTGTGGGGGTGTTCTGTTAGAAACGAATAAGGTGTTTCCTTTTTGTGACTTATCTTGTGTATTTATTTGTGGTTATGTGATTGTTTCCCCTCCCCCACCCTCCTCACAGCATACCACTTTCCCGTATCGGCGGGATGATGTATACAAGAAGTGCATTCAGATCCGTAGTGAAATAAGAGGATCTATGAGATTAAAAAGGTGATGTTTCCATTAATAGTTATTTCAATATGTCTGGTATATCATATTTAGATAATAAAAGTGGTTGTACAATAACATTTTATTCTTCATTTTATAGCTGCGGAAGGAGGCTAAGATTGCGAACTTGCAATGCATCTTGAATGAAACGAGCGCAAATTTTCGGGAGGAACCCGAGAAGTTTGTTAAGAAAATTAATCACTCTTCCTCTTCATAAATATAGATGTATCTTTTGGGTATCCTATTTTTTTTTAAGTTAGACAAAGACCGTGGTTGATGTTTATTGGTACTAGTGATCACTTTTGAATGTAGTTTAGTGTTGTTCTAAATTATATGGCTGGTAACCTTGGTTAATAATTTTGTTTTGGTTTGTGATCTTTACCTTTGGATGAATTTAACAGTATTTGAAACAAAAGAATATAATGCAATGGTAAAGAGGCTTTGCACATACTTCATGACCCAATATGGTTCAATACGACAGGTGGAGGAAGTTTCTTCCACACTAGTAATTTGATTTAATGACAATCAACTTGTACTTGGATGACTACTAGAAAATGAATTTAAAATTTTAAAAGCGCCATTAACAAGAATTTACAATAAACCCTCAATAGCTAAATCGATTTACGTTAAATGTCAATGTACAAAACATTGACTAAAGTAACAAGTTCGCTATATTAATAATTATTATTAATTTTTAGTGCCATTTCAACTCTCTAAACCATACTACATTTCCTTATTTAATGAGCGCAATCCAACGTTAAACTTAAATTCAAACGTGCCTCGATTTTGTTCGATGAACCTATGCTCATGAAGGCTTGGTTTGTTGTATTAATTTCCCATTCAACATTTGTTGATAGCCTACATTCAAATATCAGGTAAGTGGCATGACCAACTACAATTTCATGCATAAATAACTAGGGTCAATATCTATAAATATTACTAAAACAAATGTTTTGCCAAGTGGCACCTCCACATCTTGCCGAGTCAACTTGCCACATTACTCTTTCATAATAAATACTTTTTAAAAAAATTATTCATTTTTCAATACTATATTCCATTGAAAGATGTAAAAATTAATGTAGTCTTCCCATAATTGTTATACTACATTATATCCTGCATTGTCCTACGCCTCTTCTCATTTCTTCTTTGATACACTCACCTTCCTCTCTATGTCGTTCCTTATTACAAAACCTAAACCCATAAACATATTTTTTTTATAACCAGACCATCATTCCCAAACCACGAGCACATTGTTCTCTCTCTCTCTTTCATTCAAGGAGTGACTCCCCTACCTCTTTCCTACAAGTACTAATACTTTCTCAAGCTTATATTCTTTTTGTCTTGGGAACCTATCTGCTATTTATTTCCTTGGCTTCTTCGTGAACTAAAACCATAATGTTACAACTGTGAATAGTGGGATTAGAACTCTGCAATTTTGGGGATTCGATGAGGAGAATAGCTCTGTTAGGTTAATGTAAGGAATATCAATACTTTTGAGATGATTTTGTGTTAAAGTTTGGATTTGGCTATGTTTTTATTAATTTTTGTTGGGTAAATCTGATTGTAGGAATTGAAGTCTGAAGAAAATTAGCACTCGACTTCTCATATCCACTCTATTTTTTCCAGATTATATTGAAGAGGTAATTCTATTTCAGTTCTAACTGATTTACTGACGAAATCATGAAAAAGGAAAACAATTTGGTGAGCAATTGCTCAGTTTTTTTGTATTGAATTAATTAAAGAAAAGAAGTTGTACAACCATGTATTATACACATTTGAGGACCTGTTAGACAAGTTGATTTTCTAACTACTTGTAACTGATATTTACAGCTGGCATCTAACAGAAAACTAACTACTTGTAACTGATATTTACAGCTGGCATCTAACAGAAAACTAACTACTCTGATTATTCTAACTAAAATCTACTGGCTTCTAGAATAATCGTAGAGGATGATTCTATACTACTAAAGAATAGTTAAAATGAAAGTCCATTAAATCTAAGTCATGCTGAAGGCGGTGGAACGAGAACCATTATGACAGAATATCCTGCCAAGTAAATGTGAAGCTGAATTTGACTGATCTTGTTCTTTGTGAAGTTCAACATCTGTTGTGGGCTTATTGTGGTGAACCTCGCGCAAGATGTTTTGCACATAATTCATCATGAATAATCCAACTAATGGGTAGTGGAGTAGTACATGGCTTAGCATTGGACATTCCAATGGAAGAAACCAAGTCATTTGCATACTTTCTTTGACAAAGAAATATTCCGAATTCTGATATGAGTATTTCAATGCCGAAAAATTACTTGGCTTCTCTTAAATCTTTGATGCTAAATTGAGTATTTAGGAAGGTTTTAACATTTGTTATAGCATGTAGATCTTTTCTAGCAATAAGAACATCATCAACATAGATGAGAAGGGCTAAGGAAATTGTGGGAGTTGTTTTGAGAAAGAGGCAATGATCACTTTTGGATTGAGTGAAACTTATGGAAAGAAAATGTTGAGTGAAGGCCTGATTCCACTGTCTAGATGCTTGTTTGAGGCCATATAAGGATTTGTGTAGTTTACAAAAGGATTTGGAATTTCATATCCTTCCGAAGGAGCTAAATAACTTCCTCATCAAGAGTGCCATGTAAAAAGGCATTATGAATATCCGCTTGATGCAAATACCAAGACTTTGCAGATGTAATAACAAGAAATAAACTGATGGTGATAGATTTTGATACAGGTGAAACACTGTAAATGAAATCAATCCCTTCTATTTGAGAGTAGCCATTTGCTACAAGCATTGCATTGTATCTTTCCATTGATCCATTTGAGTTGAATTTAACTTTGTATAGCCACTTGGATCCAATAGTCTTTTTCCCTGGAGGTAAGGGAACTAAACTCCAGGTCTTGTTTTCTTCAAGGGAAAAAAGTTCTTTGCCATTGCTTGCTCCCACTCAGGAAAACCCTTTGCTGCATTATAAGTTGTAGGCTCCTGGACCTGTGATAGATTGGCAAGAAAACCAGTATGTGAAGAACTAAAAAACACTGAGTGAGGTGGAGCCATGGTGCATTGGTTACAAAATCCTTTGTTCATATAGGTTTTTGTCTAGCTCTAGTACTAGTCCTAATTGGTAAAAGTGAGGAGACTGAGAAATTGACTTTGAAGACTGAGATTTAGAATTAAGAGACTGTGTGAAAAGTTTCCCAACAGGAGGAGAACTGGGAATTGTCTGAGTATGAGGATGATCAGTAGGTAAGTCTTGAATCATGTCATGTGCACCATCAAAATATTTTTGGAACACATGGTAAAGGTAAGGGAGCATCTGGTGGAAACATTTTATTCTGATAGGGAAAGTTTTTCTCATGAAAAATGACATATTTGCTAATGACATTTTTTGTGTTGTGAAGGTCATACAGTTTGTATGCCTTTTGACCAGGAGGGTATCCAAGTAAAATACAAGGGAAGGCTCTTGGGGAAAATTTTTCTTTATGTGGAGTTGTGTTGGTTGCAAAGCATAAACATCCAAATGTTCTGATATAATAAAGATCAGGGGGATGATTGTGTAGTAATTCAAAAGGAGATTTCCATTGCAGAGAGAGAGAAGGGAGCCTGTTTATAATATGTGCTGTAGTGAGAATAGAATCTCCCCAAAACCATTTTGGTAATTTTGACTGCGGGATTAAGGCTCTAGAAATTTGTAATAAGTACTGGTGTTTTCTTTTTGCAATCCCATTTTTTTGAGGGGTATATGCACATGATTTTTAATGCAAGATGCCAAGATCAGAAGGGAGTCTATTTATGATATGTGTTGCAGTGAGAATAGAATCTCCCCAAAACCATTTTGGTAATTTTGACTGCAGAGAGAGAATGGAGCCAGTTTATAATATGTGTTGCAGTGAGAATAGAATCTCCCCAAAACCATTTTGGTAGTTTTGACTGCAGCATTAAGGCTATAACAATTTGTAATAAGTGCAAGGTTTTCTTTCTGCAATCCCATTTTTTAGGGGTATATGCACATGATTTTTTATAAAAGATGCCAAGATTAGAAAGCAAAGTTTGACATGAAGAATTTATGAACTCATACCATTTTCTAACCTTTTACATTTGACTGAGGCATTATATTGTGTGGAAATCATTTCCAGAAAAGCCTTAAGAGTTGTATAAGTTTGATCCTTAGTTTTCAAAAGAAAAGTCCAAGTGCATTTACTAAAATCATCCACAATTGTAAGAAAAAATCGTGAACCATGCACAATATTGACATGAAAAGGACCCCACAAATCAATATGAATAAGCTAAAAAATCACAGAAGATTTTTTTGACTAATAGGAAATTGCAGCCTATGTTGCTTTGACATTAGACGAATATAACAAGTGGAAAGTGCAGGACTTAGTTTTATTCCCATCTTGTTCATTATAAGAGATAAAGGATGCCCTAGTCTTCCATGCCATAGATAGACAGAAAGAACTATGAGCTCTATGTACAATGGAACTATTTACAGAAGAAATTTGAAAGTCCTACAACAATCTATGTAGATATTCTGAATTGAGAGAAAGTTCATCTAAAATGTAAAGACCTTGGTCTTCTTTTCCAATTCCCACAATGACCTTAATCTTAAGGTCATGTAACAAACAATATTTGCCAAACATCAAACACATTAGATTAGAATCTTGTGTGAGTTTGCTTACTGATAACAGATTGCATTTGAAGGTAGGTATAAACAAACAGTTTTTAAGAGTGATTGACTCAGTAAGGGAAATAGAACCAATAGACTCTACGACGGTTAAGGTCTAATTTGGAAGATAAACAGGAGCTTGGGACTTGACAGAGTTCAAAGACTTAAACAATTGAAAGTTGCCGCACATGTGGCTGGATGCATCACTATCTATGATCCAGGAGTCAGTTGAAAACTTATAAATAGCATTAGTATATTGTTTGAGAACACTACCTACATAATATTGCAGATGAGTGAAGTTCATTTATTCAGGGGGGAACTGCTTGCTCCTTCTCTTTTCCCTTTCTGCCAACCTCTGATTGAATCATGCTGGAAAGCATAGCTTGAAGCTGCTCATTGTTAGTGCCTACATCCAAAGGTGTTTCTCTCGCATTCTGAACAACCTGAGTGTGGAGTTGGTTTTCCATGGGATAAGCTTGCTTCTACACATTCCCTAGCTTGTTTCCAGGCCACCAATCTGGGTATCCTTTGAGTTTGAAACTTTTTTCTTGAGATGACCTTGTTGACCATAGTAATTGCACCGAAGATCAAGCCTCTTGACTTGCCTCCTTTTGAAGCCTTCTTTCTGATCATTTCTTCTAGAATTGAACTTCCTAACAGCAAAGGCATTCTCAACCCGAGTTTCTTTTGCCTCAAAGTTATTGTTAGAGCTCATCATAGCAGAACTTCCTTGAACATCAAACACATTTGCTTGTGTATTCCTCTGCTTCTCCACCTTAGACACAAAAGCATATGCCTTTCCAATTGGAGGAAGAGACTCCATAAGCAATATTTGATTGCAGATTGAGTTGTATTCCTCATTGAGTCCATTCAAAAACTTATGAGTCTGGTCATCTTGTTCTTCAGCCATAGCTTCAAGATAGTAATCGCAAATGCAGTAATCACATCTCTTCCTCTTCCTTGGTCTTAGACAAGCATATTGATCCCAAACGCCTTTGAGCCTGGTGAAGTACGCAAAAATTGTACTATTCCCTTGCTTAATTGAGCACATCTCACATTCCAGCGTGTTTGTTAGCGGTCCATTGCTTTCACCGTACCGCTCCTTGAATTCTTCCCATAAAACTTTGATTCGGTGCTGAAGATGAAAGATCGAGCGATCTCCTTCGACGGCGAGTTCAGAATCCACGAAACAAGTGTGGAGTTGACTTTCTTCCATTGCTTGTGCCTCGGAGTGTTGAGATTAGGAATCTTTACTTCGCCGGTGAGGAATCCGAGTTTGTCCTTCGATTCCAGTGCGATGATCATCGACCGGCTCCAGGTCATGTAGCTGTGTTCGTTGAGAGGCTCTGTCACAAGGATAATATTCAAGTGATCGGAGTTATGCAGATACAGCGGATCCTCCATCTTGAGGTGGAACTCCGCCACTTCTTGTTGTCTTGCCACTGAAACGGAGCCACTGGATTCAACATCCACCATTGATACGTTCTGCAAGCTTTGAATATGAAGCCTTGAATGAAGAACTTGAGCTGCAAACAGCAGTTATCGAGCTATGGAGAAAAAGGTTAGAGGCGGTTAAAACCGTTGCTCTGATACCATGACGAAAGCATGAAAAGGGAAAACAATTTGGTAAGCAATTGCTCAGTTTTTTAGTATTGAATTAATTAAAGAAAAGAAGTTGTACACCCATGTATTTATACACCTTTGAGGACCTGTTATACAAGTTGATTTCCTAACTACTTGTAACTGATATTTACAACTGGCATCTAACAAAAAACTAACTACTCTGATTACTCTAATTAACATCTCGAGGCTTCTAGAATAATCGTAGATGATGATTCTATAATACTAAAGAATAGTCAAAATAGAAGTCCGTTAAATCCAAGTCGGTGCTGAAGGCGGTGGAACGAGAACTGTTATGACGAAATATCCCGCCAAGTAAATGTGAAGCTGAATTTGACTGATCTTATTCCCTGTGAAGTTCAACATCTGTTGTGGGCTTATTGTGGTGAACCTCGGGCAAGATATTCTTCACGACTTCACGACTAGGGTTGAAGCTGTAAGTATCCCTTAGTTCATCTCTGGCTAAATTCAATTTCAATTTAAGAATTTCTTTCTTAATAATCCATAAAAAGCTTATATGTATGTCTCTTTATTCAATTCCCACCTTTTCACTCACCCTTCAAATCTCTCATAGTAGAAAGCCGAGTTATCAAGTTTGTTTTCAGAAAAATAGGCTCTCTTAACTCATTGATTTGTTTCTTTATTGGGTTTAGTTGAAAATATAGCTGATTTCTTTCAATTTAGTTTGTTTGGGGTTAATCGGTGTTTATCTGCCAACGTTATGACTGTTATCGATGTTCTGCCACGAAGAAAAATGCTTTACTTTTATTTGGCACTTTATACTTGAATATAACTATGCTAAGTTCTTCGTGATGAGACAAGTATTCATTTCTTAGATGATTATGCTGTTGTTCACGGAAAATCTAGCTTCAATATTTTTTTGTTTTATATGTGTGTTTGTATTGGCTATGCATATCTGATATGTAAGTATTAAATGTGTGTGTTTTCTAAGACCAAAAAATATGTCTGTAAGTATTAAATGTGTGTGTTTTCTAAGACCAAAAAATATGTCTGCTTCTTGATGTCAATGTACTGTCTTGGGCAATCTGATAATAGACAGGTGTTAAAATCAATGAACATATTTTTTAACATACTTCTCATAAACAAAATTTTGCTCCATGCAGGACTGTTCTCTAGACTTCCATGCACTATATACAGTGTATGCAGTTGTAGGTTTTAATTTCTTAAAGAGTTTTTGGTTGATCATAACTTTTTTTGTCTGCCTTCGTATAAATACACCATAGATGCTATTGTTGTGTTATGTTTGTTGATTAGGAGATTTTTCTTCTAAAATTTTAATAGTACTCCATATTTTATATTTGATCATATTCACATTGATTGCACTGTTTCGCCATTCGTATTGAAGTATTTGCGGTTGTCTTTCATGCATGCTTACCCTTACAGTCTTATGCCATTTTATATCTGTGTTTTGGTGATGAAGGTTTTTGATTTGAATGATTGTTAGACCCCTAAAGCATCTTGATTTCCATTCACTTACTTTCCCTTTTTCTTAACACAGGAGATCACTTTGGTGTTGATCTAATGCACAGAAAGGTTGCGGCCAAGGCTATAATTACTGAAGCAATAAATAACATGACTAACGAGGATGATGCTGAGGATGAAGAAGATGAGAATGCTGAGGGAGCAATTGATGATGTAAAAGATGAGGACAATGCGATGCTTAGTTTACAATCAGGGGAGGTCACACAACAAGATAGCTCGAGAATCAGAGGAAAAGGCTAGCAGTGATATTAGAAGGGGTGTATACATGTTCTATGTTTATTGCTCTTTTACTGTAGTGAATCCTACTGACTTGAAACTCAACTAGAAAAATGTTTTCAAGTCCTTCACATGTCCGCCAAGAATATTGATGCAGACCAGAGATTGACCCAGGAGTTGGAGAAATTAACGTCTGATTTGTCTGGTTTAGTTACTGGTATGGTAAAACCAACAATCGACATATTGTGGTACGTAAATGTGCACTTCCTTTGTACTTTGATTATGATTATGTATTCAATAGAGTTTGATGGGTGAAGTAACATTTCAAGTTCACTTGGAGAATGAAGTTTTTAACTGGTAGAAAGGGAGTTGCTATTATATAAGGTTACATGCTGTTTGGTTTAGGTTTTCTAAGGATTGTCACACCAGATTTTGGTGACCTGACAAGTCATGAGCAACCGTTGGAAGGAACCCTTAGGTGACTTGGATGAGTTTGCCGCTGGTTTCTTATGAATTTCTCCCCACATTTGGCTTTCAGCATCAGCCTTATCTTTGTAAATGTGATGATTAGTTTTATGCATGAGAGGCTTCGTATGCATGCTGAATCTTTTGCTTTCTTTGGTGGTGATGGTCGAGAAAAGAGGTAAGTATTCTGGTTTTGACGGGAAATATTCTGGAACTGTGGCTACAGTAGCACACAGTGGAATCAAATGTGGAGAACGCATTCAGCAAATGCGTTCTTCCAGTTTTGAAAAAAAAAATTTACAGATTTCTCAAGGATGCATTTGGCAAATTCGTCCTCTATAATATGTTTTTTTTTTTTGCTCCATGATACAAGAGGATGCATTCTCCTAATGTGTCCTCAAAACTCCCGTATTTTTAAAATTTCCTCGTTAATGAAGACGCATTCATTGAATGTGTCCTCCAATCTGGCGCAGTCTTCCATGCCGCCACGTCAACGAGGACGCATTCGTTAAATGCGTCCTCCAATCCACCGCTAAAGTCCTCGATGCCACGTCGACGAGGACACATTCACTAAATGCGTCCTTTAATCATTCCTGTAATATCCCAGATTTCCATAATTTTACCTTCGTTTTCACATTTGGTCTTCTCGGCCTCCTCTTCGCTCACGTCAAAATCATCTCACGTAGTTCGCCGCTGCCGTAATCCACGGTCGACTCATCCCCACTCTTCGTTTCCGGCATTGTGGTCGCCGATTCTCGTCCCAGATTTGGTAGTTAATTTTCTCTGCTCTCCCATTTTCTATCTTCGGTCATTTTTGGTTATATTTTGCTGAAAATGATTCTCACCTTGCAGCCGAACACGTCTATTGGTATTGAGTTGGAGTTTTCACCGTCGTTGACTGACGTTTGACCGTTTTTTACCGCCACAGACTGGTGTTGACCACCGTTGACTTCCGTTGATTGACGTTGAACGTTGTTGCAATCACCTTCTCCGTGAGTTTCAGACACCCGCCTAGTCAATTTTTGACATCCCTAAAGGTAATTGAACCTTACATGATTTTACGAATACGTCGAATGATTATGTGTGAGTTGTCCTATAATATTTGTTATTGAATTTGGTGTTACAATGTAATTTGTGAATTACATGAAAAAATCTTGTTAATATGAATGTGTTGTATGATTGTGTGTGGTTTGAATGATTATGTTTGGTCTGACGCTATGAAAGTGTTGAATGAGGATGTGTGACTATGTGAATTGATTATGTGAATTGTTTTCTGATTTTTGTATTAAGTTTGCGGTAATAGTTTTATTAGTGTGGCCGAATTGAGCACACATTTGAGGATAGTGTAATTGTTTGAAAATCGATAATAGTGTATGAGGTGGTTGACCGGCTGTAATGGAATGATGTAAGGTTTACGGTTCGAGCAGTTGAATATAAGTTGCTGAATAAAAATGTCTTTCCGAATATCAAATTAAATGTTATGTATTTGTATAATGCAATTGTACGATGTTTTTGACCGTGTATCTGTACAAAGGGGGTTAGATTAAGTTTGATTTGACTGTGGGCATGTATTATGATCCTCCCATACCGGAGAGGAACGTGACTCTCGAGAGGAGGTTAACCCACTCCAAGTTAGTTGATTTAATTTTCACAAGGCTTGGTATTGCAAGTGTGGGGTATCTGTTGAAAATATATTACCGTTGTCCTGAGCTGATTGGTTCATCCGTATACTATCGGTGTTATAATGTGGAAGATGACGAGTCTACCACGCTCTTCTTCGACATTATTGATCGAATGTCGTTGTCCTCGGCGGATTTTGTACATTATTACGAAGAAGTTGTCAAGCACCATTGACCGTGCACGTCCATACATGTTCATGTCGTTGTTGAGCAACATCCAGAACTGTACACCTTTACCAAGTTTACCACCACTTGTTCATTGCCGAGATTTTGTCATTGGTGAGTCCAGCCAACCCAGTGCGTATGTTCACGTCGATTGTGCTCAACCGTCCACAAGTGGTGGTATATATGGTGGGCATCATGAGGAGCCAAATGTCTTCAATGATGATTATGTGGGTGAAATTGGCAAGCATTTTGTTGGTCATGTTGGTAGCGATGACGATGGTGAAGAAGCTGAACTTGATGAAGAAAGTGAAGATGATCGTTCCTTATCAACTGATTTGAATCCTGGGGACGATGATGAACAAGTGGTGTGCACGAACAATGTATCAACATCGTTCCATATTTTGGCGAATCCTGATACGGAGGCCTACTTTAGGGATTATGGGGGCCCTAGTGAGGATGGCTATGACCTAACTAATTATGGTGCCGGACTTTCAAATTATGTTCAAGCGATTGGTGAAGTGGCGTTGGGTATGCGATTATGGACGAAGCCGGAATTGGTAGAAGCTATTTCTAGGTGGAGTTCCATGATCAACAGGGAACACAGAGTCGTGGAGAACAGGTCACGCACATGGTATGTGAAATGCAAGGATGTTGTTGAAGGAACTGGTAATTGTCATTGGGTTGCCAGAGCTAGCAAAAAGGCTTCGCATGGCATGTGGGAGATCACCAAATGGGCAAGTAGCCATGCGTGTGTTGGTGCCGGTCGATCGACGGGTAACATTAACCTGACATCGGTGATGATTGCATGTTCAATTCACCACCACATTAACGTAAACCCTTCATACACAATGAAAGATGTACAAGCGCATGTGAAGATGGAGTTAAATGTGACCATTTCCTATAAGAAGGCGTGGTATGCTCGACAGAAGGCTATTGACATGGTATTCAGAACTTTGGAGGAATCCTTTGAACAGTTGACAACATATATGGATGAGCTTGTCAGGGCTAATCTGAGCACCGTTGTTGATTAGGCAGATGTACCTGATAGAATACACGAGCATGGGTGTAGAAAAATTAAATTTGTTTTCAGGGTATTTGGTCAGGCAATTGATGCATTTCTCCACTGCAGGCCGGTGATTAGTGTGGATGGCACTCATTTGAGAGGTGCATGCAAGGCCATAATGCTAGTTGCCATGATGCACGGCGTGAATGACTACATACTCCCCATCGCTTGTGCAATTGTTGACGCTAAAACTAATGAGAGTTGGAACTGGTTCATGCTGAGACCGCGTCTCCACATGGTTGGTGGTGATACCAGGCCAATCTGTATTATATCAGATCGCCATGATGGAATTCTAAATGCAATGAGACATATGGAGGAATGGATGGAGCCAGCTGGATACCACCGATTTTGCTTGCATCATTTTCAGTCCAACTTCCTTACTGCTGGGGGGGGAGGTTCAAGAATGCGCTTCTGAAGACTCTGGTTTGGCAACTTGGTGGTGCCAGACAAGATAGCAGTGGAGGGAGTACAAGGAGGAGTTGGAGCTTGGGATTGGTTGATACAACATGATAGCAGTAATTGGTGCCTTGCCTTTAATGAGCTTGATCGACGTTGGGGAATTCTCACAACCAATTTGTCAGAGAGTTACAGCAACTTTTTACGGCGCGCATGTTATCTCCCGATAACTGCGTGTGTCAAAGCAACGCTTGAGCGAACAGTTGAAATGTTTTCCCAAAGGGTAATGGATGCCACAAATTGGAGGTACTTTCCTTATTCATTACAGTTCTTTATGTGTTCACAAACCAGTTTCTTAATTCTAAATTGATGTTGATTTGTGTAGATCTGTGTTCCCTAGTAAGATCTGGAAAAAATTTAAGAAGCAAGACACATAGGCACAGGGACATATCGTCACCGTGTTTGGTCATGCATCGCAGACTTATAGGGTTGTGACAAGGACCATTGATGGGAGCATTAGTGAAAGGCAGTACACAGTCAAATACCTGAGAAAGGAATGTACTTGTCATGAATGGCAAATTTTCCGTTTTCCTTGTTCCCATGCACTGGCCATCTGTCAGCATAGGCATGATGATCCTTCTAGTGTACGTGACAAGGTATATCACACGAACACCTGTGTGCAACAATATAGTTAGAGTTTCATGCTTGTACATGATCCATCACTTTGGCAATGTGCCAGTTGGAGGTTGATTCCAGATATTGAAAAGTTTTGCAATAGGAGGCATGGTCAGTTTGTGGAGAGAAGGATAAGGAATCATATGGAAGAGAGGGTGTCGGGTGAATCCAGAGGCGTCCGTAGGCGAGGCCGTGCTTAGTGTCGTGTTTGTAATATAGTGTTTGTATATTCTTTTGTTTTTCGAGTTCAATTGATTGTCTACATTCGTATTCCGTGTATTTGTTTAAATAGAAGCCACTGTATGATTTAGTTAAATTATTTATCACATGAAAGTGGTTTTTTTTCAGGAGTTGCAGTATAATGTGTATTTGTGGAATATTTATCACATGTTGTAGTATAATGTGTATTTGTGGAATATTTATCACATGTTGTACTATTACGTGTATGTGTGGTAATCTTTAATGATTAATTTTGACATGTGATTCTGATTGTAAACAGGGACACACCATGTATCATCCAAGACCCATTGAGGAGGATTTTTTGTACCTTCATCAGGAGCATCGCGCCCGTGCATTATACAACGGTCATTTAGAGGATGAGGCACTGCAGGTGAGGCGGTGCGATGGGGCTTGCTGGTCTGAACGCATGCCCGATAGAGTTATGTGCTATGTGCGTGAAGCTTAATTTCAGGGACTCTTGGATTCCACACCAATACACATTGACCATTCCCTCATCACTGCCTTAGTGGAGCGTTGGAGACCGGAGATGTACACATTTCACCTGCCGATGGGGGAGGATACGGTCACTTTACAGGATGTAGGCATCCTATAGGGTCTTCCAATCGATGGCATCCCAATCACTAGTGTAGACACTAGCAGGCGTATAGATGACTGGCAGAGAGTGTGCACAGACTACCTGGGTGCTACACCAGACCCTAGTGCTATCAGAGGGGATTGCACCAGGGCCAGCTGGTTGGGAAACTTATTGCACAGTCTGTTCCCTATTGATCCAACTAAGGTACAATGTCAACAGCGGGCTAGGGTTTTCATTCTACTGCTGGTTGGCGGAATGCTCGTGCCAGACACGTTCGGCCACCTTATCTCTTTGCTCTACTTATCGGTACTGATGGATCTAGGTGCAGTATATTAGTACAGTTGGGGGAGTGTCATTCTGGCACACTTGTACAGGTGCTTATGTGATGCTGCAATCCCACAAGTTAAATCCATATCTGGGCCAATTATCTTGCTACAGGTAAAATTGTTGGTCAATCTAGTCAATTGTACATAATGTCCATAATATTACATTATATTACATTATATTTTAATTATTTGCAACTGTGGGCATGGAAGTGCATACCATCCATCCGACCAGACGGACGACTACCAGCGACCGTCACGATGAGTGCTCTTGGGTCCCGGTACGTATCGAATTAGTCAAGAGACAACTGTTAGACCATTGGCAATTCCAACAAATGGCTAATATAATTCATTCTGTTCCTCATAGGTGGAGATCCCGGTATGATTTATCTCAATCACCGATGCATGTGTTGAAAGTGTACCACGATCAGCTGACATCTCTCCATGACAGTCACGTGTAGGCCAATTCGGATTTCCTTTCATTGACTTGGTGGGGAAAAAGGTTTTCCTTACCTAACCGCAACACCTACATGTTATGTCAGTTTATTTGGCAGTCATACACTGAGAATGTCATGGAACAACTATCTTGGTACTGTACAGCCGGCAGCAACAACTGGCTACTTTGCGTTGACCTCATTTGCTGGCATGTCGTGGAGTACCATCATGCACATCGTGTTCTCAGGCAGTTCGTCCTTATCCAGCCAATACCTATCAAGTTGGTCACTGGGAATGAACATAAATTGTTTCATACTAGAGACCGTCGATGAAGGTTAGGCATGGATTGGCATGTGGAACTGAGAAGATATCTCAATGCTTGGGAACATCGATCCGATCAACAAGTAAATGCACTTGGGTGTGCGGATCCATACACACCCAGTCGAGAATACAGGGAGTGGTATTTTTGAAAAACAGTGACCCTGATTGATCAGCCAGGACGGCTTACCGAGTTGCACATCATGTCAGATATTAATTTGGATGAATGTCCCCCACATTTCGCGGATGTTATCAGGGGAATTCATGGTGTTGCCACATGTACTCTACAATATGTTCATGAGCCCTCCAGACTGCAGTTTTATCAGCCATATGTTCACTGTGAGGAACCTCCCCCTGGTGTGATATATAATGACATCAGAAGCCACCATCTAGCTCCACCTGGTCGACAGGGCGGTCAACGATGGATTCAGGCATGGATTTGCACGCTCAACGATGCCACGCATAAGTCTGTTTGAGTGGTTCAACCAAGTTTTATCTTGGTTTAATTGTAGAATGAAGAAGGCAACAAGTGGATTCACCCTTCTAAAAAAACAAGGAAAAAAAGCTACTAATATAATATTTAGTAAAAATAATATTTGAAAATTTTGGATTAATTTCTAGATCTGGTTTTATTCATTTAAAACTTTTTGTAGAATAATTTAATAGTTTTTAAATCTAGTACCGACAGCGGAAACAAATTTCTATGTTTATGTACAAATTACTGTAATTATACGTAATAAGTACATTTGAAAATTAATTGTATATCATTGTCTATGAATACATGACCGACTATTCAGGTGAAATACTCAATGAAGAGCTGATTGTTGTTCCGAATTCGGAACTATGATCGGGAGTTATGGTAAAAACTACATTTCATATATTAGCCCGACATTCAGAGCCTCTATGTACAGATTCACAATGTGTCAAAATACAAGATATGATCATACAACCTAACAAAAATCTATATATAAAGCTAAGTAAACACAATCCATAGATAAAAAAATAGCAATCCCCAGAAAATCTATTCCGCACAATTCATATATTAAATAATTACCATATAACTATACCACGTTAGGATTTCCTAAAGTCACCGAGCGGGCGTGAATTCAATGTCTCGCCAAACAATTTCTTGTACCGTCAATGTCACTTTTTGAATAGGGCTTTATTAGGCTTTGGGAAATCTTTGTATTTGAGATGCGAAACATTGAAAGAAGTGTATTATGTAAAATTTAAAATTTGTTACTTCAAATGGTAAAAAGAAAAAATGTTGTGCATACTTAGTCAATATCTAGGTAATCCAATCGTACTTCTTGAACACACTCTTCTGCGTATAACATCATGTAATAAGCGAATTCCCATGCTTTTGCTTGTCTTTTGTACTGATTAATACAGAGATTATGAAAAATAAAATAACATTTATTTAAAGTATCACAGACAAAACAAAAGATTAAAATTTAACCTTGATTTTGACTATCTCTAAACTTGTGTCTCTTTGGTTGATGGGACCATTCATTACCAAAGATAGAATTTTCACAAATGTCTCGAAAAGTTGAAAGTAAAGCGGATTCATCCACTACACGTGCTTGTTTGTGGGGATAATGAAAATTAATTGCCAATGTTCCCTTCACATGAAAGTTTATGAACCTTTAACTTTGCCTAAATGATATTAATACACAAAAAGAACATTGTAACCTTCACCTCTCAATGTATGTCGCAACGAACAACTTCTTGTATGTCTGTCCTACACTCTTGCGTATGTAGTCGATCCTTTCTTTCTCCGTAAATCTAATTTTCTGAGCCATCAGTGGGCACAAATATCCAATCCAACCATTGTCCTTTGGTTTTGCAATAAAATTCACAATTAAATTCAGCTTAGTATAATAGAATAAATGTTTGGAAAATTGGATACAAAATATCAATGAATACAATACTTACAGCAGGTAGAGGGACATTAACATTTGGTTAAACTTGTCACATATCTAAAGGTCCTCAAAATCACTCCTTAATGCGAAGATTTCTTGCTTCAAACCAAATACACATTCATTTACCAAAAATGAAAATGTTGAGTTACTTTCTTGATTTGAAATTATATTATACAACACCCGTACAAAGTGTGGGGAATCCTTCATGAATTTTGGAGGTATGAATTTCTTGAGTGTTGTTTGCACTTTTTTAGTTGTTCTAGCCACGCTGACTTTCAAATGCCGATCCTTTATAGGATCAACAAAAATGAGACGAAGAGGCCACAAAATAAATATTCTCCGTGCGGGTCCTACTCGCGTGTATTCTTCATCCGGAATAGGAAAGAGGGTATTAGGTTTTACTAGATGCTCAAAGGACACTCTACAAATACCATTCAGAATCGGAAGAAAGTGTAATGTCTCATCGACTTGTGTAAAATTCCATCGGCTACATTTAGTGGTCTACCCCTAACGCCTTGATCAATGTATAATCACACAAACTTGATGTCTATATAAAAATAAGAGCCTGAATAAATGATTATACTAATGAGTGATTGACAGTTACATTTCTAACCTTTGTCCCAGTAGCTAAGTGATGTGCATCATTATGTGTGTGTTAACCGATGCATTAGGCATAATAATTAGTTTTTTTTACTTGTTGGATTTCTATTATTAGTTAAGTTAACACGACAAAGGGTTAAGACGGTTATGTTTGGCTTTCTTATCTAAATTCTGCATTTTGTAGACTTGATTGGTACTAATAGACACCTTGTATCCACGAGCACCTAGATCTTCCTTTTTGTTCATCATTAGTAGGTTGCTCGTGGGTACTTTTCATCGTGTTTATATTGAAGTTTATTCTCAAGGGCAGTAGAAGATGTAGAGGGCCATTCACATTAGAATGGTATCAGATGAAGGCCACAAACACTACATCATGGTAGTAGAAGGATTGGGCTAAAAATAGGCGAACTTGAAGTTCAAAGAGGGCAAGGAAGAAACGGAGGATTATATACGAGAGTTGCACAATGTTCTGGGAAAGATCTGAGAATAATCATCCCTTGAGGTTGGTTCCCTTAGATTTGTATTCTCGAGCGCTATGAAATTGATTACAAGAACTCTAGAATTGAACCAATGGTTCATCCATAGCGAAGAAAAGAAGTCAGTTGGATAAACCAGCAACAGGTGGAAAAGACCAATCATGACCAGCAAAAGGGCAAGCCACAGACGACCGTACCAAGCCACACAATCCGTGTCACACAAGCCGTGCCAAATCCCAGCACGGGTCATGCCAATATTGGTTGGCTGTGACCTCAACTTCTCTTTTTCACTCTAAAATTGGCTAAGTATGGGCGCAGATCATTCTGTTTCACATGGCCCGTGCCGTTCCAAGTCAAAAATGTCGAGACCAGCCCACAGGGTGTGAAGAATGAAGCGGCATGTGCCAAAATAATGAGGAAAATGAGGATGTGGTTCATGGCCCACGCCAAAGGACACGGGGTGCAGATCAAAAGTGCAAAAACAGAGCTCTGGACGATGGCCAGCGCTAGATGACACGGACTGCAACAGCACGGCTGTGCCAAGACCAGCGTCGTACGCCAGCATGATCCACACAGCAAGTGCTAGATCTGATGGACTACTCTGACACGAGGCCACATCAGCGGTACAGGTCGTGCCATCCACGGCCCCACGTGTCTGGCAGTGACTGCTACAATTTTGGCCTATTTTGGGCCTATTTTTAGGCCCAATCCTCTACTACTATAAATATACCCTTAGTCTACTAGGGTTATAAGTCTTGGATCATTTTTCTTAAATCATTTTGTAGATTTGAAGAGTAGCTTAAAGAGAGAAACACTCTCCTTTCTCTCTTTTTCTTTTTTTTCTTTTTCACAAAAAATGTGGAATTCAATGCAATACTTGAATTCCATGTTTAGAGAGTAGTTTAGTAGCTTGGGGATATTTGTATTCATGCTTACATTATGACTTTTTGATGTTTTTATTTCCCTATCTTATTGCCTTATGAATATTTGTACTTGAACTTGTGCTTTCTAAGATTTGTGATCTATGCTATGTCATTGTGATGATGAACCCATGCATGTGTGGAAGTATAAAATCGTACTAGCCTTCATTGCTTTCTTTGGAAGTGTTGGAATTGTGTAGTAGATAAAGAACACTGGGGAGATGAGTACATTCATGTCCTTTGGGAGAAAATCCTTATATATGTTATACCATGATTCTAATTGGCTACTTGTGTGAGAAATCAACATGTTGGGTGTTCGATTCGTCATATCCCGACAAGGAGAATTTCTGGCTTAAACCGATAGATTAGCATGTTTGTTTGTAGCGACTAGAGTTGTGCCGACTCTAGAGTCATCACAAGGTGTCTTTTCCTTTGCCTCTTTAGGCCTAGGGATTGAGATCCATAGTGGAGTGTCCGGGATGTAAATAAATTCACTACATATCTAACGTTTGCGACCTACGCGAGGCATTGACCTTTTAGACGGGCTTTGTATTCCTCTAAGTGGGGGCACGTTAGCATTGGGAGTGAAATTATGGGAAATGGTCTGCACCGTTACTGGACTATAGCACATTCCCTAAATATGGAGATGGTGAGAAATGGGCAAGTGGTAAGTACCACGTGTGACAGACAGGAGGAAATACCTGACTATCTCCACACTGTGTGACATAGGCATAAGATAGGTTTATATGTCTATATGTGAATGAATCAAGGATCGAAGTCATATATCAAGCATGTTACACAAATACCCCCAAGTTCCTGTTTATATAGTTTAATTTCATTTTATATTTTATGTTAGTAGTTGATAACTGAATAACCCAAAAACCCTCGATTTTACTATGTTAGCTATTCCTAGCACATGGACGGATTGAAACCCATACATGGTTGTTTTTAAATTGACTATTAAACTCTAGCATCTTTGTGGACAAACCCGGACTTTCCACTAACTACCCCATAGGTAGCTTAGTAGTGAGTTGGGTGCTGAATATAAATTTTATCTTTGATCCAACCCCCTTTCATCCCTCCTCGTTTGACTGGGAATTCCTTCACTTGGGTTAGCTATGATATCATTTAAAAAAACTCGAGTGGAGGCGGGTCAAAATTTTGGCGCCGTTGCCGGTGATTCTAGTTCAAAAGTTTAATTGTCAACTTGCATAACAGGTTAGTTGAGTAGCTACTGTTGTTCTTTTGTTTGTTTATTATTTTCTGGAGTAGGTATTACTTGAATTCTTGGTGCAAACCAAGGACCCTTGCACTATGATTCCAAACTTTATGTGTTTCCTTTGTTTGTGTTTTTAATTGAAAAAAAAAGTGGGAAAACACTCAATGGATGAAACTTTGTAGGGTGTGTCATTATGATCACCCTATAGAGTATTTCCCAAGGTTGAGTGAGTATGGGAGAAGAGAGTCTCAACAAGTGATATTTTGTAGGATATGTCATTGCGACCACCCTACGGAGTCTTGCTCTTGGATGACCGAAAATAAGAGAGGGGTAGGAGTTGTTGGTTCTAAAGGCCGAAGGGATCAAGATTGGTACCCATAACACGATTCTCCAAATTTGAGGTTTAGTGGTAACTTGAATTTGTGGTATGAAAATGCATCGGGAAACCAACACTTTGGGATAGATAGTTGACTTTCACCAACATATCCAATGCCCAAAAACCAATCCTTAGTATTGGTTCCCAAATCAGATTATAGAGATATTTTGCAATATTTAGCTAGTGAGTTACTCCAATCACGGTTGCATAGCGACATTAGATATTTGGGAACTCAACTCTTCTCAGTCATTGAGAAAGTTGAAGGGAAAGTGTTTGATTTGATGGAAAGGGTGAGCCAACTTGAAACCCAATATTCCAAAAATGAATCATCCCTAGTTGAATGTGAAAATTTTGTAATTGAATCCAAAGGGGATGATGGGGAATGGTTTGTTAAGAGTGAAGAAGTCGAGGAAGGGTGATTATACTTAATTCACAATGTTACCTATTTTCACCTCTACCTCCACCTATAGAACCAACTTCCACATTTTCGGGACCCTTAGAGGAAATCATAGAGAAGCCAATTGAATATGCTAAGCTTCCAAACCACCTATTTCCTTTAACGCCAACTCCTCCTCTACTATATCTTCTTCTTGGAAGATTCTTGCCCCCACATCTCCATTTTTGGTTTTCTATGGTGATGGGGTACAAACCCACACCATATGGATAACATTAGAGTCGTCCGACGACCTTAAATATACTGAGCTTCTCGGGAGGTAACCTGAGCTTTGGAAAATTATATTAGTTTAGTATTTTTTAAGTGTTTTCCTATTTGTAGCTTTTGTTTTGGAACACTATTACACTTGGTGTGCATGTTTTGTAGGAAGCATATGGCTCTTGGAGGAAGGTCAGCAAATGGGGAGTCCAACTCAGGGACTATGTAGAATGATTCATGATGCTCAAAATGGTGGGCAAGGAGGAGAACCAAACCTCAAATTCATGGGGCTTGTTGACATGCATGACCCATGAAGCTCACGTACTTTCCTACATCCAATTAACCCTTCCTTCCCTACCACTCCCAAAATACCACCAAAACTCATTTTCCCTCAAACCCTTGAAACACATAACTCGAAACCTAAGAGGTAACTCTTTATTGTGATTCAATTCTTTATTTTGATTTTTGGTGCATGATAGTGGTTATATTGAACTTTCTTGATTAGAGGTTAGGGGTATTATGTTAGGGTGATGGTAGTTTGTTCGTTACATTCCATGATTGTACCATCAAGGATAGATTTTATTGTCCATTTTCATTGTAAGTGCTCTCCTATTTCTTCCCCTTGACATATGTTCTATGATTTTGTATATGCACTAAGGACAATGCAAACTTTAAGTGTAGGGGAGGGGATTAGATAACACTTTTATGATTCTTAGTTTTTTCTATGTAGCTAATAGCTCTTCTAAGACCATTTTGAAAATTATTTTTTGAAAAATTGGAAAAATGAAAACAGTATATACCCGACTAAGTTGAAAACCCGAAAAGGAAACTTAGGCAACAATGGTAAAAGCCCGGATAGGTTGAAAGACCTAGATAAAAATGAGAGGCTAGGTCTGGCTAGGTTTATGAACCTAAGCAAAAATGAGAGGCCGTGTGGAAAAAAGGAGAAGGTGAGCTCAACATGTGTGAAAGCTAGGATGAAAACCCGAAAGGGCTCCTAGGAAAAATGAGAGAAGTTCAGAGAAAACGTAAACTAGGTTGACGATACATTGACATCATCCTTGGTTGAAAATAAGTTGAGAATCTAGATTTACCCTTAGTTACAACCAAGTCAATGACCTCTTGGATTTCCTTGGTGGATTGTTTTTGGTGACGACTCCTGGATTGCTGTTGGGGAACTTTTACTACAACAAACAACACCTATTACCTCAATTTCTTAAGCCTTTTAACCTAAGTTTTTTGCCTCCCAAAAATCGAGGTAAATGTGGGTGAAGTAAAAAAGTCATCTTTACCTCATTTTTTCATAAAATTAATCGAGGTAAACAATCCAGAGCCAATGATCATGTTGATGTCACAGCGATGTCGCTTCACGTGTGAGATTTGTCGACATCCCATCTACGAGCAAATTCGCATTACACAACATCATATATATTATTTGTAATGTCTTTATTAATCATAATCGATATCGCACCACGTTGTTCCGAGTTTACAGACCAAGATTTTTAATTATGGTTTTGAAATGCAGTAAATAACTTTTTTACATCGGGTTTTTTTTCAGAATGACCGTAGTTAATTATAAAGTGTCGAACTGATGATCGACCACTGGGAGAAGTGAAGACGCCAATGTCAGTTTTTTATAATTTTCAATATCATTATTGACCCTGACCGAAATCGCATAATTTAGTAACTGACTTTGCAGACTGTGATTTTTAACTGCGATTGTGAACCGCTGTAAATCAAATTTTTTGGCTTTGCCCATTTTGGAATAATGTCCCCAGTAATTAACGATGGGACAAACGAATAGTCAACAAAATCACAGAGGACGATTGTAAAGTTGGGGTGTCTGCGATGTCAGAGACTTCATTGTGCAATGTCGCTTCCTTCAATGTACTGTCGGTAACTATATGCAACGTCGCTTAATTTCAATCTACTGTACCAAATTTATTATCAAAGTGTGCGACATCGATCCTCAGATAAATAACATAAATAGAAATTTTCATAAATAGAATACCCGGCGTCGAACGCCCTTTCAGATTGAATTTTACTACACCATGCACAAAGCATAAAGACAAAAACGAGAAGCACTACATCATTCATACACTTAGTATGTTATCAAAATTCTCACAAAATGAACTATACCATTAACACTCCATAGCTAGTAGAGATCTATATCAAGGTGTCAAAAAATACCTTGCAAAGTATCAATGGGTATTTTAGAGAATGATGCTCTCACCAAAAAATCAACCTAGTCCAAGTTCCTCGTGTCGTAGTTGGGTTAAGTAAATTCTTCAAATTCCTGAACATCATAAAGTTTGACCAACTGTCGCGTACTTCGTCCAATTGCTTGATGGGGTACGGTTCTTTCTCCTCGTTAAAATACTACAACAATGAGTAATGTCAAAATTGGTACATAGGTTGTGAAAAGTCATGATGTTATTGATTAGATTCAATAGGTGAGAATAATAGATACCTTTTGTAGATCTAATTGATTCTCCCTTACAAGCATGACCAAATCCTCCATCAAGCACATGCAATCACGGGGCTATTTGTTTTTTATGCTAGTCAATTGGAAAATTTGTTCACAAACACACTAATAAATACTTATGGCAATACTTATTCCATAATACAATGTAGAATTTAGTTCTAACCTTTAGGGGCTTCCACGTGAATTTTTTGTTCTTATTAATTATATGATTTGTCATCACCTTTGTAATTGCGAATGAAATTATTTCCCACGGCGTTAGATGTAATGGATCGTACCAGAACACCGTGTTAGAAGAAAGAATGATAATGGCCACCATCCATTGTATGCTACAAAATTGAATTCACCATTAACTCAATACAATCACATATTGATCAATAGAAACCAAACAATTGTAATTCAGTAAGTATAGTTGATTCACCACTCGTAATAATGTGTGATATATATATGTGTGTGTGTCAGATTATCCTTTTGCATAAAATGGGAGCTAAAGTAGGCCAAACGCTCTTCCATCGCAACATGGTCCTGTTGGATCTTTGTTGGGAAAAGAACCCCTACCCACCCTTTCATTTTGGAAATGGATTGTACACGCAGGAGCCTATAAACATGGTTAGTCTTGCTTGATTGAAGCCAAAAGAAATAACTATGTACCTGAATCAAGTTAGGGTGATGCATTAATACTTACACACAATTTAGTTGCATCACGGGAGGGGGCACATTATTGAAATGGAACAATGATACCAAATTCTCCTTCCCGATAATTGCATCTACCTTGTACCCTAAAATACTCACTTCTTCCACGAGGATTTTGTACGAAAATGAGGGAGGGTGTCACTACAAGAAACAACACCTATAACTTTGGCCTTTTTACCTCGGTTTTTTTACGTAAAAAATATTAATTACCTCGGTTATAAAAAATGAGGTAAATAACCAGTTTTTTACCTCGGTTGTTAGGTGGCCAAGGTAAATGTCATGCAAAAATGAAGTAAATAGATTGACTGATGTTGGTGCGACGTCGGCATCATGTTTCTTTCATTCAGTTTCAGTCATTTATGCGATTACCGACATCACACTTATAATCGGTTTGACCGATTATGTATTTACCAGAAAAAGTGACGTTGCATTTGTCGGAATTTGGCCCGTATTACTTTGGTCCTTTAACCATTTTCAATCAAATTCCCTAATTTTTCTTCCTTATTGAAGATGGTTCAACAAAATCCAATTCCTCATTTTGGAAGGAGGGCTATATGGTTGTGGTTGTCATTTAAGTATCCACACTCAAGAAGTAAGTATTACATTCCTCAATTTGTATTTTCATCTTCAAATTTGGTTCTAGGTTATAGTTCAGTTGATATGATGTGTTTAACTATGGGTTGATTGAATGTAGGCATTCCATATACATTAGATTAATGTTATATGTGTTTTGGAGCATGATATATGAAGGTTTACATATTGACACATATATGTGTATATGTTTAAGAAATCCATGAATTGAATGAATGTTAGTGTTTGTATTAATTTGTTGCTAATATGTAACTATGATGTTAAACAATATTGTGTACTTATTGTTGTAATATGTAGGAATGTCTATGGATAAAACACATTGTTTTGATAAAGATCGAATGAGTGTGGAGTATCAATCTTTTGTAGCTCACTTTATTAAATAAGCATTCGTGAATGCTTCCAAGGAGAATTTGTCGTATGTGTATTGTCCTTGCAAGAAGTTCTGGAACACTTCTATTCATGAAGATGCAATTGGTTTGAAGGATGGTGTATTTATACATGGTTTTGATCCAACATATAAATTTTGGTTTTGGTATAGGGAGAACGTGGATGATGATACCATAAATGAAGTAAGAGCCAAGAAGGATGGTAGGATGGATGAGTTGGTTGAGGAAATTGTCAAGAACTATGGTGGCAATTCTAAAAGACTTTAGGAATTGCAAGGACATAATGAAACACTTCTATACGATGGATGCCCTGAAGGAATGACAATACTGAAGGCTACGTTGCAGTTGATGAATGTGAAAGCCAAGTATTCCTATAGTGATATTGGGTTCTCCAGTTTGTTGAAAGTACTGAAAGAAATGCTTCGGGATGGGAATAGAATACCAGAAACGATATATGATGTGAAGAAGGTACTATGTCCGATGAGCATGGATTATGAAAAAATACATGCTAGTCAGAACGATTGTATCTTGTATCGAGGTGATCACTTAAATACGGTGGAATTCCTGAAATGCAATTCTCCAAGGTTCAAATTGAATGAGGTGGTTGTTGATGGAGATAGTGGTAATCGGCAGACGAAGAAGCTTCCTGTCAAGGTTGTTTGGTATCTACCTATTATTCTTCGATTGAGAAGATTGTATGACAATCTCAAGGATGCAAAGAATATGAATTGGCATGCAGATCAGACAGTGGTTGATCCTGAAGTCATTAGTCATCTGGCCGATGGTGATCAGTGGAAGAAGATAGATGCAGCCTTTCTCAAATTTGGGAATGATTTATGTAACTTGAGGCTTGGTTTGTGCACGAACAAAATAGACTCATTCGGTAATATGACCAGCAGTCATAGTTCGTGCCCAGTGATGGTGATGATTTACAACTTGCCCCCACGATTGTGCATGAAAAGGTAGTAAAACATGTTGTCCCTAATGATCTCTGGTCCTAAGCAAACAAGGAACGATATCGATGTGTACTTATCCCCGTTGGTAGATGACCTAAAAAGGTTGCGGGATCCTGGAATGACAATGTATGGTGGGTTTTGGAAGGAGGAGTTTTACTTTAGAGCTATGTTGTTTTGCACTGTTAATGACTTCTCCGCATATGGAAAGTTGTTTGGCTTTTCAATTAAAGGTCACAAAACATGCCCTATTTCTTTGGGAGAAACGAATTATTGTTAGTTCAGGCATGGAAGTAAGACGGTGTATCCTGGGCACTGGAGATGGCTTCCAGCAACCCAGCCGTGGAGGAAACTTAGGGCTGAGTTCAATAGGAAGGTAGAGTTAGCGCCCGCTCCTCCCATTTTAACAGGTGCATCAATCTTGAACATGTTGCGTAATTTTCGAAATGACTTTGGAAAGAGGAAGATGAAACCTAAGGTTGCCGGTAGTTGGAAGAAGTGTTCCATTTTTTTTTGAACTACCATATTGGGAGAGTCTTAACGTCCGATACCGTTTAGCCGTGATGCATATTGAAAAGAATGAAAAGAATGTATGTGATATTTTGGTTGGTACTTTAATGAATATCCCCGGTAAGACAAAGGATGGTTTAAATTCTAGGAAAGATATGGTTGAAATAGGAATTAGACCTGAATTGGCCCCCGAGGCCCAGGGATTGAAGACTTACTTGCTTGTTGCTTGTTACACGTTTTCAAAGCTTGAGAAAGAGTTGATATGTTCCAGCCTGAGAGGTATGGTTGTCCCAATGGACTACTCTTCAAGGGTTAACAATCTAGTATCCGATGAGGGATTGAGATTGGGAAATATGAAATCACACGATTCACATTGTTTGATTGAAGAATTTCTACTGGTTGTGATCATATACATCTTGCCAACTCATGTCAGAAAGTGCATTACTCGGTTGTGTTGCTTCTTCAAGGAAATTTTTTGTAAGGAGATTAGGTGTCGGAAATTGGAAGAACTTGAAGAGGAAATAGTAATCGTGTTGTGCGATTTAAAAATGTATTTCCCCCCTTCTTTCTTTGACATCATGATGCAATTTTTGGTTCACGTTGTACGAAAGATATTGATATGTGGTCATGTTTATCTTCGATGGATGTATCCCTTCGAGAGGTATATGAAGATATTCAAGGGTTATTTGAAAAATCAATATCACCCGAAAGCTAGTATTGTGCAGAGGTATGTGGCCGAGGAGGTTTTAGAATACTGTACTGAATTCATAGAGATTGATGAGTCGGTTGGTGTACCAAAACTGCGCCATGTAGATAAAGTGTGCGGAAAAGGTTTGTAAAAATGAACTACTAGGTTATTAACCCTCGACGAGTTGATGAAAGCACATTTATATGTCCTGCAAAACTCAGATGTGTTTTGCCCGTACGTGGATATGCACATGGCCACTATTAAGGAGCGGCACACTGGTTCATCGGAGAAGAAAGTACTTGGTGAACACAATCACACTTTCATTGATTGGTTACACATTACAGTGGTTGAAGACAATCATGGTGACACCTTGAATTGGTTAGTCTACATGCCCTATGCAACTACGATTTCCTTCATGGGCTACGACATGAATGGGTTTACCTTCTCAACCCTAGAATGGGACACACACACCGGTACACAAAATAGTGGTGTCAGTGTAGTTTCCGAAGCTTTACATGTAAGCAGCACGAAGGATAAGAATTCCATGTATGGGAACATGTCTTACTATGGTGTGATTGAGAAAATATGGGAACTAGTCTACACAAGTTCTAAGGTACCACTTTTAAAATGCAAATGGGTTGATAGCCCTGCTGGTGTATCGGTGGACGACCTAGGCATCATTGATTTGAGCAGGATACACTCTACTGGAAATCCTTACATTCTTGCTTCACAAGCTACCCAGGTGTTTTATGTTGCTGATCCCAGTGATTCTATCAAATCACTTGTCATTCATGGGAAAAGTCAATATGTGGGAGATTCTTGTCCATCTGCACTGCTCAAAATAAATCCGCACAGTTCCTCAAGCACTAACAATGTTGGGCAAGATGAAATATATGGGGTGGATCTATCTTTGAGGACAGACCATAAAGAAGGCGGGTGGATTAAAAGACACCCCAAAATGAAGAAGCGGAAGAAGAAGACATTGATTGGATTTTCACATCATTTTAGATAACCTAGATGGCTGTTTACATGACTTTTCATGTTTATATGTAACGAAAAATCAATTGTCTATTCATTTAATCCCAACAGTGATGCTATATGATGGTGTAGGGGGTAGTTAAAAATCAATATCGCACCGGATTGTACTCCACTTGTCTTTGGACAGGGTGCACAGGTAGCACAACAGCATACTAATCTGAGAATGGCACATTTGTTGGACGAAAATAAAAGATGGGGAGTCTCATTGCTCCGGGGAATATATCCACCACAGATTGTTAAGCATATTCAAGCAATCCATATACCTCGACAAGTAGGCATAAAGATAAAGGATAGACAAATATGGGAAAAGATGAAATATGGAATGTACACGGTAAAATCGGGCTACAGGGTTCAGGAATCATACTCACAAAATGTGAATCCACAAACACAGAAACAGTACACCATATTTTGGATAATACGGGTAGCCAGGAAAATTTTGATATTTGTCGAGTGAGCGAATAAAAATGCATTGCCTTCAGCAGTGAATTTGCAATCGAGGGGAATAACACAGGATTCAACTTTGAAGAAGTGATGGATCGCCGTAAAGGTTCGGAACAGTTTTGGATGTAACTTTTGCTTTTGGAGTCCGTTTCGCCATTTGAGGTCGTTTAAGGCCTCTTAAACTGCAATTTACTATTTTTGAGTGTTTTTCAATTTTTGTTTTATTTTGGAATTTATTTCGAATTTCCTTTTTTTATTATTCCAGGGTTTCATTTTAGTTTTTAAGGACCTCTAGTATTTTTCGTAGATTTTATCTTTCATAATAATATTTTCAAGAATTATTTTCAATGTAGTGGATTCCAGAATCAAAAACCTAGGGTTTGTGCTTGCAGCCCTTGATTGTTCTTTAAGATTCGTGTTTGCGGGTCTCTTTGATTATTCTAACTGCATCAAAAATGTAAATCATCTTTTACTTCAATGCCTGGCTGCCAAGAGGATCTGGAGGGCTTCAATGTTGGGGTTTGATTTTGATCAAGGAACAGCTACGACCTTTGCAGAATGGTTTTGGATGTGGTTTAGTTCAGCACCAGACAAGGAGGCAATTAGTTTATCACTTCACATCTTATGGAAAATCTGGCTACAATGGAACCTGGAAGTTTTTCAAAATCAGGAACAAGAACCAAGATGCTGGTTACAGGCAGCGTACGTAAAGTACGGTGGCAGAAGCAATGACAAATCAGAGTTTGGACATAGAAGATGTTGATTTTGTGCAACCAGCACAGCAACCACAATGTCAACAATGGAGTGGTGCATAGGTACTCCCAACGGTTACGGTTGTAGAGCATTTTGGGAGAAGGAATAGCATGGAGCGGCTGCATAGACTGTATTTCCGAGTCTGCAGAGCAATGGTGTCTTTTACAAGCCACTTTCCATGCTCTTCACTTTTGGCAGCAGAGGCACAAGCTTGCCTCAGCGGATTAAAACAATCTCTGAGGATGGGAATTAACACAGTTCAGGTATGGTCGGACTCTGAGATATTGATCCGACATTTGAATCAGGGATGTAAAGTCTAGATTTATCTAGTTGGCAATTTGTGGAAATTATGCAAATATGGTATTATTGAGTTGCAACATCAAAGAAGGAATTTTGGTGAAATAAGGAAAGGTTGAAGACTGAATCCGAGAAGGATACATCTAATCCAAGTTGTATTTGAGTTGGAGAATATATCAGTTCCTATATATGTGGGATTGGATTAATGTTATGGAATTGGAGATGGAATAAACTTCATGTGAACATACGGACAAGCAGTATTTACGCCAATGCTTTTCGTGAAAAAGAACACAGAATATTATGGTAATTGTGATTTATGGAAATCTGAATATTCTGCTATATATTAGACGTATGGAAGCATAGTTGATTTATGGAAAATCTCTATAAATATGGAGTTGCTATTATCGAATATATGGAGATATTGAGATAAGGAAAATTCATTTATTTATGGGATTTGGATATGCTTCAAGAAGCAGATTTGGAATAGGAATATTATGGAGATAATCATGGAGAATTCAGATCTGCTCATGGACTATATATAGAGAACAAACACGGCTGCATTATTCACGGACTTAATAGAAAAATCTGCACACAGATTTTTATCTTTCGAGAATTGCAAAGAGCCAGAATTCTATGTTCCAACATACGAACCTGCTGCACAAAGTTCAGAATCATATGCCTTAATTCCTCAGGAGGAGGAGATCCAGCGTCGATGGGTTTCGAGGTCAGAGGGAGTTTGATCAAGGCGGATCGGTAGCAAGGGGAGCTTGCAGGATTCACGTTATAGTTAGATAAGATAAGTATAATTGTATGGTGTACTTTGTACTGTATCTTTCTGATTAGTGGATTCATTCTGAACTGGGCCAGACCCCGCAGATGTAGGTGGATTTCACCGAACTGCGTAACCAAGTCTTGTGTCTTTTATGCTTTACTTTATTGCATACTTGGTTAGATAGGTTATGTTGGAACACAGTAGTGATAATTGAATTAATTAGGTAAAACCAAATTTCAAGGGAGACCAGCAACCTCCTGTGGAGATTGCGGAATTTTGGAAGACATAAGAAACCCGAGTTAGGGTTTCAATCAAATATGGTTCCTCAAAGTACCAAGATATGTTCTTGACAAAGAACATATAGCTGCAAACTCTTAGCAGCAAAATTTATTATGCAACGTTATTAATTATAAGTTTATGAACCGATAATGCAACCCAAAAAATTTATGTTCATTTCTTCTAATTTGCCGTTTAAACATTGATTTTTCCATGACTTATGGAAAGACGGTCTTTCAAAAGACGGACTCATCTAATCAAAAAAAAAGATTTCATTAGTAAACATAATACATTTATTTTCATTCTACTTCTAACAAAGAATAATTTTACTATTTCCTTCTAAAAAGTAACTTTATTGAATTATTTATACTTATATATAATATTTATAATTAAAATCGCACATCGTACATTATCCAGGTGTTCAAAAATAATAAATTGACTAAAATTTATTATACAGATATTGATTAATTATAATTATATATTTCATATCTATATTTTTTTTAAATGCATGCACCCTAAGGTGGGGGATATTTATTAGGTTCCCCAAGCTTATTAAGAAACCAAAAGATGTACAATGATGTTTTGGAATATTACATCGATAGGGCAACCTTGTTGCCCTCAAAAGAATGATCTAATACTAGCGGACTAGTGATTCAGAAGTAGAGGAGTTAGTACTTGCTGGCTCAAGGTCTCGAGGGGTCGAGGTTCGATGGTTCGATGGTATGAGTGCTTGAGTGCTCGATGGTTTGAGTTCCTGAAGGCTCAAGGGCGGCAGGACTCGGGAGCTTGAGTGCTCAAGTAACCCAGTGATCGAGGCCTTCTAGGTTCGAGGGCTTGGGAGCTTAATTGTTTGAGGTATCCAGTGATCGAGGACACCAAGGCTCGTTAGTTCGAGGGCTCGAGTACTTGAATGCTCGAGGGCTCCAGTGCTCGTATCTAGATAGAGTTCTACCTTTAAAAATAGGGCAGCCCAGATACTTGAAGGGGAGTGTGCCCTTTTTCATACCTAGGATAGCTCTAATCTGATGATTCTTTGTAACTGTAGCCCTCTTACTAATGTAGAACTCAGATTTTTCATAACTAATTTTCTGGACTGATGTTAACTCAAAAAAATGCAGGAAAGCTTTAATCCTAATCAGACCAGGTTTTGAAGCTTGCATGAAAATAATTGTATCATCCGCATAGCTTAAATGAGTGACTGGGGAAATATTAGAGGGCATTGAGAAATATGGCAGATTGTTATTTTGAAAAATGAATGCAAGGCTCCTACAAAAAAATTCAGTGAAGATATTAAAAAGGAAAGGAGAGAGTGGATCACCTTGTTTGATTCCTCTGCTTGATTTAAAAAACCCACAGGATTACCATTAATAAGCACTGAGAAATAAGCTTGAGCAAGATTGTTCATAACAGCCTTGAGGAATTTACCTGAGAAACCAAATTTACACACAATATTTTGCAAAAAATCCCAGCTAACCCTATCGAAGGCTTTTTTCAAGTCCGATTTGAGCATACAGTTTGGGGTTCTGTTTTTTTTGTCTAGGAATCTAACCATCTCCTGTAGGTATAGGATATTGTCAGAGATATCTCTGTTCTTCATAAAAGCTGTTTGATTATTTGAAATTAGTTTCTCCATATGAGGTTTCAATCTTTCCATCAGGACCTTAGAGCGGATTTTGTTAGCTACATTAGAGAGACTAATAGGTCTGAAATCATCAAAAGAGGATGGAGTGGATTTTTTAGGAATCAGAGTTATCCAAGTGCTTGTAATACCTCTTGGCATGTTAGATCCAGAAAGGAAATCATTTACTGCAATTATGAGGTCATCTTTTATGAAATCCCAGCATTTAATGTAAAATTTGCTTGAAAAACCATCAGGTCCTGGGCTGCTATTCTTATTTAGATCATAACCACAAATTTGAGCTCAGTTTCAGTTACAGGCTGGGATAGTCTAAGATTATCTTGTTCAGTAATGATTATAGGAATTTGACTGATGAAATGTGGGTAGTAGGTAGAATCTACTTAATTTCTGGGCTCGATCAACAGGTCAGAGAAGAAGGAAACAGCTTCCTCTTGGATGTCTACAGGGTTATCAAGCCATTGCCCAAGAAGTTCC
This sequence comes from Rubia yunnanensis, assembly GCA_037428765.1. Classification (NCBI taxonomy): domain Eukaryota; kingdom Viridiplantae; phylum Streptophyta; class Magnoliopsida; order Gentianales; family Rubiaceae; genus Rubia; species Rubia yunnanensis. Next base: position 69,971,890 of record CM075063.1, read on the forward strand.
TGGTTATTAATCTCCTGAAGTTCCTGGTTATTAATCCAATTATGAAAATCCCTAATACTGCCTTGATTAGGAGAACTAGGGCCTCTATATTCATCAGGTGTGATAATTGTGTTGAAATCCCCTATGAAAACAGATTCATTTGGTGGGAGAAGGCTTAGGTCATGCCATAGTTTCTTCCTACCTTCTCTATTCCTAAGTGCATATATAAAGACCATTTCCATTTGAGAGTTAGATCCTGAATGGGTGATTTTTACATTTAAAAATTGCTCATTCACATAAGCCATTGAATCATTTCACATAAGCCAAATTTTGCCATTATGAAGAGGGAGATTATGTGAGAAATGCAGCTTCTCCATATATGTTTGGCATTGAGAATTATCATGCATAGGTTCTATAATACATAGAAGCTGAATTTTCTTATGAAGAATCAAATGTTTCAGCCTTAGCATTGAGGTATCAATTCCTCTTAGATTCCATATCAAGAAATTAAACTTGAGACTGTGTGTCATTGTTTACCCGATTTATGGCTTTTGATGGTAGATCTGAGCATCATCTTATTTAATTGACTAATGAAAGAGTTTTTTTTTATCCTAGCCTTACCTTGGCCATTAATGTTACCTAATAGTATGCTTGAACCTTCCTGAGGATCAGGCAGTGGGAGAGAGTCCTCGATAGGGTCAGGGTCCTGGGGGTCCTGAGCCACACATTCGTCAGTGCTAGAATGATCTTCCATTTCCTGCTAAATAGAAAATCTATTTTCCAATCTTTCCTTGGTGTGAATGTGAGGGGTTAGTAGGAGAGAGTTGGGAGGGTGTCAAGCTATGGGAACCAATCGCACTATCATCCTTAGCATAAAATCTAGTGGCTCTAATAGGAGTAGTGACCTCAGTTTGATTTATTAGTTCCCTAAGAGATGATTGGAACTTATCTACTTCTTGTACTGCAGGACTTTGGTGTGGGGAGAAGGGGTGAGGTAACTGAGATAAGCTGATGTTAGGAACTGCTTCTGTTATCTTAGGGCCATATGAAAGGGGATCAGAGCCAGGATTAGTATTAGCTAACTGATGAGGGATGGTTCCTAAGTTGGCCATCTTAGAGGGAGGCTGATTATTAGCAAATCTCACAGGAGCTCTATCAAACTTATGCCCTGTAGCATACCATTTTGGCATTGGATCAGCATTATTATAATGGGTAGCATTACATTTACTAAGCGAGTGTCCCAGTTTAGCACAGTGGTCACAGTACAGGGGAACATCTTCATACTCAATGTTATACTTCCTGTTGTTACTTTCTGATCCTAATCTAGTAGAGGTGTGAAGTGGTTTCTGTAAGTCTACTTCAACACACAATTTGATTGCAGAAGGCCTGGTTAACTTCTCAATAGCCAAATCTTTTTTGATGAAATTACCTATACTATTACCAATGGCCTCAATTGATGAAGTATTATAATAGTATAGGGGAACTTCCCTGATCGTGCACCAGACAGGAACGATTGGGGATTCCTTGTGCATTGATAAGTCTGGCGACCATTTCAGGATTTTCATCAGGACACCATTGAAGCTCCAGCTCCCTTTGATCCAACACCGCTGATAGTCATTAATATGGTCGAACCTGATGAGGACATGCTTGAAGTCCAGAGATCCCGATTAATATTTGCCGGCAAAACCCACAGTTTTGAAAGATGACTCCAGTTGTTCCATTGTAAGCCTGCCTTTGGTAAATTTGCCCATGAGTGCGTTGGCGTAGTGAGCTGAGAGTTTTGTGATTTCATCCTCAGGGTATAAGCATGCAGGTTCACCAAGTTGCTCCGATTTTGGGGACAATTCAGGGTTGTCCGGGAGCGATTAGCGAAGGGGTGGTGATTTTGATTGAAGGACAGAGAGGAAGGATTTTTAGTTGTGGATGGAGTTGTTATTCTCCGCCATGGTGGCCGGCCGCAGGGGAATCGAAGCTAGCGCCGTCGCTTGTCGGCCAAGAGGAGCCGTTAGCGACGGAAAAAGTCGTTATCGGCATAAAGAAAACCGTTGGGCTCAGAATCAAAGGAGAGAGAAGAGAGAGAAATTCAATCGGAGCTCTGTTTCATATCTATATCAATGTATTGTTTATAATTGATAATGTTTTTATACAAAATTTATTTTCTTATAATTACAAAATACATATATATTATTATATAAAAATATAGTAATTTATTTATTTATTAATTAATAAATAATCAAAAATATTACTTTTTTATTTTTATTTTTGTAGGCCTTCAGTGGTATTAGGAAGTCATTGACAAGCAGTTTAAACTGTTTTAAATTTATCACCTCTCGACTATTTTTAATTTGCACGAATCAAATTTTGAATTGTATTTTGTGGGATGACTTTGATGCTCGGGTTTCTAAGGATTTGGGGAAGACACGCCTGGACCCACTACTGGAAACCCCACCCTCCTTGTAGCTTCTGTTTTTTTTGTTTGGCCCGTAGTAGCTATTTTTTTATTTGCCAATTTGGATGTAAGCTATTTTTAATTTATCGACTTGGGGTCTAAGTGGACGCTACTAAGTTAATTTAACGTAACAGCTATTAAGTAATAGCTTCTATACGAAGTAGCTATTTTTTTATAGCGGCATATTCAACCGTTGCTTTGCGTAGTATCTATTTTTCTCCATGTAGCAATTATTTTTCAATTGACTAAATTATTTTTTTGGTCTTCTATAAAGTATCTTTTACCATCTTTTAATCCTCATTTGCAAAACAACCTTTAGACAGTATCCAACAAATTCAAAACAATTTATTTTCAGGGAAAATCAACGGTAAAATTGATCAAACTATATAAGATAACCATTGTAGCCCCAACTTTTAAAAAATAAGAAATAAAAATAAAAAATTCATCAGGAGGCTCGAGGCAGGAGGTTCGAGGGCTCTAGTGACAGGCGCGGGCGGTCGTCGCGCCCGCGCGCCAAAAGATAATTTATAAGCCCTCAATGCTTACTTTCTACAACTAGGTAAATAGTGGCAAATCGGGGTCGTCCAATGAGAAGAGGGATCTTCCTAAGCGTCTAAGCACACAAATGGTTGATACTAGGCTAGGAGTAACTATATATACACACACTTAAAAGCAAGTAATGGGGGGGTTGGTTGGTTGGTTTCCTAAGTTAACAAAGATAACTAGCAACGTAAGTGACTATGCTAATCATCAAACGAAACTAAAGAAAAGGGGTTTTAAACTACAAAGATAAAATGCCTTGGGGGCAACGGATATCCACTTCCACATCTAATGTAGTTCATCGAATCATTCACACATTCCATCATTTAGCATTCATGACCCAACGCTCACACACCTATCTAGCAAGTACCACAACACACACACCACAAGGAGTTCTAAGTTCATGCTTATAGATCTTCATGCAAAGGCGCTACGGAATTCGTCACGTTCCTACACCTAAGCAATTCAACCACACAAGCACTACCTATGCTCAAACCACTCATGGCACACATGCAGCGAAACACACCGTCAAGAGTACATAAACGCCAAATAACAAATGCTTCAAGAATGAATTTAAATCATCTATCCAATACTTCAACTACTTGTCGTGGAGACTAAACTCCTATCCTTCTTAGTTCGTAGTTTGCGAGAGTGAGTTCGACATCTCTCGTCAAACCTCACCAATGGCTCTCGAGTCGCGACCACGACTCAAGGTGTCATTGGTGGCATTTAGCACGAAGGACCAACAAGCTTGGCAATGCCTATGACCACTACATCGTGACTAAGCATTAAACCAATTCATGCAATTACACGAGATTGGATGAACGTGCAACGCACATTCATCCACGAGCATATGACTCTCTCGTTTGCTACACAAACGAACATGACGAAGAGTTCGACATCAATCACATTCGTCTAGCACATTGTTAACACACTAACACAATCAAAAGCTCTAATTCACACTCATACATTCCTAACAAGAACAGGGGGGAAATTAACCCAAATTCCCCAAACCCTAGCTAGCAATTCATACAAGCATTCATATCATCAAGCTCTCAACAACATCAATGCAATCAACAATTAACATTCAAAGCACAATAAAAGCACAATAGCAAAAACATCAAATAGATAGATAGAAATGAATTCTTGCTACATAGATAATGGAAGCTTCAATCCTTTGCTCCCAAGAACAAGAACTACTCTAAAACAACAACAAAAGACATAATCAAACTAAGAGAAAGCTAAGAAAAGAAAGAAGAAGAAAAACCTACGGTTTGCGCCCAAAAACCAGAGAAAACGCGGGCTGAGCAAAACTGGAGAAGAAGAAGAAAAAGAGTAGTATTTATAGTCGGAAGAAGATAAAGTTGATTTCTGACCGCCCGTTGGTCGCGACTCGCGACGGTGTTCGTCGCGACTCGCGATGATGCCCCGACTCGCGATGGTGTCGCGACGGTGTCGCGACGGGAGCCAGAGTTCTGCATTGTTCCTTTGTCTTCTTCATAGCCATCCCTCTCAATCTTCAAGTCTTCAACGGCTCCAAAAATGGTCTTCAACGGCCTCCGGTCTTCATGTCTTCGAAGTGAGTATCCAAAAGTCTTCGAAAGTATAGTCTTCAATGTCTTCCGGTCTCCGTTGCTTCCGTGTTCTTCCCTTGTCACACAAAATCCACTTAAAAGAGGTAAAAGAGTACAAAGTTGCTTTTGCCTCTCCTAAGTGAATTTCAAGGTAAAACACAAGCTCTCGATAATAAAAGAGCATAAAAGTGATCCTAAATACTACTAAATAATGCGCCTAAAATGAACACATCATCTAGGCTCGAGGTTCGAGAGCTCTAGGCTCGAGGCAGGAGAGCAAGGCATGAGGTTTAAGGGTTCGAGGCTCAAGGTTCGAAGGCTCGAGGGCTCAAATGAAGCCGAAAATCTGAAAATTAATATATTTTAATTAAAAATTTTTTTAATTGGTAAAATTACTATTATACCCCTGACTATACGGAAAAATCACTTAGTCTTACCTAAAAACCACTGTAGATGACCAAACAAATTGTTTTGAATTTGTTAACTATCATCTGAGGGTTGTTCTGCAAATGAGAACCAAAAAATGATAAAAGATACCTTGTAGGAGACCAAAAAACAATTTAGCCTTTTCAATTTGCCAACTTGAGTGCCTAAGTGGCCGATGAAATGTTAAATAAAGTAGCAGCTATTGTATTAATAGCTTCTGCACATAACGTAGACGATATTTTAAAAAAATAGCTACTAAATATTGTAGGTGTTCAAAAAAAAACTGCTACATATTGTAGCTGTTTAAAAAAATATATTTGATGGCTTTGAAACAGCATACGCCATCTGCACAGATCCACCTCCAAGATCAATGGTTCCAACCGTTACCGGATATGGTTTGCCTGTATTTCCCAGCAAATAATTGATCGCAACCTGCGAATATAATGATAGTATTCAGTTATGCTTTGTAAAAAAGTCCTAAACATATTAATTTAGAAGAAAAACTCACCCAAAAATAGGAACCTTCTTGAAAACCTTCAAGCACACCATTTGGGGTGGCTTTCGCTTCTGTTGAGATGGGGCTCCTAATTGCAGTAAGAATGGAAACATTAACATACACTATAGCTCATTCATTTTCAAAGACATATGATCATTTTACTTTTCCCACCTAAAACACAAATGCATATAACGAAAACCATGTATATGCTCATATTAGCAACTATTCTCTTTTAAATAGGTCACAAAAATGCAAACTAGAGGCTTGCATAGATTAGAAACAAAATGAACTTAGAAAGAGAGGAACAACTGAAGTTGGTTTTAAAAAATGCATAGGATGTCTAGAGAAATAGCTATAGGTTGTTCAAAAGTATGTGCTTCGTCAAAAGGGGATTGAAAAACATTAGCATCTAGTTCCTAAACCATCTTTACATTATCTTCTGATAATAGATTATTATGACATCATATCGCAAGTAATGCACACCATCAATACAGAGCACAACAAACACCATTTACAGAGATAGAAGAGTACTACCACATCACATTGCAGTATCCTCACCAATACAAGGAACAGAAATCACTACTAACAAATGCTTAATAGTTGATGCTAAACATGATGCAATGAAATCTAACATTAGAAGAAGCATAAACAAAGAAACCAATGAACATACTCAAAACTGTAACAAGACTTAAGACTCTCCTTTCAATACATCGAGACACAACTACAACAAAATAGCAAAAAAGATAACTACAACGAAACAACAAAAATTCCATTGTACAGAAAGCAAATCAAGGAAACTTATGGGTGCCAAGAACGTACCCCTGAGTACTTCGCGTAAGATATGAGCCAATTTACAGAAGGAAAATGATTTCTTTACGCTAACTTCTTGTCAAGACTCCGGAAAACATGCCCAATAGCAAGCAAGAATGAATTATCTAGCATAGTAAAATGGAATTGGTGAAACTATTAAGCACTGATAGCTAATGGAATTGGTGAAAGAACTGATAGCTTTTTTACCTGCACGATAAGGAGTGTAGCAAACGTAACAGGATCCGAAAAGTCTCCTAACGGAGGAGAAACAACACCAACAATGGTCACACTTCCAGTTCTTTCAGGGCCACCAAGCCATTTAACTTTCCCAGCACGCTCATAGAAGGATGTCAAACGAGCAGCCAGAAAAGTAGGGTATCCACCATCAGCAGGCACTTCAGCTTAAAATCCTTAAAATTGTATTAGTTTGATTTAAACAACACTCATAGACATTTCAACAATCGAAAGAAGAAGAAATGCATAAGATACTTAGAAATCATAAACGAATAGCTAAGGGAAACCAAGTAAACAGAACACCATAGCTCCAAGCCTTACCAGACGAACCGATATTTCACGCAAAGCTTCTGCCCATCTCGAATCCGCCATCATACTCAACAATGTTCAAAATGATCAGAGCAACAATGACATAGTCACATAGATTGAAAAAAGGCAAAAAAGATTGAATTTTGGAACATAGGTTGTGAAGAAATACCTCCCTCGCAGCCGCCACCAAAGAGAACAAGAAATCCATACACAAAATTGAGGGAATGACAAGCTCTAGGAGTAGGGACAACCTCCATGTTATCCGGGTCGGGTAGACCCGACAAGAGGCCATGGCAGCGGACAAAATCCAACTCGTGAACTTGTTGATAGAGCTTCTTCCACTGGAATTAGGCGCCCTTACCGCTACTAATTAGGGCATCTACAAAAGAAGCACCCCAATCCCTGTTGCAGATCGATTCCAAAGGGCATCGGATTGGGCAGTGAGAAGCATCAATCTCTTGCAAGTCATCCCGAAGCAGAGGACTGATTCCACCGGCAAACGTTGGAGTATCGACAGGAGGTGGTCCTGGGGTAGCCGAAAGATGGCAGATTCCGGAGAGAAAGACGATGATGATGATGATGATCCTCCGTTCATGCTTCTTTCGGCCATCTCACTGTCCCCCTGCGTATGGACAGCACATTATAACCCATATCTCTGAAATACTCAGCAATGGGATGAGATCGGACAGGGACGGAGGAATGGATCCGGTGAGTTGATTGAACGACAGTTCCAAGAACGTTAAATTCTTCAGCTGGCTTAGAAACGAAGGAACCGGGCCGGAGAGATTAGTCCAGCTGAGTCGAAGCCTGGTGAGATGAGTGAGTTTGGCAATGGCGGGTGGGATCTGACCAGTGAGATTGGTGAGGTGTCTAAACACCTATACCTGAAGATACGGGACGTCACCGACGGCGGGAGGGATTTGGCCGGGTATGTTGCCCAAAAAATTAGAGCGGCGGTTAGGCTCGAGAGAAAATGGCAAGTGAGGTTGAATATATTGTTAGATAGATTAGGGTTTTACCTATATATAGGAGAAGATTTCAAGGGTTAAGATTCAATCTATTAAAAGCAATCAACGGTTCAGATTTATTTAAATTAACTAATTTAAATTCAATTATTTTCTTTCAAATTTATATAATTATTGAAAGGCAAAGTCTTGGGAAAGACGGTCTTTCCATAGGCTTATGGAAAGACGGGGTTTAATTAGAATAATAAAAGGTAAAAGGTCTTAGTTGCAATATTAAAGTTTTAGTATGAAACATGTAGTAGTTATAAAATTTATAACCCGGTTTATGCAACCCGAAAATTTTATCTTAATTTCTTCTAATTTACACTTTAAACCTTGGTCTTTCCATAACTTATGGAAAGACCGTCTTTCAAGAGACGGACTCTTATTGAAATATTATATTTTATATTTTATCTTTGGAAAAATCTTGGGAAATGTCTTCTTTCCATAAGTTTATGGAAAGACGTGGCTTAATTTAATAATAAAAAGGTAAAATATCTTAGACTTATGAAAAGAGGGGTTTAATTTAATAATCAAAAGGTAAAATGTCTTAGGCTTATGGAAAGACGTCTTTCCATTGGATCGAACGTGATGCTATCATATACACTCCTATTGTATTTTCCAAGTTCGTAACTGAATATTTATCAACAATCTGACTCAAAAACATATACGTAATCCTTTCTGATTTCCCTCTGTTTACCTCTAAATAATCAACTCTAAGTCACTCTAGAACATGTACTACTCCCCTTGTCTCAGCCATATCTGCACACTTTTTGTTTAACTTTCTCAGGTCATGTTTGACCACCGATAACATTAGTTACATATACTAATGGTGTATTAAAATTTAATATTTATAAACTACATTATGCAGGGAATCTAACAATATCTCACATGAAAATATTGGCGTCTATATACTAGTTGAAATTTATGATCACGCGTGTCTTAGGACAGAGGGAGTAGCGATTTTCAACATATATCACACAAAATATATTTATTTTCTATTTATATATTTATGCCAGAATAACGAAAAATCATTTATTTTAGAGCAATAGATAATAGGGTAATGCAATTTTGGACCATAGTGTAATTTTCTTAGAAAGTTTCTAAGGTTGACGTGTAATTTTCTAAGATTTTCTAAGGTTGATGTGGACGTGGCATCAACCTTGACCACAACTCGAGAAGGTTTGTATCTCTTCAATCGAAAAATAGATACAATGCCTTAAGGCATTGTATCCATATTTCTTAAGGCATTGTATATATTTTCCGATTGAAGAGATACGAACCTTCTCGAGTTGTAGTCAAGGTTGATGCCACGTCCACATCCATGTCTCCCTCTTGTTAATTTTGACCTCCCTCCACGAATTGGTGCACCGTCGTTTGATGTTGACATTGTCACCCATTAAAATTTGGAATATGAAAAGGTTGATCTTCTGCTTCCACTACCGAAAATGTGTTATGGTTTTGAAACTGTTGTTATAAATAATTTTAATCGCATTTTTTTATATAGGTGACAAGGTTTCGAGCTCAGAACACAGTCTTTCCTTTGCTAGAACATGGATCAGAAACTATCCAAGAGTTCAGAACATTAGTTCCAAGCTCGTAACAGATTCTGTCAATTAAAATTTTAAAAAAAGTTAACCAAGAATCAAACTCACAGAATGAAATCCAAAAATTGTAAAGATTTCGGAGCAGCTGTTCTGGGTCCGGAAGACCCTCTGGGAGATCAAAAATTTAATAGCACTTACATGCCAGGATACACATGCTAGGATCAGAAACATCAAACAATTTTGGAACTCTAGTTCTAAGCTCGGAAGAATGTCTGTGATAAAATAAATGAAATTGGGAATCAAAGGTCCATATAACAGTTCCGAATCAGACATGTGAAAAGAATCCAGAACATTAGTTCCGAACTCGGAAGCTTGTATGTGACAAATAAATAAAAAAAAAGCTACCAAAGGTCAGAAACACAGTGCTGGTAAGGAAACAACAAAAGATTACAAAACTCTTGTTCCGAGATTGGAAGACCATCTGGTTGTTAAAAAGAGTATACGACTTCCAAGACATTGACTTCCAGTGCTGGATCAGAATCAGGTGAAGATTTTGGAACATTGGTTCCGAGTCTGGAACTCGCTCAGTTGAAAAATGAACCAAATTGTAAGACATAGTTCCAAGATCTGAACAGTTTCTTTGGAATTAATTTGCAAATCCAAGACTACGTTCTGGATTCGGAACTTGGTCGGATAGTTTGGTAAGATAACCTAGGTTAACCATTACATGCTCTAATCCACACAAGAACAACGTTCCAACAATCTCTTTGCAAAATATGATAAACATAATCAAGATCTCTATAACAAACTCGGTAAATTAAAAACTTAGACAAAAAAAGACAAGTAAAACTAGTACAAATTCAACATCGTTACAATAACATCAAAATCCATTACATGTCTAAAGAAATTCTGCAATCACATTACAATCTAGTCGCCGTCTTCTGCATCCTCGTAGTCCATCCCACCAATTATAGAAGTTGAAGGTTCATCATCATTTTCATCGTCCTCGGATCCCTCATAATCCTCCTCATCATAATTGTCACTGCTAGAGTACTCCGGTTTGAAATTTGGCATGAACTCATTATCGCTGAGTTGGATGGGGAGACCTGTGGAATCAACAAATTTTGAGTGAGGTGCTTCCGCTGCTGCAACTTCATTTTTTGCCGAACTGACATCTTCATTTATGTGGGCCAGATATTTTATGAATGTCGCCATCCAACCCCTATTCTCACTTGCACAATTAAGTATATGAGTACAAAAACAATACTTTTATAATCAATTAATGAAGATAATTGTTACACGTTAGGGATACATTTTCAATGTACTAATGTGATGTAAATTCCTTGGCCTTATCCCTTGAAGCTTCCCTTGCTTGTTTAGCGGATTTGGCGGCTTTCCCGGGAATGTTACGAACTCGCCACTTCTTGTCCTCACCGAACTCTAGGTTCTAATTGTGTCAAACGAAGCACCATCCTAGTACGTCAAACGGAGCGGCTTGTAGACATGGATCACTTTCCACTTCCTAATCAAAGTGGTGACCAAACCGCTAAGCGGAAGATCCTTCTTCTTCTCCGCAGCCGCCTTAAGCATGTACATCAAAATTATATAACCCAGATTTACTTTCACCCCCTCTAAGATATAGTAGAACAACATCAAGTTCCCTATGGTCGACTCACATGCATGACTACCCGACGGGAGGATGTTCTGGCATATCCACGCCAATACTAACATATGCTCCATACTCAGGACCCCCATATCATACTCATCAGCACACCCTGCAACTTCCCCCGTACGACCAATATATTTCCGAGCCATTTCAACTAGGTATAGATATGTGAGTTCACTAGCGACAGCCCAGCTCTGTTAGTGAAATATCTCTAATGGACCCATATTTCCATCTTCCAAAACAAGTTTGCTAGCATTTATGTACTCACCACCTAGGGCTTCATTTATGCTAGATTTCGTCACAGGAATCGTTACGCTATTAACCATAGTGAGATCTATATTGTTCCTACTCTTCCCTAAATTAGCGTAAAATTGCAATACCTCGTAATAATTGACGGCTTCTTCCAAGTTCACTAATTTATCAAAATTGGATGGCTTCAAATAATCAATCAAATAACCTAGGCCTAGGTCCACAATGTCGGCATTAGCAATAACCCTATGATTGCTACATTTCCTAGTTTGGAATTGACCATACCTCGCATCTGCATCAGTGTTGAAGAATAAGGACGATTGCCCCAATTCTTCACTTGGATTATGACTTCGTGTAATAGCGTCCCCATATCCATCGCTGGATCGTCTACCTTTGTACCTAAACATGCTTGAGATTGGATTTTTGGTTGATTTGAATTCTAGGGTTTTAAATTAGGAAAGTTCTTCTTTTAGTTGGGCACGATTGAACTGATTTTCCCATTGGATTTTTTTTATATACTAAGACCAAGTTCTGAGTGCAGAACTTGATCTTTTCATGTTATTAAAGAAATGGCTTTGTTCCCAATGTGTAACTTAGTTCCGAGTTTGGAACATCTTATCGTGCACAACTTCTAAATAGCATTAAAGGCGGTTTTCAAATGGGCATTTAAAACCCATTCAGAAAACCACGAATTCCCTCCAATTTTCCCCTAAAAACCCTCCTCCCTCCTTCTATCTATGATCCCTTCAAAAATTCTTCCACCAATCTTCATCTTTTCTCCTAACTACATCAAACCCTACTAAATGTGTGATAAACACATCCAAAATCCATGGGTTATGGTTTTACAAAAGGCAAAGGCAATCCAAGGGTTATTATATCTTGAAATGTCTATGCATTTTTTGTAAGTTTGGATATATGTTTCAAGCATAATAGTTAGTATTTCATTTGTTAAAAAAGGAACCCTAGTTTTTTATTGGGATATGTGCTATAGTTTAATGTCATGGAAGAGACCTCATGATGAACATGTGGGTCCAATAAGTGGAGATTCACAAAACTTAGACAGTGATGCTGATGAGAATGAGGGGTCGGATTCTGGATGTTTTGCTAGAACACATTGTAGAACATTAGAAAGGAGAATGACTAGAAAAGAATTAACTTTGTTGATTTTCAACAAATTCGGGCAGTGTGTGTCAGAAGAACGGGCTAAATGGTCAAGTTGGGTAGGAAAGATTGGTAGAACTAGGGTAGACATCAAGTACGATAGTTGGCACGGAGTTCCAAAATAATATAAATATGTCCTTTGGACGGAGTGCAAGTTAACTATGGTATTTGAAATTATTTAACTATAAGTGTAACTAAATAATATCCTATATTAATATTAAATTATTAATTTTAATTTCAATCCACATAGAGACCATTTGAGTTCGATGCCCCATATCAGATATGGTTGATTTAAAAAATAGGGCAACAGCCATGGTGGCGAAGAGTTTGAGGGAGAACAAATATACCTTATCGCGAGATTACATTTTCTCTACTAGGAAAGGAGATCATCCACAGTTGATTTATAAACATATTATACCAAAAAGTTGGGAGATCCACAAGAGGCGAGTTTTGGAGAATGCTGAAAATGTGAGCCCGAAAACTTTTATGCTTATTTTTATTTCGTTAGAATATATTTCATTTTTTATTATTTTTAAAAAATTGTTACCTATAAATGTAGGGTACAGAGATTGCAAAATGACAGTTTTCAAAAAACAAAAAAACCTCATCGTAAGAGTCGTGGTAGATATGGTTTGGCCGCCCTGCAGTTAATTAAGGAACATTTCAAAAAGGATGTCCAAATAGAAATTGGCAGGGGAAAGACCGAGGAGGAGGCAAGATCATTGGTGATTCCCTTGGGTGAGGAAGAGATAGACTGGTGTGATCCATTCCTGATTAGCCGTCAAAATAGTAAAGGTGAATACAAGAAGAGTCCCGATTGTGAAATTGCCGAACGAGTGGTAAGCACCATTTTTTTGGGCTAATGAATAGATGTCAAAACACACTACGACTAAAATGTATTAATTTACAATGTTTCTTATGCTAAATTAAAGATTGAACAATTGGAAGGGCGTTTCATCACCAAGGGTAAGCACGACATCCTCCGCGAGGCTACAGAAAAATCAGATCACCCGAGTCGTGCAAGAGGTGTTGGATAATTCTTATCACAAAGAGATGCGTTCGAAATTCTCTGGTCGTACAAGAAGACTAAACCATCCTGGGTTCACGTCTTGCAGGAGGAAGCGCTTGCATGAGACAAAAAGATTGAGCAACAAGATATATTGATCCGCAAGTTAATTGAACACACTAGTCTCCATGTACCCAAAAATTTAGCCAATTTAACACCGGGTTGGACTCCACCTTCTAGAGGATCACACCACTCACCGGGAGATATTGAGATTAACCACAAACCCATTCTTCCTCGCAAGGAGATGAAGTCAATAAAGTTGACCTCGCCATCATGCTTGCCGAGAAAAAGATCAAAATTTTTCTGTTTATAATAATATTGATTTTCATTTACCTTCAATTGTTTGACTCACTTATTTATTTTTCCGTTTTAGACATCGCATTTGTGTGATTTGTACATTGATCAAGCAGAGAATGGTAGGCCAATCCACGTTGCCGATGGTATTTTGCACGAGCCTATGCAGCAGCATCACTCCATACCAATTCGAGATGGGATATGTAAAGTCTCATTGAAGAAGCCACTAGTCCTCAACGCCCTGTTGCCAATTCCAGATGGCCAATTAAGCATGTGGGAACAGCCGAAGGACTTTTTCTCCTATGACCTCGTCGCCTAATCTATGTTGACCCTACAAAGGATGGTTATTTGAAGGCCAAGCCTAAAACGACACCCAAAATAGTTCATAAAACACCAAGGAAGGCTAAGCCCACACTCACAAGGGCGCAAGTTTTAATGGAATCGTCGCACTTTGTTCGAGCCTTATATGATTTGATCGGCGGATACCAAGTCAACTCAACCGACACATTTTTGAGAAATGAATGCGTATTTGATCAAAAGAGGGAAATAATTGCGACATGGAGTGACTTCGACAACTTGTGGAGGTGTGACCAAGTAAATCAAACCATAATGTCCTTAGACGTATTGTAAGTACTATATATTTTCATAGTTCACCGGAATAATTTATTAGCTTTACTATTTTTACAATTAACGTTTTCTCATTATATTTCAAAGGTACATGTATTATTTTTCTAACCAAAGGGAGAAAGGGTGGATATGGTAGTTATTCCTTGTGATGACACAAGAAATCGAAAACACGGTCAAAGAGAGGGTCGACTACATTCGCAAAATTCTTGGATGAACGGAGAAAAATATATTTGTCTCCACATACATTGAGAGACGATGGTCAAATATCAAATCTACTTCAATCATACTTATATTTTGGATGATTTTCATGTATGATATTCTTGTAGGGACCATTAGAGATTGATATTTATTGTCCTGGAGAACAACCGTGTCTACTGGATGGATCCTCTACATTATAAACCTTTCGGGTCATTTGTTAAGATTTTGGATGCTTCCGTCAATTCCCTCACCGAATCCAGTACAAAGAGTTTGGAGATAGTCGAGATCAAGGTGAAACTTTTTTTTTCATGTTCACAATTCAATTAGATTCTAGGATTATAAAGTTTAGATACGATGACTTTATTGTTTTCTATTAAATAGTACAAGAAACAAGCAAAGAATTGGGAGTGCGGGTATTACGTAATGCTATACACGGCGGAGTGTCTTCAACAAATCCGTATGGATTTTCTTAAAATCAACGACGTAAGATTTCAATTAGATCTTCTACCATTGTTTCATTGCTACAAGTTTCTTACACTTATTAATAGCATTCTCAAATTCACATATTTTTAAGGAGGATGAGAAGCCATATTCGCAAACTGATATCAACATGGCGAGAAATCGCTTGGCAAGGTATATCGTCAACGGCCGTTCCAATTCCATTGGAAATCCCAACGTAAGAGTGACAGTAGCTAGTATATATGGTGACATTGTCATTGGAATAGATTTTCTTAGATTTCTATTCCTATCTATAGATTGTTGTTGTCCTAGCGTAGTCTATAGATTTTGGATAGATAGTGTGGAAATGACAAGTTATTTTGGTGTATCTTGACCAGGTATAGGAGGCTTCCATTTAGTCGGATTTTATCAAAATTGCAAATTTTGACCATTCTTTCCGATTGGTGTTCAGACCTCGGAACATATGTCATTGCTTCTTTCTAAAATTATCATAAAACATAACCAGTGTTCCAGACTCGGAACATACGATCCAAAATTTGTTCCAAGTCCGGAACATAATATCCAACATTCAATGCTCGAAAACCTAAAACAAACAGATTAGGATTAGAAAATATATCTGACCTTGAAATGCACTCAAATTCCGAGCTCATAACAAGTATATAGATCAGACAAACTGGGACCCGTTCCGAGTTCAGAACCAGTCATTACATATGATAGATTTGGCCTTGTTCCGAGCTCGTAACGACCCACAGATCCGACTGTGCGACTTACGGTACGAGCTCGTAACCCGTTGCTTGGTCCGACGGACAACACGTTGTTACGAGGTTGGAACTATTAAAAGGCAGTTCCATCCCAACGATAGAAGGCAGATTGGAACTGCCTTCTATTGATACATTCGAAGGCGGTTCCAGGAACTGGATTCTAATGTCATCAATGGAAGGCATGTCCAGAGAAGTCACCATCAAAGTGAGTTCTAATGGCCAATGAAACTACCTTTAATAGAGGCGCATCCGCTAATATCTCTGTGTCAACTTCAGCAACATGTGGAAATGATGATCCATCCTAATCGTATTATCACACTGTAATTTGTATTGAATACACTCTTAGTCTCCTACTATATTGTATTGAATATATTCTCAAAAATATTAGTTTTCCTCGTGTTAATTCCCGAGTTATTTTCTTGCCATTTCAATTTATCAACTTCTTTTCTTCAATTTTAAACGTCGATAATATCAGTGTCGATGTACAGATTATAAACAAAAATCTAAAATCTAATATAATTTATATTTTTAATAAGTAATAAATATTTATTATATCTACGTACACATACAATATATAAAATAAATTAATATAGTCGTAATATTATAATATTATTTAATACTTAACAATGGCAAAATCTTGGGAAACATCATCTTCCCATAGGGTTGTAGAAACACGGGGTTTAATTAAATTAATAAAAGGTAAAAGGTCTTAGTTGCAATATTAAAAATTTATTATACAACGTGTAGTAGTTATAAAGTTTATAACCTGATTCATGCAACCCAAAAAATTTATCTTTATTTCTTCTAATTTGTACTTTAAACCTTGGTCTTTCCATGGCTTATGGAAATACCGTCTTTCAAGAGACAGACTCATAAACGATTTAAATTGATCTTTGCTAATATATGATAATTAATTTTTTTAAATCAAGCGAAATAATGTATGTATTTTATATAGAAAATTATTAATTGTTGTATAGAAATAATTTATATCATATTAAATATAGTGACAAGAGTGTGAAATTCAGAAGAAAAACAATATAGTGATAAGAATATAAAAACACTTTACGTATCTCATTTAGAATTTTTCTTTCAATCAAATTCAAAACATCTTCCAAATTGAACATGAAGACTGCGTGAAAATCTTACTTGGGAGTTGAGTATAAACATCCGCTGCAGCTAGTATCAAGCCTACAATTTTCGTAACTAAATACTCGTAAATACTATAAAATATAATAATGGCCAATAAAGTAAGAATATATTAAAAGGACAAACCTGTTCCTGACGACTTGCTCAATGTTAGGGTTTAGAAAGTCATGTTCCAAACACAATAGACTAAATGGTAACTAATCTAGTATTCAAAATGATATAATATAGACATATCTCTCCTCTCTTTAATATATACAAATTGAATAATAAAAAATGATAGGTTACTACTACCCCTTTAGCAGTGGTTTATAGCAGCTAGTTTAAAAAATAGCTGCTATGTAACTGAGTAGCAGCTATGTAACTGAGTAGCAACTATGTAACTGAGTAGCAGCTATGTAACTGAGTAGCAGCTAGTATTTATTTGTAGCAGCTAGTATTTATTTGTAGCAGCTATTATTTAATAAGCACTTATATTACAATTTGTTAAGCAGCTAATTATTGAATAACTTCTTCTAGAGTGGGGTATTTTAGCATTGGCGGAAAATCATAGTGGCTATTTCTAAAAATCGCTACTATATTAAGTTAGACGAGAAATCATAGCAGCTATTAATTTAAAATAGTTGTTGCATATATTTTTAAAGTAGATAATTATTTAAGAACCGCTTCTAGAGTGAGATATTTTTGAATTGGCGGGAAATTATAGCAGTTATACCCTACAAAGCACTGCTACATTAATTTAGGCGGGAAAACATAGCAACTATTATTTTAATAAAATAGCTGCTTCGTGCGATGGTCGAAGAGAGTCTGCTGTATGTAGGGACCGCGATTATAGAATTTAGATTGACGACAATGGTTGCACCTTCGAAGATGTCGAGAAGTCCACCAAAAGGCTAGGCATTACTAGATGGACGTCCAATGTCTTTATCGACATGGGTGATTTTGGGGTGGTGCTGTGTTCGTTTTGTAATGAATCTTGAAATTTTACTAGTGATTCGAGTGTGGTTATTTTGTGGTTATGACATTGTTATAAAATATCATACCTGTTAAATCATTAGTCCATTTAAGAATGTATTTGAATCGGAAAAAAGAGTTTAAGTAGTGATATGTCACAACCTTTTGAACATTGTAGCAGCTATTTTGTGTAAATTTAAATAGCTGCTATGGTGTTAGAAATTATAACATGTTTCAAAAGGTGAATGGTCTCGGCCAAGGTTTACTAACAAATGAAAAATAATTCAAATAATGATAGGTCACAACCATTTGAACATTGTAGCAACTATTTTGTATAACTTTAAATAGCTACTACAGTGTTAGAAAATCTAACACGTTTCAAAAGGTGAATGGTCTCGGTCATGCTTTACTAACAAATGAAAAATAATTTAAGTAGTGATAGGTCACAACCATTTGAACATTGTAGTAGTTATTTTGTGTAACTTTAAATAACTGCTACGATGTTAGAAAATCTAACATGTTTCAAAAGGTGAATGGTCTCGACCATGCTTTACTAACAGCAGAAAACAATATTTTAAGTAGTGATATGTCACAACCTTTTGAACATTATAGCAGCTATTTTTGTGTAGACGTAAATAGCTGCTTCGGTGTTAGAAAATCTTGCATGTTTCAAAGGATATTGGCCTCGGCCATGCATAAAAAGAATTTAAGTAGTAATAGGTCACAATCGTTTGAATTAGACTCCTTAGGTTATAAGGTGGGTATTTAAAGCTTGGGTTGATATGCCCACAATTTAGGCATATGGGTTTTTCTGCCTTGAAGCAAATATTCAACCAATTTGTAATAAATAATTTATAGTTAAATATAATTATTATGTATATATATATATATAAATAATAAAAATATCATGTGAGATATTATTAAATTTATCTTCAATGAGGGATTATATAAATTTAGTTAAACTTATCCAAAATTTGAAAATTATAGTTACAATTTATTTTTTCTTCAGTAATTATTTAATTTTTATTTTCATAAATTATGATACGGAACCCGGTTGATTTTAGGGTTAGTCTTGAATTGAGTGAAGAATGTAGAAAAATTAAATTACAGAAGATTGCGTGTTTAAAATTTGGGCTACAATGGGTGAACGAAAGCGCCTTTAACAATATTTAATAAAAAATACACTATGGTCCAAAAATTTGTTATGACGTTATCCTTCTCTCAAAAATACATGATTTTTGTTAATCTTGCATAAATATAGAAATAGAAAATAAATATTTTGTGTGTGTGATGTATTGAAAAGCGCTAGTACATGTTCTAGAGTAACTTAGAGTTAATTACTTAGAGGTAAACAAAGGGAAATCGAAAAGGATTACAAATATGTTCTTGAACCCGATTGTTGATAAATATTCTGTTACGAACTTGGAAATACAATGGGGTGTATAGGTTAGCATTGCGTTTGAGCGGGTTTAAATTTCGAGTAAAGTTTTTACTTTTTGCATCTAGGTCCATCCAAGAAAGTTGGAGTTGTCGAATTACGAAATCGGCGACGTCAAAATACAATTCAATATTATAAAATTTTGAATTTGCAATTTGGGCATGTATGGATGAAGGAAAGGGCCTCTAAAGTAAACATTAATTACTTCTACACAATCTTAGAAAATTACACTATGACCCAACATTGTATTACCCTATTATCCATTGCTCTGAAATACATGATTTTTTCGTTATTCTTGTAGAAATAGAAAATAGATATTTTTTGTGTGAGATGTTGAAAAGCACTAGTACATGTTCTAGAGTAACTTAGAGTTGATTACTTATAGGTAAAGAAAGGGAAATCGAAAAGGATTACATATATGTTCTTGAGTCCGATTGTTGATAAATATTTTGTTACGAACTTGGAAAATACAATGGAAATGTATAAGGTAGCATCATATTCGAGCTGATTTGAATTTTGAATAACGAGTAAAGTTTTTACTTTTTGCACTTAGGTCACTCAAAGAAAGTTGGAGTTGTTGAATCACGAAATTGGGGACATGAAAATGCAATTCAATATTATATGTTTGTGAATTTGCGATTTGGGAAAGTGTGGATGATCAAAAGGGCCTCTAAGGTCAACATTGATTACTTCTACACAATCTTAGAAAATTACACTATGGTCCAAAATTATATTACCATATTATCCATTGCTCTGAATTGAGGCATTGTATCTATTTTCATATACACTAGTGGAAAATTGATGGATTCTTATGTGCTAGACCTTAACGTGCACCATAGCATAGGCTTAGCTGACCCCTTACAAAAATTGGAAGGCCAACATGTTTTAAAATTATTGACAATGAATGAACTGTCTTACTTTGATGAAGTTTACCAATTTTATAGCAATTTGCATGAGATTGAGGGTGGCGGTGCGTATTGGACTAAGGTCAATGGTTTCAATGTGGAGCTTAGCTCGTAGATTATAGATGAGTTGATAGATTGTCCCCGTAAGGGCCCCAGGGATTGTTATCCACAACGAAAGAATGGTCCGTTAGATGATGTTTACCATAGGGGTGAGTGGCCTTTGAATGATAAGTATCCTATAATAGACCCCATAGAATGTAGCGTGAGGTATTTTCACTGCAATGCACATGATCTCGGAAGGTCAGAGTCTTTTATTTTGGAACACCTAGTACCTGGAAATCATATTGTGTGGGACTTCAAAGCTAGGTCAATCATTCCCAAATTTGGCCACATCATCAAACCTACATCTGCCACACTTATGTTATTCTATTACATAATGGAGGGTTGTAGAATTTATCCCGGGTCAGCTATTTTGTCACATATGATGCCAGTTGGTACGTTGAAGAAGATTATAAAGAGTCTTCCTTATGGGGAACTTGATTACCTCTATTTTGAACACGAGGGGTTGGAGTTTAGTGGGGAAGAAAAACAATGCAAGTTCTACGACAAACAATATTTTTTGAAGAAAAAATGGGTGTTAGTGGATAACAAGTGGCACCACAAGACACCGCAGCTGCTGAACCGAGCAAGAGGCGCAAAATCGAAGAAGGTAATTTAATTGCAACACATACATAAAAATAGCACACTACATCATTCAATTGTTATATTATACTAACAACTACCTTCAATCTTTTGTAGATGATTCCGGTCCTCAATTTATGAAGGCCATGAAGAAGGTTTACAAATGGGTTCGTGACGAGGTGCCCTAATTGAAGGAGCGAGTATGGACACTTAAGCGGAAGCAGAGAACATATGAGAGGCCCATCGAAGAATCCAAGAAACTTGTACTTAAGAGAGCATATTCCTTGTAGTGCCCTTATGATTTTTTTCTACTATAGGACCTCTAATTTGGGTTGTTGAATTGTATAATATTCTAACTTCTTGATTTGGATGTTAGATTTGATTACTCTAATTAATGTGTTGAATCCTAAATATGTTTACATTTGGAGTTGTTTTGATTAGTATTTACCATGTATGAACTAGGATTTTTTTTAATGTATTTTGAAACCTACAAATGCTGTTAGAAAGCCAATGTAATGAAAAAGAGAAGTAGCCCATGACCGATGGTTAAAATTGCAAATGACCATATCTCCAGATTTAGTTCCAAACTTGGAAGTGGATCTTTGTGAATGGTCAACTTCAAAATAAAATGTGAAACAACGCTAAACGTTTACCTTACACGTCTTCTTCTACCTTTTCAACTTCCCTTTTGGTGCCTTCCTTCGTTTGGTCATCTTTCTGTGGTTGTCGACCCATACAACTTCATTGTGGTCCGTGCGACCGACAAACTCAGGTAAACTATCATCATCCTCTTGGAGTAAAAAATCGTCTTCATCACACCCAATCCCAGTATTTGTACCAAACCCGATCAAATCTTCTTGTTCAAAATCCTCCACAAAAGCTCTTTTGCCCTCAACCACAATCTCCCATTGGGAATAAATAGGATCTCTTACATAGAATACTTGATAATCTTGTCTAACAAATATGAATGGATCTTCTCTCCAACCAGTCCGGATGTGATCCACCAATGTGAAATCCAGATCTTTGGTTCTTTGACCATTTTTGAAACCAACCCATTCACATTTGATTAGTGCCACTCTTATTGTAACATAATTGAGCTCCCAAATGTCCATAATCATACCAAAGTAGCAAGTATGGGCATACGTCGGATTGTTGTCGGCCATACTACCAACATGCATGGCTTCGGAAACAAGTGAAACTCTAAAATTCTGAGAGACTTCTTTATAGTTCATTGATTTTATACCAAATGTAAAGCCGTTGGCATTGTAACTACCAAAGGATAGGACGATACGCAATGGTTTCCACAACAACCATTTGACTGTTTTTGGATGTGGACCAGTAGCGACGTGAGATCGTAGCCAAGAAGCAAAATTTCTACTGTGTTGTTGAAGAACCCGTGCTTCGTTGAAAGTGGGATTTAGCAATAGACTTTCATCCATGTGAATCTCAATGTATGGGACTACATCCTCATGATTCCGAAGAACATACAAATGAGCAGTGCACAAATCCTCAGCACTTGGGCTAAATAGCTTACCCTGACAAACCCCTGCACCATCCAAGCGACCTTCTTGCCTGGACTTGGGAACCCCCACAGAGTCAACCTCATTAATATATTCAGTACAAAATTCAATAGCTTCCTCAGTACAATAACGTTGCACAATACTTGCATCAAGCCTATACCTATTTTTCACAAAATGCTTGAATATTTTCATGTACCGCTCAAAGGGATATATCCATCTTAAAAATAGAGGACCATAGTGCTTAATCGCCCTAACCAAGTGAGTTATCAAATGAACCATGATGTCAAAGAACGACGGTGGGAAGTACATCTCCATTCGGCACAATACTTCTACAATCATAGTTTGCAACCGGTCAAGCTTTGCAACAACACTAATGGTTTTTTAGCATATAGACTTGAAGAACAAACATAACTTAGTAATACAACATCGTACATAAGACAGAAGCGACACCTGAATCACAATGGCATTCAATTCTTGCATTAGGTTGTGACGATCGTGGGATTTCAATCCACCCAACTTCAACTCTGTTAGCGATACGCAAGTGTTAATGTTCAAAGAATAAGCTACAGACACTTTCACACTACTCAGCGTCTTACAACACGACTTTTTCTCCATCTGAGGCATTGAATAACAAGCGGGAGGGAGACAACAACTATCTCCATCAATTACGGGTCCAAGATTTTCCCTAATACCCATCTCAACCAAATCAAGCCGAGACTTTGGTTTTACCGGCGGTATTCAAAAGTGTGCCAATTAAAGCATTGCATACAATTTTCTCTATGTGCATTACACCGAGACATGTTTGACATCCATATCCTACCAATAAGGGAGTTGAAAGAAGATTGAGCATATCTTCCAACTACCTTCAATTGCCAACTTCTGCTTTCCCTCACCAAAATCGTTAGGCAATCCTCCAACTTTTTCAAATACCACTGCGCCAATAAGTGGCATATGCGCACCTCGCAACTTTGTCTTGCCATTGAACCACTTGTTTGCAGAACGCCACAGATGGTCCTTGGGGAGAAACCGTCAATGTCCCCGGTACACAGTTTTAGAACCATGCTTAAGTAGACAAAAGGAGGTTTCTTTCTCACAAATCAGACATGCATAGTATCCTTTCACAGAATAGCTTGACAAATTTCCATAAGCGGGAAAATCATTTATGGTGCAAAACAAAAGAGCCTTCATCGTGAAAATATCATCCACCATAGCATCGTAATTACAGACTCCATGTTTGAACAACGTCAACAAATTATCCACTAGCGGTGCAAGATATACATCAATGTCATTACCCGGTTTCTTGGGGCCTGAAATCATCATGGACAAGAGAACATATTTTCTTTTCAACATCAGCCACAATGGTAAATTGTAGATCACCAACATTACGGGCCAAGAACTATATGTGCTGCTCATGTTGCCAAATGGATTCATTCCATCGGTTGACAATCCTAACCTTAAATGTTGGGAATCCGATCCGAACTTTGGGTATATGCCATTAAGATTTTTCCATTGTTCTCCATTGGACATTTGCCTTATGACATCATCCGTCGGACGATCTCTTTCTGCATGCCATCGTAGTAGTTTTGCATATTTTTTGGAAGCAAACAACTTCTGCAATCGTGGAATTATCGGAAGATACCATAAGACCTTAGTGGGTGTCCTCTTCTTTGAAACGGCTCCCACCCCCGAACACACTCCAATTTCACCACACTTTTACTTGTACCGAGATTCACCGCATACGCAGCATGTTTCAAGTTTCTCAACCTCCTTTCACCTAAACAACATGCAATCATTCGGACATGCATGATTTTTTTTCTAATTCTAAACCCATATGACAAAGAACTCTTTTTTGCAGCATAGGATTTCTCAGGCATACGATTTCCTTCGGGGAGCAATTCTCGAACCAATTCCAGAGTTTCTATCATCCTTTTTTCAATCCAATCAAATTTGGCCTTAAAATTCATGGTTTTCAACGTCGAGCTCAAAACTGAATGTTTTGACCCCACGTACAATGAGCAATTCTTGGCATTAAGCAACGACTCTAGGACCTTGGGTTTACCATGGAATTCTCTGGATATTATATCCTCCACCATCTCATCAAATCGATCATCACAATCTAATTCAACCCCTTCCTTCATTCCACCATTTCCACCAATATCCGTCGGTACCTCGCTGTGCCATATCCAATAAGTGTAACTTGTTTGGAAACCTCGAAAAATAAGGTGTTCACGCAACTTCTTCCTCCCTAAATATGCATCATTCTTGCAGTCCTTACAGGGGTAACATGCACGCACCACCCCATTTTTAGCCGCATGTTTAAAAGCCGCCACAATAAATGAATCTACTAAACGAATATAATCGGGTGATGTCTTAATGTCGCTCTTGATGAGTCTCATTCTATCCATTAACTACATGAAAATAACATCAACACACATTCAATCAAATCATCAACAAAATTCCAATGAGCAACCTATCAAATGAAAACCCTATTTTTCATAGCATTACAAAATATACTTCAATAAAAAAAATAATTAGTTCGATGGGGTAAAAATATTTGTATATGTTCAATTACCTTAGCATTTTCCTTCCAAAGAGTGCCCTAAAATTTTCAGGTTATTTCTCCAACTGAAAATGAAGTTGGCGGTCTGTATATATTGCTATCTTCAGAGTGTTCTGAGTTCTGAAATAGCATCGTACGTTCCAAAATTCCGAGCACATCAGGTCAGACGACGTTCCGGATCCGGTACTACTTAACAACGATTGTTACGAACTCGGATCATAAATCGTTGTTTCAATTACACAGAATCCATACGTGTTCCGAGTCCGGAACGTAAATCGGATCCTAATTCCAACTTCAGAACTTCAATCGGATACATGTTCCGAGTTCGTAAATGAAGCGTTCGAAGTCACACCTACAAAACCATCTTCCATCTTCATCATTCAAAGGCGGTTATAAACAAACCGCCTTTGAGCGCTCTACAACCGCCTTTAAAAATGCAAGGGGTCCGTCTGAACTATTTTCCGAGCTCGGAACTGTCCAAGGAAGGCAGTTTTAAAAAATTCCAGTCTTCCATTAGTGACTTTAATGAGGCATCCTCCACTAGTGTGACATTTGTAGTCATGGGTTCGTCGGCACTTCGAGTCTGCAGCTGAGAATAAGTGGTCTCCCTTTTGTTGCATCTGATGCACTTGAATCCGTCCGTACTAGCCTCAGCTTTACGGCCACGTTCACAGTCCAACAAGGCTCTCTTTTTGATATTGTCGATTTCTTGTTTTCGCTCATCGTTGGCCATCTGTTGAGGTGTGAGTTGAGTGAATGACTTTGGGGGATACTCCCCTAGGAGCACTCTTCTGCGGAAATTGGGGTTTTTGGAGTCCCTGAGGTTGAACATGATGGACCTGTACTTCAATTTCTTGGCGCCATTGAATAAACCCCAGCTGGAGAATAAGGCAGATTCTACGTCGGCCGCCACGATATGGATCGCATTTGTTGATTTCCCTTTTGAGGTTCATGTACTGGACTTCATCACCCACCTTGCTCAAGGCTCCTGCAATCATCTCCCAGATTTTGTCCCAGTTTTTGTCTGCGGTTAGAGGCGCCGACCTTAGCTTTGGAGTACCATTGCCATTTCCAACCACGCTCAGCTTCTGCATAGCGATCCTGTTCTGGTACATTTTTGCCCTTGCTTTCATAACCACACGCCTCCAAATCTCAAGAACATCAAAAGCAAGGACTGAATCTTGTTCCTCGGATGTTTGCTCAGTTGCCGAAGGCGTTTCCCAAGCTGGGTAGAGGCGATGACGTCATAATTCACCGGAAATTCCTTGAGCTTCTGGAGGACGTCCAGACACCGTTCCTCCTCCGCCGTCGAACCACCTCCGACGTCATGCCCAGCGGCGTCCGCCGCTTTCTCCACCTTCTCAAACAGCTGCACCAATTCCTTCTCCACCACCTCCCACAATTAACACAACTGCAACAGGAATGAGAATTGCTTGCCGAGAAATGAGAATGACTCAAGCAAGGAAAAAAGGAGACTTTTTTTTTTGAAAACCAAGAAAGGAAATTATGTGTGCAGCTCCACACCCTCTCTCCCTTTATACAGGGAGACTAGACTATCAGGTATTCCGAGTCCAAATTGCAATCGGAAGACATATTGCTAAGTTATGTAATTATTCGTCTATTTTTTTTATATGATTATCAAAAATTATTGTTTGATCGTTAATATATTTATTTACGTATAATATTTTTGTATTTAAATATTAATTTATATTTAAGTTCAAAGTTTACTAAATTTAATTTTGGAAAAAGTAAATAGGTGAATAATTGTCACAATTTGAGTAGTAGAACAGGAATATGTTCAGAATTAGGAAAGAAAGAAGAGTTGTACAACAGCTCGGAAATTCCACAATTTCACATCAAAACTATTCATATCCTTCTTACTTCCTCCCTTCCCTTTTATGCTTTCTTCCTCCAGCTAACCTCCCCTATTTACAACAGATTAACTACTAACAAATTCCGTTAACAACTAACTAACCTCTCAGCTTCCTAATCTTCCAACCTCTTTGTTTATACTGCTTCTGACTTTCTGATTTTTATTTTCTGTATTCATGACAATCCTCCGTCCTTAAATTGAGCTTGTCCTCAAGCTCGAAAATCTGGAAATTGTGCCTTAATGGTGTGTGCATCCTCCCAAGAGTCTTCTTCAGGAGGCAAATTTTCCCATCGGATCAACCATTGAACTACCTGCTCTTTTTCGCGCTATTGCAACCTGCGTTGGACTACCTTTAAAGGTTCTAATATTGTGATTGCATCAACATCCTGATCAGGGATATCAGTCCTCTGTTGTGGTTGATTTCCAGTGTATTTCTTTAGCAGTGATATGTGGAAAATTGGGTGTATACGGCTGAAGCTAGGAAAATCCAATTTACACGCTACTTCACCGATTCTCTGAATCACCTGGTATGGTCCATAGAATTTAGGAGCTAACTTCATTGAGTCTCTTTGAGCCAAAGAGTTCTGCCTGTACTTTTGTAATTTCAAGAGTACCCAATCTCCCACTTCCAGCGTCCTCTCCAATCGTTTCCTATCGGCAAAGAATTTCATCCTTATCTGGGCTTCCTGCAAATGCTTCTTAAGTAACTGATTTATTTGTTCCCTTTGTTGCATTACATTTGCGGCCGCAGGAATTAAACTTTCCCGAAATGTCCCCAATGGTACTGATAATGGTTTTACTCCATATAATGCCTCATATGGTGTCATCTGGATACTTGTATGATGTGATTTATTGTACCACAATTCTGCCGATGCTAACCAGCTGTTCCATGAATCAGGTTTATCTCCACAAAAACATCATAAATAATTTTCAAGAACCTGGTTCAATCTCTCAGTCTGACCATCGGTTTGAGGATGATAGGCTGAACTAAAATTGAGCTTAACCCCCATTAACATCATTAATTCTTTCCAAAAGTAGCTTGTAAACAATCGGTCTCTGTCTGATATGATCGATTCTGGAATTCCGTGTAGCCTGCAAACCTCTTTGTGGAATAGTTTAGCTATGTCAGGAGCTGAGAAAGGATGTGACAGAGCTATGAAATGGCCATATTTTGTGAGTCTATCAACCACAACTAATAATGTATTCTTCCCCTCAGATTTTGGAAGTTTTTCCACAAAATCCATGCTGATTTATGTCCAAGGACGTGTAGGAATAGGAATGGATTAAAGTAATCCTGGTGCCAAACAATGTTCTGCTTTATTCCTTTGGCATGCATCACAGGTTTTGATAAAATCCACCACTTCCTCTTTCATTCTTGGCCAATAAAACAAAGAAAAAATCCTCCGAATTGTGGCAGATTGTCCTGAGTGTCCTCCAATTGCTGAAGCGTGCATTGCATGCACTATATCATCTCTGATTTGATTAGAAGCTCCTACATAAATTTTGTTGTTTTTCTTCAGAATCCCCTTGACATAGGTGCATTATGATGAACTGTTTGCATTGGCTTGAGCAAAAATGGCTGCAGCAATTAATTCTTGGCTAATCGGATCTCCTTCATAGTTACTCTCAATCTGACTCATCCATGTAGGTATTACAAAGGTTACTGCTCGAACCTGGCACGATAATCTTTCATTTTGACAACTCTTATGTTCAGAGATCAAATGTTCAGCCTTTCCTGATTCTTGATCAGCCTCTTGTCTGCTAACATTGCTTGTCTCTTGTTCTTTATCCATAATGAACATATCAGTCAATTTTTTAACAGGTTCTATCTTTTGTTCTTCCTCCTGACTGAGCTCTTGTGGTCTTCTCGAAAGAGCATCTGCAGCTCTGTTATCACTGCCTGGTTTGTATTGTATCTCAAAGCTCATTCCCAAGAGTTTTGTCACCCACTTATGTTGTAGAGCATGTGTTAATTTTTGCTCGATCAAATATTTCAGACTTCTGTGATAGGTTCTAATAATGAAATGATTTCCAACAAGGTAGTGCCTCCATTTGTCTACTGCCATTACCACTGCTAAAAGCTCTTTTTCATACGTTGATAACCCTTTGTTTTTTTGACAAAAGGCCTTGCTTAGAAATGCAATGGGTTTACGATCTTGCATCAGAAATGCACCCATTCCTTCCTCACATGCATCTGTTTCAATAATGAATGGATCTGTAAAACTTGGTAATCTCAGAACTGGAGCCGAAGTCATGGTTTTCTTCAATTGTTCGAAGCCTCTTGTAGCTTCTTCTCCCCAACGGAATGAATTTTTTTTGAGCAACTGATGCAAAGGCTTACATATAATCCCATAATGAGCTATAAACCGTCGGTAGTACCCTGTTAAACCCAAGAAACCTCTCAGTTCCTTCATATTTTTAGGCACTGGCCAATTCAGAATGCTGTCAATCTTGCTGTTATCCATTTCGACCCCTTTCTCTGATATTATGTGCCCCAAGTACTCCACCTGATTCTTTGCAAACAAACACTTGGAGAATTTAGCATAAAGTTTGTGTTGCTGAAGAATCCCTAAAACTGACTCCAAATGACCTGCATGTTCTTCTAATGTTTTACTGTAAACTAAGATATCGTCGAAGAAAACCAGTACATACTTCCTTAAGTAATCAGCAAAAATCTTATTCATCAATCCTTGAAATGTAGCGGGCGCATTAGTTAAACCAAACGGTATCACAATGAACTCAAAATGACCATGGTGAGTTTGAAATGCAGTTTTGTCAATATCATTCTTACTAACACGAATCTGATGGTACCCAGCTCTTAAATCGAGCTTAGAAAAATACCTAGCTCCATCTAATTCATCAAGAAGTTCATCGATTATAGGAATCGGAAAACAATCCTTAACAGTCAAATCATTCAACTTCCTATAATCTATACACATCCTCCATGTAGAATCTTTTTTCTTTACCAAAACCACTGGAGATGCAAATGGACTATTGCTCAACTGAATCACTTTTTTTTATCTAGCATCTCCTTTACTTGCTTCTCTATTTCAGCTTTGTAAGCATGAGGATACCTATAAGGTTTTATTTTAAATGGCCGTGAGTTAGGCTTCAAAACAATTTGGTGATCAATTGCTCTATGCGGTGGTAACTCTGTAGGAATAGCAAAAATGTCTTGGAACTGAAATAAAACCTGTTTAATGTTTGTAGGCACCTTCAGTCCTGCAATGACTTTTACATTCTCGGTGATAACTTGCTTCTGGCCATACTCGGTATCCCCTTTTTTTAGCCCATTTTCATTATTTTCCCAGTGCGTTCCTTGATTCACCCTTGCAGCCTCAACTTCACTACTCTGTTCAGCATCAGTTTTCCCTCGATTGCTCAGTCTTGCCATGCATACTCTTCTTGCATTATTCATGTCCACCTTTTGTGCCTCATTTCCCACAGATAAGAAATAATCCACATTTTCTTGCTGAGTTTGAACCATGAACAGCTTCCTTTTCCTAGACTCTTGCTTCCTAATCTGTTTGATCATATTGATTTCCATCTGATCCGTAGACCCTTGTAAAATCCAATGATATCCTTCCCTGTATACTGAAACATGTTGCTTGCCGAAGTCAAAAGTGATAGGACTAAAGCGTTTCATCCAATCAACACCTAAAATAATATCAACACCGCCCAATTTCATAGCCTTCAGATCAAAAGCAAATTCACATCTTCCAATTCGCCATGCTACGCTTGGACTTAAACCAGTACCATATAACTTGCTTCCATCCGCCACAGTGATTAGAAAAGGCCGGGTTCTAATCATATCCAAGTTCAAATATTCAACTACAACCGGGTCAATAAAACTATCCGTAGATCCTGTGTCTAATAAGACACTGACCTTTACCCCTTTGATCATCCCATACATGGTCATAGTGTTGATCCTAGAGTTCATATTTCCTCCAATAGTGTTGACTGATATCAACTCTGGTTCTTCACTGCCTATTCCCTCATCATGTACCTCTAGTTCTTCAACTAAAATTTCACCTGGAGCCATTGAATCACAACCAGATATCTGATGGATTTGTCTAAATTTACACTGATGACCTGGGGTAAATTTATCCCCACATTTGTAACACAGATTATGATCCTTCTAAACTGTAATTCTTGAGGTGAAATCCTATGATATTTATCATTTCCAACCATCTTTTCCTCAGTATTACTTCTCCAATTCGTTTTATCAGCAACCTATTTATCATTTCCCCCAACATTCCATTTAAGCCTATCTGTTCCTGATTTAATCTGATTTCCACTTTGGTTCATAGGAGCAGCTCCTTTATGTCTCCTACTCTGTACATCTATGTTCATTTCTTGAAGACAAGCTACCTCTATTGTATCATGCAAGGTTTCAGGCTTAAAAAGTTTAATCATAGGCTTCAATTCCTCTTTAAGTCCACTCACAAAACTTGACATGAAATATTGCTCAGAGAGATAGGGATGTTTACCTATAACCTGCGAGCGAAGTTCCTCGAAGATTTCTTGATACTCCCTCACTGATCCCGTTTGATATAACTTGTTAAACTCCTCTACCACATCTCTTCCCCCAATTTTGGAAAATCTTCTTATAACAGCTTCAGAGAACTCATTCCATGCAGCTATTCGTCTGGGACTTTTCTCGTTTTGATACCATACTTCAGCTCTCCCTTCCAGATAAATTTTGATCGCCTCCACTCGTTGCGGATCATGGATCTGAAAGTAATTAAAGAATTTCCCACATTTTCTCAACCACTCCACCGGTTTTGCTCCGCTGAATACACTCAGCTCAATCTTAGGTTGGTTATTGCCTGAACTCAAACCTATCTTGTTTCTCCAATCTTCCCATACCTCATTCATAATTTGAGGGTTGCTAATAATGTGAACATTACCTCGATGCTGAGATCCCTGCAAGTTCAATCGATTCTCTGCTGTCGATTTATTCCGGTTAGTACTCCGATTCTATTCTTCCCTCTCTGGTTCCCTATCTTTGTTCTTCTGCATCTCAAAAATCATTGCTCTGATTTCTTGTATCATAGCTTCCGTGTTCTTTGCACCTGCTTTGATTTCTTTGATTGAGATTTCCAATTCCCCTTGATTTTTGCAGCTAACCTCCAGATTCCGGCGTAACTACTCTACTTCGCTGGCGAAATGAGCTTCCATGTCTTTCAAGTTGTTTTCCACAGACTTAGAACGAGTGTTCTCTGCCATTGTTGCCAAGGAACGATGGCTCTGATACCAATTGTCACAATTTGAGTAGCAGAACAGGAATATGTTCAGAATTAGGAAAGAAAGAAGAGCTGTACAACAGCTCGGAAATTCCACAATTTCACATCAAAACTATTCATATCCCTTCTGACTTCCTCCCTTCCCTTTTATGCTTTCTTCCTCCAGCTAACCTCCCCCATTTACAACAGATTAACTACTAACAAATTCCGTTAACAACTAACTAACCTCCCAGCTTCCTAATCTTCCAACCTCTTTGTTTATACTGCTTCTGACTTTTTGATTTTTATATTAATTTATATTTAAGTTCAAATTTTACTAAATTTAATTTTGGAAAAAAGTAAATAGGTGAATAATCTTGGAAGAGAGGGAGCATTACACTATGCTATTTGTTTCGGCCTCTCGAATGGGCCTCTAATATATCAAGCTCATGTTATGATCCAAGGACTAGTTATTAAATAAGCAATTATTGGAGGACTTGGCTGGCAATTAATCTGGGCAAAGGAAGTTAATCAGTTGGGCGGGTTGCTGAAGAACATTGGTTTTATCAGAGCAGTTAGCATCAGTTAGAAGGAGATTCTTATAAATACATAGCATTATCTCATAGGAGGATCATCTAGCTTGTAATGTGTTTTGGTGTTTCACCATTTTTCCTCATCTGAATACAATCTCTGTTCTTCCTCATCTAATTCTTTGTTCTCAGCTTTATAGCTGCAATATCAGGTTAGTCCTTTTGATTTTATACAGCTGGATCATAACAATTGGTATCAGAGCGAGGTTGATCATCGGAATCTCAAACGTGCTTCAAGAACTGCAACAATGGTGTTTCCATTCTTCTCCGGCAAGAATCCAACGAATTGGGTGAAGAAAATGGAGGCGTTATTCAACCTCAATTCGGTACCGGTGAAACGACGAGTAGCGTTATTCAACCTCAATTCGGTACTTGTGAATCGACGAGGCTCGTTGATACATCCTTATATGGAGGGTACAGCAGTTTATTGCTACAATGCGCTCCTATATTCTTTCAGATTCGTTTCTTGGAAAGAATTTTGTGATATTATGATTCGAAGGTTCGAATCTGAT
Organism: Rubia yunnanensis; assembly: GCA_037428765.1. Lineage (NCBI taxonomy): Eukaryota > Viridiplantae > Streptophyta > Magnoliopsida > Gentianales > Rubiaceae > Rubia > Rubia yunnanensis. The sequence goes on from CM075063.1 coordinate 70,005,140, forward strand.
GATGATGAAATTGAAGAAATGCCTCTTACTCCTGAGTATGAATTTTCCGAGATTTGGACGGCAATGGATGACCGTGAATTGATCCTGAAGGTTAAATACGAATTACCGGCAGATTACGAGTTTTGTGAAGTTTGGGAATTAGTCGCAGAAGAGAATGAGAGCAAGAAGACGGAGACGAGTGTGAAGGATCTTGACAATGGGTTGGTTAAAGATGCTTAAGATTGGAGAATCCAGAACAGGGAGCATAAGGTACAAAGTGATGATGCAACGAACACGAGGTTTACCAGGTCAATTGAATCTTCTATAAGGACTTTTCACAACGAAATCATGTCTGATATGAAAAGGCATCATGAGAAAATTATTAGGCGATTCGGTGAACTAATAGAAATGGTGGAAGCTTGGGGTCCAACTGACAAGGAAACTACTGAGAGCTCCAATCACTACGCTCACACAGCAAGTGCGGAATCCTCGGCGACAACTTCCGGTGAAGCTGCTCATGCGCACATCAGAGACGAAGTTTATGAGGACAAAGAACCGGCTTACATTGAGGTCATATCGGAACGATTTTCTTTCAAAAGTAGTTCTTATATATTGGATAATCCTAAAGTTGTGTTTGATGAGATCGTGAATCCTTTTGGTTGGAAAGATACTATGGAAAATACTAGTTGTTTAGTATCGAACTTTGTCCGAGTAATGATGACCTAACATCCCTTGATGTTAGGTTTAATGTTCGATGCTCATTGAACTTTGTTAGATGCTCATTGAACTTTGTCCCAGTAAACGAGGTTTACTGAAATTGAAATATCGTACTTGTGTACGAGAAGAGATGAATTGAATAATGACCCACACCCTTCTAGTATAGAATACTATAGAAAAACTATTCTAGAAAAAATGAACCCTTTCCTGATATAATCTAAGGTCTTAGAACTTAAAAAGAGGATGGCTTTTGGAAAGGGGAGATGCCACCCCTTTAATATTCTTTAGATTTCAAAAGGGGCATTCTCAATTACGTTAAATTTTGAATAAATAGGAAAAGCCGGCTATCGGAATCGAACCGATGACCATCGCATTACAAATGCGATGCTCTAACCTCTGAGCTAAGCGGGCTCATATAATATCCAATTTAGAGCTAGAGGAATAAAAGAAATTCTTAGAAGTTTAGTTATTTACTATTATTTTATTTATTTGATTTCTTATCTAGTTAAAGTTGATATGAATTGAATATCGAAAATAATAAAATTTGAAATCAATATTTCATAAATATTCAATGTACAATAATATACAATATAAATAAATAATAGAAATGTATTCTAGAATATATTAAATTAAATTATTGTATATTGTAAAGTACAATAGAATTTCGATTTATTTATTACTATTCATTTTTATTACTACGTTTATAATTAATACAATTTCCAATTCGAATATTTTAAAATTGGATATATCTTTTAGCATTCGAGTTTTGGATAATTAAAGTTTCCGTTTTTGAATTCAAATGACATTTGTAAAGTCTAGATTTATCTAGTTGGCAATTTGTGAAAATTATGCAAATATGGTATTATTGAGTTGCAACATCAAAGAAGGAATTTTGGTGAAATAAGGAAAGGTTGAAGACTGAATCCGAGAAGGATACATCTAGTCCAGGTTGTATTTGAGTTGGAGAATATATCAGTTCCTATATATGTGGGATTGGATTAATGTTATGGAATTGGAGATGGAATAAACTTCATGTGAACATACGGACAAGCAGTATTTACACCAATGCTTTTCGTGAAAAAGAAGACAGAGTATTATGGTATTTGTGATTTATGAAAATCTGAATATTCTGCTATATATTAGGCGTATGGAAGCATAGTTGATTTATGGAAAATCTCTATAAATATGGAGTTGTTATTATCGAATATATGCAGATATTGAGATAAGCAAAGTCCCTTTATTTATGGGATTTGGATATGCTTCAAGAAGCAGATTTGGAATAGGAATATTATGGAGATAATCATGGAGAATTCAGATCTGCTCATGGATTGTATATAGAGAACAAACACGGCTGCATTATTTACGGACTTAATAGAAAAAATCTGCACACAGATTTTTATCTTTTGAGAATTGCAAAGAGCCAGAACTCTATGTTCCAACATACGAACTTGCTGCACAAAGTTCAGAATCATATGCCTTAATTCCTCGGGAGGAGGAGATCCAGCGTCGATGAGTTTCGAGGTCAGAGGGAGTCTGATCAAGGCGGATCGGTAGCAAGGGGAGCTTGCAGGATTCACGTTATAGTTAGATAAGATAAGTATAATTGTATGGTGTACTTTGTACTGTATCTTTCTGATTAGTAGATTCATTCTGAACTGGGCTAGGCCCCGCAGATGTAGGTGGATTTCACCGAACTGCGTAACCAAGTCTTGTGTCTTTTATGCTTTACTTTATTGCATACTTGGTTAGATAGGTAATGTTGGAACACAGTAGTGATAATTGAATTAATTAGGTAAAACCAAATTTCAATTGGTATCAGAGCCTGGTCACTTATTATTCCCTTGGTTGTGTTAAGGAAAGTGAGATCCGGTTTTACAATTGGCGACCAGAGAATGAGCTTCTGTGTCTCGGCCACCACTGCTGAAAGGAACAAATTACAACTACTGGAAGGCTCGCATGCGGGTGTTCATAAATTTGCTGGATGAATTGGCTTGGTACTATGTTGAAACAGAATGGAAACCCCCTGTTGTTAGAAGTTCTGAAGGAGGAGAATCTAAGCCTAAAGAGTCGTGGACACCAGGTGAAAGAATGGGAAGCTTGGCGAACTCCAGAGCATTAAATGTCATATTTACTGCAGTAGATGAAGATCAGTTCAAACTCATCTCTACATGCCAACAAGGAAAGAAAGCATGGGATATCCTAAAAACTGTACATGAGGGGACAAGTCGTGTACGTGAATCCAAACTGCATATGTTGGCTACAAAGTTTGAGGAATTGAAGATGGAGGAGGATGATACTATTTCTATATTCAATGGGAAACTCAAAGACATCTCCAATATGGCGTATCAACTTGGGAAAGTTTACAAGGAAGCAGAATTGGTGAAAAAGGCCTTGCGATTCTTCCTAAAAGATTTGCTATGAAAGTAGCAGCAATAGAAGAAGCAAGAGATATAGCCACCATGACCTTAGATGAATAAATAGGATCACTACAGACCTATGAGATGACAATGCAACAACCTGCAAAGAAAGTCCAGAAGGAGTTGGCTTTCAAATCCTCTACATCAAGGGTCATCTATGAATCTGATAGTGATGATGGAATTGAAGAACTTGCTCCTATCACCAAGAATTTCTCAGGAATGCTGAAGAAGGTGGTAAACAAGATTTCACAGGAAAGATTTGAAGGGAATAAAACTCATCCTCAAGATTTTGGTAATCGTGGAACTCGGATGGAACAAGGAAGTCAACAATTCTCTAGAAACCAAAGTGGAGAAGGAAGGCAGTTTGAAAAAATTCAATGTCGAGAATGTGGAGGATACAGCCACATCCAGGCTGAATGTGCTAATACCCTAAAGAAGCAAGGAAAATCATACAACACCTCATGGAGTGAAGATGATGGAGAAGACGAAGAGGAACTTATAAGCAATTATGTGGAATTTGGAGCAAAATTTCACGGTGGATCAGATGAGGTATGTTCCAACATGTCAGAGAAAGATGAAGTTGTATGTTCCAACATAGGTTCTGATGGCACGTCCAGTGATGATGACGGACTAGTTGTGAGTGATGAAGATATCTACAGTACATATGAGCAGATGTATGCCATGTGGCTTCAAGTTGTTGATACAAATAGAGTGTTGAAGGAAGAGAAAAATCATCTGGGCGAGAAGGAGAAGGAGTTGCGAGTTTTAGTTGGTGAACTCAGAAGAGAGATTGAAGAGTTAAATTTGAATCTAAGCTCAACAACTAAGAAGGCTGAGATGGCCGAAGCAGCTATTACTAAGTTAAACACTGGAACGATGAAACTTGATGACATTCTAATCATGGGAAAATACTTTGGAGATCGACATGGAATCGGGTTTAACAATTCATCAGGTAGTAAGGTCAATCTCAAGTCGAAGATTCAAGGGGTAAAAAGAAAGTTTATCAAGACTCATCAAAGGAAACCTCTCATCTGTAGCTACTGCATGTATCAAGGTCATACAGAGGAACAATGCCGAAAACTGCTCAGAGATATCATGACAGGGCGACAACTCTCAGTATGTTCCAACATAGATGATGTCCAGCGATAAAAAATGGTCAAAAGGTATGGGTTGTTAAACGCACAAGTACTTGCCTTTTTGCTTATACATCTCCTATTGCACATTCTAGAGACTCGTGGTACTTTGATAGTGGTTGCTCTGGCCACATAACTGGAACTCAGGAATTACTAACAAACATCCAGCCATATGATGATGGTTTTGTTACGTCTGGCGATGGAAAGAAGAGTCGAGTGGTTGGAAAAGGTGAACTGCATATTGAAGGATTTCCCGTATTCACTGGTGTTTTGTTGGTGGAAGACCTAAAATCTAATCTCCTAAGTATCAGCCAGCTATGTGATGATAATATGACCGTGGAATTCCATAAGGAAAAGTGCATAGTGAAACATGAAAACAACAAAGTGCTTACTGGTATTCGGTCATCGGACAAATGTTACTTATTGTAACAAGAAGTGAACTGCTACAATGTCAAATGTGATGAAGTATATCGTACGGCTGACCATGTTCCAACATCGGTTGATTTCTCAGATCAGGGACGCAATGATATTGGAACATCAGATGAGATGGATCTTAAAGATGAAGCTGGTGACGCTTATATCTTCAACAATGTTGGAACATCGTCCTCTCCAGAACTCTCCCATGTTCCAACATCAGTGCAGGTTGAATCAAGCAGAAGAAGGACTCGATCGATCCCTCAAATTAATTATAGGGAACTTGCTGGCCTACAATGGTTTCTCTCCCTTATCGAACCCAGTGATAATAAAGCAAGATTAGTTGCTCAGGACCACACTCAGGATGAAGGAGTTAATTTTGATGGGGCATTTGCATCAGTTTCCAGGTTAGAATCTATTAGCATTCTCCTTGTTATGGCGTGCACTATGAATTTTATGATGTACCAAAAAGTTGTCAAGAGTGCTCCCCTACATGGTGTGGTTAATGAGAAAGTATATCATCGACTCCAGAAGGCTTTGTATGGATCAAAACAAGCACCATGAGCGTGATATAAACGACTTACTACCTTTCCTATTCAGAAAGGTTCTAGTCGAGGGGGAGAAGATCGCACCTTGCTTGTTTTTTCGAGAATCAAATACACTGATTGCCCAAATCTATATTGATGATATGATCTTTGGGTTTACTTCACCATCCTTGGTACAAGATTTTATGACTTTGATGCAAGCTGAATTGAAGATGAGTATGGTGGTAGCATTTGTAAGATTTCAGGATGATCTTAAGGAATCTCACTTGAATGAAGGCAAAATGATAATTCGGGTTGAGAGGAAAGTTGTGGTAGTCTATGTTCCAACATTTGCGGATATTTTCACAAAGCCGTTGGACACTGCTACGGTTGAGCTCCTCAGACAACACTTAGGTGTTTGTCAGATTTGAGGTATTTCTTTAAAGCTTTTATTTAGCTGTAGAAGTTTTGTTCATTTATTTTGTGTACAGAAAATTAGAAAAACACAAAAAAATAGAAAGAAGAAAAAGTGAACAAAATAGGAGTTGGAAGACAGTGATGCTGGTCATGTTCCAACACAGAGTATGGATATAGGTTGAGAAGATGTGAACATGGATTAGAGATTCAGATGTTCAAACATCAGTAACTGTGGCTGGAGAAGATTAGGATCTGGATGGTGAACAAGTCTATGTTCCAACACTAGATAGGGGGAGAAAGTACTGATGAAGTGAAAGAAGCTGAGTAGGTGATGTGTTGATTCTAAAGCAATGAAAGAATCTTATGTTCCAATATAGAGAAATCGGGTGAAGCTGAGAGCTGTTATGTTACAACATCGGTGACTGATGTTCAAACACAAGGTGAACAGATTATTGAAAGCACTTCTGATCAAACTGCCATGAGAGATATAATTTTAGCTGAAAGGACAACTGATCTGGGTGTATATGAGGAGTGTGGAGTTACAGCTTACCTGGACTATTTGGGTCTCAAGACTTCTACCTCAATCTACAAGGAGTACAACCGAGAGATTGTAGAAGAATTCTATGGGAGGCAACATTGATCCAGATTTTGAGTGGTACAATGGTGTGAAGTTGAGAGCTCAATCCATTTAGATGGTAGATTTGGAGGTAGAAAATGCCAGATTAGATGAGGCACAAATAGCTGCTCCTGAAGAGGTTTAAAGGTTCTGTTATGGCTATGTTCCAACATAGGCAAAATATTTGCTTCAGGGGGAGCTGCATTTGATGGAGATTCTGGTTTGATGTGTCTATTGAGTTTGGCATGTTTATGTTCCCAAGGGGGAGATGTTTTGAATTTCTTGGATGACTTTATTGGCCCCGCTGGGTTGATGTTCCAAGATGATCATTATTCCTAGATGTTGAGGGAATCTGGAATTTAGGGGGAGATGCTATGTTTCTATGTTTCAACATCCAGAGTGGTTTTCAAGGTTGATGTCTTTATTTGCATAAGCTCTTGTGATGAAATGCCAAAAGGTAATTGGTCCACAAAATGCCAAAGGGGGAGATTATAAAATCTAGATTTATCTAGTTGGAAATTTGTGGAAATTATGCAATTTGTGGAAGTCTAGACTGAATCCGAGAAGGATACATCTAGTTCAAGTTGTATTTAGTTGGAGAATATATCAGTTCCTATATATGTGGGATTGGATTAATGTTATGGAATTGGAGATGGAATAAACTTCACGTGAACATACGGACAAGCAGTATTTACGCCAATGCTTTTCATGAAAAAGAAGACAGAATATTATGGTATTTGTGATTTATGGAAATCTAAATATTCTACTATATATTAGGCGTATGGAAGCATAGTTGATTTATGGAAAATCTCTATAAATATGGAGTTGTTATTATCGAATATATGGAGATATTGAGATAAGGAAAATCCCTTTATTTATGGGATTTGGATATGCTTCAAGAAGCAGATTTGGAATAGGAATATTATGGAGATAATCATGGAGAATTCAGATCTTCTCATGGACAATATATAGAGAACAAACACGGTTGCATTATTTACGGACTTAATAGAAAAATCTGCACACAGATTTTTATCTTTCGAGAATTGCAAAGAGTCAGAATTCTATGTTCCAACATACGAACCTGCTGCACAAAGTTCAGAATCATATGCCTTAATTCCTCGGGAGGAGGAGATCCAGCATCGACGAGTTTTGAGGTCAGAGGGAGTCTGATCAAGGCGGATCGGTAGCAAGGGGAGCTTGCAGGATTCACGTTATAGTTAGATAAGATAAGTATAATTGTATGGTGTACTTTGTACTGTATCTTTATGATTAGTGGATTCATTCTGAACTGGGCCAGACCCGGCAGATGTAGGTGGATTCACCGAACTGCGTAATCAAGTCTTGTGTCTTTTATGCTTTACTTTATTGCATACTTGGTTAGATAGGTTATGTTGGAACACAGTAGTGATAATTGAATTAATTAGGTAAAACCAAATTTCAACATTGAAACTTGTTTTTATTCTATTATTTTATTTGATTTTATATCATAATCATATAGTTCCAATTTGGAATCGTTAGTCATAACTAATGAAACATTCACTACTTTTATTCATAAAGAGGTGAGTAGTAAAGACATAAATTAACATGACAAAAAAAAGAATCGAACCTTCAAGTATTCAAAATTACATCGTAAACGTGACAGTTAGATATATATTTGTCTTAGCTATATATCCATATATATTGAATTGTAGATAGAGAAATGGTAGAATGATAGTCGATTGGACCAAATCCAACCAGGGTTCCCTATAGTCCTATAGAAGGTAGGTTAGAAATAAACGAAAATAGTTTTTCGAGATAGAAATCTGATATCTAATGAATTCAATTGAATTCAATAATTTCAGTAGAAATGAAAGAACAAAAGAAACAACATCGGAATGAAAGTTTAATCTCAACACAAAACGAAGGGGGATATGGCGAAATTGGTAGACGCTACGGACTTAATTGGATTGGGCATTGGTATGGAACCTGCTGAGTGAGAACTTTCAAATTCAGAGAAACCCTATAATTAATAAAAAGGGGCAATCCTGAGCCAAAACCTATTTTTTGAAAACAAAGGTTTAGAAAGTGAAAAAGGGGATAGGTGCAGAGACTCAATGGAAGTTGTTCTAACAAATGGAGTTGGTTGCGTTAGTCGAGAATTCTTTCCATCAAAAATTCAAAAAATACAAGTATTAAGTGAAGGATAAACGTATAAACTATCCATACGTAGTGAATTGTATAGTAAATTAGAAATGACAGCCCCAATGAATCTATATTTTTTCATAAAAAAATATAGAATTGTAATTGTTGTTAAAAGATTGCACGTTTAAGAAAGAATCGAATATTCATTTATCAAATGATTCACTCCATAGTCTGCTAGATCTTTTTACGAACTGAATAATCGGATGAGAATAAAGATAGAGTATCATTCTACATGTCAATGCCGGCAACAACGAAATTTATAGTTAAGAGGAAAATCCGTCGACTTTTAAAATCGCGAGGGTTCAAGTCCCTCTATCCCCAAATAGACTAGTTGACTCCCCAATTATCTATTTACTTATCTCCTTTTTTTATTTTTTATCCGTTCAAAATGCTTTAGGCATTGACGTTATACTCTTAGAAGCGATCGGGGTGAAAATGTCCTTTTGTATCACATCTATATTATATAGATAAAAATGAACGTATTTGAGCAATAAATCCCCATTTTGATAATTTATAATTTATAATCTATATAATTACTTATACTTAAATTCCCAAAGACCTCTTTTTTAATATACAAGCCAAACAATTGCAGTACCTAAATAAGAATTGGGAATTCCCTTTCCTTCTTTTAATTGACATAGTCCCCATTTTTTTAGTAAAATCAGGATGCAATATTGGGACGGGTCGGGATAGCTCAGCTGGTAAAGTAGAGGACTAAAAATCCTCGTGTCACCAGTTCAAATTTGGTTCCTGGCATGGCACAGTACATGATTCATTTGCATGACTTTCTCTTCTATAAATGAATTGTGAATCCGCATTCCTATTCATTTAGAGTTTTGATCATAATAATACATTTATCCACTGCGACGAGATATATCAACCCCATCTATTTTCTATTTTATAGTTTTATAGATGGGTAGAAATTTTTAGATAAAGTATCTAAAAAAATTAGATTCTATTTCATTTCTCCTATCCTTCAAAAAGAATGTTAATACTTCATAGCAAAAGGTTAAATTAGTTGGTTGAGAGACTCCAAAGTCAAATATCTGAAATAGACAGAAGATACAAATATCTGAAATAGACAGAAGATACAAATAACTAGAATTCAATACTCCTTCAGTTCTTTGGATCATCTTTCATATTCGATTTCTTCATTTCTCTTACATAACTTTCTAAAACTGTTTCGAAGTTTTTTAAATTTTGTTCGTTCATCGTATCATCTGAAATAAATATCAAATAAATTAAATGGGATGTGAGAATCCTACTAAATCTCTAATTACATTATTTTTTTGTTAGCCTGTCAACCAATAATTACCAAATATAAATGAGACTCCCCTTATTTTTATTCGGGTTAATCTGGAACGCAACGTATAAGCTTTGTGAAATTAAAATTGTAGAAATGGAAATTCATTTCTTATCATTCAATGAGCATATTGTATTTCATAAAAATTAGGGGAAATATAATCCTTGCGCAAGGGCCAGCCTATCCAACTTTCCGCATTACAGGCGTGGATGAGTTTCATAAAAGATTCCCAACATATCATAGGATTCTCGTTCTTGAAAATCCACACTTTTCCAAACCTAGAAAACAGACAGAATCCTAGGATTTTTTCTTGAGACAAATACTTTTATGCATACCTCTTCTGGTAAATAGACATCCACATGAATTAATTTATCAACTCCTCGAACAGTACTATAAGAATCAGTACTGAACATCCCTCTTGTAATTGTACATGCTCCCATGGGAATAACATATTTCGGTTCGGGCATTTTCTCATATAGTGTCACTAAAGAGGGGGCCATTTTCATTGTTACTATTCCAGCTGTTAAAATTAGATCCGCCTGTCTAGGACTCGATCTTGGTACTAGCCCATAACGATCAAAGTCGAATCGTGCATATGGACTTAATGGGGCCGGTCAACACCCCTAGTGTGGCAGGGAAGAAGTATATTTTCGTATGTGTAGACGACTTCTCGAGGTATACGTGGGTATCATTTCTCAGAGAGAAGTCAGAGGCCGCTGAAGTTTTCAAGACCTTGGCGCACAGGCAACATGTTGAAAAGGGAACCACCCAAGGAAGAATTGCACGGATCGGGAGTGATCATGGAAAAGAATTCAAAAATTCTAACTTTCATGATATTTGCGAAACACTTGGAATACACCACGAGTTCTCTGCCCCAATAACGCCTCAACAAAATGGTATAGTAGAGAGAAAGAACAGGACGCTGCAGGAAATGGCACGAGCAATGCTAGCCGAGAGAAAAATTCATGCTAGATATTGGGCTGAGGCGGTACACACAGCATGCTACACTATCAACAGAGTATACTTGCGTCCGTTTACTGAGAAGACACCATATGAAATCTGGAAAGGGAAGAAACCAGATGTGTCGTATTTTCATGTCTTTGGGAGTAAGTGCTATATTCTGAAGAACCGAGAGCCTTTGGCTAAATTCGAGTCTAGAAGTGATATCGGTATATTCTTGGGTTATTCTCCTACTAGTCGAGCATTCCGAGTTCTAAACCAACGCTCTGGAGCAGTCATGGAGTCGATTAATGTGATTGTGGATGATTCAGAGGAATATACTATGGGTGAAAGTGATATCCTCAACACAGTGAATCCTACTGGTGTTGAAACACCAGTACAGTCAACCGGTGTTGAAACATCGGAAACAGTAACACATGAATCTGAACAAAGTCCAGCCAAATACATGCAGTTACGAGATAAGCCACGGGTAAATTACAGAGAATTGGCAGGATTATCATGTTTTATCTCCCTCACTGAGCCCAAAAACTACAAAGAAGCCCTGCTTGATGAGTATTGGATTTTGGCGATGCAAGAAGAGTTGCAGCAATTTGAAAGAAACAATGTTTGGTATCTCACCCCGCGGCCTGCTGATGTTAATGTGATCGGAACTAAGTGGATTTTTTAAGAACAAATCTGATGCAGATGGTAACATCACAAGAAATAAAGCGCGACTCGTTGCTCAAGGGTACACCCAAGTAGAAGGGGTTGATTTCGATGAAACTTTTGCACCCGTGGCCAGATTGGAGTCGATTAGGCTGATGTTGGCAGTATCATGCATTCTGGACTTTACTCTTCATCAGATGGATGTCAAGAGTGCATTTCTGAATGGTCTAGTAAAGGAGGAAGTTTACGTGGAGCAGCCTAAGGGGTTTGAAGACCCACATTTTCCTGACCATGTCTATCGGTTGAATAAAGCATTGTATGGACTCAAGCAGGCACCCCGTGCATGGTATGAGCGACTGACAACCTTTATGATTCAGAAGGGATATCGTCGAGGGGGAGTGGATCGTACACTGTTTGTGCTGCATAAGGGGACAAATCTTCTAATCGCACAGATTTACGTCGATGATATTGTTTTTGGCTCCACCTTTTCAGCATTGGTGAAGGAGTTTGTTGACTTAATGACTAAGGAGTTTGAAATGAGTATGGTAGGAATATTGTCATATTTTCTAGGATTGCAGGTTACTCAGGAGAAGAATGGCCTTTTCATTAGCAAACAGAAATATGCTGAGAACTTGATCAAGAGATTTGGACTTGCAAGTGCAAAGGCAGTGCGCACTCCAATGGCTACCACTGATAAACTCACAAAAGATGATCAGGGTCAAAGTGTTGACCAAACATTATACAGGAGTATGATTGGCAGCCTGTTATATTTAACTGCAAGTAGACCAGACATCCGTTTGAGTGTTGGTATTTGTGCCCGCTACCAGGCTAATCCAAAGGAATCACATATGTCAGCTGTGAAGAGAATTATTCGATATATAAGTGGAACAGTGGAGTATGGAGTGTGGTTTTCTAGGAAAAAGGACTCGCAGTTGGTAGGTTTCAGTGACTCTGACTGGGCCGGGAATGCTGATGATCGTAAGAGTACCACTGGTGGATGCTTCTTTGCTGGTTCAAATCTGGTCAGCTGGTATAGTAAAAAGCAGAACTCTATATCATTGTCTACGGCTGAGGCAGAATATTTAGCTGCAGGGAGTTGTTGTGCGCAGTTACTATGGATGAAGCAGATGATGAGAGACTATGGATTCAATGATGTGAGTTTGACAGTCGTATGTGATAATAAAAGCGCCATTGATATCTCCAAGAATCCTGTGCAACACTCTAGGACAAAGCACATCGATATCCGACATCATTTTATCAGGGATTTGGTTGAAAAAGGAGAAGTCACAGTTCATCATGTTCCAACATCAGAACAACTTGCTGATATCTTTACGAAGCCTCTGGATGGTGAGACTTTTGAAGGCCTCAGACAGCACTTGGGAGTGTGTCGAATGTAAGGTACCCAGATCTGTCTATTCTGTTGTATTATTTACTGTTTTCCTTTAAATACAGTCGAATAAAAAAAAATAGAAAAACAGAAAATACCAAAAATTTGGTGAGGTGGTATTTAAACACCACAGGATAAAGTGATGGTGTTTAAACACTATGGGATAAAGTTACTGGACCGTTGACTTAATGCGGAAGTAGATCAGAAGGGCTGAACATGGGCCAGAAATTTGTGATGATGGGCTTGGCTGTGTGCGTGATCGGTTGGAGCCCAGTAGGAAAAAGGTGTGGGGTTTTGGTTTACTAAAAATACCGTGAAAGTGACAAGTATTTGATTCCCACACAAATTCAATTTCTTCCCAACTGTTCATCTTCCTAGAACAGAGCTCGCGCAACAGTATTTTCGGCGACCTGAAATCTTCAAAACCCCACAAATTTACATAGCCCACACAAAACCCATCGACAATGGTGAACTTCACCTTCAATAAATGGTTTGGAGGTTTCTCAAGTGTGCGCGTTCCAGAAAATTTGCGATTTGAAGAACTTGACTCAGATGTGGACTTGAATGAGTGCGGTGGAGTTCGAGAACAGAGGTTGACAAAGTGGGACGGAGTTAATTGTCGACGACCGGCGGTCAGGAAGTTTAAGAACTTGCATGGAAAAGTTAATGGGTTTTATTTAAAGAATCTATTAACTGGGAGTATTGGGCAAATTGATGAGATTAGAGATTTTTATGCCACCTTAGTTGGGGTTGATTTCGGTGAACGATACAGAGTGGGGGAAGAAGAAGATTTGTATTTTACAATCTATGCGAGGATAGCATCATTGCACAGGCCAGTCATTAGGAGAATGGGGGATGATGCTATGGTGCATCCCTGGGTCAAAGTGGTTAAGTCCACTGATTTTGCCAAAGCAAAAGGCATGGAGTTGGAGCGCTTTGATGGCCCTCTGTTCGTGCTTCAAGAGTATCTAAGACAATTGCCCATTACGGTGGTGGAAATCAATGACAGTGATGTGGAGACTGTGTATGCAGGGGGAGCTGTTGAAGTTGAAACAGTGTCTATGTTGAAGGAACCTGAGAGTGCATCTGTGATATTGGAGAATGTGTCTAAGATAGGAGAAACCGAGAATGAGAACTATGAAGTGCATAGTACTGGTATTGCTACACCAGGAATTGTGATGTGTGAGACTGTGTCAGAGTTAATGGAGCCAGTCTCTGAAAATGGAGAAGATGTGGATAGAGCTGTGGAAAACCCAGAGTGTGATGATGTGATTGTTTCTGGTATTCAAACACCAGTTGTGACCTACAATGTTGATGACCAGGTACCTGTGAATCAAGCACAGGATGTGGACTTTGCTGATAGGGAATCAAATCCTGAGGGGTATGACCTTGAAAACTTGGCAGAATTGACTGAGATTTCCAGTGGTGAAGGTACCTTAGAGGGTACTGGTGTTGGTGTTGAAATACCACTCGAGACCAGAAAGACACGTGGGTCAAAGAGAAAGTGCAGGGAGGTGGGTGTTGAAACACCACCAAAGTCTGTGAGAACTCCTGTTACTCAGAGTTCAAAGAAGGCCAGGGGCAGTGTGGCCTCCTCTTCCAAGGGTGTGCGAAACTCTAGCGATGCAGGGATAAGACTATGGAAGCAGGTGAGCACTGCGATGAACCGATTGGGAAGAAGCTGAAGAGGTTACGTGCTGACAGACAGCAAAGGTCCAGTGCACAACCTGCACCTGAAGCTGGTGAAGCCATTAGCCCTAAATTCTTTGATGATGCAAGTCAAGAAAAGTGGGAGTTTATCTGTGGCAGGAAGATATTGGCGGAAAGGCCTGCAGATGCTGTGAAATATAAGGACTGTGGCTTCACAGACTATTTGCACCATCTCAAGGTGTTTAAGGCGGCTACCTGTTTCTGTGACTATAACAAGCAACTTGTGCTGGATTTCTATTCGAATCTGAAAGCTGAGTGTGAAGATTAAGAATCACCCTGGTTTCATAGGGTTTATGTGCGCGAAGAGATTGTTGATTTTTCACCAGAGGCGGTGAACAAGTGTCTAAAGCGTAGCACATCAAGGTATGGCCAACCGGTGTTCCAACACCAGATGCCAGAGAATTATGATGAGGTGGCTGTAGAGCTTACTGGTGGAGTGGAGAGCTCATGGCCTGTGACTGGTCGACAGAAGATAACTGCGTCTAACCTCACGTCCAGGTATTACTGTTTGTATGTGGTTGCCGTGCATAATTGGATTCCCTCAGTAAATACCACGAGTGTCACCAAAGAGATGGCTACACTACTATACAGTTTGGGAGCGCGTCAAAAGGTAAATATGGGTAGATTGATTTTTAATGATATCATTGACTGTGCTCGCAAGACCAGGAAGGAAGCTCTGGTACATCCGTGTGTGATCACCACGGTGCTGCAAAAAGGGGGAGCAGCTATAAGGGACTCTGATGAGTGGATTCCTATTCAAGTCTTAAAACCGACATTCAGGACGCTGAGTGGTCGAATTATCAAGGACTTGCCTTGGACTCCTCCGGAAGAGATTTGCTCGGATGCTGGTACGGTGCGGTTGAGTGCTATTGAGGCCCGAGCTGGAGCGTGCCAGGAACTGATTGAACGGCATCAGGCTATTGTGGCAAAGCTTCAGGGAGAGTTGGCTGCCTTGGATACTGAGCGTGGAGTCTTGTTGGCTGCAGCAACTCAGGATGTTTCGGAGGCGCATGATGGTGACGATGATGTTTCGGATGATGCTAATGACGATGATGCTGATGATGGTGATGATGATGCAACTGCTAATGACGATGATGGTGATGATGGTGATGATGATGTAACTGTTGTGGAGTAAACAACATTTTTGGCACATTAATGAATCCAGGGGGAGAAAACTGGATTGATTTATTTTCATGGATTTATTTTTGATGTGTGTTTGCTTGCTGAATTTTATTTGGATTTAGTATTTGGTATTTGGTGTTCCAACACGGAACCTGCTTGACCTATCATGTCTGAATTCTTGGTAGTTTTAGTGGTGTTGAATTCAGGGGGAGTTGGTAGGTCAAAATCTAGTGCTGATGAATTCACAAATATGCCAAGGGGGAGATTGTAAAGTCCAGGAGCGTTGGACTCAGTTGTGGCATATTGTGTGAACTAGTGAAGTGGTGTTCTAACACCATCACAATCCAGTTTTCTGGACAGCAAGTATTTAGCTACGTTTTATGGGGCAAATTATGGAAGAAAATCGTGCGATCAGAACAGAATATTGTGGAGATCAATGTGTGATTTCTTGGCAACCTATCTCTGGTAAACAAATATTCCTTGTTATAGTTAGGAATTATTTAAGTAGTTTATTTATGGTACAAGTCCTATTAATAAAGGATTGTCCATTTAAAAACCAGATTAGGATTAGATCTTTCCTTAGTCTGGAAGTCTATTCTTGGTAGAGTTAGACAAGGAAAGAGTTATGCATAAGGAAGGAGTGTGCAGGTGATAAAAGCGAAGAGATACAACGCAAACAGGGACGGCTCTACCAAGTTTTCATCTCTACGTGAGATACGTTGTTGGAGTAGTTCGTCTCGGGTTTTGGAGGTTTGTCAAATCAACCGACCAATTTTGTAAAGATCAGAAACAAGGAAGCCGTAATTCCTCGGGAGGAGGAGATCCAGAGAGACGTGTTGATCGTGGGGGTTCAATGGCGTAGGATCGACGGTGAGGGGATCTCACAACAGCCACTCAATAGGTTAGCAATGGATTAGTATTTAAGTTAAGCTTCTTGTACTAAAGACTGCTTTCTAGTGGATGGTTTCTGATCTGGGCTAGGCCTCGCAGACGTAGGTGTATTTGCACCGAACTGCGTAACCAAGTTGTATGTGCACTGCGTATTTCATTTTGCGTTTTAACACCAAACTGATCTTGGTGTTTCAACACCAAACTGTTAAACAACTTGGCATAAACATTTAGAATTTAGGTGAAACTGAAATTCAGTTGGTATCAGAGCATGACACTTGCTGACCCCTAAACAGGGAGAGTGAGATCAGGTTTCACCATGGCACCAAAGGAGGGGGCTTCGGTCACGCGACCACCGTTGCTGGAACAAGGAAATTATGCCTATTGGAAGGCACGCATGAAGGTGTTCATTGGAGCATTAGATGATCAAGCTTGGAACAATGTCATAAATCAGTACACTCCACCTACAGTAGCCGAATCTGAGGGATCAAGCTCATTGACGGCTAAACTATTTTCTGAATATTCTACCGAGGAGCACAAAGCACACGTGTCCAACACAAAGGCATTAAATTCCATTTTTACGGCAGTGGATGAAGATCAGTTTAAGATGATTTCAAATTGTGAGACTGCTAAAGATGCGTGGGATGTGTTACAAACTTATCATGAGGGGACAAGCTCCATCAGAGAATCAAAGTTGCAGTATTACACGAAAAAATTCGAAGATCTAAAGATGCACGAAGATGAGACTATTTCTGAGTTCAATGGACGAGTCTGAGATATTGCCAACAAAGCTTTTCAGTTTGGCAAAAAGTACAAAGATCACAAGCTTGTAAGAAAGGTTTTGAGAGCACTACCTCCATGTTTCAACATGAAGGTCACAACGATTAATGAAAATGGAAGGATAGGGACAATGAAGCTTGATAAACTTATGGGATCACTGGAATCTTATGAGATGGAAATGCTGCAAACAAAAGCAGGTAAGAAAGAGATGGCTTTTTCAAGCATAACCTCTGGAAATTCAGAAGATCATACATATAATGAAGAGTCCGATGAAATTGCGAACATAACCAGGAAATTCTCCAGATTTATAAAGAAGATGGGCAGGAAGCCACAAAAGAAGTCAAGTGGAAGCAAAAATCCAAACACAAACTCCACTCCAAGATTTGGCCAAGAAATTGGTGTTGAAACACCAAAGTTCAAATCAACAAATCCAAACCTGAACAGGAAAATCCAGTGTAGAGAATGTGAAGGTTTCGGGCACATACAAGCTGAGTGTGCCAATACACTTAAAAGATAAGGAAAATCGTATACCGCAACCTGGAGTGATGATGACGGAGGAGATGATGGTAAGGATGGAGAGGAGTATACCAATCATGTTGCTTTCGGTATGACAGTGGTGGAGTTAGAAGAATCTTTCAAGGAAGGAGTCAGTGTGCTGAATGAAAGTGAGAGTGGTAGCTCAGATGAAGAGACTATGAGCCTTAGTGATGATGACATTCACAAGGAAAGCATGGAAATGTACAAGATGTGGTTAAAAGTGGCGGATGAAAACAAAGAGCTCAAGTCTGAGAACAAGAAATTGAGTGAAAATGCTAAAATGAAGGAACTTGAAAAAGAAAAGGCAATCAGCGAACTTGAAAGAATCAAGAAATAATTTACTGGAATGGTGCAACGAGCAGAGGCAGCAGAACAAGCTATTAGACGTCTCAATACAGGGAAAGCTAAGCTCGAAGATTGTCTAAGAATGGGACAGACGACCAAATACGGAATTGGCTATGAAGAATCTTCACCGGTGAATTCATGGAGCAACAAGGTAGATCAAGGTGCACCAGCTCCAGGAATAATCGAGAGAAATTGCCCCACCAAAAGGATCAGACGATGCGGATACTGTGGAGCTCAAGGGCATGTGAGAAATAGGTGCTTTAAGCTGCTTAGGACACGGTCCTTCAACTCAGCAGATCAATGTTTCAACACCGTGCCAAGATATGATACAGTGCGTTGTTTCAACACTGGAGGCTACAGAACCAGAATTCTGAACACACGTGTCAATCCAAGGCCGCATAACATCACTCGACCTCAAAGAAAGGTATGGATTCGAAAATCTCAAGATGTTTGTTTTTCAAGTTTCGTATGTTTTGGTGCACATACAGGAAATTCCTGGTATTTCGATAATGCTTGCTCAAGGCATATGACTGGAATCCCTGAATTTCTGCAAAAATTCAAACCTGGATTTGGTGGATATGTTAGATTTGGTGATGGGAAATGCAGTAGAATAATCGGTAAGGGTGAGTTAGCCATCAAAGGGCTTCAGGTGTTCCAAGATGTGTTACTGGTGGAAGGTCTGAAAGCAAACTTGTTAAGCATTAGCCATATATGTGACAATGAAATGACGGTGTTTTTCGACAAGGAGAAATGTGTAGTAAACCATGGAACTGGAGTATTCACTGGATCTAGATCAATGGATAACTGTTATTTGCTCGATCAAGATGTCACCTGCTTTAGCTCGAAAAAAGAAGTCAGTGCTCTGTGGCACAGAAAATTGGGACACATAAATTACAAATCCTTAGCACGTATTTCCAGACTGAATGCAGTTAGAGGTATTACTGAAATCAGTGATAACAAGGAGGCTGTTTGCGGGTCTTGTAAAGAAGGAAAGCAAATCCGGATACCACACCATGTTGTACACGATGTTTCAACGTCAAGACTTTTGGAACTCCTGCATATGGACTTAATGGGGCCGGTCAACACCCCTAGTGTAGCAGGGAAGAAGTATATTTTCGTATGTGTAGACGACTTCTCGAGGTATACGTGGGTATTATTTCTCAAAGAGAAGTCAAAGGCCGCTGAAGTTTTCAAGACCTTGGCGCACAGGATACATGTTGAAAAGGGAACCACCCAAGGAAGAATTGCACGGATCAGGAGTGATCATGGAAAAGAATTCAAAAATTGTAAGTTTCATGATATTTGCGAAACACTTGGAATACACCACGAGATCTCTGCCCCAATAACGCCTCAACAAAATGGTATAGTAGAGAGAAAGAACAGGACGCTGCAGGAAATGGCACGAGCAATGCTAGCCGAGAGAAAAATTCATGCTAGATATTGGGCTGAGGCGGTACACACAGCATGCTACACTATCAACATAGTATACTTGCGTCCGTTTACTGAGAAGACACCATATGAAATCTGGAAAGGGAAGAAACCAGATGTGTCGTATTTTCATGTCTTTGGGAGTAAGTGCTATATTTTGAAGGACCGAGAGCCTTTGGCTAAATTCGAGTCTAGAAGTGATATCGGTATATTCTTGGGTTATTCTCCTACTAGTCGAGCGTTCCGAGTTCTAAACCAACGATCTGGAGCAGTCATGCAGTCGATTAATGTGATTGTTGATGATTCAGAGGAATATACTATGGGTGAAAGTGATATCCTCGACACAGTGAATCCTACTGGTGTTGAAACACCAGTACAGTCAACCGATGTTGAAACATTGGAAACAGTAACACATGAATCTGAACAAAGTCCAGCCAAATACATGTAGTTACGAGATAAGCCACGGGTAAATTACAGAGAATTGGCAGGATTATCATGTTTTATCTCCCTCACTGAGCCCAAAAACTACAAAGAAGCCCTGCTTGATGAGTATTGGATTTTGGCGATGCAAGAAGAGTTGCAGCAATTTGAAAGAAACAATGTTTGGTATCTCACCCCGCGGCCTGCTGATGTTAATGTGATCGGAACTAAGTGGATTTTTAAGAACAAATCTGATGCAGATGGTAACATCACAAGAAATAAAGCGCGACTCGTTGCTCAAGGGTACACCCAAGTAGAAGGGGTTGATTTCGATGAAACTTTTACACCCGTGGCCAGATTGGAGTCGATTAGGCTGATGTTGGCAGTATCATGCATTCTGGACTTTACTCTTCATCAGATGGATGTCAAGAGTGCATTTCTGAATGGTCTAGTAAAGGAGGAAGTTTACGTGGAGCAGCCTAAGGGGTTTGAAGACCCACATTTTCCTGACCATGTCTATCGGTTGAATAAAGCATTGTATGGACTCAAGCAGGCACCCCGTGCATGGTATGAGCGACTGACAACCTTTATGATTCAGAAGGGATATCGTCGAGGGGGAGTGGATCGTACACTGTTTGTGCTGCATAAGGGGACAAATCTTCTAATCGCACAGATTTACGTCGATGATATTGTTTTTGGCTCCACCTTTTCAGCATTGGTGAAGGAGTTTGTTGACTTAATGACTAAGGAGTTTGAAATGAGTATGGTAGGAATATTGTCATATTTTCTAGGATTGCAGGTTACTCAGGAGAAGAATGGCCTTTTCATTAGCAAACAGAAATATGCTGAGAACTTGATCAAGAGATTTGGACTTGCAAGTGCAAAGGCAGTGCGCACTCCAATGGCTACCACTGATAAACTCACAAAAGATGATCAGGGTCAAAGTGTTGACCAAACATTATACAGGAGTATGATTGGCAGCCTGTTATATTTAACTGCAAGTAGACCAGACATCCGTTTGAGTGTTGGTATTTGTGCCCGCTACCAGGCTAATCCAAAGGAATCACATATGTCAGCTGTGAAGAGAATTATTCGATATATAAGTGGAACAGTGGAGTATGGAGTGTGGTTTTCTAGGAAAAAGGACTCGTAGTTGGTAGGTTTCAGTGACTCTGACTGGGCCGGGAATGCTGATGATCGTAAGAGTACCACTGGTGGATGCTTCTTTGCTGGTTCAAATCTGGTCAGCTGGTATAGTAAAAAGTAGAACTCTATATCATTGTCTACGGCTGAGGCAGAATATTTAGCTGCAGGGAGTTGTTGTGCGCAGTTACTATGGATGAAGCAGATGATGAGAGACTATGGATTCAATGATGTGAGTTTGACAGTCGTATGTGATAATAAAAGCGCCATTGATATCTCCAAGAATCCTGTGCAACACTCTAGGACAAAGCACATCGATATCCGACATCATTTTATTAGGGATTTGGTTGAAAAAGGAGAAGTCACAGTTCATCATATTCCAACATCAGAACAACTTGCTGATATCTTTACGAAGCCTCTGGATGGTGAGACTTTTGAAGGCCTCAGACAGCACTTGGGAGTGTGTCGAATGTAAGGTACCCAGATCTGTCTATTCTGTTGTATTATTTACTGTTTTCCTTTAAATACAGTCGAATAAAAAAATAGAAAAACAGAAAATACCAAAAATTTGGTGAGGTGGTATTTAAACACCACAGGATAAAGTGATGGTGTTTAAACACTATGGGATAAAGTTACTGGACCGTTGACTTAATGCGGAAGTAGATCAGAAGGGCTGAACATGGGCCAGAAATTTTTGATGATGGGCTTGGCTGTGTGCGTGATCGGTTAGAGCCCAGTAGGAAAAAGGTGTGGGGTTTTGGTTTACTAAAAATACCGTGAAAGTGACAAGTATTTGATTCCCACACAAATTCAATTTCTTCCCAACTGTTCATCTTCCTAGAACAGAGCTCGCGCAACAGTATTTTCGGCGACCTGAAATACTGCGATGAACCGATTGGGAAGAAGCTGAAGAGGTTACGTGCTGACAGACAGCAAAGGTCCAGTG
This sequence comes from Rubia yunnanensis, assembly GCA_037428765.1. Lineage (NCBI taxonomy): Eukaryota > Viridiplantae > Streptophyta > Magnoliopsida > Gentianales > Rubiaceae > Rubia > Rubia yunnanensis. Next base: position 70,027,152 of record CM075063.1, read on the forward strand.
CACAACCTGCACCTGAAGCTGGTGAAGCCATTAGCCCTAAATTCTTTGATGATGCAAGTCAAGAAAAGTGGGAGTTTATCTGTGGCAGGAAGATATTGGTGGAAAGGCCTGCAGATGCTGTGAAATATAAGGACTGTGGCTTCACAGACTATTTGCACCATCTCAAGGTGTTTAAGGCGGCTACCTGTTTCTGTGACTATAACAAGCAACTTGTGCTGGATTTCTATTCGAATCTGAAAGCTGAGTGTGAAGATTAAGAATCACCCTGGTTTCATAGGGTTTATGTGCGCGAAGAGATTGTTGATTTTTCACCAGAGGCGGTGTACAAGTGTCTGAAGCGTAGCACATCAAGGTATGGCCAACCGGTGTTCCAACACCAGATGCCAGAGAATTATGATGAGGTGGCTGTAGAGCTTACTGGTGGAGTGGAGAGCTCATGGCCTGTGACTGGTCGACAGAAGATAACTGCGTCTAACCTCACGTCCAGGTATTACTGTTTGTATGTGGTCGCCGTGCATAATTGGATTCCCTCAGTAAATACCACGAGTGTCACCAAAGAGATGGCTACACTACTATACAGTTTGGGAGCGCGTCAAAAGGTAAATATGGGTAGATTGATTTTTAATGATATCATTGACTGTGCTCGCAAGACCAGGAAGGAAGCTCTGGTACATCCGTGTGTGATCACCACGGTGCTGCAAAAAGGGGGAGCAGCTATAAGGGACTCTGATGAGTGGATTCCTATTCAAGTCTTAAAACCGACATTCAGGACGCTGAGTGGTCGAATTATCAAGGACTTGCCTTGGACTCCTCCGGAAGAGATTTGCTCGGATGCTGGTACGGTGCGGTTGAGTGCTATTGAGGCCCGAGCTGGAGCGTGCCAGGAACTGATTGAACGGCATCAGGCTATTGTGGCAAAGCTTCAGGGAGAGTTGGCTGCCTTGGATACTGAGCGTGGAGTCTTGTTGGCTGCAGCAACTCAGGATGTTTCGGAGGCGCATGATGGTGACGATGATGTTTCGGATGATGCTAATGACGATGATGCTGATGATGGTGATGATGATGCAACTGCTAATGACGATGATGGTGATGATGGTGATGATGATGTAACTGTTGTGGAGTAAACAACATTTTTGGCACATTAATGAATCCAGGGGGAGAAAACTGGATTGATTTATTTTCATGGATTTATTTTTGATGTGTGTTTGCTTGCTGAATTTTATTTGGATTTAGTATTTGGTATTTGGTGTTCCAACACGGAACCTGCTTGACCTATCATGTCTGAATTCTTGGTAGTTTTAGTGGTGTTGAATTCAGGGGGAGTTGGTAGGTCAAAATCCAGTGCTGATGAATTCACAAATATGCCAAGGGGGAGATTGTAAAGTCCAGGAGCGTTGGACTCAGTTGTGGCATATTGTGTGAACTAGTGAAGTGGTGTTCTAACACCATCACAATCCAGTTTTCTGGACAGCAAGTATTTAGCTACGTTTTATGGGGCAAATTATGGAAGAAAATCGTGCGATCAGAACAGAATATTGTGGAGATCAATGTGTGATTTCTTGGCAACCTATTTCTGGTAAACAAATATTCCTTGTTATAGTTAGGAATTATTTAAGTAGTTTATTTATGGTACAAGTCCTATTAATAAAGGATTGTCCATTTAAAAACCAGATTAGGATTAGATCTTTCCTTAGTCTGGAAGTCTATTCTTGGTAGAGTTAGACAAGGAAAGAGTTATGCACAAGGAAGGAGTGTGCAGGTGATAAAAGCGAAGAGATACAACGCAAACAGGGATGGCTCTACCAAGTTTTTATCTCTACGTGAGATACGTTGTTGGAGTAGTTCGTCTCGGGTTTCAGAGGTTTGTCAAATCAACCGACCAAGTTCGTAAAGATCAGAAACAAGGAAGCCGTAATTCCTCGGGAGGAGGAGATCCAGAGAGACGTGTTGATCGTGGGGGTTCAATGGCGTATGATCGGCGGTGAGGGGATCTCACAACAGCCACTCAATAGGTTAGCAATGGATTAGTATTTAAGTTAAGCTTCTTGTACTAAAGACTGCTTTCTAGTGGATGATTTCTGATCTGGGCTAGGCCTCGCAGACGTAGGTGTATTTGCACCGAACTGCGTAACCAAGTTGTGTGTGCACTGCGTATTTCATTTTGCGTTTTAACACCAAACTGATCTTGGTGTTTCAACACCAAACTGTTAAACAACTTGGCATAAACATTTAGAATTTAGGTGAAACTGAAATTCAGATGGAAATTCACGATTATCATGCTTGGAACAAAATGGTTGAAGTGGAAACAAGGTGCAGGGATGAAAGAATAACTAGCACCAGACATATATGATTTCTAAGGAATTATGCTACCATTATTAACAAAGTTATACATCATGATTCCATGACAAATGAGGTGGTTCCTGAAGGTGGGGCAATGGTTTTAGTTGACATGGGAATATGCATAATGGATGAGTTTGACAAAATGGATATTTCTTATTGCACAACACATGAATTCTTAATGGTGCAGCAGACTCTAGCATTGCGAAAGCAAGGATCTCTACATATATTAATGCAAGAAATGTTCCTCTTCTTGCTGCTATTTCAGCCTTGGGAATGTATAATGTGTGAAGAGCAGTTGTCTCCCAGTATGCCAACGGAGTTGGAGTGGAAAAAAAAGAAGAAGAAGGGTGAGTTCAGCTTTTACTATCCTTTTAAGCATGGTTTTGAAACTGCACCTTTATGCCACGAGGTACCACATATAGGATAAAAGAAGCAGAATAGAAACATAGCCTCACAAATACAAGGGCATTATGGAAGAACCAAAATATCAAATTCTAACCATTGGAGCTTGAGGACAAGCTCCATTTTAGCAGGAGGGGTTGTTATGATCCAAGGACTAGTACTAAATAAGCAATTATTGGAGGATTCGGCTGGCAATTAATCTGAGCAAAGGAAGTTAATCAGTTGGGCGGTTTGCTGAAGAACACTGGTTTTATCAGAGCAGTTAGCATCAGATAGAAGGAGATTCTTATAAATACATAGCATCTTCTCATAGGAGGATCATCTAGCTTGTAATGTGTTTTGGTGTTTCACCATTTTTCCTCATCTGAATACAATCTCTGTTCTTCCTCATCTAATTCTTTGTTCTCAGCTTTATAGTTGCAACATCAGTTTAGTCCTTTTGATTTTATACAGCTGGATCATAACAACTTAAACCTTTGATGGGCTTCTTGAATTAGTCCAATTAAGCTAAACTTTTGGGCTTCTTGAATTAGTCCAATTAAACTAAACTTTACACCATTCACATTACACTTCTTTTAAAACTTCGTTTTCGAAATAATTACTCATTAAAACTTCTTCTTGAAAAAGTAATCATTCCAAAAGTCATCCATACGGGAAGAACGTCTAGCGGCAATTACAATGAATGGAATTGACGTCCAACCTAACTGGTCTTTAGCAATAACTAACATATTGCAAGGTTATCTAATTACATGTCATCCATAATAATCATTTGTACTATTACAGATCAGAGATCTAATAAAAACTGTAACATCACCCTTGGGGATATTAACTTGTTTTTCGCAAAAATCATGACCACTTGGCATAGAGGAGCGTATCACGCTCAATATCACCGCCCCAAACGGGATCTTCTACAACTGTAACACCACTTGATCCAACTACGATCTATGTTGTCCAAACTGTAAACACCATGAAAAACACAGATATGACGAATCTTAATTAATGGAAACCCAAAAATAAAACCACAAACAAAGTTATGCACACACGATTTGAACAAACAGATCAACATCAATAGCAACAAAATCGAGTTATCATTGTGAACACAACGATCAAATCGATCAGATCGAAGAATGTTAGTGCCAGAATTTGGTATTCCACTTGCTACGATCTTCTCCGGTCCAATATACACCTGAACCTACAAGACAGGCAGACTAAGGTAAGGCAGGCAGGAGCAAGGTCGTGCCTGCTCCGATGCTCCGGTCAACCATATTCTTCGTGTAGAGCATATTTGGGTGAATAGTAAATAATGACTGTGTAATCTTCCCTACTTGCACATTGTTCCTCCTTCATGTATGCAATTGACTGCTGATGTGACTCGCCCCTCTTTCGTAAGTCTGACCCAGCTTCATTGCTTATAGGTTGGGCCGAATAGCTGGTATTGGGTCGTATTAGCCCATACATTATCAAGTCCCCACAGCCCAAGACCTTGTTGACACGGGGGTCCAAGGTTGCGGGCTGTATGACTTTCTTGGTGGTCTTTGTGACTGGGCACAAGCAGCGTCCCTGGACGTTGGAACATTGCCTGCACTTTTACTGAGGGAAAACTAAACGACTTCTATGATTTAAAAGCCTTGCATCTTTACGACATCGTCTTGGTGTCCCATATTTTGACAGTTACCAACTTGCCTCGATATTTGCCATGTGTCCCTTATCCTGACAATTTCACGCGCTTGGCCTTTAATTCTGCACTTTTCCAAGGTAGTTTCATCGTGACGCTATTTTTTCATCTCCCGAGGGTAGTTTTGGGTCTGTCGCATGCCTTTTCAAATTTTAGCCTTAACTCTTTTTCTTCCCTTTTCTTCATAGTCTTTCATCACTTTTGCTTCTCATTTTCTAACTACCGCCTCCTTTTCGGGTAGCTCTCGCCTTTTCTCTTTCCTTCTTCTCCTTTGTTTCTCCTCATATTTTTGCTTTCATCGTGGTTTCTATTTTCGCCCCCCTCCAAGAGGGACTCGTACTGTGACATCATCATTAACGAGCATTGTCTCGCTTGTAGTATACTTGAGTCTGCGTTAAAGCTTGCGGGGTCGAGTTTGTTAACATAGGGGCCCATGTCCTGCAGGCCAATGTATCTCAGACAGTCTTGGACGTGCCTAAGGGAATGACTACCGTGTACCTAGAGACCCTAGAGAGTTGTTGCCTGAGGTTTCCCCTTTCTTTCTTTATACGATCTGTGTTGGGATTTTTCAAGTTAGGGATCATTGACCGCCCCCAAACTCTATCTGAATTCTTTTAGGTTTTGAGGTACTATGTCGCCTTCTTAGCATAGAGCCTTCTGTGACTTTGTTTTGGTCTTCTGTCACTCGACCATGATGCCCCCTGATTGGACTTTATTGAAGTTCCGACAGGACGAGTTTAAAATCTTAATTGGGCTTCGTAGTCGGGTCGAATCGAAGAGTGAATTTGTTTTCGTGGATAATGAGATATTGTTTGGTTTTTGATGTGCTTCATTATGCATGTGTTAACCGCTGCATTTGGCATAATAATTAGCTTGTTTTATATGGTGGATTGCTACTATTAGTTTAGTTTATGTGACAAGGGGTTTAGACGGCCATGTTTGATTTTCTTGCCTAAATCCCGTGCTTTGTAGACTTAATTGGTATTAATGGACATCTTGTATCCACGAGCACCTAGGTTTTCCTTGTGATCATAGTAGGTCGCTCGTGGGTACTTTTTCATCACATTCTATGTGAAGGCCATTCGTAAGGGTGGTAGAAGATATTGAAGACCGTTCGCAAGGACATTAAAAGAGATCGAAGGCCATTCACACTAGAATGGTAGTAGATAAGGCCACAGACATCAAAGCATGGTAGAAGGAGATTGGAGCCAAAGATATGCGGTATTGGAGTTCAAGGTGGCCAATGAAGAAACGGTGAATCGTGGTACGATGAGTTGTGCCAAAGTTTGAGAATGATCTAAGAAAATTAGCCTTCAAGGTTGATTCCATTGGATTTTTCTTCTCGAGCGCTATACAATCGACTACTAGAACTCTCAAATCAGACTAACCCCCATCCATAGCAAAGAAAAGAAATTCTGCCAACAAAGGTCATCCATAGCAAATAAGATTTTTAAAATATTGTTATGAGAAATCAATTAGACAAGCCTATAAAAGGAAATTGTATTGAATGAATGCATATTTAAAGTAGAATGGGACAGAAATGAAGAAGGGAAAGAGCTGATAAGAGAAGAAACTACAGCTAACAGATTATCATACCAAGATACATGTCTTTCTCATGATTTCTTCCTTCTTTAATAGTTTCCTCCTAACCGAATCAACTAACTAATTTCCTAACTATAATCTCAAGAGGATTCTTCAAGAGGAAGGTTCTTCCATTGAATCAACCACTGTAGCTTTGGTGTATTGTCTGTGTTAACCATCCTTCTTCTCAAAACTTTTACTGGATTCAGAACAATTTGCTCCTCTTGATTTGCTACTGATAATTCGAATATGCTGAATGGTGGATGTCCTTGATGTAGTTTCAGCAAGAGAACATAGTACTTAGGTGCTAACTTCATATTACTCCTTTAACTACAGAGGATTGTCCGTATCTCGGAAGTTTGAGATAGAGTAGATCACCAACTTGAAAACTTCTATCTGAACGACTTCTATCAGCTTGAATTTTCATTCATTCTTGAGCTTTTTTGAGATTCTCCTGAAGTAGTTCTTGAACTTTCCTTCTTTGATCCATCAGATGTTGTGTAGATGGAATGACCACACTAGTGAAATCGCCCAAAGGTAAATTCAGTGGTTTCTCGCCATATAATGCTTCATACAGCATCATGCTGATACTAGCTTGATGCGAGGTGTTATACCACCACTCAACCATTACTAACCATCCTTTCCAAGTTTCATTTTTTTCTCCACAGAAACATCATAGGTAGAACTCCAAAATTTGGTCAGTTTTTTCCGTTTCTCCGTCAAGTCTTTGGGTGATAAGAGCTACTGAACTTGAGTTTCACTCCCAGAGTAGTAAATAATTCCTTCCAGAATTGGCTCGTAAAAATCCTATCCCTGTCACATATTATTGCTGCAGGTAACCCATGTAATATGTAAATTTCACACAAATACAGAACTGAGACTTGTTGAGCCGTAGAAGAATGAGCTAATGGTAAGAAATTACCGTATTTAGGTAACCCATTCACAACCACCATAACTGTATCATAGCCTTGAGTGATAGAATGATTTTTCGTAATCAATTGTATTATTGATATTTAAATATATAGAGAGTACAATAGAGGTGTAATAAGGAAAGAACTCTAATCATAATAAATCATAATCTAATCAGGAGTCTGATTTATCCTAACACCCCCCTCAAGCGGAGCGTCGGATGCTCGCCGACGCATAGCTTAGACCTGAAGAACTCGAACAGCGGACGAGAGAGCCCCTTGGTGAAAATGTCTGCAATCTGAAGAGAATTCGAGCATGAGCAACACGCAGCTTTCCGGATGTCACCAACTCACGAACAAAATGGTAGTCGATATCGATGTGCTTCGCCCGCTTGTGAGCCACTAGATTCTGAGCCAAGAAGATAGCACTACTATTGTCACATAACAACAGTGGAGAACCAAAAAGTGGAAACCGAAGATCACGAAGAAAATGAGTGAGCCAGACCACTTCTGAGGCAGTGTTGGCGAGAGCACGGTATTCTGACTCAGTGCTAGAGTGAGAAACAGTGGGCTATTTCTTGGCACTCCAAGAAACCAGATTCCCACCAAGAAAAACTGCATAACCATAAGTGGACTGACGAGTCTCCAGACAGCGAGCCCAATCAGCATCAGAGTATCCTAACACATCAGGAGTACTAGCAGAACAAAACCGGAGACCAAAGTGAAGAGTGCCATGAACATACCGTAAAATCTGAGTTACAATAGCAAAATGATCATCTCTGGGATCCTGAAGAAACTGACTCACCGTGTTGACCGAGAATGCCAAATCTGGGTGAGAGATGGTGAGATACTGGAGAGCACCAACAAGAGAATGATAGAGTGTAGGATCCCGAAATGGAGGACTGGTAGAGCTATGAAGCTTAGAACCAGCAACAAATGGAGTAGAAACAGGTGTCGTGCCAGACATACCGGCCCGATTTAAAATATCTCGAGCATACTTTGCTTGGCCAAGCAGTAATCCTGAGGAGGTAGACGAAACTTCAAGACCAAGAAAGTAATGAAGAGCACTAAGATCCTTGATAGCAAACTCTCTGTGTGTCTGATCAATGAATTGGCGAAGAAGAGTCGAGTCATTTCCTGTAAGAATGATATCATCCACATACACAAGTAGGTACAGTAACGACGACCTTCTCGAAAGGACAAACAAAGAAGTATCAGCTGAGCTGCACCAAAAACCAAGTTGTGTCAGATAACTGCTGAAACGCTGGAACCAAGCACGGGGAGCCTGCTTAAAACCATAAATGACCCTTTTCAAACGACAAACATAGTCTGGATGGACAGAATCCTGATAACCAACAGGCTGCTTCATGTAGACTGGAACATCAAGAACACCATTAAGGAAAGCGTTCTAGACATCCAACTGATGAAGTGGCCAGGAACGCATGGTGGCTATGGCGAGAACCATCCGAACAGTGGAGGCTTTGACCACATGACTGAAAGTGTGGTCAAAATCAAAACCCAGAATCTGCGAGAAACCCTGCGCCACAAGTCTAGCTTTGTGACACTCAATAGTGCCATCTGGTCGATACTTAAGCCTATAGACCCATTTGGAGCCAACAATGTTGACATTCGAAGGTCGAGGCACCAAATCCCAAGTGTTCTGACCACGAAGAGCATCCATCTCATCATCCATGGCTGAAACCCAGGCTGGATCCTGAAGGGCAGTGCGATAATCAGTGGGCTCTGTCTGAGAGAGGAGTGCGGCAGTGAGACCATGAGCAATAATATCTGAATAATCCCAACGCTGAATGACACCAGTAGAAGACCGAGTGGTCATCCGATGAGTATGAAGCTGGGGCGGCGAAGCTGGAGGAGTCGAACCAGCTGATGACACGGAGGAAGATCGAGCTGTGCTGATCGGAGAGTGGCCGTTGGAAGTCATCGGAGAAAGAATAGTCGATACTGGCTGAGACGGTGGCCGATGGCTGAGACGGTGGCCGAGGAGTGTTGGCCAGCGGCTGAGATATGGTGGGCGTTTGGCGAGGAGACGGGTCCAGGTCGGCCGTCCAGATGGAAGATGGTGGTGAAGGAGGGGCAGCTGGAATAGACACAGACACAGGCATGGTGACCCCAATCGATGAAGTAACAGTTCCATAAAAAATGATGAAATCTCCAGATCTGAAATCGAACGACTGTTCGTGGAAGATGAGACATAAGGGAAGAAAGTTTTATCAAAACGAACGTGGCGAGAGATATAGATGAGCCCAGAAGTCGGGGTCGAGACACTGGAAGCCCTTGTAATGAGGGTGATAGCCAATAAAAACACAGGGAATGGATCGGGGTGCAAACTTATCAGTAGCAGTGGCACGCAGGCATGAAATGCACGACAACCAAATGGGTGAAAGAGGGTATAGTCAGGCACATGACCCAAAACAACCTCAAAGGGTGATTTTCCACTCAGAACCGAACTAGGCAGACGGTTAATAATGTAAACCGCAGAGGAGAAAGCTTCCACCCAATAACAGTGCGGCACAGAAGAGCGAAAAAGCATGGCAAGACCAGTCTCTGTGATGTGGCGATGCTTCCGCTCAGCCCGGCCATTCTGAGCAGGTGTATAGGGCGAGGACATCTGATGATGAATGCCATATGATATGAGATGAGCCTGAAGTTGGTGATTAGTATACTCGGTGCCACCATGGGTCTGAGAATTTTTAACCCTAGCAGAAAACTGATTTTCAACGAATTTCTGAAACTGGATAAAGGTGTCATAGAAATCCGACTTATGCCGCATCGAAAGAAACCATGTGAATCGCGAAAAATCATCAATGAAAACGGCATAATAAGAGAAACAGTTGACAGATAAAACAGGAGCTGGTCCCCACAAATCACAATGTACTTTATCCAATAAACCAGTAGCGCTCTTGTCACTAGTGGAAAAGGGCAAATGACTACTCTTGGCCATCTGATAAGGAGAGAAACTGACAGCTGCAGGCATAGCAGAAGTGACAGAAATAAGCCCCGTCGATTCAATAACTGAACAGTATCATGAGACACATGACCGAGGTGAGAGTGCCACTGCTCAAAAGAAGCATGAAGCTTTGTAGAGCGTAGTTCGCCTAAAAAACTGGAATCACCAGTCTCAAGAAAATAAAGACCAGACCTATGGCGGCCTTTACCAATTATCACCCCTGTAAGCTTGTGCTCAATGGAAAATGCATCGGCATCAAATATAACACGGACAGGTAGATCACGAGTAAGCTTACTAATGGACAATAAACTTCTAGCAATCTTAGGGACCACAAGGACATCATTAACAGAGAAACCAGATAAATGACATTGGTCGATGTGAGAAATAGATGATGATTCACCATTTCCAACAAGAATAGAATCAGAACCACGATAACGTTGTACTTGATCAAGATGACTGGTGTGAGCAGTGATGTGAGATGTAGCACCTGAATAAATGATCCACTGATTCGACGAAGAATGACGGTTGGAACCATTCAAACTGGCCTGAAAAAACACCTTGTCCGCAATCCAATTAGTGGAGCAATCTTCCCGAGATATAGGGCCCAAATAAACCATAGCAAAGGACCGAAATTGCAATGAAATTGTCTGGGTGCTGACGAGAATTTGAACAATTCGCAAGAAATAGGTTCAACTCGCGAGAAACAGGGTCAACTCGCGAGAAACAGGGTCAACTCGCGAGAAACAGGTTCAACTCGCGAGAAACAGGGTCAACTCACGATAAATAGGTTCAACTCGCGAGAAATTGAAGACCGCGAGAAATACATTTGACGCGCGAGTCAAGTCGCGCGTGCCCTTCACGCGCTGGAGATGCCTTCTTCGACTGAGCGGGCGCGTGACTTTCACGCGCTGGAAAGCGCACGTGGATCTCGCGCTGGAATAACTCACCACTGGAGACGTCGGCCGCTCGCTGCTGGAGACGCCAGAGCTGATGGAAGAACTCACCGCTGGAGACGTCGATGTGAAGACTTCGGCCGCTGAGGGAAACGTCGATCTGAAGATGCCGGAAGAAATCTGATGAACCTGATGCACGAAAACCGCAGAGAATTCCCATGCTAATGAACCTGTTGATACTCCAGTGGGCAGAAACTTCGCCGCCGGAATTTGACCGGAAACTTCACCGGAATTTGACCGGAAATTTTGCCGGAATTTTACCGGAAAGGAGATAAGGGGGAGGTGCTGAACAGTAAATTAAAATTTAGGGCTTAGGATCAGAACCTGCTCTGATACCATGATAGAATGATTTTCCGTAATCAATTGTATTATTGATATATAAATATATAGAGATTACAATAGAGGTGTAATAAGGAAAGAACTCTAATCATAATAAATCATAATCTAATCAGGAGTCTGATTTTTCCAAACATTGAGACTATGGTAATCCTTCAATAAAATCCAAAGAGATTTGAGCCCAAGCTTTACTGGGAATAGGTAGAGGCTGCAAAAGTCCGGCTGGATGTGTATTTTCATGTTTATTTCATTCACATTGCCTCACAAATTGTACTATGTCATCATGCATATTAAGCCAGAAAAATAATGTTTCGATTCTTTTGATAATCGCAATCTAACCTGAATGACCTCCCAGACCTGGCGCATGTAGAGATTGAAGGATAGTATTTCTTGTTTCAGAGCTCGAGCCAATATAGATCCTTTTAGCCTTCTTTAATATTCCATTAACGAACTGAAATTCGGGATGAGCATTAGGATCCAGAGTTGCTTGCAATATGTGCTCTTGTGCTTGATCATCCATTTCATAGCTTTCAGAAATTTGTTGCAACCAGTTTGGCTGAGCTAAAGAAATAGCATTAAGTTTAGAATGATTATTCTTCAATTATTCACTCTCTGATCTGTACGAATCACTCATTCATTTGTGTGTCTTAACTGAGTTATCAATCTCTGAATCAGAACAAAAAACTGAGCTCCCACTAATGTCACCTTGCAAAGGTCTCTCCACTCCTTCTAACAGCTCTATTTCAGACAAGATTTCGTATTGCTCAAGATAACATCCACCTCCTTGTTCATCTCTAAGGTCACTATCAACATACTGATTCTCTGATAGTATCCCTTTACCAATATGAGTATCAAGGTGTAGAGTCAAGGAATTATTTAATTGGCAATTTTGTGTTAAGTATTTGTGAACTGATATACAGACCATGTTGGAACATGGTGCTGAAGCAGAACTGGAGCAGGTTTTACGCCAAAGGTTTTAACAGAATTCAAGCCGATATATTGAAGTATTTTGGAATTTATGGTAATTGTATATTTGGCTATATATTAGGCGTGTGAAGCATAATTGGTTTTATGGAAAATTCCTACTTATATGGAGAAGATTCATTCGAATATATGGGAGAGTTTAAATAAGGTAAATCCCTTTATTTATGGGATTTGGATATGCTTCAACAATCAGATTTGGAATAGGAATATTATGGAGACAATCAAGAATATTCAGATCTAATTTGTAGATATATATATGGGACAAACACGGCTGCATAGACAACGATTTTTACAGAGCAAAATCTGCACCCAGATTTTGAGATCTTACGAAACTTGCAAGAGCCAATATACTGTGTTCCAACACTGTCATGCTGCACTAAGTTCAGAATCGTACACCTTAATTCCTCGGGAGGAGGAGATCTTGCATCGACGGAGTTCGAGGTCAGAGGGAGTCTGATCAAGGCAGATAGGTAGCTAGGGGAGCTAGCAGAGTCCACACGTCATAATTAGTAAAGATAAGTATTTTGTAAACTGTACTCTGTACTGTATCTTTCTAATTAGTGGATTCATTCTGAACTGGGCCAGGCCCCACAGATGTAGGTGGTTTACACCGAACTGCGTAACCAAGTTGTGTGTCTTTTACGTTTTACGTTATTTTACACTTGGTTAAACTAAGCATGTTGGAACACACTAGTAAGTACTAGAAAAAGTGGTAAAACTAAATTTCAATTGGTATCAGAGCTGAGTCACTTATTGTTCCCTTGGTTGTTTCAAGGAAAGTGAGATCCGGTTTTACCATGACGACAAGAGAAGGAGCTTCAGTCTCTCGACCACCACTGTTGGAAGGAAACAACTACAACTATTGGAAGGCACGTATGATGGTCTTTATCAATTCACTGGATGAACTGGCGTGGTTTTATGTTGAGAATGAATGGAATCATCCTACAGAAGATGCTGACACAAGTTCTAAGGCTGTGGAAGGGGAGTCGAGTCAAAAACCCAAAGACAAAGCTAAGTGGACTCCAGATGATCTTAAAGAATCACTAGCAAATTCGAAGGCTCTGAATGCAATCTTCACTGTTGTTGATGAAAATCAGTTCAAACTTATATCTACATGTCACCAGGCAAAGAAAGCATGGGATATTTTACAAACTGTTCATGAAGGAACCAGTCGGGTGCGGGAATCTAAACTACAGATGCTGGCTACCAAGTTTGAAGAACTAAAAATGGAGAATGATGACACCATTGCTACATTCAATGGAAAGCTCAGAGATATATCCAACATGGCTTATCAACTGGGAAAGGTTTACAAGGAAACTAAGCTAGTGAAAAAGACATTGCGATCTCTTCCCGAAAGATTTGCAATGAAAGTAGCAGCAATAGAGGAAGCAAGAGACGTAGCCACCATGAGCCTAGATGAACTGATGGGTTCGTTACAAACTTATGAGATGACATTCCAGCAATCTACGAAAAGAATCTCCAAGGATTTAGCGTTCAAAGTTTCTCCGGTCAAGGCAAGTCATGAGTCTGATAGCGATGATGAGTTTGAAAAACTGGCACTTATTACAAAGAATTTCTCAAAGATGCTGAAGAAGGTGGTCAACAAGAAATCTCAGGAGAGGTTTGGTGGAAACAGACAAAAGCCACTAGATTCGAACAATAATCGCGGAATGAGATTTGACCAAGGAAATATGCAGTTCGGGAGGAATCAGAACAATGAACCAAAATAGCCTGGACGAATTCAATGCAGAGAATGTGAAGGATTTGGTCATATTCAGGCTGAATGTGCTAACACCCGCAAGAAACAAGGAAGATCATATGTCACCTCTTGGAGTGATGATGAAGATAATGAAAAGGATGAAGAAGAACTTACGAGTAATTACGTAGCTTTTGGAGCAAAGGTACATGATACATCAGAAGGTCAGTGTTCCAACACACTGAACAAAGGTAAGGCTGTATGTTCCAACAAAAATCTGGACGATGCTCGTAGTGATGAAGATGATCTATCTGTAAGTGATGAAGAGATCTATAGCACATACGAACAAATGTATGCTATGTGGGTTCAAGTAGCTGACAAGAACAAAGAGTTGAATGAAGAAAAAGGAAAGCTAATTGAAAGTGAAAAGGAACTACGATCCACTGTTACAGAACTTGAAAAGCAAAATGCAGAACTGAGTCAGAAATTGATAGCAGCAGTCAAGAGAGCCGAGATGTCTGAAGCAACTATCTCTAAATTAAATTCCGGGAAAGCAAAGCTTGATGACATTCTGGATATGGGAAGAACCGTTGGTGATAGACACGGGATTGAATACAGGGAAGAAATAAAGACTGAAGTCCTCGAAAAACCAGTTACTCTCAAAGCTAGGATTCGAGAAGTAAAACGGAAGTATGGAAAGCCGTATCAAAGAAAGCCTCTAATCTGCGGATACTGTACATACCAAGGTCATGCTGAACGTCAGTGTAAAAAACTGATTAGAGATCAAATGACTGGAAGACAACTGTGTTCCAACACAGTAGATACTCATACAAAAATTAGGAAGGTATGGGTTATTAAAAGGTCCAGTAAGTGTCTGGTGGCACACACTTCTTTATCAGCCTATTCCAGTGATTCTTGGTACTTTGACAGTGGTTGTTCTCGCCACATGACTGAGACTCCAAAATACCTTACAAACATTACTCCATATGATGGCGGATATGTAACTTTTGGTGATGGAAAAAGAAGCAGAGTAATTGGCAAAGGCGAATTAAAGATTGAAGGGTTTCCAGTACTCACAAGTGTACTATTTTTTGAATATCTAAAAGCAAACTTGCTTAGTATAAGCCAGCTGTGTGACGACAACATGATAGTGGAATTTCAGAAGGACAAGTGTGTAGTGAAGCATGGTGAAAACAAGGTTCTTTCTGGAATACGATCTTCAGACAATTGTTACTTGTTGGAACAAGAAGTTCGATGCATGCGTTCAAAGCAGGATGAAGGAATTCTCTGGCACAGGAAGCTTGGACACATCAACTATAAAACACTGGTGAAAATTGCTAATATGAAAGCTGTACGAGGAATGCCAATCTTGACCAGCAAGGATGAAATTGTGTGCGGACCATGTCAGCAAGGTAAACAAACTCGTTCTCCTCATTCTTCAGTTCAGTTTATTACTACTTCTAGAAATCTGGAATTGCTACATATGGACTTAATGGGGCCAGTTAATACACCTAGCATAGGAGGAAAGAAATATATTTTTGTGTGTGTTGATGACTTCTCCAGATTTACTTGGGTAGCCTTCTTGAAAGAAAAATCTGATATGATTGAGGTATTTCGAAGCCTTGTAGTAAAGTTACAAACTGAAAAGGGAAGTCCTGTAGGAAAGATAATCCGAATTCGAAGTGATCATGGCAGAGAGTTTGAAAATGAACAATTCAGTTCCTTCTGCAATGAGCTAGGAATCCAACATGAGTTTTCGGCTCCTATCACTCCTCAACAGAATGGCATTGTTGAAAGAAAGAACAGAACTCTACAGGAGATGGCTCGAGTTATGTTGGCAGAAAAGGATGTTCATAAGAAATGGTGGGCAGAGGCGATCAATACCGCGTGCTATACAATCAACCGGGTGTATCTTCGACCATTCACTGACAAGACAACCTATGAGATCTGGAAGGGCAGGAAACCAAATGTCTCGTATTTTCATGTGTTCGGAAGTACATGCTATATTCTCAGAGATAGAGAACAGTTAGCAAAATTCGATAATCGAAGTGATCCAGGGATATTTCTCGGGTATTCCATCAACAGCCGTGCCTACAGAGTTTTTAATCATCGAACCAACACTCTCATGGAATCCATAAATGTTATTGTGGATGATTCATAAAAGGAACAACCTCCAGAAGTTGTAGAGGAAGAATCTTCCAACACTCATGCTCCAACACAGTCTCAATGTTCAGACAAAGCAAAGTCTTCAGCAGATTCTACTGACCCAAATGATCACCAGAACCCTAACTCTACTGAAGATGGCCATGTTCCAACACACGACCATGTTCCAACATAGTCAACTCCTACTGACGACCATGTTCCAACACTCTATCAATCTGGCTCCACCATGAGAAGTACTCGATCAGTTCCTCGAGTTGATTATCGACGACTGGCTGGTCTACACTGTTTTTTTCTCTGATTGAGCCCAATAACTATAAAGAAGCCTTACTTGATAAATACTGGATTGCGGCAATGCAAGATGAACTCGGCCAGTTTACCAGGAATGATGTTTGGTATCTTACTCCCCGCCCCAAAGGCATTAATGTCATTGGTACGAAATGGATCTTCAAGAACAAGTCCGATGCAGATGGCCTAGTCACCAGAAACAAAGCCAGACTTGTTGCTCAAGGATATACTCAAGTGGAAGGTGTTGATTTTGATGAAACCTTTGCGCCTGTTGCCAGGTTAGAATCTATTCGTATTTTACTAGCTATTGCCTGCTCCTTGAACTTTACTTTGTATCAAATGGATGTTAAAAGTGTGTTTTTAAATGGAGTGGTGAATGGGGAAGTTTATGTGGAACAACCTAAAGGTTTTGAAGATCCCCATTATCCGCATCATGTATATCGTCTCAAGAAGGCCTTATACGGATTAAAGCAGGCACCTCGAGCATGGTATGAACGACTTACTACCTTTCTACTTCAGAAAGGTTATCGTCGAGGGGGAGTAGATCGCACTTTATTTGTACTTGACAAGTCCTCAAAGTTTCTAATTGCTCAAATATATGTTGATGACATAGTATTTGGCTCCACTTCACCATCTATGGTACAAGAGTTTGTCACCACAATGCAATCTGAATTTGAAATGAGCATGGTTGGAGAATTGACCTACTTTCTGGGATTACAAGTCAAACAAGGACGGAATGGTCTGTTCATTAATCAAAGTAAGTATGCCTTGAACTTGATTAAGAAATTCGGACTCAGTAGTGCTCGTGCAGTTCGAACTCCTATGGGAGTTTCTGATAAGCTAGTGAAAGATGAAAAAGGAGTTTCAGTCGATCAGAAGTTATATAGAGGCATGATTGGAAGCTTACTGTACTTAACTGCAAGCAGACCAGATATATGTTTCAGTGTTGGAATATGTGCGAGGTTTCAAGCTGATCCTAAGGAATCTTATCTTACTGTAGTGAAACGAGTTATTCGATATGTAAGTGGAACTTCAGAATATGGTGTCTGGTATACTAAGAATCAAGATTCAGAGTTGATTGTGTACAGTGATTCTGATTGGGCTGGTAATGCTGATGATCGAAAAAGTACTACAGGTGGATGTTTCTTTATTGGAACAAATTTGGTATCTTGGTATAGCAAGAAACAGAATTCAATCTCCCTATCTACTGCGGAAGCAGAGTATCTTGCAGCAGGGAGCTGTTGTGCACAACTGCTATGTATGAAACAAATGTTGAAGGATTATGGAATTCATCAAGAACCCCTGAAGATTTTATGTGACAATACAAGTGCCATTGATATTTCAAAGAATCCAGTTCAACACTCAAGAACCAAACATATTGACATAAGACATCATTTTATTCGAGATTTGGTGGAACGAAAAGAAGTGGAAGTGGTCTATGTTCCAACACAAGAGCAGTTTGCTGATATATTTACAAAGCCACTTGATGCTACCACTTTCGAGAGCCTTCGACAACACTTAGGTGTTTGTCAAATCTGAGGTAACTTTTACCTTTGATTAGTTTTTCGTGTAAAAAATTTTGTTTTCGGTTATTTACGTCAAAAATTAGAAAAGAAAAAAAAATTATCTGAAGGAAGTAAAGACTTACCAAAATAGGAGTAGTTAAGTAAGGTGTGTTGGAAGTTAATTAAGGAAGACAAAATGATGTGACAAGAAGAGAAAGAGATATCATTACAATTTTTGGGAAATCTAAAAAGGGCACTTCGCGGGAAAAGAGGTAAGTTCATGAAGAGTTGAAAATTGTTTCAAACTCTAAAATCCCTTTCGCATTCTATTACCCTTGGCCCAATTTTTCCCCAAAACTCTTGCCAAAAATCTTATACTCAAAACTCTCCTCTATCTCGGCATTGTACCAAATAATGTCAAACCCAAATTCTCCGATAAAAGAAGCTTCAGTGCCGGAAATTATGGATGAAGACCGGAGCTCAGTGAATTCGGAATTGGTAGTGTTTGATGAGCCGAGAAGATATGTTGAATTGGGTGAGTCACAAACTCAAGATCAGAACAAAGTAAATGCTAACCATGAGGAGAATGAGGAGATAGCTGGAGCAGAGCCTGATAAAGCTGAAGAGGAAAAGGAAGTGGAAGAGGCTTCGGTCAAGAAACAGAGTGAAGATTCTGATGCCCAAGAAGAAGCGTCTGGAGGCAAGAAACAGAAAAAACCTAAGGTAACTGGTCCTGACCCTCGGCCATTGAAATTCTTGGGTTTTGAAAGTAGAAGTGTGGATGATATTTTCGAGTGGTTACAAGCAAATAGATATTCCGTGGATCTAAGCAAAATCAGGAGTATAAGAAAGGATTTAGAAGTGTTGCATGTCAATGAAATTGTTTCTGGGCACTTTCCTGATGTGTGGGATATTGAATATAAGACTGTGAAGTATTTGAGAGGGATGTACGGTCAGCTGAATGGTAAAGGGAAAGACAAATTTCATGTTTTCTGTCGTATGACTGCTCATAGTTATGTGTGGATAAGAGAAATTAATGAGGAACAAGCTGTTGGGATGAAGACAGTAAGGTATGGAGACAAGCTACAGGTTGGATTTTTTTATGTGGAGAATGCAAAGAGGATGGAGAAATTGAGAGAACCTGTAATTATTGAACTGTCTGATGATGATGACAGTGTTCCAACACAGGAGGAAGAATCTGTGTATATGGAGGAAGAATCTGATGCTGATCTGGGGGGTATACAGGGTGATGTAGTTCAAGAAGATCTGGATGATGAAGCCCCTGATCAGTCTGCTGATGAAGGGAATCAAAAGATGGATGTAGCTGATGAAGATCTACCAGGTCAGGGTGTTGATTCAGAAGAAGAAAAAGCTGACAGTGTTTCAACACAGGATGCCCCAGACCTGACATACTCCAGTGACGAGGTCCTGGATGAATTTTTCCAGAAGGAAAAAGGAAAAAGGAAGGCTAGCTCTACCATGAATACTGAGGCAGCAAAAAGAATTAAGAAGAGACATGATAGCAAGCCAAGGAAGGCTCTGCCACCCCCATCTGTCACTCAGGCTTTTTCTGCAGTTTATTTTGACAAGAAGAGAGCTGAGATGGAAGAATTCTTCTCTGAGAAGAAGTTTATTGCTGAGAGACCGTTGGACTTGAAGGCTTATCAGGAGAGTGGGTTCACAACTTTCCTAAAGGCAATGGGGATGATGAAGGCGGCCACAATTCAAAGGCAATTCAATCGACAGGTGGTTCTCGAGGTATATGCTAATCTCATGCCTGAGAATCTAGATATTACTTCTCCGTGGTTTGGTAGAGTATATGTTCGGGGAAAGATTGTAGAACTGTCTGCTACTAGAATCAATATGTTATTTGGGCTGAAAACTCCAGAGATAGGGGGAGTGTTTCCGGACGATTTGGAGATGACTGATGATGAAATTTTGGCTGTGATTTCTGGAGAATATAAGAAGAAGTGGCCGGCAGTAGGATACTCGCAAGCATCATGCTTGACCTCCAGATTCTTCGGGCTGTATCAGATAGCTGTTCACTGCTGGTTACCATCTAGCAATACTACTGCATTGACCAGGGAAATGGCCAAACTGCTCTACTGTGTTGGAACACAGCAGGAAATAAATCTAGGGTTATTAATTCAGCAACATCTGGTTCGACAAGCCACAGCTCCTAAGGTGAATGATGCTGTAATATACCCATGTCTGATCTCAGCGTTAGCCAAAAGTGCAAAGGTGAAGGGGAAGGACTCTGATGTAATCATTGATACGGAGTTCTTGCGGCCTAACAAGAAGACATTCGGACTTCGTCATGTGCATGATCTTCCATGGACAGCTTCTGGGTCAACCTCCTCATCAGCAACAGCAGACAAGAAGACTCGATTGATGGCTATTAATGCTAGACTTGGAGCAGTAGGGATTCAAATTGCAGCCTTACAAGCAGAGCAAACACGGTTGGAAGAAGAAAAATCAAGGCTGGAAGGTTGATTAATTCAGGGGGAGTTTTAAAAACTGAGTTTAAGTTTTTTATGCTTTTGTGATTGGCGTTTCTTTGGCCTCTGTGTGGTCCCAGGGGGAGTAATTTTGGATTCTGGATATTTGGTTTTCAATTTGGTTGTATAATTTTTGGATTTCTGGAATTCTGGGTTTCGGCTTTCATTAATTGAATTCTGGTATTATGATCATTATTCTGCTCGTTGAATGTAGTTGATTATGTGATTGCAGTCCAAAATATTATGGGTCCACAAAAATGCCAAAGGGGGAGATTGTAGAGTCAAGGAATTATTTAATTGGCAATTTTGTGTTAAGTATTTGTGAACTGATATTCAGACCATGTTGGAACATGGTGCTGAAGCAGAACTGGAGCAGGTTTTACGCCAAAGGTTTTAACAGAATTCAAGTCGATATATTGAAGTATTTTGGAATTTATGGTAATTGTATATTTGGCTATATATTAGGCGTGTGAAGCATAATTGGTTTTATGGAAAATTCCTACTTATATGGAGAAGATTCATTCGAATATATGGGAGGGTTTAGATAAGGTAAATCCCTTTATTTATGGGATTTGGATATGCTTCAACAATCAGATTTGGAATAGGAATATTATGGAGACAATCAAGAATATTCAGATCTGATTTGTAGATATATATATGGGACAAACACGGCTGCATAGACAATGATTTTTACAGAGCAAAATCTGCACCCAGATTTTGAGATCTTACGAAACTTGCAAGAGCCAATATACTGTGTTCCAACACTGTCCTGCTGCACTAAGTTCAGAATCGTACACCTTAATTCCTCGGGAGGAGGAGATCTTGCGTCGACGGAGTTCGAGGTCAGAGGGAGTCTGATCAAGGCAGATAGGTAGCTAGGGGAGCTAGCAGAGTCCACACGTCATAATTAGTAAAGATAAGTATTTTGTAAACTGTACTCTGTACTGTATCTTTCTAATTAGTGGATTCATTCTGAACTGGGCCAGGCCCCACAGATGTAGGTGGTTTACACCGAACTGCGTAACCAAGTTGTGTGTCTTTTACGTTTTACGTTATTTTACACTTGGTTAAACTAAGCATGTTGGAACACACTAGTAAGTACTAGAAAAAGTGGTAAAACCAAATTTCACAAGGTATTGCATAAATGGCTCTCTCTATCTCATTTCCATAATCTGAATTGTTAATATGATGAGGAATTTGGGAAAGTGCATCTGCAACTCCGTTTTCTTTTCCTTTCTTGTATTAAATCTCAAAGCCGAGACCAAATAATTTGGTTGTCCATTTATGCTGCAAAGCATTAGGTAATTTTTTATCAAGAAGACACCTGAGAGATTTGTGATCTGTTTTAATGATGAAGTGATGACCTACTAGATAATGTTTCCATTTGTCGATAGCCATAATAATAGCCAACAACTCCTCCTTGTGGGTAGAAATTCCTCGATTTCTCTGAAGGAATGCCATGCTAAGAAAAACTTTAGGATATTTTTCTTGCATAATTACAGTTCTCATGCCAATATCACTTGCTTCCATTTCAATGACAAAATATTTATCAAATTCTGGTAACTTCAACATGGGAGCAGTAGTGGTATTTGCTTTAAGATCCGAGAATGCTTGAGTGGTCGCATATGTCCATTGAAATGCAACTTTCTTCAACAAACCATATAGAAGTCTACCAACAAAACCATAATTCCTTATGAATCTCCTATAGTATCTTGTAAGACCCAAAAATCCTCTTAACTCCTTGACAGACTTAGGAATTGGGCATCCCATGATACAACTGATCTTACTCGGGTCCATCTTTACTCCTGATTGGGTTATAACATGGCCTAAGTATTCTACTTGTCTTTGTGCAAAAACACATTTAGAAGACTTAGAATAGAGCTTATGTTGTCTCATTAGCAGCAAAACCTGCTCCAAATGCTTTAAATGTTCTGCCTTGGACTTGCTATATATCAGTATATCATCAAAAAACATCAAAACAAATCTTCTAAGATGCTGCTTGAACACTTGATTCATCAGTGATTGAAATGTTGCTGGCGCGTTTGTCAATACAAACGGCATGACCAAGAACTCAAAGTGTCCACTATGTGCCTGAAACACGTTTTTCTCCACATCTTCTTACCTTAACTGTGATGTCATTAAGTTTTCTGTAATCTAAAGACATTCTCCACCTATTATCCTTCTTTTGAACAAGTAAAACAGGAGAAGTGTAAGAACTATTATTGATCTGTATGATTTGATCTCTGAGCATCTCTTCTATCTGTCTCTTAATCTCCACCTTATGAGCATGCAGCTGTCTATATGGTATGATCTGGAAGGGCCGTGAGTCTGATTTAAGAATAATTTTGTGATCAACACTTCTCTTTGGCAGTAAACCTTTAGGAACAACAAAAATATCGGCATACCCGCCTAATAAGTTCTGAACATCAGTAGCCAAAGTTGATCAGTTGCATCAGTAAAATTTTGAATTTCTGTAGCTCCCAGTCTTTCTCTTGTTATTGTTTTTGCGCCTGCTTCCTTCCCCTATTGACCATCAATTGACTTAATGCCTTCCCTTCCCTGCATGCTATGGAAAAATGACATACCTCCACCAGTATCACCTTTCATAATAGTATGAAAAGTCTTCCTCCTCTGATGAACTTTAGTTTAACCTCCTTATCATCCTCATATAAAATCCAGTCCAGTCCTTGACTTGAGAAGGTAATCTTCTTGTCAGTGAAATTAAAAGTAATGGGGTTGTACATTCTCATCCAATCCACACCCAGCAACATATCTAATTCTCCTAGTGGAATCACCCTCAAATCATAGGCAAAATGGTGCTGATGTATCTTCCACATAACCTTTGGATAGTAAGTACTTCCTCTGATTGTACTTCCATCTCCTATTTACACAAATGGTTTAGGAGTCCTCTCTTGTTTCAGATTAAAAAATTTGACAATATCCGGATCTATAAAGCTATTGTTGCTCCCTACGTCCAGTAAGATGCTTATCCTTTTGCCAAATAATTCACCATAAACTGTAATGGAATTGTACTTAGAATTGTGTCCCTCCAAGGGTCTTACCACTGTATGTGCTGGTTCTAATTCTAACTCACTCATTTCTATCATTTCAATATCATCACCTCTTACGACAATTATCCCTTCATCATCCTTAGAATCTCTTGTATTCAGAAAATTAACCTACCTGAACTTGCATATGTGTCTCATTCCATATTTCTCTCCGCACTTAAATAAGCATCTCTTCTACATTGTAATTCCTATGGGGAAATTTTCTTGAATCCACCTAGCTTCTTCTCTCCTCTGTTCTTATCAGCATTTTTTTTCTGACTATACACGTTACCCACACTGTTCATACTGTTAACTCCCCAATTCCTATTCATTTTATACATCATTCCTAGATTTTGCTCCTGTAAGAGTGCAATTTCTACAGTTTCTTGAAAAGTTGGGGGTTTAAACAACTTAACTATAAGCTTAAGTTCCTCCTTAAGTCCACTAATAAACTGTAAATGAAGTAAGTTTCAGAGAGAAGGGGATTCTTACATATAATCAAAGTCCTCAGCTCCTTAAAAGCTTCTTGATAGGCCCTGACTCCTTCGTTCTGTGTAAGTTTATTGAACTCCTCTACTTCATCTTTTCTGCCCAGCTCTCCAAATCTCTTCATAACAGCCTCTTTGAAATCATTCAAACTCCAGTTCTACCTCGTATACTTCTCACCCTGGAACCAAATCTCTGCTCTATTTTCCAAATAAATCTCTATTGATTACACCTTTTGATGTTCCGAAATTTGGAAGAAACTGAAGAAATTTTCACATTTTCGAATCCATTCTCTCAGCATTTTGCCATTGAATACAGCTAATTCAATTCTTGCTTTGTTGATTACCTGAGCTATGCCCAATTTTCTCCCTCCAATTAAAGTTGAGATCCTCCTTCTTTCCGGACTCTTCTCCGTATTGATTCCAATTCCAATTCGCTTAGATGCGACCACGATCCTGTGCTTCATAAGTTGGCCTCTGTACCGAAGGAGTACTGTATTGAGAAGAATGACTAGCCTCTGCTTCATCGTGAATCTTTCCCCTTCCAGCCTCTCTTTGCATGATTACGAGTAACTGTTCTTCAAACTCGTGCACTCTTTGAATCACGATCTGATCCAAGCAATCCTCCATATCCTTCTTCATCACTCCAACCTTTTCTTCAATTGCCGAGTAGACCAGTGATCCATAAGTCTCCAGCTGAGACTTAATGTTTATAGCCATCTCAGAAATCCTGCTGTCTTGATCCTTAAAGATGATTTTCCACGTTTGTAGTCTTGCATTTTCCACCATTGCTGAGAATCACAAAGATCTAATACCACTTTTGTTACGAGAACTCAATTAGACAAGCCTATAAAAGGAAATTGTATTGAATGAATGCAGATTTACAGCATAATGGGACAAAAATGAAGAAGGGAAAGAACTAATAAGAGAAGAAACTACAGCTAACAGATTATCATACCAAGATACATGCCCTTCTCATGATTTCTTCCTTCTTTAATAGCTTCCTCCTAACCGAATCTGCTAACTAATTTCCTAACTAATTCTTAACGAACCGCCGAACTACCTCTTCTCGCTAAACTGGCCTTCCATTGAACTCCACTCTTTTGATTCTGATGTTACCATTAGTTGATGAGCAATTCCTGTTTTGCCCCTTTGGTTAGTTGGGTTGTGTAACATATATTCCACTTGTTTCGCTGTTCCATCTCTAAAGTGCTTTGTCACCACAATTTCTGCGTACTGAAAAAGTAAGAGATTTCCATCTGGTAGCAATGAGTCCACAATTTATGGACCCACGGTTCTTGAACCCACCAATTCAGCCCATGTTCGAACAAATCCCCTCACCATCTTAATTCCATTTTCCTCTCCATCCATCGCTTCGAACGCCGATGATGAAATCATAGATCCCTTCCCTAGTAGAGAGCCTCCTATTGAACGCAGTAAGGGAAGACGGTTAATAAAAAAATACCTTTAATTATAATTTTTGAGTTTGGAAATAATGGTAAGTGTCCCTTCTTATATGAATTGTAAGGCAGAATTACCTTTAACTAAGATCCAGCATTTTCGAGTTCGAAAGTACTACACTGTATTTCTAAGTTCGAAAATGCTTTCCTAACTCTCTTCCATGTTAAAGACAGTTCGAAAATGCTTTAATGGGCTCAAACCCATACTTGGCCATTTCTTGTCCCAAACCATTCCTCGTATTCTCTTCAGCCCTAACCATTAATCCTCTCTATTTTCATTCTCGTTCTCTCCTTTCTGTTCTCTCAATCGCCTCCTCTTTCAACACCACAAACCCACCACCGGTACCTCCTCTTTCAACACCACAAACCCACCACCGGCACCTTCACCCCTCGCCATCTCACCCTCCTTTCGCCGCCGAGCCCCTGCCTCAGGCCACTGCGTCGGATCGAGTCTAGCGCCTCCACCACTTTTCCTGATCGATCTCCAGCGCCTCCATCACCGCCGGAGAAGGAAAATCCCGCTGATCGATTGGTATGCTAAGGTTTATCGTCGGAGAAGGAGAAGGTCGCTCGATTGGTCCGCTCGCCGGAGAAGGAGAATCGCCGCTACTCGGTTCGCTAGGGTTTCTTGCCAGAAAAGCTTGCCGCTCGCCAGGGCTGCCGGATAATGTTTTGGATCTGTTAATGTTTTTGCTTTGGTGCTTTGGTGCTTTGGTGCTTTGGTAATGTTTTTTCTTTGGTGCTTTGTTAATGTTTTTTCTTTGCTTTGGATCTTAATGTTTAATCTGTTCACGCAGCTTGGTTTTGATGTGTAACAAATTATCTGTTACTCGATTGGCTGCCGGAGCTATTTTTTGAAGGAAAGAAATAGTTTCCGAGTTCGGAAACTGATTCTTCTCCTACTAAAGGCGGTTTTATCATCAAATTAAAGGCAGTTTTAACCACCCTTTAATTGTGATTTTTAAGGTGGTTCCTTGAACCGCCTGAGACAGAGCCACCAAAGGGGCACCAAACAAGTAACCGCATTTAATAAGCTATTTCTACACCTGTGTTGCCTCAAGAGAATCCACTTGCCACCGCTAAGGAGCCAACGTCCCCCAACTTCGGCTAGAAGATCCCGCTGGCTACTCTGCCATTTCCTTGATTCCGGTCTGTCGTCCCTCTCCTTTGCGTTGCCGTGCCCTGAATTGTCTCACCGCTGGCAAGAGAAGCTCCTCAATCTCCCACTGCAAATGAGCTCTTTAATTTTTCCATCACTGTTGGGAGCTGCCATCCGTGTGTCATGCATGTGGACTCACTGCTATCGCTCCAACTTTGGAGTTAGAGTGCTTCTTCTCTTCAATCTACATCAGCTCTTTCCCAGGTCGTCATTGATAGTTCATCTCCAAATTTTCATTCAGAATGGTCCCTTCAATCGGTAATGTACGACCCATAAGTGCTAGGGGTGGAATTCCCTTGTTCTCCTCATCCAATGAAATTTCAATGACCATTGGCTTAGTTTCCAAATCGTAAGGTTTGTCCCATTCTGAGTTGTGTGTTCGCCTAATTTTGTCGTTGTCGAACGTAGCTGTTTAATTAGATGGGCTGACAGCTTGACAGGGACTGGATTAGAGCTTTGTCACAAGCTGCTAACCTCGTCAGCTTCCTATGTAGGTGTTTCGTAGCATCCAATGCCTCCGCCCAGAATCGGGAACCACTGTTCTCTCTCCGACATGAAGGTTGAGTCATGAGCTTAATTGTTCTTTTCCTGCAAGAAAAAACTTGTTTTTTACTCAAAATGGGTGGTTATTAGCTGGTGTGGGTGTGGATGTAATTAATTGCCCATCTTTAGTGATGACTGATGAAGAATGTCCTTGCACAATCAAAGCTCTTAGAGCATCGCTTTGGTATACTGAACTTCCATTGCCACGTAGTATTTATCTCCAATCTCTCTCCAATCCAAGAGTTGGAAGTGAGCGTCGATATTACGTTGTTGAAAATTTAAGGGATCCCATTAAAATGGGCTTTTATTTTCAGAGGGTTATATCCAAGGCTGCGATTTAATTTTCATTATTTGGCAGTATGTACTTGAAGTGTTCTTGTTGTGATTTCGTTTGGAAACATCCCTAATGTCAAAGTATACCATACTCCCTCCGTCCCAACTTAAATTACATCCTAATAATTACAGACCGTTTGAGAAACATGTTTGACTGTTCATATGTTTAGCTATGTATAATAACGCCAAACAAAAAGTTAATTTCTAGAAACTACTTCTTACGACCAATTCAACAATATCACATACGATAATATTATGTCTCATATATCTATTCAAATATGCGGTCAAACTTTGATAGAGAATAGTGTCATAAAGTAAGTGGGTAATTTAAACTGGGACAGAGGGACGGAAAGTTAAAATTAATTTTAAACTTTGATTTTTTTTAGGCAAAGTCTTGGGAAAGACGGTCTTTCCATAGGCTTATGGAAAGACGGAGTTTGATTAGAATAATAAAAGGTAAAAGGTCTTAGTTGCAATATTAAAGTTTTAGTATGAAACATGTAGTAGTTATAAAATTTATAACCCGGTTCATGCAATCCAAAAATTTTATCTTAATTTCTTCTAATTTACACTTTAAACCTTGGTCTTTCCATAACTTATGGAAAGACCGTCTATCAAGAGACGGACTCTTTTTTTTATATTATAAACAAAAAATCAATTTTAAGAGAATTAAAAGAATTTTTAAACTACGTGGTACTCCCTCCATTTCACTATGTTTAGCGTCATAGGTTTAGGTGTTTTTTAAGTTGAAATATGTGGAAGGAATTGAGTAGGGAGAGTAAAATGTTTAATGAGTGATTTAGAATGACGTACTTTTTGCCATAAAAGGAAATGTGACAATCTTAGAAAAACTTACTAAAATGGTAAGTGTGACACATTTAGAAAAAAAGAGGGGCGTAATATATGTATTGATTTATCTCCAAAACTTATAAATATTACTTTCTTTAACATTAGAATGCGATTTTTTTTTTCAAATGCAAATAAAAAAAAAAACTACTCCCTCCGTCCCAACTATTTCTGCGGAGAGAGAAACTGGAAGTATTTTTAAAGATATATTATTTTATCCCTTTGAAGTGGGTATCCTGAAATTGTTTACTTTTTCCCTTTATTTTGAATCTGATTTAGCCCATTATTTGGGCCACTAATGATTTTCGATGGGCCTTAATTTTCAGCGCCCAAACACAATTTTTTGGAGGGAACTCCAAACACTGTCTTGATTTCACTGGCAGAATTTAAAAAATGAGACCAAATTTTCAGAGCCAAGAACATGAACAGTGATGAAAACTTAAATTTACAAACACCAAACCCCACTTCTACTCCACTATATATACATTTACATGGTCCAAAAGAATCTCACTAGCAAACAGAACACCTCTGAAATTCTTCATCCACATTCCCCTTTGCACTAACATTCAATTCCCTCTGTCATAATCCAACAAGAAAGCCTAGCAACAGAAAGAGTTTTTTTTTCCTTACCCTCAGGTCAAATGTCAGCATTCATCGAGCCCTACCAAGCCCTTGCAGACTGATTGCTCTCCTGCTTCCGGATCTTCCCTTCATCATCGGGTATTTGAGAAATATGAGGGGGGAGAAGAATATGACAAACCAGCAGAGGCAGCAAGCAGCATATTGCTGAGTTTCTGTTGGACAACAGTAGAAACAAGAAGATACTCTCGGGGAAGAGAATCGAGGCAGCGGTGAAGTTCAATTGCATCCAAAGAACCATTAGTTACATCTGGTAAAAAATCAAGCTCCAACTTTCAATGGGTCAATCGCTGGACATGAGAAACAGGATGTCCGGCCATCCGGGCTACAACAAGAAGGAAATTGATCTTGAGGCCTTAAGAGCAATACCTGCAATCGAACGAAGAACAATCAGGGGGACAAGTGCATGGATGGGGATATGGAAGAGCACAATACATCAAGTTGTGGTAACAAAGGTCATCAAAAGCCAAACAAACAGTATTAAGCCTGCACTAACATTTCAACACAAGGTACAAAGGTTGAAATTATGCATATCTAAATTGCTACCCAACTTTCAATTCCAGCACATGGACAATGTAACTCACATAGATGAGAAGTGGTTTTACATGATTAAGCTAACTGTCCGTTACTATTTGGCACCGGGTGAGCTTGAGCCCTTAAGAACCACCCAACACAACTATTTTCTAGTAGTTGGTGGTGAGCATATGAGAGCAACTTATAAACTCTATCTTTGATCTCCCAGTGCTCCGCGGGTTAGTACTACTCTCCCATAAAAAGGTTGGTGCTATTTAAGACCCCACAGAGTGTGGATCAAAGATATTGGGGAGTAACCATCAGTTCAAGATTCTGGGAGAATTTCTAAAGAGAATTTGGGGGGGGGATTTGTTGAAGGTGTGGCAGATGCAGAAAGTTATGTTCATGGCTAAACTATCGTCTAAAATATATAAGGATGAAATTGTTGATAATGGGCTTCTGATATTTGATGGAAAGCCTATAGTAGTAAAATCTAGGTCTAAGGATTTTTTTTTATTTTAAGGATCCTGATAGAGTACCAGTGTTGATTAGGTTACCTGATTTGCCTCTAGTTTACTAGGAGCCAAAATTCATAAATAAGATAATAAGTTTCTGGGAAAACCTATTTGTTTGGATAGAGCTACAGCTGAGAAAGATAGGCTAGCTTATGCCAGAGTTCAAATATAAAATGGATATAGCTAATTTTGTACCTAAAATTATTAACTACATAAATGAAAGGAACGTTATAGAATAACATAAAATTGTTTATGAATAGCGTCCAGTGAAGTGTGGATTCTGTAAGATGTATGGGCATAAGGAAATTCAGTGTAGAAGAAAAAAGGAAAATCAAAAGGGCAAGGAAAGGGAATAGAAAGTATAGATTTATGTGCCTATGAGGAAAAGAATTGAAGAACTGAAGCAGGAAAAAAGAAGAAATGAAATGGGAAAGGAAGGAACTGAGAAAGGAGTAACTGAAAGGGAGAATGAGATTGGGGTGCAGTTATTTGCAAAGGAGAAAGAAAGAACCCTGGAGGAGAAGCTAGAAGTAGTACATGGTCAAAGAGGAAATCCTAGTAACTTTAAGGATAAGCCTCCAGATGATCGGTAATTTTGCAATCTGGAATTTGAAAGGTATAAATGAAGGAGAGAAGCATGGAGTGATCAAGGGGTTTTGCCTCAGGAATCAAGTTGGGCTTCTAGCCATGTTAGAAACGAAAATACAAGAGAGAGAGAGAGAGAACGTGAAGTATGGAACAAAATAAGATTAGGATGGAACTGGTAACAAATGGTGAAATTATTTAATGGGGAGAATATGGTTGGCCATGGGAGAAGACCTATTTAAAGTAAAAGAGATCAACAAAGGTGAGCAGTGGATTGATGTAGAATGTGATATAAAGGAGTTGAAAAAGAAAATTTTCCTTAATGTCGTTTATGGTTTTAATACCATAGAGAAAAGGTTGGAAATGTGGCAGTTCCTAAAAGATAATGGGAAAATAAACATGCATTGGTTAATCTTTGGTGATTTTAATTCACCATTGGATTATGATGATAGAATTGGGGGCAATCAGATTAATGAAAATGAAGTGATTGATTTTCAGGAGGTGGTGGATAAACTGGAGATAGAGGAGATTAAAACTGTTGGAGCAAAGTTTACTTGGTCAAACAGGAGATAAGGGAAAGAAAGGATTATGAGTAAGCTGGACAGGGGTTTAGTGAATGAAATCTGGACAGAAAAGATACATGACGGAGTTTGTGAAATAAGAAATGAAAGCCATGTCAGGCCATCTTCCTCTACTATTCAGGTTGAGCAGAAGGAATATGAAAAGAAAAAAAAAGCTTTCAAACAACAATATGTGGTTAAAAGCCGAGATGTTTTATAAAATTGTTCAAGAAGTCTGGGAGAAGAGAAGAGTCAAAGTATGGTAGAACTTGAAAAAGTTCTACACATTCTTGAAATACCTTTGAGTAAGCTAAACATGAGAGAATTCAGCAATATTGGAGAAAAATTAAAATTAGCCCTGGAAAGCGGGAGATTAGCAAAAGATGAGTAAAACAATGATCCAGGATCCTTAAAGTTTTAAGAAAAAGAATTAGAGGGAATGAAATTACTGGAAAAAAAATGAGGAGTGCAGAATATAGTTTTTTGAAGCAAAGGTATTTTTTTTTAAAAATTAAACCATCCTTAGATGGGGGAAATTGTATTGGCCTTCCCAAGCCGTAAAAACAGAAGTAAGATGATGCCAAAGCTTAGTTTAGATATACAAGATGAGCACACAGCTCCTGAAGCAACACTTGTTGCTTCCAAAAGAATGAGATAAGAGTTATTAATAGCTATAGGATTACCTAATTAGGCTAGGTAAGCAATTCTCGAACTTGTTAGTGAAACGAGCGAGCGAAACACAAGTCAGTCACAGAAAATTTACTTAGACCAAAGAGCCTATCCTCCACTAATATCAAGGCTGGTAGAGAATCAAGATTGATCATCTATGTCCGATATATCACATGGGACAGCTACCTGTTATGAGCCATTTTGTTATGCTTGTTCAATTGAGTTGAAGCTTTGAACTCCTGAGCTTGCTGC
This sequence comes from Rubia yunnanensis, assembly GCA_037428765.1. NCBI lineage: Eukaryota > Viridiplantae > Streptophyta > Magnoliopsida > Gentianales > Rubiaceae > Rubia > Rubia yunnanensis. The sequence goes on from CM075063.1 coordinate 70,059,052, forward strand.
TGTCCGGGGTTCGTTTGTGCTAAGAATGCTACTAACCATCCCTGCAAATTAACAATCAAACAGACTCAGTAGCATCCATACAAGGAGAGAATCTTAGCAAGGGCATACCTAACTGATCTAACCTAATCAGACCTGAAAAAAATAAGAGGTAGCATTTGAAAACTACTGAAAGAACTAGTAGTCTTAGCAATGAAACATTCCTTAGCCAAAAAATCAGCAACCAAATTAGCTTGTCTATGTATATGCAGAACACTCATATCACCCAAAGCCTGATGAATTTCATCTGCCAGTTCAAAAAGTTTCCAATTTGTATGCAAAGGATCTTCAACATAGCGAACCACATTTAAGCAATCAGATTCAATGAAAATAGGAGCCGAGAATCCTACACCAATATGAATTGCAAAAAGAATTGCCCTTAGCTCAGCTTCTAAAGCAGAATTGGCATGTGTAAACCTAGTGTAAGCCGAAATGAAACCACCACTAGGGTCTCTGATAATCAATCCTAAACCACACATGTCAGAATAAGGACTCCATGCTGCATCTACATTAAACTTGTACCCCTCATTTGGCCTTTGCCAAGCAATTTTGAAAATCTCTGGCTTCGGTGCAGATTTTATCAGAGGTAAGAATGAGTGGTTTGCAATACCAAAGTCAAATGCAGATGTAATGTAGACTGGTTTGGAGCAGAAGGAGTAAAAAATTTGATCCCTAATATGACTTAGTACTGTACCTCTACTTGGGAAGGCCAAATCATGTATGCATTTGTTCCTCATTTTCCATAGATTCCAACATGTAATTAGAGTTGCAGTTCTAATTAATGTTGAATGTAATGAACTTAAACCTGGATAGGTTAAATAGTATGAGATTCTTTCCCATATGGAGGGGAAAAATATTTCTTTGATACCCATAAACTGATTTACAGTACTCCAGACATGTATGGAAAAGATGCATGAATTGAAAAAGTGATCTAAAGAGTCCACATGATTACTACACATAACACATTTAGAAGGCAAGCAAAAAGTCAGTTTTTGTAGAATATTATCAAAGGGTAAATACGAGTTGATCAGTTTCCACATAAAAACTGAAACTTTCTTTTCAATTCTACTGCTCCAAAAAAGTTGAGTCGAAGCAATATTACCTGACTGTGGACTAAGCAGGAGATATGTGGATTTGAAAGTGAAATCTCCCTTAATACCAGGCTTCCATATAAGCCTGTCACACCTGTGTGGATAGAGCTTAGAGTCCTGCAAAAGAGAGATGACATGAGGTGGAAGTAAGTGGGAAATTTTCTGAATCAAAGTATCTTTGTTCGAGATGAAATCTGCCACTGTGCAATCTTCCGAGATATCCACCTGGTTTGGATCACAATGATCTATAATAGGACCAACATCAAGCCAATTAGAAGTCCAAAAATTGCTGTTTCCCCTGCCCAGAATGACTCTGGAATTTGCTTCTGCCGAAGTATTAAAGCTACATATTCTTTTCCAGTTAGGGGAGGATCTATATGAGGGTGGCAGGGATTCAAGAAAATGTGTCCATGGGGCCTCTGCCTTTTGGTATTTCCACCATAACTTAACAGAACATGTATCAATTATGGAGTTAATTGATCTGAAACCTAGACCATTTTGGTTAATGGGAAAACAAAGAGATTCCCATTTTCTCCATGATCTTTTAGGTTTCTGATCAATAAAACCCCAGAAAAACCTGCTCATTTTCTTTTCTATTATGGAAACAATTCTCTTACTAGGTTTTAGCACTGACCATATATGTTGGGGAATAGAGAAAATTTATGATTTTATGAGTGTTATTTTCCCCCCCATAGATAGCCATTTATTTTTCCAACTACAGATCCGGTTATCAATTTGTTCAATTAATGGCTGGAAATGAGCTTTATGTGCAGAACCTATAAAAATAGGTACCCCCAAGTATGTAAAAGGTAAGCAACCAATTTTCATTCCCAGAGTCCTCTTTATTTTATTAACTGTGTGAACAGAGGCATGCTTCCCAATATAAATATCACTTTTTCCATAGTTTATCTGTTGACCAGTGGCATCCTCAAATATAGATAGGAAGGCTTTAAATCTAACCAAAGTTTTATTTTCAGCCTTTAAAAACACAACTGTATCATCTGCATAAGATAAATGAGAGATTTGTAGGGATTTACCTGGAAGATCATAGTAGGCCAATTTACCCGTATGGAAGATAAATGCTAAACTTCTAGTTAATGCCTCAGAAAAAATGTTAAAAAGAAAAGGGGAGAGGGGATCACCCTGTTTAATACCCCTTGTAGATTGAAAGAAACCAGCTGGCTTACCATTTATCAAGATAGAGAACCAAGCCTGAGATAAATTATTCATGATGGGAAAGAGAAATCTGGCATGGAAACCAAATTTAGCAAGTACACTATATAGAAAAGACCACTTAACCCTGTCAAAAGCCTTATTAAGATCTAATTTGACAATGCAATTTGGTTGTCTTTGCTTCCTATTCAAAAATCTTACCATTTCTTGTAAGTAAATTACGTTATCAGAAATATCTCGGCCTTTAAGAAAAGCAGTTTGCTGGGGAGAAATGAGTTTTGGCATTAATGGTTTAAGTCTTTCCATTATCATTTTTGAACAAATCTTGTTAACTACATTAGAGAGACTTATTGGCCTGTAATCATCAAAAGAAATAGGTGTTTTCTTTATAGGTATGATTGTGATCCAGGTGCTACTAAAACCCCTAGGAATGTTATTTCCATCCACAAAGTCCTGAACTGCTGCTAGTAGGTCAGTGGAAATTATATCCCAAGATTTAATGTAGAATTTAGATGTGAAACCATCTGGACCCGGGCTACTGTTTTTGTTAAGACCAAGTAAAATATGTTTGAACTCAGACATTGTCACTGGTTGCATAAGATTTTCATTATCCTGTTGGGTGACACAATTGGGAATCTAGCTGAGAAAGTGAGTTTTGAAAAGGTTGGATTCAGAAGAGCTATCATCTGTTAAAAGGCCTTGGTAGTATTGGATGGCTTCAGTTTCTATGTCCTGTACCCTATCTAGCCATAAACCATTCCCGCTTTTGATTTTTGTGATCTTTAATCTACCATTTCTTTCCTTAACCGAGTTGTGAAAAAAACTGGTATTATTATCCCCCTCCTTTAGCCATTTAATCTTTGCTTTATGTTTCCAGAAACTTTTCTGTTCCACTAAGGCTCTAACTAACTTAGCCTTAACTTCCTTAAGATTAATCAGATTAACCTCAGTTGCATTCTGATCATACAGTTGGTCCTGAGTCAGAAGAGCAGTTTCGGCCAGCATTACATTATCATGAATATTTCCAAAATGCTCCTTATTCCAGATTTTTAATTCCTTTTTTAATCTTAAGAGTTTAAGGCAGAAACCAAGCATTCCTGAATACTGAATAGGGAAGTCCCAATTATTCTTAATTACATTCATGAAATCTTTCCTTTTAAACCAGGTGTTCAGGAATCTAAAAGGTCTAGGATTAGATGGAATATCACTTCCAATAGTGAGAAGCATAGGGCTATGATCAGAAGAAGACCTATTTAAAATTTGAATAGAAGATGTAGGGAAAGAAGATGACCATGCAGAGTTACAAAGCCCCCTATCTAATCTCTGAATAGTAGGATTTCTCAATCTGTTATTGCTCCAACTAAATAAATTACCAACTGTATTGATTTCCTCCAAAGCCATTACATTGATAAAATCATTAAAATCCTTCATACTGCCTAATTTAGGAGTAGAAGGACCTTTATATTCGTGTACAGATGTAATGGCATTAAAATCCCCAATAAAAATAGTATCTGAGTGAGTAGAGGGCTTAAGGTCAGACCAAAGAGATTTCCTTCCATCTCTAGTTCTAAGGCCATACACAAAAAAGGTATCCATATTTTTATTCAGAGTGAGACTATACAATGAGATAGCAAGGAATTGCAAATTATCATATTTGACAGCTAGATTAACAGTTGTATTCCAAAATAGCCAAATCTGTCCATTCATTGCATACATACAGTTATCAAAATGTAGCAGTTGCCTATATGAATCACATTGCAGATTGTCATGTTTTGGTTCAATTAAGCAAATCAGCTCAAAATTATGCCTAGTGATCAGATTTTGTAGTCTGAGCATGGAAGTATCCATTCCTCTTAAATTCCAAACCAGAAATTTTATCCTAAGAGTTGTATTATTCATATTAAAACATTATTGGCGCTTTTTGATCTAGTCATGATAGTATTTAACTGAGTTAAATATGTCTCATTCCTATGATTTGATTCATTCACTGGTTGGCTACCTCTCTTCTGCTTAGATGGTTTGGAGTGGGAAATTGAGGGACTTACCTGTCTAATCTGATTGATATAAGTATCAGAAATTATGAAGGAGAGGCTCTCACAGGTTCATCCTCAGTATCCTCTCTAACCCCGGTAATGGTTGTAGGATTTCCTTTAGTGTTCTCCTCACTAGATCCATCATCATCCTCAAGTGGGAGGAATCTGTTATGTCTATGTTTCTGCTGAGAGAATAAGAAGTTTTTAGCAGCAATAATGGTATTGAAAGGTGAGAAAGATTTACCTCTTTTGCTAGGAATGTCATCCTTAGCAAATACTCTCTTTGAGATGGAAAATGGTGGAGCAGTGTGGGAATGTTTTGATTGATATTCAGGAAACTGCACAATGTGATCATTGCCTTCTTCACCTTGGATCCCACTAGTCCCAGCTACCGTAGGAGTCAAATTTGTCCTTATATTCTGATTTATCTGAGATTGGTCCCCAGTCTCAGAATCAAGAACATTAGCTAAAGAAGTACTTACTTTCTCCTGCTCACCAATCTGTGTATCAACTCCAGAGACTATAATGTCAGAGAGCCTAACTCTGTTCATCTCAACTATAGGTTCGGGTACCCTAGTCTCATCACTGATTATAACTGGAGACTCCTTTTGTTTTGGAACATATTTAAAAGTCTTTGTGATACGAGTACCTTGTTTCTCAGCAACAGACAAACCGGAACTACCTGCCTTAGCAGTTTCATTATGTAAGATGGCTGCACCCTCTATAGGAATATTTTCTGAGGCTCTTTGTTGTACAACCGAAACACCCCCAGAAATCATCTGATTTGGAAGTTTATCAATCCTATGGGACTTGTTTCTCTTAAGTTCGGGATACAGGTATATACAGTGATTATCCTCATGCCCTATAGTTTTACAGTGGTGACAATATAGAGGTATATCCTCAAATTCTAGAGGAAGCTTAACCACATTATACTCAATACCGTCTTCCTCAATTCCTACTCTAATAGATGTTGGAAGCTTATTTGTTAGATCAATTTCTACACACATCTTAACCACTGAAGGTCGAGTAAGGGCAGCAGTAGCTGCGTCCATCTTAATAAAAGTCCTATCTGATTTCCCATCGATTGAAGCATAGCAGTATTATAGAAATAGATTGGGACATAGGGAATGTTAACCCATACCGGTACAATTGAAGATTCAGCCTCTGGGGAGAAATTCGTTGTCCATTTGAGAACCTTCATTGGAGCCTGATTGAAGATCCAGTGACCTTTAAGCCATAGCCTCTGGTAATCCTCTTTGTCTTGGAATCGGATTAAGATGTGTCTGTAGTCGATCGAGCCGATTTGAAAATTGCCTTTGAAGCTAACCAACTTGAAAGCCTCGTTTAGTGCTGGCATTGGCGGCTTTCCTCTTGCAAATTTACCCACCAGGGCATTTTGGTAATGGGAGGCAAGTAATTCTGCATCGCGACGGGAGACTAGACAGGCTATATCCCCTTTGTAGTGAGTTTTGGGGACAATTTCTGGGTTAGATGGGAGGGCTGCCTGTAGTGGGGGTTCACGAGTTCCCAATGCTTGAAGAAAAGACTTGGCAGCAGCGTTGCCACTACGGCCAGGTGGAGGAGCCGCCATAACCAGGAAACAATGTTCAGGATCCGACCGTTATCAGTTAGAGGACTAAGGGGAAGAAGAAAGAAGAGAAAAGAAATGACAGACAAGTTTGCGTTTTAGGCAAATTGCACGTTAATCGCACATAGCTACAATATCAATCGCACATAATTCTCAGTTTGCCACAAAGAGCAGTCCATGAAGCAAAGGTCAAAATAAGACTTCTTGAATGATGGCTGAAATTTAGTTTTACCTAATAATTTCAACTATTACTACCACGTTCCAACATAACATATCTAACCAAGTATTTAATAAAGTAAAACATGAACACGCGAGACTTGGTTACACATTTTGGTGAAATTTATCTACATCTGCGGGGCCTGACACAATTCAGAAGGAATCCACTAATAAAAAAGATACAGTACAAAGTACACCGTACAATTATACTTATCTTATCTAATTATAACGTGTGAATTCCAAAAGTTCCCCTTGCTACCGATCCACCTTGATCACATTCCCCCCGACCTCAAAACTCAGTGACACTGGATCTCCTCATCCCGAGGAGTTAAGGTACACGCTTCTAAACTTGATCAATAGATTATGATCATGTTGGAACACAGACGAAAGCTCTTGAGTACTTCTCAAAATATGCAAAAATATGGATGCTGATTTTCTTCAATTAAAAGCTTAAGTAGCTCAGCCAAATTGTCTTCAATTTATACTAGTCACATGCATCAATTTCTATGCGAGAATAATTTCTTCTCCATATTCTGATTACAATAAAATCCCTTGGAGATAGGAATTATATAATCCAATTCCTTAAAGAAAGGAATTAAAATATATTTCATCCAATCAAACCAAATCATTTTCGAAAAGGATATTATCAAATCAATTCCAATTTCCATAAATTCAATCATCTTGCATAAGTTTAGGAATTGATATATTCTTCAATCTCAGACTAGGATGAAAATATTTCTTCCACGTATTTCTTCAAGAACTTTCATATATCACACGGATTTCCTTCTTTAATGTTTCAACACAAACTCTTCCATATTTGCATAATTTACAAATAAAATTGATTAAGTATATATAGACTTTAAAATCTCCCCCTTTGTCAGTTTGTGGACCCATCAATCTTTTGAACTTTCAACACAAAAACTATGCAAACATAAAAATCAATATAAATCCACTCTGGATGTTGGAACATGAGATCAGAAATATAACCCCACCCACCCTCGCTAAAATCCATACCTCCAAACAAAATCACTTCAACATCTAGAAACTCAACACCATGTTGGAACATCAAAGAGACTGAATACCAATAAATCATGTTGGAACACCAATCCAACAGAGCCAATATATACTAGAAATCCAAGAATTCCAAACAACCAGAAATCCAACAAGAAATCCAAAAGTACTCCCCTTAGGACCATAATACTTACCAAAGCCTGGGAAAAAATCATCATAAAGTCAACAAAACTAGTAGAGAATCAGGCTTCATCTGTGGCATCAACCAGATCCAACCCTGCTTCCAGTGCTGCAAGCAGAACCTTAAGAGAAGCAATCTTAGCCTTAACAGTCAGTTTCTTGGCCTCCTTAACTTTCTTTGTTGCTGCTGTAGAGGATCCAGCCTCTGATGGAGTCCAAGGAAGATCTTTAACTGTCCTTAACTAAAACGTTTATTGCTTGCTTTGAGAGGAATAGTATTCACCACCACATCACTCTTTTCGGCCTTCACATTTTCTACTTTTTGTACATCCGAGATAATACACAGCTAAGGCAGAGAGTTCTTAGCACGAGATGAAACAGCCTGCTCAACTATGCTTTCTTAGATAAAGAGACCAAGATTCATAGGATTTTTAGTGTCAATGCAGTACATCAACTTAGCAATATCTCAGGTTAGTGCATTGGTATTAGAGGAAGGAATCTAACAATAAATGGCTACTTGGAATAGGCAGAAGCACCTAGTAGTTAAACTACATGCATAAGCTTTTCCTTGGGTGGCCACTGAGTCTGAAACTCTCCTGTAATCTCTGGCAGGATATGATCATTTGACACCTCAAAATCCTCAGAATATATAGTCTCAAAATATTGAGTGGATAGTCCAAGCAGCTTGTTAATCCTCTTCCCAGACAATCTAACCACATTGCCTCTGATGTAGACCCTATTGTACCACACTGAATCTGATTCCAGGTTTCCTTCTATCAAATTTGATTAAAACTCGTTCACAATGTCTTGACTGTACTCATTGTAAACTGAATCAGCAATTTTAAATCCCAGATAATTAGTAAACCCATAACTCTTGTATGCAACAAGTCAATTGGCTTCTCTATTATAATCTTCCTCTGACAATTACCTTTACAGCTCTCCAGACAACCTTCAAAAGATTCATAGTTCAGTGCCTCCTTAGCAAAAAGAGAAGCTTAGAACTTTGACTATTTCTTGTTCTGACTTTCTTCTTTTTCTGTTCAGGTTGAGGAGAATCAAGAGTAGATGCTTTCCTCTTAGATCTCCTAGGTCTTGTCTGGATGAACTCATCCAACACTTCATCACTTAAATACACAAGTATTCCTCTTGAAATCCCGGTGTTGGAACATCAGTTCCAGCTTCAAATTCTTCATCATTATGTTCCTGTGTTAGAACATCATCAATTGTACTAGGCATAATAACTCCATCATTTTGTATGCCTGGTGTTGGAACATCATAAAGGCATTTCTCTGCATCTTCTTCTTGTTCTCCCCTATCTCCATCTCAGGAGTCAAAACATGAATCTCCTTAGCTTTACCATCCTTCTCTATAGGTTGCTCTTCCTTTGGTGTTGGAACATGTGCAGTTACACCCCCAGGTCATAGTCCTCATCATTTACTGATGTTTAAACATGAGTTGCACCAACATTATCATTTTCATCAACCTCCATATCAACACCTTTTTCCTCTATCTCATCATCATCATCCAGAACATCAATAACTGGTGGGAGAATGTTCCTAAATATCTCATTCTCCTAGTGTAACTCATGATCAAATATCCGAATAGCTTTGAAATCAGAGGACTTCATAGTACTAAACCTAGCCGTCCATTCATCCATCTTTCTTAGCCTAAGATTTATAGGCCCAGGAGCTCTAGTGTAAATACACAGACATTTTTTACCCTCATTTACCCTCATACTTTATACAAGCCACCTCTATAAGTATATGGTTCAAGTCCTCCATATACCGAATATCTCCAATAATTCCTTTGAGTAAATAACTTAAATCATATCCATTTAACTTCCCTGAAAAATATTTATAAGACCTCAAATCCACCACCTTATCATACTTAAGATACCATTCTATGCAATCGTCAAAAGACTTGAACCACTAAAAGGATTTTTCTTTATAGTACTTAACTAATGATAAGCACGCCCTGGCCACACTGAGGAAACCACCTTTACTCCTGGTTCTAGAATAACGTAAAAGGGTCCAATATTGAGATCTCGGTGAGCTTTAGCTCCTTCTCAGTCTCGCCGAACAATTTCTTGAAATTGTTTCTCTTCTCCATGTTGAGTTTGGTAGTTGACCTTGGACAAACTGAGTGCTGAGTGAATCCTGGGACTTCTAACCTTCTTCAAACACTTAGCCTTAGGATTTTAATCACAAAAAATCCGAGCCAACGATTATCAAATTTCAAAAGTGAGAAATAATGGAAGAAAGTGGTTGCAGGAGTAAGGAAAGAGAAGGAATATGGAAGGTTAAAATTTTGAAAAAATAGTAATTTCCTTTTCCTCAATAACTGCACCCCTAATTTTTCTCTTTCCAAGAGCATGATTGTCTCTTTTTACTTGCTAACCGTCATATCACCATAAGTTCACCAATTATCCAACTTCCAACATGCACACTTCTCCCATATTTTCGTTCTTTTTCTATTTTCTATCTTCTTCATTTTTTATTTCCTGAATTTATATACAAACCCAAAAAAAAATCTACAACTAAATAAAGGCTGATAAATAAATACCTCAAATACGACAAATACCTAAGTGTTGTCTAAGAATCTCAAAGGTTGCAGTGTCAAACGGTTTAGTAAAAATAGTTGTAAACTGCTCAGATGTTGGAACATAGGCAACCACCACTTCCTTCCTTTCAACCAGATCTCGAATAAAATGGTGCCTTATATCAATGTGTTTCTTTCAAGAATTTTGTATGGATTTTTGATATATCAATTGCACTTTTGTTATCACATAACACTTTTAGAGGCCCTTCTTGAATTCCATAATCATTTAGCATTTGTTTCATCCATAGTAATTGTGCACAACAAATCCAGTAGCAAGATGCTCAGCTTCACCAATTGATAAAGACATAGAATTTTGTTTCTTATTATATCAAGATACAAATTCGTACCAATAAAGAAACATCCACCAGTGGTGCTTTTGTGCTCATCTGTATTACCAGCCTAATCAGAATCACTATAGCCGATCAGATGAGAGTCTTGATCTTTAGAATACTAGATTCCATACTCAGAATTCCCACTAATATATCGAGTTATCCTTTTGACTCCTGTCAAGTGAGATTCCGTACGATCAGCTTGAAATCTTGCACATACTCCAAGGTTGAAATATATATCTGGTCGACTTGCTGTCAAATACAATATACTCCCAATCATACTCCTGTATAATTTCTTATCAACTCGAACTCATTTCTCATCTTTCACCGATTTGTTAGTATCCCCCGTTGGTGTTCTTACAGCTCGAGAAGTACTCAGTCCAAATATTTTCACCAAATTCAAGGCATGCTTACTTTGATTTTTTAAAACAGGCTATTGTTTTCTAATTTCACCTGAATTCCTATAAAAATAGGTGAGATGCCAGTTCTTCTTACATTATAGCAATCCAATATCCATCAAGTAAAGCTTCCTTGTAATTTTTTGGTTCAATCAGAGAGATGAAACATTGTAATCCAGCAAGTTCTCTATAGTTTACCCGTGGTAGTATACGAGTTCTCTTAATGTTGGGTTCAAGTTGAACCTGTGCTGGAAAATGAAATGGTGAGGTAAGAGGGGATGTTCCAACATGTTCGAATTTGTCAAGTTCAGCAGGATTGTCTAAATACTCTAGTTTTCCAACATCAATTAATTGGTCAAGCGGATTGTTCTATGTTGGAACATGATATGAGCATGTTTCATATTCTCCTTCACCTGATACATGTTTATCATCAGAATCATCTACGTTGAAATTAATAGATTCCATACGAGTATTTGTGCAGATATTGTACACTCTATAAGCACGGTTGTTCATAGGATATCCAAGAAAAATTCCAACTGTCAAACTTTGCTAGTTGATCTCTATCTCTGAGAATATAGCACTTGTTACCATACACATGAAAATATGAGACATTTGGATTCCTACCCTTCCAGATTTCATATGACATTTTTCTTGTGAATGGATGAAGGTAGACTAAATTTATAGTATAGCAAGTTGTATTGATGGCTCCTGCCCACCATTTCTTTTGAATTCCCTTCTCAGCTAGCATGACTTGATCAATTTCATGTAGGGTCATATTCTTCCTTTCCACAATGCTATTCTGCTGAGTAGTGATTGGTGCAGAGAATTCGTGCAGAATGTCGAGTTCATCACAGAATTCACCAAACTGGGAATTTCCAAATTCCCTGCCATTATCACTACGAATTCTGACAATCTTTCCAACTATACTTCCTTTTTCCATCTGTAATTTGATCATCAAACTTCTGAAGACATCCACAGTATCAGGTTTTTCTTGAAGAAATGGCACCCAAGTGTATCTTGAAAAATTGTCAACACACAAAAAAATATACTTCTTTCCACTCACACTAGGTGTATTGACTGGACCCATCGAATCCATATGCAGTAATTGGAGATTTCTTGAGGTGGTTATATATTGAATTGATGAGTGAGGTGATCGAATATGTTTACCTTGTTGGCATGGTCCGCACATAATTCCTTGTTTTAGTGAGTGTAGGCATACCCCGTACTGCTTTCAAGTTTGCAATTTTCACCAACGTTTTGTAGTTGATATGTCCAAGCTTCCTACTCCATATAGTTCCTTCATCTTGTTTAGAGCTTAGAAATCTCACTTCTTATTCCAACAAGTAACAGTTGTTTGACGACTGAATTCCACAGAGTACTTTATCTTCACCATGTTTAACTATACATTTATTTTTATGAAACTGCACAGTCATATTGTCATTGCACAACTGACTGATACTCAACAGATTAGCCTTTAAGTCCTCTACACACAGATCTCTTGTGAAAATAGGAAATCCCTTGATCTACAGTCCACTTTTTCCAACTACTCGTCTCTCCTTTCCATCACTAAACGTAACGAAACCACCATCGTATAATTTGATCTTTGTCAAATAATCTTGAGTTCCAGTCATATGTTGAGAACACCCACTATCAAAGCACCACGAATCTCTAGAGTGTGCAATGAGAGAAGTGTGAGCAAGAAGGCAAGTTTTAGTGTGCTTAGGAACCCATACCTTTTTGACCATCTTTGATCATTGGACATCTTCTATGTTGGAACATGCAGATAGTTGTCGTCCATTCATGATGTCTCTGAGTAGTTCAAAAAATTGATCATGTATATGACCTTGATAGATGCCGTAGTGGAAAATAAGATGTTTGCACCTCCATGTTTTGATAACTTTTCTCTTCATGTCTTGAGCCTCTAATTTGAAGTCTACAGTGCTGCTCGATGGCTTATCATATCCTATACCTTGTCAATTTCCAAAGTTCTTCCCCATAGTCAAAATATCATCTAGTTTTGACTTTCCAATATTCAACTTGATAATTAATGCCTCAGCCATCTCAGCTCTCTTTATTGTTGAACTTAGATTCAGTTTCAACTGTTCAATCTATTCTCTGAGTTTTATAACCAGATTCAACAACTCTTTCTCCTTCTCAGCAAGTTGGTTTTTCTCCGTTTTCACAGCTTTATTTATGTCAACAACTTTCAACCACATCTCATACATGTTTTTATATGCATTGTAGATATCTTCATCACTCACTGCCTGGCATCCGTCATCACTAGATGAGTCGTCAAAACTCGACTTATCTGTGTTGGAACATACAACTTTGTTTTTGTTTGCCATGTTGGAACATGTATCATCAGTTTCTGATACATCATGAATTTTTTCTCCAAATGCTTCATAGTTGTTGGTGAGTTCCTCTTCATCTTTGTCACATTCTTCATCTTCACTCCATGAAGTTACATGTGATTTTCCTTGCTTCTTTCGAGTATAGCACATTCAGCCTGAATGTGTCCTTATCCCTCACATTCTCTACATTGAATCCTTTATGGATGTTTTATTTCACCACCCTGATTTCTTGAGAACTATTGATTGGTTTATTACATTCGTGTTCCATGATTATTACCAAGGTCTTGTGCCCGGGGTGTATTACTGTCGAATCTGTCTTGTGATTTTTTATTCACTACTTTCTTCAACATTCTTAAGAAATTATTAGTGATGAATGCAAGTTATTCAATACCATAATCACCATTAACTTCATGAAGGGTCTTTTACAAAGAGGTTTTGCAAGCCAACCCCTTTTGTGCTTTCTTTGTTGACTGTTCCAACGTCATCTCATAAGTTTACAGAGATCCCATTAATTCATCTAAAGTCATGATGACCACATCTATTGTTTCTTATATTTCCGTAACTTTCAAAGAAAATCTATGCGGGAGAGATCTCAAAGTCATTTTCACCAGTTTGGACTCCTTGTAAGTTTTTCCAAAGTGATACGCTATATTTGAGATGTCTCTTAGCTTTCCATTGAACATAACAATAGTATCATCCTCTTCTATCTTTAATTCTTTGAACTTTGTGGCCAACATTTTCATTTTAGATTCACATATATGACTTGTTCTTTCGTGCACTATCTGCAAAAATATCTCGTGCTTTCTTTTCCTAATGACATGTAGAGATAAGTTTAAATTGATTTGCATCCACTGCTGTGAAGATAGCATTTAATGCTTTGGAATTTTCCATTGAAGCCTTCAGTTCACCTGGAGTCCATGATGACTAAGCCTTGAGTTTAAGTTTCTTTGAACTCAATACTCCCTCTTTTAAATTAGATTTTTATTCCTCAGTTGGTGGATTCCATTCTATTTCAAAACAATGTCAAGCTAGTTCATCCAGTGAGTTTATGAAAACTCTTATGTGTGCATTCTAGTAGTTGTAGTTTATTCCTTCCATTAGTAGTGGCCGAGACACAGAAGCTCCTTCTTTGGTCGTCATTGGTAAAACTGGATCACACTTTCCTTGACTCTATCAAGGTAATAATAAGTGACTTAGCTCTGATACCAAATGAAATTTGGTTTTACCTAATTATTTCAATTATTACTACCATGTTTTAACATAACCTATCTAACCAAGTATGCAATAAAGCATGAACACACGAGACTTGGTTCCACAGTTTAATGAAATTCACCTGCATCTCTGGGACCTGGCCTAGTTCAGAATGAATCCATCAAAAAGATACAATACAAAGTACACCATACAATTATACTTATCTTATCTAATTGTTTTGTGTGAGTTCTGAAAGCTCCCCTTGCTACCAATTCTCTTTGATCAGACTCCATCTGACCTCTAAACTCCTCGACACTAGATTTCCTACTCTTAAGAAGTTAAGGTATACTATTCTAACTTTATCAATAGATTATGATCACGTTTGAACACAGACGAAAGCTCTTGAGTACTTATTGACGGATGCAAAAACATGGATGCAGATTTTCTTCAATTAAAAGCATGCATAAGTAGCTCAGCCAAATTTTCTTCCATTTATACCAGTTGCACGCATCAATTTCTATGCGAGGATAACTCCTTCTCCATCTCAAATTTTGATTACAATCAAATCCCTTGAATATAGGAATTATCCAATCCAATTCCTTAAAGAAAGGAATCAAAATATATTCCATCCAATCAAACCACATCCTTTTCGAAAAGGATATCATCAAATAAATTCAAATTTCCATAAATCAAATCCTCATGCATAAACATAGGAATTGGCATATTCTTCAATCTCGGACTAAGACGGAAATATTTCTTCCACAGATTTCTTCAAGAACTTCCATGTATCACACATATTTTCTTCTTTGATGTTTCAACACAAACTCTTCCATATTTGCATAATTTCAACAAATTTATAACACGCCTCCACTCAGGGTCGTTAATTGTAGCTAATTAATCCAAGCGAAGATTAGGACCTTAATGAAAAAGGGGTCAGTGATAAAATTTATAGCTCTGCACCCAACTCACTAGTATGCTACCGATATGGTAGTTAGCGATAAGCCCTGATATGTCCACAGAGATGGCAGGGCCTAAAAATAAATTAAACGCAACCTCATCCGGGTTGTCAATTCGTACAAGTTGCTAGGGATAGGTAGTATAGTAAACACGGAGGTTTGGTTTTTTGATTAAAAGCTACAAAACATGAAAGTAAAAAGCATGTAAAATATTTAGCTAAACACATGGGGAATGCTTGTGTAACTGGGAGGTTGTCGTCGTAACTCTCAAAGTCAAATTTATAAGCCCTAATACTTCCTATCTACAATTAAGTAGATAATGGCAAGTCGGGGTCGTCCACGAAGAAGAGGGATCTTTTCAAGTGTTTAAACACATAGAGTGGAAAACATACCAGGCATAGACATATATAGATACATATAAAAGCATGTAAATGGGGGGGGGTTGGTTTTTGTTCCTAAGTTTTGAAATTGAAAGACAAATTAACTAACAAGCAAGTTAAATATACAAAGAATGCAACAACAACTAAAAGGTGATTAAATAAACAATTAACGGAACCTTGGGCGCAATTGACTTCCACTTCCAAGCCTCTTATCTATCATTGAACATGAAACCTATTTACTACTTTCACTACTTGTTGTGAAGACTAGTCTTCTATCCTTCTTAGATTGTAGTTTGCAAGAGTGAATTCGACATCTCTTGTCAAACCTCACCAATGACTGCCTTAGTTGAGACATGACTAAAAGTATTCCATTGATGGCATTGAGCATGAAGAATCAACAAGATTGGTAACACTTACACTACCACAGAGACCTCCCTCTAGCACCAATTGTTTTAGCAAATTGATTGTGTTTATTTTTATTATGTTTGAACAATGAATATTTGTGTAATTGTTTGTATTGTTTTTAGATACAATGGACTGAGAATCGATGCTTGTGAGGAGAAAAAATGGTTAGTTATCCAAGTGTAGATAGAGGGAGTGGTGAACATATTGCATTTATTGATTTGTTTCTTGATTATGCCTTTGGTCGGGAGGATAGGATACTTTGTCCATGCAAAAGATGCTTGTGTCGTGAACGGTTTGATGAATGTGGGCTTGTTAGATGTCACTTACTTAAGAATGGATTTGATGGAGGTTACATTGTATGGACATTTCATGGGGAGGTTGAGCATCAACATAAGGGTGGTGGGTTTGACAAGGTAGATGGAAAAAATTGTACCATTGATGCTATGTTCGATGACATTGTAAGATATTTTCAGGGGAAGCCTAAAATTTTTAGTGCTTTGCTTGACGAAAAAGAGAAGCCATTGTATCCGGGATGTAAAAGTAAGGATACCACAATCTCCTTTTTTATGGAGGTTTTCAATTTGAAAGCTACAAGTTCTTGGAGTGATACAAGTGTGAATTCACTCCTAAAGCTTCTAAAGGATAAGTTTCCGGAAGGGAATGGATTACCAAAAAACTTTTACGAGGCTAAGAAAGTATTGTGTCCACTCAGTTTGGAATACAAGAAAATACACGCATGTCCTAATGATAGTGTGTTGTATGACGGTGATTGGAAAGACGTGATTGAATGTCCTGTGTGCAAACATTCAAGATAAAAGGGTGTGAGGAATGATGATGATGGGTGTTTGGCTAAGAAGAAGAAGAAGGTCTCATCGAAGTGTATGTGGTATCTTCCTTTAATTCCAAGGTTGAAGAAGTTATTTACGAATTCAAAAGATGCAAAGAACTTGCGATGGCATGGAGAGTGGGAAAGACCAAGTGACGATAAGATAAGACATCCGGCAGACGGTGAACAATGGAGAAATTTTACCAAGTGATATCCTACATTTGGTTCAGAAGTTAAAAATTTACTCCTTGCATTGTGTACTGATGGGATGAATCCATTTGGTAATATGTCATCGAAGCATAGTTCTTGGCCTGTAATGTTGGTTATATATGATGTGCCCCCTTATTTGGGCATGAAACGGAAATATGTTATGAGGCCTCTGTTAATCTCAGGTCCTAGACAACCTGGGAACGACATTGATGTGTATTTGAGATCATTGATTGATGATTTAAAGATATTGTGGGAAGAAAAAGGGGTGATGGCATTTGATGCCCATATGAATGTGGAGTTTCAATTGCGTGCCATGCTTTTTTGCACGATCAATGATTTTCTAGCCTATGGAAATTTGTCGAGGTATGTTGTGAAGGGGCACAAAGCATGTCCTATTTGTGAGG
The DNA here is from genome assembly GCA_037428765.1 of Rubia yunnanensis. Taxonomy (NCBI): domain Eukaryota; kingdom Viridiplantae; phylum Streptophyta; class Magnoliopsida; order Gentianales; family Rubiaceae; genus Rubia; species Rubia yunnanensis. Next base: position 70,076,428 of record CM075063.1, read on the forward strand.
AGAAGATAGAATTCAAATAGCTAAGCCATGGAAGAAAGACTATGTATCTTGGCCATAGAAAAGGCTGCAAGGAAATCATAAATACTAGGATGATGTGGTCAATTTTGTTGGGGGGGGGGAAGAACAAAGGAAATCCCATACACCACTAACTAGTGTGCAGATTCACGAGAAGGTTGAGAAATTGAGAGTTGTGTTGGGAAAGTATAAAGGCGATGACAGAATACATTATGATGGCCAATGGAAGAAAATGTCGATATTTTTTATCTACCCTACTGGGAGCATCTTCAGTTAGGCATTGCCCAGACGTGATGCATATTGAGATAAATGTTTGTGAAAGTTTGATAGGAACCCTCTTGAATATTCCCTGGAAGAAGAAACATATTTTGAATGCCCGGTTGGACTTGATAGATTTGGGAATCAGAAATGACCTCGCTCCAGAAGTGAAGGGTAAGAGTACTTACTTGCCCCCTGCACCTTGTAGATTGTCAAAGGAGGAGAGAATCCCTGTTTGTGATAGTTTGAAATCAGTGAAGGTCCCAATTGGTTATTCGTCGAACGTTAGTTGAGTAGTTACAAAGGATTGTCGGATGACTGGGTTGAAATCTCATGATTATCATGTTTTGATGCAACAACTATTACCTATTCCTATTCACAGAGTAATGGAGGCCGATGCATGGTACTCAATCAATAGACTTTGTTTATTTTTTGGTTCCATGTGTTGGAAGTCTATTGACCAAGACCATTTGGATGTCCTACAAAAAGAGGTTGTTGTTGTGCTATGCAAGTTGGAATTGTATTTCCCTCCAGCCTTTTGTGATATAATGATTCACTTGGTTGTTTATTTAGTGTAAGATATAAAGATATGTGGTCCGGTTGGTATGCATTGGATGTATACTTTTTAGCGTCACATGAAATTATTCAAGGGATAGGTGAAATGTATGAGTCGGCCAGAAGCTAGTATTGTTGAGAGGTATATTACCGAAGAAGTAATTGAATTTTGCTCTAGCTATTTGGAGGAACATAGAAATTTTGGGGTGCCCCATAATTGACATGTTGGAAGGAAGGTGGGCAAACTGAGGTCAAGGGGAATGTTATTTAATCCATTGAATAGTGATCTGATGTCAGTTCATTTGTATGTCTTAAGGAATTGTAGGGAGACTGCTGCTTATGTGACCGAGCACCTTAATTTGATAGCAAAGTTTCATCCCACGGGCTCCCTAATAAAGTTCAGTTGGAGCACAATGACAGGTTTGTTAATTGGTTTTATGATCGATGCTATGTAGGTGATTACGACCCAAAAATTAATGCATTTACAAGGAAGCCTAATTGCACAGTCTTGAGGTATTCCGGATATGACATGAACGGTTTATCTTTTGCTACTAGGGACCAAGATTCAAAGAGTCCAACACAAAATAGTGGGGTATACATTGAGTCAGAGACAATGTGGCAAGCAAGTGAGAAAGATAATAAACCTGTCCTAGTTGTGATGTCGTTTTATGGTGTTATTAATGAGATTTGGGAGCTTGACTATGGAGAATTCAAGATTATGGTTTTTAAGTGCCAATGGTTTGATAACACAACTGGAGTTCAAACTGATGACCCAATGTGATTTACCCTTATTGACCAAAATCGTGACACATATGAAAATCATCAATTTATTTTTTACGAACAAGCAAGAAACGTTTTCTACGTTAATGATCCGTGCAACGTAGGTTGGTCTATTGTGTTACAAGGTAAGAAATACTATTTCCGTGACAAAATTGATTTTGAAGTTACAAGTGAAAGGTCAGAGTTCCCCTCTACTGATTAATGACAGGATTGAGTCGGGAGCAATACAGAGGAAACACAGAGATAGAATTTGGATAGATGAAGATGGCCAAGAAATTGGAGACGTTCAATCCAAAAAGAGGAAGATGGTTGAAGACTAGCGGCTTACAAGCAGTGAATTCTCTAAGAAATTTATGTATTTTTGTAGTATGTTGTGTTTTGTATGACTGTTAACTATTCTAAAACTATGTTCTAATTGGTACTTATACAGAGCAGCTCTAAAAGCGGCAGAGCGTGCTGCCGCTCTTTTGGTAAAGCTTGGATAAAATAAGCTTCATTTTTCTTTTTTGCGGCTGCCAGCTGCAGTGCGCTGCGGCTGCCAGCTGCAGTGCGCTGCAGCTCTTTTGGTTCAGCTGGGAAAAAGTAATCCTAAAATTCCCTATACTTCCACTGAGAGCAGATGTGTGCATTTGCTCGTTCAGTTCAACTAAGACAAAAACATGAATATGGTACAAGCCTAGAACTGTATACTTACAAAATCAGAGCAAAGAGATGCTCACAACTAATAGCATAAAAAATCCACAGTCATAAACTACCAAGTCAAATCCACAGAGAAGCAACATATGTTTTGGAAATCAACATCTTGAAAAAATAGAGATCCATATTAACCAAGAAAAATAAACAAGTTGAGAAAATCAAGATGTGAGCTGAATAAAGGTAGTCAATCCCCGCTCAAACTGTCTTTCCCAGTGTTGGAAGATGGCAAATCTATAATAGGGATTGGACCCAATTGCTTGATTCTTTTGCCACACATGGCTGTTAGGATCTTCCCAACCTACTCAGTCCATTACACCAAGTGATCTACCTTCACTTTCAACACTGCCATGTACCCATCTGAATTCTCCTTAGATGATTTACTTGTTACCAGCCTTGATGACATAGTAATTTTCTTATTCTTTGAGAATATTTGAGGGTTGATGGGAAGATATGGCATCAGTGTATAATCATCATATTTAAATTTGCAACCAGCTTCCAAGCACAAGGCAGTAATGAGGGAGGAGAAGCCTATACAATTGTAGGCATTGATACAATCCCAGATGTACGCCAGTATCGTACTGATGTGTCCATTTTAGATGGTTATTTTAGGCTTTTTAGGATTAGGTTTTGTGCAATTTTGTGCTCTACATGTGGCATTTTGCCTTGAAATCATCTAAGGAGGGATAAAGGCGACTTTGACGTTTTTATCACTTTTTAGATGATTTTCTGTGACAAGGTGATTCGTTTGAAGACTTTGAAGATTTGAAGACTTTGAAGATTTATCTTTGAAGATTTGAAGATTTGAAGACCTGTACATTTGAGCTTTGTGAAGATTTGAAGAAGTGAAGAGATGAAGAAAGGAGAGCAAAGCAACGGGTGAAAGATGGTCCGGGGTTCTCAGAATTTTCCGAGAAGAATCAGCCTTCAAGAGTGGCACCATTGGATTCCTCTTCTCGAGCACTATAAAATCGACTACAAGAACTCCCGAAACGGATCAACGGTTCACCCGGAGGAAGCAAAACAAAACAGCAAGGCTGAGTTACTGATTTGGTCGCGAGTCGCGACCAAGCTCGTCGCGACTCGCGACGAAAGCTTAAAATCAGCCCTGTAGCAGCGTTTTCTCCCCTTTTTCTTCCCCCTATAAATACCCCTTCACTCCCTCTTCTCCACAGTTTTTTTCCCTCTTCTTCTTGCATTTTAGGGCTTGAAAACCCTTGGTTTTCTTCTCTTTCTTTTCTTAGTTTTTGTAGTTTAATTATGTCTCTTGTTATTCTAGAGTAGTTTTTGTTCTTGGGAGCAAAGGATTGAAGCTTCCATTATCTATGTAGCAAGAACTCATTTCTATCTATCTATTTGATGTTTTTGCTATTGTGCTTTTATTGTGCTTTGAATGTTAATTGTTGATTGCATTAATGTTGTTGAGAGCTTGATGATATGAATGCTTGTATGAATTGCTAGCTAGGGTTTGGGGGATTTGGGTTAATTTCCCCCCTGTTCTTGTTAGGAATGTATGAGTGTGAATTAGAGCTTTTGATTGTGTTAGTGTGTTGACAATGTGCTAGACGAATGTGATTGATGTCGAACTCTTCGTCATGTTCGTTTGTGTAGCAAACGAGAGAGTCATATGCTCGTGGATGAATGTGCGTTGCACGTTCATCCAATCTCGTGTAATTGCATGAATTGGTTTAATGCTTAGTCACGGTGTAGTGGTCATAGGCATTGCCAAGCTTGTTGGTCCTTCGTGCTAAATGCCACCAATGACACCTTGAGTCGTGGTCGCGACTCGGGAGTCATTGGTGAGGTTTGACGAGAGATGTCGAACTCACTCTCGCAAACTACGAACTAAGAAGGATAGGAGTTTAGTCTCCACGACAAGTAGTTGAAGTATTGAATAGATGATTTAAATTCATTCTTGAAGCATTTGTTATTTGGCGTTTATGTACTCTTGACAGTGTGTTTCACTGCATGTGTGCCATGAGTGGTTTGAGCATAGGGAGTGCTTGTGTGGTTGAATTGCTTAGGTGTAGGAACGTGACGAATTCCGTAGCGCCTTTGCATGAAGATCTATGAGCATGAACTTAGAACTCCTTGTGATGTGTGTGTTGTGGTACTTGCTAGATGGGGTGTGTGAGTGTTGGGTCATGAATGCTATATGATGGAATGTGTGAATGATTCGATGAACTACATTAGATGTGGAAGTGGATATCCGTTGCCCCCAAGGCATTTTATCTTTGTAGTTTAAAACCCCTTTTCTTTAGTTTCGTTTGATGATTAGCATAGTCACTTGACGTTGCTAGTTATCTCGTCTTTTTATTTTCGTAACTTAGGAACCAACCAACCAACCAACCCCCCTTTTACTCGCTTTTAAGTGTGTGTATATATTTTTACTCCTAGCCTAGTATCGACCATTGTGTGCTTAGACGCTTAGGAAGATCCCTCTTCTCTTTGGACGACCCCGATTTGCCACTATCTACCTAGTTGTAGAAAGTAAGCATTTAGGGCTTATAAATTATCTTTTGGCGCGCGGGCGCGACGACCGCCCGCGCCTGTCAAAATGGCGCTGTTGCCGGGGAAGAGGCGTTTATTCTTAAGTATTTAGCTGTATTTGGTTGTGTATTAGCTAGTTGTTTTTATTTTCCACTACTTGGTGGTTGTTTTTGTTCGGAGTAAGTATTGCTTGAGTTCTTGGTGATTTATTTTATCAAGAATCCTTGCACTATGATTCCGAACTTTTGAAAAATAAAAAAATAAAATTTTTTTTCTTAATGGAGCGTCTCACCTTGAGGGAACTCATGATGAGAAGAGAGGCTCAACAAGCAAGGTTTTGTAGGATGTGTCGTTCAGATCATCCTACCGAATCTTGCCCTTTGTTGTGGGAAGAGCACTATGACCGAGAAAGAACCCTTGGTTTCCAAAACCATGGGTACTATGAAGAGTGCTATCAAGAGGTAGGCGATATTGGTTTTCAAGGGCAAGAAGCTCATGAATGCTATCCATACCACAACTCTTACAATCCGGAATGGAGTGGTAGTCCGGATTTGTGGTATGAGAATGAGCCGGAAAACCAATATTACGAGCAACCTAGTTGGCCATCACCACCCTATACCATACCCCAAAACCAAGCCCAACAAGGAAGTTCAAGTTTGACACGTGAGGATGTCTTAAATACCATAGCAAACTTGAACTCCTTTACTAGTGAGGAGCCGGATACCCAGCTCTCCTCTAGTGTTGAGGCCATTGAGGGGCATGTGAGGAACATATTAGAGGTATTGGCCCGCATGGAAGCTCGTGATTCCGAAAACACACCATCCCAACTTGAACTCGATGATTCGGTGAGTGAAGTCACCAATAAAAATGATTTTGAGTTTGAAAGGGATGAGGAGTTGGTTGTAGAGGATAGAAAAATGGAGGAAGAGGTGATAGTGCTACATTATCCATTAGCATTGTCACCCTTTCTCCTAGTGAACCAACTCTAATATTTTCGGAAGTTTTGAGGGAAACGAGAGAGGAGCCAAAAGACTATCCCAAGCTCCCTAACCACTTAATTCCCTTTGAACCATCTCCACCTCCACAAGACTTTCCTCTTGGAAGTTTTGTGCCCCCACCTCTCTTATTTTGGATGCTCATGGTGAAGAGCTTCAAGCCTTCACCATACGGATAACATTAGGGTCGTGCCGACGACCTTAAAAATACGGAGCTTCGTCGTGCCGACGACGTTAAATAAATTCGGCATTTCTTTTAGTTTTTGTTTCTTAGTTTGTGTTTCTTAGTTTGTTTTTGTTGTTGTTTTGTTTTGTTCTTTTTATGGCATGTTTTTCTATGATGTTGTAGCAACATGAAGTGCATTGCAATGAAGGAGATGAAGGAACGAGATCAATGAACGAGGGAAGCAAGCTTGGACAGTTGGTAAGAAAACGAAAAAATTTTAAGCCTGGGATACCCTGCCGTCGCGAGTCGCGATGGGCTTCGTCGCGAGTCGCGACGTGCTCAGGGGAGAAAAATCACTCCCAGCGCCAACTTTCCGCGAGTCGCGACCTACTTCGTCGCGAGTCGCGACGAGCTCAGAACATTTTGAGCTTCCGGACTCCACTTTCCGCGAGTCGCGATGACTTCGCGAGGCTCGTCGCGAGTCGCGACACCCTTCGTCGCGAGTCGCGACGAGCTCAGAACATTTTGAGCTCCTGGACTTTACTTTCCGCGAGTCGCGCTGACATCGCGAGGCTCGTCGCGAGTCGCGACCAACCCCGTCGCGAGTCGCGACGAGGTCAGTAACTTTTGAAAATTTTTTAAGCCCGGATTTCAAGTTTCCAAGCTTCCAAGTTTCCAAATGATTTTAAACATTGCATGATCCTTCCTTCTTCTCCACCCAACACTCCCAAGAACATCACATACCTCTCATTTCTTCCACCATCCTACATATATTGGCATATGAACATTCTTGCATCTTTATAGTACATTTGTTGATTGTAGTATGCCGACTACATCATTGTGACCGTAAGTTCTTATCCTATAATGATGCTTGTATACATGTCAATATATGTTAGATATTTTTCATGCATAATCTTATAGTGGTGATTGAGGGTTGATTGGTTGTTCTTTGAAAATACTATGGTTATTAACTCTTGATGCTAAACCTAGTATTACATATCCTTATGTACTTGTGCGTTTAATGTGTTCTTCGTGGTGTAGTCTTGATCAAACGGCGCCATGGAGACAATGCTTTTCTCGAGGGGTGAGTTCTTCTACGGCATCTGTGCTCACCCTTCCGGTTCCGAAACCTATCTCGGGACCATCCACGTACTTGGATATCGCCATATCACCGGCGAATTTGCGGAGACACGGGTGTCACTCTAACTCCCTTACCTTGATTTTTATTCTTCTTGCCTTACGTGTTTACATTGAGGGCAATGTAATGTTTTAAGTGTGGGGAGGGGTTAGAGGACTCATATGCATGATAGATTGTTTTGGAATGCTTTTTGCTACTTTTCATTGGAAAAACATGAGAAAAATAAAAAAAATAGAAAAAGAAAAAGAAAATCAAAAAAAAAAGAAAAAAAAAACAAAAGAAAAAGAAAACCCGCTAAGTTGAAAACCCGAGAGGGCAACTTAGGTAACATTGGGGGCCCGGATAGGTCGAAAACCCTTAAAGGGCGGCCTAGGCAAAAATGAGAGGCTAAAATGTGCGGAAAAAGGTGAGATGTGAGCTAAAGAAACATGATGTGTGGCTAGGATGAAAACTCGAAAGAGCTCCTAGGCAAAATGAGAGAAAGCGAGAGAAATTGAAAAATGCTATGATTTAACTCATTTGCCGGCGTTGGAGTCATAAGGTTGCGGTTGTCACACGGATGGATCGGGTAGCTCAACATCTATAGACCTCTTGGGATTGGGTAGCTTAGTGGGTTAGGAAACAAAGTGTGGTTATGAAATTCCTTATCTCTTTCTACTTCGTTTTTGGTTGATATATTGGCATTAGGTGAAGCATGTGTTTAAAACTTCCTCTATGGTTTTAGCTTCATTTTGTGTCATTGGATTCTGGGAATATCAATTCTGGGCTGTGAAATATTTTTATGGGTAGTGAATTGATAAGTGGTAGGTTTGGTTCGATTTAGGATTGGGGGTGTGTGTGTGAAAAAATTCTCATGTGAGCTTTTATTTTGGGATTTTTGATATTGAGAGTTTTTGTGAGGCTTTGATTGGGGGATTAGTTTAGGTTTTGGGATATATCATTTACTCCGTGTGCTTAGATCTTTTCTTACTCGAGGGCGAGTAAGGTTTAAGTGTGGGGAGGTTTGATATGTCCATTTTGTCTGGTTATTTTAGGGGTTTTAGGATGTGGATATGCCATTTCCTCCGTATGCTTGAATCTTTTCTTACTCGAGGGCGAGTAAGGTTTAAGTGTGGGGAGGTTTGATGTGTCCATTTTAGATGGTTATTTTAGGCTTTTTAGGATTAGGTTTTGTACAATTTTGTGCTCTACATGTGGCATTTTGCCTTGAAATCATCTAAGGAGGGATAAAGGCGGCTTTGACGTTTTTATCACTTTTTAGATGATTTTGTGTGACAAGGTGATTTGTTTGAAGACTTTGAAGATTTGAAGACTTTGAAGATTTATCTTTGAAGATTTGAAGATTTGAAGACCTGTACATTTGAGCTTTGTGAAGATTTGAAGAAGTGAAGAGATGAAGAAAGGAGAGCAAAGCAACGGGTGAAAGATGGTCCGGGGTTCTCAGAATTTTTCGAGAAGAATCAGCCTTCAAGAGTGGCACCATTGGATTCCTCTTCTCGAGCACTATAAAATCGACTACAAGAACTCCCGAAACGGATCAACGGTTCACCCGGAGGAAGCAAAACAAAACAGCAAGGCTGAGTTACTGATTTGGTCGCGAGTCGCGACCAAGCTCGTCGCGACTCGCGACGACAGCTTAAAATCAGCCCTGTAGCAGCGTTTTCTCCCCTTTTTCTTCCCCCTATAAATACCCCTTCACTCCCTCTTCTCCACAGTTTTTTTCCCTCTTCTTCTTGCATTTTAGGGCTTGAAAACCCTTGGTTTTCTTCTCTTTCTTTTCTTAGTTTTTGTAGTTTAATTATGTCTCTTGTTATTCTAGAGTAGTTTTTGTTCTTGGGAGCAAAGGATTGAAGCTTCTATTATCTATGTAGCAAGAACTCATTTCTATCTATCTATTTGATGTTTTTGCTATTGTGCTTTTATTGTGCTTTGAATGTTAATTGTTGATTGCATTAATGTTGTTGAGAGCTTGATGATATGAATGCTTGTATGAATTGCTAGCTAGGGTTTGGGGGATTTGGGTTAATTTCCCCCCTGTTCTTGTTAGGAATGTATGAGTGTGAATTAGAGCTTTTGATTGTGTTAGTGTGTTGACAATGTGCTAGACGAATGTGATTGATGTCGAACTCTTCGTCATGTTCGTTTGTGTAGCAAACGAGAGAGTCATATGCTCGTGGATGAATGTGCGTTGCACGTTCATCCAATCTCGTGTAATTGCATGAATTGGTTTAATGCTTAGTCACGGTGTAGTGGTCATAGGCATTGCCAAGCTTGTTGGTCCTTCGTGCTAAATGCCACCAATGACACCTTGAGTCGTGGTCGCGACTCGGGAGTCATTGGTGAGGTTTGACGAGAGATGTCGAACTCACTCTCGCAAACTACGAACTAAGAAGGATAGGAGTTTAGTCTCCACGACAAGTAGTTGAAGTATTGAATAGATGATTTAAATTCATTCTTGAAGCATTTGTTATTTGGCGTTTATGTACTCTTGACGGTGTGTTTCACTGCATGTGTGCCATGAGTGGTTTGAGCATAGGGAGTGCTTGTGTGGTTGAATTGCTTAGGTGTAGGAACGTGACGAATTCCGTAGCGCCTTTGCATGAAGATCTATGAGCATGAACTTAGAACTCCTTGTGATGTGTGTGTTGTGGTACTTGCTAGATGGGGTGTGTGAGTGTTGGGTCATGAATGCTATATGATGGAATGTGTGAATGATTCGATGAACTACATTAGATGTGGAAGTGGATATCCGTTGCCCCCAAGGCATTTTATCTTTGTAGTTTAAAACCCCTTTTCTTTAGTTTCGTTTGATGATTAGCATAGTCACTTGACGTTGCTAGTTATCTCGTCTTTTTATTTTCGTAACTTAGGAACCAACCAACCAACCAACCCCCCTTTTACTCGCTTTTAAGTGTGTGTATATATTTTTACTCCTAGCCTAGTATCGACCATTGTGTGCTTAGACGCTTAGGAAGATCCCTCTTCTCTTTGGACGACCCCGATTTGCCACTATCTACCTAGTTGTAGAAAGTAAGCATTTAGGGCTTATAAATTATCTTTTGGCGCGCGGGCGCGACGACCGCCCGCGCCTGTCAAAATGGCGCTGTTGCCGGGGAAGAGGCGTTTATTCTTAAGTATTTAGCTGTATTTGGTTGTGTATTAGCTAGTTGTTTTTATTTTCCACTACTTGGTGGTTGTTTTTGTTCGGAGTAAGTATTGCTTGAGTTCTTGGTGATTTATTTTATCAAGAATCCTTGCACTATGATTCCGAACTTTTGAAAAATAAAAAAATAAAATTTTTTTTCTTAATGGAGCGTCTCACCTTGAGGGAACTCATGATGAGAAGAGAGGCTCAACAAGCAAGGTTTTGTAGGATGTGTCGTTCAGATCATCCTACCGAATCTTGCCCTTTGTTGTGGGAAGAGCACTATGACCGAGAAAGAACCCTTGGTTTCCAAAACCATGGGTACTATGAAGAGTGCTATCAAGAGGTAGGCGATATTGGTTTTCAAGGGCAAGAAGCTCATGAATGCTATCCATACCACAACTCTTACAATCCGGAATGGAGTGGTAGTCCGGATTTGTGGTATGAGAATGAGCCGGAAAACCAATATTACGAGCAACCTAGTTGGCCATCACCACCCTATACCATACCCCAAAACCAAGCCCAACAAGGAAGTTCAAGTTTGACACGTGAGGATGTCTTAAATACCATAGCAAACTTGAACTCCTTTACTAGTGAGGAGCCGGATACCCAGCTCTCCTCTAGTGTTAAGGCCATTGAGGGGCATGTGAGGAACATATTAGAGGTATTGGCCCGCATGGAAGCTCGTGATTCCGAAAACACACCATCCCAACTTGAACTCGATGATTCGGTGAGTGAAGTCACCAATAAAAATGATTTTGAGTTTGAAAGGGATGAGGAGTTGGTTGTAGAGGATAGAAAAATGGAGGAAGAGGTGATAGTGCTACATTATCCATTAGCATTGTCACCCTTTCTCCTAGTGAACCAACTCTAATATTTTCGGAAGTTTTGAGGGAAACGAGAGAGGAGCCAAAAGACTATCCCAAGCTCCCTAACCACTTAATTCCCTTTGAACCATCTCCACCTCCACAAGACTTTCCTCTTGGAAGTTTTGTGCCCCCACCTCTCTTATTTTGGATGCTCATGGTGAAGAGCTTCAAGCCTTCACCATACGGATAACATTAGGGTCGTGCCAACGACCTTAAAAATACGGAGCTTCGTCGTGCCGACGACGTTAAATAAATTCGGCATTTCTTTTAGTTTTTGTTTCTTAGTTTGTGTTTCTTAGTTTGTTTTTGTTGTTGTTTTGTTTTGTTCTTTTTATGGCATGTTTTTCTATGATGTTGTAGCAACATGAAGTGCATTGCAATGAAGGAGATGAAGGAACGAGATCAATGAACGAGGGAAGCAAGCTTGGACAGTTGGTAAGAAAACGAAAAAATTTTAAGCCTGGGATACCCTGCCGTCGCAAGTCGCGATGGGCTTCGTCGCGAGTCGCGACGTGCTCAGGGGAGAAAAATCACTCCCAGCGCCAACTTTCCGCGAGTCGCGACCTACTTCGTCGCGAGTCGCGACGAGCTCAGAACATTTTGAGCTTCCGGACTCCACTTTCCGCGAGTCGCGATGACTTCGCGAGGCTCGTCGCGAGTCGCGACACCCTTCGTCGCGAGTCGCGACGAGCTCAGAACATTTTGAGCTCCTGGACTTTACTTTCCGCGAGTCGCGCTGACATCGCGAGGCTCGTCGCGAGTCGCGACCAACCCCGTCGCGAGTCGCGACGAGGTCAGTAACTTTTGAAAATTTTTTAAGCCCGGATTTCAAGTTTCCAAGCTTCCAAGTTTCCAAATGATTTTAAACATTGCATGATCCTTCCTTCTTCTCCACCCAACACTCCCAAGAACATCACATACCTCTCATTTCTTCCACCATCCTACATATATTGGCATATGAACATTCTTGCATCTTTATAGTACATTTGTTGATTGTAGTATGCCGACTACATCATTGTGACCGTAAGTTCTTATCCTATAATGATGCTTGTATACATGTCAATATATGTTAGATATTTTTCATGCATAATCTTATAGTGGTGATTGAGGGTTGATTGGTTGTTCTTTGAAAATACTATGGTTATTAACTCTTGATGCTAAACCTAGTATTACATATCCTTATGTACTTGTGCGTTTAATGTGTTCTTCGTGGTGTAGTCTTGATCAAACGGCGCCATGGAGACAATGCTTTTCTCGAGGGGTGAGTTCTTCTACGGCATCTGTGCTCACCCTTCCGGTTCCGAAACCTATCTCGGGACCATCCACGTACTTGGATATCGCCATATCACCGGCGAATTTGCGGAGACACGGGTGTCACTCTAACTCCCTTACCTTGATTTTTATTCTTCTTGCCTTACGTGTTTACATTGAGGGCAATGTAATGTTTTAAGTGTGGGGAGGGGTTAGAGGACTCATATGCATGATAGATTGTTTTGGAATGCTTTTTGCTACTTTTCATTGGAAAAACATGAGAAAAATAAAAAAAATAGAAAAAGAAAAAGAAAATCAAAAAAAAAAGAAAAAAAAAACAAAAGAAAAAGAAAACCCGCTAAGTTGAAAACCCGAGAGGGCAACTTAGGTAACATTGGGGGCCCGGATAGGTCGAAAACCCTTAAAGGGCGGCCTAGGCAAAAATGAGAGGCTAAAATGTGCGGAAAAAGGTGAGATGTGAGCTAAAGAAACATGATGTGTGGCTAGGATGAAAACTCGAAAGAGCTCCTAGGCAAAATGAGAGAAAGCGAGAGAAATTGAAAAATGCTATGATTTAACTCATTTGCCGGCGTTGGAGTCATAAGGTTGCGGTTGTCACACGGATGGATCGGGTAGCTCAACATCTATAGACCTCTTGGGATTGGGTAGCTTAGTGGGTTAGGGAACAAAGTGTGGTTATGAAATTCCTTATCTCTTTCTACTTCGTTTTTGGTTGATATATTGGCATTAGGTGAAGCATGTGTTTAAAACTTCCTCTATGGTTTTAGCTTCATTTTGTGTCATTGGATTCTGGGAATATCAATTCTGGGCTGTGAAATATTTTTATGGGTAGTGAATTGATAAGTGGTAGGTTTGGTTCGATTTAGGATTGGGGGTGTGTGTGTGAAAAAATTCTCATGTGAGCTTTTATTTTGGGATTTTTGATATTGAGAGTTTTTGTGAGGCTTTGATTGGGGGATTAGTTTAGGTTTTGGGATATATCATTTACTCCGTGTGCTTAGATCTTTTCTTACTCGAGGGCGAGTAAGGTTTAAGTGTGGGGAGGTTTGATATGTCCATTTTGTGTGGTTATTTTAGGGGTTTTAGGATGTGGATATGCCATTTCCTCCGTATGCTTGAATCTTTTCTTACTCGAGGGCGAGTAAGGTTTAAGTGTGGGGAGGTTTGATGTGTCCATTTTAGATGGTTATTTTAGGCTTTTTAGGATTAGGTTTTGTGCAATTTTGTGCTCTACATGTGGCATTTTGCCTTGAAATCATCTAAGGAGGGATAAAGGCGGCTTTGACGTTTTTATCACTTTTTAGATGATTTTGTGTGACAAGGTGATTTGTTTGAAGACTTTGAAGATTTGAAGACTTTGAAGATTTATCTTTGAAGATTTGAAGATTTGAAGACCTGTACATTTGAGCTTTGTGAAGATTTGAAGAAGTGAAGAGATGAAGAAAGGAGAGCAAAGCAACGGGTGAAAGATGGTCCGGGGTTCTCAGAATTTTTCGAGAAGAATCAGCCTTCAAGAGTGGCACCATTGGATTCCTCTTCTCGAGCACTATAAAATCGACTACAAGAACTCCCGAAACGGATCAACGGTTCACCCGGAGGAAGCAAAACAAAACAGCAAGGCTGAGTTACTGATTTGGTCGCGAGTCGCGACCAAGCTCGTCGCGACTCGCGACGACAGCTTAAAATCAGCCCTGTAGCAGCGTTTTCTCCCCTTTTTCTTCCCCCTATAAATACCCCTTCACTCCCTCTTCTCCACAGTTTTTTTCCCTCTTCTTCTTGCATTTTAGGGCTTGAAAACCCTTGGTTTTCTTCTCTTTCTTTTCTTAGTTTTTGTAGTTTAATTATGTCTCTTGTTATTCTAGAGTAGTTTTTGTTCTTGGGAGCAAAGGATTGAAGCTTCCATTATCTATGTAGCAAGAACTCATTTCTATCTATCTATTTGATGTTTTTGCTATTGTGCTTTTATTGTGCTTTGAATGTTAATTGTTGATTGCATTAATGTTGTTGAGAGCTTGATGATATGAATGCTTGTATGAATTGCTAGCTAGGGTTTGGGGGATTTGGGTTAATTTCCCCCCTGTTCTTGTTAGGAATGTATGAGTGTGAATTAGAGCTTTTGATTGTGTTAGTGTGTTGACAATGTGCTAGACGAATGTGATTGATGTCGAACTCTTCGTCATGTTCGTTTGTGTAGCAAACGAGAGAGTCATATGCTCGTGGATGAATGTGCGTTGCACGTTCATCCAATCTCGTGTAATTGCATGAATTGGTTTAATGCTTAGTCACGGTGTAGTGGTCATAGGCATTGCCAAGCTTGTTGGTCCTTCGTGCTAAATGCCACCAATGACACCTTGAGTCGTGGTCGCGACTCGGGAGTCATTGGTGAGGTTTGACGAGAGATGTCGAACTCACTCTCGCAAACTACGAACTAAGAAGGATAGGAGTTTAGTCTCCACGACAAGTAGTTGAAGTATTGAATAGATGATTTAAATTCATTCTTGAAGCATTTGTTATTTGGCGTTTATGTACTCTTGACGGTGTGTTTCACTGCATGTGTGCCATGAGTGGTTTGAGCATAGGGAGTGCTTGTGTGGTTGAATTGCTTAGGTGTAGGAACGTGACGAATTCCGTAGCGCCTTTGCATGAAGATCTATGAGCATGAACTTAGAACTCCTTGTGATGTGTGTGTTGTGGTACTTGCTAGATGGGGTGTGTGAGTGTTGGGTCATGAATGCTATATGATGGAATGTGTGAATGATTCGATGAACTACATTAGATGTGGAAGTGGATATCCGTTGCCCCCAAGGCATTTTATCTTTGTAGTTTAAAACCCCTTTTCTTTAGTTTCGTTTGATGATTAGCATAGTCACTTGACGTTGCTAGTTATCTCGTCTTTTTATTTTCGTAACTTAGGAACCAACCAACCAACCAACCCCCCTTTTACTCGCTTTTAAGTGTGTGTATATATACTTACTCCTAGCCTAGTATCGACCATTGTGTGCTTAGACGCTTAGGAAGATCCCTCTTCTCTTTGGACGACCCCGATTTGCCACTATCTACCTAGTTGTAGAAAGTAAGCATTTAGGGCTTATAAATTATCTTTTGGCGCGCGGGCGCGACGACCGCCCGCGCCTGTCACGTACCCCCAACATCGATGCTTAAGTTCTTCTTGATCTTGTACAGCAGCAACATACGGGAATGTTGCTACTCACTATTCATTTTCACCGGCAGCAGGCAGGCAGCTATGAAACTGTACCACACATTCTTCTCGTCACTCAAGTACTTTTTCTCAATGCTGGATCATTCTGGTGGCAGGTTCTGGATAAATTCATCACCATCATCACAAATTTCTCTTATGATCTGTTCCCAAGAAACTTTTTCAACAGCTTTTTCCGTGGCTTGGTACACACTTGCGGGCTTTGGTGTGATCTTGTAGAACTTGTTGATGACATCTGGTGCTAGCACAACGTACTGACCATGGAAGTAAACCTCTGCTGAGTTTTTGTACTTTATCAGGGATAATAACTCACATGCTAGTGTCTTGTTCGTACGATCCGGTTGTGCGATGAAGTTTTCCCACTCGTGCTGGTTGACGTAGTCCTTTTAAGGCTTTTCAAGTCTCAAACCCTCTCTCCCGTATAATGCCCCAGCTAATGAATTCTTTGTATATATTCATTGCCTCCGTACATTCGGCCACTATCATTGGTATTTCAGAGTTCCCTGGAACCATTTGAGACCCGTTGTCTTGCTCATCAATATTGCCAACTCTGGCCTTTTCCTGGATTTCTGGGTGTCGGTCTTCCCCGTGCACTTTTTTGGAGGCCATACTGGGTAAAATAAATTTTTAATGCGACGAAAGGGCCAGAAAGATGTTAACACAAGTAAAATTTGCATATAGATGTCAGCACATAAAAAATAAATGTCAGTCTATGAAAAGAAGAAACAAATTTGCATCCAGATGTCAGCACATGAATAAAAAGACAGGAAAAATGGAATAAACTCCGCACCCTTGGTTGTGATCACCCTTTACTACACCACAAAAATAACAAAACCATATCGAAACCCAAAAATTGTAGACAAGATTCAACAAAACAAGATACACAAAAAACAATTAAGCTATATAAGAAGAGTCGTTATACCCAATCTCTCAAAACTTTTTAACTAGATACAGGTCGGAGCAAGATAGAACAAAACAGTGGCTATGATAACATAACATAGGCATAGAACTGTATTCTCATAAGCAAACCAGTATTCGCATAGAACATATGCATAGAACTGTATCAAGAACAGAGGCATAAAATTGTATCTTGAACATAGGCATAGAATTGTATCTAGAATATAGGCATAGAACTGTATTCCCCAACACACACACTCTTAAAAAATCTCCTGCATCTCTAAAAAAAAAATCACAATTGAGTATTTTCACAATAAGGTATTTTCATGAAATCAAACAATCAGCATGCCAATAATGTAGACAATCCCTAGGAAACCCAAAATGAAAGGGTATGTTCTTACCTAGTTCGGACAAGGGTTTGTAGACGAAAGGTGTTTGGATGGTGGATAGAGCTTGGCGGATAGTAGCTTAGTGGATAGTGGATGGACGGTGCACGGTAGATTGACGGAAGACGGAAAGCGGAGGGAGTGTGGGACGGCGGAGCTTGGCGGAGTGGAATGAAGCAATTACGGTGGAGGGAGCGGGGATGGTGAAGGGAGCGAGGAGGGTGGAAGGAGAGAGGATGGCTGAGGGAGCAGGGATGGAGCTTTCCGGTGGAGGGAGCGGGAGACGGTGGAGGGAGCGGGAAAGGTGGAGGGAGCTTGGCGGAGGAAAGGTGTTAGGGTATTGGGTTGAGTGACCAATTTTACACACACATGGGCTGAATTTTTACAAACAATAATACAAACAAATGGGTTGAAAACATATGGGCCAATGGGCTGAATTGTAAAAAAGAATGCTACAAACATAAAGAATATTAAACTATGTACCTTCTCACATACAAACTACTATAATAAATATTATTTTGTTATGTAAAAATTTGATTTTCCAACAATGATATCATGTATAATATATTCGTAAGTTAAGAAATTAATTTACATATCAGTATTCTATATACACTAGTTAACTATATATGATCATGTTCTATACAACTAAGGGTTGGTCTACAAGTCGCCCGTAGTCAGTGGGCGTTTCATGTACACTGGTTAATTGACTATAACTTAATTAACGATCCATATACACTAGTTATCTGCAATCGTACAATACAAGGGTTGGTCAAATCCTAGTCAGCATAAACATGATCCTATTTTAATGTATCCATTACTTGGTAACACATACAACTGCTGTCTACAAGCCGCCAATTGCTCCGTGAGCGTTCCGTATACAATGGTTAATCGACTGTAACTTAATTGGCGATCCATATACGCTAGTTATCTGCAATCATACAATACAAGGATTGGTCAAACCCTGGTCAACATAAACATGCTCCTATTTTACCGTATACATTACTTGATAACTGATACAGTTGTCTACAAGTCACCCGTAGTCAGTGTGTGTTCCATAAACACTGGTTAATCGACTATAACTTTATTGGCGATCCATATACACTAGTTATCTACAATCGTACAATACAAGGGTTGGTCAAACCCTAGTCAACATAAACATGAACCTATTTTAACGTATCCATTACTTGGTAACCCATTAAGTTAACGAAAATCGTCCCTTACTTACTGAGGCAACACAAATACAGTCTTTCTCAAGTGCAACTAAGCCAGCTTACATTAATTTCATTATATTATCACATATGTTTTTGAATTGACTCATACTAATTCCTGGTTAAACTCCATTTCTCTGGCCATTCTATATAAACAAGTAATAATATTAAACACTAAATACACAATTCTAGATAGGAACGTCTATTGCAATTAAACAGTATCCAGACCTTAATTAATCTGTTTAGAAATATTATTTTTTGAAAAATATATCTACTATTTATGCTTTTCCTATGCTTTTCATCATTCAAAATTTTGTACCTAACTCAATACGAAATAGTATAAAAATCTCATGAAAATGAACAAGTTGGGCAACTAAGGAGCATGAAAATTTAACTCCCAAGAGGCCTAACAAAGCAGCAAGAATGGTCAAATTTAACTCCCAAGTGGCCCAACAAAGCATCATTTAGGTTCCCTCCCAAATTTTCCCTCTTCCTCAATAACCTTATCCCCAAATTTTCACAAGTCCCTCCCCAACACACACACCCTTCTACCACTTTTTCCCAATTATTTGCTCATCTTCACCATTTCGTCAACCCCCAATAGAGCCATTATCACGATTCTACTTCCCCTTCTCGTTGTTTGCAATTTTGGTCGCGATTCTACTTCACCACTGCTTGCAATTTCAATTGAGTAAAGCTGGTGCAGAGCCAGCCGGTGGGTAAAAAGATTGCCGAGAGTGTGTACAAATAAGGTATGAGTGATTGGTTTTTGGGTAAGTGTTCAAGAACTCGTTATATGGGGGGTAGTTTGCTTTTTTTTTCTAGGTTTAATGAATAGATATATTGGTGGGTCTGTTAGTTTGTAAGATTGTGATTTAATTTTTTGGGTTATTAGTGTGGGTAGTTGTTTATGTAGATAGATGATTTGTTTGCTAAGAATTTTAGACTTTTTGCCTAATTTGTTTTTGTCCCCATACGATATTTTTGCATATTATCTTAATAGGTCAATATGTTCTCGGTTGGTTGTTTGTGGATATCCGTCTTTGGATGTGTTATGTTAAGATTTCAATTTTTTTTTATTTACGCATACAAGCGAGTGAATGGTGAAGGCAAAGAAGAAATTGTTTAACTCTGATACTAAAGTCGTAGAAGACAATTGTGTTACCCTTACAAAAGATAACAATTGTGATGTCAATAATGAGATGGTGGATGATGCATCCAAATCATGCTCGGGATCTGAAAACTTGGGGGAGGAAGAAGGAACTATATCAAAAGATGACATGAGTGGGAACTTTGACAAGTTTGAGATTAAAGAGTATTGCAGGCGTAGAGGCACCGCCACATACAAGTCCGTGTTGCTAGCAAAGCAAAAGAAGCCCCTTAAAATATTCTTCGATGATGACTTTGAACCCTTGGTTATGCACAGCCGGTGGTCGATGTATGTTGGCTATGCCTTCCGATGAAGAATCCGCTTCGGGACATGGCATAATTGGGAAGCTGTCCCAGACCATGTAAAGAAAGATGCATGGGTAGACATTCTCGTAAGTGTGTTCTAATCCTCCATTATCATTTGTTCATTTCAAGTTCATTACATTTTGCAATAACATATCTTTGTCTGCTAGATTAGCTGGGATATACAAACCAAAATGACATTCAATGAGATGAATCAGTTCCAAAATAAATGGATAGTTTAAGTAGGTGAAAAGTGGAGGAATTGGAAGGCTAAGGTGGCTCACAAGTACATCGTGCAAAAAAACTAGGTTCTTGTGCATGGACTAACTATCGATGGATGGACAAAAAAGAATGGGAGCTATTTGTGAAACACAGATCAACCCCTGAATTCAAGGTTATCCCTTAAAAATTCTTAATTTCTAGTCATTACTTTGTGAGCATTTTACTAATCGATGAACATATAGGTATTAAGTGACGTAACAAAAGTAACCGCCTCACAAAAGAACTACATCCATCACACGAGCAGTGGAGGGAATTATAGGTTTGCTATAGAACTCGAGAAGAGGAAAACAAGGGCTAAAATTGACGTGCTTATAGATCAAAGTCAAAGTGTAGAAGAAGCAGAGGCTTTAGTTTAAATCATGGATTTCAAACCGGACCGCTCAAAGGTGTTCCTAGAAGGTAATTAGGATAAGAAATTATTGATCTACACCAACGACTCAGTTAAAATAGCAGCCCCTACTATTGTGAGCCAAATTCATAATTGATTTTTTCTCTATTAATATTCTTATATGCAATGTATGCTAATGGCTTGCATATGTTTTATTTAGTAGAAAAACCTTTTGGATAAGAAGCAAAAGAGAGAGTTGGTTATAAAAGGAAGAAAAGATATTCTCATTCAAGCAATGGGTAAGAAGGATCATGGGGTTCGTTGGAGAGTTTGCCCCATAACGGCCAAGGTGAACGAGGCCCTACCACATATTGCTGTGAGCCATTATTGATAGGATAATTATATGTTGTTCTTTCATTGGGGAATTTAATTAAAGTGTTGATGTTTGAAGTGTATAATGGAGGTTTTATGGCCAAATTATGCAGTTAACATGGAGAAGAAACAGAGGACGGAAGAAGCATAATTTAGCATCAAGATTGAAGTGCAAAGGTGCAAGATTGAAGAGAAGAAGTTAGCAAGCAAAATGGAAGCAAGAAGTTGGGCTAAATTCATATGTTTAAGCCCACTAGTTAGTTTGTAATAAATACTCTTCCTAGTCCAAGATGGATTAGTAAGATATTTTGGTTGGTAGATTTTATATTATTTTACTCATTTTGAGCTCTATATAAATACCAAGAGCCAAAGTGATGAAAAAAACTTTTGGGGAACAACTTGTGTAGATATTTTCGGATTCTTCTTCTTCTTGGAAGCTTGGCCGAGAGCCCTAGTTTTGGGACTCTTAAGTAGGTTTGATTTTTTCTTGTCTTTTCTTCTTGGTAAATTCCTTACTTTTCTTAGTTAATGAAATCATTTCTTTATCTTGTTTTCTTTGTTCATAATATGAGTAGCTAAATTTCTTAGTTGGCTTGGATTGATTCAAGGTTGATTCATAAAGTTGTGAGGGTTGATATGCTTAAAAGTGTTCTTGCAAGTTCCTTGTTGATTATGGTATAAACTTAGGCTTTGTGGGTTGAGTTTGATCACCTCAATTCATGCTAAGCTAGAGCTAATTAAAGTAGCACTTTCTTGTGAAAAACAGATAACTGATACAGACTGTAATAGCAGGAAAATAATCAACCGGGTAGGTAGCTGTCTTTAGCAAATACTTGGATGTCTACCGAAATTAGGTCCTCTTTGTATTAATTTAACAATCTAGTAAGTTTAGCAAATACTTGCTTGCTAGTGGGTAATAAGAGAGGATTTTAGGAGTTCAGCAAATACTTGCTCTTATATAACTAATTGATTTGCGGGGATAACTAATTTGTAGCCGAGGATCAACTGAAGAATCAACGAGTTAATCTAAGCCAACTTCCTTCTTCATTATCTAGATTCCTTTCACTTTATTTTAGTGCTTTCAGTATTTATGAGTTTATGTGTGTTTATGTCTTTGTGTTTTTAGTCTCTTTTGTTTAGTAGTTTTTAGTTAAACAAATCTCAAGTTTAGGCGTGGTTGCTAAACCAATTAAATCTTTAGGTCAATCAATAGAATCAAATTGTTCCCTGTGGATCGACCCTGCTTACCCTGTACTAGTTTCATTATCATTGGAGTATTGCAGGTTTTATTTGTGTGAGGTAAACGACGCTCACCAAATTGGCGCCGTTGCCGGGGAGCGGTTGTTGATTTCTGTTGTTTGTTCTACTGATATGTGTGTTAGTTTTTCAGTATATGACCAGGTCTGATAAGCAGGTATTGGAGTTTGATTCTGAAATAGAAAAGACAGCCAAGAAGAATCGGAAGGAAGCTAAGTTGGAAAAGTTGAAGGCTGCAGGGGAACCTCAGTTTGCCCAAATCGAGACCCTTCCAGAGGCAGAAACTGAAGTTAAAACCGATCCTTCTCTAATGGCGAATCCTAATCTTAATGCTGACAATCCCTATATGTGGGAACTTACTGGTCACAGTGAAGAAGACCCCCCTACTCCCATCCAAGTGGCACCAACAGGGAGTCCCATTGAGATTAAGTTAGGCCTTTTGAATGTTCTTCCGAAATTCCATGGAAGGAGCACCGAAGATCCATACAATTTTCTGAATGAGTTCATAAAAATTTGCAAGGTGCAAAAGAGGCCTGAGAATGTCACGGAGGAGCAATTCAAGCTAGTTGCATTTCCATTTAGTTTGACAGGGGCAGCAAACCAATGGCTTTCTAGCTTACCACCAAATTCCATTACTACATGGAATGGTCTCAAGAAGCAATTTCTGGAGTATTATTTTCCCTCCACAAGGACTGAAACGTTGAAGAGAGAGATTTCTAGTATCCATCAAGAGTTTGATGAGCCATTAAGTGCATTTTGGCTTAGGTTTCGAAGGTTGGTGGATAGTTGCCCTAATCATCGCTTTTCGGAGGGACAATTGTTGCAATATTTCTACCAAGGGCTGACTTCGGTGAACAAAGACCTTATGAATTCAGCAAGCAATGGGGGATTTTCCCATCTTCGAGTGAATGAAGCTAGGGAAATTGTCAAGAAATTGATTGATTCCAAGAAGGAATATGACAGAGGTGATGTGAGGATTTTAAAGAAAGTGGTGGATACAAGCTCTTCGGGTGAGGATAAATTCAATGAAAGGATGGATAAATTGGAGAAAATTCTTTCAAAAGTAGTTGATAAAGTTGCTACTCCAAATACAAGCTCTTCTTCTAGCCCTTATGATCGTCCATGTGATACGTGTGGAACATATAGCCATACCACTTTGCAATGTAATTTTGCATTGGAAGAGCCACTTGTTCAAGCGAATACTATGGGGAATTGGAATGAGAGGCAGCCTAGGAGAGATCCTTATTCAGCTACTTACAATCCTGGTTGGAGAGATCATCCAAATTTCAGATGGAGAGATCAAGGAAACCCACCTCAACAAGCCTATGTTCTACCGAATCAAAGAATTCCTCAAGCTTATCCTCAAAATCAGCCACCTCCTCAAGTGAAGTCAATGGATGAGAAGCTAGATTTGATGATGAATATGCTTCAAGATCAGAAAGAGAGTTCTAAGAAAGCCGAGGCTACATTGGACGAGCATACCCGTCAAATTTCTCAATTGACAAATTCTTTGAATGAGCTTCGAATGCAACAACCTGGACTTCCTTCTCAAGTACAAATGAATCCGAGGGAGACAGCAAAACAGATCACTCTCAGAAGTGGAAAAGAAGTTGAGTCACCACCAAAAAAATTTGCAAGCGAGACCAATAAGGATCATCCTCAGCAATCTGGAGCAAACCCTGATTTGCCCAAACAGAGGCTGGTGACAGAAGCTGAAAATCTGGTAGGGGGTAATTTTGAATTAACCAAGGAGGAAACTCCGAGGAAGGTTCTGAATGATCCTCCAGTGAAAATTCTTCCTCCCTTTCCTCGTAGATTAGCAAAGAAAAAAGAAGAAACCATTGATTTCTTGTCTATTTTTGGAAAAATGGATATTAACATTCCTTTGTTGCAGGCAATGAGACTACCACCAGTGAGCAAGTTTTTGAAGGATTTTGTGGCAAGGAAACCACAGAACTCAAGCAAGGTGATAATGAGTGAGTCGGTTTCGGCAGTGCTAAAAAGAGAATTACCTCAAAAATGTAAGGACCCGGGTATGTTTTCTTTACCATGTCATATAGGAGAGGTAAAAATTGAGTCTGCTATGTGTGATTTGGGAGCTTCAATTAATGTTATGCCCTTATCTGTTTATAAGAAATTGATTGGAGCTGAATTGGTAGATACTAGGGTTGTGATTCAATTAGCGGACCGATCTTGTGTATACCCCGAAGGTCTTTTAGAAAATGTTCTTGTCAAGGTCAATGAATTTGTGTATCCCGCTGATTTTTATGTGGTGAAAATGAATCATGATAATGGTGAGAATAATTCTGGAGTTTTGTTAGGTCGGCCTTTCTTAAGGACGGCAAATACTGTTATTAATGTGGGAGATGGAACAATTTGTCTTGATTACTATGGTGACAAATATATTTTCAGCATTGAAGATGCGATGAAAAAACCACTTGATGCTGAAAATATATATGCCATCGATGTAATTGACCCTTTAGTCCAAGATTTTCTTGAGGCTGAGTTCTTGCAGGAAAGAATGGAGATTCCATCATCTACAGGTGCTACAGAGCTGATGTTGAAAGGAAAGAGTGATAAGGAGATTTGTGAGCTGCTGTGTTCTTTATATTCTCAAGAAGAAGTTTTGAGCACTGGAACCACTCTCGATTTGCCCAAACAGAGCCTTGCCGACAGACCATTGCCTTCTGAAATTTCACCACCAGTTTTGGAGCTTAAGGCACTGCCACCAAACCTGAAATATGTGTACCTTGGGGAATCTGAAACCTTGCCAGTTATTGTGAGTACCAAGTTGGAGGAGTCTCAAGAAGAAAAATTGATTGCCTTGTTGACGAAGTACAAGAAAGCAATTGGTTGGACTTTGGCGGATATCACGGGAATTAGCCCTGACATTTGCACACATCATATTTTATTGGAGCGGGATGCAAAACCTGTTCGAGATCCTCAAAGGAAGCTCAATCCTAACATGAGGGAGGTAGTTCTCAAGGAAATCCTTAAACTTTTATCCTTGGGAATTATTTACCCTATTTCGGATAGCAATTGGGTTAGTCCGGTCCATGTGGTACCCAAGAAGTCCGGTATTCAGGTGGTGCAGAATGAAAAGAATGAGTTGGTTCCTACTCGGCTAGTCACCGGATGGAGGATGTGTATCGATTATAGGAAGCTTAATGCGGCAACTCGGAAAGATCATTTTCCACTTCCTTTCATTGATCAAATGTTGGAGAGATTAGCGGGGAATAAATTCTTTTGTTTCTTGGATGGATATAGTGGATATTTCCAGATATGTGTGAACCCCGAGGATCAGGAAAAAACTACTTTTACATGTCCTTTTGGCACCTATGCTTATAGGAGAATGCCATTTGGATTGTGTAATGCTCCGGGCACTTTTCAAAGATGCATGATGAGTATTTTCTCGGATTTGATTGAATCAAGCATTGAGGTATTCATGGATGATTTTTCAGTGTATGGGAATTCTTTTGAGATGTGCTTGAGTAACTTGGAGCAAGTATTGATTCGATGTGTGAAAAGAAATCTAGTCTTGAACTATGAAAAATGTCATTTCATGGTGGATGAAGGCATAGTTTTGGGGCATGTAATTTCCGAAAAAGGAATTCAAGTTGACAAGGCTAAGGTGGAGACCATAGAACAATTACCTTATCCTACCAATGTCCGGGAGATTCGTGGATTCTTGGGGCATGCTGGATTTTATAGAAGGTTCATCAAGGATTTTGCCAAGATAGCGCAACCATTAACCAAACTTCTTCAAGATGATGTTCCTTTTGAAATGAATGAAGAGCGTAAGCTTTCCTTTGATGTGCTTAAAGAGAAACTCATCTCTGCCCCGATAATGCAACCACCAAATTGGGACATGCCCTTTGAATTGATGTGTGATGCAAGTGATTATGCGGTAGGGGCTGTTTTGGGACAAAAGCTAGGGAAGGAAAGCCATGTGATTTATTATGCTTCTAAGACTTTGAATCAGGCTCAATGCAATTACACCACTACTGAAAAGGAGCTGTTGGCAGTGGTGTTTGCTCTTGATAAATTCAGGTCTTATTTACTGGGATCAAAGATTATTGTCTACACCGATCATTCGGCGTTGAAGTATTTGTTTACAAAGAAGGAATCCAAGCCGAGGTTGATTAGGTGGATTTTGTTGTTACAAGAATTTGATTGGGAGATAAAAGACAAGAAGGGTGCTGAAAATCATGTTGCTGACCACCTGAGTCGGTTGGTAAAACCTGAGGATGCAATCCCCATTCAAGAATTTTTTCCCGAAGAACATTTATATGCTGCCACAGGCCTCGAATTGGCCAAACCGAGCCCTCTTACAGCAGCATTGCATGGGAAATCTGCTCATGATCCATGGTTTGCAGATATTGTTAATTTCATCACCACTGGGGAAAGTCCAGAAACCTTCAGCACTGCCCAGAGAATGAAGCTCAAGAGTGAGTGTAAGCATTATATTTGGGATGAGCCATATCTGTGGAAAATCGGCTCGGACCAAATCATTAGGCGATGCGTTCCTGATGAAGAACAAGGTACAATTCTTTTGCATTGTCACTCTTTTGCTTGTGGAGGTCATTTTGGTCCTAAACGTACAGCTCGAAAGGTTCTTGATAGTGGATTTTATTGGCTGACTATTCATAAAGATGCTTACATGTTTTGTAAGAGTTGTGCTAGATGCCAAATGACAGGAAATATTTCTAAACGTGATGAAATGCCTCAAACTCCCATTATTGTTTGTGAGATATTTGATGTGTGGGGTATAGATTTCATGGGACCTTTTCCTAGTTCATATGGTAATCTTTACATATTACTTGCGGTTGATTATGTCTCAAAATGGGTGGAAGCGAAAGCCACCCGCACTGATGATTCTCAAGTTGTTTCAGGATTCTTGAAATCACATATTTTCAGCAGGTTTGGAGTGCCGCGAGCAATCATTAGTGACCAAGGAACTCATTTCAAAAACCGCACCATTGCAGCCCTTCTGAAGAAATATGGAGTGCATCATAGATTGGCTACTACTTATCATCCTCAGTCCAATGGCCAAGCGGAGGTGTCAAATAGAGAAATAAAGCAAGTTCTAGAAAGGACAGTGAATCCATCTCGGAAGGATTGGAGTAAAAGATTAGATGATGCTCTTTGGGCTTATCGAACCGCTTTCAAAACTCCTATTGGAATGTCCCCTTATAGGCTTGTTTTTGGGAAAATGTGCCATTTGCCAGTGGAGATTGAGCATAAGGCTTATTGGGCTGTGAAGGAGATGAATATGCAACCTCTCAAGTGTGAGGAGGAAAGGAAGTTTCAACTTCAAGAGTTGGAGGAACTCCGTTTGGAATCTTTTGATCAAGCTATGTGGTACAAAGAGCGCGCTAAAATGTGGCATGACAAGAATTTGAGGTCCAAGGAGTTCAAGATTGGCCAGAAAGTACTACTCTTTCAGTCTAGGCTTCGGTTGATGCCCGGGAAACTAAAATCCAAATGGGCTGGTCCCTTTGAAGTGGTCTCTGTTTGGGCAAATGGAGCTGTTGAAATTAAAAGCATGCATACAGAGAAGTCTTTTCTGGTTAACGGTCATCGTCTCAAGCCATTTCACGATGCATCTCAAGTGGTAGTAGTGGAAGAAATTTCACTATGCCATACCCCCAGTACTTGACCGTATGACAAAGTCTAGCCACGGACTGTAAACGCGGGCGCTTATTGGGAGGCAACCCAATTTTTAATTTCATGTTCTTTCTTTTATTAGAATTTTAGTTTTTGGTAATTTACTTGTATGAAGTTAAACTTCTGTTTGGTTTTATTTTATGTGAAATATAATTAATACTAATTTTTGATGCTTTCCATTTTATTGTGCAGGGGTGTGCACAATTCTTCTTTAGGAAGAAAGGAAGAAAAGAAGATGAAGGATTAAGGCAATAGAACTCTCTTTGATGAAGTACAGTCACTTCGGGCAGATGTGCAATTTTTGCACATGACACTGGACGCTTTAGCTGCTCAAAATGGACATATTCAGTCTGCCTTAAGTCACCTCTGCACTGCTTGGTTTGCTAGCAATTCACAATAGCATCCACCACAAAACTTAAGTTCCCTAATTCCCTTCTCTATATTTATGTTTGTTTTATTTTATTCCTAGTTGTTAGTTGGTTTTTTCTCTGTTCCGCTTGACTTGCTTGAGGACCAGCAAGATTTAAGTGTGAGGAGGGTGGTTTAGTGGTCTAGGTGTCTGTTACTTATTTGAATGTTTATGTGTGTTTTATGTGTGTTTGTTGGTCAACAATTCAGCATGATAGGAGTACTGGAATTGGCTTTGAAATGGAATAACTGTGCATGTTGAGAGAATTTGAGTAGTAAATAGGATTGCTTGATATCCCCTTGAGAATTTGAGATGATTGACCCCTGAAATCAGTTGCACTTGAATGAACTTGTGATAAATTAGATGAGTTTGAACAAAGCCTAGCAGATAGTAAGGATTGAGCCTAAAGTAGAGCACTCTCTACATCCAACTTGTTTTTGAGAGTTGTGGCAGCTAGGTTAATGCATGATGAGGTGATAAAAGGCAAATTAGGACTAACCCCACATCGTATATATAGCCATCCTTTATATCCCTTAGTGAACCCCTTTGAGCCTAACTTTTTCTTTGCTTTAACCCTGTAAATAAAAAAGATTGTATAGTCCGAGCCTTGTTGATATCCTTTTCTTGACCCTAATGTGCATACTCTTGAAGGCTTATGTATTGAATTCATCCATGGTGTAATATTGCATATAAGGCATTCCACAAGTAGGGGTATGGATCTGAATTGTTGTTCTGTAATTATGTTGTGTTTCCCTGGGATTAATTGTGAAATCAGTGCTGTTGAAAAACAAAAAAAAAGAGAAAAAAAAAAGAAGAGGAAAAAAAAGAAAAAAAAAAAATAATACAAAAAGAAAAAGAAAAACAGAGCACTCAGATGTGATATGGGAATTGCCTAGTTGAGATGGATGGTAAATATGTGATGGAGTATGCATAAGATGTTTTGAATGAACTTAGAGCCCGTAGGATCTTACCATGTTCATACACCCTTAACCCCATTACAACCTAAATAAAAGTCCTTTTTGATCTTCATGTTTTGATTAATGCTGCCACGGTATATATTGAGTGAAATAACCCTTACTTTTGAGTGGATTGAGTGACAACCGTGAGGAAGTTCATCTTGTCTATTTTGATCGGGTTGAAAACAAGTTTGACTGATGTAAGGGGGATTGATTTGATAGTTTAAAGGGGGATGATACCAATTCTGTTTATGAAAGGAGACTTGATATCATGCATAGTGAACTTTGTTGATGAGCCAATGAAAGGAAATTTGAAGTGCTGAATATTTGACCAAGGTTTTGTATATAATCTTTTCTCTTTTCTGTTTTCTGTTTTCTGTTTGGGTTTGTTTTTTGTTTGTTTTCTGTTTTTTCTGTTTTAAAGTATGTTTCGGTTTGCTTTTAGAGTGTATTAGGAGATTGGGAATTGTGACTGAACAACATGCTTTATTAACATACTTGAGGACAAGTATGACTCAAGTGTGAGGATTTGATAGGATAATTATATGTTGTTCTTTCATTGGGGAATTTAATTAAAGTGTTGATGTTTGAAGTGTATAATGGAGGTTTTATGGCCAAATTATGCAGTTAACATGGAGAAGAAACAGAGGACGGAAGAAGCATAATTTAGCATCAAGATTGAAGTGCAAAGGTGCAAGATTGAAGAGAAGAAGTTAGCAAGCAAAATGGAAGCAAGAAGTTGGGCTAAATTCATATGTTTAAGCCCACTAGTTAGTTTGTAATAAATACTCTTCCTAGTCCAAGATGGATTAGTAAGATATTTTGGTTGGTAGATTTTATATTATTTTACTCATTTTGAGCTCTATATAAATACCAAGAGCCAAAGTGATGAAAAAAACTTTTGGGGAACAACTTGTGTAGATATTTTCGGATTCTTCTTCTTCTTGGAAGCTTGGCCGAGAGCCCTAGTTTTGGGACTCTTAAGTAGGTTTGATTTTTTCTTGTCTTTTCTTCTTGGTAAATTCCTTACTTTTCTTAGTTAATGAAATCATTTCTTTATCTTGTTTTCTTTGTTCATAATATGAGTAGCTAAATTTCTTAGTTGGCTTGGATTGATTCAAGGTTGATTCATAAAGTTGTGAGGGTTGATATGCTTAAAAGTGTTCTTGCAAGTTCCTTGTTGATTATGGTATAAACTTAGGCTTTGTGGGTTGAGTTTGATCACCTCAATTCATGCTAAGCTAGAGCTAATTAAAGTAGCACTTTCTTGTGAAAAACAGATAACTGATACAGACTGTAATAGCAGGAAAATAATCAACCGGGTAGGTAGCTGTCTTTAGCAAATACTTGGATGTCTACCGAAATTAGGTCCTCTTTGTATTAATTTAACAATCTAGTAAGTTTAGCAAATACTTGCTTGCTAGTGGGTAATAAGAGAGGATTTTAGGAGTTCAGCAAATACTTGCTCTTATATAACTAATTGATTTGCGGGGATAACTAATTTGTAGCCGAGGATCAACTGAAGAATCAACGAGTTAATCTAAGCCAACTTCCTTCTTCATTATCTAGATTCCTTTCACTTTATTTTAGTGCTTTCAGTATTTATGAGTTTATGTGTGTTTATGTCTTTGTGTTTTTAGTCTCTTTTGTTTAGTAGTTTTTAGTTAAACAAATCTCAAGTTTAGGCGTGGTTGCTAAACCAATTAAATCTTTAGGTCAATCAATAGAATCAAATTGTTCCCTGTGGATCGACCCTGCTTACCCTGTACTAGTTTCATTATCATTGGAGTATTGCAGGTTTTATTTGTGTGAGGTAAACGACGCTCACCAATTATGCATCTAGTCAATGTGGGAGCACAAACACAAAACCATTTGAAGAAATCTCAAATTCAAACAACTACCCACAGATATCATCGAGCTCAACGAAAGATTTGTTGCCTTATTTGAGGCCCAAACAAATTGGTTGGCTGGAAAATAGGGTAAACCTATTCCCCACACTTGGATGCCCACAATTTCCTTGCTACATCATACAACCCCATGAATAAAGACAGCCGGGTATTCATTCCTTCAGTATCTGGATGTAGTGACCCAGAAGGATATGTTGTTGATGACAAGGTATTATATACCATGAACCTCGTTGTTAGCTGCTTGCTTGCGGATGTGGATTGTTAGTTTCTAGATTTTGATTTCCTGTCAAAGTGATTTTGGATGCTATTAGTTGTGGGAATATATTTACTGTTGTCACGTTTATTTTGGATATTGGTAGTTCGAGCCTAGTAATATCTTCATCTTGTTCTTTTCTCAGTTGAATTGAGAAAATGTCTCTTTGCCAATATAGTTAATTGAGAGACAGTTTATCCCAGCTGAACCCTGAAAGCTACAGCTCAGCCGCAAAAAACTAAGTTGAGGTGTTTATTTTATCCCAGCTGGACCAAAAGAGCAGCATGGCGCTGCAACCTTCAGCAGCTATATATAGAATTCATTTCTTGTTATAATCAACTTTCTGGGCTATAGAATTTTCAATGAATCTTGGCCCCTATGGAGATTGATTAAATTTATAAAATTATTTAATTTTGATTATTTAGTAACACTTACTTATTGTCCAACTGATGTTTTTCCCCTTTTTTCTGAATTTTGTTCTCTGAAAGGAAAAAAGTGCTGCCTATATGTTTTGAACCATAATGGAGAAAGGGATGTAGATGCATTTGGTATCTTGTTTCCAAAGGATAAGGAAACGGACTAACCCATCAAGTGAGAGCGAGTAAAGCTTCGTGGACCTGTGATCATTCCCAAGGCACCTTTGCCGATTGAACACAAAGAATTTGAGTTTGTCACTGAGGCCATTGGATATAACACTCTATAGCCGGGAAAGCTAATAAGTGTCATTGGGCAATAGGATGATAAGGTGTGATAATTGTATTCTTGTTCTGATCCTATCATATATCTTTCCAGATGTTACTCAAACATAATTTTTTGTTCATCTGCTTACGAAGGAGAACGAGAGGCAATCGCCTCGGAAACAATTGGTAGTGGATGAAGATGGAAGTCTTGAAATAAACCTTACACCAAAAACAACCATGGAAAGAGAAGAGGTTAAACAAATAATTATATTAACTAACTATGACATCCAGATACATATTAACACACTCTCCCTCACATGAGGCGTTAGCTCAGGAAGATACTCCGAATGGAGAGGTGGTTGCTCGATGAGTAAAAGGAGAGGTCTAACGTACCCCAAGACTTTTTCATTCCGACCTATTTTTTTCAATGCCTGACTAACATTTTACCCATTAGCAAGTAGCAAAAGAAAATACTACATCGACGGAGAATGGGCAATCAAATCCTCCCATGTCGGTTTCTGACCATTACATTTTTGTGAGAACTCATTTTAGCCTTTACAATATGATCCACTACTGAATTATATACATATACAGCTCAACTAACATTATTAGATTCTCAATCTAATTACAATATCGTAGATCTTTTAGGGGGGTTCAGGGAAGACAAAGAATGCATCACTGCTGTTCAACAGATTAATGATGTTTTAAGGCTATCTACACAAATATGTGGACCTAACAAAGTCTTTCGCAACAATTTCAATGCGGAGGTGTTTGGATCAGAAGAAGTCTACACAGACATATTTACTGACAAGCTAAAACTGTTCATGAGCAGCTTGGATGTAGAAAATAAAATGGAGTGGATCAGTGGGTGCCAACTTGATATATGGGCATCGTAAGAATTTCATTCTTACATTATTTATAGATGTATCATTATATTTGTTTCACTTACAACATTATTTTGCTAGTTACCTATGTGATGGGGTGGTTGATCGAGGCCACGTCCAGTGTATTCCGGATGGTTCAAATTCAATAGCTCAAAAGGTAAATCAGAGGGTTGAATTAACTGTGGACGAGGTTTCAACTATCATGTGCCGCACTCAAGCAAGGATGTACGTCTTCCCGTACAATCGAGAGTAAGTTTTATTCTTTTTTGTGTTGTTTGACTCGGCCACATGGAAGCAATAGAAACCATATGTTGTGATTTTATTTTTAAAAAATATTTAAAGTATTCAAAACCGCATTAGGTATTTTTGGTGTTTCCTTTTTTTTTATAGGAGCCATTGGTTTTTGCTTGTCTTCGTACCGGAAATCTATCAAGTATATTGCATAGGATCTTCCTTAAATTGATTAATTTGTAAGTGGAACACATTTTTGTCATTCCATCTACTTTAATTTTCTACAAAATTGTTTGTTCCCGTAAACGTGTTTTTGTAGGTTTCTCACTTTCTTTGCTCGATTATTTACAATTACTGTTAATATTCAGTACAATGACATTCATTGTTCTATTCATTACTTGCGTTCATCATTACATGTTGGAAAAAGTTAGACCTAATTAAACTATTATATGTGATCCCCATTTTCTGAAAATATATTTTTATATATTGATATAAATATATTTTCATCGATTGTAGGATTGCAACAAAATATCAACGGTTCAATTTCGAGCAAAATAGATCATACCCTTCGAACTATACATGGAATGTCATAAACATCAATGTACGCATTATCCCGTAACTCATATTTCCGCTGTCAATTTTATGTTCGTAATCATTTCAGCAAATTCTCTTTTATATCAGCACAAGATACAAAGTAGTACTTGGGAATGTGGATACCATTGCATGTATTATATGGAAATAATTGTTAAGGACGTGCATGACATTGACATTATTCTGGTACGTTTTCCTATATTATGTTTTTGTATTTGTTAGTCTCTCACACATATATCCTTTTCTAACATGCAATTTAATACATTGTTTCAACAATTTTTAGAAGATTACACTCTACTGGGGAGCGATCAACTTCGGAGCATTAATCTAAAATGGGTTTGTATTTTTGCAAAATGTACTCTGCCAAAATGCATAGCTCAATTGAATGTCATACAGGGACTTGCCTCCATCATTGGATAGTAGTTAGTATTATCTCTTATGAAAGGTAATTGTCTTTCACTTTTGATACTCGTCATCTCCATGATGAGAGGGGTTCCCGTATCTTATGCAGGGTTGTAACCCATTTTTGGCCACTAAGAACGACGTTTCATGCATTTCTTTTGCTAGTAAAAAATTATAGTTGATCAAATTCAATGCTTTTTCTACCTACTTGTTGTCTGTGCGTGATGATTGTTGTATTTATTGGGAATTGTTGTTGGGAATTTGTGCTATTTTAATTGGTGCACCGATTTAAGTAATCTAAGCACAAATGAAACCGGTACCACAACAAAAAAAATTGGTGCAAATGGGTCACACATTTAACACTGGTTTTTGCTAAAAAAATAACCGGTGCTAACCCATCATACAATTAGCACCGGTTTTAAAACCGGTGCTAAAAAATAACCGATTTTAAAACAGGTGCTAAAAATTAACCGGTGCGAACAATACAAATTTAGCACCAGTTTTAAAATTGGTGCTAACAATACACATTTAGTATCAGTTTTAAAACCGGTGCTAAATGTAACCGGTGCTAAAAATACACATTTTAGCAATGGTTTAAAAGCGGGTGCTAAAAATACACATTTAGCACCGGTTTTAAAACCGGTGCTACTAGGACACAAATTTAACACCGGTTTTTATAGCACCAGTTACAAAAAACCGGTGCTATTACGGTACATATTAGCACCGGTTTTTCAAAACTGGTGCTAAAGAAAACCGGTGCTAGAAGTAGGAATTTAGCACCTGTTTTTTCCAACCGGTGAAACCGTTTCATCGATTACTTAGGCACCGGTTTTTTTTCCCGAAAAAACTGGTGCTAGAACCAAAAAAATAACTGGTGCTACAGGGGGTTTCCTGTGATAGTGTTATAAACACTACACCGTGTCTAAGCATTGAACCAAGTTATGCATTTACACAAGATTAGTCAAGAACAATCAACATTCATGGACTTCTCTCATTTGCTACCTAAAATAAACATGACAACGAATTCAACATCATCACATTCCTCTAGCAATTATCAACCCATCAACACAATCAAAAGCTCTAACTCATACTCTTGGATTTTATCAAGAAGATGGAAAATTAGCTACTTTTCCCAAACCCTAACAAACAATCATACAAGTACTTCATGTACTAAAACTTTCAAGAACATTAATAACATTAACCACCACATTCAGTGCTCAAGAAATGCTCAATACAAAGAGTATTAAATAGGCTACAAAGTGTTCTTAAGACATGGGCTTGGAAGCCTTAGTCAATTGTTCCCAAGAACTAGATTTAGCTACTAAAACCCATACTAATTAATAACAACAATTCAAACATAAATCAAGCTAAAGAAAGGATGAAAATGGTGGAAAAACTAGGGTTAGAACAATACAAATCGAGATCAGGGAGAAGTGAGGAAAGAGAAAAGATATAATGCTATTTATAGTACAAGAAAAAGGAAAAAGTATTCTGGCCACCCGTTCGTCGGGCGCCCAGAACAGGGCATATTTTTCTTCTTCTTCTTGTCTTCTAGCCTTCAATCCATTGCAAACTCCTTCCAGTCTTTAAGTCGTCAAATCTTCAAATCTAGTCTTCAAATCTTCAAAGCCTTCAAAAGATAATCTTAAATGACCTCCGGTCTTCAAGTCTTGATGTTCTTTCCTTGTCACACAAAATTCACTTAGAAAAGGTAAAAGAGCGTAAAGTCGCTCTTACCTCCTAAGAAAATTTCAACGTAAAACACAAGCTCTTGATAATAAAGAAGCATAAAAGTGATCCAAAAAAGTCCTAAAATATGCACATAAAAATGGACATATCAAACCTCCCCGCACGTAAACCTTACTCGCCCTCGAGTAAGAAAAGATTCAAGCACACAAAGGAATTCGTGTATCCACATCCTAACTAATATTCCCTCAAATCAATACCTCACAAAACTCTCAATATCCCACATCCCAACTTAAGATCAAATGAGAAGTCATCCACAACCCCCATTCCTAAATTTACCCAAACATATCAACCTATCAATTCATTGATATCCATAAAAACATCTCTAAGTCCCGAATCGACAATCCCAAATCCAATAGCACAAAGTGAAGCTAAAAGCATGCGTGGAATTCAAGCACATACTTCACTTTATACCAAAATATCATCCCAAAAATGAAGTATATCAATAATCAAGAATTTCATAACTTACCCGCTAAATTACCCAATCCCAAGAGGTCTCAAGATGTTAAGATACCTGATCCATCCATAAGGCCACCACAACCTTATGACTCCAATGCTGGAAAATGAGTGAAATCATAGCATTTTTTCCCTTTTCTCTCTTTCCCTCATTTTTCCAAGGAGCCCTTTTGGGTTTTCATCCTAGCCACACATCATGTTTCTTTGACTCGCATCTCACCTTTTTCCGCACATTTAACCTCTCATTTTTTCCTAGGTTGCCCTTTTGGGTTTTTGACTAATCCAGGCCCCCAATGTGGCCTAAGTTGCACTCTTGGGTTTTCAACTAGTGGGTTTCTTTTTATTTTTGTTCTTTATTCATTTTCTATTTTTTTTCAAATTCTTCAAAATTTTCCATTTTTTTCATTTTTCCGTGTGTTTCGATCAAGTGTAGCAAAAAGCTTTCACAGTTAAAGCTGAGAGAGTTCAAGTACATCAAGTGAAAAACATCCCAAAAACAAAGAAAAACATTCCAACATCCAAGTCTGAGAAAACATCCAAAGCAAAGCAGTAAAAGCTATAAATACCCCTCCCCACACTTAAAACACTACATTGCCATCAATGTAGACAAAATAGGGCAAAAACATACAAATCAAAGTAGGGGAGTGTAAAAACAATTCTCACAATTTGGAATGAGATGGCCCGGCACCACCGTCGGGGTCCCTGCCATAAGTCCCTGATACTGCGCTAGCCAATCGGCATTCCTTTGACACTACTCCCTTTGCCTTGCTGCTCTAGAATCAAAACCTGGGTCACCACTACCCTGTGAGTGCATCTTTGAAATCCTAGAGGAAAGATAATCGATCTTCTCATTTATCTCCATGAGGCTCCGGGAGACGAACATGTCTCAACCTGTCCCTGAAAACTATATTGAACTGTCTACAACATGCACTTGTATAAATTAGAAGGAGGCTGAGAGAAATAAAGAGGCACATGATCCTCCTTAATCGGCTCAGTCTGTGGTGGAGGCGATGGAGGATGCTGCTCACTTTGTGGCTCAGTGAATGGTAAGGTGCCCTCAGCATTCGGAGCTGGAAGTGGGGGTAGGTTCTTGAGCTCTCGCTTAAAACCCATCCTACATGAAGTATCAGGTGCGATCGCCAAATCCTGGACCGGCGTATCCAACTCTAGCTTGGTCATGTGGCGCTGAGGAAGCGTTATGATACATGGGGTAGTTGTTGGCGCAATGAGGCTGAACTTATCCATCCTCCTCAAGGTAATGAGGTATGAAAACTTCCATCCCACACATGGAAAATCAGTCAAGGCCACGTGGCCTAAGTGTTGTGCTAGGAGGGTAATACTACCCCCTCCTCGTAGAAATCCTGCCTTTCCCCTTCTATGCCACCTCCTTAACCCTAGTCAACCATAGTTTGCCCCATCTCTATATCCTAATCCCTCACTTGTCAGCTGCCATAGGAAGTGGATGTCCGGTTCAGGTACGTTTGTCAGCTCTGCCGACAAAATAGTGTGCCTGCAAGGACTCGGTGCACAAATCTCAAACCAGGATGGATGATCAAGTTGTTCTTTTCCTTGGAGAGTCCCGACCTCCTCGTCATCACAGACCATGATCTGCACCATTTTTCATGCTTTAACCAATGCATTTGACATGTTTTTTAGTTACTTTTGGGTTGGCGGTTTGGCAATATTAGTTGGGTTTACATGACATGGGGTTTAGACAACCATGTTTTGTTTTCTATTCTAAATCTCGAGTTTTGTATATTTAATTAGTAATTATTGATATATTATTTTCACGGGCTCCTTGGTCTTCATTATTATTACCTTTAGTAGGTCGCCTGTGAATGCTATTTGTTACATTACATTCTTGCAAAGGTCATTTATTTTTAACGGTTGAAGATTTGGAGGCCATTCACATTTGAATGGTAGTAGACAAAGGCCACAAACATTAAGGCATGGTAGAAGGAGATTGAATCTAAAGATAGGCGGCTTCGAAGTTTAAGATGGTCAAAGGAGAAAATGGTGAATCGTGGTCTGAGGAGTGTTTCCTTAGTCCGAGAATGGTCCAGGAAGAATTAGCCTTCAATGCAGGTTCCATTAGAATTTTCTTCCTGAGTACTATGAAATTGACTACTAGAACTCCTGATTCGAACTAACGGTTCACCCATGACAAGCAAACAAAGTTCACCCAATGAAGAACCAGCAGTTGGTCACGGACCGTGCATGGTCAAGCACTAGCAGCCCATGATAATCTTCACAAACTGCACTACACAAGAATCCAGAGGTTCTGTGAATACCTTCATGAGACTTGCACGAGATCTTCATGTGACAAAAGCACCGGGAGTGAAGCAAGGGGATGAAGAGTTGAAGAATTTGGTTAAGTATGTAGTCGGTCCATAAAAACCTTCATGGACTATGGAAGATTTGGTGGACCATGGCTATGCATGCTTCATAGACCGTGGCATTCGTGCTGGTCCGTGAAACCTTGGTGGTTGACCTACCTATTTTTAGGCCCAATCTCCCACTACTATATATATGTACCTAGTCTACTCGTTTAATAGGTTGGAACATATTTGGAAACACATTTGAAGAGGAGAGATGATTTGCACCATTATGCATGCTTTAACCAATGCATTTGACCTAGTTTTTATTTACTTTTGGTTGGCGGTTTGGCAACATTAGTTGAGTTTACATGACACGGGGTTTGACAACCATGTTCGATTTTCTATTCTAAATCACACGTTTTGTACACTTAATTAGTGATTATTGACATATCGTGTTCACGGGCTCCTTGGTCCTTATTATAAGTACCTTTAGTAGGTCGCCTGTGAATGCTTTTTGTTACATTACATTCTTGCAAAGGCCGTTTGCTTTTAAGGGTAGAAGATTTGAAGGCCATTTGCATTGAATGATAGTATATGAAGGCTATGAGCATCAATGCGTGGTAGGATGATATTGAAGCCAAGGATAGGCAGCTTCAAAGTTCAAGACTGCTAAAGGTGAAAACGGTGAATCATGGTCCAAGGAGTGTTTCCATAGTCTGAGAATGATCCAGGAAGAATTAGCCTTCAAGAATAGTTCCATTGGATTATTCTTCTCGAGTACTACAAAATCGACTACTAGAACTCCCAACCCGTGGCAAGAAAACAAAATTAAGCCGAGGAAGGACCAGTGGCCTGTGATAGCCCATACTACACAAAACATCAGTAACCTATGAAGATGGCCACGACTCACCCTACATGGAGCAATAGTGCTAGTCCGTGACAGTGGAGCCGGGCCATGAAGCATGGAAGGGAAGAGTTGAAGAAATTTGCTAAGTATGGAGCTGGTCCATGAAAACCTTTACGGACCATGATGAGAGTTATGAGAAAACACCCATGCTACTCATGGTCCATGAAAAGGAAGCCGAGCTCTGAAAACTACTGAGTGGAAACTGTGGTGCTGCTTGCGGTCCGTGAAAACCTACACGAACTGTGGCACGAGCCCATCTTCACGGACTGTGGCCTCCCTTGGCTATGAATGTTCATGGACCGCACCAAATCTGGTGGTCCATGCATGAAGAACTTCACGAACCGTGGCATCTGTGTCGGTTCATGAAAACTAGGCAGCTGACCTAGGGTTTTGGCACTTTTGGCCTATTCCGGGCCTATTTTTAGGCCCATTCTACTACTACTATATATAGGACCTATTCTACTCATTTTTCGTAGGATATCACAAGTTGTATTTGGAGAATCATATCTTGGGAGAGCATTTGGAGAGTGAAGCTCTCTTAGTAAGTTTTGTACTTTTTCCTTTTCTTTTCATCTTGTTTCTTCCCAAAGACGTGAAATTCAAACCTATATTTGAATTCCATATCTAAGGAGTAGTTAGTTTAGCTTGGGATATATTTGGCACTTGTGTAGTTTCTATTGCTTTATGATATTCAATTAGATTCTTCATATATGTGTGTTTATGATATTATTGTGATTGTTCTTGAATGTTTCTAAATGCATGAACACTATACCACATATAAGCACACACTTTGGGCTACGTTAATGTATGGTGCATATATTGATACCCTTTTGCAAAGATAAACATGGATATTTTAATGGGTAGGGGAGAACGTGTCTGTGTAGGTGTGTGCTCTGGGGATTCAAGAATGCTCTGACCCATTTGTCATCGCACTATTTTAGCTGGCTTCGTAAAGTTTCCCGAGAGGTTACGGGTAAAGATAGTTTATATTAGCAAGCTAGGAGATGTGTTGAAACCGCAATATCACAGATAAGGTGCCTATAAAACTAAGGCCTCGCGTATAGAGAACCACGGGGAATTAGTGCATTCGTGGTGGAAGCTCAGAACATAATAGCACAGGGAGAAACAGAACCACAACAACAGTCAGACCTTGTTGTGCTCTCCTAATTATGATGGCGGTGTCGATGGAGGGTTGCAAGTGCACCCACCGTGAGAGGGATGGGGAAGTTTATGCCACCGACCACACAACGTGTTGTGAACACACTGATAGGTATTTTGTATGTTTATATATGAATGAATCAAGGATTGAAGCATTATAACTACCACATTGCTAAATTAGTCCCAAGTGCCCAGTATAAATAGTTTACTTGTTCGTTGATTTCATGCTTACTAGTTGTTACTTAAAAATACCAACCCCCTCCCTCCCATTTTCATGTTTACATTAATATCTAGTTGTTCTTTTCACTCGTGCGGATTGACGACCCTCACGAGGCTGTGTTTAAACTTTTACTTGAACCCTAGCATCTCTGTGGAAAAACCCAGGGCTTGACTCTTAGTACCATTTGGTAGCATTAACAGCGAGAAATGGGTGCAGAACTATAAATCTTATCTTTGACCATCCCACAGGACTAGTGCCTTGGCTCAGGTTAATTGATTGCATTGTTGCGATTGTGCTAACAACCCCGGGGGTCAGGCGAGTCAAATTTTGGCGCCATTGCAAGGGATTCTTTCCAGTTCAAGTATTAGTTGAGCATAGTGTGTTAGTAGAGTAGTTAGTAGTGTCTTTTGTTTGTTTTGTTTGTAGTGAGTTGAGCTTTGCTATAGTTTTCTTGTTACTTTGATCCTGTTTGCTATTGTATTGTTGGAAGGATACTACGACCCTAGTTTATGGTACATACATGTACCACGAATCTAGGTGTTTTGCCTTCCCTAAATAATTCCATAGGTAAGCAGGGGTGAAGGAGGAAGAGAGTTAGATCAGAGGTTCAATTTAGAGGTTTGAGGAATTACCACACAAAATGGCGGAGGACAACTACACTTTGAGAGAGCTTGTGGCTCCTAACTTGGAGAATCAACCACTATGTATCACATTTCCTCTTTTGCCTCTGAATGTGACTTGTGAGCTGAAAAGTGGGATGATACATTGCCTTCCTACATTCCCCGGTTTGGCCAGAGAGGATCCGAACAAACATTTGTCGGAATTCCATTTGGTATGCACGAATATGAAGCCGTCAGGAGTGTCGAAAGATGGCTGCAGCTTGAGAGCATTCCCCTTTTCACTACAATATAGAGAAAAATATTGGTTGTATTATTTGCCACCGGGGTGCATAGGGTCATGGATGGATATGAAGCAGCAATTTTTGGAGAAATATTTTTCGGCCTCAAAGTCTGCTGGTTTGAAGAAACATTTGTCCAACATCACTCAAGGAGTTACCGAGAGATTATATGAGTATTAGGAGATATTCAAGAGGCTTCTCGCAAGTTGTCCCCATCATCCCTTCAAGGAAGGCGACTTGGTCTATTACTTCTTTGAGGGCTTGTGTGATGAGGACATGGGGATGGTTAATGTCGCGTGCAACAGTTCTATCACCAATAAGAGCACGAAGAACACTATGGCACTTTTTTAGGAGATGACCAATAGGATGAGAAAATTTAGTACAAGGTCGAGGGTTAAGGTCTTGATGAACCCGAACACACACCAAAGTTAGAGGAGCAAGTCCAAGCTCTAGCATCTATGATGAAAGAGCTTTTGCGAGGAAAGGTACACCAAGTTAAGATATGTGGGGTTTGCAACCTTGATCACCACTCCGAGAAATGCCCCGAGGTTGTTGGTGATATGCAAGAGGTGAATGTTGTGGACTACAACAGCTGGGAGAGACCTCAATTTGCTAGGGGTCAATAACCTAGACGAGTAAGGCCAGACCCCTATGCAAACTCTTTCAATCTGAGGTATAGGGATCATTCCAACTTCCAATGGAGGGATAATAATCAACCTCAAGGGTATAGGGGTGGACAAGTACCGCCTCAACCTTATCCTAGAGGTGAAGGGCCATCCAACAATCATACCACACTTTACAAGTAGGATATGGAGAAGATCTTAGATTCCATTGGACAATTAGGGAAGAAACATGAGATCTTTGCAGAAAAGAAGAGGAGAGAAATTGAAGACCTTAGTACTAGAGCCTTCTCAAGTATCAAGAACCTTAAGATTCAAGTTGGACAACTCACCACCTTGGTGAGCCAACTTGAAGTGAAAGATTCTGGCAAGCTACCTTCCCAACTGGAGGTAAATCTAAGAAATGTTAGAGCACTCAAGTTGAGAAATGGGAAGGAGGTTCACAAAACCAAGGATAAAGTGACACAAGAGGATGATGAGTTAGTGGAGGCTACCAAAGCGAAGTTCGAAGAAGAAGAAGAAGAGATGGTTGTCAAGGAAGCACCCTCCAAGGAGTTTCCACCACCCAAAGCTCAATTCGCTATTCCACCTTCGTTTCCAAGTGTTTTGAGGGGAAGGCCAAAGGTGGAGACAAATGACGCCAACATTTGGAAAGTCTTAAAAAAAGTGGAGGTATATATCC
This sequence comes from Rubia yunnanensis, assembly GCA_037428765.1. Classification (NCBI taxonomy): domain Eukaryota; kingdom Viridiplantae; phylum Streptophyta; class Magnoliopsida; order Gentianales; family Rubiaceae; genus Rubia; species Rubia yunnanensis. The sequence goes on from CM075063.1 coordinate 70,119,188, forward strand.
CTTTCTTGGAATGAATTGACAATGTGCCTTAATATGCTAAATTTCTTAAGGTTGCATGTACTAAGAAAATGAGTAGACCACCTAAGAAGTTAGGGAAGCTAAGAATTAGAGAAGTCACAATTTTGAATCATAAGAATTTTCCTAAGAAATGTGATGACCACATAATGTTTTCTATCCCGATTTCTTTAGGTGGGACACTTGTTGAACATTCCATGATAGATTTAGGAGCTTCTATCAATGTGATTCCCTTCAGTCTATTTGAATATCTTGAAAATGGTGAACTAAAATAGACTAGTCATTTTTCAACTCGGTTATCATTCCCAAGCTAGCCCTCGAGGGCTAGTGAAGAATGTGATGGTGCGAGTGGGCAAGTTGGTTTTTCCGGTGGACTTTTATGTCCTAGACGTAGCGCACGATGGTAGTGCACCCCCAATCCTTTTGGGGAGACCTTTTCTAAAAACTTCTAGGACTAAAATTGATGTTCACTTGGGGATCTTGACTTTAGAAGATGACTTAGACAAGGTGGAATTTGACATTTATAAATCTATGCATGATTAAAAAAAACCTTCTCTTATGTGCAAATGTGTGACACTTTTTGATGAGCATGATAATCTTGAACCTTCTTGTGTTGAAAATGAGCATGAATCTCTCGATGATGAATTTTTTTAGGACCCCGGAAGATTGCATGATTTGATCAATGATATGCCTGTGCTATATTGTTTTTATATGCTAACAAATTTGCAGTGGGAAAAGGAAAGTGTCAAGGAAGTAATACCTCCTCGATCCCCTCCTAACCCTATGGTGATGTTTAAGGAGACAATGTTGGCAAGAAAAGGAGAAACATTTCTAGGTACCGACAAGGGGTACAAAGGTTAGGATGGCTCATTGTGGAGACCTCTCCACAATGATGTCATCGTGGGTGGAGTCGCCGATGGCAATTCTAGAGACCCATCAGTAAGTGCTTGAAAGTTGAATGCATGAAAGGGTAATAAGTCGTGATGACGACAATAAATACACGTGGATCTTTTTGTTTTCTTTTTTTTAGTGGTTACTTGGAAGATTATGCACGTCATGTTTGAAATAAATGACCCATTGAATGAAATTCTTGCTTGATTTGAAAATCCAAATGTGAAGATGTGCGATTATGTGTAGATGGAATGGATTTTAATGGGCGACATAGTTTTCTTTCAAAATTTGATAAAAACTAAGGACTATGGAAAATATGGGGTTAGTCTCGTGACAATGGTTGTCATGAAAGGCAGGTCTCGTACCGTGATGATAGGCACGAGGCTCTGCCTCGTGAGATGGAAAAACTGGGCAAAGATCATTTTTTGTCAAACTTCAATTTTTCATCCTCTGACTTGTTTCAAAAATGCAATTTTCAAAAAGGAAGTCTGAATTTCAAAGTTAAAAATGTATTTTTGTTTCAAAAAGTGAGATTTCCTTTCCTTAGGATTTTTTATGCAAATAGTACTTCCCAAATTAATTGATTGTACTACTTGTCCCCTAATTTAAAATTCCATCTTTATCCAAAGTGTACCTCTCTCTCTTTTTCACCTATGCTGAAATTTTATCCTCATGGTACCACTCTTCACCTAATTTCATCATCTACATATTTGTTTCCTCTTAAGAAACACTCACTCACACACATTCTTGGGTGAACACGAAATTAAAGTTTTTTCTTCCAAAAATTAGCAATTTTTGCTTCTTCTTGTGTGGATCTTACACTTGTAGGCTTCAAATTTTGGGTAGTCCTTTGATCTCTTTATTTATATGCTTGATTGACATTGTGGTTTTGTTATGAAAAACATGATTTATGAATGAGCATGTGTTGTTGTGATGTTGTTTGGGTTTGTGTGATCAATCTTGTGATGATGAAATTAGGGATGTTTTGAATGTGCCATTGATATTAAGTGATGTGTATATGTTGGGTGATTAGAGGGAGCATGAATCGTGTTTCAATGAATCTATTGATGGGTTGGTGAAAAGCATACATGATGGTGTTGATTGATGAGGAATATTCTTGTTTTAAATGACCTTTATGCTTATACTATCATGCTTTGAATGTGTGGTCATTTTGGGAGAATGTTCTTTGTTGAATGATATCATGGGCCATGCAATGTTCATTGTGACATTACCATTCTTCTCTCTCTCTCAATTTTTCAGGAGGCTCCAAAGAAAGGTACTTCAGAGAAAGACAAGTCGTCAAGGGGTGAGAAACGAAAGAAATCGTTTAAGGGTGCAAACCCTAAATTGGTGACTTCCGTTCCTTGCAAAACCAAGCTTGTGGTTGACGAGTTTTTAGGATTAACCAACATCACCAGGACTGTAGCTCGGAGATGGAGGAATTTGAGGGAACCAAAGAGGAGCATTTTGGAGAATAGTTTTGCTTGCAAGAGCACCTTGATGGCTCTAGGTTTACTTGAACCTATGACCTTTCTTTTGGGCCGGGTAGGCCTAGAAGGATTTCATGATGTGCACTCAAAAACCTACATAAGGTGGACCTTAGAGTTTCTAGATACCATTTGGAAAGTCACATACAAGGAGGTTCGCAAGGCGATTAAGTTCACCTTGGATGACAAGGATTACCAAATGACCTATAGAGAGGTGGCACTAGTTTTTGGGTGGAAGACCGGCCGGGACATTCCACAGACTCATCCTCAAGGAATGCCATTCTATATTGGCCACTTTTGGGTGTAACTAACTGGGATTGATAGGAAGAATCTGAGCAAAAGCACGGCTATAGTCCACCTGGTGATCTGTTATATTCATCGACTCTTTTTTGTGGGCGTTCTATGCCATGGTGAATTAACGCATTGTCTGGGCTCCGATGTGAACCTTGTTTTGGAGATGACACTGGAGGGGAACATCTACCCGGACTTGGTTAGTGTCTCTGTTTAAGAATGCAAAGTGATAGGAGAGCGGAAGAGTTGGAAACTCTACATGGGAGGCATGGTTGGTCTTTTGGCGGATTATCTAGGTCACCCGATCACACAAAAGACTCTAGCTAACTTAGGAAGATCGGGAATAGGGTACAATATCGAGAAGTTAGCTAAGGCATCTATGGTGAGACCAACGATATCGGAGGGTAGATAGGCGTGGCTCTATGGCGGCACCAACACGAGTACCTTCATGATTCTTCCACAACCGGAGTACACATCCATTGACCATAACACATGCTTGGATAACCTACTTATTTTACCAGACTAAAAGTTTGAGAGAGAAGCCTACAACGTTATGGCCAACCAAGAGTTAGACGTAGAAGAGGCTGAATGGGAGACATCTTTGAGAGCACTTATGAGTCGATCTCATCTTTCCACGGCCATTATGGATCAACTACACCTACTTGGGGAGAAACTCTCGATTTCTTTCCAAGTTCTTCAAGGGATAGTTCAAGTGATTAGAGAAGTGAAGGAACAAGTGGGGGAGCTTAACGCAAAGGTGGATTTCCTTGAAGTAACAATCCAAGCGACAGGGTTCATAGAGAGGTATTTCACTAGCCATGAAGAGGCCAGCCCTTTAGGGCCGGAAGCATAGGTATCACTAATTTCCCTTCCTCACTTATGTTTAGAAATTCTTTTTGTGCATTGGAGACTTTGCATTTGCAAAGTGTGGGGAGGGAGTAGTTAGCACTTAGGAATTGTCATTCTTGGATTTCTTCGTGCATGCATGTTTTGTTTGTTTGTTTTTTTCTTGATTGTTGGTAGTTTTAGTTCTTGTTTGCTGGGGATGGTTTTGGATAAACAGTTGGTGGAATCACATTCTATGCTAGGTTTCCTAGTTTGCATGGGGTAGGATGTTTTAGCTATTGGTGGAGTATTTTTGTGTGTTTGACTATCTTTGTAGTGTTGAGCCCACTTTTGGGGCACTTTTTGAAAATTTGATAAAATGAAAAAAGATCAAAACCTGGACAAGTCAAAAATCCAAAAGGGAAACTTGGGTAACATTAGGAAAAGCCCAGATAGGTCAAAAGGCCTAGGTAAAAGTGAGAGGCTTGGCCTGGCCGAACTTATGAGTCTAGGAAAAATAAGAGGCCGTGTAGAAAAAGATGAGAGGTGAGCACATTTTTTGGGATAACGCTAGGTGAAAACCCAAAAGGGTTCCTAGGAAAAATGAGAGAAATTGAGAGAAAAAAATAAAAAAGAAACAAGAAACTACATTGACGATACAGTGGACTCCTTGTTTGCAACTAGGTCGAGAATCTAGATTTATACCTATGTTGCAAGCAAGTCGACGGCTTTTGGATTTCCTTGGTGGATTGTTTTTACTTTAGGATTTCTCTTTGATTGCTTTTGGGACTTCTTTGGGGAAAATAAGCTTGTCTTTATTCCGATCTTTTGTCACTTATCTTTTTCCATACACATTTTACTTGCTTTGGGTGGTTTGGTTGCCTTAGGTACTTTGGGGAGTGTGAGAGTTGTGATATTTTCATCTTCTTGGGGGAATTAGAGTAGCTTGGTAATAAGTTGGATGCATTGGCGATTTTCGCATGCTTCATGTTGCTTGAACCTTTTTCTTTGATTTTATTTAGTTGAGGATGAGTAAAGGTTTAAGTATGGGGAATCTGATCTGCACCATTATGCATGCTTAAACCAATGCATTTGATGTAGTTTTTATTTACTTTTGTTGGTGGTTTGGCAACATTAGTTGAGTTTACATGACAATGGATTTAGACAACCATGTTCGGTTTTCTATTCTAAATCCCACGTTTTATACACTTAATTAGGGATTATTGACATATTGTGTTCACGGGCTCCTTGGTCCTCATTATAAGTACCTTTAGTAGGTCGCCTGTGAATGCCATTTGTTACATTACATTCTTGCACAACCTGTTTGCATTTAATGGTAGAATATTTGAAGGTCATTCGCATTGAATGGTAGTAGATAAAGGCCACGAGCATCAATGCGCGGTAGAAGGAGATTGAAGCCAAGGATAGGCGGCTTCGAAGTTCAAGACGCCAAAAGGTGAAAATGGTGAATCGTGGTCCGAGGGGTGTTTCCTTAGTCTGAGAACGATCCATGAAGAATTATCCTTCAAGGTTTGTTCCATTGGATTCGCCTTCTTGAGTACTACAAAATCAACTACTAGAACCCCCCAATTCAGACTAACAGTTCACCTGTGGCAAGCAAATAAAGTTCAGTCGATGAAGGACTAGCGACCTATGATAGCCCGCACTACATGAAGCATCAATGGCCCATGAAGATGCCCACGGTCTTCCCTACATGAAGCAATGAGGGCAGTCCGTGACAATAGAGCTAGGTCGTGAAGCATTGAAAGGAAGAGTTGAAGAAATTTTTCCAAGTATGGTGTCGGTTTGTGAAATCCTTCACAAACTGTGATGAGAGTACTGAGCAAACACCCATGCTGCTCACAGTCCGTGAAAAGGAAACTAGGTCGTGAAAACTACTGAGTGAAAATCATGGTGCTGCTCGTGGTCCGTGAAAACCTTCACGGACCGTGGCACCAGCCTAGCTTCAAGGACTGTGGGCTGTATTCATGTAAGGTGCAATTATTCATACCCCCTTGGAAACACAAACCTAGGTGTTGGAATGGGTAGGGGAGAATACGTCCGCGTGGGTGTGTGTATGGGGGATTCAACAGTGCTCTGACCTATTTGTCGTCGCACCAGTCTTAGCTGACTTTGTAATTGTTGTCCGAGAGGTTACGGGTAGAGATAATGAATAGTAGTAAGCTAGGTGTTGTGTTGAAACCTTAGTATCAGAGATAAGATGCCTACGAACCTTGGGCCTAGCATATATAGAACCCGGGGAGTATTTGTACTTGTGGTGGAAGCCTGGGACGTAATAGCACAAGGGATAAATAGACCTACAATTATGGTTTGACCTCGTTGTATTCCCCCAATTATGATGGTGGTGTCGATAGAGGGTTGCGATTGCACCCACCGTGACAGGGTTGGGGTAGTGTATGACACCGGCCACACCACATGTTGTAAACACACTGATAGGTCTTTTGTATGTCTATATGTGAATGAATCGATGATTGTAGCATTAGAACTATCATGTTGCTAAATGATTCCCAAGTGCCTAGTATAAATAGTTTACTCATTTGTTAATTGCATGCTTTGTAGTTGTTAGTTGAAAATACCAACCCCCCCCACTTCTCCAAGTTGAATGTCTACACTACTAGCTATTCCTTTCACTCATGCGGATTGACAACCCACACGAGGTTTTGTTTTAATTAATACTTGAGCCCTAGCATCCTTGTGGACAAACCCAAGGCTTGGCGTTAACTACCCCTAGGTAGCTTAGCAGTGAGATCAGGGTGCAGAATATAAATCTCTATCTTTGAACATTAAGTCCCTCGACTCATGTTTTTAAACGACGATCGAGTTGGGGCAGGTTATAGTTTGGCGCCATTATCGAGGATGCTTTTCAGTTCAAGTATTAGTTGAGCATGATATCTTAGTAGAGGAGTTAGTAGTGTCTTTTATTGTTTTTCTTTTGTTTGTTTTGTTTGCTGAGAGTGGATTTTTGGTCATAGTTTCCTTATTCTTTTGATTTAGTAAGATTTTGATAATGTGGGACAATGCCACTCAAGAGATGAAACTTTGTAGGGTGTGTCATTTCGATCACCCTACAAAGTGTTTCTCGTGGTTAAGTAACCACTGAGAGAGATGGAACTTGTAGTTCAGCAAGATTTGAGGGAGCGAGAGTGGTTCATTTACCACGACTCACCCAAACTGATCTCACCCCCAAGTCAACATGTGAAGAGATACTTGAAGCTCTAACCAATTTTTTGAAAACTAGTGAAACTTTACAAAACCAAGTATTCTCTTGCATAAAGAATTTTAGGGCACAAATATCATCTGGTGTTGATAGGATAGGAGAAAAGGTGAATGAGCCACTAGACACAATGAACCAATTGATTAGAAGGCGTAAGCTCACAGACAAGGGGGCACCTCAGGCAATTCATTTGAGAAACTTGAGGAAAGAGAGTCACGTGTGGCAATCTGTCACAATGAGGTGAATGATATCTCTTTTGACACCCTTAATTTGTTGCATGAATGTAAGGAATTGCTAAAGAAAATGGGTGATTCTAAGCATGAATTTGAGCATTAACTGATTGATTCTAATAAAAATTACCATCCCCCTATGATTAATATTTATGACAATTTTGTGCAAGAAATTTTTGACATACACAAGGGGTTAGCTTTGGAAGATAATGCTTTAAATGATATATTTGATGAAACCTTACAAGCTAATCTTGTGGGGAGTGTAGAAGGGATCGAACCATTGGGTAAGGATTGTGTGGAACCCTTGCCTAAGAACTTAGATAAACTAGTTTTGCCAGAAACCAAGCCTTCGGTAGAAGAGACACCCATAATGGAGCTTAAGCCTTTGCCTGAGCATTTGAAGTATGCATTCTTAGGTGCAAATGAGACATTGCCAATGATTATTTCAAGCAAATTGTCTAGTGACCAAGAGAGTAGGTTGATTGAGATGTTTAAAACATTCAAGGGTGCAATAGGGTGGACATTGTCTAATATCAAAGGGATAAGCCCTTCAACATGCATGCACCATATCCTATTAGAGGAGGGTGCAAACCATGTACGCCAATCTCAAAGGCGATTAAACCCACCTATGATGGAAGTAGTGAAAGGTGGAGTCCTTAAGCTACTTAAAGTTATGGTAATATACCCTATCTCTGATAGTACTTGGGTGAATCCCACCCAAGTAGTGCCCAAGAAGAGGGGAGTCACGATGGTAAGAAATAAGGATGGGGACTTGGTGCTTACTCGTAATCAAAATGGGTGGCGGGTGTGTATTGATTACCGTTGCTTGAATGCGGTGACTCGTAAAGACCATTTTCCCCTACCTTTCATTGACCAGATGCTAGAAAGGGTAGCCAGTCATGCATACTGCTATTTCCTTGATGGATATTCTGGATAGTTCCAGATAGCCATTGATCCAGAAGACCAGGAGAAGACCACATTCACTTGCTCCTTTGGCACCTTTGCTTATAGGCGTATACCTTTCCGTCTTTGTAATGCCCTAAGCACTTTTCAAAGGGGCATGGTTAGCATTTTCTCTGAATTTATCAAGAAAATTTTCAAGGTATTCATGGATGATTTCACCATCCATGGAGATTCCTTCAATTCGTCCCTACATCATCTAGCACAGGTGCTAGAGCGATGTACGGACACAAACTTCGTGCTAAATTATGAGAAATGTCATTTCATAGTGGAACAAGGTATAGTGTTAGGGCATGTTGTATCATCTAAAGGGATAGAAGTTGATAAAGCCAAAGTAGATGCAATCAAATCCCTACCTTACCCACCAATGTCAAGGATGTGAGATCATTCTTAGGACATGCCAGTTTTTACCGACGTTTCATTAAGGATTTCCCCAAAATATCCTCACCTTTGTGCAAGTTGCTGCAAAAAGATGTTGACTTTGTTATCGATGAAGGGTGCAAAAAGGCTTTTGACACCTTGAAAGACAAGTTAGTGACTGCCCCAATCATCTGACCTCCAGATTGGTCCCTTCCTTTCGAAATTATGTGTGATGCAAGCGATCATGCCATAAGCACTATTTTTTGCCAGAGAGTGGGGAGATCACCACATGTGATATACTACGCATCAGTAACCCTCAATGATGCTCAAATGAATTATTGTACCACCGAGAAGAAGCTACTTGTCGTAGTCTTTACCCTAGAAAATTTTTGTCAATACCTCCTAGGAACAAAAGTCATTGTATACACCGACCATGCAGCACTTCATCATCTAATGACGAAGAAAGAGGCTAAGCAGAGACTTATTTGGTGGATACTCCTTTTGAGTGAGTTTGACCTAGAGGTGAGAGATAAAAAGGGCTCGAAAAATGTAGTGGTCGACCATTTGAGTAGGTTTCCAATTCATGAAAGCCCAGAACCATTCAAAGAAAAGGAAAAGCTGGAACCTATTTGGGAAGGGTTTCCTAATGAGCAATTGTTCAGGGTAGTAACTAGCTAGCCTTGGTATGACAATATAGAAAACTACCTCACCGCCAGGGAGTTTCCTCCATCCTTTGACAAATCAAGAAAAGAGAGGTTGATGAATGAAGTGAAGGAGTATGTCTGTGATGACCCCTGGTGGTGGAAGTATTGTTCCAATCAAGAAATCAGAATATGTGTGTCGGATGATGAGGTCAGACTTGTTCTCTAGATGTGTCATTCATCCCAAGTTGGAGGGCATTTTGGTTATAAGAGAACTGAAAGGAGGGTAACAGATTGTGGTATGTACTGGCCTAATATACTTGCTAATGCTAGAGATTTCGTGGCAACTTGTGATCAATGCCAAAGGGTAGGTAACATCTCATCAAGAAATCAGATGCCTCAAGCCTTTTCAATGCCAGTGGAAGTCTTTGACATGTGGGGTATAGACTTCATGGGTCCATTCCCAAATTCAGGTGGGAACTACTACATCTTAGTGCTAGTGTACTATGTATCCAAATTGGTAGAAGCCCAAGCACAATGAAGAACGATGCAGCAACTGTGGTCAACTTCCTCAAATCCAACTTCTTCTCAAGGTAAGGGGTACCCCGAGTCCTTGTCACTGATAGAGGAACCCATTTTTACAACAAAGTCATAGAAACATTTCTTGATAAATATGGAGTGACTCATAGAACTTCCACCGCTTACCACCCACAAACAAATGGCCAGGCAGAAATATCCAATCGTGAAATCAAAGACATCCTCAAGAAGATAGTTACCACCTCTAAAGAGGATTGGAGTTCTTAGTTGGATGATTCTCTTTGGGCCTAACACTGCATACAAAACCCCAATTGGTATGTCACCTTTCAGGATCCTTTTTGGTAACAGATACCACTTGCCGGTTGAACTTGAGTTCAAAATACATTGGGCCATCAAGCGCATGAACTTAGACTTAAGGGAAGTTGGGAAACAAAGGAAGGTGCAATTTCTAGAACTTGAAGAGCTTAGGTAAAATTTCCTTATAATATTGCTTTGATCTATAAGGAAAGGACAAAAGCAAGACATGATGAAAAGATATTGAAGAAGAATTTCTTTATCAGGCAAAATGTCATCGTCTAATAGTCTAGATTTCGTCTCTTTCCTGGAAAATTAAGATCAAGGTGGGAAGGTCCATATGAAGTGACAAAGGTTTTTTTTTATCACGGAGCAATAGAACGGAGGAGTCAAAAAGATGGCACAAAGCTAGTGATTAATGGGCAAAGGTTGAAGCCTTATCTTGAGTGGGGAGCTTTAGAAGAGAACAAGGAGGATGGCCCCCACTTGGGGCACAAAACTCATGACACCTTGAATTCAAGGAAATAAGTCATGACGACGACAATAAATATACAGTTCTTTTTCTTATTCTAGCGATAGATTATGCATATCCATGAAATACATGTTTTTCCACTTGATTTCATCATTTTCACTCTCTCCCTTCTTAAAGGAACACTTACACACATGAACTCTTGGTGAACTATTTGTTTACAAGATTTATTAACATTGTTGTAGTGTTGTAAAATCTTGATTTCTAAATGAAAGTTTGTTCTTGAGATACGAGTTTGAGTTGTGTGCAACATGTTTCATTGAGTTTCCAAGATTTGTGATTTTGTTTGGAACGGAATTACGCTTGTGTTTATTCTTTTTTTTATGCAAGTTTTTTTTCTTTGGTACCATTCATCTTCATGGAGTCATGAGGAATTTATCACTAGTTTCCCTTCTTCACTTTTGATTTGACATGAAAATTCATAAGAGACTATGCATTGTTTAAGTGTGGGGAAGGGATTAGTAAGTACTTAGGAATTCTCATTCATGGATTTCTTCGTGCATGCATGCATGCTTTGTTTGTTTTTCTTGGTAGGTTTTTGGTTACTTGTGATTGGGATGCTTTTGGAAAATTTTGGTGGTTTGCATATTATTCTAGGATTTTAGGATTCTACTTTTCATGTGGAATGTGGCTTTAGGATTTGGTGGTTTATTGGTTTATTGCTTATCTTTTGTAGTGTGAAGCTCACTTTTGGGGCAATTTTGTACTACAAAAAAAATTGAAAAAGTTAAAACCTGGACAAGTCAAAAACCCAAAAGGGTGACTTGGGTAGCATGAGGAAAAGCCCAGATAGGTCAAAAGGCCTAGGTAAAAGTGAGAGGTTTGGCACAACTAGAATTATGACTCTAGGACAAAGTGAGAGGCCGTTTGGAAAAAGGTGAGAGGTGAGCATGTTTTGTGGGATAAAGCTAGGATGAAAACCCAAAAAGGGTACTAGGCAAAATGAGGGGAAAAAAAAGAAACTAGGTTGACGATACATTAGACTCCTCGGTTGAAACTAGGTCAAGAATCTTGTGTTATCCCTATGTTGCAACTAAGTCGACGGCTTTTAGATTTCTTTGGTGGATTTTTTTGCTTGAGGATTGCTCTTTGATTGCTTTTGGGACTACTTTTGGGAAAAGTAAGCTTGGCTTTATTCCGATCTTTTGTCACTTATCTTTTCCCATACACATTTACTTGCTTTGGGTGGTTTGGTTGCCTTAGGAACTTTGGAGAGTGTGAGAGTTGTGAGATTTTCACCTTCTTGGGGGAACTTGGGTAGCATGGGAATAAGTTGAATGCATTGGCTATTTTTTGCATGCTTCATTCTGCATGAACCTATTTTCTTTGATTTTATTTACTTGAGGACGAGTAAAGATTTAAGTGTTGGGAGTCTGATCTGCACCATTTCACATGCTTTAACCAATGCATATGACATAGTTTTTAGTTACTTTTGGATTGGCGGTTTAGCAATATTAGTTGAGTTTACACGACATGGGGTTTAGACAGCCATATTTGCTTTTCTATTCTAAATCTCACATTTTGTAAATTTAATTAGTAATTATTGACATATTGTGTTCAAGGGCTCCTTGGTCTTCACTATTAGTACCATTAGTAGGTCGCCCGTGAATGCAATTTTTACATTACATTCTTGTGAAGGTCATTTGTTTTTAACGGTAGAAGTTTTGAAGACCATTCATTTTCAAATGGTAGTAGACAAAGGCCACAGACATCAATGCGTGGTAGAAGGAGATTGAATCCAAAGATATATGGCTTCGGAGTTCAAGACAATCAAAGGAGAAAACAATGAATCATGGTCCGATGAGTGTTGCTTTATTCCGAGAATGATCCAGGAAAAATTAGCATTCAAGTCTGGTTCCATTGGATTCTTCTTCTTGAATACTGCAAAATTGACTACTAGAACTCCCAATTTGGACTAACGGTTCACCAGTGATAAGTAAGCGAAGTTCAGCCAACGAAGCTCCAGCGACCGGTCACAGACCGTGCATGGTCGAGCACTAGCGGCCCATGACAATCTTCACACCCCGCACAACAAAAGAATCCAGAGGTTCCGTGAGGACCTGCAAGAGACCAGCACAAGACCTTCCCATGACAAAAGCACCGGATCGTGAAGCAAGGGGATGAAGAGTTGAAGAATTTGGCTATGTATGGAGCCGATCCATGGAAACCTTCAAAAACCATGAGAAGACATCTGAGCAAGACTACAAGCTGCTCGCAGTCCATGAAAACCTTCACGGGCCATGAAAAAATTTCTGAACAGAAGCCACAAACTATTCGCGGTCTGTGAAAACCTTCACCAATCGTGGGAAAACTCTGAGCAAAAAATGCATGCTGCTTATCGTCCGTGAAAACCTTCATGATCCCAGCTTCACGGATCGTCCCACATCCCACGGACCATGGCTATGAACATTCATGGACCATGGCAGATTTGGCATCCATGGCTATGCATGCTTCACAGCCCGTGGCATCCGTGCTGGTCCGTGAAACCTTGGCGGTTGAACTAGGGTTTTGCTATTTTTGGCCTATTTTTAGGCCAAATATCCTACTACAATATATATGACCATATTCTACTAATTTAGGAAGTTGGAACATATTTGGAAACACATTTGAAGAGGAGAGAGCTTGGAGAGAAGGAAGGAGTTCCTTTTGTAGGTTTTGTAATCTTTTCTTTTCTTTTCTTCTTGGTTTTCCCCAAAGATGTGAAATTCAAATCTATATTTGAATTCCATGTCTAGGGAGTAGTTAGATTAGCCTGGGATTTATTTTGGCACTTGGTATGTTCTAAATGCTTTATGAGATTCATTAGATTCATCATATCTTTGTGTATATGGTATTATTGTAATTGTTCTTGAATGTTATAAATGCATGAATATTACACCACATATAAGCACACACGTTGGGTTATTTTCATGTATGGTTTAAATATTGATGCCCTCTTGGGAAGAGAAACCTGGATGTTAGAATGGGTAGGGGAGAACGCATCTGTGTGGGTGTGTGCACGGGGGATTCGAGAATGCTCTGACCTATTTTCCATTGCACTAGTCTTAGTTGACTTCGTAAATTTTGTACGAGAGGTTATGGGTAGAGATAATGAATAGTAGCAAGCTAGGTGTTGTGTTGAAACCCTAGTATCATAGATAAGGTGCCTACGAACCTTGGGCCTAGAGTATATAGGACCCGTGGGGAGTAGTAGCATTCGTGGTGGAAGCCCATGACATAATAGCTCGGGGAAGAAACATACCTACAATGATGTTTAGACCTCGTTGTACTTTCCTAATTATGATGACGGTGTCAATGGAGGGTTGCGAGTGCACCCACTGTGACAGGGTTGGTGACGTGTATGTCATCGGCCACACCATGTGTTGTAAACACACTAATAGGTCTTTTGTATGTCTATATATGAATGAATCAAGGACTGAAGCATTAGAACTACAATGTAGCTAACTTATTCCCAAGTGCCTAGTATAAATAGTTTATTCGTTTGTTAATTTCATGCTTTGTAGTTGCTAGTTGAAAATACCAAACCCCCCCTCCCAGTTGCATGTCTACACTACTAGCTGTTCCTTTCACTCGTGCGGACTAACGACCTGTATGAGGTTTTGTTTTAATTAATACTTGAGCCTTAGCATCCTTGTGGGAAAACCCTGGGTTTGCCGCTAACTACCCTCTAGGTAACTTAGCAGTGAGATCGGGGTGCAAAATATAAATCTCTATCTTTGACCAGTAAGTCCCTCAGCTCGTGTTTGAAAATGATGACCGGGTTGGGGGTAGGTCAGACCAAAAAACCATGTCCTCCTCAATAGGGCACACCTCGAGCGGTGGGTCTAATCCCGCCCGAATCTCAGTTGTGTCCCAACCAGAGGCAGCCTCAACCTGCATCACTGTCATCTCTCGAGTGATATCATCCAGGTAGAATAGGATGTACCTCTTGTATGGCTCTCCATCTCTCAGCACGGTTGACAAGAACTCCAATGTGTAGCGTTGGTAGGTGGGGGCACTCTTGTCCATGAAACCCTCCAATCCTCCTTTAGCGAGGAGGCAACGGACTGGCTCTAGCAGCACGAGAGCATCAAGCGCTTTCTAGTTAATGAAACTCATCTCCTAGATCTTACAAGCGGCCAGGATATCCCACCTATTCTTATAAGACCCGGTGATTTGGGTCAAACCCATGTACCGATCGGGTATAGGGTTAGGCTCCAGAGCCGGTGGAGGTGGTGGAGGTGGAGGTGGAGCTGCAGTGCTTGAACTTTGTGTGGATCTAGCTCTCTTCGTCAGGGTCATGTCCATCAATCACATCAACCATGTCAAATGCACAAAAACATAAACATATGCAATATTTCAGAATCACAATCAATCCTAAACTAGTTTAGCTAACATCATAAATTTTAAAATGGCAACATCCAAGTCCAAGTTGAACTAGTCTAAGTATCATCTATAATTGCATATATAACAAAAAAAAATCAGGCCACATTCAATCAGGCCAACATCTCCCACTCATTGAGGTTATCACATAGCTAAATATCCAATATGCCACATCCTATAATCACAATTATACCTAAACTAGTTTAGCTATCACCAACAAGTCCAAAATGCTAACATTTAAGTCTCATAGCTAAACTAACTAAAGCATGACCACAATTGCATACAAATATCACTCTATGTTCCACAAACCAACATACCCAATCCATAGCATAAGTTATTCACAAACAATTCCAAACAATGTACCATCAAATATACCATCAATATTCTATCAATATACTAACAACATATATCATCACTACACCAACAATATACCAACAATATCTCCATTATGTGAGCTCACAAATATTATCACATTCCAAAGCATCTCAGTTCCATAGCACAAACATGAAGAATTATTCTCAAGAGAAGGAGGGAAGCCCACCCTTATTGTCTTACCAGTGGACACACGAAAGGTGTTGGATGTTGCTATCACAAAAGGGAATTCACCATTGTTATTTTCCTTCAAGTTAGTACTAACAATATTTGCAATAAAAGAATCACTCAAAGCATCATCTATGGAAACATTCGAGGAACTACTATCATTGGGCTCAAATATATCTTGCTATATATCATCAATAACATCAATAACTTGGCAAGAATGGTATCTACTAGGATGATCAATATAATTATTAGTGTCAAATTCTATCTTCCGCCCATTAAACTCCATGGTTAAAGTTTCTTTATGCACATCAATTATTGTTCTTGAAGTCTTTAAGAATGGCCTACCTAGGAGAATAGGTTTGATACTATTAGCACCTTCCATTTCAAGAACATAAAAAATCGGCGAAGAATGTTAAAGAGCCCACTTTTACCAACAAATCCTTCACAATACCTTTTGGGTATGTGCTAGAGTTATCGACTAGTTGGATAACAACCTCGGTTTTGTGCAAAGTGCCTAGATCTAAACTTTCATATGAGGAATATGAGATCACATTAATGGAGGCACCTAAGTCTAGCATGGCCTTGTTAACACATTTTCCTCCTATCTTACAGGGGATTGTAAACATTCCCGGATAATCACATTTAGGAGGCATTTCATCATCAAACATGGCGGAGACATTTTCACTTTTTCCACTATTTACTTACTCTTTAGTTGTTTCCTATTAACGGTACACAATTCCTTAAGAAACTTAGCTTACCCAGGAATTTGATTTCTAGCATTTAAGAGTGGAATATTTACCTCGCATCCACGAAAGACTTCGTGGATGTCCTTATTTTTGCACTTCTAATCTGCGGGACGTAACGTTTGGCATGGACCATCATCAGAAACCTCATTTTTCTTAGTAATTTGGCACAAGTCGCTCAATTCTTCACATCCCTCCAGCTGGTCTTAATATTTTTCACTTGGAACGGCGCGGGCCGTTGAAAACCAGATGGTCTGCGGCCATACTTAGTCATTTTTTAGTTTAACTTGGAACTTGCGCATATGGCCCATAGAGTTTGTCACGGTCCACGCTAGGCTTGGAATAGTCTATGCCAAAAACATTTGGTGTGGACCACGTTGTCTGATGTGGGTTGTTGGTGCCATCCATGAGCGGTCCACGCTGACCCGTTTGTGCCTTGGCCGACTAAACTTCTTTCCTTTACTACGGATGAACCGTTAGTCTAATTTCAGAGTTTGAGTATTCAATTTTATAGTGCTAAAGAAGAAAGATCCAACAGAATCAATCTTAATGGCTGATTCTTCTTGGATCGTTCTCATACTTTGGTGCAACTCATCAGACCACGATTCACCATTTCTTCATTGGACTCCTTGAACTCCAATGCCACCTATATTTGGCTCCAACCTCCTTCTACCAAGATTTGATATCTGTGGTCTTCGTCTACTGCCATTAAAAGTGTGAATGACCTTCTACATCTTTTACCATCATTACGAACAACCTTCTATACAAAATGTAATGAAAAGTACCCACAGGTAACCTACTAAGGATGATCACAAAGGAAGATCTAGGTGCCCTTGAATACTAGATATCCATTAGTACCAATTAAGTCTACAAAACGCAGGATTTAGACAATAAAACCAAACATGGCGTATAAACCCCTTGTCACGTAAACTCAACTAATACTAGCAATCCAACATATAAAACAAGCCAATAATTACGCTGAATGCAACGGTTAACGCACGCATAATGAAGCATATCAATTTCCAATTAACTAAATATGGACTTTACAATGGTGATAGGCAAACAAGACTCTTTTATTCTTCAATAAGGAGTAAGAAATATCTTAAAATATTGTGGCTCTAAAGGATAGGGAGACAGTAATACTGGATAACAAAAAAGTGGAAGCAAAACTAATAAAGCATTTCCAGAAGCAGCTAGAAGTTCTACTTGAAGTTTTAGAAATAGAGAAGGATGTGGCGGAATATGGTGGGGTGGTAAACATTGAAAGGCAAATAGAGATGATCAGGCTAGTAGATAAAGAAGAGATTGTGAAAGCTATAAGGGGTATTCAATCAACAAAGAACCCAGGGTTGGATGGGTATTCCAGCAAATTTTTTAAAGACTGTTGGCCAATTATAGGAGAAGATATTATTGATGCAGTATCAGGAATCCTTAAAGGAGAAAGCATACCAGGTATCTTTAAAAATGTTATTTTAACTTTGATTCCAAAGCATAATCAGGACCAAACTCTAACAGATAATAAGCCAATTGCTTGTTGTTTAATTATTTATAAAATTGTAACAAGAGTGTTGTGCAATAGGCTGAAAAATATGCTACCTGAAATCATAAGTGGCAATTAGAGTGCTTTGTTAAGGGTAGGTTCATAGCACATAATATGATGTTGGCTCAGAAACTAATTCACAGGTACAATGTTGAGAAAATGAAGTCCAAATGTGTGGCACAAATTTATATTTCTAAAGGGAACATGATAAGGGATTTCAGGGCTGGCAAGATAGATTACCACCAACTATGTAAAAAACTGAAGTCCACACTCTATTATTTGCCGATGATCTTTTATTTTATGGTGCAACAGGAAATCATTAGAAGGAGTGAAGAAAAGCTAACAAGTTTTCAGGAAGTAACATGGTTGGCCATTAATGAGGGGAAATCACAAATTTTCTCTCAAAAGTGGAGGAAGGAGAGAAAGCAGTTATGGCAGCAGTATTGAAGATTAAGGAAGGAAATATGCCCATGTACTTTGGATTGCCATTGTCCACCATAAAATGGGAAAAGAAAGACTGTGAAGAGTTCTTAAACAAAGTCTTAGGGAAGATAAAAGGGTGGGAGTCAAGGAATCTGTCCTATGCAAGTAAAATGCAGTTAATTAATGGAGTGCTATTAAGTATTTCAAGCTACTGGTCTACAGTTATGAAACTACATGAAGAAGCATAAGAAGCAAGTGAAGATTTGCTCGTGTTTTTTATGGGCAGAGAAGAGGGACAAAGTGATTTACAACTGCAACATGGAGTTCTCTGTGAAGGAGTAGGAAAAAAGGTGGAATGGGGTTGAGAGATCCACCAAATTGGAACAAGGCAACTTTAAGTAAGTACCTTTGAGATCTTGCTCAAAAGAAATACATTTTATGGATCATATATGTACATGAATATTACATGAAGGGTACTGATAATGAGAATTGTAAGTATTCATTAACACACCATTGGCCATAGAGAGTTTTAATGAAAATGAGAGATGGGATGTATGCAAAGTTGAAGAAATGTGTGAACAAAAAGTAGAAAGTTAAAACAACAGAAGTTTATGATCCGATGATAGGTGGAGAAGAAACTAAATTCAAAAGTTCAATCATTTGGCATAAAAGAATGTTACTAAAGCAAAGGTTCTTTTTATGGCTTATGTTGAATGATATATTAGCCACAATAGATAAGTTGCAAGAGTTTGGTATATTGGCAAGAAGCAATAACTGTAGGCTGTGTGATAAGGTGCAGGAAACAGCCCAACATCAATTTGTGGAGTGTGATTATGTTAAGAAGATGTTAAGCTTGATGGGACTGAATTCACAAGGACCAGTTAGATTGTTGAAGAAAAGGCTATTGAAATTGGCTAGATCGAAGGATGGTAAAACCATGATGCTATTAGTAGCAGTTATGTATAATGTGTGGCAGGAAAGAAACAACAGAGTGTTCATGGGGAAGAGTTGCAGGCTGGAACTGTAGCATTCCAAATTCAGTCTGAAATTGAGGCAAGGTTGTTGGAGATGAAGGAGAAAGCAGCTAAAAAAGGATACGAGGACATGATGGTGGAGGATTCACATAAGGGAGATTATTGGGGATGATCAAAAAATGTTTTAGGAAGATATGGGTCAATTATTTTGCTTGAGATGAGTTTTTGTTATAGATAGAAGTGAAAATCTAAGTTTTTTGAGCTTCAAGTTAATACAAATATATTTACCTAAAAAATTTATCAGAATTTTAACTTTTCATGTGCAGTCAAATACAATTTCTAACTCATTACGAATATGAAAATTTAACAAGTTTTGGAAATTATAGCATTTTTAATATTTGTGATAAATTTAGTTAACAAAGTACTCCCTCTGTCTCAACATAAGTGATGTGTTCATTTTATATGCATAATTTAGTACTATTTAGGATCACTTTTGTGCTCTTTTATATCAAGAGCTTGTGTTTTACCTTGAAATTCTCTTAGAAGGTGTAAGAGCAACTTTATGCTCTTTTACCTCTTCTAAGTGGATTTTGTGTGACAAGGGAAGAACACGAAGGCAATGAAGACCGGAGGCCATTGAAGACTACACTCTCGAAGACTTTTGAAGAATTGCTTCGAAGACATGAAGACCGGAGGCCATTGAAGACCATTTTTTGGAGCCATTGAAGACTTGGAGATTGAGAGGAATGACTATGAAGATGACTGCATGCCACAAGAAGAAGAAGAAGACACAATGCAAAATTCTGGCACCCGTCGCGAGTCGCGATGACCTCGTCGCGAGCCGTCGCGATTCGCGACCAACGGGCGGCCAGAATTTCACCTTATCTTCTTTGTACTATAAATACCACTCTCTTTCCTCTCATTCATAATCTTCTCCAGCTGCGATTTCTGTACTGTTTGAAACCTTTTTTCTTCCATTTTTCATCCTTGAATTCTCTTTTTTTAAGATTAGTTGTTTAGCATTGATTAGCATGAACTCTTGTAGCTAATCTATCTCTTGGGAGCAATTGACTAAGGCTTCCAAACCCATGTCTTAAGAACAATTTGTAGCTTATTTATTGCTCTTACTATTGTGCATTTGTGGAGCATTGAATGTGTTTGTTGATATCATTAATGTTGTTGAAAGCTTGAGTATATGAAATACTTGTATGAATTGCTTGCTAGGGTTTGTGGGAAGTGGGTTGATTTCCCCCTTTTCTTGTTAGGAATCTATGAGTATGATTTAGAGCTTTTGATTGTGTTGATGGATTGATGATTGCTAGGTGGATATGATAATGTTGAACTCTTTGTCATGTTTGTCGTTTCTAGCAAATGAGAGAAGTCTATGAATGTCGATCATTCTTGACCAATCTTGTGTAAATGCATAAATCGGTTAAATGCTTAGACGTGGTGTAGTGTTTATAAGTGTTGTCGAGCTTGTTGATTCTTTGTGCTAAATGCCATCAACGGGATACCTTGAGTCATGTTTCGACTACGGGAGTCATTGGTGAGGTTTGACAAGAGATGTCGAATTCACTCTTGCAAACTACTATCTAAGAAGAATAGAAGTTTAGCCTTCACTACAAGTAGTGAAAGTAGTAAATAAGTTGCATGTTCAATGATGGATAAGAGGTTTGGAAGTGGAAGTCAATTGCACCAAGGTTCCGTAAATTGTTGTTTTCATCTTACCTTTAGTTGTATTGCATGATTAGCATCGTTCTATTGCTTTGCTAGTTTTTGTACTTTAATTTGTTAACTTAGGATCAAACCAACCAAAACCCCCCTTGTTTACACGCTTTTATATGTATCTATGAATGTATGTGCTTAGTATGTTTTCTCCTATATATGGTCAAAACACTTAAAAAGATCCCTCTTCTCGTGGATGACCCCGACTTGCCAGTATCTACTTAATTGTAGATATGAAGCATTTAGGGCTTAAAAGTATTAACTTTGAGAGGTACGGCGATGACTTCCCAAATTTTGGTGCCGCTGCCGGGGAGTAGGCGTTTATTTTTAAGTGTTTAGGCATATTATGTGTGATTATGTGCTATTTGTAAATATTTGTTTGTTTGGTTTTATTTTGATTTCTTAGTTGATTTGCCATTTTTGCTTGGCTTGGAGACGTATTGTTTGAGTTCTTAGTGTATGGTTCGCACGCGATCCTCTTCACAAGAACCCTTACACTACGACCCCAAGTTGGAGTTGAATTTGAGACGAGCTAGGAGGTTTTCTTTTGAAAGTGTGAATAACACCCCTCCTAGTGACCATTTTGCGGATACATCTTCATCAATGGAATGTCAAATCGAGCATGAAGATGAGAATCCGAGAGGGGAACCTCCCCATCCTCCTTTCTCCCAAAGAGAGATCCACTTGGGGCAACCCTTGTTGAGAGACGTCATGGCTCCCAACCTCGATCAACAACCGATGTGTATTGAGTACCCCATGGTTGGACCAAATAGGCATTTTGAGCTAAAGACTGGGTTCATCAACATGCTACCCGCCTTCCTTAGCAAGGGGAGAATGCTACCAAGCACCTCACCGAGTTTCACTTCTTGTGTGGTGGTACGGTCCCCCATGGAGTGGATGAAGATTTTTATAAATTGAAGGCATTCCCTTTCACACTGAGGGATGGTGCAAGAGATTGGCTCCACTACCTACCGCCCAAGAGCATCAAGAGTTGGCTTGATATGAAAACAAAGTTTCTAGCCAAGTACTTCCTGGCCTCGAGGTCTGCCACCTTGAAGAAGGACATAATCAACATGCTTCAGTGGCATGAAGAGTCTCTTTTCTACTATTGGGAGAGGTTCAAGAAGCTTCTTGCAAGTTGCCCCTACCATGGTTATTCGGAGAGAGATTTGGTGTATTACTTCTATAATGGCCTTCTTGATGAGGACCAAAGGTTGGTTAGAAGTTCTCGTGGTGGCACCCTCGGCAACAAAACTTCCTCTGAGGCTATGCAATTGTATGAAGAGCTAGTGAAAAGTCGAGAAACTTTAGCTCAAGGGCCGATTTGAGAAGGAGAAACCCGATGCCCGCGAGTGGCTTTTCCAATAGTGGGAAGCTAGAGGATCAAGTCTCGGCCCTCACATCCATGGTGAAAATGTTGATGACAAAGCCTGGAGGAAATGCGCCACATATTAAATCATGTGAAATTTGCCACTTGGCGCATCCTACGGACACTTGCCCCACTTTGCAAGAGGACTACGTTGAAGAGGTGAGTGCCATGGGGTATCATGGGAATCAAGGATACCAAGGCAACCAAGGGGTATCAAGGTGGTCAAGGTGGTCAAGGCTACCAAGGTTACTAAGACTACCAAGGGTATCAAGGGTACCAAAATCGGCCATACAATTCGGGGAATCGTGATGACCCGAACCTCTGGTATGGAAACCCTCAAGGAAGCCAAAACTCTCTACCATACCGGTCTCCTCAACAACAATATAGGCCACCTCAAAAACAATTCCAAAGGCTCCAAGATAAACCCCGAGACCAAGGGGAGGGCTCGGGGCTATCCAAGGATGATGTGTTGCAAGCTATTCACCAGTTGGGCATGAGCGCAGAAAAGAGCGAGAAATTCCAAGATGAGGCCAAAGCAAGCATCAAGAACTTGGAAACCTAAGTGAGCTAAATAGCCCAAATGGTGAACCAAATAGAATCCCGGGAAAAGGGTAAACTACCCTCCCAACCGGAAATCAATCCTAGGCAAAATGCAAGTGCTATCGCTTTGAGGAGTGGTAGAGAGGTTGGTGCTTCACCGGATAATGAAATTGTTGAAGAGGAGCCCAAGAGAATTGAGGTGTTTGAAAAAGGAGTTGAGAAAGAGAAAGTCCATGAGAAGAAGACCGGAGAGTTAGCCAACAAGGGCAAGTAAGAAGAAATTGAGTTGGAGACATTGCCACCAAGACCAAAGTCAACCTCCATCCTGGAACCCTCATCTCCTCCACACAAAAGATCAAAGATGGTAGAGATCCCTCCATATGTGCCGGAACCTCAGTTTCTGGAAGCCTTGAAAGACAAAAGGAGGAAGGAGGACAACAAGGACATCTACGAAGTCTTTCGTAGATGTGAGGTAAACATTCCACTCTTGAATGCCATTGAAAAAATTCCTAGATATGCTAAATTTCTTAAGGAATTGTGTGTTGTGAATAGAAAACAAAGGGCCAAGAATAAGTTGAAAAATGGAAAAAGTGAGCATGTTTCCGCCTTGTGTCAAAAAGAGCTACCTCCTAAATGTAGTGATCCCGGCATGTTCACAATCCCGTGTATAATAGGAAATATGCATTTTGAAAAAGCTATGCTTGATTTAGGTGCATCAATGAATGTCATTCCTTACTCTCTGTATGAAAATCTCAACTTGGGTACATTGCACAAAACCGGGGTGGTAATCCAATTGGCCGATCGTTCTAGTGCATACCCTAAGGGTATTGTCAAGGATGTGTTGGTTAAGGTGGATTCCTTAGTTTTCCCCGCGGATTTTTATGTCCTTGACATAGAGCATGATAAACATGCCGCTCCAATTTTGTTGGGGAGGCCATTTTTGAAAACATCTAGGACAATGATTGATGTGCATAAAGGTACCCTCACCATAGAGTTTGATGGAATAAAAGTAGAGTTTAACATAAATGACTCTATGAAGTATCCTAGTGAAGAACATGTTTTCCATGCCTTAAATGTTGTTGAAGAAGTTGTGCAAGATGTTTTTGAACTAAGTGGTGAAGATTCTTTGTTAGTTGCTTTGCAATGTGATGTTAATGATGCCCACAATGTATACTCTATGAGCACTAACTTGAAGGAAAGCTTTGAGGATTTGAACCTGCTTGAAGAAATGAGATCGAGTGTCTCAAAACCTCCTCCTCTACTCTTAGAGGAACCTGAGGAATCGGAATTCCTCCCCTCACTTGTGAAAGCCCCGGTGGTTAACCTTAAACCTTTGCTAAATGACCTCAAGTATGCATTTCTTAGGGATGGGGAGACACTTCCGGTTATCATTTCAAACAAGCTCACCAAGGAACAAGAAGAAAAGTTGATGGTGGTGTTGCGGGAGAACAAGGAAGCAATTGGATGGACTATTGCCGACATCAAAGGCATAAGCCCCTCCACTTGTATGCACAGAATCTTGTTGGAAGAAGATGCGAGACCCGTCCGATAACCCCAACGCCGTTTGAACCCACCTATGATGGATGCGGTGAAGGTGGAAATCCTCAAGTTGCTTCAAGCGGGCACGATCTATCCAATCTCGGATAGCAAGTGGGTGAGCCCAACTCAGGTGGTACCCAAGAAGAATGGGATGACGGTAGTAAAAAATGAGAAGGGTGAAATGGTGCCCACCCAAATTCAAAACGGGTGGCGCATTTGCATTGATTACCGGAGATTGAATGCGGAAACCTGGAAGGATCACTTCCTGTTGCCATTCATTGATTAAATGCTTGAGAGGTTAGCGAGCCACCCCTTCTATTGCTTTTTGGATGGGTACTCGGGGTAGTTTCAAGTGGCTATCGCCCCGGAAGACCAAGAAAATACCACATTCACGTGCCCCTTTGGTACGTTTGCTTACCGACGCATGCCTTTCGGGTTATGTAACGCCCCTGCAACTTTCCAAAGGTGTATGGTAAGTATTTTCTCATAATTTGTTGAAAATTTTGTCGAGATGTTTATGGATGATTTCACCATTCATGGTAATTCCTTTGACAACTATTTAGCAAATTTAGCGCAAGTCCTTAAACGTTGCATTGATACTAATCTTGTGCTAAATTCTGAGAAATGTCATTTTATGGTAGAAAGAGGCATTGTCTTAGGCCATGTTATCTCCTCTAAGAGTATTGAAGTTGACAAGGCAAAGATAGACACAATTCAAACTTTACCTTATCCTACTAATGTGCGAAGTGCGCTCTTTTCTTGGCCATGCAGGATTCTATCGCAGGTTCATCAAGGACTTCTCGAACATAGCATCTCTTCTTCGTAAAAGGAAGTGGAATTTGTGATGGATGAGGGGTGTAAAGGGGCCTTCGATACATTAAAGGGAAGGTTAGTCTCTGTCCCTATCATACAACCCCCGGATTGGTCGTTGCCCTTTGAGATTATGTGTGATGCTAGTGATTATGGCGTTGGAGTGGTTCTTGGTCAAAGGGTGGGGAAAGCGCCTCACGCCATCTACTATGCATCAATGTCTCTCAATGAGGCCCAGAGAAACTATTCCACCACCAAGAAGGAGTTGCTCACAGTGGTATTTTCTTTAGAAAAATTTTGATCTTACTTGCTTGGTACAAAAGTTATTGTATACACTGACCATGCAACGCTTCGTCATCTGATGACGAAGAAAGATGCCAAACAGAGATTGATTAGGTGGATCCTACTTTTGAGCGAATTTGAGTTGGAAGTGCGAGATAAGAAGGGTGCGGAAAACCTTGTGGCTGATCATTTGAGCCGCTTGACCCCAGGCGAAGACATTGGGGTAAACCCCGCAATGAAGGAGCAACTACGGGAGGAATTCCCTGATGAACAATTGTTCACCATTAGGGATCTCTAACCGTGGTATGCCAACATTGTAAATTTTCTTGTTGCCGGTAAATTCCCTCCTCATTTTTCTAAGGCCCAAAAGGATAAATTAAAGAGTGATGCTAAGTTTTATGTGTGGGATGATCCCCTTTTGTGGAGACATTATGCGGATCAAATTGTTAGGAGATGTGTCCCTGATAGTGAAATACACTTAATTCTTGAATTTTGTCATTCTCATGCATGTGGCGGTCATTTTGGAGCAAAGAGGACCGCTAGGAAAGTTTTAGAGAGTGGGTTTTATTGGCCTACATTGAATAAGCATGCATACACCTTTTGCAAATCTTGTGATGAATGCCAGAGAGTAGGAAATATCTCCACTAGGAATGAAATGCCCCAAAGACCTATTTTGTATTGTGAAATCTTTGATGTTTGGGGTATTGACTTTATGGGGCCTTTCCCTAGCTCTTATGGCTTTACGTACATTCTTCTTGCTGTTGATTATGTGTCGAAGTGGGTTGAAGCAAAACCCACTAGGACTGACAATTCTAAAGTGGTTGCAGAATTCTTGAAAGATAACATCTTTTCTAGGTTTGGGGTACCTCGAGCCTTGATTAGTGATCGTGGCACCCATTTTTGAAATTGGACCATAGCGGCACTCTTGAAGAAGTATGACATCACTCACAAGACATCCACTGCCTATCACCCATAAACCAATGGGCAAGCCGAAGTTTCCAATCGGGAAATCAAGTCCATCCTTCAAAAAATGGTTAACCCTAACCGGAAGGATTGGAGTTCTCAGTTGAATGATGCCTTGTGGGCTTATAGAACGGCTTACAAGACACCAATTGGTATGTCCCTATACCGGTTAGTGTTTGGTAAGCCCTATCATCTACCGGTGGAAATTCAGCACAAGGCTTACTGGGCGGTCAAAGAGTTTAATCTTGATGTAGATGAAGCCGGCTTGCATAGGAAGTTACAATTGGATGAACTGGATGAGATCCGGAGAGAGTCCCATAAGAATGCCAAAATCTATAAAGAAAAGACAAAGGCGTGGCACGACAAGATGATCATCATGAAGGACTTTGACGTTGGTCAAAAGGTCCTCCTATTTCAATCCTGCCTTCGCCTATTCCCAGGTAAGTTAAGGTCCCGATGGATCGGTCCTTTTGAGGTGGTTAAGGTATTCCCGCATGGTGCGGTGGAGATTCTAGATTGAGCTAAGTCCAATACCTTCAAGGTTAATGGACAATGTTTGAAACCTTACCACGA
Organism: Rubia yunnanensis; assembly: GCA_037428765.1. NCBI lineage: Eukaryota > Viridiplantae > Streptophyta > Magnoliopsida > Gentianales > Rubiaceae > Rubia > Rubia yunnanensis. The sequence goes on from CM075063.1 coordinate 70,145,866, forward strand.
GACTTTTGTACCGGAAAAAGGAGAGGACGTTGATCTCCTCGATCCGGTTTGTGAGTAAGCTCCAAGGAGGGAAGTGAGTTGTGCCGACGACGTTAAATAAACTTGGTTTTGATCATCCAGATCGTTATTCGTGACTTTCTGTTGATGTTGTTTAGTTTTGAGCTTTTATCCTTAAGCTTCATTGTTTTGCTTTATGCTCTTCACGGGTTGTTTTCTTCATGATTTTGTAGAAATTTTGAAGCCAAGGAATTGGATTTTGGAAGGGGGAAATACTTGGATTCGAGAAGGAAGGACTTGGACAAGAGAAGGAAGCAACAAATTTTCTAAGTACTAGGTAAGTGGCCCGTCGCGACTCGCGACGGGCTCAGAAAGTGTTGGGCAAAAATTGGATCCTCAGATCCAATTTTCCGTGAGCCACGATGACATCGCAAGGCCACATCGTGAGTCACGACGAACACGTCTCAAGTCGTGATGGGCTCAGAAAAAGTTGGGCAAAAATCAGCCCTCAGATCTAACTTTCCGCGAGTCGTGATGACATTGCGAGGCCTCGTCGCGAGTCGCGATGACATCGCGAGGCCTTGTCGTGAGTCCCGACGAACACGTTGCGAGTCGCGATGGGCTCAGAAGTTTTGAACAAAAAAATCAGCCTCGGATCCCACTTTCCGCTAGTCGCGATGACCTCACGACGCTTCATCGCGAGTCGCGACGGTCGTGCATATCAGATTTAAAAAATGGGCTGAACAATTTTTTTCTTTCTCTCCCCATTTCTGTCCCTTCATTTTTTTTTCTTTCATTCCTTCCCATCCGCTCTTCCATATTCCCTCTACCCCTGCCGTCGTCGCCACCGCTACGCCACCATGCCGCCGCCACTACCCATCATTCCTTCCCATCTCTCCACCCACCAAATCGCCATCACCATTGTGAAGAATCCAAACCCTAGAATTTGGGGGGGTTTGTAGCTTTGGGCAATTTGAATCCAAATTGATAGTGGGCTTTCATTTTTCTTCATCCTAAGCATCTTAGTGGTACACTTCTTCACTCTATTGAGCCTTGATTGTGATTATGAATATATATTCTACTTATTGGATATTGTGTAGATTGTGTGATATGCCTTAGGAAATTAAATCATTGGATCTTGGTTGATTGTGGTGAATATGTTGTGCTTGCAGTCTTATTTGATGGGTATTGTGTGCATATTTTGCAATTGCGGTGTAGACTGTATATTTTCTAGTGCAGTGTAGACTGTATATTTTCTAGGGCAGTTTTGACTGTATTATGCCTGCTTGGTTTTGGAATGTGTGCATTCGTGTTACTTTAGCTGATAGTAGATGGTGACTTATACTAAGTTGAGGCATGTTAGCCCTTGATTAAACATAGTTGTTATTGGGATAAAGTGTTATTGTGCTTTGCAATATTATATTGTTTAGGGTAGTTTGGCCATGGACGTAGATGTTGACATTGTGAATGTACTAATGATGGCTAAACTAGTTGAGCATAACTGTGATTTTGAAATATAGCATATTCATTTCAACTATGTGAGAACTTCATGGAATTGATGATATGGGCTTGTTGGACATAATGTAGATTGTATATGCAATTGTGAGTAAGACTTGAACTAGTTTGATTTTGATTTGGCCTGTGATGATAAACTAGTTTAAGATTAGTTATAGATTTGCCATATTGCATATACATATATTCCTTTGCGTTTGACTTGTTTGCTGTGATTGATAGATATAGCCCCCAAGAAGAGATCTAGGGCCCCCCCACGAGACGAGCGTACCGCCGCTCCACCTCCATCTCCTTCACCGACTCCGAATCGGGCCCTATACCTTCCCCTCTGGATAGGTACATGGGTTTGACCTGGATCATCGGGTCCTATGCGGAGAGATAGGAAGCCCTAGAGAAGCGCCAGCTTAAAGAGACCAATTTTGTTGATGTGCCTACATTGGATGTCATCGGCCTCACGCAGCCTGTGAGATGCCTCCTCGCCAAAGGGGGAATGGAGAGATTTATGAGTAAGAGCGTGCCCTCCTACCGGAGGTACACGTTGGAGTTCTTGTCCACAGTCCGTATGAGCAGCATGAGGGGTGATCAACCCTGTGAGAGGTACATTGCCTTTCACCTAGATGACCTATCTTGGAAACTGATCATCTCACAGATTGAGGAGGCATTTGGTTTTAACACCGTCGAGATATGGAACAGACTTGTCCCACAGGCCCAAGAGCGGTCAATTGAGGATGACATGCAGTTTTGGAATGTCATCAATATGAGGCCGAAGAACTCCCACGACAAGAGTAGCGCCATCATCCACCCTGCACTCCGCTATGTGAACCGACTTTTGGCTGGCACAGTCTTTTGCTCTGCAGAGCCGACGAATGTGCCAGACAACGACATTCACTTCCTATGGCACTTGATGAGTGAGGGGCCAGGATATGGGCTGTGGGTAGAGCTGTGGATGAAAAGGATTGTGGAAGTGGCAGGAAAGGCCAAGGAGAATATCATGGTTGGAGGGATGATAGGCCTTCTAGCAGAGTACTTGGGATTAGTCCCTCCGGCCAACTTTCCACTTTTAGGGAGGTGGATGTCTTATCTGATCACCGTTGAGTGGCTAGTTCGATTTGAGATGCTCGGTGTCACTTGAACCACTGGGCTCTTCCATTGGTTATACAGTGCGAGGAAAGTCACATTCATGGCACTTCCTTAGCAGAGCAAGACGAAGCTGGAGTTTGACACACCTCTGGGAGATTTGACGATCTCCCTAGACTCCTCATGTACAGCTGAGTTCCAGCGCGAGCTCCGCGACCTCGGGCCAGCCCCTGTCCAGCGTGACGATAGCACCCTACCTTCCTCGGAGTAGCAGCAGCAGCACTACTCTACACAGCCTCCACCACCAGAAGAGGAACCCATACAGGAGGATGACGCTCCACCTCATTATTCCCAGCCTCCGCCAGATTTCTATGAGCGAATGATGCAGACCATGCATGATGGTTTCCACCGACAGGACATCATGATTTTGGAGCACAACATGTTTATCTCCCAGGCTTTAATCGATATGGATGAGAAGATTGACCACCTGTCAGCTCGCATCCATGAGTTGCAGTCCCAGTCGGGCGGTGCATCAGGCCCCGATCCGAGAGCAGAGAGGCGGAGAGCGAGGAGGCAGAGGAGCACAGAGTGGCTAGCACAGTACCAGCAGCGCTACTTCGGCGGTGGCTCATCCTCATCACAGCATTGATTATATGAGCACCACATTTTTACCCTTTCCATACTTTGCTTTGTACGGTTTTTCCCTAGTCTACATTGAGGGAAATGTAGTGTTCTAAGTATGGGGAGGGGTATCTACTATTGTTAGGCGATTAGGGTTGGAAATACTTTTGCACAAACTCGGTTGTTTTGTTTTGGATATTGTTTTGCTTTTGATGTACTTGGATAATGTTGGTTTTGATACTTTTCTTAACCTTCACATTTGGAAAGCAATTTGCTACTTTTTGGATTGGAGACACGTGAAAAGTAATTGAAAAAAAGAGAATCCCACTAAGTTGAAAACCCGAGAGGGCAACTTAGGCAACATTGGGGGCCCGGATAGGTCGAAAACCCAAAAGGGCGGCCTAGGAAAAAATGAGAGGCTAAATGTGCGGAAAAATGTGAGATGTGAGCCAAAGAAACACGATGTGTGGCTAGGATGAAAACCCGTAAGGGCTCCTAGGCAAAATGAGAGAAAGCAAGAGAAATTGAAAAAAAAACATTAAGTGTTTACTCATTTGCCGGCGATGGAGTCATAAGGTTGCGGTGACCACACGGATGGATCGGGTAGCTTCACATCTTAAGGACCTTTTGGGAATGGAAAATGTAGCGGGAAAAGACGGAGTAAGTTATGAAATTCTTGATCATTAAGATGCTTCATTTTTTTAGGTTGATATATTGATGTAAATTGGAGCATGTGTTTTGAACCTTATATACACTTTTGGCTTCATCTTTTATCATTGGATTTGGGATTATCAATTCGGGATTTAGAGATGTCTTAGGGAAATCGATGAATTGATGGGATGATATGGTTTGGGTAGATTCAGGAATAGGGGTTGTGGGAAACTTCTCATTTGACTTTAACATTGGGATGTGTGATATTGAGAGTTTTGTGAGGTATTGATTTGGGGGATTAGTAGTTAGGATGTGGATATATCATTTCCTTCGTATGCTTGGATCTTTTCTTACTCGAGGGCGAGTAAGGTTCAAGTGTGGGGAGGCTTGATGTGTCCATTTTATATGCATAATTTAGTACTATTTAGGGTCACTTTTGTGCTCTTTTATTATCAAGAGCTTGTGTTTTACCTTGAAATTCTCTTAGGAGGGGTAAGAGCAACTTTACGCTCTTTTACCTCTTCTAAGTGGATTTTGTGTGACAAGGGAAGAACATGGAGGAAATGAAGACCAGAGGCCATGAAGACCGGAGGCCATTGAAGACCATTTTTTGAGCCATTGAAGACTTGGAGGTTGAGAGGAATTACTATGAAGATGATTGCTTGCCACAAGAAGAAGAAGAAGACACAATGCAAAATTCTGGCACCCGTCGTGAGTCGCAAGACCTCGTAGCGAGACCGTCGGGAGTCGTGACCAACGGGTGGCTAGAATTTCACCTTATCTTCTTTGTACTACAAATACCACTCTCTTTCCTCTCATTCATAATCTTCTCCAGCTGCGATTTCTGTACTGTTTGAAACCCTTTTTCTTCCATTTTTCATCCTTGAATTCTCTTTTTTTATGATTAGTTGTTTAGCATTGATTAGCATGAACTCTTGTAGCTAATCTATCTCTTGGGAGCAATTGACTAAGGCTTCCAAACCCATGTCTTAAGAACAATTTGTAGCTTATTTATTGCTCTTACTGTTGTGCAATTATGGAGCATTGAATGTGTTTGTTGATATCATTAATGTTGTTGAAAGCTTGAGTATATGAAATACTTGTATGAATTGCTTGCTAGGGTTTGGGGGAAGTGGGTTGATTTCCCCCCTTTTCTTGTTAGGAATCTATGAGTATGATTTAGAGCTTTTAATTGTGTTGATGGATTGATGATTGCTAGGTGGATATGATAATGTTGAACTCTTTGTCATGTTTGTCATTTCTAGCAAATGAGAGAAGTCTGTGAATGTCGATCATTCTTGACCAATCTTGTGTAAATGCATAAATTGGTTAAATGCTTAGACGTGGTGTAGTGTTTATAAGTGTTGTCGAGCTTGTTGATTCTTCGTGCTAAATGCCATCAATGGGATACCTTGAGTCGTGTTTCGACTACGGGAGTCATTGGTGAGGTTTGACAAGAGATGTCGAATTCACTCTTGCAAACTACTATCTAAGAAGGATAGAAGTTTAGCCTTCACAACAAGTAGTGAAAGTAGTAAATAAGTTGCATGTTCAATGATGGATAAGAGGTTTGGAAGTGGAATTCAATTGCACCCAAGGTTCCGTAAATTGTTATTTTCATCTTACCTTTAGTTGTATTGCATGATTAGCATCGTTCTATTGCTTTGCTAGTTGTTGTACTTTAATTTGTTAACTTAGGATCAAACCAACCAAAACTCCCCCTTGTTTACATGCTTTTATATGTATCTATGTATGTATGTGCTTAGTTTGTTTTCTCCTATATATGGTCAAAACACTTAAAAAGATCCCTCTTCTCGTGGACGACCCCGACTTGCCATTATCTACTTAATTGTAGATAGGAAGCATTTAGGGCTTAAAAGTATTAACTTTGAGAGGTATGGCGACGACTTCCCAATAAGCTGTACATGATATTTTTCATGGTCTTCAAGAATCATGTTTAGCCATTAATATGTTTACGTATGGTAAATAAAAAATCAGCATTTAAATACTATTTATTATGACGAATACATACTTATAACTAAAAGAACAAATTTTTTTTGACAAGTGACACTCCCGCACTTTGCCACATCAACTTTTCTTAATAAATTATTCAATAAACTAATTTCTGTATTTAATTTATTATGTTTAGTGACTAAACAATTGCTGCATTTAATAAGTTTTAGTTTCCAAAATGTTCTAAACTTTTTAAAAAACGAGGAGTCTTCATTTTCTTCCTCTCCTTTCTAGTGAATTTTGATGTAGACCTTATTCCCAAGCTGAAATGGTTGGACCTTCTCCTCTTCCACAAATTCCTTCAATGTATTGCAATCAAATGAAATCCCTGCATTTTTGCATGGTGTCCGTTTTCTTCTCATCAGCGCTAATTTTTCCTTTTTACAGCAATTCATGCAGAGAGAAATGGGGGGTGCGTTGAATTCAAATTCTACTGTTCAAATGAGAAGAAGAAGAGGAATGCTGATAAGAGCGGTGATGTTCGGGTAGCTCACCGGCGGCTTGGAAACTGCCTGGAACAAGCTCAAGGGAGAAGGTTCTCTCTTTCCTTCCTATATTTATTTTTAAAATTTTGTGTTCTTTTGTTAGTAAAGATTTGGAGGAAGTATTTTGAGTGTTTTAAAAGCTTCCTATGTTAAGAAAAATAGAAACTATTTCCTTGTAGGAAAAATTATAAATGGTAGTAACGTTATAGAATTAGTTTCCTTATGGAATTAGCTAATAGATAGTAGTTTCCTTATAGATTTTGAATCCTATTCCTGTCAGACTTTGGTTTGATGTAGCCGTATATATTGTAACCCGCATCATTGATGAGATGTGTCATTGATTAATATCAATGCACCATTAATAAAGTCTCTTATTTTATTATGGTATCAGAGACTAAAATCCTAAAACCCTAAGAAAATATTCTGCTTCCTTTCCAATCCACACGACGATCCATGCACCGCTGCACAGCCGCCGCCGTCTGCTCCGTTCCGCCGCTCGTCGACCGCCACCGCCACCGTCTGGCTGTGGTAATCCATGCGCCACCTCTCCTGATTTGATTTGTTAGTGCGTTAAGCCACATGCACTGATCCCGAAGCTCATGCGCTCCTGCATTCCCGTCATGCATAGTCGCCGATTTGATCAGCCACCGGTTACTGCACCTGCTGCTGATCTGTGCCTGATTTTGCACTATGTCTGCCTCCAGAAGTAATCCCGGAGAATAGGCCCGTACTGATGCTGGTTTTGAGGTTACTGCACTTCAGAACATGAATGACTATGAGGGACTTTACAGAAACAGTTGCAGTTGCAATCTGGCCCTAAGATACCTATACATGTTGGTCGTTTGTCGACTGACCCTCACTTCATTGGCTCTTCTGATGGACCTGGTTTGGTTATTGCACCCAGCATCATGAAGGGTCAAGAGAATTGCCTTGAATGGTCTCCTACAAATACTGCTCTTATTGAAGTTGAATGCTACTCTACCACTACTACTACCGCTAATGAAGTTGAATGTTGCTCTACTGTTGATAATGCTACTGTTGTTGCTGCTACTTCTACCACTACTGAAGTTGAATCTTAATCTATGGTGATGTTTGTTTTAAAATGATTAGCAATTTCATAATTTTCTTTGCAAGTTGGCCATTCTTATCATCATGCTTCAACTTGAGGGAGGGTGTTAAGGAAATAGAAACCATTTCCTTGTAGGAAAGGTTATAAATGGTAGTTACCTTATAAAATTAGTTTCCTTAATGAATTAGTAATAGATAGTAGTTTCGTTATAGACTTAGAATCATATTCCTATCAGACTTTGATTTGATGTATCCCTATAGATTGAACCCGCATCATTAATGAGATGTGTCATTGATTAATATCAATGCACCATTAATAAAGTATCTTATTTTTATCATCCTATTTGTTAAATCATGGTGGACATGGTCTCCAAGCAGAAGTTGAATCAAGTGAAAAAGTTAAGAGTAATTTACTAATTTGGACTTCCTGGAAAACTTGCTTTCTTGTCAAAATATGACTAATGCATGTAGAAGTTACTATTTATCTGGTTACTATATAAAAGAAACCCTCCCAACACTACCACATAGACCCACCTCTAGCAACGATTTTTTTTGTTCTAGCCCCGGTTTTTTCGTTAAAAAAAATTGGTGCCTAAGTAACCAGTGCCAAATTAGCACCGGTTTTTTTTGTTAGCACCGGTTTTTTTTGTTAGTACTGGTTTTTCAACTAGTGCTAATTTATTTACGACGACGAAAAAAATCCCTTCCTCTGAAAGCTGCAGCGCACTGCCGCTTTCAGAGAAAGGGAAAAATACTCAAAATAAACAATTTTATTCCACATTAATTTAATAATAAAATCAACTTCACAATATTAATAATTTATTTCCACATTAATGTATACAAACACCTTGTCTCGTACGACTATGACAAGAATAATAGTCCTAATTATACAATAATAAAACTACTGCAGCACAATTTATGGTGCATTGCCTTCATTTACAGCTCTAGAATCTCAGTTTCTTCTCTACTCTTGCAAAAACAAAGATGAAATGAGTACATATTTGGGAGAACCGAACCTATCAGCAGTAATTATAATTCCCAGATTCTGAATTGGAGGTAAAGAAAGGTACAAGTGGTTAGTGAAACAATCTAATGATTATGGAAAAATGATCGACAAGAACAAGATGGACAATAAGAATGATTACTCATTATGGTTAAAGAGATATTTTTTTGAAGCAGAATTGTTGCCGGGAAGTGGCTAAAATCCTTGGAATGAGAATGAAAGAATCTTGAACAATCCATCGGGGTTGCATGTACCTGCACGTTGCAAAAATATCAGTGTATTCAACGTCTCCACCATGGATAACCTAGCATATTCATGGTTTAATTCACCCTTAACTATATAAAATATTACATCATCCATCCTTATAAAAGGGTGTATTGTTTCTGCAATAGTACGAGAAATATGATTCATTTTGTTTTAGGCTAAGGTGACGCTACTAGTACCTCCAAGAATGTGTTGGAACCCAATACAAGATTATCATAGAAGAAGCTCTCTTTGGCTTACCCAATGACCAGCATCTTCCAGCACATGCATTTCAACTCCACCTCCCTCTTCAACTGCTTACTCCTCAGTAACATGAAGTCTCTGAAGATCTTCAAGTGCCCACCTGTGCAAACTCTGTTCTGCTTTCAAAAAGTTTACATGTACACCTCGAGGGACATCTTCCACTACCTTCCTGCAATGCATGATGAACATCAGGTCACACAAGGGGACACAATTCAACTAACTCAAACGACATGTTCACGTTCGCTTAAATGTAGCACCTTGTTGATTGTTTATATATCTAAGCCAAGTTAATTCACCCTATGCTACATCAGTTCTCAAAGACAAAGTTGATAGGTGCAATAGTGAATCAAATAATGCATAACAGATCTAGTACTGGAGCAAATTTACATCCATCAAAATTAAATCACGGAAATTAAACATGCAAACCTGTCGAACATAGGGTTCTCATCATTATAGGCCTCCACCTATAACACAGCAAAAAAAATAGAGAGAAGAGAACTTTTGATTATGTGCAACAACGTCCCCACCTTGATTATGGTTAATGCAATCAAATCTCCACCATCATATCCCAAAATAAAGGCTATCTATAACCATATGAACAAGAAAACACCAGCTATTTAAAACCAAACTAAAGATGGCAAACTTGCAACATAATAATTTCCATCTTTAGTTGCCAAACTCCATTCTTTGAAGCAGTGACAACAAAGCACGGGTAAAACAAAGAATCAAACATTAATATGGAGAAATCACAAAGTTCAGTTTTGTTTTTATTTGTCCACATTCAAAACTTTATAAGTTTAAAACCGTCCTCAAATTTAGACCAAATAAAAGTTCCACTTAAACATTACACATATAATGAACTGAAAAGAGATCTTCAAGACAAAAGCTCACACAAAATGTATAAATAAACTCTTCAACTTCTAAACAACACAAGACGAGCACACCATTTGAAACCATAGCTAGAAAAAACATTGCCCATGTCTTTCTTAATACTGAAATTCATGCAAGAATTTGATTTTACGAGACTACATGGATATTTCTGGCACGTAGATCAGACAACATCAGTTTAGAGTCTATGAAGGATAGGAGTATAGGACTAATAGTACTACACTAATGCATAAGTCTGCTGCTAAAGATAGAATATACCCATATCTTGGTTACAAAATTCAAAAGATAGGCATGACAAAAGCTTCACCACATTAATAGTTTACCAAAAAAAACTGATTGGTTCTTTGATTTAAAGGACTTGAGCTTAGAAGACAAAAAGAACAACAGACAAGGAGAACCAGCTCGAAATAATGAAACCACACAATCCCAGTTTGCAAAAAAATTTAAAGATACAAACCAGAAGGAAGAAAAACAAAAAACAGATCTAAAACCAAGCATAATCAATAACTAACCTAACAACATGTGCTTCAAAAAATTATCATAGCAATATGTATATTGACATCGGCTCAAACGAACTAGAATGGAACTTCATCAAAGATTCACCTGTGCATTGGTAAGCTCGACCAGCGATGGGAGCTCCGGCAGAGGGGAGCGGTGCGGAGGTGGTGGGGAAGATCGTCATCGGTGGTGGGAAACAAAGAGGTGTTGTACGATGGTTAGCGCAGCATCAATGGGACCGAGATTGAGAAGTAGAATTGCGACCCAAAATTGGGATTCCATGAATCGTGACTGAGATTGGGAAGTAGAATCGCGACATAAATGGTGAAGGGATGGACAATATCTTTGGGAAAAATCGGTAGAGGGTTATGGTGGAAAGAGGGAAAATTTGGGGTTAAGGTTATGGAGGGAAGAGGGAAATCGATAGAGGTGTTGGGGTGGGAGAGGTACAAAAATTTGGGGTTAAGGTTATGGAGGGAATAGGGAAAATTTGGGAGGGAAGGAAAATGATGCTTTGTTGGGCCATTTAAGTGTTTTATACTTTCAAATGCTTTTTGAAAAAAACATTGACCCATATGAATGGGAGGGATATGTATTAGCTTCCCCAGAACCTGAAATCGTAAAAAAACACTTTTACTATGTGTTGGTTGAAAATTGATTTTGGAGACTTTGTACAAAAAGGTCTACATATAGCTGGCTACTTATAGCAAAAAGGTAATTTACGGCGGTCCAATTTGGCTGAGCAGAAGTCTACATATAGCAAATTTGGTCAAGATCTGATCAGAAACATGATTTACTCTAACAATAGTATAACAATATTAGAAAATGATCTATTGCTGCCAGGAAGTTTAACAATATTAGATCTGACCATGACTAGCTTAGTAATCATGACTTGTCCAGAATTAATCAAGATCTAATCAGAAACATGATTTACTCTAACAATAGTATAGCAATATTAGAAAATGATCTATTGCTAACAGGAAGTATAACAATATTAGATTTGACCATGACTAGCTTTGTAATCATGACTTGTCCAGAATCAATCAAGAACTGATCAGAAACATGATTTACTCTAACAATAGTATAACAATATTAGAAAATGATCTGTTGCTGACAGGAAGTATAACAATATTAGATCTGACCATGATTAGCTTAGTAATCATGATTTCTCCAGAATCAATCAAGATCTGATCAGAAACATGATTTACTCTAACAATAGTATAACAATATTAGAAAATGATCTATTGCTGACTGCAAGTATAACAATATTAGATCTGACCATGACTAGCTTAGTAATCATGACTTGTCTAGAATCAATCAAGATCTGATGAGAAACATGATTTAATCTAACAATAGTATAACAATATTAGAAAATGATCTATTGCTGACAGGAAGTATAACAATATTAGATGTAACCATGACTAGCTTAGTAATCATGACTTGTCCAGAGTCAATCAAGATTTGATCAGAAACATGATTTACTTTAACACCCATTATTTAAAATCAATCCTGATTTACTATAACACCCTCGAGCTCTCGAGCCCCTTGAACCCCTCGAACCTCTCGAGCCCCTCGACCCCTCGAACTCCTTGAACCCCTTGAATTGTTCGAACCCCTCGAGCCCACGAACCCGTCGAACCCCTCGAGCCCCTCGAACCCCTCAAGCCCCTTTCTCCCCTTTCGCCCCTCGAGCTCCCGAGGCTCTCGAAACCCTCAAGCTCCCGAGGCCCTTGAGCCCCTCGACCCCCTGTACCTCTCGAAACCCTCGAACCCTCGAACCCCTCGTACCCCTCGTGCCCTCGAGCCCCTTGAGCCCTGATGTGCCCATTTTATACGGTTATATTAGGGCTTTTGGGATTAACTTTTGTACACTTTTGTGCTCTAAATGTGATATTTTACCTTGAAATTATCTAAGAAGGGTTAAAAGCGACTTTTGCGTTTTATCACTTTTTAGAGAATTTTGCGTGACAAGGTAATTTGTTTGAATACTTTGAAAACTTTGAAGACTTTGAAGAATATCTTTGAAGATTTGAAGATTCGAAGACTTGGATTTGAGCTTTTTGAAGACATGAAGAAGTAAAGAAGTGAAGAGAAGAGAAGGATATGAGATATAAGAGAGAAAGAAGAAAAAATGCTGAAATTTGCGTCTGTCGCGAGCCATCGCAACTCGCGATGGCCTCGTCGCGATGAGCGTTGTGAGTCGCGACAAGCCGTCGCGAGTCGTGACCAACGGGTGGCTAGAATTTCACCTTATCTTCTTTGTACTATAAATACCATTCTCTTTCCTCTCATTTAGCAGCTTTTGCCCAGCTCTTCTTCCTACGTTTTTGGGCTTAGAAACCCTAGGCTTTTTCCTGTTTCTTTTCTTAGTTTTTGTAGTTTAATTATGTCTTTTAGTTCTCTAGCTTAGTTTTATCTTGGGAGCAATGGATTGAAGCTTCCATATCTATGTAGTAAGAACCACATCTATCTATTTAGTGCTTTTGCTATTGTGCATTTATTGAGCTTTGAATGTGAATTTTTAATTGCATTGATGTTGTTGGAAGCTTGAGTATATGAATTGCTTGTATGATTACTTGTTAGGGTTGGGAGAAAGTAGCTAATTCTCCCCTCTTTTAATGTGGAATCCAAGAGCATGAGTTAGAGCTTTTTAAATGATGTTGGTGTGTTGATAATTGCTAGATGAATGTGATGATGTCGAACTCGTTGTCATGTTTGTTTTAGGTAGCAAATGATAGAAGTCTATGAATGTCGATCGTTCTTAACCAATCTTGTGTAAATGCATGAATTGGTTAAATGCTTAGACACTGTGTAGTGTTTATAAGTGTTGCTAAGCTTGTTCATTCTTCGTGCTAAATGCCATCAATGGGATACTCTTAGTAATAAGGGAGCCATCGGTGAGGTTTGACAAGAGATGTCGAATTCACTCTTGCAAACTACTATCTAAGAAGGATAGAAGATTTATCTTCACAACAAGTAGTTGAAGTATTGAATAGATTGTTTCACTCATTCTTGAAGCCTTTGTTATTTAGCATTTATGTATTCTTGATGGTATGTTTCAGTTCATTTATGCCATGGGTTGTTTGAGAATAGGAAGTGTTCTTATGATCGAAATGTTCGGGTGTTAGGAAAGTGACGTATTCCTTAGCTCCTTTGCATGAAAATCTATGAGCATGAACTTAGAACTTCTTGTGAAAAATATGATGTGATTCTTGCTAGATAAGTATGTTAATGTTAAATCAAGTAATGAATGTGATAGAATTAGTGAATGGTTCAATGATCTACATTAGATTTGGAAGTGGATATCAATTGCCCCCAAGGCTTTATCTTTGTAGTTTGAAACCCCTTTTTCTTAGTTTTGTTTGAGGATTAGCCTAGTTACTTGACTTTGCTAATTATCTTGTCTTTTTAATTTCATAACTTAGAACCACAAACCATCCAAACCCCCCCTCCCCCTATTTACATGCTTTTATATGTATGTATATATGTCTACTCCTAGCCTAATATCAACCTTTTGTGCCTAAACGCTTAGGAAGATCCCTCTTCTTCGTGGACGACCCCGACTTACCGCTATCTACTTAGTTGTAAATAGTAAGCATTTAGGGCTTATAAATATTAACTTTGAGAGGTACGACGACGGCCTCCCAAGCCCCTCGAGCCCTCGAGCCCCTCAAACCCCTCGAGCCTTCAAACTCTCTAACCTCTCGACCCCTCATACCTCTCGAGCTCTCGATCCCCTCGCCCCTCGAACTATCGACACCCTCGAGCCCCTCGAGCCCTCGTACCCCTCGAGCCCCTCAAACCCCTTGAGCCCCCCTCAACCCCTTGTACCCCTTGAGCCCCTCGAGCTCTCGATCCCCTCGTCCCTCGACCTCTCGATCCCCTCGCCCCTCGACCTCTCGATCCCCTCGAACCCCTCGAGTAGAGGTGATTCCCTCAAGCTCTCAAACCCCTCAAGCCCTTCGAACCCCTCGATCACCCCTTGAGCCCTCGAGCCCCCTTTTCAATTCACCGGTTATGCCAATTTTTAGCACCAGTTTTCAAACCGGTGCTATTTTTTACTAAAACCGGTGCTATTTTGAATTTTTTGGCGGGAAGATAGAATTTTACAAATATTAGCACTGGTTTTTTAAAACCGGTGCTATTTTTTACAAACAACCGGTGCTAAGTTTTAATATTTAGCATCGGTTTTAAAAATCGGTGCTATTTTTTTGCAAAAATCGGTGCTATTATTTAATTTTTAGCACCGGTTTTTAAAACTGGTGCTATTTTTTACTAAAACCGATGCTATTTTGATTTTTTTTACGGGAAGATAGAATTTTACAAATATTTAGCACCGGTTTTTAAAAATCGGTGCTAATATTTTCAAATCCGGTGCTATTTTATAATTTTTGGTTATTTCTTTGGCGGGAAAAATAAAATTTTCAAATTTTTAGCACCGGTTTTTAATTGTTTCCAAAACCGGTGCTATTGTAAAATTTAGCATCGGTTTTTAAAAAACTGGTGTTAAAATTAAAAAACTGGTGTTAAATTAACACCAGTTTTTAAAACTGGTGTTAAAAATTAAAAAACTGGTGCTATTAGATTTTTAGCACCAGTTTTAAAAACCGGTGCTTGAGGGGGGTCTCTGTGGTAGTGCAAACCAAATGGTTGGCACCACCGTCGTCAGGGGTATAGTGGTCATTTCGCGGGTCTGTCTAACATGTGCCTCTACAAGTGCTCCCAAGTGGCTGCCCAAAATGACGTCGTTTTGGGCATCATTTTTGTCATTTTGTGCATCCCCTTTTTCAAAAGTTGCGGCACTGCTATGTGCATCTACAGGTGCTGTCAGGTGGCTGCCCAAAATGACGTCATTTTGGGTACCCATTCGAGAGGTACCTATTCGAGAGGTGAAGGGTTTGAGAGATACATTCCTGAGAAGTGGAGCGTTCGAGAGGTACTGATTCGAGAGGTGAAGGCTCAGGTGAAGAGGTTCCATTGGAGGCGTTCGAGAGGTACTGATTAGAGAGTTGAAGGTTCAGCAGGGGTTCGAGAGGTGAAGAAGTTCCAGTGGAGGGGTTCGGGAGGTGAAGCTTCGTTTGAACGATTCGAGAGGTGAAGGTTCCTTTAAACATTCGAGAGGTGAAGGTACGTGTTTGAGAGGTACTAATTCGAGAGTCACGTCTTCGAGAGGTAAAGGTTCCAGTAGAGGGTTCGAGAGGAGGTTTGAGAGGTGAAGGTTCCAGTGGAGAGTTCAAGAGTTGAGAGCTGGAGGAGGTTCGAGAGGTAAAGCATTTGAGAGGTACATATTTAAGAGGTGAAGGTTCAGGAGGAGAGGGTTCCATTAGAGGGGTTCGAGAGGTGAGAGTTCCATTAGAGTTCGAGAGGTGAAGGCTCCAGTAGAGATTCGAGAGGTGAGAGTTCGAGTGGGGGGTAAAATAAGTGAAGGTTCCAGTGGAGATCCGAGAGGTTAGAGTTCGAGTGGGAGGTTCGAGAAGTAATGGTTCAGGTGGAGGGGTTGGAAAGGTAACCCTTCGAGAGGTGAAGGTTCAGTTTAGAGGGTTCAATTGGAGGGGTTCCATTGGAAGGGCTCAAGAGGTACCCATCCGAGAGGTGAAAGTTATGGTGGAGAGGGTTCCATTGGATGGGTTTGAGAGGTAAGGATTCGAGATGTGAGAGTTCCATTGGAGGTTTGAGAGGTGAAGGTTCCAGTGGAGATTCAAGAGGTGAGAGTTTGAGTGGAGGGTTTCGAGAGTTAAGGGTTCGAGAGTTACCAATTTTATAGGTGAAGGTTCAGGTGGAGGAGTTCGAGAGGTACCGATTCGAGAGGTGAAGGTTCAGGTGGAGAGGGTTCAATTGGAAGGGTTCGAGAGGTAATGATTCGAGGGGTGAAGGTTCTCATGGAGAGGGTTCCATTGAAGGGTTCGAGAGGTAACAATTCGAGACATGAAGGTTCTATTGGAGGTTCGAGGGGTGAGGGTTCCAATGGAGATTCTAGAGGTTAGAGTTCAAGTGGGAGGTTCGAGAGGTAATGGTTTGAGAGTTACCGACTCAATAGGTGAAGGTTCAGGTGGAGAGGTTCGAGAGGTAATCATTCGAGATGTGAAGGTTCAATTGTAGAGGGTTCAAGTGGAGGGGTTCCATTTGAGGGGGGGCTCGAGAGGTAATGGTTCGAGAGGTCAAGTGGAGGGGTTCCATTGGAAGGGCTCGAGAGGTACCCATTCGAGAGGTGAAGGTTCTGGTGGAGAGGGATCCATTGGATGGGTTCAAGAGGTAAGGATTCGAGATGTGAGAGTTCCATTAGAGGTTCGAGAGGTGAAGGTTCCAGTGGAGATTTGAGAGGTGAGAGTTAGAGTGGAGGGTTTTGAGAGTTAATGGTTCGAGAGTTACATATCCGATAGGTGAAGGTTCAGGTGGAGGGGTTTGAGAAGTACCGAATCGAGAGGTGAAGGTTCAGGTGGAGAGGGTTCAATTGAAGGGGTTTGGGAGGTACCGATTCGAGAGGTGAAGGTTCTCGTGGAGAGGGTTCCATTGAAGGGTCTGAGAGGTAACAATTCGAGATTTGAAGGTTCCATTGGAGGTTCAAGAGGTGAGGGTTCCATTGGAGATTCAAGAGGTGAGAGTTCTAGTGGGGGTTCGAGAGGTAATGGTTTGAGAGTTACCGCTTCGAGAGTTACCAATTCGATAAGTGAAGGTTCGGGTAGAGAGGTTCGAGAGGTAACCATTCGAGAGGTGAAGGTTCAGTTGTTAAGGGTTCAAGTGGAGGAGTTCCATTTGAGGGGCTCGAGAGGTACCCATTCGAGAGGTAATGGTTTGAGAGGTCAAGTGGAGGGGTTCCATTAGAGGGGCTTGAGAGGTACCTATTCGAGAGGTGAAGGTTTTGGTGGAGAGGGTTCCATTGGATGGGTTCGAGAGGTAAGAATTTGAGATGTGAGAGTTCGATTGGAGGTTTGAGAGGTGAAGGTTCTAGTGGAGATTTGAGAGGTGAGAGTCCGAGTGGAGGGTTTTGAGAGTTAATTGTTTGAGAGTTACCGATTCGATAGGTGAAGGTTCAGGTGGAGGGGTTCGAGAGGTACCAATTTGAGAGGTGAAGGTTCAGGTGGAAAGGGTTCAATTGGAGGGGTTCGAGAGGTAGCGATTCGAGAGGTGAAGGTTCTCGTGGAGAGGGTTCCATTGAAGGTTCGAGAGGTGATGATTCAAGATATGAAGGTTTCATTGGAGGTTCGAGGGGTGAGGGTTCTAGTGAAGATTCGAGAGGTGAGAGTTCGAGGGGGGGTTCGAGATGTAATAGTTTGAGAGTTACCGCTTCGAGAGTTACCAATTCGATACGTGAAGGTTCAGGTGGAGAGGTTACCATTCGAGATGTGAAGGTTCAGTTGTAGAGGATTAAAGTGGAGGGGTTCTATTTGATAGGCTCGAGAGGTATCCATTCGAGAGGTAATGGTTTGAGAGGTGTAGGTTAGGGGTTAGCTCGAGAGGTACCCATTCACCCCTCGAATGGTTACCTCTCAAACCTCTCCACCTGTACCTTCACGTATCGA
Source organism: Rubia yunnanensis (assembly GCA_037428765.1). Lineage (NCBI taxonomy): Eukaryota > Viridiplantae > Streptophyta > Magnoliopsida > Gentianales > Rubiaceae > Rubia > Rubia yunnanensis. The sequence goes on from CM075063.1 coordinate 70,163,706, forward strand.
ATCAGTAACTCTCGAAGCCGTAACTCTCGAACCATTACCTCTCAAACCCCCTACTCGAACTCTCACTTCTTGAACCCTTCCAATGGAACCTACACCTCTCGAACCCCTCCAATGGAACCCCTCCAATGGAACCCCTAACCTTCACCTCTCAAATTTTCCAATGGAACCTTCACCTCTCGAACCTACACCACTCGAATCCGTACCTCTCGAACCCTCCGCTCCAACCAACTACCTCTCAAACTTCCACTGGAACCTTCACATCTCGAATCCGTATCTCTCGAACCCCTCTACTTGAACCCTCTCCGATTGAACCTTCACCTCTCGTCATTTCCACGCTTCAATTACATGTATAATTGGTACATTTATAGCTTAAATTACAGTTTTTTAACATTCCTACAGAATTTCTATAATTTGTTATCAAGCTCACCGTGCAATGCGTGGTGTAACCAAACTAGTGATATATGAATCTGAAGGATCTGTATTCTATGCAGCAAGCTTAAAATAAGATGTTTAATGAACTTTCAGCATTGTGATTAACAATGTTATTTATGCAGTCCCTGGGACTATACCGACATTATGATGTTGGGTTTTAAAAAGTGCAAAGTGCAGCGAAATGCTAATGGTAAAATTTACCGAAGCACGAAGTGCAAGTGCTCGCTTTTAAGAAAAAAAGCGCTCACAAATCATATACTCAGATTATTTCAATAAAAACACAACATAGAACTTAGAATAATAACACAATATCATAAAAGACAAATAAAACATTCAACACAATACCAAATTCAAAGTTTTGAGGGTGGTAAGAAGAACTAAACGACTAAGATCGAAAGATTCTTAAAATTATTATGAAGTCATTGACTTTAATCTCTAGTCATCGAAAAAATCATCATCATCTTCACCAAAAGTATCCCTATGGACCTCATCTCTATCCCTAAACTGTATGTCATCTTCCATATCATTTCCTATATCTCCCTCTATATCTTTCTCATCCTCATCAACAAGGTTCATTCTTCGAGGCATTGAACTAGAAGAGGGCTTAAGAAGACTCTTCCCTTTATCCATTCTCACCGTTCTAGCTCTTGTAACATAGCTAGGCTCACATGCCCTCGAGGCTTTAGAAACAACCTCCCAAGTCAAATTATGATCACTAAACACCAAATCATCACAATCATCATCGACACCCTCCATTCTCCCAACAAACCACTCATTACTTTCATCAACTCAGTTAAAGAAATTGGATAAATATTATCCTTGTTCTTGAATCGAGAGCTTAGGGCTCTATTGGCTTTAACATAAACCAAATCATGCAAGCGAGATGTTGCCAATCTATTTCTTTTTTTGGTGTGGAGCTGCAAGATTTAGTGGGAAAAAAGATTAAATTAAACATGACCAGAAAGCCAAGAAAAGTTTGATTTTAACAGTAAAAAAAATACAAATCTTACGTGTTCAAATACACTCTAGTTCCTCTCACATCCCGTAGCATTACAAGTAAGGCTAATAACACGAACTGCAAACTTTTGCAAATGAGGAGTTGAGCTTCCATAGGTATCCCACCAATCAGCTAGTCAAAATGCAAACAAAATTGTCAAATTTAAGATTTTCTAAATATACACAACAAAAGTATAAATTAAATTTGCAGTATTTATACCTGGATTGACTTTGTCCCTGCCCTTATAGAAAGAGCAAGCCCAAAAATTCCTTCCTCCTTTCGATAACAGTTCAACTCTGTCATTATCTTATCTTAAACATTTGTATCAGGCACCGACCTTGAAATACACTCGTACAAGCCTTTCATAACTTCTTCACATGCTACACTTGTTGGGTTCTTATAAAATAACTCCGGGTTCAGGTAATTACCTGTTGCATGTAATGGTCGATGAAGTTGGACATTCCACCTTCATCAATAATTTCAAATCGTCTCGTGTATTCATGTTCCCTAAACCCAAATGCCTTTGCAATTACCTCTTTAGCCCTATCCATAGCTTCATAAATGTATCCCATGGATGGTTTTTTTATCTCCATCAGCCATTCTCAAAACTGGTTAATTTCAAAGCAAATAACACATTCTTCCAATAAGATTCTCGCAGTAAAATAGAGACACATGCTTTTGCTTCCACCTCATTTGACCACCTACTGCTTTGCCATTCTTGAGAGGTCACCAACTTTCTCAAATTGTTCTTTTGCTTATAAAGACTAGAAAGTGTGATGAATGAAGTCGCAAACCTTATAACAACTGGCCTATGCAGGTTATGTTGATTGGTGAACTTCCTCATTAGATTCACACGAGGAACACTAGTTACAAGATAAGCATGGACCTTCATGCTCTTCTTCAAGGTCAACTGTATCGTTGGCATTTTTCCAAGATCTTCTAGCATTAGATCAAGACAATCAGCTGCACACAGAGTCCAGTATAAATGTTGCCTTTTCATTTCCAACAATTTTTCTATAAATAATAAAACTAAAAGTTAGTTACTTAAACTAAAGAATTAAATTACTAAACTAAAAAAATGAAATATTACATAATCTGAACTTTCAAGTTATAATATCAAAGATAAAATTGAAAGTACATGCTTTATCATATGCAGAACCATTGTCCGACACAACTTGAACAACATTTTCCTCTCCAATCTCATCAATCAATGAATCAAGAAGCTTAAACACATAATCTGCATCCTTCTTAACATCGGAAGCATCAATCGACTTCACAAATACTGAACCTTTTGGAGAATTTACAAGAAGATTGATGATGTCCTTATTTACCACGGTATCTTTCCAACCATTGGATAAAATTGAACAACCCTTCTTGATCCATTCTTCTTCATGCACTAGTGATGTGCCCATTTTATATTGTTATATTAGGACTTTTAGGATTCACTTTTGTATACTTTTGTGCTCTAAATGTGGCATTTTGCCTTGAAATTCTCTATGAAGAGTTAAAAGCGACTTTTACGTTTTCATTACTTTTCTAGAGGATTTTGTGTGACAAGGAAATTTGTTTGAAGACTTTGAAGAATGTCTTTGAAGATTTGAAGACTTGTATTTGAGCTTTTGAAGACTTGAAGAATTGAAGAATTGAAGAAAAGTGAAGTGAAGAGGAGGACATGAAACAAAAAGAAGAGAGAAATCAAGATGCTGGAACTGTGCTCCGTCTGACTCGAGACGAACCCGTCACGACTCACGATAGACGTATGGCCAGAAATCTTTCTTGTTTTTTTACTATAAATACTCACCTATCCTCTCCTCTTACACCCTTTTTCTTCCTGCATTTTTCTGGGTTCAAAACACTAGTTTTTCTTTCTTTCTTTTCTTAGTTTTTGTAGATTAATCATGTCTTTTAATTATCTAGCTTAGTTTAATCTTGGGAGAAACTGGTTGAAGCTTCCATATCTATGTCTTGAGAATCATATCTATCTATTTAGTGCTTTTGCTATTGTGCATTTATTGAGCTTTGAATGTGAATTGTTAATGACATTGATGTTGTTGGAAGCTTGAGTATATGAATTGCTTGTATGATTACTTGTTAGGGTTGGGAGAAAGTAGCTAATTCTCCCCTCTTTTAATGTGGAATCCAAGAGCTTGAGTTAGATCTTCTTAATGATGTTGATTTGTTGACAATTGCTAGATGAATGTGATGATGTTGAATTCATTGTCATGTTTGTTTTAGGTAGCAAATGAGAGAAGTCAATGAATGTCGATCGTCCTTGGCTAATCCTGTGTAAATGCATGAATTGGTTAAATACTTAGACACGGTGTAGTGTTTATAAGTATTGTCAAGCTTGTTGATTCTTTATGCCCAATGCCACCAATGGGATACTCTTAGTCGTGTTTCGACTAAGGGAGTCATTGGTGAGGTTTGACGAGATATGTCGAATTCACTCTTGCAAACTACTATCTAAGAAGGATGGAAGATTTATCTTCACAAAATGTAGTGGAAGTGGTGAATAGATTGTTTCACTCGTTCTTGAAGCCTTTGTTATTTAGCATTCATGTGTTCTTAATGCTATATTTTACTTCATTTATTCCATGAGTTGTTTGAGAATAGAAAGTGTTTGTATGATTAAAGTGTTAGGGTGTTAAGAAAGTGACGAATTCCTTAGCTCCTTTGCATGAACATCTAAGAACATAAACTTAGAACTTCTTGTGCATAATGTGTTGTGATTCTTGCTAGATAAATATGTTAATGTGGATTGTTCTCATATTTATCCTATAGATGCAATGCAAGGTTGAACCTTGAATGTGGTTTGTTCTAGGTTTAGCCTAATGAATGCTATGTTTGGTTAAATGGCTATGTCTTTGGTCAAAGGCTTGTTGTTATCAAATCTATGGTCCTTCATGTATAATGCCATTGATGAAATACCTCTATGGTGTTGTTTTCCTAGAGTGATTATCAATGAGGTTTGCAAATGGTCGTTGTTTGTCTTTGCAAATTACTATTAAGAAGGAACGAAGAAGGAACGAATGTTGATCGTTCCTTGGCATTCCCCATAGGTAACAATTGTGATAGAATGAGTGAATGGTTCAATGATCTACATTTGGTTTGGAAGTGGATGTCGATTGCCCCCAAGACTTTATCTTTTGTATTTTTTTTTCTTAGTTTGTTTGATGATTAGCATAATTACTTAACTTTGCTAGTTGTTTTGTCTTTTATTTTCATAATTTAGGAAAATCAACCAACCAAACCCCCCTTCCCATTTACTTGCTTTTATATGTATATATATGTACTTCTAGCATAATATCAACCTTTTATGTTTAAACGCTTAAAAAATCCCTCTTCTTCGTGGACGACCCCGATTTGCCACTATCTACTTAGTTGTAGTTAGTAAGCATTTAGGGCTTATAAATATTAACTTTGAGAGGTACGGCGATGACCTCCCAACTAGCATTTTCCTTTTCGTACTCTCCACCTCTTTTTTCAACAAAGGAACACAGAGCTCATGCATTGAAGATTACTTGAATCCCGGCCCAAAACTTGCAATCGAATTCATAGCCATATGAAAGCTATCATGGGTTACAACATTAAATGGAAGCCCGACATCGTAAAACCACCTAGCAAGGTCTTCACATGCTTTGTCTCTCAACTCCTTGGCGCAAACTTCATTAATAGTCTGATGCTTCCCATTTGTTCCCATGCCTCTTTTCAAGTTTTTTGAAATGGAACTAAAAACCAAATCAAGTGGTCATTTTACCCCTTTCACTGAAGTTGGAGCAGCGTTAACTTTTTTACACTTAACTTTTTCATCATTATCTTCTTCTTCATGATGACTTGGATGTTCAAAATACCCAAATGAGTTGGCAGACTCCTTTGCATCCAACTTGCTTCGCATAAAAGCTTTAACTTCTTCACGAATGTGCTCAGGGCATCTTTTACAACCCTTCGATGCTCTTGTAAAACCACCAACCAAATGTTGTTTTGCCCTATACGCACCTCCACTAGTTTGGGTACCACAAAAAATGCAAGTAAACTTTTTGGTTTGATTATCTACCTATACTTCGTATCGGGATCAATATCACTACTCTCGGTATTCGAATTCGATGCTCCAAACGATGACATCTACAACCACATAAAAACAAGCACAAAAACAACAAAAATTCATCATCACGAAACCAACCCCTAGCCAAAATTGATGTAAAAACTCTATATTTGGAGAAAAAATAGAGCTCATGCTTCAACTAATGCAAACATATGAAAAGAAAAACAGCCCATAGATAAACTCATGAAAAATAGGTCTGAATCCTTTTTTTTTTTTGGAAAAAACAGCCATAGAACTCCTTATTTTCGAATGAGAAGAGAAGAAGAAGAAGAAGGGAGTTACCTCTGTTGCCATCAGAAAGATGAAAATGGGAGCCTATATTGCCGTCAGAAGTGAAGACGAGGGAGTGATGTTGCCGTCCATTTCTGTTTTTTTTTTGTTTAATCCCCTAAATTATATAACCCTAATACTATTCTATTTCAGCCCAAAACTTCAGCTCAAACTCCTTTCATTTAAGAAAAAAAAAGAGACCATTTCAGCGCGCTTTTTTGAGCGCCGAGCGCTTCGCCAAAAGCGCTAAAAAGTGCTCGGAAGCGTGCACTTTTAGTCGGCGCTGGCGCTTTTCAATTCAAAGCGCTCACTTGAGCGCTTAGTGCTTTTTTGCACTTTAAGCAAGCTTAAGCGCACTTTTTTAATCCCAGGATGAACTACCTCTGTGGACCTTAAAGTGTGGATGACTCTTTGTAATAATGGTGGAAAATCTCTTGGTAACCCTCTTCTGCTGACATTTGCTGTCTATTATCGTTTACATAGCGTATAGAATTTCTCTCTCTATCAAGCTTAAGATGAAACTCAGTTGGTGAATGCACTGGTACTCATAATTAAATTCAACTATCCTCTAAAGATCATGTGTTGCGTGTATGTCCATTTTCAAGCTCTTTTTCCCCTGATTTAATTGGAGATTTTTTGTTTGATGTAGTTGTGAGGGAAAGTGCTTGAGGTCCTTTTGTTTTACAGAGGAAGCAGGAGAGGATTCCAATTGTGATTATCTTGCATATTCACAAGTGGAAGCTGAAGTATATTTACCATGCTTTCTATCTAATACTTTTATTTTTAATTTTGAAAGCTCTTTTCATTATTGTGCAGTTTCTTTTAGCTTTAAATTTCTTGATGGTTTCTTTCTTCTCATGATATGGGTCGGGTATTTGAAATGGAGAACCAAACGTTTGTGTGCAAGAATAGCAAATTGAACATGCACCTATGCTTCGTCTGTGGAAAGTTAGGGTCCTTTGATAAATCAGCTAGAGCTGAGGTTCGTATCTTGAGTTTAAGTGCATGCTTCATGAAACTACGTGTCTTGCCAGAACAGTATAGAAGCATATGATCCCTATAGTCAACATCACGTAGCAGCATAAATGCTTTGCTGCTGTTGTTCTCAGTTAATAATTTATATGAAAAACTCTATATCAAGGTACTGATAGGAAATTCATTTGGTTTAGAAAATTCAGTCAGGCATCAAATTGAGCCAAATCATGGACATCTTAATTTGTATACCCCTTAATGTGGCTTGACATGAAACGATTAACTTAGGTCTTCCGGTGTGTTGCTCGAACATGTGGTTATGAAATTAGTCCTGACTTAGGCTATGACAATTTTTTTTATTCGAGTTATTCTGGGATAAAAATGGTCTTGAATTTATTTCTAAAATTTTAATTTCAAGAAGGTAATGGTGAAGATGATTGGTTAATGGTGCCTTTAGGGCATGGGCAGTGGTGGTCTCTTAAAATTAAAAGACCGCTTAAGAGACCGAAAATCACCACAGTGGTGGTCTTTTAAGCGGTCTCTTGTTAAGAGACCGCTGACCGGGCTCTTGGTAAGAGCCCGGTCTCTTGCAGAATTATGGGCCAACGCATCTGACCATCCCACATGCAGCGCCCGCGTTTTTTGATTTTTCAACGGGTGGGACACGTGTCGCCACCTGAGTGGGCCACGTGTCCCACTCAGCCTCTGGTTTTTTTTTTTAAAATTTTCTGTTGCTGACACGTGGCACCCACGGGTTGGGCCACGTGTCAACAACGGTATTTTTAAAAGTCGGCTGAATTTTTTCGAATGGGACACGTGTCCCATTCTGGTGGTGACACGTGTCCCAATAGTGTTTTTTCTATTTTTTTTTCATTTTTTTTCATTTTTTTAAGAATTCAAAATTTAATATATTTTTTATTTTCAAATTGTAGTAATTGGTCGGACTAGATCAATATTTTATTTAGTATTGTCTGTAATTTTTATAATTGTTATAATTGATTTTTTCAATTTTAATGGTTTTTATATAATTTTAAAAACTTGGAATTATCTTATTAGTTATATTTTTATTTCATTTTAATAATTATATTAAATTTTAAATTCAACTTATTTTTTTTGGAAAAATTTATTTAAAATAATATTTAATGGTCAAATTAATTATTGTTATATTTGGTTTTTCGCACTGTTGTGCGGAATGGAGAAAGAACAGAAAATATGAACGAAAATAACAAGACACAAGATTTACGTGGTTCACCAAATTTGGCTACATCCACGGGAGACGGATTCACTTTTTATGGTTTCCATATTATTTTATAGAAAAAATGAATTCTCATAATATTTATTTATTTAATTTCGTTTTAATAGTTTCTTCAAAAAAATTGAAATTCATTTTATTTTTTACACTGAAGCATCGTATTGACAAGAACGGGAAAAACAAATTATTTAACATATTTTAAAAAATGAATTTAAATTTAAATATTTAAACATTATATTAAAATAATATGGAAACGAATTTAAATTCAAAAACGTTACAAAATTTAAATTTAAAAACGAATTTAAATTTAAAAACGAATTTAAATTTTGTAACGAATTTAAATTTAAAAACGAATTTAAATTTAAATATTTAAACTTATTTTGGTGGACAAATTTATTTAAAATAATATGTAATGGTCAAATTAATGAGTAGGATAGAGAAAATCAAGTGGGTTCCATGAATAGTGTACAGTGGTCTCTTAACCATTGTGGAGAAAAAAAGGGGGTGTCTCTTAAGTGGTCTCTTAAGCTGAGGTGGAAGAGAGAGAGGGAGAAAAATAATATATTTAATTGGTAAGAGACCGGTAGCGGTCTCTACCACTGCCCATGGCCTTAGAACTGATGACAAAGGCAATATATATAGCCAAGCTGAGCCTTTTGAGACCCCTTTTGCCCCTGAGGTTCTAGACCATGTTCTTCACTTGGTTGGTGATGGAGATGCCAAGACGACTACCACCATAAATGAAGACATTCCACGACTTGATCAAACATTTAAAGGATATGTTCGAGATCCTCTAAGTGACATGGCAGGACCTATGACTAGGTCAAGGACTAAACTTAGGGATGCTGCTTTAAATGCTTTGATTGATCGCCTTTATGATGAAGAATTGAAGAAGGAGTCACCATCGACATCTTGGATTCATTATTCAAGATTGTCGACGAACTGAAGACATCATGAAGAACACTATACTCTTTTTTCCCACTGGGTTTTTAATGAGGTAGTGTGATCACTGTAAATTAATGTCATTTTGGGTTTATTGGACTGATAGCTCGGCCATGTGGGCTTTGAAGAGCTGAATTTCGAAAATACAGTCCATTAAGGTTTAGTATATTCAGTTTTATTCTGATTAGAATTATATTTGGTAAGATTAGATAAGGTAATATTTTTCAAGGTTACTTCTTGAAGAATTCAACCTGATTACCTTAGATTATCATTTATTTTAGGTATTTTAGTTAGATATGGTTTTAGCTTCTTAAAGCTGCCATAAGTCGATTCCGTTTCCATTTGTGATTAGGGTTTGAGGCAAGATTGTAACCCTATAAAAGGGGAGGCCTTATGGACGAATTTTAACAACCTTTCATCAATCAAATATACAACCTTTTGAGTTCATACTCTTTGCTTGCGAGCTATTCCATTGTTGCTTAACCCCGAGGGCTAGTTAAGTATCAATAAACCTTGTAATCTGATCCTGAGGGCTAGTTAGAGAGCAAGTCGAAGTTAGGCGTACCCCGAGGGCTAGACTCCTGAATTTCGTGCGAGATAGTGCGGGTTTGCAGATCCCTTCACTAGATCAAAGTTATCAATTCCGCAAATCGTGAGTTTTCGCAAGGAGATTCATATCAGTTGGTGTGGTAGTTGGGATTTAAGACCAACAAATTCTTCTAATTGTCTGATGTTAGGTCAAAGTAGTGTGTTGTCTGCTGTGGAAAATATATTATTATGTCTAAAATTTTCTCCGGAGTTAGTCTCATGGGTAGGAAAGGATGATGGTTTCACATTTTTTGTTTAGTTTACAAACTGAGGTGAATTGGTGGTTTAATTTGCAATGTTATTGTTATCTTTAGACATGCTTCCAAAAAAAATGTATATCTAGACAATTTCTGCTTCCGGTTTGGTCAATGTGTGCTATGAATGAGGCGTAAATGCTTTGGGCTACATTGATTAACATGTCATGAGAAATGCAATAACATGTAATGAGAAATGCAAGTACTAAAACTTCTAGCAAAGACAATGATTATTCTGTGATGAAAAGTGGTGTTAGTTATTCGTTTCAACCTACAAGTTTAAAAAAATAAAAAAAGTTGATCAAAGCATCCCTCCAAGGAGTCAAAGTTTTGAGCAGTTTTTCACTACTTCAGTGGATGATTCTAGGTGCACACACCAGAGATAAGGGCAAATTTATCCCATATTTCTGTTGGCAGGTGTGATCATGGTTATTCCATGTCGACTGATCAAGATCTTAAGTTTGAGTTTGGATCAGACATGAAGGCGAGGTTGTCGTTTAGCTCAGTTGGCAAAGATTATATCTACTATTGAGCATGCCGCATGTAGTCTCTGGGGAGAATTGCACTACTTCAGCATGTTCTGCTTCACATAACTCTGAAACGTCTGCTCGAGTGGGTTCAATAATGTTTAGTGCAATTTAAATAATGGCAAGAAATTAAACCAGAAAAAGCTTAGGACACACTCATGGACATTAAGGAAAGAAATGCTCCTTTCTCTAATGTGCTAACTAAATCTTCTTAATGTCTTTGCCATTATGATCTACCATAGTTTAGATTTTTTTTCCACTTATGATATGAACACAAACAAGAACGATGGTAATTGATAATCAATCCTGAAGTTATACTCAATCTTGAAGTTGATAATCATTTTAGTGCATTCAAATAAAAAGTTATACTCAATCTTGAAGTTGATAATCATTTCATTGCATTGATAAAATTTATATTATTTATATACTAAAATATAAAATCCTAACAAGTTCCATTGCATTCAAAAGACACATGATTAACTTTTTAGAATTATAAATTATATTGTATTTTTCACTTTTGTTCATAGTATATAAATTCATGCTTCGACACGAGTATTATTTAGTATCATAATAAAATGTTTGCTCAAAATTTAGCAGTATAAGTTATCAAATAGTAAATGTGCAGTTTATATTGGGGCAAAGTCTTGGGAAATACCGTCTTTCCGTAGGCTTATGAAAAGATGTGTTTAACTAGAATAATAAAAGCTAAAAGGTCCTAGTTGCAATATTAAAAATTTACTATGCAACATATAATAATTATAAAGTTTATAACCCGATTAACGCAACACGATAATTTTATCTTCATTTCTTCTAATTTACACTTTAAACTTTGATATTTACATTACTTATGGAAAAACCGTCTTTCAAAAGACAGACTCTTATATTGGAGCATAGATTATCGAAATACCATAAGCCACTACTTGAGAGAAACTAGGGAAATCAAGTACTCTCTCCGTCCCAAAGTAAATTGCATACTTTACTATTTGATATTATTCACTGTCAAACTTTGGCCGTATATTTAAATAGGTACATAAGTAATAATATTATCATATGTTATATTGTTGGATTTTTCATAACAAATAGTTTTTAAAAAGTAACTTTTATTTGCCGATATTATATGTAATTAAACATATTAATGGTCAAACATGATTATTGATAACCGTAAAAAATATTTTTTACCATTTAATTTGGTACGGAGTAGTATCAATTAATCTAAGGAAATTGGAAAAACTTTTAAGGGAAATTGGAAAAACTTTTAATGGAAATTTCCTGAAACTTATGGAAGAAGAGCGCCTTCCCCCCCAAATTCCATCACAAATTCAAAATTCAAAATTCAAAATTCAAACTGCCACCTGACCGTTAACCCTAATTGATTTATACCCCGACTCTCACACTTTCCGTCCTCATTTCCCCGACCTTAGAAGAAGAAGAAGACACAATCTCCGTGTCTCTGCTCACAAACCCTAACAATGACGCCCAAAGGCCCTCTACAATCCAGCAACAATGCCAACGTCATCCTCCCCACCGGCAAAACCATCGAAGAAACCTACCAGAAGAAGTCGCAGCTCGAGCACATCCTCCTCCGGCCCGACACCTACATCGGCTCCATCGAGAAGCACACGCAGAGCCTATGGGTGTACGAGGACGGCGCCATGGTCCACCGACCCGTGTCTTACGTCCCGGGGCTCTACAAGATCTTCGACGAGATTCTGGTCAACGCCGCCGACAATAAGCAGCGGGACCCACGGATGGACGCCCTGAGGGTGGAGATCGACGTCGACCAGAACTGCATCAGCGTGTATAATAACGGTGACGGCGTTCCGGTTGAAATGCATCAGGAGGAAGGGGTTTATGTCCCCGAATTGATCTTTGGTCATCTGTTGACCAGCAGCAATTACGACGATACGCAGAAGAAGACCACCGGTGGCAGGAATGGATTTGGGGCCAAGCTTACGAACATCTTTTCTACCGAATTTGTCATTGAGACCGCAGATGGAAAGAGGCAGAAGAAGTACAAGCAGGTTAGTCTTTACTTGATCTGGTAGTATTAGCTCATTTTGTATGTCAATTTTTAGGGTTTTCTGTTACACAATGGGGGTTTGTTTAATTAGTTAGCCATGATTTAGCTAAAATAGTTACCTATTACTCTGTTGGATTTTGTTTTCCTGAATAACATCTAATTCTGAGTATTCATTTTCTTGTACAAGGTGTCACAACATTGGCAGTATTTTGGTTATGTCACAACTTAGAGGAATGTAGTTAAAAGTTTCGATGAATAAGAAAATTGAGTTGTTGGGCAAGCATCATTTGCTTCCAGCAATGAGGGAGATTGGTGGAACATATAATTTATTCTCTTTCATGGCTGTTAAGGAAGCTGAATTTGTCTTGATTTACGCACATATACTTACCTCTTATCAATTAATGACATTCTCTTTGGTCATGTTCTAATTATGCTGGTTATTCGCTTGGTCTGTTATCTGTCTTTCGTGATCGTTTACCTCTAGCTTATTCATCAGGTTCTACAGTTAAGTCCTCGATCAGTTACCTTTATTCATGTTTTTGTTTTCCATATAGGTTTTCTCCAAGAACATGGCAAGTAAAACTCAGCCTGTTATATCCAAGTGCAAAGAGAGTGAGAACTGGACTAAGGTTACCTTTAAGCCTGACTTGGCAAAGTTCAAAATGGATCATTTAGAAAATGATGTGGTTGCCTTGATGAAGAAACGTGTGGTTGACCTGGCGGGATGTTTAGGAAAGACTGTGAAGGTTGAATTAAACAAGGAGAAGCTCCCAATCAAATCATTTGCTGATTACTGCAGCCTGTATCTGGATTCTGCAGCAAAGAACAGAGGAGAACCCCTGCCAAAGTTAGTTTTAGTTATTACTTGTTCCATTTGGGTTTTAAGACTTTCTTGCAGTTCCTTTGTTGATTATTGTGGTTGATTGCACTTGCAGGATTGTTGAGAAAGTTAATGCTCGTTGGGAGGTTTGTGTGAGTCTGAGTGAAGGGCAATTTCAGCAGGTACTGCAATAATTGACCCAAGCTTGCTATCGTCTTTTCTTGCTCTTTGGTTCTGACTTCCTTCATTATCTCTTACCAGGTCAGCTTTGTAAATAGTATAGCAACAATCAAGGGAGGCACTCATGTTGAGTATGTTACCGGACAGATAACAAATTATCTCGTTGCTATAGTGAACAAGAAGAATAAGGCTGCTAATCTCAAAGCCAGTGCTGTGAAAAATCATTTGTGGGTATTTGTTAATGCTCTGATTGACAACCCTGCATTTGATTCTCAAACCAAGGAAACTTTGACCCTTAAACAGGCCAGTTTTGGTTCTAAGTGTGAAGTATCTGAAGATTTCCTAAAGAAAGGTTTGATGAATTCTTTCTAAAAAAATCCGTTCGTTGTTTTGCAATCACTGCTGAATGTTGTCTCGTTTCAATGATTAATAAATTGGTTATTCTCTGGCAGTGGCTACTAAGAGTGGAGTTGTAGACAGTCTCCTTTCATGGGCAGAATTCAAGCAAAAGAAAGAGCTTAAGAAAACTGATGGAAAGAATTCAGAGGGAAGGATCACAGATATTCCAAAACTTGATGATGCTAATAATGCTGGCAAAAAGCCCAAGTCCAGCCAATGCACACTAATTTTGACTGAAGGAGATTCGGCCAAGACTCTTGCGGTAAGTTGCTGTGCTCCTCACTCACTAAGCTTGGTGTCTGTCTTTTTTGGGAACTTGATGGTTGTAATTATCTCTGCAGCTGGCTGGAATAGCAGTTGTTGGGAGGGACAACTATGGGGTTTTCCCTCTGCGAGGTAAACTGTTAAATGTTAGGGAAGCAAGCCATAAACAGATTATGGAGAATGCTGAAATTAGACATATCAAGAAAATTATGGGTCTGAAGCATGGGCAAGAGTACAATAGTACGAATGTGAAAGATCTAAGATATGGTCACCTAATGATCATGACTGATCAGGTTTCTTTTCTTAATGCTCATTTCTATCTTCTATTTTCTTTCTGATTATATTATACTCTTTTTGATCAAGAATTTTGACTATCTCTCTGGCAGGATCATGATGGTTCCCACATCAAGGGGCTCTTGATCAATTTCATACATTCCTTTTGGCCATCATTGCTGAAAGTTCCATCTTTCTTGGTGGAATTTGTCACTCCTATCATTAAGGTTACTTATGCTTTGGCCGAATTTATTTCATTCATATGTTCATAGCTTCTCTACATATGTATTGATTTCTGTTTAATACTTGTGTTGTAGGCAACTAAAGGTGGAAGATCCTTGCCATTTTACTCTATGCCCGAGTATGAGTCATGGAAGGAGAGTATCGGTGATGCAAAGGGTTGGACCATCAAGTATTATAAGGTCTGTGTTTCCAGAAACTGAACTAGTGAGTTTACGACTTCCAAATGCAAGTTTGTAAATGGACTTTAACCTTGGCAGGGGTTGGGAACAAGTACTGCAAAGGAAGGACAGGAGTATTTCAAAGCTCTTGAGAAGCACAAGAAAGACTTTGTGTGGGGGGATGAACAAGATGGAGAAGCAATAGAACTTGCTTTCAGTAAAAAGAAGATTGAAGCTAGGAAGAATTGGTTGCGACAGTTTGAGGTTTGAAACAGCAGCAGTGCATTTTTCCTTTGCTATTTGGGAAATGTGCTTATATCTAACAGGAAGAATTTGTGTGATGCTTTGCAGCCGGGAACTCATCTGGATCATAAAGACAAGTTGATTACATATAGTGACTTTGTCAACAAGGAACTCATATTGTTTTCAATGGCGGATCTTCAAAGGTCTATTCCGTCAATGGTTGACGGCCTGAAGCCAGGTCAAAGGAAAATTCTCTTCAGTTCTTTTAAGAAGAACTTTATCACGGAGAAGAAAGTAGTACAGTTCGCTGGTTCTGTTTCTGAGCTCTCGGCTTATCATCACGGTGAGGCGAGTCTTGGAAGTACCATTATTGGTATGGCTCAGGATTTTGTTGGCAGCAATAACATTAATCTTCTTCAACCAAATGGTCAATTTGGGACAAGAAATCAGGTGACATAATAAACTTATAGGAGTTTGTGAATTTTGCCTGCTCTATCCTTAAAGGAGGGAGTGCATATTCTAATAGTTCTAGATAACTTAAAAATCTTTTTTTTTTACAGGGTGGGAAAGATCATGCAAGCTCTAGGTATATATATACTAGACTTTCTCCTATTACCCGGTTCCTTTTTCCTAAAGATGATGATGGTCTCCTGGCTTACTTGAATGAAGATGGGCAGTCTATTGAGCCTACTTGGTAACCATTCTTCCTGACAAAAATAATGATCATTTATTATTTTACCATGAACTTAATGATCTGATTTATAAAAATGTAAACAGGTACATGCCAACGATTCCAACAGTACTTGTGAATGGTAGTGAAGGAATTGGTACAGGATGGAGCTCTTATGTTCCAAATTACAATCCAAGGGATATTATTGCTAACATCAAGCGTTTGGTGAATGGTGAACCAATGGAGCCTATAGATCCTTGGTATAGAGGTTTCAAAGGTGCCATTGAGAAAACAGCTACCAAGGACAATGGAGTTAGCTATACTGCAACAGGAATATTGGAGGAGGTCAATGAAACGACTATCAGGGTGACAGAATTGCCAATTAGAAAGTGGACTCAGGACTACAAGGAGTTTTTAGAATCAATGATGGCTGCCAATGACTCGTTCATTATGGTATCAAACCCCTTTCCCTCTGCATATTGAGGTGTTAAGTTCCATCTGTAATTTTGTTAAACCTGGAATGAGTTTCTTCTTGTAGGATTTTAGGGACTACAGCGATGACACTTCAGTGTATTTCGAGATTGGCTTGAGTGAGGCAAATCTAGCCATGGCCAAGCAAGAGGGTTTGCTGAAGAAGTTCAAGCTAACCACCACAATCAGCACAAGCAATATGCATCTGTTTGATGCTAATGGTGTGATTAAGAAATATGACACGCCAGAACAAAGTATGTATTTTATAATTACAATTGGCAATTGCGTTAGATCTGATGTATTGCCAGTTGTGCTAATCATGAATTTTCTGATGTGCAGTTATTGAGGAATTCTTCCATTTAAGGCTAGAGTATTATGAGAAAAGAAAGGCAAGTTTATGGTGTACGTTTTCAAGAACTGTGGTAGCTAAAAGTCATGCATAATAACACTTTGACCATTTTTATTGCAGAGATATATTTTGAATAACCTGCAAACAGAGCTACTGAAGCTAGATAACAAAGTCAGGTTTATTCTAGGTGTCGTGGAGGGCTCAATTATCGTGAGTAACAGAAAACGGTCACATCTGTTTTTAGAGCTGAAAGAGAAAGGTTTCACTCCTTTCCCTAAGAAGAAGGCTGAACCAAATGTTGCTGGGGCAGAAGAAAATAATGCAGAAGAAACCGAAGAAGAGCAGGAGAGCAGCGCAAATGACTATGAGTATTTGCTTAGTTTGGCGATAGGAACTTTGACTCTTGAGAAAGTAAAAGAACTCTGTGCTAAAAGAGACGAGGTCAAGGACCATGTGGAGGAATTGAGAAAGTCAACTCCAGCGCAGCTGTGGACCAAGGATCTTGATGCTCTTGAGGAAAAACTTGATGTATGAACAAGCATGACCTCTTATTTAAGGCTACACATTGTTAACTGAGGCAACTTGTACTGACTGTTTTCATGGATTTTTCAGGCTCAAGATGCAATTGATGCTGAGGCAGAGGTAGCAAGAAATGAGATGAGGCGGAAAGCAATGGGTGGTGATGGATCTAAACCGACCCGCAAAGCTCCACGGAAGTACAATAAGAAAACAAAGGCCAGCAATACAGAAGAGCCAACCTCTGAACCAATGGAAATCTCAGAAAGTTCAGCAATGGAGACAAGTGAGTGCATACATACAATTGTTATCTATCTTTCTTCATGAATTGGTATCTTGAATTAGGTTTTCTGTTGTAGATGTTACTGTTCCTGAGGTGGTACCTAAGCCAAAAGGCAAAAAAGCAGCTGCTCCAAAGAAAGCTCCTGCTCGAAAGGTTAGGATTGGGATACAATTACAAAATTAAAGAGCCTCTATCCGCCTATTTTCTTACAGTTTTCGTACTGTATTTGAGCAGGGAAAATCTTCAGTTATGGCGAGGGATGATGATGCTGAAGTTAACGATGATGTAGGCAAAAAAGCAGCTGGTCCAAAGAAAGCTCCTGCTCGAAAGGTCGGTATTGGGATTAAATTACAAAATTTATGAGTCTCTACCCGTCTACATTTTTTTAATATCTTTCGTCCCTGTGTTGAACAGGGAAAGAGGGATGAAGATGAAGATGAGGATGAGGATGAGGAGGTACTTGAACTGAAAGATAGACTTGCAGCCTACAACCTGGGACCTTCCCCTGATCAATCAGACGGTAAATTTCTCACCAGCTTTGCTTTCTTTATTTCACATTATTTCTTGTCCCTGGGTAAGAAGTCAGTTGAGTTAACGATCTGTTTCAGTGACAGAAACTGGAGTCCAAAGAAGAGAGCCTACCAGAAGAGCTGCTGCTAAAAAGCCTGTAGCAGTTGTGACTGAGATTTCTGATGAAGATGAAGAAGCAGAAGACAGTTCTGACGATGATGAAGAAGCAGAAGAGATTTCTGATGATGAAGATTTTGATGAAGAAGTGGTGTCAGCTCGTAAAGGAAGGAAAAAACCAGCAGCATCTAAGGCACCTGCGGCAGCAATAAAGAAGAGAGGGCCAGCTGCTAAGTCCCAGGTTGCAGCAGGGCAGAAGCTAATAACAGAAATTCTGAAGCCTACTGGAATCTCGCCTGAGAAGAAAGTGAGAAGAATTAGGCCATCACCATTCAACAAGAAAAGTGGCTCTGTGATGGGAAGGCTAAGTCAGAACATGGAAGAGAAGAGCAGCCCTGGTTCTGGTTCAGGGAGCACGGAAGAATATGCTCAGTTTGTGGCTGCTCCAAGAGCCACGAGACCGCAGAGGCGTGCAAAACAGATTCATATTCTGAGTGATTCTGAAACTGAACCTGAGCTTTCAGATGACTCTGATTTTAATGAAGATGATGATTAGATGTGACTGAAGTGCTATACTAACTTGTTTCTAACTTGATCGTGGTTAGTGTCTAAAGAGGAAGGTTCTTCTTGTTTCCATACTCCCCTTAACCATTGTGTTGAAACCGTGACTTTCATTTTATCACTGATTCTGTTTGTGAACTGAAAACGGATGTTATGTCTTCTTAATCATCAAAATTGCATATCCTGCTGTTTGATTTGCTGTATTTTTTTGGGCATAGAGATGCATTGAAGATCAATTTACCCTTCAGGCGAGTATGTAATTTTACCATGTTTATATTGTGGGGGCATAAAAAAATTATGGGCGAGTGTTCAACGGCATAATTGTTTTTTTTAAACCACCGAGATAGGCAACTCTTTTTGGCACCCAAAGTTGAAAAGAAGAATCCGATAATTAAGTGTAGTGTTGAGTGTCTGTTGAGTGGGTCTCCTGACAGGCGGCCTGTCCATAAGCTTATGAACAAGCCAGAGGCTAATTTGCAATTAACAAAAATTAAAAACAATCACGGGTCTAATTGCAAATATCGGTAATAATCAATTCATACCCAACTCTTATGTGACTAGTCCGGCGCCAGAAACACAGTTGGAGGTGGTGGTACTTGACTTGCTCTTCAACCCTGAGCAACTCATCTCTGACAAAGAGGACGCTGCCAACAACTCCGCCCGTGGTTACTATGCCGGTAAGTACTCAAATCGATCGATTTCATGTAATCAGCCCTTTATAGTCATTGGCTCCACCAACGGCATTGGTCGCGAAATCACTCACCAATTGGCCGAGGCCAGCGGCCGCGTTGTAATGGCGGTGAGGAATTCTGCTCGCAATTTGATTCACGACCGCCCTTCTCTAGAGTTTCCACCGTACGAGCACTCAGGTTCTGTTTCTAATCCCAAAAAAACAGTATTCAAGGGGATCTCTTTTATATGAAGTACTGATCTTTCTGTTTTCCATTTATTTTATGCATGGTTGAACCTGATCATTCACTAGTTGTTCAAGCATAAGAAGCAAGACGTGTTGTATGAAACCTTGGAGAAAGTCAAGGCAGGTGTGTGATGATAACAAATGAACCTTACCTATTTCGAGTGTTCGAATTCGTGTTGTAAAACGTGATTTGTAATTTTGTATGGAGTATCTGAAATGGTGATTTGATTTGGAATGCATTGATGTTGATGATAAGTGGTTGAATTGTTGCAGAATTGATGCTTCTAGGATTCATCTCCATGCTTTTAACCGTGACACAAGGGCTAATGAGAAACCTTTGCATCCCTCCTCATGCTGTAAATATCAGGAAATCTTTTTTGTTGCAGCATTACTCGAAGATGTCTAAAGGTATCAAGCACTGCTATGCTTCTTGCCCCTTTTTATTCCTTTTTCACGTAAACAATAGAGAATTTAATGGACTTGCTAAGATGTGGTATCAAACTGCAAAAACCTGAAGCGAAAACCTGAAGCTCGTGTTGAAGAAATTGTGATATTACTCACGCATTTGTTTGATCATTGTAGGAGGATAGAAATGTCGCTCATCTCACACATGTGAGTGAAATGGAAAAGAAGATTGACACGGTATCTCGTATCACATCCATACTCAAAGATGTTATCCCGAACAAGGTATACCTTCTCAAAGTTTCCGGAAGAATTGTAGCCCGGAGAGCATTTGGAAAACTTGCATGAGAGCATTTGGACAATTCAAGTCTCTCATTCTCATTCATACTATAGATGGCTTCGAGATGTAACTGCATGATGATACTTGATGCCACTTCTTTGTCCTTGGGAACATTACTTGATTCTTTTCACCTCCTTATGATGCTTGTTTTGTGTGTGACCTTCCTTTCACATTGCTGAGGGTGTTTGGTTTTGATTTTAGCTTTTCTGTGTGAAGGAAAAACTAGTAGATGATCAGTTTGAGCAGTTGAAAACACTCTTTAGACATAGGTGATATGTTTTCAATCTTGTGAGCTTTTAAGGATTAGGGAAGAGTTGTGTACGTGTTTCTGCATATATGTTGTTCTAGGACTATCTTAGGATGTGATTTTGTAAAAGGACATTCTTTTAAGGCTTCTGAAATAGCCTTTGTTTTACAACAGTATGTCAAGTCATTGTGTTTCTTTTACTTGGTGCTTGAGTTCCCGTGTCTGTAGAAAGTTATCGCTTCGGTTATAGTTTGTTTTTTTGGTTTCCCTACTTCCTTACATGACCTCCCTTTCTTTCCTTTTTTCTACAGGGTGGACGTTGTAGTATTCGTAATATGGGAGCTCGTCATATTAGTGTTTCTGGTTTTCTCAGCTATTTCAGTATATTTTTGACATCTGAGGCTTGCTTTCATCTTATTGTTGTTGCTTTTGTGCATGAGAATTGCAAAGAAAGTAAGACTAGCACGAAAAAAGAGGCGAAGAATGCTTCGTCTTCTAACAATGTAACAGTTGGTCCTACTCTTTTTCTATACTGACCAACTTGATAGTGTAAATTGTGCCAAATGCTACCCATTCTTTCCTCATTTTAAACTAGATTTTCCAGTCCTATCTCGTGCAATTTCCTTTTTCTTTGAAAGTATATGCATTTCTGTTTGGTGTCAATTGTTGTACACAGATGGTCACCGAGGCCTGAAGAAATTTGACACCCTTCAGAATACAAAGACGAAGGCGATGGCTAATATTCTCGAACTTTTCACGTTTTAATTTCTTATTTGTTGAACCTTCGTCTGCTATCTTTTCATCTTGCACATGGGTTAAGATGAAACATATAAGCAAACTAATGCACCTTGTAATAAACTAACAAGTACATACTGGATTCTAATAGATGCAATATATAAGTAAACAGATGCAGTTCCTAATTCAAAATGAACGACCAAAAATATTTTTTTTATACAAAAAGTCACAGAGTCACAACTAACAAGCACACATGAGATATCAACAGATGCAACTCATTATTCAAAACATACAACTAACAACAAATGAAAACAAAAGGTCATAGACAGTACAACTAACAAGTACATAGTAAATACTAACAGATGCAGAGCAATAAAAGGTCATTTATAGTACAACTAACAAGTACATGTTGGATAATAACATCTGTAACATATAAGCAAACTAATGCACCTCGTAATAAAACTAACAAGTACATACTGGATCCTAACATATGCAATATATAAGTAAACAGATGCAGTTCCTAATTCAAATGAACAACCAACAACATAATTTTTATAAAAAAAAGTCATACAGACACAGCTAACAAGTGCACATGAGATACTAACATATGCAACATATAAGTAAACAGATGCAACTCATTATTTAAAACGTACAACTAACAACAAATGAAAAAAAAGTCATTCATTGTACGACTACAAGTTCACACTAAATACTAACAAATGCAACACATAAGTGAACGAATGTTGTTTCTAATTCAAAATGAACAATCAACAACATATGAAAACAAAAAGTCATACATAGTACAACAAACTAGTACACACTGAATCTTAACAAATGCAATATAAGACTAAACAAATTCCATTTTTAATTTAAAATGAACAATCAACTACAAATGAAAAAGAAAAAGTCATACTCATTACAAACAAGTTGTACACGTTGAATACTAAATAATGCAACATATAACTAAACAGTTGCAGTTCCTAATTCAAGATGAACAATAAAAAATAAATAAAAAGAAAATGTCTTACACAATAAGCTAACTATTACACACTAAATATCAACAATTGCAACATATAACTAAACACATGCATAATATAATGTCTTTTGCAATTCAATCATGTTTGCTTCAATATCTTCGATGCTCTTCACACCCGATTGCTTCACTGGCTCCAGAATCATCTTTTCTTCCTTCTCCTTGTACTCATTGTATTTCCCCCATAGCACGGAGTAGAGTCCAAACACAATCAAGATTGCCCAAGAATACTAAAAACAAAACATAGAATTGGTATCATGGCTCAAAATAAACAATAGAGAATAAGTTAATTCCTTTATTCTCATATTATACACCAAACACCTCAAATACCTCAAATTTACAACAACAAAAACATGAAAATAGGACTATGTTCATTTTTTGCTTCATATCAAACAGTCCCCTTTGATTTCATTAGGCAATTTGCCTGATAAGTGATGGAGCAAGAACAAACAACATGAATTCAACCGTAAACCCGACACCAAAACATACTATACCAAGTGCCAGGGGTTCATATCCTCACAACATACTTTCTCCTCACCATTCTCTGGTGTATATCAAGTAGGCGAGAGAAGTGAGATAGAACGGAGCACTGTATCTTCTCATCAAAACAGAGAAAAATCTAACAACAAAAATACACACACCAGATAACTTATCAGGAATACACAATCTCACTAAACAAATACACATAATTCAGCTAGAGCCTTGTCAATTACAACAAAAAATCCTAAATTCCGCCACACAAAACAGCAAAAATCAAACCAAGGCTAAATAATAAAAAACTAATTGTATACCTGACAGAACTTGAGGGGTGTTGTTCGCTGGGGAGCTGGAGGATGTCAAAGACGAAGACGAGCATGCCATCGGCGGACTGGCAGTCAACGGTGGAGATCTGGTGCTTGCATTGGTAGAAGGGGAGGGCGGTAAGCATGGCAACGATGGATAAGTATTCGAACAAGTACAAAGTAAATGAATGTTCTGCTACAATGTTGACACAACCTAAACATCCTATCTTGATGTGCAAACGTTGGTTTAGTTGCTATCAAGGTATAAGACATTTCATATTAGGGAAGGGTAATCATGTGCATACCAGAGACAGAGCATACTGGATTAGAAAGTTGTGG
This sequence comes from Rubia yunnanensis, assembly GCA_037428765.1. NCBI lineage: Eukaryota > Viridiplantae > Streptophyta > Magnoliopsida > Gentianales > Rubiaceae > Rubia > Rubia yunnanensis. The sequence continues at coordinate 70,186,913 of CM075063.1, forward strand.
CAAGCTAATCCTTCAAGCTGCAAAATGTACAATTTGGCATTATTACCACTTGGATTTCTTCACAAAAAATCATAGAGAAGCTAGAAAAATTACTGCAATTATACATTGGAGAAAAACTGACACGAGTTGATGGTGAATTGCTCGCTTAACTTACCTAGCAGCAAACTAGGCGGAACAGGAGCACTTGCAATGTGGGAAGTTGATCAAGCAATTCAGGTCTAGTCAGGACTCGGGTTCTACTGTATGCCTGATATAGCATTTACAATAGTTTGCATTAACTTAAACATTGCAATCAAAGCAGAGAACATAAAAGCTCGCAAGATGTATCAAGCTTACAATGGTAACCGCACATCACGAATTGCACATATCCTTGCATCTCCACTGTCAGCAAACTCAGAAGCTAGGACAAGGCCATCATCTCCAACATACATCGCATAAGGAAATAAAAGGCAACAACAACATTAAATACTACCAAAAGAACACCACAAACTTACGGTTTAGCAGGCCACCTGAATTGAGAACTGACATACGCATCATCCCTAGACCTCATCTCTATCGACTCTCTTTTATTCATCAAAGAATCATCCTTTATTAATTGCAATCAGAATAAGTCTCAAAATCCCATAGCAGAAATCAGAATTCACAAACATAGACAAAGCAGCTAAACTGAAATTAAATAAAATAAAAATAAAAATCAGAGAGAATGAGGAATAGAAAGATAGAAGAGGAGATCTAAACGATGCAACCATTTTCAAATCAGAGAAAAGAAACATGAAGATTTACCGATGCTTAAAGGAATCGAAACACCGTCAGACCACCAGTCGCCATTGCTAGAACTCCAGGTAAGACTGTAAGCGGCGCTGAGAAATATATGGAGGAAGTAATTGAAATTGGGGACGGAAACTGTGAGGGAAATTGAAATCGCCATTACTAGAGCTCCATAGCTTCCATTAGAGAGGAAAGAAGAAAGAACGGGGTTTCGAACCCAGGTGAGCCATTTTTGATCTTATGACCCAGCCCGCGCACATCTTAATTTTTTCCCTATTTGCATATTGGTCCCTGGCCTATCCATAAGCTTATGTACAGGCCGCCTTTCCTGAGACTTTCCCGTGTCTGTTAGTCCTTGAAATGTAATGGTAACAATTTTTAACACTGAGCGAAACTATACGAAAGCTGCTAGTGACTATATTCCTAACTCGATCCTTTGTTTGTATATGATATGTCCCTGGTATATGTACAAATATAGCCCTATATATTTTAGAAAGTACATATATAACTCTGAGATAATTTTTGGTGCAAAAATAATCCTAACTAAGTAATGAAAGTGTAAATATAACCTTGACACACCATTTTCGGCATTGATCGGTGTTTACTGCATATAAAAGACCAAAATACCATCTGACCTATAACCTAAAAGTGTTAGGACATTTTTACCCCCATTCCCGGCCACCACCTGGCCACCACCCTCACCATCCAGCCACTTCCACCACCATTCTCGACCACCACCCTTACCACCCAGTAACCAGCACCATTCTCGGCCACCACCCTCACCACCCAGCAACCACCAGCCGTATCAGAATCCCCTCCATCGCCCATCCCCTCTGTTGTCAGCCAAAATAAAAAAACCCCAACCCTTTCGGCCACCACCCTTATCGCCAGATGTACGACACTTTCCCCTTTGTTGTCATCCAAAATAAAAAATCCCATCACTTTTGGCCACCATCCTCACCGCCTGATGTCCGTTGCCCAACCCCCTCTGTCGTTAGCCAAAATAAAAACCTCGTCACTTTCAGCCAATGTCCTCATCTATGCTTCCATCTCCGGAACCAATGGTAATTGCGGTGTCGGCGCTCGACATTCGTTGGGGCCTCCGGATCTCCATCTCCATCATCGGCCCAAAAGTTGGCCTGTTTAATATGGGCAGAAAGATGGGGTGGTGGTTGAAGAAGTTACAAATGGGTGGCGAGGTGGCAAAGAGTGAAGAGTGGCGGTGAGGGTGTGTGGTGAAGATGGACACAATTGGGTGGCAGCTAGATTAGGGTTATGGCTAGGGGTATGATAGTAAATTTGCTTCATTTTGTTTTTTAAGAGGAGTAAAAATGACATTTCATCAAATTTACACTTAAATTTTCCGGATAAGGTTATATTTGCACTTTCACTTATTATCTAGGGATATATTTTTGCCCCAAATTATCACAAGCTTATATATCCACTTATGTGAATTATATAGGGTTATATATGCATTTCACTCTATGTTCCGAGATCAAAATTTCCATCTCGTGGTTAGTTTTTGTTCGATAAGACATCATATATAGACAAGGTTACATGAATTATTATCCATGCTTTCTGCTTGTTAGACAATCTTATTACTATCTAGAAAATCTTCTGCCTCTCTCTGCTCTCATTCTTTATCTAGGATATCTTTCCAAGTTATCTAAGATTGATCTGCGCTATTATGTATGCTTTAACCAATACATTTGACATAGTTTTTATTTACTTTTGGTTGGCGGTTTGGCAACATTAGTTGAGTTTACATGACAAGGGATTTAGACAACCATGTTCGGTTTTCTATTCTAAATCCCACGTTTTGTACACTAAATTAGTGATTATTGACATATCGTGTTCATGGGCTCCTTAGTCTTCATTACAAGGACCTTTAGTAGGTCACATGTGAATGTTATTTATTACATTACATTCTTGCAAATGTCGTTTGCTTTTAACAGTAGAAGATTTGAAGGCCATTCGCATTGAATGGTAGTAGTTAGGCGGCTTCGAAGTTATAGACGGAAAAAGGTGGAAACGGTGAATCGTGGTCCGAGGAGTGTTGCCTTAGTCCGAGAAAGATCTAGGAAGAATTAATCTTCAAGGTTAGTCTCATTGGATTTGTTTTCTTGAGTACTACAAAATCGATTACTAGAACTCCCAATTCAGACTAACAGTTCACCCGTGATAAGAAAATGAAATTCAGCTGACGAAAAGACCAGCGACCTATGACAGCCTGCGCTATACGAAGCATCAGTGGCCCGTGAAGAGGCGCACTGTCTGTCATACATGAGGCAACACCGCCGGTCCGTGACAATAAAGCTGGGCCATGAAGCATGGATGAGAAATTCAGCAAGTATGGAAGTCAGTCCGTAATAACTTTCACGGACTGTGATGAGAGTTCTGAGCAAACACCCATATTGCTCGCAGTCCGTGAAAAGGAGATTGGGCCGTGAAAACTCCTGAGTGGATATCGTGGTGCTGCTCGCGGTCCTTGAAAACCTTCATGGACCGTGGCACGAGCCTAGCTTCACGGACTGTGGCTTCCCGCGGCTATAAATGTTCACAGACTGCGCTATATCTGGCAGTCCATGCTTGAAGGTTTAATGGACCGTGGCATCTGAGCCGGTCCATGAAAACTAGGCGGTTGACCTATGGTTTTAGCATTTTTGTCCTATTTGGGCTTATTTTTAGGCCCAATCTCCTACTATTATATATAGGACCCTAGTCTTCTCATTTTCATTTACATAAGGAGAGAGAATTCATATCTTGTAACTTGGAGAACATTTGGGAGATGGAAGGAGTTCCTTAGTAGTTTTTGTACTTTTTCCTTTTCTTTTCTTCTTGTTTCATCCCAAAGATGTGGAATTAAAATCTATATTTGAATTACATGTCCAGAGAGTAGTTAGATTAAGCTTGGGACATATTTGGCACATGTGTAGCTTTTGATGCTTTATGAGATTCCTTAAATTCCATCTGTCTTTTTGTTTATGATATTATTGTGATTGTTCTTAAATGTGACAAATGCATGAACACTACACCACACATGAGCACACACTTTGGGCCATGCTCATATATAATGCACTTATTGATACCCCGTTGGGAAGAGAAACCTGGATGTTTGAATGGGTGGAGGGGAACGATTCTGCCTGAGTGTGTGCACGGGAGATTCGTAGTAACCCCACTCTGCATACCATCGCACCAGTCTTAGCTAATTACTTAATCATTATTGATAGGTTACCAGTAGAGATAGTTGATAGTAGCAAGCTAGGTGTTGTGTTGAAACCCTAGTATCACAGATAAGGTGCATATGAACCTAAGGCCTCGCGTATAGAGGACCCTTGGGAATTAGTGCATTTTTGGTGGAAGCCCAGGACATAATAGCACGAGGGAGAAATAGAAACCAAAACAACGGTCAGACCTTGTTGTGCTCCCCTAATTACGATGGCGGTGTCGGTGGAGTGTTGCGAGTGCACCCACCGTGACAGGGATGGGAAGTGTATGCCATCAGTCACACCACGTGTTGTGAGCACACTGATATGTCTTTTGTAAGTCTATATGTGAATGAATTGAGGATTGAAGCATTAAAACTACCATGTTGCTAAGTTCGCCCCAAGTGCCTAGTATAAATAATTTACTTGCTTGTTTATTTCATGTTTGTAGTTGTTAGTTGAAAATACCAACCCCCCCCCCCAATTTGCATGTTTACATTAGTAGCTATTCACGGATTGACGACCTGCACGAGGCTGTGTTTTAACTTTTACTTGAGCCCTTGCATTTCTGTGGACAAACCCATGGCTTACCGCTTACTACCCTTCGATAGCATTAGCAGCGAGAGCGGGTGTAGAATATAAATCTTATCTTTGACCATCTCACATGACTAGTGCCTTGGCTCAGGTTATTTAATTGCACTGCTGCGATTGTATTAATGACCCCGGGTTAAAGCAGGTCAAAATTTTGGCGCCGTTGCCGGGGATGCTTTTCAGTTCAAGTATTAGTCAAGCATAGCGTGTTAGTAGAATAGTTAGTAGTGTCTTTTATTGTTTTTCTTGTTTTTGTTTGCCGAAATAGGTATTGCTTGAGTTCTTGAAGAAAACCGAGGATTCTTGCACTACGGTTCCAAATTTTGTGTGCTCAATTGGAAAGAAACAAAATGTGGGAAAATACTCAACGGAGGGCACTCTGTAGGGTGTGTCATTGTGATCATCCTATAGAGTGTTGCCCAAGGTTGAGTGAGTATGGGAGAAGAATGGCTTAATGAGTGAGAATTTGTAGGATATATCATCGCGACCATCCTACGGAGTCTTGCTCAAATTGTGGTATGGAAATACATCGGGAAACCAACACTTTAGGTTAGATAGTTGGATTTCACAAACTTACCCAATGCACCAAAACCAATCCCTAGGATTGGTTCAAAAATCGAATTGTGTGGAAATTTTGCAAGCTATAGCTAATGTGACAAAGAGTGGTGATTTATTCCAATCACGTTAGCAATTTGGGAACTTAACTATTCTCAAGCATTGTGAAAGTTGAAGAGAAAGTGCTTAATTTGATGAATATGGTGAGCCAACTCGAAATCCAATATTCTGAAAATGAACCATCCCTAGTTGAATGTGAATTGTGGATAGATGAATCTAAAGGGGACGAGGAAAGGTTTGTTGAGAGTGAAGAATTTGAGGAAGGGGTGATTATACTTAATTTTCCAGAGAGTGAAGAATTTGAGGAAGGGGTGATTATACTTAATTTTCCATATTACTTATTTGCACCCCTGCCTCCACCTATAGAACCTACTCCCTCATTTTTTGAAACCTTAGAGGAAATCATAGGGAAGCCAATTGAATATGATAATCTTCCAAACCACCTATTTTCTCTAAGGTTGATTCCACCTATACTATATCTTCCTCTTAGAAGATTCTTATCCCTACCTTTTATGTTTTGGTTGTCCAAGGTGATGGCGCAGCTTATGGATAACATTAGGGCCGTGCCGACGACCTTAAATATACGGAGCTTCTTGGGAGGCAACCTGAGTTTTGAAAAATTAGATTAGTTTGCTATTTTTGGTGTGTTTTCCTCTTTGTAGCTTTCTTTTTATTTTTGGGACACTATTACACTTGGTGTGCATGTTCGTTTTGAAGAAAGCATGTGATTCTTGGAGGAAGGTGAGCAAGCGGGGAGTCCAACTCATGGACCATGTAGACGTACATGGTTAGTGACGCTCAAAATGGTAGAGAAAGGAGAACCAAACCCCAAGTTCATGGAGCATGTAGACGTGCACGACCCATGAAGCTCACATACTTTCCTACACCACCCAATCACAATTTCTTCCCTACCACCACCAAAGTACCACCTAAAAATCACCTACCCTCAAAACCCTTGAGACACACACATCGATACCTAAGAGGTAACTCTCCATTGTCATTCAATTCTTCATTCAATTTTTGATGCATGATAGTGGTTAGATTGATCTTTCTTGATTAGAGGTTAGGGGTTGTATATTGAGGGTGATGATAGTTTGTTCTTTACATTCCATGATTGTTCCATCAAGGGTATATTTTAGTGTCCCTTTTCATTATAAGTGTTTTCCTATTTCTTTCCCTTGACATGTGTTCTTTGATTTTGTATATGCATTAAGGATAATGCAAGCATTAAGTGTGGGGGAGGGTGATTAGATGGCACTTATGATTTTTGGTTGTTTCTATGTAGCTAATAGCTTTTCTAAGAACATTTTTAAATTTTGAAAAAAAATGAAATTATTGTTTTATTAAAACCTGGACAAGTGGAAAACCTGAAAGGGTGACTTGGCTAACATTAGGAAAAGTCAATATAGGTCAAAAGGCCTAGGTAAAAGTGAGAGGCTTGGCCCGACTAAACTTACGAGTCTAGGCAAAAATGAGAGGATGTGTGGAAAAAGTGAGAGGTGAGCACGTTTTGTGGGATAACGCTAGGTGAAAACCCAAAAGGGCTCTTAGGAAAAATGAGAGAAATTGAGAGAAAAAAGAAACAAGAAACTAGGTTGACATACATTGAACTCCTTATTTGAAACTAGGTCAAGAATCTAGATTTATCCATGTGTTGCAAGCAAGTCGACGGCTTTTAGATTTCCATGGTGGATTGTTCTTACTAGAGGATTTCTCTTTGATTGCTTTTGGGACTTCTTTGGGGAAAGTAAGCTTGGCTTTATTTCGATCTTTTATCACTTAGCTTTTTCCATACACATTTACTTTCTTTGGGTGATTTTGTTGCTTAAGGAACTTTGGAGAGTTTGAGAGTTGTGAGATTTTCATCTTCTTGGGGTAACTAGGGTAATTTAGGAATAAGTTGGATGCATTGGCTATTTTTGCATGCTTCATGTCGCTTGAACCTTTTTCTTTGACTTATTTAATCAAGGATGAGTAAAATTTTAAGTTTGGGGAGTCTGATCTGCACCGTTATGCATGCTTTAACCAATGCATTTGACGTCATTTTTATTTACTTTTGGTTGGCGGTTTAGCAATATTAGTTGAGTTTACATGACAATGGGCTTAGATAACCATGCTCAGTTTTTTATTCTAAATTCCATGTTTTATACACTTAATTGGTGATTATTGACATATCATGTTCACGGGCTCCTTGGTCTTCATTATAAGTACCTTCAGTAGGTCACCCGTGAATGCTATTTGATTCATTACATTCTTGCGAAGGACGTTTTCTTTTAATGGTAGAATATTTGAAGACCATTCGCATTGAATGGTAGTAGATGAAGGGCACAAGCATCAATACGTGGTAGAAGGAGATTGAAGCCAAGGATAGGCGGCTTTAAAGTTCAAGACGGCAAAAGGTGGAAATAGTGAATCGTGGTCCGAGGAGTGCTGCTTAGTATGAGAATGATCCAGGAAGAATTAGCCTTCAAGGTTGGTTCCAATGGATTCGTCTTCTTGAGTACTGCCAAATCGATTACTAGAACTCCCAGTTCAAACTTATGGTTCACCCGTGGCAAGAAAACGAAGCTCAACCGATGAAAGAACAGCAGCCCGTGCTACACGAAGTATCAACGGCCCATGAAGATGCCCACGGTCCACCTTACATGAAGCAACAACACCGCTCCATAACAATGAAGCCTGGCCGTGAAGCATGGATGAGAAATTTGACTAAGTATGGAAGCCGGTCCGTGAAAACCTTCACAGGCCGTGACGAGAGTTCTGAGCAAACACCCATACTGCTCGCGGTCCATGAAAAGGAGGTCAGGCCGTGAAAACGTTTGAGTAGAAACCGTGGTGCTGCTCACGGTCTGTGAAAACCTTTATGAACCGTGGCTTCCCATGGCTATGAATGTTCACAGGCCGTGCCAGATCTGGCGGTCAGTGCTTGAAGGCTTCACGAACCGTGGCATCCAAGCCGGTCTGTGAAAACTAGGCGGCTGACCTAGGGTTTTGGTACTTTTGTCCTATTTTGGGCCTATTTTTAGGCCCGATCTCCTATCACTATATATAGGATCCTAGTTTACTCATTTTCATATACATTAGGAGAGAGAATTCATATCTTGTAACTTGGAGAGCATTTGGGAGTTCCTTAGTAGGTTTTGTACTTTTTTCCTTTTCTTTTCCTTCTTGTTTCATCCCAAATATGTGGAATTAAAATTTATATTTGAATTCCATGTCTAGGGAGTAGTTAGATTAAGCTTGGGACATATTTGGCACATGTGTAGCTTTTGATGCTTTATGAGATTCCTTAAATTCTATTTATCTCTGTGTTTATGATATTATTGTGATTGTTCTTGAATGTGACTAATGCATGAACACTACACCATATATGAGCACACACTTTGGGCTATTTGCATGTATGGTGCATTTATTGATGCCCCACTGGGAAGAGAAACCTGGATGTTTGAATGGGTGGAGGGGAACAATTCTTCCTAAGTGTGTGCACAGGAGATTTAAGGTAACCCTAATCTACAACCATCGCACCAGTCTTAGCTGATTACTTAACCATTTTTCGATAGGTTACATGCAGAGATAGTTGATAGTAGCAAGTAAGGTGTTGTGTTGAAATCCTAGTATCACAGATAACCTAAGGCCTCGCGTATAGAGGACCACTGAGAATTAGTACATTCGTGGTGGAAGCTCGGGACGCAAAAGCATAGGGGAGAAATAAAATCACAACAACGGCCGGACCTTGTTGTGCTCTCCTAATTACAATGGCGGTATCGATGGAGGGTTGCAAGCACACCCATCGTGACTAGGATGGGGAAGTGTATGCCGGCCACACCACGTGTTGTGAACACACTGATAGGTCTTTTGTATGTCTATAAGGGAATGAATCGTGGTTTGAAGCATTAGAACTACCATGTTGCTAATTTAGTCCCAAGTGCCTGGTATAAATATTTTACTTGTTTGTTTGTTTCATACTTGTAGTTATTAGTTTAAAATACCAACCCCCTCCCCCCCGGTTTGAATGTTTACTTTAGTAGCTATTCCTTTCACTTGTGTGGATTGACGACCCCCACGAGGCTGTGTTTTAACTTTTACTTGAATTATAGCATCTCTGTGGACAAACCCAGGGCTTGCTGCTTACTATCCTTTGGTAGAATTAGCAGCGAGAACGGGTGCAAAATATATATCTTATCTTTGATTATCCCACATGACCAGTGCCTTGGCTCGGGTTAATTGATTGTGCTGCTACGATTGTATTAAGACTCCGGGTCGAGGCAGGTCAAAGATCTTCGTACCTCAAGCTTATTTTGAAGCTTGATTTCTATTCAAATTTTAAAATTTTATGCTGGTTAGACAATCTTGTTACTATAAAAAAAGCTCTCACCTCTCTTTACTCTTATTCTCTCTTTAGGATTTCTTTCCTAGTTATCTAAGATCTTCATACCTCAAGCTTATTTTGAAGCTTAATTTCTATTCAAAATTTTGAAATTTGAATTGACAGTTAAACTGTGTATTCTTGGAGTACTAACCATATCCTCAGAATTGCTTAATTGAAGGAATTAACATCATGAAGAATATTGTTTCAATCTATCTATATAGCTACATTCAACATCCACTAGTCCTCACCAAGTTTGTTTATCACAATCAAACCTTCCCCATTTTATTACTTTGTCACACAGATTCCCCTACATTATTATCCATATGTGATAAACTTATAGCCCCATACCAGAAAATCAACATCTCTGATGAAACATCCAATAAGCCTTTAGCCCCAGACTCAATATACCTCAATGCAGCCAATCAAAAGCTTACCTCCTTAGCACAAAGATCCTGAGCCCAAGGAAAAAACATGCTGACTTCATGATTTCTAGTATGAAAAGGGCGTGGAGATACAAGGGCAAAGTTGAAAAACAACATCTGGGGGAGAACCTAGCTCTCGTTGAGTTTGAAAAGATCATTGATAGGATCAAAGTCATGGAGTCATCACCTTGGTTGTTCGAGAATAGTAGTAGTCTTTGTGGAAATAGATGACTCTAAAGATTCTGTCACATCTCTTTTGTTGAAAGCCCCTTTTGGTACCATGTCCAAGATGTTCCGCCAATCCTCATGACACCAGATATGACAGGCTTAATAGAAGATTATCTAGGAGAATTTGTAAAGGTGCACAAGAACAAGTTTGGCTCCTGCATGGGCAAAACCTTAATGCTGAGAACAAAGCTCAATGTATACATGCCGATGCCTCGAGTTATCACTGTGGAATTTAAAGGTATAAACTATTTGTTCTATTTTTAGTACGAAAGACTACCTATTTTTTCCCCACATATGTGGCTGCTTGGACCACCCAAAAACGAAGTGCTCGATGAAGAACACTTCACAATAGGATCCATTGATACCAATGGGATATGAGGATGGCAGTGAGGCGGGTTTTGGTGGAGGTTCACCCCGCATCCGCCCTAATGGGGCGGGTATGGAGGTAGTTTTGGTGGGGGTGGGGCTGGTATGAGTATGACAATTATACTTGTCATTGGTAGTGGATCGGGCATGGATATTAGTTCACACCAACCCAGTGTTCTAAACGGCGGCGCCTAGGCGGTCCTAGGCGGCGCCTAGGCGCTAGGCGCCACCAAACCGCCCGGACTAGGGCCTGTTCGGTGACATTAGGCATTTTCGCCTCTGGGCAGCGCCCAGACCCGCCTAATCGGGTCTAGACGCTAATCGGTCGGATCGGTTTATTCGGTTTTTTTCTTAAAAGTTGAAAACCGAAACCGACCCAAACCATTTAAATTATTATCCAAGTTATCCGAACCGAATTTAAAATTCGGATTCGGTTTAAAACCAAATTAAACCAAATAACCAGAATTAATTTCAATTTTTATCAAATTGAATTCAATTAAATTAGTTTTGGACCATACCAAAAAACCCATAAATACACTAAAATTTTAACTTCAAATAGGTAATTTCAGCCCAAATATTAAGGCCAAATCCCTTGCCATTAAAGGCCCAACTGGCATTTGCAAGCTATGCTTGCTTTGCCTTAAAGAGAAGGGTGGAGTTGTTCTCTATTTATAGAAGGAATTGAAGCCAATGCTTCAAGGCACTTCCGATGTGGGATTCCAAGATTGTAGTAAGGCTGAAGCTCCTTCCATGCGTCCAGCTTTGGCATTTTTTCCAATTTTCCAAACTTTTCATGAGGCTTTAATTTCATTCCATTTCCACCTTTTCTTCCATTATTTTTTTAATTGTATTTATTATGAGTCTGTCTCTTGAAATACGGTCTTTCCATATATCATAGAAATATTATGGTTTAAAATGTAAATTAGAAGAAATGAAGATAAAATTTATGGATTGAATGAATCGGGTTATAAACTTTATAACTACTACACGTTGCATAATAAAATTTTAATATTGCAACTAAGACATTTTACTTTGTATTATTATAATTAAACTCTATCTTTCCATAAGATAATATTTCGACAATATATATATATATAATATATTCATTTGTGTCGTTTATCATGAAATTTTCGTTCTTGTATTGTATCATTTGTATGTAATATAAGTTATTGTGACTTGGGAAATAGGTTTTTATTTTATTTTTAAATATAATTTGTATTATTTTATTAATTATATAAAAAAATAATTAAATAATACAAATCCACCTAGACCGATTAATCCCCGATTAATCCCCTAGGCGCTAGGCCCCAGCAAACCGCCCGACTAGCGCCTAGCGATTTTTAGACCACTGCACCCACCCCATCCCCGCCCGCCCCACTAAACCCGTTATATACCCACTAATTTAATAAAAAAATTATTATTTATTCATATTGCACGTATCTTATCTATATATATTTATAAAATTTTAATATATAAGTTACTGTAAAAAAGTGAATTTTATGTAATTTTGAAGATATAAGTGGGATTAGTACAATGGGTATGCAGTGGGTAGGGAGACCCAAGTGGGTGATGGGGCGGGTATGGATTTTGTATAATATCTCGATGGGGTGAGTGTGGATTTTAAAGTTGTACCCGACATGGGTAATGGGATGGGTATGGGTATTAAGCCTTTTAGTAGGCCATGGGTATGGATGTATCATAATCTGCACCCGTCTTGCCCCATTGCCATCCCCATAGGAGATGGCTGATGATACGGTATTTGTACATTTTCTTAGCACAATTAACACCCATTTTTACCTTGTTTTGTTGGTGGATAGCTAGATTATTAGGTGTTTTACCAAATACGGGGTTAGAATCAGCTTGTGTGGTTTTCTCCCCTAATTTCCCTATTTTGTAAGCATTTAGTAGCCAATGTGTCTTAGCTTGTTTTGTTAGCTTACTTAGAGACCATTATGGAGAAGGATTAAATTCAAGGATGGTATATTGAGGAAGGCCATTCACAAGAATGGTAGTGATGTGCACCGTATTGCATGCATCAACCAATGCATTTGACACAATTGTTACTATGTTTTACTTGGTTAATTGCTAGTTTTAGTTAGCTTTACACGACAAATGGTTTAGACGGCCATTATTGGTTTTCTTGTCTAAATCATGAGTTTTGAAGAATTAATTGAAACTAATGAACACTTTGTATTCACGGGCACCTAGATCTTCATTTATGATCTTACTTGTAGGTTGCTCGGGAATATTTCAGCATCATCTTATAGAAGGGCTTGTAAGAATGGTAGAAGATATTTGAAGGCAATATGCAAGAATGGTAGTAGATAAGAAGGACACGGACTTAAAGCGTGGTAGTAGATGGAATTAAGCCGGAGCAGAGTTGAAGTTCAAAGAGGTCAAGAACGGAAGATGACATCAACCCACCAAATCAGCCGACCAACCGGCACGAAGCCTAGAACAAGCCAACCATACTTAGCATAACCCATACGAGGTGTGGCTAGCACAGCTCCTCAGCACTATCCGTGTAGATTATGTGCTTCCCGTATCCCATTGTCTCTAAAATTGCTCCAAACGGCTAAGATTGGCGCGAACCATGCCATTTCACACGGTCTATGTCGTTTCAAGTCCTAAATGTTAAGACGAGACCATGAGGTGTGAAAAATGACATGGCTCGCACCGTTTTACTGAGCAAAGAGTGCCTCCAATGGACGACCCACGCCAAATGACATGAGGCGCTCGATCAGAAGTTCAAAACGAGTCTCCAGCTGGTGGTTCGTGTCGAGTGACACGGCTCGTGCTACCACGAGCCAAAGGCCTGCACCAGACTGAGCAGACCGTGCCAGTACGAAGCCTCATGGGCCGTGCTAGACCATGTAGCCCGCACCAGCATGAAGATAACTCGGCTGACATAGACCGTCTTGTTTTCCACTGGTCGCATCTGTTGTGCCTGCTAGGGTTTCTAGACCTATTTTTAGCCTATTTCAATGCCTAATTCCCTACTGCTATATATATGGGTCTATATGTACTAGGGTTTCAATTTATGCTCATTTTTAGGCTTCAAGAGTAGGGTAGAGAGAGAAAGGAGCTATTCCTTCTCTATATAATCTTTTTATTTTCTTCTCTTTATTTTTCCTTTACCCAAAAGACATTGAATCCAATAAAATACTTGGGTTCAATGCTTGAGGAGTAGTTAATTGGCTTGGGGATTATATTTGTCTTCATGATTTGGTACGTGTGTTGTGAGATTCCTTAGATCTACCAATTTCTATGTGCATATGATATTATGTTGGCTTATTCTTCATATTCATATTAATTGCGTGGGTGATACACTAATATTGGCACACACTCTAGTCTACATTCATGTTGTCGCATATGCAGATACCCTCCGGGGAGTGAAACCTAAATATGATATGGGAAGTGGGGTCCGGGTCCATGTGGGTGTGTGCACGTAGGTCTTTTATGAGTTTAACCGTTACGATGAAAGCACACTAGTTTAGCTGACGAGTTGGTCTGAAGGGTTATTGGTAGAGATAGAAATTGGTAGCAAACTTGGGTTACATTATTTGCAACCTTAGAGCCATCAAGAAGGTGCCTATTTTCCTTTGCCTCTGTAGGCCTAGAAATAGAGCCTTCGAGGTGTAGTGCCCAGGACGTAATCATACAGGGGAGAAATAGATCTTCATTGCAACAGGGAGTATCTATGATGAAAATCAAATGCATATTTGGTCGCTTACCAACTGCTAATAGGATCAACATCTTCATTGTTAATCGTTCTCATGTTTATGTTTTTCCAAATCTCCCACAGAATGAATGCAAACAGTTCAATGAGTGCGGTATTTGGAGCCCACTGAAGCCATTATTTGAACCATTCCATAAATGTTGTTTGCAGTCCATGGTTAAAATCAATCCCCAATGAAGAAACTCTCCAGTTTCATTTTAAAGTTTCACATTGCGGAAACTATCGAGAGATGTCCTCCTGCATTTTTCTGCATCTTGTGCATATTGGATCTGTAACCAATTTTCTATGAACCTGTTCACTTACATGGGTAGAGCATTTGATACAAATCTCCAAAGAAAAGTGAGAATCGTTTGAGGAAGCTTCAGATCCCAAATTCGATTCCACATCTTTTCATTGGAGCCCAGAAGGTTATGATTATAAAATGTTAATGATATGATCCTGTTAATGGCTATATAATAGCCTTCTTAACCTAGTACTGTCCATTTATGTTTGGTCTCCATAAGGGTTGATCTTCTCCAGCATCTACTCTATTTAAATGCATCGAAAGAATATGCGGGAGTGTACTTGAAGAGAATACGACTCTTACCAATAGCCATCTCTGAGTACGATCCTAGTTTATGATATGCGAGACCCTTAACTCTGTTAATGTATGTAGTACTGATTCTGGAGAAATGGGGTTTTTTTGGTTGGGAATCTAGTGATTCTTCAATCTCACTTTATTACCGGTAACTACACTCCATGCTAATTTTTCTGTAATTACTTCTTTCACTGATAGGATAGACTTTCACTCCCAGGAATCACCACTTCCAAGCCTTGACAGATCTAATATCTCCATTTTTAGGTACTTAGATTTATAAGTCTGTGTAATCAGGCTTTGATCATTTGACATCACACACCAGATGTGCTTCGCAGGTAGCGCCTTATTCATTCCTAAGGCCGGCCTGACTATTAGTCCCCCTTGCTTCTTTGATCTCGTGATGCATTTCCGCGATTTTCATTGAATAGTCCTTCTTTCAAAACACCCCCCAGATGAAACATGCAGTTATGTTATCTAGATTCTGTAGAATAAATTTCAGAATCTTGAAAATACTCAGTGGATATAGAGCCACTGATGCTAGTAGATGTTTGGCTAGGGATAACCTTCCAGGAAGGTTTATATCTGGCATATTGGTACATTTGATATGGCGTATTGGGGCTGAAATGGATGGCACATTTATCAAAGTTCATATATTTCTTTGAGAATCTTGCATAAAGATCAATAGTCTTAGCTAAATCATTTACTGCCTGATAGGAGCATTTAAACCCTTGAAATTGTGAAGTTTGTAGGATTGATGATATGTATGTAGTTATGTTATTTCTTCACATTTTTGCTTTTAAATTGGAATATTGATGAGTGTGATGATTTGTATGTACTATGAAATTTGTGGGATTGTTGGAACTGGTTGTCAATGATTGTGATATGTATGTGGAATTCTAGGCTAGTTGAGTTTTGTGGATATAGTGTTTATGGGTTTTGGATCGATTGAGACTTTGACTATAGGCCAACATTGGTGTGTGATTGATATGAATTGCTCATGTTGACATAGTTTTGGATTTGGGATGTGAATTTCTCATGTGGCCTATGATATGGATTTGGATTGTTGGCATGTTGAACATGGATTGATATTTATATGCTATTGTGGTAAGGCTTAGGCTAGTTTAGCTTTAGGACATGAATGTTACCATTTTAAAATTGTTGATGTTAGCTAAACTAGTTTAGGGATGATTTATATTCTCAGATATGGCATATTGGATATTTGGCTATGTAATGATGTCAATGGGTGGGATATACGATGCATGAATTGAATTGGTGACATAGGACATAATTGAGGCATGCTTTCTCTAGCTATGCAATTGGATTGAACTTTACATGTGTGAGCTTTTAAGCATCCTTACATCTCTATAGTAGCTTTTACTGGTTGTAGTATGTCAACTACACTATTTTGGCCGTAATTCTAGATTTTATATTGATGCTTGGATTTTTATCACTATATGTTACATATTTTCGTGTGATATATTCTAGTGAAGATTGCATGGTTTTATTGATTTATGTCTTTATGTGTTTGACAATGTTTGTTGTGTTGTTAGACATACCTCCGACAAAGAGACCTAGGGCTCTACGAGGTGTGAGCGCCGCCTCTCCACCTCTACCTCCACCTCCGCCACCAGCTCCAGAGCTAAACCTTGTACCTCCTCCAGACCGGTACATGGGTTTAATCTGGATTACCAAGCCTTTTGCGGATAGGTGGAACATCCTGGTCACCCGCAAGATCCAGGAGACAGGCTTCATCGATCAGACGATGCTTGATGCTCTCAGGCTAACAGAGCTGATCCGCTGCCTCCTTGACAAAGGAGGAATTGTGGGATTTATGGGCAAGAGTGCTCTCACTTATAGGCGGTACACATTGGAATTCCTTTCCACCGTGAGGATATGCAATACTAGACATGGTGAGCCCTGCGAAAGGCACATTTGTTTCCACCATAACGATGTATCTCAAGAGATAATAGTCTTGTAGATAGAGGCAGCATTTGGATGGAACACGGCAGGAGTCCGGGCGAGGTTAGACCCAAAGGCCCCAGAGCAAATGATTGAGAAGGATATGTTGTTTTGAAGTATAGTTACGAGGAGGATGAGGGATTCCCATGGAAAGAAAAACCTCATCATCTATCCCGCGCTCCGATTTGTGCACAGGTTCTTAGCGAGAACATTATTTTTTTGTCGAAGCCGACGTATGTGCCTAACCCAGACATTTGCTATCTGTGGCATTAGACGAGTGAGGGGACGGGATACAGACAGTGGGCTGAGTTGTGGATGAAAGGGTCATCGGTGTGGCTGAGAAGCCAAAGGGGAAGATTTCCACGGGGGTATGATCCCCCTCCTACTAGTGCACTTAGGTTTGGTTGCCCCGATTGATTTTCCACGTCTGGGTAGAGATTCTTCATACCTCATCATCATAGGGAGGATGAAGAAATTCAGCCTGATAGATTCCACAGACGCTACACCAGTGTACCATTGGTTGTATGGGGCAAGGAATGTCAACTTTATGACACTTTCTCAGCGCCACAGGACCAACCTAGAGATTGATGCATCCTTTGAGGAATTAGCGATACAGCCAGATACTTCATGTAGGATGAATTTTGAGTGGGAGCTCAAGGACCTACCTCCACTCCAGTTCAGCTGATGAGGGTGCCCTACTATTCACTGACCCATAGAATGAGCATCCTTCTCCACCACCTCAGACAGGGCCACAACCGATGAAGTAGGATGTGCCACCTCAATTACCTCAGCCTCCACTGGATTTTTACACCCAATTTATGCATACGGTGGTGCATGGTTTCCATAGGCAGGATGAGCACTACCATGGACAGGTTGAACACAATTTGTTTGTCTCGTGGAGCCTCATGGAGATGGATGAGGAGATTGATTATCTCTCATCCAGGGTTTTCGAGATGCAGTCGCAGTTTGGTGGTGCCCATGCCCCGACCCTAGAGCAGTGAGGCAGAGAGAGCGGCGTTAGAGGAACGTCGACCGAGTGGCGCAGTATCAGCAAACATATAGCAGAGACTCTGACAATGGTGTCGGGTTATCCCATTCCTAATTGTGAGAATAGTGTTTTACACTCCCCTACTTTGATTTATATGTTTCTGCCCTGTTTTGTCTACATTGAGGGCAAGTTAGTATTTTAGTTGTGGGGAGGGTATTTACTGCTTTTACTGCTTGGCTTTGGATGTTTTTCTTAAACTTGGATGTTTGGGATATTTGTTTTCTTTGCTTTGGGGATGTTTTCCTTTTGATGTACTTAGATGATGTTATCTTTGATATTTTTCTTAGCTTTGAAATTTGGAATGTTTTTTGCTACTTTTGATTGAAAAAACACGGAAAAATTGAATTTTTTTTGAAAATTTTGAAAAAATAGAAAATGAAAAAAGAACAAAAATAAAAATAAAAAGAAACCCGCTAAGTTGAAAACCCGAGATGGTAACTTAGACAACATTGGGGGCCCAGATAGGCCAAAAAACCAAAAGGGTGGCGTAGGCAAAAATGAGAGGGTAAATGTGTGGAAAAAGGTGAGATGTGAGCCAAAGAAACATGATGTGTGGCTAGGATGAAAATTCGAAGGGCCTCCTAGGCAAAATGAGAGAAAGAAAGAAAAAGAAAAAATGTGCTATAATTCAACTCATTTGTCGGCATTGGAGTCATAAGGTTGCGGTTGCTATATGAATGGATCGGGTAGCTTAACATCATGGGACCTCTTGGGATGGGGTAATTTAGCGGGGAAAACGAAGTAAGGTTTGGAATTCTTGATTGTTGATATGCTTCATTTTTGGGATGATATATTAGTGTAGAGTGATGTATGTGTTTAAACTTAATACATGTTTTTACTTCATTTTGTGCCATTGGATTTGAGATTGTCAATTCGGTATTTGGAGATGTTTTTATGGATATTAGTGAACTGATAGGTTGGTATGGTTGGGTAGATTTAGGAATGGGGGTTGTGGGTGAATTCTCATTTGATCTTAATTTTAGGATGTGTGATATTGAGAGTTTCGTGAGGTATTGATGTGGGGGAATATTAGTTTAGGATGTGGATACGTGAATTCCTTTGTGTGATTGAATCTTTTCTTACTTGAGGACGAGTAAGGTTCAAGTGTGTGTGTGGGGGGGGGGTTTGATGTGTCAATTTATGTGCATATTTTGGGACTTTTTGGGATCACTTTTGGGCTATTTTGTCATCTAGAATTTGTGTTTTACCTTAAAATTCGCTTAGGAGAGGTAAGAGCGACTTTTATGCTCTTTTACCATTTTAAGTGGATTTTGTGTGACGAGGAAAGAACATCTAGGATTGAAGACCGGAGCCCATCAAAGATCATCTTTTGAAGACTTTGAAGAATAGAAGACTAGCTTTGAAGATTTGAAGACTTGAAAAATTGAGGAAACTTGTTGTGTAGTGAAGGTTAGAAGACAAGAAGAAGAAAGAAACCACATGCTGTTTCTAGGTGCCCGTCGCGAGTCGCGATAAACGGGAGGCCAGAATTACTTCTTCTTGTTCTTGTAGTATAAATAACACATTATCTTCTCTCTCTCCTCACTTCTTCTCTTTTCCGATTTCTACAGCCAAGAACCCTAGTTTTCTACTCTTTTTCATCTTGTTTTATCTTTGATTTTATGTTTAAATTATTGTTAAACAATATGTATTCTAGTAGCTAAGTTAATCTTTTGGGAGAAATTGATTGAAACTTCCAAACCCATATAGTCAGATTCTTGATTTTGCTCAGTTATGAACATTTATTGGGAAGCATTTATCGTGCCATTAATGCTATATTTTACTTCATTTATACCATGGGCTGTTTGAGAATATGAAGTGTTTGTATGATTGAAATGTTAGGGTGTTAGGAAAGTTGCAAATTTCTTAGCTCATTTGACATGAAAAATCCAAGAACATGGAATTAGAACTTTTTGTGTATAATGTGTTGTGATTCTTGCTAGATAAGTATGTTAATGTGGATTGTTCTCATATTTGACCTATAGAAGCAAAGAAATGTTGAACCTTGAATGTGGTTTGTTCTAGGGTTAGCCTAATAAATGTTTTGTTTGGTTAAATGGATATGTCTTTGGTAAAAGGCTCGTTGTTATCAAATCTATGGTTCTTTGTGTGAAATGTCGTTGATGAAATACCTTTAGCCGTTGTTAGTCCAGAGTGATTGTCAACGAGGTTTGCAAAATGTCGTTGTTTGCGTTTGCAAATTACTATTAAGAAGAAATGAATGCTGATCTTCAATAGGGAAGTGATAGCATTCCTCATAGGCAATAAATGTCAATGAATGAGTGAATGAATCTAGAATCTATAAGAGATTTGGAAGTGAGGATCAATTGCCCCTAAGGCTCCGTTAATTGTTGATTTAATCATCTTTTTAGTTGTTGTTGCATGATTAGCATTGTTCTCTTGCTTTGGTAATTACTTGTCTTTCAATTTCATAACTTAGGAAAACCAACTAATCCCCCTTATTTACTTTCTTTTATATGTATATGTACATCTATGCCTAGTATGTTTTCCACTTTATATATTTAAACCCTTAAAAATATCTCTCTTTTCGTGGACGATCCTGACTTGACATTATCTACTTAATTGTAAATATAAAGTATTAGGGATTAAAAATATTAACTTAGAGAGCTACGACGACGACCTCTTATCTTCACTTTCTCCACTTTGACCCTTCTTAGTGAAATTCATGCTCCCCATCTCTTAAAAGCTAAGAGACCGCCTACCATGTAGTGAAGGCTCTTATGGAGAGCTGCTAGGGTTTCTTCTCTGGACTGGAACTTGACCAAATAATTTTTTTATAGCGGTGTAAAACATATGCATTAATACTCCAGCAATCACTGAAGTATTGATTGATCCTATCTGAGCTGAAGTCGCGATTGTCCATCCAGTAGCCAAGAAAACAATTTTGCTCCAATTTTATTGATTCTTATATGTCCGCCACAGTTAACTTGAGCACTCAACCTCTCCTTGTGGTTTTAGGGATAAGAGAGAAGTCTATGTCTAATCCAAGATGCTCATTCCTTTCTTTAAAGTATTCTAATCCAAGAGGTGTGTAAAAAGCATTAGAGATCCCTAATGACTCTGTTTCACTCATCTTCACACTTGTATTGGGAGTTATCTTTGCAGTAGGAGGAGGAATTTTTTATGCATGTTATCGCATTGAATGATCCGTATATATAAGCTTCTTCAATCCACTGCGTTCGCCCATTGGAATATGCAGCATTTTGTTTTCCCCGTCTGTCGATCTTCCCCCCATGATTACAAACACACTCTTTGATATGGCAAGATCCTTTAAGCCGAAAAGTTTTTCCCCTTTATATCATAATCTCCAACTGTAATTAACTAAGACACTCAACCATTTGAAACCACCCAATGAGCTAAATACCCTATAACACCTCTCGCTGGTTTCGATAATGGCTACTGGGATCCCTATACTACTACCCAATCGGTGCAATAACTTGGTTTGGTTGCAAATTGCTTGAATGCAGCTATAATCCCTAAATAATCCACTAGATCACCACCCTCTTTACGCAAAATCCTTTGTAATAATGATTTGACAATCACGCTTTAACAAGATGAAGACGAAACGACAAATATTTCCTCCACTTATAATTGTGAGCTTACCCTAATGGAACGATTAAGCATTTTCAATTTCCAACAATAATTCTAAAAGAAACCCTAGATATTATGCGGATCGATCGATCGAGACCTAGGCATGCTCCTTCTTCTCCCTAGTTCATAGAGAGAGTTTTATAACTAATTGTCCTTCTTCTCCCTAGTTTCATAGAGAGAGTTTTATAACTAATTGGTAAAGTGGTGAAGAACCCAAACCACCGAGCTGAGAGCATCCACAGTAGTAGCTTCTTAACCACACTTTTCTTAATAAGGATCACTCCTTATTTAAGAAAAACCATTGTGGAGTTTTAAGTACTACTCTTTAATAAGGAGTTGCTCCTTTAAAGAGGGAGCACTTATTTATTTGTTCAATACCAACCAATTAATGATTGACATTTTATTTTATATTTTTAATTAATTGAAATGAAAAAGAAGTGCTTAAGAAATATTTTTCCGTTTTTAGTAGTTGGTTTTTACCTATTTTTTAATCAAAATTTATGATGTGGCACTTAAGAAGCGCTCTTTAGAGCATCCACAATGGTAGCTCCTTAAACCCACTTTTCTTGATAAGGAACACTCCTTATTAAAGGAGTACCATTGTGAAGTTTTAAGGACCACTCCTTAATAAGAAGTTGTTTCTTAGTTAAGGAATTTGCAACTCTTTCTTTGTGCAAATGTCAACCAATCAATGAATGTAATTTAACATGAATTGTTTTATATTTTTAATTAATTATAATTTATAATTAAGAAGAAATACCTAAAAAGTGCTTCTTAGATACACTACGATTATTGTTACCTACATTTTATTAAAATTCATGCAGGAGCATTTGAGAAATTCTCCTTAAGTACACTGACTTATAAATTTTATCAAAATTTATAAAGTACCATTTAATAAGTATTCATTAAGTCCAGAGACGCATCAGATGAAGCTGGAAGCTAGGTTGGGGGAAATTTCTCACGAATTGAAGCTTCGAAACAAGGAGTTGCGTGAGCAGATGGAGCTCACGAGTACACACATCAATTCGATGGTGGAGTCCGTTCTCAAACCCGTCCAAGATGAGAATCAAAGGCAGCAAAACGATCTGAGGAAACAGATGGATAAGTTACTGGAGGTGATGCGGAATGTAGGCGAAAGCTCTAACGGAAAGGAAATGGCGGAGAGTTCTAGCGGATCTCTTCAACAAAGAACTCTTGGTGGTTCGAATTATCCTTTGTCACCAGAGTACGAATTTGTCGAGGTATGGATCGCACCAGAGTTGGAAGAATCAAGAGAGGTTGAAATTGAAGTCAATCGGAAGGATGAGCAAGTCGATGAACTTGATGCTTTACAGACGGCGATCGAGAAAGAAACTGTAGAAACTGGTTCATCAACTTCTTACACAGTAGTGCATTAGCAGGTTGTACTCTGTGATTTCGTTGTTTTTTAGTGATTTGGGATATGGAAACGGCGGCTGAAGATCGGCTTTAGGTGGTTCAGAGCCATCTGAACCCGTGCTCCAGCCATCAGACACAGGTTCTCCGGCTGAATCCCACTGCCGAAGAGTTTGTTAAAGGTTTCCTTAAGTGCCTGAAAACAGATTAAAAGAGTACATTTTGAATGGGCATGATCCATGCCTTTCTTTTCCAAGCAGAGTGGATGCATCTGGAAGTAAGTAAAGTATTTCAAATACTTGTGCTATTCAAAGGAAATCTTATGCGATTTATTGTGGCTGCAAATCTTCTTGGTTTGCCTGCGATTTCTGTCCCAGTAAGTGTTTTGTATAATTACAGTACTCAGTTTTTACTCTCTCTAGATTGTGATTACCTCATTTAACTTCTTTATTTTCCTAGTGTACACATAATAATTTATTAAAGCCACAGGTCATGTCTATCCTACTCGCATTAATCCAAGAATGTATGCTTTATTTATCATTACAACCCGTATATTATCCAGAAACAAAAATTAGGTAAAGTTTATTTTGTAATTGCCATTTTACTATGGAAGTGCTACTTTGAACCTTTGTTTAGATGATAATTTAAAGATTGAGTCCGCTTAATGCAAAAAAAATAAAATAAATAAGTATTCATTAGGTCCACTAAATTTGTCGATGCTCTCAAGTCTTATAGTGGATTGCTATATCACGCCCTGTATTTTACTAGTTACGCCCTGTATTTATACTATTTTATATACAATATGTATTTATAATTTAATTTAATTTAAATAATTTAAATTATTTAAATTATTTAAATTATTTAAATTAATTAATTAAATTATTTATTTATTTATTTAATTGTTCTGCCGCCGCCGCACCGCCGCCGCGCCGCCGCTCCACCGCCACGCCGCCGCCGCCGTGCAACCGCCGCCGCTGCCGCTCTCCTTCTCCTTCTCCTCCGCCGTTCCTCTTCTCTCTCCGGCGACGCCGCGGCTCCGTTCTCCGTTCGCCGTGTTCCGTTCTCCGTTCGCCGTGTTCCGTTCTCCGTTCGCCGTGTTCCGTTCTCCACGGTTTGGGCGCGAACCGGCCGCCTTCCGTTCGCCACGGACCGGGCGCGAACCAGACGGTGCCCCGTTCGCCACGGCCTGGGCGCGATCGGGCGCCGTTCCGTTCGCCACGGACCGGGCGCGAACCGGGCGCCTTCCGTTCGCCACGGACCGGGCGCGAACCGATCGACGACGGAGAGCTTCGATCGACGGCGGGCTTCGATCGACGGCGACGAAGGAGGAGAGACGGAGGGGTTAGGGCTTTGCTCGGTGGCGGTGGCGGAGAAGAAGATGAAACGGCCGGAGAAGACGAAACGGCCGGAGAAGACGAAGAAGAAGAGAAATAGGTGGCGGCGGCGCTGTGCACGGCGGTGGCGGCGGCGCTGTGCACGGCGGTGGCGCTGGAGCACGTAGCGGCGGAGATCGGCGGCACGCGCGCGGTGGCGTGGTGCGCGCGCGGTGGCGTCGCAGGGCACGGCGGCGCGCGGTGGCTCTCGGCGGCGCAACGGTGGCGCACGGCGGCTCGGTGGTGGCTGTGGTTTTTTTTTGTTTTTGATTTTTATTTTTGATTTTTGATTTTTGTTTTGATTTTAAATTTTTGTTGTTGATTTTTGTTTTATTTTAAAATCTTAATATTAGTATTATACATATATATACGTATTAGGGCGTAACTAGTAAAATACAGGGCGTGATATAGCAATGCCCGTCTTATACTACCGTGGTCCCATGCTCTGAAACTTGCAATATGATCTCACGTGTCTGGTTATGATTGGATGCCGTAACAATGCTGTCAATTGACTGAATCAAAACGATAAACAAAAAGATAAAACAGTGAATTCCTTCCAGAACCAATTGAGGACCTCAAGTTCCTCACTCATCCATATAAGATATAAAACTTGATAATGCCAAAAAATGATTTAGGATTTATCCCACAAATCACAAATGTATATAACCCCCACAAATTCCTTAAAAAATCATCAAAGCTCACAAAAGAGCCACCCACCATGACCTCCTCCTCCTCCTCCTTCTGCTCCTCATCAATTTTGAACATTCCCATTTCAAGAACCAAATCTTTTGCGATCCCGCCTCACAAAGTCTCATCTTTAGAAAGCCCTTTTGTCAAAATCCACCCCAGAAAATGCCTACCCTTTGTTTCCCTGTCGCCGATTAAATCCTCCTCAATTGCTGAAGCAGAAACTTCCTCGAATTCAGAAAATGATGTTTACGATGAAGAGGCAGTGAAAGCTCTGGCGAAAATTGGTTCCAATGTCCGGGTGAAGGTGCCATTGAAAGTGTACCATGTTCCGAAAGTCCCGGAGCTGGACTTAACTGGCAAAGTTGGGATTTTGAAGCAGTATGTTGCCGTGCACAAAGGCAAGAAGATTTCAGCTAATTTGCCTTATAAAGTGCAATTCGTAGAGGATAATCTCGAGGGGCGAAGTGGGCCCGTCAAGTTCTTTGTTCATTTGAGGGAGGATGAGTTTGAGTATATTGACTGATTATTATTTTCTCCCTTGTTTGATTGATGATCGTGATTTTGTTACTGCCACTTGAATATGTAAAATGTTTCTGTATACAAGCTTTTTTTCTTGCCTACAGTTTACTCTTCTTTAAGCATTATATATAACATTATTGACTACATGATCATGATCAGCACTTTTAATGAAGCTGGTTTATTACCATCCTTTAAAATGTACAGATTCTGTAGAAAGTGGGCAGTTACTTAGGTTGCTTTGAAGGTTTTAGCTCTCACTGTCTGAGGTCAAGATTGAGCTGCTTCCATTAAGTTGTTGTAGTTAGCTAGATTTAAGAATGCACACCTAGTATATTGAGCTTTCCTCCTTGGCCAACATGACAATAACTAATGTATAACTTATGCTGCCTTTCAGAAGAAAATAGCACATTTGATGTGTTGATTGAAAGGTTTAGTTAGAAAAGGCCAAGGAAAGAGGTACTGGTTGCACAGAAGAGGGAAATTCCATGTATAATGAACTATAGATGTATATTCTACTGTAGCATATCTGCGTAAATCTTTTTGCTAACTGTTGTATATCTTTTGAAATGCGTTTAAACAAAAGTTCTTTTAGTGTGATTAATCTAGCCACCTGACTGCATTTAGAGCTTTTGAGTATGTGTACAGACTAGATTCAAGTAAGTACTTAAAAGTCTCGAGTCTCTAGGAACAGGAACCACAAAAGAACTAAACTCTGAGTCTCTGACAAGTTTGAACAGTTGCCTAGATATTTTGGTATCTCTTAGTTAAGGCTTTGGTCTAGTTTCTTGGAAGGACTTTATATGTTCATGTACTTGAGCCAATTCTTTTTTTTGTTTGGCCTTTGTTGATTTGTGATGTGTATGGGGCTATCCACGTGGGAGTTACTCTGTGAACCCCTCTTTCATCTATTTCAGCACTTCAAAATCCAGTTCACCACCCACCAGTATTTGATGGATGTGTAATAGGAATCCAGTTTGTGATTCAGATGGGTTGTTATGCAGGAGCATTCATTAGTGTCAAGTCAAATAAGGAGGATGGAACAGATAGCTTAGCAGCTGATACGTTTTCTGAATTTCATTATAAATTTCCTCGATATGAGCCTGCTCTTCTTAGAAGAATCCGTCTAGAATCGTGATCTGGAATGTAGTCATTGACATGATTCTGTTGAAAAGTTCTCATCCTTGTTACTTAGTGCTTGAATATAACAAGTTAACAACGACATTTGGAACGGAGAGGTTGTTAGTCAGATCAGTGAAACTGTATATTTGTAGTTTGATGATTCCTGATGTGAAATTAATATTTCAATCGGTAATAACAATTTTTATGAGTCCTTTTATTGCAGATTATTGTACTCCACTTTGCTAGTGGTTGATGAATTATAAGCGTACACTTAGTCTGTGTTGAGTTGAACTATGAATTTGACAAAAGCCAGTTCCAGGTGTCCTCGTGTCTGTATTCATTGGTCTTACCAGCATACAGTACAATACAAAGTAAACAACTTCTGATGTATATGTATGTGTAGAGACAGAGGAATGCAGAGCCAAAATGCAGACCAATATTCTGTTATCTGGCTCTGTGAACTGATTGTCACGCTAATCTAGCATGTTGCCCATGTCAGGTTAGAAACTGAGATGAGAGTTTCTGAAACTAACTCTAACCAAGAACGAACACTGAAACACTTGGCCCTGGGGAATGAAAGCCATGATTAATTAGCTGAAATTTATTTATACTCCTCATTTAGAATTTTCCCTCTCAGTATCACTGAAATTGTGAATCTAAGTGCTTTGCTGTAAATCAAGGATCAGAAGATATTGCTGGCGCGCCTATCAGGTTGACTTTCTTTCCTTCAGTATTCTCTATCTGGGTTCTAAAGTGGGTTTGACAGCATATACATGCAGAGCTGGCTGATTGTGAAAATCATTACGTATGTAATGTGAAGAAAATTTACTACATGGAATCATATTTTTAGAGTGGAATCAGACTTTCGTCTGTGTTCACGTGCTTGTCTTTTGATAGTAAGTTCATTGCTGGAATTTTGTTACTTGTTCAAATGATGTTATTCCAGTCTGATGCAAGGGCACAAAATTGTTCAAATGAACTCGCAGACTGCTTTCTGAGGTTACATCGTGATGGTGATTTTGTTAAATGGCTGTTTCAGCAATGACAGACAGTCTACTCCTTGTCAGTAGTTTACTCGAGACTTGAGAGTCAGGACAGTATGGATGAATGACCCTAATACTGTGGAACACTGGACTTAAATTGAGTTTGCATCTCTCTTAAAAAGATGAAGACATGCAACTTGTTTTGTTTGGTGTCTGTACAAGTTTCACCGTGGATAGTTGAAAGGGTACATATTACAGTTTGCCAATTCAGAATCTGGTGAACTGCTACCCGATCCAAGTTCTGTTTCCATGATTGAACCAAATACGGCAATTGTTAACCAGTAGGAAGTCGGCAGATTTTACTATGTTGCCAAAAGTAGGGTTTTAGCCTCAATCTTGACTGCCGACGTAGTTACCGCCAGCGAGGAGAAGGGGCACTTGAACCCCGTCTCCAGGTTCCCCACTTCGATCACCTTCTTCGGCTTCAGGGCCTTCCCATTCTCTCTATCTGAATACCACAATACAAATCCCTCTGTTTTGTTCTTTGTTTTCTCATACCAAAGAATGACAATGAGACAAATTGAATGGTGAAGCTGATCACCTTCTTGTGAACTATAAATATACCCATGAACAATCTATAGCCACTACAAACTATACACATGAACAATTATTTCGTCATCAAATATCAATTTAAAATTACCAACAAATGCATCAAACGAATAATCGATTAGTACTTATATAATCACGTTTTCATCACTGTTAATTGCTTGGTCTTATAATCCTTCTTCTGCTTATTATCATCCACGCACCCATCGGTTCCGGCCATCGTCGCATACTTGTCTTTCCTCGTCAAGTCGGTGCACTCGACCACCGCCGGCGCCACCACCTCGACGCCGACTCCAATTCTTAGCCACTGCAACGTCGACTCCATCGTGGTCAACAACCTGTGATAATATGGACCGCGAATTCATTGCCCTGGATCCAAGAATTCATTCGCTCGTGATAATCTTCTTCACCGGAAAACTTCTTCACCTTCTACCCTCTTCTTCGAGCCATCTTCATCGCCGGCGTCGTTAGGGTTTTCGGTGGTGTTGTCTGGAGATTGGGGATTCATCTATGGCAATGAATCGGAATTCCTGGTTCGGTTTGATTCCACCAGAAATGAGAAGGATTGTCGGACGTTGTGGGGTGAAGAAGAAGAAAATACATTAATAAGGGGTGGCGGCGGGAGGTGGTGGAGAGAAGAGGGGGTGGCGGCGGTGGTGGCGGAGGTGGCGGTGGCGGGCTGGAGATGGTGGAATGATTAGACGGTGGATCTGAGGTTTCGATTGGAAAGGGAAATAAAGAATGGGAAAATGGTAAAAGGAGGCTAAATGGTAAGGAAAAGCGTGGATCTGAGGTTTCTATTATTTTATTTTTTTAATAGAAGGTAAAATGGTCATTTACCTTATTTTATTTTATTTTTTAATAGAAGGGTAAAATGGTCATTTTAACAATTTCTGGCCAATTTGACCTTTGACATTTTGGTCAACAAAATTCGGGTTATTTCTGCACTTTTATATTTTACAAGATTATTCTTTCATTTTCGATCAAAACCTAGTGTTAAGAACGCACTATTCTCTAATGAGAATAAAATGAATATGTCACCCTATAATCTTCCAAATCATATCAGGGTAAACTTGCATATTCCATTAAGGGAAAGTCAAGGGAAAGTTTCAGGAAATGCGGCATTTCCATAAGTTTATGGACAGTCTCCAGGGGCATTTACCTTAAGTGTTGTAATTTTTAATAAAATTTAAATATTACATTTTATAAGTTAAAATAAGTAATAATATGTATTTGAAGATGAAAAAAAAATATGATATAAAAAAATATTTTAAAATATTTTAAATTTTGTATGTAACTTAACAAATGCAGTATATAAGGTAAGAAATAAGTGGTCTGTCCATAAGCTTATGGACAGACCGCCTGTCAGGAGACCTACTATTCCATAAAATAGAACTGGTATGATTAGCAACCGTTATGTGTGAGAGTAAGGAAAATACATCCTGAGCAGTCCACTATGGACGCTTTTCCTTAGGCCTTTAGAGACAAAGGAATTGGCGTCTCGTGACGAATCTAGGGTAACCCCCTGGTATTTGTGGAATAGCACGAAGGGGTCTCGTGCCGGATGGCCTCAACACGAGGGGGGTCTATGCCAGATACCCTCAGCGGGGGGTGGGGGGGGCGGGGTTTCTGTGCGGGTGCTCTCAGCATGAGGGTGCATGCGTCGGCACCCCATTTTAGCTGTCAATTGGACCAAAAATGCAGATTTTTGAAAAATTTGAATTTTAAGCTAAAAAATGCATTTTTGGTTCATAAATTTTGATATTTACTTATTCCTTAAATAGTAGTACTTCAAATCTCCCTTGTCATAATTTGATTAGTACTTTTGTCCCATAAATTTGCAATTTTTAAAATTCCATCCTATCTTAATTGTTCCTTCCCTCCTTATCACTCTTTTGTTGGAATTAAGATTTCTGGTACATTTTCCCACCTACTTGAGTCAGTCAACACCTTCAAGCTTTTCAAGTCACTCATACATTCTCTTGGTGAACTAAAAAATTGGAGCTTTTCTCTCAAAAATTAGCATTTATGCTCCTCCTTGTATGGATTTTTTAACTTTCAGCTTCAAATTCCTGGTAATTCTTTGAACTTCTTGTTTACTTGTTTAGCACTGTGGTGATGTTATGTGAAGCTTGAATCTTAAAAGTGAGTATGTTTTTGAAAAGTTGTTTGGGGTATGTGAATGATATGGTGTTAAAGTAAGTATGGGTGGATTGATGTGCTATTGTACTTTAATGATATGATCTTCATTTGTTGTGGTGATTTAGGAGGGATGATTCTTGATTGCATGATCTTATGATCTTGTTTATGGATTGATATGGTTTGCCATGAGTTTATTGTTTAAAGAGAATGGTTCTTGATTGGATAACCTTTATGTTGAGAATACCATGATTTGGAATGACTAAGCTATTTAGAAAGAATGTTTTTTTAATGATATTGTGGGCATGCCCTTGTGTATAGGATGCCGTCGAAAAGGAATGGGTCGGATAAAGGGACACCTTCACGGGGTGAGAAAAGGAGGAAGTCGGCTAAAGTTGAGAGAAAAGACCTGACGATCTCCTTTCCTTGCAACCCCGCCTTTGAAACGAATGAGTTCATGGGGTTGACCACTATTTCTTAGGCTACAACCCAAAGATGAAGGTACTTGAATGGACCAAAGGGAACATTTTGGAGACGGGTTTCGCGTGCAAGGGTACTCTAGAAGCCCTAGGTCTACTCGAGCCCGTCACCTACTTGCTAGGTCGGATAGGCCTAGAAGGCTTTCTAAAGAAGCATTCGAAGACATATCCAATGAACCTTGGAATTCTAAGCAACTCTTGAGCAAGTTACGGACGTGGAGGGACGAAGAGATATCAAATTCCATTTGGACGATAAGGAATACACGATGTCACATCTAGATGTAGCTTAAGCTTTTGGATGGAAATATGGAAGGGACGTTCCGAGGACGCACCGACAAGGACTACCATTCTCACTCAGCAACTTTTGGAGGATACTATCGGGCACAGAGAGGAAATATTTGTGCAAGAGCACCACCATTGTTCACCTAGCGTTACGCTATGTTCAATGCTTGTTGTCTATGGGAGTATTTTGTCACGGGGAACTTTCACAATGCCCGGGTTCGGATGTTCATGCCCTTTAGGCAATGACTCCGGAGGGTAACTTTTACCCGAACTTGGTGGGAGCCTTTGTGCAAGATTGTTTAGCAATGGGAGATAAGAAAGGCGGAAAGATCTCAACGGGATGCATGATAGGGCTCTAAGCTTAACAACCATCCAATCCCTTATCCATTTGCATTGACGAGTTTTGGACGTTTCGGACAAGGTATACTCTAGAGAAGCTAGCTTGAACTTCTAAGATCGTAACTACAACCTCGGATGACCGATTTGTATGGTTGTATGGCGGTGCAACAATTTGCAACTTTATGGTCCTTCCACAGCCGGAACGCACCGCCATCGACCATGAGACGTGATTGGAAGATTTATTTCTAGAGCCCAACCAACGATTTGAGAAGGAGTTCAATAGAATTCTATCCAACTTGGAGATAGAGATCGATGAGGAGAATGGAGAGATCTCATTTGGAGTTCCACCTAGCAATGCTCAACTACCCACAGACCTCATTGACCAATTGCGCACTCTTGGGGAGCAACTTGCAAGTTCTACCCAAGTTGTGCTAGAGGTCGGTCTTGCGGTAGGGGTATGAAGTTACAATTAGAGGAGTTTGGTACTAGGTTAGATTCTATAGAGGTCCCCATGCAAGCTATGGGGTACATTAGAAGGAAGAGACGGGGCGAGTGAAGGAAGGCCCTTCGGGGACGCAAGAGTAAGTGCCACTAGTTTCCCAACTCCACTTATGAGTTCAATATTTCATGATCCATTGGGAACAATGCATGATTTAAGTGTGGAGGAGGGAGTAGTCGGGAACTTAGGAGTTTTCATCTTGAGATTCCTTTGTGTTTTAGGTGATTGATTTGTTTTGGGGATGTTTTGGATGCAAATTTGATGGTGTGATTTGTTTGGTAGCATTTGTAGTTTGTCTTGGGGTAGTTGTTTTGGAAACCTTTGGTAGTGTAATTTTTTTCGTTTTGCCTATCTTCATTTAGTATGAAGCCCAACTTTGGGTCATTTTGTGCTACACCCAAAAAAAAAAGAAAATTTGAAAAAATGAAAAATATATATACCCGGCTAAGTTGGAAACCTGAGAAGACAACTTAGGCAACAATGGGAAAAACTAGAATAGGTCGAAAGACCTAGGCAAAAATGAGAGGTTGAGTGAAAAAAATGTGAGAATGTGAGCTCAACATGTGTGAAAGCTAGGATGAAAACCCGAAAGGGCTCCTAGGCAAAATGAGAGAAATTGAGAAAAAATGGAAACTAAGTTGATGATACTTTGGCATTTTCCTTGGTTGTCGTTAAGTTGAGAATCTAGAGTTATCCTTGGTTACAATCAAGTTGAGAATCTTTTGGATTTCCTTGGTAATTTTTTGGCGACGACTCTTGGATTACTTTTGGGGAACTATGTGGGAGAGTAAGCTAGTTTAACACTCATCATTCTTGCTTACCTTTGTCTTCACTATATTTTGCATGGTTAGGTTACTTTAGAATCTTCGGGGAGTGTGAGAGTTGTGAGATTCTTACTTCTTTGAGGGAACTAGGGTAGCTTGGGAATAAGTTGAATGCATTGGCTAACTTATCTTTGCATGCTACACTTCTCTTAGACCTTTTCTTGGTTTTATTTACTCAAGGACGAGTAAATGTTTAAGTGTGGGGGGATTGATGTGCACCATATTGCATGCGTTAACCAATGCATTCAGTATAATAATTGGCGTGTTTTACTTGTTGATTGCTAGTTTTAGTTAGGTTCACAAGACAAAGGGTTTAGACAACCATGTTTGTTTTTCTTGTCTAACACCCAAGTTTTGTGGACTTAATTGATACTAATGGACACCTTGTTTCCACAGGCACCTAGATCTTCCTTTGCGATCTTATTAGTAGGTTGCTCGTGGGTACTTTCAATCATATTTATAGAAGGCCGTTTGCAAGAACAGTAGAAGATACTGAAGGCCATTCACAAGAATGGTAGTATATTGAAGGCCAAAGACTCTAAAGTGTGGTAGTAGATGAATTGAGCCCAAGAAAGGCGGATTCGAAGTTCAAAGAGGCCAAGGAAGAAGCAGAGGAATTGTTGACCGAGAGTTTTACAATGTTCTAGGAAAGATCAGAGAAGAATCAGTCCTTGAAAGTGGCACCATTGGATTTGTCTTCTCGAGCGCTATAAAATCGACTACAAGAACTCTCAAATAGGACCAACGGTTCATCTATAGCGGAGCAAACAAGTCAACTGGCCAAACCAGCCACGACCAGCACGGACCGCACATGGCCAGCACGAGGCTAGACCAAGCACAACCCGTGCCGAGAAATATGACCCATGTTAGGGGTCTATGGCACGAGCCTTTCCAACCAAAATGGGTCGTACAAAGTCCCAACAGGATCGTGCCAATCTCAACTGGTAGTGTTCCACATGTTCTTCTTTTCACTAAAAAATTTGGCTAAGTATGGGCGTGGACCGTTCCATTTCACACGGTATGAGTCGTTTTAAGTCATATATGTTAAGACCATCCCACAGGGTGTGAAGAATGATGCGGTCCATTCCAAGACATTGAGCAAAACAAGGATCTGTTGATAACCAGCACCAAATGACACGGGGAGCAAATCAGAAGATAAAAAATGGAGCTCCAGTAGACGGCCCATGCCGGTTGACATGGATCGCGCCAGCACAAGATTCACTAGTCGTGCCAGGACCGATGGCCTGCACCGACACAAGGTTCATGGCTCATGCCAAGACCAACGTCTCGCGCTAGCACGAGGCCACGTCGGTCAGCACGGGCCGTGCCAGACGCAACCCCCATGCCATTTGTGGCTGCTAGGGTTTTTGGCCTATTTTGGGCCTATTTTTAGGCCCAATTCCCTACTACTATATATATGGACCTTTATCTAATAGGGTTTAACATTTGCCTCATTTTTAGATTTGAAGAGTAGGGTAGAGAGAGAAAAGAGCTCTTCCTTCTCTCTAGAATTTTTTCTTTTCATCTTTTTATTTTTGCTTTTCCCAAAGGCATTGAATCCAATTAAATATTTGAGTTCAATGCTTAGGGAGTAGTTTAATAGCTTGGGGATAATTTTTTTATTCATGATTTGACTTAAGTTTTGTGAGATTCATTAGATTCACCTATTTCTATGTGTTTATGATATTGTGTTGGCTTGTTATTGAATTTCTTATGAATTGCATGAATGATACACTAAGATTGACACACACCATAGTCTACATTCATGTTAGTACATCTATTGATACCTCTCGGGGAGGGAAACCAAGATGTGAAATGGGTAGCGGGGTCTGGGTCCATGTGGGTGTGTGTACGTAGGTCTTTTCCGAGTTTTACCGCTACGATGACAACACACTAGTCTTAGCCGGCAAGTTGGCCTGAAGGGTTACGGGTAGAGATAGTATTTGGTAGGAAACTAGGGTTTAGCAACCCTAGAGCCTTCGATAAGGTGCCTAATCTCCCTTGCCTATGTAGGCCTAGGAATAGAGAATCAATGGTGTAGTGCCTGAGACATAATCATACCGGGGGGGGGGGAACAGACTGCATAACGGCAGGGCCATTGTTGCATTCCCCTAATTACGGAGGTGGTGCCACTGGAAGATTGCAAGAGCACCATACATGACAGGTATGGGGAAGTGTTGACCATTGACCACACCACATGTTATGAACACTAGAATATGCTTTGATGTCTTGCATGTGATGGAATCAAGGATCGAAACATTTAGTCAATCATGTTACACAAATATTCCCCAAGTGCTTGCATATATAGTTTTCTTTTGTTTTATTTCTTATGCGTATTTGCTAATTGAAAACCCCCTAAAACCCCCATTTTGCAATATCCAGCTATTGATAGCACACATACGGATTCACAACCCGCACGTGGTTGTGTGTACTTGGCTAATAGACCCTAGCATCTCTGTGGACAAACTCGGTCTTGCCACTAACTACCCCAATGGTAGCTTAGTAGTAAGTTTGGGAGCAAAATATAAATTTAGATTCGACCATCTCTCATTCATTCTCGTTTGACTTATTCAACGCCTTCGCTCAAGTTAGCTACGCTCATTTAACGACCCCGAGTGGAGGCGGGTCAAGGATGCAGCTAAATATTGGTTATAGTATCTTCCCCCGGGATATATGACATCGTGGATAGACATGAAGTGGAATTTCTTAGAGAAATTCTTCCCGACATCCAAGTCAGCGGATTTGAAGAAAGAGCTAAGAAACATCTCCCAATGATTGGATGAATCTTTGTATGCAAATTTTGAGAGGTTCAAGAGGTTGCTAGATAGTTGCCCCTACCACCCATACAAGGAAGGAGACCTTTTATACCATTTCTTTGATGCATTGTCCTTTGAAGACATGAGGATGGTTAACACCACTTGTAATGGGCCGATTGCCAATAAGATCCCTAAAGATGTCATGACACTATTTGAAGATATGATGAATGGCACTAGACAATTTGGTGAAAGAGAAGGGGCAAGGGTACAAGAAACCTCAAATCTAGAAACTCCTAAGCTCGAGGAACAAGTTCAAGCCTTAGCTCCCATGATGAAGGAGCTAATGAATAGGAGAGTGCATCAAGTAAAGACTTGTGGGGGTTTTGTTCATTAGATCATCCCACCAATGTGTGCCCCTAAATCCAAGATGAAGAGCTTGATCAAGTCAAATCAATGAGCAATCAAGGAGGACAGACCCAAGGTTTCCAAGGAAATAGGGCTACCAAGGTGGTCAAGGTTTCCAAAAGGGATAAGGCAATGATAAGAAATATGATCCATACTCCAAAACCTACAATCCCGAGTGGAGAGGCCATCCAAATTTTAGGTGGAGAGATGATCAAGTTGGGCAATCAAATTCCCAAAGTTGTTATCAAGGGGGCCAAGGTTGGTATAAATTGAACCATCAAGAGGGGGGGGGGGGAAGTTGATTACCAAGGAAATCAAGGGTACAATCAAGCTCCACAACAAGCGTACCCGAAAGACGAGGGCTCATCTAATCCTCGAGAAAGGAGATCAAGATCAGAGCATGAGAAGCTCATGCATGCTATAACCAACATAGTCACAAACTTGGAAGAGCAAACCTCATCTTGGTTCAAAAACTTGTAAACCCAAGTTATCCAAATCGCGTCCTCCGTGGCCCAATTGAAGGCTAGGGATTCCGGGAAACTCACATCACAACCGGAGTTAAACCCCCAGCCTCCTAATGCTAGAGCTATAACCTTAAGGAGTGGAAAATAGACAAGGGAGCCCAAGAA
Source organism: Rubia yunnanensis (assembly GCA_037428765.1). Lineage (NCBI taxonomy): Eukaryota > Viridiplantae > Streptophyta > Magnoliopsida > Gentianales > Rubiaceae > Rubia > Rubia yunnanensis. The sequence goes on from CM075063.1 coordinate 70,223,429, forward strand.
TATTGTTAAGGTCGGGAAGGAAGTTGAAGAGGAGTTTGTGGTGAAGGGCCAAGAGATTGAGAAGGTGGTCACTCAACCCCCGGAGAAGAGAAAAATTGAAAAAAAATCCTTCCACCCCCACCTTTTCCAGCGGCTTTGCGGGACAAGAATCACAAGGATGAGAACAAAGCCCTTTTTGAAGTCTTTCGCAAATACGAGGTAAGCATTCCCCCTTTTGATGCCCTTTATAAGTGCCTTGGTTTGCTGAATTCCTCAAAGTATTATGTACCCCTAGGAGAAATAAACATTGAAAATGGTGAGAAGATAAAATTTGGTGTCCAAGTGTCAACCCATTTTCAAAAGAAACTTCCTCCTAAATGTGATGATCCCGACATGTCCACTATTCCTTGTCTCATATGTGGTAATGTTTTTCAAAATGTTATGCTATATATAGGAGCATCAATTAATATGATTCCATATTCCTTATATGAATCCTTAGATCTTGGGAAATTGCATGAAACCAGGGTAATGAAACAATTGGGTGGCCATTCTAATGCCTACCCTATAGGAATTGTGGAGGATGTATTAGTCAAAGTTGATAAATTTGATTTTCCCTGCTAACTTTCATGTTCTAAATATGAATAATGACAAACATGATGCCCCTATTTTGTTAGGGAGTTCCTTTTTGAAAACATCTAGAACTTATATTGATGTGCATAGTGGATGCTTGACCACGGAATTTAATGGGGGAAATTATGAAGTTTAAAATTTATAATGCCATGAAATTCCCTAGTGAGGATCATTCTTACCATCGATTGATATTGTTGATATTGTTGATGATTATTTGCAAGATGTGTGATCCGCCTCCACTCGGGGCCGTCAATCTTGGTAATCAATTAAACCCGAGCGAAGACTTCACAAAGATAAAGATTTATATTCTGCTCTCATTCCCACTACTAAGCTACCTAGAGGGTAGATAATGGCAAGATCAAGTTTGTCCACAGAGATGCTAGGTGTCTAAAAATCAATTAAACACAGCCACGTCCGGGTCATCAATCCGTCAGTGTGTTAGGAATAGCTACTATTGCAAAATAGGTTTTGGGGGGATTTTTAACTAAAAAACTACTAACATGCAACATCACAAGATAAAAAACTATATATGACTAACATATGGGGAGTACTTGCGTAACATGGCTGGTGAAATGTTTTGATCCTCGATTCAATCACATTTAAGACATATGATCCTTGACTAGTGAAATGTTTCGTGTAACATGACTGCTGATGTGCACCATATTGCATGCGTTAACCAATGCATTTGACACAATAATTATCATGTTTTACTTGTTTCATTGCTAGTTTTAGTTAGATTTACACGACAAAGGGTTTAGACGACCATTGTTGGTTTTCTTGTCTAAATCCTAAGTTTTGTAGACTTAATTGAAGCTAATTGTGATGCCCCGGTTTCACCTCCCTGCTTATTGGAGAGGCTGTAATCGAGTGCCTGCCTAGCGCACACCAAGACTCAGTAATAGAAAGAGCAAGATAAATAGTTAACTAAAATTTATAAATATTATTGTATGAAATTTTAGAACATGATATACTATAGATTCTTAAAACTTATAGAATTTTACATTTTGTTCCTGGGCGTTGAGCTTATGTTAACACTAGCTCAATGACGTGCCTATAGTCTCTGATTCCATCACCCAAGTCAAACATTCTTCCTAAATATTTGGAAAAAAAGTTAACTTAAAGGAATGAGCCCATGCTCAGTGAGGTCTCAATGGTTTAGAAATATTTACCAAGTGATATTATATGACCTTATAACACAGAGAAAGCAAGATAAATAAACACATATTTCATGTAAGGGATATAGACATAATTAAATGTAGCAATCCATCAAGTCTCTATGTGAGGTTAAAGTTGGATTCCTAATTATACTCCAACTACCTTCAAGCAAGTATTATCTCAAAATATCAAGAAACAGAAGAGATCCTAAGGATCAAATATCGACAACACACATCCGTCAAGCATCATGCGGACTTGGAGGCTGGGAAATACTTCTCGAGGAATCTTCTTTTCATTTCCATCCCTAAGGTGATACATCCAGGCGGGAGGTAGTACAACCAATCTTTCGCGGTGTCTTGAAGTGAAAAGGGGAATTCCCTCAAGTTGTAGTCGTCATCCGAGACCCCATGCGGCTTCATATTTGTGCAAACAAGATGGAACTCCAAGAGATGTTTGTTGGGATCCTCCAAGGCCATCCCGTGGATAATGGGGAGGCAGTGTATCATCCTGCTTTTCAACTCACAATTCACTTTGGTTGGCAGGGGAGGGAAGGTGATACACAAAGGTTGGTTCTCTAGATTCAGAGCCATAAGCTTCCTCAATGTCTGATTGTCTTCCACCATCTCAAGCGGCTCTTCTACTACTAAAGCTGGTTCAGGTGGAACTCTCACTCTAGTTCTCTGTTTTCTCCTTCTCCTACTACCTGCATTCTTCATCAGTTAGTGTAAAATCCCTAAGTTCGTGGCACAGATGTGTACTATAAACTAGAAAGCAAACAATACCCAACTAAAAGCAACACTAGCAAACATGATTAGAAGTAACAAGATCACAATCATAAAGGCTCAACAACAAAACCAACAAAAAAAACAACACTAAGTACTCAACTAACATGTTATGAAAATTGATAATTAAACTTTAAACTAGCATCCCCGGCAGCGATGTTAAAATTTGACCCGCCTCCACCTGGGGTTGTTAAGTGAGTGTAGCTAACCCGAGCGAAGGCGTTCCAAACAAACGATAGGAAGGTCAAAGATAAAATTTATATTCTACTCTCAAACTCACTACTAAGCTACCTATGAGGTAGTTAGTGGCAAGATCAGGTTTGTCCACAGAGATGCTAGAGTCTAATTGCCAACTAAACACAACCACGTATGGGTTGTCAATCTGTTCGTGTGGTAGGAATAGCTAATATTGTAAAATAAGGATTTTTGAGTTTTTCAATTAACAACTGTGAACATAAAGGATCACACAAGATTAAAACTATATAGACAAGTACTTGGGGGTCTTTGTGTAACATGATTGATAAATGGCTTCTATCCTCGATTCATTCACATATAAACATGTGAACTTATCTTATGCCTATGTCACACAATGTGGAAATACCCAGGTATTTCCCTCCGCCTGTAACGAGTGGTACTTACCACGATGCCATATATCACCATTTCCGTAGATTGGGAATGCACCTTAGTCTCACGATGTCGTAGACCATCCCTGTCACTTCACTCCCGATGCTAACACGCCCCCTCTTAGAGGAATACAAAGCTTTCCTAAAAGGGTAATGCCTCGAGTAGGTCGCAATCGTTAGATATGTAGTGAGTGCATTACATTCTGGACACTCCATTGTAGATCTCAATCCCCAGGCCTAGAGATGCAAAGGAAAAGACACCTTGTGATGAATTTTGAGTTGGCACAACTCTAGTCGCTACAAATAATCACGCTAATCTATTAGGGTAATCGAAGGAATTATTCTCATCGAGATTTGCTGAATCGACCGCCCAACATGTGATTTCTCACACAGCTAGACAATTAGAATTATAGTTTAACATATAGAAGAATGTTCTCTCAAAGGAAATGAATGCACTCATCTCCCCAGTGTTCTTAAAAACCTACTCCATAATTCTAACACTCCCAAGATAGCAATGAAGCCTAACACGATTTTACACTACCATATATACATGGATGCATCATCATAATGACATAGCATAGATCTCACAATAGTGGAAAGCACAAGTTCAAGCACAAATATTCATAGGACATAAAGATGGAAGAATCTAAATCTAAAAAAGCCAAATTCAATTCATGAATACAAATACAACCCCAAGTTTAATTAACTACTCCCTAAGAATTGAACCAAAATATTTCATTGGATTCAATGCCTTTGGGCAAAGAAAAATAAAAAGAAGAAAAGAAGAAATTCTAGAGAGAATGAAGAGCTCCGTTCTCTCTCTACCCTACTCTTCAAATCTAAAAGTAAGCATAAACTTAAAACCTATTAGACAAAGGTCAATATATAGTAGTAGGTAATTGGGCCTAAACATAGGCCCAAAATATAGTTGCAAATGGTACGGGAGGTAGCGTCTTGCATGGCCCATACTGACCGAGGTATGTCCGTGTTGGCACAGGACTTTGGTCCTAGCATGGGCCGTTGCCTCGTGCCGGCACGGTCTATGTTAACCAACACAGATCCTTAGTCGTGGCACGGGCCGTGAGCTTTGTGCCATCACGATCTGTGTTAACTGACCTATCACCTCTCGAGGTCGTTAATTTTAGCTAATTAACCTGAGTAGAGGCTTTCCCATGGGAAGGTCAAACGATAGAATTTATAGTTCTGCACCTATTCTCACTGCTACGCTACCTATGAGGTAGTTAGCGGTAAGCCCTGGGTTTGTCAACAGAGATGCTAGGTCTAAATATCAATCCAAACACAACCTCGTACGATTCATCAATCCGTACGAGTAAAAGGAATAGCTACTAAAGAAAACATGAAGGGGGGGGGTTGATTTTTCACACTAACAACTACTAAGCATAAAATTAAAAAGAAAGTAAGCTATTTAACTAAGCACTTGGGGATTCATTGTGCAACATGGTTAATCTAATGTTTCAATCCTCGATTAATTCACATAGAAATTTAGGCAAACCTAATATATTGTTCATAACACATGGTATGGTCGATGGCATACACTTCCATGCCCCTGTCACGGTGGGTGCACTCGCAACCCTCCATCAACACCCCTATCGTAATTAGGGGAGTACAACAAGGTCTAATCATTGTTGTAGGTCTATTTCTCCCCCGTGCGATTACATCCCGGGCTTTCACCACGAATGCACTTTCTCCCAATAGTCATATCAATTAGGCTAAAGGGCCATTGGAAGCTTCTCTATGATTTAAGGCCTCTCACGCCCTAGCTTGCTACTATTTTCTCTCTCTTCCCAGAACCTCTCGGAAAACTTTATGAAGTCTGCTAAGACTGGTGTGACAGCAAATAAGTCAGAGTAAACTCGAATCCCCCGTGCACACACCCATGCGAACGCATACTCCCTTACCCATTCTAACATCCACGTTTGTTTTCCAAAGGGGGCATCGATATTTTCACCATACATGAATATAGCCAAAAGTGTGTGCTTATATGTGGTGTACTATTCATGCAATTCATATAATCAAGAATAATCACAATAATATCATGAACACAAAATTAGGATGAAATATAGAATCGCACAAAACAATTAAATCAAACCATGTTCCTACAATTTATCCCCAAGCTATAGAAACTACTACATAAATATGAATTCAAATAAAGATTTGGATTCCACATCCTAGGATCAAAGCAAACAAAAGAAAAGAAAAGAAGAGAGTTTTTCTCTCTCTAAAGTTTCTCTCCTAATTACAAAATTGATCTTACCTCTTAACCTAGTAGACTAAGGCTATATTTATAGTAGTAGGAGATTGGGCATAAAAATAGGCCCCAAAATAGGTCAACTTAAGGTAAACCCTAGCTCAGAAGCCGCCCGGAGCGTGCCATCTCGGATGGTGCTGTCCATAGTGAGTACTTGGCGTGGGGTGCGAGATTTGGCACGGGACATGCCCCTTCATGTGGTTCGACTGTTCTAGTGTGTGGCACAAATCTTCAAGTGGCGCAGAGCACAAAGTCTGGCACGGGGCTCGTCTCCCCTTTGGCACGGGTTGAGTCGTCTGGCGCGGAGAGCCAACAGAGTGCTGCAATTGAGGCTTCTGATCCGAGCTCCGCTCATAAAATTTAGTGCGGGCCATGTGATTTCCCACACCCTACCGTCTGGTCTTAGTGTTTTGAACTTAGAATGGTGCGAGACGTAAAAAATAAGACGTCCCGCGCCCATACTTAGCCATGTAGAATGGGACTTAGTCGTGTGTTGGCGGCCCGTGGCATCTAACTTGGGTTGCTCCATAGCCTTGTGCTGGTCTTCTTGGCATGGGACTTCTCCTTTGGCACGGGCCGTTAGTGCCAACCATGAACAGCCGGTGCTAACCCGTTTGTGCCTTGGCCGGCTAAACTTGCTTCCTTCGCTACGGGTGAACCGTTAGTCTGATTTGAGAGATTTAGTAGTCTATTTGTATTGCTCAAGAAGACAAATCCAATGGAACCAGCCTTAAAGGCTAATTATTTTTGGATCGTTCTCAAACTTAAGCACAACTCATCGGACTACAATTCATCATTTCTTCGTTGGCCGCTTTGAACTCCGTTACCGCTTATCTTTGTCTTTAATCTTGTTCTACCACATATTGATGCTCGTGGCCTTCATCTACTACCATTCTAGTGTGAATGGCCTTCGTCTATTCTACCATCCTTGTGAACGGCCTTCAATATCTTCTACCGCCCTTACGAACGGCCTTCACATAGAATGTAAACAAAAAGTAACCACGGGTGACCTACTAAAGATGATCACAAGGAAGATCAAGGAGCCTGTGGATACAAGATGTCCATTAGTACCAATTAAGTCTAGAAAATGCGGGATTTAGACAAGAAAACCAAACATGGTCACCTAAACCCCGTGTCACGTAAACTCAACTAATACTAGCAATCCTCCAAATAAAACTAGCTAAAAACTATGCCAAATGTAACGGTTAATGCACACATAATAAAGCAAATCTGACTCCCCACACTTAACCCTTTACTCGTTCTCGATTAAACAAAGACAAGACAAAGAATCCAGCAAAATTAGCGTGCAGACATAAGTTTAACCGAGGCAATCAATTTATTCCTAGTCCCCCAAAAAAGTAAGAGTATCACAACACTCACACTGCCTGAAAAACATAAGCAATCTAACCACCCAAAAGTAAAATTTGGAAAAAGGTAAGCCAAAAAGATAAGTGTTAAGCTAGCTTGCTTTTCCCAAAATAATCTCAAAGCAATCAAAGAGTCATCTTCAAAAACAATCCACCACGGAAGCAGGCATCGTCAGCCTAGTTTTCTCTCAATTTCTCTCATTTTGCCTAGGAGCCATTTCGGGTTTTCATCCTAGCTTTAAATCACAAAGGGTACTAATTTCTCACCTTTTTCCATATGGCCTCTCATTTTTACCTAGGCTCGTAAGCCTAGCCGGGCCTAGCCTCTCATTTTTACCTAGGCCTTTTGACCTATCCGGGCTTTTCCCAATGTTACGCAAGTCGCCCTTTTGGGTTTTCAACTTGTCCAGGTTTTTAACTTTTTTCACTTTTTCAAGTTTTTTTTAAAAATATTTTGGTGTAGCAAAAAATTTCCCAAAAAGTGGGCTTGATTCTACAAAAGATAAGATAAAAAAAAATACACCACCAACAGCTTCCCAAAACATCCCTAAAACAACTACAAAAGGTGCCCTCACACCTAAAACAACAAAAAGTTCAATGAAGGAAGTAAGCAAAAACATGAAAAAGATAGTCATCAAGAAATCCAACACAATTTTACACAGGTTAAAAGAGATAATAGTAAAGGGGATACCATCATAGAAGATGTTCTAACCCCTCCCCCACACTCAGTTCTTGCATTATTTCTAATACAAGTAACTAAGTGAAAGAAAGTTTGGAACCATATGAAAAATCACTCCCTCCTACGACGTCTGGCTCCGTGTCCCTGCCCGTGCAGAAGATCCATATAACGCTCTCCTATGCTTACACTCCTCAACTTGTCACTAATTTCCATGATCCCCTCGTGGAATGCTCCTATACCTTCCGTAAAATAATGTAGCTAACCATCAACTCTGTCAAATCTATCAACCATGTCTCAGTCATGGCCATCCAGCTGAGCTCTGGCGATGGCCAAATCCCGTCTAACCCCAAAGATGGAATTCTCCAAGGATAGTGCCCAATTTGGATGGTACTCCTGTGGTTGCTAGGTTCACATGAGATAATAAGCAGCAGACTGAAAACATGGCAACTCGTGCTCTCGGAAAGGTTGTACTACAGATGCTGCCACGAGTGAGCTCCCTACTGAGAGTAGCTGGAAACACTATGTCTGTAAGACTCGAAAGGTGAAGGGGACCTATGGCTTCCATGCCTATTATGCTCCAAAAAATCCTGATAATGAGAGGAAATGCTATTCCTATAGGCACTCATAGCACCATGCCCTGTGGAATGGAAGGACTCCTCATACATGTCGATGCGGGAGTGACCCGACCACATACTTTCGAGCATCGATTGATATCCTATTGTGGTTGTAGTCTAGTTCAAAAAGTTATATCCCATGTTTTTAGTAAACTAGTTCAGATAAAACTCTATGGGGAAATTAATGAGACACTAATTCTCTCGATCGTAAAAGCATACACTGTTGAATCGGGTGTTCCCGGTAGAGGGATTGATCTACACAATCACGGGTTTGTTAACCACAGTAGTGAGGGCTAGAGGGATTGATCTGCACCTTTAAGCATGTATTAACTAATGCACTCAACACATTTGTTATTATGTTTTGTTTGGTTGATTGCTAGTTTAACTTAGGTTTACATATCAAAGGGTTTAGATAACCATTGTTGGATTTCTTATCTAAATCCCGAGTTTTATAGACTTAATTGGAACTAATGGATACTTTGTATTCACGAGCACCTAGATATTCTTTTGTGAGCTTACTAGTAGGTAGCTCGTAAGTACTTCATTGTCCTATTGTGGAAGGCCATCCACAAGGGTGGTAGTAGATATTAGAAGGCTATTCACAAGGATGGTAGTAGACAGAAGACCACAAGTCAAAATGTAGTAATAGATGGAAACAAGTTGGAAAAAGAAGGGAGTTAATTTCAAATTCTCAAGACTTGGCTCGGTCGAATCAGTCAACACGAGATGACCCGCCTCCACATGGCATCGTTAAAAACTGAGCAGAGACTTTTGGGAAGATCAAATATATAATTTATAGTTTTGCAACCAACTCACTACTACGCTACTGATAGGGTAGTTAGTGGCAAGCCCTAGGTTTGTCCACAGAGATGCTAGGGCCTCTTAGTCAATTTAAACACAACTACTTTCGTGTTGTCAATCTGTCTATGTTGCTAGGAATAAATAGTATGGTAAACCTAGGGGGTGTTGGTTTTTCAATTAACAACTAAGAACATGAAAGATAAAAAAAACAAGTAAAATATATTAGCTAGACACTTGGGGAATATTTGTGTAACATGGTTGATTAGATTCTTTGATCCTTGATTCATTCACATGTAAGATTTCATCAACCTAATCTAGTGCTCATAACACGTGGTGTGGTCGATGGTCAGCACTTCCTCATACCTATCATGTAGGGTGATCGTGCAATCTTCTATTGGCACCACCTCCGTAATTAGGGGAGTACAACAACGTCCGACCATTGTTGTAGGTCTATTACTTCCCCGTACAATTATGTCACGGGAACTCCACCATGGATAATCTACTCCCTAGGCCTATAAATGAGGTAAAGGTGGGTAGGCACCTTATCTATGACACTAGGACCTCTTACAACCCTAGCTTGCTACTTTTGACTATCTCTACCTGTAACCCTTCAGACTAAATAGTCAGCTAAGACTGGTGTGCTGTCATCGGAACAGTAAAACTCGGAAAAGACCTATGTGCGCACACCTACGTGGACCCAGACCCTGCTACCCATATCACATCCAAGGTTTCTCTTCCCCGGGGGTATCAATATTTTCAAAAACATGAATGTAGACTAGAGTGTGTGCTAATAGAGTGTATCATTCATGCAATTATAACATTCAAGAACAAGACACAATAATACACAAGCACAATAATTATAATGAATAGGAATCTCACAAAAGCATAAATAAACACATGAATACAATTATCCCCAAGCTATAGAAATTACTCCCTAGACATGGAATTCATATATAGATTTGAATTCTACATCTTTGGGCTAAAAAAAATAAAAAGGAAAGAAAGAAAGAAAAGGAGAGAACATTTCTCTCTCTAAGTTACTCTCCAACTTACAAGACTAAAGTTATGAAAAGTGTTAAAAGTCTTTAACCCTTGTAGAATAAGGCTCTATATATAGTAGTAGGGAATTGGGCCTAAAAATAGGACTACAATAAGCTTAAATTAGGTTAAACCCCTAATTAGCCATGACTAACACAGATCGGCCCTGGATAGCGGGGTCAACACCGCTGATGTGGCTCGTGCCAGTGCAGGGTGCTAGATCTTACGCGCCCTATTTACTTCATGCTAGCATAAGCCACGTGATCTGGTGTGGCCCATTTGCAATGCTGGCACGGGGCATGGTATCTGACATGGTCTGCATCGCCTGGTGCAACTCATCGTCTGGCGCAACTCATCGTCTAGAGAGTTGTTTTTGCACTTCTGATCCACGGTCTGTGTCATTTAGCCTGGTCTATCATAATAATCCTCATTTTGATCAGTCTTTTGGCAAAGGTTGCTCAATCGTTTACATCCCGCTGGCTGGTCTTGACATTTTGCACTTGGAACAGGGCATGCTACCTAAAATAGGACGGTCTGCGCTTATAATATCTTTAGCACGGTCATGCCCGAGACCCTTGGCACAGGCCGTGTAGAGTGGCGCGGGCCACTGGTGCTTTGCCTTGTGCTAATCATAAGTAGTCTGTGCTGACCCGTTGATGCTTTGGTTGATTAACTTCTTTGCTCCACTACGGATGAACCGTTAGTCCGATCTAGGAGTACTTGTAGTCGATTTAAAGCTTTTGAGAAGAAAAATCCAATATAACAAACCACAAGGGCTGATTCTTCTTGGATCGTTCTCAGAACTTGGCGCAGCTCATCGGACCCTGATTCACCATTTCTTCCTTAGCCTCTTTCAAATCCAATGCTGCCTATCTTTGGCTCACTCCATCTACTACCACAATTTGATTTATGTGGCCTTCATCTACTACCAATAACCTTTAACATCTTCTACCATTCTTGCGAATGACCTTCAATATAAATGTAACAAAAAGTACCCATGGGCGACCTACTAAAGATGATCATAAAGGAAAATCTAGGAGCCCATGGATACAAGGTGTCCATTAGTACTAATTAAGTCCACTAAATGTAGGTTTTAGACAAGAAAACCAAGCATGGCCGTCTAAACACCTTGTCATGTAAACTCAACTAATACTAGCAATCCAACATATAAAATGAACCAGTTATTATGCCGAATGCAATGGTTAACACACGCATAATGAAGCACATCTCGGGATGTGCCAAATGACATGGCCGTGCTAGGGGCCATCAGCACGGGTCGTGCCAGGCAGCACAACCGTGCCACACATCCTCGGCACGAGTCGTCCAATCCGGTACGGCTGCACCACTACTCCTTGGTGTGAGCCACCAACTCTAACATGGCTCGTGCTAGTTCAACCCTTTGTGAGGCTATGTATAGAAATGGGCAATTTCCTTAAAAATAGCCTGTGTCATTCCAACTCCAACATTCAAAGACCAGCTGATGAGGTGTGACGTTCAACATAATTGCATCATTATTTTGCTCAGAAACTGACTCCCACCAGATGGCCCAAAAGGATTCACAAGGCCCACGCCGTTCAGAAGTAAAATTCATGCACCAGGTCGACAGTCAATGAAGGTTTACAAGGCTCACGCCTTTCAACTGATTGAGGATGCACTCCAAGCCGATGGCTCATGCCAAATAATGCAGGCATGCTTAGAAGGTCGAGGACCAAACCCCAGTCGGTGGTCAGTGTCAGCCGCCACAGCCCGTGCCAGAGCCAGCCGACACAGACGTTCCAGACGCGACTACCCGCGCCAATTTCAGCTGCTAGGGATTTTGGCCTCATTTTGGGCGCTTTTTCAAGGCCCATTTACCTACTACTATATATAAAAGCCTATTTCTACTAGGGTTTAAGTTTGGCCACAATCTTAGACCATTTTTTTATTCTCCAAGAGTAAGCAAAAAGAGAAAGGGAATAAACCTTCTCTCTAATTTTCTTTTCTCTTTGTTTTTGACAAAGGTATTTAATCCAATGAAGTATTTTCGTTTGATGCATATGGAATAGTAATTTTCCTTGGAGTTTGTATTTGTATTCATGATTTGGTGTTTGTTTGGGAGAATATATAGATATACATATTTCTATGTGCTTATGAATATTATGCTAGCTTGTTCTTATGACTCTTGTGAAATGCATGATTATCACACCATGTTTTCATACACCTTAGTCTATTTTCATGTTGGTGCATCTATTATTATCCCCCTGGGAGTGAAACTTAGATGTATGTGGGTAACGATAGTCCGGAACCGTATGAGTATGTGCATGTGGGTTACCGAGTCAATGTTATGATCAACCATACACTAGTCTTAGCTGGCGAGTTACTACAAATATTTTACAAATAGAGATAGGATTAGTAGCAAACTAGGGTTAGCGTAATTTGAAACCTTAGAGCCATCGATAAGGTGCCTATCTCTTTACCTTTGTAGACCTAGGGAGAAGCATTTGTGGTGGAGTGCCTGGGATGTAATCGTACAGGGGAGAAACAAATTTGCATAGCAGCAGGGCAGGGCCATTGTTGCACTCCTCTAATTATGAAGGCAATGACAATGGAAGATTAAAAAAATCACCCTACGTGACATGTATGGGGAAGTGCTGACCATCGACCACACTAAGTGTCATAAGCACTACATAGGTTTGCATGTCTTGAATTTGATTGAGTCAAGGATCAAAACATATCATCGATCATGTTACACAAATATTCCCCAAGTGTTAGCTATATATAGTTTTACTCTCTCGTGATCTTACATGTTTGTAGTTCCCAAAACATGTTTTTCAATATTAGTTATTACTAACACACAAATGGATTGATGACCCGGTCATAGCTGTGTGTAATTAGCTTTTAGACACCTAGCATCTCTGTGGACAATCCTGGCCTGTTACTATTTACTCTCTAGGTAGCTTAGTAGTGAGAACGGGAGCAAAATATAAATCACTTTCTTATACATTTGTGAAATCTCTTCCTCGGTTTAATTAGTTGATCTCCTGTAGTTCATTTTATGACACGAAGGAGGAGTCAAATCAAATTTTGGTGCCGCTGCTGGGGATTCTAGTCTTAAATTTTAATTGTTAACTTACATAGCGTGTTAGTTGATTAGTTTGCATTGCTTTTGTTTTGTTTTGTTTCTTTAGTTGGTTTTTAGTGTTGAGCCTGTGTTATAGTTGTTCCATTCACTTCTAATCTGTGTGCTAATTTTTGGCTGCTTATTGTTTGGTTTCTAGTTTATGGTACATATATGTACCACAGACTTAGGAACTTCACAACAACTACCGGAAGGCACATGTAGTAGAAAGTGAATAAGAAGGAGGACTAGAGCGAGAGTTCCAAAAGAGCCGACTACAGTTGAGGATTCTGTAGTCATGGCGAAGGACAATCGTACCTTGAGGGATTTGATGGCTCCTAACTTGGACAATCAACTCCTGTGCATTTTCTTCCCTCCTTTGCCACCAAATGCCACCTGTGAGCTTAAGAGCGGCATGATCCAATGTTTGCCAAAATTTCACAAAATGTCCGGTGAGGACCAGAACAAGCATCTAATAGAGTTCCACATTGTATGTACGTACTAACATGAAGCCACCTTGGAGTTTTGAAAAAAGACTAAAATTTGCGATCCTTTCCTTTCTCGCTGCAGAATGCGGCAAAGACCAGTTATATTATCTTTCGTCGGGATGCATAACATCGTGGATGGATATGAAGTGGCGTTTCCTTGAAAAATATTTTCCAGTTTCAAAATCCATGGGCTTGAAGAAACAACTGTCCAACATATCCCAGATGGCAAACGAATCCCAATATGAGTATTGGCAAAGATTCAAAAGGTTGTTGGCAAGTTATCCTTACCACCTGTTAAAAGAAGGCAACTTGGTGTATTACTTCTTCAAAGGGCTCTAAGATGGTGATATGGGATGGTCAATGCAGCTTTAAATGGTTCCATCACTAACAAGAGTCCGAGGGATTCAATGGCCTTATTTGAAGAAATGACCAGTGGAACGGGGCAATTTTGCACTAGGTCGCGAGTGAAAACATTAGATGGCCGGCTCAATCTTCCAAGTTAGAAGAGCAAATGCAATTGCTTTCCTCTATGATGAAGGAATTCATGATGGGGAGAGTTCATCAAATCAAGGTGTGTTGAATATGCAATCTAGACCATCATACCGATATGTGTCCAAATGTAGTCAAAAATTTGGAAGATGTGAAGGCACTGGATTTCAACGGTTGAAACATGCAATTGAAAAGGGGATAACAATAACAAGGGTTCTGTGGAACCAAGGAAATGAGAGACAAGATCCCTACGTGGATACCTTCAACCCTAAGTATCACGATCACCCCAACTTTCATTGGCGCAAGGAGAATCAAGGTCAAGGGTACAACCGAGGTCTACAACCTCAACCTACCCAACCCGATGGGAGAAGGGCCTTCCAACAACAACTCTGTCTTATACAACTTAGATGGGGGGGGGGGAGATCCTAGATTATATTGGCCAATTATCGAAGAAACATGATGTGTTCGCAGAGCATCAAGAATCATTTTTGGCACTAGAGCATGATTGAGTAGCTTGGCACTAGAGCATTATCGAGTATCAAGAATCTTGAAGTCCAAGTTGGGCAACTTGCCACCTCGGTGAGACGACTTTAGGATAGGGAATCCGGCAAGCTACCTTCCTAACCCGAAGTAAACCCAAGAAATGTGAGTCCACTGAAGCTAAGGAGTGGAAAGGAGGTGCGAGAGGCCAAGAAAGACATTGTGAAAGAGGAAGATTTGGTTATAGAAGCTGACAAAACCAACATTGAAAAGTGGGAAAAGGTTTTTGAAGAGGAACCTACAAAGGAGCTCTCAACCACCAAGGCGAGGGTGGTCCCTCCACCACCTTTTCAAAGTGCACTCAGGGGAAGGCCGAACGTGGCAACCGATGAGGCAAAGATTTGCAAATATTTTGGATTTTGGATTTGAGGTTAGCGTTCCAATTTTGGATTTGATTGAACAAGTTCCCTCTTATGCTAAGTTTTTAAAAAATGCATGCACTAAAAAGAGGAACAAACCAATTTAGAAAGTAGGGCTGTTGAAAATAGGGTGAGACACTACTCTAAATCATAAGAATTTTTCTAAGAAATGTGATGACCCCGGGATGTTTTCAATACCTATTTCTTTAGGTGGTAAGTTAGTGAAGAATGCAATGCTAGACTTAGGGGCATCTATTAATGTGATCCCTTCTAGCCTTTATGAAAACCTAGACATGTGTGAGCTTAAGGAGATTAGAGTAATTGTTCAACTAGACGATCATTCTCAAGCTAGCCCTCGAGGTTTAGTTAAGGCTTTCATGGTTAGAGTGGGAAATTTAGTGTTTCTAGCGGACTTCTATGTCCTTGACGTAGTGCACAATGGTGGTGCGGCCCCAATTTTATTGTGGAGACCTTTTCTAAAAACGTCAAGGACAAAAATAGATGTTCATTTGGGAACACTAACCCTAGAGGATAACATTGACAAGGTGGGGTTTGATATTTACAAGTCTAAGCATGAATAATCTATTTCCTCTCTTATGTGCAATGGCATAACTTTGTGTGATGAAATTGCTCAATGTGACAGCCCTTGCATGATGAATGAAAAAGAATGCCTAGATGAGTTCTTTGATGATGATGATATTGATAATGATGAGATTGATGATTGAAACCATACTTTGAGCTTCGGTTATGATGATCATGTTGATGAAACCTATGCTATGCATGATTTTAGTGATGATATGTCTGTCATGGATTTTTTTGTCTATGCTCACTAACTTACAGCGGTTAGTGGAGAGTGGTGAGGACATAAAACCTCCTTGAGAACCTCTTAAACTCGAGGAAATAGCTAGGGATTCAACATTGGCTGAATATGGACATACATTTTCTATGTCGAACAAAGGGCATAAAGGTAAGGATGACACTTTGTGGAGACCCCTCCATAAGGATGTCATCATGGGTGGAGTTGCCGATGGCAACTCCGGAAACCCAACGGTAGGCTCATTTTATTGAATTGCATGAGAAAATAAGTCGTGAGGGATGGCAGTAAAAATACGATGCTCTTTCTTGCTTTGATTTGATGTTTTTCAGTAGTTAGATTTTGCATGTTTGTTGTGTGTTTTGAAAAAGGACCTTGGTGTGAAAATATTGTTGGTTTTTAAATTGAAGATCGATTATTGTGTTTTGTGTTGGAAGAAAATGGGACTTTTTGGATGAAAAGATTTTCAAGAAAAATGAGGCACGGGGAAGGACATCCATGTTGGGGCACGGCTTGTGCTGGAGGAGATCAGCACGAGGCAGCTTCATGCCAGACCGTGTCAGCACAAGGCTTCATGTGGCACGATCGTGCCACTGCCTCATGCCATGCTGTAAAAGGGGTAAAAGTTTGTATTTTCAAAAATTCAAAATTTTAACCAAAACATGTACTCTTGGCCCATTAATTCAGAAAATCTTTTATTCCCTAGGATTGGTGATGAAGATAGTATAATGCTAAACATCACCACCTCCCTTGAACATTAATTAATTTACACTTTTGTCCCTCAAAGTTTCTATTTTTCCATAAACCATCACTATATGCCTTTGAACCTCCCTCCTAAATAACCCATTTTTGGATGAACATGATTTGCTGAAATTAGAATCATAGTACCTTACCCATAAGAGTCCTTTAACCCATTGCAAGTTCTTCAAAAACACCCACTCTCTCTTCCCATAAGAGTAGCTCGGAAATTTGAGGATTTTTCTCTCAAGGGGGAGCATTTTTTCTTCTTCTTGTGTGGTTCTTCAACTCTTAGGTTCAAATTCCGGGTAAATCTTTGAACTTCGTGTTTACTTGCTTTCTTTAGCATGAATGGATTGTGATAAATAGCTTGAATTTCAAAATTTTAAAGTGTTTTAGAGAAGCATGTGGGTTACGTGATTGGACGAGTTTGTAATGATATAAGTGTGAGGCATGTACATGATTTTTGTATTGATATGATATGATTTTCTATGTTGTGGTTGTTTAGGAAGAGTGATTCTTGATTGAATGATATTTTTGAAGAGGTGATATGATTTAAAATGTGTATTATTTAGGAAGAATTATTCTTGATTGATTAGCCTTTGTGTTGAAATGGCAAGATTTGCAAAGTGTTGGCTATTTAGAAAGAATGTTCCTCTTGAATGACACTTGATGCATATCCTTGTATATTCATGCCATTACCATCTTATTCTTGTTGTAATAGAATGGCCCTAAAGAGAAGTAAACTGAATAAGGGGACAACTTCCCAGGGTGAGAAAAGGAAGAAGTCGGCTCACTACCACAGAGACCCCCCCTCCAGCACCGGTTTTTAAGCACCGGTTTTGAAAACAGGTGCAAAAAATGTAATAGCACCGGTTTTTTATAAACCACCGGTGTTACATTTTTAATTTTAACACTAGTTTTGGAAAAAATTCATCCTGCCAAAAAAATTGCCAAGAATTTTTAAAATCTGATAACCCGTTGGATAACCGTTATCCATATACTATTTTCACTTATTGGATAATGACCCATTGGGTTAATGGATATAATTGGATTGTAGTTATTGGATTTAGTTTGGTTGGATAATGGTTTACCCGTTGGATAATTTTGGGTGGGTTGAGTTGGGTTGGGTAATGGGTGACCCGTGGATAATTTCATATCACAAGATAACTAAATTTTCACAAGTTTGATTACGAATGATTTAATTTTTTCCTAATATATAATCATTTATTATATTATGTAATATAATATTATGTACATTATTGGGTTAATTATATAATGACTTATTGGATAATGACTTATTGGATAATATATTTTAACTCATTGGGTCATATGAATATCCCATGGGTTATCCAATGGGTTATCCATTTAATGACCCAACCCATTTATGATTCAACTCATTATGACCCATTAATAAATGAGTTAATTGGATAATAACCCATTGGGTTTGGATAATGGGTTTATCCAATCAACCCATTTGAAGGGCCTATTTGTAGGGCTTAGCATATCCTTAAAACTTATAGGGTTATATTGGCACTTTCACTAACTAGATATGGTTATATTGGCACTTTCGAATATTGAAAGGTTATATTGGCACTTATGTCAACTAGGTAGGGTTCTAAAAGCATTTTTTTCTTAAAATATTTACATGAACTAATTAACGTTTAACCCTTAATTGATTTAGTATATATAAATACAACTTTAACTAATTAATAGTTAATCCTTATTTGACTTTCAATATATAAACACCAATAACTAGGCTAACTTTGACTAATCAATGATCAAACTTTACTTGACTTTAAATATAGAAACACTAATAACTAAGTTGATTTTAACTAATAAACGTTCAACCCTTACTTTACTTCTATATATAAACACTAATAACTATGTTGACTTTGACTAATCAACGGTCAAACTTCACTTGACTTTAAATATAGAAAAAAGTGCTTTTATAACCCTACCTAGTGGACATAAGTGCCAATATAACCTTTCAATATTCGAAAGTGCCAATATAACTCTATCTAGTCAGTGAAAGTGCCAATATAACCCTCTCTGGAAACTTTTAGCCAAAATTTTATAAAATTACATTTTTGCCCTTTTGAAAAAAATTAATATACTAGGAAATGACGTTATTACCCTTAGACTCATCAACACTCCAGTATCGCCGAACCGCCGCTGGACCGCTGCCGGGTTATTATCAGCACATAATGAAAAATGGTAGGGTTAAATCAGCACATTTCTAAAATTTATAGGGTTATATCAGCACATTAGTAAAATAAATGTAGGGTCATATCAGCACCTTCTATAGAATATAGGGGTTTTAATGATATTTTATTTATTTTGTTGTGTTTAGTCCGGATTAATGATTGGATGACCTTTGATGTTGTGTGTGATTGTTATTTTTCCGTGTTCTTCGACCTACGGTTTTTAATGTTGATATGTTTTGAAATGAGGCTATGATATGTGATAATGGTGTTTAATATTAATGATGGTGTCATGATGTCAAATTTTATATTGTATAAGATATTGTTATGATGTTATAATGGTGTATATGATGATGTGGTTACCCGTTAAGGCCAGGTGAGTACCACACACTTAATATTTATAATATGTGTTGATATAACCCTATAAGTTTTAAGAATGTGCTGATATAAACCCTACAAACATTAGAAATGTGCTGATATAACCCAATAAGATTTTATAATGTGCTGATATAACCCTACCTGTTACGGCGGCGGTCCGGCAAACTATGAGGGTAAAATTATCCACCTAATTTCAGAGTTAGCCCAAATGGTATTTTGGTCAATTTACATAGAGTCAACGCCGGAAAATTGAGGTCAATACTGGAAATGTGGTTTGAGGGTTATATTAGCACTTTCATTAACTAGTTAGGGTTATTTTTGCACTAAAAATTATCATGGGGTTATATTGGCACTTACTCAAGTAGGTAGAGTTATATTGGAACTTATCCCTTAAATATATAAACACTAATAACTAAGGTGACTTTAGCTATAGAAAGTCAAATCGTACTTGACTTTCTATATGTAAACACTAGTGACTAAGCTAAATTTAACTAATCAACGGTCAAACTTTACTCGACTTTCAATATATAAACACTAATAACTAGGTTGACTTTGACTAGCCAACGATCAAACCTTACTTGACTTTCTATATATAAACACTAGTGACTAATTTGACTTTAACTAATCAACGGATAAACTTTACTTGACTCTCTCTATATAGAAACACTAGTAACTAAGTTGACTTTAACTAATCAACAGTCAAACTTTACTCGACTTTCAATATATAACCACTAATAACTGGTTGCCTTTGACTAATCAACGGTCAAACCTTACTTGACTTTCTATATATAACACTAGTGACTAAGTTGACTTTAAATAATCAACGGTCAAACTTTACTTGACTTTCTCTATATAGAAACACTAGTAACCAAGTTGACTTTAACTAATCAACGGTCAAATTTTACTCGACTTTCAATATATAACCACTAATAACTAGATTGACTTTGACTAATCAACGACCAAGCCTTACTTGACTTTCAATATATAAACACTAATAAATAAGTTAACTTTAACTAATAAACGTTCAACCCTTACTTTACTTTTTATATACAAACACTAATAACTAGGTTGGCTTTAACTAATCAATGGTCATATTTCAAATTACCTCCCCGCCGGATAGGTACATGGGTTTCACCAGGATCACCGGGTCCTATTCCGAAAGGTGGGAAGCCCTGGCGAGTCGTCAACTCAAGGAGACGAGCTTTATAGACGTACCCACCCTAGATGCTCTTGGGCTCACCTAGCCTGTCAGATGCCTCCACGGTCATGATCTGCATCATGAGAGATGATCAACCATATGAGAAGTACATTTCTTTCCACTTGGATGATATATCTAGGCAAATGGCAGTCTCGCAGATTGAGGAGGAGTTTGGATTTAATCCTGCGGAGATACGGGCCAGGCTAGACCCACAGGCCTAGGAGCGATCGATCAAGGATGACATGCAATTTTGGAATGTCATCAACATGAGGCCAAAGAACTCCCATGACAAGAGCAGTGTCATCATCCACCCTGCACTTCGTTATGTGCACCGACTATTGGCTGGCATAGTACTTTGCTCGGCTAAGCCGACAAATGTGTCAGACAATGACATTCACTTTCTATGGCACTCAACCAGTGAGGGACTAGGATACAGGTTGTGGGTTGAGTTGTGGATGAAGAGGATCGTGGAGGTGGTCAGAAAGCCAAAGGGGAAGATCATGGTCAGAGGTATGATAGGCCTTTTAGCAGAGTACTCATGATTAGTTCCTCCGGCTGACTTTCTGCGCTTAGGGAGGCGCACTTCCTACCTTATCACTGCTGAGAGGTTAGTTAGATTTAAGATGCTTAGTGCCACATGGACCACAGGGCTATTCAACTTGTTGTATGGCACCATAAAGGTCACATTCATGGCACTTCCTCAGCCCAACATGACAAAGATGGAATTTGATACACCTCTAGGAGACTTGGCAATTTCACCTGACTCCTCATGCAGAGATGACTTCCAGCACAAGCTCCATGACCTTGGCCCATCTCCTGTCCAGCGTGATGATAGCAGGCTACCTTTCTCTGAGCGACAGCAGCAATAGCACTCTTAACAGCACTCCCCATAGCCTCCACCGGGGACCAAGCCGATGCAAGAGGACAATGTGCCACCTCACTACTCCCATCCTCCATCGAACTTCTATGAGCGGATGATGAAAACTATGTAGGATGGATTCCACCACCATGACAGGATGATATTGGAGCACAATGTGTTTATCTCCCAAACCTTAATCGATATGGATGAGGAGATTGATCACCTGTCAGCTTGCATCCATGAGATGCAGTCCTAGGTAGGCGTTGTCTCAGGCCCCAATCTGTGAGCAAAGAGATGGAAAGCTAGGAGACAGAGGAGCAAAGAGTGGCTGGCTCATTATCAGCAGCGCTATTTTGGCGATGACCCTTTTTCCTCACATCAGTGATTTGTGAGCACCATATCTTAACACTTTCCATACTTCGCTTTGTACATTTTTGCCCCATTTTCTACATTGAGGGCACTGTAAGTGTTCTAAGTATAGGGAAGGGTATCTACTTTGAGGGGATTGGGGTTGAAGATACTTTCGGAGATACTTTTGTATAACTCTTTTGTTTTGTTTTGTTTTGTTTTGGATATTTTTCCCACAAGTGAAATGCCCCATGTGACTTTCCTACTTCTCGCTAGGAGTTTGAACCCTTCAAGTTCTGAAGTAGAATAGGAGCTAGAAGGTTAAACATAAGTAGATCCGAGCTCCAGAGATTTTGCGCAGATTAGAACCCTGGAAGCACGAAGCCTCTATGCTTAAACACATGGATTCGAGCTCCAGGGATGCTAGCACAGATTAGAACCCAGGAAGCCCAGAGCCTCTATACTTAAACACACGAGTTCAAGCTCCATGGACACTAGCAGACTAGAACCCTAGAAGCCCGAAGCCGTTTGCATTTAAATGCATAGGTGCACACCCTTCGAACTCTAGCACATACTTGATGCTCGAAGGACGAACATACTATACCAAGGAGGTGGATTCCTTAGATTCTGGCACAGTTTAGAAGGAGGGAATTCGAACCCTATATAACCAGAAGCTCATGTTTGGATGTACAAAACTTCTAGCGTAGATTGGAAGGTTGACGTCTGAATCTATCCCGGACTCCATGAATTCAAGCGACCGTGGACTCTAACACAGAATTAGAGACCTGGAAGTTGTACCCTCTAGGGGAAAAAGTTAAGGCTTGCCTGACCTTGTATTCTAGCACAGATTAGAAGCCCCGGATCTTGAGGCGCCTTATATTTTCTTGAATACGACATAATTCGAAGGATCGTGTCTCCTAACTCAGATTAGAAGATAGATAATTGCACTTTGCATTTCCGTCCCCAGGGCTCAAATATTAGTGGGTCCCTAGCACAGATTAGAAGACCCAAAGACTGGATCCCTCGGGAAGTATTATCAGGGGCTTGAAGGCCACTAGGGTGATAAAAGTGGTAGGATTTAGGCCCTTGGGCGATCAGCCACCGCCCACACTACCCCTCCGCTCACCTATGGTTCTCTTTGCTGCCGCTAGTCCCCCCCACTATCGCTAGCCCCACCTCCGATGCTCACCTCAAGTTCTCTCCACTGTTGCTAGCCAGAGATGGTGGAGGAGACTCTAGGACTGCTCGCCTCTAGTTTTCTCTGCCGCTCACCAACGACACTAGCCCGCTCGCCTCTGGTGTTCTTTGTCACCGCTAGCTAGAGATGATTGGATCCACCATTCAAATACCTTCAATATGGTATATGTTCAATCATGTATGATTCCTTGTAGTTTGGTGACTAGTTGTTCAGCAGTTGATTGTTTTGATTTGATTATGGAAATAGGTACTTCCTCAAGGTCTTTCTTTAAGGGAATTGGGATGTGGAAAGAAGACACCGTATTGAAGGTAGTTGCAGTAGTCTAAACTTTTCTTTTAATTGGATTGTAGACCATTTTATGTGGTAGGAATGTAAGGTGTTGAAATTTCATACAGAAGGGACCTCTTGAGGCTCTTGATTTCTAAGATTGATTATTGTCTGGCTTTGATTGCAGAAAACAATGGCGAAACAAACAAGGGCTATTAATTCTCACAGAGAACGTAAGTCTTTAGAATACAATTTTGAGAATGAGTGAGAAGTGGTTCGATAATGGAAGCTGATGATATTCTTTCTTATTTTCCTTATTTTAATCAGTTCTGCTAAACACTTAGTATGAGCCTCTGGTACCCAGAGAGGAAAAAACAATGCTGGTAATCATAGAAAATCTTTAAAATACTAACCTTTTAGTTATATCATCACTAGTTGGTTGAATATGTGTAACTTACATTAATGTATATGTAATTTGTGTCATTTTAGAAAATTGTGATGTCAAACTTGAATTTAAAAAGATTTTTGGTGTTCCTGCTAGTATAGACATGCTTTCTGGTTCTGCAGATCGTTAAGGCAAGTTATATCTCCCTTCGGAGAGCTTGATTCGGTTTACTTAAAGCCATATTAAGTAACATTACTTGATGTGCGATTGTTGATTGCTGTTTGCAGAATAATTTAGCAGTTTGTAGTGCTCTATTTTTCACGGGTGCTATTAACCAGCTGGTTTAGGAGGGAGCAACCTGCCAAATGTTGCAGCCACTGCTAAAGGATAAATATGTGTGCATCACCTTGTGTTTCCTTTTATTTCAATTGTAGTACATTAGCTGTAGATGCTATTTTACCTGATTGCAACTCTCACTTGGTAATGGTAGCTACAGTTAAGAGTATGTTGTCTACTGATGATGCTACTGCAAAATTCTGTATGTTGTGTGTTGAGTGCATGTATGTTGTGTGTTGAGTACATGTATGTTCTCACCGTAGTGTGGTTTTGTGCTATAGTCTGGAATCTGTATGTTGTGTGTTGTAGTTGAACTTAACATCGGATTTGTGAACGCAGTATTTCAAAGACAACTCTGATGACAAGAATTCCCTTCACAACACTAAGAATGGAGTCTACACTCAAGGATGAATATTGGACAATGTAAATATATCTTGGGAGCATGATGCATACATGTATTTGGTACATTTTCTTCAATTTCTTAATGAGTAATTATTTTTAGTAATTAGTTCAGATCGGGTGACAAGTTGATTATTTAGTTTTTTAGCATATGGTATGGTAGGGTACATTTGAACATTTCTAAAGACCATAGATTCAAGATTAGTTGTGTGGATTAACCTTGTGATGTGTACATGCCACATGATTCAATTGCTAGTTCAAGGTAAAGTTATATTTAGTCCTGTAGTTAGTTATGTTTGGGATAGTTATGTTTAGTACCATATATTATTAATTTTGTATCATACATTTTTTTTGGTTTTATTTCTATATTATCAATTTTGTGAAGTTAATTTTATTATTAAATTAATGTCCTACTTAATTATTAATTTTGTGTCTTTTTCCCTTCCGCTGGAAGTGGCAGTGTGCAGCCGCTTCCAGAGGAAGGGATTTTTTTAAATTATCATAAAACTTTTAGCACCATTTTTTTTGAATCAGTGCCTTTAAAAACCGGTGCTAAAAATTAGCACCGGTTAAAAAACTGGTGTTAAAGAAAAAACCGGTGCTAAATTAACACCAGTTTTTTGAAAACCAGTTAAACCTTTTCACCGTGCACTTAGGCACCGATTATTTGGGTCAAAAAACTAGTGCTAGAACAAGAAAAAAACCGGTGCTAAAGGGGGGATCCTGTGATAGTGGCTAAAGTTGGGAGACATGAGCCGATAATTTCCCTTCCTCCCTACCCCGCCTTTGTGGTGGATGAGTTCATAGGATTAAGCATTATTTTCGAGAGTGAGGCTTGAAGATGGAAGTACCTAAATGGCCCAAAGACGACCATCATGGAGATGAAGTTTGCATGCAAGGAGACTCTAGAACCTCTAGACTCTAGAACCTCTAGGCCTACTTGCTATGTCAAATAGGCCTAGAGGGCTTTCTAGAGAAGCACTCAAAAACCTACATAAGATGAACCTTGGAGTTTTTGGCAACCTTGGAGAAATCAATGGACAATGATGGGAGAATAATCATCTATTTCCACCTTTATGACAAAGAGTACACCATGACACATAGGGAGATCGTTCAAGCATTTGGGTGGAAGTACGGGAAGAAAGTTCCAACGACACACCAGCAAGGACTTCCGTACTCATTGAGAAATTTTTGGAGGATTCTTTCAGGCATGAAGAGGAAGCATTTATGAAAGAGTACGGATGTGCCCATTTTATACTGTTATATTAGGACTTTTAGGATTCACGTTTTTACACTTTTGTGCTCTAAATGTTACATTTTGCCTTGAAATTCTCTAATGAGGATTAAAAGTGACTTTTATGCTTTTATTACTTTTCTAGAGAATTTTGTGTGACAAGGTAATTTGTTTGAGACTTTGAAGACTTTTAAGAATGTCTTTGAAGATTTGAAGACTTGTATTTTAGCTTTTGAAGACTTGAAGAACTGAAGAAAAATGAAGAGAAGAGGAGGACATGAAACAAGAAGAAGAAAGAAATCAAAATGCTGGAACTAGGCACCATCGCGAGATCATTGCGAGCCCGTCGCAACTCGCGATGGACGTATAGTCAGAAATTCTTCTTGCTTTTTGTACTATAAATACTCATCGTATCCTTTCCTCTTCACAGGACAAATCTAGCTTCTTCTTCCTACGATTTTTCTGGGTTCAAACCCTAGTTTTTCTTTCTTTTCTTAGTTTTTGTAGGTTAATCATGTCCTTTAATTATCTAGCTTAGTTTTATCTTGGGAGCAATGGATTGAAGCTTCTATATCTATGTAGTAAGAACCATATCTATCTATTTAGTGATTTTGCTATTGTGCATTTATTGAGCTTTGAATGTGAAATGTTAATGGCATTGATGTTGTTGGAAGCTTGAGTATATGAATTGATTATATGATTACTTGTTAGGGTTGGGAGAAAGTAGCTAATTCTCCCCTCTTTTAATGTGGAATCCAAGAGCATGAGCTAGAGCTTCTTAATGATGTTGGTGTGTTGATAATTGCTAGATGAATGTGATGATGTCAAACTCGTTGTCATGTTTGTTTTAGGTAGAAAATGAGAGAAGTCTATGAATGTCGATCGTTCTTGACTAATCTTGTGTAAATGCATGAATTGGTTAAATGCTTAGATACGGGGTAGTGTTTATCTGTGTTGCCAAGTTTGTTGGTTCTTCGTGCTCAATGCCATCAATGGGATACTTTTAGTCATATTTCGG
Organism: Rubia yunnanensis; assembly: GCA_037428765.1. Classification (NCBI taxonomy): domain Eukaryota; kingdom Viridiplantae; phylum Streptophyta; class Magnoliopsida; order Gentianales; family Rubiaceae; genus Rubia; species Rubia yunnanensis. The sequence continues at coordinate 70,249,715 of CM075063.1, forward strand.
CTAAGGGAGTCATTGGTGAGGTTCGACAAGATATATCAAATTCACTCCTGCAAACTACTATCTAAGAAGGATGGAAGATTTATCTTCACAACAAGTAGTCGAAGTAATGAATAGATTGTTTCACTCATTCTTGAAGCCTTTGTTATTTAGCTTTCATATATTCTTAATGCTATGTTTCACTTCATTTATGCCATGGGTTGTTTAAGAATAGGAAGTGTTTGTATGACTTAAGTGTTAGGGAGTTAGGAAAGTGACAAATTCCTTAGTTCCATTGCATGAAAATCTAAGAACATGAACTTAAAACTTATTGTGCATAATGTGTTGTGATTCTTGCTAGATAAGTATGTTAATGTGGATTTTTCTCATATTTATCCTATAGATGCAATGAAAGTTTGAATCTTGAATGTGGTTTGTTCTAGGTTTTGCCTAATGAATGCTATGTTTGGTTAAATGCCTATGCCTTTGGTAGAAGGCTTGTTGTTGTCAAATCTATGGTCCTTCGTCCATAGTTAACAATTGTGATAGAATGAGTGAATGGTTCAATGATCTACATTTGGTTTGGAAATGGATATCAATTGCCCCCAAGGCTTTGTTTTTGCAGTTTTAAAACCATTTTTCTTAGTTTGTTTGATGATTAGCATAGTTACTTGATTTTTCTAGCTATCTTGTCTTTTAATTTCTATAACTTAGGACAACCAACCAACAATCCCCCCCCATTTACATGCTTTTATATGTATATATATATCTACTTCTAGCCTAATATCAACCTTTTGTATCTAAACGCTTGAGAAAATCCCCCTTCTTCATGGACGACCCCGACTTGCCGCTATCTACTTAGTTGTAGATAGTAAGCATTTAGGGCTTATAAATATTAACTTTGAGAGGTACGGCGACGGCCTCCCAAGTACCGCAATAGTCCACTTGGGTCTGCGGTATGTCCAACGGCTTTTATCTATAGGAGTGTTTTTCCCTAAGGAGATTTCACAATACCCTAGCTAGGACGTCCAAATACTTTGGGTGATAACCCAGGAAATGACTTCCTACCCCAATTTAGTGGGGGCCTTCATGGATTAATGCTAAGCCGCTGGAAAGAAGAAGGGTGTCAAGATACCAATGGGAGACATGGTCAGAATTTTAGCTTAACACTTGGGACATCCGGTTCCTTCTTCATTCGCTGTGCAAAACTTGGGATGCTCGAGAACAAGTTACACAATGGACAAGCTAGCGGGAGCATCGATGGTTGCCTTCACTACATTCGAGGATTGGTTCATTTGGTTGTACATGGGTGCTACAGTGTGCAATTTCATGGTATTGCCACAACCCAAATGAACAGCTATCAACCAAGACACCATTTTGGAAGATCTTTTTATAGCCCCCAATTCAAGATTTGAGAGGACATTCGAAAACTCTCTCTCGTCTCCGGATATGGAGATAGAGGAGGATGATGAGATTCCACTTAGAGCACCACCCACTCAAGGTGCCCTACCCACGGAGTTTCTTGACCAATTCCACACTTTTAGGGATCACCTTGTGTTGTCAACCCAAATAGTGCAAGAAATTTTCCAAGCGGTAGGGGGATTGAGCTTACAAATTAATGAATTTGGGAGTAGGATGGGTGCTATGGAGGACACCATGAGATCTTAGGGGGTTAGATTGGAGTCCATTGAGCGAAAGGTGGAAGAAGAGTTTGCTATCATGGATGAGAGAGCTGATGTTCAAGAGGAGGCTATTGAGCAGTTGATCGAGAGGTTTCATATTTTGAGACTTGATGGTTTTTGAGACATAGTTCCCATTGAGAGGCAAGAGATGATGCAAGAAGAAAGGAGGAGAAGACAATATGCAAGATAACTCAGGGAGGGCCCTTCGGGTCGTAAGAGTAAGTGCCACTATCTTCCCTGGCTCCACTTATTATTTTTATTTTTGATGTTACATTGGGGACGATGCATGGTTTAAGTGTGGGAGAGGGAGTAGTTGGGCACTTAGGGATTTCTACAAGATTCCTTTGAGTTTTATTGGTAGCTTTTGTAGTTTGTATTTGGGGGATGTTTTGGGAACATTTTGTTGGTGTCAATTTTTGTTTTGCTTATCTTCTTGTAGTATGAAAGCCATATTTGCGGCATTTTGTGCTACAAAAGTTTTTTTTTAAAAAAACTGAAAAAATATATATAACCGGCTAAGTCAAAAACCCAAAAGGGCGACTTAGGTAACAATGGGAAATGCCTTGTTAGGTTGAAAAGGCTTGGAAAAAAATGAGAGGCCATTGGTGGAAAAGGGTGAGAAGTGAGTACCATTTGTGCTTTGCGCTAGGATGAAAACTCGAGAGATCTTCTAGGAAAAATGAGAGAAATTGAGGGAAATCAGAAACGATTTTGAACATATTTTGGATCATCTTTAGCGGTTTCTTCGGCAACTTGGATTGTCTTTGGCAGCTATTCAGCAGAGTAAGCTAGTTTGACACTTATCATTTACCTTACCTTTTTCTTGGTACACTCGGTTGTATAGATTACTTAGTCTCTTTGGGAAGTGTGAGGGTTGTGAAATTCTTACGTCTTTGGGGGAAACTAGGGAAATCTAGAAATAATTTGAATGTATTAGTTAACGTATCCTTGCATGCTACAGCCCTCTTGAATCTTTGCTCATTTTTGTTTACTCGGGGATGAGTAAAGGTTTAAGTGTGTGAGAATTGATCTGCACCTTTAAGCATGTGTTAACTAATGCATTCGACACATTTGTTATTATATTTTGTTTGGTTGATTGCTAGTTTTAGTTAGGTTTACGTGAAAAAGGGTTTGGATGACCATTTTTAGTTTTCTTATCTAAATCCCAAGTTTTGTAGACTTAATTGGAACTAATGGATACTTTATATTCACGAGAACCTAGATATTATTTTGTAAGCTTACTAGTAGGTTGCTCGTGAGTACTTCTTCGTCATATTGTAGAAGGGCATCCACAAGGGTGGTGGTAGATATTAGAAGGCTATTCACAAGGATGGCTGCAGACAGAAAGCCACGAGTCAAAACATGGTAGTAGATGGAAACAACCTTGGAAAAGAAGGGAGTTAAAGTTCAAATTTTCAAGACTTGGCTTGTCCAAATCAGCTGACACGGCTGTGCCGGGGGCCACCAGGAGGGGTCATGCCAAGAAGCACAGACGTGCCACACATCATTGGAACGAGCCATCAGCTTTAGCACGGCCATGCCACAGCCCATTGGCACGAGCGCCACCTCCAACACAGATTGTGCTAACTCAACCCTCCTTGCGGCTAAGTATGAACACGGGTCGCTGCCTTTAAAATGGCTCGTGTCGTTTCAACTCCATTATTCAAAGAGCAGCCGATAGGGTGTGACGTTCTACACGGATGCACCATCATTTTGCTCAAAAATTAATGCCTAGCCGATGACCCGCAAGGATTCACACGAACCATGCCATTCAACTGATCGAGGATGCAATCCCAGCCGATGGCCCATGCTGAACGATATAGGTGCACGCTCACAATATCGAGGACCAAGCCCTAGCCAACGGTCCGTGTCGGCCGGTACGGCCCGTACCAGAGCCAGGCGGCACGAATGTGCCAGACACAATTGGCCGGGCCAATTTTGGCTGCTAGGGTTTTTGGCCACATTTTGGGCCTTTTTCAAGGCTCATTTCCCTCCCACTAAATATAGAAGCCTATGTCAACTATGGTTTAATTTTGGCCACACTTTTAGATCATTTTTCTATTCTCAAAGAGTAGATAGAGAGAAAAAGGGAATAACCCTTCTCTCTAATTTTCTTTTCAACTTTTTTTTTGCCCAAGGGCGTTGAATCCAATTAAACATTTGGGTTCTATGCTTAGGGAGTAGTAATTTAGCTTGGGGTTTATATTTGTATTCATGATTTGATTTTTTTTGTTAGACTCTTTAGATCTACCTATTTTGATCTTCTTATGAATATTATGTTGGCATGTTCTAATGATTCTTTTTAATTGCATGATTGTCACACCATGTTTGCATACACCTTAGTCTACTTTCATGTTGTCGCATCTATTAATATCCCCATAGGGAGTGAAACCTAGATGTTTGCAGGTAATGATAGTCCGTAAAATCGCTTAGTCAACGTTATGATCGACCACTAGCCTTAGCTAGCGCATTGGCCCGAAGGTGTTACGGATAGAGATAGCGTTAGTAGTAAACCAAGCTTAGCGAAATTTGCAACCTTAGAGCCATTGATAAGGAGCCTATCCCTTTGTCTCTGTAGGCCTAGGGAGAAGCATTCGTGGTGGAGTGCCTAGAATGTAATAGTATGGGGGAGAAACAGATCTGCACAGCGGCAGGGCAGTTGTTGCACTCCCCTAATTACGAAGGCGTGCAGATGAAAGATTACAAACGCACCTACGTGACAGGTATGGGTAAGTGTTAACCATCGACCACACTACTTGTCATAAGCCCTAGAATAGGTTTTCCTTTCTTGAATGTGATTGAGTCGAGGATCAAAACATATCACCAATCATGTTACGTAAATATTCTCCAAGTGTTAGCTATATATACATTTACTCTCTTGCAATCTTGCATGTTTGTAGTTATTGCTATACCTAACACACAGACGTATTGACGACCCGATCGTGGCTATGTGTAGTTAGATTTTAGACACCTAGCCTCTCTATGGACAATCTCCGTCTTCCCACTATCTAACCTCTTGGTAACTTAGTAGTGGGAACGGGAGAAGAAAATAATTCTTTTTCCTATACATTTGTGAAGCCTCTTCCTCGGGTTAATTAGTTGATCTCTCGTAGTTCATTTTACGACAATGAGGAGGAGGCAAATCAGGGGCTCACTGGGTTCAGAGCTTCTCTAGCTATAACAGGCAGATGTGAGAGTTTGATGAAGGGGCAGAACCGAGATATTAGTCATCGTGGGAGTTTCTAGTGAGTCAACCTCTCCACATTGGGTGATAATGCTTGAAGTAATTATATGGTGAATATGGGAATTGGAATCGAGGATTAAATTCTAATGCTAAACACGTGATGCAGAAGCCCCTAAGTTTTCTTATTATTTATCTTGTTGTTTATATTTTCACACTTGAGTTTTCTAGATTAACTCTTTCAAAACAATCCCACCCCCCCTGTATTTTCTCTACTCCTGACACAACACTTGGTGACACTTAAGTGTGAACTTTGGGGAGACATCCTTGGTCTCTGTGGAAGATGCCCTAACTTACCGCTATCTACTTTCTAGTAGTTATAAATGAGTAAGGGAGCAACAATACAAGTCTTATCTTTGGTCGCAAGGACTTGAGTTTCCAATGATGCTAGGGTCCCCACCTTGGGGGTTGATTGATAAGGCTTCGTGTCTAAGATGGTTTTCAAAGATAGTTTCTCTTACATTGGGGGAGTTAGTTGCTAGGATGTAGGATTTGCTTTTCGTGTTGTTGAGGTGGTGGTGGTTGTGTCGACCGACCTTATAGTTTTACTGATATATTTTACATTTGTTATTGGTTGATTGATTGATTCAAAGTTATTTTGTTTTGAGGGTATTTTATTATCCTAAGGGTGTGTTTTTAGGTGTTGGTTTGGTAGTGGAGGCGGATTGCGATCTGATTCTTTTGTTTCGGGTATGACCTCTAAACCATGTTAAGGCAGGGTTAGGATTGTCTAATGCCCTTAGATGTAAATTCTTTTTAGTAATTTTTTGGTAGGTTATTAGGATTGAGTAGGATAGGTAACTCGAGATGTAGCCCACAACTAAATGGCAGGTGATTTTCCACTTGTGTCGCTGGGTGGTTATGTTCCAGGTGTATGCGAAGTTGTGGGTGATCTTCTGCTTTCGTCGTGGGGTGTGGTTTTCTTTCCTACTTATAGACTGCCTTAACGTTCTATTGGTATAGTGTCGAGGCTCTAAGGTATAGTGGAACTATTGTTTTCTCTTATATGTACTATGGGATAGTCTAGTTTTAGGTTTTAGGGGTACTTTAGTTCGTTCCTTGGGATGTGAGGGATTAAAGAGGATGTGGTGTAGTGGTTCCGCGTTAAGGAAGGCATGTGACTTCCACTTGTGTCGCTGATTTGTGTTTTTCCAGATGTATACAAAGTCATGGGCTATCGTCTTGTATCTAAATCGGGGCGTAGTTTGTCTTTGTTACCGATAGAGTCTATAGGTGATTATCCTATTTGTTTCATTTTCGATGAGCAAAGATGTTTGGAACGAGGTTTCTCTACATGAAAAGGCTAGATATAGGCTAGGATTTTATAAAATGGTGGCTTTCCTTATGCGAGTGGGTATGTTTGTCTTATTTGTTAGGATGTTGTTTGAATATGATGATATCTAACTTGTTTGTTGGCATTTGGGGTTGTGGGTTTCTGGTTGGATAAGAATGTTACAAAGGTGGGGTCTGTTCAAATTCTTCATATTGAGAATGTAGAAAATACGGCTTTTCGTTCCCCAAGGCCAAATAATCGGTTGGTCCGTTATTAGGAACCACGTGGACACATATTTTCATGTATTTTACTAATGGTCGTTTACTTTCCTTGGGCTAGTTGTGCCTATGAAAGAGTTTTTTATTAGGGTATTTACACAGTTGTGGTTGTGAGTTAGTATTTTTGGAGAAGTATTTTTAGGGATTGTAATTTTTCTCAGATATTTATTCTTATGGGAGCGATGCCCCATGTATTTTATGATTCAAGTTGTTTTGTTTGGGATGCTGGGCTATCCACAGTTTTAGGATGAGTGCATCATTGGTTATGTGGCGGCCAAATTTTTGTGGAGCTTTTACTCTGGTTGACTTGGGTGCAAGCCATGTTCTTTTCGGGAAGACTTGAGAACCCTAATTTTTGTCGTAAGTAATCATTTAAATTTTTTTTAAAATGGTTTATATGTTATTGGATTCTGATTAGTTTTGTGTTTTTTTATGTCTTGGGTAGAATCAGTGGATGGGATTAGAAAATGTGGAGGTGAGATAGATGATGATGTAGAAACATCATCTAGGAGACCTGCTAGTATGGGAGCAAGGAACATGGGTATAGATCCCAAGTCCTCTCTAGGTTAAAAATGGGAGAAGAAGATGCATAGCGCGGGAGGTGAGCATTTTCGGCAATTCACCGATTGTACTATGGGACTTTAGGGTTGGCGTATCGGTAGAGCGATATCGGAAATTTCTAGTATGTCGCTCCTATCAAGTTAGGAGGATAGTGCCCCATAAAAGGGGGTCACTTTTCAAAAAACAGAGGGGAAGAATGGAAGGCCATTCTTTGACGTCTCTTCTTGGGCCCTCATGGCCTCTCTAGCATACAACCAGGGACTTAAGCAGTTTTTGATGTAGTAGGTTTTCAATTTGTAAATTTCCATAGGGAAAGGTTTGTATTTTTAGAGACGCAATTCTTTTTGTAGTCATTACCTTTTTTATATAAGCTTTGAGATTAATAAATGTTTCACCAATCGAGCGACTATATATTTTTGTTATATTATCTTCGTGTTGTAGATATCGCCTATTTATTTAAATTTTTTATTTTCTTTGGCTGATAATGCTTAAGGTTGGTTTGGTTATAAGGGTATGAAGCACTACCAAGGTGGCGATTCATATTTTGGTGATGCTTCGTGGGGATGCTTCTTATGAGGGTCCGAGCATCAGTTCACTTTACTCAGAATACTTAACTAGCGCAAGCACAGGTTTTCCAGGTTTTCGTAGATCGATATCTAACGTGCCTAGGTCCATGGCTAAGCAATTCTTATGACTGTGCCTTTTAAAATAAGAGGGGTATATCATAATTCTTTAAGTTATGTGTCAGTTTATACGCATGCGAGATGATTGTCATATGGGAGCGTACCTTGTGTCGAGATTGTAGTTGTGTCATTATTAAGATCTCACTAGGATTTTAAGGCTAGCTCCTTGTTTGTTCTAGGTATTGTTGTGTCATTTCTGCAATATTCCTTTATTGTTGTTGAGCCTATTTTCTATCCGCTAACTTAGTTGTGTGTTGTTTTTGGTTGATCAGTGACTCCATCTTGGGCTCCGACTACCCCCCAAGCACCATAAAAACCTAGAAAGAATAAGTTTCATCCCCACAGACGACACTATTAATCTGGGGGGACTCTTTCTAGGTAGTGATAGCTCCCAAAATTAATCTGGCGAGTCCAACCGCTTTGAACACCTGCAAGAAGAGTCTTCAAGGGTGATTCTTGGGTAGGAAGCTTCAATGCTTAAGTTAGTGTAATTTTTTTGTTATGTATAGATTGGGAAAAATTGCTTACCTTCATCAGATGTTTTCCATCTTTATGATAGGGCATATGATCATGTGATCATGGCTTGTGTGACGTGTTTTCATTGGCTAGATAGTTTCCTTGTAGAGGGCATTGTGATGAGTGGTGCTCTTATACCTTGTCCGGGATCCATATTGGCAAAGCGAAGTAGATTAGCCTATGAGTGGCCAACCAACTGGTCTTAGCGATGTGGCTTCTATACTAGGGTTTTGTTAGTCTTATAAATACTAACCTTATTGTGAGCGCTTTTATCTACGTACAACACTAGATCAAATCCCTTTTCCCTGTGGAACGACCTCTATTTGCCATTATCCACTCTCTAGAAGTTAGCCGCATTAGGTGTTTAGGGGTGTGTTTGGCAAAACTGTGATTATGGGTAAATCTGGCTTATTTTGAAAGTCGGGGAGAAGATTATGCTTTTCTCTCAAAAATAACGCCTTATTCTAAAATAAACACTTTTTTAGTAGTTTACCGATAATATAAAAACTGCTTAACTTATAAGTAAATCACTTATAACCTTAGTCTAACACACCCTTGAAGTTGTATCTTACAGAGTCACGACGACAGCCTCCCAGATTTTAGGGTATGGGTGAGTGGGGGAGTACTTTCTCAATTACATCTTTAAAATGTACACTTTTTATTCAATATTTTTAAAACATGTTTAATTACTGAAAAATTTAACTACTGATAACTTTAATCACATAATATATTAATAAATAATAAATTAATATTTAAAAATATATTTTTTAATACTCTCTCTGTCCCAGCTTCATATGCAGAGGGAGAAAGTTGGTCTCAAAATTTCACATCCCACAAAATAACATTTCTACACTTGTCATCTTCCCAATAGATACACCCACTAGCCACTGAGCAACCACCAGCCCAATACCACTAACCACCACTAACCACCACCAAGAACTCTCAATTAACACTTTAATTTATAACATCGGCCAAAATTCACAAACAAATTGATCACAAAGAACATCTCACTTCTTAACCCATTAAAAATCATCATAATCATCGAAGTTCCGAAATGTCCTCCCCGTCTTCGTTCCTATCATCGCAGTCGCCTCCTCCTCCTCGTCCCCGTCCCCGTCATCGCGTTCTTGCCTCTTGTCGTCGTCGTAGCGTCCTGGCCTCTCATCGTCGTCGTCGCGTCCCATAATTTGGCCAGCTTGAACGAATTGAACGAATCGTTTCCTTGCAGTTTGGGCGTCTTCGCAGATAGAAAAAATTGAAGAAGCTTCTAGGAGGGTTTGGGCAGCTTTAATTTGAGAATCAATTTTGCTTTTTGGAGTTGAGTGAGCAAGAGTTGTAGATTAGGTGGAGAAACATAAATAGGGTTTTTAATTTGGACCCGATGAACCTAAAAAATGTGGGCAATATGGTCTTATGATAATTAATTTTTCCTGAAGTGTTTCAAATTTTAAAAATGTGCAGGTTATGGTGGGACGGTTTAAAAAAATGGTTTGCTAGTTAAACTAGGAAGGAAGGTATGTTAATTTAAATTTATTAAATATGTATAAATGTTAATAAAAAAAATTACTCCCTCTCATTTTCACTGTATTTACCACACTTTTTTTTGACAAGATTAATTCAATTTTATCCATTAAATTTTTTTTCTAAACTCATTTTCTTCAATCAATTTCATTCACCATAAATCTAAATAAAAAAATAAAATCAAATGAGTCAAATTCAACGGAAAGATGAGTACACAACTCAATGCCAAAGGGAGGAAGTACTTAATTGGATAGAACCATAAAAATCATATAAGCACTACTCACGCTTTTCTAGCATAAGGTTCCCACTATGTTTTGTTATGAATAAAAAAAAGTGCTTTTATAATCCTACCTAATTGACATAAGTGTTAATATAACCTTTCAATATTTGAAAGTGCCAATATAATCCTATATAGTTAGTGAAAGTGCCAATATAACCCTATAAGTTTTAAGGATGTGCTGATATAACACAACAAACATTAGAAATGTACTGATATAACCCTACAAACATTAGGAATGTGCTGATATAACCCAATAAGATTGCATAATGTGCTGATATAACCCTACCTAATTTCAACGAACTATGGCGTTCCGGCTAACTATAAGGGTAAATTTGTCCACCCAATTTCAGAGTTAGCTCAAAGGGTATTTTGGTCAATTTACATAGAGTCAACGCTAAAAAATTGAGGTCAATACCGGAAATGGGGTCTAAGGGTTATATTGGCACTTTCATTAACTAGTTAGGGTTATATTTGCACTAAAAATTATCATAGGGTTATATTGGCACTTACTCAAGTAGATAGTGTTATATTAACACTTATCTTTTATGAATATCTACGTGTGATGACGTGGTAGATAAATTGAGAGATTTAAATGAATTGGTTAAATTTCAGTAATAAATTTGAGCTAAAATATAGAAATAATCAAAATATAGAACGAAAACAGAAATTAAGAAGAGTTAAGTGGTAAAGTGAATTTGAATTTAGGTTAAAAATGTCAATATAATTGTGCAATTTTAAAAAGTGTTAAAATAATTTTTGACTGTACTGAATTTTTAGTCAATCATTTGATGGGAATTTTGTTGAAAATACCATTTTGCCCTTGTAAAAAATGAACATCGAAGCATTCAGCCTCTTCTCTCGCCGTTTTCTCACCGAATAGGCATTCATTCTCTCGCAGAGAAGCATTCAGCCTCTTCAGAACTGTAACTTTCTTCTTCTTCTCACCAATGGTAGAAGACATCATCCCGCCACCATACGCGGCGGAGTAAGGCGGCTTCTTGGTGGATGCACAATCCTAGACCTGTTTTGATACCCAAATGGCTCGTCTTCTCTCTTCGGATGTTTCCTCCATCTGGGACCGCCGTCTCGAGGCTTCGGGAACGATTATCCCCTGTAAAAACCTCCCAATGAATTGGCTTGCAAAGTGGGTAAACGGGTTGTCGGGTTTGAAATCCGGGCAAGCTCGAGCGTGAAGGATTTGGAGGACGCAAAGGTCGTGACTTTGGGGCGGTTCTCGGCTCCGGTGAAGGGACCCAGTATAGCGGCAGCGGTGCAGTCGGCGAAAGAGGAGGAAGAGGCATCTCCTTCACGGATGAAATTTGGTTTTACCACTTTTTCTAGTACTTACTAGTGTGTTCCAACATGCTTAGTTTAACCAAGTATGAAATAACGTAAAACGTAAAAGACACACAACTTGGTTACGCAGTTCGGTGTAAACCACCTACATCTGCGGGGCCTGGCCCAGTTCAGAATGAATCCACTGATTAGAAAGATACAGTACAGAGTACAGTTTACAAAATACTTATCTTTACTAACTATGACGTGTGGACTCTGCTAGCTCCCCTAGCTACCGATCTGCCTTGATCAGACTCCCTCTGACCTCGAACTCCGTCGATGCAAGATCTCCTCCTCCCGAGGAATTAAGGTGTACGATTATGAACTTAGTGCAGCAGGACAGTGTTGGAACACAGTATATTGGCTCTTGCAAGTTTCGTAAGATCACAAAATATGGGTGCAGATTTTGCTCTGTAAAATCATTGTATGTGCAGCCGTGTTTGTCCCACATATATATATATATATATATATATATATATCTACGAATCAGATATGAATATTCTTGATTATCTCCATAATATTCCTATTCCAAATCTAATTGTTGCAGCATATCCAAATCCCATAAATAAAGGGATTTACCTTATCTAAACTCTCCCATATCTTCGAATGAATCTTCTCCATATAAGTAGGGATATTCCATAAAACCAATTATGCTTCACACGCCTAATATATAGCCAAATATACAATTACCATAAATTCCAAAATACTTCAATATATCGGCTTGAATTCTGTTAAAACCTTTGGCGTAAAACCTGCTCCGGTTCTGCTTCAGCACCATGTTCCAACATGGTCTGTATATCAGTTCACAAATACTTAACACAAATTGCCAATTAAATAATTCCTTGACTCTACAATCTCCCCCTTTGGCATTTTTGTGGACCCATAATATTTTGGACTGCAATCACATAATCAACTACATTCAACGAGCAGAATAATAATCATAATACCAGAATTCAAGTAATGAAAGCCGAAACCCAGAATTCCAGAAATCCAAAAATTATACAACCAAATTGAAAACCAAATATCCAAAATCCAAAATTACTCCCCCTGGGACCACACAGAGGCCAAAGAAACGTCAATCACAAAAGCATAAGAGACTTAAACTCAGTTTTTAAAACTCCCCCTGAATTAATCAACCTTCCAGCCTTGATTTTTCTTCTTCCAACCGTGCTTGCTCCGCTTGTAAGGCTGCAATTTGAATCCCTACAGCTCCAAGTCTAGCATTAATAGCCATCAATCGAGTCTTCTTGTCTGCTGTTACTGATGAGGAGGTTGACCCAGAAGCTGTCCATGGAAGATCATGCACATGACAAAGTCCGAATGTCTTCTTGTTAGGCCGCAAGAACTCCGTATCAATGATTACATCAGAGTCCTTCCCCTTCACCTTTGCACTTTTGGCTAACGCTGAGATCAGACATGGGTATATTACAACATCATTCACCTTAGGAGCTGTGGCTTGTCGAACCAGATGTTGCTGAATTAATAACCCTAGATTTATTTCCTGCTGTGTTCCAACACAGTAGAGCAGTTTGGCCATTTCCCTGGTCAATGCAGTAGTATTGCTAGATGGTAACCAGCAGTGAACAGCTATCTGATACAACCCGAAGAATCTGGAGGTCAAGCATGATGCTTGCAAGTATCCTACTGCCGGCCACTTCTTCTTATATTCTCCAGAAATCACAGCCAAAATTTCATCATCAGTCATCTCCAAATCGTCTGGAAACACTCCCCCTATCTCTGGAGTTTTCAGCCCAAATAACATATTGATTCTAGTAGCTGACAGTTCTACAATCTTTCCCCGAACATATACTCTACCGAACCACGGAGAAGTAATATCTAGATTCTCAGGCATAAGATTAGCATATACCTCGAGAACCACCTGTCGATTGAATTGCCTTTGAATTGTGGCCGCCTTCATCATCCCCATTGCCTTTAGGAAAGTTGTGAACCCACTCTCCTGATAAGCCTTCAAGTCCAACGGTCTCTCAGCAATAAACTTCTTCTCAGAGAAGAATTCTTCCATCTCAGCTCCCTTCTTGTCAAAATAAACTGCAGAAAAAGCCTGAGTGACAGATGGGGGTGGCAGAGCCTTCCTTGGCTTGCTATCCTGTCTCTTCTTACTTATTTTTGCTGCCTCAGTATTCATGGCAGAGCTAGCCCTCTTTTTCCTTTTGCCTTCTGGAAAAATTCATCCAGGACCTCGTCACTGGAGTATGTCAGGTCTGGGGCATCCTGTGTTGGAACACTGTCAGCTTTTTCTTCTTCTGAATCAACACCCTGACCTGGCAGATCTTCATCATCTACATCCATCTTCTGATTCCCTTCATCAGCAGACTGATCAGGGGCTTCATCATCCAGATCTTCTTGAACTACATCACCCTGTGTACCCCCCAGATCAGCATCAGATTCTTCCTCCATATACACAGATTCTTCCTCATGTGTTGGAACACTGTCATCATCATCAGACAGTTCAATAATTACAGGTTCTCTCAATTTCTCCATCCTCTTTGCATTCTCCACATCAAAAAATCCAACCTGTAGCTTGTCTCCATACCTTACTGTCTTCATCCCAACAGCTTGTTCCTCATTAATTTCTCTTATCCACACATAACTATGAGCAGTCATACGACAGAAAACATGAAATTTGTCTTTCCCTTTACCATTCAGCTGACCGTACATCCCTCTCAGATACTTCACAGTCTTATATTCAATATCCCACACATCAGGAAAGTGCCCAGAAACAATTTCCTTAATTTTGACATGCAACACTTCTAAATCCTTTCTTATACTCCTGATTTTACTTAGATCCACGGAATATCTATTTGCTTGTAACCACTCGAAAATATCATCCACACTTCTACTTTCAAAACCCAAGAATTTCAATGGCCGAGGGTCAGGACCAGTTACCTTAGGTTTTGTCTGTTTCTTGCCTCCAGACGCTTCTTCTTGGGCATCAGAATCTTCACTCTGTTTCTTGACAGAAGCCTCTTCCACTTCCTTTTCCTCTTCAGCTTTATCAGGCTCTGCTCCAGCTATCTCCTCATTCTCCTCATGGTTAGCATTTACTTTGTTCTGATCTTGAGTTTGTGACTCATATCTTCTCGGCTCATCAAACACTACCAATTTCGAATTCACTGAGCTCCGGTCTTCCTCCATAATTTTCGGCACTGAAGCTTCTTTTATTGGAGAATTTGGGTTTGACATTATTTGGTACAATGCCGAGATAGAGGAGAGTTTTGAGTATAAGATTTTTGGAAAGAGTTTTGGGAGAAAATCGGGCCAAGGGTAATAGAATGCGAAAGGGATTTTAGAGTTTGAAAGTATTTTCAACTCTTCATGAACTTACCTCTTTTCCCGCGAAGTGCCCTTTTTAGATTTCCCAAAAATTGTAATGATATCTCTTTCTCTTCTTGTCATATCACTTTGTCTTCCTTAATTAACTTCCAACACACCTTACTTAACTACTCCTATTTTGGTAAGTCTTTACTTCCTTCAGATAATTTTTTTCTTTTCTAATTTTTGACGTAAATACAGAAAACAAAATTATTTACACGAAAAACTAATCAAAGGTAAAAGTTACCTCAGATTTGACAAACACCTAAGTGTTGTCGAAGGCTCTCGAAAGTGGTAGCATCAAGTGGCTTTGTAAATATATCAGCAAACTGCTCGTGTGTTGGAACATAGACCACTTCCACTTCTTTTCGTTCCACCAAATCTCGAATAAAATGATGCCTTATGTCAATATGTTTGGTTCTTGAGTGTTGAACTGGATTCTTTGAAATATCAATGGCACTTGTATTGTCACATAAAATCTTCAGGGGTTCTTGATGAATTCCATAATCCTTCAACATTTGTTTCATCCATAGAAGTTGTGCACAACAGCTCCCTGCTGCAAGATACTCTGCTTCCGCAGTAGATAGGGAGATTGAATTATGTTTCTTGCTATACCAAGATACCAAATTTGTTCCAATAAAGAAACATCCACCTGTAGTACTTTTTCGATCATCATCATTACCAGCCCAATCAGAATCACTGTACCCAATCAACTCTGAATCTTGATTCTTAGAATACCAGACACCATATTCTGAAGTTCCACTTACATATCGAATAACCCGTTTCACTGCAGTAAGATGAGATTCCTTAGGATCAGCTTGAAACCTCGCACATATTCCAACACTGAAACATATATCTGGTCTGCTTGCAGTTAAGTACAGTAAGCTTCCAATCATGCCTCTATATAACTTCTGATCGACTGAGACTCCTTTTTCATCTTTCACTAGTTTATCAGAAACTCCCATAGGAGTTCGAACTGCACGAGCACTACTGAGTCTGAATTTCTTAATCAAGTTCAAGGCATACTTACTTTGATTAATGAATAGACCATTCCGTCCTTGTTTGACTTGTAATCCCATAAAGTAGGTCAATTCTCCAACCATGCTCATTTCAAATTCAGATTGCATTGTGGTGATAAACTCTTGTACCATAGATGGTGAAGTGGAGCCAAATACTATGTCATCAACATATATTTGATCAATTAGAAACTTTGAGGACTTGTCAAGCACAAATAAAGTGCGATCTACTCCCCCTCGACGATAACCTTTCTGAAGGAGAAAGGTAGTAAGTCGTTCATACCATGCTCGAGGTGCCTGCTTTAATCCGTATAAGGCCTTCTTGAGACGATATACATGATGCGGATAATGGGGATCTTCAAAACCTTTAGGTTGTTCCACATAAACTTCCTCATTCACCACTCCATTTAAAAATGCACTTTTAACATCCATTTGATACAAAGTAAAGTTCAAAGAGCAGGCAATAGCTAGTAGAATACGAATAGATTCTAACCTGGCAATAGGTGCAAAGGTTTCATCAAAATCAACACCTTCCACTTGAGTATATCCTTGAGCAACAAGTCTGGCTTTGTTTCTGGTGACTAGGCCATCTGCATCGGACTTGTTCTTGAAGATCCATTTCGTACCAATGACATTAATGCCTTTGGGGCGGGGAGTAAGATACCAAACATCATTCCTGGTAAACTGGCCGAGTTCATCTTGCATTGCAGCAATCCAGTATTCATCAAGTAAGGCTTCTTTATAGTTCTTGGGCTCAATCAGAGAAACAAAACAGTGTAGACCAGCCAGTCATCGATAATCAACTCGAGGAACTGATCGAGTACTTCTCATGGTGGAGCCAGATTGATCGAGTGTTGGAACATGGTCGTCAGTAGGAGGTGACTGTGTTGGAACATGGTCGTGTGCTGGAACATGGTCGTGTGTTGGAACATGGCCATCTTCAGTAGAGTTAGGGTTCTGGTGATCATTTGGGTCAGTAGAATCTGCTGAAGACTTTGCTTTGTCTGAACATTGAGACTGTGTTGGAACATGAGTGTTGGCATATTCTTCCTCTACAACTTCTGGAGGTTGTTCCTTTTCTGAATCATCCACAATAACATTTATGGATTCCATGAGAGTGTTGGTTCAATGATTAAAAACTTTGTAGGCACGGCTGTTGATGGAATACCCGAGAAATATCCCTGGATCACTTCGATTATCGAATTTTGCCAACTGTTCTCTATCTATGAGAATATAGCATGTACTTCCGAACACATGAAAATACGAGACATTTGGTTTCCTGCCCTTCCAGATCTCATAGGCTGTCTTGTCAGTGAATGGTCGAAGATACACTCGGTTGATTGTATAGCACACGGTATTGATCGCCTCTGCCCACCATTTCTTATGAACATCCTTTTCTGCCAACATAACTCGAGCCATCTCCTGTAGAGTTATGTTCTTTCTTTCAACAATGCCATTTTGTTGAGGAGTGATAGGAGCCGAAAACTCACGTTGGATTCCTAGCTCATTGCAGAAGGAACTGAATTGTTCATTTTCAAACTCTCTGCCATGATCACTTCGAATTCGGATTATCTTTCCTACAGGACTTCCCTTTTCAGTTTGTAACTTTACTACAAGGCTTCGAAATACCTCAATCGTATCAGATTTTTCTTTGAAGAAGGCTACCCAAGTAAATCTGGAGAAGTCATCAACACACACAAAAATATATTTCTTTCCTCTTATGCTAGGTGTATTAACTGGCCCCATTAAGTCCATA
Organism: Rubia yunnanensis; assembly: GCA_037428765.1. Classification (NCBI taxonomy): domain Eukaryota; kingdom Viridiplantae; phylum Streptophyta; class Magnoliopsida; order Gentianales; family Rubiaceae; genus Rubia; species Rubia yunnanensis. The sequence continues at coordinate 70,267,166 of CM075063.1, forward strand.
TGTAGCAATTCCAGATTTCTAGAAGTAGTAATAAACTGAACTGAAGAATGAGGAGAACGAGTTTGTTTACCTTGCTGACATGGTCCGCACACAATTTCATCCTTGCTGGTCAAGATTGGCATTCCTCGTACAGCTTTCGTATTAGCAATTTTCACCAGTGTTTTATAGTTGATGTGTCCAAGCTTCCTGTGCCAGAGAATTCCTTCATTCTGCTTTGAACGCATGCATCGAACTTCTTGTTCCAACAAGTAACAATTGTCTGAAGATCGTATTCCAGAAAGAACCTTGTTTTCACCATGCTTCACTACACACTTGTCCTTCTGAAATTCCACTATCATGTTGTCGTCACACAGCTGGCTTATACTAAGCAAGTTTGCTTTTAATCTTCAACAAATAGTACACTTATGAGTATTGGAAACCCTTCAATCTTTAATTCGCCTTTGCCAATTACTCTGCTTCTTTTTCCATCACCAAAAGTTACATATCCGTCATCATATGGAGTAATGTTTGTAAGGTATTTTGGAGTCCCAGTCATGTGGCGAGAACAACCACTGTCAAAGTACCAAGAATCACTGGAATAGGCTGATAAAGAAGTGTGTGCCACCAGACACTTACTGGACCTTTTAATAACCCATACCTTCCTAGTTTTTGTATGAGTATCTACTGTGTTGGAACACAGTTGTCTTCCAGTCATTTGATCTCTGATCAGTTTTTTACACTGACGTTCAGCATGACCTTGGTATATACAGTATCCGCAGATTAGAGGCTTTCTTTGATACGGCTTTCCATACTTCCATTTTACTTCTCGAATCCTAGCTTTGAGAGTAACTGGTTTTTCGAGGACTTCAGTCTTTATTTCTTCCCTGTATCCAATCCCGTGTCTATCACCAATGGTTCTTCCCATATCCAGAATGTCATCAAGCTTTGCTTTCCCAGAATTTAATTTAGAGATAGTTGCTTCAGACATCTCGGCTCTCTTGACTGCTGCTATAAATTTCTGACTCAGTTCTTCATTTTGCTTTTCAAGTTCTGTAAAAGTGGATCGTAGTTCCTTTTCACTTTCAATTAGCTTTCCTTTTTCTTCATTCAACTCTTTGTTCTTGTCAGCTACTTGAACCCACATAGCATACATTTGTTCGTATGTGCTATAGATCTCTTCATCACTTACAGATAGATCATCTTCATCACTACGAGTATCGTCCAGATTTTTGTTGAAACATACAGCCTTACCTTTGTTCAGTGTGTTGGAACACTGACCTTCTGATGTATCATGTACCTTTGCTCCAAAAGCTACGTAATTACTCGTAAGTTCTTCTTCATCATTTTCATTATCTTCATCATCACTCCAAGAGGTGACATATGATCTTCCTTGTTTCTTGCGGGTGTTAGCACATTCAGCCTGAATATGACCAAATCCTTCACATTCTCTACATTGAATTCGTCCAGGCTGTTTTGGTTTGTTGTTCTGATTCCTCCCGAACTGCATATTTCCTTGGTCAAATCTTATTTCGCGATTATTGTTCAAATCTAGTGGCTTTTATCTGTTTCCACCAAACCTCTCCTGAGATTTCTTGTTGACCACCTTCTTCAGCATCTTTGAGAAATTCTTTGTAATAAGTGCCAGTTTTTCAAACTCATCATCGCTATCAGACTCATGACTTGCCTTGACCGGAGAAACTTTGAACGCTAAATCCTTGGAGATTCTTTTCGTAGATTGCTGGAATGTCATCTCATAAGTTTGTAACGAACCCATCAGTTCATCTAGGCTCATGGTGGCTACGTCTCTTGCTTCCTCTATTGCTGCTACTTTCATTGCAAATCTTTCGGGAAGAGATCGCAATGTCTTTTTCACTAGCTTAGTTTCCTTGTAAACCTTTCCCAGTTGATAAGCCATGTTGGATATATCTCTGAGCTTTCCATTGAATGTAGCAATGGTGTCATCATTCTCCATTTTTAGTTCTTCAAACTTGGTAGCCAGCATCTGTAGTTTAGATTTCCGCACCCGACTGGTTCCTTCATGAACAGTTTGTAAAATATCCCATGCTTTCTTTGCCTGGTGACATGTAGATATAAGTTTGAACTGATTTTCATCAACAGCAGTGAAGATTGCATTCAGAGCCTTCGAATTTGCTAGTGATTCTTTAAGATCATCTGGAGTCCACTTAGCTTTGTCTTTGGGTTTTTGACTCAACTCCCCTTCCACAGCCTTAGAACTTGTGTCAGCATCTTCTGTAGGATGATTCCATTCATTCTCAACATAAAACCACACCAGTTCATCCAGTGAATTGATAAAGACCCTCATACGTGCCTTCCAATAGTTGTAGTTGTTTCCTTCCAACAGTGGTGGTCGAGAGACTGAAGCTCCTTCTCTTGTCGTCATGGTAAAACCGGATCTCACTTTCCTTGAAACAACCAAGGGAACAATAAGTGACTCAGCTCTGATACCAATTGAAATTTGGTTTTACCACTTTTTCTAGTACTTACTAGTGTGTTCCAACATGCTTAGTTTAACCAAGTGTAAAATAACGTAAAACGTAAAAGACACACAACTTGGTTACACAGTTCGGTGTAAACCACCTACATCTGCGGGGCCTGGCCCAGTTCAGAATGAATCCACTAATTAGAAAGATACAGTACAGAGTACAGTTTATAAAATACTTATCTTTACTAACTATGACATGTGGACTCTGCTAGCTCCCCTAGCTACCGATCTGCCTTGATTAGACTCCCTCTAACCTCAAACTCCGTCGATGCAAGATCTCCTCCTCCCGAGGAATTAAGGTGTACGATTCTGAACTTAGTGCAGCAGGACAGTGTTGGAACACAGTATATTGGCTATTGCAAGTTTCGTAAGATCACAAAATCTGGGTGCAGATTTTGCTCTGTAAAATTGTTGTCTGTGCAGCCGTGTTTGTCCCATATATATATCTACGAATCAGATATGAATATTCTTGATTATCTCCATAATATTCCTATTCCAAATCTAATTGTTGCAGCATATCCAAATCCCATAAATAAAGGGATTTACCTTATCTAAACTCTCCCATATCTTCGAATGAATCTTCTCCATATAAGTAGGGATTTTCCATAAAACCAATTATGCTTCACACGCCTAATATATAGCCAAATATACAATTACCATAAATTCCAAAATACTTCAATATATCGGCTTGAATTCTGTTAAAACCTTTGGCGTAAAACCTGCCCCGATTTTGCTTCAGCACCATGTTCCAACATGGTCTGTATATCAGTTCACAAATACTTAACACAAAATTTCCAATTAAATAATTCCTTGACTCTACAACGGAGACTGAAAACCTTCATCCCCTCTTTTTGTTTGTTCTTTGAGCTTCTTGAATCCTCGGTTGGATTTGAGTTGCTATTTCAATGGAGATGTTAGGTGGGTTGGATTTGAGTTGCTATTTCAATGGAGATGTTAGGTGAGCTTTTTGTTTGTTCTTTGAGTTTCTTGAATCCATCCCCTCTGTTTGTTTGTTCTTTGAGTTTCTGGAATCCTCGGTTGGATTTTATTGTTATTTCAATGGCAAGCCTTCTAGTTCAACTCCGAAGGAACTAGAAGCAGCCCACTAGGATAGTTGTAGGAGAAGATTTTCTTCTTCAGTCTTATCAGATTTTCTTTGGTCCATTGGGATGTGTTGGTTGGCAGTACCTTACCCAAACGGGTTGGAGAAGATTTTCTTCATCAGTCCCAATGAAAACAATAAAATCATTTAGAGCATTTCTATTACCAGTTCATTTTACTGTTACTTTTCACCTCAACAATCCTCAGTGGCCCATGACCATTTTATTTCTTGCCTAAGCTTAATTTGTAATTGTATCCTTAGTTGTGCTAACTTAGGAATGTAATCAGATATCCAATTTAATGTTCCCAGAAATCTCTCTAGTTGTTTCCTATCTATTATCTCGTTAGGGAATTTATTTATATTTTCTCCAATATGTTTTTGGATATTAAGCTTCCTTTTGTTAATGTTTGTCCTAAAAAATCAACAGTATTTTGGCCGACTTGAGCTTTCTTTTTACTTAATATTATTCCCTTTTCTAAGAACCGCTGAAGTACTTGTAATACATGTTGGTGATGTTCTTCCTCTGTTTCTGAAAAGACAATAATATCGTCAACATAAACAAGGCAGAATTTATTTAAATCATTAAAAGATTCATTCATATGCCTTTGAAATATAGAAGGTGCTTGTTTGATGCCAACGGTAGTACTAGCCATTCAAAATGTCCTTGTGGGCAAGTGAAAGCAGTTAGTGGTATTGAAGATTCTGTTAGTCTAACTTGCCAAAATCCTGATTTGCAGTCGAAACTGCTGTAATAAGTTTTTCCTCCTATTTGTTGTAGGAGATCCTTCATTCTAGGTAATAAATATCCATCACCTATTGTGTTCTGATTAAGCTTTTTATAGTCAACTACTAATCTAGCTTTTCCTCGTTTTTGTTCACTTCTATTTCTAACCATGGATGCTGATGAGAAATGTGGTGATTTGCTTTTTTGTATTACTTTTAGATTTAGTAATTTTGTTATTTGAGTTGCAAACTCCTGTTTGTCTGTAGGGCTGTATTGCATGGGTTTGACTTTAATGATAGTAGAGGGAGATTTTAATTTGATATCTGCGGTAAATAAGCCTTTGTTGATTCTATTATCTAGAGGATGTTCGGAACAACATTGATCTAACAAGTGTTCAATGTGATGAAGTGTTGAAAGTGTGCGCAAAAATGCCGATGACTCCCCCCCATTAAAAGAAGATAGGTCTGGATCATGGCTAGGAGCGATGTTCTCTGGGACGAGAGTGGGTAAGGTACTGCCAACCCGTTTGCTACTTAGGAACCCGGGGTGACCGTGAAAATGGGCTTTGGTGACCTTCTTGAAACTGACGGCTAGATTGTTGAGGTGAAAAGTAACAGTATCTTTGTACTGAGTAAAAGGCTCATATAGTCGACAGAAATTATTACCGAGGGTAATGTCTCCATCCGTAGTTACTTGGTAAAGGGTAGGTATTAGAAAAATAAGACCTGATATTTGAACTTGTATTTGTTCACATACCTTATCCATGACCATAATTTGGTCATTTGCAGTTCTAGCCCTGATTGGCTGTTTTGCCTGTACCCAGAATTCTTCTGGAATTACTTCTTTATTGGCAGTGCATATTGATGCTCCTGTATCTACGTACATGTCCAACGAGTATTTTTTATAACCTTTAAAGAAAAAGTTACCTTTGATGTATATGCTGTTTGGATTTGTGAGATTAACCTTCATAAGGGATTCTTGGACTTCTTCTGGATTGGTGATGTTAGCGTTCAGCTTATCTCTGTCTTCTAATAGTGAATCCCACCATTCGTTGTAATCCCATGGTTCAACATGTTCCTGCAAATTATTCTGAATTCGATGTGCTATCGAGTTTCGGTTAAATAATAATAACTTTCTTCCGAGTCATAATCCGAGTAGACGTATTCCATCTCATTATCTGAGATAAGGTCTAATGCTTTTGCATTTTGAGCAGTTCTCTTTGAACAATCTCTCGCAAAGTGTCCAACCTCGTTGCAAATCCAGCATTTACACGTAGGTTTTCCCTGGGGACAAAATCTTTTTTTGTCTTGTTGTATTGAGTCATCAGGACTTTGCCATTCTCTTTGGTCTCTCTTTTTTCCTTTGCAAAACTTATTTCTGAATAATTTCTTCTTTCCTTTTTTATATTCTTTGAATTTTCGTTTTGGTACTCTTTGTAATTTATATATTTTCTTAGGGTGTTTCTTGGATGTTTTATCGAAACATCCGTACATAGTTTCTGGTCCTTTGAATTCAGGACAACACATATTAAAAGGTTTTAAGTGTTTTCTTACTGTGATGTCTCGACAGTAATCTTCCATTTCTCTTTTGACCTGATCTTTTGCCCAAGCTAAAGAGGTTCTATGTGTACTTACGTTTGCTGGTGGCAATTGTTGGTATTTTGCTAATACTTTATTGCCAACAAATGGAATTTTTCTTAAATATGATTCAACAAGAGTAGGCCATTCTTCAATTGGATTTTTTGTTAAATGATTTTCATAGTCACATGAAAATTCTTCAAAATAACAAAGATCGCAAATTTGTAACCTATTTAGTCTTGTTCGAGCTTCCTCAGCTAACCTTGCTTTTTCTGATACTCCCTGAAGCAGGTAATCTGTTCCTACAAAGAAAGAATAAATCATATTAGTAATATGACGAAGAAAATCTTCTCCAGATCCTTCTTTGAATGGATCTAGATTCATATTTTCCAGAGTGGATTTGACATTTCCGGAGACTTTATTTAAGATTAATATAAGGATTAAATCCAGGTCATCTCTGAGCACGTCGTCAGTCTGGATAATTAATCTCATTTCCGAATTCCACTCTTGGATCAACTGTGCTCTATTGGTTGTGCAGTCGAGATTGAGAGTGTTGGTCCTACTGTACTTCTTGGTAGGTTGATATTCTTCTGGAATGTCATTCCGTTTGTATCCGCTAGTATGCCCACTTGAGTATCCTCTGTGAGAACCGCTTTCATACCGTACTCTGTGCGTCCTAGTCCTTCTGGATTGTGCTTCTCTTCTTGATCCCTGTTCACTTGTTTCTGGAACTTCCTCTTCTTGTGATATGGAAGCATTAGCTCGTTGTTCTTCTTTTGGTATGGCAACAAGAATATTAATTCTGTGTTCTTCTAGTGCTTCTATTTCTAAGTCAGTTAGACTTAAATATTGAACTATCTGATCCATATGAGTCGAGGTAGTTGTGTTATCAAAATATTCCTCTAATTTTGCTTTAATCATTTTGTAGAAGTTTATCCCATATATGGGGTCCTAGGTTTTCGGGATACCATCCAGAAGAGTTTCTAGGTTTTATAATTTTTTGTTGTTTGTCATTTGTGTTGCCTTCAAGGGGTTTACTAAGATTGATTTTAGAGATAATCTCTTCTTTACTGCTTCTTATTTCGGCTAGTATACTAGTCGATACTTTATCAATATAGCCTTTATATTGTGCTTCTAAGTCGCTGACTTTTATTGCTAGGTTTTTTACATCGTTATGAACTTCTTCTACTTTTCCTGTCATGTTTTCTTGTCTATGTTTTCACAATGTATTAAAATCTGTTGTATTTTTTCTGGGCTTAGACTATCTAACCTTTTTTCTAACCTTGTAAGAGTGATTTTTATAGTCTCAATTTGTTGAAGTATTGGTTCTAGAATTTCTTTGTTACTATATGGTGACTCCTCTGGTAATTCTTTAAAGCACGTAGTTTTTATTCCAAATCGTAGTACAATGTTATAAATGATGATTAGGATATTACCTACAACATAATTTATATTATTTAAATGTTTTAGAATTGAATCTGTGCTTATTCCTCCAGAATAGAAGTATTCCGGATCTCTATGTTTTACATCTTGGATGTTTAATCCAATGTGTTTTTGCTCATGATAAATATGAGGTATTTTCCTAAAATTACTCATCAAGTTGAAGGGATAAGATCTTAATTCTATGAGATACGTCTCGTAGGTTATCGTTTTTTGGGAGTCCATTCATACGACTTAGTGCTCGTGAGAATCCTACGCTAGAGGTTCAAGGGACGTCTATCGTATGTTCCTCTTCTTCACAAGTTTTATCTATTATATTTAGCCGAGGCTGTGCTCCCAATAAACGTTTTCTACTTAGATCCATGCTCCAAGTGTTTTCTAAAGGGCTTGTTTCTTGCATTGCTATATTAGAGATTCGTCCTATTTCTTTAAAGATGTGATCTATCATTATTGGTTCCGAAGGTCAGAAATTCATACTATGATGTGAATTTGTTAATGAATATCCCATCATGTAAGTAATAGTGTAAGGATGGTTTCCTTCAATCATAAGATTTGTTCTGTCAAATTCATGGGCTAAACATAAAATTTGATTTATGTTTTTATCAGCAAGTGATATTCCTATTTTTGGACTATAGGTGAAGATAATTTTCCCGTAGGTTAAATTTCCTTGAATACCTCCAAAAATTGCATCTTGGGGTTTTGTCATTCTCCTATCTAGTAGGGCAATCTTTATGGGCGAATTTATCCCCGTTCTAAATGTGCTTTTAATCATTATCTTAACCATTCCTATGTGTAAATAGCTTATGGTCTTTCTATCACTCTGCTTCAAGACTGAGAGTTTACTTTCTATTTCCTGCTGGTTTAATAAAGGGATTTCTATTAGTCCAGTGGTATTCTTAATATCGAGTGGATATTCTCTCGTGCTGATGCAAGTGATTACATGATTATTTCTTTGTTTAAACCTATTAAAGATAGATTTATGTTTAAATACTTCATGGGGTGCTAGGGAAAGTTTAGCTTTACTTACCTTATTTAGGAGAACCTGATCCACTTGAAGATCGTGTACGAAGATGTTATCTTCCTCGAAGTATTGCTCATTCGTTGAATGTACTTCCTCATCTTCAAGGTGTGATGTACTTGGTTCGTATAAATCCGTCATGATCGTCAACAGTGGAGTACTGTTATGGCTCTGATACCAGATTTTTTTCTCTATTTTTTATACAGCATGGTTGCGCTTGTCGTGTAGCAACAGTCGCTGTTGGGGTTTGATTACAATTATGTTGAAATAGGGAGTGTAGTTATTCATAATTTTACCTAGGAACTGTGATTTTGCAGCTGCTATCTTTGATGAAGTGTCCACAATTTTTACTCCTTCGTTGTCCAACCTTTCTTTTGCCAAAGGAAGTTGTTCTTCTCAGAGCTTAAGAACCACCTGCTCCAGTGCTTCCAACGGCGGTGCCTCTTCACTCACGGCTATGCCTACAACTATCCTGGTGGGCTGCTTCTAGTTCCTTCAGAGTTGAGAAGCTTCACTGAGACCTCAAGGTTGATACAAAAGTAAGGGAAAGATTGTAGAGCTCAAAGATAAGATAGGATCTTATTTATCAGATGCAAAAATGTACAGTTTCCATGGGTATGGAGTTCTGAATACAACAACTCCCTAAGGAGAGTTTCTTAGTTCATGGATAGAGAAAGAGAAAACAAAGTGGAGAGGAAAGCTTTCGATAACTGATGCCCCTTCCTTTCCTTCTCCCGCTCTTTTATAGGCATTGTCCTGCCTTTTGACTGGCTACCGGCTGCTGGTTTCTTCATTATTGATATGAGTGGGGGACACCTTTTCTGAGTGGAGTGCCTCTTTTCTGAGTGGAGGCATCTTTTACTTTAGTGGAGGAGTCCACCACATCGCCCTTTTGATTACATTGGCTGAATCTATTCGATTTGGTGATTAGTCCCTTTCATTATCACTGTTTGTACTGCTTCTTGCTGGACACCTTGGATAATTATGTTCTTTAGGAGCGTATTTACAGAAGATTTTTAAAGTTTCCTCTGGTACTTGGAGGTTGCCACTGAGGAATTTTCCTTCATTGGCTGCCAATTTTGCTCCATCTTCCTCGGCTGGTTTCCAAACCAATCACTGAGAAAATGCCTCAGTACGAGACTTCGCCAAATCCATTGGCCAATACCCGCCCTTATGGGCAGGATAGTCTCGAAAAAAGCATTAACACAGCTGAAAAAAAGCATTAGGTGGGTTGGATTTGAGTTGCTATTTCAATGGAGATGTTAGGTGAGCTTTTTGTTTGTTCTTTGAGTTTCTTGAATCCATCCCCTCTGTTTGTTTGTTCTTTGAGTTTCTGGAATCCTCGGTTGGATTTTATTGCTATTTCAATGGAGATGTTAGGTGGACTTTCAACACTTCATCACATTGAACACTTGTTAGATCAATGTTGTTCCGAACATCCTCTAGATAATAGAATCAACAAAGGTTTATTTACCACAGATATCAAATTAAAACCTCCCTCTACTATCATTAAAGTCAAACCCATGCAATACAACCTATCTTATCTTTGAGCTCTACAATCTTTCCCTTACTTTTGTATCAACCTTGAGGCCTCAATCTTTCCCTTCACGGCTGTGAACAAAAATGAGGAAAAGCTAGATTAGTAGTTGACTATAAAAAGCTTAATCAGAACACAATAGGTGATGGATATTTATTACCTAGAATGAAGGATCTCCTACAACAAATAGGAGGACAAAGATTTGTGGAGCACAAGATCGTCCCATCTACAGAGCCAAAAGGAATCTACAGAGCCATCAAGCAATTCAGAACAAAGATTTGTGGAGCACAAGATCGTCCCATCTACTTAAAGGTTACAAGTTCTTTAATAGACTGGACAGATGAAGGTAATGTTTGCACCCCTTATCACTGGATCGAAATTTCACCTCTTTTATGCTTCTTGGAAAAGTAAAATGGTGTTTTTTCAGTCTTTTTCTCAGAGGGAGCATAAAGGGGAAGAAGAAGGTGGTGGGGTGGCTGTGGAGTAGATTCCCGGCGTTGGGGTTGAGCGGCATTGGTGGCGAGGTGGGAGAGGGTGGCAGGGTGGTTTTTCTGGGGTTGGTTTCTAGTTATCAATTTTTCTTTTTTGGTCTAAGGGTTTTTATGTCATTGTCGAAATTTTATGGGTCAACGCCGAAATTAAGGAGTTTAGCTATATCAACACAAGGTTTTTAAAAGTTAGGGTTAGATTGATACATACAATAATTGGTTAGGATTAAACTGACACTTTTTGAAATTACAGGGTCATATTGGTACTTTCAAACTAAATTTAGGGTTACAAATGCATTTAACTCCATTAAGAACATATACAATAGTGGTTTCAGAGCAATTTCAATTGGGAACTGGAACCACTCTGAAACCGAAGTGAAACTTTGGAACCCCACATTGGGGTTCCAAAATGGTTCCACAAAAGTGGAACCACCCAGCGGTTGGCCAATAGTGAAACCGACTAAAAACTGACATTTGCAGGTGCCCCACGTGACGCCCTAGCCCACGCTCATGCGCGAGCCATTTCCTTTATAGTCATGCCATGTGTCACTCCCTTATTGGACCACGGGGCATGCAGTGTCTGTGCCCTTTTTTTAAAAAATTATTGACTGATTGGGACACGTGGCCCAATCATGAGGTGCCAAGTGTCCCAATTGATTTTTTTTAAAAGCTACGTTTTATATTTTTGAAATACAATTTTTGAAATTTTCAAAAATCGAAAAAAATGGAAGAAATCTCAAAAAGTCTGATTTTTATTTTAATATTTCAAAATTAATTTTTGGTTCATTTTAAAAATGGAAATTACATTCTTTAAAAAAAAATATGGTTCATTTTAATTCTTGTTCATAAAATAATTTTTTAAAATTGAAATTTATTTTAAAAAATGAAATTCAATTTAAAAAAATTACAAATATATTATTAAATTTCACACTCCAATTTATTTGGGTGGGAACATTTATTTAAATTAAATATTAAAGGTATAATTAAGGAATATGATAGAGAAAATTAAGTAGGGTTCATGAACTGGTTGCAAAATGGTTTTAACCATTGTGTGGGAAAAAAAAGAGTAATTTCATTGTGGTTTCAGTTGATGACAATGAGGAGGAGAGATTGAATATTTAACAAAGTGAAACCACTAGATCAATTGCAAAGCGATTTTACCATTGTAGAATCACGTTAGGGATGGAAGGGGCAGATAAAGTGGATTGCCATGGACAATGGAGGAAGCTCACATTTTCTAATTGGGAACTGTTTTTGACCAGCAGACAATATCATCAGGGCCTGCTCTTGTGGGGAAACTTCACTCCACTCTCCTTTTTATTAGTTAAACTATCAATGATGGGGATTTTAGGGTATCCAACCCCTTTCTTATACTCCCTCCGTCCCACCAGTAATGATATGTTCATTTTTCACAGTCTTCAATGATCATGTTTGACTGTCAATATCTCTAGCTACATATACCAATTCCGCATGAAAATTCGATATTTGGAAAATATATGTTAAGATGAATTCAACAATATCTTATATGATATATTTAGTATTTACATATTAATTTATATTTATGGTCAAAGTTTACCAAAATTGACTTTGAAAAAGTAAATTTACCATTACTGGTGGGACGGAGGGAGTATAAGATTGGGCAAAAATGCCTACATTTTGAAAGCACCTAGAACAGATATTGAATGATCCCTATTACACCAAGGCAGTACCTATAAAATTCTAAATAGCGACCTAAGTTACATTTGAATGAGTAGGTAAATGATAAATAGTCGTCTACTGTGATAGTGTCCAACAAGCTCGATCCAAACTCACAGAACTAATTCCACAAACTCGATACAACAAGCCAGTCGCAGTAGAAGCACCAATCCTCGCACAAAACACTGATTCTTAACACTTCTGATGACACTAGAGCGATCAAAACAAAGAATTGGAGCTCCTTCCCTATAGATCCAGGCGATCCCCATTAAACCCATTCATGCTCCTTCCTCTAAAGTAGGGAACCTTAACCGGTCGTTTCCAATCACCAAAGTACTTCTCTATCCATGTTTAAAACTAGTGTTTTGTCCGTAGAATTGTCTATACCCCGACCTCGAAGGATACCTGTCTAAACTGTCTAAAGAACGATATGACTGAGTGGTCAGTGTAATCGATCTAAAACATCCTAATGAGTCAGAGTCTACAAACCTGTTTTTATCATCCTCGGTACGGAATAGCCAAAATTCAATTTATTCAACGACTTTGACTCGAATTTCTCTTAAACCGTCTTTGGAAAAACCAGATATGAAATTAATTTAATTTTCACCGGACCGTCTTACCGGAAAAAGGATCGACAGGAAAAATTATAATTGACAAAGACAATCGGACAGAATATTCCAGCAAAATAACCCTTTTAATGATCTACCCATTTTGAAAAAAAACAAAAATAGATAAATAAACAAGAAATAAACCACATAATATGTAACCAATAACCCTAATCAGACCCAAATAATCCTAATCCACTTGATTTCATGCATAATCGGAACAAATATAGCACAAATCTGCAGCTTTTGTGAAATCGTGATCTCATAACTTCACAGACGATCCGAGACTAAAAGCATATTCGGTGACATGCCGACAACTATTTAACCCGAAGATTTGCACTCCTCCCTATGATTTGCTTCGCCACTCAGATTTGCTGACCCATGACCGCCACTCAGAACAAATGCTACAAATCAGAGAGAGAGAGTTGTTGACCGGCTAAGCGGTTGGAACAAAAGAACAACGATGACGACAACGATACCTCCGTCGACATCACCGCTTGTCGACTTCATCTGAAAAAAGGTTGAAGACAGATCTGTGGCAAGAAACTCACCGGCTATCTCTTTTAGCTCCTCCGTTGTGGCTACCACATGGCTTCCGTGGTAACAACCGGCCAAAGTAGAGCTTTCCCTGGTTGCGCCAGAGTAGTTGAGTATTCTTCGAAGTTGGGATATTGGTAGAATTTCCATATTTATTCAAACGGTGGTGAGGATGATGAGGTAGAGGAGATTGGCTACATCTTGGTGGTGACTACCTACGATGGTGGTGAAGGAGGTCGCCAGAGTTAATGGTGGCAGCCTCCCCCTTCACTCCACTCTCTTCTTCACTTCACATCTGCCCCCTCTCTCCACTGTAAATTCATGAGTTAAGCGCTAAAATGACCCTGACTTTAGGCTGAAAGTGCTAATGTAACTCTGCAATCTCAAAAAGTACAAAAATAACCTTGGACCATGTTGACTTTTTAGTCAACTTATTTACTGCCAAGTTTTTTGAAAATACCATTTTTCCCTTATTAAGAAAAAGTGAAAACACAAAAACGTGAAATGATGACCTTGCCCTTTAGCCTTTTCTCCTATTTTCGTCTAGTTTCTTCCATTTTCTTCTTTAGTCCCCATTTTTTCCGTGCTCAACACATTATCTTCCTCACTCACTCATACACACAACCCAAACGTCTCCTCTCCCGATCTCTCGCAGCCACCGCTAGACGGTTCCCGTTGCCATCGACGTCTTCATGTCTCTCTGATGAGCAGCCGCAGCCGAATCACATCTCTGCGTCTCTCCATCAGCGTCACCCCATAAAACAAGGGGTTCATCCGAAATGGTAAGAAATCGCCAATATGTCTTCGATCGTGGCTCATTCTTTCCCTCTGATTGCCTTTATAGATTTTCTTTATTCATTGTTTAAGATTTAGGGGTAGAATCTGCGAATGGGGTGATTTTCCTAGGGTTTTTCTACTTTAATCTTGCTTGTTTTCTTGTGATTTCTGGGCTTTTGGAGATGTTAGGGTTTTTTTTGTTTGCCTGTATAAGGGTTGTGTATGGTGTTAATGAGTGGTTGATTGTAAAATCCTAAAATAGATGTGCTAGGGTTTCATTTTCCCTATGAATGCAATTGTAGCTGATGCTAATCAATTAGGATACCCTAAATGATGACGCAAAGGCTTCCGTAGACATTAATTGAACACCGCTAGCAAATCTGTATGTGGAAGATGGAACAACGATCCTACATTTTCTGAACTATTTGGCCTGTACGAGCTTCTGGAGAAGGTTGGAAAGAAGGACCGGAGATACCCGTTACCAAAAGGTAACCTGCATTAAAATCTAAATTTTCTTGTTCAGTTGTAGCACTTGCATATGTATAGTGTATGCATATGTTTTCTTTGTTCGTTTCTATGACGGACTTTCCTGCTCTGCTTCTTATTAACTTCTCATGTTATTATTCAGTTAGAGGTTTATCATTCAGACTCCACTTTATGTATAAAAGAGTTTCATTTTGAGGTTTATTTTTAGCTATTATACATAAGTGCAAAACTAACCCTAAAGCCATAATTCCAGTATTGACTGGCCATTGACCGATCAAAAATGACCAAAATGGCCTTCTAACCTAATACAAAATTCTAAAAGACAAAAATGCCCCCCACTACCCAGCTCACCACCAGCCTCTTCATCCCACCACCAATCCACCACCACCAATCTGCCATCCCCCCACCAATACCGCCTCCACCCAGTCACCACTAGCACCACCTCCTCTGCCCTAGCCTCCCACCAGTGAGTCAAGATCTGGTGACGAGTCAGCTCGAATCCACCGTTGACGAAGAACCACCTGACACTCCGACTCAAATCCCCTACCATCGCCAATGCCCAACCCAGCTTTTCTGCCATTCTGAGCTTCTCCGACGTCCGTCTAGGCACGACCGAGCGTCGTTGCTCTTCAGCCAATTGGCACCAACAATCCACAGCAACTCCCAAAACCCGTTATTCCCAAATTGGCACCTCTCGCTCAGCATCTATGCACGACCGAAACCCTAGCGCAGACCACCACCACCATCCTCACCCCACCACCACCACCACCAACCCTTCCCGATCACTACCAACCCCTCTCCCCACTCGCCACCCGCACTGCCACCTCCGCCACCATTTCCAGCACCGCTCAGCCAAGCGCTTGAAAATCGATGAATCCACAGAACTGGGGGCTAGGATCAACAAAGAGGTGAAGATGAGAAGAAGAGAAAGACGGAAAGGTGAAGATGAGGAGAAACAAAGAAGAGAATATGTGATGAGGTGAAAATGAGGATCTGAGAAAAGACGAATGAGATGAACATGAGGCAAAGAGAGAACTTTTCAGGGGTAATGTAATTTCAATGTATTTTTTTATTTTTTTAAAAAAATTCATAGAGGGGCAAAATAGTCTTTTCACCAAATTCCAACCTTAAACTGCCGGAATAGGTTATATTTGTACATAACCTAAATATCTAGGGTTATATTTGCACTTTCAATTATCGCAAAGTTGTATCTGCACTTTCGTCAATTATATAGGTTTATATATGCACTTTGCTCTAATATCTATCATCCTCGAATCTTAGTTAGTTTAGATACCCTTGTGCAATACTTTAATCGCAAGTTGATCTGTAAACATTAGGATTTTATATTTAGATATCTTATTGGAAATGATTGCTCCGAAAACAAAAACAATTTTATTTTTAAAATTAGGTTTCAATTGTTCAGTTATTCTGTTTGTTTTATGAATCAATACAAATTAGTGTTAATTATCAGATATAAGTGGATTTGTTTATGTTGTTTGATAAATACATTTGTTTATAGTAATTCTGAAAAATATTTAAAAATTACTAGTCTGACCCTATATATTTTTTTAAAAAGTGTTGATGTAACCCTAGAAATAATAATTAAGTGTTGACCCTATATTTTAGATTAGAAATATAACCCGGCAATGAACCTATAATAATAATTATTTTTAGGGATGTTTTAAAATTACTAATATGATCCTATATATTTTTTAAAAAGTATTAATATAACCCTAGAAATAATAATTAAGTGTTGATATAACCCTAGAAATCAAAATGAAGTGCTGATATAACCCTATAATTATGATGTTGAGGAGGATAAAATTGTCCAAATTTTCTTAACAAACTAACAAAGGGGTAATTTGGTCATTTTTTGGATGGTCAACGCCAGATTTTCTAGGTCAATGCCGGAATTTAGAGGGGGTCAACGCCGAAAATAGGAACTCTGGGTATATTTGCACAAAGGTTTCGAACGTTAGGGTTACATTGGCACATACAATAATTTGTTAGGGTTATATTAACACTTTCTGAGATTGCATGGTTACATTGACACTTTCATCCTAAAGTCAGGGTTATAAATGTATTTAACCCTAAATCCAATGCTTTTCTTCTTCCCTATATACCTCCAAATTGGTTGAAACTCATTTGCAACCATTTCATGGACTCCACTTGATATTCTCTACCATACTCATTAATTATACCTTTAATATTTAATTTAAATAAATTTGCCTACACAAATAAATTAAAATGTGAAATTTAATACTCCATCCGTCCTGAAATAAACTGCACACTTTCTATTTTTAGATGTCCCTGATTAAATTGCAATGGGTCCGAACTTACCCAAATCAGCCCATTTGATCGCGTGTGAAAAGATGAAAATGCCCCTGGAACTTACCAAAATTGCATGGCTTATATCTGATTAATTAGGCTTGTTGGCCCACACTGGGATGCATATTACCTTTATGTGGTGGAGGCATGCGCACAAATTTTGAATTTGGGTCAGAATAATCACATGCCTCACTTTTGCTCTTTCCAATCTCCATTATTGCTCTCCCAACGCTCCCATTTACTCCTGAATGCTCTCATTTACTCTCATTTCTCTCTTTTCACTCTTCAAATTCATAGCTCCTCTCTCTCAACTCCCTCAAATCTAGAAAACCTTGGCCGCTCCTCATCTGATTTCTATCTGTTCCATGGTCTTTCTCTCTCATTTTTATGTTTCTTTCGATGCTCCTTTGTGATTAGATGCTCTGGTTGTTTTTATCACAGCCTTTTGGGTTTCCAAACTAGGATTTTTGTGGGTGGTTTGGGGGTTTTCAAAATTAACACGATTTCTGATATGTTAATGTTTATCACAGCATTTTGAGTTTCGATCTGTGTTGTGCTCGCTGATTTGGTGGGTTTTGCCCTCATTTCATTGGTTTTTGAGTTCTTGGTTCTGGATTCGTTATGTTTTGTGTGTTGAATCTGTTGAAATATACATGTTCTTGAGTTTTGTTGTAGAAAATTGGTTGCATGCAAATATTTGATGCGCTTTAGACTTTTTTGACAAGAATTGCATGTTTATTTTGTGATTATTGCTGGATTTCTTGAAGCTTTTTGGCCGATCTATGAATGAAATACCCCTGTTCGTGGTGTTCTTGTTGTTATGGCTTTTTTGAATTCTAGATTTTTTTTTGAGTTTTTGAAATTTTAGACATGAAATGCATTTTTATTTTGTGATTATTAGCAGATTTGTTGAAGCTTGTTGTCATATTTGTGGCTGAAATGCCCCTGTTCATGGTGTTCATGCTATATTGAGTTTTTAAATCCTAGATTTGACTCATTAGGGTTTCCCGTGATAATTTTTTAACTTTTAAAAACAAATAAGATCTGAAATCTGCTTGATGTATATTTCTTTTCTGATACTTTTCGATGCTCACTCAAGAATAAGTTGTGAAATGCATGTTTCTTTTCTATCTTGCTATTCTGAGCTTTTTAATTCTGATGTTGGACTCAATTAGGATTTTTTGAAAACTGTCTATGCTCATTCATGTTAAGCTATGACTTATAAACCCCCGTTTATTCTTGTTCTTGATTTTCTAATAAATTAGTTGTGCCTAATCTGCTCCTAGTGATACTGTTTTGTTTCTCCCTTGTGCTTGTTTGCATCTGAAACCCTAGCCCCACCCCATGTCACAGTGTACTAATTTTTTTTCCCTTGTGATTGTTTGCATCTAAAACCCTAGCCCCACACATTGTGTGAACTCTACTTGATGGATCATGGTGATAGGGTCATGATTGGACATGGTAAGTCTGCCCCTTGCCAACCCTTGAGTGAATCTGAGTATGACTATAAGTTTGAGTCGAGTTTTGATCCAACATTATTTACTGGGCTTGATGATATTGAATCACAACCCAATCCCAATAAAGTTCTCCCGCCCCACTACCTTGTCCTTAATACTGATTCAGTTGAATCTTAGGATACCCTTGTGGCCACACATTTTAGCCCTGTACCTGAAGTTGTGCTCTACCAATCAGATTCAGATCCTGATTCAGATAAAACGCAGCCCCCTGATTCACATGAATCACAACCCCTTGATTCTGATGAAACACAACCCCCTGATACTAATGAAACACAACCCCTTGATACTGATGAAACACAGCCCCCTGATACTGATGAAGCTGAACTTGAGTCAGGCAAGGCATGTTTCACATCAAGAGTAATAATGGAGCAGTAAAAGTAATACATGTGTATGTGGTTCATATATGCATCCATGCAGTGTTTTTAACCAAACTGCCTGATCTTGGCTAGGAATATATTAACTGGAATTTAGATGTGATATCATATCTTGTGAAATGTTTTGTGATGGCATGTGTATCTGCACCCATGGTTAATGATGTAGCTTGAAAACATGCAGCCATGCCTATTAGTTATGAAACTGATTTGATCTTGGTGGGGCATGATGTGATTACACCATGCTCTGAAATTATTTGCCTACTTGACCCTGTATTAGTTGTTGGCCACTTATGATGATATTCTTTGCTCACACTTAGGCAGCAACCGTGTTTGTTAAAAACATTTGGAGGGTAACTGATGTGTCCATTTTAGGCGCATTATTTAGTAGTATTTAGGATCACTTTTGTGCTCTTTTATTATCGAGAGCTTGTGTTTTACCTTGAAATTCACTTAGGAGAGGTAAAAGCAACTTTGTACACTTTTACCTCTTTTAAGTGGATTTTGTGTGACAAGGGAAGAACACGGAACTAACGAAAACCGGAAGACATTGAAGACTATACTTTCGAAGACTTTTGGATACTCACTTCGAAGACATGAAGACCGGAGGCCGTTGAAGACCATTTTGGAGCTGTTGAAGACTTGAAGAGTGAGAGGGATGGCTATGAAGAAGACAAAGAAACAATGCAGAAATCTGGCCCGTCGCGACACCGTCGCGACACCATCGCGAGCCGGGGCATCGTCGCGAGTCGCGACGAACACCGTCGCGAGTCGCGACCATCGGGCGGCCAGAAATCAATTTTATTTTCTTTGCACTATAAATACCCTCTCTTTCCCTCTTCTTCTCCAGCTTTCCCCAGCCCGTTTTCTCTCTGTTTTTGGGCGCCAAACCTAGGTTTTTTCTCTTCTTTCTTTTCTTCTTCTTTTCTTAGTTTTTATGTGTTTTCTTGTTCTAGAGTAGTTCTTGTACTTGGGAGCTATGGATTGAAGCTTCCACTTCTATGTATTGAGAACCATTTATATCTATCTATTTGATGTTTTTGCTATTGTGCATTTATTGTGCTTTGAATGTTAATTGTTGATTACATTGATGTTATTGAGAGCTTGATGATATAAATGCTTGTATCAATTGCTAACTAGGGTTTGGGGGATTTGGGTTAATTTCCCCCCTGTTCTTGTTAGTAATGTGAGAGTGTGAATTAGAGCTTTTGATTGTGTTAGTGTGTTGACAATGTGCTAGGCGAATGTGATTGATGTCGAACTCTTCGTCATGTTCGTTTGTGTAGCAAACGAGAGAGTCATATGCTCGCGGATGAATGTGCGTTGCACGTTCATCCAATCTCGTGTAATTGCATGAATTGGTTCAATGCTTAGTCACGGTGTAGTGGTCATAGGCATTGCCAAGCTTGTTGGTCCTTCGTGCTAAATGCCACCAATGACACCTTGAGTCGTGGTCGCGACTCGGGAGCCATTGGTGAGGTTTGACGAGAGATGTCGAACTCACTCTCGCAAACTACGAACTAAGAAGGATAGGAGTTTAGTCTCCACGACAAGTAGTTGAAGTATTGGATAGGTGATTTAAATTCATTCCTGAAGCATTTGTTGTTCGGCGTTTATGTATTCTTGACGGTGTGTTTCACTGCATGTGTGCCATGAGTGGTTTGAGCATAGGGAGTGCTTGTGTGGTTGAATTGCTTAGGTGTAGGAATGTGACGAATTCCGTAGCACCTTTGCATGAAGATCTACGAGCATGAACTTAGAACTCCTTGTGGTGTGTGTGTTGTGGTACTTGCTAGATGGGTGTGTAAGCATTGGGTCATGAATGCTATATGAAGGAATTTGTGAATGATTCGATGAACTACATTAGATGTGGAAGTGGATATCCGTTGCCCCCAAGTCATTTTATCTTTGTAGTTTAAAACCCTTTTCTTAGTTTCGTTTGATGATTAGCATAGTCACTTGACGTTGCTAGTTATCTTTGTTACCTTAGGAAACCAACCAACCAACCCCCCATTTACTCGCTTTTAAGTGTGTGTATATATATTTACTCCTAGCCTAGTATATCAACCATTTTGTGCGTAGACGCTTAGGAAGATCCCTCTTCTCATTGGACGACCCCGATTTGCCACCTACCTAGTTGTAGAAAGTAAGCACTGAGGGCTTATAAATTATCTTTTGGCGCGCGGGCGCGACGACCGCCCGCGCCTGTCAGTAACCTTGTAGTGTTTGTTGCCTCATATTACTATGTGTGCCCTGCCCTCCGTTACATTCTTGGTTTATGATTTTTTGCCTCAGTTATGAAACCTGAATTTTAAAATCATAGTTTTTCAAAATTACTGCATACAAAAGGAAGTTTATCCATCCTAGCATTTACAAGGTTACCCTATAAACATACCTTAACCAAAACTAACTAGTATGTTTACCCTAGACCCGAATCTAGAAGCACAACCTTACAAAAGTACATATCCCTTGCATATCTAAACCAACTCCATACTGATCTACAGGTCTTGAATGTGCCTTGTTATCCCAATGGCCACCATGTGTTCCAAACAACCCCTTACCAGCTCAGGGCCCACAATAAATTTATGGGGCAGCATACCAAGTCTTCGTAGCCTGTCTTTTCCCATATGTGGCATTTTAAACTCATTCCCACATCTGTATTTCATGATTTCCACCATGACACATTGTAGACTTAGGAAAATCTTGTCAGTAAGCCTAGGATTATATCTCTAGAATGCATCATACACAACTTGTAGTAACTCATCTAGGTTTTGACTAGGGTTTTGCTGTTGTAAACTTTAAATTGAGGAAAAAAAACCCAAATCCAAGATGTTTAGATCAGGTGATTTTTATGGTTGGCACAGTAACTGTATATTAGACCCATCTAGAAATTCAGGGTCATTTGCAAATATGTGGGTAGGGGCATTATCTTGTTGTATGAAAATTTTTTTGCTTGCCCAAACTAGCCATTTTTCCTTGATTGCTGGAATGAGCTTATGAATCAACTTGTGTCTTATGATATCTCTAGTTAGTGATGATATGGGTGTAAACATCATGGTTCCCCTAGGTCTATTTACAATGGTGTACTTGTTTGCTGCATAGTCCACATATTGAAAGACCAATATTTTCCCATCAAACATTACATTACCCTCTAGGTCAAGTAATGGTACACACACATCACACAAAAACATGAGTTTTGGAATGTAATGCTTGATTTGAGTGATTTTATAGGGTTAAGGTTCATTGGGACCTAGAATATACCTTGTTGTTGCCTCTGTCAAGTAGAACCACTTTTCATCGACGTGTATGACATTTTCCATTAGTTTGAACTGCATATTGCACTCCAGTTTGCTTAGGCACCTTTCTAGCCTAGATTCTTTGCATGCCAATGTTAGTTGTGGATGTACTGCATTAGTGTGGCTTCTGATGTCATTGCTTGTTATAGCTCTTTGTGATAATGTGTAAATCTGTATAGGCCTAAATATGTATGCAGAGCCTATATCTCCAGCTCCCCCCGATGGGCAAGGACATCGATAGCATGCTCAGTCTCGTAGTCAGAGGCCACCTTCTCCAGGTCTTCCTTTAATGTGAAGCAGCCTCACATAACTCCCCTTCAAGATCTTTAGACTTAGCAATAGCCTGCCCAGTCTCTTGAACCTTGATCAAATGGGCCTAGATAACAGATTCCAAGGCAACCAAAAAAAGTGTCTCCGGGAAAAGGGTTAAGCGACCATCCCCACTCGGAGGAGGTAAGTTGCTTCTCCCTGAGAGGGGGCCAGTCTCCGAGTTAGTGTTCCTGAGGGGACCAGGTTCTCCCGGGTGGTTGAATGGAGAGGGGGTCATATCGGTCCTTGGCCTTTGAGGGGAAGGCTGGGGGGTCGAGGCACCATCATGACCCCGACCGCTCCTACCATTTTCACCCCAGAGTTCCGACTGAACTCAGATTGAGCTTCCGGTCGAACGGAGCTGGAAGTGGGATGGCTGTGAGGGGCCTCTGAAGAGGCCTCTACGAACACTATCTCGGCCTCCATCTCGTTGTCGAAGCTAAGAGTTGCAGCAAAATCCACTAAACAAAAGAAAAAGGGAAAAACATGAATTAACCAACATAAAGAAAGAAAAAAACAAGACTAGATAAAAGCAATGACAGGTAAAAACTAATGGTGCCGCAAACACCTTCGAAAGGGAAGGAAGAAATCCCAATGGGTGACTCCCAAAAATTGTTTGCCCGGGCGAGCTTCGGTTTTGCCCCTAAGGACTTCGAGGCAGGCCTAGAAGTTTTCAAGCTATCGGTCTTTTTTTTCTTTTCTTTTTTGGCCTTTTCAAAGCCTCTTCACCATCAAACGAAGAAGCCTTCCTTTTTGCCTTTGTCTTCTTAGGTTGAGCACCTCCAAATCCTCCCCCCCTTCTTATCCTTCAAACTACTCTTTTTCTTCCCTTTGTCGAAAGGATGCTTCACGGTCTCTTCTGGAGGAAGGGGTTCTATCAGGACTGGTTTCTGGCGATAGATCAAGTCATATACCTCCTCCGGCCAAACAAAGTCAAAATATCTCAAAATGTGCAGGGGTTCACTCAGCAGCTGATTTCTATCAGCTATCACATCCTCCGGAGAAACACAGACAGGAAGGTTCTTGAACGTGGGCTTTAGATTCCAATCGGGTACATAGAACTCCTCAACCTCTTTCTCAAATGTGTAAATGGGGAATAGATGCCACCCTTTACCATTAGAAAAAAGCTTTACAGGATGGTCGGAAAACCTGTTGCATATGGTTACAATCTCTCATAGCTTCGTATCTTGACCCCATCCAAATGCACCACAACTCTACTCCCGAAGAGATAGTACAAAGATTGAAAGGCTATGATGAGTAGATGACGCTCGAATGCACTTGGGCCAGGCTTATTCGATGCTTCACGAGAAGATGAGAGAGGATGAGAGGAAATGGGAAACACAAGCCAAACTGAATGTGAGGGTTGTAGACTACACATCGACCGAGCCTTGTATCTCTCAGATTTTCATCCTTTTGAAGCACCTCCAGTTGTAAATCCTTTGGGAGCCAGACCCACAAAGGTAGCATCTTCAACAGCTCGGCGACTTCCGGATCCACGGGGTGTGGAGGGCTTTCAAGGATGGGAGTGATATGTCCATTTTATGTGCATAATTTAGTACTGTTTTGGGTCACTTTTTTTCTCTTCTATTATCAAGAGCTTGTGTTTTACCTTGAAATTCTCTTAGGAGGGGTAAGAGCAACTTAACGATCTTTTACCTCTTCTAAGTGGATTTTGCATGACAAGGGAAGAACATGGAGGCATGAAGATCGGAGGTCATTAAAGATCATATTTTTGAAGACTTGCTTTGAAGACATGAAGACCGAAGGCCATTGGAGACCATTTTTTAAGACGTTGAAGACTTGAAAAATGAGAGGAATCACTATGAAGATAAATGTATACCACAAGAAGAAGAAAAGAAAATAGGGTTAAATTCTGGCACTCGTCGCGAGTCGCGACCAACAGGTAGCCAGAATCTAACCTTATCCTTTTTTTACTATAAATAGCACTCTCTTTCCTCTCATTCATATCTTCTTCTTCTGCATTTTTGGTACTGTTCCAAACCCTATTTTCTTACATTTCCATCTTTGAATCTTGTATCATGTTTGGTTGTTTAGCATTAATTAGTATGAACTCTTGTAGCTAAATCTAGTTCTTGGGAGCAATTGACTAAGACTTCCAAGCCCATGTCTTAAGAACAATTTTTAGCCTATTTAATACTCTTACTATTATGCATTTATGGAGCATTGAATGTGTTTGTTAATGTCATTAATGTTATTGAAAGCTTGAGTATATGAAGTACTTGTATGATATGCTTGTTAGGGTTTGGGGAAATGGGTTGATATCCCCTTTTCTTGATAGGAATCCAAGAGTATGATTTAGAGCTTTTGATTGTGTTGATGGATTGATAATTGCTAAATGAATATGATAATGTTGAACTCTTTGTCATGTTTGTTGCTTGTAGCAAATGAAAGAAGTCTATGAATGTCGATCGTTCTTGACTAATCTCGTGTAAATGCATGAATTGGTTAAATGCTTAGACATGTTGTAGTGTTTATAAGTGTTGCCAAGCTTTTTAATTCTTCGTGATAAATACCATCAATAGGATACTTTTAGTCGTGTTTCAACTACGGGAGTCTTTGGCGAGGTTTGACAAGAGATGTCGAATTCACTCTTGAAAACTACTATCTAAGAAGGATAGAAGTTTAGTTTTCACAAAAAATAGTGAAAGTAGTAATTAGGTTGCATGTTCAATGATGGATAAGAGGCTTGGAAATGGAAGTCAATTGCGCCCAAGGTTCCATCAATTTTTTGTATCGTATCTTTAGTTGTATTGCATGATTAGCATAGTTTTCTTGCTTTACTAGTTGGTGTATTTCAATTTGATAACTTAGGATCAAACCAACCATCCCCCCCTTGTTTACATGCTTTTATATGTATTTATGTATGTATATGCCTAGTATGTTTTCTCCTATGTATATTTAAACACTTGAAAAGATCCCTCTTCTCCTAGATGACCCCGATTTGCCATTATCTACTTAATTGTAGATAGGAATTATTAGGGCTTAAAATTATTAACTTTGAGAGGTACGACGACGACCTCCCAAAAGTTTAGCACTGCTTCCGGGGAAGAGGCATTTATTTTTAAGTGTTTAGGCATATTATGTGTGATTATATGCTAATTGTAAATATTTGTTAGTTTTCTTTTATTTTTATTTCTTAGTTGATTTGCCATTTTCACTTGGTTTGGAGACGTATTGTTCGAGTTCTTGGTGTATGGTTCGTACGCAATCCTCTTCACAAGAACCCCTACACTACAACCCCGAGTCAGAGTTGAATTTGAGGTGGGCTAGGAGGATTTCTTTGGAAAGTGTGAATAACACCCCTCCTAGTGACCATTTTGTGGATGCATCTTCCTCTATGGAACATCAAATTGAGCACGAAGATGAGCATCCGGGAGGGGGACCTCAACATCCCCCTCTCTAAGGGCGAGCTCCTCCTCTTCACCAAAGAGAGATTCCTTCGGGGCAAGCTTTGTTAAGAGACATTGTGGCCCCTAACCTCGATCAACAACCAATGTGCATTAATTATCCCATTGTTAGACCGAATGGGCACTTAGAGCTAAAGACTGGGTTCATGAACATGCTACCCATCTTCCATGGTAGGCAAGGGGAGAATGCCAACAAACACCTCACCGAATTTCACTTCTTGTGTGGTGGTAAGGTCCCCCATGGAGTGGATGAAAATTTCTATAAGTTGAAGGCATTCCCGTTCACACTAAGAGATGGTGCAAGAGATTGGCTCCACTACCTACTGCTCAAGAGCATCAAGAGTTGGCTCGATATGAAAACAAAGTTTCTAGCCAAATACTTCCTGGCCTCTAGATCCGCCACCTTGAAGAAGGACATAAGAAACATCCTCCAATGGCATGAAGAATCTTTCTTCGACTATTAGGAGAGGTTCAAGAAGCTTCTTGCAAGTTACCCTTACCATGGTTATTCGGAAGGTAATTTGGTTTATTACTTCTACAATGGCCTTCTTGATGAAGATCAAAGGTTGGTAAGTAGTTCTTGTGGCAGCACCCTTGGGAAAAAGACATCCTCCGAGGCTATGCAATTGTATGAGGAGCTAGCGGAAGAATCGAGAAACTTTAGCTCAAGGGCTGATTTGAGAATGAGAAATCCAATGCCCGCAAGTGACTCTACAAATAGTGGGAAGCTCAAGGATCAATTCTTATCCCTTGCATCCATGGTGAAATCTTTGATGACAAATCCCAAAAATGCGCCACATGTTAAATCATGTGAAATTTGTTACTTGGTACATCCTACGGACACTTGCCTTACTTTACAAGAGAACTGTGTTGAGGAAGTGAGTGCCATGGGATATCAAGGGAATCAAGGCTACCAAGGAAACAAAGGATATCAAGTTGGGCAAGGCTACCAAGGTCACCAAGGCTACCAAGGTTATCAAGGGTACCAAAACCAGCCGTACAATTCGAGAAATCGTGATAACCCGAACCTCCGGTATGGAAACCCTCAAGAAAGCCAAAACCCTCAGCATATCAGCCTTCTCAACAATAATATAGGCCACCTCAACAAAAATTTCAAAGGCTCCAAGACAAACCCCAAGACCAAGGGGAGAGCTCGGGGCTAACAAAGGATGAGGTGATGCAAGCCATTCACCGGTTGGGCATGAGCGGGGAAAAGTGACAAATTCCAAGATGAAGCTAAGGCGAGTATTAAGAACTTGGAAACTCAAGTGAGCCAAATAGCTCAAGTGGTGAATCAGATGGACGCCCGGAAAAATGGTAAGCTACCCTCCCAACCAAAGATCAACCATCGACATAATGCAAGTGCTATCACTTTGAGAAGTGGTAGAGAGGTTGACACTTCCCCGGATAATTAAATTGTTGAAGAGAAGCCTATAAGGAGTGAGGTGTTTGAAAAAGGAGTTGAGAAGAAAGAAGCCCATGAGAAGAAGGCCGAGGAGTTAGCCAAAAAGAGCAAGGGAGAAGAAATCGAGGTGGAGACACTTTTTCCAAGACCGAAGTCAACCTCCATCCCAGAACCTTCCTCTCCCCCTCACAAAAGAGAAAAGATGGTGGAGATCCCTCCATATGTACCAGAACCTCTATTTCTGGAAGCCTTGAAAGACAAAAGGAGGAAGGAAGACAACAAGGACATCTACGAAGTCTTTCGTAGATATAAGGAAAATATCCCACTCTTGAATGCCATTGAACAAATTCCTAGATATGATATATTTCTCAAGGAATTATGTATTGTGAATAGAAAACAAGGGGCCAAAAATAAGTTGAAAAATGCAAAAAGTGAACATGTTTCCGCCTTGTGTCAAAAAGAGCTACCCCCTAAATGTAACGATCCCAGCATGTTCACAATCCCTTGCATAATAGGAAATACACATTTTGAAAAATCTATGCTTGATCTGGGTGCATCAATAAATGTGATTCCTTACTATTTATATGAAAACCTCAACTTGGGT
This sequence comes from Rubia yunnanensis, assembly GCA_037428765.1. Classification (NCBI taxonomy): domain Eukaryota; kingdom Viridiplantae; phylum Streptophyta; class Magnoliopsida; order Gentianales; family Rubiaceae; genus Rubia; species Rubia yunnanensis. The sequence goes on from CM075063.1 coordinate 70,294,892, forward strand.
ACATTGCACAAAACTGTAGTGGTAATCCAATTGGCTGATCATTCTAGTCCATACCCTAATGGTATTGTCGAGGATGTGTTGGTTAAGGTGGATTCCTTAGTTTTCCCCGTGGATTTTTATGTCCTTGACATGGAGCATGATAAACATGCCGCCCTGATATTTTTGGGGAGACCATTTTTGAAACCTCTAGGACAATGATTGATGTGCATAAGGGTTCCCTCACCATGAAATTAGATGGAATAAAAGTAGAGTTTAACATAAATGACTCTATGAAGTATCCTAGTGAAGAACATGCTTGTCATGCCCTAGATGTTGTTGAAGAAGTTGTGCAAGATGTTTTTGAGATAAGTGGTAATGATTCTTTATTAGTTTCTTTGCAATGTGATAGTGATGATCCCCACAATGTATACTCTATGAGCACTAACTTGAAGGAAAGCTTTGAGGATTTGAACTTGCTTGAAGAAATGAAACCGAGTCTCTCAAAACCTCCTCCTCTACTCTTAGAGGAACCGAGGAATTGGAATTCCCCCCGTCACTTGTGAAAGCTCCGGTGATGGAACTTAAACCTTTGCCAAGTGACCTCAAGTACATTTTTTGGGGGAAGAGGAGATGCTTCCGGTTATCATTTCAAGCTAGCTCACCAAAGAGCAAGAAGAAAAGTTGATGGTGGTGTTACGAGAAAACAAGGAAGCAATTGGATGGACTATTGCCGACATCAAAGGCATACGTCTATCCACTTGTATGCATAGAATCTCTTTGGAAGAAGATGCAAGACCCATCCGAAAACCCCAACGCCGTTTAAACCCACATGTAATGGAGGTGGTGAAGGCAAAAATCTTCAAGTTACTCCAAGCGGGCAAGATCTATCGAATCTCTGATAGCAAGTGGGTAAGTCCAACTCAAGTGGTACCCAAGAAGAGTGGGGTGATGGTGGTCGAAAATGAGAAGGGTGAAATGGTGCCCACCCGAGTTCAAAATGGGTGGTGCGTTTGCATTGACTACCGGAGGCTAGATGCGGAAACCCGGAAGGATCACTTCCCGTTGCCATTCATTGATCAAATGCTTGAGAGGTTGGCAAGCCACCCCTTCTATTGCTTTTTGGATGGGTACTTGGGGTACTTTCAAGTAGCTATTGCCCCAGAAGACTAAGAAAAGACCACTTTCACTTGCCTCTTTGGTACGTTTGTTTACCGGCGTATGCCTTTTGGGTTACGTAACACCCCAGCAACTTTCCAAAGGTGTATGGTTATTTTCTCAGAATTTGTTGAAAACTTTGTCGAGGTATTTGTGGATGATTTCACCATTCATGGTAGTTCTTTTGACAATTGTTTAGCAAATTTGGCACAAGTTCTGAAACACTGCATTATACTAATCTTGTGTTAAATTCTGAGAAGTGTCATTCTATGGTAGAGCAAGTCATTGTCTTAGGCCATTTTCTCTCCTCTAAGGGTATTGAGGTTGACAAGGCAAAGATAGATACAATTCAAAATTTTCCTTATCCTACTAATATGCGCGAAGTGCACTCTTTTCTTGGCCATGCAAAATTCTACCGCCGGTTCATCAAGGACTTCTCAAAGATAGTATCTCCTTTATGCAAGTTGTTGCAAAAAGAGGTGGAATTTTTTATGGATGAGGGTTGTAAATGGGACTTCGATACATTGAAAAGAAGGTTAGTTTTGGCCCCTATTATACAACCCTCAAAGTGGTCATTGCCTTTTGAGATTATGTGTGATGCTAGTGATTACGACGTTAGAGCTGTGCTTAGTCAAATGGTGGGGAGAGCACCTCACACCATCTACTACGCATCCATGTCTCTCAATGAAGCCCAAAGAAACTACCCCACCACAAAAAATAAGTTGCTAGCAGTGGTATTTTCTTTGAAAAATTTTTGATCTTACTTGCTTGGTACAAACGTTATTGTGTACACTGACGATGAAGCGCTTCGTCACTTGATGACAAAGAAAGAAGCCAAGCTAAGATTGATTAGGTGGATCCTGCTTTTGAGAGAATTTGAGTTTGAGGTTTGAGACAAGAAGGGTGCGAAAAACCTTATGGCCAATTATTTGTGTCGGTTGACTCCATGCCAAGACATTAAGGTAAACCCCATAGTGAAGGAGCAACTACAGGAGGAATTCTTTGATGAACAATTTTTCACCATTAGAGATCTCCAACCGTGGTATGCCGACATTGTAAATTTTCTTATTACCGGTAAATTCCCTCCTCACTATTCTAAGGCCCAAAAGGATAAATTAAAGAGTGATGCTAAGTATTATATGTGGGATGATCCCTTTTTGTGGAGACATTGTGTAGGATTAAGTTGTTAGGAGATGTATCCCCGATAATAAAGTACACTCAATTCTTGAATTTTGTCATTCTTATGCATGTGGCGGTCATTTTGGAGGAAAGAGAACCGCTAGAAAAGTTTTAGAAAGTGGGTTTTATTGGCCTACATTGAATAAGCATGCATACACCTTTTGTAAATCTTATGATGAATGCCAGAGAGTAGGAAATATCTCCACTAGGAATGAAATGCCCCAAAGGCCTATTCTGTATTGTGAAATCTATGATGTTTGGGGTATTGACTTTATGGGACCTTTTCCTAGTTCTTATGGCTTTACATATATTCTTCTTGCCATTGATTATCTGTCGAAGTGGGTTGAAGCAAAACCCACTAAGATTGACATTCTAAAGTGGTTGCAGAATTCCTGAAAGATAACATCTTTTCTAGGTTTAGGGTACCCCGAGCTATGATTAGTGACCGTGGCACCCATTTTTGCAATCGGACCAAAGAGGCACTCTTGAAGAAGTATGGCGTCACTCACAAGACTTCCACTGCCTATCAACAGCAAACCAAAGGGCAAGCCAAAGTTTCCAATCGAGAAATCAAGTTCATCCTTCAAAAAATGGTTAACCCTAACCGGAAGGATTGGAGTTCTCGATTGAATGATTCCTTGTGGGCGTATATGACAGCTTACAAGACACCAATCGGTATGTCACCATACCGGTTAGATTTTGGTAAGCCCTGTCATCTACCGGTGGAAATTCAACATAAGGATTACTAGGCAGTCAAAGGGTTCAATCTTGATATAGATGAGGCCGGCATGCATAGGAAGTTACAATTGGATGAACTGGATGAGATCTGGAGGGAGTCCTATGAGAACGCCAAAATCTATAAAGAAAAGAAAAAGGTGTGGCATGACAAGATGATCATTAGGAAGGAATTTAACGTTGGTCAAAAGGTTCTCCTATTCCAATCTCGCCTTTGCCTATTCCTAGGTAAGTTGAGGTCCTGATCGATCGGTTCTTTTGAGGTGGTTAAGGTATTCCCGCATGGCGCACTGGAGATTCTAGATCGAGCTAAGTCCAATACATTCAAGGTTAATGGACAATGTTTGAAACCTTACCACGAGAATTTTGTGTCGGAAAAAGGAGAGGGTGTTGATCTCCTCGATCCGGTTTGTGAGTAAACTCCAAGAAAATGGAGTAAGTCATGCCGAAGACGTTAAATAAACTTGGTTTTGATCATCTGGATCGTCATTCGTGACTTTCCTTTGATGTTGCTTGGTTTTGGATTTTGTCATCGATTTCATTGTTTTGCTTTTATGGTTTTCAAGGGTTGTTTTTCCATGATTTTGTAGCAATTTTGAAGCCAAGGAATTGGGCTATCGAAGGTAGAAATGCTTGGAGTCAAGAAGGAAAGACTTGGACAAGAGGAGGAATCAGAAAAATTTTCTAAGTACCAAGTTAGTAGTCCATCGCGAGTCGCGATGGCCTCGTCATGAGTAGCAATGGACCATCCCGAGTCGCAGTGTAGTGGTTGCAAATCAGAAATTTTGTGTGAAAATAGAGCTCTCAGCCTCCACTTTTTACGAGTCGCGATGTCTTCATCGTGAGTTGCGACGAACCGTCGTGATTTGCGATGAAGTGGTCGTGAGTCGCAACCAAATTAGAAGTTTTGTGTAAAAATAGAGCTCTCGGCCTCCACTTTTTGCGAGTCGCGATGGCCTCATCCTGAGTCGCAATGGACCATAGTGAGTTGCGACGAAGTGGTCACGAGTCGCGCGCGATGGACTGTCGCGAGTCGCGATGAACACGTTGCGAGTCGCGACGGGCATACATTCCTATTTTTAAAAATGGGCAGATTTCGTGTTTTGCCATAAACACATATCAAACCGCCACTCTTCATCTTCTCCCCCATTCCTCCACCAACCCATCTCCTTCCGACCGTCGCTAACTGCCGCCCTCCACCACTCACAACCACCACTCCATACCCCCCCCCCTTCATTCTTACCAAGCTCCACCCACAAATCCACCTAAATTTTTCAAGAACACAAAACCCTAGAATTTGGGGGTTTTGTGATTTTTTGCAATCACACTTGAAATTGCTTGTGGGTTTCACTCCTTTCTAATCTTAGGCATCTAAGTGTTACAATTCTTTAATCTCTTAAGATTTACTTGTGATTATGATTGAATCAACTATATTGTGAGATATTGTATGAACTTTGTGTGATACCTTAGGTTAGTTTGATTTATTGGAACATTGTAGATGCTATTGAATATATTGTGCTTGCAAGTTGATTTGGAGTGTATTGAGTTGCTCTAATTGGTCTTATGTTTGCATTGCACTATTAGTGTTGCTTTGGTTGAGAGTGGATTATGGTTTATATTAGATATGAGGCATGTTGGTCCTTGATGAGGCATGTTGGTCCTTGATGAGACTTAGTCGTTATTTGGATAAAATGTTATTGTGCTTTGAAATGGTATGTTGTTTAGGTTAGTTTAGCCATGGCACTTAAAAGTGGACTTAGTCCTATGCATTTGACTTGTTTGCTGTGGTTGTTAGATATGGACCCTACAAAGAGGCCTAGGGCTCCTCCCCGAGGCGGGCGCACCACCGTTCCACCTTAGCCATCACCACCAGTTTCGAAATCGAGCCCTGTACCTCCCCCACCAGATAGGTACATGGGTTTCACCCAGATCACCAAGTCCTATGCTGAAAGGTGGGAAGCTCTAGCGAGTCGTCAACTCAAGGAGATGAGCTTTGTAGACGTACCCACCCTAGATGCTCTTGGGCTCACCCCGCCTGTCAGATGCCTTCTCACCAAGGGGGGAATGGAAGGATTCATGAGCAGGAGCGCACCCTCTTACAAGAGATACATGCTAGAGTTCTTGTCCACGGTCAGGATCTGCATCATGAGAGATGATCAACCATGTGAGAGGTACATTTATTTCCACTTGGATCATATGTCTAGGTAAATGACTGTCTTGCATATTGAGGAAGCATTTGGATTTGATACTGCAGAGATACGGGCAAGGCTGGACCCATAGGCCCAGGAGCGATCAATCGAGGATGACATGCAATTTTGGAATGTCATCAACATGAGGACAAAGAACTCCCATGACAAGAGAAGTGTCATCACCCACCTGCACTACGTTATGTGCACCGACCGTTGGCTGGCACAGTACTTTGCTTGGCTGAGCCGACAAATGTGCCAGACAACGACATTCACTTTCTGTGGCATTTGACCAGTGAGGGACCAGAATACAGGTTTTGGGTTGAGTTGTGGATGACGAGGATCGTGGAGGTGGTAGGAAAGCCAAAGGGGAAGATCATGGTCAGAGGTATGATAGGCCTTTTAGCAGAGTACTTAGGATTGGTTCCTCCGGCTGACTTTCTGCGCTTAGGGAGGTGCACTTCCTACCTTATCACTACTGAGAGATTAGTTAGATTTGAGATACTCAGTGCCACATGGACCACAGAGCTATTCCACTAGTTGTATGGCGCCAAAAAGGTCACATTCATGGTACTTCCTCAGCCTAACAAGACGAAGCTAGAATTTGATACACTCTAGGAGGCTTGGCAATTTCACCTGACTCTTCATGCGGAGATGACTTCCAGCGCGAGCTCCATAACCTTGGCCCAGCTCCTGTCCAGCGTGATGATAGCATTCTACCTTTCTCTGAGCAACAGCAGCAACAGCACTCCCAGCAGCACTCCCCGCAGTCTCCACCAGAGACCGAGCCGATGCAGGAGGATGATGTGCCACCTCACTACTCCCATCCTCCATTGGACTTCTATGAGTGGATGATGCAGACTATGCAGGATGGATTCCGCCGCTAGGACAGGATGATATTGGAGCACAATGTGTTTGTCTCCCTGACCTTGATCGACGTGGATGAGGAGATTGATCATCTGTCAGCTCGCATCCATGAGATGCAGTCCCAGGCAGGCAGTGTCTCAGGCCTCAATCTGGGAGTGGAGAGGCAGAGATCTAGGAGGTAGAGGAGCAAGGAGTGGCTGGGTCATTATCAGCAGCGCTATTTTGGCGGTGGCCCTTCTTCCTCATATCAGTGATTTGTGAGCAACATATCTTTACCCTTTCCATACTTTGCTTTGTACTTTTTTGCCCTATTGTCTATAGTGAGGCCAATGTAGTATTCTAAGTGTGGGGAGGGGTATCTACTTTGAGGTGATTGGGGTTGAAGATACTTTTGGAGATACTTTTGCATAACTCTTTTGTTTTGTTTTGGATATTTTTCCCACAAGTGAAATGCCCCATGTGACTTTCCTGCTTCCCGTTAGGAGTTTAAGTTCCGACGCAGAATAGGAACCAGAAGGTTAAACCCCTTATCCATTTTATAAGTAGATCCGAGCTCCAGAGACGCTTGCATAGATTAGAACCCTGGAAGCACGGAGCCTCTATGCTTAAACACACGGATTCTAGCTCTAGGGATGCTAGCACAGATTAGAACCTAGGAAGCACGGAGCCTCTATACTGAAACACACGATTTCGAGCTCCATGGACGCTAGCAGACTAGAACCCTAGAAGCCCGAAGCCGTTTGCGTTTAAACGCATAGGTGCACACCCTTTGAACTCCAACATAGACTTGATGCTCAAAGGATGGACACACTATACCAAGGAGGTGGATTCCTTGGATTCTGGCACAGTTCAGAAGGAGGGAATTCGAACCCTATATAACCAGAAACTCATGTTCGGACGTACAAAACTTCTAGCGTAGATTGGAAGGTCTACATTTGAATCTATCCTTGACTCCATGAATTCGAGCGACCGTGGACTCTAGCACAGAATTAGAGACTTGAAGGTTGTACCCCCTAGGGGTGAAAAGTTAAGACTTGCTTGACCTTGTATTCTAGCACATATTAGAAGCCCTGGATCTTGAGGTGCCTTATCTTTTCTTGAATACGACATAATTTGAAGGACCGTGTCTCCTAACTCATATTAGAAGACAGATAATCAAACTTTACATTTTTGTCCACGGGGATCGAATGTCAGTGAGTCCCTAACACAGATTAGAAGACCCAAAGATTGGATCCCTCGGGAAGTATTATCAGGGGCTTGAAGGCCAGTGGGATGATAAAAGAGGTAGGATTTAGGCCCTTGGGCGCTAACATTGACTAGAAAGCCAAGGGTTGAACCCCTAACACATTGTTCGGCTCGAATGGTAAGTTCAAAGCCTCAACCTGGAACAAACCCTCAAACGCATAGCCAGGGGTATTATCATTGTACCCCTAGATCTGTTAAAGGATTTTGGAGGGTAAACCCTTGCTCAGATGTCAGTTCGAAGCACCCCCGTCAAGAGGAAGTCATAACGAACCCACAGACTCAAGCATGGAGGAATTCGAAGGCTGAACCCTAAGCTTTCTAGGGGCTTCTTGATAATGTGTAAATCTATATGGGCCTAAATATGCATGCAACTGACCTTAAGTCCATAGTTTTTCCCTTTGGGTAAAGCCTTTTGGGCTGGCCCAAGGTTAGATTACTTACTCCACAAGCAAACAAAACAGTTGCCCTACCTGCCTACCTATATAAAGGCCAAAGGTAAACCTACACAACTCAACAATTCATTCCTAATTACACTTGGGTAGCTTGTTTGCTTACTTGGTCGTCGGAGCCTTTTCTCCCCGGAAACCTCCGGGGGCTTTGTCTTTGCAGATTCCGATCACCCACGATGGAGCAGCGACAACGGTAAATTTGGGCGCATCACTTTGAATGATACTTTTTTCAACGTACATTTGTGCTACTGTGCTCCGACACGTTCTCCGATACCTTAGTGGCACTGCCATTAAGGCCTCCAGGTCTATTGGTTTCTTGATTCTACCACAGCGCCCGTGTCTTTTTGAACAGGCACATACAACTTCTCCATTTTAAAGCCGCTGCTTCACCCGCACCCAGATTATAGAGATGGTCTGCACTGAACATGACCATCTCTGGGCTGCCTCAACTTTTTACTGCCGCTCAATCTGCCCACTTTTTATGTGTTGAAGCAAAAATGGGCTAATTCTGGCCTCTGATCATCTGTTAGGTTTGCCCCAACCATCACAACTTCAGTTGCTCGATGATGAAAAAGTAAAGGAGGGTGATGGGTTTTTGTATCTGGCTAGTTCTACAAGAACTGGCCAGCCATTTCGGAGAGCTTTTTTTGGGTTTTTGGTTGATTTGGTTGGGTACTGTAATGAATGCCCCTATTTATAGATGTAAAGGTGAATTCTTGAACTTTATGAACAATATTAGTATTAGAATTAGAATACTACCGTCAGTATTAGTAAAATTATTTTTTTGGTCCCTTATATATATTAGGCAATACATTCTTTTGGTCCACAAGGTCAATATCGCGTTTATTCAGCAATTAACATATTGAAATTGATTTGTTTAGTCCCCAGAGGAGAGTTTCAGGTAAAATGAAATTATTCCCGATATAGCCATGGGTATTTTAGTAACTTTACTAATTAAAAAATATTTTCAATTAAAAATTCCTGATTTTGAAATATTTCCTTTTCCCTTTCTTTTTTCTTAAATTTTCCTTACTTTTAATTTTCCTTTCTTTTAGGGTTTCCATTTAAACCCTTATCCGCCGCCGGCCATTACTTCTTACTCCTTCACCGCCGCTGACCGCTGCCGCAGCTGCTCTTAAGTGATCATGATCACAATCAGACCATTGGTTTTGACCCTAGTAAGAATGATCAACGGCCCTTGTGAAATCAAACAGCCATTGCTCTCTTCCACCTCTACCGCCGCCGCCATCGTTCATTTGGCAATCCAAACTAGAGATCCCACCTATCTGATCTAAGTACCCACTGCAGCTGATATGCTCCTCCGTCTTCAGTTCACCACCGCCGAGCAACTAGCTCGGGTTCTAATGATCCTGCCCAATCGATTGCAACCCGAACCCGAAAATGTCTGCCATGCTAGTATTGAACCTCGGCATACCCAAATTGTTTGATGACATCATCAAATTGGTGAACCTCCTAATCTCCGTGAAAATATGTCCCTCCGATGAACCGATCGAATTAATCAACGGGGTTTATCCAAAATGTATAGTGAGTCCGACGAGAAATTGAGCAGCTTCCAAGCCAATGCTAAACCCACCTCGTGCGGAAGACCCAGTGGTAGCGGTGGTGATTGAAGCGAAAGCTTTCTTCGCCAACGTGGTGGTGATGGTGAGGATAGAGATCTCACTATTGGAATGGGAGTTGGAGCTTGGGTTTGGAGCAAAGTCAGGGGAGGAGGGTGTCGTGTTCTTAGGTATGGAGGGAAGAAGATGGGTTTCACCGCAAATTTATTTAGTAACTTTTTTTCTGAAAGAACAAGGGTTTCACAGGGGAAGAAGATGGTCTTCCGCCGGTGATAAGTGGAGGTCAGCGGGGAAGAGGCTTCAGCGAGGAAGAAGATGTTTTTTCTTTTCTTTTTTTTGATTTTTTAAAACTCAAGGTATAATGATCATTTACATATTTTGACCAATTTTACCATTGAATTTACCTAAAAACCACCTCTGGGGACCAAAGAAATCAATTTAAAAATTTTAATTGCTGATTAAAAGCGGTATTGGCTTTGGGGACCAAAAGAAGGTATTGCAGAATATGTAAGAGTCTAAAAAGTAATTTACTCTTAATTTTGTTATATTTTATTTTTATTAGAATATTTGTAAGCATTAGAATAATTTATTTAACAGTATTAGAATATGAGCGGGTCTCCTGATAGGCGGTCTATCCATAAGCTTATGGACATGCCACTTATGTTTTACCTTTTTACACTGCATTTGTTAAAGTACATACAAAATTGAGAATTTTTAAAAATATTTTTTAATATCATATATTTTCATGTTTAAATACATATTATTACTTGTTTTAACTTATAAAATATAATATTTAAATTTTATAAAAAATTATAATATTTAAGTTAAAAGCCTCTGTAGACGGTTCATAAGCTTAGAAAAATACCGTTTTTCTGATATTTTCTCTTAGAATATTTGTTATATTTGTAATAAATACCGTTAACAAAGTGACAGAGAGTAGTAATACAAGTGATGCAAAAAATGTATATGTAAATATGAAGAAATTAAGGTTATCCAAAATAGTAGTCAAATATTCATCAATTCATTCTTTGGCAAATTTCGATCACCGCTCGCCCTCAGCGGCCCATACCAGCCGACACCCCGGCCATCGTATAAGAGGTAAATCATGGTAGCTCAGCACCAGAACCAATGGGCCGATCCATAGACTCGGTGCACACAAGGGAGCCTTGCAGAGCAAGAGCTCCCCACACTGCCGCTGCCGAGTTTCGAACCAGGGATAATTAGCGATCCCACCCATCTCCCAACCACTGGGGTACACCCGTGGGTGTATCAATTCATTCTTTGAATGACATCACATGTGGCACAAATTAAGCAACTCCAAACTTAAGTGCGGCCTGACAAACTTTAGTTGGGGAGGGTTTTAGACCATGGGAAAGGAAACCCGAGTTCACATTTGGGGAGCACTTTTAAAAGGGGTGTTGCTATATCACGCCCTGTATTTTACTAGTTTACGCTCTAATACGTATATACATGTATAATACTAATTTAAAATTTCAAAATAAAATAAAAATTGAAAACAAAAATAAAAACAATTTGAAGCTACCATCGCCGCCGCTGACGCTGTGCGCCATCACCGTCGCCGCTGTTCTCCGGCGGTCTCTGCCGCTGCCGTGCGCCAGCGCCGCCGCCGTACGCCACCTCCTTCTTCTCTTCTTCTTCGTCTTCTCTGACAGTCTCTGCTGTGCGCCACCACTGCCTTATTTGCACCACCGCCACCATTGTGCCTCCTTCTTCCTCAGCTCCACTCGCCATACCTCTTCTTCCCCAGCTCATCCCGCTGCCGTCCCTCTTCCCCAGAAAAACCCTAGCCCCACTGTCGTCCCTCCTTCTCCTTCGCCCCGTCGAGCAAAACCCTAGACCCGCTGTCCTTCGTCCCCGTCGAGCGAAACCCTAGCCCTGCCGTCCTCCTTCGTCCTCGTCGAGCAAAACCCAGCCCGAGAGGAGAACGGCGGAGAAGCGGGAGAGGAGAAAGGCTTCTGAAGCAGCGGAGAAGTGGTGGAGAAGCGGCGGCAGAGAAGCGGGAAGTGGCGGAGCGCGGAGGAGAGTAGACGGGAGAAGGAGAGCGGGAGAGGAGAACGGGAAAGGAGAACGGGAGGAGAAGGAGAAGGAGAAGAGAGCAGGAGAGGAGAAGGAGAAGGAGAAGGAGAGCGGGAGAGGAGAATGGGAGGAGAAGGAGAAGGAGAGTGGGAGAGGAGAACAGGAGGAGAAGGAGTCGCCGGAGAAGAAGAAGAAGAAGAAGAAGAATAGGGAAACGGAGAAGGAGAAGAAGAAGAAGAAGAAGAAGAGGATCCGAAGAAGAAGAAGATGATGAGCCAAAGAAGAAGAGAAGAGGAGGAGGTGGTGGCACACGGCGGAGACCGCCGAAGAAGAAGAGAAGACGAGGAGGTGGTGGCGCACGGCAAAGACCGCCGGAGAAGACGAAGAAGAGGAGAAGAAGGTGGTGGCGCACAGAGGAGGCGGCGGCGGCGGCGGAGCACGGTGACGGTGGCTCACGGCGGTGGTGGAGCACGGTGACACGGCGGCGGAGCATGGCGGTATTAATTAAATAAATAATAAATTTTATTTAATATTAATTAAATATATTTAAATTATTTAAATTAAATTAAAAATACATATTGTATATTAAATAGTATAAATATAAGGCATAAAATACAGGGCATAATATAGCAATTCTCTAGATTTAGGGATTTCAAAGTTTTAAATGAATTTCAGAGTGTTCGGAACTTTAACCGTTCTAGAGCCCATTGCACGTGTTCACACCTACTTTCATACAACAACCTTCTTAACAAAATGGCTCTTCACTTTTCCTTCGTGCTCCCTCTCTTCATGCTCCTCATAACCATTGCTTCATCTGCTCTAAAGAATCCTCCTCCTCTGGAAGGTGAGCAATGCACATCTGACAGTAGCTTTGCATCCTGCTTCCTTTTCATGTGCTTTTTTATATGTTTTTCTTTAGCCAGATCTACACTTGTTATCATTTTCTTGCATTTGGAATTTGGGTTGATGGGGACCATGTGGTTCGATTACTTTAGCATTATCCATCTCAGTAATTGAAATCACAAATGAACCACTTAATTTTACTCTCTATAATGGTCGAAATCATTTTGCAACCCCTACATAGAGCCAACTTGCTTTGATCTATCCTACTCATTAAATATATATTTAATATTGAATTTAAATAAATTTTTCTACCGAGATAAATTGAAATGTGAAATTTAATAATACATTTAAATTTTTTGAATTGAATTTTGTTTCTAAAATATCATATTTAAAATTAATTTCTATTTTTAACTCATTATTTTATGAACAAGAATAAAAATGAACCATATTTTTTTAAAGAATGTAATTTCATTTTTTAAAAAGAGCCGAAATTTAATTTAGATTTTTTTAAAAAGTCTGAATTTTTTTAACCTGTGTTTAGCAATTTTTTTCGTTTTTAAAATTTTAGGAATTAATTTACAATTTTTAAAAATTCAGTTTTTTAAAAATTTATAGTTGGGACACGTGGCACCATATGATTGAGCGACGTGCCCCAATCAACTGTACAATTTTTTTTATAAAAGGAGCGCCAGCAGTTCGCCACGTGGCCCAACTAGATGGCCCAACCAGAGAGTGCCATGTGGCGCTGCATGTGAAAAAGAAATGGCCAGCGCTTACGCGCAGGCCCTGCTTCACGTGGGTTTCTGCCACTTTTTCAAATGGGAGCGGTCCCAACTTCGTTCAACCAATCAGCGGTTTAAGTTGTGGGGTTCCATTTGGAACCCATTTGAAACCTCCATTGTGGAGTTCCAAATGGGTTCCAAATCAGATTTGGAACCCCCATTGTGCATGCTCTTACAGAACTCCTTCCAAATGGAACTTTAAGAAGCACCAAAGGCAGGCGTAATTCAGAAAATAGCCCTAATAGAGGAACACGCACTACCCAAATGGGAGATTTCTGGGTTGGCTGATTACATCCATCGAGGGCCACAACCCGGTGGGATGTTCTTTGCAGTGTCTCATGGTGTTCATGCTGGCAGGCTGGGGAATGAGGCCACCATATCCCAGACAGTTGCTGTAAAAAGATGGAAGCCTTTACGCTCTCACAATTGGGGCATTAAGAACTTGTGCTCAAGTTGAGGTGTTGAGGGTGTCCGTGTATTGTCAAACAAGGGATATTCCTCTGCACGCTTTGTACATCAGCAACAACAGCGATACCATAGGCTGGGGGTTCCTGGCCACCTCCAGCTCTGTGAAAATCACCTTCCCCAATCTCGGCCTTCAAGAAGATCCCACATGCATCCTGCTTCTGGATGATGTTGCTATCATAGAACTCTACCCCCCCCCCCCCCCAAGGCTCACCAGAGGTATGATTTCTCGTAACAACACTTTTATTGCCTACAGTTAGTTATAACTTGCTGATAATGTTTGTAGTGAACTTGGCCAAGAATGGTAATTTCGAGGAGGGTGCTCATCGGTTGGTGAACTCTTCCAATGGTGTGCTTCTACCTCCGAAGCAGGAAGATGGGTGTAGAAAGTAAGGGTAATAATGTGTGATTGTATTCACATTCTCAGAGTACATTATATAGTGGTACATAATACTTGTACAAGCTAGGAAAAGGAAATAGAATCTAATTATAATTACAACTAACATCTACATTCTGTAATACTCCTCCTCAAGTTGGAGCATGGGATCAGAAATGCCCAACTTGCCAAGTAATGAAGGAAACTAGTTACATCCGAGAGCTTTAGTAAACAAGTCTGCAGGTTGATCTGAAGTGCGGATATGATGAGTAACGATAGTACCAGACTGCACAAGATCCCGGACAAAATAACAATCAACTTCAATATGCTTCGTACGTTCATGGAATACTGGATTTGCAGCAGTATGAAGAGCAAATTGACTGTCACAAAATAAACACATATGAGTAGTATGCGCAACCCCCAATTCTTTAAGCAAAGACTTAAGCCATAAAAATTAACAACATGTAACAACCATAGCACGATACCCCGCTTCAGCAGACGATCGAGAAACCGTAGGTTGCTTCTTAGTCTTCCAAGAAACCAGAGAATTTCCAATCATCATAAAGTATTCGGAAAGAGAATGCCGAGTAATCGGGCATGTAGCCCAATCAGAATCACAGTAAACAGTTAACTATAACACACTACAGGAAGAGAGAAACAAACCTTAACCCGGATGACTCTTCAAATAGTGCAACATGCGAACTGAAGCTTGCTAGTAAGGAACACAAGGAGACTTCATGAATTAGACAAGTGTATGAGTTGAATAACTAAGCTTAGGACTAGTGATGGTAAGGTAAATCAGGCGCCCAACTAGATGCCGGTATTGCTCAGGATCATGGTAAAGTGGACCTTCAACATGTGCCAAATCATGTTGTTTCTTTATCGGAAAGTCAGTCTGTTTAGAAGCTGATAAACCTGTGTCAGATAAAATGTCCAAGACATATTTCCATTGTGAAAGAAACATCTCATCCGTTCTTATAGAAATATTTATACAAAAAAAAATACTTAAGCAGACCAAGATCTTTCATGTGAAAGCAAGAGTTCAAGTATTTCTTGAATTCAGAGATAAGTGACAAAGAACTACCAGCAATTATCAAATCATCCATATATACAAATACATGCAAAGATACCGAACCACGAGAGAATGTAAACAGAGAGTAATCTACTTTGCTCTGAAAAAATCCAAATGCACGCAAAGCTTGAGCCAATTTGACAAACCAATTGTGAGGATCCCGACGAAGACCATAAAGAGATTTCTGAAGGCGACATACCTGTCCAGGGGGCGCAGGATAACCAAGGGGAAGCTGCATAAAGACCTCTTCATGCAGATCACCATGTAGAAAAGAATTATGCACATCCATTTGATGCAGTTCCTAACCGCGAATAACTACAACAGACAGGAACATGCGAACAAAACTCATCTTATAATCAATCCCTTCAATTTGATGATTTCTAGGAACCACCGGGCGAGCTTTATGATGCTCAATAATACCATCAGACTTAAACTTGGTACGATAAACCAATTTGCATCCAATGGCAGTCTTATCCAGAGGTAGATGAGCCATCGTCCATGTCTGGTTGCGCTCAAGCACAGTAATCTCATCAGCAATAGAATCTCTCCAGTTAGCATGCTTTGACATCTCAGAATAGGTGGTGGGATCTGCACTAGAAATTACTGCACCCAAAAATCTAGAATACTACTAGAAAATTTATCATAATTTACATAATCACTAGAAGGATAAGGAACACATGAGGATAGTGATGGTGCATGATTGATCATAGCAGTGGGGGGGGGGGGGGTTCTTCAGTAGTAACAACACTGACATAATCATCCAAGTAAAAAGGAGGTCAGCGATAGCGACACTCTGTCGAGGAGGATGCAACTCTGCAGCAAGAGGCGGCGCCAAACAGCAGAATCTGGAGCTAGAGACGTTGCGTTAAACGGCGGTGCTCGCATCTAGTTCGGAGACGGCGGTGCATGAGGTGCGTGGTCGAGGGCACCGGCGGCCAACTCGGGCTGTGCATCGTCGGACCAAACCATCAAAAGAGGTGGTTTGTGATCAAGGCCGGTAGTCAAATCCAAATGCAAAGGCGGAGTGGTAACCAGTGGTAATAGTGTGGCGACGATTGGTGGGAATGACTCCGACGACGGCAAAGGTGATGCCGGTGATGAGATAGTGGCACTAACGGGATGTACTGATGAGGTAGATGTTGGAGTGACTGCATACGAGAATTGGTCTTAAAAAAATATCGGCATCCCGACTATTTATGAAAGTGCGGGATTGCTAGTCATAAAGGCGATAGCTTTTTCTTTCCGGTAGGATAACCAAGAAACAAACATCGAAGACTTCTTAGCACAAACTTGGGGATGGTGGTGGTGCTTGACCAAGGAGCTGGCATCGTCTTCTTGGCAGCGTTGGCTTTCTTCCTCATCTCCGTGTACCATTTTGGATAGACTGTGAGCTGGAAATAGGAAGCTTTTTTGTGACCCTTGCGATGACTATGCGTACAGACAAGATTCTTGCGATCAGCTGAAGTGAGGATAACTGTTGAAGAACTCGTGGGTGGTGGGCGTCGTGCGACATATGCCACAGAGTCAGAAGAAGGCTCACGAGACTGAATGACAGCTCAATGATTCTCCTCCTACGCAACAAGTGCATACACGGCCATGACTGGTGGCAGTGGATCAAGACTCATGATATGGAATCGTAAGGTGTGATAGCCTTCACCGAGACTAGAGATAAACTGATAGATCAAGTCTTTGTCTCTCTCTCTCTCTCTCTCTCTCTTGGAGGACACTACTAGCAAGGTTCCAAGTGCATAGCAGTTTGCAAGCTTCACAGGGGCAAACTAAAGGAGGTCGCAGAGAATTGTAATCCAAAAAAAGGTTCTTCAGATTGCCAAAATAAATGGCAACGGTCTGACCATTCTGCCGACAGTTCTGAATATTTTCATGCATTTGCATAATTTGCATACCATCACCAAGAGTAAAAATCGCCTTCAGGTCATCCCCCAGTTTCTTAACTATGGCAAAGGTTCTTGCAGAAGATCTCAATGCCAGATCCAAGGTCTATAAGATCCTGCTGATAAGAATAGTATTAACTCTAGGCCAATCAGCAGAATCGGCATGATCATCCGGGGGTTTGGTAATGGATCCATCAATGAACTCAATCTTGTGCTTGGCAAGCATAGCACGACAAATTCCATCAGACCATTCAAGGTAACTCTCTTGAACCTTCAGGATAGTGGATGCGATAACCAAAATATGACCGCCAGAAGAGCTAATAAAGTAGGGATATTGCAACTGCCATATTGCAACAAGTACGAGAGACTTAGGGCCATATTGCAACTGCAACTATTTCAGTAAAGTTGCAATTACCTTATAGCTGTTCATGTTTTACAACTTGGTGGCCTCAAATTCAATATCGAGGTGAGCCTGTTCATCGAGATTAACTCCAGAGGCTGATATAGTGTGAGATCGGGTACATATCAGCGGCAAATTGGTGGATCAGTGGCAAATCGGATTGGCAAATAAATGTGACAGTGTGTTGTGAGTACAACGATGATATGTGGGACTCAAAATATGCGCATGAGAGGCAACTCACAGACTGATCGGAGCTGGGATGTAGGCGGACAGATTGCGGTAACCAGACAAAGGTGTGACGGTAAGTGAGCGGTGGAAACGACGAGCGGCAGCGATAGCGGCGGCGTGTGAGGACGTTGCTCGGCTGAAGTGTGACTGAAGTGCGGCTGCGGGAGCTTGACAGTGGCAGCGGAATTTTCTTTTAGGATTTTAGGTCCTCATACCATGTAGAAAATAAGGGTCATAATGTGTGATTGTATTCATGATCTCAGGGTACATTGAATAGTGGTACAAAATTCCTATACAAGCTCGAAAAAAGGAAATAGAATCTAATTACAATTACAAGTAATATTTACATTCATTAATAACTAGACATCCCCACTTCCGGGATGGCTCATTGAATTGCTGAGGGTGGTGAATTTTATAGACAAAGATCACTTCAATATCTCCAGCGGATACGCAACTGTAGAGCTGGTAGCAAGTAGAGAGAGCGTCATTGTACAGATCCTCCGAACAGTCCCTAAGAAGGTGTACAATGTGGTGTTCAACATAGACGACGCCAAGAATGGGTGCCATGGGTCTATGATGGTGGAAGCCTTTGCTGCTGGTAATACTCTCAGAGTGCCCTTATAGTTCACAGGGAAGGTTTAGTTCAAGACTGTTGCATTTAAATTCGTAGTCATTTCCATTAGAACCAGGGTGACATTCTATAGCTCCTTTTACCATACCAGGGCCGATGACTATGAAATTCTCTGTGGACCTGTTCTTGATAATGTCAGGGTCTTCCCTGCCAAGTCTTGAGTTTTGATTCATTGTAGCTTTTTGTGTGTTTGCTTAGGATTCTGCCCATTTGATTATAACTATTTTCAAGCCATCGAGGAAATCTTGGTTTAGATGTCCATTACAGCTTCTTTGTTGCCTTAGAGGGGTCAGAGCGTGATGAAATGAAAGAGCTATCTATATACTCCCCCTGTCCCAGACTAAGTTGTCACTTACTATTTAACAGTCAACATGATCAAATTTTGACCACATATTTAAATAGATATATAAACAATAATATTATCATATGTGATATTGTTGGATTTGTGGTAATAAGTAGTTTCCAATTATCAATTTTTTATTTGCCGTTATTAAACGTACTTAAACATATTGAAGGTTAAACATGTTTTTTGAATACCGTAAAAAATATTCTGTGAAGCTTAGTGTGGGACGGAGGGAGTATATAGATTTATAATTTTCCTTCCATTATATGCATTTCTTTCTAGTTTAAATTGCTATGGTTGCTCCTTTGGTTGGTAATCTGTGCTGCTTCCAAATAAAATGAGGAAACATGTTAACCAATTCTGCTGTTTCAATGGGAATCAACAGGTCCTACCAAGTCGTGTAAAGATGATGCTATTGATTGACAAAAAATGACACTTGCAATTGCAAATCTACTATCCCTCTGGTTTTTAAATATTGACACTCTTTTCCTTTCGGGAAGGTTTTTTACTGGCATTCTTACACAAAATTCCATTTCGGGAGGGGACAAATGGCCATAATTTCATTTTTATCCATGTCCTATTCTCTAATTTACTCCAAATTTTAGCCTCTCCATTATCAATGTCACTTCATAAGGTAAAAGTATATAAAAATTTGAGCTACCAAGAAATTTGTGCCATCTTGTATTGGGACAATATAAAAAAACTAGAGCGAGTACTTTTTCCTTCTGAACGTGAGTTTTCCTTTCCCCAGATTCACAAAAAATTTCTTTTAGTCTTCACACCGGCAATATCCCTTAATTCAGTTCAAAACAAATACTCAGGCCCGCCCTGAACCTTGAGGCATATGAGCCTCTTGTTTCAGGCCCAAATTTAGCTCTTTTAAAAGGGCCCCTATTTTCTTGCTTTGTACATATATATTCTACATATGTATGCCAATTTTTCTACTACATTTTCTGCTACTTGGCCACATGTAGGTCAATTTATAAATAATTATATTTAAGCTATCAAATACACATGATTTGTAAATATAAGTAAAGAAAGTTGTAAAATATAATTTCATTTAATTCAAGACTTAAAATATGAGAGATTAAGGCCCAGTTCTCTTAACTTATCTGCATTTCAATTGAGTTCAGTTCAATTCAATTCAAATCAATTCAGTTCAGCATGAATTTAATTTTGGTGGAATTTAGCTTAATTTAGTCATACATTACTATTTTGAACACACTTATTTTAAGTTCATTTCATTTCAGATCAGATCAATTTAGTTCAAATCAGTTCAGTTCAGCGTGAATTTAATTTCAGTGAAATTTAGCTTCATTTAGTCAAACATTACTATTTTTCAACGCACTTATTTTCAGCTAATTTCAACTCAGATCAGATCTGTTCAGATAAACTATAGAGAATAGAGCCTAACTATGGTATTTAACTTATCTAATATTTAAAATATGATTAAATTAACTATATTTGAGTATATGTAAGGGTCCCTTTTTATATTTCCCTTCATGTCCTTAAAAGTTTAGGGTCGGCCCTGTAAATACAGAGTATGCTCATGTGATGAGCATAATATTTGAGTAACTTCAGTGGAACAAAAACGTGTTTATAATCATATTCAGTAGCAAAATGGCTGGTATTGGTTTGAAAATTTTCAAATCAAAAGTGGGCGTTTAAAAATTGTAAAGGTAAAAATGGGGGTTTCTCCGAGCCCCAGCTTCAACTTTTCCACCTCGATACATGTATTGGGATTACTTCCCTACAATGTAACTCACTCCATATTTTCTCATTTTAGTCATTGTGTTTTATAGTTTATCAGTTCCCCAATTGTAATAGAAGATAAACTAGCAGTATGAGTTTATCAGCTAAAAACATACATATTAACAATGGTGATTGTGCATACGATTGACCACAAATTGTAACCCATTTCTATATCTTAATGAGAAGAACTATGACTATTTATTTCAAAAAATAAACTCACTCCATCTACATTTTGGAAGGACGCAAAAAATGCTCTCTAAGACCATTTCAACTATCACTCACCAAAACTCACGAACACACTAACTTTTTATATTTTTAAATACTCCCTCTGTCCCAGGTTAAATTACACTGAATCGTTTTCACGCTCATCAAGAAACTTGTTTAATCGTTGTTATGTTTAACTACGTATAATAACGGTAAATAAAAAGTTACTTTTCAGAAACTACTTGTTACGACGAATCCAACCATATAATATATGATAATATTATTGTTTATATATCTATTCAAATATGTGGTCAAAGTTGGACAATAAATAGTGACATAAAGTGAAGTGTGCAGTTTAACCTAGGACTGAGGGAGTAATATAATCACTTTCTCTCCTCAGGTGCAGTCAATTACACTCACAAAAAGTTGGAAGAACACAAAGATGTCCTTTTTGGGGATGAGTTAAACCAGGGCACATACCTACCAGCCAGAAGAGGTGGGTGAAGATGAGGAATATGAAAGAGGACATATCATACTTGAAGATTCCTTGGCAGGTTTTTTTCTCGATTATCGCTATTTCTCCTTATCGAAAATGCAGTTGCACATATCAACCTACTAGGGAGAGGGAGTCCCATCCACTGCCAAGAATGGGAAATTCTATATATTTTGGTTTGCTCAACGATCAAAGCTCCTAGCAGTGCTGCACAATGTACCAGTAGCAATAGCAAGAGGAATGATGGCTCTACATAGGTTAGTCCCAAAAATGGTTCTCTCCCACATGATGGTTACCAAGGTACTTATTTGAATTTTTATTTATAGACTCGACTTAGAGTATTTTGTAAGAAACATGATTGTAAAGTTTGCATCTTTGGTGGGTGACACACATGAGGTCAATTTCAAAGGCAGACTCCTTGAAAATACGGAGTTTGTAAGTGTGTGAGTTTGGGAACCGATCCAGAAAGCACTAGTCTCGGGATTTTTGCTAAAGCTAAAAAGGGGAAGAATGGTGTGGGGCCAGAGGGAAATTGACACAACGGTACTACGTGCGATTTTTCACACACTGAAAGTGCGAACTCGGAATCTATCTCTGATCCCCTTCAATTCAACTTCGATTACCTTCAACCCATCTCCGATCTTCCACCACAACCGATCTATTGATCTATTCATCTCGCTTCCATGGCGGCTCCTCCACCTGGAGGTAGCCCGCAATCAGCCTATGCCGATTGTCTCAAAACAAAGAGCAACCCAGCGAACCCTAAACTCAAGAAACTCAACCTCAAGCCCCAATTGTCATTCAAAGGAGAGCCATGTTGCTTCTTCACGGAGGAGGAAATCGACCTCATCGCAGAGCCTTTCAACGAAGCCCTAATCGGGAAATTCACCAGAGGTCGGCCAACCTTGGCATTTCTCCGGCACCATTTTCAGACAATTGGATTCAAAGGGGATTACAGAATTACAGCTCTAGATGCGCGACATGTGAGAATCACCTTCGACCTTGAAGAGGACCTGCATCGATGCTGGAGCAGATACACTTGGAATCTTGGGGGAGCTGTCATGAGAGTTCTAAAATGGACGAAGGATTTTGATATTGATGAGGAGCCCCCTTTTGCGCCAATCTGGATAAACGTCGAGCTACCTCCGACTCATTTTTTCCATCCGGATGCTCTTGAAGGAATTGGTCAGTCTCTAGGTAAATTCCTATATGCTGATATCCCAACTGAGACTTTATCACGACCTTCCACCGTTAGAATGAGCGTAGAATTTGATTTAAGAAACCCCCTACCAAGCAAGGTTAGGCTAGGGACCCTGAGAAAACATAAGCACTACAATATAGTATATGAGGACCCTCCGCAGTATTGTAGGGAGTGTAAGAAACTGGGACACAATATCTCAACTTGCAGAAGATTAGGTAACTCATCAGAACAAGTCGATCACCAGGGTGGTAAGGACAACAAGAAGAGCACAGCAAAAGGTCAACCACCAAAAGGACAAGGTCCTAATCCTGTAACATATAAGAAACCTCAAACTGCTCCTGAAGCTGGAAAGAAGCACATAGAGGTCTGGAAAAAGAAAGTGGATGCTGGTCCAACAATAACCCCTGAGGAGGAAGAAGAGGAATTCCTGGATGCATTAAACACGGATGAACTCCCCTCAGACAAAGGAAAAGGCCTGATGACTAACGACTCTCCACCACTTTCCAAGTCAGGGTCATCCAAACAACCCTGGGATGCCCCCCCATCACCCAAGAGAACAGGTAATTCAGATAAACAATTTTTTCAATCTACTAACCGTTTCCAGCTGTTGGATGAGCTACAGGAGCAACAACAAAACGCAGAGGACCTAGCTGAGGACTTGGAAATGGACTTTATGGAGGCCACTGAGGTGCTTCCTTCTATCCAGGTTCTCCCTTTCTCTACCACACACAAAATTAATACACCCACTGCCACATCAGCACAAGCTATGATAATGATTGATCCTGGGAATGAGATTGTGAATTTGCCTGATAAAGATATGACTGAAATAGAAAAAGATATGCATGAGGTGAATGTAGACAAAGAAATGCCTGATATAGAAAAGGAGTCTGTTATGGAAAAAGTGATACATGTTCCTTCAAATGAAATGTCTGATGGTAATAGGACTGATAAATTAAGTGAGGACCATATTGATAACATCTCACAGGAGGTAAACAAAAGTAATAAAGATCAAATTGACCCTCTGCTCCTAGGGGATACCTCAAAACTATCCCACTCTAGTACCATTACCCACTCAGCACCTCAGGTAACAGATACCCCCAACTTGCTAGGTGCAGACCAACAATCTCAGTCTGGAAGGGTTGAGAGGAGAAAATCTACTTTCTTCACTCAACCAAACAGAATTAGTTCAAGGCTAGCAGCAAAACAGAATGTTATCCATGAATTGTAAAATCTTAGCATGGAATGTAAATGGTTTATCCACCTCTGTGGAAAGAATCAAAGAATTAGGTCTGGTCCATAAGCCTGATATTTTAGCCATTATTGAACCTAAGCAAAAACAGAACTTGCTTGAAGATTTCACAAAGACTTTACACTTTCATTCTGGTCTAGCTTCGGAATCAGGAAAGATATGGATAATGTGGAACAATAATATACAAATACATCTCATCCATAATGACCCTAATTTCACAATAATGAAAATAGACAATCAGGTGTTAGGGAAAGAATGGTATTTAATTGTAGTTTATGCAGCACACTCAAGACTAGGAAGACAGGAAATGTTTGGTAGAATTTTAAATTTACCCTCAAGGCCATATTTCCTTATTGGTGATTTCAATGTTATCAGAACACTCTCAGAGTACAAAGGGACCTCTAATCCTGGAATAGATAGCATTATGGATTTTGACATATTTATTAATGCTATGGAACTTGAAGAACCTCACACAGTTGGAAATATCTACACTTGGGCTGGGTATAGGCTGAAAGGGAAAGAAATCAAAGTAAAAGAGAGGGTAGCTAAGAAACTAGACAGGGGCTTAGCTAATCAAAAATTTAGACTCATTTTCCCCAGCATATCTATACAGGTTCTGAATAGAACCACATCAGATCATTGTCCACTTCTAACAAGTTTACATAATCTGAATAAAACATACCCAAAGCCCTTTAGGTTTCAAAATATGTGGTATCTGAGAGAGAGTTTCCAGCAAGTCCTGACAAATAATTGGGAGCAGCCTATAGAGGGTTATGGAATGTTAAGATTTAGTAACAAACTGAAAAGGCTAAAAATTTTTCTTAAACAATGGAACAAGGAGGTCTTCAAAGATGTTTTTCAGAACATTAAAGAAGCTGAGAAGGAGGTAGATAGATTGGAGGCTGAGAATGATGAAAATGATAATGCTTTAACCCTAGAAGCCCTTAACACTGCAAGAACAAATCTCCTAATCAAAATTAAGGAAAGAGATACATTCTGGAAACAAAAGAGTAGGGTGAGATGGATGAAAGAAGGGGACTGTAACAGCCAATTCTTCCATAACTCAGTGAAGCAGAAACACTCCAGACTATCTATACAAAAAATTAAGGATGATAACAACAGCTGGTTAACTGACCAGGATGATATTGGGAGTGCAGGGGTTAGGTTTTTTTCTAATCTTCTACAGGAGGAGAATACTGACATTAGTGGTGTAAACCTTGCTTTTTTTCTTCAAGACATTCCACCTCTGATTTCCCAACAGACAAACATAGAGCTTCTGAAACCTGTAACTTCTGAAGAAGTTAGAACTGTGGTGTTTAGTCTTAGTGAAAACAGTGCCAGTGGTCCTGATGGTTTTCATGGACTGTTCTATAGAAACAGTTGGGACACTATTGGCAAAGATCTTACTGAGGCAGTAAGGGACTTTCAAGCAGGAACACCAATCCCCAGGGCTATGGCATCCACCCATATTGCCCTCATTCCTAAAAACCAGCATCCCTCAACTTTCAACGAGTTTAGACCTATAAGTCTTTCAAACTTTAGTAATAAAGTTTGCTCAAAGATTTTGATGGATAGGATAAAACAGTTGATGCCCACACTTATATCACCTGAACAATCAGCTTTTCTTCAAGGGAGGGAAATTGCTGATAATGTGATCCTGATGCAAGAATCCACTAGATTTTTGCAGAAAGACAATGAATGTCTTAACCTAATCCTCAAACTGGACATGACAAAAGCCTTTGATAGGGTCTCTTGGACAGCTCTAAATTCTTTACTGCTCAAATTAGGATTTCATGGATCCCTGGTTAAAATCTTAATGTCCAACATAGCATCTGCATGGTTTTCAGTCCTAATAAATGGAGTAGCATATGGTTTTTTCAAGCCATCAAGAGGTCTCAAACAGGGTGACCCCTTGTCTCCATTTCTGTTTAATATCCTCACTGAGCTTATGTCTAGGAAGCTCCACACTTTATTTGAATCTAGGGCATTAGCTAGGTTCCATCTCCCACAGCACACTACCCCACTAACACATCTGATTTATGCTGATGACACCTGCATTTTTTTAAAAGCAACTGATAAATCACTCAGGAATTTTGCTGCTTTTATCACCTCATTCGAAAAAGCAACAGGTCAGAAAGTAAATATGCAGAAATCTTGCTTTTACACAGGAAATAAATGCAGCAGAGCACAAAAAAGAAAAATCATTAATATTCTGAGTATGCAGGAAGGCAGTTTCCCCTTTAGGTATTTAGGATGTCCTATATACAAGGGTAGAAAACTAAATGCACATTTTCACAGTATACTGGAAGCAATTAGTGCAAAAATTCACACCTGGAACTCCAAATGGATCTCCAGGGGTGGTAGGATCATACTCATCAAGCATGTTCTCTCCTCTATTCCTCAACATGTCTTTGCAGTGCTACAGCCAACTAGTTTTACCCTAAGAAAAATTGAAATGGTGTGTTCTGATTTTCTATGGGGGGAAACTGAAGGTAAAAAGCACAAACACTGGAGATCCTGGGAAAGAATGTCTTTCCCTGAAGATGAAAATGGGATAGGTTTAAAAAACTTAGACTCAGTAATTGATGCCTACTCCCTTAAGCTATGGTGGAAAATGCAGCAGGGAATAGCCCCATGGACAAAATTTATCTGGTCTCTCCCAAATCATAGGAGAACTTCAGATGTATGGAAAAGAGTCCAATCAGTTTCAGAATTTGCAGAAAAACACACAAGAATAATAGTGGGAAGGGGAACTTGTAGTTTCTGGAGTTCAAACTGGACAGGACATGGATTACTTATAGATAAGATATATGGAAATGCCCCACTGAATCCAGAACTAACTGTTAGAGAATTTCTCACAAATAGGGCTCCATTTTTATCTTTTCTGGCTCCACATATTACTGCTGATTGTTTACAGGATCTGCAAAGGGAACTCCCTCTCACTGAGGACAGTGATATCATGGTTTGGACTCCTAGTCCACAAGGTAATTTTTCGATTAAATGTGCTTACAAAAGTCTGAGACACAAACATAGAGAATCAGCATCACTGAAAAAGGTACAATCTCTAAACCTACCTGTGAAGATCACCTTTCTGACTTGGAGAATTCTAAACAACTTGATGCCTATGGATGATATGCTCACTGATTTTGGGATTGTCACTGTATCTAAATGTCCTTTTTGTGAACATGAGGATACTCTGCAACACTTTTTTAATTCATGCCCCTATGCCTCTTTCATATGGAAACAAATGCATGAAATCCTAGAATTACCACAGGATCAGTTTGTGAATTTATGGGACAGATTAACAACCTATTGGAACATTTCAAATCTGTCAAAATTGCATAACTTCCTTTGTTACTCTTTGCCTTGTCTAATCCTTTGGGAACTATGGAAAGCTAGGGGCCAGATGCTATATAAAAATGTCAAGCTAACACCTTCACATACTTGGAAGCAGGTTAAGGCAAACTGTAGACTCATCTCTACAGTTAGGCCACTGTATTCAAGTAACCCCTCAGATACTATATGGATCCAAAGAGGATTACTCCCATTCCTGAACCCACCCCCACCTAAAAAACTGATCCCTATCAAATGGGAGCCCCCAGATACAGGATTTAAACTGAATGTTGACGCATCTTGCAATCAAAATTCTTCATCTGTTGGGGGACTCATTAGGGATAAGGGGGGAAGGTTCAGACTTGGTTTCCACAAACTAACTATGGGTATTTCTCCTTTGCAGGTGGAGCTTCAGTCTGCCCTTCATGGCATCCAACTGGCAGTGGAATCCGGGTTCCATCAACTAACACTCGAGATGGACAGTCAGAATGCAGTGAGCATCATCAATGGCAAACTGAAGCCTCCATGGAACTGCCTTCAACTTGCAAGGAAGGTGGCAGACCTAACGAAGAAACATGACATCAGAGTTAGTCACATCTATAGAGAGATCAATGGTGCAGCAGATTTTTTGGCAAAGTATGGACAACAAAGAAGGGTGCCACAACATTTCGCGGATCCTACACGCGTCCCGCAGCTAATGGAGATACTTCTAAAGGACACACACTATTTTTGGAGACGGATCACGGCGTAGTTCTGGAAATGCAAGGCTGGAGTGTACATCGACACGGGGGGTGGAGGTGTACATAAACAGAAGGGCATTTCCGGTTTAAACTTTTATCTAAGATGTAGGTACAGGTCTCTTTTGATATCGGCATAGATCATGCCGCATGGATTGCGACACTTAGTGTCCAATTCGCTCTTGTATAAATATTCTGGATTGGTTTTCACGGGATTTCAATCCCAATTTGATGGTTAGGGGAGCCATAATAGAACCCCCCACCTATAGGTGGTTTCAATTAAAAAAAAAAAAAAAAAAGTTTTAATTGCCAAAAAAAAAAAAAAAGGGGAAGAATGGTGTGGATCAGTATCGGATAAGAGGGGGTGCATAAGATGTGTCGGAGATGTTGAACACTTGGACATACCTACATGGCATGTAGGTTCCAAGATGAAGAAGCACTCAAATGCCACATTGATGCTAAATTTGCAGCTCTTGGGGTGGAACTAAACCTGGAAATCTACAAAGTTGTCTCGGAGAAGCTCTACCCCTCATCAACAAGAGTCCACAGGAACATATGCTGATACAAAGATTCACAAGGTTCCCACCACACTACTTCCACACGAATGCGCACATGTTCTTAAAAATGCTGAAGGAAATCTTTGTGGATGGGTTTAAGTAGGTCAAGGAGATTTATCCCAACCACAAGAGCTACGGGGAAAGAACCAGGAGTACAACCCTAAGATCCCAATGATATTCCATCAACTAGATGAAGCAGCAAAAGGACCAACAGAGGATCCAACTCCAGGTGTCATCGCCCGAGAAAAGGAAGTTAATGAAATCTACCTCCAAGGATTGGAGGAAGCACGAAGTCAATTTTTAAAGCTCCCAGAGGTTCTGGATTTCTGGGAGGTTATCGTCGTACCTCTTAAAGTTATATTTTTAAGCTCTAATGCTTCCTATCTACAATTAAGTAGATAATGGAAAGTCGGGATCGTCCACAAGAAGAGGGATCTTTCCAAGTGTTTTGGTTTTGGTCCTAAATTATGAAAAACAAGTTAACTAATCAAGCAAATTAACTATGCAAAGCATGCAACAACAACTGAAAGGTGATTAAACCAAAAATTAACGGAACCTTGGGCGCAATTGACGTCCACTTCCAAGCCAGTTATCCATCATTGAAAATTCAACCTATTTACTACTTTCACTACTTGTGATGACTAAACTTCTATCCTTCTTAGATAGTAGTTTGCAAGAGTGAATTCGACATCTCTCGCAATACCTCACCAATGACTCCCTTAGTTGAAACACAACTAAAAGTATCCCAATAATGGTATTGAGTACGAAGAATCAACAAGATTGGCAATACTTACAAACACTACATCGTGTCTAAGTATTTAACCAATTCATACATTTACACAAGATTAGTCAAGAACGATCTACATTCATAGACTTATCTCATTTGCTACCTACAACAAACATGACAAGGAGCTCAACATCATCACATTCATCTAGAAATTATCAACACATCAACATCATTGTGAAGCTCTAAATCATACTCTTGGGTTTCATATCAAGAAAAGGGGAAATCAACCCATTTCCCCAAACCCTAACAAGCATATCATACAAGTACTTCATTACTCAAGCTTTCAAGAACATTAATGACATTAAAAAACACATTCAATGCTCCATAAATGCAAAATAGTAAGAGTATTAAATAGGCTACAAATTTTTCTTAAGACATGGGCTTGGAAGCCTTGGTCAATTGCTCCCAAGAACTAGATTTAGCTAGTAGAGTTCATACTAGTTAATGCTAACAAACCAAAAATAAAACAAGAGAAATCAAAGATGAAAATGGTGGAAAACTAGGGTTAGAATAGTACCAAATTCGGGTGGAAGAAGAGTTATGAAAGAGAGGAAAGCGAATGCTATTTATAGTACAAAAAGGATAAGGTTGTGTTCCGGCCACCCATGCGTCGCGACTCACGACTGGTGCCAGAACAGAACCATGTCTTCTTTTCTTCTTCTTGTAGCAAGCACTCTTATTCACCATAATTCATCTCATTCTTCAAGTCTTCAAATATTTGAAGCAAGTCTTCAAAGTTTTCAAAGGATGATCTTTAACGGCCTCTAGTCTTTAAGTCTCCAAATCTTTGAAGCAAGTCTTCAAAGTCTTCAAAAGGTGATCTTCAATGGCCCTCGGTCTTCAAGTCTCTATGTTCTTCCTTTGTCACACAAAATCCACTTAGAAGAGGTAGAAGAGTGCAAAGTTTCTCTTACCTCTCCTAAGAGAATTTTGAAGATAAAACAGAAGCTCTTGATAACAAAGGAGCCCAAAAGTGATCCCAAAAAGTAATAAATTATGCACATGAAATGGACACATCAAACCTCCCCGCACTTAAACCTTACTCGCCATCGAGTAAGAAAAGATCCAAGCACACGAAGGAATTGACGTATCCACATCCTAACTACTATTCCCCAAAGTCAATACCTCACAAAACTCTCAATATCACACATCCCAATATTAAGATCAAATGAGAATTTTCTCACAACCCCCATTCCTAAGTCTACCCAAACCATATCAACCTATCAATTCATTGATATCTTTAAAACAATTCCAAATCTCGAATTAACAATCCCAAATCCAATGGTACATGGTGAGGCTAAAAGCATGCATAAAATTCAAACACACACTCCACTTTATACCAATATATCATCCTAAAAACAAAGTATATCAACAATCAAGTGTTTCATAACTTACTTCATTTTCCCCGCTAAATTTCCCAATCCCAAGAGGTCTCAAAATGTCAAGCTACGCGATCCATCCATATGGCTACCGCAACCCTATGACTACAACGCTGGTAAATGAGTGAACGCATAACATTTTTTTTCTCTCTTTCCCTCATTTTTCATAGGATCCCTTTTGGGTTTTCATCCTAGTCACACATCATATTTTTTCGGCTCACATCTAGCCTTTTTTTGCACATTTAGCCTCTCATTTTTACCTAGGTTTCCCTTTTGGGTTTTTTACCTATCCGGGCCCCCAATGTTTCCCAAGATGCCCTCTCAGGTTTTCAAATTAGCGGGATTCTTTTTATTTATTTCTTTTCTTTTTATTTATTTCTTTTCTTTTTCATTTTCTACTACTTTGTTTTTAAAAAAAGTTCAAATTTTCCATGTTTTTCCAATCAAAAAGTAGCAAAGTGCTTTCCAAATGTTAAGGCTAAGAAAAATATCAAAGCTAACATCATCCAAGTACATCAAAAGGAAAGCATCCCAAAACAAAAGGGAAAATATCCAAAACAGAGCAAAAGAAATATCCCAAAAGTAGCGAGTCTAGAAAAAAGTTCTCCAAACCAAGAAGCGAAATCAGTAAATACCCCCCCTACACACACACACTTAAAAAGCTACATTACTCTCCATGTAGACAAAATAGGGCAAAAGCGTACAAACCGAAGTATGGATAATGCTCACAATCACTAATGTAAGGAAGAAGGGTCACCTCCAAAATAACACTGCTGATAACGAGCCAGCCAATCTGTGTTCCATTGACTCCTAGATCCACGCCTCTCTGCTCCAGGATCAGGGGCTAAGGCACCACCTGCCTGGGACTGCATCTCATGGATGCGAGCTCACAAATGGTCAATCTCCTCATCCATGTTGATCAAGCTCTGGGAGACAAAAACATTGTGCTCCAATATCATGTTGTCCTGGCAACGGAATCCATCCTGCATAGTCTGCATCATACACTCATAGAAATCAGGTGGAGGCTGGGAGTGGTGAGGTGGCACATAATCCTCCTGCATAGGCTCGGTCTCTGGAGGAGGCTGTGGAGAGTTCTGTTATCGCTCAATGAAAGGAAAGCTACTATCATCGCGATGAACAGGGGCTGGACCAAGGTTATTGAGCTCACACTAAAATTACTCTCTGCACGAAGATTCGGGTGAATTTGTCAAGTCCTCCAAGGGTGTATCAAACTCCAACTTCATCTTGTTGGGCTGAGAAAGTGCCATGAAAGTGACCTTCCTGGCGCCATATAACCAATGAAACACCCTCGTGGTCTGTGTGGTGGAAAGCATCTCAAATTGTAGTGATGAGGTTGGATGCATTCCCAAGCGTGGAAAATTAGTCAGTGGGACCAATCCTAGGTACTGCGCTAAGAGGCCGATCATGCCTCCAACCACAATCTTCCCCTTTGGCTTCCCAGCCACCTCTATGACCCTCTGCATCCATAACTCAGCCCATAACCTTTATCCCAACCCCTTACTCGTCAAGTGCCATAAGAAGTGAATATCATTGTCCGGTACATTCGTTGGCTCCACTGAGCAAAACACTGTGCCGACCAAAAGTCTGTGCACATAATGGAGTGCGGGATGGATGATGACACTGCTCTTGTCATGAGAGTTCTTTGCCCTCATGTTGATGACACTCCAGAAATGCATGTCTTCCTCAATCGATCGCACATGAGCCTGTGGGTCCAGCCTTGCCCGGATCTCAGCCATGTCCCATCCAAAAGCTTCCTCAACCTGCGAGACTGTCATCTCTCGGGGTATATCATCTAAGTGGAAAGTGATATGTCTCTCGCGTGGTTGATCATCCCTCATGCTGCATATCCTGACCGTGGATAGGAACTCTAATGTGTATTACCGGTAGGAGAGGCCACTCTTGTCTATGAAACCCTCCAACCCCCCTTTGGCGAGGAGGCATCGGACTGGCTGGGTGAGCCTAAGAGCATCCAGTTTGGGCACGTCAACAAAACTTTTCTCCTTGAGCTGGCAGTTGACCAAGGCTTCCCACCTCTCCGCATAGGGTCCGGTGATCCAGGTCAAACCCATGTACGTATTGGAAGGAGGTACAGAGCTCGACTCCGGAGCCCTCGGCCAAAGTGGAGGTGGAGCAGCGGTGCGCCCACAACGTGGAGGAGCCCTAGGTCTCTTAGTAGGGGCCATATCTAACAACCACAACAAACAAGTCAAACGCATAGGAATATACATACATGCAATATCACAAAATCATACTCAATCTTAAACTAGTTTTCCCAACATCACAAACCAAATCAAATCCAAGCCAACTAGTTCAAGTCCTAACCACAATTGTATATACAATCCATGTCACATTCAACATGCCCATAATTTCAAGTCCATTAGGTTATCGCATAGTTAAACATCCAGTATACTATATCCCATAATCACAGTCATGTCTAATTAGTTTAGCCACCATCATTACGTTCATAAGATTAACATTCAAATGCTATGGCTAAACTACCTTAATCATAATAACATTGCATACAATTATCAACTATGCTTAATCAAGCCAACATGCATAATCTTTAGTGCAGGCCACAACTAAATTCTCAACCAAAGAAACAATATAAACACAATGCAAGAACAACACCAACATGAGAAAATAAACACAATCAAAATTAGCACAACGCTATCCCACATCCAACCAAATCATAAGCATAATATATTCACAAGATCTCCATCAAACCAAATCATAAACACAATATATTCATAAGAATCTACAATGTTCCAACAATTCAAATCCTTAAGGCACCACACATAATCCACACAATATCCAATAGAATAGATTATACAACATAATCAAAATTCAAGCTCAAGAAAGTGAGGGAATGTAACAATTAGATGCTTAAGAAAAAGAAGGAACTAAGCCC
This sequence comes from Rubia yunnanensis, assembly GCA_037428765.1. NCBI lineage: Eukaryota > Viridiplantae > Streptophyta > Magnoliopsida > Gentianales > Rubiaceae > Rubia > Rubia yunnanensis. The sequence goes on from CM075063.1 coordinate 70,327,957, forward strand.
ACAAATAATTTAAATTCGGATTGCTAAAACTCACAAAACCCCCCTAAATTCTAGGGTTTTTTGTTCTTCAACAAATTAGGCCAATTTGTGGGTAGAGATTGGGTATGATGGCTTGGAGAGTGGTTTCGGGTTTAGGGTGGAGTGCCGGCGGGTGGTGGAAATTCATTGGAGTGGTGGAGGAGATGAAGGGAAGAAGGTGTAAATGGGGCTTTAAAAAGGGTTCTGCCCACTTTTTAAAACAAGGTTGTACGTCTGACTCGCGATGTGACCATCGCGACTCGTGAAGGGTAGGTCAAAAGGCACATCCAATCAAAACTTGCGTCGTGACTCATGACTATTACATCACGACTAGTGATGGGATTTTGTGACTAGCAATGAGACTGTCGCAAGTTGCGAAAAGTGGACCTGGGAGTTCATTTTTTAGAAAAAAAATTGATTTGGTCGCGATCGCGACCAAACTTTCACAAATTGCGATGCGGCCATCGTGGCTCATGAAAAGTGGAGCCTGAGGGCTCCAATCTTGACAAAAGTTTTTGGTCCCATCGCGACTTGCGATGAGGTGGTGGCAACTTGCGAAGGGCAGCCCACTTGGTACTTAGAAAATTTGTCAATCTTATTCCTTGCCCAAGCTTGTTCTTGATTCCAAGTATTTTTCCCTTCATCTATCCAATACCTTGGGTTCAAATTGCTACAAAATCATGGAAAAACAAGCCGTGAAAAGCACAAAGCAAAATAATGAAACTAACGACAAAACCCAAAAACCAAAAAACATCAACTGAAAGTCACGAATAACGATCTGGATGATCAAAACCAAGTATATTTAACATCGTCGGCACGAATCACTCCCATTTCTTGGAGCTTACTCACAAAACAAACCGAGATGATCAGTTCCCTGTCCCCAATCCAGGTCAAAACAATCGGGATTCTCATCACCCCCCAACAAAACCTTCTTTAAATAGCTTAGGGTTTCTTCATGTTCCCTCAACATTTCCAACAACTCACATTTTTGTTCCATAGTGATCTCAAGCACATAAGCATTCAGGGGGTTCTCTCCTTCTCCAAGGGATGAACATTTAAGAGCTGTCGATGATGGTTTGCACTCTTCCACCGAAGTCTTCTCAAGAGAAGGAAGGAAAACCACCCTTATTGGCTTACCCATGGACACACGAAAAGTGTTAGATGTTGCTTTCCCACGAGTGTATTCGCCATTGTTGTTTTCCTTCAGGTTAGTACTAACAACATTTGTAATCAAAGCATCACTCAAAACATCATCTATGGCAACATTTAAGGAACTACCAACTTTGGGCTCAACTACATCTTGCTCTTTATCATCAATAACATGAATAGCTTGGCAAGAATGATATCTACTAGAATGATCAATAGAATTATTAGTGTCAAATTCTACCTTCCGCCCATTAAATTCCATGGTTAATGTTCCTTTATGCACATCAATTATGGTCCTTGAAGTCTTTAGAAATGGCCTTCCTAAAAGAATAGGTTTAGAACTATTGTCACCTTCCATTTCAAGAACATAAAAGTCTGCGGGGGAATGTCAAAGAATCCACTTTCACCAACACATCCTTCACAATACATTTCAGGTATGTGCTAGAGTGATCGGCTAGTTGGATAATAACCCCGGTTTTATGCAAAGTGCCTAGATTTAGACATTCATACAAGGAATATGGGATCACATTGATTGAAGCACCTAAGTCCAATATGGCCTTGTTTACACATTTACTTCCTATCTCACAAGGAATTTCAAACATTCCTGGATCATCACATTTAGAAGGCATTTCATCATCAAACACGACAGTGACATATTCACTCTTAACACTCTTTCTTACTTTTCAAATTTTGTTTCCTATTGATGGTACACAATTTCTTAAGAAATTTAGCATACCTAAGAACTTGATTTAGAGCATTTAAGAGTGGAATATTTAACTCGCATCTACAAAAGACTTCGTAGATGTCCTTGGTGTCCTCTTGGCCCTCCTATCCTTTAATTCCTCTGGAAATGGTGGTTCCGGTGCATAGATAGGGATTTCCACCCCTCTTGACTTCTTGTGTGGTGGGGATGAGGTTTCAGGATTTGATCTCGGTCTTGGCACAAATGTCTCCACCTTAATTTCTTCTTCTTTGCTCTCTTTGGCCAACTCCTCAGCCTTCTTTTCATGGTCTTCTTCTTTTTCAACTATCCGCTCAACAACAACCCTTTCTTGGGGCTCCTTCATTTTGCTTCCACTTCTTAATGAGATTGCACTCACATTTTATCGAGTGTTGATGTCCTGTTAGGAGGAAAGTTTTCCCTTTTCCCAGGCCTCCATCTGATTCATCACTTGAGCTATTTGGCTCACTTGAGTTTCCAAGTTCTTGATGCTCTCCTTGGCTTCCTCTTGGAATTTTTTACTTTCAATGAGCACATGCTCAACCGGTGAATGGCTTGCATCACCTAATCTTTTGTTAACCATGAACTCTCCTCTTGGTATCGGGGCTTGTCTTAGAGCCTTTAAAATTGTTGTTAAGGTTATATTATTATTGAGGAGGCCAATACGGTTAAGGGTTTTGGCCTTCTTGAGGGTTTCCATACCAGAGGTTCGGGTTATCATGATTACCTAAATTGTACGGCCGATTTTGGTAGCCTTGGCCACCTTGGTACCCTTTATTTCTTTGATATCCTTGCGCACCTTGGTAGCCTTTGTATTTTTGGTTGCCTTGATAGCCTTGGTTACCTTGATACCCCATTTCACTCACCTCCTCGCCATAGTTATCTTGCAAAGTAGGGAAAGTGTCTGTAGGGTGCACTGAGTAACAAATTTCACACGATTTAACATGTGGCACATTTTCGGGCTTGGTTATCAAGGATTTCACCATAGAATCTAGGGACAAAACTTTCTCCTCAAGCTTTCCACTATTGGAAGGATCACTTGTGGCCATTGGATTTCTCCTTCTCAAATCGGCCCTCGAGCTAAAGTTCCTTGAATCGCCAGGTCCTCGTATAATTGCATAGCCTCCGATGAAGTCTTGTTCCCAAGGGTACTACCATAAGAACACCTCAATAATCTTTGGTCCTCATCAAGAAGACTATCGTAGAAATAGTAGACCAAATCTCCCTCTGAATAGTTATCGTAAGAACAACTCACGAGAAGCTTCTTAAACCTCTCCCAATAGTCAAAGAGAGATTCTTCATGCCATTGGAGGATGTTTCTTATGTTCTTCTTCAAACCAGCGGAATTCGAGGCCGGGAAGTACTTGGTTAGAAATTTTATCTTCATATCAAGCCAACTTTTAATGCTCTTAGGTGGTAGGTAGTGAAGCCAATCTCTTGCACCATCCCTCAATGTGAATGGGAATGCCTTAACTTGTAAAAGTCTTCATCTACTCTGTTGGAGACCGTACCACAACACAAAAAGTTGAACTTAGTGAGATGCTTGTTAGCATTCTCCCCTTGCCTTCCAAGGAAGATAGGTAGGATGTTTAGAAACCTGGTCTTTAGCTCAAAGTGCCCATTCTATCCAACCAAGGGATACTCAATGCACATCGGTTGTTGATCAAGGTTGGGTGTCATAATTTCCCTCAACAAGGCTTGCCCTAAAGGAATCACCCTTCCTTGGAGAGGAGGTGCTCTTCCTTGGAGAGGGGGATGTTGAGGCCCTCCTCCCATATGCTCATCTTCGTGCTCGTGTTGATGCTCCATAGAAGTAGAAGTATCCACAAAATGTCACTAGGAGGGGCGTTATTCACACTTTCCAAAAAAAGCCTCCTAGCCCGTCTCAAATTCAACTCTAACTCGGGGTCGTAGTGTAGGGGTTCTTGTGAAGAGGATCGCGTATGAACCATACATCAAGAACTCGAACAATACGTCTCTAAGCCAAGCAAAAATGAAAAGTAAACTAAGAAGTCAAAACAAAAGCAAATTAAAAAATATTTACAACTAGCACATAATCACACATAATATAGCCAAATAATTAAAAATAAATGCATCTTCCCTGGCAGCAGTGCCAAAATTTGGGAGGTCGTTGTCGTACCTCTCAAAGTTATATTTTTAAGCCCTAATACTTCTTATCTACAATTAAGTAGATAATGGAAGGTCGGGGGTCATCCACGAGAAGAGGTATATTTTCAAGTGTTTAAACATAAATAGGAGAAAACATACTAGATACAAGCATATATATAAGCATGTAATTAGGGGGGAGTTTTGTTGGTTTTGGTCCTAAATTATGAATTGAAAACCAAGTTAACTAATTAAGCAAGTTAAATTTGCAAAGCGTGCAACAACAATTAAACAGTGATTAATCTAAAAATTAATGGACCATTGGGTACAATTGACTTCCACTTCCAAACCTCTTATCCATCATTGAAAATGCAACCTATTTACTAGTTTCACTACTTGTTGTGATGACTAAACTTCTATCCTCCTTAGATAGTAGTTTGCAAGAGTGAATTTGACATCTCTTGTCAAACCTCACCAATGACTCCCTTAGTCAAAACAAGACTAAAAGTATCCCATTGATGGTATTAAGTACGAAGAATCAACAAGCTTGGCAAAACTTATGAACACTACACCATGTATAAGCATTTAACTAATTCATGCATTTACACAAGATTAGTCAAGAACGATCGACATTCATAGACTTGTCCCATTTTCTACCTACAACAAACATGACAATGAGTTCAACATCATGACATTCATCTAGAAATTATCAATACATCAATATCATTGTGAAGCTCTAAATCATACTCCTGGGTTTCCTATCAAAAAAAAGGGAAATCAACCATTTTCCCAAACCCTAAAAAGCATATCACACAAGTATTTCATATACTCAAGCTTTCAAGAACATTAATGACATTAAAAAACACATTCAATGCTCCATAAATGCAAAATAGTAAGAGTATTAAATTGGCTACAAATTGTTCTTAAGACATGGGCTTGGAAGCCTTGGTCAGTTGCTCCCAAGAACTAGATTTAGCTACTAGAGTTCATACTAATTAATGCTAAAAAACCAAACATAAAACAAGAGAAATCAAAGATGAAAATGGTGGAAAACTAGGGTTAGAATAGTACCAAATTTGGGTGGAAGAAGAGTTATGAAAAAGAGGAAAGATAATGCTATTTATAGTACAAAAAGGATAAGGTTGTGTTCTGGCCACCCGTGCGTCACGACTCGCGACGGATGCCAGAACCAAACCATGTCTTCTTTTCTTCTTCTTGTAGCAAGCACTCTTCTTCACCATAATTCCTCTCATTCTTCAAGTCTTCAAATCTTTGAAGCAAGTCTTCAAAGTCTTCAAAGGATGATCTTCAACGGCCTCTGGTTTTCAAGTCTTCAAATATTTGAAGCAAGTCTTCAAAAGGTGATCTTCAATGGCCTCCGATCTTAAAGTCTCCATGTTCTTCCTTTGTCACACAAAATCCACTTAGAAGAGGTAAAAGAGCGTAAAGTCTCTCTTACCTCTCCTGAGAGAATTTCAAGGTAAAACACAAGCTCTTGATAACAAAGAGCACAAAAGTGATCCCAAAAAGTACTAAATAATGCACATAAAATGGATACATCAGTTTCCTGGATGATTATGAGGGAGATTGCCTCACTCTCCAAATATTGCCTCAGACGAGGGCATGCATGAGTTCAACCTACGTCCACCATTCACAACAGACAACCCACAAATGGAACAAGGAGACCAGGAAATAGGGAGGTTTCATACAAGGCATGTCGAAGATGGAAATGACAATGCCATAACCAAAGAATACCCATTGACCGGAGGCTAAAGATACTTTCTCGACTATGAAACAGTAACGAACCAACTCCCCGCCAACAAGGTGGAATACAAAAGATCTACATTGGCAGATGGAACGGTAATGGAACAATTTCTCACAAACGGGGCATTCTCAGTAGATCCAAATTTCTTGGTTGACTCACAGTTGGGCCAAATGGTAGATGGGCTTAATTTTGGAATGTACCTCACCATTAACATCGGAGAGCTGGTTGACTAGACAGATGTCATAATGAATTTACCGAGCGCCATCAAATCAATCATTGCTTCAACTGCCAAATTGAAGCAAAGAAATTATGGCGAGCCAAAAGAAAAAGGCAAAAAGGAGATTCCAAAAAACTCAAAGCTTCAAAGGAGGGTTGAGAGGAGCAAGACACGTCTCAGGCGATGCTGGATTGGACTGGAAATAAATGAGCCTACCAACACATCAATCACACATCTTTTAAGCTTGGACTCGGGGCTGGGGGAATTAATTGCAACAAGACTTCCCACAAGGAAAATGTGAGAAACAAGTAGCCTACAATAGACAACTTTTTCAAGAGACGATGAAGATGGGCAAGGAATAGGAAAATGATTGGTGGAGGAATGTAATCATTTCAGGAAGAAAAAGAAGGTTGTGTAGGCGGACGAGGCTACGATGGAAGGCAAGATGGAACATAAAGGAAGGATTTAATGCTGGCAAGTGGGGGAGCCTTGAATGAAATGTAGAATGAGAATTTTGAGATAAGATCTGATGACTCCTCTATAACTCATCCTCTTTAAATTTTAGAACAAGGAGCATATAAGGGATTACAAAAAGGCCCAGAATCAAAAGGCCAAACTCAGACCCACTTAAACCATCAAACAAAACCAAGAATGTGCGGTCCTTGACCCAAAAGCAAGTAGAACAGTACAAATTGTATAAAAACAAAGATATATAATAATGTATAATAGAGTATCTAATAAGAATGTGATATTATAAATTTAATTTTTAGATTATATTTAAGTTATAAATAGTATCATATATATTTTTGAATAATATTAAAGGGTTACACAATAATAGTAGTAATAACTAATAAAGTAGAAAATGACTAAACAAATTAAATATTATCAACTGTGATACACTAGCCTAGAAGCAAGTAGGGGAGTACATATTGTATCAAAATAAAGATACATAATATTGTATAATAGAGTATCAAATAAGAATATGATATTATTATATATAATGTGATATTAATATAATTTTTTAAAATTTATATTTAGGTTATAAAAAGTATCATAAACATTTTTGAATAATATAAAATGGTTAAATAATAATAATAGTAATTAATAAAGTATAAAATGATTAAATAATATAAATAATATTAACTAAGAAAAAAAGAGATAAAAAGAAAACATAATAGAGAAGAAATGGCTATTCAGCTTATTGGTTAAAATTGATTTAGAATTCCTATAGTTCAGCCCAAGAGCTAAGGAATTAAAATAAAAGTAGAAAAGAAAGAAATTAGATCTTTAAACCAGGAGTAGCAAAAATGCATAAAGAAAATGGAAGGAAAATGAAATAGAGGAGAAAAGGAAGGAAGAAGAGGAACAGATAAGGTCGAGATAATGCTGGAAATTTGAAGATGGTTGTCGTAGGATGAAGAAAGGAGGTGATTTGTCGACAAATGAAGCGCTCATAGTAAAAGAAGGCCAATCGTAACAACATACGGTAAAATAGTTGCAGATGTGAAACATATTGAACCCCAATTCATCAACAAATTGGGATGAATCAAGCCACTCACCACCTCAAATCATAGTATAAATAGGGCATAGAAATTCTATTGTTGAACATCATTTCTTCCTGTTGGGAAAGTGCTCTGCTTTTTTTAGAATTTCAAAACCCAGGCTTTGGTGTTATTTTGCGTAGGAAGGAGCAAGGATATGGAGTTGCTCAGTGAAGGAAGGAGTTGAAGAGGAGGATAGGAAGAACATAGTAAATACATATTATTTTAGAAATGAGGTTAGAACAAATAGGGTGTAAAACTTGGTGAATCTTGGGATGAAGTTTCTGGTCTAGTTCATTTGGTGCTTGTTTAGTTTATGTCATGTGATGTGTTTTTCAAGAATGCTCTGCTACACTGGTCTGTTATTTTTAAAATTACATGGTCGTCCCTATCCTATAGTGGTGTTAATTATGCTGTGGTTTTTTCATTCCTGGATAACCATGATGTCAGTTTTGACAAAGTCATTTGTCAATGCTCATTTTAATCTTGTGTTTTGTACTCATTAAGAGTATTTGCCGCTCTAGGAATGATTGTCATTTAGAATGCTTGGTTTTCTTACATGACAACATTAGAAACTTATACCAACTTAATTTCTTCTATGTTTTAAACCACTACTTTAGGTCTTTTAATATGGTTCTTGATGTTGCTACAAACAAAATATGGACGCTGCCTTATGCAACTCCTCTCTATGCCATTGTGGCTCTTGGAAATTACATGCTGAGTTTTCTCTGATTTCTAATATTTTGCTCTGGAATCAATTTTTTTCCTGATCCATCATCATCATATCAGCACCTATCTTCGTTAGGGTCGATTCACCATCTTTCGTGAGGTTCTTGTAATTTATCCAACCACTTCAATCATGTGTTTCCAAATTTTCTTAACAGTTACTGAACATGTATCTTGTCATGCTCTAAAACAGATGTTCTTTTATAGTTCTGATTTTTTATTTGAGCTCTTCTGTATTAATGTTTTCCCATTGCCTTTCTAATGATGTATATATTTCCACTGGGTTGTATGGATTGTTTAAAATCTGAGTTGATCTAGAGTTGAATGAGCAGTATAGTATTTTAATTATTGTTTGACTTCCGGATTTATAATGAATGGAAACTGGGAATTTTACATGTTTTATTATCTAGGTAAATAAATGATGGTTTACATTCAATTTAAGCAACTAAAGCACATAGGTTGCCAAGATCTGCTTCACGACTTAAGTATACATTAGCGACAGGTAGACTAGAGTATAACTTGTAGAATTATTTATAAGATCATAGTTATAACTTTTCATCTTATATGTTTTTATTGTATTGCAGATATTTCTATGTGCAAATATATCGAGTTTAGTAAGTGTTCTCACTGATTTATAAATGACTGATCAATTTAAATTAGTAAATGGATTTTATATGTGTTATTAATATTTAATTGATTAGCATTTTATATTATGTGCACATTATAAATGTGGCTGAGGTGTACTTTATCGCACCATGCCTTACTTGAATATACTTGACTTTACGATGGTACAGCTGTGTACTTTACCGCACTGAACCATATACTTGCTTGTACATGTGCATTATAGGGGGGCCCTCGACCCTACTTAGTTATCAAAACTCATGAACCGGTATTGGACTTGGTCGTGTGGCTAGGTAATTAAAAAGGTCTTGATTGGTTCGAGATTTACCCACACGAGTACTCAGCTTTCTTGCTTTCTTGACTGGCGTGGTTGACGAATGGATATTATTGGCATTCTTTATGGTAGGATGAAAAGTAAGTAGTGCTTATACTCATATAGAGTATTCATGATCCTATACATACTACCCCTGTAAAGTCTAGATTTATCTAGTTGGCAATTTGTGGAAATTATGCAAATATAGTATTATTGAGTTGTAACATCAAAGAAGGAATTTTGGTGAAATAAGGAAAGGTTGAAGACTGAATCCAAGAAGGATACATCTAGTCCAAGTTGTATTTGAGTTGGAGGATATATCAGTTCCTATATATGTGGGATTGGATTAATGTTATGGAATTGGGAATATTCAGTTATGGGTATTATACGGATAAGTATAAAGTTTTACGGGAAAAAAGTTGTTTACGGAAGTGAAGAATATTACAGAAGTGAAGCAGAAAAAGATGTGCTTTTGGTATAAAGCTTTACATGGATATTCAGCCAAAGATGTTAACAGAAAATCTTACCATGTTCCAACATGTTGCTGCAGCAGATTTACGCCAAAGCTTTTATAGAATCAAAGTCAGAATATTGCAGTAGTTTGGAATAAATGGAATTCGTATATATGACTATATATATCAGGCGTGTGAAGCATAATTGGTTTATGGAAAATCCCTACTTATATGGAGAAGATTTATTCGAATATATGTGATAGAATGATATAAGGTAAATCCCTTTATTTATGGGATTTGGATATGCTTCAAGAATCAGATTTGGAATAGGAATATTGTGGAGATAATCAAGGAGTATTCAGATCTGATTCGTGGATATAAATTGGGGACAAAACACGGCTGCATACTTACGGACTTAATAGAAAAAATCTGCACACAGATTTTTATCTTTCGAGAATTGCATAGAGCCAGTATACTGTGTTCCAACACACCTGCTGCACAAAGTTCAGAATCATATGCCTTAATTCCTCGGGAGGAGGAGATCCAACGTCGACGAGTTTCGAGGTCAGAGGGAGTCTGATCAAGGCGGATCGGTAGCAAGGGGAGCTTGCAGGATTCACGTTATAGTTAATAAGATAAGTATAATTGTATGGTGTACTTTGTACTGTATCTTTCTTATTAGTGGATTCATTCTGAACTGGGCTAGGCCCCGCAGATGTAGGTGATTTACACTGAACTGCGTAACCAAGTCGTGTGTCTTTTACATTTTACGTTATTTCACACTTAGTTAAACTAGGCATGTTGGAACACACCAGTAGTGATAATTGAATTAATTAGGTAAAACCAAATTTCAATTGGTATCAGAGCTTGGTCACTTATTATTCCCTTGGTTGTGTCAAGGAAAGTGAGATCGGTTTTACCAATGGCGACCAGAGAAGGAGCTTCTGTGTCTCGGCCACCACTGCTGGAAGGAACAAATTACAACTACTGGAAGGCTCGCATGCTGGTGTTCATAAATTCACTGGATGAATTGGCTTGGTACTATGTTGAAACAGAATGGAAACCCCCTGTTGTTGGAAGTTCTGAAGGAGGAGAACCTAAGCCAAAAGAGTCGTGGACACCAGGTGAAAGAATGGGAAGCTTGGCGAATTCTAGAGCATTAAATGCCTTATTTACTGCAGTAGATGAAGATCAGTTCAAACTCATCTCTACGTGCCAACAAGCAAAGAAAGTATGGGATATCCTACAAACTGTACATGAGGGGACAAGTCGTGTACGTGAATCCAAACTGCAGATGTTGGCTACAAAGTTTGAGGAATTGAAGATGGAGGAGGATGATACTATTTCTATATTAAATGGGAAACTCAGAGACATCTCCAATATGGCGTATCAACTTGGGAAAGTTTACAAGGAAACAAAACTGGTGAAAAAGACCTTGAGATCACTCCCTAAAAGGTTTGCTATGAAGGTTGCGGCAATAGAAGAAGCAAGATATGTACCACCATGACCCTGGATGAACTAATGGGATCACTACAGACCTATGAGATGACAATGTAACAGCCTGCAAAGAAAGTCCAGAAGGAGTTGGCCTTCAAATCCTCTTCATCAAGGGTCATCCATGAATCTGATAGTGATGATAGAATTGAAGAACTTGCTCCTATCACCAAGAGTTTATCAAGAATGCTGAAGAAGGTGGTAAACAAGAATTCACAGGAAAGATCTAGAGGGAATAAAAATCGTCCTCAAGATTTTGGTAATAGTGGAACTCGGATGGAACAAGGAAGTCAGCAATTCTCTAGAAACCAAAGTGGTGAAGGAAAGCCGTCTGAAATAATTCAATGTCGAGAATGTGGAGGATACGGTCACATCCAGGCTGAATGTGCTAATACCCTAAAGAAGCAGGGAAAATCATACATCACCTCTTCGAGTGAAGATGATGAAGATGACGAAGGGGAACTTACAAGCAATTATATGGCATTTGGAGCAAAATTTCACAGTGGATCAGTTGAGGTATGTTCCAACATGTCAGAGAAAGACGAAGCTATATGTTCTAACACAGAGGCTGTATGTTCCAACATAGGTTCTGATGGCACGTCCAGTGATGATGACGGACTAGTTGTGAGTGATGAAGATATCTACAGTACATATGAGCAGATGTATGCAATGTGGCTTCAAGTTGTTGATACAAATAGAGTGTTGAAGGAAGAGAAAAATCTTCTGGGCAAGAAGGAGAAGGAGTTGCAAGTTTTAGTTGATGAACTCAGAAGAGAGATTGAAGAGTTAAATTTGAATCTAAGCTCAACAACTAAGCGAGCTGAGATGGCTGAAGCAGCTATTACCAAGTTAAACACTGGAAAGGCGAAACTTGATGACATTCTGACCATGGGGAAAAACTTTTGAGATCGACATGGAATCGGTTTTGAAAATTCATCAGGTAGCAAGGTCGGTCTCAAGTCGAAGATTCAAGAGGTAAAAATAAAGTTTATCAAGACCCATAAAAGGAAACCTCTCATCTGTAGCTACTGCATGTATCAAGGTCATACAGAGGAACAATGCCAAAAACTGCTCAGAGATATCATGACAGGGCGACAACTCTCAGTGTGTTCCAACATAGACGATGTCCAGCGATAAAAAATGGTCAAAAAGGTATGGGTTGTTAAATGCACAAGTACTTGTTTTTTTGCTCATACGTCTCCTATTGCACATTCTAGAGACTTGTGGTACTTTGATAGTGGTTGCTCTGGCCACATGACTGGAACTCGGGAATTACTAACAAACATCCAGCCATATGATGGTGGTTTTGTTACGTTTGGCGATGGAAAGAAGAGCCGAGTGGTTGGAAAAGGTGAACTGCATATTGAAGGATTCCCCGTATTCACTGGTATTTTGTTGGTGGAAGATCTAAAGGCTAATCTCCTCAGTATCAGCCAACTATGTGATGAAGTGTATCGTACGACTGACCATGTTCCAACATCGGTTGATTTCTCAGATCAGGGACGTAATGATGTTGGAACATCAGATGAGGCAGATCTTAAAGATGAAGGTGATGACTCTTATAACTTCAGCAATGTTGGAACACCGTCCTCTCCAGAACTCTCCCATGTTCCAACATCGGTGAAGGCTGAATCAAGCGGAAGAATGACTCGATCGATCCCTTGGGTTAATTATAGGGAACTTGCTGGTCTACAATATTTTCTCTCCCTCATTGTTGTTTCCTCAGTTGACAGGTTAGAATATATTCGCATTCTCCTTGTTATGGTTTACATTATAAATTTTACGATGTACCAAAAAGCTGTCAAGAGTGCTCCCCTACATGATGTGGTTAATGAGGAAGTATATCGACGACTGAAGAAGGCTTCGTATGGATCAAAACAAGCACCACGGGCATGGAATAAGTGACTCAAAACCTTTCCTATTCAGAATGGTTCTCGTCGAGGAGGAGAAGATCACAACTTGCTTGTTTTTCAAGAACAAGATTTTGTGACTTTGATGCAAGCTGAATTAAAGATGAGTATGGTGGGAGTATTTGTGAGAATTCGGGTTGAGAGAAAAGTCGTGGTAGCCTATGTTCCAACATCGAGAACAATTGCGAATATTTTCACAAAGCCGTTGGACACTGCTACGGTTGAGCTCCTAAGACAACACTTAGGTGTTTGTCAGATTTGAGGTATTTCTTTAAAGCTTTTATTTAGCAGTAGAAGTTTTGTTTATTTATTTTGTGTACAGAAAATTAGAAAAACACAAAAAAAAATTAGAAAGAAGAAAAAGGTGAAAAAAATGATGGTCGAATATGTTAGAAAGGTGGTTCTTCCTGGTATTCTGGTTATATGATGATAAGGAGTTGGAAGACAGTGATGCTGGTCATGTTCCAACACAGAGTTTGGAGGCAGATTGAGAAGACGTGGACATGGATTAGAGATTTAGCTATTCAAACATCAGTAACTGTGGTTGGAGAAGATTATAATCTGGATGGTGAACAAGTCTATGTTCCAACACCAGATAGGGGGAGAAAGTACTGATGAAGTGAAGGAAGCTGAGTAGAAGATGTGTTGACTCTGAAGCAATGAGAGCTGTCATGTTCCAACATCAGTGACTGTGTTCCAACACAAGGTGACTGTGTTCCAACACAAGGTGACTGTGTTCCAACACAAGGTGAGCAGATTATTGAAGGCACTTCTGATCAAACTGCCATGAGAGATATAATTTGAGCCGAAAGGACAACTGATCTGGGTGTATATGAGGAGTGTGGATTTAAAGCTTACCTGGACTATTTGGGTCTCAAGACTGCCGCCTCAATCTACAAGTGGTACAATGGTGTGAAGTAGAGAGCTCAGTCCATTCAGATGTTAACCTTGGAGGTAGAAGATGCCAGATTAGACAAGCACAGATAGTTGCTCTTGAAGAAGTTTAAAGGTTCTGCTATGGCTATGTTCCAACAAAGCACAGATATTTGCTTCAGGAGGAGCTGCATTTAATGGAGATTCTGGTTTTCTGTGTCTATTGCGTGTGGCATGTTTATGGTCCCAAGGGGGAGATGTTTTGGATTTCTTGGATGACTTTATTGGCCCAACATGCTTATTATTCCTGGATGTTGAAGGAATGCGGAATTCAGGGGGAGACGCTATGTTTCTATGTTCCAGCATCCAGAGTGGTTTTCAAGGTTGATATCTTTATTTGCATAACCTCTTGTGATGAAATGCCAAAAGGTGATTGGTCCACAAAATGCCAAAGGGGAAGATTGTGAAGTCTAGATTTATCTAGTTGGCAATTTGTGGAAATTATGCAAATATAGTATTATTGAGTTGTAACATCAAAGAAGGAATTTTGGTGAAATAAGGAAAGGTTGAAGACTGAATCCAAGAAGCATACATCTAGTCCAAGTTGTATTTGAGTTGGAGAATATATCGGTTCCTATATATGTGTGATTGGATTAATGTTATGGAATTGGGAATATTCAGTTATGGGTATTATACGGATGAGTATAAAGTTTTACGGAAAAAATGGTGTTTACGGAAGTGAAGAATATTACGGAAGTGAAGCAGAAAAAGATGTACTTTTGGTATAAAGCTTTATATGGATATTCAGGCAAAGATGTTAACAGAAAATCTTACCATGTTCCAACATGCTGCTGCAGCAGATTTACGCCAAAGCTTTTATGGAATCAAAGTCAGAATATTGCGTAAGCCAGGCAGACGTTCCGGACATGACTTTCAACTAAGCAGGGAGGTCATTTCGGGAATGTACAATTGTGGCATCAGAGATTTCCCAAATCAAGTAAAGGCTGAATCAAAACTTACCTTGAATAAAAGACTCCATGGATATTTAATATATCATAAATCCTTTTAAGCTCTAGTTATATCCGGCATGTCAAACTAACAATTTTCTCATTTCAATAGATGGACACTTCTAGCCTAGAACAAAGCTTCATGGGTATGGTAGCCTTCCACAGGGAATGCCAAGGACCAAACTGGTACCCTTGGCACTTTTACGTGAGGGTGAATGCAAGTGCAGACACCGATTTACTTATTCAAATCAGATTCTGGTAAACGTGGTTCATGAACGAAGCTGGCTAGTAGCCGAAGTTGAAACCTTAAAGGCACATCTTTTAAGGATGAACACGTTCAAGAATAAACTGAAGACCTTAACCTGTGAGCTCGCGGAAGAGATCAATGGACGAGATTTACTTATTGCCAATAACGAGGAAACTATAGAGCAGACCACCACCATGCTCAAACAAACCCAGGAAAATTCCTAGTATTTCGCAACCAATTTCAACTAGAAAGGGCTGAAATAAGGGGCAAAAATATGAGAACTCACTCATATTAAGGTACATATGGACCACTGTCTACTTGAGTTTTAGAGAAAGCAAGAGAGTCAGCATTTGTCCCAAATCTCCAACTCACTAAGTACCCTCCAGCGACATTTGCGACATATTGATCAGATACTTCATCTGTGTTGCACTGAGGAGGAGATAAATATGGGGAATGAACTGGTGGCTTCTGATAACCAGAGTGCCTCATCGTCCGGCGTAGATGTTAGGGGAAAGTGCTGGTGTGATAGTGTGTGGTAGCTTTTTTTGTATATAAGACTAGCCACAGACTCTGTGTGGCCGTACTAATAAACCATGGTAGTACTTTGTAAGATAGGCTAACCATGGGGAATAAGGTAATTGGCTTGAGTTAGTTTGAGAGATCTTGTAATTTAGGTGGATTCACTGTGATCTCTATGTGTAAATATATATCATGATATGAAATAGTACCTTGGATGGAAGATGCCAAGGAAAATTTGAAGTTGGTTTGTTAACACTTACAAACAACACAAAGTAGAAAGAAGAGCTATGCTGATAATAGGAGAAAAGATTTGGAGTTCAGTAAGCGATAATATTTTATTGAAGGTTGTACCATATATAGAAGGGTGTGGTTAAACATGGGAAGAAAGGAAAATTAAGCCCTCGGTACATTTGTCCATTTGAGATAATAAAAGGGTTGGATCAGTGGCTTATCGGTTGAAATTACCCCTACAACTAGGGAAGATGCATTTCAAGTGTCATTACTCAAGGAGTATCATCCTGATCCAAGTCACATACTCCAATATGAAGAACTGGAATTGAACCAAGATCTAGTGTATGAAGAAAAACCACTAAAGATTTTGGATAGAAACACCAAGGTCTTACAAAATAACGAAATACCCTTAGTACTCGTGTCTTGTAAACATCACAATGTTGAAGAGATGACATGCACTACAAGAAAAATAACCTATTACTTCACTTATTTTACCTCGGTTTTTTAGCTTAGGTCAAATAACTAAGGTAAAAAGTTCTTTTACCTCGGTTAAAAAAGTGAGGTAAATAATGTGTCTTTTACCTTGGTTATTACAATAACCGATGTGAAAGGTTAAAAAATGAAGTAAATAATGTTACCGAATACTGTGCGATGTCGCATATGTTGTTTCAAAAGGACACTCGATTTTGTATTAGATGTCGTTTCCACTGACATGTTTTGCAATTGACTACCGATGTCGTATATTTGTAAAAGATAGGTTTAGAGTAAAGAATATGACGGTGATAGAAAAGAAGGAAAAAAGAAAGTTAGGGTCATGCGCTTTTCCCCATTTTGGCGTCTTTCTCCTCCCAATATCCCATCATCACCATCAATTTATGGGAATGTAAGGACAATTAGGCACTACAGTAGCAATCATTGTGCTATAAACACCTTAGAAATCCTCCTCTTTTATACACGTCCAATATTGTTCAATGGTTTTTAAAACAATCGCTACTGAAAAATAGGTACATAAGCACCGATACTTTTCTTGGAGGGAGTAAAAATTGGTACTGACATTATCAAAGGCACCGGCTTTGTTTTTACCAAATTCTACAAATTCGGTGCTGGAGGAGTGTATCAGCACCGGATATGTGAAAATGGTGCCCAAAATTGGTGCCATACATCAGAAGTGGCACCAATTTCTATGATGAACGTGCAAGGACAGCTGGATAAGGCTTCCATGTGTGAAATAGTGTCTTTGGCGCATAAAAATGGAGGGAAAATTGTAGCGCCGGTTTTAAGCCAGTATGTTAGTGCCTCTGAGAAATTTTAGCACTGAATTCATAATAACGGTGCTTGGAATATGGGGCCCATGTGTGAAGTAGGAGATATACTTTATAATATTAGCACCGGTAGCCAAAAAATGACCTAATCAGTGCTGAATGTGGTGAAATAGTCATTTTGGCGAGGAAAGTTTTGGTGGGAAATTTTCTAGCACTGGTTTGGACCCATAAAACCAGTGCTAGAACAACATTTAATGCTCACCTACCACTGTTCAATGGTGGGTAAAAAGTGCAATTTTGGGGAGAGAAGGTCATTTATGGTGTTTTTGGGAGGGTTTTGACATTAAATGCTCCAATGAAGATTGACAAAGGTAGGTTTTATATTGTTTGTCATGTTATTATTGATCTAATATGTTACAAATGGTTTGTATGCATTTATTTTGTGTGTTGGATCATGATTTTGTGTGTTTGATCATGTTCATGATACCAGCATTCATGGAAGAAATGTGATTGTTTTCTAGATTTGTTGATGTGATTAATACCTTGCTTAGGAATGTGATAATGTTGGGGTGGTTTTGAATCTTGTGATGCAAGTTGTACGTAGTCTTTGCCAAATTGATTTTGAATGTTTAGAATCTTGCATAGCCATGGTCATTTTGTGGAACTATAATTGTCCTACTTTTTTTAATATGTAGAGATGGAATGTGCAATGGAGAGGTGTAAGCATGTGTATTGCAATTTTAGTTGGTTGAGCAAAGAATATATCGATTTTGTGGAGGATTTTTTTGGAGCACGCTTTTGGTCATCAGAAGCGAGTGTTATGTCCTTGTCGTGATTGCAAGAATCATAACCATAATAGAATTAGAGATATCATGAAACTTCACTTGGTTAGGAGGGGGTTTAAAAAATATTATTTGGTTTGGATGTTTCATGGTGAGAAGGCACCGCCAGAGGTGGTTGTAGGTAGTGGAGGAGAGTGTTTTGGAGACTTAAATTTTGATGACATGTGTGAGGGGGTTGTCGATGAATTTAGGGGGAGGGCCGAGGTTTTGTCAAATTTCTTAGGTGAGAATGACAGGCTGTTGTATCCGGGTTGCAACAAAAGGGATACGGTGATGTCATGTTTGATGGAATTTTTTCATTTAAATGGCCTTGGTTCATGGAGCGACACTAGCATGAACGAGTTACTAAAGTTCCTAAATGAGAAAATTCCCGTCAGTTACGGGATACCAGACAACCTCTACGAAGCGAAGATGATACCATGTCCGATGGGATTGGAGTATGAAAAAAATACATGCTTGTCCCAATGACTGTGTTTTGTACAAAGGCGACTTATTGAAAAAGGTGCCATGCGATGTATGTCACGTGTCACGCTACAAGAAAAGGACAAATGCAGTTGTTGATGGAGATGTTGTCATAAAGTTAATGAAACGGGTTTCTTCAAAATGCATGTAGTATATTCCAATTATTCTGAGGCTGAAGAGGCTGTTCAAGAATTCAAATGATGCAAAGAACATGACGTGGTACATGGGAAAGGGTAGTGTTGAGGGCGATGTGATCCGTCATCCAGCTGATGCCGATCAATGGAAGAGATTTGCTAAGAGGTATCCGGATTTTGCGTTTGAGCCAAGGAACTTGAGCATGACTTTGTGTACTGATGGAATGAACCCATTCGGAAACATATCCTCTAGGCACAATTCATGGATGGTAATGCTGGTCGTATACAACCTTCCACCGTATTTGTGTATGGAGAGGAAATATGTGTTGATGCCTTCATTGATTTATGGGCCAAAACAGCCTGGAAATGACATTGATATGTCTCTGGCACCTTCGATAGAATATTTGAAGGTTCTATGGTCCGACGGTGTTGAAGTATTTAATGGTTTTAGGGGATCAAAGTTCAATTTAAACGTAATGCTTTTTTGTACCATAAATGATTTTCCCGCATATGAAAACCTTTCGGGTTATGTGGTGAAGGGGCACAATGTGTGTTCTTTGTGTGAAGAGTCCACACATTACCAAAAGTTCAAGAATGATCATAAGATAGTGTATTTGGGGGGTCACCAGAAATTCTTATCGATGAAACACAAGTTGCGTGAGGGTGCATTTTAGTTTGTTGATGGGAAGGAGGTGAGGAAGGCGCCACGACCATTGAAGGGGTTTTTCATGCACAAGAAGGTGAAGAAATTGAATGTTGTTCTTGGGAAGAAGATGAAGAAGGTTGGTACAGCGCCTGATGGTCCTTGAAAGAAGAGGTCTATTTTTTTCGATCTACCATATTGGGAGCATTTGGAGGTTCGACACTGTCTAGATGTGATGCACATTGAGAAGAATGTGTGCGAGAGCTTGATTGGTACATTACTTAACATTCTGGGGAAGATGAAGGACAACTTGAATGCACGAAAGGATTTCTTGGAGCTTGGAATTCAGTCGGACCTAGCCCCGGAGATGAGAGAGAAGCAAACCTACCTCCCTTCAGTGTATGAGAGGAGTTTGGTTTGCGAGTGTATCCAAGGGATCAAGGTACCATTTGGATTCTCTTCTAATGTTAGTTGATTTATAAATAATGACGATTTGCGTATGAATGCCTTGAAATTGAAAATTATCACGTTCTCATGCAACAATTGTTTCCCATTCCTATCCATGGTGTTATGTAGGAGGATGTGCAAATTTAGCATTATGCAACTTTGTTTCTTCTTCAACTCCGTTTGTCGAAAGAATATAAGCAGGCAGGCGCTTGATTTGTTGGAGCGGGATGGGTTTTTGGTGTTATGTCAATTGGAGAAGTACTTTCATCCGTCCTTGTTTGACATCATGGTTCATCTAGTCTAGAATTTGGTTAGGGAAATTCAACTCTGCGGTCCGGTATGGGAGTTTTCAAAGGTTACATTCATAATAGTAGCTGACCGGATGCGAGGATCGTGCAAAGGTACTTCACTGAGGAGATCATTGAATACTGTACCTCAAACTTACTTTGGTAGGAAGAATGGGGTTTCACATTCTAAAGGTACACTTCATACACCCTTCTATGCTGAGTTGATGACAGTTCACCTTTATGTTTTAAGGAATAGTAGAGAGACTGCAATCTATGTTCAAGAGCACATGTTGTATTTACAAGCACTATACCCGGACTAGACTTCAAACAAAATACAGCTAGAGCATTCTTCCACATTCATGAATTGGTTTTATAATTTTTGCAATGTGAACGACATGCTTAGTAAACTTCGTGCCTTTGCAAGAAGGCCAAACTGCACTGTGAGAAGGTACATAGGATATGATATTAACAGATTTACTTTTGCAATGACTGAAAAGGATAGCAAGAGCACAAGCAGATCAGTAATATTTACAATGAATCCGAATCAATGTGGGAGTCTAGCAAGAAAGACAAAAACCTTATCGTTGCAGTGATGGCCTTTTACAGGGGGTCATTGAGGAAATTTGAGAGTTGGACTATGTTGAGTTCAAAGTTGTGGTTTTCAAGTGCTGGTGGGTTGATAATGGAGCTGGGGTTCAAACAGAGAAACCCATGGGTTTCTAATTGGTGGACCTTAACTCATTTGGGTTTGAGGATGACAAGTTCATCTTAGCTGCCCAAGCACGATAGGTTTTTTTTTATATCTTGGATCCTAGCAATGAGAAGTGGCATGTCGTCCTACATGGGAAGAAGTTCTACATTGAAGATGAGATTTCTTGGCCTATCCGAGCAGAATGTCCTTAGTTCCTATCTTTATTTCCAAATGTGGAGGATGTTGGTGAAGCTTTAGTAGGTAGACGGTTACATGGTGATGGATTATGGGTTGATGAGAACGATCAAATTGTATGGAGTGATGTTGTCTTGAAAAGGAAAAGATAGGTGCTTCTTGTGACCGTAAATGTAATTACCATTACACTTTTATGCCCTCACCTGTGTTCCATCTATTCAGAACAATCATATTAATATATTAATATATTAATTAGGGTTTACCTTGTCTGTAGTGTATTGTTGCTTGTTTCTTTGATACAATTCGTTTTAAATTTGTCATTGTAGAATTGAAAAACAAAAAGCACTGGATATTTGTTTAAAAATCCGTATTGGAAACAAAGTATGTGCTCTGTTTAATGTAGAGGCACCTGTTTTTCTCTACTCAGCACCAGTTATTAGACCCGTGTTGAGTACTTAGAAAAAAAATTAGACCTTCACTCTTGGGTTGGGAATATGATTCAAAAAATTAATTCAAGGCAGCCTTAAGCACCTGATTGCCCATGTCAACACCAATCTTTTACAAATCAGTACCACTTTTGGGCAACTGTATTGTGTACTTAGAATAATTTTTTGCTTTTGCTCTCGGGTTAGAAAAAAAAATCTAAAAAAAATATTCAGGGCAGCCACAGGCCACTGTTTTATCAATTATGTGGCACCGGTATTGTCAACCCTGCACCGATTAACACAACCGGTGCTATGTACGTAGAATTTTTTTTATATAATTATGCTCTCGGGTTGGGAAAAATAGCCAAAATTTTAATACAAGGCAGCCTCGGCCAGCTGCCTTGCCCTTCCAAGCACTGATTTTTACCTATCAAACCAGTGTTGACTATTTTAAGTTACACATATACACAGAAATTGACAGAGGCAATGTCTACCAATTCTAAAACTTGGAGAGGATTATCATGAATTTATATTGAATTCATTGTGGTAATGAAATATGATCTTCCGTTAGTATTTCCAAACCATTATTACACAATTTAGAGTACAACATGTACTTGCACGTTTAAATTTATACTACTAAAAAATGTATTACATAAAATTCATTCATTTATGCTATAATAACAATATTCAAGTATTTCATATCAATGGTGAAGGTGATACTTTGTTTTGGGCAACACTGCAATTTCTGAAAATGTTGCACTAGTTTTCTATGTTCAGTTTCGAGAATATTCCATTCACCCCATCAAGTCCTAGTCACATAGTTATGATCATACAATACTCAATTTTAATATTGAATTTCCAATGTGAAGTTTTGCAATTCCAAGATTCTTGGAGGGACGTAAGTGCAAAAACCAAAACCTTCACTCGGAGGTCAAAAATATAACCCGCTCAGATGCAATCCTACATTATGACACTCTTATGTCAGTTCCAAGAACGAATAAAAAATTGAATAATGTTTGGTTGGAAAAACTCACCAATAAACCTTCCCATTTGGAGTTCCTAACTTCTAAGTTATTTGAGTAAGTTGTTCTAAGACACGTACTAGCGCTTTACCATATTCCATGAAAACATGAAATTTTATCAATTAAATCTTATATTAACCCAAGAGTACATAATATGAAGTAATTTGGGTACAAAAAAACAGTGTAACTCAGTTTTGGGCAGCAGTGTAATTTTAACAAAGTTCTAAAACGAGCATTTCCGGGTATCCATTGGACACGATTTCTAACCACGAGATATATTGAATTGTGAAATGAATATTTTTAAGTCCAATTTTGTTAAAAAACAATGGAGAAAACTATCCCCCTAATGAGGTACTTAAATTAAATATTGCAAAATAGTAGGAAAGAAATTAGTACCGATATTGGTCGTCTCAAAATTGGTGCTCGGTTTTGAAAGGGGTTCAAAATTTAAAGCTTTTTGCCTTTGGTGAGGCAAAAAATTTGAAATTTTGTGATTTTCGATTAGACACTAGTTTTTATACTGACTATGAGAAAAAACCAGTTTCCCACCAATAATGATTGGGCAAAAAATATTTCAGCCCACAAATTACTATATAGAAACCGACATCAACAAATTGAGCACCAGTGCCCCAAACCGGTGCTGGAAATGAAATCTGTGTCGGGATTAAGCAACCTCACGCAACTGTTTTATTTGGTTATAAGAACCGATTTTAGATATGCCAACACTAGTTATAGAGCAGGTGCTCTGTACTTAGGAAATTGTTTTAAACTTTGCTCTTGGGTTTGGAATAAAAAAAAACAAAGCAAGCTCAAGCAGCTGCTTTCTACCTAAAAGGCTTCGTTAATTCATAAAACCCGCACCTGTATTTGTATCAGTGCTCTGAACTTAGAAATTTTTTCCAAGTTTTTCTCTCGGGTTAGGAAAATAAATGAGCAACGCACCCTCGAGCAGCTTCTTTTTAGAAACCTAGCACCAACTTTTTATAATTCAGCACCAGTAGTTTGGGTTTTGTACCAGTGCTGACTCTGTTTATATATAATGAGACCGGTCATCTTCCTTATAAAACGGCCGCATTTTTTCTTCTTCCCTATTAAGCCAAAAGGTTCACCCACCTCCTCTATCCCACATTCTACAAGAACCGAAAAAACTCTGGTTTTCGTAGCTTCACTCGATTTTCGAGCACTCATTGGTGGCGAACATAAATTCTAGAGGATTCTGACCGGATTGTTGAAAATTAATGCTCCAATTCTTCATTCTAAATCTTGTGTAAACCCTACATTGTTTCCACTGAGTGACATTTAAATGAATTTCTAGGTGTTTGATGAAATGTATGAATGAAGCTTTTATTGTGTGATATTGGAATGTCATGTTAATTGTTTGATGTAGGAGTGTGATATCCATTATGTGATGGTCATTTTATGAGGACAAATTTGTTTTGATTGTGTGATGTTGGAGTGTGGTTATGATTGTGTGATGGTCATTGTGTGAGGATGAATTGTTTTGGATTGTGTGATGTTAGAGTGTGGTTTTGTTGGAGTGTGTTATGATTGTGTGATGGCCATTGTGTGAGGATGAATTTGTTTTGATTGTGCGATGTTGGGGTGATGTTGGAGTGTGGTTATGATTGTGTGAGGATGAATTTGTTTTACTAGTGTGATGTTAGAGTGATGTTGGAGTGTGGTTATGTTAGAGTGTGGTTATAATTGTGTGATGACCATCGTGTGAGGATGAATTTGTTTTTATTGTGAGATGTTGGAGTGATGTTGGAGTGTGGTTATGATTGTTCAATGTGTGTTGAGGTATTGTAATTTTCATTGTCATTTTTCCGGTGCAGATGCCTCCTAAAACCAAAAGGGTGGCCGAAAAGGGGAAGAGGGGTGGCCCTCCACCCAAACAAAAGAAGGTGGATAACAAGGAAGTTACTTCCAAGGCTAAAAAAGGGAAGGTTCCACTAGTGGTACCCCTCAAGATTAAGTTTGAGGAAGATCAAGTGGGTTCTACTGCTGCTCCCAATGATGAAGCTCCCAAAAACCATAAGGGTGATACCGAGGACAAACCCCTACGTGATCCGAATGATGATGACCTCTACAAAGAAGGCGGGCCACTGGGAAGCTATTAGACAAATTCGAGATTGTGACATGGTGTAGGGAATGTGGGACGGCTACTTTCCAGTTCATCATGTTAGCCAAGGAAAATCAACCTACCCCTTCGCCTTTGAGAAAGTTGAGGGTCGGCTGATTTGGGTAATTAACTGGAGTGAATGGACCACAGATTGTAATTAAGCATTCCGGAGTACATGGATACACTAGCCTGACGTCCCCAAGAATGTGAAGGAGGAAGCGTGCAGAGGCATAAAGGTACAAAACTATTTCATTATACTTAATTAATATTAGCCATATTTTTACTTTTCAACTATATGATCATCTCCGAACCTAAATATGTTTTCTATAACATCACAGACAAGTTTCACGATGGAAACAAAATTGACTGAGGAGAAGTGGAGCAAATTGAGGAAGACAGTGACCACTAAGGCAGACGGTGCACATCGCAACTGGAAATCCAAGGTGGCGAATAAGTACATATGGTTAATTCCCTGTGGGAAAGATCCAAAATACAATTCATGGGAAAAGTACCGGTGGATGGATGAGAAAGAGTGGAAGAAATTCGAAAAGCATAGAAGGACGGAGGATATGATTGTAAGTAATCTTTTTACATGACATAATAAATAATATTTAAGTATGGTGCAACTAATTTATTGTGTTAATAACTAACTCTTTTTTTTCAAATTTTTAGAAAAAAAAAAGAAAGAAGAATAGCAAGCATTCAAGGGAAAATAAGTACACACACCACACCGGCCCGAAGGGGAATATGGCCATGAAAGAGAAGCTAATAGAGCAACTTAAGGAGAAGGAGAGGAAGAAGCTAAAAGTCCAGGGATACACAGAAGAAGAGATTGAGGAGGTGATCAGTTCAAAAAAGTTCCCGCCCGATAGATCTCTAGTCTACTTGGATTTAAACCAGGGAAAAAACAAAGAATATGCAACCGTAGAAGTGAAGGTCATAACAGAAAATATTGTAAGTATCCAAAATATTGTTTATATGTTCATAATTAACTAACATGGTATTTTTCACTTATAACACAATATTATTTGCTGGAGTTGAGGATGAACGAGGAAAAGGAGAAGGGAACCCTAGAGTTGGGTCTGGGTGAGGACATATTGATCAAATCCATCGGGAAGAGGGATCACCCGGGTCGCTACAGAGGTACCCAATCCTGACTGCCAGCATGGATATTTTATCTTTGGCATAGCAAGAAGCAAGTGCGCCAGCAGCTCTTTGTCACGGAAGAAGAAGACCAAGAAAACTTCCGGTCAACAACCAGTGGTCAAGGCAATGGTCTCGTACATGGAGCAGTTGGTGAAATGCATAACTTCAGCAGGGGGGATAAATATTCCCGATGGCCTTGCGGACCCAAAGAGCTTCATTGAGAATGCAATGTTTGGAGGTGTATCCACCGGTCTCAATGGCTTGGGCCAAGATCCCCCTAGCGACGGAGAAGAGGATGAAGAGGTAAATATGCATTACAGTTCTCATAAAATATTTTAGCTTATCTAATTTTCCACGGTTAATGTATTATACACTAACTAAATATCACTATTTGTAATAGAATAGTGAGTTGGTTACCTTGTACATCAAGGACCTTCATGGATAGCGGCAGAGGGTTGCTAAAGCATGGCTCCAAAAAATCTAGGCGTGTTGAAAAGTCACATGGTTCAGTGGGTCGCATCTGCGTGTGCGAGCCAGTATATCATCCTAGGGCTGGGTTGCCATCTGCCAACCACCATTTCAATGACTTGGGAGATACTTTGGGGGATTTTGTTGATTGGCCTATGACTTTGGTCACATTTAGAGATGATATGTAGACCGAGGACATTGAAGGCCAAGAGCCCCTGACTGATGATTTATATTTCATCAATGTTAGCAATGATGAGGTAATTAAATCTACCAAATACTACAAGTTTTACTTTTGACAATTTTCTATAAGTGATATTTCTAATTAATTAACTCTTTTATGCAGCTATGAACCCCTAGGCAATATGGATCAACCAGCTGCTACCAGCCCTCGAAGGAAGAAGCAATGAAACATAGGCCTCCAAAATTGGCAATTCTCAAAAAAATCTTTAATTTATACTATACTTCATTATTTTTTTATTTCCCTAATTTTGTTGCCATAACATAATTTCAGATTGTCAACAAGCGCTCGTTCAAAACATATCCAAACATGGCGAATTACATCAAATACTGCAATGAGCAGGTGAAGAGCATGAACAAGTCGGGACCGGTGGTTATGTATCTGGAGTATCAACCAAGTACTTTTGGAAAAAAAACATGGTGCTGCATTGTTTATCGATTGATTGGTGGAGCTCAAGAACAAGCTTGACGACAATAGAGGAATCGCTCGGCTATCGAACTCCATGATTGATGTTTATAAGGGGTAAGGTTTACTGTTTCACATAAACTGTTTTTATTTATACAGTTAAATTTACTAAACATTAACTAATGCTATTTTTCAAGGTACCTCTGGGACCAAGTTTTCGAAACAAACAATGGCCGCATTCAGTTTGTTCCGTCCTGTATGAGAGGCTATGCCACAAAAATTAAGGATGCAGAAGTCGAGGGTCGAGCTAAAGCCATCCTAGAAACTATTTTGAATGTTGATGCCATGATTTATGTGGTTCCATAAATTAAATTGTAAGTGGAACTCTTCAATTTCACTCAACTATAGAAAATTATATGATACTGCCTAATTCAATCATGTGCTACTTTTTTTTTAAACACAACGGTCATTGGTACTTAATACTCATCTGTCCTAGTACGGAGGAAGTTTTTACCCTTGACTCATTCATGGGAGGAATCAAACCAAAAAACATCAACGAAAACAAGATCATTGCCAAGTACTTTCAATGCTTTCTTCTTACTAATTTCAACGTCTACAAGTGTGAGTAACCTAACCATTACTAGTTGACCATAGTTATCAGGATTGCATGCGAATATCAAAGGAAGAAGATGGAGATGGAACCGCCTCCGGATTACACATGGAAAATCACAAACATCGATATAATTCATTCATTCCAAGAGTCCCTTCATTTCCACCATTATTTAATACAATTAAGTTTAACTAGATCATTTCATTTGCAGTACCGAACTCAATTGAGTGGTTGGGAATGCGAATACTACGTGGGAGGTCGTCGCCGTACCTCTCAAAGTTAAATTTATAAGCCCTCTCAAAGTTAAATTTGATATTTGGCTAGAAGTAGATATATATAGATATAAAATAGAGTAAATTGGGGTGGGGCCAGAGGGGGGGTTGGTTGGTTTTAGTCCTACTTATGAAATCAAAGACAAACAACTAGCAAAACCAAGTAACTATGCTAATCATCAAACTAACTAAGAAAAGGGGATAAAAACTACAAATGACAAAGTATTCGGGGAAATTGATATCCACTTCCAAACCTAATGTAGACCATAGATTTGATAACAACAAGCCTTCTACCAAAGACATAGCCATTTAAACCAAACATAGCATTCATTAGGCTAAACCTAGAACAAACCACATTCAAATTTCAACCTTTCATTTCATATATAGGATAAATATGAGAACAATCCACATTGACATACTTATCTAGCAAGAATTACAACACATTATACACTAGAAGTTCTAAGTCCACGTTCTTGGATTTTCATGCCAAATGAGTTAAGAAATTTGCAACTTTCCTAACACCCTAACACTTCAATCATACAAGCACTTCCTATTCTCAAACAAACCATGATATAAATGAAGTAAAACATAGCATCAAGAACACATGAACGCTAAATAACAAAAGCTTCAAGAACGAGTGAAACAACCTATTCATTAATTTAACTACTTGTTGTGAAGATAAATCTTCTATCCTTCTTAGATAGTAGTTTACAAGAGTGAATTCAAAATCTCTTGTCAAACCTCACTAATGACTCATTTAGTCGATAAATGGCTTAAAGTATCCCATTAATAACATTGAGTACAAAAAATCAACAAGCTTGGTAACACTTATAAATACTACACCGTATCTAAGCATTGAGCCAATTCAAGCATTTACAAAAGATTAGTCAAGAACGTTCAACGCTTATAGACCTCTCCTATTTTCTACAATAAACAAACATGATAGTGAGTTCAACATCATCACATTCATCTAGCAATTATCAACCCATCAACACAAACAAAAGCTCTAATTCATACTCTTGGATTTCATATCAACAAGGGGGAAACTACAAGTACTTCATATAATCAAGCTTTCAAGAACATTAATGACATTAACATTCCATATTCAAAGCTCAATAAATGCACAATAGAAAAGGCAACAAATAGATAGAAATTATTCTCAAGACATAGGTTTGGAAGCCTTAATCAATTATTCCCAAGTACAAAACTAACCTAGATAATGAAAACACATGATTAACCTACAAAAACTAAGAAAAGAAAGAAGAAAACTAGGGTTCTGAAACCCAAAAAATTGTAGGAAGAAGAAGAGAGGAAGAGAGAGAGAGAGGATAAGATTTGATACTTGTAGTACAAAAAGTAGAAAAGAGTTCTGGCCAAACGTCTGTTGTGACTTGCGACCAATCCTTCGCGAGTCGCGACCGAACCAAGTTTCAGCATCTTGATTTCTTTCTTCTTTTTGTTTCAAGTCCTCCTCTTCACTTCACTTATCTTCAATTCTTCAAGTCTTCAAAAGCTCAAATGCAAGTCTTAAAATCTTCAAAGGTATTCTTCAAAGGTATTCTTCAAAGTTTTCAAACAAATTGTCTTGTCACACAAAATCCTCTAGAAAAGTAATAAAAGTGTAAAAGTCGCTTTTAACTCTCCTTAGAGAATTTCAAGGGAAAATGCCACATCTTGAGCATAAAAGTGTACAAAAGTGAATCCTAAAAGTCCCAAAATAACCATATAAAATGGGCACATCACTACGTCCCCCTCTATATGGAAGAGCTTGTGCTAAAGACTACCTCTGCAGATATTCTCGAGGTTGGTCGAAATATTAAAAATTATAATCACTTAGAAAATACATTCACGTAATTAATCATCGGGTCAACGGCTATTCCATCAAAATAAGGAGCATACAATGCCAAGGAGATGGCAGCTGTAGCCAATAGATGGTGTCAAGTATGAGTGGACAACTATTCCAAACTTTGCAAGGCTTCTATGGAACTCGTCAAGTATAAGCAAGTGTAGAAAATGGATGGCAGAGATATTAATTTTATTTTGGAGGGATTATGTTTAATTAGAAAATTTTAGTATATATTTCATTCATTTCTTCTTTATTAGTATTAATCTAGTTAGTTGATTCTATCTTGTTGGCTGGCTGATTTAGGTTTCATCAACCATATTTGGCCGGGTTTCGATCTTGATGGGCAGGGGAAAATTATAATAGGGCATTGCAAATAAAATTTAAAATCGGCATCGCTTTTTCAACTTATATACTGGTGCTACAAAATTAACTACATTCGACAAACAAGCACCAACAATTATACCGGTGCTGGAATTAAAAATCTAGCACCAGTCAGTGTTCAAACTGGTTCTAATAATATTGGCACAACTTACCATATAACAATCGGCATCGGTAAGACTCAACCGGTGTAGGTATTTATTTATAAGTAGCGGCTTCATTCAACCGGTGCTGATTTTATGGTATAAGCACTGCTACATTATTAATGGCTCTGGTATAACGAACTGATTCTGTATATTAGCAGTTAGTTCCACCACATTATTATTGGCTCTAGAATTAAAAACCGGTGTTGTATATCATTAGTCATTGCCGCTTTACTCTTGGCAATGGTATTTAAAACCGGTGCCCATTCTCATTATTTAGCACCATTTTTTGTACAGGTGGCTTTGTAATAACTATGTTTCAGCACCACCATACTTAGGCACCGATAGTCTGGGGCCCGAAATACCGGTGCCTATGTACCCAAATACCGGTGCCCAAGGTGGGTGTCTACAGTAGTGAATTGTAAAAAAAATGGCGTTCAGTCGTAGGATTAGAAAATGGTTTATAAAATCATGCAAAAATAAAATCGCACATAAAGTCAACTATTTAATGTTCAAATAAGATAGTTAAATTATTAGGAAAAAATTAGTTATGAAAATATCCATAAAAATAGTACATGAATTCGAATAAGAATTTTCTTAGTTCCAACATAACAAAAAATACAATGAACTTAATCAACTCGCATAATGATGACCTTGAAGATGATAGGACCTCCAACTTCTATCACCTCGAAGAACAAGATGTCCCCGATGCGTAGGCAGTTTCTAGAAAGCAACTCGCTAAAACCATTAGGGGAAAGGGCCTTGATCTTGCCACCCCTCAAGTAGTTAATATGCCACTCTGTCTCGTAGCACCTCAGCACTACATGGGTCTTCTCAGTCGGCAAGAGTGGTACAATCTCCCACGGGATGTACTAAGTCACAGAAAATCATAGGTTAGATATATATATATATATATATATATATATATATATATGCAATAGTAAATAAATAAAATTTATTTAAGATGCTTTACCAAAGTTGGGTTTTTCCCGAAGTTCAACTGCTTTAGAGTGCAGTGAAAATGTGAGGTATCAGCCGCCATTGTATGATGTTGAAGGTTAAACACAAGGGGCCCTGGGTTGCTCCATTGTGCGGAGAATTGTATGAAAATGAAAAAAATCATTGTGATAAAGTTTGAAGATGTATTAGTAAATGTATATATGAAAAGGGTATAAGACCTGGAAAACCGGGCGACTTGAAAACCCTTCGCCATCCATTATTCCTCATTAATCATGGATGAAAATGTTAAGTGAGAACTAGCCTATTACATGCAAAGTGCTACGTCGGCCACACGTCACAGGTAAATGTCGGTCCAAAGCAGTGGTTTGATCGACCTGTACCACCGATCTCGCTAGGTAGTCAGTAAAACCAAACATAAGACCGACACAAGAATGAGGTCCCATATGCAATTTCAAAGTAAATTTAAATGCTAAAATAATACTTTGATAATGATCGGGTAAAACCAAAGGTCACACTGACATAAGTGTGACATCCCATAGTGAAGAACATGCTACTAGAAATTAGCATATACGATATCGCATGTTAATCGCGTAAACTGATTTGTAACAAACAGCTTAACGATGTCGCACGTATCAGAGGAAGCTGTAGGAAGAAACACATAAACCCAAAAAAAATATGAATTTTAACAACATAAAATTAAACAAAAACTCTTTTGAGACATACATAGTACTTACATTTACTGTCAAGAAAAGTTTACACTAGCAAATATCTGAGTGAAAACTATCCAAAAAACAGCATACATTCACAATCCACAGATCGAACAATGTATAAAAGCAATTACAAACATTAGGTGTTATAAAATTAGAAGAACCATACATTTTCCCAAGGGGGGGGGGGGGGGGTAGACCATTGGAATTCACTAGAAACATGTGAAAAGAATCTTGAACTTTTTGTAAGGGTTCTAATATTTCAACCTATTTAGGAATGACATTGTTTTTTACAGTTGTAAAATCTGCCTAGGATTGTGCAACGTCACACGTATGTCGCTTAAGTTGACAAGATTTTGACCCAAAACCGACGTCACGGGTTTATAAGGGCCTAACACTTTCGGCCCACAACCCAACCAATCAACGGATCATGAATTTATTTAAAATTTCTGGTCGCAACATATAATTTCTAGTTCCAAAATAATTGAAACAAATTATTCGTTACATACAACTTTTATAGTTTTCTGAATGATCGTTATATTAAACTTTGTTCATATCTTAGGTTCAATATTCAATATTCAATAACATTAATATAATATTAAACAAATAGATTAAGAATTAAATATTTTACGTATTAATTTGTTTCAAACACATGATCATATCAAGTCTAAGCTAGACATCTAATATCTGTGGGGAAGAACGATAACATTAATAACTACGGGCTCAACACCATTTAGCAGCTTGAAGTAGAGCGTGTCCCTAACCTCGAGTTCCCCTGCATCAAGAAACTGGCTAAAACCCTTCAGGGTTAGGGTCCTGAGCCTCCTATTCCCCAAGTAGTGCATCTCATACTCCATCCTGTAGCACCTGAGCCCAACATGCAACCTGTACGACGGTAGGAGCTTCACAATCTGGCTTGGGACGTACTGAATTATAAACCAAAAACTTTTGCGAGCGACTTCTGAAAGTAATCAATAGTAAAAGATAATTGAAAATAAAATACATGTGTAATGGTGAGGACTTACTAGAATAGGAATTTACCCAAAGTTTGCCAGGGTCAGAGTGTGGAAAAAATGCGGAATGATATCGCCAATTGTAGTTTGCGGACGATCATCGTCCGAATCGCTACAGATCTGTATTGGTCAATGAAATTATTATAAATTAAACTAGAATATTAGTAATAAAGGGATGGAATTTAAATCTAAACAAAAAATTGCTCACCTAAATCAGGGAACGTCTCGAACTAGCATTGTTAGCCACGATTCCTGAAATTCATATTCAGACGGGTATAATTAAATAGTTTGATAGATAGAAAATGGTTTGATCCGAAAACCATTCAACTAATCATTTTAATCGGCAAGGTATTGCACATACACGGTGATTCAAAAAAAATACTTGGCCGCCCTACATGTGTCACCAACTTCGTTGACACGTAAATCCAAAAAATTGGCATGGTCGGCATGTCAAAGCGACGTCGCTCCACCTTTGGTATAACTCATTGGTTAACCGAGAAGGGTGCAACGTCACATACAATGTCAACTGTTTAAAGTATGAATGTGCGATGTTGCACGATGATCGATGCAACCGAAGAAGGATTGACAGACAAATGACATTGTATTTAATCATATAGGATACACTTAGAACATCAAAAAATGGGCAAAAATAAAGATCCTAAACCAAAAAGATGGGTCCATATTAATGAGGGAAGACATAAAATCCAAATTCCAACACCCTACAACGTAATCCTAGAACCCTAATCCATAGAAACTTCAAATAAAACAAATAACACATTCACACACCATATACATAACAATTTGAAGGATAAATACAAAAAAAAAGTAATATAACCACATGTAGAAATCATACCTTTGCGAAGATGGGCAGGGGGGCTAAAGAAATTTGAGGGAAAGTTGAATGTTTGAAGTGATATATGAGGTGGGCTCCATATATATAGTTGTTACGAATTGTTGTAAATTCCACCTCAGCCTATGTGACATTGCATAGCAGTCGATCATACCAAAATTGGGCCGACGTTAGCGCGACGTCAACAAATCTAAATGTGGATCTCACCATTTCAGCCCACCAGGACAGCAACAGCATGTGTCTAACCAACTACATGTGCGAGGTTGCAAGTCAATCTATTTCAGTGACATGAGACAGACATGTGACCGATGTCTCCTAGCCATACAGTGGGCCTCACCATTTCAGCCCACCAGCATAGCAACTAGGCCCGCATTTGACCTAAACAAATGTAACTAACCTTAATAACGGTTAATAGTACATTAGAAACTACTAACTGAAATTCATAAATGTCCATGAACTTTATTAATGCCCGGTTCGATCAAAATCAATTTTAACACAACCAGTGAACTCTTTCAGTTTTACATTTAGGTCCCTCCAAGATAGTGGGAGAGAACGAAATGCTCTTACTATAAGAATTATGAGAACGATAATTTCCACCACTCGTGCTTTTGTTGCCATGTCTGTTAGTGGTGAAGCAAATGACTCTATCTGGTATCCAGATTCGGGAGCTACCTCGCACATGACTCACTGGGATGGTAAGTTCTCTATTATGCTTCCTTATAATGGGTCGAGTTTGGTTGTTTTTGGTGATGGTACCTCTCTCCCTATTAAAAATATTGGTAAAATGAGTAATAAGACTACCAGTCATCCCCTCACATTATCCTCTGTCTGTCATGTCCCCAAACTTAAACATAATTTGTTGTCAGTTAATAAATCATGTGAAGAAAATAATTGTACTGTGTGTTTTGATGAATCTTCTGTTTGGGTAAAGGACAAGACCAGGGGGAAAGTACAGCTTCAAGGGTACAGTAAGTATGGTGTTTATCCTTTTCAACCAGCCATAGTCAGCCCTCTGTCATTGTTACCTGCATTTTTAGCTGCTAAGGAGTCTGGAAATATCTGCCATACTTGTATTGGTCACACTTCTTCTAAAGTTATAGGGTCTTTAGTTTCCAATAAAAGTATTTCATGTACTTAACAATTATATGACGATTGTATTTGCTGCAAATTGGGCAAGGTTTATAGATTGCCTTATGAAACAGTTCAACATTCTGATCAATATCCTTTGTATTTGATTCATAGTGATCTCTGAGTCTAGTGTCTTTCTCATTTCCACCTACTATGTCTCTTGAGTCAGTTCCCAGTCCGGTGTCATTTGTTTCTCTTGGTTCTACTTCCTCGCCTCTTTTACCACATGTTCCAAATGCTCATCCTATGGTTACTCGTCTTAAAGATGGTATTTCCAAACCTCATTGCCCAATGGATTTAAAAAAATATGTTGTATAATTAGAATCCTCTAATTTTAAACAAGCATCCAAAGATCTCCGTTGGCGTCAAGCTATGCTTGATGAGTATATAATTTTAATTAAAAATAATACTTGGAAGTTAGTACCTCACGACTTCAACCGTCATGTACTTGGCTGTAAATGGGTATATAAAATTAAATACAATTTTGATGGGTATGTGGAGCGGTTCAAGGCCAGACTTGTTGTTTTCGGCAATCACTAATAGGCAGGTATTGATTATTTTGAAACTTTTAGTCCTGCTGTGAAACCTACTACTGTGCGTTTAATTCTTTCTATTGTTTTTCTCTTAATTGGATTGTTCATCAATTAGATGTTAAAAATGCCTTCTTGCATGGTTTTTTGAATGAGGAAGTTTACATGTGCCAACCTGAAGGTTTTGCGCATCCCTCAAAAACAAATTACATCTGCCGTTTACGTAAGTCCATACATGGGTTGAAACAAGATCCATGAGCTTGGTTTTCTTGGTTCAACATTTTTTATCATCCATTGGTTTTAAATGAAACACTTGTGACACCTCTATGTTTGTTTTAAAATACCAGGGTCATATGCTTATTTTACTTCTTTATGTGGATGATATTGTTCTCACAGGTAGTAGTTCTACTATAGTCCATAACTCATTTCTATTCTCTCGTCTCAGTTTGATATAAAGGATCGGGAAGGATCGGGGGGATCTTCATTATTTTCTAGGTATTCAGGTGTCACGTACTCCTTCTGATCTTTTTTTGTCCCAACCAAAATATGTGTCTGGTTTACTAAAGAAATTTCATCTTCATACTGTTAAATCTGTACGCACACCATGTGTTTCTAGAGTTACGTTGTCCTTTATTGATGGGGATCTTCTTGCTTATCCCATAGATTATCGCAGTATGGTTTGTGCTTTACAATATTTGACTATAACTCATCCGGATATTGCTTATGTTGTTAATATGGTTTCTCAGTTTATGAATGCTCTTCTTACTACTCACCTTCATGCTATGAAAAGAATTTTCAGGTATTTGCAGGGTACCTTGGAGTTAGGTCTTTTTCTCCACTCGGTAAGCTCTCCTGCGATTGGAGTTTGGAGTTTGGTCTTATTCTGATGCAGATTGGGCTGGTTGTTGATATGGCCATTTTATATGGTTATATTAGGACTTTTAGGATTCATTTTTGTACACTTTTGTGCTCTATATGTGGAGAGTTAAAAGCAACTTTTATGCTTTTATTACTTTTCTAGAGGATTTTACGTGACAAGGCAATTTGTTTGAAGACTTTGAAAATTACCTTTGAAAATTTGAAGACTTGCATTTGAGCTTTTGAAGACTTGAAGAATTAAAGATAAGTGAAGTGAAGAGGAGAACTTGAAACAAAAAGAAGAAAGAAATCAAGATCCTGAAACTTGGCTCGGTCGCGACTCGCGATATATTAGTCGCGAGTCGCGACGGACGGGTGGCCAGAACCTTTCTACTTTTTTGTACTGTAAATATTAAATCATATCCTCTCTTCTTCTTCCTGCAATTTTTCTGGGTTCAAAACCGTACTTTTCCTTTCTTTCTTTTCTTAGTTTTTGTAAGTTAATCGTGTCTTTTCATTATCTAGGTTAGTTTAATCTTGGAAGCAATTGATTGAAACTTCCATATCTATGTAGTGAGAACCTCTATTTCACTCTTTCTTGAAGCATTTGTTATTTAGCATTCATGTGTTTTAATGTGATATTTTACTTCATTTATATCATGGGTTGTTTGAGATAAGAAGCATTTAGAGGGGCTTATAAATTTAACTTTGAGAGGTACAGCAATGACCTCCCAAATTTTGGTGCCATTGCTGGGGAAGAGGCGATTATTTTTAAGTGTTGGGGAATATTTGGTTGCATATTAGCTAGTTGTTTTCATTTTCCACTCC
This sequence comes from Rubia yunnanensis, assembly GCA_037428765.1. NCBI lineage: Eukaryota > Viridiplantae > Streptophyta > Magnoliopsida > Gentianales > Rubiaceae > Rubia > Rubia yunnanensis. Next base: position 70,364,776 of record CM075063.1, read on the forward strand.
TTGGTGGTTGTTTTTGTTTGGAGTAGGTATTGCTTGAGTTTTTGGTGAATTTTTATCGAGAATCCTTGCAATATGATTTTGGACTTTCGAAAAAAAATTAAAAAACTGAGCATCTCATCTTAAGGGAACGCATGATGAGAAGAGAGGCTCAACAAGCAAGGTTTTGTAGGATGTGCCATTCCAACCATCCTACCGAGTCTTTCTATTTGTTGAGGGAGAAGCACTATAAGGGGGAAAGAACCCTTGGTTTCCAAAACCAAGGGTATTATGAAGAGTGCTACCAAGAGGTAGGACATGTTTGTTTTCAAGGGCAAGAAGCTCAAGAATGGTATCCATACCACAATTCTACAATCCGGAGTGGAGTGGTAATCCAGATTGGTGGTATGAGAATGAGCCAGAAAACCAACAATACGAGAAAAATAGTTGGCCATCACCATTTTATGCCATACCCCAAAACCAAACCCAACAAGGAAGTTCAAGTTTGACACGTGAGGAAGTAATGAATGCAATAGCAAACTTGAACAACTTGACTAGTGAGGAACCGGACACTCGGCCTCCTCTAGTGTCGAGGCTATTGAGGGGCATGCGAGGAATATATTAGAAGTGTTGGCCAGAATGGAAGCTCGTGATTCCAAACATACACCATCCCAAGTCAAACTTGAGGATTCGGTGAGTGAGGTAATCATGGGAAATGAGCTTGAGTTCGAAGGGGATGAGGAGTTGGTTATTGAGGATGAAGAGGAAGAGGAAGAGGTGATTGTGCTACATTCATTAGCATCGTCACCTCTTCCCCCACCTAGTAAACCAATTCCACCATTATTGGAAGTTTTGAGGGAGATGAGAGAGGAGCCAAAAGATTATCCCAAGTCTCTTAACCACCTAACTCCCTTTAAACCAACTCCATCTCCACAAAACTTTCCTGTTGAAAGTTTTGTACCCCCACCTCTCTACTTTTGGATGCTCATTGTGAAAGGGTCCAAGCCTTCATCATATGCATAACATTAGGGCCATGACTATGACCTTAAATATACAGAGCTATGTCGTGCCGACAACGTAAATAAATTTGGCTTTTATTTTGTTTTTGTTGATTATTTCTCTTTATTTTGTCTTGTTCTTTTTACGGTGTGTTCTTCTGTGATTTTGTAGCAACGTGAAGACCATTGCATTGGAGGAGATGAAGGAATGAGATCCATGAGAAAGGGAAGAAAATTTGGTAAGAAAATTTCCTTCTAAGTGCTGGGAAACCCTGTCTGTCACGAGTCGCAACGAACAGGGGAGCAAAAATGAACTCCTATCACCAGCTTTTCGCGAGTCTTGACATGAGCATCATGAGTTACGACAGAATTAGAACAATTTCTGGAAGAATTGAGCTCACAGACCCAAGATATCGTGATTCGCGATGGCTTGGTCGCGAGTCATGACAAGGCATAGCGAGTCGCGACTGGTACTGTCGCGAGTCGCGATAGAGAAACTAGTTTTTCAACTGTGCTTAAACACTGCATAATCATTTCTTCTTCTCCACCAAATACTCCCAAGAACCACCACACCTCTACTCATTCCTCCACCATCTTCTATATATTGACATATGAAGATTCTTGCATCTTTATAGTATCTTTGTTGATTGTAGTATGCTGACTACATCATTATGACTAAACTTGCTATATTCTATAATGATGCTTGGATATGTGTCTATATATGTTGGATGTTTTTATTGGACAATCTTATAGTGGCGATTGCATGATGGATTGGTTGTTCTTTGAGAATACAATGGTTATTAACTTTTGATACTAAACCTAGTATTACAAATCCTTATGTACTTGTGAGTTTGATGTTGTTCTCTATGGTGTTAGTCTTGATCAAACGGCACCAAGGAGACAACATTTTCCTCAAGGGGTGAGTTCTTCTACGGCACTTTTGCTCCCCCTTCCGCTCCAAAACCAATTTCGGGACCGATTCTATACAAATACATGGGATTGCACCGTATCACTGGCGACTATGCAGAGAAATGAGTGTCACTCTACCCCTTACCTTAAGTTTTATTGTTCTTGCCTTACATGTTTACATTGAGGGTAATGTAATGTTTTAATTGCAGGGAGGGGTTAGAGGAATCATATGCATGCTAGCTTGATTTGGAATGTTTTTTGCTACTTTTGATTGGAAAAATATGAGAAAATGGGGAAAATTGAAATTTTGAAAATTTTGAAAATTTTGAAAAAAAAATAGAAAATAAAAAAGAAAGAAAATAGAAAGAAAACCGCTAATTGAAAACCCGAGAGGGCAACTTAGGCAACATTGGGGGCTCAGATAGGTTGAAAACCCAAAAGGGAAACCTAGGCAAAAATGAGAGGCTAAATGTACGGAAAAAGGTGAGATGTGAGCCAAAGAAACACAATGTGTGGCTAGGATGAAAACCTGAAAGGCCTCCTAGGCAAAATGAGAGAAAGAGAGAAAAAGAGGAAAATGATATGATTTCACTCATTTGTCGGTGTTGGAGTCATAAGGTTGCGGTTTTCATATGGATGGATCGAGTAGCTCAACATCTTGAGACCTCTTGGGATTGGGTAACTTAGCGGATTGAAAAACGAAGTATGGTTATGAAATTCTTGATTCTTTTATACTTCGTTTTGGTTGATATATTGGCATTGGCTGAAGTATGTGTTTGAACCTCCTGTATGGTTTTGACTTCATTTTGTGTCATGGGACTTTGGTTGATATATTGGTATGAAGTGAAGTATGTTCTTGAATCTTTCATATGGTTTTAACTTCATTTTGTGTCATTGGACTTTGGGATTATCAATTCGGGACTTTGAAACATTTTTTTGGGCAGTGAATTGATAAGTGGTAGGTTTGGTTAGATTTAGAAATTGGGGTTGTGTGTGTGAAAAATTCTCATTTGAGCTTTGATTTTGGGATTTATGATATATTGAGAGTTTTTGTGAGATTTTGATTGGGGGAATATTAGTTTAGGATGTGGACATATGAATTCCTTTGTGTGCTTGAATATTTTCTTACTTGAGAGCGAGTAAGGTTTAAGTGTGGGGAGGTTTGATGTGCCCATTTTATATGGTTATATTAGAACTTTTAGGATTCACTTTTGTACACTTTTGTGCTCTAGTTGTGGCATTTTGCCTTGAAATTCTCTAAGGAGAATTAAAATAAACTTTTATGCTTTTATTACTTTTCTAGAGGATTTTGTGTGACAAAGCAAATTGTTTGAAGACTTTGAAGATTACCTTTGAAGATTTGAAGACTTTCATTTGAGCTTTTGAATACTTGAAGAATTGAAGATAAGTGAAGTGAAGAGGAGGACTTAAAACAAAAAGAAGAAAGAAATCAAGATCCTGAAACTTGGCTCGATCGCGACTCATGATGGATTGGTCACGAGTCGCGACGGACGGGTGGCCGGAACCTTTCTTACTTTTTTGTACTATAAATACTAAATCATATCCTCACCTCTAACACTCTTCTTCTTCCTACGATTTTTCTTGGTTCAAAACCCTAGTTTTCCTTTCTTTCTTTTCTTAGTTTTTGTAGGTTAATCATATCTTTTCATTATCCAGGTTAGTTTAATCTTGGGAGAAATTGATTGAAGCTTCCATATCTATGTAGTAAGAACCTCCATTTCACTCTTTCTTGAAGCATTTGTTATTTAGCATTCATGTGTTTTAATGTGATTTTTTTCTTCATTATATGATTGGTTGTTTGAGAATAGGAAGTGTTTGTATGATTGAAGTGTTAGGGTGTTAGGAAAGTTGCAATTTTCTTAACTCATTTGGAATGAAAATCAAAGAACATGGACTTAGAACTTCTAGTGTGTAATGTGTTGTAATTCTTGCTAGATAAGTATGTTAATGGGGATTGTTCTCATATTTATCCTATAGATGCAATGAAATGTTGAATCTTGAATGTGGTTTATTCTAGGTTTAGCCTAATGAATGCTATGTTTGGTAAAATGGCTAAGTATTTGTTAGAAGGCTTGTTGTTATCAAATCTATGGCTCTTTGTGTATAATGCCACTGATGAAATATCTTTATGGTCGTTAAACGTCTAAAGTGGTTATCAATGAGGTTTGCAAATGGTCGTTGAACGTCTTTGTGAATTACTATTAAGAAGAAATGAATGTTGATCTTCAATTGAGAGGTTTTAGAATTCCCCATAGGTAACGAATGTGATAGAATGAGTGAATGGTTCAACGATCTACTTGAGGTTTGGAAGTGGATATCAGTTGCCCCCAAGCTTTGTCTTTTGTAGTTTTTACCCTTTTTTCTTAGTTAGTTTGATGATTAGCATAGTTACTTGACTTTGCTAGTTATCTTATCTTTTAATGTCATAACTTTGGAAACCAACAAACCAATCCACCCCACACCCTCCATTTACTTGCTTTTATATTTATTTAAATTTGCTTCTATCATAATATCAACCTTATATGTTTAGACGCTTGAGAAAATCCCTCTTCTTCATTGACGACCTTAACTTCCCATTATCTACTTAGTTGTAGATATGAAGCATTTATGGGGGCTTATAAATTTAACTTTGAGAGGTACGGTGATGACCTCTCAGTTGTCCTAACACTAGTCGTTCTACCACTAGCTATGCCATTTTTCTTGGAAATAATTTTATTTCTTGGCGCTCTAAGAAACAACATGTTGTGTCAAAATCCTCAACATAAGCTGAATATAGGGTCGTTGCTTACACGGAGGCTGAAACAATTTGGCTTCGTTAACTTCTTGCGGATTTGGGGTATTTTCTTCGTGATCCTATTACTCTCTACTGTGATAATGTTTCTACAACATACCTTGCTGCCAATCTGATTCATCGTGATCATAGCAAGCATATTGAAGTTGATGTAGACTACCACTTTGTTCGTGAAATGGTTGCACATAGAGGTCTTTGGGTAAGACATGTTCCCACAGAGTTACAGGTTGCTGATATTTTTACTAAAGGTCTTTCTAGTGAGTTTTTTTGTGAACATCATTCCAATCTATCCGTTATTGCAACCCGTAAAGATTGAGGGGTGTATTAGGGTATAAGGCTAGAATAGACTTTTCGATGTAAATGCAATGCATATACATAGAGTGCCAGGGCTACCGATTGGGTAAGCCACAATTATTCTCATTATTTTGTACAGTAAAAAAGTTTCATTTTGGGACGATCGTAATCGAGTTTGGGACAACCGGTAAACTTTTCAGTTTTTGCACTTAGGTCATTCCAATAAAGTGGGAGACGTCGAAATGTAAAATTGGAGATAACATTCTATTATTCACATTTACAGAACAATATTGTTCGTATTTGGCATAAACGAGTCGTCGGAAGGGGCCGCAATCTTAACATGGAGTATTTTACGACACTTTCCTAAAATTAGAATTTGGCCCACATAAACGACGTCGCAAATGAGTTGCATGAAACGAACCATAGAACAATACCCTCAAGACATCGCGCCAACCTGAAATTTCCAGTGGGAATCGAAATTTTGAGCCAAAATTTTGGACCAAAATTTCTCTTCAACCCCATTTAACGTCAATAATATTCAGCACCAACACCCATTTCCCATCTCCAATACACTTCCTCCTAACCCAAATCCACACCATCCTTTCCATTCACACCATTACAACCACTAAAGAGCCCAATCTAATTTCTTCTCTCAAACATCAACAAGTATCCTAGGATGGAGCATCTCCTGGTTCAAATTAATTGAGGTATTTTTTCATCCATTCCATGTTCATTTAGAAATTTTATTAACATTCCTTGTATATGTTTTTTAGTCATTGACCAATGATTGAATATTTTCATGGAGTATGATGATTATATTACATGTTATATAGTGTATATTTTTTTATCTTTTTAAAATAATGCCATGTTTGTAAGGAGTGAGAAAAAAGGCTTAGATTATGGCTGATTGTGGAGAATAATCAAATCTTCGAATGAACATAGGTTGAATGTTTGATGTCGTTCGCAATTCATCGCCCTATACAATATGGGACCGAATGTTAACCGACATCGCATTGGCTAGGAAATGACTGAAACATCTATGAATGTCTGACGTCGCTCATCAGTCGGAGTCCCCAACTTTGGTTCATCCTTCATGCGACATCGCTTCCAATCAGATCAGACACTTTTTCCATGTTGAGATTAATGTCGTCTGCACTTGACTATATTATGTGTACATCATATAGGGACCGCCAAATTTTGACGTAAATTTTGTTGATGTGTGTATTGATTGTAATAGGACAAAGAGTTATCAATGGACTTTTAGCACGGACTTATCATTTCCCTAGTCCGCCTGATACCGTTAATGTCGTACAACGTAGGCAATGGATTTTTAATACAATTAATCTTTCAATTTCACATCAACCTTATGTACTTTAATATATTTTGAAATGTATTGGTAATATATGTTCAAGTTCTAGGTTTTTTTAAAAATATATGTATTGGTAATATATGTATTGATTCCCACATTATTTGAACAACAATTCGGTGTTGTAGGATGTTTACCAATGTCACGGGTTATGGAATATTACATAACATGTAATGGCTATCGACGAACGATTGTTTGTGTCATCAAATATTAAATATTATAATATTGTACGAGAACCGATGTCTCCATGATTTATCTGCGATTTCACACAAACCGATACAGAAACAACACCTTACCGTTGCATAAACCGATAATGTTTTTTTTGTGACATCGTACATTCAAAATGATGTCGTATCTATTAGCATCCACATCAGTAGGCACACAAAAAGGATACCCTAGAGCCTACGATGTCACAAACCATCATTTGCGATGTCACTGTTATTTATCAGCGACTTCGCCCTTGACGATGTCGCAGCTACTCCACTCCCATCAACTGCCTTCTTGCTATGACTGACGTCGCTACTTATGAACGCCGATGTCGATGAAAACTGTCGCATTAATGGTATACGGTCGTCGGTCTTCTTGCTTGGACTGGCATCGGTAAAAAATGTGGCAACATCGGTCAAAAACTGAGGTAAGAAATATTTTTTACTTCGGTTCTGAACCAAGGTAAAAAAGACACTTATTACTATGGCTACATTTACCTCGGTTTTTTTATGACTGAAAATCAAAGTAAAAATCCCTGCGGAACCGAGGTAAAAAGTGTTATTTCTTGTAGTGATGGGAACTTGAGAAATACATTAGAACTAGATACCTTCACTTGTTTTCGGGTCAAGCATGAATTTCAGGACAAAATTCTTGAAGGTGGGGAGACTGTGAGGCCCCTAACCCAGAAGCAAGTAGGACTGTATGTATTGTATTAAAATAAAGATACATAATAATTTATAATAGAGTATCGAATAAGGATGTGATTTTATAAATTTAATTTTTGGATTATATTTAAGTTATAAAAAGTATCATATATATATTTTAATAATATTAAAGGATTAAATAATAATAGTAGTAGTAATAATTAATAAAATATAAAATGACTAAACAAATTAAATTTTATTAATTGTGATACCCCTGACCCAGATGCAAGTAGGACAATACATATTGTATAAAACAAGATACATAATATTGTATAATAGAGTATCAAATAAGGATATAATATTATAATATATAATGTGATGTTAATTTAATTTTTTAAATTTATATTTAGGTTATAAAAAGTATCATAAATTTTTTTTTGAAGAATATGAAATGATTAAATAAAATAGATAATATTAATTTAGTGATTAATAGTTAATTAAGGGGGGAAAAGAGAGAGAAAGAGAAAACATAACAGAGAAAAAGGACAGTTCAGCCCTATTGGTTAAAATTGATCTAGGCTTCCACCAGTTCAGCCCAAGAGCTAAGGAATTAAAATAAAAGAAGAAAAGAAATAAATTGGATCTTTAAACCAGGAATAGCAGAAACACATAAAGAAAAGGGAATGAAAATGAAATAGAGGAGAAAAGGAAGGAAGAAGAAAAAGAGATAAGGTCGAGATAGTAATGGAAATTTGAAGACGGTTGTCGTATGACGAAGCAAGGAGGAAATTTTTTGATGAATGGAGCGTTCACCGTAAAAGAAGGCCACTTGTAACAACATACAGTAAATATGGTTGTGGATGTGAAATGGATTAAACCTCAATTCATCAATGGATTGGGATGAATCAAGCCACTCACCACCACAATTCGTAGTATAAATAGGCCATAGGAATTTCATTGTTGAGCATCCTTTCTTCATGTTGGTAAAGTGCTTTGTTCTTTTGGAATTTCAAAACCCGTGCTTTGGAGTTGCTTTGCGTAAGAGGGAGCAAGGTTTTGGAGTTTCTCGGTGAAGGAAGGAGTTGAAAATGAGGATAGAAAGAACTTGGTAAGTACGTTTTAATTTAGAACTAAAGTTAGAAATGATAGGGTGTAGAAATTGGTGAATCTTGGGATGAAGTTTCTAGTCTAGTTCATTTGGTGCTTGTTTGGTTTATGTCTTGCGATGTGTTTTTCAACTCTGCTACAATGGCCTATTTTTTAAAATATTAAATGGCCGTCCCTATCTTATATTGGTGTTGATTGTGCTAAGGTTTTTTCGTTCCGGGATAACCATGATATCAATTTTGACAAAGTCATTTGTCAATGCTCATTTTAGTTTTGTGTTTATGTGCTCACTAAGAATATTTTCCGTTATAGGAATGATTGTCATTTAGAATGCTTGGTTTTCTTACATGAAAACATTAGATACTAATACCAACTCAATTTCTTCTGTGTTTTAAACCACCATTTTTTTTCTTTTAATATGGTTCTCAGTGTTTTAATAAAAATATGGATGCTACCTTGTGCACCTCCTCTCTATGCCATTGTGGCTCTTGGCAATAACATGTTGAGTTTTCTCTTATTTTTGATACTTTGCTCTGGAATCCATTTTTTTCTGATCCATCATCATCATATCAGCACCTATCTTCCTTAGGGTCGATTCACCATCTTTCATGAGGTTCTTGAAGTTTGTCCAACAACTCGAATCACGTGTATCCAAATTCGCTTGAAAGCTCATGAACATGTATCTTGTCATGCTTAAAAATAGATGTTCTTCCAGAGTTCTGATTTTTTTTATTTGAGCTCTTTGTATTGATGTTTTTCTATTGCTTTTCTGATGATGTATATATTTCTACTAGGTTGTATGGATTGTTTAAAATCTGAGTTGTCTTTTTCAACTTTAGAGTTGAATGAGCAGTATAGTGTTTTAATTATTGTTTGACTTCCGGGTTTCATATGAATGGAAATTGGGAATTTTACATATTTTATTATCTGGGTAAATGAATGATGGTTTACATTTAATTTAAGCAACTAAAGTACACAACCAAGATCTTCTTCACTAGTTAAGTATACATTAATGATAGGTCAACTAAAGTATACCTTGTAAAATTATTTATAATATCATAGTTATAAATTTTCATCCTATGTCTTTTTATTGTATTGCAAATATATCTACGTGCGAATATATCAAGTTTAGTAAGTGTTCTCACTGATTTATAAACGGTTAACCAATTTAAATTAGTGAAACAATTTTATATATGTTATTACAATTTTATGAATTAGTGTTTTATATTATGTGCACGTTATAAATGTGGCTGGGGTGTACTTTATCGTACCGTACCATACTTGAATATACTTGACTTTACGATAGTACGGTTGTGTACTTTATGCACCGAACTATATACTTGCTTGTACATGTGCATTATAGGGGGGGCCAACCCTGCTTAGTTATCGAAACCAGCGAGCCTGTTTTGGACTTGGTCATGTGGCTAGGTAATTAAGAAGGTCTTGATTGGTAATCTCGAGATTTACCACACGAGTACTCAACTTTCTTGCTTTCTTGACAAGCGTGGTTGACGAATGGATATTATTGGCTCTCTTGGCATTCTTTATGGTAGAATGAATAGTAAGTCGTGCTTATACTCATATAGAGTATTCTCAATCCTATACATACTACCCCCGCATCCTTTAAATATGTGTGTTTTAACTATTTAATGTGTTTAATGTGTTTTATGTGCATATTCTAATTGCTTGTTGCTATTTTTATCTACTTATAGTTTATTTTGGATATATGTGATGCCTTTACTATATATATGTTGATAATCGTTTATTTATTAGTGTGACCTTTTTGAGCAATAAGCTCACTCAGTTGAAACCTTATTTTTCCCCAGACCTACCAGACACTGGAGAGCAGACGTGCGAGAATCAACGTGGGTAGTTTGAGTTAGATCGTGGGCATGTTAATATATATGTGTGTGTGTGTGTGTTTAAATCTTATCCCACATTGTATTATAAATAAAGTTAACAGATGTTATATAATAGATGTGAATGTGGTATAATAATATAATTTATTTTTTGATAAATCAATGATTTATTTACTATTTTTGAGTCCTGGCGCGAGCCATGCAGACATTTTGGACATGACTTTCAACCAAGTAGTGAGGTCATTTCAAGGATGCCACAAGGAAACCTATCCACTCATTTAAATGTCACATACCTCAAGATCAACCCACAATTCAGCTCAACCTATTACCCAAACCCTTATCCTAAAGAAGATAATCCTACCACCCCACTACCAACCAACAATAAGCTCATCCCAACCATCAACCAAAGCCCACCACAACACATGGAACAACCACCAGCAAAACTACAAAACAGCCCAACACCTAATAAAACAAAAACACACTGCCCAGTTCTAATCTCACAAATAATTAAGTGGCCAGTGGATATCAACTCACAGCCCACCCAAGGTGGTTTCAAACAACTAGGCCCTGAACAAAGTAACACATTTCTCACCACAAGTAAGTGGAACATAACAGAGTTACAGGAGCAGGATATTTATCGGAACCCCTTCACAACTAACATCGACCAAGCAATGAAGAAACAGAGGCAAATAAGCCACCAGAAATCTCCGCTGACACCAAGGATGAAGAAAAAAATGGACAACGGTGGCCAAGCAGCTCACCAGTGACTCAGTGCAAGCAAACCAGCATTTAGTACCAACCCACCCATAACTCTGCCAGAGACACAGTGGTCAGGCGCCCGCCATCCCGGAGGAAAAATCACAAAGGCGGCGCATCATTTAGTGCATATAGTGCATGCAATTTGAGACCCAAATTTCCCAAATTTAAGCGTTCGAACCACCAAACAGATTTTTGATATTTAAAGCATGCAGCATGCAAATACCCATGCAAAACTCGATAAGGAATGCATCAAATTAAAAAGGAAATTTAATTTGACGATAAAGAAAGCGTGGAACTATTCGCCATGCATCTAAATAATTATACAACATAGGATTCAATATAATTATATAAGGCATGCATATTCCTTTTCATACAACAGATCGACATACACACCATAAATTTCACCTGTAGATTTAATCTACACACGTATTTTCATTTTGGAATGCATAATTCGAACATATATTTAATCGAGCATTATAACATGCCAATTAAAATTAATTATGAACCATACTACATACCATTCTTCAAAAATAGGCATACAATTCAATGGATAGAATATTCAATATGTGGTTTTCCAATTCTTTGAAAGGATATGTCATACATTGCACATAGAGTTTTACAGCTTATTGTGGCATATAAGACATGCATTTTCATTCATATATACAATGGCATGTAGTTTCCAATTAATAAGGAAGCATGAAATTTTCATACGCATTTAATTACGACGTACAATTTTGAAAAAAAAATTCAAATCAATATAACTCAACAACTATCATTCGTTCCAAGACTATTGAACATGATAATATCATTCAAAAATTAAATAACAAAATTACACTTGCAATTAACATATGCAAGAATAACAAACTTTATTAATATTCATGCATACAATTGGAAAGCTTAAATTACAATTAATAATCAAGTTTCAAGCAATCATTAATTCATGGAGTCACGAGCAAACTCGTTGCTCTTGAAACGAATGAGCTAGTCGTGGTGACGCTGAGGATGGGTGCCACGAATCGATGATGGTTGAAGCATTTGCTGTTGGTGATACCTTAAAGTGCCCTTCCAGGCCATAAGGAAGGGTGAGTTCAAAACTGTTGCGTTTAAATTCACATCCATTTCTGATACGAATATCAAATAATTTGATGTGTTTTAAATGCTTTGATAGATCAACTTTATGATGAAGAATTGAAGGAGTCATCATCGACATCTTGGATTCATTATTCATGACTGTCGACGAACTGAAAACATCATGAAGAACACTATACTCTTTTTTCCCACTGGATTTTTAATGAGGTAGTGTGATCACTGTAAAATATTGTAAAATTATTTCATTTTGGGTTTATGGACTGACAGTTTGTCCATGTGGACTTTGAAGAGCTTAATTTCAAAAATACAGTCCATTGGGGTTTAGTATATTCAATTTAATTCTGATTAGAATTAAATTTGGTAAGATTAGATAAGGTAATATTATTCAAGGTTACTTCTTGAAGAATTCGACCAGATTACCTTAGATTACTATTTATTTTAGGTATTTTAGTTAGTTATAGTTTTAACTTCTTAAAGCTGACACAGTTTCCAGTTGTGATTAGGGTTTATGGCCGAAATCTACCCTATAAATAGGGAGGCCTTATGGACGAATTTGATACCACTTTTATCAATCAAAATACAACCTTTTGAGTTCATACTCTTTGCTTACGAGCTATTCCATTGTTGCTTAACACCGAGGGCTAGTTAAGTATCAATAAACCTTGTAATCTGATCATCAGGGCTAGTTAGAGAGCGAGTCGAAATTGAGTGTACCCCGAGGGCTAGCCCTTGAATTTTGTGCAACATTGAAGGATTTGTGAGTTCCCTTATTTTATCAAAGATCTTAATTTCGCAATCCAGATTGTTTGCAAGGGGATTCATATCAATTTCCAACAAGACTAGGGTGACATTCTACAATCCTTTTACCATATCAGGGATGATGATTATCGGACTCTCTGTGGACCTATTCTTGATAATGTCAAAATCTTCTCAGGAAAGTCTTGAGTTTTGATTCATTGTAGCTTTTGTGTGTTTTCTTAGGATTTTTCCCTTTTGATTATGACTTTTTCAAGCCAGCGAGAAATTCCTGGTGTATATGTCCATCTGCTTCTGTAATTTGGCTCCTTTATTGTTGGACATATATTGATAATATCATGCAAATATTAAATAACAAAATTACATGAGCAATTAACATATGCAAGAATAACAAACTTTATTAATTATTCATTCATACAGCTTGAAAGCTTAATTATAATTAATTATCAAGTTTCAAGCAATCACTAATTGATGGAGTCCCGAGTATTTCGAGTAAACTCGTTGACCTTGAAACGAATGAGTCACATCGTGAACATCGTATCATAGGATAAAACCATCGAAGGTAATAATTAAAAATAAAAATTACCTCAGATTCCCATAAAACTTGAAGAACTATCACATTGGCAGAGAAAGAAAGATAAGACTCAAGTTTAGAAGAAATGAGGAACTTGAGGATGGTGCAAGTTTTCAGTCTGACATAAAGGCTCTATTTATAGTAGTCTAAGAGACCTTATGGAAAGAAACGTGAAAGATCTAATTTCCCATAATCAGAGTAGATATTCTCTAGTCACAAAGAATTTCAAAATATTCTAATTAGATTCTAGAAAGAAAAGAACATCTCATTTATTCCTTATCATGATAAACCGCATTCAGATTTCAAATGAAGATTCCATGCAAAAATTACACACATAATTCCACAAATTATTGTTACGCAGTCCGGGCTTTCTGGAGGCTTCCATGCGGTCCATACACGTTTTAGACCGTCAACAATCAAAGAAAACTTATTACGTTCAAGTGTATTCACATAGGAGAATCTAGTCTATTTTATAGAACTCACTTAGGAGAATCTAAAAATGACACCCGCTGACCATAATTCAGTTCGAGTCCCACTCAAAACGATGCCCAAAAGTTGACAAAATTCAACTTTTTTGCAATCATTTTCCAACAATCCCCCTACATGAATAGATATTGATGTGAAATCAGAAAAATCACACCAGACACAGAGTTTGACTTGGTGATAGATTCCTTTCAACGGCATATATGCTTCATAGGATAAGTAGGTGTCACCCTTTGAACTTTCCCTTGAGAGAGTACACTTAGCCCACTGGTTACGAAGTAGACACGATGTCCTTGAACTCTCTCTACCGCTTGGGTGAATGAAAATGCACTTCCCACAGACATCTTTCTAGACTTTGCTCATTCCTTGGTTGTGTCCATTAATCAGGCCATGGCACACACCTGGTTTTGTAAGGTTTCTAAGGAATTGCATCCCAACAATTCCCTTTCAAAATGGCCACATTTTTTGCTTGCATAGGTGATTCTTAGCATAAGAGCAGTTTCGTAAACTATACGCTCTTTCAAGTATCATTCACTTGATACCGTGAATCATTAAAAGAAATTTAATGCTTAACCTCCATTCACTTCACCGTTTCTTTATTACAAGAATAAGACAGGAGGTATGAAACCCCCACAATGATCGCGATGGGTCTCTGCAGTTTAGTTGTCCCCTTGAACCTAGATCTTAGGATCTCCAGTGACATAGGTTGGGTGTCCATGTACGTAACACATCATTTGATGGACTTTAGCCCCATTCCTCTTCATGATGTTTCAACTATCTCTCGATTCAACCCTTTAGTCAAGGGATAGACTATGTTTTCCTTCGACCTTACATAGTCAATTGTGATCACTCCATTTGAGAGAAATTGTCTAATAGAGCTATGTATCCATCGAATATGATGAGACTTCCCATTATACAGCATATTCTGAGCCTTGCCTATAGCATATACATTATCTCAATGTATACATATAGCCGACATAGGCTTTTGCCATCTAGGAATGCCTTCTACCAATTGGATGAGTCGTTCAACCTCCTCACCCGCCTTGTCTGAGGCAAAAACTCGAGTTCCATCATGGATCGAGTAATAATCATTTGTTTAGATGATTTCCACGATACTTCTCCTCCACCTAGTGTAAATACATAACCACTAGTGGATTTCAGATCCTTTCTATTCTTGTATCCATTTTGCATCATTGTGTCCTTCAATTACAGCTGGATAACTCATGTAATATAGACCATAATCACGAGTAAAACGTAGATATCTCAATACTCTACTTATCGCCTTCCAGTGAGTTATACTGGGGTTACTCATGTATCTACTCAACCTACATACAATGTAGGCCATGTCTAGTATAGTACAACTCATTAAGTACGTCAAACTTTGACCCACCTCCACTCGGGGTCGTTAAAGTCGTAGCTAAATTAACCAGAGCGAAGGCGTTCCAAACAGAAATCCAAAGAGAGGATGCAATAAGGTGTTGTCAAATTTAAATTTATAGTTCTGCACCCAACTCACTACTCAAATTTAAATTCATTCACATATAGACATATAAACCTATCTTATGCCTATGTCACACAGTGTGGAGATTGCCAAGTATTTCCCTTCGTCTATCACACATGGTACTTATCACAATGCTCATCGTCTCCGTAATTAGGGAGTGCACTCTAGTCTAGTGATGTTGCAGACCATTCTGTGTCACTTCACTCCCAATGCTAAAGCACCCCCGCTTAGAGGAATACAAAGCCCGCCTAGAAGGGCAATGCCTCGCGTAGGTCCCAACCATTAGATATGTAGTGAAGTGCATTACATCCCGGACACTCCAATGTGGATCTCAATCCCTAGGCCTATATACAGGCAAAGGAAAAAGACACATTGTGATGACTCTAGAGTCGGTACAACTCTAGTCGCTACAAATAAACATGCTAATCTATCGGGGTAAGCCAGGGAATTCTCCCCGTTGAGATTTACCTAATCGACCGCCCAACATGTTGATTTCTCACACAACTGGCCAATTAGAATCATGGTATAACACATACTCCCTCCGTCCCACTATAAATTGCTTATTTACTTTTTCACGGTCTTCAATAAGCATATTTGACCGTAAATATCTCTAGTTATCTATAATAGTATCGCATAAAAATTGATATTTAGAAAATAGATGTTAAGATGAATCTAACAAGATCTCACGTGATATTTTTATTATATATAGATTAATATATATTTAGGGTCAAAGTTTGCAAAATTTGACTCCCAAAAAGCAATTAAGCAATTTATAACGGGACAGAGGGAGTATAAGGATTTGCTCTCAAAACACATAAATGCATTCATCTCCCCGGTGTTCTTTACCTACTCCACAATTCTATCACTCCCAAGATAGCAATGAAGCCTAGCACGATTTTATACTACCATACATGCATAAGTGCATTATCATAATAACATAGCATAAATCACAATCCCATTTCTTTTACCTAGAGAGAGAAATAAAATCTACATTATGCCTACTTGCTTAACCCTAGAAGACTAAAGGCTCTTATATATAGTAGTAGGAAATTGGGCCTCAAAATAGAGTTAAAAACCCTAGCAGCCACAATTGGCACGGGCCGTATCAACCGGCGCAGGTCGTGCCTCATGCTGACATGGTTAGCCTCGTGCTGACACGGGGTGTGTGTCTAGGCGTGGGTCGTGCCAAACGATTAGCCTCGTGCTGACACGGGGCGTGTGTCTTGGCATGGGTCTTGCCAACCGATTTGCCTCATGTTGGTGCAGTTCGTGTCAACTGGCTCGGGCTACCGGCTGTTCTTTGTATTTTTGAAGTTGAAATGACTCAGACAATGTAAAATGGCAGGGTTCGGGTCCATACTTAGGCAATTTGGAGTGAAACAAGGTAAAACAGAATGCTGGAATGGGTACGGTCTGCGCCGGAGGCCCTGGCACTGACCCCCCTCGTGCTGGAGCTTGGCACGACTCGTATGGGGTGGAACGGGTCATCCTAGAGACCCTTGGCACGGACCCCCCTTCGTGCCAAACCTTAGCACTAGAAGGTCCATTGGGCGGGATTGGGAAGAAATGGGATGAAAAATTAATAAATGGGTAGTTAATGGGATTTGATATTAAATACCGATTAGCTTTTGGGATTGGGCGGGATGAGAATGATTATGTTAATGGGAAATTTTAAACCCATTGGGTCTCATATTATGTTAACTCAATGCTAACCAAACAAATACCCTAATAAATACCCAAAATTACCCAATTAAATGCATATGTAATATTTAACATAAAAATTCACTATAATTCACAAATTATACATCTTTAATGCATGTATGAATCAGTAGCCTAATAGTTCAGTACTGTTATTAGACAGACCGTCACTCATTCACATGCTTAAATTATATTCTAATCTTCATGTCCTTTCATTTTATTTCTACAACACTTAGTACCATAAATGAGTCGAGCTGGACTCGAACAACCACTAATTTGAATTCAGCCTGTTTAAAATATCTTGAATTCCAACTCGATTCAAACTCGCACGGACATGTAGTATATTGGCTCAAGCTCGATTTCGAATGAAATTAGTTTGACTCGAGTTTGATTTTGAGTGGAATTAGTTTAATTCGAGCTTCATTTTGATTTTGCACTAGAGCCATGATTACATATAATTTTTCTTTTAATATACATTTTAATATTTTTTTTAGTAAATATATATCATGTTGGCTCGATAATTTGGGCAAGTTTAATGATCAGTGTTAATTGAATTTAAGGTCGAGCTCAAACTCGAATACTATATCAGTTGGTTCAAGTGCGCTCAAATTTGGTCAAACTTGAAGTCAATTTGCCCGTGGACAGTTCTTAAGGGGCGTGTGTACAATATAACTCCATACATGAAATTTCATCCAGGAGGTAAGTAACTTTTCTTATGACTTTTTGCTAATACTAGTTTGTAGCCTCTATAGTAATCCCTCGTCTCAGCTGTATTTGCACGACTTTTGCAAGTTGATCAAAATTATTTTTGATCATTAATATCTTTACTTGTGCACATTTAAAAGGCAAAGTCTTGGGAAAGACGGTCTTTCCATATGCTTATGGAAAGACGGGTTTAATTCGAATAATAAAAGGTAAAAGGTCTTAGTTGCAACATTAAAAATTTAGTATGCAACATGTAGTAGTTATAAAATTTATAACCCGGCTCATGCAACCCAAAAATTTTATCTTAATTTCTTCTAATTTACACTTTAAACCTTGGTCTTTCCATGACTTATGGAAAGACCGTCTTTCAAGAGACGTACTCCATTTAAAAATAATAAATAGTTAATGTTATGAAAATAGATGTTATAACGGTTCTAACAAGATCCCACATGATAGTATATTATCTTATATATTACTCGATTTTTACTTTTCAAATTAACCAATTTTGACTAAATGGATAGTGTTTGTGTAAATTCACCTGGGATAGAGGGAGTAGATGTTTGGCTTTGTTTGTCTCCCTTGCTCTTTTAGAGCTACTTTTCCTCATTCAAGGTCAACCATCATCTAAACGAGTTGAACTCGAACAAACTTGTTTACAGTCGTAGTTATGAATCTGATGAAGTTTGGAATATGTAATCATAAAAATTGTGAGTAAAAAATATTCACGATTGAGTGAACTCTAATTACACTAAATAATATCTTTATCAAAAGACGGGAATTGATCGGGTATTAATTAGATACTCATAATTACCCAATTTTAAATGGGTATATGGGAAGACTGGAATCTCAATCCAATTTATCCTCGTTACCCAATACTATAAAACTCATTTGATCATAATCCCAAAACTAAAAAAAATAAGAAAAATTTCTCATCCCATTAACTTGTATTTAATGAATTCCAATAATTATTGGGATTAATTGCCCCTCTAGGCTCACCGATCAGGATTGGAAGCTTTTCAAGGAAAATTGATGCAATAAGATAAGATGCGACGTCGGCAAGAATCACCCTACTCCACGCGTACAGAGAAAGCAACCAAGTTGCCGACTCTTCACACTTTTTCAACACTGCCAAAAAATCCTGAGAGCTATACTACTCATGGATAACAGATCAATACCATCACTAGACCCTAGGATTAGTATTGTTTTTGTATGACAGGTTTTCTATTTTGGGATAATTGCTATCTGAGCAATTCATCTACGATCCCAGTCTAATTCGCATAGAATGCTTTTTTGATCAAACATGTCATATTTAAACTACATATCGAAATAGGTATATGAATAATGATTTTATCGTAATAAATTGGGAGAGAAAGTACTATATTGGTGAGTGAATATAGTTGTATGCCTGGTGGGTGATCTTTATCTAGAATCACGTACAAAATATTCATTCTGCTCAACGCATGTTTACAAACAGCATTTGAAACAAAACTATTGTCGATTTGTATTTTCCAAGGATTTGGGGAGTGCTATAAAAATCCCTACCCATTTTTAAGTTGGTTTTTGGATTAAAAAAAATAGTGGATTTCCTAACACTGTCCATAAGCTTATTGACATGCCATTTATTTTTTACCCTATGCACTACATTTGTTAAATTACATACAAAATTTAGAATTTTAAAAATATTTTTGACAGTCTTGGGAAAGACAGCTTATGGAAAGACAAGGTTTGATTAGAATAATAAAAGGTAAAAGGTCTTAGTTGCAATATTAAAATTTTAATATGCAACATTTAGTAGTTATAAAATTTATAACCCGGTTCACACAACCCAAAAATCTTAACTTCATTTCTTCTATTTTACACTTTAAACTTTGATTTTTCTATAACTTATGAAAAAACCGTCTTTCAAGAGATGAACACAATATTTTTTATATCATATTTTTTTATATATTCACCTTCGAATACATATTATTACTTATTTTAACTTATAAAATATAATATTTAAATTTTATAAAAAAACTACAACATTTAAGGTAAAAGCCTATATGACTGTCCATAAACTCATGGAAAAGCTGCATTTCCAGAAACTTTCTCAAAAAAAAAAAGTTTCAAACAGGGCAGCTCTGTGATTGAAATCATGCCATGTCTCAAGAGCTCAAGTTGATTCAGACATTGAACCAAATTAAGAACTTCAAAAAGTACACAATTCATGTCAACAATGTAATGAGGATTTATCACTGCTGAAGCCACAACACAGCCTTTGTAAAACATGAAAAGCCTAGGACTACTCCATGATCGTACGTTACAGCTTGCATATGAATACTTGTATTTAGAGATGGTACATTTACACAGTAAAAAAATCAACTGAAAATTCCCTGCTTATCCAGTAATAATGCAAGTGTTCTTCAGTCCTGCTGGTATATCCATCTTCAAAGAATGGTGACTTATTCCTGATCCAAATATGACTAACAATGTTTCTTTTACAACAGATAGAGGAGCTTCTTGAACCCTGAGGCTGATCACTTGTTATCATCTAAAGTACCAACAAGGCACTTCTCTAATAAAAATTCATCATTAACCCAGGCGTGATATTTATCTATATACAGTTTTAAGGACTCAAACAATCAGCTAGATTAACTGCTGCAAATTCAGAAAGAACGCATATTCTAACAGATTACATGTTTGGTAATAAAGCTCATCCTAGAAAAACTCTCGGCAACAACGTTGAAAAGAAAATTTATGAAAAAATCATCTTTGACAAAAGACCCCAAAAAACACAAGAAGTCCTTCGGCATCATTACGTATCTTTAATTCACAAGAAACGGATAAACCAGTACCAATACAGAAACTATATCCTCATTCTCACTGCATCTGTTATGTGAGTTTATTCTCATAGGACGATCATTCCATTCTAGCCAGGGACCAGCCACTACTTATGGTCGCAAATATCTACCTTCTAAAGCTACTGATAGACAATAAATAATTTATTACGTAGTTAACTTTCCTCACAGATACCCAGAATTCAATCTAGAGATGTACCTAAAGATATCCTATGGCAACTATATAAACAATATGGCATAGAATAAGTAATTTGGAAAGCAGCCAGAATTTGTAATTATTGTCCAAGAAAATTCTCAATTCATACAAAGGATACTGAATAAAGATGTGCAGTCCTTGCCAACCGCTTTCATAAGCATATCAGCCCCTGATTAAAGAACAAAAGACGTTAAATTTTCAAATTAAAGCATGGAAAATCTTAAACAGCAACTAGGCCTTCAGTCCAGTGCGCATTTGGCTATATGGTCTCCATTGTGTTTAGTCAAATCATAACAAAAGGTTAATCAAATGCAGACAAATTACTTAAGCCTCCTATGTAACATACACGAACTCAAAACGTACAATAATATCTAGAATACAACAATGAGAACCAAAAGTGAAAGGGTGCAAATTGAAAAACAGCCTTCTCGACTCAACTCCAATACATAAATATTAAACTGAAAAGAGATGAATAATCAAATATGACAACAGGAAAAGGACGACTCGTGTCATTACAAAACTATCGTGCTTGGAACAAATTGTAGCGAAACTCGGAAACCTGGATGTTCAGACTTCGGATCTCATAAAATCATGAGCTTAGTTTGTAATTTTCTGATTGTGGGATTCTTCCCTAGGTCGAATCTTTTTGGTCCTGAAGTTTTTTACTCCTCCAGTGTCTAGTCTGTTACTGTGAAGAATAAGAAAACACAACCCATTTTTCTCTCTAGTATTGCTAAATAACATATTTCTAGTTTATACCAACAGTAAAAAATGGATGGTCATCAAGAATATTTCTTCTCTGCCAAAAGTATAAGCTGAGTATTATATGCATTGGGAGTCCTGTAGAGGCAAATTTTTGGCTGTATCTGGTAAGAAGGTATTACAATCTTGTATTTTTAGCTTAATATCATTATGAACTATTAATCTTCAATGCTGTCTAGATATGATTTTATGGACCAGGAGCCATATTGGGGTTCCACAATCTCAAATGTCGGTGGAATTTCCCTTTTGCCTAGGTTAAAGCAGATCATCTCATAGCTGATAAATTTAAACTCGAATTAGATCTACACAAGGTAATAAGGAGAAATATAAATGGTATGCACCTGCCTAACTAGTCCTCAGTGAAGCATTTCTACAACTTGAAGCTCTTGGCTTGGGATGAAGACACAACAGTTTCCACTCACCATAACTCAATAACAGTACCTTAATATATTGATTCAAAAAGGCTTTTTAGACTCATGATTTGAGTATAAATAAGTACCCATAAGGCTTGGAAAAAATTCTTTTCCCAACTGAAAACCATCTTCACCTATATTTCTATCACCAAAAAATTGAAGATGCTAATATTTTGTGTCAAACTATCTTCAAATCAACAAACAAGTGTCAGCTTCAACCATGGTTGACCTTGAATGAGGAAAAGTAGCTCTAAAAGAGCAAGGGAGACAAACAAAGCCTAACATCTACTCCCTCTGTCCCAGCTGAATTTGCACAAGCACTATTCATTTAGTCAAAATTGGTTAATTTGAAAAGTAAAAATCGAGTAATATATAAGATAATATACTATCATGTGGGATCTTGTTAGAACCGTCATAACATCTATTTTCATAACATCAACTATTTATTATTTTTAAATGTGCACAAGTAAAGATATTAATGGTCAAAAATAATTTTGGTCAACTTGCAAAAGTCAACTTGTGCAAATACAGCTGAGTCGAGGGAGTACTACAGAGGCTACAAACTAGTATTAGCAAAAAGTCATAAGAAAAGTTACTTACCTCCTGGATGAAATTTCATGTATGGAGTTATATTGTACACACGCCCCTTAAGAACTGTCCACATGGAGTCCTCAGTTTTGTGCTGTTTAACTTCATTCATGGAAATAAGTCTCTTGCTTGACTGTCCTTTTATGCCTGAGAGAATGATCATTTGATGATGTTAAGGTAAAATATGTTCAGACTTTTTCGGAATATAAGATATAACTATTTACGAGCAATAAATGTAAAACTGACCATTTAAACTTGCGGCACAATGATTTGATGACTTCAGAATAGAATGTATAGTTATCAATAACCAAAATTATATCAAACATTTAAACTAACAAGCTATTATGTACTTTAAAACAGATAATTTTCAGATCTCGTTACAACAAAATAATGATGTCTAAAAGCTACTTGGAAGTATAATCCACATATATCTGCATAACTTAAAGGCGATTCTCTTTGGAACAGAACATATGAATCACTTATTCTTCATTCTTGCAAAACAAGAAATTTCTGTGCAACTACACAAAATGCAAATTAACGCATTACTGCGAATGCTCATGCCAGAGTCAGGTGCATGGAGGACCATGGATCACCATGTTCTTTATACTCATCGCATTTAAAACAGAAGAGAAACATCAAGGGGGTGATTTTAATTTTCCAGGTCAACTGTGTTAACGTCAGATATTTTCCTATTGCATGCTCTAACAATCAGTACATAATAATTTTGATTGATGGTTCATATATGTTTCAAACAAAGACACTCCAAAGTGTGACAACAGTTGGATCTAGTTTTTGCTCTCAGTACTATAAGAATTATTCGTAGGAGATCCATGTAAATAATTTAAAAGGCACTTAAACCTCAAGAGCCTTGATATGAGAAATCAAAAACCAAGACTCAGGTTCAAGAAACTATCTCACTGGCTGCTGAGACTTTGTCAAGCCTACTCTAGAACAACATAACACTTGCCACCTGCTAGCAGGATTGAGGAGATGCTACTTCATTGCATGCAAATTGCATTGCCTCAATAAGTAAAAACATTAAAACATCTTATCTATGTAATCAAGCACATCATCTGAAAATGGTGACATACTGGGAACGACTTGACACATAAGCCTTTGGGGATAATATCAATTCAAACTCATGATATCTATCTAAATCCAAGCAAGTGAGGACTTGTTCTTAATAAGCCTAAGTAATAATCAGTCGGCTGCAAGCGAGGTTCTCACATTTACTTGTAACTAGGGCAGCTAAAGTTCTCTTATAGATGCTGATATCCTATAACATGATCACAGGCTAAAATAAAATACAAACATTTAAACACAATAAAATAAATTCAATTCCTTACCTGCGAGGTCAGGATGAGTTCTTGTGAGTTTCATCCAGTCCATCTGGCTATATCCCTTTTCAAATGGAACCTTCGCCCGAGGGGAAGATTTTTTTACAGGAGCCTTTGTAACTGGCAAAGAGTTTGCTGAGCTTCCTACATCTTTTACATCCTTTTGGTTCACTTGTTTTGTAGCAGATGCATCAATGACAGTAAATGATAAAGATCCTACTGACCCTTCCTTCTGTGGAGTATTTTCAGGTAACTTATCCTTCCACAGCACACCATTAATTTGACTAATATTAAAATCATTCAACAGCCTATCATCTATTTTGATCCCACTAATGCTTTGAGCCACCTTTTTTGCATCAATGTTATCTTGGTCTTCAGCAACAACTCCCTGATTAATCTTACAGAGCTCAGCATCCGAATACATCGGCACTATCCAACCAATTTACTAACATGTAATCAAACTCTGCATGAATGAAAACATAAACACTAACTTACAGGACAAAAGGTAAAATCATCATCATTTGCCATGACTGGTCACCGTCTAATCAGCTGTCAAAAACAATTTCGTGATGATTCTTCTGTCAAGACAAATCAGTGAGTGTTAGCAAAATAACTTTAACAGAATCAAACAGAATTTCTTTAACACATCCATAGAATAAAACTTATACAGTAGAGAAATAAATACACAGCCAATTAGTTTAAGGGATAAGAAGCCTTAAACTATTCCAGCTTACAGAACTAACTATGCAACCAAATAATTTCCAAAACAAAAGGGAGGTTACATTGCGATAAACTGGTAAAATTTCAACTCTTAAACTTCATCCCAAAAATCTACCTGTAGACTTAACCATTAAATGACGCCCCTATTCGACAGCAATTATATTCGGAAAAAATGCAAAAATTACAAGACGTGGTACCATCAAAAGTTCACCAAGAAGGAAAGGAAAGATGCTTACTCTGCACAAAACCAATAATCACAGCGATCAAACGGCAGTGGCCAAAATCAAAATAAGGAGAGAGAAAGAGAGATCGAACTATGGAGTCAGAAAAAACGGCTGGCTGGGTCGGACTCGTTAGTTTGACGGTATAAAGTTGAGGCAGATAATGGGAAAATCGGTGCTCGCCAGAATTCTGTTTTTTTATTAGAAAAAAAATATTTTTATAACTCTACTTGCTTAACATAAGTGTCAATATAATCTTTCAATATTTGAAAGTGTCAATATAATCTTTCAATATTTGAAAGTGTCAATATAACCCTATATAGTTAGTGAAAATGTCAATATAACCCTATAAGTTTTAAGGATTTGCTGATATAACCCAACAAACATTAGAAATGTACTGATATAACCCTACAAACATTAGGAATGTGATGATATAACCTAATAAGATTGCATAATGTGTTGATATAACTCTACCTAATTTCAACGAACTATGGCGTTCCGGCTAACTATGAGGGTAAAATTGTCCACCCAATTTCAGAGTTAGCCCAAAGGGTATTTTGGTCAATTTACATAGAGTCAATGCTGAAAAATTGAGGTCAATGCCGGAAATGGGGTCTGAGGGTTATATTGGCACTTTGATTAACTAGTCAGGGCTATATTTGCACTAAAAATTATCAGGGTTATATTGGCACTTACTCAAGTAGATAAGTTTATATTGGCACTTATCCCTTTTTATTATAATAATTTGAAACGGACGGAATTATGGGATTCTTTTGTACAAGTTTTTTTCTCGGAAAATTTTGTGTGAGTATTGTAGTCGGCAAAGTTTTGAGAAATATCGTCTATGGAAGATAAGGTTTAATTAGTATAATAGAAGGTAAAGTTTTGGGAAAGATTGTTTTTTCATAGGTTTATGAAAATGCAAAGTTTAATTTTTATAATAAAAGGTAAAATGTCTTAGTTGATATATTAAAATTTTATTATGCAACACGTATTAGTTATAAAGTTTATAACTCGATTCATGCAACCCAAAAGTTTTATCTTCATTTCTTCTAATTTGCACTTTAAACATTTATTTTTTCATAACTTATGAAAAAACCGTCTTTCAAGAGACAGACTCATAATAGAAAGGTAAAAGATTTTTTGGTTGCAATATTGAAAATTTATTATACAACGTGCAGTAGTGATAAAATTATGACTCAATTAATGCAATTCAAAAATTTATTTCATTTCTTCTAATTTGAATCTTAAACTTTGATTTTTCCATTACTTATGAAAATATGTGATTTAAAAAACATACTCTCTTAGTTAAATAAAAATCGGAGATTCGTAAAATGAAATTTACAAAGTATCGCATGGGATGGAAGATTAAAAAGTAATTTTTACAAGTATTATCGAGCGAAGGAGTTTGAAATAGAAATTATAGGAAGTCCAAACAATAAGAGGAATTTTAGTGAAAGTATTATTATTTATGTGTCGGACATAAATAATTGGGGAACAAAAAATATAGCCTCATACAAATCTATAAGGATTCGAGGCAGAGAAATTTGTGGATCAAATTTTCTCTTGAAAATTTCATATATGAGAATTTTTCTGTAAAAAATAATTTTGACTTTTCCAGGCTAACAGATTAGCAATTGAACATGCACCTAAAACTCACTCAAGTTCAAAACAAGGTAATCAATCTGAAAAGACGATCATGCAACAGACCATTTCCGAAGTTTGGCCATGCAGCAGAATCCCTCAAACTCAAAGGAAATGGATCTTTCTTGAAAACTCCAGGCCCAACAGCTCACATCACAAGCTTCCAAGCTTCGAATTACCGGATTATTTCATCTTGAAAGTTTTCTTTCTTCTCGAAAATTAGTAGATGTCTGGTCAAAGATAGTATTGAGATTGTTTTCTGCGAGACTGTCTCATGGTAAGACCAATGATTGATAGTATAGAATTTTAAAACAGGGCTGCTAAATATCAGGGGTCATTTTATAATTAGATATTTTTTGGGGGTAAATTTAAGAAGAGTTCTAAAATTCAGGGGCTGAATTCAAATTAAACAGAAATGAAAAACTCGCGTTTTCTGCATTTATCGCCGACGATTGCTGGGGCTTCTATAAAATTAATCATCCCTGTAGTCGTCCTTCGTTTATCAGGTTCCGTCGTTAGAACTTTGGTTGCGTAGCCGGAATTCCTACGCCACCGCGATAGGCTGTAGTTAGGGTTCGCAGAGGGGTTTACCGGTTTGAAGGGAAAGCTGGTGGACAACAGAGGAAGGCGGAGAAGGGACGACGGAACTGGTCTGATACAGAATCGAGCGCTGGCTCAAGAAGCACAACAGGGAAGACGGAGGAAGGACGGCGGAGCTGTTTTCCGACGGTGGGCGAAGTCTGCGCATGTCAGCACGGTATAGAAGAGGTTAAAGTCGGGTCAAACCCGGATCAAACATGGGCCGGATCATCGGGTTTTCTGGGCCTAATTTATATCTGCCATTTGGGATTGATTATTGAAACTCGAGTCCACACGATTTTCTATAAGTTATGAAAAGATTAGTTTTAAAGTACAAATTAAAAGAAATGAACATAAAATTTTTGGATGGCATGAATTGAGTTATAAACTTTATAATTATTACATATTGCATAATAAATTTTTAATATTACAACTAAGATTTTTTATTTTTTATTATTTTAATGAAACCTTATCTTTCTATAACATATGGAAATATCGTATTTCTCAAAACTTTGCCTCAAAACTCACATATAAATCAAATTCAATATTAAAACATCAAAATAGAATAATCCAACATCAAATAAAGACTTTAAAAGATACATTAAATTAAAATGAGTTCATCTCTTGAAAGACGGTCTTTCCATAAGTTATGGAAAGACCAAGGTTTAAAGTGTAAATTAGAAGAAATTAAGATAAAATTTTTGGGTTGCATGAACCGGGTTATAAATTTTATAATTACTACATGTTTCATACTAAAACTTTAATATTGCAACCAAGACCTTTTACATTTTATTATTCTAATCAAACCCCGTCTTTCCATAAGCCTATGGAAAGACCGTCTTTCCCAAGACTTTGCCAATTAAAATAGTTAATATCAAATAAAAACAATTAATTTAGATAGTGAAACACCAAATAAAATACTATAGTCAAAAATAGTTTAAAATCTTTAAAATACACAAATAAAAATAGTAAAAGCTCAAATAAAATAATATAAATATAAATAATAATAGTAAAACATCAAATCAAATACTATATGTATCAAATAATAATAGTAAAACATCAAATAAAATATTAATTAAGAAAATAAATAAAAATAGTAAAATATAAATGATATAGTAAACAAAATAAAAAACATCAAATAAATATATAAAAATACACATCAAATTGAAAATAACTAAACATCAAATAAAAATCACTAAAACTCCAAAATAAATAATTTAACACCAAATACAATATTAAATACACATATTTATCAGTTAAACATGAAGTAAAATAATTAAATAAAAAAGTTTAAACATTAAGTATTTTAAAAAATGAAAACACATCAAATATTGATATTAAAACATTAAATAAAAATAAATATGAATTTCAAAACATAAAAATGTGCAACAAATATGACAATAATATAAAGAAAAATAAAACATAAGTACTAAAAAAATTTAAAATCCTTTGTAATTGAAATATCAGGGACACATTATCTTTAAATCTAATATTCCAAAAAAACAACATCGACGTTATTATTAAGAATGACGCAATTAAAAATTAAATCATCAATCAAGGTAAAGATATAGACTGCAATCTAAAAGAATAATACGTGTGTGTTAGTGTGTCAACATGGGTAAAGTGTTAAAATAACATACAAACACGAGATTTACAATAAATTAAAGATCAAATTTCAACTTTAAAACACATGATTTTAGTGAAAAAAAATGCTTATGAAAAACATCATAAGGTTTAGTTGAAACATCAAGTAATAAAAATGAAACATTTAGTCTGATAGTAAAATCTCGCGCATTGAGTGGAAATGAGGAAAAAAATTGATCTGCGAATTTTTCCGACCCAGATTCTTGACCCGCGAGATTCTTTTAACCCAGAATCATTAATTCATCAATTATTTATGCTCATTACCCCCCAAAAAGTGGTATTTGTACCCCCTAGATCCCTCCTTCATCTCCTAAACTTTCTTAAATTATATTTGGAACCCCAGATTTAACTTAATTTCATAATATTGCACATTAATCTTTGGTTTTGCCGTGAGACGGTCTCACACAAGACTTTGTCGATAGTAATTAACAGGTGGGGTAGAAAGTACTAACTTTGGAAATTCATCTTCTAATCCTTTGTAGCATATATGTATCGAACCAAACTTTTGATTTAGGATTCTAGCTTCTTTTGGAGGCAACTAGCCATACGTGGCTATTCCATTTCTTTTCAAGGGTTGGGGCCCTAATAATATCCCACACCTCCAGGTGTTCTAATTTTATTTTTTTTAAAGGTGAGGTCCCAATGAAATCTTAACAAGTGTTAATTAAAAATTACAATTAAATACACCCTTATTTTTCACAACTTCAATTTAACATTTGTTAAAATCTCATAGGCCCTCACCTCCCCACATACAAAACTCCCACACATAAAATTTTTTGATTTTTCTCCCCTTCAGTGTAACATTTTTGTATCCATTATTTTTTTTTAATGGGGCAAATCTTATGATGTTTCATTTCCATTATTTGACATTCAAGCCCCCAGTCTTGAAGTCGTTTTTATTGAAATGAGGTATTTTCATTTGTTATAAAACAATTAACGTCTTAACTACAATTTTGATACTCCATCCATCTCCCGGGAATCTGCACACATTCCTTTTATGGGTGTCCCAGACAAATCTGCATACTTCCCTTTTAAGGAAATATTCAACTCATCATAAGACAATACTACCCCTAAAAACACAATTTTACAAAACTTAAAATCAGAAAATTCACTCCCTCACTCCCCCTCAACCCTATGGGAGGTCGTCGCCGTACCTCTCAAAGTTAATATTTTTAAGCCCTAATGCCTTCTTATCTACAATTAAGTAGATAATGGTAAGTTGGGGTCGTCCAAGAAGAAGAAGAATCTTTCTAAGGGTTTAAACATATAAGGTTGATATTAGACTAGAAGTATGTATATATATATATATATATATATATATAACAAGTAAGAAGGAGAGGGGAGGGGGTGTTGGTTTTGTCCTAAGTTATGAAATCAAAGACAAACTAACTAGTAAAGTTAAGTAACTATGCTAATCATGCAAAAAACTAAGAAAAAGAGCTAAAAACTACGACAAAGTCTTGGGGGCAATTGATTTCCACTTCCAAACCTCTTATCTATCCTTGAATTTACAACATATTCATTACTCCAGCCACTTGTTGTAAAGATAAATATTCTATCCTTCTTAGATAGTAGTTTGCAAGAGTGAATTCGACATCTCTTGTCAAACCTCACTAATGACTCCTTTCGTCGATAAACAGCTAAAAATATCCCATTAATGGCGTTGAACATGAAGAATCAACAAGATTGGTAACACTTATAAACACTACACCGTGTCTAAGCATTGAACCAGTTCATGCATTTACACAAGATTAGTCAAGAACGTTCAATGTTCATAGGCCTCTTCTATTTGCTACAATAAATAAACATGAAAAAGAGTTCAACATTACCACATTCATCTAGAAATTATCAACGCACCAACACCATTAGACATTCTAATTCATGCTCTTGGATTCCAAATCAAAAGAGGGAAACTTAGCTACTTTTTCCCAACCCAAACAAGCAATTATACAAGCAATTCATATACTCAAACTTCCAACAACACTAATGCCATTAACAATTCACATTCAAAGCTCAATAAATGCACAATAGCAAAAACACTAAATAGATAGAAAGGATTTTCAAGACATGGGTTTGGAAGCCTCAATCAATTTCTCCCAAGTACAAAACTAACCTAGATAATGAAAACACACGATTATCCTACAAAAACTAAGAAAAGAAAGAAGGGAAAACCTAGGGTTTTCAGTCCTAAAAATGGGAACAAGATAATGATGATAAGAGAGAGATGATAAGGTAGGTATTTATAGTACAAAAAATGAAGAAAGAAGTCTGGCCACCCGCTCGTCGCGACTCGCGACCAATCCTTCACAAGTCTCGACCGAGCAAATTTTTAGCATCTTGAATTCTTTCTTCTTTTTGTCCCAGGTCCTTCTCTTCACTTAACTTATCTTCAATTCTCTAGGTGTTCAAAACCTCAAATGCAAGTCTTCAAATCTTCAAAGGTAGTCTTCAGAGTCTTCAAACAAATTGTCTTGTCACACAAAGTCCTCTAGAAAAGTAATCAAAGAGCAAAAGTCGTTCTTAACTCTTCTTAGAGAATTTCAAGGCAAAATGCCACATCTAGAGCACAAAAGTGTACAAAACTGAATCCTAAAAGTCCCAAAATAACCATATAAAATGGGCACATCACTCTATATTTGCTCACAGATTCAAAATAAAAAAACCTTCAGATTTTTCCTCTACCACCCCATCCTTGTCGTTCCTTTACCACCCGATCTTTGCTTCGCCGTCGTTCCTTCGCCACCCCATCTTTGCTTCGCCATTGTCCCACCCTTTCTCCTCCGCAAACCCATCGTTGCTCCTCCGCCACCCCATTCTTTTCTCCATCGTCGTCCCATATTTGATCCTCCACCACCCCATCTTTGCTCCTCCACCACTCCCATCTTTTCTCTGCCGCTGTCCCTCCCCCGCCTTAACCATAATTTTGCCGCCGCTCCTCCCCCGCCTTAACCATAATTTTACCGCCGCTTCAACCCTAATTTTACCGCTGCCTCAACCATAATTTTAACACCACCTCCCTCACTCACCCCACCAGACTCACCACCATCACCCACCCCCACCAGACACAGAGGCGACACAGAGTCAAATCGGGGATGACATGAATGCAACGCTGAGTTGACGCGGAGGCAACACATAGACGATGCAGAGACTACGCAAAGGCAACACGGAGACAAGGTAGAGATGACAGATCTGGAGGCAAGGCGGAGAGAGTGCGCCGGAGAGAGGCGGAGGCCACGTGAAGAGAGATTGAGGCGGGGGTGAGTGTGAGCGGTGGAGGAGGAAAAGATGTGAGCGGTGGAGCAAAGGCGTGATTGGTGGAGGAGGAAAAGATGTGAGTAGCAGAGGAGGGGAGATGTGAGCGGTGGTG
This sequence comes from Rubia yunnanensis, assembly GCA_037428765.1. Classification (NCBI taxonomy): domain Eukaryota; kingdom Viridiplantae; phylum Streptophyta; class Magnoliopsida; order Gentianales; family Rubiaceae; genus Rubia; species Rubia yunnanensis. The sequence continues at coordinate 70,396,821 of CM075063.1, forward strand.
ATATGAGGCAGAGAATCAGCGAGAGAAGGTAGGTGTATATTTGTCTTTTTCCCCTGGGAAGGAGGGAGTAATATATTTAAATTCTCATTTTAGTTAAATAAAAATAAAATATTCATAAAATGAAACCGGATCCGATTTAAATACTCAAATTCCTTACTTAGAAATGAAATATTTTCATATGATATGAAACAATCAACGCATTAATTGCATTTTTTCTTTTAAATCAATCACTCATAGATGTTAGAAAAAATGCCTCGCATCAACTGCAATAAGTGAAATTGACATCCAAATTAACAAGTCCCTAGCAATAACAAACTAATTATAAAGATATCCAAATTAAATGTTAACCAGACAGATCCTCTGTACTGTTATAGATTAAAGATCCAATAAAAACTGTAACGAAGCCCTCAGGGACATTAACTCGCTTTCCGCAAAAATCATGACCACTTGGTAGAGAAGAGCATATTGCACATCAATATCACAACGTCAAACATGGATCTTCTACCCTTGTAACACTACTTGATCCAACCAAAATCTATGTTTTCAAACTGTAAACGCAGTGAAAAATATAGATCGACACATTCAAATAAATGGAACCCCTAAAACAAAAACAAAAATATAACCACAAACACAAGTATGTACAACCATATCGAGAACAATACATCAACATGAACAACTAAATCAAGTGATCATTATGATCAACACGACGATCTAATCGATCAGGTTAAAGAACAAAACTAATGTATGGACACAAGTTCCACACTTATTCAATAACATAAGAAGAACATCAAATAAATAAATTGTTGTTTCCCCATCTCCCCATTATAATGGGAAGATGGGGAATTGAATATTGAAGAAAAAAAATGAGGGTTTTAACAGATAGAAGTTTAGGAGTGGCCTAAGAGTTTATGGTGAAGACAAAGTCTTATGTAAGACCGTCTCACGGTGGTACCAAGGATTAAATTGCAAAGAATTCAACACGGGGTTTCATATTGAAGTTTTAAAAGTTCAGGGAATGGGTGTGTAATTGTAATAATTTTTACACTTAAGTCCTGGTTTAAATATTAAATATTTCAACTTCTTTTCTTTCCCTCTCAAAACCGTTTTGTATTCCTCCTCTCTGCAACAGCTCTCTCCCATTTCTCGAGCTCTCAAATCTCAACTGCACACACTATTTGTTTTCTTCCAAACCGCAGATTCTTAGCCTTTTTCATCCTCATTTCTTGCGCGCGGTGATTCGCAGAGAACGCTTAGAATTCTTGCTCCATTTTCTGGCAATTTATGTAGTTTGAGCTTCATTCACCAGCGATCTATGATAGGAAGACCTTCATGTTGTGTTTATCTTTAGAGGTAATGTTTCCGCTTTGCTTTATCATGGGAACTTTGGTGTTTTCTTCAATTTGTTATTTTGGTGCATGTGATTTTCTATGCTTCGTGTAGGTTTTCTTGAGTATTTATTGTGTTTATTTTGTGGATTTCATTTATTATGTAGTTGAATCATCCTTTATTGTGTGTTCGATTTGATGTTTTTGGGTTTATGTTGTTCAATGTGCTAATATTTGGGGATTGCACTATTTTTTGTATTCGGTGAATAGTTTTTAGGAATTTCATGTTTCACTGGTTGTGTATAATGTTATTTGAGTATGATTTTTCGGAGTTTGCATTGACTTTGTTTATATTTTGAATGTGTGTGATATCTTAGGGTTTTGTTAGGTTTTGAGTTAATTTTTGTGTTCTTGTTGTTGCTCTGTAGATGTCTAAGAAGACTGCTGCTACTGAATCTATTAATGAAGTTGTTTTGGACATTGTGAAGTCCTGCGTTGAGGTGGCTGAAGGCAGCCGTTGCGTTGTGAAGAAAATATAAAGAAAATATCATCTTCTCAAGGCATTTCAGCTCGTGCTCTATTTCTAGCGGAGTTATTTGATTTTATTTCCATATTTAATTCTATTTGTGGCTATTCAGTTTCTTTTTTATGTTGTAATTTTTTGGCATGATGTTTTATAGGGTTATGTTGATGTTTCACTTATACTGTATTCATGTTGATCAGTAATTTTTCGTGTCTTTCTAGTGTGATGTTCTTTGATTTTCCGTGGTGTTAAGATCTACAATCTTTCTTCAATGCATTGTGCTTTAGGCTTTGTTTTTCTATCTTTCCTTTTTTTTGAATTATCATTTTCTGTATGAGTAGGTATATTTATGTTTTTAGTTTACTGTATGGTGTTTTAAGTTATGGTTATGATGTCTGATTTGTAGTTTGATGTGATTTTTGTTGGATGCTAAGCTTACTTTGTAGAGGTAATATAATCCTTATCCATGAATTGGGATTATTATTTTTCAAATAAAATTAGAGGTGTATTTCATGGATTTTGTGTATGGTATGTTTGTTTAGGTTCATGTCACAGTTTCAGAGTGTTATGTTGTCTTTGATTGGGCTGAGCTAATTTATAATGATTCAGATTTTTCTGGTTATGCAGTTCTTTGCTATTACTTTGCAGTTTTTGATGTTTACAACTTCAATTTGATTTTTTTGTTTCAGTGTGATGATGTTGATTTTTTACAGTTTCAGTTTCAGAAGCATGTTGTTTTTGCAAAAATGTTTTTCTTTCATTGATGTTCTAGTATTTTCAATTTATGTTGTTTTGTTTGAGATCGATGTCTTTATGTGTGTTGATATGTAGTTGTTTCTTGTTATCATGTTTTCCTTTTGCCATAGTAATTGATGTTGCATTATATTTTTTATTCTTTAATAATAATATTTGATGTTTTACATGCAATTATTGTTGGTGGCGGTGTTGTGAGACAGCCACGTCGACTGAGGGGCGACCCAGATGCTTATTAGATATAACTTTTTTTCTTCTTTTTATTCATTTATGAGAATGTACTATATTCATGGTTCATATTTTTGTTGATGTTATTGTTTGGTTTTACTACTCTCCTCTGCAAAGAGGAGACGGAAGGAGACTGCCAAGCGAAAGCTTTATTTGGTGGACTAAGATGAAGCTGTAGATGTAGCTGGTGCTTGTAATTTGGAGAAGCCATTGATCGAATCAAGTGTTGGTCCTACTGATAAAGCTTGAACTGAAGTCGTTGGACCTGAAATTGTTCATCTCGAGAGTGCATCTACGAAGAGGATGCTAGATAAGACTATGGCTGTTAAGTGTAGTAAGATTGCTGATGAGGCTGTCAGTGGCAAAGGTATTGGTATTAAAATATATTTCTTTCTTATTAATTAACCTTTTAACTTTTTACTATCTTTCACAATATGATTTGATGTTATATTTTTTTGTAGTTGTTGGTGTTGATAAGGGTAAAACTCTTGTTATTAAGAAGAATGCTGGTGTTAAGAAGCAATCAAAAAAGGTTGCGAAGAAAATTTCAGATGTTACTGGTAATATTTTTGCTTTACTTTTAGTGTTTGATTTATTTATAATACTGTTTTTCAAATCATGATGTGATCTTGCAACACTATGGTTTAATGTTTCATGATTTATAGTTGATGATTATAAGCTTCCAACATTTAGTATTTTAATGATGCGCTTTTTTAATATCTGGTTTGATGTTTCTATTTCTTAGGTGACGATGGCAACAAGAAAGTAGCTGGTAAAAAAATTGAAGTTCTGAGTTGTTGATAATGAAACTGCTGGGAATGCTGATGTGGATGACATCTGTTGTTCTGGTAGGATTCAATTTCTATTTTTGTTCCAATTTTTATAACTTTGTTGTTTAGTTGTGATTCTTTAATGTTTTATCATTCTAATATGGTGTTTCATTTTATTTGTAGATGTTGAGGTGTTCAGCCATGTTCCTAACACCCAAACTATTAAAAACAATATTGATGCAAATGTAGGAGCGGAGGCCGCTATGGATTCTTTTGTGGTATCCCCGATCTATCCAAGTGACCACTGATCACCATGATGTTCCTGCAACAGAGATCCCAGAAGTGGTTCAGGGGAAAAGACTCTAATGCCCAAGACAGTTATCTCTCTTTTTTCAATTCAGTATTCTCAGTCTAGCTGCACTTACCTGGATTGGTATCATTCTTCTCCTTTTTATAGTGTGCTACAAACATGGCTCCGTTTCATTTGGATTTGCCATTGTGGGTTTGATCGTGGTTCCAATAAAGGCGGTTTGTGTCTGAAAGCTCGATCGTGGCTCCCGTCTTTCTCGGTTCGTGGCCTAATTCCCTTTGACCTGCTTCCACCCTTTTTTTGTTCAGCTCATGGCCTATTGCAGAGACTATTTATGATCTGGGTCAGCAGCCCAGTGCTATGGAGCTTTTGGGCTGGGTATACACCATAAGCCCCCTAAGCCACGAAGACTAAAAGGCATGAAGCAATGACATTACTTGTAAAATAAATGCGAACTGATGTTGTATGCTAACATGTTCGTCATTTAGTATTACTCTTGTTGTCAATGCGAAGTGACATTAGCTTTTTGGCTATAACTTTGACCCAACTAACTATTCTGATTTCACATTTCAACTTTTGAATCTCCCTTGTCTATGTAATCTTTACGATGAGGACAACTGTTTAGATTTTGTTTCTAAGGACCGAGATTCGTTCCTCCTTCTTCGCTGCATTGTTCCAATTTTTTCTTTGTTATCACTCCATCTCTTAATTAAGGAATTATAAACAATTAATTTAATTCCGTCGTCATTCAGTGTGCTATCCACTAACTCTCTATCGTCATTTCAATATCTGTAAAAGGTAACCTATTTTTGTGTCAGACAATCATTATACTTTTGAACTGATTGATCTCCTCGTTCTTGCCGTTTCTCCATTGTTATTTAACTATCAAAATTTATTTTTCTTTCAACTCATCTCCTCTATCACCAAAATATTCATCTTCTCCGGCTATCTCTTCTTCTTCTGCGAATCACCATCCTTCATCCTATCTAAGAGTAAGTTTGTTTCTAGCTCTATCTTAGATCTTTTTGTTGCATGTGATAAATTTAATAGGGTATCTCCTCTTCAATTTCTGGTAATTTTACCACCAGTGGTTTAGCCTTACCAACTTCCGGTCATCTTCTCCGACGAACCTTTTGTTGATTTACTTGACCTCTACTCTGAAAAGTTTACATCCAAGGTTTGCAACCCTTATCAAAATTTTTATTTCTAACTCTACGGTCGCTGTCTATCTGAATGTCTTCCTCTAAACACATCGAGTCTCCGTAGAAGATTTTCATTTCAACGGGGATTCTGGTCATATCACCGGACCCTCTGCCATACGCAGTATATTGACTGGTTTATACTTAGAAGATTTAAACAACTATTTTCCATTTTTCTCTTCGTTTGAGCTTCATGCTCCTGCAAACTCTGAATGTGTTAGCAATCCTCCTTCTGGCTATATATCATGCTATTTAACTTATTGAATTTTGGTCTCTATTTTCCTCTTCCTTAACATGTTGTTGACCTTCTGTGTTTGTACAAAATTGGATTATCCCAGTTTCATCCCAAGGGCATCGCTATCAAAATGGGATTTCTCCAGGTGTGTGAAAAAGCGAACGTTCCTTTCACCCTTAATTTGTTTCATAATTTTTACCACCTTCGAAAAGTAAAAAATACCATAGATGAATTTACCTTTTATCCTATGATAGTTGGGGTTGAACTTGTGAGTGGTTTTCCTAGCAACGTTGGTCCTTGGCTTACAAAATATTTTTTTGTAAAACTGAACTAAAATACTGAAGTGGTCCTTCCATCTTGGAACTACAAAGTTCCCAAATCTAAGCTTCCTGGTTTAAGTGTTTGATTTACTACCGAAACCGTGATCGTGGTGACACTTCACGCTCATACACAACATTTCCACCATGTTGATTCTGATGCTGAGGGTGATATAAACTGTTATTATTTTGCTATGTTAGATCTGTATTTTGTCTTATTTTTGACAAACCTTGACTTCATTTGTGCCTTCGTTTGATCTGTGATGTTTACTTTTTTGTAGACATGAACCTAGCTAGAGGTGCTATCGACTGATCGCTTTTTTATTGTGATAATGAAGAGGTGGTTGAGACTTTTGTCCAGCCTGACAATATTGCTGCAAGTGACACCCTTCGATAGGGTGTTAACAAAACAAGCACTGGTACTACACTTGCCAAGGGAAAATCCACTAAAGACGGAGAGATGTGTGGCGATCACCTCACTGGTGAGTCAAAGGAGGAGAAGAAGAAGACTGTTGGATCATCTGGTCATTTTCCGCCTCTGGTGAAAAAGGGACGTGGCAACTAGTCTCCCTCTCAGGCTTTGGTGCGAACCGATAATCTGCTAGTGGAGGGAACAATACTTGATACTCTCTCCAAACTTCCTCTTCCTGATACTTTGGTTGTAGTAAGTTCACTGGTTAATTTGACTAACCTTTGCTATACTTTGATACCTTGTATTTAGAATATTGACTATCCCTTTCATATGTCTTTTGCTCTATAAGGTGGGTGAGAGTCTTCAGCTTATGAATGAGCAACTTTCGAAGTTCTCCCCTGCGGATGAGTCGCTCATGGAAAAGTATAAGACTTTGAAGAAGAAATGAGTGACCCTAGAGACTTCCCTTAAAGCCACCAAAGAACGGGCGAAGCTTGCTGAGGAGAGTGCCAGGATCGCAGAGGAAGAAATCACCAAGCTTCAATCTATGCTGAAGAAGTTGTGCACCAATGGACCTGATTCCCCTAAATATCCTCAAATTTTGGTGGATCAACTTTGAAAAATGAAGTCCTTCTTCAAATTATTTGAGGATATTTCTAGCTCTGCTCGTACTTTTGGTTATTGTAAGGCTGTGAAAGACATGCACGAGTGGAACCCGACTGCGATGTTGAAGAGCCTGCCCTCTTTGAAGAAGTGTACTACAACGTTGGCAAAACAGAAGGTAATAATCAATGATGATTTTATTGAAATTGAAAAGATTGCTGATGGTGGACACCCATATTCCTAGCTGTTGCATCTTGCGAGTCTTCCTTCATTACCGTCCATATCTTAGCTCAAAATTTGTCAGGTTTACTATTTTGAAGATTTTCCCTTTGCTTCTCCTGAAGCTACATCGACCCTCCCTTCTGGAGCTCGAAGCACAGATGGAGAAGTCTAGCCAGGATGCGATCCAAGAGAAACCGCCCTTACTACTCCACCATGTCACACAGAAGTCAGATGAACTATAGAGCTATGATCTGATTTGGAAAACTATTAACTTTTATCTGTAACATCTAATGACATTATCATGTATTTTTAAATTGTATGCTCTGTGATATGTCCATTTTAGTACCGTTTTGGGTCACTTTTGTGCTCTTTTATTTTCAAGAGCTTGTGTTTTACCTTGGAATTCTCTTAGGATGGGTAAGAGAAACTTTACGCTCTTTTACCTCTTCTAAGTGGATTTTGCGTGACAAGGGAAGAACACGGAGGCATGAAGACTGGAGGCCATTAAAGAACACATTTTCGAGGACCTTTGAAGACTTGCTTCGAAGACATGACGACCGGAGGCCATTGAAGACCATTTTTGAAGATATTGAAGGCTTGAAAAATGAGAGGAATTACTATGAAGATGAATGTGTGCCACAAGAAGAAGAAAAGAAAACAGGACTAAATTCTAGCACCCGTTGCGAGTCGCGATGGCCCCGACCAACGGGTGGCCAGAATTTAACCTTATCCTTTTTGTACTATAAATAGCACTCTCTTTCCTCTCATTCATATCTTCTTCATCTGCATTTTTGGTGATGTTTAGAACCATATTTTCTTCCATTTTCATCTTTGAATTCTCTTGTATTATGTTTAATTTTTTAGCATTAGTTAGTATGAATTTTAGTAGCTAAATCTAGTTCTTGGGAGCAATTGACTAAGGCTTCCAAGCCCATATCTTAAGAACAATTTGTAGCCTATTTAATACTCTTACTATTATGCATTTATGGAGCATTAGATGTGTTTGTTAATGCCTTTACTGTTATTGAAAGCTTGAGTATATGAAGTACTTGTATGATATGCTTCTTAGGATTTGGGGAAATTGGTTGATTTCCCATTTTCTTGATAGGAATCCAAGAGTATGATTTAGAGATTTTGATTATTTTGATGGATTGATAATTTCTAGATGAATATGATAATGTTGAACTCTTTGTCATGTTTGTTGCTTGGAGCAAATGAGAGAAGTCTATGAATGTCGATCATTCTTGACTAATCTTGTGTAAATGCATGAATTGGTTAAATGCTTAGCCACGGTGTAGTGTTTATAAGTGTTTCCAAGCTTGTTGATTCTTCGTGCTAAATGCCATCAATGGGATACTTTTAGTCATATTTAAACTACGGGAGTCATTGGTGAGGTTTGACAAGAGATGCGAATTCACTCTTGAAAACTACTATCTAACAAGGATAGAAGTTTAGTCTTCACAACAAGTAGTGAAAGTAGTAAATATGTTACATGTTGAATGATGGATAAGGGGCTTGGAAGGGGAAGTCAATTGCGCCCAAGGTTTCGTTAATTGTTGTTTTCATCTTATCTTTAGTTGTATTGCATGATTAGCATAGTTCTCTTACTTTGCTAGTTGTTGTACTTAGATAGGAAGCATTAGGGATTAAAAGTATTAACTTTGAGAGGTATGATAACGACCTCCCAAATTTTGGCGCCGCTGCCGGGGATTTTATCTCATGAATGCGAGCTGACATGTGGTCAATCTCCTCATCCATGTCGATCAAGGTCTGGGATCAGATAGGAACCTCTCAGCAGTGATCAGATAGGAAGTGCACCTCCATAAGCGCGGAAAGTCAGCCGGAGAAACCAATCCCAAGTACTCTGCTAAAAGGCCTATCATGCCTCTAACCATGATCTTCCCCTTTGGATTTCTTGCCACCTCCACGATTCTCTTCATCCACAACTCTGCCCACAGCCCGTATCCTGGTCCCTCACTCGTTAAGTGCCACAGAAAGTGAATGTCATTATTTGGCACATTCGTCGGCTCCGCGGAGCAAAGTACTGTGCCAGTCAATAGACGGTGCACACAATAGAGTGCATGGTGGATAATGGTGCTACTCTTATCATGGGAGTTCTTTGGACTCATGTTAATGACATTCCAAAAGTACATATCATCCTCAAACGATCGCTCTTGGGCCTGTGGGTCGAGCCTGGCGCGTATCTCTGCGGTGTCAAATCCAAAGGCCTCCTCAATCTGCAAGACGATGATTTGCCTAGATATATCATCTAAGTGAAAAGCAATGTACCTCTCGCATGGTTGATCACCTCTCATGCTGCTTATAAGGACTGTGGATGGGAACTCTAGCGTGTACCTCCGGTAAGAGGGCGCGCTCCTACTGATGAACCCTACCATTCCCCCCTTGGCGAGGAGGTATCTGACAGGCTGAGCGAGCCCAAGAGCATCTAATGTGGGAACGTCTACAAAGCTTGTCCCCTTGAGTTGACGCCTCTCCAGGGCCTCCCACCTCTCTGCATAGGACCCGGTGATCCAGGTCAAATCCATGTACCTATCCAGAGGGGGAGGTACAAGGCTTGATTGGTCACTCGTGGGTACTATTCGTTACATTTTATATTGAAGGCCATTTGCAAGGAAGGTAGAAGATGTTAAATGCCATTCACAATAGAATGGTAGTAGATGAAGGCCATGGATATTACATCGGGGTAGTAGAAGTATGTAGCCATAGATAGGCGGCATTGAAGTTCAAAATGGCCAAGGAAAAACAGAGGATTGTAGTCCAAGAGTAGCACCAATTTCTAGGAACAATCCAAGAAGAACCAAACTTTGAGGCTGGGTCCATTGGATTCATCTTCTCGAGCGCTATGAAATTGACTACAAGAACTCTCAAAATGAACATACGGTTCATCCGTAGTGGAGCAAAGAAGTTCAGCCGTGCGAAGCATCAATGGGCAGGCACAGACCGCTCATGGTCGGCTAGAGACCTAGCACCAGCGGCCAGCGCCAAGGGATTTTGGCACGAGTCGTGCCGAAATCCAGCACGGGCCGTGCAAATTGCCACATGCTCGAGGTGCCTTTTTCACTCCAAAATGGCTAAGTATAGGCGTGGACCATCCCAATTTACATTGTCCGTGCCGTTCCATGTCCAAAATGTCGAGACCAGCCAGCGAGATGTGAAGAATGAATCAGCCTGCGCCAAAAGACTAAGCAAAACAGGGACTCTGATAATGGCCTGCGCCAAATGACACAGATCGCGAATCTGAATGTGCAAAAATGACATTCCTGAAGACGGGTCGCGCAAGACGATGCGGACTATGCCCGATCGTGCACTTCGCGACAGCACAAGGCATGCGGCCCGCGCTAGCACGAGCCCACATCAACGGCGCGGACCGTGCCAACGGTTCGTGTCAGTGGCAGCTGACTAGGGTTTTAACCTATTTTGGGCCTATTTTTAGGCCTAATCCCATACTACTATAAATATAGCCTTAGTCTACTAGGGTTCAATCAACTTTTAGTTTTAGATTATTTTTTCCTTAGTTCATTTGTAGTTAGGAGAGCAACTTATAAAGAGAAAATTCTCTCTTCTTCTTTCTTTCTTCATTTTTTTATTTTGCTTTAGCCCAAAGATGTGGAATTGAATGAAATATTTGAATTTCATGTTTAGGGAGTAATTTCCATAGCTTGGGGATAATTTGTATTCATGGTTGCTTTTGTTCTTGTGAGATTCTTTAGATCTTCCTTTGTTTATGATATTATAATGGCTTGTTCTTGAATTTTTCTAATTGCATGAATGATACACTCTATTAGCACACATTCTAGTCTACATTCATGTTAGTGCAGATACTGATACCCCATGGGGAAGGGAAACCTGGATGTGATATGGGTGGCAGGGTCCGGGTTCACGTAGGTGTGTGCACGTAGGTCTTTTCCAAATTTTACTGTTACGATGACAGCACACCAGTCTTAGCTGGCGAGTTGGTTCGAAGGGTTACGGGTAGAAATAGCAAATAGTAGCAAGCTAGGGTCGTAAAAGGTCCTAGTGTCATCGATAAGGTGCCTACCTCCCGTTGCCTCATTTATAGACCTAGGGAGTAGAGCGTCTGTGGTGTAGTGCCCGAGACGTAATCGTACGGGGGAGAAATAGATATGCGCAACTGTCAGACCATTGTTGCACTCCCCTAATTATGGAAGCGGTGCCGATGGAAGATTCGCAAGAGCACTCTTCGTGACAGGGGGAAGTGATGACCATCGACCACACCACATGTTATGAGCACTAGATTAGGTTGTTGAAGTCTTAAATGTGATTGAATCGAGGATCAGAACATTTAGTCAACCACGTTACGTAAATATTCCCCAAGTGTCTAGCTATATAGTTTACTTGTTTTTTACCTTAATGTTAGTAGTTGTTAATTGAAAAACCAAACCCCACCCCCTTTTTATTATACTCTCTAATCCTAGCAACACAGTGGATTGACTACCCGTTCGTGTTTGTGTTTAATTAACTGTTAGGCCCTAGCATTTCTGTTGACATACCTGGGTTTACCACTAACTACCCCACGAGTAGCTTAGTAATGAGTGGGGTAATTACTAACTACCCCACGGGCAGAACCAGAGCCGACTCTTACACATGTGCAACCGGTGTTGGGGCCCCAAAAGTTTATTATTAACTATTATATATATATATATATATTATTTTTATTATGTCTGAAGTATCTTCCTACTTGTAAGAACTCAACTTGTAATATTTTTGTTATTTTATTTAATGATAATTAAGTACTATTATTAATTTATCTTTGTCTTTATATTTTATTTTGAAAAGCTGTAATATCAAAATAATATAAATTTTATTTGATAATTTTATGTTAATGTATTTAGGGGCCTCATTTTTTTAATTTTGCACAGGGCCTACAAATTGTAGGAGACAGCCTATGCAGAACTATAAATTTCCATCTTTGACCTTCCATAGCCTTCGCTCGGGTTAATTAGCTACAACTTGACGACCCCGAGTGGAGGCGGGACGGAGGGAGTATAATTAGTGGGGTAATTTATATTATTTTTATTTATTACAAAAAAAATCCTATAAATTTAATTTAAAAAAAATATATATCTCAAAATATAAATAAATTATAATTTAACCTTAAAAAAGATATAGTTATTAATATTGCTATGACTGATCTACCCGTGAGATTGATTTAACGGGAGAAATACCGATGTGAAATGGAAGACAGAAGTTGGTGGCGTGGAAATGGGTCAGAGTTGAGTGAGAATACCAAGTAGGTAAGATTCAGATGTCAATTAATTTATTTGCCAAATATAGAAGGACCTTTGGAGCAATTATATCACGTGCTTTGTTGCGACATGCGTGGGTGCTGACACAGTAATAGCCTAACTGAGTTAGTGAATTTGATTCAGATGATCGTAATATTAATTAAAAAGCGAATATTGGTTGTCCTTGCTGTCTTTTTCTGGAATCCCCCTTTTACAATCACTCCACTCAATTCCTCCCCACACTCTCTCCTTGCTTCCTCCGCCCGCCTCTCAGATCTTCTCCCTTTGCGCGTAAGTTTACTCCTCCGCATTGCTTTAGTTTATTCATCTGGTGGCCTAATTTTAGCTGTGATAAATGGTAATTAGATCTCGGTGGTGTTGAAGAGTCGTTGAGAAGAGATGAATGCATTGGATCTGGCTTCTGGCCTCGGTGGCAAAATTGCAAAGGATGATGTTCAATCTGCCGTTGAAAAGTACTTTTGCTTCTCCCTTCTTTTTTACTTATGCTGTGCATGCATGCTAATAATGTCCCCCCACCTTACTCTTTTTTCGTGCCAATTAGTTTCTCTACTCCTTTTTACCATAAATCTAACAAGATCTTAAATTCATATGATCATATGGTGGTTATTTGTATATGAGTAATGTTTTTAGAGTCACAGTGACTCTCTTAGGTGTTTTCACATGCAGCTGACGGGATCAACAAATCAGATTCTTGTTAAAACGGTGTTTTATGAGGAAAATGGAGAGGCGTGTAGCCTTTTTCTCTTTCTACTTTTATAAGAAAGCTAAAGAAAATTAAAAAGGCAGAAGGAAAAGTAGGCCTCTCTCTGGTTTTTGTGTCTTGCAGAAATAATGTCTTTACTTCTTTTTTAATCTCTGGCTTGATTTATAACAGGGTGCTGAATTTTGCTTCCTTAACAAATTTTGCTTTATTAACTGTTTCTTAATGATTAAATTTTTTTTCTGGTGATATGTCACTTCTTTGTAATTTCAGTTTAGAAAAAGTGACAATGTAGTAATGTGTTCGGTGCTCCAATAGACTGGTTGTGTGGAGTTCCTGTTGCAATTTTTGATTGCGAGACTAGGTACTTAAAAAGTGTGGATCGGTTGTTATTATTTGCAATGGTGATTATTATGTGGTTCGCAACGGATAGTATTTGCAATGTGTTTTACCAGACATACGTTCTGTTGTGCCCCAGATAATTTATTTATTATGTTGTCAATCAACAAGTGTAAGAGATGGTCTGCTGTTGCAAACAGTTTTTTTGTTTTTATTCTCTGGCAATTTTTCTTGATAGTTTCTGTGTGTGTTTATTATGAAGGTATGAGAAATACCATGGCTACTATGGAGGTGAAGAGGGAGAAAGAAAGGCTCATTACACTGACATGGTGAGAAGGCGTTTTTAATTTGATGAATCTCAATGTGATCAAGTGTCTGATTTAAATGCTGGTTATACTTGTTCCTTTCAAGTACCAATACTTGTGAAGAAGCTTGTATTTCTCAACGCTACCTTCCACTCCAAATTTACAATCACTATTTAACATAAACTGGAAAAATGATAAAGCATATCCAGTCAATTCATAGTTGTAGCTCTCTTCTGTTTTCTCAAAAGTAATTAAATGTGTTTACTCTGCAATCAAGATTATCATTGTTTCTATTTGGATTCAATTTATTATCATAACATTCTAAAGATACAATTAGTATGCAGAAATAAAGCTACTATTTAATGAATATATAGTTTGAGTACAACTGCTCTCTCCCAAGGTAGTCACTTAAACATTGAAATCCTTCTCGGCTGGGGTTCCCTGTGAAATTAACTGTGATGTTTGTAACTGCCTTTGGATGTCTTATATGTATGTCTGTACATAATGTAAAATATATTCTTTTGCAGGTAAATAAGTACTATGATCTTGTGACTAGCTTCTATGAATATGGCTGGGGAGAATCATTCCACTTTGCACCAAGGTATAACCTATCTGTGTGTGTTTTGCTATCTGTATTTCATATGATTAGGCATCTTGTTGTATGAATTCTCATTTCATTCCGACAAAATGGGTAAGCAAATTCTACTTTCAACAGGATGAAAGGAGAGTCCCTAAGGGAGAGTATCAAGCGACACGAACACTTCCTAGCGCTTCAACTTGGCCTGAAACCTGGAAACAAGGTCTTCCTATCTAATGTGTTTTTGTTTCATCAATGAAATCAGGAATTCATTTAGGCCATGTTCTCTAGAGCTTATCTGCATTTTAGTTCAATTCAAATCAGTTCAGTTCAGTTCAACGTGAATTTAATTTTGGCGGAATCTAGCTTAACTCAGTTATTCGTTACTATTTTTCTACACACTTATTTTCAGTTCAGATCAAATCAGATCAGTTCAGATCAGCTCCAGGGAACAGGGCCTTAGTCTTATAAAATTTTTTCCAATCATAATTGAAGTGTCTTCAATGACTGTATAGGTCTTGGATGTTGGATGTGGCATTGGTGGACCACTGAGAGAAATATCCCAATTCAGGTTGATGAAATTTTGAACCATGCTTAATATGTTACGATGTGTTGACTCGGAGTAGATTCTCTTCCGAGTCCTTGCTATACCTGCCCTTGTCTTTTCTTGAAAACCTTCAATGGGCACAATGTGACATCAGATGAAGTTTTATCATCTTTCTATGTTATCTTGTTAGGCTCCATTAAGATATTATGATATTATCCAAGGACACTGGTCTTTTGTTTTGTGATACTCGAGAGAGTTCTTCATTGGGAGCTGTATAGTACTAGTGTGTTAAACAATGTGTTTCTGTCCATAAGACTATATTGGTCTGTGCATAAAAAGAGAGCATCCTTATTGGTTTTGACAAAATTGTGAAAGTGAAAGTTTGCCTAAAATGTAAACTAAACTGTATATGCCCTTGTGAATCTTCTTTACACGTTTAAACAACCTAAAGAAATTGCTTATAAATTCATAAAAGTAAGTTTAGAAATCAGTTATGCTTCCACTAAATTTATATTTATTGCATCCTTGAATTGTTTCTCAACTTCAGTAATGAGATTTTGTATTGGTATTGTATTTATATGGCAATTTATTTTCGAGATTTTCAGCTATGTACTAAGATTTGAATTGACTCTCACACCCTGATCAAATGTTGATATCTGTCAGCTTAACAATGGTTACTGGTCTGAACAACAACGAATACCAAATATCTAGAGGAAAGGTACAAGCATTTACAATTATCCTGACATTTGATGATGAAACTGGATCCTAATATCCTTGTCCCAGAGAAATATACTCACAATGCTTTAGTAGTTGTTTAATTATTAACTTAAATCAATACATATGAATGTGGTTTGTCTTCATCATAATATTTACTTCCCACAAGCGCAGCTAGTTTTTAATTTTGTTAAATTTTCTACCATAGTGTCACCTCACTTGAGGTCCTGTAGGAGAGTTGTGCGTACTTGAATGATAAGGGGGACCTATTTGTTGGATTGCATGGCTACCTGACAAGTGCGGAACCTTCTCTAGATTAGCCTCACCTAAGTTGAAGTGCATACGGGCAGCAAGGAGAGTTGTTTTATGATAAGTGAACCTATTGTTACAATCTGGGGTTCTGTTGTCTCTCTGTAAGATTTATCTTTGAAGTGTTGTCTGGGATATTTTTAATGAGAAATATCCCAAATTATAAATTTAAGATTTATAGATGGATTGGAAATGGCTTTTCTGACCATTTAGGTGATTCCAGCAATAAAGGACTGGCCAAATACAGAGTAGGGTAACATCGTTGGATTGCCATAGTGTATTATTCTGGTTTTGTTCCTAATTATTTGTTGTATTTTGTTTGCGACGTACTCAGCTTGTATGCTTCTCAAAGTTTGACTGTTTATACTGTGTGAAGGTTTTGAACCGTGTTGCTGGGGTGGAGCGTACCTGTGATTTTGTCAAGGTCAGTTTTTTAGGACAAAATGCTCATCATCCAATTGAAGTTTTGCTGCAGAAGTTATTTAGCTTCTTCATCATGTTGTGCAGGCTGATTTCATGAACATGCCTTTCCCCGAGAACCATTTTGATGCAGTGTATGCAATAGAAGCTACCTGCCATGCTCCAGATGCTGTATGTATACTTTCTTGAACTGATGTTTTCAGCTTCCTGACTGATGACTTTTGGTTGATCTATGCCGATGACAATAGGACTATTGTTTATTACATGTTGCTTACTTGAATTGACTCTTTGCATGCAATAGGTAGGATGCTACAAAGAGGTATATAGAGTACTGAAACCTGGTCAGTGCTTTGCTGCTTACGAATGGTGTATGACAGACACCTATGACCCCAATAACCAAGAGCATAATAAGATCAAGGTAGTTGATTGACTCTGGGAATATCTTATTGAAGTATAGAGGAGATACTTTCTTTCTGATGTATGATTGATAGTGGAATCAATTTGATGCAGGCTGAAATTGAGCTTGGCAATGGTCTTCCTGAGATAAGACTGCCAGGAGTGTGCATTGATGCCCTCAATAAAGCTGGATTCGAAGTCAGTAATTCAAGATTTTTTAGTTGTCTGCATTATAAATGATACTTGTGGTTTGTGCACGATAATAGAAGAGCTAACTATTTGGTTTCATGAAGGTTATTTGGTCGAAAGATCTCGCAGCAGATTCACCCATTCCGTGGTACTGGCCTCTGGATTCTAGCCGCATATCATTGAGCAGTTTCAGGCTAACATCAGTTGGACGCTTTATCACCAAAAACCTAGTACGAGTTCTATATAATTTTTATTTTACAATTTGATAATTCTTGTGTTACAATACAAATGAGGATCTGAGTAGAATTCATGATACTAGCTAGTACTAGTATATTATAAGTAACATATCTTTGCTCTTTGAATTGTATCTTTATGATAGGTGAAGGCCCTTGAATATGTTGGGGTTGCCCCTGGAGGAAGTCAAAGGGTCCAAGATTTCTTGGAGAAAGCAGCAGAAGGGCTTGTTGAGGGTGCAAAGTAAGCATCATTCAAACCTCCAACTGTTTGCTAAATGCGTTACCCTTCATATGTAAATAATATGCATGTTTATATAATTCTTAAACGAGTAGGTCTCTTGACAGACGGCGTGTCCATAAGCTTATGGACAAATCACTTATTTTTTACCTTGTACACTGCATTTGTTAAATTAGATACTAAATTTAGAAATTTAGAAAATATTATTTTATATTATATATTTTTATATTTTCACATTCAAAAAATACATATCATTACTTGTTGGCAAAGCCTTGGGAAAGACGGTCTTTCCATATGCTTATGGAAAGACGAGGTTTAATTAGAATAATAAAAGGTAAAAGGTCTAAGTTGCAATATTAAAAATTTATTATGTAACATGTAATAGTAATAAAGTTTATAACCCGATTCATGCAACCCGAAAATTTTATCTTCATTTCTTCTAATTTACACTTTAAACCTTAGTCTTTCCATCCGTCTTTCAAGAGACGGACTCTTACTTGTTTTAACTTTTAAAATGCGATATTTAAATTTTATAAAAAATTATAACATTTAAGGTAAAAGGCACTGTGGACTGTCCATAAGCTTATGGAAAGACTGCATTTCCTGAGACTCTCTCTTCTTAAACAGCCTCCTACCTTTATCATAAAATATCACAACATGCGCCTTTTGCTCATATAAAAAGCTCTGCACACACAGTTTTGAACAAACACATATACAGAAGAACTGTTCACAACATGACCTGTCACGACTAGTTTAACTTAGTCATCATCACTGCATTTCAGAAAATGACCAACAATTTCTGAGTATTATAGTGGTAGCATCTTTCAGAAAAAGTTAACAGAACTTTATTCCTTTAACTGAAAATATGCCCATTAAATACTAAAATAACAACATTTGAAAAAAATACATGTACTAGTTGTTTACATAACGAAGTTTGCTGCCCATTGCAACATGCAATCCCACCAAATCTAACCAGCTCGTGATCGGCTAATTGCAAGTTAGAATGAAACCTTAATTTCACATTTGAAGCAAAAATGTAGTCCCTGGAGGAAACTGCTTTAGAAAATGAACTCCTAGGATGCATGCTTTAGGAAAGTGGAAGAGTCTTAATTTTAAACAAAAGTTGAATCAACTGAGAGAACACTTGTTCAAGGTGCATGCCATAGAAAAGAACTCCCCTTTGCATACCAATAAGACTTCTCATCCTACTCATAAGCTCACTGTTAGTAGTTGCTTCTTACCTTTCCATAAGGAAGGAATCTGAGTAGTCCTCATACTGTATTCGTAGCACTCGGCTTTCATGTTTTTCAGATAACCGAGAATCACCATTTAATTAAATTAAATGTTATTGTGCGAGTATCAGTTCATTTTAGTGATACTCTTTTACTAACAGCTAATCACTAACCTTTATTCCTTCGAGAACTGCTAAAGCATGACAAGCAGAATTTTGTCTGGACCTCACGTAGTTAATTAGATATCATCGAAATTCTTATACTATAATGCAAACTGGTTTTATAACTCAACACAATATGCCAGGTCTTCTGTTTGACATTGTTTTTGAGGTCTCTTGTGTGCACATACAGGGGACTCGCGTGGTATAACGTTCTCATGATATTACTGTGTTTTAGTGCTGCATTTTATCCTGTACCATCATTCTCCTGTAAAGGATACAACAAAAATGGCAAAAAAAGAAGATAGCTGAAAGCACCTTATCTTTCATTGAACTTGATTGTTATCAGCTGTGGGCTTTATATAAGTCACTACTAATGAACTGAACCTGTGTCTTGCAGGAAAGAGATTTTCACACCGATGTTTTTCCTTTTGGCTCGGAAACCTCTCTCAGACAGCCAATAATGTGATGCTTGTCCTTTCAATAAGATCATGTAAGGGTTTGCCATGATCTTGTTAGTTGTTTAGTCATCTTAGCTTTGAGCGTGTGGGTTTATGTATGATAGCATGTACTTTGACTGTGACAATTGCTTTGGGAACTAATGTGTAGCGGCGAGACTTTTAGGAGTGCTTTATCTTCATCTTAAGCTTTAATCCTCTTCTTTTCTTTGGCAATGGTTCAGCTTGTATTGAGTTCATGCTTTTATTATAAGACTCGGCAGAATAGTTAATGAGCAATATAAATCTATTCCAAGTCGGTTCATTTGTTTTTGGGGTGGGATTAAAGTATAAATTTGAAAAGTGTGGAATTTCACTTGGACTATAAATGATAGTATTAAATGTTGTAATTTTTTTTATAAAATTTAAATATTTTATTTTAAAAAATAAAATAAGTAACATCATGTATTTGAATGTGAAAATATAAAAATATTTAATATTAAAAATTATTTTAAAATTTTAAAATTTAGCATATAATTTAACAAATATTATGTATAAGGTAAGTAATACGTGGCATGTCCATAAGTTTATGGATATGCTGCCTGTAGGCTGTAAGGAGACCCACTCGAGAGCAATTACAATGTTAAAGCTACAAAGTGACTTGGCATGCCACTTTTATCAACATTTGTTACATCTGAAACAACAGTGAGACCTTATTTCAATTTTTATAATATTGCAGGCAGGTTCAAATGTAACATAATTGGCGATGCTCTAAAGAGTTGCAAGCATGTCCAAAAATCACATTGTAAAATGCTCTAAAGAGTTGTAATCAAGTCTAAAAATAGTACCAATGAAAATTTTAGAGTTGGGGTTTTGCTGGTAAAAATTGATATTTTCCTCTTTGTGTGATCAAGATGATTAATGAAAAAGAAAGAAAATTCTGACATTAAAATTTGGTTACATGGAAAACCTAAAATAGGAAAACTGTGAGACTTTGTAGTCCAAATCTTCCACTATATGCAACTATAATAGAGTTACAAATATCTTGGATGGATTACAAGGATCACACAATGGTGGAACAATCAATATCTAGAGATGATGAAAACTTCTCTCAAACTCTAAGAAGTGGGGCCAGTCACTATTTAGAGAGGATGAAAACTTATCGCAAACTTCTCTAAGAAGTGAAACACTCACTATCTAGAGAGAGTGAAAGCTTATCTCAAACTCTTTACTCTAAGAGTGAATCTCTCACACCAAAAGAGATGGAAGAGACTTTGGATTGGATTAGATGTGATTAAATGATGAAGTCTTCTCTAGGAGATCTATTTATAGGTGAGTCATACAAACTATAATATTTTATTTTATCTCCTCAACTACCATAGTAAATGCTTGGAACCTTATATGAGGTATTCTAGATACATTCCTCCAACATACTATTAACATAACCCACTTTCATCAACTGAGAGTTGTAGAATTAGAGAGAAAAACCCACAAATCTTCCCCTTCTGACCTAAATGGAAGGAATCACAACATTGGCACCTTTGCAGCAATGATCGAACTTCTTACTTGGTAGTGACTTTGTCATCTTGTTTGACCAGTTATTATTGGTGTGCACATTTTCAAGCTGTAGTCACTTTTGTTCCGATACATCTTGAATCCAATGATAAAGAACATAATTATGTTTTGTTCGTGAATGATAGGATTGATTCTTGGACAAGTGGATGACACTTTTTATCACAATAGAGGACATACCATCAAATCAATTTCTTTCAACACTTTATCTACAACCCAATACAACCTAATTTTATCAACTTATTTTATACTATTTTTAATTATATATTATAATGCTAATTAAATAAATATTATTAATAAGTCATTAATTCTTATTATTATAATAAAGAATAAAAATATGACGCAGTTTGAGTTCCTAGAGTAAATGACCTTGAGCTGCTTGAAGGATCTCTGCAAGAATCTCCCGGATTGTATTCGGGGGAAAATCTTGAATGATAAAGTCAGTATATGGAGTTGGATGCTAAAAATGCTATTGTTGTTAGTTACCTTGGTTCATTCATCCGGCTTCCATTTATAGGGCCAATTTCCCTATATTCCCGGTTGTTCGTGTCCACGCTGATCATGCCAATTTATCAACTATTGTGGGCCACAATCCCTAGCTCGTGGCTGCTACGATGCATTATATGAAGTTACCTCTTGCGAGGTGTCCCCTCAGTTTACCATGTGCGGTGCTTCACACCCTTGCTTTCTTGCGTACTTACCTATCCTATACCATAAGCCCCCTAGTCGTGGAAGATAGAAAGTGTATAGGTGGGAAATACGTAGTCCTTTGCAAGTTTATATATATTCCTGATGTGTATAGCTTGTCGTGGTCCCGTCGTTTTGGACATTTGTCAATATTCAATGACTTGGTAATTGTGTTGCTTCCGCTTTGTCTTTTATATAAATGCCTATAACTTCTCCCATATGTGATATAGGTGATTATTTTTCGAATCTTGGGATTTGTAATGTCTTAGGTTAACTGCTTAAGATCTGTTGTCGCTGCTCTATGTATTTTCAATCTTCCTCTGGTCTAAATTTTCATCCAAATTCATATGTTGGATTTCTAATTTGATTTTTTGTTCGTCGGGAGGTATGAGTAGATCGAAGATATCTGTTATCGTGTCGTCTATTGTTATCCCACCAATCAAAGCTAAGAATGAGGATGCGGTGATCTGCACCATTTCACATGCTTTAACCAATGCAATTGACATAGTTTCTAGTTACTTTGGGTTGGCGGTTTGGCAATATTAGTTGAGTTTACATGATAATGGGGTTTAGACAACTAACTATGTTTGGTTTTCTATTCTAATCCCGCATTTTGTATACTTAATTAGTAATTATTGACATATTGTGTTCACGGGCTCCTTGGTCTTCATTATAAGTACCTTCAGTAGGTCACCCGTGAATGCTATTTGTTACATTACATTCTTGCGAAGGCCGTTTACTTTTAACGATAGAAGATTTGAAGGCCATTTGCATTTGAATGTAGTAGACGAAGGCCACATACATTAATGTGTCGTAGAAGGAGATTAAAGCTAAAGTTAGGTGGCTTCGGAGTTCAAGATGGTCAAAGGAGAAAATGGTGAATTGTGGTCCGAAGAGTGTTGCCTTAGTCTGAGAACAATCTAGGAAGAATTAGCCTTCAAAGTTAGTTTCATTGGATTTGTCTTCTAAAGTTCTACAAAATTGACTACTAGAACTCCCGATTCGGACTAACGGTTCACCTGTAGTAAGCAAACGAAGTTCAGGCGATGAAGCACCAGCGACACTTCACGCACCACACATGGTTAAGCAACTGCGGCCCGTGACAATCTTTGTGGCCCGCACTACACAAGAATCCAGGGGTTCTATGAAGACCAGCACGACACCAGCACAAGACCTTCTTGACGCAAAGGCACCGGGCCGTGACAAAGACCCCGGACTGTGGAGCTTGGAGATGAAGAATTGAAGATTTGGCTAAGTATGGAGCCGGTCCGTGAAAACCTTCACGGGTCGTGACAAAATTTATGAATGAAGACCACAAGATGTTCGCAGTCCGTGAAAACCTTCACGGATCGTGGGAAAACTCTAACCAAACCGTGTACTGTTCGCGGTCCGTGACAATCTTCACGGACCGTGGCATAAGACCTGCTTCATGGATCGTGTCAGATCCCACAACCCGTGACTATAAATGTTCACAAATCGCACCAGATCCCACGCCCCATGATTGAATGCTTCACAGACCGTGACATCCGTGAAGCCTTGGTGGCTGACTTTTGGGCCTATTTTTAGGCCCAATCTCCTACTACTATATATTGGATTCATAGTCTTCTACTAAACCCTAAGTAGGCATAATGTAGAGTAGATTCTCTCTCTAGTTTAGATAGAAGGAAGAGGAGCGTTCTTCTTCTCCTTTCTTCTCCTTTTATTTTCCTTTCTTTTCCTTTCATCTTATTTTCTAGATCCATGACATCTGACCTAATATTTTCCTTGGATCTAAGCTTTGTAGAGTAGATTTTTTGCTTGGGATGCATTTTGGCACTTGGTATGTTATATTTGCTTTATGAGATTCATTAGATTAACCCTATCCTTGTGTTTTTCTTGAATGTTATATATGCATGAGTAGTACACCATATAAAAGCACACACTTTGGGATATACTCATGTATGATGCAATTACTGATGCCCCCTTGGGACGAGGAACCTGGATGTTAGAATGGGTAGGGGAGAACACGTCCATGTGGGTGTGTGCACGGGGGATTCGAGATTGCTTTGACATATTTGCCATCGCACCAGTCTTAGCTGACTTCGTAACTGTTTTCTGAGAGGTTACGGGTAGAGATAGCTAATAGTACCAAGTTATGTGTTGTGTTGAAACCCTAGTATAACAAATAAGGTGACTACAATCCTCGAGCCTAACGTATATAGGACCCGGGAGAAGTAGTTGCATTCGTGAATAGCACGGGGGAGAAACAGACCTACAACGATGATCGGACCTCGTTGTACTCCCTTGATTACGATGGCCAGACCTTATTATACTCCCTTAATTACGATGGCGGTGCCGATGGAGGGTTGCGAGCGCACCCACCGCAACAGGGTTGGGGAAGTGTATGCCATTGGCCACACCACGTGTTGGTTTAAATGTAAGGCCATTCACAAAGATGGTAGAAGAGTGAAGGCCACGAGTAAAAATATGGTAGTAAATAGATGCACTACAGAAAAGAGCTAAGTCCGGAAAAGTCGAAGAATGACACGAGTCATGCACTGTCACGACCCATGCTGAGGTGTTAAAGGCCAGAATATGGGCCGTTCAATATAGCATGACCTGTGCTTGAAGAACTGAATGCTTTGAAGGTCTAGATGACGGGACGTGGAGCTTTGCACGTCTCGCATGATCAGAAGATGATTTGAAGGTCCCCATCCGATGGCTTGTGCAATCGATCACGACTCATGCACTCAGAAGATGAAGAAAACATGCTTTAAACAACAGTCTGTGCAATTCAGAATGACCCATGCCCTAAGAAATCCTAGGAATGACCTCCAGCCGACGTCCAGTGCTCTATTGCACGAGTCGTGCTGTCAAGGACGTTGAATATGGCACCTGTGCCAGCGTGGCTGCTAGGGTTTCCTACTGTTTAAGCCTTTCAAGGCTCATACCTACTATATAAGAAACCTTTAGCCTTTTAGGGATTAAGTTTTCGTCAATATTATTATTCCTAGTTAGTTGTAGGTAGAGAAGGAGACTATATTCTCTTTTCATTTATTTTCCTAGATCTATGGCATTAAACCCAGTGATTCTCATGGGTTTAATGTCTCTAGAGTAGTTTATTTTCTTGAGATAATATATGTATTCATGACTTGATTATTGATTTGTGAGATTCTAGATTGGCCTAATTTTCTATGCTGATGAATATTGTTCTTGTTTTGAGGTTTATGTTATTATATGATTTTTGCCATGGTATGAGTATTGATGCATCCGTCAATTCATTCATAGTATAATATCGTGATAGGCTATAAATGCTAATTTGGGAGTATTAGATTAACGTCATTGTAGGCTCGAGAGTACTAGGGATATGGATGCATTCATGCCAACTTGAGAGTACTAACCTGATTGTTAGACGTTAAATCTAATTGGCTAGCTGTGTGAGTGATTGCATGTTTGGAGCGGTAGACCGGGGGTCGCTGCATAGAAATTTCTAACGGGGAAGACCCTAGCTTACCCCAATAATTGAGCATTGTAGTTTGTAGCATCTAGGATTTGTAGCATCTAGAATTTGTTTAGTAAATCTTACATGTGAATGAATTGAGGATCGAAATATTAGGTTAATCATGTTGCACAATGACTCCCCAAGTGCTTAGTATAATTGGATTACTTCTTGTTTTACTTTATGCTTTGTAGTTGTTAATTTGAAAATCCAACCGCCCCCACCCCTTTTGTGTTTGCATTTACTAGTTATTCATTTCACTCGTACAGATTGACGACCTATACAAGGTTAAGTTTTTAGTTAGTACTTGAGCCCTAGCATCTCTGTGGACAAACCTAGGGCTTACCGCTAACTACTTTCTAGGTAGTGTATTAGTGAGAACAAGTGCAGAATACAAATTTTATCTTTGACCGTCTCACCCTCCACTCGAGTTAATTAGCTACAATTAACGACCCCGGGTGCAGGCGGGTCATGGGGCTATGCCCATATTTTGTAAAGTCGCATGTGATTTTCCTGCTTAAGTCGCGAGGTGGGGCTGTGCTTATATTTCGTAAAGCCACATGTTATTTTTCTGCTTAAGTCACGGGGTGGGGCTGTGTCCTTATCTTACGAGGCAGTAAGTGATTTTTCTACTTAAGTCGCGGAGTGGGGATGTGCCCATAAAGCTGCATGTGATTTTCTTTCTTAACTCATGGGTTGGGGCAGTTCTCGTAGTTTCCAAGCAGCAGTGATTTTTATACTTAGGCCGTGGGGTGGGTATGTACATAGTTATTTGCCTTTGAAAAGACATTTTTTTTCATTTATATATAAAACCACGATCATTTTGTGTCGTGAGCATTTTTAGACGCTCTTAGTCAACAATGATATCGAGACCTCAGTACTGTTCATCCATTTTGAAACCATAGGTCTACACGTAATATTTCCTAAGGTTGGCTACATACCACGTATTGGGGATATGTGAATCATACATTTGGGAAAGGGAGTAACTGTTGGACTTGTGTGCCATTGTTACCTTGTAATGTCCCTCCTATATTGGGTAGAGTTTGCCTGTCCTTTTGGCAAACATGGCTTTGTTTTTCCTTAGAACTAGGTCTCCTACTTTGAAGGTTGTCACTCAGAACCTATCATTGTAACTTTGTCATCTTTTGTTTGTCTCTAGCTTCTATGATGTTTGAAATTTGGCGGCGTTCCTCCAAGATATCCAAGTTCTCCCTCATATCGTCCTAATTTTCTGCTTCACTATATGTTATTGCTCTGCGGCTGAGAATACCTACCTCTGCTGGTCTGACTACTTTGTGGCCATAAGTCAGATTGAATGGTGTCTCTGATATGGGTGTCCTTGGTGTCATCCTATATTCCCATAGCACCGTAGGAAATTCCTCTACGCAACCTCTTTGCTTTCCTTCCAGGCATTTCTGGATTCCTTGGACAATGGTCCGGTGTGTGACCTCTACTTAACCATTAGCTTGAGGGTGTGTGACAAAGGTGAACCTCTGGAGTATGCTTAAATTGCCGCACCATTAATTGAATGCTCCACTTGAGAATAGTGTACCATTATCAGAGACAATTGTCTTAGGTATGCCAAAGCAACATACTATGTTTTTCTAAAGAAATGATATAGTTGTTTTAGCTGTTATGCTATTGAAAGATTTCACTTCCATCCATTTAATGATGTAATCTACTGCTACTATAAGGAACTTTGCACCACTAGATCCTGGTGGGAATGTCCCACGATGTCTATTCCCTATTTTTCGAATAGCCATGCATTGTATACCCCTGTCATCTCGGACTGTAGTTTCCATTGAATTATCACATTTTTCTGACAGTTGATGCCTTTCAAGACACACGTGTGCACATCGTTGAACATATTTGGCCAATAATATCCAACGCTCAGTATTCTTCTTAGCCAGTGTTCTTGCTCCTTGGTGCTAACCATACCAACCTTCTTGCATATCCTTGGTGATTGATGCTTCTTTGTGAGGTCTACACCATAGCCATGGTGTAAGGTAACCTTTCTTGTATAGGATATTATTGGAGTAGTTGTATGATGGTGATTTTAGCTCTATCTTTCGTATATCTGTCCTATCCTGAGGTAAATGGACATTCTAAAGAAACTCTGTGATAGAGTTCATCAAGCTGTTATCACCCTCCTGCAGAGTTGCTACTGTTGTAGATGTAGTGATGCGTGTTGGGATCAATTCAACCAAGACATCTTTTCCATTCTTAAGTGAGTTGAAGCCCGAAGTTGCTAATTTGTTGAGTGTATGTGCCCTTGTGTTTTCTGAGCGAGGTATGTGCGATATGTAGAATTATTCAAACTTGAGGATGAGTTATTTTGTCCTGTTTAGATACTTGATCAACTTCCTTTCCTTGACTATGTAATCGTCCAGTACATGTTGGACAACAATCTGTGAATTGCTGTGAACGTGGATGCACAATATGCCCATTATTGAGGCTAGGTCAAATCCCCCAATAAGTGCCTCATACTCGGCTGTGTTGTTTGTTAAAAAGAATTGAAATCAAAGTGTAACCCGCACCCCTCGGGATCATTCTAATTAAAGGAGTTAACCCGCAAATGCTGAGACGATCAAAGATAGTAGATTTATATGTTTCTCCCATACTCCTCCTAACTACAATGACATAGCTACTGGTAAGTCCTGGTGTTGTCCACAGAGATACTAGTATCTAAGAGTTATCCAAACACAACCCACAATCGGGCGTCACCCCAATCGTGTGTCGGGAATAACTAGTACTAAAAAAAAAAGGAGGGCAGTGTTTAACTAGCAACTACACGCATATGAGTAAAGTGAAGTAAACTATTAATTAACTTGTCTTGGGTATATTTTCGTAACATGACCGACATATGGATTTGATCCTAGATTCTTTTCACATGAAAGCTTATAAACATAACTTCATGCTGTGTCACATAGTGTAGGGATGACTAAGAATTCCAATTATATGTCACAAAGTGGTTAGTCTCCCGTTGAACCATCTCACCTCCTTTGTAACTAGGGATGCACTTCGGTTCTCTGATATTGCATTCATCTCCGTAATCTCAATCCAGGTCTTAAGCCATGCATATTTCACAACCTTAGATGTGAGAGTAACCTTATTAAATCACCAGGCTCTCCACTATGGACACCACTCCTTGGTCTAGAGAGGAAAAGGAATTGATACCTTGTGATGACTCTAGGTTTAACACGGCCATAGTCGCTACAAATTATCAACACTCAATTATTGGGGTAAGCCAGACTTTCCCCTATTTGGAGTTGCTATACAGAACCCTCGGTCCACTGCTCCTAACATGCAATTCCTCACACGACTAGCCGATTAGTTTAAAGTCTAATGCATTGCTTAGTACTCACAAGATAGATTTAGTGCACACATCTCCCCGGTAGTCTCAAGACAACAATAACACCAATAATCTAACACTCTGAAACTAGCATTCAAGCCTAGCACAATATTATGAAAATGAATGAAATCATGTGTATGTCATATAACATTTCATGGAATAAATCATATAATCCACTAATTATACAAAATAATCATATCATAGAAAATTAGGGGAATCTAAGAATCTCACAAATCCAAGTCAAATGATGAATTCAAATACCACCCAAAGAAATAAAACTACTCTAGTAGCATAAAATCCATGGAAATCATAAGAATAAATGCCATTGATCTAAGAGTAAATGAAGAGAGAAAATGGAAAACCCTAGAGAGATAGAGAGAGAGTTTCTAGCCTCCTCTTCCTACTAAACTGACTAATTACTTCTACCTCTTAAACCGTAGAAGACTAAAGACACTTTATATAGTGAAGAGTAAATGACCCTAAAAAAGCCCAAGTTTGGAAACCCTAGTACCATGCTGGCACAAGCCATGCCAGTTTTCATGGCCCGACTAGCATGTCCCGTTAAAGATTGCACGGGGCATCGTTAGGGCATGCTGAAAATCACGGACTGAGCGTATAAGTCGTGCCAGATTGCATGGCCCATCGTTTGGGTCTTCATTTTGGTCTTCTGAGTGCACATGGCATGCATTTTCTCTCATCTTGTCGTTTGGACTTGAATTTCCCTCTGATCTTCGTGCATGAGCCGTGCAAGTTTGCATGACCCGTCTTATTCCTAATCTCGTCTAACACAGACATTGGCACTGGCCGAGCCATTTTACATGACCCGTGTCGCTTCTCTGACACTTCCACACTTGGCGTCTTTCTTCAATCCTTCTACCTTCTATCACGTTTTGACTCATGGCCTTCAATCTTCCACCAATTTTGCAATTGGCCTTCATTAATCCTACTCTGAAGTTCTTACGAGTAATCTACAAATAAGCTCACAAAAGAAGATTTAGGCTCTTGTAAAGATAAAAATCCATTAGACTCAAAATAGGTTACAAAAGGAAGGATTTAGATAAGAAAATAAAAATGGTCATCTAAACCTCTTATGATGTAAACCAGTCTAAACCTAGCAATCTACCCATAAAAACATAACAAAAGAGATGTTAAGTGCTTCAAGAAATACATGTATTTGACGTCTCCACAAATCCCCCACACTTAAACCTTTACTCATCCTCGAGAAACAAAAACAAGAAAAGATCCAAGCGTAAACTAGAATGCAAGGTTTTCCCAAAATACCCAATATTTTATTTCTAGACAACCCTGGCCCCCAAGATATAAGAATCTCCCACACTCTCATATCCCAAAACCTACGTTAATTTGAACAACCAACATACCAATCAAATGTGAGAATAAACTACAAGTGTAAACTAGCTTATTTTACCCAAGAAGCTACAAAATAGACAATCCAAGATAAGCATAAACTATTCCAATTTCTTTCGTTTTCTCTCATTTTTCCTATTTTTTTCATCCTCGCTTCACATTTTGTTTTTCCATTTTCAAGCTCACCCTTACATTTTCCACAATATCTGGCCTCTTATATTTGCATAGGTTGCCCTTTTAGGTTTTCAACCTATCCGGGCCTCCCAATTTTGCCTAAGTTGCCCATTTAGTTTTCGACTTAGCGGGATATTTTGCCTAAGAGCCCTCTATGACTTAGAGGGACATTTTGCCTAGGAGCCCTCTGTGACTTAGAGGGACATTTTTCCTAGGAGCCGTCTATGGTTTTCATCCTAGCTTCACAATTGTTTTTTCTTTTTCGAGCTCACCCTTACATTTTCTACACTATCCGGCCTCTTATATTTACTTAGGTTGCCCTCTTAGGTTTTCAACCTATCCGAGCCTCCCAATTTTGCCTAAGTTTCCCTTTTGGTTTTCGACTTAGCGGGATATTTTGTTTTCATTTTTCATTTTTTCAATTTTTAGTGTAGTACAAAATGCTTCAAGTGAGCTTCGCACTACATAAAAAAAATAAGAAACTTAAAGAAACAAAAAAATTACACCACCGGTGTCAACATCCCCAACACTACATCAAAGGTGCCCTCACACCTATAGAAACAAGTTTTCAAAGGAGAAACAAAATTTTTTTTTCAATAACAAGTTTTTCAAAAAACAAAAGGGAAAACAATGAGAAAATAGTTCATCATACATCAAAACAAGCATAGAAATAGGGAAAATGCAATGGAGTGTTCCAACTCCCTTCTTCACACTTGGTCGATATATTGTCCCCAATACATGTAACTAAGGTAGGAAAGAGTTTGGAACCACTCAACCTCCTCAGTGTGGTCCACCATGTCTGGCACCACACCTTTGCCCGCGTGTATAGTAATCTGGCTGTCTGCCTCCCATGGTAGTACCACTTATCATGTCAGTAATCTGAACCACATCATACCTCAAATGTTATATCTCATCACGCTGTCTGCCAATCCCTTCCCATCTAATGACCCATCCATGCAATGTTATCCCCTAGTCCATCTTTCCGAACCTCCATGTAATCAAAGCAGTAAGAGGGGTAACTACTATCCTGTTTGGTACTAAAGATGGTATAAGTCAACCCTGTCAACCCCTCGCGCTTTTGCAATAGTGGCTGTGAGTGGCTATGTTGTCTAAAACCCGGTGAACTATGCTCCCAAAATATACTCCATTGTGGATGTTGGCATGGTTGAGGCTCACTGGTCTCGGCCCACTCCTGGAAATAGTGAACTAATGCACATATCTCCCCGGTAGTCTCAAGATAACAACAGTACCAATAATCTAACACTCTGAAACTAGCATTCAAGCCTAGCACAATATTATGAAAATGAATGAAATCATGTGTATGTGATATAACATTTCATAGAATAAATCATATAATCCACTAATTATACAAAATAATCATATCTTAGAAAATTAGGTGAATCTAAGAATCTCACAAATCCAAGTCAAATCATGCATTCAAATACCACCCAAAGAAATAAAACTACTCTAGTAGCATAAAATCCATGGAAATCATACGAATAAATGCCATTGATCTAAGAGTAAATGAAGAGAGAAAATAGAAAACCCTAGAGAGATAGAGAGAGAATTTCTAGCTTCCTCTTCCTACTAAAATGACTAATTACTTCTACCTCTTAAACCGTAGAAGACTAAAGACACTTTATATAGTGAAGAGTAAATAACCATAAAAAAACCCAAGTTTGGAAACCCTAGTACCATGCTGGCACAAGCCATGCCAGTTTTCATGGCCCGGCCATCATGGCCCGGCCAGCATGTCCCGTTAAAGATTGCACGGGGCATCGTTAGGGCATGCTGAAAATAATGGACTGAGCGTACAAGTCGTGCCAGATTGAATGGCCTATCGTTTGGGTCTTCATTTTAGTCTTCTGAGTGCACACGGCATGCCTTTTCTCTCATCTTGTCGTTTGGACTTGAATTTCCCTCTGATCTTCGTGCATGAGCCGTGCAAGTTTGCATGACCCGTCTTATTCCTAATCTTGTCTAACACAGACATTGGCACTAGCCGAGCCATTTTACACGACCCGTGTCGCTTCTCTTACACTTTCACACTTGGCGTCTTTCTTCAATCCTTCCACCTTCTATCACGTTTTGACTCATGGCCTTCAATCTTCCACCAATTTTGCAATTGGCCTTCATTAATCCTACTCTGAAGTTCTTACGAGTAATCTACAAATAAGCTCACAAAAGAAGATTTAGGCACTTGCAAGGACAAAAATCCATTGGACTCAGAATAGGTTACAAAAGGAAGGATTTAGATAAGAAAATAAAAATGGTCATCTAAACCTCTTATGATGTAAACCAATCTAAACCTAGCAATCTACCCATAAAAACATAACAAAAGAGATGTTAAATGCTTCATGAAATACATGTATTTGACGTCTCCTCAAATCCCCCATACTTAAACCTTTACTCATCCTCGAGAAACAAAAACAAGAAAAGATCTAAGCGTAAACTAGAATGCAAGTTTTTCCCAAAACACCCAATATTTTATTTCTAGACAACCCTGACCCCCAAGACATAAGAATCTCCCACACTCTCATATCCCAAAACCCAAGTTAATTTGAACAACTAACATACCAATTAAATGTGAGAATAAACTACAAGTGTAAACTAGCTTATTTTACCCACGAAGCTACAAAATAGAAAATCCAAGATAAGCATAAACTATTCCAATTTCTTTCATTTTCTCTCATTTTTCCTAGGAGCCCTCTATGGTTTTCATCCTACCTTCACAATTGTTTTTCCTTTTTCAAGCTCACCCTTACAGTTTCCACTCTATCCGGCCTCTTATTTTGCATAGGTTGCCCTATTTGGTTTTCAACATATCCGGGACTCCCAATTTTGCCTAAGTTTCCCTTTTGGTTTTCGACTTAGCGGGATATTTTGTTTTCATTTTTCAATTTTTTGTGTAGCACAAAATGCTTTAAGTGAGCTTCGCACTACATAAAAAAAAAGAAACTTAAAGAAACAAAACAAATTACACCACCGGTGTCAACATCCCCAACACTACATCAAAGGTGCCCTCACACCTACAGAAACAAGTTTTCAAAGGAGAAACGAAATGTTTTTTCAAAAACAAGTTTTTCAAAAAACAAAAGGGAAAACAATGAAAAAATGGTTCATCATACATCAAAACAAGCATAGAAATAGGGAAAATGCAACGGAGTGTTCCAACTCCCTTCTTCACACTTGGTCGATACATTGTCCCCAATGCATGTAACTAAGGTAGGAAAGAGTTCGGAACCACTCAACCTCCTCAGTGTGGTCCACCATGTCTGGCTCCACACCTCTGCCCGCGTGTATCGTAATCTGGCTATCTGCCTCCCATGGTAGTACCTCTTATCATGACAGTAATCTGAGCCACATCGTACCTCAAATGTTATATCTCATCACGCTGTCTGCCAATCCCTTCTCATCTCATGACCTATCCATGCAATGTTATCCCCCAGTCCATCTTTCTGAACCTCCATGTAATCAAAGCAGTAAGCAAGGTGACTACTATCCTGTTTGGTACTGAAGATGGTGTCAGTCAACCCTGTCAACCCCTCGCGCTTTTACAATAAAGGCTGTGAGTGGCTATGTTGGCTAAAACCCGGTGAACTATGCTCCAAAAATAGACTCCATTGTGAATGTTGGCATGGTTGAGGCTCCCTGGTGTCGACCCACTCCTGGAAATAGTTAACTAATGTACATATCTCCCCGGTAGTCTCAAGACAACAATAGCACCAATAATCTAACACTCTGAAACTAGCATTCAAGCCTAGCACAATATTATGAAAATGAATGAAATCATGTGTATGTCATATAACATTTCATGGAATAAATCATATAATCCACTAATTATAAAAAATAATCATATCATAGAAAATTAGGGGAATCTAAGAATCTCACAAATCCAAGTCAAATGATGAATTCAAATACCACCCCAAGAAATAAAACTACTCTAGTAGCATAAAATCCGTGGAAATCATAAGAATAGATGCCATTGATCTAAGAGTAAATGAAGAGAGAAAATAGAAAACCCTAGAGAGATAGAGAGAGAGTTTCTAGCCTCCTCTTCCTACTAAACTGACTAATTACTTCTACCACTTAAACCGTAGAAGACTAAAGATACTTTATATAGTGAAGAGTAAATGGCCCTAAAAAAGCCCAAGTTTGGAAACCCCAGTACCATGCTGGCACAAGCCATGCCAGTTTTCATGGCCCGGCCAGCATATCTTGTTAAAGATTGCACGGGGCGTCGCTAGGGCATGCTGAAAATCATGGACTGAGCGTACAAGTCGTGCCAGATTGCATGGCCTATCGTTTGGGTCTTCATTTTGGTCTTCTGAGTGCACAAGGCGTGCATTTTTTCTCATCTTGTCGTTTAGACTTTAATTTCCCTCTGATCTTCGTGCATAAGCCGTGCAAGTTTGCATGACTAGTCTTATTCCTAATCTCATCTAACACAGACATTGGCACTGGCCGGGCCATTTTACACGACCCGTGTCGCTTCTTTGACACTTCCACACTTGGCATTTTTCTTCAATCCTTCTACCTTCTATCACGTTTTGACTCATGACCTTCAATCTTCCACCAATTTTGAAATTGGCCTTCATTAATCCTACTTTGAAGTTCTTACGAATAATCTACAAATAAGCTCACAAAAGAAGATCTAGGCGCTTGTAAGGACAAAAATCCATTATACTCAAAATAGGTTACAAAATGAAGGATTTAGATAAGAAAATAAAAATGGTCATCTAAACCTCTTATGATGTAAACCAATCTAAACCTAGCAATCTACCCATAAAAATATAACAAAAGAGATGTTAAGTGCTTCAAGAAATACATGTATTTGACGTGTCCTCAAATCCCCCACACTTAAACCTTTACTCATCCTCGAGAAACAAAAACAAGAAAAGATCTAAGCGTAAACTAGAATGCAAGGTTTTCCCAAAACACCCAATATTTTATTTCTAGACAACCCTGGCCCCCAAGATATAAGAATCTCCCACACTCTCATATCCCAAAACCTAAGTTAATTTGAACAACCAACATACCAATCAAATGTGAGAATAAACTACAAGTGTAAACTAGCTTATTTTACCCAAGAAGTTACAAAATAGAAAATCCAAGATAAGCATAAACTATTCCAATTTCTTTCGTTTTCTCTCATTTTTCCTAGGAGCCCTCTATGGTTTTCATCCTAACTTCACAATTTTTTTTCATTTTCAAGCTCACCCTTACATTTTCCACAATATCTGGCCTCTTATATTTGCATAGGTTGCACTTTTAGGTTTTCAACATATCCGGGCATCCCAATTTTGCCTAAGTTGCCCTTTTAATTTTCGACTTAGCGGGATATTTTGCCTAGGAGCCCTCTATGGTTTTCATCCTAGCTTCACAATTGTTTTTCCTTTTTCAAGCTCACCCTTACAGTTTCCACACTATCCAGCCTCTTATATTTGCATAGGTTGCCCTCTTTGGTTTTCAACCTATCCGAGCCTCCCAATTTTGCCTAAGTTTCCCTTTTGGTTTTCGACTTAGCGGGATATTTTGTTTTCCAATTTTTTGTGTAGCACAAAATGCTTCAAGTGAGCTTCGCACTACATAAAAAAAAAAAAGAAACTTAAAGAAACAAAAAAATTACACCACCAGTGTCAACATCCCCAACACTACATCAAACGTGCCCTCACACCTATAGAAACAAGTTTTCAAAGGAGAAACAAAAAAAAAATTCAAAAACAAGTTTTTCAAAAAACAAAAGGGAAAACAATGAGAAAATAGTTCATCATACATCAAAACAAGCATAGAAATAGGGAAAATGCAATGGAGTGTTCCGACTCCCTTCTTCACACTTGGTCGATACATTGTCCCCAATGCATGTAACTATGCTAGGAAAGAGTTCGGAACCACTCAACCTCCTCAGTTTGGTCCACCATGTCTGGCTCAACACCTCTACTCGCGTGTATCGTAATCTGGCTGTCTGCCTCCCATGGTAGTACCGCTTATCATGCCAGTAATCTGAACCACATCGTACCTCAAATGTTATATCTCATCACGCTGTCTGCCAATCCCTTCACATCTCATGACCCATCCATGCAATGTTATCCCCCAGTCCATCTTTCTGAACCTCCATGTAATCAAAGCAGTAAGCAAGGTGACTACTATCCTGTTTGGTACTGAAGATGGTGTCAGTCAACCCTGTCAACCCCTCGCACTTTTGCAATAACGGCTGTGAGTGGCTATGTTGTCTAAAACCCGGTGAACTATGCTCCCAAAATAGACTCCATTGTGGATGTTGGCATGGTTGAGGCTCACTGGTGTTGGCCCACTCCTGGAAATAGTGAACTAATGCACATATCTCCCCGGTAGTCTCAAGACAACAATAGCACCAATAATCTAACACTCTGAAACTAGCATTCAAGCCTAGCACAATATTATGAAAATGAATGAAATCATGTGTATGTCATATAACATTTCATGGAATAAATCATATAATCCACTAATTATACAAAATAATCACATCATAGAAAATTAGGGGAATCTAAGAATCTCACAAATCCAAGTCAAATGATGAATTCAAATACCACCCCAAGAAATAAAACTACTCTAGTAGCATAAAATCCATGGAAATCATAAGAATAAATGCCATTGATCTAAGAGTAAATGAAGAGAGAAAATAGAAAACCCTAGAGAGATAGAGAGAGAGTTTCTAGCCTCTTCTTCCTACTAAACTGACTAATTACTTCTACCTCTTAAACCGTAGAAGACTAAAGACACTTTATATAGTGAAGAGTAAATGACCCTAAAAAAGCCCAAGTTTGGAAACCCTAGTACCATGCTGGCACAAGCCATGCCCGTTTTCATGGCCCGACCAGCATGTCCCGTTAAAGATTGCACGGGGCGTCGCTAGGGCATGCTGAAAATCACGGACTGAGCGTACAAGTCGTGCCAGATTGCATGGCCTATTGTTTGGGTCTTCATTTTGGTCTTCTGAGTGCACATGGCGTGCATTTTTTCTCATCTTGTCGTTTGGACTTGAATTTCCCTCTGATCTTCGTGCATAAACCATGCAAGTTTCCATGACTCGTCTTATTCCTAATCTCGTCTAACACAGACATTGGCACTGGCCGGGCCATTTTACACGACCCGTGTCGCTTCTTTGACTCTTCCACACTTGGCATTTTTCTTCAATCCTTCTACCTTCTATCACGTTTTGACTCATGACCTTCAATCTTCCACCAATTTTGCAATTGGCCTTCATTAATCCTACTCTGAAGTTCTTACGAGTAATCTACAAATAAGCTCACAAAAGAAGATCTAGGCGCTTGTAAGGACAAAAATCCATTAGACTCAAAATAGGTTACAAAATGAAGGATTTAGATAAGAAAATAAAAATGGTCATCTAAACCTCTTATGATGTAAACCAATCTAAACCTAGCAATCTACCCATAAAAACATAACAAAAGAGATGTTAAGTGCTTCAAGAAATACATGTATTTGACGTGTCCTCAAATCCCCCACACTTAAACCTTTACTCATCCTCGAGAAACAAAAACAAGAAAAGATCTAAGCGTAAACTAGAATGCAAGGTTTTCCCAAAACACCCAATATTTTATTTCTAGACAACCCTGGCCCCCAAGATATAAGAATCTCCCACACTCTCATATCCCAAAACCTAAGTTAATTTGAACAACCAACATACCAATCAAATGTGAGAATAAACTACAAGTGTAAATTAGCTTATTTTACCCATGAAGCTACAAAATAGAAAATCCAAGATAAGCATAAACTATTCCAATTTCTTTCATTTTCTCTCATTTTTCCTAGGAGCCCTCTATGGTTTTCATCATAGCTTCACGATTTTTTTTTTCATTTTCAAACTCATCCTTACATTTTCCACAATATCTGGCCTCTTATATTTGTATAGGTTGCCCTTTTAGGTTTTCAACCTATCCGGGCCTCCCAATTTTGCCTAAGTTGCCCTTTTAATTTTCGACTTAGCAGGATATTTTGCTTAAGAGCCCTCTGTGA
The DNA here is from genome assembly GCA_037428765.1 of Rubia yunnanensis. Lineage (NCBI taxonomy): Eukaryota > Viridiplantae > Streptophyta > Magnoliopsida > Gentianales > Rubiaceae > Rubia > Rubia yunnanensis. The sequence goes on from CM075063.1 coordinate 70,434,447, forward strand.
CTTAGAGGGACATTTTGCCTAGGAGCCCTCTATGGTTTTCATCCTAGCCTCACAATTGTTTTTTTCTTTTTCAAGCTCACCCTTACATTTTCCACACTATCCAGCCTCTTATATTTGCATAGGTTGCCCTCTTGGGTTTTCAACCTATCCGGGCCTCCCAATTTTGCCTAAGTTTCACTTTTGGTTTTCGACATAGCGGGATATTTTGTTTACATTTTTCATTTTTTCAATTTTTTGTGTAGCACAAAATGCTTCAAGTAAGCTTTGCACTACATAAAAAAATAAGAAACTTAAAGAAACAAAAAAATTACACCACCGGTGTCAACATCCCCAACACTACATCAAAGGTGCCCTCACACCTATAGAAACAAGTTATCAAAGGAGAAACAAAAAAAAATTTCAAAAACAAGTTTTTCAAAAAACAAAAGGGAAAACAATGATAAAATAGTTCATCATACATCAAAACAAGCATAGAAATAGGGAAAATGCAATGGAGTGTTCCAACTCCCTTCTTCACACTTGGTCGATACATTGTCCCCAATGTATGTAACTATGGTAGGAAAGAGTTCGGAACCACTCAACCTCCTCAGTGTGGTCCACCATGTCTGGCTCCACACCTCTGCCCGCGTGTATCGTAATCTGGCTGTCTGCCTCCCATGGTAGTACCTCTTATCATGTCAGTAATCTGAGCCACATCGTACCTCAAATGTTATATCTCATCACGCTGTCTGCCAATCCCTTCTCATCTCATGACCCATCCATGCAATGTTATCCCCCACTCCATCTTTCTGAACCTCAATGTAATCAAAGCAGTAAGCAAGGTGACTACTATCCTGTTTGGTATTGAAGATGGCGTCAGTCAACCGTGTCAACCCCTCGTGCTTTTGCAATAGCGGCTGTGAGTGGCCATGTTGTCTAAAACCCGATGAACTATGCTCCCAAAATAGACTCCATTGTGGATGTTGGCATGGTTGAGGCTCACTGGTCTCGGCCCACTCCTGGAAATAGTTGTAGTGGGAGGAAATGATGTCTCTCGCTGGTTGAGGATACCATTGCTCATGAATACTCCGATGCGGTGACTACTGTGTCAAAAACTGATGCTCAAGGACTGGGGTATGAAAAGGTGGTGGTTGGAAGAAAGGCTGATGTGGTGGTGGTTGTGGGAAAGCATGTTCAATAATCGGTAACTATGGTGGTGGATGAAACTATAAATACTCTGGTTGTGGCTGAGTTGGATCCACCTTCATGGGTCCCTCTATATGAACACGTGTCTTGGCCTCCTCCTCATTGTCCTCATCCAAAGATGATGCTTCTCCCAACCCCCGATAGAAATCTCCTCTGCAGCTCTGATCGGGCTCAATGAGAATGTTCTTAAGAGTGAAGGTTAACCTGAGATGAGTCCTATCCTCCTGAGGGAGTCTCATGATCTTGGTTTCTTTGTGGCGCCAATAGATCCACTCGCTCTCCTGCTCAATCATTGTCGCCTCTACTAAGGCAACTAAAGTGAGGGTATCCGTATGCTCTTGTTCCTAGGAAGGTCAAAGTGAATAGCTTTTAGGGATATCATACAACCATAGCAAGCTTGTCTGAATCCTTGGTCGATGCCCGATAACACTGTTCTATGAAGTGTCCCACAACATCAGGGCAAGCCTACGTGAAATAGTTTACCAAAGAAAATGGCAGTCCTCCTGAGTACATGTGGTGGCCTCCCCGTGACAGAAGACCAAGGTCGTCAACAGACACACCACATACCAAAGAGCAAGGTGGATAGTATCATTGTTCTTGCTCGCCTTCACTCGCAGCTGTCAGGTGATAACGAACTAGAATGACTCCACATGGAATCCAAAATAGTCCACTCTACTGTTGGGGACATTATCCTTGTATTTCCACCCGAAGCACTCAGAGATCGCCCCATGGCTCTGTCATACAAGGCTCGTCTCCCAAATGAAAATGAACAACTGGGTGGCCTGCTAGTCATGTCCTTGCCCAACAATGGCAAGGAATCCTAGGGTGTACCTCCTGTACGTCAGGGATTCCTTATACACCAAATCTTCCATGCCCATCCTCTTCATTTTTTTTTAATACAAACCATCGTAAGATGGGGGGATTTTATTTGGCTCCCCGAACCTCCAAATTGGGCTTAAAACCCGTATTGTTTATCAAACAGTTAGAAACATGAGAGAATTTGAACAAAATATAGACAGTTACATCGGCATAGGTATATGCCATCAAAAGAGGAAGCCTGTACAAAAAATCGAAAGGGAAGTGGAGAGTGGTTTTCCCTTCATGTATTCGAACCGGGAACAGGAGGAGCTCTTCTGTTTGTGTAAGCCTCCACACCCCAAGTGTCGACTTACACTCCAGCCTAGCCTAGCCAAACCCTGTGTTATGCCCTGATTCTTCTCCAAGAGTGGAGATTATCCATCAAAAGTTTCTCTCTCAGTTGTGGAAACTGTGTAAGATCAGTGAGTTGCCGTGATTCCCTCGTTTGCTGACCATACTTTGCTAAGAAATCAGCAGGGCCATTAATTTCTCTGTAGATGTGGGAAGCTCGGATGTTGTTCTGCTTCATGAGGTCTGCCACTTGTCTGGCCAAATGTAGACAGATCCACGGAGGCTCCAGGTTGCCATTTATGATGTTCACTGCCGGTTGACTGTCCATCTCCAGTGAGATATTGTAATAGCCATGTTCCTTTGCTAATTTGATGCCTTGAAGGGCTGCTTGGAGCTCCACCTGCAAAGGGGAACACCCGTGTGTTATATTATAAAAAGCCAACCTGAATCTGCCCCTATTATCTCTTATTAGACCCCCAACTGATGAGGAGTTTTGTATAAAGGATGCATCAACATTAAGCTTGAATCCAGCATCAGGGGGTTCCCATTTGATGGGGATAAGTCTTGTTAGGGGGGGTGGATTCAGAACAGAGATCAATCCTCGTTGGATCCATTTGCAATCAGAGGGATTGCCAGAGGCATGTGTTCTTACTATGGAGATTAGTCTACTGTTTGCCTTTACTTGATTCCAGATTTGTAAAGGGGTATTTTGAACACCCTGATAAAGTAACTGGCCCCTAGCTTTCCACAGTTCCCATAAAATTAGACATGGTAGAGAGGAGCACAGGAAAACATGAAGTTTTGGCAGATGTGATATACTCCAGTATGATGTTAATCTGTCCCACAAATTAACAAAATGAATCTGTGGTAGTTCTAGGATAGCATGCATTTGTTTCCATATTAGAGAGACATAAGGGCATGTGTTAAAAAAATGCTGCAATGTATCCTCATGCTGACAGAAAGGACATTTTGATACATTAGTAATCCCAAAATCTTTAAGCATATCATCCATGGGCATCAAATTATTAAGGATTCTCCAAATAAGGAAGGTAATCTTCACAGGTAAGTTTAGAGCTTGTACCTTTGTCAGTGATGCTGATTCTCTATGCCTGTGTCTCAAGCTTTTATATGCACTTTGAATCGAAAACTTACCTTGCTGGTTTGGTGTCCATACCATGATGTCCTTGTCCTCAGTAAAAATGTGCTCCCTTTGCATCTTCTGTATCATATCTGTAGAAATGTATGGTGCCAAGAAAGCTAATATTGCTACCTTGTTAGTGTAAAATTCTCTAACTGTCAGGTTAGGATGCAAGGGTCTGGTTCCATCTATCTTATCTATGAGCATTCCATCACCCAGCCAGTTAGAATTCCAGAAACTGCATGTACCATTTCCCAAAATGATTCTAGTGTGGGATTCTGCAAATTCAGAGACTGACTTCACTCTCTTCCATACATCAGAAGTTCTTCTGTGGTTTGGAAGTGACCAAAGGAATTTGGTCCAGGGTGCATTACCCTGTTGCATTTTCCACCAAAGCTTAAGGGAATATGCATCTATAATGGAGTCTAAGTTTTTAAAACCTATCCCATTCTCTTGTTCTGGAAATGCCATTCTTTCCCAGGATCTCCAGTGTTTATGCTTCTTTCCTTCTGTTTCCCCCCATAGAAAATCTGAGCATAGCATTTCAATTTTCCTAAGAATGAAACTTGTTGGTTGCATCACAGCAAATACATGTTGGGGTATGGAGGAGAGTACATACTTGATAAGTATTATCCTTCCCCCTTTAGAAATCCATTTAGAGTTCCATGTATTTATTCTAGCACTTATAGATTCTAAAGTTCCAAGAGAGTGTGCATTAAGTTTTCTACCCTTATATATGGTACAGCCTAGGTACTTAAAGGGAAAACTTCCCTCCTGCATTCCCAAGATTCTCTTAATCTTACTTTTATGTGCCCTACTGCTTTTATCACCTGTGTAGAAGTTGGATTTTTGCATATTTACTTTTTGCCCAGTAGCCATTTCAAATGAGGTGATAAATGCAGCAAAATTCTTAAGAGATTTATCAGTTGCTTTAAGGAATATACATGTGTCATCAGCATAGATTAGATGTGTAAGTGGTGTAGTGTGCTGTGGCAAATGGAACCTTGCTAATGTACCAGATTCAAATAAGGAATGGAGCTTCCTGGACATGAGTTCAGTTAATATGTTGAACAAGAAGGGGGACAGAGGGTCACCCTGTTTGAGGCCTCTTGATGGTTTAAAAAAACCATAAGAAACTCCATTAATGATAACAGAAAACCAAGCTGATGCTATGTTAGACATAAGTATTCTGACTAAGGTGCCATGGAATCCCAGTTTGAGCAGAAGTGAATTAAGAGCAGTCCAGGAAACCCTATCAAATGCTTTGGTCATGTCTAATTTAAGGATAAGGTTGAGACATTCTTTATCTTTCTGCAAGAATCTAGTAGCCTCTTGCATCAAGATAACATTATCTGCTATTTCCCTCCCATGAAGGAATGCTGATTGTTCACTTGATATAAGTGAGGGCATCAGAATTTTTATCCTTTCCATCAGTATCTTGGAGCAAACTTTATTGCTAAAGTTTGAGAGGCTGATAGGTCTGAACTCACTAAAGGTTGATGGTTGCTGGTTTTTGGGGATAAGAACTATATTTGTGGAGGCCATTGCTCTTGGGATTGGTGTACCAGCTTGAAAATCCCTTACTGCTTCAGTAAGGTCCTGGGCTATGATGTCCCAACTGTTTCTATAAAACAGGCCATGGAAACCATCAGGTCCACAAGCACTATTTTCTCCAAGACTAAAGACAGCAGCTTTGACCTCATCAGTTGTGACTGGTTTCAATAGCTCTGAATTGGTCTGGGGAGTAATCAAGGAAGGAATGTCTGTGAGAAAAAATGCTAGGTTTTCTCCATGCATATCTGTATTCTCATCCTGCAGGAGATTTTTAAAAAAAATTTCCCCTGCAGTTCCAATAGCATCCTGGTCAGTTAACCAGTTCTGATGCTCATCCTTAATTTTTTGTATGGACAATCTAGAGTGCTTCTGTTTTACAGACTTGTGAAAGAACTGACTGTTGCAGTCCCCATCTTTCATCCATCTAACTCTACTCTTTTGTTTCCAGAAGATGTCCCTCTCCCTAATTTTGAGTAGGAGGTTGGTTCTAGCAGTGTTGAGAGCTTCTAGGGTAGAAGGATTATGTTGATCATCATTCTCAGCTTCTAATCTATCTACCTCCTGTTCTGCTTCTTTTATATTCTGGAAAACATCTTTGAAAACCTCCCTATTCCACTGTTTAAGAAAGATTTTGAGCCTTTTGAGTTTGTTACAGAATTTTAACATGCCATAACATTCTATAGGCTGCTCCCAGTTATTTCTTAGAACCTGTTGAAATCCTTCTCTCATGTACCACATATTTTGGAACCTAAATGGCTTTGGGTAGATTTTAGCCTGATTATTAAAGCTTGCTAAGAGGGGAGAATGGTCTGATGTTGTCCTATTCAGTATTTGTATTGAGGTACTTGGGTAGATTTGCCTAAGCTTCAGGTTGGTTAGGCCTCTATCTAGCTTTTTAGAGACTTTTTCTTTAACCTTAATTCCTTTCCCTTTTAATCTGTACCCAGTCCATGTGTAAATGTTCCCAACTGTGTGAGGTTCCTCTAGATCCATAGCATTTATAAAGATATCAAAATCTATTATACTATCAATACTTGGACTAGAAGAACCATTATATTCCGAAAGAGTTCTAATGACATTGAAATCTCCTACCAGGAAGTATGGCAAGGAAGGTAAGTTAAGGATCCTACCATACATCTCTTGTCTTCCTAGCCTTGAATGTTCAGCATAAACAACAATTAGATACCATTCATTTCCTGGGTTCTGGTTTTTAATCTTGATAACAGTAAAATTTTTGTCATCATGGATTAGTTGGGTGTGTATATTAGTGTTCCACAAAATCCATATTTTCCCTGATGTAGATGCTAAGCTGGAGTGAAAATGCAATTTCTTAGTAAAGCCATCTAGGGTGTTAATTTTCTGTTTAGGCTCAATAATGGCAAATATATCAGGCTTATGAACTAGACTTAATTCTTTAATTCTTTCCACAGAGGTGGATAGCCCATTTACATTCCATGTTAAGATTTTACAATTCATGGGAAATGTTTTGTTTGGCAGCTAGTCTAGAACTGATTCTGTTCGGTTGAGAGAAGAATGTAGGTTTCTTCTTATCAACCTTGTCAGTGTGTGTCTGCTGATCTAGATTGGGTGTAATGAGTATAGCATTTTCAGATGACACAGAGAGAGCAACAGAAATTGGATCAGGAACTTGTAAAGAAGTGACAATTGATGTGGGCACATTATTCATAGGCACAGTGTGCTCCACATTAACATCCTGAGCATCTATATTGGCAGTTACATTCTCAAGCTCTATATCAGGTTTATTGACTACAGTAATTGAGTTTGATGCATTGTCTTCCAACTGCGAATCTTTTTCTATTATCTTAACTACATCCCTTACATTCTCACTATCACTAGCAATCATGTTATCATCATCATTCATATCAAGTGATGCTTTGAAGGAAGAATTGTCTGTGTTTCTTTTAAAAGAAGAAGGTGTAGGTGAAACCTGGTTGATGAGGTTCTTTTCTGCATTGACCAGAGTGACCTCATTTTGGATGCTCACTTCCATAAGTTCCATTTCAAGATCTTCAGCTGGCTCCTCTGCTTGTTCCACGTTGTCCTGATCCTCATCTAAGAGTTGAAATCGATTAGTAGTTTGAAATATGATTTGACCAGAGTTACCTGATGTCAATGGAGGTGTGCAGTCTTCCGCAGAGACTCCTATATTTGATGGACCCGATTTGGCTGGTGACTGGAAGGGGGGCTCATGAATCTTTCCTTTTCCTTTATCCAAAGTTATTTCCTCCATGGTTATGGCATCCAGGAAGATGTCTTCCTCTTCCTCCTGGGTAATGTGAGGGTCTATATCTTCTTTCTTTTTCCAGACCTCCAAAGGTTTCTTCCTGGTCTCTTGATGTGGTTGAGGTTTCTTAGGGGCACCGCCGATTATGACCTGGCCTCTTGATACTTGCCCCTTTGCTGTGTTCTTAATGGCACCAGAGTTTGATTGTGAAGCTGCTTGTATTGTAGCCGGAGTCGTTCCATTCCTCAATCTACAGTTTGACCCATTATGACCCAGTTTCTTGCAATCCTTGCAGTATAGGGGAGGATCCTCATAGGTGATATTATAATACTTATGCTTTCTCAAGGTTCCAAGTCTAACCTTGGCCGGAAGAGGGTTCCTAAGATCAAACTCTACGCTCATTCTGACTGTGGAAGGTCTCGATAAATTTTCTGTTGGGGTATCAGCATATAGAAACTTTCCTAGAGACTCACCAATACCTTCTATGGCGTCAGGGTGGAAGAAATGCGTCGGCGGTAGCTCAACATTGATCCAAATGGGTGCGAATGGGGGCTCCTCGTCGATGTCAAAATCTTTGGTCCACTTTAAGATTCTCATTACAGACCCTCCAAGATTCCATCCTCTTCAGCACATTCATGACCGATCAGTATATCTTTAGCTTTTTGGGAACCTTCTTGTCCATGAATCGGGTCTCCATTATGAGGCATTGACACAGCCTACCCCACTGTTCCTGCTCAATCGGGTCGAGCCTATGAAGTCCCATAAATGAAGGGCTGGTGGCAGCACAAGACATGTTCCACCATAGTGGCATAATGACAGAAAAATAACATAACATAATAAATATACGCTGGTGGCAGAACAAGACATGTTCCATCATAGTGGCATAACGACAGACAAATAACATTACAACATAAATATACCAAGACTATAGTACCAGCCTCCCTAGGCAAAAGGGTCCACTTCCAACACCCACACACCTCAGTATGAAAAATTAAGCCCAATACCAAACCAATCTAGCATGCAACACCCTAGAATCCACAAGGAAAAATCCTAAATCTGGAGAAAGAATACTTCGGCTGATTCACCTCTTCGAAGATCGGTCAAATTTTGACGAATTGAGACCCGTGGGATGTGCAAAATCCCCTCTGGAACAAAGCACATTAATCTGCAACACCCAAATTGGAAGAATTTGTGAGTTCTTAGGAGGAATAACCCAAAAGGGGCCGAATGGAATTTCTCTCGATCTGGCCAAATTTTTGGTGTAATTTGAAGGGATTTTGACTGGGTTTTGTGCGGATAAGAGTGTTTTGGGACAAATTTTGTGGAATTTGGACAAGGGATGAGGAAGCTATGAATGAATTTGTGGTCGGATAAGGGTTTTCCACAAAAAAAAACCAAAGTGAGGCCTGCTGGGTTCATTCCTTTTAATGGGCAAGCCCGCGCGTTCGTTGGCGGTTAAGCTTCTGCCGTGGCACGAGTCGGGCTATGCCTTATTCCCGATGATGAACTATCATGGGGCATTCATATGGCACGGTCAACCCCTTCGCTTTTTATCGCCAATTGAACCCTTACATCCAAAAATACAAAAATCACGCATAAACATGTTCTATCTTAAAATCATGACAACTACATCCCTTAAAAACATCACCAATTAAAAAAAACAAACAATCCAACATCCCGGTAGCACAAAATATACCTAATATAAAAAAGCACGGTTTATTTATTGTCGTCCTCACGATTTATTTTTCATGCATTTCAAGATCTAAAACGAATCTACCGGTGGGTCTCCGAAGTCACCATCTTCAACTCCACCTACAATGACATCTTTGTAGAGAGGTCTCCACAAAGAGTCATGCTTACCTTTAAGCTCATTCATCATTGGGAGTTCATGTGTAATGTTCACCAATGTCGATGCCTTAGCATTCCCTTTGGGTTTAGGAGGAGGTCTAGGATGTTTTCTAGTCCTTCTCATGCTCCATAAACTGCTGCATGTTAGGGATTAAGAACATTGAAGAACAACTCATCATAGGCATGGAAACACTAAAATCATGCAAGTTGATAAAGCTCTTAACAATTTCATCTTTCATTTGGCTCTCAACATGCAACCCCCCATCAATCATAAGAGATTTTATAACCTCATCGCTCAAGCAAGATATATTAACACAATCAATATCCTCAAAAACACTAATGTCAATTCATGCAAAAGAAGAATCAGGTGATGCATGATTAGATTTATAAATTTTGAAACCAACCTTGTCTATGTTCAATGTTCTTAGGTGGATTTTTATTGGTCCTCAGCGTTTTGAGAAACGGTCTCCCTAACAAGATTGGGGATGCACCTCTATTGTTTGACATGTTGAGGACATAGAAGTCTGCCAGAAACATTAACTTGCCAACTCTAACCATAAAATCCTTAACTAAGCTCCTTGGACTAGCTTGGGAATGACCAGCTAATTGGACTATCACCCTAGTATCCCTAGGTTCTCCTCGATCAAGAGATTTGTAAAGGATATAGGGAATGACACTTCGAGGCAAGGGACACTTGGTGCATCTCCTGGATGATGGTGTACCCGGGGGTTGACTACCTTTTTCTCCGCAAGGTGGTAGTACAGGACATCCCCAGTGATCGTGCACTCCGTAGGATGTCCGACTGACCTACCTCCCCCCACTGCCATTAAAACCGTAGCTTAAAAGTAATCCGGTTGGAGGAGGTGAGGGTAAGAAAATAGAAATTTATAGTTCTGCACCATGTTCCTACTGATATGCTACCTATAGGGTAGTTAGCGGTAAGCCCTGAGTTTGTCCATAGAGATGCTAGGTCTAATGTTTCAACACAAAAAACAACCTCATATGGGTCTTCAATCTGTATGAGTGAAGGGAATAACTACTAAAGCAAACATGCAAATAAGAGGGGGATGGGGGGGGGGTTGGTTTTTCAATCTATAAACTACAAAACATGAAATGTAAAAAGACAACTACAATATTAGCTAAGCACTTGGGGAAATCATTGAGCAACTTGGTCAATCTAATGCTTCTATCCTCGATTCATTCACGTAGAGATCTAAGAAAACCTAATAGAGTGTCCATAACACTTGGTGTGGCTGATGGCATACACTTCCCCGTCCCTGTCACGGCGGGCGCTCTCGCAACCCTCCATCGACACCACCATCGTAATTAGGGGAGTACAACAAGGTCCGACCGTTGTTGTAGGTCTGATTCTCCCCTATGCAATTACGTCCTGGGCTTCAACCATGAATGCGTTACTCCCCTCGAGTCCTATCAATTAGGCCAATAGGTCATAGACACCTTATCTATGAGACTAGGATTTTTTGCAACCCTAGCTTGCTACTATTTAGCTATCTCTACCCAAACCTCTCGAACAACTTTACAAAGTCTGCTAAGACTGGTGTGATGGTCAGTGGATCAGAGTGACCTCGAATCTCCAATGCACACACTCACGCAGACACGTTCAAACAACCAGGTTTCTCTTCCCAAGGGGGCATCGATATTTTTGCCTAGCATGAATACAACCCAAAGTGTGTGCTATATATGTGATGTAATATTCATGCATTCAAACTCAAAAGCAAACCACAATAATTTTATGAACACAAAATTAGGATGAACTAGAGAATCTCAAAAGGCATATAGGTTACCAAGTAACTAAAATTTATCCCCAAGCTATGGAAACTACTACCTTGACGTGGAATTCAAATAAAGATTTAAATTCCAAATCTTAGGATCAAAGAAAAATAAAAAGAATAAAAAGATAAAGTTTGTCCTAAGGAGAAACTCAACAAACTACTCTTGAAAATGAAGTATGAGATACGAAAAGCTAGTAGACAACGGTTCTATTTATGGTAGTAGGAGATTGAGCCTAAAAATAGGTCCAAAATAGGCTAAATAAGGTAAACCATAGCTTAGCCGCCACTCGGCGCGGGGCGTCACAGATGATACGGCCCATGGCTTACACTTGGTGCGAGACGCGAGGACTGGTGCGGGCCGTGATGCTTTATGGGCATGGGGCACCAGTTCTTGGGCGTGGTGATGATCTTCATCTCATGCGGGGTACGAAGCTTCGCTTGGGGTGCGTCTGATACCTGGCACATGCGCGTCGTCTGTTGCGGGGTGCTATCACAGCGCTGACACTTGAAGTCATGATCTGCGCCCTTGGCAGTTGGTGTGGGCCGTGGTTAGCAAGCATGTTCGCTTAGAAACTTTTGTACGGTCCATGTGATTTCCCACACCCGGCGTGCTGGTCTTGGCATAATAGACTTGGAACTGTACGGGATGCCTAAAATGGGACGTCTCACACCCACACTTAGCCGCGTGGGAGGTTCTTCACTTTGTGTTTGTGCCCCGTGGCCTCTGGCCATAGCCTCACACTGGTCTTCTGGGCGCAGGGCATCTCTTTTGGCGCGGGTTGTTGGTGCCAAACCAAGCACGACCCGCGCCGACCCATTGGTGCTTTGGCCGGATGAACTAGTTTCCTTCGCTATGGGAGAATCGTTAGTCCGATTAGAGTGTTTTAGTAGTCAATTTTTTAGTACTCAAGAAGATGAATCCAACGGAACCATCTTGAGGGCTAACTCTTCTTGGATTGTTCTCGGACTTAAGCACAACTCATCGGACCATGATTTCCCATTTCTTCGTTGGTCACTATGAACTTCGTTGGCTTCAATGTCCTTCTACCACACATTGATGATCGTGGCCTTTGTCTACTACCATTCTAATGTGAATGGCCTTCATCTTTATTACCGTACTTGCGAACGACCTTCAATATCTTCTACCGTTATTACGGATGGCATTCACATAGAATGTAAACAAAAAGTACCCACGAGCAATCTACTAAAGATGATCACAGGGAAGATCAATGAGCACATGGATATAAGATGTCCATTAGTACCAATTAAGTCTACAAAATGCAGGACTTAGACAAGAAAACCAAACATGGCCGTCTAAACACCTTGTCTCGTAAACACAACTAATAATAGAAATCCACCAAGTAAAAGTAACTAAAAAGTATGCCAAATGCATCGGTTAATGCAGGAAAAATGAAGAAGATCAAACTCCACACACTTAACCCTTTACTCGTCCTCGAGTAAATAGAAGATAAGAAAAAGAATCAAGCGAAATGTAGTGTGCAAGCATAAGTTAACCGAGCCAGTCAACTTATTCCAAGATTACCCTGTTTCCCCCAAGAAAGTAAGGATCTCAAAACTCTCACACTTCCCGAAAAACATAAGTAATTAAACCACTAAACAGTAAAGTGTGGAAAAAGGTAAGCCAAAAAGATAAGTATCAAGCTAGCTTACTTTTCTCGAAATGACCCCAAAAGCAATCAAAGAGTAGTCTTAAAAAACAATCCACCATGGAAGCATGCATTCAACCTAGCTTTTTGTTTTCTGTCAATTTCTCTCATCTTGCCTAGGAGCCCTTTCGGTCATCCTAGCTTTAACACACAAAGGGTACTTACTTCTCACCCTTTTCCACACGGCCTCTCATTTTTTCCTAGGCTCGTAAGCCTAGCCGGACCTAGCCTATAATTTTTACCTAGGCCTTTTGACCTATGCGGGCCACTAGTGGATGGAAAGGTCATTAAAGGCAGTTTTATCAAAGAAGGCACTTATTTGAAGGCAGTTTCAAAGTGTCTTATCCTGTTGCGCCTTTGATTGTCGCCAATTAAAGGCGGTTCCGAGAACCACCTTAAAAATGCTAAGTAAAGGCGGTCATAAACCACCTTTGAAAGGTTGGAAGAACTGCCTTTAATGAGTTCCGAACTTGGAAAAAGGCTAAGTTCCGTCGGCCCTTGGGATATTCCAAACTTGTAACTCCTAACAAAGGCAGTTAATAACCTCCTTTAAATATATGGTTGAACCGACTTTACTGGTTCACGAGTTTGGAACCGGTCAGATTCTTCAGGCTTATGCCTTTGTTTATGAGCTCAGAACCTAGGAAATTTTTGAGTTCAAAACAAAAATTGGGTCTATATTCTACCGCATGAGGTTAGCAGTTCCTCGATCGGCGCTCCATTCCGGTCCCAATCTTTAAATTTTTTGGAAGGACTTTATTTTTGTTGAAATGAGCTTCTGAGTTCGGAAGCACGCTCGGGTAAAAAATGCTAATAGGGCCAAATGGCGTTACAAATTCAGAACTGACAAAACTCACCTTTTGGAAATTATAATTTCATTGAAATCCCCGACTCAAAATAGGCCTCATTTGATGACAGAATTGTAATATAATACACAAATATGTTGTACTTGCTCACAAAAATCTGTAGAAAATGCGAACTAAGAAATATTCTATAGATAGGAAAAGAAATGAACACAATTATATTCCGAAATATCACTACATTCGATCGTATCTAAATTGCGTTACTATACCAAGTTGGGGTTTCCAAGAGAGTGAGAGCGGTTGATAATGAGATGCCTCGCCAAACAATTCCTTGTGTTGTTGATTTCTTCTTTTGAATAGGGCCTCGTTGCCTTCCAATGAAATCGTTACTAAAAAAAGAGTAAGTTGAGTTCCGTTCATGCGGTTGAAGCAAATATTTTAGCACTCGTACCCAGTGAGGTGAGTCTTTTGGGACTAGTCCTTTTGGAACCGGTTGTCTAATTCTGTCCAGTGTTGTATGCCCCTGTTTAGGTGTTTTGTGGACCGGTTTTGGTGTAGCTTGGACCGCCGTAGGTGTTGTTAGATGTGTGACTTTCAAATGCTGATCCTTATAGGATTGGCATAAATAAGTTAGCACGGCCACAAAATAAATATTCCTAGTGCTCCCACGACATTTTTTTATTTGCCAGCCAGAATAAGCAACAGAGCGGCCATCACCAACACCTTGTCTAGAGAAACTCTTGAAAAAACCTTTTGCAATTGGTACTGTGTGATGATATCTCATTAATACATTCAAAACTCCATTGGTTATGTGGAGTTGTCTACCCTTTATGTCTCGATCAATGTATAATCACACACATGAGAACCCTACATCGAACGAATTACCATTGTCAACAATTTCAACAAAATTAGGGTTTACGATATCAAAAGGTTAATTGTTCACAAGAGGAGAAAGATACACATCTATGTCATTATATGGTTGCTTAAGACTGGAAATCATCACAACTAACAACACGTACTTACGTTTCATTGTCAACCATAACGGAAGATTGTAGATAACCAACATGACAGGCCAAGAACTCTGTGTACTACTCATATTACCAAATGGATTCATTCCATTGGTGCATAGGACAAACCTCAGAGTGAAGAGCATCGATTGTTTTCCACTGCTCACCATCAGATTTATGTCTGATCACATCATCCGTTGGTCGATCCCTCTCTGCGTGCCATCGCAACAATTTTTCATCTTTCTTACATGCAAAATCTGGGAATGATTGGGGGATACCACATTACTTTTTCCGGTATTTTTTTCTTTATTTGAGTTACCACTTCTACACCCACAGCAATTGCCCCCCTCTTCAATATGTACTGAGACTCACCACATACCCTACATGTCTCTAGATATTCATCTTATATCCCCCGATACAACATACAATCATTAGGGAAAGCATGTACTTTTTTCAATTCCAATCCCATTGGGCAAAGAACCTTTTTTTTGCGGCGTACAATCTATCTGGCATCATGTTACCTTCCGAGAGCAATTCCCTAAGAAATTCTAGAGTTTCTATCATCGACTTATCAATCCACCCAAACTTAGCATTCAAATTCATAATCCTCAGAGTCACACTAGCTACCGAATGTTTTGAACTAAGATACAATGGCGATCTTTGTCATCAATTAAAGCTTGTAATGCCTTGGGTTTATTATGGAACACTCTAGCAATATCTTCAAACATTTCTTTAAATTATGCATTCCTATCTAATTCATCTTCCACATTCATGTTACTCAAATCAATCGTCTATGCTGATGCCCCAACTTCCCCATGCCATACCCAACGAGTGTACAAATTTTGAAACCCCCTCATTATTAAATGTCCCCGCAACTTCTTCCTCACTAAATACACATTGTTTCTACAATCTTTGAACGGGCATTGGGCTCACACAACACTATTTTTGGAGGCATGATCAAAGGCTTCCGTAAGAAATGTTTCAATCAATGACAAGTAATCGGGTGATTTCCTAAGATCATTACTAATGAGTTCATCGCGTTCCATTATCCTATAAGTTAATTAAAGTGCAACACATTAGCATGATCACAACAATAATCAAATCCCCCTAAAAGCTAGTTAACCTAACTACAAACCCTAATTTAAGATTAATTAAAGGCGATTATACAATAAACCACCTTTAATAAACCCTAATTAAAGGCGGTTATACAATAACCGCTTTAAAATGAACAAAAAGACCTTTAAATCTAATTTTCTAGGGTGGACTAGAGGTTCTGAGTTTGGAACCTCTAGAATAAGGCGGTTCCGTAGCTTTTTTTTAAAAAAAACTGCCTTCTATCGTCGCCTTTAATTGGCTGGTCTCTACTAATGGGCTTTTCCTTATGTTATCCAAGTCGCCATTTGGTTTTTTGACTTGTCGAAGTTATTGTATTTGTTTTCTTCTTTTTTTCTTCATTTTTCCAATTTTTTTTGGTGTAGCACAAAAATGCCCCAAAAGTGGGCTTCATACTGCATAAGATAAAAATACACCACCAATTTCCTAAAACATCCTACCCCATGCAAACTAGAAATCCTAGTATAGCATATCATGCCACCAAATGTTTAACCAAAATCATCCCTCAACAAACAAAAACCAACATCATAAACTAACAAGAAGAAAAACTACCAAAGAAAATCACGAAATGCACCGATGAAATCCAAAAATGAAAACTCCCTAGTGCTCACTACTCCCTCACCAAACTTTGCCCATGAAAAGTGTCCAATGCACAAAAATCATATCAAAACATAAGTGAGGTAGGGAGAATAGTGATACTCACTCTCGCGGCCCCGAAGGGCCTTCATCCTCGTGACTCTTGAAGCTCCTATCCATGTATCCGGTTGCTTGAACTGTGGCCTCAATGCTATCCATCCTCAAGCTAAGAACTTTCACTTATGAGCGCATCCCTCCTATCTCTTGGACTACCGCTTGCAACACTTGAGTAGAGCTTGAATAATTGTCCCAAAGTGATTGCAATTGGTCAATGATGTCCATGGATAAGCGAGAGCAACTAGGAGGTGCTCTAGGAGTGGATACGCCCTCGGCCTCCTCAACATCTATCTCTGGGTTGGCCATAACTCTATAGAACTCCTTCTCAAATTTTTGGTCCGACGAAATGAGTAGGTCATCCCAAGATTATGTCATGGTCAGTGGCGGTGCACTCCGATTGTGGAAGAATCATAAAGCTACATGTGCTTGCTCCGCCATAGAGCCATACATATTTTACCTCCAATGTCGTCCATCCCATCATGGATTCCTTCACTAACTTCTCTATGTTGTACCTTGTGCCTAATCTCCCTAAGTTAGCTAGAGCCCTTTGTGTGACCGGATGACCTAGATACTCCGCCAAAAGACTAACCATGCCTTCCATGAAAGTTTTTCCACTCTTCCTATCTCCAATCGCTAAACATTCCTTCAAAAAATACCCTACCAAGTTCGGGTAAAAGTTACCCTTAGGAGTCATTGCCCAAAGGCAATGGACATCCGAACCTGGGCATTGTGTTAGTTCACTGTGGCAAAAGACTCTTATAGCCAACAAACAGTGAACATAACGGAACGCCAGATGAACTATAGTGGTACTCTTGCACATGTTCTTCCGATCTATGCCTGTCAGTTGCACCCAAAAGTGCCCAAGAGAGAAAGGTAACCCGTGTTGGTGTTCTTCTGGATTTCCGTGCCATACCTCCACCCAAAGGCTCGCGCTACCTCCAGGTGGGTCATCTTGTACTCCTTGTCGTCCAGGTTGAATTTGATCGCCTTGTGTCCATCATCATCTTTGACCGTCCATAGAGTAGCTAGGAACTCTAGGGTTCACCTAATGCACATCTTGGAGTGCTCGGCTCAACATGTAAGTGACCAGACCTCGAGCTATAAAGGTGTCTTTGAAAGCAAACCCCATCTCCAAAATACTCCTCTTCGGCTCTCTCAAGTTCCTCCACCTCTGGGATGCAGTCCTGGAAATGTTGGATAAACCCATAAACTCCTTTGTCACTAATGTGGGGCTACAAAAAATGAAAGTTGTTGACTCGGGGTTTGCACCCTTCACTGACTTCTTCCTGTTTATACCCCTAGTGGACTTACCCTTCTCCGAGCATTCTTCTTAGGTGGCATCCTAACAAAATGAGGACAAGAGTGGTGATACGATCATAAACAAAGAATGGCCTACAATGAAACAAGACAACATTCTCCCAAATAACCCAAACATTCATAACATGATAATCTAAGCGTGTGGGCTATTAAAACAAGAACATTCCTCATCAAACAAAAAGCTCATGTAAGTTATTACCTACCCATGAATAAGATCATGCAATCAAGATTCACTCTCTCCAAAATCACCCAACACCAAAGATCATATCTTGAGCATAATAGCACATCAATCCTCCCAATTTCCTCTACAACAAAATATTATGCAGACAAACTCAAACACATATCTCAAAACACACTCATTCAAGATTCATGCTCTAAATAACACCACCAAAATGTCAAATAAAGCACATAAGCATTGGGTTACCCAAAATATGAAGCTAAGATTCGCAAGACCCACAAAAGAAGTAAGAAAATTGCTAATTTTTGGAAGAAAAACTTCACTTTTTCGAGCTACACCAAGAGTGTGTGAGAGTGAGTGTTTCTTGAGAAGAAATAATGTGTCAAATGAGAGAATTAGGCGGAGAAATGTACTATGGAATTAGAATTTCAGACTAGGGGACTAGGGTGAGAGGTACAATTAGGATAAGAATGAAATTTTAAAATGCTCAATTTAGGGGACAATAGTACAAGACAATTGATTTCATTGGTTTTGGAAGTATTTTCAAAAATCCTAAGGAATTAAGGAATTCCAAAATTCTTGAACCAAAAATGCATTTTTGAATATGAGAATAAGAATTTTCAAAAATTTGCATTATTGGAACAATGAGAAATTGAAAAATTGGTGTAGTGCACAAAAGGTGCCCGGTGCAAACCAGAGCCTCGCGCCAAACCACTTGGCACGAAGCATATCCTCGTACCAAACCTCTGGCACGAGACGTAGACTCGTTTCGTTCCAGTATCAGCATGAAGCATTGCCTCGCACCAACGCACTTAGCATGAGGCATTCACCAACATTTCCCTAATTTTTGGTTTTCCCCCTCTTTTTCAGAAGATTATGTCACCCGTCCAGTTTAGTTCCATTCAAAACACAATCACGAGTCTTGAGCTCAAATTTCCAAACCAACAAGAGTTTCATTTCAAAAATCCACACAGCAAAACAAGATTTATGCAAACACTTTCGAATCACTAATCAAAACACGAAAGAAAAAGAAACACTGTATATTTATTGTCGTCCTCATGGCTTATTTTCTTTTTCCATACATTCTACTTAGAAACACTTACCCATGGGTCCCCATAATCTCCATCGAAAACTCCATCCATGATGACATGATCATAGAGAGGTCTCCACAATGAGCCATCCTTATCTTCAGACCTTTTGTCTGCCAATAGGAATGAATCTCCATGTCCTGCCATCATTGAGTCCGTGAATGTCATTTTGGGGATTAACAGAGGTTGAGGATATTTTGAGCTCTCGATCATGTCCCTTTCCCGCTGCAAATTTGTTAGCATAGAAAAACAATCTAGCATTGACATATCATACATTGCATCATGCAATTCATCAGAATTATCATCATTATCATCAATATGAGAATCACTTAAACATTCATGCTCGTTTGTTACACAAGAAGATTTATCATGCTCATCACATAAGGTTACACATTTGCACATCAAAGAAGACTTTTTTGAATCATGCCTAGATTTATAGATATCAAATTCCTCTTTATCCATGTCATCTTCTAGAGTTAAGGTTCCTAAGTGGACATCGATTTTAGTCCTAGAAATTTTAAGAAAAGGTCTCCCCAAAAGTATTGGGGGTGCACTTCTGTTGTGCGCCACATTGAAGACATAAAATTTTGCCAAAAAAAGTAATTTGGCAACTCGCACAATCACATCCTTTACTAGTCCATGGGGACTAGCTTGGGAAAGATCGTCAAGTTGGAAAATTACTCTAGTATCTCTAAGCTTACCTATTTCTAGGCGTTCATATAGACAAAATGGGATAACATTAATGGATGCAGCTAGCTCTATCATGGCATGTTCCACAAGTTTACCACCTAAAGAGATATGGATAGAAAACTTTCCGGGGTCATCGCATTTCTTAGGCAAGTTCTTATGGTTCAAAATGGCAACTCCTCCCATTTTCAAATGTCCTAATCTCTTAGTTGGCCTATGTCTTTTCTTTGTGCATGCAACTCTATGAAATTTAGCATATGATGACACATGTTCAATTAATTCCAAAATAGGAATGGTTACCTCGACCTTTTTGAAGACTTTACGAATGTTCACATCATTGGTCACCATCTTTGGCCATCCTCCTCAATGCATTTGGAAATGGAGGAGGAATAGTGACTTGAACCTCGAGCGGTGGAAGTTCCTTGGAGGGTGCTTCCTTAACCACAATCTCCCCCTCTTCGAAGTGTCCCTTGGTAGCCTCCACTATCTTGTCATCTACTTGCATTATCTTCTTCTCAGTCTCACAAACATCCTTCCCACTTCTCGATTTAAGTGCGCTCACATTCCTTGGATTAACCTCTGGTTGGGAAGGTATTTTTCCGGACTCCTTGTCCTCAAGTCAGCTTACCGAGGTGGAAAGTTACCTGACTTGAACTTAATTATTTTTGATACTTTAGAAAGCTCTATTTCCATGGTCCTCAATCTCTCTCCTTGTCCGCTCCGTGAACATTTCATATTTCCTTCCCAATTAACCGATGACTTCCAAGATCTCATTCCATTCCGACTTGTAAATTGAAGCACAAGTTTTGGAAGGGCCTTCACCTGTAGGATATGATTAAGGTGGAGCTTGTCCTCCCCGGTACTCTTGAGGTTGGTTGTCCTCCCTCTATTGGAAATTAGGATGATCAACCTCGTATTGAATGAATTTTCATAGGGGCCCGGCCTTGAATCTCCTTGGTTCCCTTAGAATCCTTGTGGTTGACCCCTAGCAAATTGTGGTCTTTCCCGGTTGTTGTAGTCAATTGCCTTCACCTCTTCTAAATCATCTGCAAATTTGGGGCACACTTCGGAATTGTGGTTAAGGTTTCAAATTCCACACACTTGGACTTGATGAACTTTTCCTGACAAAAGCTCCCTCATCATGAAAGCAAGTGCTTGAACTTGCTCCTCCAACTTAGGGGAGTGTGTGGATTCATCCAAGACCTTCACCCTTGATCTAGTGCCAAATGGCCCCATACCATTTGCCATTTCTTTAAAGAGGTCCATTGCATCTATATGCCTCTTGTTTGCTATCAAAACATTGTAAGCAACATTCACCAACCGTATGTCTTCATCGTACAATCCCTCAAAGAAGTAATACACCAAATCTCCTTCCTTGAATGTGTGGTAAGGAAAACTCGCCAAAAGTCACTTGAAGCACTCCCAATAATCGTACATAGTCTTGGTGGCACCTTGGGTGATTTTTAACAACTACTTCTTCAATGCGGCTGACTTGGAAGCCAGAAATATTTTTTTAGGAACCTTCGCTTCATATCCACCAACAATCCACTGCACCCCAATGACAACTAGTAGAGCCAATCCTTAGCACTACTTTGAAGGGAAAACAAAAAGGCTCTTAGGTTGTAGTCATCTTCGAACACTCCCAGGGGCTTCATGTTCATGCACACCAAATGGAACTCTAAAAGTATTTGTTCAAGTCCTCCCCCGCCAATCCATGAAATGTAGGAAGGTTATGGATCATGCCACTCTTTAGCTCATAGCTCACATTGACGGGTAATGGTGGGAAGGTGATGCATAAAGGTTGATTCTCCAAGTTGGGTGCCATGAGCTTACGTAGGGTGTGGTTTTCTTCCACCATTGCTAGCAGATCTTCTACTACTACTTCCTACCTCGGTTGAACTTGTGCCCTAGTTCTTTGCCTCCTTCTTTTCTGAACACCTGCACTCTCAGTCGAGTTGTGTAAGATGCCAGATTAGTGTAATAGGTGTGTACCATAAACTAGGGCCAACAATTCCCTTCCAAATACAACACTATAAAACAGATCAAAAGGTAACAAAATAACTATAACAGCAGCTCCAACCAAGAATCAACAATATAAATAAACGAAATAAAAACTTAACTAACTACTCTACTAACACGTTATGCCTACATTGATACATAGATTGATGGAATCCCCAGAAGCGGTGTCAAATTCTGACCTGCCTCCCCCTGGGGTCATTAAAATCGTAGCTTAGAAGTAACCCAGTAAACCCTAGCTCAACCACCGCTCAGTGTGGGGTATCACATATGATGCAGCCTGTGTCTTGTACTTAGTGCAGGGCACGAGGACTGGTGCAGGGCATGTTGCTTCAAGGATACATGGCACCAGTTCTTTAGCGTGGCGCGAATCTTCATCTCGTGCAGGGTGCAAGAATTTTTACGGGTCGCGTCTAACACCTGGCGTGGGCCACATAGTCTACTATGGGGCGCTGTTAGAGTGCTGAAACTTGAAGTCCTGATCCACGCCCATGGCTGTTGGCACGGACCATGGTCAACAAGGGTTCTTGCTCAAAAATTTTGGTGCGGGTCATGTGATTTCCCACACACCACATGTTGTTCTTGGCATAATGGACATGGGATGGTGTGGGACGCCTAAAATGGGATGTTTCACACCCATGCTTAGCTGCATGAAGGGTTCTTCTTTTTGTACTGGCAGCCCGTGGCCTCTGGTCTTCTTGGCGGAGGGCATCTCCTTTGGCGCGGGCAATTGGTGCCAAACCATTCACGACCCACGCTAACCTATTGGTTTGTTGGCTGGTTGAACTAGTTTCCTTCGATATGGGAGAACTGTTAGTCCAATTTGAGAGCTTTAGTAGTCAATTTTGTAGTATTTGAGAAGAAAATCCAATGGAACCATCCTTGAGGGCTAACTATTCTTGGACCGTTCTCAGACTTAAGCACAACTCATTGGACCAGGATTCCCCGTTTATTTATTGGCCGCTATGAACTCCGTTGCTGCCTATCTTTGGCTTAAATATCCTTCTACCATGCATTGATGATCGTGGCCTTTGCCTACTACCATTATAATGTGAATGACCTTCAATATCTTCTGCCGCCCTTACAAGCGGATTTCACATAAAATGTAAACAAAATGTACCCACAGGCGGCCTACTAAAGATGATCAAAAGGAATATCAAGGAGCCCGTGGATACAAGATGTCCATTAGTACCAATTAAGTCTACAAAATGCGGGATTTATACAAGAAAACCAAACATGGTCGCCTAAACCCCTTGTCACTTAAACTTAACTAATACTAGCAACCCACCAAGTAAAAGTGACTAACAAGTATGCCAAATGCATCAATTAACGCATGCAAAATGAAGTAGATCACTGGCTGGGAACAGTACTTGTACAACGATATTAAACATCATTCTCTCCTCAAGATCGAGGACATCAAGCTTGATTTGCTTTGATTGGATGATCCCATTCCCAAATTCAATTTTGAAGTACTTCTCCACCATTCGGTTGGGGTTAAGCGCCCTAGATAGGTCATTCTCCTGGACCCGTGAAGGCCAATTGTACCAGTAGTACAGCTGTAGAAGCTCGACCTCAGGCTGATCCTCCTCACTGATTGTGCACCCAATCACCTGATTGATGAATTTTTTTGTCATCTCTACATCTATCCCATTCACTCTTGTACAGTAGATGTTCTCCGATTGCCGAGAAACATTGGTGTTGAACTCATTGACCTCCATATCATATGTCAATTTGTCCCAGCATATCAAACCCTCTATTACTGATAGTTTGAAAGGTTCCAGGAAAACATAGAGGTGGAGTTTCTCCACATCCTCGGGCTTCATCACCCTGACCTTCTTTATCCCTTCAGCCCTAGAACCTTTCGAAATGCTTATCTGTCTCCTCGTCGATGAAGCATATGTTGTCCCATGCTGGCAATGGAGGGGTGTTCGTAGTCTTCGCCATCTTTGTGTGTGATAGACCTGCTCCCATGGTCTTTTCCCTTGACTTCTTAGTTGTATGCTTCATTCGAGCCATTTAAGAATCAAGGGAATGTGGAACATTTTTTTTCAACAGTCAAGAACCTAATGAAGGTAATGAGTTTTGGCTGATTTTGCATGCAGGTCATAGACACTTCGGTTAGACCAATGGGCTCCATGCAAAATCGCAGATTCATGTGTGTTAATGTGCGACATCGCACACCCAATCGACTAGGCCAAAATAGTGTGCGACAGGGACACAAATCATCCTAAAACACCTATCATCTCAACTAACATAACCATCACAACATAAAAAAAGTAACATCCCCTTAATAAGTAGCAAGAATGTGTGCCATAACAGTTCCCTAAACCCTAGCCCTAGCCAAGAACTTGTAAAAAAAATCCCAAACGAAAATTGATAAACCCAAAACCTAATCACACAATGACATTCAACAGGTCATTCATTGTCAATGTTATAAAATTGTAAAATGGGCAATGAAAGAAGTCCCCTAAACCCGAAAAAACCATCATCAAATTTGTATAAAATCCTTATCTTAGTTAGGGTTTCCCGCAACTTCCCCAATTGAATGTCAGTTTTGGGACTATATTGATATGAGAAGGCAGTTTTGCATTGGAATTTGACCATTTTTCGACCATTTTTATCAGGTGGGAGGTTTTGGTTCGGCGTTGTTGGTTGAAACAAATCTGTTTAAGAAGATGTACGACATCGCGGTCTATGTCGCATAAAAAGACACAAGTAGAAAATACAGTACTACATTTTTGTTCGTATATTTTGAGCCACATATATGCTTGGGGCCAAATATTACACATTTGGGCATGTACCAAAGGTAATCTAATCGATATGAGTCGAAGTCGCAAACCAAATCGATAAATCTGAGGGACGACTGACGCATGCTCGAAATCGCATGTTCGAAATCGCATGTAATGATGATTGGGCTATACACTACAAGAAACATCACCTTTTACCTCGGTTCTACAGGAAGTTTTACCTTGGTTTTTAGTATAGAAAAAAACAAGGTAAATACAGCCGGAGTAAAAGTATCTTTTACTTCAGTTTTCAACCGATGTCGGTAGATATTATCTATAACATGGTTCGGAGAGAGAAGGCCAACGATTGGAGAACATAGATGCGACATCATTTCAATCGACATTGTCTTCCACTTGTATGTGAGGTCGTCAAATGCAAGTGGGCAGACGATGGGGGATGAAATGTTGTTTGAACCGACGTCAGTCCACACAACTTGCGACATCGTACATTATGGGGCACCAACATCCTGTGCCGGCTGACGTGGAATGCTGAAGAAAACAACATCATTTTGATTGGTCGATGTCGTTAAAAGAATGATGCCAATTACGGTGATGTCGGTCACATGTCTTCTGGGCACTGATTTGGGCAACGTCGCCGACCAGACAGTATGACTTTATTTTTCGTACAATATTATAATATTAAATATTTAATGGTTAAATTGTTAAACGTCATACCACATTCAATTTTTTTAATTAATACATGTTCAAACCAACAAAAAAATAACATATAATACAAATAAATGTCACAACATATTGAAATGCATAAGGTTAATTTGAAATTGACTAATTAATCGTATTGAACCACCATTTTTTACATTGCACGTCATTAAGACTGTCAGGATGACTAGTGAAATGACAAGTCATTCCATCTACATGCTGAAGGTCCATCGATGACTCTCTTTGGTTCTATTAATACCAATACATAGGAAACAAAATTTATGTTAGAATTGGGCAGTTATCAAATGAAATACACAGAATGTAGTAAAACGTAGATGACATTAAATCTGAGATGGTAAAAGTAATAGAGTTGGTTTTATGCAATGTCACGGGTATGAAATGATGATGTCACAAAGACCGAGAAATAAACGACATCGGACAATCATTGACATGTCAACAATCCTGAGTACTATGCGACCTCGATCTTAATTCGATAATATTTTGCATGGGCCGATGAAATGTGACCGAGGTCGCACATTCAAACTATGTTCATATAAATCTCAGTCTTTCTTCATAATAAAAACAAACATGGCACTATCTTGGAAAGAAAAACAACAAAAAATATATATAATGTAAGAATCTTTCATCAATTATTGATTAAAAACAACCAACAATATATACCTCATGAAATGTAAGAATCTTTGATCAATTATTGATTAAAAAAACATATAATAGGATCATCACATAATTGGTAGTTAAACATCAAATAGATGGAAAAACTACTTCAATTAATTAGAAGTCGGAGATGCTCCATCCTTGGACACTTTTTGATGTTTGAGAGAAGTAACTTGATTAGACCTTTAAATGTTGTAAAGTTGTGAATGAAAGGGATAGTATGGAGTTTGGGTTGTAGGATTGGTGTTGGAAATGGGAAGTGGGTGTTAGTGTTTAGATTTATTGGCTTGAAATAGGGTGGGGGGAAATTTTGGGTTCAAATTTTGGGCTGAAATTTCATTTCCCACTTGAAAATTCAAAGTGGCTGACGTCGGCCTATCTTAATTTTACTGTCTTATTAATCGACACAAAGGCGACGTTGCACGTAATTTAAATTATGGGGGGTAATATACACCGTTTCAAAATTGCAACCTGTCCATTGACCCATTCATGCCAAAAGATGAACATTATTGCTGTCAAAATTTGAATTAAAAAAATGTCATCTCCAATTTTGCATTACAACCTCTCCCCCTTTATTGGAGGGACCTAATTGTTTAAATGAAAATGATCACAGATCCCAACCTCAATTCTGATCTTCCCGAAAACATACTTTGTCATTCCCCAGTCAAACTCTTTATCACTGTAACTGATAAAGAAACTGGCATGATCCCATAGAGCCTTCCACAAGTTCTTTACGAATGACCCTTGTATACTTATAAGTAATCATCTACAATTTACTCTAGACAATGTACTTGCACTTTTTAAAATTTGATGGACAGAGTTTTATTAGCTTTTTTAATTTCATAAAAAACCTAGAATATTAAATTTCATGCGATTCTATGTGGTGGAAATTATCGTGCTCATAACGCTTATTGTAAGGGTATTAATGGAATACTAACAAAAATGATGGATGATTACCCCGGTTCACAGACAGAACCCCTGCAATCCCTAGTCAAACTCTTTATCATTGTATCTGATAAAGAAACTGGCATGATCCCATGGAAACTTCCACAAGTTCTTTGCTAATGACCCTTGTATACTTATAAGTAATCATGTATAATTTACTCTAGACAATGTACTTGTACTTTTTAAAATTTGATGGATGGAGTTTTATTAGCTTTTAATTTCATAAAAACCTAGAATATTTAATACATGGTGGAAATTAGCGAGCTCATAACGCTTATTGTAAGGGCATTAATGAAATACTTACACAAATGACGGACTATTACCCCGGTTCACGGACAAGACCCTTGCAATCCCCAGTCAAACACTTTATCACTGCAACTGATAAAGAAACTGGCATGATCCCATAGAGACTTCCACAATTTCTTTATGAATGAACTTTGTATACTTATGAGTAATCATCTACAATTGACTCTAGACAATGTACTTCCGCTTGTTAAAGTTTGATGGACGGAGTTTTATTAGCTTTTAATTTCATAAAAACCTAGAATATTTAACTTCATGTGATTCTGTGTGGTGGTGATTATCGTCCTCCCCTACCATCTTTCAGGGACCTAAGTGTAAAAATAGAAAAGTTCATCAGCTATGTTAAAATTGATTCCGATTATACTGGACGTTAATAAAGTTCATGAACAATTATAAGTTTAAAATAGTAGTATCTAGCATACAGTTACACATTATTAAGGTCAATTTTTTGTCTTGGTCAAATGCGGACCTAGTTAATATGCGATTGGGCTGAAATGTTGAGGACTAATTCCAAATAAGACGACGTTGGTTCTATGTTGTTAACAAGTCATTGTACTGGAATTTGTATGAATCGTCGCACATACATAGGTCCAATGCAGGCTCTTCACATATAGTGGGCTGAAATGGTGAGGCCCATATTTCAATTAGCCGACGTTGCTTGCCGGTCGTTTTGTTGTCGGTAAATACGACTAGTATGCAATGTTGCAAGTGCCTTAGGTGGAAGCCACAACTCGTTGATAACGAATATATGAATGGAGCCCACCTCTCATACATCACTTCAAACTTTCACATTTCCCTCGAATTTTTACAGTGACCCTGTTAACCTTCTCAAAGGTATGGTTTTCACATGTGGTTACATTACTTTTATTTTTGTATTTATCCTGGAAATTTTTATGTAAATGGATTATGGTGTGATTGTGTTAATTGTTTAAAATTTTGAAGTTTATATGAATTGGGGTGTTAAGATATGGTTTCAGGGTTTTTATGAATTGGGGTGCTAGGCTATGGAATGGTTCAATTGTTTGGTTTAGGACCAAGATTATTCCCAGTTTTCTGTTGTTGTCACTGTAATTCATCTTCTTGTATGGGACGTCGCTTGCTAGTTGACCATCCTTCTATTTTACCAAAAAATATGCAACGTTGCAAATAATGTTATCTTTAAGAAATCGGTCAGTGTGACGTCGTAATCTTCTCGGCTAACCATTCAGTTATACTAAAGGTTAAGTGACATCGCTTTGACTTGGTCATTTAACCATATTATTTGTGTTAATTAACCAATTTCTTTCAATTACAACATTTAACACCCATGGCATTTGAATTACACCAATCATGTCTAACAATGCTGGTTCCAGCCATGACCCAATTGAGGTGACCGACTTTTGGTTATTTTTCAAATATTCCTTCTATTATATTAGTAATATTTTACATGAATTTTCAATAATTTCATTAACCAATATAAATCTGTAATAATTCAAATTATGACAGTCTACATCGCATATTCTCAGGCAGATATCCGCATTTCGTACATACTCTGATCTAGATGAACTTTAGGTCAATTCCAATTATGGTAAGTTCCCCCTGTTTAAAAAAAACTAAATTTTCAATTAATTTTTTCTATATATTACTTTCATAAGTACTGACAAAGGTTTTTTGTTTATAATTTAGTACATCCCAGACCAAATTGTTGAGTTCCTACTGCCGTACAAGTTGGATGCTGTGATCAGGTGCAAGGGGGGGAGTATCACATGCACTACTCAGGGAACAGGTGGCTCAAGACCCTGACCCCGAAGGGGTTTGGCTAGTTTCTGGTCGCAGAGAAACTCGTGGTTAGGGACACCCTCTACTTCGAGCTCCTAAATGGTGCTGGGCCAGTATTTTTCCACATTATCATTCTTCCACGCGAACATTGGATGATTAGCTTAGACTTTGCATGACCATGTATTTTAAACAAATTTATTCGTATTTGGAAGAATATTAATACAGGCGTATTTTCGATATGAAATTTTCATTGTTAATTCAACTTTTTTGAATGTTTAGTATTTAACATTTCATAACTAGCTTTTGGGCTGAAATTGTTAGGCCCATGCTCACATGCGACGTTAGTCAATATATCGCCATAGTTTCATATTTACCAACATACGCGCGACATCACACTCTGCAGGGAGAACTTCACAATGTGGTCAAAACAACGTCGTTTCAGAATGGGTATATATACAAGAACCTTAAATATGAGTTCAAGCTTCTCTTTACAAGTTTCCCGCAAATTCCAATGGTCTTCCCCCTCCCTTCACTTCTCCCTTGGAAAAAGGTATGGTTTTTCTAATCTTCTAACACCTAATGTTAGTAATTCCTACTTTGCATTGTCCGATCTGTGGTTTGTCAATGTGTCAAATTTTCTTTATGTTCTAGTTTTTACTCACATTTTTAACACGGTGAACTTTCCTTGAATGTAGACTTAGGTACTACGTTTAGGTATTTCTCCATAGGTTTTTTGTATAATTTTATGTAGTTAAATCTTAGTTTTTCCTGAGGTTATGTATTTTTTCCCGTAGCTTCTCTGATACTTGCAACGTCGATAACATGTCTGTTACAGTTTGGTTAATGCCAGTATAAACTGACGTTGCATACTTTTATTTTTAGTAGCATATTCTTGAGTATGATACGTTGCATATATACCGGTCGGACCTTCGCTCTAACCAATGAGTTCTTGAATCACATTCTGGCATATTTGTTTGATTGCGTATGCGACATCGTTCTAGAGTCAACATGTTGTTAGATATAACCAACGTCTTAGCGACTTCATTGGTATATGTTGTCCATGCCACTGGTTTGGACCGACATGTACCTGCGATGCGTAGCCAACGTCGTACATTGCAATTCATGGGCTGCTTCACTATTCACATTTTCATTTCTGATTCAGGACTAATGGTTGGTGAAGGATCTTCAAGTCGTCCATTTTTCCAGGTCTTCTAACATTTCACAACATATAATTACTAAAACACATCTTCACACTTTACCTCAATATTTTGTTTCCAAGCAGTTATGCACACAATGGAGCAATCCTGAGCCTCTTGTGTTCGACGTTGAGGATCACACAATGGCTCCTGAAAGCCCATGCTTCCACTGTACTCTTAAGCAGCAGAACTTTGGGAAAAACCCAAATTTGGTGAGGCATTTAAAATTAATATGCAGTTTCAAATAATTGCACACCCACACACACACACACACACACATATATTTACATGTAATTGGTATATATTGTTTTTATGATTTAGTAAATTCTATGGTAGATTATACCACTACTACTGAGTGAGAAGACCCTCGTAGTGCTGAGGTGCTGCAAGACAAAATACCGTATGTACTACTCCGGGGGTGGGAAGATCAAGGACCTTTCCCCAAATGGTTTTGGCGAGTTCCTTAAGGGAAACAACCTTCGCATTGAGGACACCTTGTTCTTCAAGGTGATCGAATCTGGGGGCCTATCGTCTTCAAGGTCATCATTATGCGAGCTTCTTGAGTTTATTGTAATTTTCTATTATGTTGGAATTAAGACAAATCTTATTTGAATTTATGTACTGATTGTGAGAATGTTTTCACAACTGCGACAAATCTTATTTGAATTTATGTATTGATTATGAGAATGTTTTCACAACTGCTATTTTTCTAGTTATTTAACTATCTAATTTGAACATCCTAACATTGATTGTATGTGTTTATATGTGTGATTTCATATGATTTGAACATCTTATGATTGACATCCATTTCCTTTTTTTAATTCTTTTCTATCACCGCCAAATTGTTTACTTTAATTTACCTTTAAAAATATGTGCAACTTCACGATGTCATTCAATATGCATATCAGTAGAAACGACGTTAATGGAAAAATTGATCCAGCTTCTAACACCACTTATGCGACGTCGTACGCTATTCGGTTATATTATTTACTTCATTTTTCCCCTTTTACTGCGGTTTCTATAATAACTGGGGTAAAAAAACAATTACTTACCTCAATTTTCTTATAACCGAGGAAAAAAAATCTTTTGCTTTGAAAAAAATGAGGTAAAATAACTTTTTTCCTCGGTTATTTTGGGTTAATAAAAAATCAAGGTAAACGGGGCAAAGTAAAAGATCATTTTTCTTGTAGTGATATTAGACAAGCGGCCCAAAACAAAAATATGTATGGGCCTTGTCAGTGGTGGACTCAAACCACAAATGCTCATGTCACATGCATGTCGTCATTACCGAATATAATCTGAAAATTCAACGACGTCGTACATTGGATTGTGGGTCAATCAGCCCAAAATAAAAAAAAATCTAGGCCCAATCAATTCAATTGCCTAATTAATTTATATGGGAATAGTGTTAAGACCACGATGTTCCAATTTAGGCATGAACGCGTCAATGGAATGGACACAAATTATTCATTGACAATACATGATGAAACTTTGGGGAGATTACACTATGGCCCGAACTTCCATGCATGTTCACTACGCTTAAGAGTTATGCACCTGAACATAATGACAAATGTTTCACATGAAAATTATGTGTATTGTCTTACAGGGACACGAACTGGGGTAGGCATCCAGTTTTTTTATATAGTTTCCATTAATACCCTTACAATAAGCATTATGGGAACGATAATTTCTGCCACATAGAATCACATGAAATTTCATATACTTGGTTTTTTATGAAATAAAAAAGTAATAAAATTCCGTCCATCAAATTTTAGAAAAGTATACGAGGGTCAGTCGTAAGAACTTGTGGAAGTCTATGTGGAATAAGACCAGTTTCCTTATTACTCTTGGTTATTATAAGTTTGACTTGGGATGACAAAGCTTCTTCTCGAGACGATTGGAATCGAGTTTGGGACAACCAGTGATCTTTTAAATTTTCACACTTAGGTCCCTCCAAGAAAGTGGGAGATGTCAAAATGCAAAAATTGGATATACCCTTATCTAATTCACATTTTCATGACCACGATGTTCCAATTTGGTCATAAACGGGTCAATGGAACAGGCACAAATTATTCACAAACAGTATATGACACAACCTTTGGAAAATTACACTATGGCCCAAAATTCCTTGCATGTTCAATACGCTTAAGAGTTATGCACCTAAACATAAGGGCAAATGTTTTGTATGGAAATTATGCGCACTGTCTTATAGGGAAGCAAACTGGGATAATCGTCCAGTTTTTTTGTAGTATTCCATTAATACCCTAACGAAAAGCTTTATGGGAACGATAATTTCTGCCACATATAACTACATGAAATTTCATATTCTGGATTTTTATGAAATAAAAAGTAATAAATTCCGTCCATCAAATTTTAGAAAATGCTAGTAAGTGGTCTAGAGTAAATTGTAGATTATTACTTAAAAGTATACGAGGGTCAGTCGTAAGAACTTGTGGAAGTCTATGTGGAACAATACCAGTTTCTTTATTACTCTTGGTTATTATAAGTTTGACTAGGGATCACAAAGTTTCTTTCCGAGACGATTGGAATCGAGTTTGGGATAACCGGTGATATTTTTAATTTTTGCACTTAGGTCCCTCAAAGAAAGTGGGAGATGTTGAAATGCAAATAGGAGATAGCATACTTTTATTCAAATTTTGACAACAATGTTGTTTCGATTTGGGCATAAATGGGTCAACGAAAGGGCCCGCAATCTTTTAACGGAGTATTTACGACATCTTTTGGAAAGTTGACTATAGCCCTTATGTGCGCATTGCAATTTTGTTGCATAGAACGAAACTTGAACCGAAGTTTGACCAACGTTGTCAATCTGAAAGTTTTAGTGGGAACCAAAAATTTAAACCCAAAAATTTGAAACAAAATTTCCCCTTAACCTTATTTCATGTCAATGACATTCAACACTAACACCCATTTCCCATCTCCATCACAAATCCTATAAACCCAACTCTAAACCATCATATCCATTCACACCATTACAACAATGAAATGGCTCAATCAAATTGCTTCTCTCAAACATCAACAATTATCCAAGGATAGAGCATCTCATGGTTCAAATTAATTGAGGTTGTTTTCCATCCTTTCCATGTTCATTTAAAAAATTTGTTACCTTACCTTCTATATGTTTTTTTCCTCATACCTCAAAGATTGAACATTTTCATGAAGTATGATGATTGTGTTACATGTTATATATTGTATGTTGTTTTTTTCCAATATAATGCCATGTTTGTAAAGAGTGAGAAAAAAAGCTTAGATTCGGATGAACACAATATGAATGTGAGATGCCGGTCATAGTTAATCACTCCATATGATATGGTACCGAAAAAGACCGATATCGCATAGGTCTAGGAAGTGTTGAAATATCTATGAATACCCAAAGTTACTCTTTACTCGGTTTTTGCAACATCAGTTTCTTATGCGTACGAAGTCGCTTTTAATCAGATCAGTTACTATTTCCATATTGAGATTAATGTCGTCTATGTATGAATATATTATGTGTATTTCTGGGTACTACCTAATTGCAACATAAATTTTGTTTCTTGTGTATTGGTTTTAATAGGATGAAAGAGTATTATCGATAGACTTTCAGCATGTAGATGTACAGACTTGTCATTTCACTAGTTGCCCTAACAACCTTAATGTCGTACAACGTAGAAAATGAAGGTTTAATACAAATTGATGTTTCTTTTTATATCAACCTTATGTATTTTAATATATTGTAACATGCATTTTTAATACATGTTATAGTTTTGTTAGTTTTAACATGCCAATCATTCCCACATTAATTGAACAACAATTGATTGTTGTATGATGTTTAACCATTTCATGATTTATCGCATTTTAAAAATATGTAATGACTGTCGATAAACATTTGTTTGTGTCATTCTTGTCGACTGTCGATAACATGTAAATACTTATATGACCCTATGTTTTGGTGGTTTGTGCTAATATGACCCTGTAAAGTTAAAAAGTGCAATTATACCCCTGTGTTTTACATCAGAAATGCCGATATAACCTTTTGGCATTATTCCGGCATTGACTTGGAATTTTCAGGCATTGACCATAACTAAAAAGACTAAAATAACCCTAGTCTTAAAACTAAAAATGTAAAGATAAAATTACCCCTACCTCTTCTTCTTTTCCATAACACAACCACTGCTCTGCCGCTCCGCCACCTCCATCGTCGCAGCTCCACCACCGCCACCACTCGTCCAGACCACCACCACCACCATCACTCATCCCAACCACCACTACCACCACTCAACCCTAGTCCCGCCACCACTTGTCCCTAGCTCCACCACCACTGGTCCTAGCCACCACCACCACCACCCCTCACCCTATCCTCCGCTGAATAAGGCCAACTCAAACAAAAACCCAAAAACCTAAACTGAAATGAAATCAAACTTCCCGATGCTGCCATCTCTGCCACTGACATCTTTGACAGCGCTGACATCTCTACCATGGAGGCTTGGAATTGGGCGGAATAGGGCTTGCCACTGCCATCTCCACTGTGGAGTCTTGGAATCGGCCAAAATCGGGCTTGCCACTGCCATCTTCGATGTGAAGGCTTAGAATCAGGATCGCCGCTGCCATCTCCACCGTGAAGTCTTGGAATTAGGCAGAATTAGACTCGTCGCTGCTATCTCCACCGTGGAGGATTGGAATTGGGCCAACGTCCACCAGGACAACCAGCTTTTGTTATCATTGTGCCTTCACCATCGTCTTCGTTGTCTAATTCCTCCACAGGGAAAACCTATGTCGCTATCTCAAGTGTGAAATTAGAAGGATGTGAAATCGGAGAAAGGGGTGTGAGACATGTGTGTGAAATCGAATGGGGTGGGAAAGTAGATATGCAGTGGGAGAGTTGTGTGAAGTTAGGCGGCGACATTGGACCAGGGCTGGCCCAATAGTTTTGCTGCTTCTTCAACAGTGGCAGGAAAAATAAAGAAATAAATGAATGAGGGCATAATTGTCCTTTCACTTGTTCTGAATTTTTATTTTCTAAAATGGGGGTATAATAGTCATTTCATGTATTTTCTGCCAAATTCAGACCTCCAGGGTCATATTAGCACATTCAAGCAAAACACAGGGTTACAATAGGACTTTCCAACTCTACAGGGTCATATTACCACGAACCACCAAAATATAGGGTTATACTAACACTTAACTCTATTAAATATTATAATATTTTACGAGAAACAGGGTCTAACTGATTAAACCACGACATCGCACAAACATGTACCCAAACAACAACTTATCCACGTTGCATAAACCGACATTTTTTTGCAACGCCAGACATTCAAAATGATGTTGTATTCATCAGTGTTCCACGCCATCTTGCACACGTTGTGGGGCCCCATAGCATGCTATGTCGCTTGACATCACCTGCGACAACACTCTTATTTAGACCGACGTCGGCTTTAACGACATCACAGGAATTCCTCTCCCATTGTCTACCTTCTTGATATGGCCGACATCGTATTCATGTGGATGCCGATGTCGATTATAACGAAGGTGTAGCTATGATCTCCTATCGCCGTCCTTCTTGCATGGATCGACGTCGATCACAAAACCTTCTGACGTTGGTCAAAAACTGAGGTAAATGGTACTATTTACCTCGATTATGAACCGAGGTAAAAAATTTACTTTTTACTACAATTATATTTACCTCGATTTTTTTGGACTAAAAACCAAGGTAAAACATCATGTAGAAATGAGGTAAAAGGTCATGTTTCTTGTAGTGTAAGGATTCATACTCTCCCTCCACACTTAGTTCAACATACAAGCATGCTCATTACCTACATGCAACCATAAACATCCAAAAAATTTTAAATCTCAAGTTCCCTCCACATTACACAATCATGCTAATGAATGAAAGTAAACACAAGGTTCAACACATTACCATAATTTGAAGCTTAGGGGATGAAGAAATGCTACAAGAAACAACACCTATTACTTTGCTCGTTTTACCTCAGTTTTTTGGCATATTTCAAATAACCGAAGTAAAAATATTTTACCTTGGTTATTTAAATAAAAATTAAATGTATTATTTACTTTGGTTAAAAAACCCAGGTAAAAAGTACTCTTTTTATTTTGATTAAAAAAATTGAGGTAGAAATCTGAAATGGCTGACGTCGCACACCTTTCCCGCTTACCGACGTCGGTTGTTCTTGTGACCGAGGCTGCACCTCCCTCTCACAGACATGAATGACAGACGTTGCATGCCTTTCTCACTTACTAACATCGGTTGTTTTAGTGAATGACGTTGCACCTACCTCTCACATGCATGAATGACCGATGTCAAACGCCTTTCTCGCTTACCGACATCGGTTATTTTTGATACCGACGTCGCATCTCTCTCTCACAGACATGAATGACTGACGTTGAATGTCTTTCTCTCTTTCCAACGTCGCTTATTTTTGTGACAAACGCTACACCTCTCTCTCACAGACATGAATGGTCGACTTCGCACGCCTTTCTCGCTTACCTACATCGGTTGTTTTTGTGACTGACGTTGCACGTCCCTCTCACAGACATGTGCCATAATCCTACTTAGGCATATTTCCTACAATATTAATATTCTAGCTCTTCCACATCTTCAAATAATATACTGTCCGTCTCTTGAAAGACAGTCCCTCCATAATTTATGGAAAGACCAAGGTTTAAACTGCAAATTAGAAGAAATAAAGATAACATTTTTGGGTTGGATTAATCAAGTCATAAACTTATAATACTGCAGATTGCATAATAAAATTTTAATATTGCAACTAAAACCTTTTACCTTTCTATAATTCTAGTTCAATTGCATCTTTCCACATGCCTATGGAAAGACGATCTTTCC
Organism: Rubia yunnanensis; assembly: GCA_037428765.1. Classification (NCBI taxonomy): domain Eukaryota; kingdom Viridiplantae; phylum Streptophyta; class Magnoliopsida; order Gentianales; family Rubiaceae; genus Rubia; species Rubia yunnanensis. The sequence goes on from CM075063.1 coordinate 70,471,107, forward strand.
CAAGATTTTTCCAATAATATATATGCAATGTAAAAATAATATTCATTACTCTAAATGAAATGTCTAACTTATACATTCGCTAATTTACATTTACCGTTTGTAATTTATTATTAATACTATTATTTTATTTAGAAGTATATAAATAACCTAGACTTGGCTTTCTATAAATAAATACTAATAACTAAAATTTGACACATTTGGTTACTAGTTTAGGGCTTCCATATTTCAAAATAATAAAATAATATAGATGCAACGTAAAAATAATATTCACTAATTTGCATTCAACTTTTGAATTTTATTATTAATGTAATTATTTCATTTAATAATTATTATTAAGTAAGGCTTAATTTTCTATATATAAACAATAGCTAAGGTTTGACTCTAACTAGTCACCGATCTACCCTTACTTGATTTTCTGTAGATAAACACCAATGAAAGGGTTGAACTAAGCGCCATGCAAGATCGTTTCCAATGGAGCTTTACCCACGTGATGCTTAAGGGAGGTCAAAGAAAAAAAATTTATAAGTGTTGCTCCCGTACTCACTACTAAGTACAATAAAGTAGCTAGTGGCAAGTCTTGGATCGTCCACAAAGATACTAGTATTTAAAGGTAAGCTGAGAACAACCCACAATTAGGCATCACCCAATTGTGTGTCAGGAATAGCTAGTACTAAACAGATGGGGGGTTTGTGAACTAAAAACTACTAAAATGCAATCAAAGAGAAGTAAGCTATAGATTAATAAATCTTGGGGGCATTTGAGCAACATTACCAATTTAGGGATTTGATCCGAGAATCTATAACATATAGACATATAAACCTAATATCATGTTTATGTCACATAATGTGGACTTGGCCATGAATTCCCACTTTCTGTCACACAAAGATTCTTCTCCCGTTAAACCATCTTGGCACCTCCGTAATTAGGATGCGCTCCAATCCTTTCGACTCTGCATTTAATTCCCGTAATCTTACTTTTAATGCTCACGAGCCTCTTCTTGAAGGAACTTAAACCTTCACAGGCAACACGGATGGATACATAAGTGAGCCTAAAACATTCCTTTCTCTCCACTATGGACACTAACCCTAGGCCTAGAGAGGCAAAATAATAAGTGCCTTGTGATAACTCTAGGATCCATATGACCCTAATCAGTACAAACTACAAATGCTCAATTATCTGGGTAGCCAGGGTTTCCCCCGTTAGAAATTTCTATGCCGCGACCCTCGGTCCACCGCTCCTAACATTCAATCCTCACATAACTAGCTAATTAGAATTAAATTCTAATGATCTTTTTAGCACTCTCAAGGTAGATTTAATGCACTCGTCTACTCGGTACTCTTAAGACTACAATAGCAAAAATCTATCACTCCCAAACTTACATTTTAGCCTAACACGATATTTTACTATGAATGAAATCATGAGTGCATTATAAAACATATCATGGCATAATATCATATAGGAATAGAAACCTCAATTCATGCACAATATTAATAAACATGGAAATTTAGGGCAATCATAGAATCTCACAAATCCTAATCAAGTCATGAATACAAATACAACCCCAAGAAAATAAACTACTCTAGATACATTAAATCTATGGAAATCATTGGGCAAATGCCATAGATCTAAAAAAATAAATGAATAGAGAAGATATCCTCCTTTCTTCCAACAATTAACTAGAATGTATTTAGAATTGTCTTCTATTAAACCCTAGGACACTAAGGGTTCTTATATAGTAGGTAGATTGGGCCTTGAAAGGCCCAAAATGTAATAAACCCTAGCTACCTCGTAGGCATGGTTGTGCCAGATTTCATGGACCGACTAGCATGACCCATGCAATAGTGCACGGGGTGTTGGTTGAAGCCTCGATTTCTTCCCTATGAGTGCATGATTCATGCTAAATTGTAAGGCCTGTTGCTGGAGCTTTTTCTTTCATCTTTTGAGTGCATGCCTGTGCTGGATTGCACGGCCCGTTAGGTGGAGGTCATTCCACCTGGCCTCTGATCATAAGGTACTTTCCAAGTTGCACATCATGTTGACCGGGCCTTCATATTTCTTTAGTCTTTGAGCACAGGCCGTGCAAATTCTCTGCCCTTCGTTACTCAGCACAACTAATGGCACGACTCGTGCTAGTTTGCATGGCCCGTGTCATTCCTTCAACTCTTACGGACTTCTCTCTTTTCTTTGGCACATCTATCTACTACAACGTTTTGAATTGTGGCCTTATGTTTTCTACCATCCATGCAAATAGCCTTCACTAAACTACTCTCAAGTGCTTACAAGCAATCTAGAAATAAGCTCATAAAATAGAATCTAATGCTCGTAAGGACAAAAATCCATTGGACTCAAAATAGGTTACAAAATGAAGGATTAGATATGAAAAAATAAAACTGTCATCTATACCTTTTATGATATAAACCTACCTAAATCTAGAAATCTACCAACAAAAAGATAAAAAATTTTTTTGTTAAATGTTTGGAAAGTAAATGCATTTTCATCTCATCAATTGGCCTTTATTAATCCTACTCCTAAGTTCTTACGAGAAATCTACAAATAAGCTCAGAAAGGAAGATCTAGACGCTCAAAAGGACATAAATCCATTAGACTAAAAATAGGTTACAAAATGAATGATTTAGATAAGAAAACCAAACATGGTCATCTAAACCCCTTATGATGTAAACCTACCTAAACCTAGCAATCTACCCACAAAAAGATAACAAAAGAGATGTTAATGGCTTCAAGAAATACATGCATTTGACATCTCCTCGGAGTGCGTATTTTTGTTCGTCTCCTTCTAGGCTGATCAGTAGGAGCCCTACTTTACATCCTTCTTTGGATAATGTTCCCTCGACAAACAAGGTCAATGCGTTATGAGTAACTTTCTATTTTGGCTGTCTGGCTTGTCTTTTTCTGCCAACTCTGGATGTATCTCATCGGCTATGTCTGCTAGAAAATTTGCTAGGTATTTTGCCTTGATCGTCTTCCTTGGGCTGAATACAATTTTGTGTTATCCCAACTCAATGACCCTTTTGTTAAATGGCCCAATGCTTACAACTTTTGGAGAATCTGTTGGATTGGTGTTCTTTGTAGACCAAAATATCGTGAGCTATAAAGTAAAGTTGAAGTCTTTTGGCAGAGTAGATTAGGGCCATGATGGGTTTTTCCATGGATAAGTAATTCTTCTCCGCTCAAGCTTCTGCCAACATAGTGTACTGGTATTTGGTGACCGGGTTCTTTCCTTACCAGAACAGAACTCACAGCATATGCTGAAACTGCACAGTATAAGAACAGAGTTTCACCTGCCTTGGGTACTAATGGAAACAGTAAACATTGAAATTCAAATTTGAGGTTGTCGTAAGCTCTTTGGCATTCATCTATCCAGGTGAATTTGGATTCTTTCCTCAGAACGTTGAAGAATGGCATATGCTTTCAGCTGCTTTGAAAATAAAGTGGGTGAGTGTAGCTAGGAAGCCTTTGAGTGTATGAACTTCTTTGATGGCTTGAGGGGGTGGCAACGATTGGATTGCTTGTATTTTTTCTAGATTTTCCTTGATACCAGTTGAGGAGACTTTGAACCCCGGGAACTTTCCTGCTCCTACACCGATGGTACATTTTTTGGGGTATTATTTTATTTTGATGCCTTGTAGTGTGAGCAATATTTCTTCTAGATCCTTCGATAATTCCATGAGGGTTTTTCTCTTGATGGCCATACCATTCACATACATTTCTATGTTGTGCATGACTTGGTGTGAAAGTGCCTTGTCATCAATTCGCTTACATGTAGCTCCTGCATTTTTCTAACCATAGGGTATTTTGTCGTAGCAGAACGCTTCGAAGCTAGTGATAAAGGTTGTTTTTTATGCATCCTCTGGGCTCATTCCGATTTGGTGGTACCTTTTGTATGATTCCAGGAAGGCCAAAATGTCTTACCCAGAGATGGCTTAGACCAATTGGTCTATTTTAGGTAGAGGGTAACAATCTTTTGGACATTATCTGTTGAGATTAGTGTAATCCATACACATCTGTCATCTAGCATCAACCTTTCTCACCATAATGAGTTAGCTAGCCATGTGGGGCATACTACTTCCCAGTATTCCAACCTTTACCAAGGTAGAGACCTCGATTTCTATGGCACTTTGTCAGTCACGTGCAAAGAGTCTCTGCTATTGCATGATTGGCTTTGCTGCAGTATCGATGTTTACAAGGTGTGTGGGCTATAGATGACTTGACACCTCTAATTTCCTATACAGACTAAGCGAACGAGGAATTTTATTTTTTCAAGAGCCGTATTACCTTTGATTTGATTGCTTCCGAAAAATTCTGCCCTATTTTAACTTCTATGGTTCTATCAAAGTCATCGATCTTAGATGATTTTGTGTCTTCTCCTAGTTCCATACTTTTGACTTGGTCTGTTACAAGTTCTCCCCCGTTGATGGAATAGAACATAGGGTTTTCCTCTCTTTTGGTGGATCTTATGGCTATGGTCATACACTTCCTTGTTACCTTCTGGTCTCCTTGGACTGTAGCCACCCCTGTTTCTGTTGGAAATTTCATGACTAGATGGTAAGGAGACCAAATGGCCCAGGCCATATTCATTCATGGTCTTCCTATGATTTCATTAAATGGGCTAGGTGCATCTATTACCATGAAGTCATATATAATAGTACTCTTCTTTTCATCTTGTGCGACTATTGTGAGTAGTCTGATGTTACCGAGTGGCTATTCGTTTTCCCTATGAAGCTAATTATTGAAGATGTTGGCCTCCTGATATCCTGAATTTTGAACCCTAGTTTTTCGGAACAGTCTGTGAATAGTATTTCTACCATGCTTCCATCATCTACGAAGATTCAGGGTATATGGCAGTTACCTATCCTAGCTGTAATGACCATAGGATTATTGTGAGGTGATGAGGTAGGGACCGCATCTTTTTCGTTGAAGGTGATCTCTTTGCTTGGTTGCGTTCTTTTACCCGGAGGCTCTTGTGGTGGCGAGGACCTTCATGTTCCTTCCATGCATTGATAGACATCATACTCATTGACCCATGGATTGCGTAAATGACATTCTCTGGGATGGCATTTGCAGTGTTATCTACTAAATTTGTGGCTGCTGTCAACTTTGGTTTTAGCTTTGCATAGTCTTTGGGTCACCAGTAGGATCTTGTCACTACCATAGGAAGAAGATTCTCCTGACTGGGTTCCTTATGTATTGAGCGAGCCATCCTTGTCGCAGTACTTATTCTGTTTGTCTTCTTAAATTGTTGTAATTGTTTGTTTTATACTCGTGGTCTTTGTAGAAGTCACAATAATAATCCTTGGATCTCTTTTCTGATGGGACTTGCATAGGCCAAGGATATCTTAATAGATCTCTGTGGTTTTTCCAAATTTCTCTCCATGATCTGGTTAGTAGAGTTTTGGTTTAGGGAAATTGGTCCACTGCTGGTTCTCTTCCCTTTGTCAGTACACCCTCCCTTACTTTTTTGGCTCTTTCTATGCTTAATGGGTTGTCTCTAAGTTTTTTTTGTCTCTCTCATCCAACTTCTTGTTGTTGGCTTCCTCTATTCTGATGAATTTTTCCACTATTTTTTGGAGGTCTCTTGGATTATTTGGCATGTCTGTTGTGAGTTTCTTGTAAAAGTCCCCTAAGCTTATGTATTTCATTAATGCTTCTAATGACATTAGGTGTGAGAGATTCTTGACCTCTAGACTTTCTCTGACGAAGCGAACATGGTACTTTGCAATGCTCTCGCTGCTTCATTGTGATATGTTTATCAGGTCCGCAAATGTCTTTGTGAACTTCTATTTTTGGTAGAATCTTCCCATTAATTGATCCGCTAACTGGCTCTAGCTTCGTATGCTTCTAATGGGTAGTTTTTTATACCAAAGTATCGGTGTTCCTGCCGGAAAAATTGGTAAGGCTTTACAAACCAATTGGATAGGCGTGTCTTGAAACCTTATTCTTGTCCTGTAGAAGTGCCAGAATTCCTTTGGGTCAGTTTCCCATCATATTACTTGGGTTGTGTTTGTGGCTAAATTCCTTTTGGCATTATAAAGTTTTGTAAGCTTTCCATTAGTGGTGAATGATCAACTTCATCTTCAACATCATATTCTAGGTCCTCTTCACCGATCTTGTTTATATTCATTTTTATCATGTGAATGGTCTTGTCACAATCCCTTTGTTCTATGGAGAAATTGGTGAATTGCTTGTATATATAGTTGTTCCCTGTTAGCTTCTAAAATAGCTGCAAAGGCTCTCTTTTCTTTTTTTGATGTGTGGCAAGGATTCTTGCTCATCGTCTGACTCTTGGACATCCTCTGTGTTCACTAGAGGGGTTGTCTTTGGTGGCAGTGGAGGTGGTAGTTGTGTTGGATCCACTAGTTCTCTATGTTTGCTAGCCTGGCTTTTAGTCATCATGTTTTAGGGAAAACAATTAACCAGATATTCTAGGTCCCCACAGATGGCGCCACTGATGCACTTTGAGTTCATAGAGTGATAATGACCTTGAGCCATCAGAAGGATCTCTAAAAGAATCTTCTGGATTGTATCCAGGGGAAAATTCTCGACGATAAAGTCAGTATATGTAGTTGGATGCTTAAAATGCTATTTTTGTTACTTACATTGGTTCTTTCATCTGACTTCCATTTATAGGGTCAGTTTCCCTTTATTCCCGGTTGTTTGTGTCCAAGTTAGTCATATCGATTTATCTTCTATCGTGGGCACAATCCCTAGCTTGTGGCTATTTTGATGTGTTATACGAAGTTACCTCCTGCGAGGCTCATGATCTTTGCGATATTACTCTCGCGAGGTGTCCCCTCAATTTACCACATGTGGTGCTTCACACTCATTCTTTCCCACGTACTTACCTATCATATACCAAAATAATATTCAATATTACTAAATAAAAAAGAGACATAGAATTGTTAATAAAAAATGCTTCAAAATTTTGAATTTTCTAAGCTGGGAACTCTCAAATGTTATGAAAAACACTATTGTACTATGATTATAATCATATGAGGGAATGATACTTGTAAATAATTATTTTGTTCAAACAAAATTAAACTCATCTTAATGGGAAAGTGATGTGTTCATTTTATGTAGTAGTTTAAGGACATTTTGGACTCACTTTCGAATACTTTTGTACTTTAGATCTTGAGGCTTACCTTGAAATTTTCTTAGGAGAGTTAAGAGTGACTTTTGCGCTCTTATTAATTTTTTAAGGAATTTGGTCTGACAAGGCAAACAGTATGAAGATTTGAAGAGTTGAAGATTATGTTGAAGGTTTGAAGAATGAAACTTAAAGAATTGAAGACAAAATAAATGAAGAATTGAAGACTTAGACAAGAGAAATGAAGAATTGAAGATAAATCCTTTTGTTGCGATCAATGGGAAGCACCTCATAACTCGTGATTGCATCTGTCACGAGTAGCGAGAATCCACCCACGGGTCGCGATAGCCTGCTGCAAGTGGCATATTTTAGAATTTCTCTTGTACTTCATTTGTCCCAGTTGAAATTATACTGCAATCATTAGCACGTTGTTCAAGAATCATGTTTGATCGTTAATATGTTTACCTACGTATAACAACGACACATAAAAAGTTTATATTCAGAAAATACTTGTTACTGCGAATTGAACAATATCATATATACTAATATTGTTGTTCATATATTATTCAAATATACGGTCAAACGTTGATAGAGAATAGTGTCAAAAAAGCAAGAGTGCAATTTCAGTTGGGATCATGGGAGTACTATAAATAGTATTCTCATCCTCTCATTTCTTATATTCTTCTTCCCAACATTTCCCGATTTGAAACCCTAGTTCTTGCTTTTATTTCATATATTTTCATTTTGGATTATATTTTATTTTCATTTTAATATTAGTATGAACTCTTGTAGCTAAGTTATACTTGGGAGCAATTGATTGAAACTTCAAAACCCATGTAGTGAGAAACTCTATTTACTCATCTATGAAGTCTTTATTACTTAGCATTTATTGTGAAATTAATGATTTTGTTTACTTCATTTATGTGATGGGATGTTTGAGAATATGAAATGTTTACATGATTATATGTTAGGATGTTGAGGAAGTGTACATTTTGTTTCTTTTTTTGGCATGAAATCCAAGAACATGGAAATAGGACCTCTTGTTATGTAGATGATGTTTATATTCCTAAATGAGTATGATAATGTGGTTTGTCGTCATTTTTATCCTAAGGTAGCACTAAAATGGAGAATCTTTAATGTCGACCCTTCTAGGTTAACCCTAATGAATGATTTTTTTGGTTAAATGGCTAGACATTTGGTAGAATGCTTGTAATTGTTATCAAATCTATTGCCTCTTTATGAATGATGCCATTGATGAAATAACTTTAGGCATTGTGACCCGCCTCCACTCAGGGTCGTTAATAAGATCACGTAGCTAACCCAAATGGAGGGTGGTCATATAGAAGGAGATCAAATTTAAAATTTATATTCTGCTCCCAAACTTACTACTAAGCTACCTATAGGGTAGTTAGTGACAAGACCGAGTTTGTCCACATAAATGCTAGATGTCTAAAAATCAACTACACAGCCACGTACAGGTTATCAACCTATTTATGTGTTGGGGGGGGGGGGTCAATTATCAACTACAAGTATATGAGATCACACAAGATTGGGGGGGGGGGGGTCAATTATCAACTACAAGTATATGAGATCACACAAGATTAAACTATAAAGATTAGAAGTTAGGGATATTTGCATAACATAATTGATAGATGGCTCTTATCATCAATTCATTCACATATAAACCTGTTTTATGCCTAAGTCACATAATGTGGAGATAGCCAGGTATTTCCCCCCATCTGTACACGTGGTACTTACCACCAATATATGCATATCTCACAGTCTCCGTAATTAGGGAGGCACTCTAATAGTAGGACTCCATAGAACATCCCCGTCATCTGATTCACAATGCTAACACGCCCCTGCTAAGAGGAATACAAAGCTTGCCTAAAAGTACAATGCCTCGCGTAGGTCGCAGTAGTTAGATATGAAAATGAGGGCATTACATCCAGGACGCTCCACTATGGATCTCAATTCCTATGCCTAGAGAGGAAAAGGAAATGACACCTTCTGTGACTCTAGAGTCGGCACAACTCTAGTTGCTACAAACAATCATGCTAAACTATCGAGGTAAGCCAATGGATTCCCCTTGCCAGGATTTTCTTAATTGACCGCCCGACATGTGATTCTCACACTACTAGCCAATTAGAATCATGGTTTAACAAATATAAAGATATTTTCACGAGGTAACAATAATGCACTAATCTCTCTGGTTTTCCTAAACCTAGTCCATAATTCTAACACTCTCAAGATAGCAATGAAGCCTAGCATAATATTACACTACCATACATGTATAGATGCGTCATAATAATGGCATAGCATAAATCTCACAAGAGTGGAAAGAACAAATCAAGCACAATAATCTATAGGACATAAAGATAGGCGAATCTATAATCTCAAAAAACCTAAATCAATTCATGAATACAAATACTACCCCAAGAAAATTAACTACTCCGTAAGAAATAGATCCATGGAAAATATTGAGTTAAATGTCATGGATCTAAGAAAATAAGATGAAGAGAAGAAAAGAGAAGAAGTACTCTAGAGAGAGACAGAACTCTCCTCTTCCTTCTACCTATTAAGAGAGAGGAAAATATCTACATTATGCCTACTTAGTTTACCCTAGACGACTAAAGGTTCCTATATATGGAAGTAGGGAATTGGACCTTGAAAAGGCCTAAAATATGTGGAAAAACCCTAGAAGCCGAAATTGACATGGGCTGTGCAAAATGGCATGGGTCGTGCTAGCTGGTTAGCCTCGTGCTAACATGGTTAGCTTCGTGCTGACACGAGCCACGTGTCCTGGCACAGGCCATACTGACACGGTTAGCCTTGTGCTAACATAGTCTATGTGTCCTAACAAGGGCCGTGCTAACTAGTTAGTCTCGTGCTCACACAAGTCGTGTGTCCTGGTGCGGGCCGTCAGTTGGAAGCATTTCTTGATCAGTTGAACGGTGCGGGTCGTGTCGTTCTTCTCACCCTGTGGGTTGGCCTTTACATTTTTGAATTTGAAATGACTCAAAGTGTATAAAATAGCATGGTCTGTGTCCATACTTAGTATCACAAAGGATTGGGGCGTCACAGGACGTTTTGCACCAAACGGTTCGTGCCAAGGGGCTGTGGCACGGCCCAAACGGTCCAAATGGCTCCTGTCATCCAAAATAGCTCATGCTTTCTAGAATGGTTCATGCTGATGCCTCCTAACATGACCCTTGTTTCTAACACAGTCTATGCTGGAGGCCCTACCACGAGGTTGGCCAGTCATTCTCCTTCCAAAATTTGTTTGCACCGCTACGGGTGAACTGTAGATCCGTTTTGAAAGTTCTTGTAGTTAATTTTATAATGCTCGATAAGAAAAATCCAATGGTATCACCCATAGATTCTGATTCTTCTTTGATAATTTCCAAAAATTCTATATAACTCTCAGATCTCAATTCCTCCGCTTCTTTGTCTACCTTCCTCGACCCTTCTATCTTCTACCACGTTTTGGCTCATGGTCAGTCTTCTACCATCCTTGCAGACGGACTTCTAATATCTACTACCACCCTTGCGAGTGGCTTTCCAAAATATTCCAACAAAATACTCATGAGTGACCTATTAGTAAGATCACAAAGGAAGATCTAGGTGCTCGTGAATATAATGTGTCATTATTTCCAATTAATTCTACAAAAATCAAGATTTAGATAAGAAAACCAACAATGATCATCTAAAACTTGTGTCATTTAAACCTAACTAAAACTATAAATCAACCAAACAAAACCTAATAACAAGTATGCCGAATGCATTAGTTAACGCATGCATAATGGTGCACATCAATCCCCCCACACTTAAACCTTTACTCTTCCTCGAGTACACAAAAAACAAGCAAAGATTTAAGAGGAAAGTAGCATGCAAGGATAAGAAAACTAATGCATTCAACTTATTCCTAGATTTCCCTAGTTCCCCCAAAGAAGTAAGAATCTTACAACTCTCACACTCCCCGAGGAGACTAAGTAATCCATAGAACCAAATCTTGTGAAGAAAAAGGTAAGCACGGATGATGAGTGTTGAACTAGCTTACTCCACCGAATATCCCGCCAAAAGCAATCCAAGAGATGTTGCTGAAAAACCACCAAGGATAATCTAGAAGATCCTCAACTTGGTTGCAACTAAGGATAATTCAAAAGATCCTCAACTTAGTTTCCACCAAGGATAATCCCAAAATATCCTCAACATAGTTTCCGATTTCTCTCAATCCCTCTTATTTTGCTTAAGATCCCTTTTGGGTTTTCATTCTAGCATTAACACATGTTGAGCTCACTTCTCACTTTTTTCCACATTGCCTCTCATTTTTGCGTAGGTTTTTCAACTTAGTTGGGCATTACCTCTCATTTTACCTAGGCCTTTCAACCTATCCAGGAGTTTCCCATTGTTTCCTAAGTTGCCCTTATGGGTTTCCAACTTAGCCGGGTATTTATATATTTTGTTTTTTTCAAGATTCTCTTAGAAGAGCCATTAGCTACATAAAAACAACCATGGATCATTAGTGTTATCCAACCACCCCCCTCCCACCCACACACACACACACACACTTAAAGCTTGCATTGTCCTCAATGCATATAATCATAGACCATATGTCAAGGGAAAAAAATAAGAGAGCACTCACAAATGAAAAATGAACATTAAAATATACCCTTGGTGGCACAATCATGAAATTTAATGAACATAATATCATCACCCTAATAAACTACCCATAACCTTTAATCAAGCAAGATCAATATAACCACTATCATGCAACACAAATGGAAATAAACAATTGAATCACAATTGAGAGTTACCTTTTCGGTTTTGAGTAGTGTGTTTCAAGGGATTGGGGGGAAATGAGTTTTGATGTTATTTTGGGGGTGGTAGGGAAGGAATGGTGATTTGGATGTAGGAAAGTATGTGAGCTTCATGGGTCGTGCGCGTCTACATACCCCATGAATTTGGGGTTTGGTTCTCCTCGTCCACCATTTTGAGCATCACAAACCATGTACGTCTACATAGTTCATGAGTTATACTCCTCCTTACCCCATTTGCTCGCCTTCCTTGAAAACCATATGCTTCCTACAAAACAAACATGCACACCAAGTGTAATAGTGTTCCAAAACCATAAACTAAAAGTAGGAAAACTCACCAAAATAACTAAACATCTACGACACAATGCAATGGGACATATTTCCTCCCCCACACTTACAACACACATGTTCCTCAAGGAAGAAACATGACATGAAAGGAAAGGGAGATAGCCAAAATGATAGGAAATCAATACTTTCCAATGCATTGTTCCCACCTCAATATCCCCAAATGTATCCCAATATAAAATTCAAGTTAAGCCACTACAAATCCACACTAAACAAGTTTCAATCAACATCAACACAAAGAGACAACTAGTCTGCGGTCCTAGATTGTGTATTTGGTGGTGTTTTAGGTGGTGGAGTGCAGTGGTGTCTAATGGTTTGGGGTAAGAAAGGGAAGAAAAAAGTGAAGAATTTTCTTTTCCAAAAAAAAACAAACTAATATAATTTTTTCAAAGCTCGGGTTGCCTCCCTAGAAGCTCCATATATTTAAGGTCGTCACCATGACCCTAATGTTATCCATATGGTGCGGATTTGTACCCCATTACCACAAAGAGACTCCTCCTCTACTATATCTTCCAATATGAAGATGTAGTAGAGGATGAGTCAACCTTATAGGAAATAGGTGGTTTGGAAGTTTAGCATATTCACTTAGCTTATCTATGGTTTCCTCTAAGGTTTCTAAAAATGTGGAAGTTAGTTCTATAGGTGGAGTGAAAATAGATAATATGGAAAATTAAGTATAATCACCCATTCCTCGAATTCATCACTCTCAACAAACCATACCCCATCCCCTTTGGATTCATCTACCAAAATTTCACATTCAACTAGAGATGATTCATTTTCAGAATATTGAATTTCTAGTTGTCTCACTCTTTTTATCAAATCACTCATTTTCCCTTCAACTCGCTCAATGCTTGAGAGGAGTTGAGTTCCCAAATCTCTAATGTCACTATGCAATTGTGATTGGAGTATCTCACTACTCTTGGTCACATTAGTTGTAGCTTGCAAAATATCTCCATAATCTGAGGGGATTGGTTTTAGGGCATTGGATAGGTTGGTGAAGTCCAACTATCTAACCCAAAGTGTTGGTTTCCCAATGCATTTTCATACCATGAATTTGAGCTACAACAAAACAACAAATTTGGAGAAGCATGGTATGGGTACCAATCTCGATCCCATCGGCCTAGGGAACCAACAACTCCTACCTCTCTCTCATTTTTGCTCATTCAAGAGCAAGACTCCATTGGGTGATCGTAATGACATATCCTACAAAATCTCACTCGTTGAGCCTCTCTTCTCCCATAGTCACTCAACCATGGACAACACTCCGTAGGATAATTATAATGACACACCCTACAAAGTTTCACCTGTTGAGTACTTTCTCCCCATATTTTTTTCCAATCAAAAACACAAACAAAGAAAACACACAAAGTTTGGAATCATAGTGCAAGGGTCCTCGGTTTGTATCAAGAACTCAAGCAATACCTATTCCATTAAAAAACAAAAGAACAACACTAGCTACTCAACTAACGTTCTATGCAAGTTAACAATAAACTTTTAGACTAGCATCTCTGGCAGCAGTGCCAAAATTTGATCCACCTCCACTCGGGGTCATAAATACGATAATGTAGCTAACCCGAGCAGTTGGTGTTCAAACAGAAGGAGATCAAATTTAAAATTTATATTCTGCTCCCAAACGTATTACTAAGCTACCTAAAGGGTAGTTAGTGGCAAGACCGGGTTTGTCCACATAGATACTAGATGTCTAAAAATCAACTACACACATCCACGTACTGGTTGTCAATCTCTGTATGTGTGTTAGGAATAGCTAAATATTGCAAAATAGTTTTTTTCGGGTGGGGGAGGGTTCAATTAACAACTACAAGCATATGAGATCACACGAGATTAAACTATAAAGACTAGCACTATTTGTGTAACATGATTAAAAGATGGATCTTATTCTCGATTCATTCACATATAAACCTATCTTAAGCCTAAGTCACACAATGTGGAGATAGCCAGGTATTAATCCTCGCTTGTCACACGTGGTACTTACCACCAATACATGCATATATATGTAATAAGGGATGCGCTCTAATCCTAGGACTCTACAAAAAATCCCTGTCATCTAACTTCCAATGCTAACACACCCATGCTTAGAGGAATACAAAACCCGCCTAAAAGGGCAATGCCTTGCGTAGGTCACAACTGTTAGATATGAAAGTGGGGGCATTACATCCCTGATGCTCCACTATGGATCTCAATCCCTAGAAAAATAGAGGCAAAGGAAATGACACCTTGTGATGACTTTAGAGTCGACACAACTCTAGTTGCTACAAATGCTTATGCTAAACTATCGAGGTAAGCCAAGGGATTCCCCTTGTCAGGATTGGTCGAATCGATCGCCTAGCATGTGATTTCTCACACAAACTAGCCAATTAGAATTATGGTTTATAAAATATAAAGATATTTTCATGAGGTAACATGAATGAACTCATCTCCCTAGTGTTCTTGAACCTACTCCATAGTTCTAACACTCTCAAGATATCAATGAAGCCTAGCACGATATTACACTACCACACATGTATGGATGCATCATAATAATTGCATAGCATAAATCTCACAAGAGTGGAAAGCACAAATCAAGCACAATTATTCATAGGACATAAAGATAGGAGAACCTATAAATCTCAAAAAGCCTAAATCAATTCATAAATACAAATACCACCCCAAGTAAATTAACTACTCCCTAAGAAATATATCAATGGAAAATATTGAGTTAAATGCCTTGGATCTAAAAAATAAGAGGAAGAAAAGAAAAGAAAAGAAAAGAAAAGAGAAGAAGTACTCTAGAGAGAGAGAACTCTCCTCTTCCTTTAACTTACAAAGAGAGAGAAAAAATCTACATTATGCCTACACAGTTTACCCTAGAAGACTGAAGGCTTCTATATATAGAAGTAGAAAACTGGGCCGTGAAAAAGGCCAAAAATAGGCCAAAAACCCTGAAAGCCGCAAGAAACCGGCTGTGTCAAATTCCATGGGTCGTGCCAGCCAGTTAGCCTCATGCTGACACAAGTCGTGTGTTCTGGCACGGGCCGTGTGTCTTGGCATGGGCTGTCAGCTGGAAACATTTCTTGATCAGTTGAATGGCATAGGTAGTGTCGTTCTTCACACCCCATGGGATGGTCTTTCCATTTTTGGAGTTTAAACAACACGGACTGTGTTAAAAGGTATGGCATATGTCCATACTTAGCCTCACAAAGGATTGGGGCATCACGGGACATTTTACACCACACGGTTTGTACCAAGGGGTTGTGGCAAGGCAAAAATGGCTCCTACCGGCCGAAACGGCTCGTACTGGGAAAAATGGTTCATGTTGATGCCTCCTAGCACGATCCCTGTTGGTGGCATGGTCTGTGCTAGAGTTCCTGGCGTGAGGTCGGCCAGTTCTTATCCTTCCAAAATTAGCTGCACCATTATGGATAAATCGCTTATCCATTTTGAGAGCTCTTATAGTCGATTTTAGAGTGTTCGAGAAGAAAAATCCAATGGTATCACCCTAAAAGCCACAATTGACACATGCTATGCAAAATGGCATTGGTTGTGCTGGCCGGTTAGCCTCGTGCTGGCACAATTAGCTTTGTACTGACACAAGCCTAGTGTCCTGGTGCAGGCCATGCTGAAATGGTTAGCCTCATGCTGACACAGTCTGTGTGTCCTAGAAGGGGTCGTGCCAATTGGTTTGCTTCGTGTTGACATGGGTGGTGTGTCCTGGTGCGGGCGTCGGTTGGAAGCATTTCTTGATCCGTTGAATAGTGCGGGCTGATGTTCATCGTTATACATGTGTTAACAATTGCATTTAGCATAATAATTAGCTAGTTTTATTTGGTGGATTGCTAGTATTAATTAAGTTTTTCTTCTTTAAATCATGCGCTTTGTAGACTTAATTGGTACTAATGGATATCTTGTATCCACAGGCCCCTAGATCTTCCTTGTTATCATCCTTAGTATGTCTCCCGTGGTACTCTATCATCACATTCTATGTGAAGGTTATTTGTAAGACCGGTAGAAGATATTGAAGGTCGTTCACAAGGACAATAGAAGACAGGCGGCACTGGATTTCAAAGCGACCAACGAAGAAATGGTAAATCATGGTCCGATGAGTTGTGCTAAAGTCTCAGAATACTCCAAGAAAAAATAGCATTCAAAGCTGATTCCATTGGACTTCTCTTTTCAAGAACGGAAAAATCAATTACTAGATCTCTCAAATTGGACTAACGATCTATCCACGAAGGAAAGAAGTTCAGTCAACCAAGGCACAAACGGTAGTGCACCCACAATACTTTTGGGGAAACCTTTCCTTAAAATGTCTTGGACTAAAATTGATGTCCACTTGGGAACCTTGACTCTAGAAGATGAGATGGATAAAGTGGAGTTTTATATTTATAAATCTAGACATGATTCGCAAATTCTTCTCTTATGTTCAAAGTTTTAACCTTATGTGATAAGCATGATGAAACCTCTTGTGTTACCGATGAGCATGAACATTGGAATGAATCTCATTTTGATGATCTTGTTGATGTGTCCAATGAATTGCTTGATGATATGGATAATATGTCTGTACTAGATTGTTTTTCCATGCTAACTAACAAGCACCAGGAAAAGGAGGGTGTCAAGGGTTTAAAACCCTCTCGAGCTCCCCCAAACCCCAAAGTGACATTCACAGACTCAATGCTAGCGAGACACGAGATTCATTTCTCATCACGGAGGTCTGAAGGTAAGGATGGCTCATTGTGGAGACTTCTCCACAACGATGTCATCGTGGGTGGAGTCTCCGATGGACATTCTGGAGACCCACGGGTAGGCGTCTCTAACTATACTTACATGAAAAACTAATAAGTCATGAGGACGACAATAAATATACGGTGTTTATTTTTCCTTTCATGTTTTTGAGTAGTGATTAGATAGATTTGCATGTTTTGCAATGAGGATTTTTGAGATGAAACTCTTGTTGGTTTGAAAATTTGAGTTTGAGACTCATGATTATGTTTGGATCAAATTAATTTTCATGGGTGACATAGTCTTTTGACAAAAAAAGAGGAAAAAATTAAGGATTAGGTAAAAAATTTGGCAATTTCGTGCCAAGACCTGACACGGTCCGCGCTAAGGGTTTAGGTTCATGCCAGGAGTGTTGGCACAAGGGGATGCCCCATGCCAAGTTGTTTGGAGTGAGGGGTTTTTTCGTGCCAGCAGGTTTGGCTCGAGGCTTTGGTCCATGCCAAACATCCTCTGCGCCGATCTTCGATTTTCCATTGCCAACTTGTTCCAAATATGCAAATTTTCAAAATTTCAGAATTTCTAGCTCTTAAAATGCATTTTTGGTTCAAAAATTTTGAGATTCCCTAATTCCTTAGGATTTTTTATTCAAACAGTACTTTCGACATTCCTAGGAATGAATTGATTTGTACTATTGTCTCCTAATATGCAATTTTGAAAATTCCATTCGTATCCTTATTGTGCCTCTCACTCTTATCCCCAAGGCTGAAATTCTAATCCCATAGTACGCTTCTTCACCTAATTTCATCATTTGACACATTCTTTCTTCTCAAGAAACACTCACTCTCACACACTCTTGGTGAAACTCAAAAAAATTGAAGCTTTTCTTCCAAAAATTAGCAAATTTTGCTTCTTCTTGTGTGGATCTTGTAATTCTTAGCTTCAAATTCTAGGTAATCAATTGAAGTCTTTGTTTACATGCTTGATTGACAATGTGGTGGTGTTATGAAAAGCATGATTCTTGCATGAGTGTGTTTGTTAGATAAATGTTTGGGCTTATATGTATGATCATGTGTTGAAGATAGTTTGGGTGTTTGATGTGCTATTGTGTTTCAATGATGTGTTCTTCATGTATTGGGTGATTTGGGAAGAAGATGAATCTTAGTTGCATATGTGTTATTGATGGGTTGTTGATGACTTGCATGAGATATTGTTAAATGAGAATGATCTTGTTTAAATGGCCTTCATGCTTAGATTATCATGGTTTGAATTCCTAGGCTATTTGAGTAAGATCTACTTATTGAATGAAAATGTGAGCCATGCCTTGTTTTCAAGATCAAATTACCACATTTTGACTCATTTTTTTAGGATTCCACCCAAAAGGAATATTTCGGAGAAGGGAAAGTCTACTCGGGGTGAGAAGAGAAAGGAACCAGTGAATGGTGTAAACCATGAACTGGTAACTCCTAATCTTTGAAACCCCATCATTGTGACTGATGAGTTTATGGGACTATCCAATATGTTTGTGACTGCAGCACGAAGGTGAAGGAACTTGAGAGAATCAAAGAGGAGTAAACTAGAGACCGGATTTGCATGCAAGGACACCTTGGTGGTTCTAGGCTTACTCGAGCTCGTGACCTATCTCTTGAGCAAAGTAGGTCTAGAGGGGTTCTTTGAAAAATAATCTAAGACAAACATCAGGTGGTCCTAGAGTTCCTAGCTACTGGCTTGTCGGTCAAAGAAAATAATGGACACAAGGCGATCAAATTTAATCTTGACGACAAGGAGTATCAGATGACACACCTGGAGATAGCTTGTGCCTTTGACTGGAGGTACAAGAGAACGATTGACCTGCCCCTACCCGAGGTCATTAACATAATCATAGCAAGCATAATTTAATCAACCCGGGCTGAGGCACTACTTCCCGTGAGATGGTCAAAGATAGTGATTTATATTCTACACCTATTTCTCGTTGCTAGAATACCAAAGGGTAGTGAGTGGAAAGCCCTAGGTTTGTTCACACAGATGCTAGGGCTCAAGTAAAAGTCAAAACACAGCTTTGTGCTGGTCGTCAATCCTTACGAGTGAAAATAATTGCTACTAATGTAAACATGCAAACTGGGGGGTTTGGTATTTTTAATTAAGAACTACAAACGTGAAATAAACAATCAAGTAAACTATTTATACTAGGAACTTGGGACTAATTATCAACATGGTAATTCTAATACTTTAATCCTCGATTCATTCACATACAGACATACAAAATACCTATCACTGTGTTCACAATACATGGTGTGGCCGATGACATACACTTCCCCATCCCTTTCACGGTGGGTGCACTCACAACCCTCCATCGACACCGCCATCATAATTATGAGAGCACAACAAGGTCCGACCATTATTTTGGTTCTATTTCTCCCCCGTGCTATTACATCCTGGGCTTCCACCATGAATGCGTTAATCCTCATTGGTCCTCTATGCGCAAGGCCTTAGGTTCATAGGCACCCTATCTGTTATACCAGGGTTTCAACACAACACCTAGCTTGGTGCTATCAACTATCTCTACCCGTAACCTATCACAAAAGGTTAAGTAATCAGCTAAGACTAGTGCGATGGTATGCAGATTAGGGTTACCTCAAATCTCCTATGCACACACTCACGCATAATCATTCCCCTCCACCCCTTCAAACATCTAGGTTTCTCTTCCCAAGGGGGCATCAATAAGTGCACCATACATGAACAAGGCCCAAAGTGTGCTCATATATGGTGTAATGTTCATGAATTTAGAAACATTCAAGAACAATCATAATAATATCATAAACACAAAGATATGATGAATTTAAGGAATCTCATAAAGCATCAAGAGCTACACAGGTGCCAAATATGTCCACATATTTGGGATGAAACAGAACAAAAGAAAATAAAAAAGTACAAAACCTAATAAGGAACTCCTTCATTCTCCCAAATGCACTCCAACTTACAAGATATGAATGCTCTATCCTAATGTATATGAAAATGAGTAGACTAGGGTCCTATATATAGTAGTAGGAGTTTGGGCCTAAAAATAGGCCCAAAATAGGCCAAAAGTGCCATAACCCTAGGCCAGCCGCCTAGTTTTCATGGACCGGCTTAGATGCCACGGTCTATGAAGCCTTCAAACACGGACCGCCAGATCTGGTGCGGTCTGTGAACATTCATAGTCGCAGGAAGCCACAGTCTGTGAAGCTGGGCTCGTGACATAGTCTGAGAAGGTTTTCAAGGACTGAAAGTAGCACTGTGGTTTCCATGCAGTAGTTTTCATAACCTGGCCTCCTTTTCATGAACGGTGAGCAGTATGGGTGTTTTCTCAGAACTCTCATCATTGTCCGTGAAGGTTTTCACCGAACGGCTTCCATGGCCCGGTTTCATGGCCAAATTTCCCATCCATGCTTCATGGCCCAGATTCATTTTCACGAACCTGCACTATTGCTTCGTGTAGGGTGGACCATGGGCATCTTCATGGGCTGCTAATGCTTCGTGTAGAGTGGGCTGTCATGGGTTACCGGTCCTTCATCGGCTGAACTTTGTTTGCTTGCCACAGTTGAACCGTTAGTCCGAATTGAGCGTTCTAGTAGTAAATTTTGTAGAACTCGAGAAGAAAAATCCAATGGAACTTGCCTTGAAGGCTAATTCATCCTGGATCGTTCTCGAAATAAGGCAACACTTCTCAGACCACAATTCACCGTTTCCACCTTTTTCCGTATTGAACTTCAAAGCTGCCTATCCTTGGCTTCAATCTCCTTCTATCACACATTGATGATTGTGGCCTTCATTCCATTCAATGTGAATGGACTTCAAATCTTCTACCGTTAAAAGAAAACGGCCTTTGCAAGAATGTAATGTAACAAATAGCATTCACGGGTGACCTACTAAAGATACTTATAATGAAGACCGAGGAGCCCATGAACACGATGTGTCAATAATCACTAATTAAGTGTATAAAACGTGGGATTTAGAATAGAAAACCAAGCATGGTTGTCTATACCCCTTTTTCATGTGAACTCAACTAATGTTACCAAACGCCAACCAAAAGTAAATAAAAACTACATCAAATGCATTGGTTAAAGCATGCATAATGGTGCAGATCAAAGATCCCTAGGACACACCATCAAGAGATGCCTTTTTCTCTTGGGAACTTTTGGAGGCGGCTGTCTGGGACTGATCAAAAGAATATATGCAAGAGCATTGCATTGGTTTATCCGGCATTTCGTTATGTTCACCGACTATTCGCAATGGGGGTTTTCTGCCATGGTGAGCTAACACAATGTCCAAGTTTGGATGTTCATTACCTTTGGGCAATGACTTCTAAGGGAAATTTCTACCTGAACCTAGTGGGGAACTTTGTACACGAGTGCACGATGATGGGGAAAAGAAATAGTGGTAAGATAGCTATGGGTAGCATAGTAGGTCGATTAGCACAACATTTAGGTTCTTCGGTCACACAAAGAGCATTGGCTTATTTAGGATGATCAAGTATAAGATATAACATTGAGAAGTTAGCCAAAGCATCCATGGTGGGACCTACAATATTGGAGGGTAGATATGTATGACTTTATGGTGAAGCAAGCACTTGTATTTTCATGGTACTTCCACAACCAGAGCGCACCACCATCAACCATGACACATGCTTGGATGACCTATTTATTGAACTGGACCAACGCTTTGAGAGAGAGTTCTATAGAGTCTTATCCACCCCATAAATAGACATTGAGGAGGCCAAAGGTGAGACATCCTCGAGAGCACCTCATAGCCACTCTTACCTATCCTCGGACATCAATGACCGATTGCAAGAACTTGAGCATCAACTTTCGAGTTCTACCCTAGTTTTGCAAGAGGTAGTCCAAGCGATAGGAGGAGTGAGAATGCAAGTAGAGGACCTTAGTTAGAGGATGGATCGCATTGAGGGCGCGCTTTAAGCAACATGATACCTTGATATGAGCTTCACTAGTCACGACGAGGAGGAAGGCCCTTCGGGGCCGTAAGAGTGAGTATCACTATTTCTTCCAACCTCACTTATGTTTTGACATGAGTTTTGTTGCATTGGAGACTATGCATCGGCCAAGTGTGGGGAGTGGAGTAGTGAGCAATCAGAAAGCTTCATTCTTGGATTTCCTTTGTGCATTTTCATGATTTTGTTGGTAGGTATTCTTAACTATTGGTGATTTTGTTTTTTTTTGTTGAGGGATGATTTTGGAGGGATATTTGGTGGCATAACATTCTATGCTAGGATTTCTAGTTTGCATGGGGTAGGTATTTTTAGTATATTAGTGGTGTATTTTTGTGTTGATCTTATCATTTGTAGTATGAAGCCCACTTTTAGGGAGATTTTTGCTACACCAAAAAAATTGAAAAATTGAAAAAATGAAAAGAAAAAAACAAAAGCCCGAACAAGTCGAAAACCCGAAAGGGAGACTTGGGTAACATTTGGAAAAGCCCAGATAGGTTGAAAGACCTAGATAAAAATGAGAGGCTGGGCCTGGTTAGGCTTACGAGCCTTTGCAAAAATGACATACTGTGTGGAAAAAGGTGAGAAGTGAGTACCCTTTGTGCATTAAAGCTAGGATGAAAACCCGAAGGGGCTCCTAGACAAATTTAGAGATATTGAAAGAATACAAAAACTTGGTTGACAATACATTTGAATCCTTGGTTGTAACTAGGTCAAGAATAACGAATTATCCCTATGTTAAAACCATGTTGACGGCTCTTGGATTTCCTTGGTGGATTATTTTTGGAGATGACTCTTGGATTGCTTTGGGATCATTTTGGGAGAAGTAAGCTAGCTTGACACTTATCTTTTTAGCTTACCTTTTTTCACATTTTATTTTGGGTGGTTAGATTGCTTATGTTCTTCAGGGAGAGTGATAGTTGTGAGATTCTTACTCTTTTTGGGGGAAACGAGGTAGTCTAGGAATAAGTGGGATACCTCAGTTAACTTATGTTTGCACACTACATTTTGCTTAATTCTTTGTCTTGTCTTTTATTACTCGAGGATGAGCAAACGGTAAAGCGTGAGCAGTCTGATGTGCTTCATTTTGCATTCGTTAACTGTTGCATCCAGCATAGTGTTTAAAATGTTACTGTTCGGTGGATTGCTAGTATTAGTTGAGTTAACGTGACAATGGGTTTAGATGGCCATGTTTGGTTTTATTGTCTAAATCCTGCATTTTGTAGACTTAATTAGTACGAATGAAATCTTGAATCCATGGGCTCCTAGATCTTCTATTTGATCATCTTTGGTGGGTCGCCCGTGGGTACTTTTATTTTACATTCTATGCAAAAGCCGGTCGTAGGGGCGGTAGAAGATATTGAAGACCGTTCACAAGAACGGCAATAGAGGTCGAAGGCCATTCACTGGTAGAATGGTAGTAGCTGAAGGCCATGAACATCAATGCATGGTAGAAGGAGATGGAGTCAGAGATAGGCAACACGGAGATTAAAGCAGCCAATGAAGAAATGGGGAATCATTATCTGATGAGTTATGCCAAAGTCTGAGAACGATCCAAGAATAATCAGCCTTCAAGGCTGATTCCATTGGATTTTTTCTCGAGCGCTACAAAATCAACTACTAGAACTCAAAAATTAGACTAGCTAACGATTCACCTGTAGCAACGGAAACAAGTTTACCCGGCCAAGGTACTACGGGTCAGCGTGGGCCATTCAAGGACAAGCACCAATGGTCCATGCCACAGGAGACATCTCACGCCAATAGTTCCCGTACAAGGCAATTGCACGACCCGCGCCATAACCCAAGGTCGGTGCAGCACAAGTTCGAGACTTTGCTAAAAAATGGCTAAGTATGGGCTTGGACCATCCCATTCACGATGGCCCGTGCCATTCCAAAACCATTATGCCAAGACCAGCCTACGGCCCATGCCAAATTCTGTGCTCCATGCCAAAATTTTGAGCAGAACGAGCCTCCAGACCACGGCCCGCACCAATGGTCACGCCCTGCACCAAACTTCTGGGCAGAACATGCTTCCAGGCCATGGCCCACGCTTTTTCTTACGGTCTATGCCACAACCTCACACTACAGTCTATGCCAGATCCAATGCCATGCACCAGAAGAATAACCACGTCCCGCGTGAGATTTTGTATCCCACGACATGAACTTGGCTTGGACTGCGCCATCCGCACCGACACGCAATAGGCAGGGCTGAACTAGGGTTTTAAGCATTTCTGGCCTATTTTGGGCCTATGTTTAGGCCCAATCCCCTTCTCATATAAATATGACCTTAGTCTACTAGGTTAAACATGTAGAAAGTAAATTAGTTCAATAGAAGATCACTTTTAGAGAGAGAAACACTCTCTCATTTTCATTTCTTTCCTTTTATTTTTGTGTTCATCCTATATGTGGAATTCAAATCTATATTTGAATTCCATATCTATGGAGTAGTTTCCATAGTTTGGAGATAATTGTAGCGCATGTTTTAACTTATATTTTGTGAGATTTATTATATTCATCCTAGTATTTGTGTTCATGGTATTATTGTGATTGTTCTTAATTATTTGAATTGCATGAATATCACACCACATTAAGCACACACTTTGGGCTGTATTCAAATATGGTGCAAATATTAATGCCCCCTTGGGAAGATAAACCTGGATGTTAGAATGGGTAAGGGTGTACATTGCGTCTGTATGAGTGTGTGCAAGGGAGACCCGAGAAATGCTCTTATTTATTTGCCATTGCACCAGTCTTAGTTGATTATGTCAATTTTTCCGATAGGTTGGGGGTAGAGATAACGTGTAGTACCAAGTTGGGGTTGTAAGAAATCTAGTATCATAGATAAGGTGCCAACAACCCTTAAGCCGAATTGATAGGACCCGCGGGAAGTAGTGCATTTGTGGTGAAAGCTCGGGACGTAATCGCACGGGAGAGAAATAGACCTACAAAAATGGTTGGACCTTGTTGTACTCCCTTAATTACGATGGCGGCATCGATGGAGGATTGCGAGCGCACCCGATGTAACAGGTACGAAGAAGTGTATTCCATCAGCCACACCACGTGTTATGAATAATTTATTAGATTTTTTAGTAAATCTTGCATGTGAATGAATTGAGGATCGAAACATTAGATTAGTCATGTTGCGCAATGACCCCCCAAGTGCTTAGCTTAATTAGATTACTTACACTACAAGAAACAGCACTTTTTACCTCAATTCTACAGGGTTTTAACCTCAATTTTTTGTCCTGGAAAAACCGAGGTAAATACTGGCGGAGTAAACAAAGGATGTTTTACCGTAGTTTGGAACCAAGGTAAAAATGCACCATTTACTTTGGTTTTTAACCAACGTCTGTTATTATAACGTGTGACGTCGATTTAGGCAATCAGCTCCTGGTGAACAGATCGTATCTGCAACATTAGTTGGGACAAAGTCTTAGTCAACATCAATTCAACTTCGATTGTTGTAGGATAATAGTCGACTTCAAATAAAATCTTACGATATCGACATAGTCAACCTTCATCTGCTAATCAGCGATGTGATTATCATTTAGTACGACGTCGCTCGCTTTGGGGGACCAACATCGTTTGCCTGCTGACGTGGAACGTGGATGAGTACGATGCCATTTTATCTAACCAGGGTCGGTTGCCATGTGGACGAGTATGAGTATAACGTCAAATTGTGCGACCTCAGTTAGGTTACAATTGGCACCGATTCATGTGACGCCTCGTTTGCATCAGTTAAAATTTACATATTACTAAAAATATCTATTATTCAATGACACAACTTATCATTTGTCGGTAGACATTACATGTTTTCAAACAAGCAATAAATCATAAAATAGCTAAACATTAGAAAATAATATAATTGTGTTCATTTAATGTGTGCTGGGAATGACATTTTTAAAGAAACAAAAACTATATCAACTAATACAATAACATGTTACAACATTATTGAAATGTTAATATGAATTTGAAAAATGAATTGTATTGAACCACCATTTTCCATGTTGTACGACATAGCGAATGTGAAGGCCACTAGCAAATTGACAAATCCGTCGAACTAGATGTTGGAAGTCCATCGATAACTCTCTTTGGCCCTATTAAAAAAAAGACACATTAAACAAACAAAATATATGTAAGAATAGGGCATTCCCCAAAAGAATTCCACATAATGGAGTGAAACGTATGCAACAATAATCTAATTTGATTAACTATCTAATCGGGTTCCTACAAACATTGCAAACTAAATGAAACCGCCATCGCAAACATTGATCAAACAGCAACCTCGGTTATGTGCTAATAGAAATGTCAAAAAGTCCTTGACATGTGCGACCTTGACGTATGATCCGTAACATTTTGCATGGGACGAATGAATGCTACTGACATTGCACATTCATACTCTATGGTCATATGAATCTTAGCATCATGTCTCACTCTTTACAAACATGGCATTATCTTGTAAAAAACAACATACATTATATAACATGCAAAACAATCATCATATACTTAATAAATTTCAGAATCATTAATCAATGAAGAAAAAAAACATGTTCAATAAGATTATCACCAAATTTGTAGATGAACAAGGAATGGGTAGAAAAATACCTCAAGGGATTTGGACCTTTAGATACTCTACCCTTGGATCTTGTTGATGTAGAGATGCAATTTGAATGAGCTATCTTTAATTATTTTAAGGTGTGAATAGAATGGATGGTGTGTTAGTTTGAGGTGTTGGGTTTGTGATATTGATGGGAAATGAGTGTAAGTGCTGAGTTTTATTTACTCAAAATGGGGTTGAGAGGAATTTTTGGTTAAAATTTTGGCCTCAAATTTTCATTTCCCGCTAAAATTTTTGGCATAGGAGACGTTGGCTCATTTTCTATTTTCTATCATAGGAGATGTCATACATATTGCCCATAGTCAATTTTCATGTGTTGTCGCTTTAAAAATATTCATGGACATAACTCTATTACATTTTTGTTTCCAAAAAAAACCACGATTATGAAATTGCATGCGATTCTATGCGGTGGAAAATATCGTTCTCATAACTCTTATCATAGGGGTACAAGTGGAATATTAAGAAAAATGATGGACGATTACCCTGGTGTATCTAACCATGACCATAACGGAACACTGTGGTCTGGAATTGATGATTTGGTTGAGTGTATCTCAGTTTTACATTTCAAGTTCTCCCAATTTGGTGAAAGGACCTATGTGCAAAAATTTAAAATATATTGTCAGTCCAAAACTCTGATTACGATCAGTCTAAAAAGAAAGTTTCAGATCCGTACCTGAAATTATACTATCCGAGCGTAATAAAGAAATTGATTCTAATGAACATAAACTTCAACAACTTCTTTTGAATGACACCTTGTATACTTGTAAGTAATGTTTTATAATTTACTCTAGGTCATGTGCTATCGCTTTAAAAATCTTCATGGACAGAACTCTATTACATTTTTATTTCCTAAAAACCATGAAAATGAATTTTCATGCAATTCTATACGGTGGAAAATATCGTTATCAAAATTCTTATCGTAGGGGTATAAGTGGAATACTATGAAAAATGACGGACGATTACCCTGGTGTATCCGTCCATGACCATAACGGAACACAGTGGTCTTAACTTGATGATTCGATTGAGTGTATCTCCAGTTTTACATTTCAAGTTCTCCCAATTTGGTGAAAGGACCTATGTGCAAAAATTTTTAAAATACACTATCAGTCCAAAACTCCGATTACAATCAGTTCGAAAAGAAAGTTTCAGATTTGTAGGTGAAATTATGCTATCTGGGTGTAATAAAGAAATTGAGACTAATCAACATATATTTCAGCTTCTTCTGAATGACACCTTTGTACATGTAAGTAATGTGTTACAATTTACTCTAGGCCATGTGCTATAGCTTTAAAAATTTTAATAGACAGAACTCTATTACATTTTTATTTCCTGAAAAACCACAAATCTGAAATTTCATGTGATTCTGTTCCCATCAAATTAGCAAGACATCAATAATGTTCACCAGTTGTGTTAATTAAAATCGATTCCCGTCAAACTACACTTCTGTAAAGTTAATGGAAATATATAGACGTCAAGTCATGGTATATAATATACCATTCACCATTATTAAGGTTAGCCATGCTCGTTTTGATCAAATGGGAGTGCTAGTTGTTCTGCTAGTGGGCTGAAATGATGAGTCCCACTATAATAATAATCGACGTTGGTTATATATCGATTAGAAATTTTTATTCATAACATACCTGCGACGTTGGATATGCAGTTGGACTGTCATTGGTCTTAACCTACGGTAATGGGATGAAATGTTGAGGCCCACAGGTAGAGTACACAACGTCGCTCATGGATCGCTTCACCTTCGTTCATATTGAATTATGTGCAACCCTGCATGACAGGGAGCGGAATACACAACGATTCATAACAAATATATATGGAGCCCACCACTAGACTTCACTTCAAACATTATACTTCTAGGCGATTTTCTACACTCACTTACCCCTTCTTCAAAAATGTATGCTCTCTAGATTCCCTTGATAACCTTCTTCTTTCTATTTGTTATTAAATTTTATATGCATATGTATCTCCAACTCCATAGTGTTTTTTGTTTTTTATATTCAAATTTCTGTGGATGTTTGCTCTAGTTAGTAGGATTTTTGGTTTGAAATACTCATTTGTTATGATTCAGTTGTTTGTTCCAAATTCATGCTCTGTTATTCGTCTTGTGAGAATAGGTCTGTAAATCTAATTGCAACCTCGATGGTACGGCAGTTATGATTCTTCTGAATCAAACCGTTAGCGAGGTCGGTTAACTTTGCTCTCTTAACCCTAGTATTTTGCGACGTCACATTCTCTTTGTTAACATATTGGTTTTAATGACTGGTAGCCAACGTATTAGCGATGTTGCATATTAATGTGTGCTATGTAATTTTTGTGGGACCCAAAATACATTAAATTCACCAATTCTTATCGAATGAATCATGTCTAACATTGCTGGTTTGAGTAAACGTGTTCATTTGTTGTTCCGAGTTAAATTCCATTTCATTTTCATTTTTTTGTTCTAAGGATAATATTAAAAGTTTGAATGATCAAAATGAAGATCCCTAGTGATTTGGAAGACAATCGTCGTCCAAGGACCACATTCGGCGAAGTCATTACACACTTTGTCCACACGCAGTTGGACTGTCATTGGTCTTAACCTATGGTAATGGGCTGAAATGTTGAGGCCCACAAGAAGAGTACGCAACGTCGCTCATGGATCGCTTCACCTTCGTTCATATTGAATTATGTGCAACCCTGCAAGATAGGGAGTGGAATACACAACGATTCATAACAAATATATATGGAGCCCACCGTTAGACTTCACTTCAAACATTATACTTCTAGGCAATTTTCTACACTCACTTACCCTTTCTTCAAAAATGTATGCTCTCTAGATTCCCTTAACAACCTTCTTCTTTCTATTTGTTATTAAATTTTATATGCATATGTATCTCCAATTCCATAGTGTTTTTTGTTTTTTATATTCAAATTTCTGTGGATGTTTGCTCTAGTTAGTAGAATTTTTGCTTTGAAATACTCATTTGTTAAGATTCTGTTGTTTGTTCCAAATTCATGCTCTGTTATTCGTCTTGTGAGAATAGGTCAGTAAATCTAATTGCAACCTCGATGGTACGGCAGTTATGATTCTGAATCAAACCGTTAGCGAGGTCGGTTAACTTTGCTCTCTTAACCCTAGTATTTTACGACGTCACATTCTCTTTGTTAACATATTGGTTTCAACGACTGGTAGCCAACGTATTAGCGGCGTTGCATATTAATGTGTGCTATGTAATTTTTGTGGGACCCAAAATTCATTAAATTCACCAATTCTTATCGAATGAATCATGTCTAACAGTGCTGGTTTAAGTAGACGTGTTCATTTGTTGTTCCGAGTTAAATTCCATTTCATTTTCATTTTTTGTTCTAAGGATAATATTAAAAGTTTGAATGATCAAAATGAAGATCCCTAGTGATTTGGAAGACTATCGTCGTCCAAGGACCACATTCGGCGAAGTCATTACACACTTTGTCCACACGCTAACCAGAATGAACTTTGGTTCTATTCGGATTTTGGTAAGTCCTTCATTGTTAACACATGATGTAGTATTGGTTCAATGCTTTTTCTCTACAAGTTACTTTCATATTTACTAAATGTTGTTATTTTTTTATAAATCAATACGTCCCAGCACACATTTCAGAGCTCCTACTGCAGTACAAGACCCACGTCGTGCTGCATTGTAATGGAAGGCTGTATGAGATGCACTACTCGGGGGCCCAGAGGTACAAAACCCTCACCCGTAAGGGCTGGGGAAAATTTCTTGATGAGGATGAACTCTTGATTGGGGACATGCAACATTTTGAGGTGGTAAATGGTGTTGGGCATGTAGTTTTTAATGTAACCGTTCTTCCCCGTGGGTTTGACTGATTATTGACTTTAAAACAAATTTATTAAAATTCAGAAAAACATATCTTGAATTTTATTGTAATTCTTGAATTTCATATTAAGTTACTTTTATTTATTGAAATTTATTTCAATGTTATTGAATAGTTCATATTCATGTAACTCCGGTCCTCTCCCTCATTCAACATATGTAACTCATTCTCCCACTTAGAAAATTGTTGTTGCAAACAAATATTGTAACGGAAGTTGATCTGTAGACTGCCTGCTTCATGGGCTGTTATTTTTAGGCCCATTCAATGATGTGATGTAGCGAAGTGGTTGAATTCATGTCACTTGGTCCGAGCAGGGTGTGAAGTCGTACAAGTTGGGGGACGACACAATGCATTTATCCGACATCGTTTAATGGTCGACATCAAATCGCCTTAACCAAAAATGTGTACGATGTTTCCTTAATCGAGGCGGTTCAAAACAACGTCACTAATAATGGGTATAAATAGGGGAGCCCTAACAAAACTTTAAGCATATATCCACAAATTTCTAGTGAAATCTAACGGCCTCTAGCTTCCTCCCCTCCCTTCACTTCTCCCTTGGAAAAAGGTATGGATTTTTTAATCCCCCAACACATTTTTTTTTGTTATTCTTACTTTGCTATGTTCGATCTGTGGTATGTGAATATGTTTCCTAATTCTTACGTTACAATTCGGTTAGACAATGCTTTGGTATGTTTCCAAAAGGGTTTAACTTTATTGTGATGTTTATAAAGCTTCATTTTTTCTGGTTTTATGCGTCTCTTGCTGGCTCGGAATATGCAACATTGGTGTCTTATCTATTAGCACTGGAATATGTGATAAAAAAGTGACGTTGTATTTTCATTTATTCACTAACCCCTAATCAACATTATGCACCCTCGGTTATGGCTCTATCTTCTTTTCGATTCGATCGATAGGTCCGTGAGGTCGCATCTAAACATCGACAAACCCACTGCTTTGGACTGACGTGAACGAGTGATGGATGGCCCAATGTCGCACACTGCATTTCATAGATTAGTTTAGCACATAATATTTCCATATATGATGAAAGACCAATGGATGGCGAAGGATCTTCTAATCGACTCTTTTTTCAGGTATTACACCTATTTAAATAGGTATTTATATAGTATTTCAACTACAAGCCTCATAACAACTAATAATTTTTGGTTATCATACAGTTCACAGCACAACGGAGGCACCCTGAGCCTTTTTTCTTTGACATTGAACATCATTTCATGGCTATTGATAGCTTATGTTTTGACTGCACTTTGAAACAACTCAACATTGGGAAATACCAACTTTGTTAAAACGTGTGAATAAATTTTATTTGCAGATAAATGCATGTGTATATATATACATTTATATTTCTAATCTATAGTTTTTACTATGGCTTAGTACATCCCATGGGAGATTGTATAACTCCTGCCGACTGAGAAAACCCCCATAGTGTTGAGGTGTTATGGGACAAGCATATGGACTACTTGGGGGTGGGAAGATGAAGGCCCTTTCCCCAAAGGGTTTTGGTGAGTTCCTTAGGAAAAACAACCTACGCGTCGGGGACGTCTTATTCTTTGAGATGATAGAAGCTAGGGTACGAGCTGATTAAGTTTATTGTAATTTTTGTTATGTGTGAACTACGAAAAATTTTATTCAAATTTATGTACTTGTAAGGATATTCTCATGCCTACGTTTTTTCTAATTAATTATCTTATTTGAACATTGTGTAATTGACTGTACGTGCTTATATGTGTGGCTTCATGTGAGCACTATTTTATAAATAATTTGTACTTGTGATTTATAAAACATTGAACAAAGGGGGAACTGGTCATGTACGAATTAGGGAAGGTTCTATTCTATCACCGTAAAGTTCACGTCTGCGACATCACAATGCCATTCACAATTGTATCGCTAGAAATGACGTATCAGGCGAAATCGGCCCAGATTCTAACATATTAAAGAGTGACGTCGCAAGCTACTCGGTAATATTATTTACCTCATTTTTTTATCTTTTACTTCAGTTTTTTTACCTCGGTTAAAAATAACCGAGGTAAATAATTGGTTTTTTACCTTGTTTATTTTTAACCAAGGTAAAAAACACTTTCACTACGAAATTAAAACCAACCAAGATAAAAGAACTTTTTACCTCGGTTTTTTGGTGTTAACAAAAAAATTGAGGTAAAAGGGACAAAGTAAAAGGTTCAGTTTCTTGTAGTCTTACTATTTTACTTTAATGCATTTTAGTTGTTAATCTGAAAATCCACCCCCCCCCCCCCCGTGTGTGCATTTACTAGCTATGCCTTTCACTCGTACGGATTGATAACCCGTACGAGGTTGTGTTTTTAGTTGGTATTTAAGCCCTAGCATCTTTATGGACAAATACAGGGCTTAACTGTAACTACTCTCTAGGTAGCATAGCAGTGAGAATGGGTGTAGAATTAGAAATTTTATCATTGACCTCTCACCAAAGCCTCTTCTCGTGTTAATTCTAAGCTACGGTTTTAACGACCCTGGGTGGAGGCGGGTCAAATTTTGGCGCCACTGTCGGGGATGCTATCCACCTCAAGTATTAATTAGCACAACTTGTTAGTAGAGTAGTTAGTAATTGCTTTTGTTTTTGTTTTGTGTTGTTAGTTTTCTTGTTGAGCTGTTGTTATAGTTGCTTTGTTACCTTTTGATCTGTTTGCTACTGTTGTATTCAGAAGGGTACTGCTAGCCCTAGTTTATAGTGCACACCTATACCACTAATCTAGGCATCTTACACTACCCGTCTCAGAATATAGGTGTTTGGAGGTGAAAGAGACGGAGAGCTAGGGCAAAGGTTCAACCGAGGTAAGCAGTGTAAGTTGAAGAACCACTAGCGATGGCAGAAGAAAATCATACCTTACAGGAGCTCTGGCCCCCAACCTGGAGAATCATCCATTATGCATCACCTTCTCGCCATAACCGACCAATGTTAGTTGTGAGCTGAAAAGTGGCATGATCCTTTGTATACCTTCATTCCATAGATTGGCGACGTAGGACCCAAAAAAACATCTATCCGAGTTTCACTTGGTGTGTATGAACATGAAGCCACCGAGAGTTTCTGAATATCATTACAACTTGGCAGCCTTCCCATTTTCCATTCAAGATGAAGCTAAAGACTGGCTATACTACTTTCCACTGGGATGCATTGGTTCTTAGATGGATATGAAGTGATGGTTCTTAGAGAAGTATTTTCCGGTGTCCAAGTCGGCTGGGTCTAAGAAGCAACTGTTGAACATCACCCAAAGGGATACTAAAAGCTTATATGATTATTGGGAATGCTTCAAGCAACTTTTGGTTCAAGGAGGGGGATTTAGTGTATTATTTCTTTTAGGGGTTATGTGATGAAGATATGCGAATGGTGAACGCTGCTTACAATGGCTCGATAGCAAACAAGAGCCCTAAGGATGCAATGGTCCTCTTCGAAGAAATGGCTAATTTTATGCAACAATTTGGCACAAGGTTAAGAGTTAAGGATTTGGATTAACCTGCACAATCACCTAAGTTGGAGGAGCAATTCAAAGCTCTTGCTTCTATGATGAAGAAGCTTTTGCGAGGAGAAGTGCATCAAGTCAAAGTGTGCATAGTTTGCAACCTTAACCACAACTCCGAAGAATGTCCCAAGGTAGTAAATGATTTGCAAGAAGTGAAGGCTATTGAGTACAGCAATTAGGAGAGGCTACAATTTACTAGGGGTCAACCACAAGGGTTCTGAGAGAACCAAGGAGATGCAAGGCCGGATCCTTATGCAAACTTTTTCAACCCGAGGTATCGAGATCATCCAAATTTCTGATGGAGGGAGGACAACCAACTTCAAGGATACCAGGGTAGACAAGCCCTTCCTTAACCATACCTTCGAGGTGAAGGCCCTTCCAACAACCATGCCTCGATCTACAAGTCGGATCGAGAAGAGATCTTAGAAGCCATCGGTCAATAGAGCAAGAAACATGAAGTCTTTGCAGTTAGGACAAGGCGTGAGATTGAAAACCTTGGTAATAGAGCCTTCTCAAGTATCAAAAACCTTGAAGTTCAAAAAGGGAAATTTGCCACCTCGGTGAGCCAACTTGAAGCCAAGGAGTCCAGCAAACTCCCTTCCCAACCGAAGATCAATCCAAGGAATGTCAGTGCACTCAAATTGAGAAGTGGGAAGGAAATTCGTGAGTCCGAGAAGAGGGTTATGAGAGAGGATGATAAGGTATTGGAGGCTACCAACCTCACTTATATTTTGGCATGATTTTTGTCGCATTGGGGACTATGCATTGGTTAAGTGTGGGGCATGGAGTAGTGAGCACTTGAGAGTTTTCATTCTTGGATTTCCTCGTTACATTTTATGTTTTTTCATTGGTAGTTAGTTTTTCTTGATTATTGATGATTTTTGTTGTTGAGGGATGATTTTAGATGGATATTGGGTGGCATGACATGCTATTCGAGGGTTCCCAGTTTGCATGGGGTAGGTTGTTGTATGATACTGGTGGGGTTTTTTTTTTGTTATGAGCTTATGTTTTGTAGTATGAAGCCAGCTTTGGGGCAATTTTGAGCTACACCAAAAACATTGAAAATTTTGAAAAATTAAAAAAAGTTAAAAACTCAGACAAGTTGAAAACTTGAAAGGGCAATTTGGGTAACATTGGGAAAGTCCGGATAGGTTGAAAGTCCGGATAGGTTTAAAGACCTAAATAAAAGTGAGAGGCTATGCCCGGCTAGGCTTACGAGCCTAGGAAAATAAATGAGAGACCGTGTGGAAAAATGTGAGAAGTGAGTATCCTTTGTGTGTTAAAGCTAGGATGAAAACCCAAAAGGACTTCTAGGCAAAATGAGAGAAATTGAGAGAAAATAAAAAAACTAGGTTGACGATACATTTGCTTCCTTTGTTGTAAGGAGGTTGATAATTACGAATTATCCCTATGCTACAACCAAGTCGATGACTCTTGGATTTCCTTGGTGGATTGCTTTTGGGAGACGACTCTTTGATTGTTTCGGGGATCATTTTGGGAAAAGTAAGCTAGCTTAACACTTATCTTTTTGGCTAACCTTTTTCCACATTTTACTTTTAGGTGGTTAGATTGATTATGTTTTTCGGGAAGTGTAAGAGTTGTGATATTCTTAATCTTTTGGGGGAAACAGGATAATCTAGGAATAAGTTGAATGTCTCGATTATCTTATGTCTACACGGTACATTTCGCTTAATACTTTTTCTTTTCTTTATTTATTCCCCGGTAAATCACCAGCCTTTTCATTCATATCATATTCTAATCCTAGATCAACAGAAACAACACTCTCGTTGAAAATATTATCACTATAGGGATCTGGGTTTGCTGAAAGATCTTGGATTTCCACCAAAGAGCAATTTTAAAGAAACTCGTGGTGTATAAGACGAAGATAGTACATGTTTATCAGAATCGAGTGCTTGAGAAATATAAGTGTTTTGTGGAGCACAGAGTTTGGGTTCTCCCCTAAGAAAAACATATCTTGCCTGCCTTGTAAATCTCACCTACAGCGGGATCCATATGCGGCCATAATCGACCAAAAAAATGTAAATAACACAAATGACAAAAAAAGAGCAAACCAAAATCAACAAAAATCTGGAATGAATGCAGACCGAAAAAATGCAAAAGCGGACGACCAAAAAAAGAACATTATAAACCAAAATCTGGAATAGGCATCTCTCGTTGATAGACCTACAGACGGTGTAGTTTGCTAGCTGGGAAAGCGCGGCAATGAGGGCAAGGGTTAGAGAGTGGGGAGAGAGGGAGGAAATAGATGGGGTGAGCAGTGGCGGAACCAGGAAAAATTTTGAGGGTAGGCTGAAATTAGCCTGTACTTAAAAAAAAAATTTGTACAAATCAAAAACAAATGATCGATTAACATAATATAATAAGATGAGTACAAGGATTCTACAAGAAAACACAGATCACGTGAGTACCACTACCAACCATGTATACGATCTTGCAGAACAGAGATGTCGATTTCACTCACCATCTCGGCGATACAAATTCATATACTAAAGTATTTGTAGTTGTAAAACTATGGTAGCTCAATATCAGTCAAAACAAAAGGTTTAAATAGAAGAGCGGAGAATATTAATGCTATCCAGTTCAATTAATTCGAAAGGATGCTCTCTATTGTACCTTGCTGACGATCCTTCCCTGAGCACCCGTCTGCTTTGTAACAAGTATCTGCCCAAGCATTTGTCCTGAAAGTTACCGCCACAATGAGCACAATAACATCATAAGAAACTGTGAAGAAAAGGTAAGCCATGATACAAACAAAACAAATTCCTCCACCATTTTTCAAAGCAGTCTGTGTAAGATGAATTTTAACAAAGTGTACGGCGAGAGAAGTAACCAACCCGATACGATATGATAAAACATCCTAACATGTGCCTTAATGAAGGATTCAAATGCCACTACCTAAAGTAATTAGGACTAGTCTAAGTAGATAATTTTTTTGCCAGAATCACCATTAAGTTTCATTTCACACTACAACAACAAATCTTCATGCAACATACTTGAGCTTAACCTGTAAACAGGGTCACTGACTACTGCATCTGACCATCAACATAAAAATCACAACTGTTATACATCTCATTCAGACCTTACACTCTTAGCCATCAGCTAAATCCTTCAAAAGCAATAGAATTTTTTTAAAAAAATTAAATGATAAATTATTTTTTTTGTAAAACTTCACAAAGAGCTACTAAGCCATGTCAGTCCTCTCAAAAATAACCCAACACACAACATTTTTGCCTCTTGGAGTCACACACAGGCTAACAGAAACATATGACATAAGCATCAGTATAAAGAGGAATTTGACAATAACTTATCATCGAAAGATCCATCTCCACATCACTACATTCTACGTAAGAGAATTCAATCAAATTAAATTATTAAGCAAAAAGACACACTATCCAAACTATGGGAAAAAGGTAAGCCGCCATACAAACAAAACACGCGCCACCACCCATGTAAATCACATGACACTACGAAGACCTGATCATATGTAATTACACTAAAAGGTTAAGCAAAAAAAGAGGGGTGCAAGAAAGCAATGTTTGTCCACCAAAACCAGTATCCCCCGGGTTGAGTTCATGGAAACTAATTCAAATGAAGGAAAATGGCAGAACAAGAATTAATGTGCCGAAATTAACAAGAAATACAAACAATCAACAGGGCATTGATACCTCGGCAATGGAATCTTTCAGAGCCTTTCGAGTAAGCCTAAACCGAATCCCAAGCTTCTCCAACTGCCTAGACATAAACCGGAGCACGGTACTCGAGCTCTTCAAATCATGC
Source organism: Rubia yunnanensis (assembly GCA_037428765.1). Classification (NCBI taxonomy): domain Eukaryota; kingdom Viridiplantae; phylum Streptophyta; class Magnoliopsida; order Gentianales; family Rubiaceae; genus Rubia; species Rubia yunnanensis. The sequence continues at coordinate 70,508,863 of CM075063.1, forward strand.
TCCACCTTTTCAATCCTCTCCAGAAGATTCATCGGCCTAGAAAGAAACCCCACCTCGCATAGCCTCCTCCATTGCCGCCTTCTAATAACAGCCCCCAAAAATGCCCCTCCCACCAAAAACACACACTGCCACACCAAACCATTCTCTCCTAACCACGGTAAGATCAGCGTCCGACGCCGGGAATTCACAGCATTAAGTATCGAAATGGAAACTGAAGAAGCCAAGCAAATGATCTCAACAAGTGATAAAACTGCATCGAAACTATAATCCTCCCTCTCCAAAGGGGCTGTTGCCCCGTCTAAGTCAATGGGCTTCACTTGAAGGGACCAATCACTGTAACCAGAAGATGAACAGAAAACATAGTCACAAAATTCAAAAGATTAGGGCAACACCTCATCCTGCTTAGGGAAAACAGAGTCAATAGTCTTCCTGATTTCATCAATAGAACCAACCGCCACACCTTTAGGAGCATTGATTCCATATTTCCCCATCAACTCAGCATCCTAGTACCACCATAATCATATCAACATCAATATTTTTTTACGAATAAAAAATAATTGGATAATAGTAAGCATTAAAATTCGTTGCGCAAACAGCGCAGCGGCGAACGCGAACCTGATACTCATGGATGTTGAGGCGGCGGAGCTGCTGCTGCTGCCACTTGCCGGCGACAGACAGGGAGCGGTTGGCAAGCTTGCCGAGCAATCCTCTCGGTCTGCGCCTACGCCGCCGTAGGCGGAAACCCTCCTTCCGTCGCCCGGGAACAGTAATTTCCGCCTGGCCGACAGATCTCAGGGCAGGCGCGCGCCTGCCCCCGCCTAAACGTGGTTCCGCCGCTGGGGGTGAGCAGGCAGAGGAAGAGAGCGATGAGGGTTGTGGGAGGTTGAAGAAGCTAGAGGAATCAGTCACAGTGGAAGAGAAGATAGGGGGTGAAAAGTAGGTTTTTATATTTAGGAATAGACAAGGGTAAATAGACCTTCCAAGTCTCTGAATTTTTTAATTTTTTAACAAGGGTATAGTGGTCATTGTAATGAATTCGGGGTAATTTTAGGTTTCGAGGGTTAGATTTACACTTTTGTCCAAAATTTAGGGTTAGATTTACACTTTTAGATTTTACAGGGTTATATTAGCACTTTCGACCAAAACATACATTTATTTTAGCACTTAACTATATTCCTAGTCTTATGAGCTCCTTAAAGTCAGCCATATCCTGATCAAATACCTAGTTACCTCCTTATTTTTCTTCCTCCTCGACCACTTGGTTGGAATTCCTGACTACTAATCCTGGCATTGTGTTATGTGTCAGTAGACTATTTATATCATCCCATACATGTTTCCTGTGTTTTATAAGGTGTCTCTAAACTAATAATAGGTTCCATATATCTCCGATAATCGAAGAAACCAAGCAAGAGTTGAAATTTCTGCATTTTCTGCAATGACTAGTTAGACTCCTTGAGTTTAGGCTACACAGAGCCCGCCACTAAACCCTACTGCCTCGACTATTTTCCAGCTAGTAAAACATGATTTTCCTAACCACTTGTTAATCTTACTAGAATTACACTTAGCTTCCATAAGAAATAAAATCCTGGGCTTATAAGGGTTAACAATTTTGATTAGAACATTTACTATTAGAGAGTGTTTCTTCCCTCTACAGTTCCAACTGAGTAAACTCATGTACCTCATGGTTTTGATGATTGTTTTAGCTCAACCACCAATGTACCACAACTCTGCTCTTCATCTGACCATGTCAAATCTAAAATGATTTCATCATAGTTCCTTGCACCTATAATTGCATCCCTGCCTCCCTCCATACCATATTCCATGTTCATCTCCTTGTGTCTGCCAATTGATCTCTGTAACCCATATTGGAGGTCTTTCTCTATTCTTGGTATCTTCACGAAAGCCAATTCACCCAAATCCTCTTGCGAATTCCTCTTTCTTTTGAGACCCACTATCATTGCAGGTGGCATAAGGGTTTCTACTGCCTATCTTATTGCTTCCGTTTGATTGGTTGATAGCTTTGTGTAGTCGTTTACATTATCTTCTAGATGTATATAAACTAATTCCACCCTTGAATAATTTTTGGCTCCCAAGGAAACTTTTCCTAACTTGTTGTCTTCATTAGCACAGTTATCCCTAATTTGCACAGAAGTCTTTTGCGTTTTTTCAATCATCCATCTGGTAGAAATTATTGACTTGGTGGGGTGTATTTTACTCTGATTCCCACCCTTTTTGCTGGTTTCCATGAACATAACCCCACGCTAAGCCACCCCAGACAAACCCAGATCTAAACTCATGTCGTTCATCCATCGATAATTTTCATCATCCATCATCCCCTTCCGCTCTCTCAAAACCCTCACCTCACCTCTTGGAAACTCCTCGACATTCACACCATCGGTAAGTCCCCGCATGCCTTCCTCAATGTCAAGATCTGACTTCCAACAGGAATCCCGCATTGCCACATTGCTCATTTTCCCTCCTTCACATATTTCTTCTTCCTCCACTGGGGAGTGTTCTAGTTTTTGGGTGGGATGGAACTGCTGGTGATTGTTGCTACCCTGCTCCCTTAGCGATCGTTGTTCACCTCAAATTTCCCCTCCACAACTTTGAGCTTAACTCTAACCAACTGATCCAGCGATGTGTGGGTCTCTTTGCTTATCATCGTTTCGTTAGTCGGTGTTACAATTTTTAGGGTTTTGAGGCTCTATTTGGGTCAGGGGTAGGCCATTTGTTTGGGTTGTTTCTATGTTTGGGGTTAGCTAATTGGATTGGTTGAATTATTTGAGTTGGTTTCTTGTATTAACTGGGCCTTGTTATTAGTTGTGTTAGTGATTGGGGTTCCCCGTTGACTTAGTGTTTGTTGAATGTGAGGTGTGGAGATTTTCGTCTCATGTAGTATTGGTTAGGCTTGGTTGGTTGGCGGTGATGGTGGGCTTATTATTTTATTTTTTATGTCTAGAGGGTTTGTTGGGCCCATTTCTAAATTTAATTATGAAATGGGCTCAGAATGGACTGGTGAGTTTAGTTTACCTTCAATGAATGGAGCACGTATTTCCGTCAGACACAATGTCCAGCTCATCTTCCATGTGTACTTCCTCATTCTGACCATCTTCCGCCTTATCAATTGTGCTCCCATTTATTTGGATTCGATGGTCCCTTAGAGCATAGGCAATGGTGGTTTCTTAATATTAAGAAACCACTTAAGAAACCACACAAGCCCACAATGAGGTTTCTTAAGTGGTTTTTTAATAAGAAATCACCTACTAGTTTCTTACTAAGAAACTACTTAAAAACCACTTTCTTTCATCTGGTGGAGTCTCTTGACACACTAATTTCATAATATAGTTCTGTTTTCTCAATTTTTAGTCTACAATAGCATTTGGAAGTTGAAAATAAATTTCAAAAAATTATTTTGATAAATAATACAAAATATGAAATGGAAAAAATGAAATAGTTAATAATATTTTGCAAAAAAATGAAAGTAAATTATAAAAATGTACTATTAAATTTCATATTCAATTTATTTCTGGGTGAACAAATTTATTTAAATTAAATATTAATGTTAAAATTAATGAGTATGATGAAGAAATTCAAGTGAGGTACATAAATAGTAGATATAGTGGTTTCTTACCATTGTGGAGAAAAAATGAGGTGGTTTCTTAAGTGATTTCTTAGAGTGATATGGAAGGGAGAGATTGAGAGAAATAATATATTTAATTGATAAGAAACCATAAGTGGTTTCTACCATTGCACTTGGTCTTATCACATCCTCGTAAAATTATTCATTTTTTGCTTCTCATCCCACCATTGTTTTGCCCCAGATCTTGCCTTTTGCCTTTACCCCTAGCCTCACAGTTTTGATCCCTAAACTTAGCCTCCAAGTCTTTATGAAATTAAACAATACTTGGCTCTCCTGCTTCCATATGTCCTATTATCGAATCATCTTGTACATGTTCTTATTTTCGGTCTTAGTCAAAGTTGGTTCCAGCTGTTATAATAGGCCCCCAATTTTTATACTTTTATTCTACTGCTTTACAGGTGTGAATGTTTTCTTTGTTTTAGGTGTACAAGTACCTTCAATGCATTGGTCATGATTTTTCCCATTACTCATTGTGCTCCTTCTAATAGCTAAGGGCACGGGCAGTGGTGATCTCTAAAAATTAAGAGACCGCTGGAGACCGAAAACAACCATAGTGGTAATCTCTAGAGTGGTCTCAAGAGCCTCTTGCTAAGAGGCCATTTAAGAGGCCACATGTGGGATCAAAAATGTGACCAAACCACATGTAAGGGGCCGCTGAAAAGATGCCCTATTTTCTTTATCATACGGGACACGTGTCTCCCTATGAGTGGGCCACGTGTCCCACTTAAATGCTGCCCTTTTTAAAAAAATCTGATACGGACATGTGTCACCCAGGAATTGGGCCACGTGTCCGCAACGGCTCTTTTCAGATTTGGGGGTTGAAATATAAATCAGGGGACACGTGGACCAATTAGAAGGCAACACGTACCCATTGCAATGGCTATTAATGGGTTTTTTTAAATGGGACACGTGTCCCATTCTGGTGGCGACACGTGTTCCCACCGTAATTTTTTGAAGAACTTTTCAAATTTTTTTATTTTTCAGAATTTCAATTTTAATTTTTTATTCCATCTTCCTCCACTTTTTACCTATAAATATAGATGATTTAAACTCATTTCATCACACCACTTCCAATTCCAATACTTCTATCTCACTAATTCATCTTCTACATTGTAATCCATATTGTGATGGGTCCACGAAGAACGTCGAAGGGCAAAGATAAGGTAATTCCAAATTCTTTCAATTTGGAAAATTCCTCGCAAAATCCAAATTATCGTCCATTTTCAAATTTGAAATTCAATGAAAATTCTCCAAACATCCCTCTCCACTTCTATATGAATTCTCAACATTCATACATGAATTTTTAAAATTAATACCACTCTTCCCAAAATGCATACATGAACCCTCCTTACCCGAACCACTCTTCCCAAAATGTGAACACCCAGTCGCAAAATTTGTACCCTAATTTATATGGTCAAAGCTTTCATTCTCTACATCTTGATGCTATAAACGAATCGGGAGCCTTTTTAAGCCGAGGAGGTCGCAGTTCACCGGGTTAAAATTTTGGTGGTGAAGATGGGTAACAATATGGAAGTCACGATGTTACGGACGGTAATCCCTATTTTAAAGTGTTTTATTTCAATTATGAAGATTCTAGTTTATAATCAATTTACACTGCCTTAATTTCCCTTTGTTATATTATTTAACATATTTTGAAAGAAAATGAAATTATATTTAATATTAAAACATATTATTAAATTTTACAATCAACTTATTTTGGATGGACAAATTTATTTAAAATAAAATTTAATGGTCAAATTAATGAGTAAGATAGAGAAAATCAAGTGGTGTTCATGAATAGTAAAAACTGTTCTCTTGTCATTATGAAGGAAAAAAGTAGTTATCTGTTAAGTGGTCTCTTAAGGTAAAGTGAAAGATAAAGAGAGAAAAATAATATATTTAATAAGCAAGAGACCACTAGCGGTCTCTACCATTGCACATGTCCTAAGTCATCCTCCATGATGGTTAGCAGGATGATTGCGTCATCTTCTCCTTCGGTTACGTCACCTTCCTTTCAACCTTCTTTGACTGAACAAGTTCCGATCAACCATGTTTGGTCTGTGTCTTGTGGCCCCTCTTGTAGTCCTGCCAGAATTGTGGTCTCATTATTTTCATTCTCTTGATTATCGAACATGTATTCCGCAAATGGGCCATGTAGTGGATTTGAATTTTGGTTTTCCTGCGACTCTGGACTATTTGGAATTGGTGAGTTTCCCTCATTCACGTCGGAGTGAACTCTTAGATCATCTCAAAATCAGAGTAGTTCTTTGAGGAGGACGAATTGAACTCTTTATTTTCCACATCGTCCCAGAAATCTGGCCCCCCTTGAGGTTCTGTAATCTTCTTTACAGTATTCTGGCCCAAACAATGATCTGCTCTGGTATGTTTGGGATTTCCATTTCAAGTCCACTATCCTGTTGGTCGTGTTCCATGTTTTGTGGCTGCCTCATCGCATCGGGTGCAACGGGAAATTTTGGGAACTCTGAGTTGTATGCCGCTTGATTGGTTGCGGATTCTTAAGGTGTTGGTTGGATCCATTCGTAGTAATGGAACCCATTTACGAATCCTGTTTCATCGACTTCCGAGATCCTATACTCATTTGTTTCTACGTACTTCATTGGAAACCTCGCGTATCGGTGTTGTGGTAGATTCATGTGTACCTTTATGATTGATGGGTACAATTCATATCCATCAACTCTGTATATCTCCACGCCAATCTCTTATCCTAACTATGCGAACCTTGCCATGTGTTAAATTTTAAGGTATCTTGGGCTTCAATCTTAAAACCAATTGGTACTAAGTGGAGGTGACTCAATACCTTATATGTAAATTATTTAGTCTTTAAGAAACCAATGTGGGATATATCATTCAACATGCCCCCTCACGTGCCAACGTGAAAACACTCCGCGACCCATATCGGGCCAAATCAAAGGGGATCCACACATCGGCCCAATAAACCCAACTTGGGTTCAGGTCCAATACCCGGCTCTGATACCATATTCAATTTCAAGGTATCTTGGGATTCCATCTTAAAACCAATTGGTGCAAAGTGGAGGTGACCCAAGTCCTTGATGGTCGCGCGCGTGAATCTTACACGCGTCTTCCTTCCTGAACGAAACGGCAGACAACTCCGAACGGCGGTTGATGGTGAGCTCTAGACCGAGTTGCTAGAGCGAAATGGCAAACGGAAAACGGTAAACGACTCGGTGGCAATCAACGGACGGCAGTTGATGGCGAGCTCGTCGGTCTGGCAGAGATCGGCGGCAGGCATCGTTAGATTAGCGGCGGGCAACTCTGAGACTAGGCTCGGCGGAGACTAAGGCTTGCCGGAGACACAGGCGACTGAGGCTCGTCGAAGAAATAGGCGACTGAAGCTTCGCCGAAGATAGAGGTTTGGTGGCGGCAAGAACAAAGACCTTTTTTTATTTTTCTTTTTTTAAAGAGAAAAGCAACATGGATCGGTGGCGTGTTACACACGGACGATGGCTGCAGTGTTTATGGGAAATTTAAGATGGAAAATTTAGGTTCTTAGGCTCAGAATTTTAGGATCTGATACCATGTTAAATTTCAAGGTATCTTAGGTTTCCATCTTAAAACCAATTGGTACTAAGTGGAGATGACCCAAGACCTTATATATAAGTCATTTAGTTTTTAAAAAATCGATGTGGGATATATCTTTCAACACCTTGAGAAATAACTACAGTCTCTGATCATCCCTTAACTAACATTGTGGCATTGTGTGTCTGATTCCATCGCACCTCCTGCAGAGTTTGTGTGCCCTTTCGTAGCCAAAGCTGATCCACACCATACCCCCGCTTATTAGTATTAGGTAGAAACTCCAAGACAAGCGGTTGATAGATTGGCGTCCACACCCTTACACTAACATAGGATGCGTTCTCCCTGAATGTTGTACCTCCAAGATCCACCCCATGCACTGTGCCTATAAGCTATGCATATCCTGAAACCGTTCCTTTACGAACTGCTTTATGGGGATTCTGCAGATGCGTAACCACATAAGGATATGGGTTACCCTTATGTGGGAGAGCATCAACTATGGAACCCAGCAATTAAGAGCAGAATCTGTTCTGCCACCGAAACCAGCCCATGGAATAGCACCACTAGCATGAAGGATCTTCTAGGGAACCAAAAAATATAGAATCTTCCGTTCTTGGTCACCACTTGGACCTTGTCCCCATTGTTTTGAGACGTGTTGCATCTTGCAGAGTGAAAGTTTGATAGTCCACAAAGAAATCCACCAAGGTGTCTGAGTAGGTTTGGACTCGTTGTTCGTAGTTTTAATCATCTCCGATGAGGATTGGGCTCCTTCTCGTTGGTACGCATGTGTTATGGTTGAAATCATCCCCCAACGGGACGTCGCGGTACTCCTTTGAGAACTCTGTACCTTGGGGTGAGTTTTCTGACCAAAAACACGCTTCGTTATTCTCTTGTCTAGCTATTTTGGACCCATTTGTTCTTTGATGTTTGTTGTGTTGTGTATTTTGGTCTGATTGTTTGGCCGTTTGGTAGAGCTTGGTTTACAGTTTTCTTCTGGGCACGTGTTTTTAAAATATATTTTGCTATATGCATGTTCGTATCTGAAAGGGACTTTTCCATTGGGTTGGTAAATGATGAAAGAGGTTTTGGTTTTGGGTATTTAGTTACATGAGAAAGCTTGTGATCTGTAGGGTATCGTGTTTGGATTTTTATGGAACTAAACTAGGTGTGGTTTTGTGGGGGGAATTTATGATTTTTGGTATTTAGTTGTTGCTGCCCTCTTTTTGAAGAGCTTTATCCTATTGCTCTCAATTCCTAGACAGTTTCTTCGAGCAAAGGCAATGGAGATTTCTTAAATTTTAAATATCGTTGTAGAAAATTGAAAACATGAACAGTGGTAATTTTTATGGAGGAAACTAATCTGGAAATTGGATGTGCGTCAAACGCACATGGACATGGGGCCGCTTGATGCAGCCCTTTTTTATACCCAATCAGGACACGTGTCACTCATGCAGTGGGCCACGTGTTGCCCATGCAATGAGCCACGTGTTCTGCATGAAGCTGATGCCTTTTTAAAAAGATATTTGAGGGACACGCGTCACCCTCTGGTTGGGCCACGTGTCCCTACCTTTGTTTATTATTATTATTTTTTAAAAATCTGATTTTTAAAATTGTAAAATTTTATTTAAAAATTGATAAAATGATGTAAAAATCCTTTATTTTTGTTTTAAAAAAATATGGAATAGTTTTTGAGAAAATTATTGATGAAAAATTATTTTAAAAATCTGGAAGAATTATTGAAAAAATTAAATTCAAATTTAAAAATTATAATGTATTATTAAATTTCGCATTCAATTTATTTTGGGTAGAACAAAATTAATGAGTAGGATAGAGAATATTAAGTGAGGTACATAAATAGTAAAAAGTGGTTTCTTACCATTGTGAAGAAAAAAATGAGTGGTTTCTTAGAGTGAGGTAGAAAAGAGATAATGGAAAATAATATATTTAATTGGTAAGAAATCGCTAGCGGTTTCTACCACTTTACTTGGTCTTTCTCCTCACTTCATTTTCCACTTTCATGTCTTGGAACGTCACTTCATGACCCCATCATTGCATCAATTGAGCTAGTACTTTTAATTTCATCCCGCTCCTTCGGATTTTGCATACTCCCTCCGCTCATCTAATAGTGGCACATTTTTCAGTCAATTTTTCAAGCCACGTTTGAACATAAAATTTAATATAATGTATAAGTAGTAATATTATCATGCAACATATCGTTAAATTCTTCATAACATGTACATTCTAAATATCAAAATTTTACACACCATCAGAATATGTATCAAAACTTATAGGAGGCCAAACATGCCCTGAGAAAATTGACTGAAAAGTTTGCCATGACTAGTTGACCGAAAGAAGTACAATTCGTCAGCGTCTTCCTTCAACAACCTTCACTATCATCTTTTTTCGCATTGTCTCGCAGGAAAATGTTCGTTCTGATGGATCGAATGCGGCTAGAAAGTATGGTTCCATCTAGGAATCCTTCGTCTTTGTATCTTTCTTTCCCATGTGACGTCAATTGACGTAAAATAATAGAGTCATTTTTATACTTTGCCTTATAGTAGTAAATAAATAAAGCATTCAGCCCAGAGTACAATACTAGTCAGCCCACACCCAGTTGCGGACTTAGAAAATAAATTTAGTCGGGGTATATTAATATTAGTTAGTATATGTGAAAATAAAATATAAGTTTAAAATATATTATAAAACTTTAGTCTTAGTATAAATAACATAATTTTTTAAAAATGCTTCTTCATTAAAAAATTCATGTAACACTATTATCAGGTTATATGTTGTTGAATTCATCATAATATGTATTTTTAAATTATTATTTTTTATAATTTTTTTATACACATATATACAGATATTAGTTGTTGAAAATTGATTTAGTTGACTTTCAAAAGTCAAATTGTGCTAATTTCTCTGGAATGGAGGGAGTATATATTTTCATAACGTTTGATAACTCTTTCTTCAAAAACTCAATAAGATATTCATTTTCCGATGAATAGGCCAAAACAATCATGGATTGAACTATGAATATTTCATTCTATTGTACATAATTAGTACATAATTGAGCCGTATATAATGTATATTTAGATTCCTCCAATAAAAAATTTGTTGCAAATTATCTTTAAAAAAAGGGTGAATGACTTCAGGGCCTTAACTCCCTTCATGTTACCCTTTTAGCCCCTTATCTTTTTTTGAATACTTTTGGGCCCTTAACTAATAAAAATTTTGAATCGTGGCCCTTCCATCTGGTCAAAACGTTAACTATGAAGTTCCCTCCGTTAATTGAGGGTAAAAACTACTTTTCATCTTTTTTATTTACAATCCAGCCCCCTACATCTATTTTTAATTGCAACTAAGCTTCCTATATATACTAATTACAACCAGCCACTCCCCCATCTTGTAATAATAAAAACCCAACCACGAATATTTTTCTTAATTAAAATCCACCCCCTGGCTTCTTCTTCTCCCACCATCCACCCAATGGCTTCTACTTAATTGTAGATCGGAAGCATTAGGACTTAAAAATATAAATTTGAGAGGTACGACGACGACCTCCCAAATTTTGGCACCGCTGCTGGGGAAGAGGCATTTATTTTTAAGTGTTTGGGCATATTATGTGTGATTATGTGCTAATTGTAAATGTTTGTTAGTTTTGTTTTGTTTTGATTTCTTAGTTGACTTGTCATTTTTTCTTGGCTTGGAGATGTATTCGAGTTCTTAGTGTATGGTTCGTACGCGATCCTCTTCACAAGAACCCATACACTACGACCCCGAGTTAGAGTTGAATTTAAAACAGGCTAGGAGGCTTTCTTTGGAAAGTATGAATAAAACCCCTCCTAGTGACCATTTTGTGGATACTTCTACCTCTATGGAGCATCAACACGAACACGAAGATGAGCATTCGGGAAGAGGGCCTCAACATCCTCCTCTTCAAGGGAGAGCTCCCCCTCTCCAAGGAAGGGAAATTCCTTTGGGGCAAGCCTTGTTGAGGGACATTATAGCTCCCAACCTTGATCAACAACCGATGTGCATTAAGTATCCCTTGGGCCGAATGGGCACTTCGAGCTAAAGATCAAGTTTATAAACATGCTACATATCTTCCTTGGTAAGCAAGGAGAGAATACCAACAAGCAACAAGCACCTCACCGAGTTCCACTTTTTGTGTGGTGGTACAGTCCCCCATAGAGTAGATGGAGACTATTACAAGTTGAAGGCATTCCAATTCACATTGAGGGATGGTGCAAGAGATTGGCTCCACTACCTACCACCCAAGAGCATCAAAAGTTAGCTTGGCATGAAGACGAAGTTTCTAGCCAAGTACTTCTCGGCCTTGTAGTCCACCGCTTTGAAGAAGGACATAAGGAGCATACTCCAATGGCATGAAGAATCTCTCATAGACTATTTTGAGAGGTTCAAGAAGTTTCTTGCAAGTTGTCCTTACCACGGCTATTCGGAGGGAGATTTGGTATACTACTTCTACAATGGTCTTCTTGATGAGGACCAAAGATTAGTGAGGAGTTCTTGTGGTGGTACCCTCGGGAACAAGACTTCATCGGAAGCCATGCAATTATATGAGGAGCTAGCGGGGGAGTCAAGGAACTTTAGCTCAAGAGCCGATTTGAGAAGGAGAAATCCATTGCCTGCAAGTGACCCTTCTAATAGTGGAAAGATTGAGGACCAAGTATCGGCCCTTGCTTCTATAGTGAAATCTTGATGACCAAGCCCGGAAATGTGCCATATGTTAAATCTTGTGAAAATTTTCTATCGGCACATCCTACGGACACCTGCCCTACTTTGCAAGATGATTATGTCGAGGAGGTGAGTGTCATGGGGTATCAAGGTGGGCAAGGCTATCAAGGCACCCAAGGCTATCAAGGTGAACAAGGCTACCAAGGCAACCAAAACTATCAAGGTGTGCAAGGATATCAAAGAAATGAAGGGTACCAAGGTGGACAAGGCTACCAAAACTGGCTGTACTATTCGGGTAATCGTGATAACCCGAACCTTATATGGAAACCCTCAAGGAAGCCAAAACCCTCAACCGTATTGGCCTCCTCAACAACAATATAGGCTACCTCAACAAAAATTTCAAAGGCTCCAAGACAAGCCCCGAGACTAAGGGGAGAGCTCGGGGTTAACAAAAGATTAGATGATGCAAGCCGTTCACCGGTTGAACATGTGCGCAGAAAAAGGAAAAAAATTCCAAGATGAAGCCAAGGCGAGCATCAAAATAACTTGGGAACTCAAGTGATCCAAATAGCTCAAGTGGTGAATCGAATTGAGGCCCGAGAAAAAGGTAAACTTTCCTCTCAACTGGAGATCAATCCCCACCAAAATGCTAGTGCTATCACTTTGAGAAGTGGTAAAGAGGTTAGCTCTCCCCATGTTGATGACGTTGTTGAAGGTGAACCTAGAAGGCTTGAAATGTTTGAGAAAGATGTTGAAGAAGAGACCGAAATGTGGCCAAGGAGCAAACAAGGAAGAGTAGATAATCTTGGAGAAATTAACCTCCACTGCCTATCACCCACAAACCAATGGGCAAGCCAAAGTTTCCAATCGAGAAATCAAGTTCATCCTTCAAAAAATGGTTAACCCTAACCGGAAAGATTGGAGTTGTTGGTTTACCGATGCCTTGTCGATGTATAGGATGGCTTACAAGACGCCGATTAGTATGTCACCATACCGGTTAGTGTTTGGTAGGCCCTATCACTTATCGGTGGAAATTCAACATAAGGCTTACTGGGCAGTCAAAGAATTCAACCTTGATATAGATGAGGCCAGGTTGCATAGGAAGCTACAATTGGACAAACTAAATGAGATCATGAGGGATTCCTACGAGAATGCCAAAATCTATAAGGAGAGTACAAAGGTGTGTCACAACAAGATAATCATTAAGAAGGAATTTGACGTGGGTCAAAAGGTTCTCCTATTCTAATCTTGCCTTTTCCTATTTCCCGGTAAGTTGAAGTCTCGATGGATTGGCCCTTTTAAGGTGGTAAAGGTATTCCTGCATGGTGTGGTGGAAATCCTAGATCGAGCTAATTACAGTACATTCAAAGTCAATGGACAATGTTTGAAATCTTACCACGAAAATGTTATGCCAGAAAAGGGAGAGGATGTTGATCTCCTTGATCCGGTTTGTGAGTAAGCTCTAAGAAAAGGGAGTGATTCGTGCCGATGACGTTAAATATACTTGGTTTTGATCATCCGGATCGTTATTCGTAACTTTCCATTAATGTTGTTTGGTTTTGAGTTTTATCGTTAGTTTCATTGTTTTTCTTTGTGCTTTTCACGGTTTGTGTTTCCATGATTTTGTAGCAACTTGAACCCAATGTATTGGATGGATGAATGGGGAAATACTTGGAGTCAAGAAGGAAAAGCTTGGGCAAGGGACGAGATTGAAAAAACTCTCTAAGTACCAGGTGGGTTGCCCGTCGTGAGTTGTGACCACCTCATTGCGAGTCGCGATGGGGTCAGAATTTTGCCAAATTTTGAGCCCTCGGGCTCCACCTTTCATGAGCTGTGATGGCCGTGTCACTAGTTGCGACGGTTTGGTCGCGATCGCAACCAAATCACAAGAATTTTACTGAAAAATGAACCCTCGGGCTCTAATTTTTGCGATTTACGACAGTCTCTTTGCGAGTCATGACAGTCCCATCGTGAGTCACAATGGACCGCCATGATTTGCGATAGTCCCATCACAAGTCTCAGCGGGGGCTTTGATCGGAGGTGCTTGTTGACCTACCTGTCAAGAGCCGTGACAAACACGTCGTGAGTCGCGACGGGCGTACGGAGCTGCTTTGAAAAAATTGGAGAAGTGGGAGGTCGTCGCCGTACCTCTCAAAGTTAATATTTTTAAGCCCTTAATGCGTCCTATCCACAATAATGTAAACAGTGGCAAGATGGGGTCGTCCATAGGAAAAGGGATTTTTCTAAGTACTTAGACACCTATATGAGAAAACGTACTAAACACATACATACATAGATATATATAAAAGCATGTAAACAAAGGGGGGGTTTGGTTGGATGGTTCCTAAATTAGCAAATTAAAGTACAACAATTAGCAAATCAAGAGAATGATGCTAATCATGTAAACGCAAATAAAGATGTGATGAAAACACAATTACGAAGCCTTGGGTGCAATTGACTTACACTTCCAAACCTATTATCCATCATTGAACATGTGACTTATTTACTACTTTCACTACTTGCTGTGAAGACTAAACTTCTATCCTTCTTAGATAGTAGTTTGCAAGAGTGAGTTCAACATCTCTTGTCAAACCTCACCAATGACTCCCGAGTCGCGACCACGACTCAAGGTATCCCATTAATGGCATTTAGCACGAAGGATCAACAAACTCGGCAACACTTATAACACTACACCGTGACTAAGCATTTAACCGACCTATGCATTTACACGAGATTGATCAAGAGCGACCACTCATAGACCTCTCCCATTTGCTACAATTGATAAACATGGCAAAGAGTTCAACATTGCATATTTATCTAGCAATCATCAATTCATCAACATAATCAAAAGCTCTAAATCATACTTATATATCCCTAACAAGAACAGGGGGAAATTTAACCCAATTTCCCCAAACCCTAACTAGCAATTAATACAAGCATTTCATATACTCAAGCTTTCAACCACTATGATGAAATCAATAAACACATTAAATTCCCACAAATGCATAATAGCAAGAGTAATAAACAAGCTACAAAGTGTTCTTAGGACATAGGTTTGGAAGCTTAGGTCAATTGCTCCCAAGAGATGAGATTAGCTAATAGAGTTCATGCTAATCTATCTAAAACAACAAATCAAAGCAACTAGATGAATCAAAGAAGAAAAATGGAAGAATAGGGTTTAGAACAGTACAAATTCGCAGCTGCTGAAGAAGTGGAATGAGAGGGGAGAAAAATGGTATTTATAGTGGAAGGAAAAGAAAGTAGGATTCTGGTTAGTGGCCGTCGCGACTCGCGACGAAGTTCGTCGCGACTCGCGACGAACATGTTGGTCGCGACGAGTCGACGGTAACCAGAATTTTTTGCATTATTTCTTCTTCTCCTCCTTGTGGCATGTAGTCATCCCCATAGTCACTCCTCTCAACTTCTAAGTCTTCAATGGTTTCAAAAGTGATCTTCAATGGCCTCCGGTCTTCACGTCTTCGAAGCAAGTCTTCAAAATCTTCGAAAGTTTAGTCTTCAATGGCCTCCGGTCTTCATTACTTCGTTGCACAAAACATCTACTTAAAAGAGGTAAAAGAGCGCAAAGTTGCTCTTACCCCTTGTAAGAGGATTTCATTGTAAAACACAAGCTGTTGTAATGAAAGAGTACAAAATGGATCCTAAATAGTACTAAAATAAGCATATAAAGTGGACGCATCAAGAACCATTTTAAAACCCTATCTCCATTCTTCCCTTGATCTTCTCCGCCGCTCTATCAAACCTCCGTCGCTACACCAAATCTCCGCCACTCTCTGGCTACCACTCACCGCCGCTCCATCTTAGAATTAACCCAACACCACTCCCCAATCCATCTTCCCAACCTCTACCCATAAATCAACCTATCTTTTTTAAGAACACAAAACCCTAGAATTTGGGGGGTTTTTTATCTTTAGCAATCCGGATTTAAATTGGTTGTGGGCTTAGTTCCTTCTTCATCCTAAGCATCTAAGTGGTACATTTCTTCACTTTCTTGAGCTTCAATTGTAATTATGTTGTATAATCTATTTTATGGGACATTGTGGGGATTATGTGTGATGCCTTAGGGATTTAGATTGTTGGAACATTGTAGACTCTTGTGAATATATTGTGCTTATGATTTGGTTTGATAGAGATTGTGTGAATATATTTTGCTTATGATTTGGTTGGATGTGGGATAGCATTATGCTCATTTTGATTGTGTTGATTTGCTCATGTTGGTGTTGTGCTTGCATTGTGTTCATATTGTTACTTTGGTTGAGAATCTTGTAGTGGCTTGTACTAGAAATTATACATGTTGGCTTGATTAAACATAGTTGATATTTGGATGCAATGTTATTATGCTTAGGACAGTTTGGCCATGGCACTTGAATGGCAATGTTATGAACGTACTAATGATAGCTAAACTAGTTAGACATAACTGTGATTATGGGATATAGCATATTAGATGCTTAACTATGTGAGAACCTAATGGACTTGAGATTATGAGGATGTTTAATATGACATGGATTGTATATGCCATTGTGGTTAGGACTTGAACTAGTTGGCTTGGATTTGATTTGGTTTGTAATGTTAGCAAAACTAGTTTAAGGTTGAGTATGATTTTGTGATATTGCATGTATGTGTATTCCTGTGTGTTTGACTTGTTTGATGTGGTTGTTAGATATGGCCCCTTCCAAGAAACCTAGGGCTCTTCCACGAGGTGGGCGTACCTCCGATCCACCTCCACCTCCGCCGCCGGCTCTGGAGTCGAGCCTTGTACCTCCTCCTCCTGATAGGTACATAGGTTTGACCCAGATCACCGGGACCTATATGGAGAGGTGGGAAGCCTTGGTCAGCCACCAGCTTAAGGAGACAAGTTTTATTGACGTGCCCACACTAGATGCTCTTAGGCTAACCCATCTAGTCCGATGCATCCTCGCCAAAGAAGGGTTGGAGGGTTTGATGGGCAAGAGTGGCCCCTCCTACCGGCGACATACACTGGAGTTCCTATCCATGGTCAGGATATGTAGCATGAGGGATGATCAACCATGCGAGAGGTGCATCACTTTCCACCTACATGATATACCCTGAGAGATGACCGTCTCGTAGGTTGAGGAAGCCTTTGGATGGGACACTACTGAGATACGGGCGAGGCTGGACCTATGGGCCCAGGATCAATCGATTGAGGATGAAATGCACTTCTAGAGTGTCATCAATATCAGGGCAAAGAACTCTCATGACAAGAGCAGTGTCATCATCCATCACGCACTCCGTTATATGCACAGACGTTTGACCGGCACAGTGCTTTGCTTGGTGAATCCGATGAATGTGCCGGATAACAACATTCACTTCTTATGGCACTTTATGAGTGAGGGATTGGAATACGAGTTATGGGTCTAGCTATGGATGAAAAGGATTGTAAAGGTGATGAGGAAGCCAAACGGGAAGATAACAACATTCACTTCTTGGCAGAGTACCTAGGATTGGTCCCACCAGCTGATTTTCCGTGCTTAGGGAGGCGCACTTCCTACCTCATCACTGCAGAGGGTTAGTGCAATTTGAGATGCTTAGCACCACGCGGACCACGAGGGTATTTCATTTGTTATATGGCTCCAGGAGGTCACATTCATGGCACTTCCTCAGCCCAACAAGATGAAGTTGGAGTTTGATACACCTCTGGAGGACTTGGAAATTTCACCCGACTCCTCGTGCAGAGAGGAATTTCAGCGCAAGATCAAAGACCTTTCCAGCCCCTGTCCAGCGTGATGATGATAGTTTGTCTTTCACTGAGCGATAACAACAGCACTCTCCACAGCCTCCACCAGAGACCGAGCCTATGAAGGAGGATTGTGTGCCACCTCACTAAGCCTGATTTCTATTAGCGTATGATGCAGACTATGCAGGATGAATTCCACCGCCAGGACAGCATGATATTGGAGAACAATGTGTTTGTCTCTCAGAGCTTGATCGACATAGATGGGGAGATTGACCATCTATCAGCTCGCATCCTTGAGATTCAGTCCCAGGAAAGTGGTGTCTTAGGCCCTGATCCTGGAGCAGAGAGGTGTAAAGCTAGGAGGCAGAGGAGCACGGATTGGTTGGTTCATTATCAACAACGTTATTTTGGTGGTGGTCCATCTTCCTCACAGCAGTCATTGTGAGCATTATACTCTTACCCTTTCCATACTTCGTTGTGTACGTGTTTGCCCTATTTTGTCTACATTGAGAGAATATGGCGTTCTAAGTGTGAGGAGGGGTATTTACTAATTTCACTGCTTGGTTTGGAGATTTTTTTTCCCTAGACTTGCTACTTTTGGGATATTTCTTTTGCTTTGTTTTGGATATTTTTCCCTTTTGTTTTAGGGATGCTTTCCTTTTGATGTACTTGGAAGATGTTAGCTTTGATATTTTTCTTAGCCTTAACATTTGGAAAGCACTTTGCTACTTTTTGATTGGAAAAACATGGAAAAATTGAAAATTTTGAAAAAAATTAAGAAGAAAAAAATGAATAAAAAGAATCCCGCTAAGTTGAAAACCCGAGAGGGCATCTTAGACAACATTGGTGGCCCGGATAGGTCAAAAACCTGATGGGGAAACCTAGGTAAAAATGAGAGGCTAAATGTGTGGAAAAAGGTGAGATGTGAGCCGAAGAAACATGATGTGTGGCAAGGATGAAAACCCGAAAGGGATCCTAGGCAAAATGAGAGAAAGAGAGGTAAAAATGTTATGTGTTCACTCATTTTCCAGCATTGGATTTATAAGGTTATGGTAGCCATATGGATGGATTGGGTAGCTTGACATCTTGAAGACCTCTTGGGATTGGGAAATTTAGCGGGGAAAACGAAGTAAGTTATGAAATTCTTGATCGTTAATATACTTCATTTTTAGAATGATATATTGGTATAAAGAGGAATATGTATTTGAACTTTATGCATGCTTTTAGCTTCACCTTGTACCATTGGATTTGGGATTGTCAATTCGAGATTTGAAAATGTTTTAGAGATATCAATGAATTGATAGGTTGGTATGGTTTGGGTAAATTTAGGAATGGGGGTTGTGGAAAACTTCTCATTTGATCTTAATGTTGGGATGCTTGAAATTGAGAGTTTTGTGAGGTATTGACTTGGGGGAATAGTAGTTTGGATATGGGCACGTCAATTCCTTCGTGTGCTTGGATCTTTTCTTACTCGAGGGCGAGTAAGGTTTAAGTGTGGGGAGGTTTGAAAAAAAACTTCGCCTTACCATATTGAATCTATTTATATTCTTTGGTGGGTACCATGCTACCCGTCTCAAACAATCCAGGCCATATTGAATCTATGTTATGATTTAGAAGGGCATAATGGAATTTTTAAACAATGAAATTCAAGGCTGCTAAAGGACAGAAGTTGAAACAAGAAGAGGGACAATTTGAGCTAGCAACTGGGGCAACTGCTCCTTCTTGCAACTGAATTCAGTTAGCAATTAGCTCAGCGGATGGGGTTGATTCAATTTTCTTTGTGTATATAATCTACAGGTTAGCATTAGATTAGATATTGGTTAGTTTGCTGATTATATTGTGAGGTCTTTGTACTGTGAAAATAATTTTTTCTTCTCTTCTCAAATTCTAGCTACTTTTTGGTAACTTTATTCAGTAATTGTTTGTTCATGACAAGTGGTATCAAAGCACAACTATCCTTGGAAACAATGGCTCAAAGTACAAATCCCAAATCTTAAAAGAACGGTGTCAAAGATATGAAGAACATTTTTGAATCAATGAATAACAAATTGGATACAATGATGATGATGCTCATGGAACTTAGGGAGGGAAAATTCTGAGATGAGGAATCAGAGAGCTCATATCGCAGATCTGAGAAGAGTCCTTTGGAAATTCACGCCAAGCAGTAGGAGCAAGAGCTTAACATGGAATTGGATGAGTTTTCGGATGACATTATTGAAGACAAAAGTGAGAAAGAGGATGACATCGAGAAAGTCGACAAGATTGTCGAGTTTCAGAAGCAAACATGAGCTGCAATTGAAGCATCAGATTTTCCATTATTTTTC
Organism: Rubia yunnanensis; assembly: GCA_037428765.1. Taxonomy (NCBI): domain Eukaryota; kingdom Viridiplantae; phylum Streptophyta; class Magnoliopsida; order Gentianales; family Rubiaceae; genus Rubia; species Rubia yunnanensis. The sequence continues at coordinate 70,528,790 of CM075063.1, forward strand.
GGTGAAAATCCAACGAACTGGATGAAGAAAATAGAAGCTTTTTTCAACCTCAATGAGATTCTGATTAGTCAAAGATTCGATTTAGTTCACCCTTATTTGGAAGGTAGGGCAGTATCTTAGTATAATTTGATCATATCTTATCAAGGCTCCGTTACTTGGAAATAGTTATTAGACATGACAATTTATCGATTTGGTTTCGAGAATGAAGTCGATGAGCTTTATATGCAGAGAGTGGCAGAGGATTTAAAGGAATCAAAATTAGTCAAGGTCGTTGTAGAATGTTGGAAGAAAGAAATGGCGATTTGGCTTTTGGGAGAAGTAGAAGTAAATTTATAAAATTGTATTCTCGTAAATGTTTGTGTAATGAAACTTGGATATCGATTTGAGTCACATTAACATACGTTTTCCTTAAATCGTAACTCGACCCAGTTACTTCCTTGGGTTACACGAATTCTCCTCGAGAATAAAACAATCGAAATGCCCTCTTGATCTAAGCTTGAAACAAGAAAAATGTTTTGAGTGAAGTATTTTGGTTACTGAGTAAGCCTGAAAATTCTAAGATTTTCACTTGTCTTTCTGTGCATGCATACACATGTTTATATAGGAGATGTCCCAAAAAGATACTACCTATGGTGGAATTTGTGGGTTATATATCACCACGCTTACAATGCATCATTATGATATAATTGTAAATAAATACGGATGTAGTTAGATAGATGCATCTTTCCACAAATGATTATATTTTCCACATTCAATGTATCCTTGTTGTCAGAAATGAATTCCGAAAAAATACATCTTTTCACGTAAATGATTACATTTTCCACATCTAGTGGAACGCAATTATCAAAATTTTAATAAACTCTGAATTGTGCATTTTTCAGATGACAGTGCAGTAAGTCAAGCATGCCGCCAACACTGTATCCCGTACATAATCCTTAGTTCATCCTCATCCTTTCAATCAAGGAGTCAGACACTACACACCACCACCGTTATAATTATGTATAAATACAGATGTAGTTAGAATAATGAATCTCTCCACAAAAAGGATAATGCATGTTAGTCTTACCAATACAATTTTAATACATATCTCAGAACTGTAAGCTCGTAGATAGTTTATACAAGTGGGCACTCCGCACCACCAAACTTTTTTTAACATCCCAAGCTCACAAGTACTTGAATCCAATCATACTTAAATAGCTTGTGTTTCTTAAAACACCAACAATCCTCCCCCATTTAAGTATTATCCTTGATTTGGAAAATCCAACAACCAAACCAAACAAGTGTAAAAATGAAAATATGTTGAAGATTGAATTTTCACCTTAGTAAACTACACATTCCAAACATTCGAGAATTGGGGTGTCTTTAAAGATTGAACCCTTCAACCCATTTGAACACTTAAAGATAATCCACACACAAGTTCAAGTACAAATCTCAAAAGGTAAAACTTGACACCATATAAGCCATGTGTCCTTATCTATTCATGAGTGCATAGAAAGTCAAGCACGAGCTTCTTGAAGTGGCTACACTTCACACTTCATATAAGTGAATCTCTTTAATCGTACTCCTACAAAAGTACTTTGTCAAAAGATCCATTAAGGTGATAAACTTCAACCTAACTTACATGCAGGTCCATACACATTACCTTTGGGATATGAAATCATATGTATCAATCTCAAACAATAGGCCTTCCACATTGAATTTAACTCCAATATCGTATCAGAGCAAAATTGGGTATCCCATAATCAGAGATTTAAATAGGCTTTAAACCCATCCCAATCACTGACTTGTTTACCAAGTCCCTAGCTAGTTCCTTCGTCAAGTGATCTGCAAGATTGTGTTGAGATCTTACAAAATCAACTGAAATCACACCATGAGTTATAACTCACGTATTGCCCTATGCCTAACGCCCAAGTGTCTAGATTTTCATTGTACACTTCACTATAAGCCTTAGATAGACTATTTGTACTATCACAATGAATAGAGATAAGTGAAATCGGCTTAGGCAACAATGAAATGTCGTATACCAGATTCTGTAACCATTCCGCCTCCTTATCTGCTGCTGCAAGAACTATAAATTCTGACTCCATAGTGGAATAAGTTATACCAGTTTGATTTTTAGAAGCCCATGAAATGGCACCTCCACCAATCAAGAATACCCAGCCAGTTGTAGAAGAATGATCTTCTGTATTTCTTATCCAACTAGCATCTGAATAACCTTCTCAAACCGAAGGAAATCCAACATAGCACAAACCATAATTCATGGTTTTCTTTAGATACTTAAGTACACGCCTAATCGCTTGCCAATGATGTGTGATGTGTACCTACTCAAGTTGCCAACCACAAAAGCGATGTCCAGCCTTGTGCTTGTCATGGCATACATCAAGCAACAAATTACTTATGAGTACTCAAGTTGTGATACCGCTTTACCCTTATTAGGCATAAGCTTCATACTTGAATGCATTAGAGTGCTGACCAGGGAACAATTCTCACAATTGAATTTCTTATGTACTTTCTCAATGTAATGAGATGTTGTCAGAGAAATTCCTTTATTCTCTCATTGATCTTAATACAAAGAATCACATTTGCCTCCCACATGTCTTTCATGTCAAAACTTGATGACAATAATGCCTTCATAAGATCAACTTGGATCTGATTTGTGCCAAAAATTAGCATATCATCCACATATAGACAAGTGATAACTCCATTTCCAGAACTATCGAATTTGTTGTACAAACATTTGTCATATTGGTTTTAACTCATAGCCATTCGACAAAACCACCTCATCAAGCATATGATGCCATTTTTTAGGAGCCTGTTTTAGCCCATACAATGATTTGACAAGTTTACAAACCTTATGCTCATTTCCAAGCATGAAAAACCCTTCAGGTTGTTTCACATAAACCTCCTCTTCTAGATCTCTATTTAAAAATGCAGTTTTGACATCCATTTCATGGATCATTAGGTTGTTAATAGCCTTTAATGCAATCAACAACCTAATAGTGGAGATCCGAGCAACTGGGGCATATGTTTCAAAATAATCAATACCTTCCCTTTGCCTAAAGCCTTGGATAACCAATCTAGATTTATACTTGGTAACAGATTCATTGACTTTCATCTTCCTTTTGAAGATCCACTTGCAACCCAATGATTTACAACCACACGAGAGATTAGAAAGAACCCACGTATTATTACCCACAATGGAATCCATCTCATCATTTATCTCTTCTTTCCAAAAAGCAACATCTCGAGACTTCATAGCCTTACTAAATGTCTTAGGATCCTCTTCAATATGATAACAATATGAATATTGATAACCTATCTCATCTCTTGATCCCTCAACCAAATAAATTTGGAAATCGGGACCGAAAGACTTCTCAATCCTACCTCTCTTGCTCCTTCGAAGCTCGGGTGACTTGACTTGATGAGACATTTCATCTTCCTCCATAGTTCTACTTGAAGTAGTAACTAAATCACTTGGCCTTGGTACTGATGTGAATCGATTTTCATCAAAGATCGCATATGTTGATTCAATTACAGTGTGAATCAAAATAAAATCATTAGGTTCTGTAATATAGAACCTATAAGTCTTGGAATGAATAGTATATCCAATAAAGATGCAATCAATACCTCGTTCCCCCAATGTTTTTCTCTTGGGATTGGGAAGTCTAACAACTTTCCGACAACCCCAAACTCGAAGATAATTCAAGTATGGTTTCATTTTATACCAAAGCTCATATGGAGTAATCTTGTTCCGTTTATTAGGAACCCTATTTAATAAATAGCAAGCCGTTAACATGGCTTCACCCCAAAATCCCTCACTCAATCTAGAATAGGATAACATGGAATTAACCATTTCTTTTAAGACCATATTTTTCCTTTATTCCACACCATTTTTTTGCGGTGTATATGGAGCGGTAACCTCATGAATAATACCACAAGATTCAAAAAATGAATGATTATACTATTCACCTTCTCTATCAGTGCGTAACTTTCTAATCAGAGTTGATTTTTGCCATTCAACCTCATTTTTAAAAGTCTTAAATTTCTCAATTGCCTCATCTTTGGAATGCAACAAATAAATGTAACAAAATCTTGAGTAATCATCAATGAATGTTATTAAGTAGTTTTTACTCCCCAAAGAAGGTTGCACAAGTCACTATGTATGAGTTCTAGCAATTTTGAAGTTCTTTCAACACTTTTAAATGGTTGCCTAACAATTTTATTCAACATGCAAATATTACATTTTTGCACATTTACATCAAAAGCAGGAATCAAACTATTTTTAGACATATCAAGCATACGTTTGTAATGAACATGTTCTAGTCTAGCATGCCATAAAGATGGTATGCTCGGAATGATTTGGTTCACTACTTTCTTGCTCTTCGTGGCATGAAAATCACGTTTGAAGTGTCATGTCTTGCCACAAATCCAACATGCACCCTTAGGCTTCTTGTTGGACTCTTTGCTTGTGTTGTTAAATGGGCACGTCTTCCCTTTTCTTCTTAGAACTATCACCCTCTTCTATCATATTAACTGAAAAGAGTCCCATAGTCTCTTTATCTTTGGACTTTCCGTTTTCCTGTGCCCTTAGTGTTTCCTCTATGCGCAAATGGCTTCCAAGTTGAACAAGAGACAATTCTTCCATTTTGTGCTTAAGCATGTGCTTGAAATCCTTCCATGAAGGTGGAAGTTTGTCGATTATACTTGACACTGAAATAGATTCATCCATTTCTTACTACTCTATAACGGGCCTAGAGTCTGACATCCTGTAATTCATAAAACTACTGACAAGGAATTTCTTACTAGAAGCATCCTCATCCATGATTTTGACTCTAAGGAATTCCACAACTCTTTTGCATATTCAACATTTTGATAAGCATCAAAGAGTGAGTTAGACATACCATTCAAGATGTGACCACGACAGATGTAGTCATCATTTTCCCATTTGTCCTCCGGCGAGTTTCTTCCAATGGTTCATCATCTGCTAGTTCTGTTATTGGAGTAGACAAAACATATGCCACTTTCAGAGTTGTAAGGAGGAAATGCATCTTCTTCAACCATCTGCGGAAATCAACACCTTCAAACTTCTCCAGTTTCCTAAACTTAGATGGCATATCACGTACGGCTGTCATGTCTCGTACGGTAAGTAATTACTCTTTAAGAATGTTATAGAATGTTGGAAGAAAGAAATGCCGATTTGGCTTTTGGGAGAAGTAGAAGTAAATTTATAAAATTGTATTCTCGTAAATGTTGGTGTAATGAAACTTGGATATCGATTTGAGTCGCGCTAACAAACGCTTTCCTTAAAGAGTAATTCGACCCAGTTACTGCCTTGGTTTACACGAATTCTTCTCGAGGATAAAACAATCGAAATGCCCTCTTGATCTAGGCTTGAAACAAGAAAAATGTTTTGAGTAAAGTATTTTGGTTACTGAGTAAGTCTGAAAATTCTAAGATTTTCACTTATTTTTTTGTGCATGCATACACATGTTTACATAGGAGATGTCCCAAAAATATACTACCTATGGGGGAATTTGTGGGATATATATCACCACGCTTACACTGCATCATTCTGATATAATTGTAAATAAATACGGATGTAATTAAAATGATACATCTTTCCACAAATGATTATATTTTCCACATTCAATGTATCCTTGTTGTCAGAAATGAATTCTGAAACACACATCTTTTTTTTAAAGAGCTCTCAATGTGAAAGAGCTCTCAATAAAAAATTCTCTCTCTAGCTCTGGGGCGAAAAAAAGAAGAAAAAAGGCGCAGCCTTTCTTCCATCTTTTGGAAGCCAATTTCTTCAATTTCATTAACAATCCACCGATGAATTATAGTTTAACGGATTCTACTCTGGATTCCGCACAAAACTATATGCAATTCGTGGTGAGTTTTTGATCTATATCGGCTTTGGAGTAGGGTTTGAATTCGGCAAAGAGGGTTCTTGGTGGATCTTGATCGTGATCTGGACTTGGAGTGTGGATTTGGTTTCGGATCAGGATTTGGGAGGGAGATCGCAGTTGTTCTTCACTTGAGTCCTAGTTCGAGAAGGAGTTTGATTGAAAAACTCAATCTTTCTTCGATTTGGATTGGGATTTGGTGTGTGCAAAGGAGTATAAAGGTTTTGATTATAATTTTCAGCACGAATTATAATCAAATTCCTACAACTTGGATCAGATTTGGCACCAAGATTGGAGTTTGATCGGAATCCAACTTCGGACGCAAGAATTAAGTTCGGTTTGCTTGGAGATCACGGTTTTCACGGTTTCCAGGTTTATTCGATCCATCTTCTTGAGTTTTGTTTGAATTTCGATTTGGAGCATGATTTTATGTATGTGTGCATCCGATCTAGTGCTTGCAAGACTTCGGTTTTAAGATCACTTCTTGATCCGATTTCTCTTAGGTTTTAAATCGGTTTTGATTCAAGTATTGTTCTTGCTTGTTTTCGAACTCGGGTTTCACATTGGTGGATTACGGTTTTGATTTCAAGCTTTTGGTGCATGTTTTGCATGTCCTTGAAGTTGTTTAGTGATTGGTGATTTCGGTTTTGTGTGAAGTTTGTTCTTGAAACCGATTAATCCTAGGGTTTTTCGATTTAGAGTGCAAGCTTTGTTTATTGTTGGTGTGCTTTCGATTGGTGATTTCCGATCGGATTGTTTGTTTTCGTTTGTGATTTGGTTGTTTTGGTGAATCCGATCTGTTTTATCGGAATTCATCCATTACAATGGTGATGAATATGGGAAATAAATCGGGTGAAAGGAACAATAATGGTGATGGTGTGGCCGATATGAATGTTAATCAGAGGAAGAATCAGCAAGTGCAACCAAGAGATTGGAATGATCCGAAATTAGAGAGGAGAAGGAGATGGGATGATCCTGAAATTCTAATGAATAAGTCGGACATTGAAGTTGTTGCAAACAATGGAGATAGTGTCGATTTTGTGCTCACTGATGAAGAGATTCATAAGGATCTACATAAGCCTTTTTTTGGGTTCTTGGGTGTGTTTCCGGGATTCTTTCCAGGTATGTATGCCATCCGTACATTATTGGTGGCGAAGTGGAAGGTGCAATGTAATGTTCAGACCAAGCAGAATGGATATGTCATGTTCAAGTTCAACAGTGCAGAGGATAGAGACAAGGTGATGAATGGTCCTGACCATTATCTCCATGGAAAGAAGTTGTTCATGATGCTAGTCGATGAATCCGGGCAATATGATGCGACCATTCAGGCCACTAAACCAGTTTGGTTAAGGATGGAACACTTGCCAAAGGCATACTGGCATAAGAAGTCGTTAGAGAAAATTGCTACTTCTCTAGGAGAACCTATCCTTATGGACAATGGTACTCTTGAGTTAAGGGGCTATTATGCACGCCTCTTGGTATGGATTGATACATCAAGAAAGCTTAAGGAGGGGGTGACTTTTCGTATTCCATCTGGTGATTTGTTTGTGCAAAAAATCATCTACGATTATTGTAGGCCTTGGTGCACTAATTGTGGTGAAAACAATCATCTCATGGAAGAGTGTGATGACTATTGGAATGCCAAGGAGACACAACAAAAGAAATCTATGGCCGAGAGCAAAGTTGTGAAGGCGAAGGGCAAGAAAAATATGAGAACTCGGTACAATGATCATGTTTGGGTTCGGAAAATGCAAGCTGCAACTATTGGAGATAATCAGAACTCAAATTCGGTTGGAGGCAATGACAATGTGACAATTTAGGATGCCTCTTCGGACAATGAGGAGGTAGAAAGGCAAAGGAAAGGGAAAGGAAAAGTGGTTGAAAGCATAGTAAAGAATATCGAGAGAGTTGGAAGTGCAAGAAAAGGGCCAGGAATATCGATTCGGGGAGAGCAGGATGATGATCATCGGGCCGTTGTTGCGCTGCCTGCAGCACCTACGCCCGTTGCCATAAGCACTGGCGCTGCAAGCACGGGCGCTGGAATTCGTGGCGCGGGCGCAAAATCAAGACAACCAGCGCCTGGAGATGTTGGCGCTGGGCGCGGCGTTGGCACCAATTCTGCTCAAGCGCTGCCTGGAGCTGCTGGCGTTGGAAAACAAGCACAATTAGCGTGCGGTAGAAGCACTGAGCGCAAGCAATCCAGCACTCGTTCGGCCATGGAACCCGATAAAAAACAGCAAGCGTTTGGAGATGATGATAATCCGGTTGAAGGGGCGGGAAAACTGCCTAAGCAGATGATTCATCCGGATGCTCGAGGCTCTAAAATACCAAGATTGCACAGGAGTAAGAGTAAGAGTAGACCTCCCTCCGCATCAGGGGTTTTGACTAGGTCTAGAAGCAAGAGTAGGACTCGATTAAATGAGCAAGGGAAGGGTATCCAGAAACCTTTTCAGCGAATGCTATCAGTTACAAGGAGTCATTCGGATAGTTCTGGAAGTAAATCGACTGAAGGCGGCAGTCCGAAGCCACAAGGGACCTCTGTTTCCCAATGAATACATCAGCAATGAATGTCAGGGGTCTATCGGCCCCTGTGAGAAGGAGGTGGGTGAAAAATATCATCTCCACGAATAGAGTTGGTCTGTGTGGTTTGTTGGAAACAAAAATGGAGGATAAGGTGTTGCGCATTTTTCTGAAAAGTTTTAAGGGATGGAAGTTTACGCACAATTTTGAACTGTGGCAGAACTCGAGGATATTAATCATCTGGGATCCGAAAGGCTTCTTGGTTGATGTCCTAGGGAAAACGCCGCAATGTATTCATCTGAAAGTTCGTAATCTTGTTTCTGGTATTGAGTTTTTCTGCACATTTGTGTATGGGCATAGTGAAGGACGTTTGGCGCGTTTACCACTATGGGAGGAGTTGAAGTCGTTTGGAGCTAGCCTGAATGCGCCTTGGATGGTCCTTGGTGATTTTAATGCTATTCTTAGCGTTGAAGATCATTATGGGACGAATGTACCTAGTCTGTATCCGATGAGGGAATTTCAGGATGTTTGTGTAAAGTGTGGACTTAGGGATGCACCTGCTTTGGGAGAACATCTAACCTGGCATAGTGCGGATTGGAAGATTTGGAGGAAGCTGGAAAGAGTGCTATTGAATCACCGTTGGGATGAAGCTGCTTGTCGTACAACCTTCTTACCAATCTCGGCTCAATCAGACCATTCTCCCATGGTGGTGGATATGTCGCAGGAGATTGATGGAAAGGGAAGGCCTTTTCGCTTTCAGAATATGTGGTTGGGTCATCCGAATTGTGGACAGATTGTAGAAGATTATTGGAGTCCGTCGGTTGAAGGGACTAAGCAGTTTTCGGTGACCAGGAAATTATTTCGTATGAAGTACCCCTTGAAGGAATTGGGTCGACTTGATTTAAGCCATATTTCCGAGAAGGCAAAGGCTGCGGATGCAGAGTACAACAAGGCTTTCGATGAATTTGATGCTAAGTATGCTTCGGAGGATGATGTTGCGGCATTGCGCAAGTTGAAGAAACAAGCAATGTTGTTTTATTTGGCGGAGTCTTCCTATCTTGCGCAAAAGGGAAGGATTAATCATATTACTCAGGCGGATAAGGGATCACAGTATTTTCACTCTATGGTCTCTGCACGAAAAGGAGGAGGTATCCCTGCAATTATTGATAGTGACAATCGGATCGTTACTTCCAATAGTCGCAAGGGAGAGTTATTTGCTGAGTTTTATAAAGGACTATTCGGTATGAAGAAGGACAGATTGGCCACGGATCCGAGCATATTTGAGGAGGGTCGAAGCTTACCGAGGTGGAGAGAGCCTACTTGGATCAGGATGTGGCGAGTATTGAAGTTAAACAGGCTCTATTTACGATGGCAGACGATAAGTCTCCGGGTCCGGATGGCTATACGGCAGGATTTTTTAAGAAGCAGTGGAATACAGTGGGAGAGGAAGTTACGGCTGCAGTTCTGGAATTCTTTCAGACAGGCGACATTTTGGCGCAGCTTAATCACACTGCAGTGGCTCTAATTCCGAAGAAGCCGGATAATCTGAAGGTCGGCGACTTCAGACCAATTGCGTGCTGCAATGTGGTCTATAAAATTATCACGAAGATTATGGCGAATCGGATTGAAGGTATTTTACCAGGTATTATTGACCCTAGTCAGGGAGCATTCGTGAAGGGCAGGAACATTTCGGATAATGTCATGTTAGCGCAGGAATTTGTCCGGGGATATGGCAGAGTTCGAAATTCGCCCAGATGTATGATTATGGTGGATCTTCAAAAAGCGTTTGATACAGTCTCTTGGGATTTCTTAGAAGAAGTTTTACTTGGACTGGGATTTCCGGAAAGACTAACGAACAGAATTATGACCTGTGTGTGCACTTCTTCGTTCTCGATTGCAGTCAATGGTAAACTATGCGATCACTTTCAGGGACAGAGGGGTATTCGTCAGGGTGATCCTTTGTCGCCTCACCTGTTTGTGATCTGTATGGAGTATTTCTCGAGATTACTGAAAAGGAGGACGTCATCTAGGCATTTTACATTCCATCCGAGATGTGAGACTCTTCGGATCACGCATTTGGCCTTTGCAGATGATCTCATGCTCTTTTCTAAGGCGAACACGAGTTCTGTACATATACTCATGGACGCCTTGAATGAGTTTGAGCGCACTTCGGGTTTGGGAATTAATGCAGCAAAGTCGAAGTTCTTTGGGGTTGGTATAAAGGAGGATTTGAGCTTCACAGGTATTCCTTGGGCGACATTCCCAGTTAGATACCTAGGCGTGCCACTTGATTCCAGCAAGTTGAAGGTGACACAATTCGGTACTCTATTGGGGAAGGTAGATTCGGAAATAGCTAAATGGAAGGGCCATACCCTCTCCTATGCAGGCAAATTGGAACTTGTGAGATCAATCGTTGGAGGTATTGCGGGATTTTGGATTCAGAATTTTGTTATACAAACTACGGTAATGGATGCTCTTGAACAGAAATGTAAAAGGTTTTTATGGGGAGGAAAACATAAGGCGAAGGTGGCATGGAAGAAACTTTGTGCGCCTAAGTCTTTTGGAGGCCTCGGTTTGAGGGATTTTGTTACGTGGAATAGGGCTTCAATGGCTAAAAGGCTGTGGGATGTTCACTTGAAAAAGGATAGCCTTTGGGTCCGGTGGATTCACTCCTACTACCTTCAGGGAGTAGATTTTTGGGGATTAAATCCGAGAATTGCAAATGGGAGATTGGGAGAGCGATACTCGAGCTACTTTGGTGACCTCTGCAAACTCAGGGATGAATTGTTCGCAATGTTTAATGGTGACTTGCAAGAGGTAATCGGCCATCTTAGCGTTTGGTCTAGCTCGGGAAAGTTTACTAGTGCAGCTTATCTTCATATGCATCGTCATAGATACCCGAGTGTTTATGATGTTGGTCGATCAAGTGAAAGGGTTTTCAACAGTATTTGGCGTGGGTTTGTTCCGCCAAAATTCTCATTCATCACTTGGTTGGCGGTCATTCAGAGACTTCATACTAAAGACAAGCATCGGATGGAGGAAGGGGATAACATGGAGAAGGTATGCTCTTTGTGCCATTTGGAAGAGGAGACAAATGAGCATTTGTTTTTCAAGTGCGAATTTTCTGAGGTTGTTTGGGGGCGTATTCGGACTTAGATTGGTTTAAGGAGACGAACTAATTCAATCCAAAGTTCCATGACTTGGGTGAAGAGGCAAGTTAAAGGCTCCAAGATGCGAAAGAAGTTTGGTACACTGGCCTTGATTACCACGGTTTATCGCCTTTGGAGGGAAAGGAACAATGTGGTTATGGATGGTGCTCAACCAAGCTCGGAAAGAGTGGTGAAAATCATCATGAAGGATTGCTACATGGTGATGAATAGGCTGTTTCCGGAGGAGCACTTGTTCTGAAAGGAGAAGATGCTTGGAGATTGAAGGGTGCTGGCGGCATCGTGCTATGTGCTTCACATTTCGGGTCAATATGCTTCATTCCTGGCGCTGTGCTGGCGTTAGGCGTAGCGCTGGACTTCGTTATGGCCGAAGGAATGCAGGACGCCGGCTTGGGAGATGGTTTTGGCGATACAAGGCTGGAACGGTGTGTCACGGTCTGGAGTTTCTGGCACGGTTTTTAGAGCTGGTTGATGCGGTTTTCAGCGCCGGGAGAGGCTGTTTTGTGCTCGATGGAGTCCTGATTGGTCTACGGTTCTTCTTGGTTTTCTATTGGCACTTGCAGCTCGGTTTTCAGGAAGAGGCAATAGGTTTTAGAGTAAGGATTTCCGTCCTCATACTCTTTCTCCTAAGCCTAGTTTTTACTACTGATTTGACGGATACTTATGCGCTTTATGCTCGCGCTACACTCTGTGTTAAAATAGCATATAGCTGTCCATTTGCTCAAAATGGAGTGGGCGAGTACATACTCGCCACGCTTGGTGCACGCGGTATAAGTGCATCCATTCTCACATCTTTCGGAAGTTGATTTCACTGGGAGACACTAAGGTTGGAGGCACGGCCACATTAATCTTGGCCCATAGAATCAGCTTCGGTGCAAAAGGAGAATGTCAGAAGGCCAATAACATCCCTCTTTCTTCATCTTAGGGATGTATATGGTAGAAGCGGTTGTCCATTTGGTTCATCGGCTTCAACTCTTATGCGACATCCAAGACCCGAGACATTCTCGGCTGCGTTAGGATTTTCTTATTATCCGTTCTTGGTTCTTAGTCCCTTCATCAACGATCCATCAGCTACATTAATTCAAGACCCGAGACCCTCTCGGTTGCATTTCGGAATTGGATTGAAGAAGGCCCCATTTGTTAGGGGTAGAAGCGGATTGGTTTATGGGTAGTGAGTTTGTTCTCACCCCATCATTTCGTTTGGGTTATAGCCTGTATTTTACCAGGTTGTTTTGTGCTCCCTTTGCTCGGCTATCTTGCATTGGGTTGGTTGTTATTTTATCTTGGACATAAGGGGGGGGGATAGTCGAGTGTTGTCTTCTGGATTTACACTCTACTATTCCCCCCCCCCCCCCCCCATACCTCTTTCGGATTTTACTCCTTAGGTTTACTATGTAGCTCAGGGTTGGATTCTTTTGTATTTGGTGGGGTCCATTTAGGGCTCCACTGCAGGTTCCACCGTCTATACTATTTACCTATTTACGTGAAACACACATCTTTTCACGTAAATAATTACATTTTCCAAATCCAGTGTACCGCAATTATTAGAATTTTAATAAATTCCGAATTGTGCATTTTTCCACATAACAATGTAGTAAGTTGAGCATGCGGCCAACACTGCATCCCGTACACAATCTTTAGTTCATGCTCATCCTTTTAATCAAGGGTCAGACACTACACACCACCACCGTTATAATTTTGTATAAATACAGATGTAATTAGAATAATGCATCTTTCCACACAAAGGATAATACATGTTAGTCTTACCAACACAATTTTAATATATATTCTAGAACTGTAAGATCGTAAATAGATCATACAAGTGTGCACTTTGCATCGCCAACCTTGTTTTAACACCTCAAACTCACAACTACGTGAATTCAATCATACTTGAATAGCTCGTCTTTTTTTAAAACACCAACTGAAGATGATGTTGTAGTCGAAGTTGAAATTTTGGAAATCATGGAGGAAGAAAGCGAGGAAACACCCTTTCTTGTTGATGAGTTTCCGGTACTCAATTCTGCCACCAGCTTCCAGGAATTGTTCCTTTCTGAACCTTCTCGGATTGAAGGTTCTCTGTCGACAACTTCCAGCGAAATATCTGAAGGTGTAGTTTTGTTTACAATGGAGAAGCTCCGAAGTCTTCAAAAGCTCATGACTGAAGAAGGAGAAATTACTTCTCGAGATCCTGAGGAGCAAATTTCAGTGGAAATGTCTCCACAAAAATACGCATCACAAAAGGTTGCATCAACTCAGGTTAATAATCTCATCTCTTTTGATAAAGTTGATGAACTGGAATTCATTAATAACGAGAGGAACTTGTTTCTTGCTAATTCTGTGAGAGTTGTTGGTGGAATTTTAAAATTGGAGACTGAGAATTCTTTAGTTTGGGATGGATTAGTGAAACTGGTGAATCTTTGGGAAGTTACTGGCCTCTGATTGTGAGTATGGAAATGAATGTTCGTAGTTACAAATTTGTTGATCCTTTTATGTGCTATGATCCCGGAATAATTGAGAAACCTTTTAGAAGTTTGGATGAGAAAGGGGGTGGGTGTGAGTTTTAACTGTGACATTGGAAGTATTCAAATAGTGTGGTTGAGGGGAATTAGAATGGAATTAGGTATGTGCCTGGTGAATGGATTTTTAAGGGATTAGGGGTTAAGAATAAGGATATCAGTACAAGTTTCGGGGTGATTTCAGCCAGGGTGAATAAGATGGTTTGTCACTTTGTTTAGGAGATGAATTTTGAGTGTGGGTTAGTAAAAGAAGAGTGGGAATATTCTGGTTTAATGAATCTTTGTCGATTTCGGTTGAGTAATGGAGTTTGTAGAGATTGGAGTTGCTCTGTTGTTCGTTATGGAGTTGTTTTGTGTTTCCAAATTACAAATTCTGAATTATGGAACATAACAGTTGAATTGAATGCATTCCTGATGTTGAGTGATGGTGATTCTAAAGAAAATCTACTAGTGTTTCCCTTAGTCATTAATATCACCTCAACAAGAATGTGGATTGCTTAGAGTTGAGTATTATTGTGGTTCTGGATTCATTTTCTGTAGTGGTGGAAAGGAAACATATGGTGGCATTTAACAATGGAGGACAACCTTTGCCTAGATTTTCTTGTTGAAATTTGGAGAAGCGAAAGTTGAATTGGTCTTTTATTGATGGTGTTCATGGTTTTTCCTCAATGTTGATAGAGTGGATTTATAGTTTGAGATTATGGAGTCAAATGAATAAGGTTACCAATATTCAGGGGATTACAACGACTGCCAATTTTTGGTTTGGAGAATTCATTGAAGAACATATGAGCGGAAATGAGAGAGACTTCACAAAATACTTTAGCATCAAGTGTTCTGTTGATAATATAGTGGTGAATTTCATCAAGTCCAGTTTGCTGTGGTGCTTCGATGTGTCGCTGAGCAACACACTGCTATGTTGGTTGCAGGTTTAGCCACCGAAGGCCTGAAGCCATTTTGTGCAATCTACTACTCATTTCTTCAGGGAGGATATGATCAGGTGGTATGTGATGAAGCACTTAGAAGTAAGATGGATCACTTAGAACTTCAAAATTCAATTTTGATTACGAAGGAAGTGGACTCTATATTTACTAGTTCCACTGACTTGTTGGAACTTCTCAACAGAATTCCAAAACCATGGAATGAAATTGTGACTATATTCAGAGGTGGGACAAGAGTGAAGACTGGTGAAACCCAAAAATAAGTTCCAAGCATTCATATTTTTTATCATTACTAGGGGTCTCCAGCTCGCACGAAGCACGGACTGTCGACAACGGGTCACCACTTGAACTCTTAGCACTCGAACCTCTCCACTCGAACACTGAACTCGAACTGTCTCGGCTCGAACGATCTCCACTGACACTTGTATTTTAACATAATGCAAGCTCATTATAAAGGTGGAGAAAAATAAATGGTTGCCGTGAAAAGCAATGTAGACCATGGATTTGTTAACAAAATTGACTGCAGTTTTTTTGTCAGTAATCAAATGGTTTTAACCAAAAGAGACAATGAATTATTATAAATTAAATGTCATGTCCTGTTTGATCCAAAATTTGTATTCGTTACGAGAAGTATTTTCATACACTTGAATTTTGTTATAATTGCAGTACATGGCTTGGTGCTCTTGCGAGAAATTGTTTTTGCTTATTTTGTCTTTGTTAGGTATGTATTTGATATATGAGGTGTGTTGTTATCCTTATAAGTAAGAGCGGTGGATTTGAATAAGGTAGATAACCCTAGTCTCTATTCCCGTTGATCAGAGGAGTTTTTAAATATGAAACCGTTGATATCATAACCTTAAACAATATATATACTACCATTTAGCATCTGCTCTATTTCCATCTTTTATAACATTGATTGTTGAACAAGAAGGTCACAAGATCAGAGGAATGGAGAATGTTAGAATAAATCGAGAATGTTAGAATAAATCAGGAATCTGATTTATTCTAACGGAGAAGCAAGAATTCAGTGAATACAAGGAGCTGTTGTTGGTGATGGTGATGATCGTGTAGGGACGCGTGCTCCTCTGCTAGTAATGGATCTGGATAATCTGCAGCTTGTGTGATCTGTTCTGGCAACGGCTCTGCTTGAGGGAATGCCTCCGCCGATTCAGGATGAGCTCGGGATCGCTGGCAAGTTGCTCTGGCCATCTCCGTCGGCATTGTAGCAACGGTCTTTGCGAACAGGGCTCTTCGGCAGGCTGGAGCAAAGTTCACTTGGCCTTTATCGTTCTTAGCGGTGGTAGAAAGGGATAGATGGTTTTGTTAGTGGCACCACCTCTCAAACATGTCATTCAGGCTGGGCCTTGGCCGTTTTCGTCGTAGGTTGGGCAGAGGAAACGGTCGACTTAGGCTGTGGAGGTGGCGGGAAGGTTGGGAGATGGTGGTGGTAGGCGGGGATGAGTGGAAGAGTGGGAATGGAGCTGGTGGTCTCCAGTGGTGTCGCTATCGAGGTTTGGTGAGGCACGGCTTGCCGCCTAGTGGCTGGTGGAGAGGAGGCCAGCGGTAGCGGAAGGTGGTGTATGTAGAGAGGGAGGCGTACTCGAATGCTCACCACTTGACTGGTGCAGGTTCAAGTGGAGAGGTTTCGACTAGAGAGGGTTTGAATGGAGAGGTTCGAGTGGAGATGGCTTGAGTCGAGTGGTTCGAGTAATAAGAGTTCGAGTGGAGAGGGTTCAAATAGAGGGTTCGAGCGGGGAGGGTTCGAGTGAAGTGGGTATGAGTAGAGGTTCCAGTGATACTGGGTTTGGGTGGTACTGGGTTCGAGGAGTACTGATTCTAGTGGAGAGGGTTTGAGCGGAGAGATTCAAATGGAGAGATTTGAGTGGAGAGGTTCGAGTGGAGAGGGTTCGAGCGGAGAGGTTCGAGTGGTGATGGTTCGAGTGATGAGGAATCGATGGAGAGGTTCGAGTAAAGAGGGTTCGAGTGATACTATGTTCGAGTGGTACCTGGTTCGTATGGTAAGGGTTCGAGTGGAAAGGGTTCAAGTTGAGGAGGTTCGAGGGTTCGAGTGGAAATGCTCCGTGTATAAGGTTCGAGTGGAGATGGTCCGAGTGGAGAAGTTCGAGTGGTGAGGTTCGAGTGGTGAGGTTCGAGTGGTGAGAGTCGAGTGGTGAGGGTACCATCCACCACTGGAGAGAGTACCATCCACCCCTCGAAAGGTTATATAACCACCCCTCAAGAGGGGTATACCATCCACCACTAGAGAGAGTTGATGTGCCCATTTTTTATACAGTTATATTAAAACTGTTAGAATTCACTTTTGTGCTCTAAATGTGGCATTTTGCCTTGAAATTCTCTAAGGAGAGTTAAAATAGACTTTTACGCTTTTATTACTTTTCTAGAGGATTTTGTGTGACAAGGAAATCTGTTTGAAGACTTTGAAGAATACCTTTGAAGATTTGAAGACTTGTATTTGACCTTTTGAAAATTTGAAGAATTGAACAAAAGTGAAGTGAAGAGGAGGACATGAAACAAAAAGAAGAAAGAAATCAAGATGTTGGAACTGGGCTCCATCGCGACTCGCGACGAACGTATGGCCAGAAATCTTTCTTGCTTTTTTTTACTATAAATACTAACCTTATCCTCTCCTCTTCAGAACTTCTTCTTCCCGAGATTTTTCTGGGTTCAAACCCTAGTTTTTCTTTCTTTCTTTTCTTAGTTTCTGTAGGTTAATCATGCCTTTTAATTATCTAACTTAGTTTAATATTGGGAGCAATGGATTGGAGCTTCCATATCTATGTAGTAAGAACCATATCTATCTATTTAGTGCTATTGTTATTGTGCATTTATTGGATTTTGAATGTGAATTGTTAATGGCATTGATGTTGTTAGAAGCTTGAGTATATGAATTGCTTATATGATTACTTGTTAGGGTTGGAGAAAGTAGCTAATTCTCCCCTCTTTTAATGTGGAATCCAAGAGCATGAGTTAGAGCTTCTTAATGATATTGATGTGTTGATAATTTCTAGATGAATGTGGTGATGTTGAACTCGTTGTCATGTTTGTTTTAGGTAGAAAATATGATAGGTCTATGAATGTCGATCGTTCTTGACTAATCTTGTGTAAATGCATGAATTGGTTAAATGCTTAGACACGGTGTAGTGTTTATAAGCGTTGCCAAACTTGTTGATTCTTCGTGCTCAATGTTATCAATGGGATACTTTTAGTCATGTTTCGGCTAAGGGAGTCATTGGTGAGGTTTGACAAAAGATGTCGAATTCACTCTTGCAAACTACTATCTAAGAAGAATGGAAGATTTATCTTCACAACAAGTAGTGGAAGTAGTGAATAAATTGTTTCACTCGTTCTTAAAGCCTTTGTTATTTAGCATTCATGTGTTCTTAATGCTATGTTTTACTTCATTTATGCCATGTGTTGTTTGAGAATAGGAAGTGTTTGTACGATGGAAGTGCTAGGGAGTTATGAAAGTGACGAATTCCTCAACTCATTTGCATGAAAATCTAAGAACATGAACTTAGAACTTCTTGTGCATAATGTGTGGTGATTCTTGCTAGATAAGTATGTTAATGTGGATTGTTCTCATATTTATCCTATAGATGCAATGAAAGGTTGAGCCTTGAATGTGGTTTGTTCTAGGTTTAGCCTAATGAATGCTATGTTTGGTTACATGGCTATGTCTTTGGTAGAAGGCTTGTTGTTATCAAATCCATGGTCCTTCGTGTATAATGCCATTGATTAAATACCCCTACAGTTGTTGTTTGTCTAGGGCGATCATCAATGAGGTTTGCAAATGGTCGTTGTTTGTCTTTGCAAATTACTATTAAGAAGGAATGAATGTTGATCTTTCATTGGCATTCCCCATAGGTAACAATTGTGTAGAATGAGTAAATGGTTCAATAATCTACATTAGGTTTGGAAGTGGATATCAATTGCCCCTGAGGCTTTGTTTTTATAGTTTTAAAACCCCTTTTTCTTAGTTTGTTTGATGATTAGCATAGTTTCTTGACTTTGCTAGTTCTCTTGTTTTTTTAACTTTTATAATTTAGGAACCAACCAACCAACCCCCCACCCCCCACCCCCCCCCATTTACTCATTTTTATATGTGTGTATATATCTACTTCTAGCATAATATCAACCTTTTGTGTCTAAACGCTTAAGAAAATCCCTCTACATCGTGGACGACCCCGACTTGCCACTATCTATTTAATTGTAGATAATAAGCATTTAGGGATTATAAATATTAACTTTGAAAGGTACGGCGACGACTTCCCAAATTTTGGTGCCGCTATCGGGGAAGATACGTTTATTTTTAAGTGTTTAGGTGTATTTGGTTGCATATTAGCTAGTTGTTTTTATTTTTCACTCATTGGTGGTTATTTTTGTTCGGAGTAGGTATTGCTTGAGTTCTTGGTAAATTTTTGTCGATAATCCTTGCAATATGATTTCGGACTTCTGAATTTTTTTTAAAAAAAATAATAATAATAATGGAGCGTCTCACCTTGAGAGAACTCATGATGAGAAGAGAGCCTCAACAAGCAAGGTTTCGTAGGATGTGTCATTCCGACCATCCTACCGAGTCTTGCTACTTGTTGTGGGAAGAGCACTATGAGGGGGAAGAACCATTGGTTTTCAAAACCAAGGGTATTATGAAGAGTGCTACCAAGAGGTAGGAGATGTTGGTTTTCAAGGGCAAGAAGCTCAAGAATGGTATCCATACAACAATCCTTACAATTCGGAATGGAGTGGTAATCCGGATTGGTGGTATGAGAATGAGCCGGAAAACCAAAAAATACTAGATAAATAGTTGGCCATCACCACCTTATACTATACCCCAATACCAAGCCCAACAAGAAAGTTCAAGTTTGACACGTGAGGAAGTCATGAATACAATAGCAAACTTCAACTTTACTAGTGAAGAACAAGACACCCGGCTCTCCTCTAGTGATTGTTGGGGTAGATGCTGTAATAATGCATTCCAATGGGAATGACAAAATTACGCTTGGATGATGATGGTAAAACTTTTCTTGGATATCGATGTGAGTCACGTTACGTACGTTTTCCTTAAAGAGTAATTCGACCCTATTACAGCATTGGGTTACACGAATTTCCTTCGAGGATGAAACAATCGAGAATCCCTCCTGTTCTAGGCTTGAATCAGAAGATTACTTTTGAGTACCTGTGTTTTCGGTTGTATATATGTCTAGGAAAATTCCTAGTTTTCCCGTGTGTATTATGTGTTCTTTCACTTCTGTATTGTGTGTTTCGTGTACTGTTGTTTATTCTATGTTCTACGACTTCTGACACCATGCATGTGTATGCATGTATTTATAGGAAACAAATGTTGTGAAAAGACACAACACTTCA
This sequence comes from Rubia yunnanensis, assembly GCA_037428765.1. Lineage (NCBI taxonomy): Eukaryota > Viridiplantae > Streptophyta > Magnoliopsida > Gentianales > Rubiaceae > Rubia > Rubia yunnanensis. The sequence continues at coordinate 70,549,225 of CM075063.1, forward strand.
TTGTTCTACACCAAACAATGTAGCTATCAGAAATATTACGAACAAATTCTAAAATGACCCAACCTTTCCTTCTTCTAGGACAATGCAGTAAGTTAGGCATATGCCAACACTGCATCCCGTACACAATCCTTAACTCATCATCATCCTTTTAGTTAAGGAATTAGACACTACACACCACCTCCATCAAAATTATAAATAAATACGGAGATATATAGAATGATGCATCTTTTCACAAAAGGATAAGGCAGGTTAGTCTAACCAACACAGTTTTAATACTCATCCCAAAAATGTAACCTCGTAGATAGTTTTTACAAGTGTGCACTCCGCACCACCAAACTTGTTTTAACATCCCGAGTTCACAACTACTCGAATCCAATCATACTTAAATATCATCGTGTTTCATAAAACACCAACAGTGTTGAGACTATTGAGGGGCATGCGAGGAGTATATTAGAAGCGTTGGCCCAAATGGAAGCTCATGATTCTGAAAATACACTATCCCAAATCAAACTCGAGGATTCGGTGACTGAGGTCACCATGGGAAATGATCTTGATTTCGAAGTGGATAAGGGGTTGGTTGTTGAGGATGATAAAAAGGATGAAGAGGTGATTGTGCTACATTCGTTAGCATCGTCACCCCTACCCCTACCTATTAAACTAACTCCACCATTTTCGGAAGTTTTGAGGGAGATAAGAGAGGAGCCAAAAGACAATCTCAAGCCTCCTAACCAACCAACTCCCTTTAAACCATCTCCACCTCAACAAAACCTTCCTCTTGAAAGTTTTGTACCCCAACCTCTCTACATTTGGATACTCATGGTGAAGGGGTCCAAGCCTTCACCATATGGATAACATTAGGGTCGTGCCGATGACCTTAAATATACGGAGCTTTGTCATGCCGACGACGTAAATAAACTTGGCCTTTTTTTTGGTTTTTGTTGTTTAGTTTTTGTTATTTTGTCTTGTTCTTTTTACAGTGTATTTTTCTATGATTTTGTAGCAAAGTGAAATGCATTACATTAGAGGAGATGAAGGAATGAGATCCTTGAAAAAGGGAAGAAAGCTTGTAATGTTGGTAAGAAAAGATTGAATTCTTTCTAAGTGCTGGGAAATCCTATCTTCACGAGTCGCGGTGGACCATCGCGAGTCGCGACAGAGTGGTCGTGAATCGCGACGTAATCAGAAATTTTGTGCTAAAATTTAGCTCCCGGCATCCACTTTTCGCGAGTCACGACCAATGGGTCCTCGAGACATCATCCCCTCGAGACCTCGATTCAAGCCAAACCCAAAAACCCATCAAACCCTTGAGACCTCGAGACCAGCCCTTCGAGCCATCATCCCCTCGAGACCAACCCTTTGAGTCATCAGCCCCTCGAGACCAGCCCATCGAGACATCAGTCCCTCGAGACCAGCCCTTAGACATCAGCCCCTCAAGACCAGCCGTTCGAGACCAACCCTTCGAGACATCATCACCTCGAGACCTCGGGTCCTCAAGGCCGCAAGCCCTCGACTCGAGCCAAACCTGAAAGTCCATCACCCCCTCGAGACCTCAGGTCCTCGAGGCCAGAAGCCCTCGACTCGAGCTGAAGCCCTCGAGACATCATCCCCTCGAGACCTTGGATCCTCGAGGCCGCAAGCCCTCGACTTGAGCCGAACCTAAAAATCCATCACCCCCTCGAGACCTCAGGTCCTCGAGGCCTGAAGCCCTCGACTCGAGCTGAAGCCCTCGAGACATCATCTCCTCAAGACCTCGGGTCCTCGAGGCCGCAAGCCCTCGATTCGAGCTGAACCCAAAAGTCTATCACCTCTCAAGATGTCACCCTCTCGAGACCTCGAGTCCTCAAGGCCGTAAGCCCTCAACTCGAGTGAAGCCTTTTAACCCCTCAAGAACCACTTGCCTCTCGAGCCCCTCGAGACCAGCCCCTCGAGACCAGCCCCTCAAAACCAACGCCCCTCGATACGTCATCCTTCATCCTCAAGCCCAGCCAGACTCGAGCCCCTCGAGACCAAATCTTTCATACTCGAGACTATCCAGACTCGAGCCCTCCCAACCTGTCACGAGTCGCGATGATGCATCGCGAGTCGCGACCAGTGCTATCGCAAGTCGAGATGGAAAAACCAACTTTTCAACTGTGCTTAAACACTGCATAATCCTTCCTTCTTCTCCACCAAATACTCCTAAGAACCACCACACCTCCACTCATTTCTCCACCATCTTACATATATTGGCATATGAAGATTCTTGCATCTTTATAGTATCTTTGTTGATTGTAGTATGCCGACTACATCATTGTGACTATAATTGCTATATTCTATAATGATGCTTGGATATGTGTCAATATATGTTGGATATTTTTATTGGACAATCTTATATTGGTGATTGCATGATGGATTGGTTGTTCTTTGAAAATACTATGGTTATTAACTCTTGATACTAAACCTAGTATTACGAATCCTCATGTACTTGTGAGTTTAATGTTATTCTTTGTGGTGTTAGTCTTGATCAAACGGCGCCAAGGAGACAATGTTTTGCTAGAGGGGTGAGTTCTTCTACGGAACTTTTGCTCATCATTCCGGATCTGAAACCAATTTAGAAACTGATTCTACACAGTTACATTGGATTGCGCCATATCACCAGTGACTATGCAGAGAAACGGGTGTCACTCTACCTCTTACCTTGACTTTTATTTTTCTTGCCTTACATGTTTACATTGAGGGCAATGTAATGTTTTAAGTGCGGAGAGGGGTTAGAGGAGTTACATGCATGCTAGCTTGATTTGGAATGCTTTTTGCTACTTTTGATTGGAAAAACATGAGAAAAAAGAGAGAAAAAATTGAAAATTTGAAAAATTTGAAAAAAATTGAAAAATTGAAATTTTTGAAAAAAAATAGAAAATGAAAAAAACAAAAAGAAAGAAAACCCGCTAAGTTGAAAACCCAAGAGGGAAACTTAGGCAACATTGGGGGCCCGAATAGGTCGAAAACCTAAAAGGGCGACCTATGCAAAAATGAGAGGCCAAATGTGCAGAAAAAAGTGAGATGTGAGCCAAAGAAACATGATGTGTGGCTAGGATGAAACCCCGAAAGGGCTCCTAGAAAATATGAGAGAAAGAGAGAAAAAGGGGAAATTGCTATGATTTCACTCATTTGCCGGCGTTGGAGTCATAAGTTTGCGTTTGTCATATGAATGGATCGGGTAGCTCAACATCTTGAGACCTCTTGGGATTGGGTAACTTAGTGGGTTGAAAAACGAAGTATGGTTATGAAATTCTTAATTCTTTTATACTTTGTTTTGGTTGATATACATGGGGTGAATTATGTGTTTGAACCTCCTATATGGTTTTGACTTCATTTTGAGTCATTGGATTTTGGTTGATATATTGGTATGGAGTGAAGCATGTGCTTGAACCTTTCCTATGCTTTTAACTTCATTTTGTGTCATTGGACTTTGGGATCATCAATTCGGGACTTTGAAACGCTTTTATTGGTAGTGAATTGATAAATGGTAGGTTTGGTTAATTTAGGAATTGGGGTTGTGTGTGTGAAAAATTCTCATTTGAGCTTTGATTTTGGAATTTACGATATTGAGAGTTTTTGTGCCATTGGGGAAATATTAGTTTAGGATATGGACATAAGAATTCCTTTGTGTGCTTGAATCTTTTCTTACTCGAGAGCGAGTAAGATTTAAGTGTGGGGAGGTTTGATGTGCCCATTTTATACGGTTATATTAGGACTTTTAGAATTCACTTTTGTATTCTTTTGTGCTCAAAATGTGGCATTTTTCCTTGAAATTCTCTAAGGAGAGTTAAAAGTGACTTTTACGCTTTTATTACTTTTCTAGAGGATTTTGTGTGACTAGGCAATCTGTTTGAAGACTTTGAAGAATACCTTTGAAGATTTGAAGACTTTTATTTGAGCTTTTGAAGATTTGAAGAATTGAAGAAAAGTGAAGTGAAGAGGAGGACATGAAACAAAAAGAAGAAAGAAATCAAGATGTTGGAACTGGACTTCGTCGCGACTCGCGACGAACGTATGGCCAGAAATCTTTCTTGTTTTTTTGTACTATAAATACTCACCTTATCCTCTCATCTTCAGAACCTCTTCTTCCTGCGGTTTTTCTGGGTTCAAACCCTAGTTTTTCTTTCTTTCTTTTCTTAGTTTTTGTAGGTTAATCATATCTTTTAATTATCTAGCTTAGTTTAATCTTGGGAGCAATGGATTGAAGCTTCCATATCTATGTAGTAAGAACCATATCTATCTTTTTAGTGCTATTGTTGTTTTGCATTTTTAGGCTTTGAATGTGAATTGTTAATGGCATTGATGTTTTTGGAAGCTTGAGTATGAATTGCTTGATGATTACTTGTTAGGGCTGGGAGAAAGTAGCTAATTCTCCCCTCTTTTAATTTGGAATCCAAGAGCATGAGTTAGAGCTTCTTAATGATATTAATGTGTTGATAATTTCTAGGTGAATGTGATGATTTTGAACTCATTGTCATGTTTTTTTTAGGTAGAAAATGAGATAGGTCTATGAATGTCGATCGTTCTTGACTAATCTTGTGTAAATTCATGAATTGGTTAAATGCTTAGACATGGTGTAGTGTTTATAAGTGTTGCCAAGCTTTTTTATTCTTTGTGCTCAATGTCATTAATGGGATACTTTTAGTCGTGTTTCGGCTAAGGGAGTCATTGGTGAGGCTTGACAAAAGATGTCGAATTCACTCTTGCAAACTACTATCTAAGAAGGATGGAAGATTTATCTTCACAACAAGTAGTGGAAGTAGTGAATAGATTGTTTCACTTGTTCTTTAATCCTTTGTTATATAGCATTCATGTGTTCTTAATGTTATGTTTTACTTCATTTATGCCATGTGTTGTTTGAGAATATGAAGTGTTTGTATGATGGAAGTGTTAGGGAGTTAGGAAAGTTATGAATTCCTTAACTCCTTTGCATGAAAATCTAAGAACATAAACTTAGAACTTCTTGTGCATAATGTGTGGTGATTCTTGCTAGATAAGTATGTTAATGTGGATTATTCTCATATTTATCCTATAGATGCAATGAAAGGTTGAACCTTGAATGTGGTTTGTTCTAGGTTTAGCCTAATGAATTCTATGTTTGGTTAAATGGCTATGCCTTTGGTAGAAGGCTTGTTGTTATCAAATCTATGGTCATTCGTGTATAATGTCATCGATGAAATACCCCTATAGTCGTTGTTTGTCTAGGGTTATCATCAATGAGTTTTACAAATGGTCGTTGTTTGTCTTTGTAAATTACTATTAAGAAGGAATGAATGTTGATCTTTCATTGGCATTCCCCATGGGTAACAATTGTGTAGAATGAGTGAATGGTTTAATGATCTACATTAGGTTTGGAAGTGGATATCAATTGCCCCCAAGGCTTTGTTTTTGTAGTTTTAAAACCCCCTTTTCTTAGTTTGTTTGATGATTAGCATAGTTACTTGACTTTGCTAGTTATCTTGTCTTTTAACTTTCATAATTTAGGAACCAACCAACCAACAACCCCCCCCCCCCTTTTACTCGCTTTTATATGTGTATATCTATCTACTTCTAGCATAATATCAACCTTTTGTGTCTAAACTCTTAAGAAAATCCCTCTTCTTCGTGGACGACCCCGACTTGCCGCTATCTACTTAGCTGTAGATAGTAAGCATTTAGGGCTTATAAATATTAACTTTGAGAGGTATGTTGACGACCTCCCAAGAGTATCATCCACCTCTCAAGAAGTTGTCAACCATCCTTCAAGGGTACACCATCTACCTCTCGAGAGGGTAAACCACCCACCACTGGAGAGAGTACACCTTTCACACCTCGAGGGTACGCCATCTACGTTTTGAGAGTGGTGTACCAGACCTCAAGGGTACACGACCCCTCGACCCCTCTAGGGTACTCCAGCCCTCGAGGGTACACCACCTCTCGAGATGGGTATACCACTGAGAGCGTCGAACCATCCACATTAGCTCTCGAACCAGGCATATACCCCTCGAACCATCTACGACGCCACCACTCAAACCATCTACCCCTCGAGCATCAACCATCCACCCCTGGAACATCAACCATCCATCTGTCGGACCATCTTACATCTATTCTTGGAACCATCACCCCCTGAACCATCAGTACTCGAATATCCACCATGCCACCACTCGAACTATACACCTCTTGAATCCTCAACCATCCGCCTTGAGGCCTCCCTACCACTCGAGCCATCCACCCCTCGAACATCAAACATCTGCCTCGAGGGGTGTTGATTCGGGGCATCCTCCCTTAAGCCCCTGGAACCATCAACCATCCCCCTCGAGGCATCACACATCGACCCATCAACCATCCACCCCTCGAACATCAACCATCCTCCTCTTGGGACCATCACCCTCGGAGCATCACCCCTCGAACCCCTGGGACCATCAACCCTCAAAATATCATTCCTCGAACCATTCACCCCTCCAATCATCACCCCTCGAACCATTCACCCCTCCAATCATCACCCCTCGAACCCCAGGAACCATGCATCCCTCGAAGTATCAGTCATCCACCCCTGGAACTAACACCCCTGGAACCTCTCGAACCATTCACTGCACCTCGAGGTATTATCCCTCCAATCATCACCCCTCGAACCCCTGGAACCATTAGTTCTTCGAGGGGTGTTGATTCAAGGCATCCTTCGAATCATTGGCTTTCGAGCCCCTGGAATTATCAACCATCCACCTCGAGGGGTGTTGACTCGAGGCATCCTCCCTCAAATCATCGACACTCAAGCCCCTGGAATCATCAACCATCCCCCTCGAGGCATCACCACTCAACCTATCAACCATCCACCTCGCCACCACTCAAACAATCAACCACCCATCTCGACTCAAATCTCTCCACTCTAACCTCCACTCGAACCCTCACCGCTTGAACCACCACTCAAACCCTTTCCACTCGAATCCTCTATTCGAACCCTCTCAATTCGACCCTCACCACTCGAACTCTCACCACTCGAATGCTCACCACTCAACCCCTCACCACTCGAACCCTCTCAACTTGAACCCGGTACCACTTGAACCTCTCCACTCGAACATCAACCATCCACTCTCGGAACATCAACCATCCATCTGTCGGACTATCTTATATCCACTGATGGGACCATCACCCCTCAAATCATCAGCTCTCGAACATCCACGATGCCACCACTCGAACCATTTACCTCACGAACATCAACCATCCGCCTCGAGATCTCCCCACCACTCGAACCATCCACTACTTGAACATCAACTGTCCACCTCGAGGGTTGTTGATTCGAGGCGTCCTCCCTTGAATCATCAACCCTCGAGCCCCTAGAACCATCAACCATCCCCCTCGAGGCATCATCCCTTGACCCATTAACCAACCGCCTCGCCACCACTCGAATCATTCTCCCCTCGAACATCAACCATCCGCTTCGAGGGGTGTTTATTCGAGGTATCATCCCTCGATTCATCAATGCTCGAGGCCCTAGAACCATTAACCATCCCCCTCTAGGCATCACTCCTCGAGCCATCAACCATCCGACTCACCAACACTCGAACCATCCACCCCCCGAATATCAACCATCTGCCTCGACTCAAACCTCTCCACTCTAACATATACTCGAAACAGTACTACTCGATATGTTTCCAATCGAATCCTCTATTCGAACCCTCTCTACTCGACCCTCTCGATTCGAACTCTCATGACTTGACCCCTTACCACTCGAACCTCTCCACTCGAACCCAGTACCACTTGAACCTTTCCACTCGAACCCAGTACTACTCGAACCTCTCCACTCGAACCTCTCTTATCGAACCCTATATTCAAACCCAGAACCACTTGAGTCCAGTACCACTCGAACAACTCTGCTCGAACCTCGAACCTTCACTTGAACCCTTACCACTCGAACCAGTATCACTCGACCCTCACCACTCGAACCCTATCTACTCAAACCCGGTACCACTCAAATCTCTCCACTCGATCCCTCTCAACTCGAACCCAGTAGCACTCGAACCTCTACACTTGAACCAGTACTACTCGAACCCTTTCCACTCAAACCTCTCCACTCGAACCTCTACTCGAACCCAGTACCAACCGAACCCAGTATCAATCGAACCTTTCCACTTGAACCTCTACTCGAACTCTCTCCATTCGAACCATCACCACTCAAACCAGTACCACTCGAACCATTTCCACACCAACCTAACCACTCGAACCAGTACCACTCGAACATTTCCACACCAACCTAACCACTCAAACCCTGTACTTGGAGCCTCTCCACTTGAATCCTCTTCTCGACCCCTCGAACCCCCTATACTCGAATCTCTCCACTCGAATCCTCACCACACGAACCCAGAACCACTCGAACCTACTACCACTCCAACCCTCTCAACTCGAACCCTCTCCACTCCAACCCTCACCACTCGAACCAGTTCCACTCGAACCCTTTCCACTCGAATCAGTACTACTCGAACCCATTACCACTCTAACCTCTACTCGAATGTTGATGTTCCTCTACTTGTACAAATGGAAGATGGTGAGGTTGGGATACTTCTGCCACTTCTGGATGATCTCCTTGGCGCTAGGCAAACGTAGATGATGAAAACCTCTTTAAGGGTTATTTCGTCGAACACTTGAGCTTCACCCTTCAACCTCTGCCCCTGATTCTTTGCGAACTCAAGTAGCTCCTTAACATCATCATCAAACCTTAAACCCTATAAATCCATAACAACCAGCGGCATCGCCATGGTAATGAAGCAAAACGAACGAAAACAGGGACATAAAAAAAAGAAAATTTTAGATTATACAAACCTTGAAAGGAAATAGACGCGTCGGAGGAGCCGTTATCCTCAGAGCCATTGTTGAAAGCATACTATAAACATTACACAAGCCGGAGCAACGATGATGGGAAAGGCGGGCAATTATAGTTAGGAAAACGATGAAATTACCTTGTGGAATTGTGCAAGGATAGGCAACTATGCAGTATTTCTTTTTAATGTGAGGACAAGCTTGATATTAAGAGGGATGGTTTGTCATGATTTAGAAGGGCATAAGGGACTTCTTAAACAAGGAAATTCAAGGTTGCTAATGGACAGAAGCTGAAACAAGAAGAGGGACACTTGAAGCTAGTAACTGGGGCAACTGCTCCTTCTTGCAACTGAATTCAGTTAGCAATTAGCTCAGCGGTTGGGGTTGGGGTTGATTCAACTGTCTTTGTGTATATAATCTGCAGGTTAGCATTAGATTAGATATCGATTAGTTGTTGATCATATTGTGAGGTCTTTGTACTATGAAAATAGTTTCTCTTCTCTTCTCAAATTCAAGCTACTTTTTGGTAATTTTGTTCAATAATTCTCTGTCCATGACAATCTATTTATGTTCTTTGGTGGATACCCACACTCCGAATACCTAGTTCTTTCGAGTCGAGCCACGGGCCACATTTTCAACTATCCGCATATGCGAGTACCCGCATTCGAACACCCCTAATTGGAGATGCTCTAATGGACCCGAAAGAGTAGTGTTTTATTTAGAGTTAGGTGCTCATATAACCCTATGTTTTAGTGGTATGTGCCAATATGACCTTGTGAAGTTGGAAAGTGTTATTGTAACCCTATGATTTGCTTGAAAGTGATAATATAACCTGGAGGCCTGAATTTGACCGAAATTTTATGAAGTGACTATTTTACCCTTATTTTAAAAAATAAAAATTCTAAAATTTGGAAAAGACTATATCTCAATTTTCTTGTTCGGAACAGATTTCTTGGAAAATCACCACGCAACCACTTCTTCATCTCGGGATGCGTTTCAAATCCAAATCTCACCTTTCTCACTTTTTCCCACTTCTTCACCAAATCCCCCTAAATTTCCCCTTTCCTACTTTTCACACCAGATTCCACAAATCCAAATCGATCCCAAACACTATATGGTACAAATCTCAATCGCCCAAAAAACTCAGAGCACCAGGCGGAGGGTTGAGATTCAATATGAGCAGCGGCGGGGCGAGGAGGGTCTGGTCGAATGGAGGTGGAGACAGGGAAGGGAAAGCAAGGCGGGGGGTGGTGGTACAGAGGTGGGGCAGTGGCTAGGCGCGGTGATACAGAAGCGAGGCAATAGCTGGGCACGGTGGTGCAAAGGTGGGGCAACGACAGGAAGTTCTGGGGCGGGTCTGGTGCAGAGGTAGGTATGGGGAACCGAGAAAGTGGAAGCAGGGCGGGGTGTGGCGGTACAGAGGCGGGGCAGTGGTGCAAAGGCGGGGAAACGATGTGGTGGCACAGCCACTCCCAAACCCGCTATGCAAGGTTTGCATTATGTTTCTTGCTTTGATTTTTTAAGATTTGATTTGTACAATAAATCCATAATGATGGTTTTAGATTGTTTTCTAATATTTTTGGTTGTTATTGTTGGGAATTTTTTGCAGGATTTGATAATTGTTTGGATCAATAATTGTTTGATATTGTTTGGACTACGTCAAACATTTGGTTGGGATTTTTCGATCACAGAAATCTGTTCCAGCGGCGGGGCGGTAGCGTTGGTAGCGCGGCTTGGCGGCATCAGTGGTGGTGATAATGGTTATGAAGATGAAGAGGAATGAAGATGAAGAGGAAGAAGAGCCTAGGGTATTTTAGTCAATAGGTTTGTAATTTGAAGGCTAGGGGTATTTTAGCCTTTTAGCATTTGGTCAATGCCGGAAAATACAAAGTCAACGTCGGAATAGTTCCAAAAGGTTATATCGACACTTATGATGTAAAAGATAGGGTTACAATAACACTTTCTAACTTCATAGGGTCATATTAGCACATACCAGCAAAATATAGGGTCATATCAGTATTTCCTTTTATTTATTTAGTAAAACAGTACTCAGGGTGGAACTACCATGGCACGTGGTAGGGCACTAGCCCTACCTGAGATTCTGGCGTCATAGTAGTAGTGGTTATAAGCAGTTAAAGCGCTTCCCGGCGGTGGAGCAGAGTTTTCCAGCTTATTCCTCATTTTGCCGGCATATTCAACCAGGGAAGAAGGTTGTAGCAGGTTTTCTTTTTTTTTGCCCATAACACATCAAAACGGCGTCATTTTGATTAAGTGCAGAAGAAAAAAAATTGAAATTGAATAAGGGTTTTTGTATTGGGCCAAAATCCAAAAAGGATGGCCCAAATACAAAACCCATGGGCAGAAACTTGCAACAAAACAAAACAAATCTTGCCAATTGCCAAGAACCCAAAATTGGTTCAAACTTCAAACGTATATCTTCCATCCAGTTGCCAGCCAGCGTACTTCCAAGCTCCAGCCTCAGCTCCGGCCGCCGCCGTCGTCCCACCACCGGCCAGAGACTCCGGACGCCGCCCCGCCACCGTCTCGTCGTCCCTCCGTCCAGCCCTCTATTTTCCTCTTCATCTAGTCTCCTCTTTGTGTTTATGACTTGAAAGAGGTAATTTAATTATATGGTTTATTGTTTATGTTATTTTCTCCTTCAAAAATTTAATTTATATGAATATTATTTTTAGGTTGGAGGTAGAATTGAAGTTATATGGTTGTTCTTACATCAATTGAATTGCACATGTATAATTATAAATTATAATTGTTTGATTTATTATTTATGAAATTAACAAATAATGAAATTAGGGATATTTGTTAAATTGAATTTAGATTAATATGATTTTATAAATGATTTTATATTATAATTTATTATTGTTTCATAATGCTTTTGAATTTTATAAGAATGAATTCAGTTTACATATTTATCCTATTTGATATTTTTTCGATGGACAATTTTTTTATTTAAATTACTATTTTAAATTATTTTTAAATTAATTTTTTAAAATTTAAATTTAATTTACTATTTTTAATTATTGTCCAGTCCTACCTAAAAAAATGCTGGCACTAATATCGAAAAAGGAAAAAGTCAAACAACACGTCTTGCCTAACATTAGGTATACTCCTAATGGCGACCAATCTGTTATACTGTGTCAAACTGCCTTGCCGGCATTATCCTACCATTTGGTAGGTGCATATTCCTTGCTTCAAAGAAAGGCTCAACTACTAGAACATTGTTAAAAGAAAAAGCAACACAAAGAGATGAATTAATCAAACAAAAACATAAACGAAAATCAATAATTAAATCATCGATACAAAATTTCAGTAACCCCACAATTTGGGGGGAATGGGACTGGATCAATTTCCCTACAACCAAGATCTCAAAACCAAAAACATAACTCAATTAGTTCCCTCAGTTGCCTCCGTGTTAGGAGACAACGTTAAGAAGAATGAATTCAGTAGAATCATAAGCCCCACAAGAACCACGATCGCGACGGCCGCCGCCGTCGGAGGACGACCCAGCATCAGTAGCGCCGGTGCCCTGATGACCGGAAAGAAACCCATTGAGAAAAGAATGGTTGTGGTGGCTCTCGTCGTGGGCCGCCGGCGGATGGTAATACAGCCTCCCCGTTTGTGGGCAGTGGGAATGGAACCTCGCCGCTATCCTCACGCCCGCATCCAACAGCTCTGCGTACTTGTTCCCCGCCATGTCGATTGATTTCTTCCTTTCTAACAATTTTCCTTTTGTTGATGGAGAATTGGGAGAAAGGAAAAAATCAACCAAGGTGAATTCGAAGAAGAGGGAGGAAAATATATGTTAGAAAGCGTCCCAAATGTCAGAGCCCATATGAGGGGAGAATGTGAGGAGAAACAGGATGAGTATATTCGCAATTTATACTAGGTTTTGTTTGGCCTTTCGATGGTCTTTCCTTTTGTGAAACTTGAGACTAATGTGTGTGCCGAGAAATATCGCGTTTCTAGTTTCTGCCGCTGAGGTTTTCCACATTCTTTTTCTTGCCCCAGGACTTTTGTTAATTTTATTTTGGCTATTACTTAAATAAAAAGGACGGACGGATGGAAAAATATACTGCCAAATACACGATTATGGATATATATTAGAGTCCATCTCTTGAAAGAATTTCTTTTTATAAGTTATGGAAAGACCAAGGTTTAAAGTGAAAATTAGAAAAAATTAAGATAAAATTTTCGGGTTGCATGAATCGAGTTATAAACTTTATAACTATTATACGTTGCATAATTAAAATTTTAATATTGCAACTAAAATATTTTACCTTTTACTATTTTAATTAAACTCCGTCTTTCCATAAGCAACCCAAAAATTTGCCAAGACTTTGGGAAATACGGTCTTTCCCAAGACTTTGCCTATATATTAACTATTGCATAAAGAACGATGATGGACGCAGGGGCGGAACTACGATGGCGCGAGGTAGGGCTCCAGCCCTACCTGAGATTCCGGCGTCATGATAGTAGTGGTGAGTAGCGCTTCACGGTGGTTTGCGCTTTCCCAGCGGCGAGGGCTCTATTTTTTGCCCAAACTTTACCAAAACGACTTCGTTTTGGTTAGAACTGAACGAAAAAAAAATGAAAAATCAAATTTTAAGTAGTAGGTTTGTTTGGATTGGGCGAGAATGACCAAATCCACAATTAGAAATTGACGCTGCTCCAGAATACAAGTGGCGCTCCTCCACTGCTCCGGCCTCCAGCCCTGCTCCGTGTCAGCTCCGCGCCTCCACCTCCGTGCCGGACGTCGCCACCGTCCCACCACCGTCCCTCCTCCAACCCTCGGCCCTCTGTTCTCCTCTTCATCTAATCTCCTCTTTATTGTTATGAATTGAATGAAGTAATTTAATTTTAGGGTTTATTGTCTTTTTTTGAATTTTTTTCCTTCAAAAAATTAATTTATATGAATATTATTTTTTAATTGGATATCGAATTGAAGTTATATGATTGTATCGATTGAATTGCATATGTATAAAATATAATTGTTTGATTTATTATTTATGTGAAATTGTCAAATTATGGAATTAGGGATATTTGTTAAATTGAATTTAGATTAATATGATTTTATAAATTATTTGTTATTTTTTCATAATGCTTTTAGATTTTATAAGAATGAATTCAATTTACATATTTTCCCTATTTGATATTTAATAGGTTATGGGCAAAATTTTTAATTCGAAGTAGAGGATTTCCATCTTCTAAGAGATCGAATGAACCTAATGAACAAATGCACAATGAAGAGGGTAGTAGTAGAAAATAATCTCGAGTAGAGTTCAATTGGAATGATGTTATAAGTGATATTGGGCTACGTAAACCTATTGAAGAGATTGATGCTTCTATTAGAGATGAAGTGCTAAGAGAATATATATTAAGAGGTCCTTGCCAATCTAAGAATCATATTTTTCCCAAGACATTGTTCAAGGATGAATTTACAAGTTTTCAAAAGGGTTGGTTTGCTGAATTTAATTAGTTGGAGTATAGTGTTTCAAAGGATGCTACCTTTTATTTACCTTGCTATCTTTTTAAGAATTCAGCAAAGGAGACGGCATATACTGTGGATGTGATGATAAATTGGAAGAATGCCCTTAAACTATTTAGGAAACATGCTTCGAATGTGGATGAGAATCATCATGGTGTAGCAATCAATTAGAGAAATTTTAGCCTTCAAAAGCAAAGTATCTTACATTGTTTCGGCGCTCATGTTACTGAAGCAGAGAAGGCATATCGCACGTTTTTTACTATGGTTTTGGATGTGACAAGATACTTGTTAAAACAAGGCTTGGCTTTTCGTGGTCATGATGAGGGTTGGGATTCCATCAACAAAGGTAATTATCTTGAATTGGTTGACTGGTATTGCAAGCGAAGTGAAGATGTTGCAAAGGTAATGAATGAAATTGCTCCCGGAAATTGCAAGTTGACATCCCCCAAAGTTCAAAAATAGCTCTTAAGTGCTTGTGTTGGTGACATTGGAGATAGTGTATTTTCTCTGCATATTGATTAGGCTAGAGATGCATCAATAAAAAAGCAAATGGGGGTTATATTGAGATGTCAACAAACAAGGATGCATTCTTGAGCATTTTCTTGCTTTTGTGCATGTTTCCAATACTAAAGCTATTACTTTGATGGAGGCTCTTAAGCAACTGTTTGTAGATAATTTCAAATTTGAGATATCAAGGATATGATGGGGTTTCAAATATGCGGGGTGAGTTTAATGGATTGCAAGCTTTGATATCGAAAGAAAACTCTTCTGCAAGGTATATTCATTGCTTCTCTCACCAACTTCAATTGGTTGTTGTTTCCGTTGCATATATTACTCTGTCTGTAAGTGAATTTTTTGGGTATCTTATTAAAATTGTGAATCTAGTTGGAGGCTCGTGTGTTAGAAAAGAGATGCTTGTGCAATTAGAACATGCTAGACTTGTAGAGGCATTGGAGAGTGAGAAGAATTTTAGTGGAAGAAGCAAAAATCAGGAAATGAGTTTGAGACGGCCTAGTGATACCCGTTGGGGATCACATTACACAATTATTCTTCGTTTTGAGGCTATGTGGTCTTCTATTAAGTGCTTCTTAATATTTGTGAGCATAGCAATTTAGATGAAAATACCTCTACAACAAAGGTTTTGATTGATAGAATGGAGAGCTATGAATTTGTATTTTGTATGTTTTTTATGAAGCATTTGTTGGGATTTACAAGTCAATTGTCCCTTGCCATGCAACAAAGAGATCAAAATATTTCGATGACTGTGCGAATGATGAATAGAATGAAGGCTGAATTGCAAGAATTCAGAGATGGTGGTTTTTATATATTATTGAATGAAGTCAACACATTTTGTGTGAAGAATGAGTTCACATTAGATGTTATGGAAGCACAACAAAAAATTCATCACCGTTCTAGACGACGTGGAGAAATATTGACCAATCATGATTTCTACCGTGTTGATATTTTTCTTCAGGTACTACTTTCAGATTTTTACATACTTTAATTTATTTTGTTTATATTATTTTATATGTATTTTCATCTTATTGTTATTTTTTTTATTATTTCAATTCTAGACCGCTGACAGGATGATTCTTGAAATGAATCATCGATTTTCCAAAGCAAGCTCAGAGTTACTCACTTATATCGCATGCCTTGATCCGAAAGAAAGATTTTTCATGTTTGATGTTGGTAAGTTATTTCGCCTTGCTGGACTCTATCCGAATGACATCTCCCTAGTTGATCGTGTTGAACTTGAGCAACAACTTAATTACTTCATCCATGATGTGAAAGATGATGATGCCTATTCAGTCATCAATGATTTTGGAAGTCTTGCTCAACATATGGTCCGATCACGTAGCAATGTAATTAACCCATTGGTATAAATTCTTATTGAGTTAGCATTAGTTCTACCAGTTGCAACTGCTTCAGTTGAGCTAGTTTTTTCTGCCATGAATAATATCAATACCGATTTTCGTAATAGAATGAGAGATGAATGGTTGAATGATGTTATGACGGTGTTTATTGAGAAAGATATTTTTGTTAAGATCAAGAATGAACCGATTATTCAATCGTTATCAAGGCATGGAGTCTTGTAGATATTTGTTGCCCCCACTTGTTCCTAGTTCTACTTATAATAATTTGAGCATTAGAAAGTAGTTATTTTAGTAGTTTAGTGAACTTGTAAAAACATTATTGTATCGTACTCGATTTATTATATTACGTACTATTTTTTAATTATTTTTAAGTTAATTTTTTAAAATTTAAATTTGGATAGTATTAATCAGCCCCGACAAAATACACATATATGGGAATAGTTTTACTAAAGAATATTGTGCAAAATAAACTTCCTTATTTAATGTTCGAGATTTTCCTTTTAACAGTTTTTAACTCTTAAATGAATGCAAGAGAATTATACTAGGCCATATTATTTTATAGTATATAGAGGTCAAAGTGCATAATTCCTAAAACAATAATTCTTAAAAGAAACTTAGTGGGTCTTGTTGACACTCATTCGGAAAGAGGGACTGACTTGAAAATATGTAATTGCTTCTTCTTTTTCCTTTTTAGTGGTTGTTCTTTACTTAGAGTGTGGCTATATCAGATCATGTATTTTACTTACTTACGCCCTAATACGTATACGTCTAATACTAATGTTAACTTCTAAAATTAAAACAAAAAACTCCTCCCTTGCCCCTATTGCGCCCTATTGCGCCACCACGGCACCACCGAAGCCGTTGCCACGGCGTCATCGCCGCCGCCACCTCATCACCCCAGCTACTACCTCATCACCCAAGCCCATCCCTCATCCCCGCCTTCTCGTTTCCCCGGCGGAAAACCTCAATTACTCAAGTCCCAGCCCCATCTTCGGCCACGGAAACCCAGCCCCACATTCTCCTTAATAGGCAAGCGCGAGAACCACTGTCGTCCCCAGCCATGAGAACGACGACGAGAATCGAAGGCGCAGAGTGACAAGAACGACAATGAGAACCGGGTCGAGCCAGGGTGACGAGTTCGAGGCGATGGAACGGGCGACGAGAATCGGGCCGGGCCAAGGCAACGAGAACTGGTCGACGAGAATTGGCCGACAAGAACCGGTTTGAGCCAGGGCGACAAGAACCGGGTCGGGCCAGGGCAACGAGAACGGGGTGATGAAATGGGCGACGAGAACGGCGATGGAATTGGCAAACCGGGGATGACGCCAGGGACGGGGACGAAGATGGCGGGGACAAGGACGAAGATGGCGGGGATGGGGACGGAGATGGCTGGCATGGGGAAGGATATCTGAAACGCTGGAGATGGCGGGGTGAACTGTCGGGGATGGAGATGGCAAACCGGGGATGACGCCAAAGAATGGGGAGAGCGGCCGAAAATAACGCCGGCGGAACCCAACCACCACTGGACATTAGGTTTTTTGTTATTTATTAATTATTTGCTTTTTTATTCTCTATACTAATTATAAATATATATTAATATTTTAATAGCATAAATACAAAGCATGTTCAAATAAAATAAATAACGTAACATACCGATTCACTTTAATTATCTAGACCGAATCACACCGTGTCAATTCTCTGCCTCCACTGGACTTGGCCCAAGAGCTGATCACCTAACATTTAAGCGTCGAACTGGTGGAGAACCTTTCTTATGTTTTTAGATTTTTTTCTGCCCTAAAGTTAATGTCACTAAACTTTGACTACTCCCTCTGTCTCATTCATATATGCACATTTTTTTGTCAATTTTCTCATCTCATGTTTCACCACCGATAACTTTAGTTACATATACTAATGGTGTATTGAATTTTAATATTTACAAAATAAATTGTGCAGGGAATCTAACAATATTTCACATGAATATATTAGCGTTTATCTACTAGTTGAAATTTATGATCAAACGTGTTTTGAGAATGTTGACCAAGGAGTGTGCAGATATGACTGGTAAAGAGGGAGTATTAAATCTCATAAATCTATCTATAAAATTATTGTGCTCCCTTTGTCCTGCTCTAACTTGCACAAAAATAATTCATGATTCCAACAAACATGTATTTTACTGTAAATATCTATAACTACGAACAGTAACTACGTATAAAAAATTGATGTTTTGAAACAACATGTTACGATGAATATATCAATATCTTATACGATAATATCATTGTTCATATTCTATTCAAATATAAGGTCAAATTTTTACGATGAATATATCAATATCTTATACGATAATATTATTATTCATATTATATTCAAATATAAGATTAAAGTTTGACAGTTTTGACTAAAAATAAGATTTCTTAGGGATAGAGGGAGTATGATATTATGTCGATATTTTCAAGAATATCTATCTCGTGTTATTCCGTCTGATTGTTAATTCACGAATTGAAAATTGAATAGTTCAAGTGGTGGATAGATATGACGTATTTGTTTGTAATTAATTTAAGTTTTAGGGTCAATTTTAAAAGGTTCATAAAATTATGGCAACATAAATGCATAACCACGGGTCGTGCATGTTGTTTATTTTTAAACGTGTACGTGTATGGGTAATGGGTAATGGGTAAAATGGGTAATGTATCAAATAAGTAATTGAAAAATGTAGCTCGGGTGGATTGGGTGTGCGGGTGGACTACAATTTTCCCATATTAGTCAATAACTGAGTTCAATCCCGTTGATTTACCCATATGGGTCAATAATGGTTGAAACTCGAGGTTTACCCATAAGGGTCGGTATAAACTCATATAAGTCAATAAATAGGCTGAAACCTGTGAGTTTACTCTTATGGGTTGGTATATAAATTCATATGGGTCAATATATGGGTTGAAACTTGCGGGTTTTCCATTTTTTGACTTTCGGGTTAGGATTCTCGACCTGCAAGTTAATCGGGTTTCAACTTATTCCATTTTTCACCCGACTTTTTTTGACCTGTTATAAAATGGGCATGGTATAGGAAAAGTAGGCAGGCTAGTAAGATGAACAATCAAAATGTGACAGCCAGCGATCTTAGGAGATCACATCGCAAAAACAAACGAGTAATCACTCTGCATGGAGCGCACAGAGTTGTGACTCTAAAAATACATCGCAATGACAACGATTTAGGAACCGTGGCCCATTGGAGCCGATGATTTGGCATCCTTATGGGTGCTAAACGTGGGCATGAATCACCTGGAAGTACTAACTTTAACATCAGAGACTCTTTATTGATTTCATTTGGGAGATTCTTGCAGAGACTTCCGTCAAAATGAAACTGTCATTATCGTTCCAGGAGTTCATGGCAAATTAGTGGCGCCGTCTGTGGGGACCAATATATTAGGTCAGCGGTTCCCTTGAATCATGGTGACTAGTAGTCAGGCAAGTCGATGGAACGAAGCAGTGGAATTGGCACCACATCCTCTAAAATAAACCTTCCTGATAGAAACAGAAGACATCCAGGAGTCAGGAGAGGAACATGATTGCCCTCCTCTTGGAAACATAGAGAAGTGAGTATTCACAACCTTCTTAGATGCTAACTAGGACCAATTGTACAAACAATTCATTATTTCCACCAACGAACAGAGGGATAACGACAAAGACAAGCAAAGAAAAAAAGAGAAGGAAAAAAGAGCAACAACAGAGGCAATTAATCAACGGGAGGACATGGAATATGATGTCGAAGATGAAGCAGAGCCATTCCGTCTAGGGGTGTTCAAATGCGGACCGCACATCTGAGTACCCGCGCATGTGCGGGTAGTTGAAAATGAAACTCGTGGCCCGGCCCTGAAGAACTTGGTACCCGCATACTGATCGGGTTGGGTAACAGTGTACCCGTTGACCCGTTTAAAATTGAAATTTTAAAGATAATTATTAATTCATTATGTTACATAAATTCGTATTAGTTCAAGAAAAATATCTTTGCAATGATGGCAATGTAGTTTAATAATTGATTTCTCGTTACAACTTTGGTACAATAATTATCACTTTTTATCATTAAAAAATCCATCATATAATGATCATTAAGAGTAACACATCCGTAATCATCATCATTGTAACCTAATTGGGATGAACTTAACAAAATATGCTGAAATGATAGGAAAAAACTATCATGTTTGAAGTTTTTTTTTTTAAAAAAATGTAGTGGAAAGGTTATGAAATTTTGATATCAAATTTGTGATGGGAAACCAAATAAAAAAAAACCAATTAGCTCTACTGCTAGAATTAGGGGCGGATCCAGAAATTTCAGATAAGGGGGACCAAAACTATATAAAAAAAATTTTTTGCGAATTAATCATAAAAAATTATATTAGATTATTTTATTTAAAAGACAAAAAAAAATCAAATACTAAATACAAACTAGTAATAAAGAAAATACAAAATTAATACTTGAAAAATTGACGACCTTCTTATTTTTATTTAAGTTGTGCTCTCCTCTCTTTGATCATATAAAAAGTATCGATGATAGAATCAATGTTAAGTGTCTCTGCAATATTCTTTTCAATATAGACTAACAAGTAATGTCGCAGAAAATACTCTTGCATTCGATTGCCGGACATGATTTCACATTTTTCATGACTGAAAGAACCCATTCAAATGTTGCAGTAGATGTCGAAAGAATCAAGACAAGGAGCAATATGAAGTCAATTTTAAAGTTAAAGAATTTGAACGCTCTAAATTAAAGAAATAACTGATGAAAAAAATGTGAAAAACAATACCTTGATTTTTTTAACCTAGATTCTTGATATCTCTTTGAAACTTTATGTTTTTTTAAATTATGTTTTTGATTCTTGAAAAAGGTGTCACATCTATTTATACTATTTTGTATTATAAAAAATTAAATTTTAATTGAAATCAAATTATTTTTATTAGTTAAAACATGCATTTGACGGATAAATATTTCTTTTATTTTGTTAAAACCTCCATAGCCACGTAGGATAAATATTCTTGCTAAGCGGCTAAGCCTACGTGCGGATAAATATATAAAGACCAAAATTATTTTGTTAAACAAATTTCAAGTATAACTTGGATAAATATTAAAGTTAAAATTAGATAAATATAAATTCTTTTCTTGTTGGACTCTACAATTAAAAACAAGAATCCCAACATTTTAATCACTATACATATATTATGATGTAAGTATTATTATTTTGGGTGGGGGGTGGGGGTGTGAGGTATGAGGTAATCACTATACGTATATTATGATGTAAGTATTATTACTTTTTTTTCACAGTACATAAACAAATAAAACACAAGAAAAATATAAAATGGCAATGGTAAAAATAAAGTTAGCGGGGACTAGGCACCCCCCCCCCCCCCTTTCTAGAATTGGGTTGTGGTCATGACACAACTAAAAATTTGAGGCTAGAAGGGAAAGACTGAAACTCAAAAGGAACAATGAGTTTTAGGGTTGAAAGGAAATGACTGAAAAATTAGCACTTAAATATTATGTTAACTAACATTATTTAATAATTAATATTACATAGGTATGGACAACTGATAGTTAGGGTTAGATATGTAGTTAATATCATTTAATATAAAAATTAATTAAGTATATTTAATTTTTTTTGGGTATCCGGGTACCCAGAAATAGTATTTTTGCGGCCATAGCTTGGACCCGTTTAAATGTAAAATTTCTGAGTGGGGTACCCAGCCTTGAAAAATGAAAAAGTACCTGATTTTTAAAACAGGGTCATTGGATGGACGGGGCGCGTATTGCGGGCTGAATTTTTTTGAACACCCCCACTCTCCGCTGACAGAGGACATACAATACTTCACGATGCCAAAAGGGTTCAAGTTACCAACACAACTCAAAAGCCTATGACGGGACGACTGGCCCTAAAGAGTTCTTTCACTCTTATAGAACCCGCATGAGATTCCGCGATGCGCCCATCCAACTGGTATGCAAAGCTTTCCAAATTTTCCTTGTAGGATCCGCAATAGTTTGGTACGATAATCTACCCATCCGAAGCATACAAAGTTGAGGCCAACTGGCTGGTCAATTTTTGGGTAGATTCTACCAAAAGCAAAAGCTCCCAAAAATGTTTGCGAGTCTAATAAATATTAAGCAACAAAATGGAGAAGGTATCACATAAGACCATGATCGCTTTGCCAAAGAAAGCCTGGAAGCCAAGGATCACACGCACCCTTGTCATTGGTGGCATTTAAGAATGACATGAGATCAGGCGAGTTTTACAAAAAAAAACTCACAGTAGACATGCCAGACGATCCAAGAAACCTCCAGGAAGTGAGAAAAATTCAATAGAGAAAGCAAACAATAAGAGACTAGAAAATGAGCAAGGTGATAAGAGATTTGGAGACAACCCTCTTAAAAGAGAGGCGATAAAGAAGGGAAGAGCCGCTCCGCTCACGATGGGAAGGGAGCCAACAAAAAATCAAGTTTCTTTCATTGAAACACCCCTAACCAAATCTAGGCGGGAAATTTGGAAAAGTCACAGGGAGTTTTTCAGAGACATGAGTCCTATGAGAGCTCTAGCAGATAAAAGATCCAATTATTATTGCTGTGAATTCCACAAAGATCGAACAACTGTAATGACCTGAGGAAATAACAGGGAGAATTGTTACGACAAGGACGACTCGCCCAATATAGAAAGGAGGATAACCATCCAAGGGGATCAGGTGCTTGCTGCACTGACAAAAGCATACCAATAACTCAGAAACATGCTAAGCCAAAACCAAAGATGATGGCAACAATAGAGCTGGGATAAAATACAAGTAATACTATTCTAGTAATATTGATATATGTCATTCACGGATCTAACAAACCCATGTCTATCAACACATGGAAAGAAAAAGCAAGATTTCTACCCCCACAAGAGCATGTAGAAAAGAGAACACCATCGAATGAAGAAATCATGTTTAGTGAGGAAGACACAGTCCTTAGTGCATCAGCTCACTATGAATTATTGGTCTTCACAACAAAAATAGGTATCTGTTTTGTACATTAAGTTTTTGTAGACGACGAAGAGCAGTGGAGATATTTTCCATAGATTGCTTTGAAAAAATTGGATTCAAGAGAATACCTCATGAAGCCTAAATCTTTCATAGTTGGTTTCACAAGGAAAGATGAATGACCCCTCGACAATATAAAACTCCTCATAACCATTGGGCAAGATTGTAAGGAGTGTACAGTCATATGCGACTTTGTAGTGATAGATGCACTAAGCCCCTTCAATGCAATCATAGAAAGACCATGGATGAATGTTGTCCGAGCCATATGGTTCCCTTATCACCTTGTCATGAAATTTCCAATCCCAAATGGAGTGGCAACAATCCAAGGAGACCAGCAAGTGGCAAGACAATGTACGGTCATCTCCATAAAATCTAGGAGCGGTACACAACCAATAGTTCACTTAATTAACCAGGGAGTGCCAGCGATAGTCACTGCTTTAAGGAAAAATCTAGGAGAAGATAAGGAGTCAATTCCAATAGATGAAAGTGACATGACCAAGGAGATCAAGATAAGAAAGAAACCAAAATGAAGGTAATAACAATGCTCAAAAGGTATAACAGTTCTTTGCATGGTCTGTAAAAGAAATGGGAGGTGTCAATTCGTCCATAGCCCCAAACATTATGAACATCGACTCCTCAGTCAAGCCAGTTAGGCAGAAACAGAGAATCTTTGCATATGACAGAAAGAAAACCATATAGATTGAGATGTCGACTCTCGTACAGGCGAGCATACTAAGAGAAGTAACGTATCAAACCTAGTTATTCAACCCCTTCATGGTAAGAAAATGCGCTGTGAAGCGGCGAATGTGCATCGATTACATAGATCTTAAAGGGTACTGCCCAAACGATTGTTATCATTTACCCAAAATCAATCAATTGGTCAAATCTATTGCTGGGTATTAGGTCTTGGCCTTTCTCGATGCCTACAAAGGATACCATAAAATCATAATGAATTTGGAAGATCCAAAGAAAACAACATTCATCACCAGCTTCGGGGCATTCTGCTACGACTAAATGCTCTTTAGTCTGAAAAACACGGGAGCTATTTATCAACGAACAGTTTACAAATAATTTTCACATCAAGTTGGTTGGAACATAGATATTTATGTGGATGGCATGGTTATCAAGAGCAGAAACATTTTTTGTATGTATTGGCTTTGCCTCTCTCAAATTTTGCGGTAGACGTATTGGAGTCTTATGGGATTGCTCTCGCTCAGATCTATCTGAGGGGTGTGAGCATAATGAGTGGATATGTGTAAGTGTGTAAAAAATCTGGGATGATGTTTAAAGTTAGTGATTTTATTATAATGTTTTACCTACAGAGTGCTGGTAGAGAAGGAGTGTTCACGTTGTATCCCATTATTCCTGGGATTCACCTTGTGTAAGATTTTTCCAGTAATTGTGGATTGTGGAGGGGAAGGTACTACCATGTGAAATGTCTCGATTGCAAGGCAGTGGCTGTGTGGAATTTCACTGTTCCCTATGATAGGTCGTCTGATTAATTAAGAGTTTGACTTTGAAGAGGCATATCGGAAAATACTTGGTCCGGTTTGATCTGAAGATAATTTGGCCATAGGGGAAGATAGGTTTTCGCTTTAATAGTGGTCTAATGTCTATGTAGAAAATTTCTTAGTGTTGTTTTTGCGTTGGCATATATCTTGGTATTGATGATTATGAATTTGGTGCAGGAATGGATTTATCGAGAATTGATCCTCTTGGACCTATAGGTTGTAGGAGAGAATCTGATGGGAGGTATGGCGACGCTCAGCTGACCACTTGGGCATAGAAGAAGCCACATGCCAAAGAAGGGGTCTGGCAGAGTATATGCCACCCTGCCATCGGCTGATGTGTTGCCCACTAAGGGTGCTAACCGTGCGTCCTAGCCGTGTACCACCTTGTCACGACTACTGCCTAATTCCCCACGTGTGTCGCACTCAGCTTGGTTGCTCGCAGCACACCAAGCCTTTAGAGGGCCGTGGTCGAGTATGTAGCGAAAACACACACACGAGTTTAGAATATGAGCATGGCTTTACACACACAAGCTAAGATGCAATACAAAGCCCAATATATTGCAAAATGGTAACTGGGTGTGGGTAGCTCAGTACTCCACATATATGTTGTTCAAACGTTATTATGAGTGCCAGCTACATGGGCAAAATAAGGTCAAAGGCTAAAACGACACGTAGGCCTGGACCTTGAGCAAAATAGCTATGCTACACTAATAACTAAGCTATTACAAGCATTTACAAGCAAAAGAGAAGGCTTCTGGGACAAGGAGCTTGGGACATGTTTTCTGGGGTCGTGACTCAACATTTAGAGTGCTGGCCTGGTGGGCAACCAGGCGCTGCGTGCACTGACGTTGGGCACAGAAAGCTTGGATGTTGTGTATAGAACGTCACAGGCGTAGAGGGGGGGCATCACGGGCTGTGAGCGGTTAAGCGGTCGGCACTGGATGACCCAGAGGCGTGTGCAG
This sequence comes from Rubia yunnanensis, assembly GCA_037428765.1. Taxonomy (NCBI): domain Eukaryota; kingdom Viridiplantae; phylum Streptophyta; class Magnoliopsida; order Gentianales; family Rubiaceae; genus Rubia; species Rubia yunnanensis. Next base: position 70,574,939 of record CM075063.1, read on the forward strand.
CACAGTCGAGGGAGACCGATTCATAGGCACGCATTGAGCGGCATGGGACCTCGGTATCATTTTGGCGTTGATGTAGGCATGGGGTTGCGTTGAGGTCAGTTGATAATCCCCACCCCATAACATTCTCCCCCACTCAATTCGAAGAACGTCCTTGGAGCCATCAATTCTCCAAGGTGCTTTGCTACCCACATTTTTCTCGTACACTTCTCTTTAGTTCCAGTTTGAGTTGGCTTGATTTTATCTCACCCACTCTTTGATCAATAACCAAAGGAATGTCCAACTTTGGTTGTTGTCCGGTACGCATCATCATCCATTCACATTTCTGCCTCATGGCTTGTGGAACAACAAGGGGTTACTGATGTGAATGATAACTCGTCTTTCCCCATCGAGGTTTACAAGGTGTAGTTTGCTTGAATGACTCAAAACAGGAAGTTTGATGGGGAGCGCCAGCCGATAATTATATCTTTTAAATCCAGATCTTCTTGGCAACCGACGAATGCTTCCTATCCTTATTCTTCAACAAATATTCATCCCTTATAGCTGGGGAGTGACCCACAACATGCTTAGTCTTTAGACTTGCTTCAAAAAGCTCCTCGGATCCATTGGACAAACCCATTGCTGGTGTAGACCCTTCTGATCCTTCATTTCCGTTCTCCTCACCGGGATCCGCTGAACCGCGGTCCTTATCTTGTCTTCTGCACATGACGAACTGCAAAACTGAGATTTTACCCTTGGGTGAACTCTTCGCAGTTGCTTTAACCGTGCATGGATTGGTGCCTAAGATGTAAAGGCATTGCTATATGGGTATACGAAAATCCGTGCATCTCTCAGAAATTCCATACCGAGGACTGAACCGAAGTCATCCAATTTAACGACATGGAAATCTACTGTGGTGCCTATGGTGCCAAACTTGACCGAGCATCGCCTCGCAATACCCAGCACTAGTTGGGCTTCACTGTTAACGGCATTCATCCTGCCCACAACTTTCTCCGACTTGAGCCCCATTCTTGATGCATGTTTTTCGGAGACATACACATGGCTAGCTCCAATGTCAACCATCACTCAGATGGGTTTTCCATTTACGCACACATTTATGTACATCAATGCTCCGTCGGTCCGATGCATTGGTTTGACATGGACAATCTCAGGTTTGTCAAGTATAGGTACAGCCTGTATCGCTTTGCTTGACCAACTTGTAGCTCTCTTTGATCGCTCTGCAGCAACCACCCGGTCGATCTCAAGCTTCGTTAACGGATTCAACTGCCCTGGCTCTCTTGATCCCACTATGGAATTACACCGCAGATTCAATGCCCCCAAGGAACAAGGTTCTTCATCTTCGGGCCCAGACTCTCCAGTCGACTGCTATTGAACTACCTTACTCAGTGCCTCCCTGATTTGTCTTGAGTCCTCGAGCAACATAGCAGTGTTCCTCTGCTCTATTGGACAATCAACAAGGGCATGATTCCCTTTGCACATTTTGCACACCATTCGTGCCTTCCCGGTTGTCCATCCCACCTTGGTTTGAACCCACTTGAAATCACCACGCTTACACTGGGGCATACCCTATTCCTTCTGACACCCGAATTGGGCCTGTAACTACCTCTGCTACTCGAACTGGGTCTAAAGTTACCCCCATCCCACCTTGGGAGAACTTGCACCCACACCATTACCCACCTTGGCAACAGTAGAACCGTTCACCTCTCTATCAACTCTTTGCGATCCTCCGCCATTACAGTCCACCAGACGTTCGACGAAAGTCACCGCTGAGTTATAGTCAGTGCAACGAGCTCTCTTTAGCTCAAGCCTAGCCCACGGCTTCAATCTCTGGATGAGGTCATGGAGTTTATACTCCACCGGATGGTCAGGAAAATCTAGCATACACGTCTGGAACCGACACGTACCCCATAATACTTCTGGTATGTACCAAGGTTCTTAGTCTCAACAATGATTGTTTCTTCACGTTGATTGGCATGACATGTTTCCCACCTTGAGCTTCAATTCATCCCATGTGTCGATGGCCATGCGTCCTTCCTTTATCTCCGCGTCTTGGGATCGCCACCACACCCCATAGCAGAGCCCTCCAGGTACATCATCGCAACAATGACTTTCTCAACTTCCGAATCCATTCTGATCACCTTAAAGTATTGATCCAACTCATACAAGAAGTTATCAAGCTCTCTCACGTCACGTGCCCCGCCGTATTTCTTAGGTTCGGGGATTTTTCATTTATGTACAACACGAACACCACTGCCATCGCTTTGGGATAATTTAACACAACCTGCATGCGAACGCACACGTCTCCGCCAAGCTTCTCAATGATGCCCCTCAACTTGGCAACGTCTGACTCGCGAGATACCAAAGCTTCCCTCAGCTAAGTTATCTCCTCATCCTGAAGTGCCATCCTCGTGTTGGCTATTTCGATGTCTCTACTGATAATGGCAACATTCATTTCCACTCAGTCAGCTAGGCTCCCGGACCCTTGTGCCTTACCAAAGAGAACTCTCTCAATGTTCTCCGACTGATCCACCTTCTTAGACATAGTGTTGACCTCTCACTATGCGCTCAAGGACTGCTTGAGCTCTGATACCAACTGTCACGGGTCGCCCGTTAAGTGTACTAACCGTGCGGCCTAGCCATGTACCACCTTGTCACGACTACCGCCTAATTGCCCACATGTGTCGCACTCAGCTTGGTTGCTCGCAGCACACCAAGCCTTTAGAGAGACGTGGTCGAGTATGCATTATAGATACACACACGAGTTTAGAATATGAACATGGTTTCACACACACAAGCCAAAGATGCAATACAAAGCCCAACACTGGGGAGCAAACGCTCATATTCAATATATTGCAAAATGGTAACTGGGTGTGGGTAGTTCAGTACTTCACATATATGTTGTGCGAACGTTATCACGAGTGCCAGCTACATAGGAAAAATAAGGTCAAAGGCTAAAACGGCATGTAGGCCTGGACCTTGAGCAAAATAGCTACGCTACACTACTAACGAAGCTATTACAAGAATTTACAAGAAAAAGAGAAAACTTCTGGGACAAGGAGCTTGGGACGTGTCTCAACACTAAGGGTGCTGGCCTAGCGGGCAACCAGGCGCTGCGCGCACGGGTGTTTTGCACTGACGGCTTGGGCATTATGCACAGCCCATCGCAGGCGCAGAGGGGGGGCTTCACTGGCCATGAGCGGTTAGGCAGTCGGCATTGGATGACCCAGAGGCATGTGCAGTGTAGTCGAAGAAGACCGGTTCGCAGGCACGCATTGAGCGGCATGGGACTGCGGCATCATTTTGGCATCGATGCAGGCATGGGGTTGCATTGAGGTCAGGTGATAATTCCCACCCTATAACAGTGGTCTAATGTATGTGTAGAAAATTTCTTAGTGTTGCTTTTGCGTTGGTATGTATCTTCGTGTTAATGATTATGAATTTGGTGCAGGAATGGATTTATCGAGAATTGATCCTCTTGGACCTATAGGTCATAGGAGAGAATCTAAGGGGAGTTATGGCAACACTCAGTTGACCACTCGGGCACAGAAGCAGCCACAGGCAAAAGAAGGGGTCTGGCAAAGTATATGCCACCCTGCCATCGGCTGACGTGGTCTCTGAATCGAAAGGTTGTAGGCATGATGGTGATGATGATTCTACTCCTATGGTGAACGTGAAGGGGTCAAAAAGTTAAACCATTAGGGGTGATTAATCCTACTGGCTTGGATCTAGCAGACGCGATGGACCCGTCGACAATGTTTGGCTCAGTGGCTCATGTATGGGAGTTTGATTTATGTATGCTTTTTTTATTTTATTGTAATGTTTGTTGAACATAGTTTATACCTTTCTCAGTTGAGAGATGCCATGGTAGTTATGGTTCAACACACCTCTAGTTGTGCCAGGGTGATTGGGGGTGATTGAGGGTTTGTATAAGCGAGTGGCCGATTTGGAGGGGAGATGAAACTCTATAGGGTGAAGTGTACTCAGTTAGAGATGGAGATTGCGATGCCATGATACATTCTGAAATATTTTATGTAAAGGTAAATAGACTCTTTTCTTCAGACTAAAGTTTGGGTCATAAAAAAGATGGAGTGAACATTGTGGTTGTTGAGCAACTCACTAAGTTACAGCGTGGAGGTCCTGTAGATCCTTAATGTCCTCTGGTTTTGGTGAATAGGTTGCTAAAGACAGAGAGTTTTTACAACTACTTTTTCCAAAACGTACATTAAGATAGCAGATGTGGAACAGTGGTATGCGTGGGAAAGCATTCGTGCTCAAAACCCTAATTTGGATATTAAAGGGATGAATGGTGCTAGTAATATAGCTGAGTTTGAGATGGTGGTTAAGCAAGAATTGGATGAGGCTTATGGTTGGAAGGTTACAGATAACGGTCACTATTTCCTCCCCCTCAAGGGAATATGGCCTCGTTGCCCTCGTCCAATAAGATTAAGAGGTGCAAGACTAATAAGTACAAAGACAACAACACCAAAGAAGCTAGTGTTCCAACCAGTATGGGTATCGAGACTCTAGAATAACCTGCCCAGCCTTCGGGGGTGTCTGGTTATCTCAGTACACCGAGGATGACTGATGCGGATATGTATGATAACGTTGCCATTGGGTTGGGTAGTGGGGATGATGAAAATTCTTAGACTTATAGTTTTTTTGTTAGGACTTTCGCCAGTTTGGCAATGGAATGTTTTCAATAATACCCTTTATGTTGTATTGAATTGTGTATTTAGGTATGGTTTCTATTTTATATGTTTCATTGTAGCATTTCATCATGTTTCTATTCCTCGAGGTTGTTATTTCATATTGGATGATAATTGGGCTTTATCAGTTGAGACTATTAATTAGTGGGGTGATGATATTGGGATATGCTTTAGGACTTCGTGGCTTTGGGGCTGGTGGTTGTGCACTTGTGTCACTGGCTGGTGATTTTCTAGGCGTATGCGAAGCAGTGTACAATGTCCCATAACTGTGCTGAAGCAGGTTTCGTTGGGTACTTTCCACGATTTGTTTTTCGCCTATGGCTTAAGATTTGTGGGTTTAGGCTAGGTTGGTCCATAGAGTAGGATAATGGGGTTTCGTGTAAATAGGTTGGGAGATAAAGAATTGTCACTTGTGTCGTTGGCCGGGGGTTTCTTAGGCGTATGTGAATCCATGATTTATCTTCCTGGTCCAATTGCAGGGTTTGGGTGATCTTTAGTACTGATAGAGTGTGCAGGTGCATGGCCTGCTTATGTCGTATCAAGTGACAAAGATGGTTTGCAAGAGGTTTTTATTGGGCATGGGCTGCAATGTTTATATGGATTCGGCTTGGGCATGTGGATAGGGTTTCTACGTATGTGCAGACTTTTTTGAATGTTTTGAGAATAATTTTTGCGTTCCATTTACTTAGACTCACAATTCGGGCAATCAGATTTTAGGAGAATGTGTGGGCACATCTTTTGAGGGTTTTAATTATAAAGGGTTTTAAAAAATCCAAGGCCAAGTTGTTCATATATATAAAGGGTCATCATTTAAGGGTTGTAAGATAAGTTGATATTTTGGAGGTTTAGCTTTTACTAGTTTCTTAGGGAATGGATTATGTTTCTAATTCGTTCCATTGGGATTTCGAGACTATCCCTCCTTTTGGTTGGGCACAACACTGTTTATGTGGTGACCTAGGTTAGCAGGAGGATGTGCTCCACTTAGTTGGCGTGTAAAATCGGTTGTATATGTAGTGGCCTAAGGCCATTAATACACGTAGTAAGTGTCATTAGCTGTTGATTTACTTGGTATGAGTGTTTATATGTATTTGACATATATGTTTTATAGTTTTTCCTAGGATTGGTGGGTGGGATTAGCGAATGTGGACGTGATGTGGATGATGTTATCTTAACATCATCTTGGAAGCCCTCTGAATGGGCGCGGGGAAGAACTCACTTGGGATTAGTGCCCAAGTCTTCCCTGGGTCGTGGACGCAGGAGGTGGGAGGGGTAGGATGTGTAGTGCTGGCAGCGGGTTTGTCTCATAAATCCACCACATGTATCCCGTGGTGGTAGGTTTAGTGTGTAAGCGGAGCGATCCCGTCGAATGATCTGGCACACTTTACCTACCCGATTGTAAGGATGGTGCCCAATCACTGGAAGTACTAGTTAAAATAGGAGAGGAAGAATAAGTTATCATTCTATTCCCCTCAGGGCCCTTGTGGCTTACTAGCATGTAGCTAGGTTTTTAAGTTGGTTTTTGGATGTAATGGGTTTGTAGTTGTTCCAATTGTATAGATTGAGATTTTTGAAAGAAAGTGTTTTCTCGATATTGATCTACATTATGTTTTGGCTAGCATTTGGCCACATATATTGTGTTGTTAGTATCTAGTCTGTGTTGATATGGGCGATCATTTATCGGATATCTCTCCTTCGTTATTGTTTTTGTATTAATAGTGCGCCTATTTCCATATCTAAACGTTGTTTATCACTATGTCCTCTAATATGGGGGCAAGTATACCATATCATTTTATAGGGATCTGTAATTATGTGAAGTGCTTATTGCATGGAGACGTACCTTTTAGTGAACGTACCGTAACTACGCGAGGTTGTTTGGCCAGGAGTGCCATAACGGCTATGTTGCGACTCTTATCGTTCATCATGTCGCATCATTTTATCTTGTCCTCAACTGGTGTTATTTCCATTTTTCCTTTGCTCAATTTCTCTGACTTAGCATGCAAGGCTTCTCACTTCTGTTATCTATCTCGGCCTGGTTCTAGGGCCTACCCCCTCGTGCTACTGATTGTAATTCCCTCTGTCATGTGCCTATTTCGTTGATGGTGTTATAAATTAGCTAATATGGTTTTTTTCTTCTTCTTCTAGTGTGTGCATGTGCGCTAGTTTGGTATGGCTTCCAAACTTACCCAGGATCTGTCAAAACCTAGAAAGAAAAAAATTGTCCCTAGAGGCGCCATTGATATATGGATTCCTATTGAGTAGAGACAAACCTCGAGGCTAGTCGATAGAGCTGTACTGGTTGGGATGCCTGATGGGAATCCTCGCGGAGATGTTCCGACACTCAAGTTAGTTTAGGGATCTTTATTCAGTGAGATCTAATGAAAGATGCTTACGCTCTTTGATGTTTCGTTTCTCTATATATAAGCTCTTTGGTCGTACCATCATGGTCTGTTTGTGTCCCATCATCTATTGGATTGTGGCCTAGTGGGAGATGTCATGGGAGATGGCACTTTTGCGTTCTCTTTGAGCTTTTGTTCACTTACCAGCGAATTGGGAAAGGTCCCCTCTATCCGTGAGGCAGACTGGTTGTGACAAATTGGGCTCTAAGTTCATAATTAAACAGGTTATGTATCAATCAAAAAGGAATTTATGGCATTGGTTTAGCAGTTGAGAAATTGAGGCATTACTTATCGGGGAATAAGTTCATTTTGAAGACCGATCACTAGAGCCTCAAATACTTGTTAAAGTCAGAAAATTCATATTTCCATTCAGCACAAGAGGATCCCTAAATTGCTGGGGTTGAATTTTAAAATCCAATGCAAGAGTGGTTCCATAAATAATTATGCAAGTGCATTGTCAAGAAGATTAGTGGATTTTCAGTCCAACAATGAATATCAAATCAACAACCTTATTCATTCAGAAGATTCTGGTGATAACATTAAGGAGATTATTTGGGATTCTTCTGATTATGAAGAGACTGAACTACCTAAAGTAACCCTCACAATCAGTGACAATCTTTTACATGTGACTGCATCAGACAAAGTTCAACAACTGGTGAAATACCCCAACTATATGCATGACTAGGAAGCAATTCCAGTTTATATGATCAAAAGTTGTGAAAGCCAGTTATTTCGAAGGAAACAAGTCACCAAACTTAGCACACTAATGATTCTTCTTGCATGTTGGGAAGAGTGAATTCTTTATCAACAGTGCCTCTATGGACTCAACAACTGGAATACAAATATAAAGGTGATGATCAGGTTCAACAATAATTTTCAGGATAGCTTCACAAACTAACCAGTCTTATATTGAGTTCAATTATGTACAAAGAATGTTAAAGACGAAAATAAGATACATGTATGCTCTTCTGGTGATATCTGAAATACTATTATCTCTTCCATGCATTCTTCTCCCGTGGCCTATGGGAGGCTACTCAGGCCAGAGTACAACTTTGAATAGAATATATGATGTGTTCTTTTGGCCAATCAAAAAAATAGATGTTCTTGAATTAGTTTAGACTTGTGAAGTTTTCAAAGGAATAAGCATGGCCATTGTTGTCCTGTAGGTAAGTTACAACCACTCCCCATACTAGTCCAGCCATGGAAGCATTTAACCATGAACTTTGTGGAAAACCCGCTAATGTTACAGGGGTATAGCACAATTTTAGAAGTTGTAGACAGACAAACAAAGTAGAGTCATTTCATAACTTTGTAACATCCGATTTCCCCTCCCCCCGAAAAAAGTGCTTCAAAGAAGGATCATTGGAAGAGATCAATCATGAGTAGTCTAGTGGTCAATCAAATGGCAGGACATCCCAATGGATGAAGCTCCATGAGAAGATGCATAATTCATCACCAGAAAATTTTCAACTTTTAAAACTTGAGGACATGCTTAATTTCGACGGGAGGGAGTGTTATGTTCCATGGACTTAATAGAAAAATGGAGTATGTCCACGGATGTTTAGGTAAAGAAGGTATTGGAGGGAAAAAGAAAGAAGTAGGAGCTGTGGAAGAAGTTGCAAGTAGCAACATCGAGGTGAGCAAATTTCAGTTACGAGGTGGTTAGGTAGAGATTCAGAAGGATAAATAAGAGTTAGTTGGGGGATTCATGATTATGTTTTTAATCATAATTTGTATCCAACCTTTCCGATTTGAATTTCCTCTCTCCAAAATTGTTCTTCCTCGTATCCCTTTGTAATTCTCAGCTTTCAAAACCTGCAATACTAGCAATATTTTCTTTTGTGCTATTTGGCCCTTTGGATTGTTACAGTGTGCAAGAGAATGAAGGACTAAGCTGGCCCATGACCCATTTTAACTCATATAAATAAAAACAATAATATTTTAAGAGTCTGTCTCTTAAAAGACGGTCTTTCCATAAACCATGGAAAGACCAAGGTTTAAAGTGCAAATTAGAAGAAATGAAGATAAAATTTTTGAGTTGCATGAATCGGGTTATAAACTTTATAACTACTACACATTGCATAACAGAATTTTAATATTGCAACTAAGACCTTTTTACCTTTTATTTTTTCAATTAAACCCCATCTTTCTATAAGCCTGTGAAAAGACAGTCTTTCCCAATACTTTGTCATATTTTAATTTGACTAGCATATTTCCTTTATTTCCTATAAATTGCATAATCCCTCATCACATTATAAGATGTGATGCGAGGATCTCACGAGAGTGTTTCTCGTCATTCAAAACCTATTAGGGACTGAAGTATGGACAAATCTTTTGATCTGAACTGTTGAGATATGAGATCTCTTATAGCCCCACCTTCTTGTGACCACATGCACGGAGGCGCTCTCAATAAACAAGAAATAATGTACCTCTAGAATGGAATTACTTTTGGTCAGAATGAAGCAAAATGAAACCCATGCCGTGCATTCATCTCTAACTCGGTTTCGATCTAATAACAAATTAAGTCACAATCTTTAAAACTTATTTGTAACAAAATTGATCAGATATATTTTAGTTTATGTAAGTTTCACTAAAACTATTTTTTATTACACTTATTTTTAGTTTAGTTCATTATAAATCACACAAAAAGAAACGGGGCATCAGTCCTACCAATCGAAAGCAATCAATAGATGAAACTAATTGTCATATTTATGTATCAAGATATGGAAAACTTTAGTCAGGAAGCCAAATTGTCACATTACTTGCCTTCTATTTCCTCGAGAGTTTCTTCACGTGTGTTACCTTTTCTGGAAGTTAAATCTTCTTATTGAGTAGGCAAAAGTGAACCCAAAAAGCAGTACAAATGCAGTTATAATCAGAGCAGCATATCCCAAGAAGTCATGTCTAAACCCAAAGTAACTCCTTATGAAGTGTTGCACTGTTTCATGAGTTTCAAGCTCCTCTTTTACATCTCCATATTGTGAAGCAACTAATCCATACAATGTCCAGTAGACAGGAGAAAGGTTAGAGTACCACCTCCACCACACTGGAAATCTCTGCATAATGTAAACAACCAAACATTAGTATGTATTCATTCGGCTGTTCCACATTCGCTAATCACATTGAACTTACTGTCCGCGGAACTATAAACCCAGAGAAAAGGTTCCATATTGTATAGAATATGCTGGAAGCTATGGCTGCAGCGGTGGAGTTTGGTGTTACAGCCACCGACATCATTCCATAGAAGGTGTAGTACAACAAGGTCATGTACATGAAAAAGAGATACCAAAAGAACTTTCCAGCTATCCATTCAAATCCAATCATCGCATAAACTATAGTACCATAGCTCAATGCTTGAACAAGAACGTAAGGTATCTCAATTACTATCTGCATTTCAAGAAGAAAACCAACTATGTAGCTTAATTAACTCTGAAGGAAATAGCCACGGCATTATCTTAGTTTACAACTGACAACTCTCATCTTCAGAAGCTGGGATTACCTGTGCAAAGGCATGTGGCAGAGCTGAATACATACCAGCAGCCTTTTCCCTATAAAGTACTGTTCTCTCAATAGAAACAATTGGTTGAATTGTTGAAGCATTTTGTACTCCCAAGAAAAGGACTGCAGCGTACATGGAGCCCATTGCATTGAAGAGATCTTGTTGCTTTGTCCTGAATATCACACACCAAGCGATAGAAATGCTTAGCACTGACTAGGTACTCGTAAAACATATCTTTTTTGATGAAAAGTGATGTGTGTTGAAATTCACCTTTTGGAGCCAAGACCCCAGAATATTGTCCCAAACATCAAGGCAACGATAAAGGTGTAAAAGAGTCTCACTGCTGAGTATCTAGGATTCCGCCAATATGACCAATGCTGCTTCCACAGGCAAGCAAAGAACTGGGTGTAATAACCCTGGCAATACCGAGTAGGGAAGTACAGCTCTTTAGAATCTGGGGAAGGTTTACTGAGCTCCTCAATCAAAGCTTTATTTCTCCTGTATAGCAATACCATCAATGCAATTAGTCAATGTACATAAGAATATCTGCACTAGCAATTATTTTATATAATTTGCTCAAATATATCATAACGAATCCTAAAGCACTTTGAGTAGCCAACCTATGTAAATCAGAGTTCTTGTAACATTCAGCAAAATCAATCCCAAGAGCTTCTTCTTGTGCTACAGATGTGACCTCCAGCATCCAAGTTGCAGGGTTGTAGCCATCTAAGATTTTAGTGACTCCAATTATCCCCTAATTAAAGAGAATTAAGAAATATAAGGAAGGGTTAAGGCAAAACTGAGCTGCAGAACATTTTCATGTCCCTCATAGGATGCCCTTTATTACCTCAAAGTACTCAATGAGCTGAGAAGAATGATGTCCTAATGGACCAACATATATTTCTTCTCCTCCTCGCTTCAATAGTACCAGCTGAAACTTCATTTGCATGAGCAATTCATGCTTAAAAAATCCAAATGGGATTTAGGAGCTAAAACAAACACTCACTTCATCAAAAGCATCAAAGATATCAAGACTTGGCTGATGGATAGTGCATACAACCGTTCGACCTGTATCCACTGTATTTCTTACTGTTCTCATAACTATTGCAGCTGCTCTAGCATCCAGCCCTGAAGTTGGTTCATCCATGAAAATTATGGATGGATTGGCTACAAGCTCAACAGCAATTGTTAACCTCTTCCTTTGCTCTTTTGAAAGACCATTTACACCAGGCAATCCAACTATCGCTACCCTCAGTGGAGTGAGCTCGACAAGTTCCATGATTTTGTCGATAAACATCTGAGGTGTTAAAAATATAAATTACCACCACATGTACACATCCCAAAGATTGCATACCTAGCGAAGGCTTAGATCAGAATTAGATAACCTTTCTGGTGTCAGCGCTGACTTGTGGTGGCAGTCGAAGCCAAGCAGAATACTGCAAGGACTCATGCACAGTAAGATGAGGAGAGTGAATGTCAAATTGCTCGCAGTAACCAGCTATACGGGCAAATGTTTGTTGTTTCTTCGGATAGCCTAATATTGTTATTGTTCCTTTAATATATCCACCTGTTTTCCTACCAGCTAAGACATCCATCAGAGTAGTCTTTCCAGCCCCACTAACCCCCATTAAAGCTGTTAGCACTCCAGGTCGGAAACAACCACTTACGCCTTTTAATAGCTCCAACCGGTCTTCGGGAATACCTCGTGCTTTCATTTCCTGAAACCACAGTGCTTCGGAGTATGCTTAACATAGACAGAAGAAGAATAAAATATACTGCAGGCTTCCTTTAAAAATAAATTATATATAATGCAGGCTACATATATTGAGAATTGAGAACCATCATATTTGAGTAGTGCAGGTAGGAGATCTGATGGTAAACTCCTGTAACCAAATGGCTTTCTTTGTGATGGAAACACGTGTTAAATGTCTCAAGATAATTGAGAAAAGAAGTGCTCCATTTTAATTCAGATGTACCTGTGGCATATCTACTGCATATCTCAAATCTTTATAGGTCATACAAAAGGGTTCAAAAGGTAGAACCATCCCCTTCTTTTTGTTAGAATTAGATTGACTGGTATGCCCCAGAGACACAGATCTGGATGACAGAAATTCTACAGCATCCTTGACTCCTCCTTCAGGTTTGATATGGAAGCCATCATCAGCAAACTAAAAGAAGTATACACCAAGCTAAAATGCAGAAAAGTTGTCTTGCTATCAACCTGTCGATGCCAAATTAATGTTGACCTCTTGAAGTTTTTCTGCACTGTCCTCTTTTAACATTTCTTCAGGGAGAGCTGCCTCAATTTTCCCCAGTGCTGCATGAGAAAGTGGGCGTTAGAACAAGTCATCATTGATTTATCTGTATCAAGGAAGTGTAAATATGAAAAGAATTCAACTCATTGCTAACATTTAAGGTACGTGAGAGCCAACACGTTGAGTAAATTGAAAAGTAACATAAATCCTAGCAGACCACCAACTCCAATCCAATACCATCGTGCTGCTGGGAAAATGCCTCGAGACCTTAAGACCAATACCCCCAGTGGCTCTGTAGCACCAGCAGGAACCTACAAAACAAGTATTTGTCATAATGCTGATGTAGCACCATGCTTTGACCCTTCCTTTTTTTTTATTATAAAGCTGATTGGTAAATAGGAGTGTTACATATCTCCAACTCTTCCCCAGAAATTCATTCACAGCAATAGCATTCTGCCCATACATCAACGGAGATATCCAGTAACCCCATATCCACCAGGCCCTTACATCATCTGGCCAACAAATTCAACTTTTAGAGAGAGCTTCTGGCTGACTAATCTATATATACATGACATGCCAAAAAAGTACTTTTTACCTCTTGACATAATAAATCCACCTAGAACAAGAATTATAAGCAACACAAATGATCCAAATGTGTCTGCTATAATCATGTCTCTTCCAAGAGCGGCAATGGAACGGAACAGTCCTGAAGCTGTCTGGTGAAGGCAAATGAGAAGAAGCAATTGTCGGAAAAACCTGCCAAATCATCGATGATGCATGAATGCCTTTTTCATCATATATCCTGGTATCGTTTCACCAGGTCATAGGCTCACTCTTTACCATCTAGAAGTATTTTACATCAAGACACTATACCATCTGCAACCAATTGACCAAATCCTTTTGCATTTACCTTTTATGTTCTGATTCTAACCTTAAGGAATTGAAGATGATATCTAGAGAAATCGAATGATGTCTAGCTTTCTGTAAGAATAACTATTCACCATTGAATTACTTAAAACCTTACCTTCCTACCTCAGGATCAAATCCCACAACATAATAAATCAAACCAACCCAAATGGAAACTTCAATAAGAGTGATAGGGATCTTCAATATCCATGTGGGAAGAGCATATGCCCATGCAGGGAAAAAGAGAAGGTCGCGTTGCTTGTAGAAAACCGGAAGTTTCTCGATGCTGAGTGACATTTCTGACATTCCATTTAACAGAAGCGTACCACAAGAGAAATAAAGAACACCCATGTAAACTCCACCATCGTTCAGTGTTCTTTTGTGCATCTCAGTTCGTAGAAACAAGGTTGAGACAACCGTTGACATGAAAATGAGCTGAAGCGTGGAAAAAGAAGAGTTAATTAATGATCAAGTCTTCTTTATGTTATTGTTGAAATAAAGTAAATTTCAACCTATTATAGTCCCAAACAAGAAAGCAACATTTTGTGATATCCAACTCACTTGTGTTATCCTGAATATGTAGACTGCTGAATTCCTTTGCATAAGTAGTACTTCTCTGGATGCACAAGCTTTTAAAAGTTCCATCTTGCCAATCCCATACTTGTTACTTGTTAGAGCAGCTGGTTGTCCTTTGGATTTGTCAAAAGGAACAGAAAGTTTATCACTGAGTTGACGTCCAACATGGAATGACTGAAATGCTACTGAAAATTCTTTAACAGAAACAAAACCATACGGTTCATCTCTAAGAAACCAGTATTGCTCTTGATCTTTCTTTGATGTGACCTTAATTTATCAGACAAAAAAAAACAATTAGTAAGAGAGCTGGGATGCAAGGAAAGATTAGTAGAATCTAATAAAGATTACCTCTTGGAGGAAATCAGCTATTCCTTTTCTCTCGGGGCATTTGAAACCCATGCTTTCAAAGAATTCAGATACATGCTCACAAGGACCTTGATACACTATTAGGCCATCTGATAGTAATATTATATCATCAAATAAGTTGTAGGTCTCAGGTGGAGGCTGCAGGAGGGAGATTACAGCAGTTCTTTGGAGAGTGTGGATTGAATGTTTCATCGCATTCACTATCTGAAAGGTTGTTGAACTATCCAACCCGGTCGATATCTCATCCATCAAGAGTACCCTCGATGGTCCAACCAGCATTTCTGCTGTTATTGTACAAATTAAAAGAAAGCATTGAGATTTCAATGCACTTTGTAGGTGTCATATAAACACAAAAGATCAAATGAGCAAGGAATCGTTGATGAGTTTGCATACAATCTTCAATCTTGCCTGGTTAGGACAGAACAAAGAGCAAGAGATTTATAGGATATTATGTATGCACTTTCGTGTTCTTACCAGTTGTGACACGTTTTCTCTGGCCTCCAGAAATCCCTCGTATCATTTCATCACCCACAAGAGTATCAGCACAGATCTCAAGTCCCAATACCTAAAAATGCATGATAGTTGAAGGAGAATCTTACATAAAGCCAATCAAGCAGTAGAATAGCATTGGGTTTCAGTAAATTAATTGATAAATTACCTTGAGAACATAATCAGTAGCAGCATGGAACTTTTGCCCTTCCAAGGCAAGTGACTGCATCATCAAATCCATTATGTCAGGGACACGTAAGAAAATGAAGAAACTCAGCAAAATCATTAAGACAAGTTGACCTTCATGAACACATCAATAACGGGGTCGGGCTTAATATTTGCTTCCTTTTCTCTCCTCAACAATTCAGTCATTAGTTCTACCGATTTCCAAGTAAAATACAGATGTTAGAGCCAATAAAATCTTAGATAACGATCACTTATTCGTGTGTGATGGCCAGAATTCTCACCATAGTTAGCACCAACTCCTTGACACCTAGCTGAAAAGGCTATTGTTTCTCTCACAGTCAATTCCCCTAGATGGAGATCATGCTGACTTATATATGCCGATGATCTTTGAGGAACAAATTCATCCATTGTGTCACCATTATATGTTACGATCCCTGAAACCTGCGTCCAAATAGTGACAATTGGGCATCACTAATTGCCAAAATGATGAACAATGATAAGTACCATATGAGCTCAGTTTCTTTACTTGGAGGTCAGAGTGAAGTTTTCCTGACAAAGCCAATAACAACGTGGATTTTCCAGAACTCGGGG
Organism: Rubia yunnanensis; assembly: GCA_037428765.1. Classification (NCBI taxonomy): domain Eukaryota; kingdom Viridiplantae; phylum Streptophyta; class Magnoliopsida; order Gentianales; family Rubiaceae; genus Rubia; species Rubia yunnanensis. The sequence continues at coordinate 70,590,906 of CM075063.1, forward strand.
GGCCTAATAGCAGTGTCAATCTGCTAATTTGGATGAAATCAATACAAAACTAGGACTGATTGCAAGTCCAAAACATCCCATTTATAACAACACCATAGTTTACCTGCCGGGATGGACAATTCCCCTGACATCATGAAGAATTGAAAAGCGTTTCTTCTTCTTAGGAAGAATATGGAGATAATTCAAAAACCCCTTCACAAAACAACAAAGGAAATTCAAAATGACGTAAACACAACATGGACATTGCTAAAGTTTATGAAGATATGAAATTACCTCTAAGATATTGACAGTACAGTTAAATATGGTGGGCAGAGCTCTACTGCCAACGTAAGCTTCTGCTTCAACTTTTAGATTCTGGAATCGGACTTCAATAGTTGGCAGCTCAATTCCAACACTAGAAAGTAAACCCATATCACAATTCACAGAATCAAAATCATCAAAAAGCACAAAGTATCAAGTATAAGAAAAGCCTAATAAAACATTTTCACCTGTCGATGCGCTCCCTGAGCTTCAAAAGAAATCTTTCATTGTCTTCCTCTGCGTTTCTAACCAGCTTGTCGACGATACACCGTTTCTCCAAAGGCCCAAGTTTCTTGACATCAACCTCTCTGTGTTTACCATCCTCGTGATCTTTTAGTATGCCCACTTGGATACGTTTGAAGGTGGGGAGCTTCTCCAGAGCAGCCCATTTCAGTGCTTCTTCTTCGTCTTCTCCTCTTTCTCGAGGAGACCTGGAAAAGACTTCCATGGCTGTGTTCTTCCATACAGGTGACTTGCTCAGGCTGAAGCTGTTGAGCTTGTGCAATTCACGAGTCTCCATTCTACAACTTCAATCACCGCTCCTGGTTCTTCAACTTCGTTAAACAAGTGACGTAATCTGATTGAACGTGGACTGATCAAGTCACAAAGCGCCAAAATGTATGTCAATTTTTCACAATTTATATTGGGTGTTCTAGTTTACACCTATATAAATAAAATACTAATAAAAAATTTTCAAAAAAAAATCAAAAACAAAAATAAAAATAAAAACAATCTGCCACAACCGCCACTGCCACCAGAACCACCACCGTCGTCTCCGGCCTTCGTCCATTGTCTAGCTCTCCACCGTCCCCGCTCTCCGCCGTCCCCGCTCTCTGTCCAGCTCCATCGTGGCCGGCCGCCACCATCCCCAGCTCCACCATCATCTTCTCCTCCGTCCCCATCCCCAGCAAAACCCCAGCCCGCTGCCATCGTCCCTAGCCCGCCACTCGTCTTCTCCTTCATTCCCTTCCCCAGCAAAACCTCGTCCTCCGTCCCTCATTCTCCTTCATCCCCGTCGAGCAAAACCCTAGCCCGTCGTCCCTTCTTCTCCTCTGTCCCCGTCAAGCAAAACCCAGCCTGAGAGGAGAAACGAAAAATCGAAGAGGAGAAGCGGGAGAGAAGAGTGAAGGAGAAGCGGGAGAGGAGCGTGGCGGAGAGCGGAGGAGAACTGGGGCCAGGAGGAGAATCAGGGCAAGAGAACAGGGGCGGAAAACTGGGTGAGGAGAATCGGGAGGAGGAGGAGAAGGAGAGCGGAGAAGGAGAAGGAGAACGGGGAGAGGAGAAAGAGATTGGGACCAGAGAAGGAGAGCGGGGAGAGGAGTTGCCACTCGTCGCCGGTGAAGACGAAATGGCGGAGAGCAGAGAAGGGAAAAGGCGGTGCACTGCGGACGGAGGTGGCGGAGCACGGTGGAGAGTGGAGAAGGGAAATGGCCGAGCATGGCGGACGTCGGCGGCGGTGGCTGTGAGATGATAGTAAATAATAACTTTTATTTAATATTAATTTAAACAAATATTAATTCTTTAAATTAAATTTAAAATACACATTATATACTAAATGATATAAATACAAGGCGCAATCAAGTAAAATACATGACATGATATATCAATCCACTTTATATTCGGGACAACATGTCAACATGTAATTATTAAGAGCATAAAGTGCACATATAAATCTCAATTATTTTTTAGTGCAAATATAATTCTGACTATTAAATGAAAGTGCAAATATAACCCTTCGACCATGATTTCGGCGTTGACTGACGAATTTCAACCATTTATTCATTTGAAAAGACTAAAATACCCTTTTATCCCAAACCTTAAATAAAAAGGATAATTCTATCCTCTCTGCCAACCACCACTACCACCCCACTCACCTGGCTCCACCTCCACTGCTAGGCCACCACCACTACCTGCCAAGCCTTCAGCACCTTCAAACCCTCGCTGCCAGTACCTTCTGTTGCTGTCCCTCGCTTGGAGGAATCTGAGTACTGCTCTCCATGTTTTTTCAGCAGAAATTCATCAACAAAAGACACAGCTGAAACTTGTTCGTAAAGACTGATGTAAACCAAACACACAGAATTCCAACACACTAAATAAATCTGATCCAAATAATTCCAAACCTTGAGAAAACAAAATAATTATGGGCAAAGTTTTGGGAAAGACGGTCTTTCCATAAGCTTATGGAAAGACGGGGTATGATTAGAATAATAAAAGGTAAAAGGTATTAGTTGCAATATTAAAGTTTTAGTATGAAACATGTAGTAGTTATAAAATTTATAACCCGGTTCATGCAACCCAAAAATTTTATCTTAATTTCTTCTAATTTACACTTTAAACCTTGGTCTTTCCATAACTTATGGAAAGACCGTCTTTCAAGAGACGGACTCATAATTCTGATCCAAATAATTCCAAACTTTGAGAAAGCCAAATAATTACAAACACACCTAATATTGCTGGCACCAAATAATTGCAAACCACCAAAGCTTGCCCGTCACGCCACAGATGCTCGCCCGCAACGCCACTGGCGCTTGCCCCCCTCGCCACCAACGAAAATCCTATCCCTTCCCACTGCTGCCCTCCTCCACCAACGAAAACCCTATCCCCTTTTCCTCACCGCCGATTAAACAACGAAAACCATATCCCCTCCTCCACCAATGAAAACCCTAGCAGTTCCCGTCGATTGACCACCCACGCCCGCTTAGAGCCCAGCGTCAATCAGCCAAGTATCGGAGTTTCTAGACCATCGCGCCCAATTGAGAGCTTCGCAAAACCAGACGAAGAAACGAAGAAAACAAAGAGGGTGGATCAGAGAAAAATCGGAAAGAGACAAAAAACGAGATCGGAGAAATGAAGATTGAAGAAGATGGATCGGAGAAAAATGGGAAAGAGAAGGTTTTAGGGGTAGGAATGTAATTTCAATGTCTTTTTATGTTTCATATTTTTTACGGAGGGGCAAAATAGTCTTTTTAGTAGATTGCGACCTCCAATTGCATGGAAATGTTATGTTTGCACATAACCTGAATAGATAGGGTTATATTTGCACTTTCAATTAGCGCAGGGTTATACTGCACTTTCGTCAATTACATAGGGTTATATATGCACTTTTCTTAATTATTAATTTCATTTTGTGTCTGTTTGATATTTATCTCAAACACCATATAATAGAAATTCTTTGCTTTAGATCGTTTTTCAACCGGGGATATTGAAGTCATTTTGACTAACCTAAACCCATGAAGTTTTCTAAAAATAACATACTCCCTATTTCCCAGGCTCCTAGCCTATTTTGCACAGAATATTTTTTGGTCACATATGCCAAACTTTGACCACATATTTGAAGGTATATGAACAATAATTTTATCTTATGACATATGGTTAGATTCGTCGTAACATATATTTTCTAAATATTAATTTTTTGTGTGGCATTATTGTTCGTAGCTACTCATATTTACAGTCAAACATGTTTATTGGAGACCGTGAAAAGATTTTGTGCAGAATAGGCTGAGACGGATGAAGTACTAATATTTTAATATGTTACTGATTTTAATTCTTTACCATATATAATCAATCATAACTTGTTAACATACTAATATTATAATTTGTTACTGGTTTTAATTTTTTAATATATAATCAATCATAATTTGTTAAAAGGGAAATATGCAAATATAACCCTATCTTGTTTTTTCCATGTTCAACTGATGTCGATGAATAAGACTGTTCTGTTTGCCTAAAGTCCTATATAAATTGAGCAAAGCATCTGGGCTATCCTTCACAGTCACATGCCACTTTTCAATTTTAATGATACCCAGTAGCATATACTTCAAACGTATACCTAAACATAATGCCTACTCTTGAACACAGATAGGGAGATTGAGCGATTGTAAGTACTTGCCAGCAAATTCAAGATCAACTAAAGCACGAACAATGTCCTTACCAAGCGATTCAACATTATAACCATCAGAAATGAGTTTACTGTAAGGAAAACTTGTAGACGAAGAGGGAGATGAAGACGAAGTAGGAAGTTTCCACCTAATTCATAAGTGAAGCAATTCCATATGCAAAAATAGTTCAGAAGAAACAACCTTTTCACACTCTTCAGTGAAGGATCGGGTAGCACGAAGCAAGCTAATAGGCTCACGAAGAGGATCATTATGTCCCATAAAGTTAAGGCTTTTCAAGAATTTATGATCAACCAAAATATTGAAGCGTTGCACATAAGTAAGGGTGATGAGAAAGCGTAGAACATGACAAATAGATCAAATATCATACTTAAGTCGCACAAATAGTACAGACGCACATCAAAATATTTTTTTAGGTTTACAATCCAAAATCCAAAACGTAAAATATGCAAAGAATCAACTAACTTCGGAGTTTGAGTTAAGCGTAGACTGAATAACGATTGTGGCAACATCTTGGTTTGGTTGCTGAGTAGCATTCCCCTCGCTTTGCTGCTAGATTGGAGTTTCAGTGATCGCATAAATTTCACTAGGCACACTGGCATCAGGGTTAGGAACATCAGTGTTAGGCTTGAAAGGAAGATCTTCAAAGTAATCCACCTCACACTCTTACAGCTCTGCCACAGAAGGAAAACTTGGAGGGCTAGCAAGATGCAAGAGAAAGACATATGGATGTCCCCTGTCAGTAATCTTTTTTATAAAGGCTTTGTTAAGATTCGCCCTCTTCTTTTCCAGGGTGTCAGTACACTTCTTCAGAGAAGGCAAACTCTTAAGATCCCAAGTGGGATTCCACTCGCGTTGGTTCTTTATAGCCTCGCAGTATCCAATAGTGCAAGCATCTTTGGAAACATCCTCAAAATATTTGTAAAACGACTTGGTCTTGCAGAGTTGATCTACCAGCACTTGGGGGTATTGAGGTGATGCAAGCCCATTAGTGTGCATTTACTTTAACTTAGAATGAAGCTAAGTCACCTCCACCATTTCAATCCTAACACACTCCTTAGCGGCACTTGCTCTTTCCTCCGCACCCTTTGCCCTCTCCTCCGCGGCTTTGAGCGAGCTCTCCAGTGTTGCATATTTGGTTTCATGTGCTTCATACTTCTCTAATAATGACTCATCAACAGGAGAATACTTGGACAACCGCTCACTTGCAATTTGAAGGCTTTCACCCACCTTACAAGCTAACAACACATGAGACGAAGCTATTTAGCATTTTACAAACAAGAGATCAAGAAATAGGGAAGGCTATTAAATTTCGGTTGCAGACTTACCACAATCAGTGTGTCAGGTAAAGAAAGATTAGAAAGGATATCAGAGATCATCCCATCCTCTAATGGATTCTCAGTTCGTGGCACAATCTGTGAACTGGTTTGGTTAACACGCCCATTTTTCAAGGGAGGAACAGAATGACTTGAAGACCCACCACCCCTACCCCTCTTATTATTCTTCTCCTTTGATCCATTATCGGGGTGATGACCACTTATCTCCCCTCCCTTAGTATCTTTACCCTTATCAATAGGGCCCGTAGTGTTCGCACCCTTAGGCGCTGCATTTCTTGACGCAGTTGGAATGATCAAAAAGATTTGCAAGTACAAATATTAAAGACAATCAAGGGCTACAAGAAAAACCCTAGGTTTTGGTTCTGGAATCCACCAGAGAGAAAATAAATTTTGAAAATATTATTATCAAAATTAAAATCTCCAAAAATACAAGGTTCTTGAATACTGAATTCTGAAGAAAAATGGAAAAAAATAAAAAAGGAAATTTGGAATTAATAAATTTCAAAATTAAACAAAAATTGAAAAAAAACTAAAAAATATTAAACTACTGTTTTGAGGCCTTAAACAACCTAAAATTGGAAAATGGAGCGACTGTCCCCGTTGTTGACAGTTTGGCTTGATTCCGAGTCCGGACACAAAAGTTATGCTCAAAACCTTATCAGACCTTTGCAACCATTCTCCCTGCATCATTGCTCCCAGCAACATTATCGACCTGTACAACAGCCTCATCTACCTTCTCATCTTTGCCTTCAAAGAACGATGGGTCAACCTCACCTTTAGATAGGTCTATATCTGACAAAAAATAAACAACATAGATCAAAATGAACACACGCAAAAACTGAAGAGAATAATAGTTCGTTAAAATAGGAAAGGGTACAGATTGAACACATCAAAATAAAAGCAAACGAAAAACCTTAAGCTCCAGAGTCAGCGTGGCGAAGATGTTGTGTATGCACACGAAGCGTGGACAAGATCTTTTTCTTTTTGCTAAAATGGACACTCATACCAGGAAGCTTAGACTTAGGAACCTTGTAGTTCCAAGAAGGCATAGCAACTTCAGGAGCTTGTTTTGCTTTTATAAAAAAGTATCTTGTACGCCAATTACGAACATTACTAGGGAAACCGCTTACAAGCTCAACCCCAGGGGATAAAAAGTAAATTTGTCTACAGTATTTTTCACTTTTTGCGGATGATAGAAGTTGTGAAACAACTCAAGAGTGAAAGGAATGTTCACTTTTTCACACATCCGAAGAAACCCCATTATGATAGCGATGCCCTTGGGATGAAATTGGGACAATGCAACCTTATAGAAAGAGAGGAGTTCAATCACATGTGCATGGAGAGGGAAATAAAGGCCAAAGTTCAGGTAGGCTAAATAACAGGAAATATAGTCATATGGAGGAGTGCGAATGCACTTGGGAACCCGCTAACGAACTCAATAGTGGGGATAAGAGGATAAAGGGTAAACTCATCAGTGGAGTTTTTAACTTTGTGAAGATAGTAGAGGTTTCAGGATAGATCAATAGTATCAGGAATACCGGCCGCTGTGCAGACATGATAGAAGAAGATAAAAATCGAGACAGCTTTAGGGTACAGCTGACATAAACCACTTTATAGTGAGAAAGCAAGTCCAAAACATGTTGGGGAAAGGGAAAGGTAAGCCCAAACTTAAGGTAATCCAAATAGCTAGAAATATAGCCAGACGAAGGAGAGCGAACACTCTCAAAGGCCTCATGTGCCTTAAGTTCGTATGAATGTAAAAAATGGGAAGTTATTTTTCAAATCCTCAATATAAGAATCAGTGAGAAGGCTGCTGATGATGGAATAACCAGTGTGGTGGTCAGAATCCTCCCCTAAATTGACATTGATTTCATGAGCGTTTGGCACTGAGACTCAAACATTGTTAGAAGCAAACATTTATGAATTCAAGATCCCTAAAATCTAAATGAATGTGGCATCAATTAAAATGACAAGGGCCCGAAATAAACTATTCCAGCCAGTATCTAGGGTACAAACAGAGCGATGGAGAAGAAAATATAACAAATCACCTCAATTATAATAGAACCAAGTCACACTGCAAAAGATACATATCCACAGATTGAAACCTACACAAACCGACTAAGAGCAAACAAATAAAGACACAGGAGAACTTATTGGTTTAGCATGACAAGCGAGAGAAACACTACAACAAACAACACCTATTACCTCAGTTTTTCAAGCCTTTTCACCTTGGTTTTTTCCCCTAAAAACTGAAGTAAATGTGGGTGAAGTAAAAAGTTCAATTTTTACCTCGATTCAAAATCGAGGTAAAAAGTCATTTTTACCTAGGTTTTTCCATAAAATTAACTGAGGTAAATAATACAGAGCCGATGACAATGGTGATGTTAGTGTAAAATTGCTACACGTGTGAGGGTTGTTGACATCACATCGTACAACGAGGTCGCAAGGCACGACGATGCATATATTTTTTGCGATGTCGTTATTATTCATATTCGATATCGCATCAAAATGTGTCGAGTTCGCACTCCAACATTTATTACTGCGCTTTTCAACTGCCGTAAATAAGTTTTTTAAAATTGTATTTTTTTTGCACAATAACCATAGTTAATTCTAAACTTTCCTAAATGATGATCGACAAGCGTGTGAAGTTACGACAGTCGATATCGCCTATTTGTAATCCGCGACGTCATTTAAACTGCAGTTGTGAACTGCTGTAAATCTTATGTATTTGCTTCAGATTTTTGGGAATTATGTCTGCATTAATAATAGGTGGGACGAACGAAGTGCTGGCGAAGTCGCATGGAACGATTACATTGTCGATCTGTCTGCAATGTCCGATAATGCTTCGTGGATCATTATACGATGTCGCCAATTGGCCAGTCCTATCGGTAAGCCAATGATAACAGTATGCGACATCGCATATTGTATTTTGGCTGTACCAAATTATCTATTTTAGTGTCCAAAGTCGGTCCTCATATAAATAACATAAACAAATTATTTTAAAAATTAGAATACCCAGCGTCGAACGCCCTATCAAATTCAATCTTAATACACCATTCAACAATGCATAAAAACCAGTTGAGAAGTACTACACCATCCATACACGTAGTATGTTATCAAAATTCTTACAGAATAAACTATACCATTGATACTCCATAGCAGCTACATATCTATATCAAGGTGTCGAAAAATACGTTGGAAAGTATGGGCATTTTAGATAATGATGCTCTCACAAAAAAATCAACCTATTCCAACTTCCTCATGTCGTTATTGGGTTAAGTAAATGCTTCAAATTCCTCAGCATCATAAAGTTTTTCCAACCGTCTCGTACTTCCTCCAATTGCTTTATTGTGTATGGTTCTCTATTCTCGTTAAAATACTATAACAAGGTGTAATGTCAAAAAAGGTAAATAGGTTGTGCAAATTCCCATGATGTTATTGATTAGATTCAACATGTGAGAATAATAGATACCTTCTGTAGATCTAATTTATTCTCCCTCACTTTCATGACTAAATCCTTCATCAACCGCATGTAATAGTAACCACTTTCTCACGGGCCCATTTGTTTCTTATGCTAGTCGATCGGGCAAATTGTTCATGAACACACTAATAAGTACTTATGGCAATAGCCCTTGAATTGTACAATGTCAAATTGAATTCTAACCTTTAGGGACTTCCACGTGAATTCTCTGTGCTTGTTAATTATGTGATCTGTCATCACCTTGGTAATTGCAAATGAAATCATTTCTTGCAACGTTTGATGTAATGGATCGTACCAGTACACCATTTTAGAAGGAAGAACGTTAATGGAAACCATCCAATTTTTGCTACAAAAATGAAATCCCCATTATCCCCAATACAATCACATATTGATCAATAGAAACCAAGAATTGTATAAAATTAAGTATATTTAGTTCACCACTCATAATAAGGTGCGATATATATGAGATAGTCCTTTTGCATCAACCGGGAGGCGCAGTGAGCCAAACGCTCTTCCATCGCAACATGGTCATGCTGAATCTTCATTGGGCAAAGAACCCCTATCCACCCTTCATTTTGGAAATGGATTGTACATGCAGGAGCTTGTAAACATGGTTTGTCTTGCTTGCTCAAAGCCAAACACAATAAGTATGCATCTGAATCAGGTTTGGTGTTATGCATTAATACTTACACACAATTTAGTTGCATCACGAGAGGGGGCCGAACATGAGATAGGGTGTGGTGTCACAATAGTGTGGCTGTTCTTTATGGAACCATCCTTTGTGGGATTGAATGGTGGTGGCCTGATTCTAGAGGCTCGAGACTTTATAAGCTTTGCACCCCCACATGTATTGGGAAATTTTTCCGAGCTACTAATAACCTTTGTCTCAATCTATATGAAATCAACTGTAAATATTATTTCCTAAACATTTGTCTCAACTTATAAGAAATAGCATATAGATTATGAATGTTATACATTCTTAGTTGGCATGTTCTCCAAAATATTAACCAAACGAGGGGGCCATTCAACAAAAATTCCTAACATCGTGTTCACTGTTATGGTCTCGGGTTCTGGGATGGGAAGAGCAATACCATCTACAAGGCTCTTTGTCACATTTACAAAGATGTTATCATTCACGACCGGCTTATGATGATGCACTCGTATTGATGTGTACACTTTAGCTTCAGCCACGATGTGGCTCTCTCCATTAACACGTTCGACGAGTTGTATGCATAATGAATTATCCTGTAAACAAAGAGTCGGTGATTAGTTTAAAATAATTTGGAAAATGATTGGTGTAATACATTTAGATATACCTTCATGTTGAGCTACGTGGCCTCTACTAACTTCGTTCATAGTCGATCAAACGTTTGAGGTGTCCTAAAGGTGGAAGATGGTGGGACGAGCCTACTAAAAGGCTCCAAGATATCATGTGTTTATGTTGTTGGAAAATTATTATTTAAAAAGAAAACCAGCTAAGTTGAAAACCTGAGAGGGCAACTTAGGAAACATTGGGGGCCCGGATAGGTCAAAAACCCAAAATGGCAACCTAGGCAAAAATGAGAGGCTAAATATGCGGAAAAAGGTGAGATGTGAGCCAAAGAAACATGATGTGTGGCTAGGATGAAAACCCGAAAGGGCTCCTAAGCAAAATGAGAAAAAGAGAGAAAAAAGGAAAATGCTATGATTTCACTCATTTGCCGGTGTTGGAGTCATAAGGCTGCGGTGGTCATATGGATGGATTGAGTAGCTCAACATCTTGAGACCTCTTGGGATTTGGTAACTTAGCGGGTTGAAAAAAAAGAAGTATGGTCATTAAATTCTTGATTCTTTTATACTTCATTTTGGTTGATATATTGGCATAGGTGAAGTATGTGTTTGAACCTCCTATATGGTTTTGAATTCATTTTGTGTCATTGTATTTTGGTTGATATATTGTTATGAAGTGAAGTATGTGCTTGAACCTTTCATATGGTTTTAACTTCATTTTGTGTCATTGGACTTTGGGATTATCAGTTCTGGATTTTGAAACGTTTAATGGGTAGTGAATTGATAAGTGGTAGGTTTGGTTGGATTTAGGAATTGGGGTTGTGTTTCTGAAAAAAATTCTCATTTGAGCTTTGATTTTGGGATTTACGATATTGATAATTTTTGTGAGGTTTTAATTTGGGGAATATTACTTTAGGATATGGACATATGAATTTCTTTGTGTGCTTGAATTGTTTCTTACTCGAGGGCGAGTAAGGTTTAAGTGCAAGGAGGTTTGATCCCATTTTATATGGTTATATTAGGACTTTTAGGATTCACTTTTTTACACTTTTGTGCTCTATATGTGGCATTTTACCTTGAAATTCTCTAAGAAGAGTTAAAAGCAACTTTTACGCTTTTATTACACTTCTAGAGGATTTTGTGTGACAATGCAATTTGTTTGAAGGCTTTGAAGACTTTAAAGAATACCTTTGAAGATTTAAGACTTGAAGACTTGCATTTAAGCGTTTTATGACTTGAAGAATTGAAGATAAGTGAAGTGAAGAGGAGGACTTGAAACAAAAAAGAAGAAAGAAATCAAGATGCTGAAACTGGGCTCGGTCGCAAGTCGCGATGGACGGGTGGCCAGAAACTTTCTTACTTTTTTGTACCATAAATACTGAATCTTATCCTCTTCTCTTCAGCCTCTTCTTCTTCCTGCAATTTCCTGGGTTCAAACCCTAGCTTTTCCTTTCTTTTTTTCTCTTAATTTTTGTAGGTTAATCATGCCCTTTCATTATCTAGGTCAGTTTAATCTTGGGAGCAATTGATTGAAACTTCCATATCTATGTAGTAAGAACCTCTATTTCACTCTATGGTGAAGCATTTTTTATTTAGAATTCATGTGTTTTAATGTGATGTTTTACTTCATTTATATCATGGGTTGTTTGAGAATATGAAGTGTTTGTATGATTGAAGTGTTAGGGTGTTAGGAAAGTTGTAAATTTCTTAATTCATTAGGCATGAAAATCCAAGAACATGGACTTAGAACTTCTAGTGTATAATGTGTTGAAATTATTGCTAGATAAGTATGTTAATGTGTATTGTTCTCATATTTATCCTATAGATGCAATGAAAGGTTGAATCTTGAATGTTGTTTGTTCTAGGTTTAGCCTAATGAATGCTATGTTTGGTTAAATGGCTATGTCTTTGGTAGAAGACTTGTTGTTATCAAATCTATGGTTCTTCGTGTATAATGACATTGATGAAATACCTTTGTGGTGTGGTTTACCTAAAGTTATTATCAATGAGGTTTGCAAATGGTCGTTGTTTGTCTTTGTGAATTACTCTTAAGAAGAAATGAATGTTGATCTTCGATTGAGAAGTTCTAGCATTCCCCAGAGGCAACAATGTGATAGAGTGAGTGAATGGTTCAATGATCTACATTATGTTTTGAAGTGGATATTAATTTCCCCCAAGGCTTTTTATTTTGTAGTTTTTACCCATTTTCTTAGTTTGCTTGATGATTAGCATAGTCACTTAATTTTGCTAGTTGTTTTGTCTTTTACTTTCATAACTTAGGAAAACCAACCAACCAACCCCCCCCCCCCAATTTACTTGCTTATATATATATATATATATATATATATATATATATATCTACATCTAGAATAATATCAACCTTATATGTTTAAACGCTTAAGAAAATCCTTCTTCTTCGTGGAGGACCTCGACTTGCCATTATCTACTTAGTTGTAGATATGAACCATTTAGGGCTTATAAATTTACCTTTGAGAGGTACAGAGACGACCTCCCAAGAACATGTAATGATTCTCTCTAAGTCTAGTGGCATATTCCTCCCATTGGATTCTTGCGAGACATAAGCCACTAGTTGACTGAATGTGGATTTCAATTCATTAATCTCTTTTTGTTGACTAATTGACGCAGTATCAACCTTATGCATTCAAGGTTTCACAAAGATGTCCCTATGTGTAGCGAGCGTTCCAACACCTCGGACTCAGCTCGAATGTTCTTTCTTGTTAAGCCCAACCCCCAGTATGTCCTTCTTTCCAACACCAATGAAGTCGACGGAATCTTGCTTCCTTTTTAAGTCCTCTTACAAATAACCAATAATGAATATCATATAAATTTTTCTTTGACAAATTCATCCCCATCATATCATCTAAAACATAAGAAAAACTTAGAATTTGTTTGGAAACAACCTCTGTATCTTTGGTGTGGAACTTACCCTGCATATTCTTCCCACGCCCTTTGTAGCCTTTTAGCCATTTTTCGAATCTGGGAACCTTGTCGGGTGTGGGATAATCTATTGATGCCCTTGCTTCCTCATCTGTTATTCCTAACTCCACCTTCTCGAACACTCTCGCCTTGAACATTTCCTTCATGAATATTCTTGTTGCTAGTGCGAATCCTCCATGACTCATAGTGTGGCGTATCTTGTTCCTTCCTGCTAGTTCACTTTTTTCCCCTTACACCTGGTAATATCATTAAAACGGATAGTGTATAATACAAACCAACAATTTTAACATTGTTGGTAACACAATGCCCCTGCTCTAACCGATATCGGACACCTTTCGGTAAGTACATCGCATGTAGTGGCAGGTAACTGTGCAACTTTTTACTAGTTGTCGGTCTAATCCAGTTTCCAAATTAAGTGTATGAACGATATCACAAAGGATTCAAATTTATTCACCTACACCACGATTAGTAGTGTGCAACATCGTATGATCAGCAAATTCTACTATTTTCTGGGTAAAGGGTAGACCATAGCATTCTAGAGCCCTAGCAGTCATGCACAACAAACACATTCTAAAGCTAACAAAAAATCTATACTCAGGCATAATCAAGTTTATCCAATAATATAATGCATGTGTAAATTTGTAAATATGTGCATATTATAAATATACTTGTAATCATTCCAGTAAATTCCTTACCAATTTTTCATCTGCTAGTTTTCTTGCAACAAAACCCTTCCAACTCTATTCACTTAGGAATATATGCTTAATTCTGGGGTTGCAATTCTTCTTCTTTCCAAACACGTAATCCCTAGCCAATCTGGCTTTAAAATCTCTCCATCTCTTACCAAAGCGCCGTATAGTTCTCTTCTTCAATTTTGGCATATTATAACACTTGATTTCAAAGGCATATTTCATGTCCCTCCATAGTTTATCCTTGTAAGCATCATCGACACGAGGCCACGAATCGTACAAGAAGATGTCTACCTTTTTTCTAGCAATCCAACTGGTAACTAAACCACTAATTACTTTGCTCCCCTATCGCATTCCCAATGTCATCGAATTTCATAAGACATTTCGTACCCATCTCCACCACGTCTATCAATTTCTTGAAAATTTCCCTACCCCGACCTTGCCTATGTCTCTTGGATCAATTCATATCTCCCCCTTCTTCCACTCATTTCCTTTTATCGTGGTTTATGACTAGAAGACCTATATGTAGAGTTCAATAAATATAAATGAAGAGATGAATGCTATATAATATTTCATATGAAACCTTCACTATGGATGAAAAGGGAACACATCAATCTTAACGATACAAGTCAATCCCTCGTATGGTACACAAAATACTCACTTCATGTAGTGTTTCCTCCATATCCAAATAAACATTTGATCTAATCTCCATATCCAAATAACCTCTATTAGCATGCACCCACATGTGTGTACACCATATTCACTTGAAAAAATAACAACTTCAATGAAAACAAAAACCCTACATGGTTATTGTCCACAATCTTAAAGTTAAGGAAAGGAAGAAGAATGAAACATACCAACCTTAAACACCCTTTCAATAAACGATCAAAAGGGACGTGGGCATAAAAAAATTGATCAAGTAATTATAAAGATGAAAACTTACCACTTTTTTATTCATGGAATCCCCCCACCTTGATGACCTCATCCTTCTCTATTTGTTTCTCCATTTGGGAATGTTAGGGTTGTGGTGAATTTGGGTGTGTATGGTGGTTGATTATTGGGTGGTGGAAGTAAATGGAGAAGATGAATGTTGGGGTTTTGGGGGGTGGGGGCACCAATTTTGGAAATAAATGCCTTTTCAAAGTGATTTGGGGTTTCTTTTTACCAAGTATGGCACATGAAAGTACACTCCTGCCAGTCATGTGATGTCGCACATATTTTGCAACATGCTGATCGAACTCACTTTACCTCTCCATTTGGGTCAGAATCACCCCAATAGGCCGGTCCTTGTTGGACATCCGACCACATGTATATATCGGCCCAACATCGGGATAACCGATGGAAATCATGATCTCAACAAGACATACAGTTTAATGCCCAGCTTGGGCCTCTTGATAGACCAATTAGCCCATTCCCCAGGAATCCGCAGGGTCGCTTTCCGTTCAGACTACAGTCACCACAAAAGAATGTCTGAGCGACTTTTCATGTTAGGTTTTGTTCAATTTTTAAAATTTTATGTGAAGGGAAAAGTAATTCCTTATGCAGTGTTCCCATTGTAAGACAAGTTTAGAACATGCAATTCGTTTGGATGTAATTACCTAGTGATAATGTCATGGTCCTTCAAAACCTGTACATTTCTTAACCAGTTTACAAGAGGCCACTACATACGTCTCTAACAACCGCATATTTGATCTCCAATGGTTATCACATATTTCAATTAAAAAAACTATCATGTTTAAGCTTATGATATTTAACAATATTTCACAACTAATGCTTTCACAATATCCCATTCTTCATATAGGATGTTTCAAGAGGCCACTACGTAGGTCTCCCATGGACTATAAACCCTATCTAATGAGTGAGGATATTAAAATTAATCGTTCGACGATTATTTTTCTTACAGGCCTGTACATTCCTAACCTATGTCATTTGAGGCTATAGATGTGCTGAATGTGTATATTAAGTAGGAATTTTAGTAGAAGTCCATGAACATCAAACTAATTACGCGAGCCATCAAGATATAGGTGTGGGTTTGAAATGACTAACTAGTTTAACCGTTAATTATCATAGAAGTCTACTACGTACGTCAATTAGTCAGCCACGTATTTGATCTTTTACTAGGCCAATTGTTATCGCACATTTCAATTACAAATAGGTATTCTGTTGAAGCACATAATCTTCAACCATATTACATGACTAATGCTTTCACAATAGATGGTTCTTGATACATGATGGTTTAAGGTAAGACATTGTCATTCACATATGACATGGAATATATGTACCATCTTAGTTGATTATATAGTGTCTTAATTTAAACCACATGGACAATGAATTGCATCAAACATGTGAGACTATTAGAATTCATGATTTGACTATTCTTGAATATTTCAAGGGAGAACCAGTAATCATTTTTATTCCAGGGAATTACGTTCTATCATATTTCAGGAGACTAATAAGTCAACCCTATCACAGGAATCACTGTTTAATGCGGAGTTCTATCAATGTACTTTTATAATCAATTAGTAGGTTTTTGATGATGAAGAATTTAGAGGCCAAGACATAGTTGTATTAAAATTTTCCTAATACTAGTACTGTTCAACACAATTTCCATACCATTCATGTTTGCCCTACCAAATGGGCTAGAATATAGTGGGGATGGGCTGAAATTCCCATCCTTTGAGTGCGGCATCGATGATATGTCGCAAAGGAATCAGTTATGTCGAAATGTGTGCGAAATCGGGCAAAATATGGTTTATCCCCACCACTAGCCAAGCTCACTAGTTTTTACGTGTGGGCTGGCTGTAAAAATTAGCCTAGTTTCATTCCTTGACGACATCACTGGAATGTTGATTTGCCTTCGGGTTGGGTGAATTCACCGGCGAAAACTCTAAATAACGATTCAATTCCCCTAACCATTAGCCCACCAAAAAATGTTTGGGCCGTGGGTGAAACACCAGGCCCATTAAGTTCAATGTGCGGCATCACTTCCTATTCGCCATATTTTTTGGCCTATACGAGGTCATCCGCTACATTGCGGGTATCTCAAAAATTACACCGTTTGTGCCATACTATATAAATTGGTCACCCCCAACCCCAATCTCATTTTTCTCATCGAACAATGCAAATAAACCTTTTCAACCTGAAAAACACCTAAAAAAACCTGTCAAAATCCGTCAAATAACTGCCGATATTGACATATAAATTGTCATCAAAGAGTATAATAAGTCGCATTCAAGAAATCGTAGACACATTCAATTGAGGAATCACCAAAAATCAAACCCTAGCAAAGGTGACACTTTGTTCTACACATTTTTTGGTTTGTTAGAATGCTTTCATTTGGTTATTCTTCAAAATATGTTATATTTACTTCAATGCATAGTGATTAAAAGTATTTTTAGGTGCCCAATAATCGGTTAGGAATTGATGCATCTCTTTTATTGGTTGTGCAAATCTCAGTTAATGCATGTTATTTATGTGTTCATATCTTGCATCTGGATGTTGTTTGCTTTAATATACATTATAGAACACTCATGATGCTTGATTCCATGTTGGTTTTTGTTTTCTACTGTACAAGTCAAACAAATATTGACTAGGTGGTTTGTTATTGCAATTTCGCACATTCATATTCATAAATCCGCGACTTTGCATATGACTTTTCAGTTATTCCGAAGTGTATGCGATGTATGTGCGAACTCATGATAAAATTACATTCCAGTGCATTTCTACTCTGTTATACAGAGATTTGCAAATTCTTTTGATTAGCAGATGTCTCCAGTGAAGCAAACTCAAAAAAGGGGCAAGGGCAAGAGCAGTGAAAAGGTTCACCCCGCTCCAAAAATGCGAGGACGATGGATGCCCCTCCCCGCCAACGTTTGACAAGAAGTGCTTCTTCAAAGAGGAGAACGAGAATATTTTCCAAATGGTGAGGGAGAGGAGAGTAAAAGAGGTTAGGTTCATGTGGGTAGAGGATGTGAAGAGGCTTCGCTTGGATGTTTTCTTGGAGGCATTCAAACCTTTGGGAATGGTGGGGTTGATTTGTCTCGACAAGCCAACCTATGAAACAAAGGTGAAGGAGTTCTATGCCAACTTCACACGTCTAGCAGCCACAAACTGTACCACAAAAGTGAATGGGACACCTATAGTCCTAACATCAGAAGTGATCAACGAGGTGACTGGAGCTACATTTGGAGGAGATAACCAAAAGCAGCAGGTTGTGCCCATGAAAATATCCTGTAGGGACGCTTATCCTCCTAGACCAAACGAGAATGAACCTCGACACGATGGTGCATAAGTACTTCAATATTAATGTGGGTAGTGTGACACCAGGGCTGAGGCAGGTCAAGATTGATGTGCTGGATGTGGTGGAAAAGATGACGTACTATATAATTGTATAAACGTTGATCCCTGCCAGACAACCCTCCGAGTGCACAATCAACAGAACGGTACTGTATTACCACATTGTAGAGAGGAAAGTAATCAACCCTAGTTTTGTCATCATCAATGAGATGCACATAGTCTCCCTCGTTCCGAATAGCCAGACCCTCCCCTACATCAACGTGATCACTGCCATGTTGGAGAAGTAGGGTTTTAGGATCAAAATAAAAGTGAAGATTCAGCCAAAGTACAATGATAAGGGCTACTTCCACAAGAATCACTGGCATTGAGAGGTAAGCGTGTGGATTTCTCGCAAATTCCCAAAAGAAGTTCCTCCACAGGCCAGGCCCAATGGTACTCCATCAGCATCCGCACCATCGCAAGCTTAAACCAACACTCCTATCACCGCCTTGGGTATGAATTTAATTTTATTCCCGGTTATTCGTAATAAAATTATGGACTTTATTTGAAATTAACAATTTATTTTTCTCTAAAAGGACTTAAAAATAATGCATGGGTGAGGATTGTGAGGGATATGGCTAAGACCAAGGCGTCAAATCAGGAAATAATGGGACTCATCCAACAGTTGAACGCTGACATAATTAAGTTGAGGGCGATGTTGGCTAGTGCTATCAATGCACTTTGTGTCACCAGTATGGCTACACATGCAACTTAGGAAAGTGAGGATGAGATGGAGGAGGATGTCGATGAGACAAAGGGGGATGATGCTGGGGAGGTAGCGCACGAGGCTCAAGGAAAGGAGAATAAGGGAAGGTTATTGTCGTGGCCGATAATGAAGATGGATCAAAATCCAACGGTAGCGAGGGCGATACCTCAAGCGATGAGTCTGATGGTGTAAAAATACCTAAGGACTATGGGAATAATACATCCGATGAAGATCTTAACCCTCATCTTTCTCCATAACAAGACCATGAAAGATGTTTGTTGGATTTATTAATGTGTGTTTGATGGTGGTTCTTGGATTAAGTTGGATTTCCTGTGTTTTTAATTTGTTGCATTCCATGAAGTTTCTAGGGTTCAAACAATGTTTGTTTTATGAATGAATTTGGATTCCATGCATATCAGTACCTCTTTTGATTAAGTGATGATTTTAGAGGTTAGTTGCATCAGTGCAACATCGCAATATATTTGTAGACCACTGGATTGGTAAAGACAGGGGGATACCAACAGGTAGGCAACGTTACATGTGCATAATTAATTTTTCTATTTTAGGCACTGGTTCAGACCAAGGAGTCAGTACGAGATTGACAAGAATAATTCTCTCTAAAATTATTACTCACTGATAAGTAGTTGAAATTCGTATTCCCATTTTCACAGTCAGTATAGAAACATTGTGAGTTCGCATGCATGGTATCGCATTCACCGAATTGTAATTTGACTAGCGTACGATGTCAATTTTTAACTACACCTACACCATCATATAGCTTAACTATGGGATAACATGGATATAAAACTGATTTTTGATCTGCACCATTATGCATTATTTAACCAATGTATTTGACATTGTTTTTAGTTACTTTTAGTTGGTGGATTGCTAGTGTTAGTTGAGTTTACGTGACAAGGGGTTTAGACGGCCATGTTTGGCTTACTTGTCTAAATCCCGCATGTTGTAGACTTAATTGGTAATAATGGACATCTTATGTCCACGGGAAATCTTGTATCCATGGGCTCCTTGATCTTCCTTGTGATCATATTCAGTAGGTCACCTGTGGGTACGTTTTGGTTACATTCTTTGTGAAGGCCGTTCCCAAGGGCACTAGAAAATTGAAGGATGTTTGTTTTTAATAGCAGAAGAGGTGAAGGCCATTCATATAAGAATGGTAGAAGATGAAGTCCATGAATATCAATGTGTGGTAGAAAGAGAATGAAGCAAAAGATAGGCGGCTTTGAAGTTCAAGAAGGCCAAAGGAGAAAATGGTGAATCATGGTCCGAGGAGTGTTGCCTTAGTCCGAGAATGATTAGAAATAATTATCCTTCAAGGCTGGCTCCATTAGATTCATCTTCTTGAGTACTACAAAATTGACTACTAGAGCTCCCAATTCGGACTAACAGTTCACCTGTGGCAAGCAAACGAAGTTCAGCCAATGAAGCACCGGCAGCACTTCACGGACCGCACATGGTCAATCACTAGCGGCCTGTGAGAAAGCATGCGGCCCACACTACATAAGAGTTATAGGGTTTTGTGAAGACCTGCACGAGACCTTCACAAGGCAAGGCGCCGGGCCATGACAAAATCATCGCGCTATAAAGTAAGGGGATGTAGAATTGAATATTTGACTAAGTATGGATTTGTTCTGTGAAAACCTTCACGGGCCTTGACAAAGAGTTCTGAGCAAAGACCACAGGCTGCTCGCGGTCCATGAAAACCTTCACGGACCATGGAAAAACTTTGAGCAAAAACGTGTACTGTTCACGGTCCGTGAAAATCTTCGCGGACCTTGGCATGAGACATGCTTCACGGACCATGCCAAATTCCATGGCCCATTCTTGAATGCTTCACGGACCATGACATCTGTGCCGGTTCGTGAAGCCTTGGTGGTTGACCTAGGGTTTTGCTATTTTTAGCCTATTTTGGGCCTAATTTTAAGTCCAGTCTCCTACTACTATATATAGGAGCCTTAGTCCTCTACTAAACCCTAAGTAGGCATAATGTAGAGTATATTTTCTCTCTAATTTAGAGAGAAGTAAGAGGAGAGTTCTTATTCTTCTTCCTTCTCCTTTTCCTTTCCTTTCCTTTCCTTTCCTTTTCATCTTATTTTCTAGATCCATGGCATCTAACCTAATATTTGCCATGGATCTAACCTTTTTAGAGTAGAGTTTTTGCTTGGGATTCATCTTGGCACTTGGTATGTTCTATTTTTTATGAGATTCATTCTATCTTTGTGTTTATGATATTATTTTAATAGTTCTTGAATGTTAAAAATGCATGAATACTACACCACATATAAGCACACACTTTGGGCTATATTCATGTATGGTGCTATTATTGATGTCCCTTTGGGAAGAGAAACTTGGATGTCAGAATGGGTAGGGGAGAACGCGTCTGTGTGGGTGTGTGCCCAGGGGGTTCAAGAATTCTTTGACATATTTACCGTCAAACTAGTCTTAGCTGACTTCATAACTGCTGCCCGAGAGGTTACATGTAAAGATAGCTAATAGTAGCAAGCTAGGTATCATGTTTAAACCCTAGTATCACAGATGAGGTGCCTACGATCCTCGGGCCTAGCGTATATAGGACCCAGGAGGAGTAGTTGCATTTGTTGTGGAATCCCAGGACGTAATCTCACGGGAGGGGGGGGGAAATAGACCTACAACGATGGTCGGACCTTGTTTTACTTCTCTAATTATGATGATGGTGCCGATGGAGGGTTGCAAACGCACCCACAGTGACAGGGATGGGGAAATGTATGCCATCAGCCACACCACGTGTTGTGAACATACTGATAGGTCTTTTGTAACTCTTTATGTGAATGAATCGAGGATTGAAACATTAGAACTACCATGTTGTCAAATGATTCTTAAGTGCGTGGTTTAATTAGTTTCTTACATATTTACTTTTTATGTTTGGTAGTTGATAGTTTGAAAAACCAACCTCCCTCCCCTTTGCATGTTTGCTTTACTAGTTATTCATTTCACTCGTGCAGATTGACGACCCGCATGAGGTTGTGTTCTAAATAGTACTTGAGCCCTAGCATATATGTGGATAAACCCAAGGCTTGCCGCTTACTTTCCCTTGGTAGCTTAGCAGTAAGAACGGGTGCAGAATATAGATCTCTATCTTCTGTAAGTCCCTCGACTCATTTTTTAATGACAACCTGGCCGAGGGCAGGTCAAATTTTGGCACTGCTATCGGGGATGCTCTTCAGTTCAATTATTGTTAAGAATAATGTGTTAGTGAGTAGCTAGTATTGCTTTTATCTTTTTCTTGTTTTTTTAGAGTAGGTATTTCTTGAGTTCTTGGTAAAAACCGAGGACTCTTGCTCTACGATTCCAAGTTTTGTGTGTTTTCTTTGTTAGCGTTTAATTGAAAAGAAAAATAAATGTGGGAAAGCACTCAATGGAGGGCACTTTGTAGGGTGTGTCATTGTGATCATCCTATAGAGTGTTGCCCAAGGTTGAGTGACTATGGGAGAAGAATGGCTCAAAGAGTGAGATTTTATAGGATATTTCATTGCGACCACCCTCTGGAGTCTTGCATTGGATGATGGAAAATTAGAGAGTGGTAGGAGTTTTTGGTTCCCAAGGCCGATGGGATCAAGATTTTTACCCATACGACTCTCCAAATTCAAGGTTTAGTGGTAACTTGAATTCGTTGTATGGAAATACATTGGGAAATCAACATGTTAGGTTAGATAGTTGGACTTTACCAACTTACCCAATGGCCCAAAACTAATCCCTGGGATTGGTTCCAAAATTGAATTGTGTAGAAATTTTGCAAGCTATAGCTAATGTGACCAAGAGTAGTGATTTACTCCAATCACAAGTGCTTAGCGAGATTAGCGATTTGGAAACTCAACTATTCTCAAGCATTGAGAAAGTTAAAGGGCAAGTGCTTAATTTGATGAATAGGGTGAGCCAACTTGAAACCCAATATTCCGAATATGAACCATCCTTAGTTGAATGTGAATTTGTGTAAGATGAATCTAAAGGGGGTGGGGAAATTTTTGTTGAGAGTGAAGAAGTCGAGCAAGGGGTGATTATACATTATTTTCCATATTACTTATTTGCACCCCTACCTCCACCTATAGAATCTACTCCCACATTTTTGGAAGCCTTAGAGGAAATCATAGGGAAGCCAATTGAACATTCTAAGATTCCACACCACCTATTCCCTCTAAGGTTGACTCCTCCTCTACTATATCTTCCTCTTGGAAGATTCTTACCCGATGCGCTTCATTTTTGGTTGTCTAAGGTGATGGGGTACAAACCTGCACCCTATGAAGAACATTAGGATCATGCCGACGACCTTAAATATACAAAGCTTCTCGGGAGGCAACCCGAGCTTTGAAAAATTAGATTAGTTTAGTATTTTTGGTGTGTTTTCCTATTTGTAGCTTTCTTTTTTGTTTTTGGGACACTATTACACTTGGTGTGCATGTTTGTTTTGTAGGAAGCTTGTGGTTCTTGGAGGAAGGTGAGCAAATAGGGAGTCCAACTCATGAACCATGTAGACGCACATGGTTTTTTATGCTCAAAATGGTGGACAAGGAGGAGAACTAAACCCCAAATTCATAGGGCGTATAGACGTGCACAACCCATGAAGCTCACATATTTTCCTACACCAACCAATTACCATTTCTTCCCTACCACCACCAAAATACCACCCAAAACCCACCTACCCTCAAAACCCTTGAGACACACACATCGAGACCTAAAGGGTAACTCTCCATTGTGGTTCAATTCCTTATTCAATCTGTGGTGCATGATAGTGGTTAGATTTCTATTTCATGATTAGAGGTTATGGGTAGTATATTGAGGGTGATGCCAGTTTGTTCTTTACATTCCATGATTATGCATCAAGGGTATATTTTTGTGTTCCTTTTTCATTATAAGTGCTTTCCTATTTCTTTCCCTTGACATGTGTTCTTTCATTTTGTACATGCTTTGAGGATAATGCAAACTTTAAGTGTGGGGAGTCTTGGGAATTGGATAGCACTTATCATTTTTAGTTGGTTTTTTGTAGCTAATTGCTCTTCTAAGAGAATTTTTAAAATTTTAAAAAACTCGGACAAGTCGAACCAAAAGAGCTACTTGGGTAACATTGTGAAAAGCCCGGATAGGTCGAAAGACCTAGGTAAAAGTGAGAGGCTTGGCCCAACTAGACTTATGAGTCTAGGTGAAAGTGAGAGGTCGTGTGGAAAAAAGGTGAGAGGTGAGCACGTTTTGTGGGATAAAGCTAGGATGAAAACCCAAAATAGCTCCTAGGCAAAATGAGATGAATTGAGAGAAAACAATAAACTAGGTTGAATGCATGCTTCCGCGGTGGATTGCTTTTGGAGATGCCTCTTTGATTGCTTTGCGATCATTTTGGGTAAAGTAAGCTAGCTTGACACTTATCTTTTTGGCTTACCTTTTTCCACATTTTATTTCGGGTGGATAGGTTACTTTACGAACTTTGGGGAGTGTGAGAGTTGTGAGTATTTTCACCTTCTTGGGGGAACTAGAGTAGCTTGGGAATAAGTTGAATGAATTGTCTAATTTTGCATGCTTTATTCCACTTAAACCTTTTTCTTTAACTCTATTTACTCAAGGACAAGTAAAGGTTTAAGTATAGGGAGTCTAATATGCACCATTACGCATGTTTTAACCAATGTATTTGACATAGTTTTTAGTTACTTTTAGTTGGTGGATTGCTAGTGTTATTTGAGTTTACGTGACAAGGAGTTCAGATGGTAATGTTTGGCTTTCTTGTCTAAATTCTGCATTTTGTAGACTTAATTGGTACTAATGGACATCTTGTATCTACGGGCTCCTTGATCTTCCTTGTGATCATCTTAATAGGTCACCTGTGGGTACTTATTGGTTACATTCTTTGTGAAGGCTGTTCGCAAGGGCGGTAGAAGATTGAAGGTCGTTTGTTTTTAACGGTAGAAGAGGTGAAGGCCATTCACCTGAGAATGGTAGAAGATGAAGGCCACAATAATCAATGCATGGTAGAAGGAGATTAAAGCCAAAGATAGGCAGCTTTGAAGTTTAAGACGACCAAAGGAGAAAACGGTGAATTATTTTCCGAGGAGTGTTGGCTTAGTCCAAGAACTATCTAGGAAGAATTAGCATTCAAGGCTGATTCCATTATATTTGTCTTCTTGAGTAATACAAAATTGACTACTAGAACTTCCGATTCAGACTAACGGTTCACCTATAGCAAGCAAATGAAGTTTAGTTGACAAAGCACCGACGGCATTTCACAGACCGCACATGGTCAAGCACCACCGACCCGTGAAAAGCACACGGCCCGCACAATACAAGAGTTCCAGGGGTTCCATGAAAACTTACACAAGACCCGTACAAGACCTTCATGAGGTAAGGCATCGAGCCGTGACAAAAGCACCGGGTTGTGAAGCAAGGCGATGAAGAATTGAAGATTTGGCTAAGTATGGAGTCAATCCGTGAAAACTTTCACGGGTTGTGGAAAAAGTTCTAAGAAAATACCCCAAGATGCTCGCGGTCCGTGAAAACCTTCATGGACCGTGGGAAAACTCTGAGCAAAAATGTGTACGGTTCGTAATCTGTGACAATCTTCACGGACCGTGGCACGAAACCTGCATCACGGACCATGCCAAATCCCAATGCTCATGCTTGAATTCTTCACTAACCGTGATATCTGGCCGGTCCGTGAAGCCTTGGCGGCTGACCTAGGATTTAACTATTTTTGGCCTATATTGGGCCTATTTTTAGACCCAATTTCCTACTACTATATATAGGAGCTTAGTCTTCTAATAAACCCTAAGTAGGCATAATGTAGAGTAGATTTTCTCTCTAGTTAGATTTTTTCTCTAGTTTAGAGAGAAGGAATGAGAGAGTTCTTCGTCTCCTTCCTTCTCCTTTTATTTTTATCTTATTTTCTAGATCCATGGCATCTAACGTAATATTTTCCATGGATCTAACCTTTATAGAGTATATTTTTCTCTTGGGATTCATCTTGGCACTTGGTATGTTTTATTTGTTTTATGAGATTCATGAGATTTATCCTATCTTTATGTTTATGATATTATTGTGATTTTTCTTGAATGTTATAAATGCTTGAATATTACACCACATATAAGCACACAGTTTGGGCTATATTCATGTATGGTGCAATTATTGATGCCCCCCTGGGAAGAGAAACCTGGATGTTAGAATGGGTAGGGGAGAACGTGTCCGTGTGGGTGTGTGCACGGGGGATTGGAGAATGCTCTGACCTATTTGCAGTCGCACCACTCTTAGCTTACTTTGTAACTATTTTCTGAGAGGTTGCGGGTAGAGATAGCTAATATTAGCAAGCTAGGTGTTGTGTTGAAATCCTAGTATCCTCGAGCCTAGCATATATAGGACTCGGGAGGAGTAGTTGCATTCGTGGTGGAAACCCGGGACGTAATAGCATGGGGGAGAAACAGACCTACAATGATGGTTGGACCTCGTTGTACTCCCCTAACTACAATGGTGGTGCCAATGGAGGGTTGCGAGTACACCCACCATGACAAGGATGGGGAAGTGTATGCCATCGGCCACACCACATGTTGTGAACATATTGATAAGTCTTTTGTAAGTCTTTATGTGAATGAATCGAGGATTGATGCATTAGAACTACCATGTGGCTAAATGATTCCCATGTGCGTAATTTAATTAGTTGCTTGCATATTTACTTTTATGTTTGGTAGTTGATAGTTTGAAAAACTAAACCCCCCCCCCCATTTGCATGTTTGCTTCACTAGCTATTCCTTTCACTCGTGCGGATTGACAACCCTTTACCAGGTTGTGTTCTAACTAGTACTTGAGCCCTAGCATCTCTGTAGATAAACTCAGGGCTTTCCGCTTACTACCCCTTGGTAGTTTAGCAGTAAGAACGGGTGTAGAATATAAATATCTATCTTTGACTCGTAAGTCCCTCAACTCGTGTTTAGAAGACAATCAGGTTCAGGGAAGGTTAATTTTTCAGTTTCATATAAACATGAACAGTCACATAAATAGCCATCTAGGTTATCTAAATTGATGTGCAAACCAAATCTATGTCTTCTTCTTTTGCTTCTTCATTTTGGGATGTATTTCAATCCACACTCTTTCTGGTCCCTCTTCAAAGATAGCTCCACCCCATATGTTTCATCCTGCCCAACATTGCTGGTGCTTGAGGAACTGTGCAAACTAATTTTGGACAGTGCAAATAGACAAGAATCTCCCACAAATTGACTTTTCTCATGACTGATCACTGATTTTCTAGAATCACTGGGATCATCAACATAAAACACCTGCGTAGCCTATGAAGCAAGAATGTAAGGATCACCAGTAGACCATGTCCTGCTCAAATCGACCAGTGTAAGTCCTAGGTCGTCCACCAATACACCAGCAAGACTATCAACCTATTTGCATTTGAAAAGTGGTACCCTAAAACTTGTGTAGACCAGTTCCCATATTTCCTCAATCACACCATAGTAAGACATGTTCCCATTCACCAGATTCTTATCCTTTGCGCTACTTACATGTAAAACTTTGGCAACTACACTGACATCACTATTCTGTGTAGCGATGTGTGTATCCCATTCTAGGGTTACGAAGGTAAGGCCATGAATGTCATAGCCCATGAAGGAAATTGCAGCTGCAGAGGGCATGAAGGATAACCAATTCAAGGTGTCACCAACGCTGTCTTCGACCACTGTAACGGATAACCAATAAATGAAAGTGTGATTTTGTTCACCAAGTACTTGCTTCTCCGACCAACCGGTGTACCGATCCTTGATAGTGTCCATATGCATATCCATGTACGGGTGAACCACATCTGAGTTTTGAAGGACATATAAATGTGCTTTCATTAACTCGTCGTGGGTTAATAACCTGGTAGTTCCTTTTCGCAAACCTTCGCCACCCACTTTATTTGCATGGTGTGATTCTGGTACACCGACCAACTCCTCAACCTTCATGAATTTAGTACAGTATTCTATAGCCTCCTTAGTCACATACCTCTACACAATACTAGCATCTCGATGTTGATTTTTCAAATAATCCTTGAATATCATCATATACCTCTCGAAGGGATACATTCATCAAAGATAAACAATACCACATATCAATATCTCCCGTACAATGTGAACCAACAAGGGCACCATGATGTTAAAGAAATAAGGAGGGAAATACATCTCTAACTCACACAACACGATTACTATTTCCTCTTGAAGTTCTTACAATTTCCAATGCCTAATATCCATACAAAAAATTAACTTGAAGAAGCAACACAACCAGGTAATGCACTTTCGGACATGAGTTGGCAAGATGGATCTGATCGCAACCGATAGAAATTCTTAAATCAAACAATGTGAATCATGCGATTTCATATTTCCCAATCTCAGCCCCTCACTGGAAACTAGATTGCTAACCCTCGAAGAGTAGTCCGTCGGGACAACCATAACTCTCAGGCTGGAACATATCAACTCCTTCTCATGCTTTGAAAGCGTGTAACAAGCAACGACAAGTAAGTCTTCGATCCACGGGCCTCGGGTGACAATTCAGGTCTAATTCCCATTTCAACTATATCGTTCCTAGACTTCAAACCATCTTTTGTCTTACAGGGGATATTCATCAAAGTACCAACCAAACTATCACATACATTCTTTTCAATATGCATCATGTCTAAACAGTGTTAGACGTTAAGACTCTCCCAATACAGTAGTTCCAAGAAAATGGAATACTTCTTCTAACTACTGGCAACCTTAGGTTTTGTCTTCCTTTTTCCATATGCAACTTGTTCGAGATTGACGCACCTGTTAAAATGGGAGAAGGGGTGCCAACTCTACCTTCCCATCAAACTTAACCCTCTATTTCCTCCGCTGATGAGTTGTTGGAAGCCATCTTTAGTGCCCAAGACACACCGTCTTACTTTCATGCCTTAACTGATAATAATCCTTGCCTTCCAAACAAATAGGACATACTTTGTGACCTTTAACTGAATAGCCTCATTAACGATGCAAAACAACATGGCTCTAAAGTCAAACTCCTCCTTCTAAAACCCACCATACATTGTCACTCCAGGATCCCACAACTTTTTTAGGTCATCTACCAACGGGGATAGGAACACATCAATATTGTTCCCCGGTTGCTTAGGACCGGAGATCATTAGGAACAACATGTTGTACTTCATTTTCATGCACAACCAATGGGGAAGATTGTAAATCATCACCATCACCGGCCACAAACTATGATTGTTGGTCATATTACCGAATGAGTTTTTTTTCCATTCATGCACAACCAAGCCTCAAGTTACGTGGCTCATTCCCAAAATTGGGAAAGGCTGCATCTATCTTCTTCCACTGATCACCATTGATCGGATGACTAATGACATCAAGATCAACTATTGTCTGATCTACATGCCAAGTTATATTCTTTGCATCCTCAGGATTGTCAAACAATCTTCTTAATAGAGGAATAATAGGTAGATACCAAACAGTCTTGACAAGAACCTTCTTTGTCCGCCGATTACCACTATCTCCATCAACAACCGCCTCCTTCAATTTGAACATTGGGGCGTTGCATTTCGGGCATTCAACTTCATTTAAGTGATCACCCCCTATACAGGATACAATCATTATGACAAGCATGTATATTTTCAGAATCCATGCCAATCGAACATAGTACCTTCTTCACCTCATATACTGTTTCCGATATTTATTCCCATCTGGAAGCATTTCTTTCAGCACTTTCAACAAAGCCAAGAACCCAACATCACTATAGGAATACTTGGTTTTCACGTTCATCAGCTGCAATATAGCCTTCAGTACTAGAATTCCTTCAGGGCATTCATCGTACAAAAGTGTTTCATTATGTCCTTGCAATTCCAAAAATATTTTAGGATTGCCACTGTAGTTCTTGACAATCTCCTAAACCAACTCATCCATCCTATCATCCTTCTCAGCCCCTACTTCATTTATAGTATGATCATTCACATTCTCCCCATGCCAAAACCAAATTTTATATGTTGGATTAAAACCATGTTTGAATAAATCATCCTTCAAACCAATTGCATCTTCATGAATGACAGTGTTCCAACACTTCTTGCAAGGACAATACACATACAACAAATTCTCCTTGGAAGCATTCATAAATACATATTTAATAAAGTTAGCTACAAAAGATTGATACTCCACACTCGTTCAATCTTCATCAAAACAATGGGTTTTATCGATAGACTTTCCTACATATTACAACAATAAGTACACAATATTTTTTAACATCTTAAATATATATTAGCAACAAATTAATACAAACACTAACATTCATTCAATTCATGGATTCCTTAGAGATATACACACATATATGTGTCGATATGTAAACCTTCACATACCATGCTCCGAAACACATATAAATATAACATCAACCCAAAATATATGCAATGCCTATATTCTATCAACACATAGTTAAACACATCATATCAATTGAACTATAACCTAGAACCAAATTTGAAGATGAAAATACGAATTGAGAAATGGAATACTTCTTGAGTGTGGAGTCAATTAAATGACAACCACACCATGTAGCCCTCCTTCAATAATGAGGAATTTGATTTTGTAGAACCATCTTCATTGGGGAACACAATTTAGGGATTTTTTTTATTGAAAATGGTTAAAGGACCAACATAATACTGTACAAATCCCAAAAAAGCAACATCTCATTTTTAAGTCGATGCATAATCAGTCAGATCGATTATACGTGCAATGCCAGCAACTGCATAAATGACTGAAACTGAATGAAAGACACCTGATGCCGACGTCGCATCAACGTCGGTCAATATATTTACTTCATTTTTGCATGACATTTACCTCGGCTACCTTACAACCGAGGTAAAAAACTTTTTATGTACCTCGGTTTTTTTATAACCGAATATTTTATACTTAAAAAAACCGAGGTAAAAGAACTTTTTACCTCAGTTTTTTTAGGCTAAGGCAAAAAATTGAGGTAAAAGGCCGAAGTAATAGGTGTTGTTTCTTGTAGTGAAAACTGGGAGCAATAAAGGAGGTGGTAGAAGATGAACGAGTTTGAATCTACGTATGGTTGTAAGTAGAGAAAATGAAGAGCTAAGAGACAAAAAGGGGAATAATATGCAATCATGACGACCTGAAAAAAAGTAAGTTACATTTTTTAGATTCTCAAGAAGGCGGCGGCAATACACTGAATATGGGCAGCTTTCAAAGCACAAAAATCAAAGTAACTATAAGAAGAGGAAACTAAAATGGTAGCTGAGTAAATTGCAGAATGAACAATGAATGCAAAGGAGCGAATCTCGTTGCAAGTTCGTAACAACTAATTACCTATGTGATAAGAAATCATCTAAAATTTTGAAATTCAAATGAGTGCGAGATTTCAGGAAGTTTGAATATACAGCCAAGAAAGTACGACACTTTGTAAAAAAAAATTCACATCGCTAAGTGAACATACTATTATTTATAGCTTCGAGGCGAGATAATAAGTTCGTTACACAGCTTATGAACCTGTGTATAGCTTCGCGTAGCATTGACTTTGTGGTTGGGGGGGGGGGGCTTATGGTGTATATGTAGTCCAACGAGCAAGAGGCTGATGACCGTTAGGCCCAGTCCAATGGCATCGCAATACGAGGCTAAGCCTTTTCAGCCCAAAGCATTGGTTAACTGCGTGTGAGATGCCCAGTCATTAGAAGGAATGTGGGTTGGGAAACATGGAGCGAGCAACAAACACGAAGGCCACAAACTCAGAACGTGGTGATTGTGGTTTAACCCACGATCTCTATTCCTATAAACAAGGAACAATAACTATGTCAGTCTATAAATACAACAAACTAACAAGGAGCTAAGGTAAGCGTGAATATCTTGAGAAATTCTAGTTCTTAAGAGGGTGACTGAGTTGGTCGTCACAGTTTCCCCCAGAGTCACTTACGAGCTTGTTTTGTAGGAGGAAAGACTCGCAGAGGGAACGACCAAGAAATCTGCCTGCATGGACCATCACATCAGGTACAAACCTGCACCATATGGATAACATTAGAGTTCTACCGACGACCTTAAATATACGGAGCTTCTCGGGAGGCAACCGAGCTTTTAAAAAATTATATTAGTTTAGTATTTTTGGTGTGTTTTCCTATTTATACCTTTTTTGGGCACTATTACACTTGGTGTGCATGTTTGCTTTGTAAGAAGCATATGGTTCTTGGAGTAAGGTAAGCAAACAGGGAGTCCAACTCATGAACCATGTAGATGTACATGGTTCGTGATGCTCAAAATGGTGGACAAGAAAGAGAGTCAAACCCCAAATTCATGGGGTGTGTAGATGTGAATGACCCATGAAACTCACATATGTTCCTACACCCCAATCACCATTTCTTCCCTTCCACCACCAAAGTATCACCCAACACCAAAGTATCAAAACCATTGAAATACACACATCGATACTAAGAGGTAACTCTCCATTGTGATCCAATTATTTATTCGATTTGTGGTGCATGATAGTGTTTGGATAGAACTTTCTTGATTAGAGGTTACAGGTAATATATTGGGGTGATGGTAGTTTGTTCATTACATTCCATGATTGTGCCATCAAGGGTAGATTTAAGTGTTCATTTTTCATTATAAGCGCTTTCTAATTTCCTTCCCTTGACATATGCTCTTTGATTTTGTATATGCATTGAGGACAATGCAAGCTTTAAGTGTGGGGGAGGGGATTAAATAGCCCTTATGATTTTTAGTTTTTTTTCTATGTAGCTTATAGCTCTTCTAAGAGCATTTTGGAGCATCTTGAAAAAATAATTTGAAAATATTGGAAAAAATGAAAAAAAATATACCCGGCTAAGTTGGATCTCAAAAAGGGCAATTTAGTGAACATTGGGAAAAGCCCGGATAGGTCGAACCTAGGCAAAAATGAGAGGCCGTGCGGAAAAATGTGAGAAGTGAGTACCCTTTGTGTGTTAAAGCTAGGAAGAAAACCCAAAAGGGCTCCAAGGAAAAATGAAAGAAAATAAAAAAAACTAGGTTGACAATACATTTACATCATTGGTTTTACCTAGGTCAAGAATCTAGAGTTATCCCTATGTTACAACCAAGTCGACGACTCTTGGATTTCCTTGGTGGATTGTTTTTGGAGACGACTCTTTGATTGCTTTTGGGGATCATTTTGGGAAAAGTAAGCTAGTTTGGAACTTATCTTCTTTACTTACCTTTTTCTACATTTTACTTTGGGTGGTTAGATTACTTAGGTTCTTTGGAAAGTGTGAGAGTTATAAGATTCTTGCTCTTTTGGTGGAAACATGGTAATCTAGGAATAAGTTGAATGTCTTGGTTAACTTATGCTTGCACGCTATATTTTGCTTAGTCCTTTTCTTGTCTTTATTTACTCGAGGACAAGTAAAGGGTTAAGTGTGAGGGGTCTGATGAGCTTCATTATGCGTGTGTTAACCGTTGCATTCGGCATAATAATTGGCTAGTTTTATTTGTTGGATTGCTAATATTAGTTGAGTTTACGTGATAAGGGGTTTAGACAGGAATGTTTGATTTCTTATCTAAATCCTTGTTTTCTAGACTTTAATTGGTACTAATGGACATCTTGTATCAACGGGCACCTAGATCTTCCTTTGTGATCATCCTTAGTAGG
This sequence comes from Rubia yunnanensis, assembly GCA_037428765.1. Taxonomy (NCBI): domain Eukaryota; kingdom Viridiplantae; phylum Streptophyta; class Magnoliopsida; order Gentianales; family Rubiaceae; genus Rubia; species Rubia yunnanensis. The sequence continues at coordinate 70,624,529 of CM075063.1, forward strand.
TTGCCCGTGGGCACTTTTCGTTACATTCTATGTGAAGGCAGTTCACAAGGACGGTCGAAGAGGTCAAAGGCCATTCACATTAAAATGGTAGTAAATGAAGGCCACAAAAATCAAATTGTGGTAGTAGAAGGATGGGCCCAAAGATAGGCGGCATTGAATTTCAAAATGGCCAAAGAAGAAATAGATAATCGTGGTCTGAGGGTTGCGCCAAATTCTAGGAATAGTCCAAGACGAATAAGCCTTCAAGGTTGGTTCCATTGGATTTGTCTCATCGAGAACCATAAAATCAACTACAAGAACTCCAGAATGGACTAACACTTCATCCGTAGCGAAGGAAAGAAGTTCAACCGGCCAAAGCATAAATGGATCGGTGCAGACCGCTTGTGGGTGGCACCGAGCAAGGTGCCAACAGCCCATGCCACACTATACGGCCCACGCCAATCTCAAAGGCTAGTGTGCTTAAGTGCCCTTTTCACTCTAAAATGACTAAGTGTGGGCATGCCCGTCCCATTTTCGACGGCCTGCGTCGTTCCAAGTGCAAACGGTCAAGACCAGCTGCAGGGATGTGATGAGTTAAGCGAACCACACCAAAAGATTGATCAAAATGAGGATTATGATGATGGCCCATGCTAAACAATGTTGGTCGTGCCTAACATGACCCGCGCCATGGATGCGGCATTGCCCGTGCCACACTATGCGCCCTGCACTGCACTATGCACGGCCCGTGCCAGGGATGCGGCCTGACCCGAGCCACACTATGCACCTCGCACCACACTATTCACAGCCCGTGCCACACTATCCACCCCATGCTATACTATTTATAGTCCACGCAGCACTATGCGCCCTGTGCCAGTGGCGGTTGACAGGGGTTTTAACATAATTTTGGCCTATTTTGGGCCAATGTTTAGGCTCAATCCCCTACTACTATACACTGGATCCTTTAGTTTTCTAGGAAAGCCTAAGTAGTCATAATTTATATTTTATTTTCTCTCTAGGTAGGTAGAAGGAAGAGGAGAGTTCCCTCTCTCTAGAGTTCTTTTTCTCTTTCCTTCTTTTTCTTTCTCTTTTCTTTCTCTTTTCTTCATCTTTACATCTTCTTATTTTCCTAGATCCATGGCATCTAACTTAATATTTTCCATGGATCTAATTTCTAGGGAGTAGATTTATAGCTTGAGGATAATTTTATTCATGTGTTGATTTATGCTTTTGTGAGATTTTTAGTCCATCCTAATTATTGTGCTTGTGATATTATTATGGCTTGTTCTTGAATGTTATAATTGCATGAATGATACACTCTATTAGCACACACTTTAGTCTACATTCTTATTGGTGCAAATATTGATACCCCCCGGGGAAGAGAAACCTCGGATGTGATATGGGTAGCAGGGTCTGGGTCCACATGAGTGTGCACATAGATCTTTTCCAAGTTTTACTGTTATGATGACAACACACCTGTCTTAGCTGACTATTTAGAGTAGTCTGAGGGTTACGGGTAGAGATAATGAAAAGTAGCAAGCTAGGGTTGTAAGAGGTCCTAGTGTCATAGATAAGGTGCCTACTTCCCTTTGCCTCGTTCATAGGCCTAGGGAGTAGAGCATCTATGGTGGAGTGCCTAGGACATAATCGTACGGGGAAGAAACATACCTACAAAAATGATTTTACCTTGTTTTAATCCCCTAATTACATAGGCTTTGCAAATGGAATATTGCAAGAGCACCTGATGTTACAGGTATGGGGAAGTACTGACTATCGACTATACTACATGTTATGAGCACTAGATTAGGTTGTTGAAATCTCAAATGTGAATGAATCGAGGATTGAAGCATTAAATCAACCATGTTATGCAAACATTCCTAAAGTGTTTAGTTGATATAATTTACTTGCTTTTTTACTTTCATGTTTGTAGTTGATAACTGAAAAACCAAACCCCCACCCCCTTTTTACTATATTGTCTACTCCTAGCAATACATACAGATTGTTAACCCTGACGTGATTGTGTTTAATTGACTGTTAGTCCCTAGAATTTCCGTGGACATACCCAGGGCTTACTGCTAACTACCCCATCGGTAGCTTAGTAGTGAGTTGGATGCATAAATTTTATCTTTGGCCCAATGCCTTCGCTCGGTTTTAACGATGTCGAGTGGAGGCGGGTCAGCATGTTCAGTGGAAAAGCTACAACTGCTGGAGTTGGACGAAGGGAGGATAAAATCTTGAACCGAAGAAAAAAGAGTCAAAACTTAAGAAGTCTAAGAAATGAAACTTAAGAGATTGAGCTCCTTTCCTTTAGTTTCCCCTTTATGTTGTTTCGCATGATTTCAAATTTTTGGTGGTCTATACATCACTCAATAGTAGATGATGAGAAGGTCAAAAAAATTATAAGAAAAACACATGGGGAGTTTGAATAACACAACCAGTCCTATACTATCACTTTCCATCTTTGATAATAACTAAAAATCTCCACCTTCACATTAGAAGAACAAACTACAATAGTATTTAGCAAGATTTGTAACATTTGATGACTAACATAGAGCTTTGACATGAAACAATAGCCTCCAAATTCTCATCAACAAACGAAAGACCATAAGGACCTTGCAATAACATTTCTGGGCCATGGACCATATACATAGAATATCCAGGCAACAATTTCAAATACCAATACATAGCACTAGGAAAGACAAGACCAATCATGAAAAATTAAACTATTGCAGCACTCAATGTATGAAGAAGTATGAAAATAATTTTATATCCAAGTTACTAATGGTTATTGAAACCTGAAAAATAGATTTGAGCTATGAAAATCTAATGCAAAAGCCATAGGAAAGACCAAAAGAGATTTACCAATTACCACTTGCAAAACATTAGATTCAAAAGTAAGGTGCAATTGCAATGTTCCACCAGGATTTAGGACTCTTGAGATATCCCAAACTTGAGTGAGTTGTTATATCAATTTCTTTTCCTATGTATCTAAGATGCTAAAATAATTCCAGCAATTTTAAAGAGGAAACACCTTTTAGATACATAAGTGGAACATATTAAGCACAAGAATATGCAGAATTGATGATTTTTGTGGTCTTACTAACTATATAGTAGGTTAATCGCATTAAACTATGTACATGTCAGCCACGCACAAACCTCATGCTATGGGTTAATAGCTACTCATCAAGCTCCCAAAACACCAGTGCTCCTACAAGCAGAAGAACGGGATTGTAGGGTATTTGAGTCCCTACCTATGTGGAAAAACCCAATATTTTGTCTGTTTTCAGCCCACTTTAGTGTTCCTAAGTTTAAAAAAAAGAGAGGTACTTGTGGGTGGTGAAAACTAGAAAGAAAAAGAGAAACAAAAGAAAAGAGAAAATAAGAGAACTAGGGTTGTTGCAGTTTCCCATTTTTTGTTTCCAGCCTTCACAGTTCAGGTCTGATCAAAGACCATGCGGTGTCCAATTAAGCTAAAATTATGGCAGAAGTTTTGGGACATATTGGTCTTCGTTTTGAATGCTTGGATTATTTATTGGTGCTCTGGTTTGGGAGAAATGGCAGTTGAACTATGCTCTGCAGATTTGGTGATATTCTTCACTTTTATCTCTTGCTTGTGTTGCTAGTTATGATTATCTATGGTTGAATATGTTGTGCAGCCATTTGATACTTGGATAGGGTTTGTGTAACCATCCTTTGATCATAATAAAAGAAAATGGGGTGGACTTCTAATCGTTCCGTGGTTTTTACTCTTCACACCGAAGGAGTTTTCTACGTAAAATTTCTCGTGCCTTGTCTTGATTGTTAGGTTGTTTTTTTTCTTATCTTATTGTGACTAATCGTTTGATGTGTTGATTATTTTTGGAGAATTTTGATTTATATAATCAACCTTATACTAGAAATTTCCGCATTTGTGTTTGTTGTTGAACAACACTCATTGTCGGGAGTGTATTTTTTCCTAACATTCTAGTATCAGATCTGTAGTTATTTGGTTGATTTCTCCATAGATTATACTAATATCAACACTACTAGGATGGTTAGCTTCAATGGTACAAATTTATCATCTTTGGAAAAGGAGGATGAAGGACTTGTTGTATGTCAAGAGTTGCCATTTGCCTGTGTTTTGTTCCAAGAAACTGGAAGGTATGTCTGATGAGAAATGGGATTTTGAGCATGAATGATGAATAGGTTGATGATAGTGTCCTTAATCATATAAATGATGAATTTCATGCAATGTCTCTTTGGGGGAAGCTTGAATCTCTTTATGCAAGCAAGTCTGGAAATAACAAGTTGTTCTTGATCAAGCAGTTGATGGGGTTGAAGTTCAGGGAAGGCAAGGCATAGTCTTATCACTTGAATGATTTTTATGGCATTATTCAACGATTGTATGCTACGGAGATTAAGTTTGATGATGAAATTCATGGGATTTTGTTGCTTGGTACTCTACTGGATTCATGGGATACTTTTAGGATGACACTTTGCAACTCAACACCACATGGAAAAGTTACTTTGAATTTTGCTAAGGTTGGTATCTTGAAAGATGAGATGAGAAAGAGATCTCATGGTGTGTCACCTTCTTCTAAGGAAGATTATGTTGTTGAGAATAGGGGAAGAGGTAAAAGTAGAGGTCCATGTGGAAGAATTAAGAGTTAGAGCAAGTCCTGTGGAAGATACAAGAATTTGGAGTGCCATTATTGTGATAAAATGGGCCATATTCAGAAGTACAGCTGCAAGTGGAAAAGAGAGAACAAGGGTGGCAATGAAAAGCAAGAGATGAAATAAGATCAAGATAATGATGATCGAGCTGCAACTGCAATGGTTGAAGATCTTATCATTATACATGATGAGAGTTTTGTTAACCTAGCTAGCTTTGAGACAAGCTGGGTGGTTGATAGAGGAGCCTCACTTCAAGTAGCATCAAGGAAAGAATTCTTCACGTCTTATACTCCAAGTGACTATGGGGTATTGAAGATGGGTAATGATGGTTTGGCTCAAGTTGTTGGTGTAGGAGATGTTTGTTTGGTGACTGACATTGGAGAAATATTAGTGAATGTTAGACATGTCCCAGATGTTCGATTGAATTTGATCTCCACCGAGAAGCTTGATGATGAAGGCTATTGTAGCACCTTTCATAGTGGACAATGGCAACTCACTAAGGGTAATTTGGTGCTAGCTTGTGGGAAGAAGCTCACAAGCCTGTACTTGTTGCAAGCCACAATTTCCACAGATGGTGTATATGTAGCCGATGATTATCCAACAAAGCTTTGGCATAGAAGACTTGGCTACATGAGTGAAAAGGGGCTAAGTTGTCTGATCAAGAAGAATCTATTTCTTGATTTGAAGAGTGTGAAACTGGAGTAGTGGGAGCATTGTTTTGCTGGGAAGCAAAACAGAGTCTCTTTCAAGAGACATCCTCCTTTGAGAAAATCAGGTTTGCTTGACCTTGTTCGTTCTGATGTTTGTGGTCCTTTGAAAGCTAAAATATTTAGTGGTGCACTTTAATTTTTAACCTTTATTTATGATTGTTCAAGAAGAATGTGGGTGTATGCTTTAAAAACCAAAGACCGGGTACTTGATGTGTTCAAGCAGTTTCAAGCTTTGTTTGAGAGGCAAACTAGAAGGAAGTTAAAGTGTTTATGTTCTAACAATGGCGGGGAGTACATTCGACCATTGGATAACTATTTCAAGTCATTATGTATTACACATCAGAGAACACCTAAAAAGACTCCACAGTTGAATGGCGTGACTGAGAGGATGAACTGGAACTTGTTAGAGAGAATGAGATGCATGCTCTTCGAGGCAAAGTTACCGAGAAACTTTTGGGGTGAGGCTTTATTCGTTGTTGTTCATGTGATTAATTTGTCTCCTTCTGTTTCCTTAGATGGTGATGTTCCAAATAAGGTTTGGTTTGTCAAGGATGTGTCTTATAATCAATTGCGTGTTTTTGGGTGTAAGACATTTTTGCATGTTCCAAATGAGGAAAGATCGAAGCTGGATCCTAAAACTCGCCAAAGCATTTTTGTGAATTATGGTCAAGATCAGTTTAGCTACAGATTTTATGATCTTGTAGATAGTATATTCGTAGCAGGGATGTAGTGTTTGTTGAAGATAAGACTATTAAAGATATTCATAAGGGTCAAGGGATTACATCTCCTAGTTGCTATAATTTGGTTGATTTCGATCTGCCTCCTTTGAGTTCTACATCTACCCCAACTGAGGAGGTGCAAGACAACGACAATGTAGCCAATATTCTCGAGGTATATGGTCATATTCATGATAATGATAAGAAGGCCACTGAAATTGACCATCCCGGCTCTCCTAAAGTTTAGCCAGCTCCTGTGAGACGGTCTACCAGAGTCTGAAATCCTTCAATGAGGTATCCTTCTTTTAATTATGTTCTTCTTACTGATGGGGGAGAACCCGAGTCCTTTGGTGAAGCTATGGATAGTGATGACAAGAAGTGTTGGATCGATACAAGCTTTGAAGAATTGATGGGTTTACAAGTAGAAACAAGATGAGAATGCAAAGAAAATGCAATACAAAGCTAGACTTGTTGTTAAGGGTTGCAAAAAGAGGAAAGGAGTTGACTCTGAGGAGATTTTTTCACCGGTTGTCAAGATGTACTCAATTAGAGTTTTTTTGGGTCTTGTTGCTAGCCTTGATTTGGAGATTGACCAGTTGGATGTGAAGACCACATTCCTTCACGGTAACCTTGAAGAAGACATCTACATGGAACAACCACATGGCTTCAAAGTCAAGGGAAAAGATATTTTTGTGTGCAAATTTAAGAAGAGCTTGTATGGCTTCAAACAAGCTCCAAGGAAATGGTATTGCAAGTTTGATTCCTTTATTGGGGAGCAAGGCTACAAAAGGACTTCTTTCGATCATAGCATTTTCTTGAAAAGATTTTCTGACAATGACTTTATCATTTTGCTACCATATGTTGATGATATATTTGTTCTAAGGCAAAATGTGGCTCAAATTGTCTGTTTGAAGCAACAATTGAGTAATGCTTTCTATATGAAGGAACTTGGGCCAGCAAAGCACATTTTTGGGATACAGACTATTCATGATCGAAAGGATCGAAAGTTGTGGTTATCCCAAGAAGCACATGTTCATAAAGTGCTAAAGAGGTTCAATATGGAGAAAGAAAAACCTATGATGATGTGTCCATCTTAGATGCATTATTTAGTAGTATTTAGGATCACTTTTGTGCTCTTTTATTATCGAGAGCTTGTGTTCTACCTTGAAATTCACTTAGGAGAGGCAAAAGTAACTTTGTACTCTTTTACCTCTTGTAAGTGGATTTTGTGTGACAAGGGAAGAACACGGAAGCAACGAAGACCGGAAGACATTGAAGACTATACTTTCGAAGACTTTTGGATAATCACTTCGAAAACATGAAGACCGGAGGCCGTTGAAGACCATTTTAGAGCTGTTGAAGACTTGAAGATTGAGAGGGATGGCTATGAAGAAGACAAAGAAACAATGCAAGACTCTGGCTTCCGTCGCGACACCATCGCGAGTCGCGACCACCGTCGCGAGTCGCGACGAACACGTCGCGAGTCGCGACCAACGGGCGGCCAGAAATCAACTTTATCTTCTTCGCACTATAAATACTACTCTTTTTTCTTCTTCTTCTCCAGCTTTTGGAGCCCGTTTTCTCTGGGTTTAGGGCTCCCAAATCTCTAGCTTTTCTTCCATTTTTCTTCTTCTTTCTTTGTAGCTTTTAGTTCTTTGTTATGTCTATTGTTGTTCTAGGTTAGTTTTGTACTTGGGAGCATAGGATTGAAGCTTCCATTATCTATGTAGCAAGAACTCATTTCTATCTATCTATTTGGTGTTTTTGCTATTGTGCTCTTATTGTGCTTTGAATGCTAATTGTTGATTCCATTGATGTTGTTGAGAGCTTGAGGATATGAATGCTTGTATGAATTGCTAGCTAGAGTTTGGGGGATTTGGGTTAATTTCCCCCCTGTTCTTGTTAGAAATGTATGAGTGTGAATTAGAGCTTTTGATTGTGTTAGTGTGTTGACAATGTGCTAGACGAATGTGATTGATGTTGAATTCTTCGTCATGTTCATTTGTGTAGCAAACGAGAGAGTCATATGCTCGTGGATGAATGTGCGTTGCATGTTCATCCAATCTCGTGTAATTGCATGAATTGGTTTAATGCTTAGTCACGGTGTAGTGGTCATAGGCATTGCCAAGCTTGTTGGTCCTTCGTGCTAAATGCCACCAATGGCACCTTGAGTCGTGGTCGCGACTCGGGAGTCATTGGTGAGGTTTGACGAGAGATGTTGAACTCACTCTCGCGAACTACGAACTAAGAAGGATAGGAGTTTAGTCTCCACGACAAGTAGTTGAAATATTGAATAGATGGCTTGTACTCATTCTTGAAGCATTTGTTGTTTGGCGTTTATGTATTCTTGATGGTACGTTTCACTTCATGTGTGCCATGAGTCGTTTGAGCATAGGGAGTGTTTGTCCGGTTGAATTGCTTTGGTGTTAGGAGCGTGACGAACTCCGGGACTCCTTTGCATGAAAATCTATGAGCATGAACTTAGAACTGCTTGTGATGTGTGTGTTGTGGTACTTGCTAGATGGGTATGTGAATGTTGAGTCATGAATGCTATATGATGGAATGTGTGAATGATTCGATGAACTACATTAGATGTGGAAGTGGATATCCGTTGCCCCCAAGGCATTTTAACTTTGTAGTTTAAAACCCCCTTTTCTTTAGTGTCGTTTGATGATTAGCAAAGTCACTTGACGTTGCTAGTTATCTCGTCTTTTTATCTTTCTTAACTTAGGAACCAACCAACCAACCAAACCCCCCCATTTACATGCTTTTAAGTGTGTGTATATATAGTTGCTCCTAGCCTAGTATCAACCGTTTGTGCTTAGACGCTTAGGAAGATCCCTCTTCTCTTTGGACGACCCCGATTTGCCACTATCTACCTAGTTGTAGAAAGTAAGCGAATAGGGCTTATAAATATTAACTTTGAGAGGTACGGCGACGACCTCCCATATGAGTAGAGAGAAAATGAGAGAACTGGGGTTGCTGCAGCTTCCTGTTTTTGGTGTCCAACATTCACAGTTCCGGTCTGACAAAAGACCATCCGGTGTCCGATTGAGCTGAAATTTTGGCAAAGCTTCAGGACATATTTGTCTTCATTTTGAGTGGTTGGATTATTTATTGGTGCTCTTTTTTGGGAGAAATGGTAGCTTGACTATGCTCTGCAGATATGGTGATATTCTTCACTTTTTGTGTTGCTAGTTATGATTTTCTATGGTTGAATATGTTGTGTAGTCATTTGACACTTGTATAGGGTTTTTTTAACCATCATTTTATCATAATAAAAGCAATTGGGGTGGACTCCTAATCTTCCCATGGTTTTTACTCTTCAAACCGAAGGTGTTTTCCACGTAAAAATTCAATCGGAGACCTTGCGTACAAATTTTGAATCCAGCTTGAGAGAGTTCGGTTTGCATAAAAACTTTTAGGTCTTCATACCCAAATCTTACAATGGCTAAATTTTTATCTCAACCAAGTTATTTTCTTAATTCAATTCAGAACCATCTTCCAAAAAATAATATTCATAATCTTAATATTAATAAGATATTATTTCATAATGATGAAGATAAATTGATCTGGAAACCTACTTCTAATGGACTTTTCTCACTGAAATATGCATATGAAGAAAAGAACTCTATTCAGTCTTTTAACTATCTATGGTCTAAATTTCTACCTAAAACAAATCAATATTATGAATTGGAGATTGCTAAATAGATTGATTCCTTTCCCTGATGTATTAGAAGACTTTTCATTCATTATGCCATCTATATGTTGTTTCACTACTCAGGAATCTGAAAGGATACACCACTCTTTCAACAATTGTCAGATTATAAAGAATGGCTGGGACAAAATTGATAGATTTTTGACATCCCCTCACATACTTTTGAATACCTGTGGGACATACTGTTTTACTACTGGAACCTCAAGATGATTTCCCCCGAATTTAATGAGCTTATCAAAATCATACCATGCTTATGTATTTGGTTTATATGGTGTGCTAGATTTAGCTATTTTTTAAACCAGACTAATCGAAATGCAAACATTATATTTAGGAGAATCATGTGTAAATTGGATGATATTCTAATTGGCCACAATATTAGATGTGTTTGGAACTTAACATCAGATATCCATAGACTACTGACATGCAGGTCACTAAGAGTGCAGGATGGAAAAATTGTTTACTGGAACTACCCTCAACATTTCAAACTGAATTCCGACGGTTCAGTACTTAAGAATGGTAATGCAGGTTTGCGATTCATCATAAGGGATAACAAAGGACAAATTTTTCTTTCATCTGCAAAACAAGTGCCTCAATGTAGTAGTCTACAAGCTAAAGTTCGAGCCCTCATATACGGTTTACAAGCATCAAGAAGTTATGGAATTAAGCACCTGCAAATGATATTTGAAAAATCTGGGTTTCAAGATCAGAGTTGGTGAAAATAGTGAGAAAAGGTTTCAAGATACCATGGCAATGCACAAATGATATTTGAAAAATCTGGGTTCTACTTCAACAAATGCAATGGACTATCTCTCACATCTACAGTGAAGCAAATAGCATCGCGTATGCTTTGGCTAGATTTGCCAGTGCCAAATAGGTAAATTCTTTCGTTGTTTTTGAAGTTCTACCAAAAGACATCAAAGGAATTATTCAACTAGACGCGATTTGTTTTCCATATATGAGGAAGCTGAAATAAGTTATGTACTGTTACAAGATACATTGAACACTTTGTAATTTGAACATGGTTTTGCTCTTGTATTTTTCTAAGTCCTTTTGTGAGATCTGATAAACCTTAGGCCTAGTATTAGGACTTTGTATAGTTTACAGAAGTTTCTTAGACTGTAATCCACATAGGTAAGGCCTTATGTCCCCCTCTTATTTTTGTATCATTTATTTTATTTTAAATAAATAGACAGGATTCAACCAAACCCCACACCATAACACATAGTATTCTTTAAAGAGTGAGGTTCTCCTCTCCTTTCACCAAAAATGCTCTCCCCCCCTCTCCTCTCCTTTCACAATTAAACCCTAGTTGCTAGGGGGCCGCCACCGAACAACCACTTCCGTCGGCACCCTTCTCATTCTCACCCTCCCCAACACCCCAACCCCCATCTCCAACCTATCTCGTAGCGACAGTGGCGTTCCAGACCTATGGTTTCAAGGTCCATCCGTCCTCTGTGGTGTAGAGGGTTCCGTTTTAGAGGTTTCCGACCGGTTCCAGACTCGCTTGGTGGCCGGGCACCCTTCGGCGCCGAGGGGTTCGTCGTTCCATGGTGATGGCTTACAAGGCGGTGCTCCTAGCAGCCTCCGGGGATTCAGATCCGTCATTTACATCTTCACTCGGCGGTAATTTGGGCGGTCTCCTGTAGTGGTGGCCTAAGTCGTGGGAATAGTCTGAGTCGTGGTGGTCTCCTATAGTGGTGGCCTAAGTCATGGTTTCTTGAGGATACCTCAACGAGACTCGGCCGACTCAACAGACTCGCCGACTCGCCGACTCGGCCGACCAGCCAACTCGCTGACTCGGTCGACCAGCCGACTCGCTGACACGACCGACCAGCCGACTCAACGCGACTCAACGTGACTCGGCCGACTCAACGCGACTCAATGTGACTCGGGTGATTCAGTGAGGCAAACTCGGCCGACTCGGTGTGGCGAACTCAGGAACTCAGTCACCGGCCTTGAGGATTGCAGTCACAACGGCGAAAAGAGTGTTATTTGGTTTTTTAGTGATGCAACGGCATCATTCCCACCACTAAACCCTAATCTGCAAACCCTCAGGTCAGCGACTGAGCCCGAACAATTTTCTGGGTCAACCAACAACTGAATGTTGAGTTTTTTTTCCGGAGGTATCAAGGTCATGAGGGGGTAATTCTCCATTTTTGTTTTTATTCTACAACCTTTTGTTTTCTAATTTTGGGTGGGAGGCTTTTAATTAATGTCAGTAATTTATTTTTTCTGCTTTTTCCTCTCTTTTTCATTTTTTAAATTGGGCAAATTTCTCAATGGTTTTTTTATTTAGAGTGTTCGAAGGAATTATCTCTGTCAATGTTTATTTTTTTGGTAGCCCGAGTTGTTAAAATATGATTGACTTTAGATTTGATAACTTAAGAGACTTAAGGTTGTATAACGGTCAAATAACTGTTCCTACGTGCGATCTTGGTGCGAAACACGCACTAACAAAATTTTCTGCTGAAATTGAAACAATTTTCCTTCTCTTCTTCTTCCTCAGCTGTGTAACGAATACCATTATTGTTTCTTCTTCACCTCTGATGGCGGCTCCTCCGCCTGGTCGCGGTGGTGCTACCGCATCCAAAACTTTTCTGCAAGCATTAGGCAATAGGCCATCTCCTCTCAATATTTCCCTTCCTTCAAATCCCGAAATAATACCAAAAACTCAGTACAAGGGTGAAATCTCCTGTCTAGTGACTCGGAAAGAGGCTGAAACGCTAGCATCACATTACAGTAATGCCCTAGTTGGGAAGTTTGCTAGGGGGAAACCATCAATGGCTGCTCTGAATGAGGCTTTCAATTCCGTTGGTTTCAAAGGTAAGTTTCAATTGGGTTCAATAGATTTCAGGCATATTCTTATCCGATTTCAGGATAAGGAGGACTATCAAAGGCTATGGATTAAAGGTCAGTGGGTCTTTAACCAAGCTCCTATGAAAGTTCTTAAATGGAACACTGATTTCAATCCTGCAATCGAATCTTCTATTGTACCAGTTTGGGTCACAATCCCTTGTGTTCCGATTTTCTTTTATAATATTTCTATGATAGAATCAATGGGGAATCAAATAGGCAATTACATTAAAATGGATGCAGCAACTGCTGCACTTTCTAGGCCCTCTGCAGTTAAGATGTGTATTGAAATTGATCTAAAAAAGAAACAACCATCTTGCATTAGGGTAGGTATTGAAGAGGATGGAATTGAGTACAATGTAGTGAAGCTCCCCATTGAATTTGAGGAACTGCCTCTTTATTGTCATCATTGTAAATCTATAGGGCATGATGATAGTCTCTGTATCTATCTACATCCAGAACTAAAGAAGCCAAGGTATAATAGGATGGATAAAGAAAAAATTGCACATAAGGACACTAATGAACAAAAATTGGTGATTAACTACAGAGATCAACAGATTGGCCAAGAAAATATGACTAATGATGGAATAACTCTACCCTCAGAGGACCATAAAGCTGGTGGTTCGGGTCTCACTGCTAGTGAAAAAATAAGACTTTGTATGGTCAGAAACTAAAGTACATTCCCAAACAGAAGGTTGTTCCTGGTGTTGGGGATGACCAATTGGAGGTTCCTGATTCTTCTATTCAGGGGGGAGATAGGAATGGTAAAAAACATGTCCAGAATGATCAGTCTCTTGGTTTAAACATTGGAACAGTTAACACTAATGACAATCTTGTAGAAGTCCAAGCATTATCACTAAACCAGACTTCTGAGGCTCATCTGAATGGAAATCCAAATGAGTCTCAGGGGGAAGTTCAGGAGGTACTCATTGTCAGTCCTCAGTTTTCTACTGATCAGTATAAGATGTCCTTGTCTGCTCCTCCGAATCTTATAACAAGGAAAGGTTTTGCAAAAGATGACATACCTAGCAAAAAGAGTAAGCTATTCTCACCCTTTAACCCTATTCTTGCTGCTAAAAGCTTTATTTTCTCCCAACAAATAGAGAGTCAGAATAGGTTCCTGTTACTAGAGGATGAGGATCCTTCTGATGATCAAGTTGGCTCTATGGAAAAAAGAATTTCCCAACTGGAGGACAAGGATACTGACACTCATGAGGTAAGTCAGGTAACTCCTGTACCTCCTCGATCTATTTCAGGGAAAGCAAAAGAGGGACATCATGACAGTAATGTTAAGGCATATAGTAATGAGAACTATTTAACCCAGTTAAATACAATTATGACTAGATCAAAAAGCTCTATTAATGTTTCCCTATGAATAGCACAAATGTTTAGATTAAGATACTAGTTTGGAATCTTAGGGGAATGGACACTTCTATGATTAGGCTTCATAATATGATAAATAGGCACAATTTTGAGCTAATATGTCTAATTGAGCCTAAGCATGATAATACACAATGTGATCACAATAGACAGTTACTTCACTTTGACAATTGCATGCATGCTAATAATGGCCAGATTTGGCTTTTCTGGAAAAATAGTGTTTCAATTGTATGTAAATCAAATAATCTGCAATTTCTAGCTGTTCAAATGAATAGCACTATTCTAAATAAATGTATGGATGCTATTTTTGTGTATGGACTTAGAACTAGAAATGGTAGGAAAGATCTCTGGGCAGATCTTAAGAACTTAACTCAATCAGATTCTATCTTCATTGGGGATTTCAATGCTATAACATCCATAAATGAATATAGAGGACCTTCCACTCCAAAACTGGGTAGTATGAAAGATTTTAGTGATTTTATAAATGAAATGGCCTTGGAAGAAATAACTACTGTAGGTAATCTTTTCACATGGAGTAATAACAGACTAAGAAATCCAACGGTCAAGAGGTTAGACAGGGGGTTATGCACAGCTTCTTGGTCATCTAATTTTCCTAACTCCTCTGTGCACATTTTGAATAGAATCTCCTCTGGCCACAATCCAATGCTACTCACCATAGGTAGTGATATTGCATCCTCTCCACGGCCACTTAGATTCCTTAATACTTGGTATAAACGGGATGGATTTAATGAGGTAGTTAGGCAGAGTTGGGATGTTCCGGTTCAGCAATCAGGAATGGTGGGTTTCTTCATAAAACTTTTGAGGCTGAAAAAAACTCTGAAAATTTGGAATAAAGAAGTGTTTGGAAACATAAATGATAATGTTCTAAAGGCTAAAATAACTTTGAAGGAAACAGAAGGACTGTATGACCTGAATGCTACAATAGATAACATGGTAAAAATGAAAGAGGCTAAGGTGAAATTGGTTAGGGCTTTGATTGAACAGAAGAGCTTCTGGAAACATAAAGCAAAAATAAAATTGTTGAAGGAGGGGGATAACAATACTAGTTTTTTTCATAACACGGTTAGAGAAAGAAAATGTAGGTTAAAAATCACAAAAATCAAGGGTGGAAATGGACAGTGGATAGATAATGCACAAGATATTGAGAATGAATGCATCCATTACTTTCAAGACCTTTTAACTGAGAAGTACCCCCCTCAAAGTGATTTTTTCAAACCTCACTTCCTAAGTCAGATCCCCAAATTGATCACTCAGGAAGATAATGACAGAATACTGCAACCTGTTTCAATTTCTGAACTTAAAAATGTTGTTTTAGGGCTTAATCAAAAGAGTAGTCCTGGACCTGATGGATTTACAGCAAAGTTTTATATTAAGTCTTGGGGAATAATTTGCAATGATCTTTTATTAGCTGTACAGGATTTTCTATCAGTGAGCAATATCCCTAGGGGGATTGGTAGTACCTGGATTACAATTATACCCAAAAAATGTACACCAACTACCTTTGATGATTACAGACCGATTAGTCTTTCTAATGTTATAAATAAGATCTTCTCTAAGATACTAATGGAAAGATTAAAGCCTTTAATGCCTAAAATTATCTCTGATCACCAAATTTCTTTCCTAAAAGGTAGAGATATTGCTGACAATGTTATCTACCTTCAGGAAATGGTGAGATTTTTAAATAGGAAACAAAGAGAACCAAATTGTATTGTTAAATTGGATCTTAAGAAGGCTTTTGATAGAGTTAGGTGGTCTTTTCTCTATTCTGTGCTCGCTAAATTTGGTTTTCATGCTAGATTCATTTTTCTGGTTATGAAGAACTTGTCTCAGGCTTGGTTTTCGATCCTCATAAATGGTAAGCCAGTGGGTTTCTTTCAACCTACCAGGGGAATCAAACAGGGAGATCCATTATCACCATTTCTTTTCAATATCTTTTCTGAGGCTTTCACTAGAAGCCTATCTTTTGTTTTTCAGAATGGTAGTTTGTCATATTATGGTGTGCCAGGTAATGCAAGTCAAATTTCTCATCTATCTTATGCTGATGATACTGTGGTCTTTCTTAAAGCTAATAACAACTCTCTGATCAGATTTAAGGCTTTCCTTGCTACATTTCAGGAAGTTACTGGTCAACAGGTTAATTATAACAAGAGTGAGTTGTATATAGGAAAGCATGCAACTGTAAATAGAGTGAGTAGAATAAAGAGAACTTTAGGCATGAAATTAGGAAGGTTTCCCTTCACATACTTAGGGGTTCCTATTTTTACTGGGAGAACTAAGAAGATTTATTTCCAACCTTTAATGGAACAAATTGAGAGTAGATTAGGTAGTTGGAAAAATAGGTGGCTCTCAATGGGGGGGAAAATTACCCTTATTCAGTCATGTATATACTCGGTTCCACATCATATATGGTCAGTTATTAAACCGGGCAAGAAAGTCATATTAGCCATAGAAAAGAAATTGAGCAAGTTTTTTTGGGGGTATGATGATCTAAATCCTAAAAGAGTATGGAGGAAGTGGGATGCTCTATGCTATCCCACCATCCAAAATGTTCTAGGATTTAGATCAATAACCACCATAATTGAAACATGCTCTGTTAAGCTTTGGTGGAAATACCAAAAGGCTGATGCACTCTGGACTCAATTTGTGCCATCTCTCCCACCTTCTTCCAGATCTTCACCAAACTGGAAAAGGATTTGCTCCATCAATGAGTGGGCAGAATCCCAATCTAGAGTCATAATTGGAACAGGGGAGCGTAATTTTTTGACTTCTAACTGGTTAGATATAGGGCCACTTCAGGACCTTTGTGAACAAATGAATGTTAATATTCCATCTACCTGTAGTGTTTCTGATTTCATTGCTAATAAACCAGACATGATTGCTAAAATATTTTCAGTTCTTCCTGCTCATGTAATAAATCTTTTACAGGATTCTAAGCTATTTACTCACAGAAAGGACAGGCTAATATGGAAGCCAGGAATCAATGGTGAGTTCTCATTCAAAGCTACATATCTTCTGCTAAGAAACCAAAGAGGTAATGTGGGTTCTTTTAAACATCTGTGGAACCATAGAATTGAAAAAAAGGTTTCAGTCTTCATGTGGAAACTGATGAATTCCTTTCTTCCATTTGATAATGTTTTGCATTCATTGAGAATTTCACTTGCTTCGAAATGCTGTATGTGTCATAACCATGAAGATTCACTAGATCATTTTTTCAATTCTTGTACATTTGCTGTGCATGTTTGGAAACAGATTCACTCCTTCATGGGAATTAGGGACAGAGGGTTTCCTTCTATTTGGGATAGACTATCCTTCTATCTTACTTATAATGGATTCAGTAAGGTACAATTGGAAATGATACATTCTACTGCTTTCATAACATGTTGGAATTTGTGGAAAGTTAGAAATAAGTGTTTGTACGATTCTGACAATCCTGTGATAAGTGTAGTACTACATCACATAAGGACACATATCTTCTACATGTTCACTGCTAAACCGATCTCTGTTGCCTCTAGGATTGATAAGATAATTGCTGACCACTCCTTTCTGCCATTGATCAAACGACCTCCCAAACCAAAGATTTATATAATTGCTTGGACAAAACCAGGCATGGGGTATAAAATCAATGTTGATGCTGCCTGGTGCTGTCTAACAAAGATGAGTGGAATTAGTTTGATTGTTAGAGATTGCAGGGGTGGGTTCATTGTTGCTCATACTAAGATCTCCCCTGCCTTTTCCCCTTTGGAGGCAGAAATGAATGCAATTTTGTTTGCTTTACAAACAGGTTCAGAGTTAAGTTCTTCTTATTGCATAGAAACTGATTGTTTGAATGCTGTAAGGTATGTGGCTGATCCTTATAATGCTCCATGGAAATTATTTCTATTGGCTGATGCAATTAATAATCTGTTGGGAGGAATCCATCTCAGTCATGTTCATAGACAAGGAAACTTGGTGGCAGATAAATTAGCTAAAGATTGTTTAAGTCAGCTAACATCATCCTCTTTCCTTCGGTTTCAGAGCCTAACTAATGTTGTTCAGGGTTTGATTAGATTGGATCAATTGGGTACACCTTCTATTAGGATTTCTATCGGAATGGATGCTACTGATTAGCTCATATTGCAGGTGGACGGTTTCAAATTGGATAGGATTTGCTGATTTGAGAATGAATCTGCAAGCTCGGAGTTCAGATGGATTTTGCTGCACTTTGTTGTACATAATCATCATCTAGGATGGTTTACTGGTTTACAAATAGTAATGGTTTATGTAAGTACTCCTGGGTAGTAGAAGATATGATTCTTACCTAGGTGGAGAGGATTGGGACTGCTTTGTGTCCCTTAACAGATTCACTAACAAGTTTTGATCATCTCTATCCTAGCATAAGAGCTTTTGGAATCCTCTAACGATTTGCTCATTAATTTTCTACTTCCTTTTGGAGGCAACAAGAGTTGCCTCAAAGAGCTTAGAGCTCTCCATTGTACATCTTGACTTAGCTACGGATACTCTACTTTGTACTATTATTTTCTGTCTATTTTATGGCTTGGGAAGGCCTAATAAAATTTCCCCCATCTCTGGATGGTTTAAAAAAAAAAAAAACTTAAGAGACGGTGAGGAGAAATCCAAATCAAAGTTGTAATGTACGAACTTTTGGCAATACTGTTTCTCAATTAAATCAGATTTGTAGATTTTGATCAATAAGGGGGTTGAGGCTAGTTTATTGAGAAATCTATTAACTTGGTCACTAATACCTTTTGGATTTAAATTAGGGATAATTCTACTCATAGAAGTGATTTATTGTGACTTGTGACTACACTATGACAATTCGGTAGAAAACACATATCCTTCACGTGCCCTTCTTATTGTCACATATGCTTTTGCTCAGTATTGTAATATTCATTAGGGCTTATGTGTATATCTCACTTTAGTCTATGAACCTTAGATTATAAATGTAATATTTAGCTAGCGTCTCAGTGTAAATGAGTGATTCCCATATCATATGTTGTAATGACACATTGTGCAAATTTGAACTTAGTGTACCGATGAATTATATTTTTGGCAATTAAAATGACGGGTCTTAGTCTCCGAACGAGGAAATGGTTTTTACGGGTTAAATGGAAGCGGACTTTATATTTAGTTGGGGAGATTTAATTATTTCATTTTGATTGCCTTAGATGTTTGTTCAAAGGTGTTCAGGGCATTTGGTGTGCGTATCTTTTGATACTTCACCGTGTTTGTTCTGACGATAGTCTTGGGTTGATTTATTGTGACTTGTGACTACACTATGACAATTCGGTAGAAAACACATATCCTTCATGTGCCCTTCTCATTGTCACATATGCTTTTGCTCAGTATTGTAATATTCATTAGGGCTTATGTGTATATCTCACTTCATGTCTATGAAACCTTAGATTATAAATGTAATATTTAGCTAGCATCTCAGTGTAAATGAGTAATTCCCATATCATATGTTGTAATGACACATTGTACAAATTTGAATTTAATATAAATGAGAAGGGAACTTTATAAACCGTCGGCCTAGCTAGGATTCTTGAAAAAAAAATAAAAACACACATAGTATGCTTTAAAAAAAAAAGAAGCAATTCATCTTCATTAAAAGAAGCATATCATTTACTACCATATTCACCTTTACCATATTACTTCCCCTTGCAGTGAGAGAAACTGCATCTTTTTTTTTTCAAATGCTGACCTCTACCCATTTTTATTCTTTTTTTACCTGCTTTTTATTTTCTTGACTTAATGATTAAGGCCTTAATCAGCAGCTGAAGAAGCAGCGGTGCCACCACACAGCAGCGGTGCAGCCACACCAAATCACAACCCACCCTAACGTACAGCCCACCCCAAAGCACAACCCACCCCAACGCAGTATCTCATCTCCGGCTGATTAAGGCCTTAATCAGCGGCGCCACCACGCCAATGCACAGCTTGTGATTGACTCTTCTCTGGCTGCCGTGAACGCCTCTTCTCCGCCGTGAGCATCTCTTCTCCGTTGTGAGCCGCTCTTCTCCAGCCGTGGTCAAGGCTGAGCGCATATCTGAGATGGAATTTGACCTCTTTTTTGAGCTTGTGGTTAGAGCGGCAGCGTCACCACTCAGCTCACCCAACCACAACATCTCTTCTCCGACCGTAACGCCTCTTCTCCCTTGACCACAAATCTGAGTTGGGATTTGACCTTGCAAATGCATGGTTGGAGAAGCGTTTGGTGGTGGAAGAGAGGTGGTTGGAGTGGAGGAGGAAGAAGCGGATGGAGAAATGAAGGAAGAAGGGGGGCGGTTGGAGTGGGTAATCGGATGGAGAAGTGGAGGAGAAAGGGAGGTTGATTGTTATTGCGACTGATGAAAGAAGGGAGAGTTAGAATGTTAATTAGGTTAGGGGAATGCGTTAGGGTTTATTATGGGCTGGGTTAAGGAATTAAGTAGTAAAATATTTCATAAAGATTAGGCCAGCCCAAGTAAAACAATAATAAAAACTTATTAAAAATGGAAAAAAAGTGATAAGTGCAAATTCAGTTGGGGCAACCTGACCTGCCTTTCCCCGAGGTCGTTAATTGTAGCTAATTAACCCAAGCGGGGGCTAGGGGGTTAGAAGATAAAATTGTAATTCTATGCCCTGTTCTCACTGCTATGCTACCTAGAGGATAGTTAGTGGTAAGTCATGGGTTTGTCCACAGAGATGCTAGGTCCAATTTACCAATCAAAACACAACCTTGTATGGATTGTCAATCCATACGAGTGAAAGGAATAGCTAGTAAAATAAACATACAAATACCTAAAAAAAAAAAAGCAAACATACAAATGGGGGGTGAGGTTTGGTTTTTCAAACTGACAACTACTAAGCATAAAAGTAAAAAAGCAAAGTACACTAATTGAACTAAGCACTTGGGGAATCATTGAGCAACATGGTCAATCTAATGCTTCTATCATCGATTCATTCACATAGCTTTTTAGGCAAGACTAATAGAGTGTTCATAATACGTGGTGTGGCCGATGTCATACACTTCCTCGTCCCTGTCACGGTGGGTGATCTCGCAACCCTCCATTGACACCGTCATCGTAATTAGGGGAGTACAACAACATCTGACCTTTGTAGGTATTTTTCTCCCCCATGCAATTACGTCATGGGCTTTCACTACGAATGCACTACTTCCCCCGGGTCCTATCAACTAGGCTCAAGGGTCGTTGGCACCTTATCTATGATCTAAGGCATCTTACAACTCTAGTTTGCTACTATTCACTATTTCTACCCAGAACCTCTCGGACAACTTTACGAAGTCAGCTAAGACTGGTGCGATGAAAAATAAGTCAGAGCATTCTCGAATCCCCTGTGCACATATCCAAACATATGTGTTCTCCCTTACCTATTCTAACATCTAGGTTTCTCTTCCCAAGGAAGCATCGATATTTGCACCATACATGAATATAGCCCAAAATGTGTGCTTTTATGTGATGTACTATTCATATATTTCAAATAATCAAGCACAATTATAATAATATCCTGAACACAAAATTAGGAAGAACTAAAGAATCTCAAAAAGTAAATAGATTTAGATCATGCTCCTAAAATTTATTATCAAGCTATAAATCTACTCTACAAAAGATAGATCCATGGTAAATATTAGGTTAGATACCATGGATCTAAGAAAATAAGATGAAAGGAAAAAATAAAAGAAAAAAAAGAAGGACGAAGAAGAAGTATTCTCATCTTCCTTCTATCTAAACTAGAGAGAGGAAAAATCTACAATATGAGTACTTAGGATTTACTAGAAGACTATGACTCCTATATATAGAAGTAGGATATTGGGTCTAAAGATAGGCCCAAAATAGGCCAAAATTATGTCAAAACCCTTTCCCTCTAGCCGCTGAATCTTTCTCGAATAAACTGCTCAAATCCGTGACTTTCTGGGTCTGATATGTAGTGCATTGGATAGAGGTCAGAAAGTTGAAGATTTTGATATATGGTAGAGGATGTAAATTGAGAGAGCTATGGCCAAAATAGTGAGAAACCGCAGCTTGGCATGGGCTGTCACGGATGATGCGGCCCGTGGCATGTCCTTGGTGGCGCGGGGTGAGAGGTCTAGCGAGGGCCATGAGGCATCATCCAGCGCAGGAGCCGTGACGTCTAGCGTGGGCCATGCTCAGGAGTGTTGATCCGCTCAGAAACTTTGGCACGAGCTGTGTGTTTTCCCACTTCCCGCCAGCTGGTCTTGGCATCTTGTACTTGGAACGGTGCGGGATGTCTAGAATAGAACATCTTGTGCACATACTAAGCCGATTTGGTGGGAACTTGAGATATAGGCTTGCGGCCCATGGCGTTTGACGCGGGCCGCGTTTGTGCCTCGCACGGATCAATTTGGCACAAACCTTTGCCTTGCGCAGAACATTTTGGCACAAACCTTTGCCTCGCGCCATGGCCTCATGCTGATCATTTTGGTGCGGGCCGTTGGTGCCATCCATGAACAGCCACGCCGACCCGTTTGTGTCTTGGCTAGCTGAACTTGTTTCCTTTGCCACACGTGAACCTTTAGTCCGATTCGAGAGTTTTAATACTCGATTTTATAGTGATAAAGAAGAAAAATCCAATGGAATCAGCCTTGAAGGTTTATTCTTCTCGGATGCTTCTCATACTTTAGCGAAACTCATCCGACCATGATTCATCGTTTCTCCTTTGGACATTTTGAACTCCAATGCCGCCTATCTTTGGCTTCAGTCTCCTTGTACCACGCATTGATGCTCGTGGCCTTTGTCTTCTACCATTATAAAGGTGAATGACCTTCGATCTCTTCTACCGTCCTTCAATATTTTCTACCGCTCTTTCGAACGGCCTTCACATAGAATGTAAACAAAAAGTATCCACAGGCAACCTACTAAAGATGAACACAAGGAAGATCAAGGAGCAGATGGATACAACATGTCCATTAGTACCAATTAAGTCTACAAAACGTGAGATTTAGACAAGAAAACAAAACATGGCCGTCTAAACCTCTTGTCATGTAAACTCAACTAATTCTAGCAATTCACCAAATAAAACTAGCTAAAAACTATGCTGTATGCAACGATTAATGCACGCATAATGAGGCAGATCACAACCCAAAGAGGAAAGTATGCAAATACAGCTGAGATAAAAGGAGTACAATATATTTACGGATAATGATATGCTTCTCAGAGTCCTAGTCTTCTTCTTCTTTTTCTTCTACCACCTATCATCTATTATCTATCATCTATTAGTATAAAGAAACCCCATCAGATGCAACTATTCCGCTAAAGAGGGAGACGAAATTATCAATTGCAATTCACTCAGTGTTTTTTTGCTCAGAAAGAAATCCCAAATGCTCGACTCTTGGCACCCAAAGTTTTTTTCCTGCTCAACTTTACATTGAAGAATCAGTTTTTGGCACCCAAAGTCATGGTATTCCCATTGTAATCATCTCCAAATCTAGTGGAATTCATCCTCATATCTGCAATTAATCACAAATTTGATGGAATGTGTATTTTATATTCCATCGTATAGAGTGTTCAGTTTAGAAATTTCAATATCCTTTTCACGGAAAATAAGTTCTTAAGAAAGGTGTTCTGAATTAGTTCATCAACTAAAGAGGTAATAGATGGAGATAATATAATCTTTCAATTTTTTTTATTTTTGCTGAAACTATATGTTTGTGTTTTTCTTGTGTTTACAGAAGTTGTGTATGTTTAAGTGTGTTTATGGAGTGTCTCTGCTGGTTAAAAAAAGCTTTCTTCAAATGTGTTTGATATAGGAAATTAGTATTTCTACTGCAGTTCTGATTTGATCTCCGATTGACTCTATGTTATCAATAAAGAAGGCTTTTTTCATGAATGGCTTATCTTGTTGTACTTCATGCATTGTCTCTTTCATCTTAGGTGGTTCAATCTCTGTAATCTTAGGGTGTTTTGCATATAATGAGTCAAAATTTCTTTGTTATATTTTATGAAGACTGATGTCATAAAAATAGTTTTTTATTTTCATTGTGCTAACCTTTGGTTATTGATATTTATAACCTTCTAAAATTTAATTTAAACTTATCTCATTAGTGTGTCTTAAGGATAGGATTATGATTGACGGAGTTGTTGCATGCTCTTTCAATTCATGATCATTGGATACTTCGATATTGAAAACTTTTAATTAAAGTTAAACTGATCGCACTTCTTTGAATTTTTGGATAAGTGTTCCTTTTGGGGCTTTAAGAGCTGTTTTCCACCCCATAAATGTTTTTGTGTATTTTTGGAGCCTTTTTTTCTGAGCTCTCAAACTTGATGTTGTATTTCTAGATGGGTTTTTCTATTGAAATGTTGAATTTTTGTATTTAGAGTTCACTCATGGAGCTAGGTATCTTTTTTTTGGTGACTTTAGAGTGGATATAACTTAATTAGAGTGCATTTTGAATTTCAAGGGGATCCTCGAAAAGGTTTGATTCATTTAGGAGGCTGCATCCTTTATACAATGCTACTACTGTAGTACGTACCTTGGTCATTCAGGTATTATTCTTAATTGTTTATATCTTTTTCATCTATCTAATTCTTCATTGCACTCCATTCTTCATCAACACTGCAACAATACGTGTGTTTGTGTGCGCTTTTGTTTGTGTTTATGTGTGTGCTATTTTTGAAAGCTAATTATGAAAATAAATGAGTTTTGATTTATTTGAGTTCAAAACCACCAAGAAACTTAGAATAGATTTTGTTTTCAGCTAAACACTTCTCAGTGAGCATTTCTCCTTCTCCTTACTAAGCTGCTCACTCTTAGTCAAAATGAAATCTAAGGTGCTTACTTCTCAGAAATTTGAATTCATCATTTTCCTTATTGAGCTGCTCACTCTGAGCCAAAACAAAATCTCAGTTGCTCAGTTCTCATAAACTTTAAATTCCTCCTCCAAACTGAAGTGCTCACTCTAGCCAAACACTTCTCATCCTCCATTCTCACAATCTTAAAGGACCGAGTCTTGTCAACAACTTCACAACTTAGCCTTATGTTGGGATCCATGAGAAAATCCATATTATCAGTTGAAGTCTTTCTACTTTCAGCCGAATGGTTGGCATTCCCAATGCCACTCTAACTAGAGTGCTTCCTTCTTAAACATACATGATAACCGCATCCACCAGTAAACACACAAAAATAAATGGTTGTAGTATTTTAGCATGTGACATATCTTGTACATGGATACAAATTTTAATTCTGAACACTTATATAATTTTTTGTATAGGTGACTCACGTTGGACGAATTGATACTATTTGAGTAGATTTGAAGAATTCGACGCATATTCTTTTTATTGAACATTTTTTTAACTTAGAAAACTATCTCTTTGAAGATGTTCATTGAAATTCATTTTGCTTTTATCGAATAACATTGATTTATTTTAATTAAGTTATCAATAATATGAATTGTTATTTTTTTTCTTTTTATATAAAGCATATTTAAATGGTGAAAAATAAATTGAGATAATAAAGGTAATAACTTACATTTAAAAATGTTCTTATATGCTTACAAGTTTCACAATAATTTGTTTAGTTTATATTTTAAAAAAATATTATAATCGTGTTCTATATGTTTTGAAAGGTCACATTTCAAAGTATTTTCATATGTCACATAAAATTACATTATAATATGTAATATTATCTAATTCATACTATATGTTAATTATGATAAGTTAGGTACATATTTGGCCATAGTTCAATGTGCTTTATTTGTATAGTTATATGTGTGATAACTATAAAAAATAAAGCACATTGAACTATGTCCAAATATGTACCTAATAACACACTTATATGTGTGTGTTTTTTTTATAAATATTAATGGTGACATTCATAAATAGTCATCTAAAGGGATTTATCGGGACATCAAATTATTGTGCTAACATTGTCCAAATAAAACACAAGTTGGTGTACCATTAACTTATCCATCCCTACATCATTGTGTGTCGAAACAACATACATATCCCCACAGTATCCATTTCCTGAATTTCACTAATTTTTAAATGATAATTACTTATCATCACAATTTTTATATATATAAATACAATATAATGTGTGAGAATATTATTTCTATCCCAACACTATTATATAAGTTTTCTATAGTTTAATTGATTTCCAAAAAGACCTATTGTAACACTTTTGACTTTTAACAACACTGGCAACAACCGCACATTAACAAAGTGTTAGGATACCAAAAAGTGTTATTATAGTGTAATTCTGCAACAGTTTTACGTGTAACCAAAGGCCATTTTTCTAGTAGTGATATAAGTTATGTGAAATGGATGCTGGTAAGTCTATGGTATCTTTCAAATCAGTTATTGAAAGTGTTGAAATTGTAAAGATTTCTCATGAAGATTGTAGAGATTGGGAAGATAAATTCATATATGTGAGATGTTCTGACCAAATATCAATGTCGGTATGGAATGAAAACATTGATCTAGATTGAGGAACAATGTGGAAGAAAAGGCCAGATTTCTTAAGGGAAATGCGAGCTAATATTGTAGAAGTTGGGTACACTACTGGTTCTCAAGGTATCCTTTTGTTTTTTTAAAATAAATTTACACCTATGTGGTTTTATTGAAGTTTCATTTGTCTTGCAGCCGTAAGGTTTTGTGTCTTAACAAAACCTTTACCTCATGATTAAGAAGTGAGCACAACTGTTATCTGTCATGAAGCCGACCGCTTGAGGGAGGATCGTGGAAGTACTAAGAGTAGATTGATGTAGAAGAGGAATCTAAGAATGGTTTTTCTAAGTTGATGAAAACCCAGGATATTGTAACTAAGGCTTCTAGTGGTGTAACTATGACTGATGGTTCTACACGAGAGGTATGTTGTTTTTCTAAACAAATTTTTTTTGGATATGATTCATATGTTGTTAAATTTATTTTAGTGAAGCAAGTTGGGGAAATATTAACCAAGGTTGTTCAATTTGTTGTTGATTGCATCAACAAAGTGAAGAAATTCAAGAGGCGATTGAGCTCAATAGATTTGCCAAGAGCATATATTGACAATAAGTCAAGATATGAGATAAATAGGCTTCATGATGCTTGTAAGGCGAAGGATGAGATTATTGTATCATTAATTATGTGAGGAAATTAGGGATCTAAAAGAGAGTGGTCCTGCTTGTCCAAGCTATCCCTCTGTATTGGTTAACAAACTTGTGGGTACTAGGGATTTTTGTCGTATATTCAGAGACATGTACATTGAAATGGCTCATGTTGGGAGTTATGGGGCTTTGCTCTGACTCCGTGAGTAATATCCTGAGTTAGAGGTCATGGGTTTGGGTGAGGCGTGTGTTCTTATTAAGGCGTTGGAAAGATCTAGGGATATTGTTAATTGGGGGGGGGTGTGATATTAATATTGACCAGGATGGTTTTCTTTCTAATCATCATAAGGCCAATGATGCACTAGAGGATGAGACTGCTGCCGTGACTATTGGAGTTGAGCTGTGGAGTGCTAGTTTTGTTGATAAGTCTATGGAAGAGGTTGAATTATTTTATTCTAAGGTAGGGTAGATTGTTGTTTTAGGTTTGTTTGAATTTGTATGTAACCTCAATGTATCTATGTTATTGCTCTTACTTGGGTCAATCCTTATGTTTGTGTCTATGGTATATAGGTAGAAGAACCTTCTGCGCAGGATACTGCGACTCGTGTTAATCCTAAATCATTGACCTTTTCTATTGGGCTACCTTGAACGAATCCTAAAAATATTCCTTTTGTGGATGAATCTTATACTTAAGAGCAAAGTGCACATATTACCCTACATAATTGACAAAAGTGCAGATATAACCCTGCAATAATTGAAAGTTCTAATATAACCCTAGATATTTAGGTTATGTGCAAATATAACATTTCCGGTGGATTTAGATTGGAATTGGGTGAAAAGTCAATTTTACCCATCTGAAAAAAATAAAAAACAAAAAAATTTACTATTTTGATCTTCCAGCCTAATTGCTTATTCTTTCCCAGTGAACCTAATTTCTTCTCTCCTAGACGAAGCTTCTCTCTTTCATTTTTCTCTTCTTCCTCTAAAATCACGTCACCCAATGAATACCTTCTCTTCACTTGCATCACCAGATGAATATCCAATGAATACATTCTCAATCGCATCTCTTCTTCCTAATTCTTACGTTCTGACTTGGCCAACCCAGCCTTCAACTCGCCAAAGGTGAAGAGGCTGAGGGAGGATCTCCTGCTGGAGGACTTTGACGATGGGGAGATTTTTACGGCAAACCCAGAGTTGGATTCATTCATGAAGAGTTTCAAGGAGGAGATTTTAAATAGGCCGGCGACTACGGCTTTGCCAGAGGTGGTGGATCTGACATTTCAACCAAGCAATAGAGGGTTCTTCGTTTAGTGAAGACTAAAGAATGGAAGGATCAAGCAACGAGGGGTTTTTGTACTGGTGTTGCTTTTTGGTCATGCGCATATTGAGATTGTCTTTCTCTTTCTCGTTTTGAATCGATGATATATGCAATTTCTTTCCTGTTTTATTCTCTTTATTTGATTAATTTTGTGGCTCTTATCTTGTAAGTTGTTCAAATGTTGGGATTGAATTGTTTAGGGTTTAGCTAATTGAGGAGTTCGATCGGAGGGAGGGATGACTGGTTGTGGCAAGGGAGGTGGCGGCAGCGGAGGTACGAAGAAGGTGGTGGCACAATGGAATAATGCTGCAACAAAGGGCATTTTCATCCTTTTAATTTTTTTATTAAGCTAAAAGGGCATTTTAGTCATTTCTGGTCGGTCAATGATCGAAAATTTCCATTCAATGCTGGAATAATGGCTCTAGAGTTATGTTTGCACTTATGTATAATAGTTAGGGTTATATTTGCACTAAAACATAACTCCGGGTTGTATCTGCACTTTTTCCAACATATGGGGTTATATTTGCACATTACCCTATACTTAATTAACTAATGAATTCTTAATGGTTAAGGAATATCTACTAAGGTTGAGGACAGTTTAAGGGCGTTAGGTTGTCGTAAAGAATTTGTTAGGGCTATTTTGGGTTTGAAGCTACAGAAGCGACAAAATTTTTCATTTTACACGAATACAATGCTCATCTATCTCAGCAAAGGTTTCACACTCAGAGGTTAAAGAGAGAGATAATAGCTGATATGGGACACAAGGATGAATGGAAAAATGTTTAAAAAAGAAATGTCGGGAAGGTGATAGGTTGGAGATTGTACTAACAGAGGACACTGATTATCTTGATAATATCGCTAATTGGAATGGAAAACTAGAGGCTGAATTCCACTAATTGAAGAATGTGGTACATGCATGGAGGGTGCTTTATGATGAAGAACACGATTTCCCAGTTTTACTTCTAAAGTGTATGAAAATATGGAGGGATAAACTAATGTTGGAGAAGTTTTCTATGTCCGGTTAAAGGGACGATGTCAAGAATTGGAGGGAATACTAAGGAATCTGTACAAAGTTAATGCTAAAATTTATTCTGATATTAGTGAGCTTCTTCGTAAAAATATCCATGAGGGGTGTTTGAAAGAAGGTGTTCGCTGTTTGGAATGAGAAGTGACTGCCTTGAAATGGGATATGGAGACTTATGCATGTTCTCTATATCTAATGAGTATGTAGCTAGGAATGATCGAATCTGAACCAATTATTGGCCGTAAATATGATTATGTGAAGTATATGTGTCGTATTAAGAATGTTGGTTCTACACGGGATGAAGTTTACCTACACATGCAGTGGAAACTAGACAAAATTCTAGATGCATAAGCCGAGATAGAGAAGGGAATAGGTCACTAGTAACTGTAGTTTGTTTTGGTTTGTAATATTTTGTAATTAAATTTGTAATGGTATTTATTATTAAAATTAATGGTGGTTATATTTTGGGACAGGGTGTGGCTTTTCTTATGGATATGGTTTGGGACTAATTCAAAGACTTTCATATTTTGGGTTGTATTAGGTGTTGGTTTTTTGTTGGCTATAGAGTGGATCGGGGTCCGCTTGTGTCATGAGGATGAAGTTTTTCCATACGTACACGTAGTTTTGACTCCTCTCCATAGTGAAAATTGTGTGATATGTCTAGTAAGAGAAATATAACGTTTGCTTGTGTCACATGACTGGTGATTTTTCATGCTTATGCAAAGCCACAATGTTCTATTCGCCTTTTGATTTGAACAAAGAAAGTGGGATGTCCGCTTGTGTCACACGGCTGGGGATTTTCTAGGCGTATGCAAAGCATAATTATTCCTACTCCCTTTGTTGTGGGGTTGATACTTCACTTACCGAGTGAATCCGTAGGTCATTCTCCTAATTGTGTCATGTCTGATAATTCACCAGGGGTAGATAAATGTATGGTTGGTAGTTGGCTTGTTTTTAAGGAATAATTATGTCATGTGGATTTTGTTATTTCACATTATCAGGATAATTATATATGACTGTTCCATTTTTCAAGGTCAAGGTAGTGGGTAAGGTAGTTATGGGTAGTTTCATAGTTGCAAATTTTAGGTGCATTGATGTTTTTTATTTATCTCTTTCCTCTTTAAGAGAGCTTATTCCTAAGGGAATCGATTGTTGTGTACGACTTTCGTGCCTGTTTCAGCAGTATTATTTTTTTCTACAGATGTGCGGATGTTATAGCATGCTAAGGGTTAACATGGTGTGGGACTCTGGGGATGCTTGCTTTTTTGGAAGGGAGACTCAACTGGTTTGTTGGTAGAATTGATGGGGGCACATATTCGGGTAATACCCCTTGGGTATTTTCTGGGAAAGCTCATGTAGGATATAAATGTGAATGTGTTCGTTACTTATTAAGTATTATGTGTATGTGTATTGACTATTTTAAAGTTGTATTATATAGGATCGGCGATTAAGATCAGTGAACGGCAGGATGGAAGATTATGGTTAATCTCCATCAATCCGACCATCTTTTACAGAGATCAAGGGAAACCAATGCGAGGAAAAGCCTAAACTCAAGGTAGCTTGGCTTTACGGGGATGATAGGCTGCATAGCCAATGAACACACTGGTATTTCACAGGTGTGGGTTTGGCCATGCTAGGACTGGGTGGAGCATTGTTTGAGATGATAATTGGCTGATATAGTCTTATCGTTCTATGACATACTTTCTTATTTTTAGGTTGGTGCATTGAGTACAAGACATGACCGTGAATAATATGAGAATCCAACACCTCACTTGGAGTTCATGACCAGTCTGTAGGTGTTAATTTCACTACCCACCCTATAGGTTAGGTAGCTCGTAGTTCAGAATCTAGTTGTTTTGTACTAAATTTCATATTATTTTTTCATGTAATATGATAGATTAGAATGAGTATATTATTGTTTTTATTTCTTTAGTTTTCTTTTTGGGTTATTAGATCCCAAAACCAAATGTTGTTTTACCGACATTTGCTAGCCGGATATTGTTTTAATCCTTTTTTGAAATAAAGCATGTTACCATGTTTTTCTCAAATTTTCTACATGAGTGAGGTTGGTGTTTGTATTTTACGTACCTTGATGTAAACATATTTCAATTATAATGACGTAATTTTGTGTAAATAAAACTAGTTCGCTTCGTCATTTTCATCAAATCCTGCATGTTTTAGGCTTTCCATTTTGCCATGGTTCATCTTATACTAGTTTTGCAACATTGCGTTTTGCCGATGGCATGTCCTTTAGCTGGTCTGCTTCCCAGTTTACCTTTATAGAGGCTCTCAAACTTGTATTGTAGTTGTGTTCACTGAAAATGTGTTTTATGACGGCCGATTGTTATCTGTTAACTGTGGTAGTTTGATGTGCTTCATTATGCATGTGTTAACCATTTCATTCGGTGTAATAATTGGCTTGTTTTATCTGTTAGATTGTTATTATTAGTTACATTTACGTGACGAAGGGTTTCGACAGCCATGTTTGGTTTTCTTGTCTAAGTCCTGCATTTTGTAAACTTAATTAGTACTAATGGAAATCTTGTATACATGGGCTCCTAGATCTTCGTTTGTAATCATCTTTAGTATTTTGCAAGGGCGATAGAAGATATTTGAGGCCGTTTGCAAGGACGGTAGAAGAGATCGAAGGCCATTAACATTATAATGATAGTAGACGAAGGCTACAAACACCAAATTGTGGTAGAAGGAGGTTGGAGCCAAAGATAGGCGGCATTGGAATTCCAAAATGACCAAGGAAGAAATGGAGAATCATGGTCCAAGAGTTGTGCCAAATTCTGGGAACGATCCAAGATGAATTTGCCTTCAAGGTTAGATCCATTGGATTTGTCTCCTCAAGAACCATAAAATTGTCTACAACAACTCTCAAAACGGACTAATGGTTCATCTGTAGCAAAGGAAAGAAGTTCAGGGGGCCGAAGTACAAATGGGTTGGTGTGGATTGCTCATGGGTGGCACCAACAGCCCGCACCAGACAACAAGGTCTATGCCAAATGTCTTTGGAGCAAATATTTACAAATCCTGATGCGGACCACGCTAAACTCGATGGGCTACATGCGTAAGTTCCAAGTTTCACTAAAACAAATGGCTGAGTATAGGCGTGGACCGTCCCACTTTTTATGGCCCACGCCATTCCAAGTGCAAATGTCAAGACCAGCCAGCGGGCTGTGAAGAACTGAGCATCCCGTGGTAACTTACTAAGCAAAATGCAGTTTTTGATGATGGTTCATTCCAAACATCACGTCTCGTGGATCAGAAGTGTAAAAATGACCATTCTACAATGGGCCGCGCCAGACGCCACGGACCGTACAAGCACGACAAAGGAGATGATGTGGACCAGCCCAGATCACACGGCCCGCACCAGAGGAGAAGCACGAATTGTGCTAGATCCCGCGGCTCGTGCCAGCGCAGATCAAATGGGCCTCGCCAGCACGAACCACGTACACGGTGCGGACCCTACCATCCGCAATGGTCCGCGCCAAGTAGCGGCCGAACTAGGGTTTCACACTTTTTGTTCTATTTTGGGCCTATTTTTAGACCCAATCTCCTACTACTATATATAGAGGCTTAGTCTACTAGAGTTTCAAACTTTACATACCCTTTAGTCATAGATTTTATTCTTCTACTCAAGAGAGCATTTTAGAGAGAGAAACTTTCTCTCTTCTTTCTTTATTTCCTTTTTATTTTGTTTTCATCCTATGATGTGGAATTCAGATCTATATTTGAATTCCATGTCTGGGGAGTAGATTAGTAGCTTGGGTTTGTTTGTATTCATGCTTTGATTTATGACTTTTTGAGGTTTGTATTCTCCTATCATATTGTGTCATGAATATTTGTGCTTGAACTTGTGCATTCTAAGATTTGTGATTTATACTATGTCATTATGATTATGCACTCATGCATGTGTGGTAGTATAAAATCATTCTAGGCTTCATTTCTATCTTGGAAAGTGTTGGAATTGTGGAGTAGGTAAAGAACACTGGGGAGATGAGTGCATTCATGTCCTTTGTGAGAAATTCCTTATATGTGTTATACCATAATTCTAATTGGCTAGTTGTGTGAGAATTTAACATGTTGAGTGGTCGATTCAAAAAATCCCAACGGGGAAAAGCCTTGGCTTAACCCATAGATTAACATGTTTGTTTGTAACGACTAGAGTTGTGCCGAATCTAGAGTAATCACCGGATGTCTTTCCCTTTGTCTCTACAGGCTTAGTGATTGAGATCCATAGTGGAGTGTTTGGAATCTAATGCACTTCACTACATACCCAACGGTTGCAACCTACGCGGGGCATTGCCCTTTTTGGGGGCCTTTGTATTCCTCTAAGCAGGGGCGCGTTGGCATTGGGAGCGAAGTGACGGGCAATGGTCTCCGGCATCAGTGGACTAGAGCGCATTACCCAATTATGGAGACAGTAAGATATGGGCATTGTGGTAAGTACCACATGTGACAGACGGGGGGAAATACCTGGCTATCTCCACACTGTGTGACATATGCGTAAGATAGGTTTATAAGTCTATATGTGAATGAATAGAGGATGGAAGTCATTTATCAAGAATATTATGAAAATAACCTTAAGTGCCTGTTTATATAGTTTACATTTGTTTTATCATTAATGTTTAGTAGTTGCTAATTGAAAAACCGACCCCCCTTTTTTACTATACTATCTATTCCTAGCAACTTGTACGGATTGAAAACCTAGACGAGGTTGTGTCTAATTTATTTTTAGGCCCTAGCATCTATGAGGACATACCGAGGGTTTACCACTAACTACCCTATCGGTACATAGCAGTGAGTTGGGTGCAGAACTATAAATTTTATATTTTACCTTACTCAGCCTTAGCTCAAGTTAATTAGCTACAATTAACGACCCCGAGTGAAGGCGGGTCAAATTTTGATGTCGTTGTCGGGGAGGCTTATCATTCTAACTATCAATTAGCATAACATGTTAGTCAAGTAGTTAGTATTGTTTTTATCCTGTTTTCATACTGCTTATATGATGCATGAAAAATAAATTGAAAAAGGAAATTTTGAAAATTCCCAAAATGAAATATTCCACGATATTGAAACTCTACATGCCCTATCTTGTTTGAATGATCAACTTTTTGATACTACTCGTGTTGAGCATGTTTCTTCTAACTTGAGTGAGGATATTTTACCTCCAAGCCCCTTGACTAACATGCAGCAGGGAACGAAGCGGGCCAAATAATTAAAAACTCCTAAGCCCCTTCTGACTCCCAAACTTAACAAGATTATGTCCACTCTTGATTTTTTGGTTCATCGCTCCAAGGGTAATAAGTAAACCGAAAATGATGTGGTGACCCTTCCATCGTGATGTGGTCACTGGTGGTGTCAAGGATGGTGATTCCAGTGACCCACCAAGCCACTCTTTTTGGTTTCAAAGATTGAGGGAAAAATAACTCGTCAGGACGACAATAAAGAAACATTGTTTTCAAGTAGGCGATCTTTCTAAAATTTTCAATATTTTAGGGGTGAGTTTGATTTTGATTAAAATATTTAGTAAATTTTAGTCATCTATTTTTTTGTGGACCAATACTACTCTGGTTTCTAGTGTTTTTGGATGTAAGTGCGAGAGAAAGTTCGTCAGAAAAAGAAAGGCTGAATGCCTCGCACCAGGGTTTGGCATGAACCATGAGATCCGCGCCAAGAATTTGGCACAGACAACATCAAAAGAAATGATCCACACCTAGAATTTGGCATGGACCTGACCAAAAGTAAATATCTGCACCGAGAATTTAGCACAGACCGTAGCAAAGGAAATGGTCTGCGTTGAGCCAGTCAACACGAGGCTGACGTGGCTACCATGAGGGCACAGACCGCAGGCCTGGCATGGGCCACAGTGGCTTCAGCACGAGGCAGGCCTCGTTCCACGTGTCAGCATGGATTGCACCTAGGGATCCGTGCCATCTACTCATATGAACCAATCCTAGCCTACATATCCCCCTATTTAAACCCTTCTTGCCCCAGCCTTTACCCACACCAGCTCTCTCGCTCAAAACTTTTCCATCAGCCTTCTCTTCTTCCTCTCTTGACCAAAAATTTCCATCCTTCCTTCTCTCACTATTTTGGCCATAACTCTCTCAATTTTTATCCAATTTCCCTCTACGATATATTAAAAATTTCATTTTTTCAAGATCTATCCAACATTTTAAAATTAAGACCCATAAAATCCACGAATTTGAGCAGTTTATTCAAGAAAGATTCATCCGCAGGTTGGGTTTTCTACGGGAAACTCAATTCTTGATCCATTACGGGCATTGGAGTTTCTTTGACTATAACTAGGAGGTGTGTTGCACATTCCTCAAGCGTAGAATTCACCACACTCGCCGTTTGAGGTTTTTTTGGCCGAACCTACTCTTATTTGGAAGAATTGGATTAGTGTATTTTTTGTGGGATTGTACATGCATTCTTGTGAATTTTTGGTGATTAGTGTGGTTGCTAAATTTTTTTGGAGGATATTATTCTGTGTTGGGGGTGGTTGGAGGAAAAGTTTGGCATATTCTGTCTGTGTTAGTTGCTATATTTTACTGGACATCATGCCTCATGTACAAAGGGAGAGGGGAGAGCCTAGTGAACCACCCTATATGGGATTGACTACCCTCATTGGATCCTATAAGGAAAGGTGGGGGTACCTCATGGAGCACCCATTTTGGAGACAAAATTTTTAGATGAAGATACCCTCAAGGGTCTCAAACTATACGAACATGTCCGGACTCTGCTAGGTAGGTTAGGTATGAAGAGTTCACCACCATGTCTGCCCCGCCTACACTAGATACACCCTGGAATTTTTAGCCACTATAGAGAA
Organism: Rubia yunnanensis; assembly: GCA_037428765.1. Classification (NCBI taxonomy): domain Eukaryota; kingdom Viridiplantae; phylum Streptophyta; class Magnoliopsida; order Gentianales; family Rubiaceae; genus Rubia; species Rubia yunnanensis. The sequence goes on from CM075063.1 coordinate 70,660,787, forward strand.
GTTTCAAAACAGACAAGGAGGGTGCTATATCACCTTCCATTTGAGAGATAAGCCCTGCACTTTGACTTATCAGCAGATCGGGAAAATCTTCAAATGGAAGGAGCAGAGAAAGGTGCCAGGTTATAGGGAACCAAACACATGGGATCTGGTTCCATTATGGGCTACCATCACCAGAGAGATAAGGGGTAAGAACGACAAGATTAGCAACATAGTGCACCCATCACTGAGATACGTGGCCAGGTTGTTGACCGTGATAGTTAGTTTCCATGGGGAGGCCGCCGCCTCCATTGATGGGGACTGTAGGATTATCCTATGGTCTATTTAGAGCTTTCCCTAATCTGGTAGATGAGTTTATCTCCGAGAGTGTGAATCTCAATTTCTCAACAGTTCGCACTAGGAGGATATTAATAGGAAGAATGGTTACACTTCTGGTGCGGTACTTCCAGCTTTCGAAGAGTGAGAATATAAGGGAAACCCATGTATGCCCTTTACACTCCATCTTCTGGTCATGGAAGAGGCGATGTTTATAAAGAAATAGCATGGTTCCACCCTCCAGATGTACTAGCAGAAGGAAATCACGAGGCTACCCCAGAGTGAGAGAATCAAATTGAGCAAGTCCTTTAGGTTGTCAGATGAGCCCGATATAGGTTTAGAGGTAGTTTTAGGGAAGCACAACCCGAGAGATTAGGAGTATGAGCAGCAGGAGCAGATTCTGGAGCATCCCGCATATCAGGTTCCCATTGATGTACCCATTGAGTAGCCACCTTCTCCTCAGGCTATGCCACCACCTATGGAGTACCTCTTAGTGCCACCACCACCTTTCTAGCAGGTATTTATGGGCCAATCAGCATTCACGAGGAGTCTTATCATTCTATAGGGCATGGCGCTCGTGATTCCCATACACATAGCATCTCATCCCATTATCAAGATTTTACGGAGTCTAGTATGCATGGAAACCATATGTCCCCTACAAGATTTGAGTATCACTAACATAGTGATTTTGGCCATTCTCAGCATGGAGCTCACCCTTGGCAGCACCCTGAGTACAACTCTTTTCCAGAGTATGGGTTACTAGGATGTGCTCCTGCTTCTTCCTACCCTGTGTGGACTTAGCCACCACTACAGTACCATCCAGATTGGGCACAGTCCTTGGAGCATTCCATCTTTAGGGTTAGACAGGATTTGGCCACTATTGGCGCTCAGCTAGACGACCATCACTGGGACACAGTTGCAAGATTTGACAAAGTTTATGGTCATATGAAGTATCTGTCAGAAGGTATGGGGGCACTACATGAGGGTCCCATGGATATTATTGACAAGCTGAGGATAACAAGCATCGAAGAACGCTACAAGTATCCTCCGCACGAGCAGGGGCCAGGGGCCAGGAGCCAGACGTCGCATGAGGCATTGATTTCTACTTTGATTTCAACCTTTTCTTCACCTTAGTTACATGCATTGGGGACAATGCATGAACTAATTTTGGGGGAGGGGTCGGGACATCATTACGGTAGTATCTCCTTGCTAGTATTTTCCTTAGCCTATACCTACTAATTTGGATTTCTGGATGACTATCTTTTCTGTGTTTTTTATTTCTTTCCCTCATTTACACTTATGGTTGTTTTAGGTGTGAGGGAACTTTTTTGTAGTTTTTTTTTTGGGATGTTTTGGGATAACATTGGTGGTGTGATTTTTTTATCTTATCTTTTGTAGTATGAAGCTCACTTTGTGGCAATTTTGTGCTACACCAAAACAAATTGAAAAAAAAAACTCGTACAAGTTGGAAATCTGAAAGGACAACTTGGGTAACATTGGGAAAAGCCCAGATAGGTCAAAAGACCTAGGTAAAAGTGAGAGGCAAGGCCCGATTAGGCTTACAAACCTAGGCAAAAATGAGAGGCCGTGTCGAAAAAGGTGAAATTAAGTACCCTTTGTGTGTTAAAGATAAGATGAAACCCCGAAAGGGTTCCTAAGCCTGTGCCAAGATACTAAGAAAAATAAGGATCCAATTGATAGCTCGTGCCAAACGACACTGGATGCGGATCTGAATGTAAAAAATGGAGCTCTATATGACGGCTCACGCCAGTTAACATGAATAGCGCCAGCACGACCGTGCCAAGATCAACGGTCTATGCCATCACGAGCGACATGGCCCATGCCATGACCGACCTCTGCGCCAGCATGAGGCCACGTTGGTCAGCACATGCAATGCCAAACGCCACCCCTCATGTCAATTGCAGTTGCTAGGGTTTTTGGCCTATGTTGGGCATATTTTTAGGCCCAGTCCCCTACTACTATATATATGGACCTTTATCTACTAGGGTTTATGTTCTAGATCAGATTTTGGATTTCAAGAGTAGCTTAGAGAGAGAAAATCACTCTTCCTTCTCTCCAGGTTCTTTTTCTTTCTTCTTTTTATTTTTCTTTTGCCCAAAAATGTTTAGGGAGTAATTTAATAGCTTGGGGTTGTATTTGAATTCATGATTTGAACTTGGCTTTTTAATATTTATATTTTCCTATCTTTATGTCCTATGAATATTTGTGCTTGAACTTGTGCTTTCCAATATTGTGAGATCTATACTATGCCATTATGATGATGCAACCATGCATGTATGGTAGTATAAAATTGTGCTTGGCTTCATTACTATCTTGGGAGTGTTAGAATCGTGGAATAGGTTAAGAACACCGGGGAGATGAGTGCATTCATTTCCTTTGAGAGAATATCCTTACATGTGTTATACATGATTCTAATTGGCTAGTTGTGTGAGAAATCACATGTTGGGCGGTCAATTAGGAAAATCCCAATGAGGATAATTCATTGGCTTACCGTGATAGATTAGTGTGATTGTTTGTAGTGACTAGAGTTGTGCGGACTCTAGAGTCATCACATAGTGTCTTTTCCTTTGCCTCTCTAGGATTAGGGATTGAGATCTACAGTGGAGTGTCCAGGATGTAATGCACTCACTACATATCTAATAGTTGCAACCTATGCGAGGCATTGCCCTTTTAGGTGGGCTTTGTATTCCTCTAAGCAATGACACGTTAGCATTGGGAGTGAAGTGACGGGAAATTGTCTGCGGTGTCACTGAACTAAAGTGCATTCCCCAATTTACAGAGAGTGGGATACGGCATTGTGGTAAGTACCACGTGTGATAGATGGGGCAAAATACTCAGCTATCTTCACACTGTGTGACATGGGTATAAGATAAGTTTATATGTCTATATGTGAATGAATCGAGGATAGAAGCCATTTATCAATCATGTTATGCAAATACCCCCAAGTGCCTGTTTATATATTATAATCTCATGTTATCTTTTATTTCCATAGTTATTAATTAAAAAACCAAAAAACCGTCATTTTACAACATTACCTATTCCTAGAACATGGATGGATTGACAACTCGTATGTGGTTGTATTTAGTTGGCTATTAGACCCTAGCATCTCTGTGGACAAACCCGGTCTTTCCACTAACTACCCCATAGGTAGCTTAGTAATGAGTTTGGGAGCAGAATACAAATATTATCTTTTACCTTCCTTTCATTCATTTGGAATGCCTTCGCTCAGGTTAATTTAGCTACAACTTGATGACCCCGAGTGGAGATGGGTTATTGCTCATGAGCACTTCATTGAATTTCGTAGAAGGCCATCTGCAAGTATAGTAGTAGACATTATAAGGTAATTTGCAAGGATGGTAGTAGACAGAAGGCCATGAGTCAAAACGTGATAGTAAATGGAATCAAGCTGAAAAAAGAAGGGAGCCAGAGTCTAACACTTCAAGACTTGGCACAGCCCCACTAGCCGACACGGGATGTGCCAGCAAACACGCTTGTGCTAGAGGCCCTCAGCACGGGCCATGCCAACCAGCACGTCCATTCCACATACCCTCAGCACAAGCTGCTTGCTCCAACACATACCGTGCCATCCCAAACCTTAGTGTGGCTAATTATGGACATGGGTCATACCCTTCTACACGACCCATGTTTTTTAAACTCTAATATTCAAAGACCAGCCCATGGGGTGTGACGTTCTACATGGATACGCCATCATTTTGCTCAGAAATTAACTTCCAGCTGACGACCCGTAAGGATTTACATGGCCCGCACCATTCAGAAGGAAAAAATATGCACCTGGTTAGTGGCTCATGAAGATTTACACAACCTCTACCATTCAACTGATCAAGGAAGAGTTCCCAACAGACGGCACGTGCCGAACAATGCAGGTGAGCACTCAGAAGGCTGGGGAAAATGCCCCAGTTGGTGGTCCGTGTCAGCCAGCACAATCCGTGCCAAAACTAGCCAGCACGACTGTGCTAGGTGACATGGGTCATGCCAGAGCCAGCCGGCACGAGCAGGTCAGACACCACTGCCCACGTTAATTTTGGATGGTAGGGTTTTTTGCCTCATTTTAGGACTTTTCGAAGGCCCAATTCCCTACTACTATATATAGGAGCCTATGTCTACTAGGGTTTGAGTTTGGTTTATTTTTATTTCTCTTAAGAGTAGGTAGAGAGAGAAAGGGATTAACCTTTCTCTCTAATTTCTTTTCTTCTTATTTTTGCCTAAGGGCATTGAATCCAATGAAATATTTGGGTTCAATGCTTAGGGAGTAGTGATTTAGCTTGAGTTTTATATTTGTATTTATGGCTTTGTGTTTGTTTTGGGAGATTTTTTAGATCCACCTATCTGTTTGTGCTTATTAACATTATGTCAGCTTGTTCTCTACATTCTTGTTAATTGCATGATTGTTACACCATGTTTGCATACACCTTAGTCTACTTTCATGTTGGCTCATTTATTGATATCCCCTAGGGAAAAAAACCTAGATGTATGCGGGTAATGATAGTCCAGAAACGTATGAGTGTATGCATGTTGGTCATCGAGTCAATGCTATGATTTACCATACACTGGTCTTAGCTGGAAAATTGGCCCAAAGGGTTACAGATAGAGATAGTGTAGTAGCAAACTACGGTTAGTGTAATTCGCAACCTTAGAGTCAATGATATGGTGCATATCCATCTGCCTCAGTAGGCCTAGGGAGAAGCATTTGTAGTGGAGTTCTCGGGACCTAATCGTACCGGGAAGAAACAGATCTGCATAGCACACATGGCCATTGTTGCACTCCCTTAATCACGGAGGTGGTGCCGATGGAATAATACAATAGCACCCTATGTGACAGGTATAAGGAAGTGTTGACCATCAACCACACTACGTGACATTAGCATTAGGATAGGTTTGTATGTCATAACTGTGATTGAATCAAGGATCGAAGCATATCGGTCATGTTATGCAAATATTCCCCAAGTGCTATCGATATAGTTTAACTCTCCTATAATTTTTCATGTTCATTGTTAGATAACCCCCCCCCAGAAAACCTATTTTGCAATATTAGCTATTCCTGACACGTGATCAGATTGACAACCTAATTTTAGCTATGTGTAGTTAACATTTTGATTCCTAACATCTCTATAGACGATTCTAGTCTTACCACTATCTACCTTCTAGGTAGCTTAATAGTGGTAACAGGACCAGAATACAAATCTCTTTATCTTTGATCTCATAAATTCTCTCTGCGGGTTTAATTGATTGCCTAGTGATTTAACAACCCCGCGGGGAGGTCCTTTAATAAAGAAACATCTCATCCGGTCTACTAGAAATCTCTCTGCCTAAGAAGTACTTAATAACACCAAGATACTTCATGTGAAAACATGAACTGATCAAGTATTAATTGAATTCAGGGAGAAGCGAAGCAATCACTAAGTCATCCATATCAACAAGAGCATGCAATCAAACCAGATCATGAGAGTAGGTGACAAGAAAATATTCAGACTCACTCTGAACAAAGTTGAACGTGCGAAAAGCAGCAACCAACTTGGAAAACCAATTGCGGAGCTTGTCGCAAGCCATAACAAGATTTCTGAAGTATGTAAATAAGCCAGGAAAACACAGAGTAACCAGGAGGAGGTCGCTTGAATACTTTTTCGTGAAGATTTCCATGCAAAAAAGCATTATGAACATCCATTTGATGAAGTTCCCAGCCAAGGATAACTGCAATGGACAAAAATAGTTGAACCGAGCTCATTTTTTACACGACATCAAAATTTTAAGTAAACTCAGTTCCTTCAATCTGACGATTACTCAAAACCACCAAACGAGCCTTGTGATGTTAAATGGTACCATCAGACTTTAACTTTGTATGATGCACCCATTTACACCCAATAGTAGTCTTATCCAAAGGAAGCAAAGTCGTTGTCTAAGTTTCATTACGTTCAAGAGCACAAAGCTTATCTGCCATAGCATCACCCTAATGAGCGTGCTTTGTTGCCTTCTAATAAGAGGTGTGATTTACACTAGATGATACTTCACCCAAAAATCTAGAATGTGAAACAAAAAATTTATTGCAATTTACATAATCAGTTAAAGTATAGAGAACACCTAAGGATGGTGATGATACAGAAGTGAGCAGGGCATTAGGGGGGCGGTTAGCAGAAGTAATAGAGCAGACATAGTCAGGAGATCGATGATTATGACGAATAGAGGTCGGATCAGCCGTGGCAGTCAATGGCAGAAGAGCCATGAGAGGAGCATCCAGCGGTGGAGGAGCTGCAGCATCCGACGGTGGAGGAGCTGCAGCATCCAGGGGCAGGGGATCGATGGAAGGAGGCGGTGTAGAAGCTACAAGAATAACCAGCAGCAACGGATGAGCTGTGATATGCACCATTACGCATACTTCAACAAATACCTTTGAAATACTTTTTAGTTAATTTTAGTTGGTGGATTGCTAGTATTAGTTGAGTTTACGTGACAAGGGGTTTAGATGGCTATGTTTGGTTTTCTTGTCTAAATCCTATGTTTTGTAGACTTAATTGGTACTAATGGACATCTTGTATCCATGGGCTCCTTGGTCTTCATTTTGATCATCTTTAGTAGGTCGCCCATGGGTACTTTTTGGTTACATTCTATGTGAAAGCCTTTCGCAAGAGCGGTAGAAGATTGAAGGCCATTTGCAAGGATGATAGAAGAGGCAAATGCCATTCATATCAGAATGGTAGAAAATGAAGGCCACAAACATCAATGCATGGTAGAAGGAGATTGAAGCTAAAGATAGGTGGCTTTGAAGTTCAAGGTAGCCAAAGAAAAATGGTGAATCATGGTCCAAGGAGTGTTGCCTTATTCCAACAATGATCCAGGAAGAATTAGCCTTCAAAGTTGGTTCCATTGGATTTGTCTTCTTGAGTACTACAAAATCAACTACTAGAACCCCCAATTTGGACAAACGATTCACCTGTAGCAAGCAAACAAAGTTCGGCCGATGAAGCACCGGTGGCACTTCACGACCGCACATGGTGAAGTTCCAGTAGTCCATGACAAAGCACACAACCCACACTTCATGAAGGATACCAGAGGATCTGTGAAGACCTGCACGATACCTTCACGAGGCAAAGGTGCCGGGTCGTGACAAAAGTAGAGGGTCGTGAAGCTTGGAGATGAAGAATTGAAGATTTGCCTAAGTATGGCGAGCCATGAAAACCTTCACAGACCATGAAGAAATTCCTGAGCGAGACCATGTACTGTTCGCGGTCCGTGAAAACCTTCATGTACCATATGGACTTCTGAGCAAAAATAATGCACTGTTTGCGGTCCGTGAAAACCTTCATAGACTTTGGCACGAGAGAAGCTTCACGGACTTCGTCAGATCTCACAGAATGCGGCCATGAATGCTTCACGGTCTATGCCAGATACCACACCCTGTTCGTGAATGCTTCACGGACTGTAACATCCGTGCCAGTTCGTGAAGCCTTGGCGGCTGACATAGATTTTTGCTATTTTTGGCCTATATTGGGCCTATTTTTAGCCCAATATCCTACTTCTATATATAGAAGTCATAGTCTTCTTGTAAACCCTATCTAACTTAGACATAATGTAGATTAGTTTTTCTCTCTAGTTTATAGAGGAGAAAGAGAAAAGTTATTCTTTTCTTCCTTCTCTTCTTCTTTTGTATTCTTTTTCCTTTCATCTTATTTTCTAGATCCATGGCATCTAACCTAATATATTCCATGAATGTAACCATTGTAGAGTAGATTTTTTTTCTTGGGATTCATCTTGGCTCTTGGTATGTTTTATTTGCTTTATGAGATTCATTAGATTCACCATATTCTTATGTTTATGATATTATTGTGATTGTTCTTGAATGTTATAAATGCATGAATACTACATCCCATATAAGCACACACTTTGGGCTATATTCATGCATGGTGCAATTTTTTTATTCCCCCTTGGGAAGAGAAACCCAGATGTTAGAATGGGTAGGGGAGAACGCATATGTGTGGGTGTGTACGCGGGGGATTTGAGAATGCTCTGCCCTATTGGTCATCACATGAGACTTAGCTGACTTCGTAACTGTCGTCCGAGAGGTTACGGGTAGAGATAGCTAATAGTAGCAAGCTAGATTTTGTGTAGATGTATCACAGATAAGGTGCCTATGATCCTCAGGCCTAGTGTATATAGAACCCGGGAGGATTAGTTTCATTTGTGGTGGAAGCCTGAGATGTAATAGCATGGGGAAGAAACAGACCTACAACAATGGTTAGACCTCGTTGTACTCCCCTAATTATAATGGCGGTGCCAATGAAGGGTTGCGAGCGCACCCACTGTGACAGGGTTGGGGAAGTGTATACCCCGGCCACACCATGTGTTGTGAGCACACTGATAGGTCATTTGTATGTCTATATGTGAATGAATCGATGATTGAATCTTTAGAGTTACCATGTTTCTAAATGATTCCCAAGTGCCTAGTATAAATAGTTTCTTGTTTGTTCATTTTATGCTTTGTATTTGATAGTTGAAAATACCAAATCCACCTCCCCCCAGTTGCATGTCTAAACTACTAGATGTTCCTTTCACTCGTGTGGATTGATGACCAGCACGAGGTTGTGTTTCTAACTAGTACTTGAGCTCTAGCATCCTTGTGGACAAACGTAGGGCTTGCCACTTACTATCCCTTGGTAGCTTAGCAGTGAGAACATATGCAGAATTATAAATCTCTATCTTTGACCTATAAGCCCCTTGGCTCATATTTTAACGACTACCAGGTCAAGGGCATGTCAAGTTGTGGCCGTGGCTGGAGGTAGAGTCGCGATCAGTGTAGGTTATTTGGCGTAAATGACCTGTGACAAGTTGATGTCATTGTTGGGTGGCATTGTTGGGTGGATATGTGGTCTGCGGTGGCAGAAAGATGGAGTCTAGCATCAAAGAATCATCGAACCAAACATTGGTTTGTGACTGTGTTGTCTGAGCATGAACAGAGGGCACATCAAACAAAAAATGGTCTTCATAAAAATCAGCATCATGAATGTTGAAGAAGGTGCTGGATTCCAAATCATATAGATGCTAGCCTTTCTTGCCAACTGGATAACCACGGAATAAGCATTGTCGACTCCTGGGAGCAAAGTGGTTAGGAAATATGGGAATGTGAGAAGCAAAGCACAAGCAGCCAGAGACACAAAGAATCTTGTAGTTTGTAGTACATCAATGAGGAAGCTCAATTAAGTGCATCCCTTGAGGTGGTTTTTCGGAGTCCGATTGATAAAAATGCAGCAGTAAGAACACATTCTCCCCAAATTACAATTGGCCGATTGGCCTGAAGTGCAAAGCCCGAGCAACATTTAACGGGTGATGATACTTGCAGTCAACACAACCATTATTCCGTGGTGTGTCCACCATAAAAGTCTCAAATAAGACCGCATAGGAAGAAACTCTGTACCATTGTCAGTACGGACACGACGAACAATGCGAATGAACTGATTCTTGACCAAAGCACAAAATTATATAAATCTTGAAGCTACATCTAACTTAGCAACTAATTAATAAACCCAAATAGCTTGAAATAATCATTAGCAATCGTTAAGAAATAAAATGCTCCACTAGAATAAGGTGAGCTAAAAATCCCCCAAACATCACAATGTACTAATTAAAATAAAGAACTATCATTTAAAGAACTCAAAGGAAAACTATGTTTAGTTAGCTTTGCTCTATGACACATAGAGAAAGGAGCAACATTTTTTTTGATAAAATCAAGAGTATGAAGAGAAAACGACACCGTGGAGGATGAATGTGCAAAATGTTGATGCCATAAATCAAATGTAGAAGTTGAAAATGAAGCAACGGTCAGAATTAGCTCCGGAATAGGCGCCCGAACTCGATCATCCAACATAAGAAACCAATAAACCCCCCTTGTTGTTCACCCATGCCAATCACAGTCCTCATACTGATTTTCTGTAATATGCAATAATTTTCAGTAAGCAAAGCTAGACATTGTAATGCAGAAAGCAATCTAGAGCATGATAATAAGTTGCAGTGAAGTGTAGATATATCAAGCACATGAGTAAGAGTGATATCTCTAAAACATAAAGATCCATATTGTGCACCAGACTACTCTATTGATCATTAGACATAGCAGGTTCAATAGTGGATTGATAAAATCCAATTGGAGCTGCAGCCATGAGCCCAAGGGGAGGTAACACGACGGAACCAGTAAAAGGGATGGCGGCGCCAGGTTGAAGGCAGCAAGGCAAGGCGCCAGAAGGCCAGGACCCCGGGAAGACTGGCGCCGCCGGTGGGGTCTATGTAGGGTTTCTTTTAGCTTACTCCCTCATCTCAGTAAACCATTCTGTAAAACCTATGATCTTGTAAAAACAACCTTTGTCATGACCTTTGTGGTTACACTGAGTGCATGTAAGATTCTTGTGATCAGCTGCAGTGAGAGCTCTCAGTGATTGTATTGAAGCAGGTGGACGATGAGCAACATATTCTATTGAATCAATTGAAGGTTCACAGACCCGAAAAATTAATTTTTAGTCTCCTCCTAAAATGCAAGATCATAAATACGAGTGAGTGGCAGCTGCAGTTCCTAATCCATGACATTGGATCACAGTGTGTTGTATCCATCATCTTAACCAAGGATAAATTGATAGATAATCTCATTCCCCTTTAAGTGATGGCAGTCAAGGAAGCATTACAAACGCACAGAAGATGGCAACGGGCTGTCCATTCTGGTGGCAATTGATAATATCACCGCATCTGAAGAATTTTTGGTCCATTGCTATTGGGCTGAATTTACAAAGTTATATGCTTAAAATATTGTATTATAATTTTATTTATAAATTAATTATTTTAAGACCTATGTTAATGATAAAATTTTAAAAATTATTATTATATTTATATTGAAATATTTCATTAGTGTTCACACATGTAAAGTTAAGTAAGAGTTGACCGTTTATTATTTAAGGTCATACATTTTTCGTCAATGTTTATATATGGAATGTCAAGTAAGAGTTAATCAATGATTTGTTAAAGTCAAACCATTTCATTAGTGTTCATATACGGAAAGTCAAGTGAGATTTCACCGTTCATTAGTCAATGACAAATCATTTTATGTGTTCATGTATGGAAAGTCAAATAAGTGTTGACTGCTCATTAGATAAGGACAAATTGTTTTATTGGCGTTCATATATGGAAAGTCAAGTTAGGGTTGACGGTTGACTAGTTAAGTTCTAACAATTTCATTAGTGTTTATGTATGAAATGTCAAGTAAGGGTTGACTATTAACTAGTTAAATTCTAATCATTTCATTAGTGTTTATGTATGGAATGTCAAGTTAGGGTTGACTATTGATTAGTTAAGTTATAGTCATTTCATTAGTGTTTATGTATGTAATGTCAAGTAAGGGTTGTTCATTGATTCCTCAAGGTCAAACTTTTTCATTAGTGTTTTTCTATGAGTTGTCAAGTAAGGGTTGACCGTTGATTAATTAAGGTCAAACCTTAGTTATTAGTGTTTATTTACGTACAGTCAAGTAAAAGTTGACTGTTGATTAGTTAAGTTATAACCATTTCATTATTGTGTATGCATGGAAATTCAAATAAGAGTTGACCATTAATTATTTAAGGTCAAACTTAGGGATGGCAGTGTGGCGGGTTTTGGTGGAGGTCCGCCCCATATCTGCCCCAATGGGACGAGTAAGGAGGTAGTTTTCGTGGGGTGGGGCGCGTATGAGTATGGAATTTGGTACCCACCATGGGTAGTGGGTCGGATAAGGATATTAGCTCACATCCGCCACATACCCGCCCCGCCCCACTAAACCCGCTATATAACCACTAAATTAGTATATAATAAATTATTGTTTTTATATAATGCACTTATCTTACCTATAATATTTTCATGCAAATACATTTAAAATTTTAATATTAAAATTATTATAATATAGTGGATTTTAGGTATTTTTGGAGATAAAAGAGATATGAGTACAATGAGTTTGAAGTGGGTAAGGGGCCTAAATGGGTAATGTAGTAGGGGTGGATTTTAATATTGTACCCGCCATGGATGATGGGACGAGTATGGGTATAAAAATATTAGGTGGGTATGGGTATAATCCGTACCCACCCCGCCCTTTGTCATCCCTAGTCAAACCTTAGTAATTAATGTTTATGTGTGAAAGGTCAAGTAAGGGTTAACCGTTGATTAGTTAAAGAACCATTTTATTTGTGATTACATATGGAAAGTCAAATAAGGTTGACTATTTATCAAATAAAGTCAAACCATTTTATTAATTTTTACATATGGAAAGTTATTTAAGGGTTAACCGTTAATTAGTTAAAGTCAAACCATTTTATTAGTGCTTATATATGAAAAGTCAAGGATTAACCATTTAGTAGTCGTTCCCATAACCATTTCATTAGTATTTATGTATGAACAGTCAATTAAGGGTTCGCCGGTGATTGATTAAGGTAAAATTTTAATTATTTATTTTTATCTATAGAAAGTCAAGTTATAATCTATACATTTTTACATTTTATTGAAAGAGCAACTCTTAGCCACGTCACCTTTGTCATGTGTCACCCTTGGAATTAGCCACGTGTCAAATGAAATAAATTAAATGTAGTGTTTGAGTCATATGTTATCGAAGTCGAATATTAATAAATAAACTCTAATTTTCACCGAATAAAATTTTATATAGTACTACTTATTTATACTTGGTGGTATGACTTGCTAGGTGGGTTTGTAGTTTGTATTTGGTTGGTTGTTTTAGAACATTGGAGGTGTAATCTTTTGTTTGATCTTATCTTCTTGTAGTATGAAACTCAACTTTGGGGCATTTTGTGCTACACCAAAAATAATTAAAAATTTTGAAAAAATGAAAATATATATATATATATATATATATATATATATATATATATATATACCCAACTAAGTTGGAAACCTGGAAGGGAAACTTAGACAACATTGGAAAAAGCCCAGATAGGTCAAAAGACCTAGGTAAAAAGGAGAGGCTAGGCCCTACTAGGTTTACGAACCTAGGAAAAAATGAGAGACCATGTGGAAAAAGGTGAGAATGTGAGCTCAACATGTGTGAAAACTAGGATGAAAACCCAAAAGACCTCCTAGGCAAAATGAGAGAAATTGAAAGAAAACAAAAAACTAGAATGATGATACAATTGCATCATCTTTGGTTGTAACTAGGTCGAGAATCTAGAGTTATCCCTATGTTACAACCAATTTGACGACTCTTGGATTTCCTTGGTGGATTTTTTTGGCGACAACTTTTTCAATTCTTTTGGGGTACTTTTTGGGAAAAGTAAGTTAGCTTAACACTTATCGTTTTTTGCTTACCTTTTTCCTCATTTTATTTTGGGTGGTTAGATTACTTTAGGTTCTTCGGGGGGGGGGGGGGGAGTGAGAGTTGTGAGATTCTTGCTTCTTTGGGGGAAATAGGTTAATATAGGAATAAGTTGAATGCATCGGTTAACTTATGCATGCATGTTACATTTCACTTAGCCATTTTCTTGTCTTTGTTTACTCGAGAACGAGTAAAGGGTTAAATGTGAGGGGTCTGATGTGATTCATTATGCGTGCGTTAGCCATCGCATTTAGCATAATAATTGGTTTGTTTTATATGTTGGATTGCTAGTATTGATTGATTTTACGCGAAAAGGGGTTTAGACGGACATGTTTGATTTTCTTGTTTAAATCCGCATTTTGTAGACTTAATTGGTACTAATGGACACCTTGTATCCACGAACATCTAGATCTTCCTTTGTGATCACCCTCAGTAGGTCGCTCGTGGGTACTTTTCGTCACATTCTATGTTGAAGGTCGTTCGCAAGGACGGTAGAAAATGTTGAAGATCATTCACATAAGAATGGTAGTAGATGAATACACGGACATTACATCGTGGTAGTCGAATGATAGAGCCAAAGATAGGCGGCATCGAAGTTCAAAGTGGCTAAGGAAGAAATAGAGAATCGTGGTCCGAGAGTTGAGTCAAGACCTGGGAACGACCCAAGAAGAATCAACCTTTGAGGTTGATTCCATTGGATTTGTCTCCTCGAAAGCCATAAAATCAACTACAAGAACTCTTAAATCAGACTAACGGTTAATCCGTAGAGGAGCAAAGAAGTCAGCCAGCCGAAGCATCAATGGGTTGGCTCAGACCGCTCATGGTCGGCACCAAACAAGCCACAAATGGCTCGTGCCACACTATACAACCCGTGCCAAGGGTCTCTGGCACGAGCCGTGCCAAAACCCGGCAAAGGTCGTGCCAATCTCTGCAGCCCACGTGCTCGAGTGCCCTTTTTCACTCCAAAGTGGCAAAGGACGTGGACCATCCCTTTTTACACAGCCTGCGTCGTTCCAAGTGGAAAATGTCAAGACTAGCCAGCGGGATGTGAAAAAATGATCAACACGTGCCAAAAGACAAAGCAAAACAAAGATTCTGATGATAGCCCACGCCAAACGACACAGACCGCAGATCAGAAGTGTAAAGATGACTCTCTAGACAATGGGCTGCGCCAGACGATGCGAACTGCGCCAGCACGGCCAGCCCCAGATCCCTCGACCGACCCCAGCGATGCTATACGGCCCGCACCAGATCCGATGCCCCGTGCTGGCACAAGCCACATCAGCGGTGCAGACCGTACCATCCGCAGCGGTTCGTGCCATCCACGGCTGACTAGGGTTTTTAACATATTTTGGCCTATTTTGGGCCTATTTTTAGGCTCAATCCCTTAATACTATAAATATAGCCTTAGTCTACTAGGGTTTCATATCTTAGATCCTCTTTCACTTTTAGATTTTGAAGAGAAACTTAGAGAGAAACACTCTCTCTTCTCTCTAGGTTCTTTCTCTTTTTCCTTTTTATTTTGCTTTGTCCCTAAGATGTGGAATTTAATGAAATACTTGAACTCCATGTCTAGGGAGTAGTTTCTATAGCTTGGGGACAATTGTATTAATGTGTTGATTAATGCTTTTGTGAGATTCTTAGTTCATTCTAATTTATGTGCTTGTGATAATATGATGGCTTTTTTTTTTATGTTATAATTGCATAAATGATACACACCATTAGCACAAACTCTAATCTACATTCATGTTGGTGCAAATATTGCTACCCCTAGGGAAGAGAAACCTAGATGTGATATTGGCAGCAGGGTCCGGGTCCACGTGGGTGTGTGCATGTAGGTCTTTTCTGAGTTTTACTATTACAATGTTAGCACACCAGTCTTAGCTGGAAAGTTGATTCGAAGGGTTATGGGAAAAGATAGCAGATAGTAGCAAGTTAGGGTTTTAAAAGTTCATAGTGTCATCGATAAGGTGTCTACCTCCTTTTGCCTCATTTATAGGCCTAGGGAGTAGAACATCCATGGTGTAGTGCCTGAGACGTAATCGAACGGGGGAGAAACAAACCTACAATAACGGTCGGACCTTGTTGTACTCTCCTAATTACGAAGGCGGTGTCGATGAAAGATTGCAAGAGCACCCTACGTGACAGGTTCGGGGAAGTGCTGACCATCGACCACACCATGTGTTATGAGCCCTAGATTAGGTTGTTGAAATCTTACATGTGATTGAATTGAGGATCGAAACATTTAATCAACCATGTTACGCATGCATTCCCAAGTGTCTAGCTATATAGTTTATGTGTTTTTTTTACTTTCATGTTCTTAGTTGTTAGTTGAAAAACAAAACCCCACCCCTCCCCCCATTTAACCATACTATCTATTCCTAGCAACACTGACGAATTAACAACACGAACGTGATTGTGTTTAATTGACTATTAAGCCTTAGCATATCTGTGGACATACCCAGGGCTTACCACTAACTACCCTATCGGTAGTTTAGTAGTGAATTGGATGCAGAACTATAAATTTAAATCTGACCTTTGATCCAGTGTCTTCACTCGGGTTAATTAGCTACAATTAACGACCCCGAGTGGAGGCGGGTCAAAATTCCATTCTTTTTTATGGAATACAGATGGGGAACGTTAAATGAGAATAAGTAGTGATTTAGAGAAATGAATGTATAGTCAATATCTATTTGTGTATTCTAAGAGCTGCAATTTTTTTATTTTTTTTGGAACAAATACTGTTCATTTTACTGTTCACCTAATCCAAGCCATTGATTCAATTCTTTTTAATGTAGCCCGCCAGAATTTTGTTCAATTTTCCCTCCACTCCATGATGCTAAAAACATAATTAGTGTGGGAAACTCACAAAACACAATGTTTAAAAAATCAATCTTGCCCCTCAAAAAGATAGGACCAGTAGTCCTTTTATTCATTAAAAATGGGCTTATTTTTATTTTTATTTTTTGAAAACCATCCAGGGATGGGGGAAATTTTATTAGGCCTTCCCAAGCCATAAAATAGACAGAAAATAATAGTACAAAGTAGAGTATCCGTAGCTAAGTCAAGATGTACAATGGAGAGCTCTAAGCTCTTTGAGGCAACTCTTGTTGCCTCCAAAAGGAAGTAGAAAATTAATGAGCAAATCGTTAGAGGATTCCAAAAGCTCTTATGCTAGGATAGAGATGATCAAAACTTGTTAGTGAATCTGTTAAGAGACACAAAGCAGTCCCAATCCTCTCCACCTAGGTAAGAATCATATCTTCTACTACCCAGGAGTACTTACATAAACCATTACTATTTGTAAACCAGTAAACCATCCTAGATGATGATTATGTACAGCAAAGTGCAGCAAAATCCATCTGAACTCCGAGCTTGCAGATTCATTCTCAAATCAGCAAATGAGAACTCACCATTGATTCCTGGCTTCCATATTAGCCTGTCCTTTCTGTGAGTAAATAGCTTAGAATCCTGTAAAAGATTTATTACATCAGCAGGAAGAACTGAAAATATTTTAGCAATCATGTCTGGTTTATTAGCAATGAAATCAGAAACACTACAGGTAGATGGAATATTAACATTCATTTGTTCACAAAGGTCCTGAAGTGGCCCTATATCTAACCAGTTAGAAGTCCAAAAATTACACTCCCCTGTTCCAATTATGACTCTAGATTGGGATTCTGCCCACTCATTGATGGAGCAAATCCTTTTCCAGTTTGGTGAAGATCTGGAAGAAGGTGGGAGAGATGCCACAAATTGAGTCCAAAGTGCATCAGCCTTTTGGTATTTCCACCAAAGCTTAACAGAGCATGTTTCAATTATGGTGGTTATTGATCTAAATCCAAGACCATTTTGGATGGTGGGATAGCATAGAGCATCCCACTTCCTCCATACTCTTTTAGGATTTAGATCATTATACCCCCCAAAAAACTTGCTCAATTTCTTTTCTATGGCTAATATGACTTGCTTGCCCGGTTTAATAACTGACCATATATGATGTGGAACCGAGTATATACATGACTGAATAAGGGTAATTTCCCCCCCCCCCCCATTGAGAGCCACCTATTTTTCCAACTACCTAATCTACTCACAATTTGTTCCATTAAAGGTTGGAAATAAATCTTCTTAGTTCTACCAGTAAAAATAGGAACCCCTAAGTATGTGAAGGGAAACCTTCCTAATTTCATGCCTAAAGTTCTCTTTATTCTACTCACTCTATTTACAGTTGCATGCTTTCCTATATACAACTCACTCTTGTTATAATTAACCTGTTGACCAGTAACTTCCTGAAATGTAGCAAGGAAAGCCTTAAATCTGATCAGAGAGTTGTTATTAGCTTTAAGAAAGACCACAGTATCATCAGCATAAGATAGATGAGAAATTTGACTTGCATTACCTGGCACACCATAATATGACAAACTACCATTCTGAAAAACAAAAGACAGGCTTCTAGTGAAAGCCTCAGAAAAGATATTGAAAAGAAATGGTGATAATGGATCTCCCTATTTGATTCCCCTGGTAGGTTGAAAGAAACCCACTGGCTTACCATTTATGAGGATCGAAAACCAAGACTGAGACAAGTTCTTCATAACCAGAAAAATGAATCTAGCATGAAAACCAAATTTAGCGAGCACAGAATAGAGAAAAGACCGCCTAACTCTATCAAAAGCCTTCTTAAGATCCAATTTAACAATACAATTTGGTTCTCTTTGTTTCCTATTTAAAAATCTCACCATTTCCTGAAGGTAGATAACATTGTCAGCAATATCTCTACCTTTTAGGAAAGCAATTTGGTGATCAGAGATAATTTTAGGCATTAAAGGCTTTAATCTTTCCATTAGTATCTTAGAGAAGATCTTATTTATAACATTAGAAAGACTAATCGGTCTGTAATCATCAAAGGTAGTTGGTGTACATTTTTTGGGTATAATTGTAATCCAGGTACTACCAATCCCCCTAGGGATATTGCTCACTGATAGAAAATCCTGTACAGCTGATAAAAGATCATTGCAAATTATTCCCCAAGACTTAATATAAAACTTTGCTGTAAATCCATCAGGTCCAGGACTACTCTTTCGATTAAGCCCTAAAACAACATTTTTAAGTTCAGAAATTGAAACAGGTTGCAGTATTCTGTCATTATCTTCCTGAGTGATCAATTTGGGGATCTGACTTAAAAGTCCTTTAAATGTCACTTTTGGAGAAATTTAAAGGACTTTTAAGCCCATTAAAAATGGGCTTAAAAGTCCTTTAAATTTCTCCAAAAGTGACATAGATAGTACTTATAATGTGTTAATATAAACATAAAAAGCATGAAGTGAGCATTGTACTTGGTTAGGTTCCAATCATTTAGTATCATCTTTTATGTGTTACTATACTCTATAGTACTATTTATGCATTGATGAAAAAATAATTTTTAAAAAAATCCAAAGACCTTGAAATCCTAATGGCCAGCTCTATCTAGAACAGCTGAATCAATAGACTTCTACGTGAGTTAATGAAGATAACACGTAATGGAGAGCCACGCTTCCTATTTGGTAGACTTTAAATGTCCATCAAGACGCTTGTCAAATGACTCATTGGAGAATTGAGTATAACCATGTATGTACATGATTTGTATGCTTCGCAAACTTGGAAGAGAAGAAAGCTTATATTCTGCAAGCGACATCTGCCCCCAATTGTAAAAGACTATCTATCATTATTATTACTATAAAGGGAAGGGAGCCCCTATACACCCCTCACTCTTAAAGCAGTAATTTAATTTTAGAAAAATCAAATCAAATGAAAGGCCACATACCATGACTAAAAAGTTATAGAAAGAGGAAAACAATTACCAATCCAAAGTGCAACAGCTTGATTGTTAAAAGGTAAGCCCCTTCTGTTTTCTTCAGCGAGTTTGCGAATGATGTCCTGTTTCTTAACGCCCTACCTCTTCTGGAAGTTAAATCTTCTTATTGAGTAGCCAAAGGTAAACCCAAAAAGCAGTACAAATGCAGTAATAATCAGAGCAGCATATCCCAAGAAGTCATGTCTAAATTCAAAGTAACTCCTTATGAAGTGTTGCACTGTTTCATGAGTTTCAAGCTCCTCTTTTACATCTCCATGTTGTGAAGCAACTAATCCATACAATGTCCAGTAGACAAGAGAAAGGCCAGAGTACCACCTCCACCACACTGGAAATCTCTGCACAATGTAAACAACCAGACATTAGTATGTATTGATTCGGCTATTCCACTTTCGCTAATCACATTGAACTTACTGTCCGCGGTGTTAGCTTTTAAATAAGAACACAATTACTTTGGTGCAGAAAACGTTACTGCTTTTCTTCATATATTTTGCTATAAATAGAATTGAAAAACCAGTTACAAATGGGAATAACAAATGTTCCTAAATGCTCCTAAATGTTCCTAAATGAGGAGTTACAAAACAAATGCTCCTAAATGAGGAGTTACAAAACAAATGCTCCTAAATGAGGAGTTACAAAACAAATGCTCCTAAATGAGGAGTTACAAAGCAAATGCTCCTAAATGAGGTTAAACACAAAGAAAAAAAAAACTGACAAGATTTATTACTAACAAATCACCCCCTAATCTTGTCGTTGCTTATGTTGTGTTGGCAACACCAATCTTGCTCCTTAGCTCCTGGAAACGAACTCGTCCAAGTGCCTTCGTCAGAATGTCAGCGAGCTGCGCTTCCGTGTTGATGTAGTCAATTTCAAGATCACCCTGTTCCACATAATTTCTAATCAAGTGGTAACGTGTATCAATGTGTTTACTTCGATCGTGAAACACAGGATTTCGGATAAGATTGATTGCTGATTTGTTGTCCACCAGTAACGTTGGTGCTTGTGGCTGTTCACCTTGCATTTCTCCAAGCAATCTACTAAGCCAAACACCTTGGCAAGCGGTAGTGGCAGCTGCAATATACTCTGATTCGCACGAAGAGATTGCCACTACCCGTTGTTTCTGTGATTTCCAACTCACCGGAGATTGGCCTAGGAAGAAAAATACTCCCGTCGTGCTCTTCCTGTCGTTGATGTCTCCAGCCAAATCAGCATCACTATAACCTGTCAAAAGTAAAGGTCCAACACCTTTTCCATACGAAACTCCAAAATCTAGAGTTCCCGCCACATAGCGTAGAATATGTTTCACCGCTGCCAAATGCTCAACTTTTGGCTCCTCCATAAATCGGCTAACATAACCAACTGCAAAAGTAATGTCCGGCCGAGTGTGAACTAAGTACCTGAGGCTTCCTACCAAGCTGCGGTAATACGTGGCATCCACCGGTCTCCCGTCTCCGGTCTTGCTTAGTTTGAGCCGTGCCTCCATTGGTGCCGCGCATGGATTGCACTCTTCCAGTCCGGCCTTTTGTAAAAGCTTCCTGGCATAAGATGATTGGCAAAGAGTGACCAAACCCTTCCGTTGTTGTACTTGGATGCCGAGGTAGTAACTTAGTTCGCCGAGATCGCTCATCTCAAAGAGATTGGTCATTTCCTTCTTGAACTTCGTCAGTTCTTCGATTGAAGTTCCGGTGATGATCAAGTCATCGACGTAAATCCCAACTAGAAGTTGCTCCTGCCCGTTGCTTCGGCGATAAACCGCGTGCTCGGTTTCACATCGCACAAACTCCAAGTCGCGGAGACTTTTGTCAAGTTTGGCATTCCAAGCCCTCGGAGCTTGGCGTAGTCCGTAGAGAGCCTTCTGAAGCCGGAGAACCTTGCCTTCGTTGCCTTGAATTTCGAAACCCGGCGGTTGCTTGACGTAGACCTCCTCGATCAGATCACCGTTGAGGAACGCGGTCTTGACGTCCATGTGGTGGACTGTCCAACCATGGTGAGCCGCAAGCGCGATCAGCACTCGCACGGTTTCCATCCTTGCGACGGGAGCGAAGACTTCCTCGTAATCCACCCCCTGACGCTGTACATAACCCTTCGCCACCAGCCGTGCCTTTCGTTTCATAACCTCCCCGACTGCATCCTTCTTGAGTTTATAAACCCACTTCAGGCCGATTGCTCGTTTTCCCGGTGGTAGCACAGTGAGGCGCCAACTTTGATTCGCCTCAATACTGCCCAACTCCTCCACCATCGCAGCTCTCCACCCTTCATCCTTCTCGGCTTCAGCAAAGGTTGTCGGTTCGTTGGTGATGAGGAGACACTGTTCGTCGTCTTCTGCTTCAACAGGGGCAGTTTCTTCGTATAGACTTTTTAGCGTGCGGTACCGGAGAGGCGCCGGAGATGGTTCTGAAGCACCGGTCGGTGGGGACACAAACTCCACCGTGGGCGGTGGAGGTGCAATCAAAACAGTTTGAGTGACTGGTGAGGGCACGTCTCCGGCTTCGTTTCCGGTGGAGATTCCGGCGTTTGAAGACGATGCTCTCTTTGCGTGCATCTCTGGAAGAGTCCAGTTCCATGCTGCATCCTCGTCGAAGACGACGTCGCGGGAAATTTTTACCCGGTCCGTGGCGCACATGTGGGCACTCGCACCGGAGTCGAGGACCCATGTCGTGTCACACTGCTTGGGCTCCTTTGTGGACAGTGCTAGAGACCGCGCCTCGCTGAGCAGGACGCGCTCCTCGGAGGCCTGGTTCCCGATCGTGAGGGAGTGAAGCCTTGCCACAAGAAGCGTTGGTTCCTCCGTTTGGTCTTGCACGAGGTTGGCGCGTTCCCTCCGTTCGCGCCGTGGCTCGGGGCAGTACTTGGAGATGTGGCCGGCGTATTTGTTACAATTGTAACACTTCATCTTCGTCAAGTCCCGGTCACCGCTTACTGCACGTTGGCTTCCGTCTCGGTCATGGCTTGGTTTCTTCCCCTTCTGGAAAGCCTTGCCTTTGCCATTGTTCCCGGAGCTAGAGCCCCGGCCCCGTGCGATCCATTCTTGTTCCGTGAGTAAGACCTGGCCGCTGGTGTTGTCCATGGTGTTGATGGAGCAACGTTCGGCTGCCGACCTGAGCCGGCCGATGAGCTCCTCCACCGTCATGCCGTTCAAGTCGAGCAACGTCTCGATCGAACAAGCGATCTGGGCGTACTGGCTCGGCACCTTCCGCAAAAACTTTTGGACCACCTTGATCTCTTCTATGGCGTCACCGAGAGATCGAAGGTTATTGACGATGCCCGTAATCCTCATGCCGAAAGCGTCGAGCGACTCCCCGTCCTTGAAGGTGATTTGCTCGAACTCCTTGCGCAGACGCTGCGCCGTGGCCTCGCGCACCCGATCTACGCCGACTCGCATCATCCGGATGGCTTCCCAAGCCTCGTGTGCCGTCGTTTTGACAGCTAGCGTCGGTACCATCTCCGGTGGCACCGCGCGGATCAACGCCGAGAGAGCCGCCATGTCTTCCCGTTCGGACGTATCTCCGATGCCGGAGGTGGCCTCCCATAAACCTTGTGCCCGTAGGTTTATCTTCATCACGAGAGCCCATTCTATGTAGTTTGTTGTCGTCAACGTGGGATACACGATGTTGGCACCAAGATTTGTCCGTTCGTGGATGATCACTTCGTTATGGTTCCGCCGTGCCATGCTCCGTCCACGCTGCCTTCCACGTCCCCGCGGTGGCGACAGCGAAATCTCGTTCTCGCCAGACATTGTCGCCGTGATCGTGCGAGGCTCTGATACCAAATGTTAGCTTTTAAATAAGAACACAATTACTTTGGTGCAGAAAACGTTACTGCTTTTCTTCATATATTTTGCTATAAATAGAATTGAAAAACCAGTTACAAATGGGAATAACAAATGTTCCTAAATGCTCCTAAATGTTCCTAAATGAGGAGTTACAAAACAAATGCTCCTAAATGAGGAGTTACAAAACAAATGCTCCTAAATGAGGAGTTACAAAACAAATGCTCCTAAATGAGGAGTTACAAAGCAAATGCTCCTAAATGAGGTTAAACACAAAGAAAAAAAAAACTGACAAGATTTATTACTAACACGCGGAACTATAAACCCATAGAAAAGGTTCCATAGTGTATAGAATATGCTGGAAGCTATGGCTGCAACGCTGGAGCTGGGTGTAACTGCCAATGACATCATTCCATAGAAGGTGTAGTACAACAAGGTCATGCGCTTGAAAAAGAGATACCAAAAGAACTTCCCAGCTATCCATTCAAATCCAATCATCGCATAAACTATAGTGCCATAGCTCAATGTTTGAACAAGAACGTAAGGTAGCTCAATCACTAACTGCATTTGAAGAAGAAAACAATTAAGGAAACAACCAAAGCATTTCCTTAGTTTCACTATGTAAAGTCTAGATTTATCTAGTTGGCAATTTGTGGAAATTATGCAAATATTGTATTATTGAGTTGCAACATCAAAGAAGGAATTTTGGTGAAATAAGGAAAGGTTGAAGACTGAATCCGAGAAGGATGCATCTTGTCCAGTTGTATTTGAGTTGGAGAATATATCAATTCCTTACTTAAAGGGATTAGATTTGGTAATTCTTATCTCTAAGAGATTTGATTGTAATCAGAATATTATGTGGAGAAGGAATTACATTTGCACAAGACATACATGCGAATTAGCAGTATATTCACGCAAAGATGTTTACGGAAAAAGAAGACAGAATATTATGGTATTTGTGAGTTATGGAAATCTAAATATTCTGCTATATGTTTAGGCGTGTGAAGCATAATTGGTTTATGGAAAATCCCTACTTATATGGAGAAGATTTATTCGAATATATGGGGTAAAAGGAGATAACGTAAATCCCTTTATTTATGGGATTTGGATATGCTTCAAGAAGTAGATTTGGAATAGGAATATTGTGGATATAATCAAGGAGTATTCCAATTTGATTCGTGGATATATATAGATGACAAACACGGCTGCATTACTCACGGATTTAATTGAACAAAAATCTGCATACAGATTATAGAGATTTTCGAGATTTGCAAAGAGCCAGAATACTGTGTTCCAACACACGAACCTGCTGCACAAAGTTCATAATCATATGCCTTAATTCCTCGGGAGGAGGAGATCCAGCGTCGACGAGTTTCGAGGTCAGGGGGAGTCTGATCCAGGCGGATCGGTAGCAAGGGGAGCTTGCAGGATTCACGTTATAGTTAGATAAGATAAGTATAATTGTATGGTGTACTTTGTACTGTATCTTTCTGATTAGTGGATTCATTCTGAATTGGGTCAGGCCCCGCAGATGTAGGTGGATTTCACCGAACTGCGTAACCAAGTCGTGTGTCTTTTACATTTTACGTTATTATGCACTTGGTTAATTTAGTCATGTTGGAACACACCAGTAGTGATAATTGAATTAATTAGGTAAAACCAAATTTCACACTATTGACAATATGCTTCTTAAGAAGCAGTGGTTACCTGTGCAAAGGCATATGGCAAAGCGGAATACATTCCAGCAACCTTTTCCCTGTAAAACACAGTTCTCGCAATAGCAACAACTGGCTGAATTGATGAAGCATTTTGTACTCCCAGGAAAAGGACTGCTGCATACATGGAGCCCATCGCAATGAACAAATCTTGCTACTTTATCCTGCATAGCATAAATCAAAAGGTCATGTGCTTGAAAAGATCATTCCATAGAAGGTGTAGTACAACAAGGTCATGTGCTTGAAAAAGAGATACCAAAAGAACTTCCCAGCTATCCATTCAAATCCAATCATCGCATAAACTATAGTGCCATAGCTCAATGGTTGAACAAGAACGTAAGGTAGCTCAATCACTAACTTCAATTGAAGAAGAAAAGAATTAAGGAAACAACCAAAGCATTTCCTTAGTTTCACTATTGACAATATGCTTCTTAAGAAGCAGTGGTTACCTGTGCAAAGACATATGGAAAAGCGGAATACATTCCAGCAGCCTTTTCCCTGTAAAACACGGTTCTCTCAATAGCAACAACTGGCTGAATTGATGAAGCATTTTGTACTCCCAGGAAAAGGACTGCTGCATACATGGAGCCCATCGCAATGAACAGATCTTGCTGCTTTATCCTGCATAGCATAAATCAAAAGGTCATATGCTTGAAAAGATCATTCCATAGAAGGTGTAGTACAACAAGGTCATGTGCTTGAAAAAGAGATACCAAAAGAACTTCCCAGCTATCCATTCAAATCCAATCATCGCATAAACTATAGTGCCATAGCTCAATGGTTGAACAAGAACGTAAGGTAGCTCAATCACTAACTGCAATTGAAGATGAAAACAATTAAGGAAACAACCAAAGCATTTCCTTAGTTTCACTATTGACAATATGCTTCTTAAGAAGCAGTGGTTACCTGTGCAAAGGCATATGGCAAAGCGGAATACATTCCAGCAGCCTTTTCCCTGTAAAACACGGTTCTCGCAATAGCAACAACTGGCTGAATTGATGAAGCATTTTGTACTCCCAGGAAAAGGACTGCTGCATACATGGAGCCCATCGCAATGAACAGATCTTGCTGCTTTATCCTGCATAGCATAAATCAAAAGGTCATGTGCTTGAAAAGATCATTCCATAGAAGGTGTAGTACAACAAGGTCATGTGCTTGAAAAAGAGATACCAAAAGAACTTCCCAGCTATCCATTCAAATCCAATCATCGCATAAACTATAGTGACATAGCTCAATGCTTGAACAAGAACGTAAGGTAGCTCAATCACTAACTGCAATTGAAGAAGAAAACAATTAAGGAAACAACCAAAGCATTTCCTTAGTTTCACTATTCACAATATGCTTCTTAAGAAGCAGTGGTTACCTGTGCAAAGGCATATGGCAAAGCGGAATACATTCCAGCAGCCTTTTCCCTGTAAAACACGGTTCTCGCAATAGCAACAACTGGCTGAATTGATGAAGCATTTTGTACTCCCAGGAAAAGGACTGCTGCATACATGGAGCCCATCGCAATGAACAGATCTTGCTGCTTTATCCTGCATAGCATAAATCAAAAGGTCATGTGCTTGAAAAGATCAATCCATAGAAGGTGTAGTACAACAAGGTCATGTGCTTGAAAAAGAGATACCAAAAGAACTTCCCAGCTATCCATTCAAATCCAATCATCGCATAAACTATAGTGCCATAGCTCAATGCTTGAACAAGAACGTAAGGTAGCCCAATCACTAACTGCAATTGAAGATGAAAACAATTAAGGAAACAACCAAAGCATTTCCTTAGTTTCACTATTCACAATATGCTTCTTAAGAAGCAGTGGTTACCTGTGCAAAGGCATATGGCAAAGCGGAATACATTCCAGCAGCCTTTTCCTTGTAAAACACGGTTCTCTCAATAGCAACAACTGGCTGAATTGATGAAGCATTTTGTACTCCCAGGAAAAGGACTGCTGCATACATGGAGCCCATCGCAATGAACAGATCTTGCTGCTTTATCCTGCATAGCATAAATCAAAAGGTCATGTGCTTGAAAAGATCATTCCATAGAAGGTGTAGTACAACAAGGTCATGTGCTTGAAAAAGAGATACCAAAAGAACTTCCCAGCTATCCATTCAAATCCAATCATCGCATAAACTATAGTGCCATAGCTCAATGCTTGAACAAGAACATAAGGTAGCTCAATCACTAACTGCAATTGAAGAAGAAAACAATTAAGGAAACAACCAAAGCATTTCTTTAGTTTCACTATTGACGATATGCTTCTTAAGAAGCAGTGGTTACCTGTGCAAAGGCATATGGCAAAGCGGAATACATTCCAGCAGCCTTTTCCCTGTAAAACACGGTTCTCTCAATAGCAACAACTGGCTGAATTGATGAAGCATTTTGTACTCCCAAGAAAAGGACTGCTGCATACATGGAGCCCACCGCGATGAACAGATCTTGCTGCTTTATCTGCATAGCATAAATCAAAAGGGTGGAAACGCTTATATACATATTTGAAAGAAGGATGATTTTGTTTATGCCGAAAGTCACATTTTGGTGCCCAGGTCCCAGAATATGGTTCCAAACATCAAGGCAATGATTAAGGTGAAAAAGAGTCTAACTGCTGAGCATCTAGGATTCCACCAATATGACCAATGCTGCTTCCACAGGCAAGCGAGAAACTGGATGCAATAACCCTGCGAATATCGATTAGGGAAGTACAGCTCTTTAGATTTTGGGGCAAGTTTACTGAGCTCCTCAATTAGAGCTTTATTCCTCCTGTATCACAATATCATCAATGCAATCAGGTTATGTACAAAGGTGATCTCAGAATTAGACCTGGCAAAATATAATCGAACCCGAAAACCCGGTAATAAATAATCGAACCGAATCGAACCGACACTTAAATAGTGAGACCCAATCAATAACCGGAAACTGAAATCACCTAATTGAACCGTACCCGAACTTAAATTGCCAGACCTGATGGGACCAAACTCGAATAACACCTGAACCCGAATCGAACCTGAACCGAAACCCGAAAAGGACTCGCACTTGGACCGAACCGGAATCCAAACCCGAAAAGGACCCGTACCTGAAAGAAACCTGATCATACCCGACTACTACTCGATTCGAAATGAACCGAATTGATGCTAACCCGAATTTGAAGACATCTGGATTAATGTTAACTTAAACCGAACAAGACCTGAATATGATTGAATAGTGTGTTACAATTGTTATTGTATAAAATTTTAACTTGATCATATTTAGTTGAAAATAACATTACGATTATAAACAGTGTTGATATGTTATTTAATATTAAAATATCATATAATAAATTAAATTTAAAATGTGTATTAATAGCACAGTTAGATGAAATTATTTTAAGAGTATATTTAAAATTTATGTATTAAATAAAAGAACATTGTAAATTATTAATTTAAAATTATTTTATAAACTAAAATTAATATTGATTAGTTCTTTTATTTATTATTAGAAAATTTTTCATACAATATTAACTTTTCATTATTATTATTTTCGTTCGAAAAATTTATTTTCATTAAATTTTGCAAAATATTTTAAATCAATATTTTCAAGCATCCAATTCTTTGTAAGTTTGTTGTCTTTAATCATCCACAGTCACTTAGTTGCTTCAGTTTCTGCATATTCATTTCATTTATAGCATTAACGTTTTAGGCATCCATCCTCTACGGTGTTGTCTTCTGTTTCTACTCTTGATTTTAGCAATATTTATAAATCAATATTTTCAATCAATAGATACTAGTAATATTTTGATTAGCAATATTTTTAAATTAATATTTTCAATCATCCAATTCTTTGTAAGTTTGTTGTAAAATATTAGCCTTAATTAGCTCTTTAATTACAAAGATAATTTGAATCATGGTTGATTAATGATTCACTTGATTGGTTTCTATCTTAGTTCTTAGATATATTTTAGTTTTACTTTTTAATTTTATTTTCATTAATAGATACTAGTAAATTGAAGAGTTAAAACTGCAAACTAGAAAAAATGAAGATAAAATTTTGGGTTGCATTAATTGGGTCATAAACTTTATAACTACAGTACGTTGTAGAATAAATTTTTAATATTGCAATCAAAACACTTCACCTTTTCATTATTTTAATTAAACCCGTCTTTCCATAGGCCTGTGGAAAGACGATCTTTCCCTATACTTTGCCTACATTTAAATTGAAGACAAAGAATTTTATTTAAAATTTTAAAGTTTAGTCATCTAAGGAAAACTATATGAGATCGTTAGAAATAGTTAAATATTGAATACATTAAAATTTGATTATTTTTATAATATTTCATTCAAATTATTTAAAAATTAATTATCTATTTGTTGAGATTTATTTTAAAATTCTATCATACTTATATGTATCTCATTGCAATAAATAAAAGTAAATATCAAATGACCTTATTAGTCTCACTAATTATAAAATGTCCACATTTAACAGTTAGTCGGTCTAAAACAAGATTTTGTCATAAATAAATAAATAATATGTATACTTATTTCTATCAAAAGTACTCTATCAATGTGAAAATGTATAAAAAAATTCGAACATTTTGTTATTTCAGATTATGTGTTTTTTTGGATTTTCTTCAGTTGTATGATATATGTATATATATACTCCAATGAGATGTTTATGATTTTGATTATCTTAAGAAGTTATATATTTTAACAAATTATGATTGAATATATGTAGTAAATAATTAAAATCAGTATCATATTATAATATTGGTATGTTATTTTTAGAGAACTTAAGTTTGGGTTAGTCAAAATGACTTAAATATCCCATTGACAGCCATCCAAACAATTTCTATTATATGGTGCTTGAGATTATGAACTTAAAAGGTAATTAACGTTCAAATAAAATAAAACATCACGGATATTCAAAGTAAACTCGATTATAAGAGGATATATCATATAAGCAATTAACTAGAACTAGAAAACAAACATATTCATACAAGTTACACAAGAGCATTATTCATCATTATAAATATTAATAAAGCCTGTAGTTAAACAATTTCAATTTTTGGGTGTACAATATATCATATAGAATTAACTCAGTTAAGTCATAAGTGTAAAGTGTACATAAAATATATAACTATTAATAAGTACTTATAGAACTCAAATATGTATGTTAATCAAATTAGTTACGGTGGAATATAACTAAGTAAAATAGTAGGACACAATTTATAAAAATAAATGAGAATTAATATATATTAAAAATCCACTTCGAGGGTTGATTATATAAGTCATCATAGTTATGAAAATAAATAACTAATTAGTATTAAGTCATGAGACTCATAATTTATAATTAGTAAATAGGGATATTTAATTTCTATATAAAGTCGGTCAAGAGTCAAGGCTTTTTATATAAAGTTAAATAGTTCTAAAGGGATTTATTGGTAATATACTAATATTTCACCTGATTAAGAAAAATGAGCATGTCTTTCTATGAATGTTTTCTTATCTTAATTTAATATGCTATATTTTTAAAATGTATTGCAGTCATGAATATATATATATATATATATATATATATATATATATATATATCAAGAAAGATGGTCTTTCCATAAGCTTATGGACAGTTCACGGTGATTTTTACTTTAAATGTTGTAAGTTTTTTTATAAATTTTAAATATTGTATTTTTACAGTTAAAACAAGTAATAATATGTATTTGAATGTAAATGTATAATGTAAAAAATAAGTAGTATGTCCATAAACTTATGGACAGACCGCTTGTCAGGAGAACTACTATATATATATATATATATTATAACTTGCAAGTAGGGAGTTTTGTGAGTTATGAATTTATGATCGACAACATAAAATAGAGAAAAAAAATTAAATACAAACTATTCTATTTTGTTCTTACATACTATTATAATCTTTATGTGGTAACGTATACAGATAAATGTTTGCATAAATGTCATGTTCTTTACAAGAGAAATAATTTTTCACTTCAAAAAATCGAAAGTATACATTAAAAAATGACTAAATAATTTTATTTATATATATATATATAATAGATTAGTTCCGCAAAAGTATTTTTACAAAATAAATATATTAAAATTTTATGTTCATTATAATGACAATTTGCTATATTTATTTGAACAAGATCCGGATTGAATATATTGGAATCCAACCAAACCCGGCCCGAAAGAGAATGTACCCAAAAAGTACCAATACCAAACAGACTCAAACCAAACCCGATCCAAACCTGATTAAAAAAATGTAAAACTGAATTGTACCTGTAACCGAAACAACCTGAACCAAATTTGATCCGAACTCGATTCAAAAAAATGATACTCGAATTGTATTGAAATTGAAACAACTATAACCAAACCCGACCCATTCAGATATTTTTCAAAACTACTGAAAGACACCGAACCTGAACACACCCGATCAAGACCCGATACCCGAAGACAAAACAATCTACCGAATTATACCTGAACCGATTGGGTCTCACCCGTATCCGACCGAAGAGACCTGTTTGCCAGGTCTACTCAGAATATCTGCTGATTCTGCTGTAACATTATTTGCATGAGGATAGTGCTTGTAAAGTCAAGAGATTTGCAAGTGAATATTTAATTGGCAATTTTGTGTGAACTTATTTTGAACCGAAAATCTTTCCTTGTTGGAACATGCTGTGTTCAGAATATTTACGCCAAGGAGATATGGAAATCGAAGTCAGAATATTGTAGTATTTTGTGATATATGGAATTTGTATATTTGACTAAGTATATCAGGCGTGTGAAGCATAATTGATTTATGGAAAATCCCTACTTATATGGAGATGATATATTCAAATATATGGGATAGATTAATATAAGGTAAATCCCTTTATTTATGGGATTTGGATATGCTTCAAAAAGCAGATTTGGAATAGGAATATTGTGGAGATAATCAAGGAGTATTCCAATCTGTTCGTGGATATAAATTGGGACCAACGCGACTGCAAAACTTACGGATTTAATTGAGCAAAAATCTGCATACAGATTTTTAAGATTTTCGAGATTTGCAAAGAGTCAGAATACTGTGTTCCAACATACCTGACCTGCTGCAAAAAGTTCAGAAGCATAAACCTTAATTCCTCGGGAGGAGGAGATCCTGCATCGACGGAGTTCGAGATCAGAGGGAGTCTGATCAAAGCGGATCGGTAGCTAGGGGAGCTAGCAGAATTCACACATTATAGTTAGTAAAGATAAGTATTTTGTAACCTGTACTCTGTACTGTATCTTTCTAATTAGTGGATTCATTCTGAATTGGGCAAGGCCCCGCAGATGTAGGTGGATTACACCAAACTGCGTAACCAAGTCATGTGTTCTTTACGTTTTACGTTATTATGCACTTGGTTAAATTAGTCATGTTGGAACACACTAGTAAGGACTAGAAAAAGTGGTAAAACTAAATTTCAATTGGTATCAGAGCTTGATCACTTATTATTCCCTTGGTTGTTTTAAGGAAAGTATGATCCAGTTTTACCATAACGACAAGAGAAGGAGCTTCAGTCTCTCGACTACCTCTGCTAGAAGGCAACAACTACAACTATTGGAAGGCACACATGAGGGTCTTCATCAATTCACTGGATAAACTTGCATGGTTCTATGTTGAGAATGAATGGAATTATCCTATAGAAGATGCTGATACAAGTTCTAAGGCGGTAGAAGGAGAGTCAAGTCAAAGGAAGCAAAAACCCAAAGACAAAGCTAGATGGACTTCAGATGACCTCAAAGAATCTCTGGCGAATTCGAAGACACTTAATGCAATCTTTACTGCAGTTGATGAAAATCAGTTCAAGCTTATATCTACATGTCATCAAGTAAAGAAAGCATAGGATATTCTACAGACTGTTCACGAAGGAACCAGTCGAGTTCATGAATCGAAACTACAGATGTTGGCTACTAAGTTTGAAGAACTCAAAATGGAGGAGGACGACACTATTGCTACATTCAATGGAAAACTCAGGGACATCTCCAACATGGCGTATCAACTTGGAAAGGTGTACAAAGAAACAAAGCTGGTGAAAAAGACCTTGAGATCTCTTCCCAAAAAAATTGCAATGAAAGTAGCAGCAATAGAGGAAGCAAGAGACGTAGCTACCATGAGCCTAGATGAACTAATGGATTCATTACAGACATATGAGATGACATTCCAACAAGCTACAAAAAGAGTCTAAGGAATTGGCGTTCAAAGTGTCTCCATCTAAGGACAATCACGAGTCTGACAGCGATGATGAGATTGAAAAACTTGCACTTATCACAAAGAATTTCTTGAGAATGCTAAAGAAGGTGGTCAACAAGAAATCTCAGGAAAGGTTTGGTGGAAATAGAAAAAGACAACAAGACTCGAGTAATAATCGTGGAATGAGATTTGAACAAGGGAATCCGCAGTTCGGGAGAAATTAGAACAACGAACCAAAATAGGCTGGACGAATTCAATGCAAAGAATGTGAAGGATATGGTCATATTCAGGTTGAATGTGCTAACACTCGTAAGAAACAAGGAAAATCATATGTCACCTCTTGGAGTGAAGATGAAGATGATGAGAAGGACGAAGAGGAACTTACCAGTAACTACGTAGCTTTTGGAGCAAAGGTTCATGATACATCAGAGGATCAATGTTCCAACACACTGAACAAAGGTAAAGCTGTATGTTCCAACATAGATCTGAACGATGCACACAGCAATGAAGATGATGATTTGTCTATAAGTGATGAAGAAATCTACAGCACCTATGGAAAAATGTATGCTATGTGGGTTCAAGTAGTCGACACGAACAAAGAGCTAAAGGAAGAAAAAAGGAAGTTAATGGAAAGAGAAAGAGAATTACGATTCACGATTGCAGAACTTGAAAAGAGTAATGAAGAACTAAATGGAAAACTGATAGCATCAGTCAAGGGGGCCGAGATGTCTGAAGCAACTATCTTTAAATTAAATTCCGGAAAGGCAAAGCTTGATGATATTCTAGATATGGGAAGAAACTTTGGTGATCGACACGGGATTGGATACTGGATATGGGAAGAAACTTTGGTGATCGATACGGGATTCGTATGAAAAATCAGTAACCCTCAAGGCTAAGATCTGAGAAGTGAAACGGAAGTATAGGATGCCTCATCAAAGAAAGCCACTTATTTGTAGAAATTGTACGTATCAAGGACATGCTAAAAAGCAGTGCAGAAGGCTGATCAGGGATCAAATGACAGGATGACAACCTCTGCCATGTTCCAACATAGGAAATATTCATATAGTAAAATCGATCAGAAAGGTATGGATTGTAAAACGATCTAACTCATGTCTGGTTGCACACACTTCTCTCATAGCCTATTCCAGAGATTCGTGGTACTTCGATAGCAGCTGTTCTCGCCACATGTCTGGCACCCCAGAATATCTCACGAACATTACTCCATATGATGGCGGATATGTAACCTTTGGTGATGGAAAGAAAAGCATAGTAATTGGAAAAGGCAAATTGAGAATTGAAGGGTTTCCAGTATTCACAAGTGTATTGTTTGTTGAAGATCTAAAGGAAAACTTGTTAAGTATAAGCCAGCTGTGTGACGATAACATGATGGTGGAATTTCAGAAGGACAAATGTATAGTAAAGCATGGAGAAAACACGGTTCTTTCAGGAATAAGATCTACAGACAATTGTTATCTACTGGAACAAGGAGTACGGTGCATGATTTCGAAGCAAGATGAAGGAGTTCTGTGGCACAGGAAGCTCGGCCATATCAATTACAAAACATTGGTGAAAATCGCAAATGTGAAAGATGTACGAGGAATGCCTACCTTAACCAGCAAGGAAGGAATTGTATGTGGACCATGTCAACAAGGTAAACAAATTCGATCTCAGCACTCTTCAGTTCAGTATATTACTACATCTAGAAATCTGGAATTATTGCATATGGATTTGATGGGTCCAGTCAATACACCTAGTATAGGTGGAAAGAAATATATCTTTGTATGTGTTGATGATTTCTCCAGATTTACATGGGTAGCTTTTTTGAAAGAAAAATCCGATACGTTAGAAGTATTTAGAAGCCTTGTAGTGAAGTTACAAACTGAAAAAGGGAGTCCAGTAGGGAAGATAATTCGAATTCAAAGTGATCATGGTAGAGAATTTGAGAATGTACAATTCAGTGACTTCTGTGATAAGCTTGGAATCCAGCATGAATTTTCGGCTCCCATCACCCCTCAGCAGAATGGTATTGTAGAATGTAAAAACAGAACCTTGCAGGAGATGCTTCGATTTATATTGGCAGAAAAAGATATTCACAAGAAATGGTGGGCAGAAGCAGTTAATACAGCATGTTATACAATCAATCAAGTGTATCTTCGACCATTCACCAGCAAGACATCCTACGAGATTTGGAAGGGCAGGAAACCAAATGTTTCATATTTTCATGTGTTCGGGAGCAAATGCTATATTCTCAAAGATAGAGAACAGTTGGCAAAATTTGATAATAGGAGTGATACAGGAATTTTTCTCGGGTATTCCATCAATAGCCGTGCCTATAGAGTTTTTAATCATCGAACCAACACTCTCATGGAATCCATAAATGTTATTGTGGATGATTTAGAGAAGGAACAACAACCAGAAGGTGTAGAGGAAGAACCCAGCAACACTCATGTTCCAACACAGCCTCGAAACTCTGACAAGGTAGATCTATCAGTCGAATCTGAACTTTACCAGCATGCTGGAACAACTGAGCAAAATAATCCTCACTCTGCCAAAGCTGACCATGTTGGAACACTGTTCCCCGCTACTGACCCTCATGTTCCAACACTGGACCAATCAGAATCCACCATGATAAGTACTCGATCAGTTCCTCGAGTAGATTATCGTAGGCTAGCTGGATTACACTATTTTGTCTCTCTCATTGAACCCAAGAACTACAAAGAAGCCTTACTTGATGAGTATTGGATTGCTGCAATGCAAGATGAACTTGGTCAGTTCACACGGAATGATGTTTGGTACCTTACTCCTCACCCTAAAGGCATTAATGTCATTGGTACGAAGTGGATCTTCAAGAATAAATCAGATGCGGATGGCTTAATCACTCAAAACAAAGCCGGACTCATCGCTCAAGGTTATACACAAGTGGAAGGTGTCGACTTCAATGAAACATTCGCGCATGTTACCAGGTTAGAATCTATCCGAATTTTACTAGCTATCGCCTGCTCTATGAACTTTACTTTTTATCAAATGGATGTCAAGAGTGCTTTTCTAAATGGAGTGGTGAATGAAGAAGTATATGTGGAACAACCTAAAGGATTTGAAGATCCTCATTATCCATATCATGTATATCGCCTTAAGAAGGCTTTATATGGATTAAAGCAAGCACCCAGGGCATGGTATGAATGACTTACTACCTTTCTTCTTCAGAAAGATTATCATCAAAGGGGAGTAGATCGCACTTTATTCGTGTTTGACAAGGCCTCAACATTTTTAATTGCTCAAATATATGTTGATGATATAGTATTTGGTTCTACTTCACCATCTATGGTACAGGACTTTGTTACCATTATGCAAACTGAATTCGAAATGAGCATGGTTGGAGAGCTCACTTACTTTCTGGGATTGCAAGTCAAGCAAGGAAGGAATGGTTTATTCATAAATCAAAGTAAGTATGCCTTGAATCTAGTTAAGAAGTTCGGTCTGAGTAATGCTCGAGCAGTTCGAACTCCTATGGGTGTTTCTGACAAATTGGTAAAGGATGAAAAAGGAGTTGTGGTCGATCAGAAATTATACCGAGGCATGATTGGAAGCTTATTGTATTTGACTGCAAGTAGACCAGATATATGTTTCAGTGTTGGGATATGTGCAAGGTTTCAAGCAGATCCTAAGGAATCTCATCTCACTGTAGTTAAAAAAGTTATTCGATATGTAAGTGGGACTTCTGAGTATGGTGTTTGGTATTATAAGAGTCAAGATTCAGAGTTGATTGGGTACAGTGATTCTGATTAGGATGGTAATACTGATGATCGAAAAAGTACCATAGGTGGATGTTTCTTTATTGGAACAAATCTGGTGTCTTGGTATAGCAAGAAACAGAACTCGATCTCTCTATCTACTGCACAATCAGAGTATCTTGCAGCAGGGAGTTGTTGTGCACAATTATTATGGATGAAACAAATGTTGAAAGATTATGGAATTCATCAAGGATCCTTAAATATTTTATGTGACAACACAAGTGCCATTGATATTTCGAAGAATCCAGTTCAGCACTCGAGAACCAAACATATTGACATACGACATCATTTTATTAGAGATCTGGTTGAAAAAAAGGAAGTGGAAGTAGTCTATGTTCCAACACACAAGCAATTTGCTGATATATTTACAAAGCTGTTGGATGCCACCTCTTTTGAGAGCCTTCGACAACACTTAGGTGTTTGTCAAATCTGAGGTAATTTTTTACCGTAATTATTTTTTCCTTCTGTAAATATTTTGGTTATTTTTGTTTAAAAGATCGGAAAAGAACAAAAAAATTAGAAGGTAGCAAAGTTGTACAAAAATAGGAGATGGTGTCTATGGTATGTTGGAAGTTATTTCCGGATTGACAACTTGATTTGACAAGAGGGGAAAGTATCATCATTACAAGCTTGGGAAATCTAAAAAGGGTTTCACGGGAAAAGAGGTGAAAATATGAAGAGTTAAAGTTGGTTTCAAACTTTCCCAAGATCCTCTCATATTCCTCTACAATCGGCCACTCCTTCCTTTGTCAAATCTTTGCCGAAAATTTTTCTCTCTTCACAACTCTTCTCCACTGCAACATTGTGCTAGAGAATGTCAACCCCAAACTCTCCCACGCGTGAAGCAGAGGTGCCAGAAGTTAATCAACCAGTGGAAGTTATGGAGGAAGACCAATGTTCAACCAATTTGGAATTGGTTTTGCTTGATGGAAATAGAAATTCTGCTGACCAAGCTAGCGAAGAACCAGATAAAGAATCTGATCAAATTGAAGAACAAGGGGAAGAGGAAGAGGCACCTGGCAACGATATAAAGAATGGGGAATCTGCTGTTGAACCTGATGCTCAACAAAATTCCTCTGGTGCCAAGAAGAAGAAACACATGGTAACTGGTCTTGATCCTACTCCATTAAAATTCATGGGCTTAGAATGTAAGAGTATTGATGAAATCTTTGAATGGCTGGAGGCAAACAGAGTTGCCATAGATTTAACAAAGATTAAGAGCATAACTGGAGAACATCTGAATGTTAAGGTTAAGGAGCTAGTGACGGGTAACATAGGTGGAATAAGGAGGCTTGAGAATTATAATGTGAAATTTTTGTTGGGGAGATATACTGAATTTAGAGAAAAAGATAAATTCTATGTGTATTGCCGTATTCCCTTGCCGATTTATGTTTCGTTAAGAGAGATAAATGAAAGTGAAGTGGATGGAAGGGAAGTTGTTAGGAATGGAGACAAACTGCAGGTTGGATTCTATGACTTGAATTCTGCCAAAAGGATGGAAGAATTAAGAAAGCCTGTAATAATTGATTAGTCAGACAGTAATGAGGATGACATTGTTCCAACACGAGAGGGTGAAAATGATGATTATATGAATTTGGATTCGGATGCTGATCTGGGGGGTGCAGATAATGATATGTATGATAATCTGAACAATCAGTCACCAGATGAAGATGTTTCTAACCAAAAGGATGTCCCTGAGGGTGGTGAAGAAACTGATGAGGATGTGAATCAAGATAATCATGCTGAAGGAGAATCTGAGAAGGAGAATGATGCTGAAGGTTCGGGGAGTGTTCCAACACAGAAAATTCCTGATTTAGCATACTCAAGCGATGAGGTGCTTGACGAATTCTATTAGATATCTAAAGGCAAGAGAAAGGCTGCCAAAGCTAAGGCTTCTGCTCAAGCAAAAAGGAGCAAGAAAAGGCATGAATGCAAGGAGAGGAAAGTCCTACCTCCCCCTTCTGTGAGAAAGGCATATTCCTTTTTATATTTTGATTCAAAAGGTGAAGAGATGGGAGAATTTTTCTCTGAGAGGAAGTTCATTGCTGAAAGACCTGTGGATTTAAAAGCTTACAAGGAGAGTGGTTTCTCGGATTATCTGAAGATGATTGGGATGACAACTGCAACAATGGTCCAACTGCAGCAACGGTCCAACTACAGTACAATGGGCAGGTTGTACTTGAGGTATATTCTAACCTCATGACTGGAAACTTGGAAATAAGTTCCCCATGGTATAGCAGGGTTTACGTGCAAGGGAAGATCATTGATGTGTCTGCTGCAAGAATTAACAAAGTGCTTGGTCTCAAGACACCTGAGATAGGGGGAGTTTTTCCTGGAGATTTAGGAGTTTATGATAATGAAATATTAGCTACTATCTCGGGTGGGTATAAGGTTGAGTGGCCGGCAACGGGGTATTCACAAGCTTCTTGCTTAACCTCGAGATTCTTTGGTTCATATCAGGTTGTTGTACATTGTTGGTTGCCCTTAACTAATACCACTGCCTTGACTAGAGAGATGGCCAAATTGTTGTACTGTGTTGGAATACAAAAGGATGTTAATCTTGGGCTCCTCATTCAGCAACATTTGGTCATACAAGCAACTGCCCCCAAGGTTAATGATGCCATTATTTATCCAACTCTAATCTTTGCACTAGCCAAAAGTGCGAAAGTGATGGGAAAAGCTTCGGATGTGATTATTGACATAGAATTTCTTAGGCCCAACAAGAAGACGTTCGGGTTAAAGCATGTGCATGATCTCCCATGGAATCCAGCTGGATCGACTTCTGCATCTGCAGCAGCAGAAAAGGAGGCTAGGCTGATTGTTCTGAATGCTAGGCTTGGTGCTTTGGCCATTCACATGGCTGCGTTGGGGGCAGAGAAAACTAGTCTGGAAGAAGAAAAGGCCCGGTTGGAAGCCTGAATTTTATTCTTGCTTTTGTATTTTGATATCTGATGCAGGGGAGCAAACTGTTTTGCTGATTTTGTTATCTTTGGCCTCTGTGTGTTCCCAGGGGGAGTAATTTTGGGATTTTGGATGTTTTTGTTCAATTTGGCTGTAATGACATTTAGGTTTTGGATTTCCTGAATTTCTGGTTTTTGGATTTCGGTATTCATGTTCTGGGAATTCTGGTATTATGTTCTGGTATTATGATTGTTATTCTGCTATTTTGATGAAAGCTTATGTGAATGATGCTGGAAGTTTTTCGTTGTAAATTACATGTCCAAAATATTATGGGTCCACAAAAATGCCAAAGGGGGAGATTGTAAAGTCAAGAGATTTGCAAGTGAATATTTAATTGGCAATTTTGTGTGAACTTATTTTGAACCGAAAATCTTTCCATGTTGGAACATGCCGTGTTCAGAATATTTACGCCAAGGAGATATGAAAATCGAAGTCAGAATATTGTAGTATTTTGTGATATATGGAATTCGTATATTTGACTAAGTATATCAGGCGTGTGAAGCATAATTGATTTATGGAAAATCCCTACTTATATGGAGATGATATATTCGAATATATGAGATAGATTAATATAAGGTAAATCCCTTTATTTATGGGATTTAGATATGCTTCAAGAAGCAGATTTGGAATAGGAATATTGTGGAGATAATCAAGGAGTATTCCAATCTGTTCGTGGATATAAATTGGGACCAACGCAATGCAGAACTTACGGATTTAATTGAGCAAAAATCTGCATACAGATTTTTGAGATTTTTGAGATTTGCAAAGAGTCAGGATACTGTGTTCCAACATACCTGACCTATTACACAAATTTCAGAATCATAAACCTTAATTCCTCGGGAGGAGGAGATCCTGCGTCAACGGAGTTCGAGATCAGAGGAGTCTGATCAAAGCAGATCGGTAGCTAGGGGAGCTAGCATAATTCACACATTATAGTTAGTAAAGATAAGTATTTTGTAACCTGTACTCTGTACTGTAGTGGATTCATTCTGAACTGGACACACAGATGTAGGTGGATTACACCGAACTGCGTAACCAAGTCATGTGTTCTTTACGTTTTACGTTATTATGCACTTGGTTAAATTAGTCATGTTGGAACACACTAGTAAGGACTAGAAAAAGTGGTAAAACTAAATTTCAGTGCTATTATTTGCTCAAGTTAGATAGTTAGACACGTTTAATATCCTGCCCATATAAATCAGAGTTCCTGTACCGTTCAGCAAAATCAATCCCAAGAGCCGCTTCCTGTGCTACAGATGTGACCTCCAGCATCCATGTTGCAGGGTTGTAGCCATATTTATTTTACTGACTCCAACGATACCCTAATTAAAGAGTAGTAAGCCAATCAAAGGAAGAGTGGCTAAAAACTAATTGAGCTGCAGAACATTTTCAAGAGCCTCATAGGATGTCCTAAATTACCTCAAAGTACTCGATTAGATGAGAAGAGTGTTGTCCCAGTGGATCAACATATATCTCCTCTCCTCCTCGCTTTAATAGTACCAACTGAAATGTGACTTGTAAGAGCAATTATTTTTCAGAAACCAGATTTCATCTAGGTGCTAAAATAGAAACTCACTTCATCAAAAGCATCAAAGATAGCAAGGCTTGGCTGATGAATGGTGCACATAACCGCTCGACCTGTATCCACTGTATTTCTTACTGTTCTCATAACTATTGCTGCTGCTCTAGCATCCAGCCCCGATGTTGGTTCATCCATGAATAGTATGGATGGATTGGATACAAGCTCAACAACAATTGTTAACCTCTTTCTTTGCTCGATAGA
Source organism: Rubia yunnanensis (assembly GCA_037428765.1). NCBI lineage: Eukaryota > Viridiplantae > Streptophyta > Magnoliopsida > Gentianales > Rubiaceae > Rubia > Rubia yunnanensis. The sequence goes on from CM075063.1 coordinate 70,702,516, forward strand.
CCATTTACGCCAGGCAATCCAACTATCGCTTCCCTCAGAAGTGTGAGCTCCACAAGCTCCAAGATTTCATCAATAAACATCTGAGGTTTTTAAAGATACAAATTAGACTCAGGTGTACACAACTAAAATATTGTATGCCTAACAAAGTATTAGATCAGAATTAAGTAACCTTTCTGGTGTCATCACTGATTTGTGGTGGCAATCGAAGCCAGGCAGAATACTACAAGGACTCATAAACAGTTAGATGGGGAGAATGAATGTCAAATTGCTCGTAGTTACCATCTATACGGGCAAATGTTTGTTGTTTCTTAAGATAGCCCAATACAGTTATAGTTCCTCCAATATATCCACCTATTTTCCTACCAGCTAAGACATCCATCAGAGTAGTCTTAACAGCCCCACTAACCCCCAGCAAAGCTGTCAGCACCCCTAGTCGAAAGCCACCACTTACGCCTTATAACCGATCTTCAGCAATACCATGTGATAGAGGTTAGGCCCAAAAAGGTCATTGGGCCGCAGACATGGCAGTCCAGTTAGGGGAGTATTTAATATTCTGACTTAATTACCGCATTCGTGAGTAATTAAGGGCGATAATTAAGGAGTACGTTATCCAGGACACGGAGTATAAATACAAGGTACACATTTACTTATCATTCATTATATCTTAATCATACACAACGCCTGCACTAACTTAAGCATCAGAGTGCTAACCCCTGGAACCCCAGGGACAGTTTGATTGCAGGTCCATTCGAGAAGAACCCAAGCCCACGAACCAATCGGTGGTCGAAGACGTATCAAGTGGCACCGTCTATGGGGACGACTAAGCCGGATCAAGGGTTTGGAGAATTTATGTCCACGGTAGTTCAAAGGAGTGAAAGATTGAGGTCAATAGGTACGGGGGCTTGATCTCCACCAAGGTTAATACTCAAACGACGGGAGCGGAGTTGTGAGTATAACTTAGTACGGGCGTAGGCCACGAGGGGGGACAAACCTCAATGGCGATGGGTGAAAACACCCTAGTACCAATACAACATGATGTGTTGGGCCCTCGAGGAACCTGGAAGTAATAGGAGAGCAAAAACAAGGAATTACCTATTCCCTGCTCTAGAGGGTGGTCGATTCGAGGGATGGAAGGTTTACGGGGGTTTGAGGAGACTCGTATATGGAAGCTTTGGCCAACATGGGCAAGGAAATTAGAATGTGAAGAGGGTAACCCCAAGTCAAGAGGTGGAATGAGCAGCTCGGGTCCTGGCTGCAGCTAGTTACGGGATCACCCCTCCTCCGAGAAATGATAGAGTCACGATGGGGGCAGTACCACCCTCGCCTTTGGGAATAACTACAGGTTGGGCCTCACAATCCCAACCCCGAACAGCTTATCCTTATCAGGAATATGTTGGAGAGCCACTATAGGCCAGGCCCCAGCCTTCCATTCCTGGTTATTCCCAAGGTCCTGTATACACGCTACCTCCGCTAGCCCTATCTGCTCATACCCTCAACCTGGTCGGTCCAGGAATGGTATATGGAATGATGACTTCTTCTGGCATGCAAGGATAAGGGAGTATGGGAATCAGCCAGGGGCTGTACAATCCTTACATTCAACCGCTATCTCCATCAGTATACCCGAACCTCGGGCCGCACTGGATGAACCCAGGATACGGAGGAACCCAACCTCTCTATATGCCACAGTTGGGTGGTCGCGATAGGGGGTTGAACCTGCCAGTGGGTCAGCACGAACCCCCCTCGGATGCAAGTGGATCGTTAAGAAAGGAATTAGATAAGTTGATCAGTCCCTTGGGCCAGGCAGCAGGGTCTCCTTTCAGCTCGGTGATCACAGGGGTTCGATGGCCGATAGAATTGAAGCCCTCGAAAGAACTTACAACATACAGTGGTGAAACTGACCCTCGAGAGTTCATTTAGACATTCTTGGGCTTGATGAGTTCGGGGGATTTTGATGAGAAATTGACATGCAAACTGGTAGGCAACTACTTACGGGGAAAGGCACAAGAGTGGTTTAATAAGTTGCCAAAGGGACTTCAGCGGAGCGTTGTTGAGCCAGTATGGGTAGAAGAAGAAGTTTACCAAAAATTTGTTAGAACTCTACCAGACAAAGCAAAACCCAGGGGAAAGCATGGAAACCTTCTATCACCGATATGTGGATGAAATTTTTGGGGTGATAGAAATGACGGAGAATGAGGTAATCCAAGGGTACCTATTGGGAATGTAGGACCTAGAAATGTACAAGAAGCTGAGTACCAATACTCTTAAGGCATTGCAAAAACATCAGGAGGTCGTGGAGAAATATTCGAGAGTAGATGAGGCAACTAGAAGAAAAATAGATAGCCTTGTCGAGAAAGAAGGAATAAATGTGGATCATAGGGGTAAGAGGCTGGTCAAACCCATAAGAACACCATTCGAGAGGTATAATCTGCTACCCTCAACGCTCAGAGGAAGAACCCTTTCACAGATCTTAAGCATACATAGAGGTTTTTTTCGGACACCTCCACACTTGCAGAGTTTGCAAAACTCCGTTGCATCCCGGAGAGCAACGAATCGCTACTGTGATCATCACAGGGATTACGGTCATGACACAAACGATTGCATGCAGTTATAGATGGAGATTGATAGGTGTGAGCGAGAAGGACGATTTCGAGGACAAGGACACGGGAACCAGGCTGCCCCACCGAGGTCTCGGATGAATCAATGGAAGCCTTACCGAAGAAACAATCAAAACAATGGAGGTGAGGAGATAGAAGGCCTCGTGAACAAGTGGTTTGAGACAGGGGGGCAGGAAGGAAGGCAGGATAGACCCCAGGAACAACAAGGGAAAAATCAGGGAAACCAACATGGAGAAAACCCACCCATCCAAAGGGTAATTAATGCCATCAATGGTATGGTGGGAGAGAGATCTTCGAATGTTGTTTTAAGGGCAGAGGCTCGAAGGGTCCCCATGGAAGAGCCCTGTCATAAGAGATTTCGGCTGCATGAGACCGTTACTTTCTCGGAAGCGGATACTTTGCCGGACCAAATGCTCCATGCAGACCCTATGGTAATTTCAGCCATTATTGGAACATCATTGATCATAACGGTGTTCGTTGACGATGGAAGAGGGGTAGAAGTAATGTTTGCTGAGTGTTTTAACCAGTTGGACATGGGGAGTGAGAACTTGAAAAAATCCGCTCCCTCTCTATCGAGATTCACGAGAAACCCCATATTTCCCATAGGAGAATTAACATTGCCTGTTCGAGTGGTAGATGCCGACAAGGGAGTGACTATCAGATGTAGTTTAGCTTTTTTGGATGCACCTTCCCCTTATAATGTGATCTTAGGAAGGCCATGGATATGCCAGGCTCGGGCGGTCTGGTCACCTTACCACCTGATGATGAAGTTTTCAACTGAAAAGGGGGTGGCATCCATTCGACGGGATCAGAATGTGGCACAAAAATGTAACCTAGCTGTAGTACAAGAGGCGAGGAAACAGAAGGATGTAGTGGAAGTACACGTAGAAGCGGGACTAGGTGATACAATCCAAATGCCCATTCGTGATAAAGGATCAATAGCTGTGGGGAAACTGATTCCTGAAGATGTGAAAAGAGGATTGCAAGACTTGTTAGGAAGGTATGGATATGTGTTCTCATGGGATACATCTGACTTAACGGGGGTCCATTTGAGTCTCCCATTGCATAAGCTAAACATCAACCCTTCAATTAAGTCGGTGAAGCAGAAAAGAAGAGTGTTTGCTCCCAAGCGAGTAGAGGCAATTAAAGAGGAGGTGGAAAATTATTGAAGGTGGATGTCATCGAGGAGGTATTCTATCCATATTGGATTGCCAACCCAGTTATGGTTCCAAAGTATGACAAAGCATGGAGGATGTGTATAGATTTTACGGACCTAAATAGATACTGCCCCAAAGACAGTTACCCGTTGCCACCAATCGATACCCTGGTGGAAGCTATCACCGGATACTGAATTTTGGCATTCTTTGACGCACACAAGGGGCATCACCAAATTCTCATGGAAAAGGAAGATAGGAAAAAGACATCATTCATTACAGATGTAGGCACATACTGCTACAAGAAGATGCCATTTGGGTTGTAGAATGTTGGGGCTACTTACCAGAGGCTGGTTGACAAACTGTTCAAGAAACAGATAGGGAAAAAAATGGAGATATATGTGGATGACATGGTGGTCAAAAGAAAGAGTTATCAAGAATTTTTAAAAGACCTGGAAGAAATATTCGATAAGTTTCAGGAAGCTAATTTTAAGTTGAACCCGTCTATGTGTCATCAGTGTAGGAGCAGGGAAGTTCCTCGGATTCATGGCCTCAGAGAGGAGGATAGATGTATACCTGGAAAAGGTTGAAACTCTGAGAACAATGAAAGCCTCACAATCGATAAGGGATGTGCAGAAGCTTACAAGATCTTTGGCAGCATTAAGCAGGTTCTTATCGAAGGGGGCAGAGAAGCACTTGCCTTTCTTTGATGTTCTTCGAAGGGAAAAGAAGTTCGAGTGGAATAGTAAGTGCAAAGAGGCATTCGAGCAGTTGAAAGAGCATTTGAGGACTTTGCCTACTTTGATGAAACTAGACAAGGATGAGACGTTTTACTTGTATATTTCTGCGTCACCGCTAGCAATTAGTGCGGCTTTGGTTAAAGAAAAGGAAAAGGTTCAGCACCCAATCTACTTCGTTAGTTGTGCCTTGTAGGGATCGAAAATAAGGTATACAGTTCTCGAAAAGTTGATTCTAGCTCTCGTGCATGCAGCCCGAAGGTTGAGACCCTACTTCCAGGGACATAAGATAGTGGTGCTCACAAACCACCCAATTCGAAAGATCCTGCTAAAGCCAGAGATTTCCGGAAGAATGATGAAGTGGACAGTGGAGTTAGGAGAGCATGATATCCAGTATCATCCTCGAGTTGCGATTAAGGAGCAGGCATTGGCAGATTTTATTGTGGAAACTAAAGAACCCCTGGAAGTGTGTTTGGAGCCCATCCAAACTAAAGACATAAGGTACAGAAAGGTTTGGAACTTGTATGTGGATGGTTCTTCACATTCAGAAGGAAGTGAAGCGGGGGTCCTACTTACTAGCCCCGAGGGCAGAGACTATCCTTATGCATTGAACTTTGCATTTAAAGCAACTAACAATAAAGCTGAATATGAGGCATTGATCACTGGATTGCGCTATGCGAAAGAGATGAAAGTGGAGGAACTGGAGGTTTTCAGTGATTCTCAAATTGTGGTTCAATGGGTGAATGGAGAATACGAGGCCAGAGAGTGTAATCTGTAGAGATATCTCGAGGTAGTAAAGAACTCGTTAAAGTTTTTCAAATTTTATACATTGACGCAGGTTCCGAGGGAAGGCAATCATAAAGCGGATGCTCTAAGTAAGCTTGCTTCTTCGGATTTGGGAACCCAATCCCAGTAGCAACTCCTCATGGAAAATTTGAGCAAGAAAAGTTTTGAGGAGCCTGTAGTGATGGCGGTTGAAGTGGCAGACTCTTGGATGACACCGTTCGTGGCATATCTTCGAGGGGGAGCCCTGCCAGAAAATGAAGTGGATACCAGAAAGATAAGGTTGAAGGCTCCAATGTATGTGTTACAAGAGGAAGGGTTATATAGAATAGGCCATTTGTAGCCATTACTTTGATGCATTGACTCTCACGAAGCATATTACCTCGTAAGGGAGGCCCACAAAGGGGTATGTGGTAGCCATCAGGGGGCCAGGTCCGTGGTGAGAAGGCTCATTCGAGCAGGGTTTTACTGACCAAAAATGTTCGAGGACGCGAACGGGTATATTCAGGCTTGCCATCAGTGTCAGAGACATGCACCTATAAAACATGTTCCACAGGAAGAAATGAGAAGTATCTATAGTTCGTAGCCATTCGATAAATGGGGAATCGATTTGGTGGACCCTTTTTCGGAAGCTCCAGGCAAATTCATATATCTAATAGTGGCTATCGATTATTTCACCAAGTAGGTAGAGGCCGAGCCATTGACAAATATAAGGGAAACGGTCATCTCCTTTTGCTAGAAGAACATTGTATGCCGTTTTGGAATCCCAAGGACAATTATTACGGACAATGGAACACAGTTTTCCCAGGATCCCTTTAGGAAATGGTGCGAGGAGTATAAGATCAAGTAGAAGGTGACATCTGTTTACCACCCCAAGCCAATGGGCAAGTGGAAGTGACCAACAGAACAATAGTAAATGGAATACGAACAACCCTCGAGGGGGCATAAGGTAACTAGATATAGGAATTACCAAATGTGTTGTGGGCATATCACACAATTGAGTCTTCTGCTACAAGAGAAACGCCTTATAGCCTGGTATATGGTTTAGAAGTAGTAATTCCTATGGGAATAGGATTTCTTAGCCCAAGGATAATGGTTGCTGCAGATGAGACGATAAATCAGCAAAACAGATGCCTGGATCTGGATATGATGGAGGAAAAGAGAGAGTTAGCTTCTCTACACGAGGCTAAGGTCGATGAATGGGTCAGAAGATATCATGATAGAAGGGTAAATAAGGTGTTCTTCAACCCAAGAGACTTGGTAATGAGGAAAAACAAAAAAAACAGAAAGGAGCCCGTGGGGAAGTTAGCTGTGAATTGGGAAGGACCTTATAAAGTGATCGAATCACATCCGGGGAGAAGTTATGTTCTCAAGCAGATGAACGGGATTCGAGTACAAAGAAGGTGGAACATTAGCAACTTGAGAAAATACTACTAGCTACGATGATCGAGTGGTTTGCTCTAAAGCGGCACTCTAGTTTGTATTCGAGTGGGTGGCTTTAAGGCGGCGCTCTAGATGATGTTCGAGTGGTTTGCATTAAAGAGGCACTCTAGTTTTTATTCGAGCGGGTGGCTTTAAAGCGGCGCTCTAGATGATGTTCGAGTGGTTTGCTTTAAAACAGCACTCTGGTTCATATTTGAGCGGGTGAGTTTAAAGTGGCGCTCTAGATGATGTTCGAGTGGTTGGCTCTAAAGCAACACTCTAGTTTGTATTCGAGTGGGTGTCTTTAAAGTGGCACTCTAGATGATGTTCGAGTGGTTTGGTTTAAAGCGGCACTCTAGTTTGTATTCGAGCGGGTAGCTTTAAAGTGGCGCTCTAGATGATGTTCGAGTGGTTGGCTCTAAAGCGGCACTCTAGTTTGTATTCGAGCGGGTGGCTTTAAAGCGGCGCTCTAGATAATGTTTGATTGGTTGGCTCTAAAGTGGCACTCTAGTTTGTATTCGAGTGGTTGACTCTAAAGCGGCACTCGGAAGCAAAAGTGTAAACTTGAAATGGTAAGCTAGTAGGCGACATTGGTAGGATGTAGGTGGAAACACCGAACCTGGGTAAAATACTTGTCTCCAAATTGCCCAATTTCTATTTAACAACATACACAGGATGCCCCTATTCGAGGGGTAAAATAACGGAGACAAAAAGAATATTAATTATTCATTCAAGTTTCAACAGATACTAAGGATACGATATTTACACTAACAAACATCCAAGATAATCCATCTACGTATATTCATTCATTGGGAGGAAATCCCATTTGAAACAACTCTTCAGTGGCCTTGGGCTTTCCCAGCTTTTTCATATTTGCCTTTATTTCTTTGAGTTCTTCCAACTTTATACCAGCTGCCCTTCGGATATTCTTCATTTACTCCTCTACAGGATATTCTGAGGGAGTGATGGTGACGGTCTTACACCATTTTTTCGTGGAAGGTTTGAATGGGGTCTTTAAGGGTGACCCAGTGCTTTTGCGACGTTTTGATGAAGGCCCTTGGTTAGCCTTGCTTAACGGGACAAGGTGTCATTCAACATCTTTCATGGCAGACTTCTGTGACCGAGGGGCACATCAAAAACTCGAGGGGGTAAATCCCTTTACCTTCAGTTCTGTTAGCCAATCGAGAATGAGGTCAAAAGTCTTCTTCTACCGTGGAGTCCCATTCTCATGGATATTGACCTCTTCCATCCAGTACTGGGCAGATTTCAATAGAAACTTTGGAAGATGATCGTTGTTGATTAGGTAGGAGGAAGGAATGTCGTAAGAAAGCATGTGGGTATGAAGGTTTACTTCGTGGGCGGCGATTTTTTCTTCATACTCAGCGAAGCGCTGCTCCATTCCAGTAGTTTGTACCTTTCAGGCCTCGATCTACCCAGTGAGTTTGTCATTCTATGATAAAAGGGATTCCACCAAAGAGCTATCTTCAACTCGAGGGCTCTCTCGAGGGAGTTGAGAGGCCAAAGGGGGTTTGCTTGCCAAAGGGGGGGGGTCCTCGATGGCTGCCATCTTCCAGGTGAGTAAATCCTCCTCCAAGTTAGTCATTCGGCGTTGAACTAACAGGTGCAGTTCTGCAATTAATTCCCTCTGGGCCACCAGTCTACGATTTTTGCCCAAGCAGCCGATTAGGAACCCTTCCACTATTGAGAGCCTAGTTGCAGCATCAAGGAAGGATTTCAGAGAACCGAACTTCAATAAATTTTCCGCATTATATCATCTAGTTCCTTATCAGCGGGATCGTGACCCTTGACAACCTCTAAAGGATATGTGCCATTAAATTCCTTTCTAAGGAAATCCTCGACAAACCCCTTGAATGTAGGATGATCTTTAGATTGCCACAACTTCATCTAGGCCTCGAGATTGTGGAGCTTGTCCTTCAAGGAATCTCTCTTTTGGTTGCATTTAGGAAGATCTCGGAGGGCAATCAGCAACTGTTTATTTTTCTCATTCAGCTCTCTTTGGGCACTCGAAAGTTCCTCGCAAGCACCTTCTAGCACCATTTTCAACGAATTATACTACGAAAAGAAAGCAAAGGTAAAATCATAAGTCACAACAAAAAGAAACAGTAGGTGTATTTTCATTAATTCTAAAAAAGGGGGGGTTACAATTAAAGGGCCTTAAGCAAACAGCAAAAAACAAACAGAGGAGAGGAAAATTTTACAAATAGGGACCAATGATGTGTCCATTTTAGATGCATTATTTAGTAGTATTTAGGATCACTTTTGTGCTCTTTTATTATCGAGAGCTTGTATTCTACCTTGAAATTCACTTAGGAGAGGCAAAAGTAACTTTGTACTCTTTTACCTCTTCTAAGTGGATTTTGTGTGACAAGGGAAGAACACGGAAGCAACGAAGACCGGAAGACATTGAAGACTATACTTTCGAAGACTTTTGGATAATCACTTCGAAAACATGAAGACCGGAGGCCGTTGAAGACCATGTTGGAGCTGTTGAAGACTTGAAGATTGAGAGGGATGGCTATGAAGAAGACAAAGAAACAATGCAAGACTCTGGCTTCCGTCACGACACCGCCGCGACACCATAGCGAGTCGCGACCACCGTCGCGAGTCGCGACGAACACGTCGCGAGTCGCGACCAACGGGCGGCCAGAAATCAACTTTATCTTCTTTGCACTATAAATACTACTCTTCTTTCTTCTTCTTCTCCAGCTTTTGGAGCCCGTTTTCTCTGGGTTTAGGGCTCCCAAATCTCTAGCTTTTCTTCCATTTTTCTTCTTCTTTCTTTGTAGCTTTTAGTTCTTTGTTATGTCTATTGTTGTTCTAGGTTAGTTTTGTACTTGGGAGCATAGGATTGAAGCTTCCATTATCTATGTAGCAAGAACTCATTTTATCTATCTATTTGGTGTTTTTGCTATTGTGCTCTTATTGTGCTTTGAATGTTAATTGTTGATTCCATTGATGTTGTTGAGAGCTTGAGGATATGAATGCTTGTATGAATTGCTAGCTAGAGTTTGGGGGATTTGGGTTAATTTCCCCCCTGTTCTTGTTAGGAATGTATGAGTGTGAATTAGAGCTTTTGATTGTGTTAGTGTGTTGACAATGTGCTAGGCGAATGTGATTGATGTTGAACTCTTCGTCATGTTCGTTTCTATAGCAAACGAGAGAGTCATATGCTCGTGGATGAATGTGCGTTGCACGTTCATCCAATCTCGTGTAATTGCATGAATTGGTTTAATGCTTAGTCACGGTGTAGTGGTCATAGGCATTGCCAAGCTTGTTGGTCCTTCGTGCTAAATGCCACCAATGACACCTTGAGTCGTGGTCGCGACTCGGGAGTCATTGGTGAGGTTTGACGAGAGATGTCGAACTCACTCTCGCAAACTACGAACTAAGAAGGATAGGAGTTTAGTCTCCACGACAAGTAGTTGAAATATTGAATAGATGGCTTGTACTCATTCTTGAAGCATTTGTTGTTTGGCGTTTATGTATTCTTGACGGTATGTTTCACTTCATGTGTGCCATGAGTTGTTTGAGCATAGGGAGTGTTTGTCTGGTTGAATTGTTTTGGTGTTAGGAGCGTGACGAACTCCGGGACTCCTTTGCATGAAAATCTATAAGCATGAACTTAGAACTTCTTGTGATGTGTGTGTTGTGGTACTTGCTAGATGGGCATGTGAATGTTGAGTCATGAATGCTATATGATGGAATGTGTGAATGATTCGATGAACTACATTAGATGTGGAAGTGGATATCCATTGCCCCCAAGGCTTTTTATCTTTGTAGTTTAAAACCCCTTTTCTTTAGTGTCGTTTGATGATTAGCAAAGTCACTTGACGTTGCTAGTTATCTCGTCTTTTTATCTTTCGTAACTTAGGAACCAACCAACCAACCAACCCCCCCATTTACTTGCTTTTAAGTGTGTGTATATATAGTTACTCCTAGCCTAGTATCAACCGTTTGTGCTTAGACGCTTAGGAAGATCCCTCTTCTCTTTGGATGACCCCGATTTGCCACTATCTAACTAGTTGTAGAAAGTAAGCGAATAGGGCTTATAAATATTAACTTTGAGAGGTACGGCGATGACCTCCCAAATTTTGGCGCCGTTGCCGGGGAAGAGGCGTTTATTCTTAAGTATTTAGGTGTATTTGGTTGTGTATTAGCTAGTTGTTTTTATTTTCCACTACTTGGTGGTTGTTTTTGTTCGGAGTAGGTATTGCTTGAGTTCTTGGTGATCTATTTTATCGAGAATCCTTGCACTATGATTCCGAACTTTTGAAAAATAAAAAAATAAAAAAATTTTAATGGAGCGTCTCACCTTGAGGGAACTCATGATGAGAAGAGAGGCTCAACAAGCAAGGTTTTGTAGGATGTGTCATTCCGACCATCCTACCGAATCTTGCCCTTTGTTGTGGGAACAGCACGATGACCGAGAAAGAACCCTTGGTTTCCAAAACCATGGGTACTATGAAGAGTGCTATCAAGAGGTAGGAGATATTGGTTTTCAAGGGCAAGAAGCTCATGAATGCTATCCATACCACAACTCTTACAATCCGGAATGGAGTGGTAGTCCGGATTTGTGGTATGAGAATGAGCCGGAAAACCAATATTACGAGCAACCTAGTTGGCCATCACCACCCTATACCATACCCCAAAACCAAGCCCGACAAGGTAGTTCAAGTTTGACACGTGAGGATGTCTTAAATACCATAGCAAACTTGAACTCCTTTACTAGTGAGGAGCCGGATACCCAGCTCTCCTCTAGTGTTGAGGCCATTGAGGGGCATGTGCGGAACATATTAGAGGTATTGGCCCGCATGGAAGCTCGTGATTCCGAAAACACACCATCCCAACTTGAACTCGATGATTCGGTGAGTGAAGTCACCAATAAAAATGATTTTGAGTTCGAAAAGGGTGAGGAGTTGGTTGTAAAGGATAGAAAAATGGAGGAAGAGGTGATAGTGCTACATCATCCATTAGCATTGTCACCCCTTCTCCCACCTAGTGAACCAACTCTAATATTTTCGGAAGTTTTGAGGGAAACGAGAGAGGAGCCAAAAGACTATCCTAAGCTCCCTAACCACTTAATTCCCTTTGAACCATCTCCACCTCCACAAGACTTTCCTCTTGAAAGTTTTGTGCCCCCACCTCTCTTATTTTGGATGCTCATGGTGAAGATCTTCAAGCCTTCACCATACGGATAACATTAGGGTTGTTCCGACGACCTTAAAAATACGGAGCTTCGTCGTGCCGACGACGTTAAATAAATTCGGCATTTCTTTTAGTTTTTGTTTCTTAGTTTGTGTTTCTTAGTTTGTTTTTGTTGTTGTTTTGTTTTGTTCTTTTTATGGCTTGTTTTTCTATGATTTTGTAGTAAAGTGAAGTGCATTGCAATGTAGGAAATGAAGGAACGAGATCAATGAACGAGGGAAGGAAGCTTGGACAGTTGGTAAGCAAAAGAAAAAATTTTAAGACTGGGATACCCTGCCGTCGCGAGTCGCGACGGGCTTCGTCGCGAGTCGCGACGAACAGGGAGAAAAATCACTCCCAGCGCCAACTTTCCGCGAGTCGCGATGACTTCGCGAGGCTCGTCGCGAGCGAGTCGCGACACCCTTCGTCGCGAGTCGCGACGAGCTCAGAACATTTTGAGCTGCCGGACTCCACTTTCCGCGAGTCGCGATGACTTCGCGAGGCTCGTCGCGAGTCGCGACACCCTTCGTCGCGACGAGCTCAGAAAATTGCTAGCTTCCGGACTCCACTTTCCGCGAGTCGCGACGACATCGCGAGGCTCGTCGCGAGTCGCGACACCCTTCGTCGCGAGTCGCGACGAGCTCAGAAAATTTTGAACTCTCGGACTTACCTTTCTGCGAGTCGCGATGACCTCGCGAGGCTCGTCGCGAGTCGCGACGAACCTCGTCGCGAGTCGCGACGTGCTCAGTAACTTTTTGAAAAATTTTTTTAGTCCGGATTTCAAATTTCCAAGCTTCCAAGTTTCCAAATGATTTTAAACATTGCATGATCCTACCTTCTTCTCCACCCAACACTCCCAAGAACCACCACATCTCCACTCATTCTCAACCATCCTACATATATTGGCATATGAACATTCTTGCATCTTTATAGTACATTTGTTGATTGTAGTATGCCGACTACATCATTGTGATCGTAAGTGCATATCCTATAATGATGCTTGTATACATGTCAATATATGTTGGATATTTTTCATGATTATTCTTATAGCGTTGGTTGAGTGTGATTTGGTTGTTCTTTGAAAATACTATGGTTATTAACTCTTGATGCTAAACCTAGTATTACATATCCTTATGTACTTGTGAGTTTAATGTGTTCTTCGTGGTGTAGTCTTGATCAAACGGCGCCATGGAGACAATGCTTTTCTCGAGGGGTGAGTTCTTCTACGGCATTTTTGCTCACCTTTCCGGTTCCGAAACCTATCTCGAGACCATCCAAGTACTTGGACATCGCCATATCACCGGCGAATTTGCGGAGAAATGGGTGTCACTCTAACTCCCTTATCTTGATTTTTATTATTCTTGCCTTACGTGTTTACATTGAGGGCAATGTAATGTTTTAAGTGTGGGGAGGGGTTAGAGGATTCAATGCATGCTATATTGTTTTGGAATGCTTTTTGCTACTTTTCATTAGAAAAACATGAGAAAAAGAAAAAAAATAATAGAAAAAGAAAAAAAAATTTTAAAAAAAACAAAAAAAAAAGAAAGAAAGAAAGAAAGAAAACCCGCTAAGTTGAAAACCCGAGAGGGCAACTTAGGCAACATTGGGGGCCTGGATAGGTCGAAAACCCTTAAAGGGCGGCCTAGGCAAAAATGAGAGGCTAAAATGTGCGGAAAAAGGTGAGATGTGAGCTAAAGAAACATGATGTGTGGCTAGGATGAAAACTCGAAAGAGCTCCTAGGCAAAATGAGAGAAATTGAGAGAAAATTGAAAAATGCTATGATTTCACTCACTTGCCGGCGTTGGAGTCATAAGGTTGCGGTTCTCACATGGATGGATCGGGTAGCTCAATATCTATAGACCTCTTGGGTTTGGGTAGCTTAGTGGGTTAGGAAACGGAGTATGATTATGAAATTCCGTATCTCTTTCTACTTCGTTTTTGGTTGATATATTGGCATTAGGTGAAGCATGTGTTTAAAACTTCCTCTATGGTTTTAGCTTCATTTTGTGTCATTGGATTATGGGAATATCAATTCTGGGCTGTGAAATATTTTTATGGGTAGTGAATTGATAAGTGGTAGGTTTGGTTAGATTTAGGATTGGGGATGTGTGTGTGCAAAAAATTCTCATGTGAGCTTTTATTTTGGGATTTTTTATTTTGAGAGTTTTTGTGAGGCTTTGATTGGGGGATTAGTTTAGGTTTTGGATATATCATTTACTCCGTGTGCTTGGTTCTTTTCTTACTCGAGGGCGAGTAAGGTCTAAGTGTGGGGATATTTGATGTGTCCATTTTGTGTGGTTATTTTAGGGGTTTTAGGATGTGGATATGCCATTTCATCCGTATGCTTAAATCTTTTCTTACTCGAGGACGAGTAAGGTTTAAGTGTGGGGATGTTTGATGTGTCCATTTTAGATGCATTATTTAGTAGTATTTAGGATCACTTTTGTGCTCTTTTATTATCGAGAGCTTATATTCTACCTTGAAATTCACTTAGGAGAGGCAAAAGTAACTTTGTACTCTTTTACCTCTTCTAAGTGGATTTTGTGTGACAAGGGAAGAACACGGAAGCAACGAAGACCGGAAGACATTGAAGACTATACTTTCGAAGACTTTTGGATAATCACTTCGAAAACATGAAGACCGGAGGCCGTTGAAGACCATTTTGGAGCTGTTGAAGACTTGAAGATTGAGAGGGATGGCTATGAAGAAGACAAAGAAACAATGCAAGACTCTGGCTTCCGTCGCGACACCGTCGCGACACCATCGCGAGTCGCGACACCATCGCGAGTCGCGACACCATCGCGAGTCGCGACACCATCGCGAGTCGCGACGAACACGTTGCGAGTCGCGACCAACGGGCGGCTAGAAATCAACTTTATCTTCTTCGCACTATAAATACTACTCTTCTTTCTTCTTCTTCTCCAGCTTTTGGAGCCCGTTTTCTCTGGGTTTAGGGCTCCCAAATCTCTAGCTTTTCTTCCATTTTTCTTCTTCTTTCTTAGTAGCTTTTAGTTCTTTGTTATGTCTATTGTTGTTCTAGGTTAGTTTTGTACTTGGGAGCATAGGATTGAAGCTTCCATTATCTATGTAGCAAGAACTCATTTTATCTATCTATTTGGTGTTTTTGCTATTGTGCTCTTATTGTGCTTTGAATGTTAATTGTTGATTCCATTGATGTTGTTGAGAGCTTGAGGATATGAATGCTTGTATGAATTGCTAGCTAGAGTTTGGGGGATTTGGGTTAATTTCCCCCCTGTTCTTGTTAGGAATGTATGAGTGTGAATTAGAGCTTTTGATTGTGTTAGTGTGTTGACAATGTGCTAGGCGAATGTGATTGATGTTGAACTCTTCGTCATGTTCGTTTCTGTAGCAAACGAGAGAGTCATATGCTCGTGGATGAATGTGCGTTGCACGTTCATCCAATCTCGTGTAATTGCATGAATTGGTTTAATGCTTAGTCACGGTGTAGTGGTCATAGGCATTGCCAAGCTTGTTGGTCCTTCGTGCTAAATGCCACCAATGACACCTTGAGTCGTGGTCGCGACTCGGGAGTCATTGGTGAGGTTTGACGAGAGATGTCGAACTCACTCTCGCAAACTACGAACTAAGAAGGATAGGAGTTTAGTCTCCACGACAAGTAGTTGAAATATTGAATAGATGGCTTGTACTCATTCTTGAAGCATTTGTTGTTTGGCGTTTATGTATTCTTGACGGTATGTTTCACTTCATGTGTGCCATGAGTTGTTTGAGCATAGGGAGTGTTTGTCTGGTTGAATTGTTTTGGTGTTAGGAGCGTGACGAACTCCGGGACTCCTTTGCATGAAAATCTATGAGCATGAACTTAGAACTTCTTGTGATGTGTGTGTTGTGGTACTTGCTAGATGGGTATGTGAATGTTGAGTCATGAATGCTATATGATGGAATGTGTGAATGATTCGATGAACTACATTAGATGTGGAAGTGGATATCCATTGCCCCCAAGGCTTTTTATCTTTGTAGTTTAAAACCCCTTTTCTTTAGTGTCGTTTGATGATTAGCAAAGTCACTTGACGTTGCTAGTTATCTCGTCTTTTTATCTTTCGTAACTTAGGAACCAACCAACCAACCACCCCCCCCCATTTACTTGCTTTTAAGTGTGTGTATATATAGTTACTCCTAGCCTAGTATCAACCGTTTGTGCTTAGACGCTTAGGAAGATCCCTCTTCTCTTTGGACGACCCCGATTTGCCACTATCTACCTAGTTGTAGAAAGTAAGCGAATAGGGCTTATAAATATTAACCTTGAGAGGTACGGCGACGACCTCCCAACCAACCCTGGAATCATCCCCCTTTGATATGGAAGCAATCATTTCTTCCACTTGATTGATGAGGAAATCTTGCCTAAGAGAGGTGCATGTAGTCTCTAGAAGGGGGATCGCTTGAATCCCCTCGGCAGTAAAGAACTTTCCTTTAACCTTGATGAAATCCAGTAGGGCAAAGCGATTCCGTTATTTTTAATAGCCTCATCCCATTTTGCATCCATGATGGCTTCGAGCTATGGATTAACCAATTCGTCCACCTGTTTAGCCAAATCTTCATAAAGAGAGGCGGACACTTCTGGCTTTAAAAATTCCTCTGCTAGTTCGCTGCAGCCCATCTCCTTGGCCACCCTTAGAAGATCCAAGAAAAATTCAACAAGTTCCGGGCTATTCAATAGCTTGTGTTTGAAGGTCTCGAGCAGTTGCACCTGCGTGGCAGGATCTTTTGCAGCTTGAACTTTCTCTTCTGCAGTTTGAACCCTCTTAGTGAGGGTATCCCTCTCTGGCAACCATTGACCCTCTCGGCATCCAAGAGTGTTTGCTTTTCTTAAAGAGCCCTCGCGGCATCTTCAAGTGCCCTGTCATTTTCCTCGAGCATTTTGTTTTTCCCTTCGAGGACCTGCTAGTGACCTTCGAGAGATTCCCTCAACAACAAAATCTCAACTTCTTTTTTGCTGAGTTCCTCATGAAGGCTAGCCTTGCCACCGGAGCCAAGGGAATAGATGGCCGCTATTTTTGCGGTGGCCTTGTGTAATATTTTAGAAGCCCGATCAAACAGTTCAGCTCAGATTGACGTTAGCAAAAAAAATAAGAAGAAAGAAAAGAGAAGGGAAAAGTACCTTAGGATCAAAGCCAATCTCTGAAAGGTGATACTCAAACCCGAATGTGGGAACCGCATCATTCAAAGGGGGCAACGATTGTTGTTGAACATCTTCACTGCCAGGTGTTCCTATAAGCGGCACTGGGAGGGAGGAGCTGATAGTCTTGTTTCTCACCCTTGTCTTCTGGTGAACATTTTGGGTGTGAGGTGGTTGCTCAGCATCACCGGCAGAGATAGGCCTCTCAAAGCTTGATGCAGGAGGGGAGGCCGGATTCGAGATGAGAGACACCGGAGTTGGGGGAATGGAAGAATGATTCGAGGAATCAATGATCCCCTTGGAGCTAGCCTGGCCCTACTTCGAGGGCTTCTACTTCTTTAAACTCTTAGCGAAACCCAGTGAAAATGGAAAAAAAAAGAATGAGAGTCAGTCAATAGTGATGGACATAATAACAAAACAAATAAAAGAAGTATATTTCTATTAAGGCACCTTCGGAAGGCCCCGAATGCCTAGGGTCATTAACAATGACCTCGAGAGGAGGGCCATCTCTGGGGCCCTCACATTCCCTTCGCCTTTTTCTTGTATCTTTCCGAAGTGTGTTATACACATATTCTTCGTAGATTCTGGGTGGGAACACAAAGCCACCAATATGGGGGTTAGGGTTGTTGAAGAGGTTGTAGTCGAGGGAGCTGGACAACAGTTTTTGTCTGTCCCTCTCGAGGGCATCTAGGCAGATGTATTCCCCAGGTTCAGAAAATTCAACTTGTACGGCCCAATTCTATGGAGGGACTCGATACCTCCTGTTATCGAATGAAAGAGCTTTTTTCCATCTTTTCCAATCACCCAAATTTCCAGGAATGCCGAGAACTTTACGATGTACTTCGCGATGGGTAAATGTGATGATCATATCGGCTGACCGTCCACTATAGGACACAGGGTATAGTGAGCGAACCAGCTTATAACTAGGTTTAATACCAAATTCGTTACATCTGATCAAGAACATCATCATGATCATCAGAACGTTGGGGTGGACTTGCACGAGGCTCACCTAAAATTGCCTAAGGAGTTTGGAAAAAAAGGGTGGAAAGGGAAAGGTGAGCCCGCATCGAAGGTGTCGGATAGAGATAGACGATCTTCCTTCGGAAAGGCTATCAGGGGAGTCACCTTCTCGAAAGGGTTGAAAATCGGCATCTGGAGCTACTTGTTGGCTAGGAGGGATCGAGTCCAAAATTTTGGAAATAGCGGCTCCCACATCTAACTCGAGGGGATCCCTCCCTGAGTCCTTTAGCCTTAATATTCGGTGAGCCCCCTTTTTCTTCTCTTGAAAGGGCTCAGCAGGAGAAGATTCCCAATTTCCACTAGAGGGAGCTCCCCCCCCCCTCGAGGATTGCCTTCTCCCTCAAAGGAAGTACTTCTTCTTCCTCCCTTATGGTTTCAAGCTCTCGATTGGGAGGGGGTAAAAACCAATCTTGCCGCTCGTGGGGGACCTCCTTATGTAGGGTTTGCCCATGCCCGACGGCCAATTTTCAATAACCTCTTGAGAAGGCATATTAGTTATGGGAAAGATCCGCTCTTCCCCAGGACTATTAGATATGCCCTCTCCAGCATCAGCGTAGCCCTGGAGTTCTTCGGATGAGGTACATTCCGGGTCGCTAACACTTCTCTCCGGCGTACTAACCCTGACTCGCCTACCCTGACTTCACCGAAAAGTTTCTCGGAGGCAGTACCCTCATCAGAGTGGGTTATGATGGAAAATGAGGGAACAAGAATATCAGAGAGAGAATTGGGATAAAAGAACTTACTGATTTCTGGAAAAAGTGATGGAGGTCGGATCGCTCGTGAGAGAAATATAGAAAAAAAATCCCTTCTAAGAATACGCCTGCAAACGAGAAAAGTAAATAAGGAAGTGCGGATGAGGGGTAAATATGGGAGCTGAAGTGACAGGTAATTATTTTGGCATTGGAAACATAAAATGCTATAGAAAGACGGGATCGCCTTTTCCTCTCCTGACAGCGCAGTGTTTGGGGGGCAGTGCCACGCGCGATTGTATAGCACATGCGCGCCCTTTCGAAACCTTAAACGACGAAGTTGATTAGAAAACCAGGTTCTCATCCTCGAAGGCAGGAACGCAACGTGCAAGGTTTATTTTGAGTTCTCGAACTGTCCCATGCATTCAAGAGCTCAAAGACCTTTGTGACGTTCTAGCCTTCTAAATCAAGAACCTGCTTTTCTAGGGGCTCTTGATAGAGGTTAGGCCCAAGAAGGTCATTGGGCCGCATACATGGCAGCCCAGTTAGAGGAGTATTTAATACCCTAACTTAATTACTGCATTCGTGAGTAATCAAGGGCGATAATTAAGAAGTACGTTATCTAGGACATGGAGTATAAATACAAGGTACACATTTACTTATCATTCATTTTGTCTTAATCATACAAAACGCCTGGACTAACTTAAGCATCAGAGTGCTGACCCCTGGAACCCCAGGGACAGTTTGATTGCAGGATCATTTGAGAAGAAACCAAGCCCACGAACCGGTCGGTAGTCGAAGACGCATCACCACGTGCTTTCATTTCCTGAAACCAAAAGGCTTTTATAAACTCTTGTATAAAAAGGTTAAATGTCTCAAAATAGTTGGCAAAAGTAGTACTGTACCTTTTATTTTAGTCAATGAAGAAAAATAAACGAATATATACTTCCTGATTCTGTGGCTGATCCACTGCATATCTCAAATCTTCATAGGTCATACAAAGGGGTTCAAAAGGTAGAACCATTCCCTTGTTTCTGTTTGAATTAGATCGATTAGCATGACCGATTGATGCCAATTTGATGTTGAGCTCTACAACATTTACAGCACTGTCCTCTTTTAACATTTCTTCAGGGAGAGCCGCCTCATTTTTCCCTAGAGCTGCATGAGAAAATGCCTTTTAGTACAATTTACCATTGATCATCAGTATCAGTAAAGAGTAAATCGAAAAGAATTCAACTCATTACTAACATTTGAGATACGTCAGAGCCAAAACATTGATTAAATTGAACAGAACCATATATCCTAGCAGAGCTCCAACTCCAATCCAATACCAATGTGCCTCTGGGAAAATGCCACGAGCCCTCAAGACCAATACCCCCAGTGGCTCTGCAGCACCAGCAGGAACCTGCAAAATAAGTCTGTTTCATAATGCTGATCAAATAGAGATTGATCATTCACAGCAATAGCATTCTGCCCATACATCATCGGAGAGATCCAGTAATACCATATCCACCAAGACCTTACATCATCTGCCCAACAAATACAGCATTTTGGTAATGGAATCTTAGCTCCAAAAGCATACAGAGAACTTTTGGCAGACTATATATGCTTTTCATGGTCAAAGTAATTTTTCACTTACCTCTTGACAGAATAAATCCACCCAGGATAAGAATTATAAGTATCGTAAATGATCCGAACGAGTTTGCTATTATCATGTCTCTTCCTATTGCTGCAATGGAGCGAAACAGTCCTGAAGCTGTCTGGTGTACACAAATGAGAAGAAGCCATTGTCGGAAAAACCTGCCAAATCATGGACTTTTTCAGTATATCATGTATATTAAGACTTTACAGCATATCATGAATGCCTATAATACATCCTGGTATTATTTTACCAGGTGTTTGACATCTAAAATCATTATTTTCCAACCAAGAACTATTTTACACCCAGAAAATATTCTATCTGCATGTACTTTATATGTTCTGGTTTTTACTCAAAATACTATAGGAGCTAAACACAATTTTAAAACAGGTCCAATGTAGTACAGCTTTCTGAAGGATTACTATTCTGCATCGAATACAAGAGAAATTCTAGAGTTTTTTTTTTTTTCAAATCTTACCTTCCAACCTCAGGATCAAAGCCAACAACATAATAAATTATTCCGACCCAAGTAGTGATAGGGATCCTCAGTATCCATGTGGGAAGAGCATATGCCCATGCAGGGAAAAAGAGAAGGTCGCGTTGCTTGTAAAAGACTGGAAGTTTCACAATGCTGAGGGACATTTCTGACAGTCCATTTAACAGAAGTGTACCACAGGTGAAATAAAGAACACCCATATAAACACACCACCGTTCACTGTTCTTTTGTGCATCTCAGTTCGCAGAAACAAAGTCGAGACTACAGTCGCCATGAATATGAGCTCACATGAAAAAGAAAGAATAAGTTTATGCATCCTAAACATGAATGCTAAATTTATTGACATCCAACTCACTTGTGTTATCCTGAATATGTAGACTGCTGAATTCCTTTTCAAGTAACAATTCTCTTGATGCACACGCTTTCAGAAGCTCCATCGTACCAATACCATACTTGTTACTTGTTAGAGTAGCTGATTTTCCTTTGGATTTGTCAAAAGGAACAGAAAGTTCATCATGGAGTTGACGTCCAACATGGAAAGACTGATATGCAACTGAAAATTCTTTAGCAGAAACAAACTTATACGGTTCATCTCTATTAAACCAGTATTGCTCTTGATCTTTCTTTGACGTGACCTTCATTTATCAGCAAGAAAACAGAAATTAGTAAGAAAACCAGGAAGCGTTAAAACAGCAGTATAGGCCTATAGGGTAATTAAGATAACCTCTTGGAGGAAATCTGCAACTCCTTTTCTCTCAGGGCATTGGAAACCCATGCTCTCAAAGAATTCAGGTACATGCTCACAGGGACCTTGATACACTATTTGGCCATCTGATAGCAAAATTATATCATCAAATAAGTTGAAAGTCTCAGGTGGAGGCTGCGGCAGAGAGATTACAGCAGTTCTTTGGAGAGTATGGATTGATTGTTTCATTGCATTTACAATCTGAAAGGTTGTTGAACTGTCCAACCCTGTAGATATCTCATCCATAAAAAGCACCCTTGATGGTCCAACCAGCATTTCCACTGTTATTGTACAAACCAAATGAAAACATGCAGATATCATTACACTTTCTAGGTGCCATTTAAACACAATAGATCAAACAAGTATGAATCGTTGATGAGTTTGTAAAAATTTCAATCTGGACACGATACATGTACTTTCATGTTATATCAGTGTTTATGGTGTTCTTACCAGTTTTGACACGTTTTCTTTGGCCTCCAGAAATCCTTCGTATCATTGCATCACCCACACATATGTCGAGTCCCAATATCTGAAAATGCATGATTGGAAAAGGATAATTTACTACATATTGTCAATCAACCAATAGTATGATTGGGTTTCAGTAACTTAATTGACTGATTACCCTGAGAACATAATCGGTTGCAGCATTGAATTTTTTCCCTTCCAAGGCCAGTGACTGCATCATCAAATCCATAACATCAGGGACAATTATGATAATGAAGAAACTGCGAAATATAAACTAGTCTAGAAGCATTTCGATTAAAAAAAATGTAGACCTTCATGAATACATCAATGTCAGGATCCGGCTTAATATTTGCTTCCTTTTCTCTCCTCAATAATTCTGTCATTAGTTCTGCCAATTTCCAAAAATATATATATTAAAAAAAAAAAACCATCTTAGATAACGATGACTTATTCATGTGCATGGCCATAATTCTCACCATAGTTAGCGCCAACTCCTTGACACCTAGCTGAAAAGGCTATTGTTTCTCTCACGGTCAGTTCCCCTAAATGGCGATCATGTTGGCTAATATATGCCGATGATCTTTGAGGAACAAATTCATCCATTGTGTTGCCATAATATGTTACAGTCCCTGAAACCTGCATCCATATAATACTAAATGGGATTCACTAATTGCCAACAAGATTAACAGTGATAAGTAGCATATAAATTCAGTTTCTTTACCTGGAGGTCAGATTGAAGTTTTCCTGACAAAGCCAGCAATAACGTGGAGTTCCCAGAACTCGGGGGGCCTAAAAGGAGTGTCAATCTGCCAATATGGATGAAATCAATGCAAAACTAAGTCCAAACCATCCCATTTAAAAGTTATAACAACACCATAGTTTACCCGCCAGGATGGACAATTCCACTGAGATCATGCAGGATTGAAAAACGTTTCTTCTTTTTAGGAAGAATATGGAGATAGTTAAAGAACCCCTTCACAAAAACACAGAGAAGAATCAAAAGGGTTATAAAAAGTAGTCCATATCAAACCACAGGTTTTCAAATAAAACGGTTGTTTTGTGTACTTCTGAAGTCCAGCTACATACTGTAGACAAGACAACTATTATTTCCAGAAGTGAAAGCTTAAATAGGCATGAAAGGAGTCTGATATTACCTCAAACAAGTTGACAGAGAAGTTAAATATCGTAGGCAGAGCTCTACTGCCAACGTTAGCTTCTGCTTCAACCTTTAAATTCTCAAATCGGATTTGGATAGTCGAAAGCTCAATTCCAACTCTAAAACAAGAACCCACAACGCAACACAATGATTGAAGTTGAAGAAAAGGGCAAACCAATCAAACATTTTTACCTGTCAATGCGTTCCCTGAGCTTCAAAAGAAACCTCTCATTGTCTTCCTCTGCATTTCTCACCAGCTTGTCAACAATATACCTCTTCTCCAAAGGCCCAAGTTTCTTGACATCAACCTCTCTGTGTTTACTATCCTCGTGATCTTTGAGTATGCCCACTTGAATACGTTTGAAGGTGGGGAGCTTCTCCAGAGCAGCCCATCTCAATGCTTCTTCCTCGTCTTCTCCTCGTTCTTGAGAAGGCCCGGAAAAGGCTTCCATGGCCGTATTTTGCCATACAGGTGACTTGCCCAGGCTGAAGCTGTTGAGCCTGTGTAGTTCACCCGCCTCCGTTATACACCTTCAAGCTCTAAACAGTGATTAGCAATTAGCACTAATGCGTATTAAAGGCAAATGACAGAATAGGAATACACTGTCTTCTCCTTTAGGATGTTTTACGACTGTATTAAGAATACTACTTCTGCTTTGTTAATTATGCTGCATGTAAATCGGTGTTTTCTTTTATTTGATATTTTTTTAATTTTTTGCAAGATTTTTTTAATTTTATACACTATTTCTACATTTTACTTTCTACAAACAATTTTATTTATTCATTTTCATCGAATAAATTCAAACAAATAAACTTACAGTGGTGTAAATTTAAAAAAATGGGGGGAGTATCTCATTTTCAACATTGTCAAAATTTGAGTTGTTAAAAAACTATGGTACTAATGAAAGGGGGAATATTTGTTTATCAATTGGTAATCCTTTGATGGAGTGGTTTACTTTATTGCATCTGATTAGAAGTGCTCCAACGCCCATGCACATGGACGACTAGTCATGATAGCACTAAGCGCCAGAGTTTATTCTCATTAATTATATGATGATATCTTTCACAACATGTGATTTTGCCAAATGCAGGTAAATTTAGGGTGTTGCTATACCTCGCCCTGTATTTTACTATCCTTGTCCTAATACGTATAAATACACGTATTAGTATTTTTTAAAAAAATAAAAATTAAAAGAAATAGTACAAATTTGGATTTCTCCCATTTTCTCTCCATTTCTCTCCTTCCTTCTCTCTTTTTCTCTCCTTCCTTCTCTTTTTCTCTCCTTCTTCTTTCTCTCCATTTCTCTCCCCCTTCCCTCTCTCCATTCCATCCGGCCAGGTGCTGGGCCTCCGCCGCCGCCCACCGCCCGCCGCCATCGACCGCCGCCCACCGCCGTCCGCCGGAAATCTGCCGGAAAATCGCCGGAAAACGTAAGTTTTGGAGGATTTTTTTTTAGTTTTCGTGCGATTTTTTTTGTTTTCGTGCGAATGAGGGGTTTGGTTGTAAATATAAGAAAATAGGAGGCTTTACTCTTAAATTAATTTATTTCATAAGATAATAGGAGATTAAGATGTAGAATAATTTGGAAAAATCTAATATTATAAATTTAATGAATTTTGGAATTAAAACGAAGAAATTGTGATTATTAGAAGTTATTTAATTTAAATTTGGAAATGATTACTATTTCCGTAATTTGGAAAGTATATGTGACATAATAGAATATAGTTTTATTTAAATAGACTTTATTAATCCGATGTAAACAATTGTCTAAATGATTATGATACGTTTTAACGATTGTTTCCTTGAATGTTAATAATAGTGTGATGTGGAAAAAAAATCAGATTATTTAGTAATGTAATTTCCAATTTGCAACTAAAAAAAATGTGTAGTTCGTTGTATTGGATTGTACGAGAATTAAATTTGCTGTTTGTTGTGCGGTTTTTTTATGTAGTTTCCATTATAGAATATGTAGTTTCCATTAGCAAATTGAAATTATGCACTGTTTGAAAATATTAGTTTACACGTTGAAATGTATGTTAATTTTTCTTATCATATCAGTTTAAATCAATTGTTGTTATACTAATTACATATCTTGTGTTGTAGATGAGCACTGCTGGTCAGCCTGACGGCCATGGTCGTTCGATACGACGAAGAGGTGTTAGTGCCTCGGCGAGACAGGCTAAAGGCCGCGTGGTGGAGGATGAACAGTCGTGGCCAGTGACAATGATGTCGTCAATTAACGTTTACATATGAACGAATAAAGATAAAATTACAGTCAAAACGTTAAAATATATACTTAAAGAAGAGAACATAAAGATAAAATTATATTACATGAAATAACATTACAATTATAAAATTCCCGTACACAAATTAACTCACTAAACTAAAATTACATTCATCCATTTCAAACTGTCCTCCTAATGGACTTAAGGGTGCACTCCGCCATTTCTCATTAACAGCTAAAACATACATGTAATGGAAAAAAAAAAGTGACAATTACATTTGATGAAATAACATTGTGGCTAGAATTAATATTACATTCTTACATTTCAACAAATTAAAATAACAAAATAACGTAATAAAACGTAACTTAACGGTACAATAATTAACAAAATAACAAAATTAACAAAACAATAAAATTAACGTTACAATAATTAATAGGACATAAATTATTGTAGATAAATTAACAACAGCATTACGTAACAAAATTAACAACAAAATTAACGTTACTGCTATTAATAGGAGATAAATTCATAGGAGATAAATGTGCAATAATTTTTCCGTAACAATTAATAAATTGAAACACAAAGACGAGCATAAATTTCTACTTCAAAAATTATTAAATTTAACTACTACTTATGGACAGAAAACTAATTAGTAAAATTACCTCCGAAGACATGGAATTTCTAACACCCTTGTTTGGAGTAAAAATTTGCCGCGCAAAAATTTGGAGAGCATTGTAAAATCTGTTTCCTGTGCAACAGATGCTGAGTGACATGATGAGCGCCCTGGATCCGTTTGACTCGGCGACCGTTGATGGACTCGCCGACCCCAGCATGAGGGAGTTGATGACGACTTTTGTCAGTCATCGCGATGAGTATCGCAGGCTCGGTTATGGACTCATTCCTTAGACGACTGTTTGCTTATGTATGATCCCACGGTTTTGCCATAGTTTGCTCATTTATGTAATCGGTAACTGTTTGTGCATATCAAATTTATAAGTCATCGATTTTTGCAACAGTAACGCTTTCAAAATAATTGTGACGCTTCGATAATAACTGTAACGGTTGCATACATGCCGAAATGTTTCGCTGGGTTGCAACAGTTAATTACTCTCAGAGTATGCTCTTCTCCAAGCCCTTATCCTCCTACGAAAGGGTAACTCCCAACCTACGACATCAGCCTTCCTCAATGTGGTCCACATATTAACCACGGGGGGCATGGGACAGTTTTCCTTCACGTGTACCCGGACGAAATGGCTTGCACTGCGAACGTATACAATGTGTAGCTCCCTACTTGTTCCATCCTCGCCCCCACCTGCCCTCAGTGGAAGGACCGTACAGCAATGGTCCGCCGACCCATTCTCTAAAATGTAATATAAAACTACAACCGTGTTGTAGTAGGTGGCGACAGGAAACATGTCTGCAATGACCGTAAACCAATGCTCTGGACCACATGGACCGCTGGTGTGGTGTATACGGGCTCTGGCGAGTTCAACGTCATCTTGCAAACCGTATATGGGAACATAGTCAGGCCAATGAGTTGATATCTCGTTAAATACTGCCCGGCGCGCTGTAGACCATTCACCTTCACCGTCTACGTGGAACGCATCAGCAACGCATCTGAAGCCACAGTTTCCATCACTCACGACATCGTTCCAGCCTTCGATGTAACGCCGGACAATGTGGGGGACACTTTCGAGGAACGGGAATGTCGCTGCAGGAGAACACATTAAGATAAATATCTTGTGCAGGCAGCGTTCATTAGGAAGAATAGTGCTTGTACTTACTGTGTCGGCGACCGCTCCCTGAAGCACACCCCGGGGACCTTGAACTACTCCCGTATCGCCTGTTCACGTGCTCGTGGTAGCTCGGTGAACGTCGGGTTGATCTTGATCGGGGGACCTGCTCGCTTGGTCTCCCACGTGCACTAGTACAATTGTCCGGCTCGCCAATGCCGCTCTCCTCCAGACGCAACTCCGCATCTATGTAGGATGAAACTCGTCGGCGGACCGAAGGGTCGCTGCGTGCCAGCTCCTCCAACAGAGTGTTGAACCGCGACTGATCTTGTTCGGCCCTCGCAATGTTTTCCGTGCTCCGCACGTGATCACCCAATGCCAGGCTCTTAAACAGCGGATGAATGTCGTCCAAGTACAAGGGGATTCCTTCAGCAACTGCCCCTGCCATGACGCATGCACACGGTATTCCGTGTGTCGAGCGCAGCACACAGCCACAGTAAGCATATACCTGTGCTCCGAGTGCATCAATCCTCCCGGACTCGACCGTCAATTTATCCAGACAGTATTTGGACACGTTGTTGATCAAGTTGCTGAAAAGGGCCCTACGGTGCAATCTTCCAATGCACGTTCTTGATTTCTCCAGGCCGGTCTTGATCATAGTAATCTGCTGGGCTATCTGCAGGTCGACACGCCTCCATACCGTGTCCAGTGAACCAGTCGACGTTTGTAACCACCCTTTCAATGACGAGTGTGCACTTTCGACCCTGCATGTAGTTGTGTTCCCGAAATGCAGAAATCTGTTCGCCCATGCCCTCACAAATTTCTCCTTATGGGGGGTGAGCCACGTCGTCTCAACGTAACTAATAACAGCCTCGCTCCAAGACCATCCAGCCCTCATATCTACCAAGGCGGTTTCGTACCCTGAAACGGTGGACGCATTGCAAACCCGGAACCATGCACCATTCTTGAACGCTGCCCCGTTCCTCTTATTCCCTGTCAGCACAGTAACACGTGCCTCCACATCCTTGTTAATATGCCAGGTGCAGAGCAAATGATTCGATTCTGGAAACACAGTCCGAAGTGGCCTAATCAGTCCCATCTCCCGATCGGTGACCACAACCTCAGGGAACGGTCCATCCACAAGCAAGTTCTTCAGCGCGTTCAGCACCCACTCATAGGTATCTGCCGTTTCGTCAACGACAATTGCGTAGGCAATCCGGAAGTTTATGTTGCAAGGGGACATCCCAACCATCTCAATGAATGGCATGCCGTAGCGATTGGTATTGTACATTGAGTCGATGGCCACAACCCACGGAAACGTGCGAAATGCCACAACAGCATCGGGATTGGCCATGAATAAATGAGTCAAAGTACCATCACCTGCTGAGCGGTGACTAGTGACATACCCTTTTGCGGTGGCCAGATGCAAACAATTCTCCGCTGTGTTGCGCCCGCCTCGCCTTTCTGTTACATATGCCGATCTCTCATTGTACACCTGCCTAATGTTCTGATGCAGGTCCGGAAACGAATTACTGAGGCTGGCATTGATATGCCTTGGGGCTGTTTCTGAATCTGTCAAATCTCTGATCATTTGCTTCGCGTCCGCATGGAGCTTGCTGCTCTGTCTATGACCCTCGGGGTACACTGAGAAAGAGTGATTGTGCATCCCTCATCTAGGATCCTTGCACGGCACTACATTCCAACCATCCCCCGTGATTCTCTGTTTCAAGACAATCGCGAATGGGCAGTCACAACTTCTGGTCGAGCTGCTACTCCGTCGGACTACATCAGATTCGCTCGTATCTACAACCTTATCCTTTCGGCCCCAATTGCAAATGCAATATAACCTCAGGGGACCATTCCTATTCTGTTTGTAGGACCCCGTGACAAGTTCAAATCCCACCTGCAGAGCAATCCGTTGCAGGTAGGAATAAGCCTCGGCAACACCTGGGAACACAGCTGAGGTGGCAAATGGAGAGTATCCATTCCGCCCTGCAGCAGCTTCACATGACTGATTGTCATCCTTAAACAGCAATAAACATCAAGTAATTAGTTACACTCAACTGCTATACCAACGACAATGATGTCGTCAATTAACGTTTACATATGAACGAATAGAGATAAAATTACAGTCAAAACGTTAAAACATATTACTTAAAGAAGAGAACATAAAGATAAAATTATAGTACATGAAATGCCATTACAGTTATAAAATTCCCGTACACAAATTAACTCCCCAAACTAAAATTACATTCATCCATTTCAAACTGTCCTCCTAATGGACTTAAGGGTGCACTCCGCCATTTCTCATTAACAGCTAAAACATACATGTAATGGAAAAAAAAAGAAATAACATTGTTGCTAAAATTAATATTACATTCTTACATTTCACATTAAGGTTTAAAATTAATTAACGTAACGAATTTAATGTTTACTAATGAACTTTTGGAATCCAAAATGCAACCGGGTCGTTTCAGATTAACTTTTAATACTTGCATTTGAATAATGTAAAATGAAACAAAGTAATTACATTTCAACAAATTAAAATAACAAAAAAACGTAAAAAAACGTAAATTAACGTTACAATAATTAACAATATAACAAAATTAACAGAACGACAAAATTAACGTTACAATAATTAACAAATTAACAAATTAACAAAATTAACAAAACAACAACATTAACGTTACAATAATTAACAAAATAACAAAATTAACAGAACAACAAAATTAACGTTACAATAAATAACAAAATAACAAAATTAACAGAACAACAAAATTAACGTTACAATAATTAACAAAATAACAAAATTAACAAAACAACAACATTAACGTTACAATAATTAACAAAATAACAAAATAAACAGAACAACAAAATTAACGTTACAATAATTAACAAAACAACAAAATTAACAAAACAACAACATTAACGTTACAATAATTAACAAAATAACAAAATTAACAAAACAACAAAATTAACGTTACAATAATTAATAGGACATAAATTATTGTAGATAAATTAAAAACAGCATTACGTAACAAAATTAACAACAAAATTAACGTTACTGCTATTAATAGGAGATAAATTCATAGGAGATAAATGTGCAATAATTTCTACGTAACAGTTAATAAATTAAAACACAAAGACGAGCATAAATTTCTACGGCAAAAATTATTAAATTTAACAACTACTTATGGACAGAAAACTAATTATTAAAATTACCTCCGAAGACATGGAATTTCTAACACCCTTTTTGGAGTAATTTTTGCTCGTCTTTGGATAGCAAAATTTTCGAGTGCCCTCAAAATCAGTAGAATTCGTGCTAATTTATAGCAGTAGAAATTTGGGAGGCAGCCTGGCACGGCTCGCGCCCAAGCCACGGCGAGCGGAGGCGCGTCCGGCTCGCGCCCGTGGCCTGGCGACCGGACTCCGTCGGCCTCGCGCCCAACGCGCGGCGAGCGGAGGGCCGTTCTGCTCGCGCCCAGGGCACGGCGAGCGGCGCTGGTCCGGCTCGCGCCCTGGGCACGGCGAGCGGCGCCGGTCCAGCTCGCGCCCAGACCGTGGCGAGCGGACCGGCCGCGGCTCGCGCCCAGTCGGTGGCGAGCGGGCCGGCGGCGCCTCGCGGCCAGGCGGTGGCGAGCGGACCGCCGGCGGCTCGCGGCCAGGCGGTGGCGAGCGGACCGGCGGCGGCTCGCGCCCAGGCCGTGGCGAACCGGAGCAGGCGGCAGCGGCCGGTGGTCCGGCGGCGGCGGCGGCGGGGTCCGGCGGCGGCCGGTGGTCCGACGGCGGCGGAATTTCTTTTACATTAATTCAGTTAATATTAACTAACTACAATTATCTAAATTTATTTTAATTCAGTTATTGAAATTAAATTAAAAATATATACTGTATACGTATTAGGGCGGGGATAGTAAACTACAGGGCGTGGTATAGCAATCCACTAAATTTATGGAGGAATTTACTACAGTGTCCTTAAGAAATGCATTTAAGCATTTTAGACATGTATTTAGGATTTAGTTCTAATAGAGACAGAGACATAAATTAATTAGAATCACGATAAGAAATGAACTCTTTCTGATTAAGTTTTGTATATATCATGTTCCATATTTGTTTATCTCTTTTATACCATTTGTACTCACTATAAATGAATACACACAGCCACAATTATGTGTGGATTTTACATTTTATCATGATATCAATTAGGACTCTCTAAAATTCCTGGCTTTTCTCTCTCCTTACCCGAAATTACAAAACAAAAAAAATCTATCATTTTTTATCAGTCGCTGCCCACCGCATCCGTCTTCTGCCGTTGCTATTGTCTTCTGCCGCCGTCTAGTCGGTCATCAACCCCGTCTGTGGCATCTATTTCTTCCACCGATGCTTCTTACCAGAATAAGGAGTCACGCGATCAAGAGCGGACTGAGAAGAGGTCATGTGGTTGGTCGCGCCGAAATCAGCTATCCAGCAAGCATGCAGTAAAGAGGAAGTATCGTCATATTACAGAGACAGGTTTATCGATGCTCTTTCATTCTGGTCGTCATCGTTCATTTTGGTATGATGCTTTCTGTACGGCGGTCTACATCATCAACAAACTACCTACTCCGATTTTATCTGGTCAGTCTCCACTCTCTGTTATTTTTGGCACTCCACCTGACTACTCCAATTTTCATCCATTTGGCTATCAAGGTTTTCCTTATTTGAGGCCTATGCTGCGCATGAATTGGCCCCTCAGAGTATGTCTTGTATATTTTGGGATACAGTTCTCAGTACAAGGGTTATCAATGTCTTGATCCTCTTACAAAGAAGGAGTACATCACTCGCCATGCTCGGTTTGATGAGTTTTTTTTCCAGCTACCCGTACTTGCACTATTACAGATTCTTCATCACTGGATGTTTTCGCCTTTTTGAACCCTTCGTCAGTTCCATCAGAAGTATTTGAGCCATCTTCTACATCACAACCACCAATTATTTTGGAATATTCAAATTTTCCAAATGTAATGGAAGCTCAAGGTTATTCAGAAAATTGCATTTGTTTGCCACAAGGTGACCAGCAGCGTGTCCGACACCAGCCAGCATCACCAGCACAGCCACCGACGACGACACCGATGACTCACGAGCCGGCCACTTCGTTCGTGCGTATACACCACCCACCACCTTTATAGCCGCCAACGTCTTCACCAAATTCACTGGTTGCCCCTGCTTCTTCGATGTCGTCATCACCGCCGCCGTCTACCTCGGGTTCTGTGCCCACCGCCTCAACATCTGCACCATTCTCAGGATCAGTGCCTTTGCTGGTTGTGGGTCCCTCCTCTCGCCATCTGACGGCTACTCGCATGTGCACTAGTTCTCTTCGGTACAGGGATTTTTCTGACTATGACATTTCTGGTTTACTAAGAGCTGTATTTTCTAAGACTGAGCCTCGTAGTCATCGCTCGACTGTCAAGGATCCTGAACGGGTTTCTGCTATGGACTTAGAGATGGATGTTTTGCACACTCAAAAGACATGGGATTCGGTTCCTCATCCTTCCCATGCAAATGTTGTTGGTTCAAAATGGGTTTACTGGTTGAAGTATAAATCTGATGGCTCCCTTGACCGACACAAAGCTAGGTTAGTTGCTCATGGTTTTTCACAATTGTCTGGTCTTGATTATGATCATACTTTTAGTCCAATGGTGAAGGTCTTTACTGTTCGTACTGTTTTATCCATTATTGTTCATCGCAATTGGCCATTATAATAGCTTGATGTGAAGAATGCCTTTTTAAATGGCATTATAGAGTCTCTAGTTTACATGGAGTAGCCAGCTGGATACAAAGACCCTATGTGTCCTGATTATGCTTGTCATCTATGCAAGGCCATTTATGGTTTGAAGCAAGCTCCACGTGCTTGGTTTTAGCATTTCAATTCCTTTTTGACTGGCCTAGATTTTGTATGTAGTTCTTCTGATACCTCCTTATTTGTTTTCTCACAGGGTGCCTCTTTACTCTACTTATTGGTTTATGTTGATGACATTATTGTTACAGTGAATGATGGTCATCTTATTCGAAAGTTTTTGATCGAGTTAATCAGGAATTTAAGATTAACGATCTTGGTACTCTGCATTACTTTTTGGGATTGGAGGTTGTTTGTACTTCTGAAGGCTTATTACTTGGTCAAGCCAGATATGCCAAGGACATTTTACTGCGACCTGGCATGTAGAACTCTGCACCTGTTGCTACTCCATTTGTGACATTTTTGCAAATATCCAGCTCTTCCGGTATGCCATTCAGAAATCCCACACTTTATCGTTCTTTGGTTGGTGCGCTACAGTGTCTATCGATCACACGTCCCGACTTGTCCTATGCTGTGAATAAGGTCAGTCAGTATATACAGGCTCTTACTGATGACCATTACCAAGCTGTCACTCAGATTTTGAACTTTGTTCGTGGTACACTCTATTATGGTCTTCGGTTTTGCACAAACTCCCCTGCTTTACCAGTTTTGGGTTACTTTGATGCTGATTGGGCTCGTTGTATAGAGACTCGTAGGTCTACATATGGTTATGCCATTTTCCTTGGTGGCTGCCTGGTTTCCTAGAGTGCTAAGAAGCAGCCTACAATTTCTTGTCCCAGTTCGGAATCAGAGTACTGTGCTATGGCAAGTACTGTTGTGGAGTTAGCTTGGTTGATGATATCTTCTTCGGGACTTACTTGTGACGTCGCGCGCCCCGCCCATCTTGCTGTGTAATAATAATAGTGCTCTCTTCCTGGCACAGAATCCTGTTTCTCATAAGAGAGCTAAGCACATTGATATTGACTATCATTTTGTGCGTGAGGTGGTATTTTCTGGCAAGCTCAAGGTTGCTCATGTTTCTACGGACTTGCAGTTTGCTGACATCTTTACAAAGGGTCTACCCCGTCCTCAGTTTGAGTTTCTACGTTCCGAGCTTTGCGTTACAACTAGTCATACGCTTCGCTTGATGGGGTAATAAAGATGTAAATAAATTAGAATCAGGATAAAAAAAAAATACCTTTTTTATTAGGTTTTGTATATATCATGTTTCATATTTTTTTATGTCTTGTACACCCTTTGTACTCACTATATATATGAATATACACAACCACAATTATGTGTGGGTTTTACATTCTATCAAATTCTAACAAACATTTTTTAGTTCTAAATAATTTCTAACTCTTAAAACATTCCCCAATAATCTTGATAAAATTTAAAAACACCTCATATTTTTCCTAAAAATCAAAGGTGCAGCATGCCAAGCCATTTACAAGTGTTTTGGTATTTACATGTGTGCTTCGACACTGTCAAATCGAAGCGATGTGCCAAACCAATTACCAAATAGGCAAAGCGTTGGTGATCACTGGGCAAAAATTAGCATTAGCTTCTGTTCTCCAAATAAATATAATTCTAAGTGAATAGTAATATCTAATTTTCACTAAATTAGATATGAATTAATATCTAATATACTCCTATTCCAACTCTAATTATATAACATTAATCATAATCAAACTGTAATTCTCAAAATATTCTTTCTAATATCTATAAATAATTATTTCTTTACAAATTCACACATTTTTTAAAAGAAAATTTTAAAAAAACTATGGATGATGATGGATTGTATATGAACGATAATGGATTGCATATGGATGATGATCCATTGCGATATGGATGATGATGGATTGTACATGGACAATTATCAATCGCACGATGATGATTTGCATATGAATGATGATGAATATAATTCTCAACTATTCCAAGATGATTATTTTATGGTATATTGTTTTACTATTAGTTCTTTTGATAAAGTCATCTTTTTATACCTATTTTAATAAACTGAATCTTAGTATTTTAATCATGTTTATAACAAGAAATGAATAAAGGGAGCGGAATTTTTTAAGATGGAGGAAGATACTGTTCGTAGGAGATTCATGCAGCTTGAATCAATGGCAATCTCTAACGAGAAAATTTTATATTTGGGCCTAAACTAACTGGATGCACTAGGGAGAAGGCATTCGCTCTTCATTATTTATTTTTTAAAATTTTGAAAAGCTAAATGCATCATCATCGTTTTTGTTTTGTTTTTTTTTTTTGGAAAAAATGGATCATCAATTTTTTTTTCCAGAATCCGTCTACCCTAAACTTCTTCGAACACCATCTATCGTAATAATTATTTGTACTTTGGGAAAAAAAGAAGTTTAAAAAATTGTACACATAAGAATAAATGGTAAATAAATTTACATACACTAACAAAATATCTCATCACCACTATTAATTTTAAACACATCATTCTTATCCATAAATTTAAAAATATAAAGCCACGAAAATATTTAGAAAATATTATTTAGTTTAAGTGATGAGTGATAGATTGATGGATGCCAGGTAAAATAAATATATTATATTGTGTGTTAGTCAAAATGTTTTGGATATTTAAAAATTTTTATTTACAAATATTGAAGATGAAGTTAAACAAACTAAATAATGATTTTAAACATAGACTCGAATTGCATAATAATATATTATTCTACGTATTATTTTTTTAAAAAATATTTTTATAATTATAAACTTAATATGTATATATATAGTAAAAATGGATTCGATCTCTTAATTACTCGAATTCTATCTAATATTATTTTAATAATAAAATAGTTAAATATTTTTTAATAATATATATCATCCAGTATTATAAAACTAATAATTGTCGTCACGTACAAGTTTGATTTAATTAGTTAACATTCATGACCAAAATTTTACGGAGTGTAACCATCAAACCAATTGTATTTACGTCATATCAAAATTCATTAAAAATTTTATACATGTAAATTATATTAGATAAAATTCATTGAATGTGTTATCTTCATTTTTTTTTGAAATTCCGGTTCACCTGAATTCTAAACCTTTATACCAAGTTGTTTAACAGTTTGGTGTTGGAACACCAAGATTAGTTTGGTGTTTAAAGCAAAACAAAGTACGCAGTGCACACACAACTTGGTTACGCAGTTCGGTGCAAATACACCTACGTCTGCGGGGCCTTGCCCAGATCAGAAACCATTCACTAGAAAGCAGTCTTTAGTACAAGAAGCTTAACTTAAATACTAATCCATTGCTAACCTACAGAGTGAATGTGGTGAGCTCCCCTCACTGTCGATCCTACGTCGTTGAACCCTCACGATCAACACGTCTCCCTGGATCTCCTCCTCCCGAGGAATTAAGACTTCCTTGTTTCTGATCTTTACGAACTTGGTCGGTTGATTTACGAACCTCCAAACAAACACGGCAGATCGCTCCAAAGTTCTCAACGTAGAGAATAGTTCTGGATGCGTCAACCTGATTGCGTTGTAATCTTCTTCACTTTATCCCATCGCAATCCTGCCTTGAATAGACTTCTTTCCTTGTCGAACTTCTACCCCAAATAGACTTCTAGTCTAAGGAAAGATCTAATACTAATCTGGTATTTAAATGAACAATCCTGTTATCAATAGGACTTGTTCCATAATTAACTACTTAACCAATTCCTAACTATTACAGGAATATTCGTTTACCAGAATTAGATGACCACGAAATCAATCAATTATCTTCACAATATTCTGATCAGATCGCACAATTATATCCCATAATATACTCCATAAATCGTGGACATCAACCATACAGCTGCTGGAAAACTGCTGGACAGCAGTGGTGTTAAAACACCATATCACCAGAAATCACTCAGTGGTGTTAAAACACCAGATTACCAGTATTCACAATATGCCATACATAAGTCCAACTCCGGAGGACTTTACAATCTCCCCCTTGGCATATTGGTGAATTCATAACACATTAGCACAAGCACCATAGAACACCAGAAAACCAAGCAGCATAAAAAATGTAGAACACCAGAATATCAGCTACCACAAATATCGAAAATCCAGACCGAATCATACAGAACCAGAACCATTCAAAAATAAAACATCCAAAATATTCTCCCCCTGAATTCATTAATATGACAAGAACACCAAGAAAAAATTCAATCAGGCCAAACTATCAGTGCTCCCGGATTCATCACTGTCCGAATCTTCATCATCTGATCCATTTTCATTCGGAATTTCTGCCAGCAGTGCTTCTCTCTCAGCCTCCAAATCTGCAAGCTCCCCCTGAATCTTGACTATCGCTGCTTGATGACGCCCAAGGATTTCTTGACAAACTGTAGCTCTCGCCTCAATGGCTTTCAGCCGAGCTCCACCTTCATTCGAGCAACCCATTGCCGGAGGCGTCCAGGGAAGATCCTTCACTATACGGCCACTCAAAGTCCTGAGGGTTGGCCTTAAAGCTTGGGTAGGTATAACTTCGTCGTTCTCCCTTGCAACTGCTCCCCCTTTCAGCAATACCATCGATATGATACAAGGATGGACTAAAGCTTCCTTCCTGGTCTTACGGGCACAGTCCATAATGTCATTAAATACCAGCCTACCCAGATTGACTCGATGCCTCGCACCCAGACTGTAAAGCAGAGTTGCCATTTCCTTGGTAACAATCGTGTTGTTTACCGAAGGGATCCAATTATGCACAGCTACCGTATACAGACAGTAATACCTGGAAGTCAGATTTGATGCTGGAATTTGTTGTCTACCAGCCAGTGGCCAAGTACTTTCCACTCCTCCTGTTAACTCAGCTGCCACATCATCAAAATTTTATGGCATTTGGTGTTGGAACACCGACTGAGTATTCTTGAGATTGCCATGCTGCAAACATCTGTTCACTACCTCAGGGGAGAATACAACTACTTTCCCTCTCACATAGACTCTGTGAAACCACTGAGAGTCTTCATCTTCACAGTCTTCCTTCAGGTTTGAATAAAACTCCAACACCATTTGTTTATTGTACTCAGCAAAGCATGTGGCAGCTTTAAGCACCTTGAGGTATTTGAGAAAATCAGTAAATCCACACTCTTCATACTTCTCAGCATCAGCCGGTCTCTCTGCTAGGATCCTTCTCCCGCTGATGAAGTCCCACTTTTCTTGGCTCTCATTATCGTACAATTCATTGCTGATGGCCTTACTGACCTCAGGTGCAGGCAATACTTTGGGCTTCATTTTCTCCGCAGAGTTCTTCATCCGTTCTGCCCGCAATCTCTTCAACTTCTGTCCAATAGGTTCGTCACTATCATCACTTTCAGCTGTACCCCTGTCTCTGCATCGTTTTGATCTCCGAATTTTCTTACAGGCCGAGGCCAAACTCTCTTCAACAATCTCAGACGTCTGAGGCACACATCTGTCTCCAGATGCAGGCGGTGTTTCAACACCAACTTGCTGCCTTCTCCTCTTAAGTCCCTGAGCTGGACTTGTCCTCAGTGGTGTTTCAACATCACTCCCAAACATCTCAGAAATTTTCTGCTCCTCTGTCAGATCCTCTCCTGGTGTTGGAATACCAGTATCCTGCATTACAGTATCCTCTTCCACAGCCAGACACTCTGCATTGTCAGTTGCAGAGTTTAATTTTTCACCTTCTGGCATATCTGCATCTTCTCTTTTGTCCTCAGCCACATCTTCATCACCTTCTTTCTCAGAACCTGATCCCAGAAATGCTGCCAGAGCCTCCTCGGATCTCATAAATGTTGCCAGAGCCTCATCCAGCAAAGAAGCATCTCCTGGTTCATTCATCGGAGTTTCCTCTGTATCAACTCTCCCAGCACATCCTGCTTCTTCCTCACTGTCACTAATCTCCAAAACCGGAATAGGCAAATTTCTTAGTGACTCTTGAGTCTGATTCAGAGACTCATCAACACAAACCATCTCCATAGCAACATCAGTGGACTTAACCACTTTTAACCAGGGCTGAATCACAGCATCATCACCCAATTTTCTAAGAACAGGCCTGTGCAGGGACCCTATCCGAGTATAGATAGTAAAATATTGGCCTAATTCATCTCCAACTTTATACTGTTCTCCGAAATCTACTCCAACCAGTTTGGCATTATAGTCACTAATTTCCCTAATCTCTCCTATGCCACCAGTCAACAACTCATCAAGTTTAAATCCATTCACCTTGCCATGCAGACTTTTATATTTTCTAAGGTCTACATATTTTTTGTTCTGCACCATCCATTCTATAAATTCAAGAACAGAGCAAAAATACATTCCATCATAGACGAAAGAATGATCAAACCTAGCTTTCCGTCTCTGAACTTTTCCACCCCACTTGGCTAGTGTCTGCACTCGATCTCCACACAGCTCGTCCACATTCGCATCCAAATCGAGCTCTTCAATTCGCGGATTCTCCGGCACCCGCACCTTGACAAATTCTCGGACCATCTTCTGGAACTTGGAGCTCGCCATTGTTACAGGGTTTTGAGTGGGTTACAAAAATTGAGGGTTTTGGCAAATGTTTCTGATGAACAGGGAGCTGTGAGCTATGAGGAAGATGAACAGTCGAGTGTTTGAGTTTGTGTGGGAATCAATTTGTCACTTTCTCCTTTTTTCCCCCCTTTTTCCGAAACCCAAAAGTCTCTTTTTCCTTCCTTCTGAGTACAGACCTAGGCCCACTAAGTTTTCGGCCCAGCTGATTTTTCTCCCTCTGAAATCCTCGGTGTTTAAACACCACTTCACAATTTTTTGGTATTTTCGGTTTTTCATATTTTTTTTCTTTTTCACCATATTAACTAAGAAACAATGCAACAGTAAATAATACAATAGAAAGTACAGATCAGAGTACCTCACATTCGACAGACACCCAAGTGCTGTCTGAGCCCTTCAAAAGTCTCACCATCCAGTGGTTTTGTGAATATATCAGCCAGTTGTTCTGCTGTTGGTACATACTGGACTGCAACTTCTCCTTTTTCAACCAAGTCTCTGATAAAATGATGTCGGATATCGATATGCTTTGTTCTAGAGTGTTGCACAGGATTCCTGGAAATATCAATGGCGCTTTTATTATCACACAGGACTGTCAAACCAACATCATTGAACCCATAATCTCTCATCATCTGCTTCATCCACAATAACTGTGCACAACAACTCCCGGCAGCTAAATACTCTGCTTCAGCTGTGGACAAGGATATAGAGTTCTGCTTTTTACTGTACCAACTGACCAGATAAGATCCAGCAAAGAAGCACCCTCCAGTGGTACTTTTACGATCATCAGCATTCCCAGCCCAGTCCGAATCACTGAAACCTACTAATTGTGAATCCTTGTTCCGAGAAAACCATACTCCATACTCTGCGGTTCCGCTTATATACCGAATAATCCTTTTCACTGCTGACATATGTGATTCCTTTGGATCTGCTTGGTAGCGAGCACAAATACCAACACTTAAACAGATGTCTGGTCTGCTTGCAGTCAAATACAACAGGCTGCCAATCATACTCCTGTACAATTTCTGATCAACACTTTGCCCCTGTTCATCCTTTGTAAGCTTATCGGTGGTTGCCATTGGGGTGCGTACTGCCTTTGCACTTGTGAGACCGAATCTTTTGATCAAGTTTTCAGCATATTTCTGTTGATTGATAAACAGACCATTCTTCTCCTGAGTAACCTGCAATCCCAAAAAATATGACAATTTTCCTACCATGCTCATCTCGAATTCTTGAGTCATTAAGTCAACGAACTCCTTCACCAAGTTTGAATCGATAGATCCAAACACAATGTCATCCACATAGATCTGTGCAATTAGAATCTTTGACCCCTTGTGCAGGACGAACAGCGTACGGTCTACTCCCCCTCGACGATAGCCCTTTTTAATCAGAAAGGTTGTCAGTCGCTCATACCAAGCACGAGGTGCCTGCTTGAGTCCATACAACGCCTTATTCAACCTATAAACATGATCAGGAAACTGAGGGTCTTCAAACCCCTTAGGTTGCTCCACGTAAACTTCCTCTTTTACTATGCCATTCAGGAATGCACTCTTGACATCCATTTGGTAAAGAGTAAAGTCTAGCATACAGGACACGGCCAACATTAGTCTGATGGACTCCAATCTGGCTACAGGGGCAAAAGTTTCATCGAAGTCAACCCCTTCTACTTGTGTGTACCCTTGAGCAACAAGGCGTGCTTTATTTCTGGTGACATTACCATCTGCATCAGATTTGTTTTTGAAAATCCACTTGGTACCGATCACATTTA
Source organism: Rubia yunnanensis (assembly GCA_037428765.1). Taxonomy (NCBI): domain Eukaryota; kingdom Viridiplantae; phylum Streptophyta; class Magnoliopsida; order Gentianales; family Rubiaceae; genus Rubia; species Rubia yunnanensis. The sequence continues at coordinate 70,743,843 of CM075063.1, forward strand.
CATTAACAGGTCGTGGGGTGAGGAACCAAACATTGTTTCTCTCGAATTGCTGCAATTCTTCTTGCATTGCCGAGATCCAATATTCATCTAGCAAAGCTTCTTTGTAATTTCTCGGTTCAGTGAGTGAGATGAAACACGATAATCCTGCTAATTCTCTGTAATTTACACGGGGACGATCCCTTAACTGCATATGTCTCGTTGGATTCTGGTCAGAATCAAGATTTCCAGATTCTGATGTTTCAACACCGGTTGATGGAGCTGGTGTTCCAACACCAGTAGGAACGGCTGAATCAAGCGCATCGGCTTCTCCAGCATTGTCCTCCTCTGAATCATCTATCACCACATTAATGGACTCCATGACTACCCCAGAACGTTGATTCAGTACTCGGTATGCTCGGCTGGTAGGAGAATAGCCAAAGAATATACCAATGTCGCTCCTGGATTCAAACTTAGCCAAGGGTTCTCGATCCTTCAGAATGTAACACTTACTGCCAAAGACATGGAAATATGACACATCTGGTTTCTTTCCTTTCCAGATCTCATACGGTGTCTTCTCGGTAAACGGACGCAGATATACTCGGTTGATGGTGTAGCACGCAGTGTGTACTGCCTCAGCCCAATATCTCGAATGAATTTTTTTCTCAGCCAGCATTGCTCGTGCCATTTCCTGCAGTGTCCGATTCTTTCTTTCTACTATACCATTCTGCTGAGGGGTTATGGGGGCAGAGAACTCATGATGTATCCCGAGCGTTTCACAGATGTCCCGAAATTTAGAGTTCTCGAATTCCTTTCCATGATCACTCCTGATGCGTGCAATTCGAGCGGTTCCTTTTTCTACATGAAGCTTGTGCGCCAAGGTCTTGAATACATCAGCGGCCTCTGATTTTTCTTTGAGGAATGATACCCACGTATACCTCGAGAAGTCATCCACACAGACAAAAATATACTTCTTCCCGGCCACACTTGGTGTACTAACTGGCCCCATGAGATCCATATGTAGAAGCTCCAAAAGTCTGGATGTTGAAACATCATGTACAGCATGGTGAGGAATACGAATTTGCTTTCCTTCCTTACACGATCCACAGACAGTCTCCTTGACATCACTGATTTCGGGAATACCTCTGACTGCATTTAGTCTGGAAATTCGAGCCAAAGATTTATAATTTATGTGCCCCAATTTTCTGTGCCACAGTGTACTAACTTCCTTTTTCGAGCTCAAGCAGGTGACATCTTGATCGAGTAGATAACACTTATCCATTGATCTGGATCCAGTGAATACTCCAGACCCATGATTTACAATACACTTATCTTTGTCAAAGTACACCGTCATATCATTATCACATAGATGACTGATGCTCAATAGGTTAGCCTTCAGGCCTTCAACTAGCAACACATCTTGGAACACTGGAAGCCCTTTGATTTCTAACTCCCCTTTGCCAATTATTCTACTTCGTTTTCCATCACCGAATTTAACATGTCCACCAAATCCAGGTTCAAATTTTCGCAGAAATTCAGGAACTCCTGTCATGTGCCTTGAGCACGCACTGTCGAAGTACCACGAGGTTCCTGTATGTGCTCCATAACATACAAAACTTGAAAGACAAATGTTTTGAGACTTTCGAACCCATACCTGTCTTACTGGTCGAGTGATGCGATGTGATCTCTGAGTTGCATGTGTGTTCAAGGATCCGTTCCTGTATCCTCCAGTGTTGACTTAGTGCACGGTGTTGTGTCCTGGAATGGTGTTGAAATACCGATATGCTGGGTTAACGGACAGTGTCTTAAGTAATTTGAAACACCTATTTCTCACATGACCTGGAACTCCACAGTATCCGCATCTCCTGATTCTCTTGATGGGGCAGTTTTCCTCAATTATTCTTGGTGCACGTGCACCTTGGTCTGCCTTATTTTTCAACACATCAACAGATCTTTCATACCCAATTCCAAATTTGGTAGTTTGTCCCATTTTCAGACAATCTTCAAGCTTAGCTTTCCCTGTATTGAGACGTCTAATAGCCTGTTCTGCTGTCTCCGCTCGTTGAACTACTTCAGCAAATTCCTTTTTAAGTTGTTCAAGTTCTTCAAGTGCATTTTTCTTCCCAAGTTCATTCACTCTAACCTTTTCACATAACTTCTTGTTCTCAGCCTTGAGCTCTTTGTTTTCATCTGCCACTTTTAGCCACATTTTATACATCTCCATACTTTCTTTGCGAATGTCATCATCACTAATGCTTCTAGTCTCTTCATCTGAGCTATCACTTTCTTCTTCATTCAACCCACTGCGATTTATCTCAAAAGACTCTTCCAACGATACGCCGAAGGCAACATGATTTGTATACTCTTCTCCATCCTTAATATCGTCTCCTCCATCATCATCACTCCAGGTTATGGCATATGATTTCCCTTGCCTTTTAAGTGTATTGGCACACTCAGCTTGAATGTGTCCAAAGCCTTCACATTCTCTGCATTGGATTTTTCTGTTCAGATTCGGATTTACCGATTTGATCTTCGGTGTTTCAACACCAGGTGCCTGACCGAATCTGGGTGTGAAGTTGGCATTCGGATTTTTGCTCCCGCTTGACTTGTCCTGTGGCTTCCTGCCCATCTTCTTCATGAATCTAGAGAAGTTTCTGGTTATGTTAGCAATTTCATCGGAATCTTCAATATCTGTATGTTCATCTTCCTTCCCAGAGGTAGTGCTTGTAAAAGCCATCTCCTTCTTTCCGGTTTTATTTTGCAACATCTCCATCTCATAGGATTCCAGAGACCCCATGAGCTCATCAAGTGTCATCATCCCAGTCCTTCCATTTTCATTGATTGCTGTGACCTTCATATTGAACCGTTGTGGTAATGCCCTCAACACTTTCCTTACAAGTTTTTGATCCTTGTACTTCTTACCAAATTGAAAAGCCTTGTTTGCAATATCTCGGACTCGTCCATTAAACTCGGAGATAGTTTCATCTTCCCGCATCTTCAATTCCTCAAATTTCGATGTATAGTATTGCAACTTTGAATCTCTAACTGAGCTTGTTCCCTCATGATACGTTTGTAACACATCCCATGCTTCCTTTGCAGTCTCACAATTTGAAATCATCTTAAATTGATCTTCATCTACTGCTGTGAAGATGGCATTCAATGCCTTTGAATTGGACATGTACGCTCTATGCTCCTCAGTAGAATATTCAGAATATGGCTTGATCGTTGATGAGCTTGATTCTTTAGTGTTGTCACTCGGAGGTGGAGTGTACTGATTTACTACATAGTTCCATGCTTGATCATCTAATGCTCCAATAAATACTTTCATACGTGCCTTCCAGTAGGCGTAATTGCCTTGTTCCAACAACGGTGGTCGCGTGACAGAGGCTCCCTCCTTTGGTGCCATGGTGAAACCTGATCTCACTCTCCCTGTGTAGGGGTTAGCAAGTGCCTTGCTCTGATACCAATTGAAATTCCGGTTCACCTGAATTCTAAACCTTTATACCAAGTTGTTTAACAGTTTGGTGTTGGAACACCAAGATTAGTTTGGTGTTTAAAGCAAAACAAAGTACGCAGTGCACACACAACTTGGTTACGCAGTTCGGTGCAAATACACCTACGTCTGCGGGGCCTTGCCCAGATCAGAAACCATTCACTAGAAAGCAGTCTTTAGTACAAGAAGCTTAACTTAAATACTAATCCATTGCTAACCTACAGAGTGAATGTTGTGAGCTCCCCTCACTGTCGATCCTACGTCGTTGAACCCTCACGATCAACACGTCTCCCTGGATCTCCTCCTCCCGAGGAATTAAGACTTCCTTGTTTCTGATCTTTACGAACTTGGTCGGTTGATTTACGAACCTCCAAACAAACACGGCAGATCGCTCCAAAGTTCTCAACGTAGAGAATAGTTCTGGACGCGTCAACCTGATTGCGTTGTAATCTTCTTCACTTTATCCCATCGCAATCCTGCCTTGAATAGACTTCTTTCCTTGTCGAACTTCTACCCCAAATAGACTTCTAGTCTAAGGAAAGATCTAATACTAATCTGGTATTTAAATGAACAATCCTGTTATCAATAGGACTTGTTCCATAATTAACTACTTAACCAATTCCTAACTATTACAGGAATATTCGTTTACCAGAATTAGATGACCACGAAATCAATCAATTATCTTCACAATATTCTGATCAGATCGCACAATTATATCCCATAATATACTCCATAAATCGTGGACATCAACCATACAGCTGCTGGAAAACTGCTGGACAGCAGTGGTGTTAAAACACCATATCACCAGAAATCACTCAGTGGTGTTAAAACACCAGATTACCAGTATTCACAATATGCCATACATAAGTCCAACTCCGGAGGACTTTACATTTTTGATGGATCCTCTTCCTTCACCATAAGAAAAAAAATTAAAATCAAAATCAAAATAAAAATAGAAGGATCAAAATCAAAATAGAAATCAATAACCCGTAAAAAGAAATCACTACCTCTCTGAGGATCAACCTAAAACAATGGAGCAGTAATTTTTGACATAGTCGACTTCCGTAATGAAACTGAATTTTCACATTAACGTACACCTACGTAGTCTAAGAAAATGAAGGTGGTATTAAACACTGCCTTGAAATATTATACTTCCTCGATACTTCCTCGATTTTCTTTTTATGAAAGTGTAGGTTTAACTCCTTGGATTTAGGTGAAAAATATGAGTGCCTTGAAATATTATACTTCCTCGATACTTCCTCGATTTTCTTTTTATGAAAGTGTAGGTTTAACTCCTTGGATTTAGGTGAAAAATATGAGTGCCTTGAAATATTATACTTCCTCGATACTTCCTCGATTTTCTTTTTATGGCCGTGTAGGTTTAACTCCTTGGATTTAAGTGAAAAATATGAGTGAATTAAATAGAAGGTAGAAAATAAAAAGTAAAATGGATTGATGAAATTGAAGAAATCTTGCAAAAAATGAAAAGGGTGTCAAATAAAAGAAAACATTCATTTATAGTAAGTGTGCTATAAATAACAAAACTGATAAAATATAAAGTCTTTATTATGGTAAATTGATATCATATCAATGACACATCTCATTAATGATGATTACAATATATATGACTACAACAAACCAAAATCTAATAGGAATAGATTCTAATTCTATAAGAAAATTACAATCTATAACTAATTCTATAAAGAAACTAATTCTATAAGGTAACTACCATTTATAATCTTTCCTACAAGGAAAGGGTTTCTGTTTCCTTAATACCCTTCCTCAAGTTGGAGCATGATGAACAAGAATGTCCAACTTGCGAAGAAAATTATGAAATTGCTAATCACTAAAAACAAATCACCATAGAACGAGATTCAACTCCAGTAGCGGTAGAGTAGAAGCAAGAAGCAACAACACTAACAATATCAGCGGTAGAGCAGTATTCAACTTCATTAGCAGTAGTAGTAGTATTCAACTTGAGTAAGGGTAGTATTAGTGGCGGTTGTAGGAAGGATACATTGGCATCGGTAGAAGGATAGTGAGAGAAGTAGTCATCACAAACACGACCAAGATAATAATGATAAAGGATAATAATGATAAAGGAGTGGATCGGTGGGCTGGATAATAATGATAAAGGATAATAATGATAAAGGAGTGGATCGGTGGGCTGCGACCGCAGATAGCAGCAGACGGCATTAACAACAAAACAGTAATAACAACAGGCGAGTTGCGACAACCGGATAGCGGCGAGCAGCGGACGACAACAATAACAAAACAACAATAAAATTTGGGTGGCGACGATGTAAATCCGTGGCGAGGTACAGCAGTATAGCGGCGGCCAGCAGCGAGAAGGACGACAACAATAACAAAACAATAATAAAATTTGGGTGGCGACGATGTAAATCCGTGGCGAGGTACAACAGCATATAGCGGCTGCCAGCAGTGAGAAGGGCATCGACTCCAGTGTTCAGGATCTTAGACTTTGATACCATGATAAAATATAAAAGACTTTATTATGGTGCATTGATATCACATCAATGACACATCTCATCAATAATGAGGATTGCAATATATAAGGGTACAACAAACCAAAGTGTAATAGGAATATGATTCTAATTCTATAAGGTAACTACCATATATAACATTTCTTACCAGGAAAGGATTTCTATTTCCGTAACAAAAATAGAGGGAGTATCAAGGATTTTTTTAAGTTAAAACTGTATCATTCTTCTTTTAATTAAAATTTAAAAATATTGTAAATATTAATACATATAATAAAATAAATTTTACTTTGATAAATAAATATATTTTTAGAAATAAATTACAGTTTTTCGGTTCAGTATATTTAAAATTATTTCAGTTCAATTCAATTCAATATATTTATATTTATTGCAATTCAATTCAATCTATTTATATTTATTTCAATTCAATACAATTTAGTTTAGATAAAATCAGATCAGATTATTTCTAAAAGTCCTTAGTCTCGAAGGAAACTCCTTTATCCCAATTAACCGTATTATCTGTCTACACTATATTATCATGATATCATCAATATCTTTGATCCGTTGTCCTTATTATAATTAGGCTGATAAGAAAAAAAATTAATCATTCATTCCAAAATGCTGGAAAAACGCTCAGCGACGATTACAATGAATAGAATTAACATCAAACATAACTAAACTCTAGCAATAACTAACATATTGCAAGGATATTTAAACTACATGTCAACTAGACTGATCGTCTGTACTATTATAGATAAGAAATTCAATAAAAACTGTAACATCACCCTCATGGATATTAACTTGCTTCCCACGAAAATCATGACCACTTGGCAGAGAAGAGCGTATCACACATCAATATTACTGTGTCAAACATGGATCTTCTATAACTGTAACACCACTTGATTCAATCATAATCTATGTTGTCCAAACTGTAAACACCTTGAAAAACACAGATATGACGAATCAAATTAATGGAAACCCAAAAATAAAATCACTAACAAAATTACGAACACACGATCTGAACAAGTAGATCGAGAAGAATATATCAACATCAATAACTAAATTGAGTTATCATCATGAACACAACGATCTAATCGATCAGGTGGAAGAACAAAACTAATATGTGGAGATAAATCTCACACTTACTCAATAAAAAAATGAATGAAAATAAATTGTTGTTCCCCATCTTCCCATTAGATCTAATCGATCAGGTTAAAGAACAAAACTAATATGTGGAGATAAATTTCACACTTACTCAATAACAAAAAAAATGAATGAAAATAAATTCTTGTTCCCCATCTTCCCTAATGGGAAGATGAGGAAAAAATTGAAGAAGAAGGGTTGTGGCAAGGGAGGCTACGAAAATAGGGGGAAGAGGGGGTTTTGTGATTTGGTTCTATTTTGAGGTGTTTGGTAGTGATCAATTGTTAACTATTCACTCTATTTATTAGCAATTAAACTTGAAAGTTTTTATGGAGTAGAAAATATTTGATAAATAATCGATAAATGTTTTATTGTATTAAATGGCTGATATAAATGTTGTTACGATTTATTTGAATTATTATTTATATCCTGGGTACGCAAGGGAGGTGGTTCAACCGTGGACGCAACCCTCATTTTTGGATTATACTCAAGGGATAGTATATTCAATGCCCTCTTCGATGCCACTGGTCTCGATAGTTACTTTCCTCGGTTTCAAGGCTGGATATGCAGGGGTGTCTTCCATGGAGATCTAAAGATACGGTGGTTTAGGTCCACATAATCCCTCATCTAGTCAAGGCTCTTATGGGTACGCAAGGGAGGTGGTTCAACCGTGGACGCAACCCTCATTTTTGGATTATACTCAAGGGATAGTATACTCAATGCCCTCTTCGATGCCACTGGTCTCGAGAGTTACTTTCCTCGGTTTCAAGGCTGGATATGCAGCGGTGTCTTCCATGGGGATCTAAAGATACGGTGGTTTAGGTCCACATAATCCCTCATCTGGTCAGGGGTCTTATGGTTTCTATAGGCAGCCTCCTATGTATCCTGGAACGATGGGACATAGGCACATTCAAGTCATATGGGTTCCCAGCCTATGTACCAAAATCTGTATGGCGAAGTCCCACGACCTCTGCATATGCTCAGGGATCCACCATTGGCAGGGTCAGGATGAGATGCTGGAGATTCATTGAGGAGAGAGTTTAATAGGTTGATCGAGCCTACGGGACAAGTAATGGTTTCTCCCTTTAGTCCGTCGATAACTTCAACTCGATGGCCAGTGGACACAAAGCCACAAGAATGACTTCCCATATATGGCAAAGATTTAGATCATAGGGAGTTATTCAGACACTCTTAAGTCTTATAAACTCCCAGGATCTCGATGAAAAATTGACATGCAAGCTCGTTGGGAATTACTATCGAGGGAATGCCCATGAATGGTTCAACAAATTTCCTAGGGGTTCTCTGCATTCCTATCGAGATTTCAGTGGGGATCTTTTAAGTCAGTATTTCCAGAAGAAGAAGTTCACGAAGACATTTCCTGAGTTATACCAGACCAAACAGAAGACCGGGGAAACTACTGAGGCTTTCTATCACATGTACATGGATGAAACTTTATGAGTGGTGGAAGGCACAGAGAATGAGGTGACCCATGGATACCTGATAGGAATGCAAGATGCGGAGTTGTATAAGAAGTTAGCTACCAAAACCCTTCGGATCCTCAACAGCTTCAGGAAGTTGTTTAGCAGCATTCGAAGCTAAAGGAAGCTGCTCGAAGAAAGGGAGAGGGCATGATTGAGAAACATGAGAAATCCAATGGCCATCATGGGAAGAAGCCGATTGAAATGGCTAGGCCAAGCTTCAAAAGGTATACACCAATGGTAGATCTTCGACGCAGACTTTAAGTATACATTGGGGTCTGTTTTGAGCACCCCACCTCTGAGGGATTCGCCCATGGTTGTGGAAGCAATGAAAGCTACAAATAGATATTGTGATCATCACAAGGATTATGGTCATGATATAGATAATTTTAGCCATCTCAAGATGGGATCGAGAGATGTGCAAGAGAAGGTCAACTTTGAGGCTCGGGACCTCGAAATGGAGATCATGAGGAACCTTCAAAGCCAAGGAATGAACGTCAAGCCTGGCAGTCGTGTAGCAGGGATTATCATAATAATGGGGGAATGACTGATAGAAGGCCTCAAGATCAAGGTCAGGAACGATGGGATGAGCGACCTCGTGATCAACTTGCCACAAATCAGAAGAATATAAATGAGGATAATCTGGTGATCCATGGAGTGATTAATGTCCTCAATAGGATTATGGGTGAAAGGTATTCACATACAGTTATGAAGTTTGATTCATGTCACATCTCTGTTGGAGAGCCACGACATAAGCGGTTGCAGGTGGATGAAACCATAACATTTTTGGAAGCAGATGCAGTCCCAAACCAAACTCCACATGCAGATCCCATGGTTATCTCTGCTGTCATTGGAAACTCCTTGGTGAAGAGAGTGTTCATCGATGATGGAAGTGGTGTTGATGTGATGTTTATAAACTTCTTTGATCATTAGGATATAGGTTGCAGCAATTTGAAAAAAATCTGTTTCGCCATTGTTGGGTTTCACAAGTAAAACCGTATTTCCTTTGGGAGAGATCACCTTATTGGTGGAGATAGCTGATGGAGATAGGGGGGTGACAATATACTGTAATTCTGCGATCATTGACGCTTACTCACCTTACAATGTGATCCTTGGGTAACTATTGATGTGCCAGGCTAGAGCGTGTGGTCCCCTTAATATTTAATGATTAAGTTTCCTACGAAAAAGGGAGTAGCCGCCATTCTAGGAGATCAAGAAGTGGAAAAAAGTAACCTGACAACGATGAAAGGGGAAAGGGAGGTAAGAGATATAGCCTCAGTGTATGGGGAAATTGGTCCAGTCGACATAGAGCAGCTCCCTATTCGAGACTTGGGCACGATCGCCGTAGGAAAATTGATGCCTGAAAATACTAAGGAGAAGTTAAGGACCCTAATAGATGGGTATGATGATGTATTTTCTTGGAGTACTTTTGACCTTACAAGGGTACCCTCGAAGTTAGCAGTTCACAGATTGAACATTGACCCTTCGATAAAGCCAGTGAAACAAAAAATGAGGGTGTTCACTCCAGAGAGGGCAAAAGAAATTAAGGTGAAAGTGAAAAAATTGCTTAAGGCAGAACTTATCGAAGAAATGCTTTACCCATAGTGGCTTCCTAACTCAGTGATGGTCCAGACACACAGTTGGGGTGACGCCGATTATAGGTTGTGTCCGGCTAACCTTTAAATACTAGTATCTCCGTAGATAACCCCAGACTTACCACTAGCTACTTTATTGTAGTTAACAGTGAGTACAAGAGCAACAATATAAATTCTTATCTTTGATTCTTAGCATCCCGCAGGTAAAATAGAACGACCTTGCGAGGTGTGAGTCAGTGCTTTAATTTTGGTGATTTCTTTGTTGACTAGGTTTTAGTTTTGGATTGATATTTATGAATTTATTGGCCCTAGTTCATGTTGATTTAACTAGTTTTTAGTAGATTTTGCTTATTGTTTTTATGGTTGTGGGTCTTGTGTTGTGAAGATTTTTTCATAATGTTCGATTTTGCGCAAGAGTTGATTGAAATTTCTGTTACTTGTGATGTTTATGTTAAATGTCGGTGGATGTAAACTACATTTTCATTATGGAATAAGAAAATGGAAGGAACAAAGGAAATGGTAATCAGACCTAATGATGCGTTTGAGGATGAGGCCGTGACATCACACCTCAGGAAGAAAGTCGCTACGAAGAAGGGAAAGGAAAATGCCTCAAAAAATGCAGGTTCGATGAAGAACGTTTCATTAGCATGGAGAACCAGGACAAGTTCAAACTCATGTCCACCAGGTCCATCAAAGTTGTCTGGGTTATACAAGTGCCAACAACCATTCAATTGCACATCGACTACTTCATGGAGACATTCAAGAGGTCAAAAATAGAAACCTACTCTACATCGATATGCCAATACATCCAGCAGAGGTGAGCGAGTTCTACTCCAACTTTAACCCTCTCGAGAATGGCGACTTTGAGACCAAGGTAAACAAGAAACGATCAATAAGCTCTAACTCCATCAATGCTGCCATAGATTGCCCAATAAGGAAGACAACAACTGGAGTTCACCGGTTGTATTTATGGATTGTTGGCTTGAGGAGAAGAACGACCCAGATTACCTTTATCCAAACCCTCTAGCCAAGAAGTACTTTGGTGGAAATCAGAAGAAGTTGATTGATAATTCAAAGAGATTCAAGAGTAGGAGACTTGATTTGAACAACCTAATGGTGTATGAGATGAATATTAGGAATTTGATCCTGACATGTCATCCGATGGAGTGCAAAATCAATGACTTGATGTTCTTTATCCACATTGTTGAGGGTGAGAAGATCGATCATGGATACACAATTGTCAATGAGATGGTGCTAGTGGCAGCTAGTAAGAAGAGCATGACCCTTTCATACAGATATCTAATCATGAAACTGCTTCAGAAGGAGGACGTCTGCTTAAATTGTCCACCCAAATTCAACCAAGTTACTACGACAAGCGGTACTTTGCAAAGAAACATGGGGGGGGGGGACAATAGGTAGAGGGTAATGTACAAGGGTCGACCTCATGCTAAAGCACAACCGACACCTAGGAGCCTGCCTGCGATGGAAGAGTGAGGTGATAATATATATATACATATTTTAGTAATGTTTTTGTTTAATATTTTATGTTAGTCTGTTCAGAACCCATGAATTTTGACTTCATCTATTTTGTTCCACTGTTACCCGAGAAAAAGTTTTGGTAGAATCCTACAAGAGGTCTTGGCGGTGAAGGATGTAATCGACGTCAGCAGGTGCTAAGAGAAGGTCAAGGACCATCTAAAGATTGAGGAGAGCAGTTATGAAACAAATTCTGATGCCACTGAAGATGTACTCATCAGTGCGTAGAGTAAATAGATCATGGTCGCCACAATACAAATTCAGGACATTGTGGTGGCTACGGCAGGCAAAGTGGCTAGACCATCTCACACTGGTGAAGATGTTCCCAAAGGCCGAGGGTAATGTGTTAGGATCTGAGGATGGCAAGGGTTCAAGAGCTATGAGAGTGAGAAGTAGGATGACACTAAGGCCTCAGGGCCAACCAACAATTGAATGTTGGTGAATTATTGAATTTTTTTATAATTGCCCGTGATAGGGATTTGTAAGAATACACAGTTACTTTTGTTTTTTTTATTGGTCTTGTCCTTTTTGAAGAATTATTGATAGCCTACCTATTAACAACATGTTGTTTGAGAAGAAGGTGTTGAATAATAGTTGAAAAAACCAATATATCACATGGTTTGTTGCATTTTAAAGTGAACATGGAAAAATGCCACAAATAATTGACATCAGAAACAATTCAACACACAATTAGTTTAGACCGATATGAATGTGAAGTCAAATCGAGATAGGTTCAACAATCCATCATTCCAATTGATTGAGTGACCAACATCGATGGCTAGGGATTGGCATGGCTAACATATTGTCCACATGGTTTCATTCCACCATCACTAACACTCAAACACTCACCGATATCTTTTTAAACTATTTAGGAGCCTCTGTATTTTGATTAGATAGCACATCGATGTTGGTTACATGGTTTCGACTCATCCGATATATAATCGAATGGTAACCGATTTCGGTAGTTCCACTGGTACATTTGTCTAGTAAATTCAATGAAATAAAGAGTTTAATAAAAAAGGTATATTACAAATAGTGAATCAAATAATTCCCCCTACATACATTAATTAAAATTGATACAACTCACACCATAATGATTCAAAAAAATATTCATAATCTAAAAATCAATTGGTCATTCTTTTCCGCTTAGCACCCTTCTTTTTATCATCAATCTATACCCCATCACTATGATCCCTTCTAACGCTGACTACCAATGGGGTACTTTCGTCATCAATGATATTTTGAGCACTAGTCACATGAGAATTGTCTAATAAGTCCATCACACCAGTATTATTGAAACTTGTAAACCGTCTTTTGCTTTGAATGACCACTGACTTAGTCTTGTCCCTTAGGTCATCGGCATATAATACTTGCTCTGTATGTGAGGCTAGAATGTATGGAATGACCTTACAACCAGCCCTCCTAAAACCCATTACTGTGAAACCAAGATTATCTGCACATACAATCTCGTTGTTATTGACTCATTTGCATTGGAATATTGGAATCAGTCAAGTTCAAATATCTCTTCAACGACACCATAGTACATCATGGGACCCCAAACGAAGATCTTGTCCTTTGCACTCAACATATATAAGGCCTCTGAAACAAGACTGACATCAAAATTCTGTGTCACATTGTTTTCATCCCAAGAGTTGGTTAAGAAAGTAAAACTTTTCATGTTATGCCCTGTGTACGATAAATTGATCAAACTAGTCATGAACACCAACCAACACAGACTCTCGGTGTGACCTTCCCCTATGACTGTTTCATGTAACCAGAACAAAAATGTCTGATTATGTTCATTCACTAATTTTTTTCAAAGGCCAACTAGAATAGAATGCTTTTAACATTTCAAGATACCTTTTAGCAAAAGACCTTACCACATTAGATTTATGTAGCACGTACACATGTGCGATCACCAAATCACCCCAGACAAGACATTTGTTGTTGCTTTACGCAAAATCTTACCACCAACTCTATAGATGTGCTGAGACCGTTCACTAACTAAGAACTCCATAAAATATTCTAGAGCTTCCTCAATCAGCACAATACTCGCATCAGGCGGTAGTGATTTTTTGAATACTCTCTAAAAAAATTCAAATACTGCTTGAACGGATAAAACCATCTAAGAAACACATAACCAGAAAGCTCTATCTCCCATATAACGTGAACCAAAAAATGCACTATTACAAAGAATGCATGAGGAAAGTACATCTAAAAATCAAAAATCACATTGACTATTTCCTCTTGCAACTTCGACAATGTCAGACGAATAATTTCGTTACAACATACTTCTTTGTAAAAATAGAATGAATGTGTAATGCAAGTTTAATCATTATTAGAAAGAGTTGATCTTATTGCAACCGGTAAGAAATCCCGAATCAAGCAATGTGAATCATGATATTTCATAATCCCATATCGTAATTCGTCTCCGGCGCCTGCAAGATTCATCACCTTTGAATTGTAACCAGTTGGAACTTTGATACCTTTCAATGTAGAGCTCAAACCTTTCTCCACTTTCGACAATAAATATCATGCAGGAGGCAAGTACAATCTCTCTCCCCTCTTCTCGGGTGCTAGGTTGACCTAATACTCAATTCAACTAAACCTTTCTGGCTTTCACACTTTTTAAAAAGTTTTTCCCTGAATATTAAGCAATGTACCAACCAAATGGTCGCACATGTTCTTCTCAATACATATCACATCCAAGCCGTGTCTCACCTCAAACATCTCCCAATATGGAAGATCGTAAAAAATTGACATTTTTTTCCAACTCCCTGTAACTTGTTCCGTCCTCTTCAACTTTCCAAAATCAAATTTGAAAACCACGCAATAAATCAATGATCCTCCTTTCCCATGCACAGGTTCATGAGGTGGATGTGTCTCTACCTTCTTATTAAATTCATCACACAATCTTCTCCACCGATGATTCGGAGGGAGCCATATTCGATGTCCAAGATGCACTTTCTTACAACCATTACTCAATTAAAAATTATCAGTGTTCTCCATACAAATGAGACATGCCTTGTGACCTTTTACATAATAACTTTAAAGATTACTGTAAGCAAGAAAAACATTAACAATGTAGAACAACATGGCCCGAAAATCAAACTCCTCCTTACGATACCCATCAAACATCTTCATTCCAGGATCCCATAGCAAATTTGCATCTTCAATCAAAGGTGATAAAAAGACTTCAATATTATTTCTCGGTTTCTTTGGACTAGATATCATTAAGAACAACATAATGTACTTTCTTTTCGTACAAAGCCAAAGAGGTAAATTATAAACCATTAGCATCACTAGCCAAGAACTATGAGTCCTGGCCATAGTACCAAAAAGATGTATCCCATCCATGCATAATCCAAGCCTCAAATTTTGTGCGTCATCATCAAACGAAGGAAATTCCTTGTCTATTTTTTCCATTGCTCTTCATCAGAGGGATGTGTTATCGTATCCTAATTTTTGACCTCACAATTTGCATGCCAAGTCACATTTTTGGAATCTTCAGAATTTGCAAAAATGCTTTGCAACCTAGGAATAATCGCTAGATACCAAACAACCTTGGCCAAAACCCGTTTGGTGCGCTTTCCCACAACAAAGTCCCTTTCCAAATCATCCACCTCATTCATTTTGTACCTTGGAGACTTATATTTTGGACATGATGCTTCTTTATCATAATCATTCCTATACAAAGTTCAATCATTAAGAAAAGCATGTATCTTCTTATAATACATACCCAATGGACACAAAATCTTTTTGGCCTTGTAAACTGATTTCGTTAGTTTATTGCCCGCTAGTAACACAGTTTTCATAGTTCTCAACAATGCACAGAATCCTACATAACAATACAAATAATTTTCTTTTCATTAAGTAACTGTATAGTCACCTTCAATTGAGTCAATCCAGCCAAGGCCCCCTAGAAAGAAAATTATTTCACTGTGTGCGTGTGCAAAGCGGATATTATCTCCAGATTTCCGCCAAAGTACTTTACCACTTCTTCTACCAATTCATCCAATCTATCATTATTATCATCAACACAGGTAAAATTAGGCTTGTCCACATCCTCCCCATGCCAAAGCCAAGTGGTGTAGGTCAGATCAAACCCATACAAAAATAAGTCATCTCTCAAATTATTTGAGTTTTCATGTACCCTTGTATTACGAAACTTCGTGCAAGGACAATATACATTACTCACATTCTCCCTCACAACATTGGCAAATGCATGCTTAATAAAATTAGCTAAAATTCTAATCTGCTTCATTATGTGTGCGTTAACTGTTGCATTTGGCATACTTTTTAGGTAGTTTTATTTGGTGTATTGTTAATATTAGTTGAGTTTACATGACAAAGGGTTTAGATGACCATGTTTGGTTTTCTTGCCTAAATCCTGCATTTTGTAGACTTAATTGGTACTAATGGACATCTTGTATCCATGGGCTCCTTGATCTTCCTTGTGATCATCTTTAGTAGGTTGCTCATGGTTACTTTTTGTTTACATTCTATGTGAAGGCCATTCGTAAGGGCGGTAGAAGATATTGAAGGCCGTTCGCAAGAATGGTAGAAGAGACAAAGGTCATTCATACTAAAATTATAGTAGACGCAGGCCACGAGCATCAATGCATAGTAGAAGGAGATTGAAGCCCAAGATAGGCGACAACAAAGTTCAAAGCGTCCAACGAAGGAATGGGGAATCGTGGTCCAATGAGTTGTGCTTAATTATGAAAAATAACGATAAGAATTAGGCTTCAAGGCTGGTTCCATTGGATTTTTCTTCTCGAGCACTACAAAAGTGACTACTAAAAATCTCAAATAGGATTAACGGTTCTCCCGTAGCGAAGGAAACTAGTTCAGCCGAGCGAGGCACAAATGGGTCGGTGCGGGCCGTTCATGGTTGACACCAACAGCCCGCGCCAAAGGAGCTGCCCCACGCCAACAAGACCAGCACGAGGCTGTGGCGCATCCCGCTCCAAACACCACGGGCCGCAAGCATGAAGCTAAGTCCCACTACACAGCTATGTATGGGCGCGAGATGTCCAGTTTTTGACGTCTAACGCCATTCCATATCTAAGATGCCAAGACCAGCCAGTGAAGTGTGGGAAATCACACAACTTGCACCGAGATTTCTGAGCGGAGCACCCTTTCGTTACCACGGCCTACGCCACCGGCCACGGGCGTTGATTAGAAGCACCAATTTCAGCACCCTAACGGTGGCCCGTGCCAAATGACGCAGCCTATGCCAAATAATGTAGCCAGCACCAAAAGAATGTCACGACCCGTGCCAGGCTCTGCGCCCCGCGCTCTTTGAAGATCCGTGTCATACATTATACTTGGCGGCCCGAGCCACATGAAGAGGCATGACCCGTGCCAGATCTCGCACCCTATGACAAGGACACGCTGCGGGCCGCACCATCCGTGATGGCTCACGTCGGGCGGCGGCTGAGCTAAGGTTTACCCTAATTTGGCCTATACTGGGCCTATTTTTAGGCCCAATCTCCTACTACAATAAATATATCCTTAGTCTACTAGAGTTGAAGACCAAGACATATCATATCTTTAGTTTTTCATCTTTGTAGTTAGGAGAGAACTCTCTCATTTTCTTTTCTTTCTTTTACTTTGATCCTGAGATGTGGAATTCAAATCTTTATTTGAATTCCATGTCTAAGGAGTAGTTTCTATAGCTTAGGGATAAATTATAGGAGTATGGTCTAATCTATTTGCCTTTTGAAATTCATTAGCTCTTCCTAATTTTGTGCTCATGATATTGTTATGATTGTGCTTGATTATTTGAAATGCATGAATAGTACACCATATATAAGCACACACTTTAGGCTATATTCATGTATGGTGCAAATATCGATGTCCCATTGGCAAGAGAAACTTGGATGTTAGAATGGGTAAGAGAGAACGCGTCCGTGTGGGTGTGTGCACAGGGGATTCGAGAATGCTCCGACTTATTTTCCATCGCACCAGTCTTAGCTGACTTTGTAAAGTTGTCCAAGAGGTTCTGGATAAAGATAGAAAATAGTATCAAACTAGGGTTGTATGATGATTTAGATCATAGATAAGGTGCCTACGACCTTTGGGCCTAATTGATAGGACCCGGGGGAAGTAGTGCATTCGTGGTGGAAGCCCGAGACATAATTGCACAGGGGAGAAACATACCTACAACGTTCGGACCTTGTTGTACTCTCCTAATTGCGATGACGGTGTCTATGGAGGGTTGCGATAGCACCCGCCATGACAAGGAGGAGAAGTGTATGCCATTGACCACACCACATATTATGAACACTCTATTAGGTTTGCCTAAATATCTATATGAATGAATCGAGGATAAAAGCATTAGATTGACCATGTTTCTCAATGATTCCCCAAGTGCTTAGTTTAATAGTGTACTTTGCTTTTTTATTTTACTTTTATGCTTAGTAGTTGCTAGATTGAAAAACCACCCCCTTTCATGTTTGCTTTACTAGCTATTATTTTCACTCATACGGATTGACGACCCGTACGAGGTTGTGTTTTGGTTTGTACTTATACCTAGCATCTCTGTGGGCAAACCCAGGGCTTGCCGCTAACTACCCTCTAGGTAGCGTAGCAGTGAGAACAGGGTGTAGAGCTATAAATTCTTATCTTCTAACCTCCCAGGCTTCGCCTAGGTTAATTAGCTACGATTAATGACTCCAGGGGGGAGGCATGTCAAATTCCTTATACCCAACACTTGTGCGATCATCAGCAAAACACTGAGTTCTATCCATATGACAAAACTTACAACCAAAGTCTAGTTTCAATTAATTGATGTCTACATATAATATTTCCTAAACCTTGACACGACATAGTTCAAACATAAATTTCATTACCTAGCAAACTAAATGCAACAATCCTTCACAAAGAACAACAAAAATATCATGGGTGTGCAGAAACATAGTCATTCATAGTAAGTTAAAGGGAAATTGATGTAGAAATATGAGAATAAATTAAATATTAATTCCCTCCCAAACTATCCCAACAAGCTCAAGTTTGTGTTTCAATGTCATTTGCCCACTATTTAGGAGAATGGTATTTGACATTAATGTTTTTCTTTATCCTCCAAAGAAATTTCAAGGTGTCTTTTAAGAAAAATGGTTAAAATTGTCAACTTATATTGTAGAAAATGTTTTGACCTGTCACACCGATATCGCTAATGTCTCTGATTTGGTTTCATTTGTCTCAAACTATCTAGTCAGTGTTGATAATGGGTTAAAAATCGACATCGCTCACTTCTCGATTATAGTTTCACTTACCAAAACAATCAAGTCAATATCGACAGACATGATCCCATCACACTATTAACTATAAATATATTTTTTTTAAAAATTATTGTCAGTAATGTCTCTGTTGTGGTTTGCGATTTTGCGTACCAAAACCATGTAACCGACGTCGTGAAGCGTAATCCCACCATACCATTGACTATAGACGACTGTTCATCGATATCGGCTGTGTCTCTAATGAGGTTTTGTTTGTCTCAGACTATCTATGCAACGTCAATAGAGGTATACAAACCAACATCACTCATTTCTCGAAACCGGTTTCACATACCAAAACCATGTAATCGACATCATCAAGCGTAATCCCATCATAACATTGACTATAGAATACTATTCATTAATTTCGATAACGTCTTTGATGTGGTTTTAATTGTCCCAAAATATCTACTTGGCGCCAACCAAGGTATACTAATCGGTATCGCTTACGTCTTGGTTAAGGTTTCAATTTTCAAAGTCACGTAGCCGATGCCGACAAGCGTAATCCCATCATACTAGTGACTATGAACGGCTTTTAATCGATATCAGTTTCATTTCCAACCAACCGACACAGAACTGGAATGTAACCTATGTCGGGTTACTCAATATTTTTCACTTCGATTTAAATGAACTAGGGTAAAAAACATACATTTTACCTCGATTTTTTAGTAATTGAAGTGAAAGACATTTTCTACTATTATTTTCTCAAAAGTAGGAGTAAAATGAAACCGAGGTCAATGACATTTTCTACTGTGATTTTCTAAAGACAAGGATAAAAGACTCTTTACCTCAAATTTTAACATTTTTTTTCAAAATATAGGGTAAAAGAGGCGGAGGAAAGAAAAATTTTCCAATAAAGGTAAGTATGGCGCTTGACGAGAAGAGTTTACATAATTGTAAAACAATATCTACTCACTCCATTCCCATGAAGACAGCCTTCCTTCCCATTATATTGGAATGGATGAAGAGAGAATCTCCACCAAAATTTACCACGAGGTGAAACGAGGGAGAAGACCCATAACGAGTTTAAATTGGTGAACGACCAATCCACTCAAAAAACAACAGAGACCCAGTCAGTACCTTGTACCCATGGCTCCGCCCCTCGTCCTCCTTCACCGTCCCGTTGACTTTCCATCCTCAGCCCTCTCAGGGCTAAATACCTTGTACACGGTTCTCGACCCGCATGAAGACTCCCAATCCGTCCCCGCCACCCAGAGCATGTACCGGTCCGTCAGAGTTCTAGTCTGCTTGGCTCGCCCGCCGGTGAACGCCGACGTTTTGGATCGATACCCTTCTCTTGAATTGGTTGTGGCAACCAGCGCCGGCTTGGACCACATAGACTTCCCTGAGTGTGGTCCGAGTCACTGGGAACGCAGGTGTGCTCTCCGACGATGTTGCTGACTATGCCGTGGGCCTTTTGATTGACGTTCTCCGACGGATCTCTGCAGCTGATCGCTTCGTTCGATCCGGTTCAAGGCCTGTAAAGGGAGACTTCCCGCTCGCTTCCAGGGTAAATAATGTTTCCGGAATTTCAATCAAGTTCTTGTGACATGAGATCCGTGTGCCATCATTTCATATGTAAATACTATTTGTTATGTGTTATGGTTGTACAGGTTGGGGGCAAACGAGTTGGAATAGTAGGACTGGGAAGCATTGGAATGAGAGTAAGCAGGAGGCTTGAGGCCTTGGGTTGCCTAATAGCCTACAACTCGAGGAATAAGAAATCAAAAGTGGCATTTCCTTATTACGCAAACATTCTTGAACTTGCTTCTTGGAGCCAGATTCTGATCCTCTGCTGCTCCTTCACCGATGAAACTTACCATATCGTGGACACGGGTGTGATGAGAGCTCTAGGGAAGGATGGGATCGTCATCAATATCGGTCGGGGGTCGCTGATCGCGGAGGGGGAGATGGTGGCGATGGTGGTGAGGGGTGAGTTGGGTGGAGCTGGGTTTGACAATGAACCATATGTGCCTAAACAACCACACAAAATGGATAATGTGGTGCTGTCTCCACACGCGGCTGTTTCAACCCCTGAATCATTTCGAGCCGTGCAAATGCTCACCATTAATAACTTGGAGGCTTTCTTTTCTAATAAGCCTTTGATAGGTGAGATTCACAAGAATTAATGATCATCACAAGTTACAACCAAAACTGGCCTCTTCCTTTTTTTTTGGTCTATGCTGTTTCGCTTTTATTTCACACTTCTGGTGCTTAGAATATTGTAGGGTAGATAAATTTGAAATTGCGATTCTCAAGAACTGAAGTTGAGGAATCTTTTTTATAAGTTTGTATATTTGGATATGATAGGAATAAATTACTATTAATCAATTAATTGATGAGTCTGTCTCTTGAAAGATGGTCTTTCCATAAGTCATGGAAAGACCATGGTTTAAAGGGCAAATTAGAAGAAATTAACATAAATTTTTCGGATTGCATGAATCGGGTTATAAACTTGAGTCCGTCTCTTGAAAGACGGTCTTTCCATAAGTTATGGAAAGACCAATGTTTAAGTGTAAATTAGAATAAATTAAGATAAAATTTTCGGGTTGCATGAACCGGGTTATAAATTTTATAACTACTACATGTTGCGTACTAAAATTTTAATATTGCAACTAAGACCTTTTACCTTTTAATATTCTAATCAAACTCCGTCTTTCCATAAGCCTATGGAAAGACCGTCTTTCCCAAGACTTCGCCTATAAACTTTATAACTATTACATGTTGCATAATAAAATTTAAATATTGCAACTAAGACCCTTTACCTTTCATTATTCTAATTAAACCACGTCTTTCCCAAGACTTTGCCTTAATTGATGGGTACTCTAGTGTTATGTGCATTAATGCAAATTGATCTATTTTTTTAAAAATCAATCATTCAAAATTAATAGGAAAACATCCAACAACGATTACAATAAGTGAAATTCACATACATTTTAATTACCCTCCAACTACAATCAACTTATTTCAAGGATATCTAAATTACATATCAACCAGACTGATTGTAATGTTACAGATTGGAGATTCAATAAAACTGCAACATCACCCTTAACACTAATGGGGAACGGGTCATCAAAGACGGTTATATCGAGATTGTCGCGCCTTTGATCGTCGGCAATTAAAGGCGGTTTTGATAACCGCCTTAAAAAGCAACCATTAAAGGCGGTTCATATAACCGCCTTTAAAAGGCCGGTGGAACCGCCTTTAACAGGTTCCAAACTCGGAACCCAAGCACCCTCCATTATCCCTGGGGTATGTTCCGAACTCGAAACGCTCATTAAAGGCAGTTCATAGCCACCTTTGAAAGGTGGGAGAAACCGTCTTACATAGTTTTTGAACTCGAAAACCAGGCAGCTCTATGGGGCCTGGAGTAATGTACTGAACTCGGAAACGTTATTGGAATCCACACTCAGAATCTAATTCGAAGCCGAATTTTGGTCCTATAGGGTGGGGACTTCCCCCGTCGGTCCCCCATTCCGGTCCTCCTCTGTGAATTCGTTCGCTCAATTTTTTTTAAAATATCAGGTTCGAGTTCGGAAGGATAATCGGCTTGGGCCACAATAAAGAGCCGATTTGGCTTACGAATTCGGAACCCCACACAGCTCCAATGGTAAAAATATTATTTTCATTCATATTCCCGACTTAAAATAGGCTTCATTCCACAACCAAAATTGTAACAAAATACACAAATATATTCTACAAGCTAACAAAATCTATTAAAATGCTAACTAAGCAATATTATATAGACATGAATAGAAATCTATACAATTCTATTTGTTACTATCACATCACACTAATATATATATAAATTGTGTCAATATACAAAGCTAGGGTTCCCAAGAGTTGCTGAGCAGTTGAGAATGGGATGCCTAGCCAAACAATTCCTTGTGTTGCTGATGTCTTCTTTTGATAAGGTCTCGTTGCCTTCGGAAGAACCTGCAAGTTTCAAGATAGTAGCAATATTATGTTGACATGGAGACACTATTAATGTTTAGTATAAACAAATGTATAATTACCTTGTCAATTTCAAGTAAATCCAACTTTATGCCTTCTATGCACTCTATTGCGTACAACATTACGTAATAGCTACACTCCCACGTTTGCGCTTGTTTCATGTACTGATTTAAAACAACATAAAATTTGCAACGTATAGAAACACATAAATAAATCCCATTCAAAAAAAAGAAGCAAATGTACCTTATTATACCTTGATTTCGACCACTTCAAATTTGATTACATCACCTTCCCTAGTGTCCTTCATAGCAAACTCCAAAATCTTAACAAATGCTTCTGATGGTTGGAAGTGAAAGGGATCCATCTAATACACCCGTTTCTTTGCCAAAACAATCATGATCAATCACAATGTTCTCTAACCAAAATAAATAATTTTAATGGTCATAAAATAGTGTAAATGATATTTGTAAACGTAATGAGATTATAACTATAATCTTTCAATGTAGCGTGCAATGAATAATTTTTTATCCTTCCTTCTAAGGTTTTTGTGAATATAGTCGATTATCTCTTGGTTTGTAAAACCAATTTATTTGAGTCATCTCTAGGCACATGTATCCGACTCATCCCTTCTTTTGATTATACATAAAATACATTTACCTTGAAGTTAAGAGTTTTTCACATTAGTTGCAAACAATTTGAAAGTAAAAAATAGTAAACACAAACTAAATGTATACATATTTTAGTCACAAGATGTATATGGACATTAGCGTCTGATTAACTTGCTCACATTTCCAGAGGTCCTCGAAATCACTCCATAGCGCGATTATATCTCATTTCCCACCAAATACGCAATCCTTTCCCAAAAATGCCTAAGTTGAGTTGCATTCAAGTGGTTGAAGGCAATTGTATAGCAGTTGTACGAAGTGAGGTGAGTATTTTAGGCTTGTGCTCTTGGAACTGGTTGTCTATTCTTGTACGGTGTTGTTTGGACCAGTTTAGGTGTTTTGTGGACAAGTTTTGGTGTAGTTTAGACCACTTTGGGTGTTTTTGGACGTGTGACTTTCAAATGCCTCCTTTATAGGATTCGTATAAATTAGTCGACGGGCCACAAAAGAAACATTCCATGAGCGGGACCAACATTTTTTGTATTCTCCGTCCAGAATTGGCAATGGGGCACCCTTCACCAACATGTTCTCCAGAGAAAATCTCGATAAGCCTTCTGCAATTGGTATGGTGTGATGGTGTCTCATTAACTCATGCAAAACTCCATTGGCTATGTGGAGTGGTCTACCGTCATGTATTGATTAATGTAGAATTCACACACATGTGAACCCTACATTGCACCAATTACATTTGTCAACCATTTCACAAAATTGGATGGAACGATTTGATGAAGTAAAATGTGTACCTTTTTATCAGTTGCGAGGATGGCCTTGTCGAGATTGTCGATCTCGTCATTAGAAGTTTGAATGATTGCCTCCTGATTTACCTCAACATCTTTGGGAGAATGGTGTGATCCTTTTGATGACGGCGTCCAATAGGGTGTCAAATCCTATAAGTTCTCAAAAATAGCAAGCATGGTGTGTTGGATCAACTTTCGAATGAGAATATCTTATTACTCAATTCGTTTCTCTTACTGAAGCGCATGTTTTTGCAGTGTGTGGATCCGTGATGGTTGTCAACGACCATAGTATCGAGTAATTCCAAAAGCCTCTCATTGGGTCATAAATGCACCTACTCCCCTAACACGCCCTGAGTGGTCGGGCTTTCTTGTAGCCTCAATAATAATGTCGTTCTTAAGCGTGTTCATCATTATTTAATTTTTTCCTAAGCATCAAAATTATAGGAATTGGTTAGTAGATGTAGATGGAAAATATGTTAGTGAAGGAAAAAAAAGAGTTGAAGGGTTACCACTGGTTCCACAATTTCCTTTTCGTTCTCCTTCTTGTACATACCCTCCTTGTTTTGTTGGCGTTTGAGGAATAAATCACACCTATCAATCTCATCCACATTTATTGGTCGTACCATAGCCTTTGCCTCTTCTTCGGTCATCCTGACCTCGATTGCAATTTGAACATCTCTTTCAAGAGGTTTTCCAACTAATTTCATTACCAAAAATCAATACTCCCATAGCTTAATCGACGAGGAACTAAATTCAAACCGTCTATGTGTTGTTTTTCTTTCCTCTTACCCTATATTAGAGACATGTCAACACTAAAGACACCTAAATTTAAATACTTTGTAAATTTAACTCTACATTACTAACGTCAAAATCATTCTCTAAAACCTTTCTTCCATGGATCTCTCAACTCACTGGTTAAATGTGTGTGTATGTTATCCATAGCTGATCGCCTTTCTCCATGGAAAAAATGTAGTCCCTAGACAAACTATATTTGTGCTCTTGCCAACTCTTGCACATCATGGTCGTTACTTCTTTCTTAGATATACCATATCCGGATAATTAATTTTGAATGGTCTCTATGAGGATTTAGAACGATGGGAATTACGACAGGGGAAAGTTAATTTGTAGAATAAGAGAATCGGAAATTAGGTGGCAAAGAACACTACGGACATTTAGGGTACCTTGCACTCTATCCATAGGGTCTCCCTATAGTCTTTTGGTACCTCATGCCAACAATCATACTTTATGTCCACCCTTGTTCTTCCTATCTTCGTGACCCAAGTAGACCACTTTGCACCTTCTTTGGACAAACACTTGGCTGAATTATTGAAAATCAATGTAGTCAACTCTTTTCTATCCATCTTACGTAGTAGTCAACATTGTGCTTTTGGATATTCCTCTCTGGTCGGAAACATCATCGCCATCACAACTAAATCCCAACGTCCCAGGTTGGGTATTTCGTGAACGTGACGCATCATCATGAGTCCTTTTCTTAGACAGTATTAAACCTACATTCACAAATTTTCTCAACAATTCATGAAACTAACTTCATAAAACATAGTAATTGAATAAAATTGTGGACATGATGTCTTAAATATTTTACACTCGATCAACAAACAACCCACACTAAATAAAATACAAAATATCATAACTCCGGTAATACCTAAATCAAAATCATTAGGTATTCACTTAACATTCAAGATTAAACAATCAATATGAAAAAGAGCCCTAAAAAACCTCAACCATTAAATAAACCATCTCCTCCCTTCACATAATCTAGGGTTTAGAACCACCAACCTTTACATCAAACAAGTGAGAGATTCATTTTGACCAAATATTTCCAACGTACAAGTAGATTAGCAAATGAGCTTCTTCCCCCTAAATATTGAGAAAATGAAGTGAAAATTTACCAAGATTAAGATGAAAGTAGGTGTATTAATCATGAACAAATTTGAAGATGAAAGAAATGGAGATTTGAAGATGAAAGAAATGGAGTAGAAGTATGGAGAGGTTTTGGTGTGGGAGAAGTTGTGGGAAAGATGCGGGTTTTCTTAGGGTATTTAATACCCTTTGAAAAACCGCCTTTAATGCCCCTTTCTTTCTCGTCTGACAGAGCTTCCAAACTCGAAAGAGAATCAAATCTTAAAAATTTTACCCTACACGAATTAGTATATAAAAAAAATACCCCAAATCAGAATATCAACTTTCACACACAAAACCCCTAAGTCAACCTCTCCTCAAAACCTAACCATCAAAATGTTCAACAATTCTCCAATCCACAACAATTTAAGCCTAGGAAGGCAGATGAGAGGTATGAAAGGTGTGTGTTCATGATGAATAAACCTATTTCCCTCTTAATCTTGGTAAAGTTTCACTTCCTAGGTTTCCTACCATACCTTTCATACCTCTCATCCACTTTCCTAGGCTTAGACATTGTTATGGAATGGAGAATTGTTGAACATTTTGATGGTTAGGTTTTGAGGAGAGGTTGACTTAGGGGTTTTGTGTGTGAAAGTTGATATTCTAATTTTGGGTATTTATTTTATATACTAATTCAGGTTCCGAACTCGGAACCTATTGTAAGGTAAATTTTGAAGATCCGATTCTCTTCCGAGTTTGGAAGCTCTGTCAGACGGGAAAGAAAGGGGCATTAAAGGCATTTTTTCAAAGGGTATTAAATACTCTAAGAAAGCCCGCGCCTTTCCCACAATTTCTCCCACACCAAAACCTCTCCATACTTCTACCCCATTTCTTTCATCTTCAAATCTCCAATTCTTTCATCTTCAAATTTGTTCATGATTAATACACCTACTTTCCTCTTAATCTTGGTAAATTTTCACTTCATTTTCTCAATATTTAGGGGGGAAGAAGCTCATTTTCTATTCTACTTGTACATTGGAAACCTTTGGTCAAAATGAAGCTCTCACTTGTTTGATGTGAAGGTTTGAAATATTTGACCAAAATGAAGCTCTCAACAATTTTCCATCAACCGTTCACCAAGATTGTGCCGTCGGAGCCATTTTTTCAATGAGAAGGCAGAAGAGAGGTATGTTGAATTTTCAAAGTGTAAGGTTATTAATTCCAAAGTTATTTGTGCACTACCGATATCCAATTTGAGCTTGCGATATTTGTTACACCCTTTCAAAGTTCAACACCTAGAGAATTTGTTATGCTTAGATGAAATTTCTACGTAGACGAGGTGAATCAATTTTATGCCAATTTAGGACAAAGAATGAATAATAGGGATAGTACTAAGGTTAATGGAAAACTAATTAAGGTTAACAAGTATACAACCAATGAGGCCCTAGGATCTAGCTATATACCTCCCCGAGTAATTGATAACCAAAGTTGATCCTTGTGAACCCCCGACCTTAATGAATTTGATGTCTATGTATTACTTAAGTTTAAACCCGAACACAGCTTTTATTCAACTTATTGGACTTGGTGTGCACCATATTGCATGCGTTAACCATTGCATTTGACACAATAATATTCAGGGCTTACTTGTTGGATTGCTAGTTTTAGTTAGGTTTACACGACAAAGGGTTTAGATGACCAATGACAGTTCTCTTATCTAAATCCTGAGTTTGGTAGACTTAATTGAAGCTAATGGACACTTTGTATTCACCAGCACCTAGGTCTTTATTTATGATCTCATTAGTAGGTTGCTCATGGATATTTCGGCATCATTGTATAGAAGACTGGCGAGGAGTATCTATTATCGGCCCATACACAAATCAGGCCCATACCAAGAGTATGGAATCGAAGCCCAATCTGGGAAAATGACCCACTAAGGGAATACGGTGGGACTTGGTCAACAAGGCAACAGGAATGGAGGTGATGTGACATGAGTTGTCATGTCAGCCCCCCAGCATATATAACAAGGAATTTAGGCAATCAGAAGGTACGAATTACTCAATAAAATTACTATTCACAAATATACTCCCTATATGGCAGTAAAGACTGACCGGAGCATCGGAGCAGGCACGACCCTGCATGGGCCTGCCTGACTTTAGTCTGCCTGATTTGTAGGTCACAGAGAGAGCTAGAGAACATATGAATCAAGACTACATGAGATAAAAAAAATAGAACTTAACATTGGCACTGTTTGTGGGAATCGCTCTAAAAGATCTTAGCATTCATGCAGCTCAAATGGAATGGGGCACAACCAGCACAAATCTTGTTTAACTAGGTTATAATGAAGGACGTGACACACCTGAAGGAGGACTCTACGCCGACGCCGATGCCGAAAGGGGGGCGACACCAGCTTCGCTTAGCATCTGAGCTTGCAAAAAAAACTTGGAGATTCTTCAACAATCATGGCATCATATAAAAAGACAATGAAGAGGTTGAAGGAAATTGGGGGCAGAGAGAAGGATAAGATAGGGTGAAGAGGACTCAGGATGATGCCGAACGATATTTTCCTGGAGCAGGAAGGTAACTGTGAGGCATAGAGTCATGGGGATAAGGGCTCGGAGGCAGCCCAGAGCATGGCGAGAAATGAAAAAAACACTACCACCACCGAAAGGAAAGTACTAGAAGTAGGTGGGGAAGTTGCTGCAGACTGAGAGTGGCAGGCTAGTTATATGCCACCACCGCTAGGGAAGGTGCTCGACAAGGGCATTGCCCCAGCAAGGGAAGCATAAGAGGAGCCGAGAAAGGAGAGTAGGGGCTCGCCATTTACCAAGATAATACAACAGTTTATGGACAATCGATAAACTTGGGGCAATATAGTGGGGATGCAGATACGGAGGATCATTTGTACTCATTCTGCACCAACATGGCTACTTTCTCAATACCGGAGGCCATCTAGTGCAAGGTTTTTACAACCACTCTGACAGAATGGCCAGGGTGTGGTTCAAGAACATGAAGGGCGAGACCATCAATAGCTTCAGTCCGTTGGAGGATAAGTTCTTGACTCGTTTCATGCAAGGAAAGAAATTCTAAAAGACCATGTCCGAGCTGCTGGCAATCAGGCAAGGGCAGATGCATTAAGCAAGCTAGCATTCGTAGCGCCAGTGCACCTAACCAAATCGATATTGGTAGAGGAGCTAGCCAACATGTCAATTGACACTAAGAAAGTCGGAGAAATACAGGGCACACTGCCTAACTCAAATATGCCCATCCAAAAATACTTGGAGCACGAAACGCTGCCTGCAGATGAGAATGAGATGAAAATAGTGAAAAGAAAAGTACTGCAGTAGGCTTTGAGGAACGACCTGTTGTACAAAAGAGGATACACAGAGCTGTGGCTTAGGTGTTCCAAACCAGAGAAGGTAGAAACTGTCCTCAAGGAGATACATGAAGGGAGTTACAGCAGTCACCAGGGCTCGAAGACTATTGCACTGCGGGCGGTAAGATCAGGTAACTACTGATCCACAATGCGATCAGACGCAGAGAAGATGGTAAAAGAATGTCACATGTGTCAAGAACATGCCTGGGTATAGAGGCTCCTCGCAGCGCAGATGACCAACATCAAGTCGCCCTGGCCTTTTGCAAAATGGGGGATTGATATTGCACGTTTGTTCCCTGAAGCAGCGGGGATAAAGAGGTTCCTAGTGTTGGCGATTGACTACTTTACCAAATGGTTGGAGGCCAAAGCTGTGGCAAGCATAGCAGGGAAGAAAATAATAAATATTGCCTGGAGAAGTATAGTTTGCAGATTTGGAATCCCCCAAGAAATAGTAAGCGACAATGGAAAACGGTTCGCTAATGAACCATTCAAATTATAGTGCATCGAGCTGGGCATAAAGTAGCAGTTTACCTATTTAGCCCACCCCCAGGCCAATGGAGAGACAGAGGTCACAAATAGGACAATCATCCAGGGGCAAAAGAGAAAGCCAGGACAAGCAAAAGGAAACTGTGTGAAAGAATAGGCGAGTGTGCTATAGGCATACCAAACAACACCCGGAATAGCCATAGTGGAATCCCTCTATAGGTGGTGTTTTGGAATGGCAGCTATCATCTCACCAGAGGTCGGCGTTCCCAGCAGAAGGGTGGTCGAGCCAATACCCATGGGAGAAAATGACCAGGCAGTTAGAGAAAGCTTAGAGGAGTTAAAAGATTGGGTGGAGCAGCACTATAACAGTAGGGCCAGACCCAGATCACTGAAAGATGGGGACCTTGCATTGCAAAGAAATGAAGCCAGCAGAACCCAGGATCAGAGGAAACTTGAAGCAGAATGGAAAGGCATATCTAGGGTGGTCGAAGTAATGGGAAAATGAGCTTACTAGCTGGAGACGCTGGATGGGAGGCTGATCCTCCGCACCTTAAACATCGCTCACCTGAGAAGGTACTACACTTAAATGTATTACCCACCTGTAGTTGAACAACTTGGCACATTGACGGGTGAGATGAAATTCTTGAAGGCATCAAATCTTTTGTAAACCCATAAGGGGTATGATCCTAAGGAAATCTCGGCATATGCTCCCCGCCTCTTCTTTTGTTTCCTGTTTTATGTTGTCAATGCATAAAGGAGAATTGGTAATACTAGCATTTTAAATTCTTGGTCTAGGCCTAAAACGCAACCCTGGCTCCAACAGCTAGCGAATAGCAGGCTGGATCAAACTGGCCAAGACGAATGATCCCGCACCTAAAGGGCCGTAGAGCGACGAGTCCAACCCAGGCTAAAAAGAAACTCTAGCTTCAATAGCTAGCGAATTGTAGGCCGGGTGAAATAGGCCAAGATGAATGCTCTGGCTCCCAAGAGGCCGTAGAGCGATTATCCTAACCTAGGCCCAAAGTGCAACTCTTGCTCCAATAGACAATGAATTGCAAGCCGGGTCAAGCAAGCCAAGACAAAGGCTTCGGCACCATAAGGGCAAAAGAACAAAAGGTTGAACTCAAACCTGAAACAAAACTTTGACTCCAAAAGCCAGCGATTTAAAAATAGGCAAGACAGGCAAGCCGGAGGTAAAAACCCCAGCAACACAAATGCCATCTTCAGGACAACATAGATGGAAAAACTGGAAACCAAGAATAAATGAGAAGTGTTGTGATATAACACACAACACTTTGGAGGGGGGAAGATTCCTCCAAATGGCATGAATGTACAAACAACAAAAAGAAGAAAATTGTCAAGCAGCAATAACAAATTATGAAGTAGGAAAGTTGTCAAACTGTCTGGGCCAAGTTTTGCTGTCAAATTATGAACCATGTGTCAAGCTCCTTGAGAGTCATGCCTGGGTGCAGCTTCGAAAAGTACCCTGTGAAGCTATGTTCATGGAAGGAAATGAAAGCTCCACCTAGGCCAGCATGCAGGGCCCCTTCATCTTCAGTCTGAGAGTACATGTGGATGGCATCCTTCAAATCATTTCTCAACATCTCAAAGGCTTTATTGCTTTGCACCACCCAAGAGTAGAGACTCTAGAAACCCGTAGAGAAATCTCAGCCGTGGAAAGCAACAACTCTTTGTTTTTGGCCTTAGACCAAGCCAAGGAAGACTACGAGGAGCCTGGCACACCTTTCTCCAACTCTAGATCATGCTCCAGCTCAAGAACTCGCTGAGATGTCCTCTTCAAAGAGGCCATGCCACAACGAAGATTATTGATCTCAGCCTGTGCATTGACGAGCTCTAGACGTATGCCCCTAGTTGAGCAAAGACCTGAAAACCAGCCAGGAGAAAGCAAAGGCAAATAACTTTGTACAACATCGGCTACAAATAGCTAAAAAGAAGAATATGAATAATACCTCCAAGACAGCAGCCACGGAATGGTCAGCGATAGAAATAGTTCCCACCACGTTCAGAGAATGCTCCCTGAGCCAAGAATTATAATGGGGGTTAGGAAAAATCTCAGAGACAAACTCGGTTTGATCTATAGCATTGCGCATGGGACCCTGGGAAGATGAGCTATGGGTGAAAGGAGGAGAAAACGCAACTGCCTAAACAGGAAGAGTAGCAAGCGCCCCAGCCCCTGCTTAACCTGTAGGCTAGAGGTTTAGCATCTCAGGAACTTCCTCAAGGATCACCTCAATAAGATCCTGACCAAATCATCACCCTGCTTCAAGGCAAGACTGCAACGAGACTTCTTCTTCAATGGCTTTTCATCAGAAACTTCAGTGTCAGAGAGATGAACGACTTTCGCTTTCTGGTCAATGACCCCAACTATATCTTTGCTTTGTGGAGGAGGGCGAGAGCTTGAAGCATGATGAGGAAACTTGGCCAGGTCACCAAGGAAATTAGCAACCGACATCTTTGGAAAGCACGAGGGCAAGGCAAGTTAGAATAAGATAAAGAAAATAGAATGAACAAAAACCAAAGCAAATAAAAATGCAGCGAGTAGAAAGAAGCTTATAAACCTATACCGCTCAGATTCGCGAGGCCATCCTGAGGAGAAAGGTCGAAAGGAAGGGAAGAAAACCCAAAGCCCACAGAACATAATTCCTCAAGATCTCATCTGACCTCATGCTCACCGGCTTAAGACTTGAGATGAAAGGCTCTAGGGCCGCAATCTTAGGGGCACTAGGACGGCCACCTCACTGTAGCTCAGGGCCAACCGGGTAGACAGGATGAGTTCCCTTAAAGCCCAAGACTAGTTCCTCACTTACAAAGACAAACCATCTTATCCTGTCGGAACTTCAGGAAAGTCCAGGCAGGGGGCATCCAGGATAAGTGACAGAAAACCTGGAGAAGGGTGACAGAAGGCTTAGCGTGCAGAAGGTGGCACAGGACCTCGAAGCCTAAGAGGACTGGAATGGAGTTTGGGGAGAGGCCAGTGAGTTTCAATTCAAAATAGCCTAGGATGGACTTGAAAAAAGTGAATAAAGGAAACTTAACACAACAAATTTTTGAAGTGTCCAAATAGATGGCTATTTTGCCGGTGGGAACATCCAAAAAAGTTTGGGAATTGTTGGACGGGGACATGTGATCGTGAATATCGACAAAAGTGACCCCACCGGTAGCAAAGGCACCCTCAAGCAGATCACAGATAGAAAAATACTCGGTGTTGGTCGTATCGAAGTAAGATTTTCTTTTAGGAAAGCAAACGGTGGAAACCATGGTGGTAAAGAAAATATAGGAGAAAGAAAAGAGAAGACGGGGAATAGAAGATACAGTACCTATGAAAGACGAAGTGATCGCCGGAGAAAACTTAAAGCGAAGGCAAGAGAGAATGAGAGAATAAATAAATGAAGGAAGGGTTTGAAAGGATAAGAGGTGACATGCACGATAAATCCTTGGGAGATAAGAATGATAGTGAAATAATGAACCGCTTTGGGAAGCGTGTGATTAAGGGCGTGCACAGGAAAACTGCCAAGAATCGGACACGTAGTGAGCAGTTACGTAGGTAACACAATCGTTAAATGAGTAATGAAGTTATTTTGGTAGTTCAACAGTTCAAAATTTTCAAAAACCATCCGACTCTCCCCCCCACCCCCTCCCATAAATCACCCGACTCTAACACAAGGAGCAAGTGGGAGGGATACTGTCTTCCCCCATGTGGACGCATCAAGCAATTTAGTCCATCGTCCTGTATCTGCCCAGTGAACAAGGACTCAGATTGGGGAGAGTTTGACAAGAAGTATCCATTATCGTCCTAGACACAAATTAGGCACACACTAAGAGGATGGGATAGAAGTCCATCCCGGGAAAAAGGCCCAGTAAGGGAATAAATCGGGGCTTGGTAAAGAAGGCAACAGGAATGGAGGTAATGTGGCATGAGTTGTCATGTCAGCCCCCAAACACATATAACAAGGGATTTAGGCAATCAGAAGGTAAGATTTACTCAATCAAATTACTATTCATAAATATACTCCCTACATAGCCGCAAAGACTGACCGGAGCATCGAAGCAAGAATGGCCCTGCGCCGGCCTGCCTGACTTCAATATGCCTATTTTGTAGGTCATAAGGAGAGCTAGAAAACAAAGGAATGAAAACTAAAGGAGATCAAAAATAGGACTTAACAGAGTCCATTCGCAAGAATAGTAGTAGATATGAAGGTTATAGACTTAAAGTGTGATAGTAGATGGAATTGAGCCAAGAAAGACAGATTTAAAGTTCAAAAAGGTAAAAAATGGAGGAAGGCATCAAGGCCAAACCAGTCGACTGACCGACCGACCGGTCTGAACTAGAACGCGCCGGTATGAGGCAACTCGCACCAGCACGGGTCAGAGGCAGCACGACCTGTGCCAAGGGTACATAGCACGGACTGTGCCAAGAGCTCAGACCATGCCACAGCTCCCAGCATGGAATGTGCCTGTTCAAGCAGCCCGCATCCCCTTTTGCTTTGTTTCACTAAAAAATGACTAAGTATTGGAACAGAACATGTTGTTTCACACTGTTCGCGCAGTTTGAAGTCCAAAAAGTGAAGACCATCCCAGTGGGTGGGATGGATGACATGGCCTGCATTTTTTTTTGATCAAAATGAGGGTCCAGCCGACGACC
The DNA here is from genome assembly GCA_037428765.1 of Rubia yunnanensis. Lineage (NCBI taxonomy): Eukaryota > Viridiplantae > Streptophyta > Magnoliopsida > Gentianales > Rubiaceae > Rubia > Rubia yunnanensis. The sequence continues at coordinate 70,778,583 of CM075063.1, forward strand.
CACGTAAAAAAACACGGGACGTGCAACCAGAAGCATAAAAATGGAGGTCCACCTGGCATTCTATACCAGACCGAGTGGACCATCCCAACATGAAGGGCACGGCTGGTGCCACACACGGGGTGCTCACCAGCACAAAGCAGCGGACTGTGCTAGGCAGCGCTAGCACGAAGGGTCTCTAGCTGGCACAGACCGTACCGACTTCCACTGGTCGTGTCTATTGTAGCTGCTATTTTAGGTCTATTTTGGGCCTATTCCCTACTACTACTATATATAGACCTATGTCTACTAGGGTTTAAGTTGATGCTCATTTTAGGCTTCAAGAGTAGGGTAGAGAGAGAAAAGAGCTCTTCCTTCTCTCTAGAATCTTTTCTTTCTATCTCTTATTTTTTCTTTTCCCAAAGGCATTGAATCCAATGAAATACTCGGGTACAATGCTTAGAGAGTAGTTTATTTGCTTGGGGATCATATTTTTATTCATGGTTTGATTTATGTTTTGTGAGATTTCTTAGATCTACATTTTTCTATGTGTTTATGATATTATGCTGGCTTGTTCTTGAATTGCTTATGAATTACATGAATGATACACTAAGTTATCACACACCATTGTCTACATTCATGTTGGTGCATATACTGATATCTCCCGGGGAAGAGAAACCTAAATGTGATATGGAAAGCGGGTCCCAGATCCATTTGGGTGTTTGCACGTAGGTCTTTTAGGAGTTTTAGTGTTACAATGATAGCACACCAGCCTTAGCTGGCGAGTTGGTCTGAAGGGTTATGGGTAGAGATGGAATTTGGTAGAAAACCAGGGTTTAGAGACCCTAGAGCCATCAATAAGGATCCTATTCTCCTTTGCTTCTTTAGGCCTTGGATTAGAGCATTCATGGTGAAGTGTCCATAAAGTAATCGTACGGGGGAGAAACATATCTACATAATAGCAGGGCCATTGTTGCACTTCCCTAATTACTGAGACTGTACCAATGGAAGATTGCAAGAGCACCTTACGTGACATGTATGGGGAAGTGTTGACCATCGACCACACCACGTGTTATAAACACTAGAATATGTTTTGATGTCTTGTATGGGATGGAATCGATAATCAAAACATTTAATCAATCATGTTAAGCAAATATTTCCCAAGTGCTTGTTTATATAGTTTAATCTCGTGTGACATTTATGTTCATATTTGTAAATTGAAAACCCCCCAAAACCCCATTTTGCAATATCTAGCTATTCCTAGCACACAGACAGATTGATGACCCGGACGTGGTTGTGTGTAGTTGGCTATTAGACACACAACATCTTTGTGGACAAACCCAGCCTTGCCACTAACTACGCAATAGGTAGCTTAGTAGTAAGTTTGGGAGAAAAATATAAATATAAATTTGATTATCTCTCATTCAACCTGTTTGTTTGTTTGATCATAAGCTCTCGCTCGGTTTAGCTACATGAACGACCCCGAATGGAGGTGGGTCAAATTTTAGCGCTGGTACCGGGGATGCTAGTCTAAAAGTTTAATTGTTAACTTGCATAGCATGTTATTTTAGTAGCTAGTTTTGTTATTTTGTTTGTTTATAGTTTTCCGGAATAGGCATTACTTTAGTTCTTGGTGTAAACCGAGGACCCTTGCAGTACGATTCCGAACTTTGTTTGTGTTTTTTTTTAAAAAAAAAAGAAATGTGGGGAGAGGCCTCCCAACGGATGAAACTTTGTAGGGTGTGTCAGTTTGATCACCCTATAGAGTGTTGCCCATGGTTGTGTGATTATGGAAAGTAAATGGAGCTTGCTGTGTTGTAAGACCAAATGGAACGAAAATGGTGCACATACCATAACTCACCTGGATTGATCTTAGCTCCCAAGTCCACTTCCAAAGATATACTTGGGTCTTTAACCAGTTTTTCAAAAACTAATGAATTTCTTCAAACCCAAGTATTTAGTTGCATTAAGGATTGAGGGGTTTAGATATTTTCTAGTGTTGAAATGATAGGTGGGAAGGTGAATGAGCTAATAGGCATGGTGAATCGAATGATAAAAAGGTGCAAGTTCACGGATGAGGAAGCTCCACCACCTTCATGGATGGATTGAAAAACAGGGATCCATTTGAGACACTAAATTCCATGTTATTTTGATACTATTGACTCTATGCATGAATGCAAAGCACTTTTGAAAGAAATGTGTGATCCGAAGCATGAATTTGAGCATAGATCGATAGATCAAACTCTGAATAATCACTCCCCTATGTTTGATATATTTGATAATATTGTGCAACACATGTTCAATGTTAACAAGGGGTTAGCTTTAGAAAATGACTCTTTGAATGGTGTATTATTTGATTCTCTAGATGCTAACCTAGTGGGAAGTGTGGAAGAGGTTGATCCTCAAGCCAAGATTTATGTGGAGGCCTTACTCAAGAGCCTAGATGAGCTACTGTTGCTAGAGACCGAACCTCAATAGAGGAAACAGTTGTAGTTGAACTCAAGCCATTTCCTGATAACTTGAAGTATTATTTTTTAGGTGAGGGTGAAACACTACCTGTGATTATCTCTAATAAACTATCTAGTTACCAAGAGGGTAGGTTGCTTGAGGTTCTTAAGAAATTCAAGGGAACCATAGGTTGGACTTTAGCTGAAATCCCTTCAACTTGCATGCACCATATATTATTAGCGGAGGGTGCAAAACCTGTACACCAATCTAAAAGGTGGTTAAACCCACCAATGATGGAAGTAGTGAAAGGTGAAGTCCTTAAGCTACTTAAGGAGGGGGTTATATATCCTATCTCTAATAGTACTTGGTGAGTCCCACTCAAGTGGTGCCAAAGAAGAGTGGGGTAACTGTAGTAAAGAACAAGGATGGGGATTTGGTACCCACTTGTATTCAAAAGGGTGGTGAGTATGTATTGATTACCACCGCTTAAACGTGGTGACTCGTAAGGACCATTTTCCCCTACCCTTCACTGACCAAATGCTTTAAAGTGTGGTTGGTCATGCTTATTATTGCTTTCTGGATGGCTATTTGGGATATTTCCACATAGCCATCGATCCTGAGGATCGAGAAAATACCACCTTCACATCCCCTTTTGGCACCTTTGCTTATAGGCGCATGCCTTTTGGTCTCTGCAATACCCTATGCACTTTTCAGAGGTGTATGGTCAGCATCTTCTCAGAATTTATCGAGCAATTTTTTGAGGTTTTCATGGATGATTTCACCATCCATGGAGATTCCTTTGATTTGTGTCTACATCACTTAGCACGTATGCTAGAGCGTTGTATTGACATGAACCTCATGATGAATTCTTAGAAATGCCATATTATGGTGGAATGGGTGTTGTGTTAGGTCATTTTTTGTCAGCCCAAGATTTATAGGTTGATAAGGCTAAAGTTGATACAATCAAATCCTTACGTTACCCCAATAATGTTAAGGATGTTTGGTTGTTCATAGGGAATGCCAATTTTTACCGGTGTTTCATTAAGGACTTCTCTAAGATTTCCTAACCTTTGTGCAAATTATTGCAAAAAGAGGTTGAATTTAATGTTGTTGAAGAGGGTAGGAAGGTTTTGGATACCTTGAAAAGCATGCTTGTGACTGCCCCAATCATCCAACCCCCAGACTGGTCCCTCCCATTTGAGATCATGTTCTATGCAAGGGATCATGCTATAGGAGCAGTTTTAGGAAAGTGGGTAGGAAGAGTGCCACACGTCATATACTATGCGTCAATAACTCTTAATAATGCTCAACACAACTACTCCACCACAGAGAAAGAGTTACTGGTTATAGTTTTTTCCCTAGAAATGTTTAGACGGTAACTTTTAGGAACCAAGATAATAGTGCACACAGATCATGCAACACCTTGCCACTTAATGACCAAGAAAGAAGCAAAACCTAGACTCATTAGGAGGATACTTCTTTTGAGTGAGTTTGACCTTGAGGTGAAAGACAACAAGGGAACTGAAAATGTAGTGGCAGATCACCTGAGTAGGCTACCAACCCTCGAGAGCCTAAAACCCACCAAGGGAAAGGCAAATTTGGAACCCATTCGGGAAGAGTTTCCCTATGAACAATTATTTAGGGTGACAACGAGCCAACCTTTGTATGCCGATATAGTGAAATATCTGACCACTAGAGAGTTTTTCCCCATCTTTTAATCAATCAAGTAAAATAGATTAGTGAATGAGGCAATAGATTGTTTTTGGGATGATCCCTACTTATGGAAATATTGCTTCGACCAAGAGGTTAGGAGATGTATTCTTGTGGAGGAGGTAGGACCTGTCATTAAATCATGTCATTCCTCCCAAGTTTGGGGCATTTTGGGTACAAAGGACCGCTAGGAAAGTAGTGGATCGTGGCCTTTATTAGGCCAAGATGTTGAAAGATGCTCGGGATTTTATGTTTCCATGTGATCAATTCCAAAGGATAGGGAACATCTCATTCAAGAATAAGATGCCCCAAGTCTTTTCAATGACGGTTGAGATCTTTGATATGTGATGTATAGATTTCATGAATCCTTTCTCGAATTCCAGTGGGAATTTTTACATCCCAGTGTTGGTGGATTACATGTCCAAATGGGTAGAAGCCAAAGTGAGAAAGAGAAACGACTCAACAACAGTAGTGAGTTTCCTCAAATATAACAATTTCTCATGTTTCGGTGTACTCCGAGCCATAATTATTAATAGAGGAACTCACTTTTGTAGCAAAGTCATGGGAACATTGCCTGAGAAGTACATAATGACCCATAGGACATCCACTGCTTACCATCCACAAACTAATGGCCAAGTGGAGGTATCCAATCGGGAGATCAAAGTCATCCTTTAAAGACAGTGAACACATCTAGAAAGGATTGGAGTTCCCAGTTAGATGATGTGCTTTGGGCCTACTGTACCACATACAAGTATCCAATCGGCATGTCACCCTTCCGAATCCTTTTTTGCAAGAGGTACCTCCTCTTGGTTGAACTTGAGTTCAAGACACATTGTGCCGTTAAATGCCTAAACATGGACTTGAATGATGGCGCCAAGCATAGGAAGTTATAATTGCAAGAACTTGAAGAAATTAGGTGCAACTCCTATGGAACCGCTTTGATGTACAAGGAAAGAACGGAATCCCGACACGATGAGGGTATAGTGAAGAAGGACTTCTTTGTGGGACAAAGAATCCTTGTTTACTAATCAAGGCTACGCCTTTTTCCTAGAAAATTGCAATCAAAGTGGGAAGGGCCGTAGGAGGTGCAAAGGTGTATGATCAAGGAGCAAAAGAAGTTAAAAATGAGAAGGATAGCATAAAATTGTTGGTGAACGGGAAAAGGTTACTTTGAGTGGGGAACCTTGAGAGTGAACAAGGAGGGCAATCCCCTCCTTGGTGAGCAAAATTCGTGATAACTTAATCTAGTGCAAATAAGTTATGAAATCGACAATAAAGAAACATTATTGTTCATATATTTAATCAATAGGTTTTAGAGATTTGTTTTCTTGTAACATTTTGATAGTTTTTCAGGTTAGAACAAAATTACACTTGGTTTCCATGTTTTGGATGCAGGATTACGAGGTTGCCATCAATGCGGATTCATATGTGATTTTTTTAAAGACCCTTTAGGGTCACATGAGTGAGTTTCACTACTTATATGTTTCTCACCGATGCTTTTATATTGTTTATTGCATTGGGGACAATGTAAATTTCAAGTGTTGGGGAGGTAGTAGTGAAACACTCATGAGTTTTTCATCTTGAGATTCATTTGTATTTTTGTGTTTTTGGTGTTTATTTGTTTTTGGGATGTTTTGGAAGCATATTGGTGGTTGTTTTTGGGGTAGTTGTTTTGAAAATTTTTGATGGTGTAATTTTTGTTTTTCCTATCTTCATGTAGTATGAAGGCCATCTTTAGGGCATTTTATGCTAAACAAAAAAAAATGAGTTTGTTTTTTAAAAAATTGGATTTTTTTTTAAAAAAAATTGAATTTGTTTTTTTTAAATTGAATTTTTTTAAAAAAATTTAAAAAATACCCGGCTAAGTTGGAAACTTGATAGGGAAACTTAGGTAACCATGGGAATAGCCCAGATAGGTCGAAAGGCCTAGGTAAAAATGGGAGGCAAGGCCCGGCTAGGTTTACGAACCTAGGAAAATGAGAGGCCATGTGAAAAAAGGTGAGAATGTGAGCTCAACATGTGTGAAAGGTAGGATGAAAACCCGAAAGGGCTCTTAGGCAAAACAAGAGAAATTGAGAGAAAACCGAAACTAAGTTAATGATTCTTTGCCATTATCCTTGGTTGTAACTAAGTTAAGAATCTAGAGTTATCCTTAGTTACAACCAAGTTGAGGATCATTTGGATTTCCTTGGTGGTTTTTTGGCAACGACTCTTGGATTGCTTTTGGAGGACTATTTGGGGAGTAAGCTAGTTCAACATTCATAATTTTTTCTTACCTTTTTCTTCACATTATTTTGAGTGGTTAGGTTACTTTAGCATCTTCAGGGAGTGTGAGAGTTGTGAGATTCTGACTTCTTTCGGGGAACTAGGGTAGCTTGGGAATAAGTTGAATGCATTGGCTAACTTATCTTTCCAGGCTACACTTCACTTAGATATTTATCTTGGTTTTTAACTTGAGGACGAGCAAAGGTTTTTAAGTGTGGGGGGATTGATGTGCACCGTATTGCATGCATTAGCCAATGCATTCGACACTATAATTGTCATGTTTTACTTGTTGGATTGCTAGTTTTAATAGGTTTAGACGACCATTGTTGGTTTTCTTGTCTAAATTTTGAGTTTTGTAAACTTAATTGAATCTAATGGAAACTTTGTATTCATGAATACTTAGGTCTTCATTTATGATCTCATTATTAGGTTACTTGTGGATATTTCAACATCATTGTACAGAAGGCCATTCGCAAGAATGGTAGTAGATATGAAGGCCACAGACTTAAAGTGTGGTAGTAGATGGAATTAAGCCAAGAAAGGCGGATTAGAAGTTTGATAAGGTATGGGCCAATTCGGCCCAAACCATAGACTTTCAGCCCAACTTGCCCAAGAAGGCAACAACAGGAATGAACAAGGCGTGGATGGGACATCTCACGTCTCTTGAGCCACCAAACATGCATATAACAAGGGGATATACGTGAAATGCGGTAAGATTACGATCATAACACTATTCACCTAAGATACGCTTCTACATGATAAACATGGCTGATCGAAGCGTTGGAGTAGGCATGAACCTGCGCCTGCCTGCCTGATCTTAGTCTATAAGTCTTGTAGGTTTAGGTGCAAGCCAGACCAGAGGAGATCATGAACACGAGGATAGAAAAAATTGGTATTAATATTGGCACCGTCTATGGGGATCAAATTGCATTCCTAATATCCACGCAACTTGAACGACATGGAGGCACAACCGGTGGTAAACTTGTTTAACTAGGTGCTCATGGAGAATGTCACACACCTGGAGGAGGACTCTAACCCAACTGTGATGTCGACGAGAGAAAGACACCATATTCGTACAACGATGGAGCTCGCAAATAGCTCAGATATACTCTATACGATCATAACGTCTCAGAAGGAGATAATGAAGAGGTTGAAGGAAATGGAGGATTGCCAAAACGGCAAGACAACATGAAGAAAGCTTGACCTACATCCAACCGAGCTGTTCTCAGAGTAGGAAGGTGATCAAAAGCACCCAATCAAAGAGAGAAATGCTTGAAGACAGTTCAGAGTAGAGCTACCCCCGGGAGATAAACACATGGTTGGCCACATTGCAGCAGATCGCAAATGGCGGGTAAGCTATGTGTTTTCACCTAGAGTGAAAGAGTATGCCAAGGGAAAGGCCCCAGTTAAGGAATTAGAACAAAAATCAAGGGACGAGAGCAGAGTTTTTCCCTTTACCAGAAGGATCTAGATGTTCTTACTAGACCCAAAGTTAAAGATACCGGTGAATCTGGGGCAACACATGGTGAGGCGGATCCGGAGGATCATTTGCACACATTTTGCACCAACATGGCTACCTTTGCGATGTTGCAGGCCATTTGGTGCAAGGTGTTTGCAACCACCCTGACGGCAGCAACCAGGGTGTGGTTTAAGAACTTGGAGGATGAAACAATTGACAACTTCAGTTAGTTGGAGCAGAAGTTCCTGGAACGCTTTATGTAGAGAAAGAAATTCCAAAAGAAAATGTCCGAGCTGCCACCCATTAGGCAGAAACCAGCAGAAACACTGTTGGCATACAGGGAGCGAATCAACGATGTGGCGAATTAGGTGGAGGAGAGAAGAAACCAGTTACCATGATGAAGAAGGAAAAGTTATAATGGACGTGCTACAAAGGATGAAGAAGGACCCCGACAAGAGAAATAAATCTTACTTCTGTGATTACCACGATGATCACGATCATGACACGAACGATTGCGTCTATTTGAAGCATAACATAAAGGACTGCATCCAAAGTGGCAAGCTAGCGCACTTAGTGAAGAGTGCAGGGGCCTATAACAAGGCCACCTATCAGAACAACAATAGACATTGAGGTTCCCACAAGCAGCAAGAGGGGTATGGCAAATCAAGAAGCCTCAATAGGGAGCGTAGAGGCGATAAAGGAAAAGAGGTCGCTAGAGCTGAGATTGGGGAGGAATGAGGCAAAAGGTAGAGAGAAAATTCCCCCATGGAGGTGAGAAGGGCAGCGACAGTGACAGATATATACACTATTATAGGTGGAAGCACCGAAGGAAGGACAAAGTCTCAGCGGAAGGCACACTGCAGGCAGACGTCACAGCTAACACCGGCAGAAAAGAAGTTGGGCCCAAACGAAGCAATAACGTTTGATGCTAACAACCCGATACCAGACAGGCCAGCTGGCAGAGATGCGGTGGTGATAATGGTAAGGGTGATGGATAAGTGGATCCACCGGGCATATGTAGATAGAGGAAGTTTGGCAGAAATTATGTATTGGCATTGCTTTGAGAAGCTGGATGAGAACACAAGGAGGAAATTAGAACCAATGGAGACCCCGCCAGTGGACTTTGCAGACAGAATAGTATGGCATAAGGGAACCATACTCCTCTTGGTAACAGTGGGGGAAGGAGATAAGAGTAAGACTGTGGACATGGAGTTCAAAGTCATAAAGGTGAATAGCCCATATAATTTGATACTTGGTAGGCCGACGTTACTAGTGCTAAAAAAGGAATGGTGTCAACCCTGCACCTGCTTTTGAAATTCCCAACTAGGAGAGGAATAGCCGTAATCAAAGGAGATCAACAGAACGCTATAGAGTGTCATAGAATCGCTCTCAGTAAGCGTAAGCGAGAAGATGGAAGCGGGAGCCAAGGTAGACAAGCCAGAAAGGCTAGACCTATTAGGATGATCACAGGCAAAGGTGACCCATCAAAGCTAGGTGAAAAAGTGGAAGCTATAAAGATGAACGGGGACCAATCAGTATAGGTGGGAACATCTCTCCCTCATGAGGTGAAAAGCGGAGTTGTTGAAGTGATGATGGAGATCAAGCGGGCCTTTGCCTTGAACCTGGAAGACATGACTGGAGTACCCAAAGATGTTGGTTGTCATGAGCTGAAAGTATATCCATCTCACAAACATATCAAATAGAGCGGAAGATGCTCGGTAGGGAGAGGAATGAGGCGGTGAATAGGGAGGTAAACCAGCTGGTTGCGACGGGGATCCTGCAAGAAATCCCCTATCCAACTTGGCTGGCCAACCCTGTGTTGGTGAAAAAGGTGGACGGTATCTGGAGGATGTGTGTGGATTACACGGACCTGAACAAGGCTTATCCCAAGGATTGCTACTTGTTGTTGGTCATTGACCAAAAGGTAGATGCCCCTACCAACTATCCAATTAAATGTTTCCTTGATGCATATAAGGGGCATCATCAGATCCCCATGCTAGAAAGTGATGTAGAAAAGACCGCCTTTGTAAATGAGAGAGAGGCCTATGGCTACTGAATGATACCTTTTGTCATGAGAAACGCCAGGGCCACGTACAAATGAGTGGTGGAAAAAATATTTCAAAAGTAGATTGGAAGAAATATAGAGGTGTACGTAGATGACATGGTAATAAACAGCAGTTAGTATGAAACTTTTGTGGAGAATGTCAAGGAGACCTTTAGGCCGTTCAGAAAGACATGGATGATACTAAACCTCGCCAAGAGTCAGTTCCGAGTGGGGGAAAGGAAATTCCTAGGACAGATGGTGTCAAATGAGGGAAAACCCCAAGAAAATAAAAGCGATCCTAGAGGTGAAATCACCAGGCACAATTAAGGAAGTCTAGAACCTGAACAGGAAGCTGGCAGCCATGAACCATTTTATGTCCCTAGCAGCCGAAAAAGCACTTATTTCTTCAAAAATCTGAACCGATGTGTGGATAAGAAGGGGGCAATACAGTCGAGAGAACTGGAATAGAAAGTATTTTAGGAGCTGAAGGCATACCTAAAGAACCTTCCAACCCTAACCAGCTCAAAGAAGGGGGAGACCCTGTACCTGTGTAGCACCAAGCGAGGAAGCAATCATTGATACACTGGTAAAGGAGGAAAATAAAATACAATGATCAGTGTATTTTGTGAGCGGGGCCATGTGGGGCCCAGAACGAGGATACACGGGTAGGGAGAAGCTCACCCTGGCTCTGGTCCATGCAGCAAGGAGGCTAAGGTAATACTTCTCGGCACACCCTGTGATAGTACTAATCAATCAGCCGCTAAAATCGATATTGACCAAGCCAGAAGCTTTAGGGAGACTGGTAAAGTGTGCAGTGGATCTGGGGGAGCACGCCATCGAATATGCAACAAGAAGAGAAATAAAGGGGTAGGTAATGGTAGATTTCCTGGCATAAATTCCGAAGGAGAAAAAGATGAAAGCGGTGAAGGAAGCACCGAGCCTCGTCTGAGTTATGAATGCGAACAGCTAGCAGGGCCAAATGCTTGGAAGCTGTATGGGGATGGAGCATCTAGAGTGGAGGGGACTAGAGCAGTCCTATTAATATCAGACCTAGAGGGTGTAGAAGCAATTTACGCCATGCATTTCAAGTTTTTGCATCAAACAACGAGGCAAAATACAGGGTGATAATAGCGGGCATGGAGATAGCCAGAACGCTGGGAGCAAAGAAACTGCAGGCCCACGGAGACTCAATGCTAGTGTCTAATCAGTACAATGGGCAATATGCTGCCAAGGATCCGACGATGATGAAATACAGGGACAAGGTCAGAAGCCTAGCGTATAAGTTTGAGACACGCACAAAACATAAGAGCAGATACACTCACTAATCTAGCATCCTCAACACACACGCACTTGACCAATTATGTGCTGGTGGAAGAATTAGAAAGTAGGTCGACAAATGTAAACCAAGTGGCATAAAATAGGATGCGGTGCTCAACTGGACAACACCAATCCAAAACTACATGGAGCACAAAAAGCTGCCTGCAGATGATAAGGAAGTAAGGACAATCAAAAGGAAAGCACTGCAATTTTCTTTGAAAAGTGGATTGTTGTACAAGATGGGTTACATAGAACCACGGATCAGATGTACGAAGCCTGAGTGGGCTGATACAGTCCTCAGAGAGATACATGAATGGAGCTATGGTTGTTATCAAGGACCCAAAATAGTTGCGTAGGGGGCTCTGCAGGTATGTTATTACTAGCCCACAATGAGGACAAATGCAAAAAAACTTATCAAGGAATGCCACAGGTGTCAGGAGTATGCCAGGGTATAGAGGCTTTCTACAGAGCGAATGACCATCATAAGATTACCTTGGCCTTTTTCCAAATGGGGAATCAACATTGCAAGGCCATTCCATGAGGCTGCATGAAGGAAGATATTCCTAGTGGTGGCAATAGATTATTTCACTAAGTGGGTAGAGGCGGAGGCCGTAGCAAGTATAACAGGGAAGAAAATGATGAACTTCACCTGTAAAAATATAGTGTACAGATTCGGTATCTCGCAAGTGATAGTGAGCGATAACGAAAAAATGTTCACCAAAGAACCCTTCAGATCTTGGTGTGTTGGCTTAAACATAAGGCATATGTTCACATCTGTAGCCCATCCATAGGAAAATGGGTAGATAGAGGTGACAAACAGGATAATAGTCTAAGGCTTAAAGAGAAGGCTAGGCCAGGAAAAAGAAGAATGGGAGGAAGAGATGGTGAGTGTGCTATAGGCATACAAGATAACACCAAGGACAGCTACAGGGGAGTCTCCTTACAGACTATGCTTCAAAATAAAGGCTATCATTCCCCCAGATATTGTGTGCCCAGCAGAGGGTTGTTGAACCAATGAGCCATGATGAGAACAAACAAGCAATTAGAGAAAACTTGGAGGAGCTGGATAAACTCATAGAGAAGGCAGTGCTGAAGGAAGTTGCGTACAAGTCTTGGATGGAGCAGCATTATAATAGTAAGGTCAGAAACAGACCCATGAGAATAGAGGACCTAGCATTAAGGAGAAACAAAGCTAGCAGATCACAGGGACGGAAAAAGCTAGATGCGGAATGGGAAGGTATGTACAAAGTAATCGAGGTGCTTGGAAAAGGAGCCTACAAGCTGGAGACGTTGGATGGAAGGCCAATCCCTCACACTTGGAATGTTTTTCATCTAAGAAGGTACTATGCTTGAATAACTATAAATATGAATATGTAGACGGCACCTGCACCCCAACAATGTGATTTTTAGACAAGCGAGACAGGATTCCGAAAGGGATCAAGTCTTTTGTAAGCCCACAATGGGCATGATCCTAAGGAAATCCCGGTCTATGTCCTGGTCTTTTTGACTTTTATAGATGTTCAATGCTAGGAAAAATGATCGAAATAATTTATTAATGAGCCATACTCAGGCCAAAATTGCAATCCTGGCTTCAACAACGCGTAATTGTATGCCGGGTCTAAACATGCAAAGGAAAGGACTCCGGCCACAACCATAGTCGTTGAGTAACGATCCTAACCCAAGCCCAAATTGCAATCCTGGCTCCAACAACCCGCAGATTGAAGGTTGGGTGTAAACAAACAAAAGAAGGACTCCAACAACAACCATATTCATCGAGTAATGAGCTTGCCCAGGCTAAAATCGCAATAATGGCACCAACTGGCAGGAGATTGCAAGCAAGGGAAAAAGAATGGACTCTAGCCACAACCATATCCATCAAGTAACAAGCCTAACCCAGGCCAAAATTGCAATCCAGGCTCCAACAGCCAGCAGATTGCAGGCTGGGTCTAAACATCCAAAATAAATGACATGGACCACAATCATAGCCGTCGAGTAATGAGCTTGACCCTGGAAAACATTGCAATCATGGCTCCAATAGCCAGCAGATTGTAGGTCAGGTTTAAACATGCAAAAGAAAAGACTCCGGCCCAACCATAGCTGTCGAGTAATGAGCCTGACCCAGGCCAATATTGCAATCATGTCTCCAATAGCCAGCAGATCACAGACCGGGTCTAAACAGGCAAGGAAAACAACTTTGACCAAAACCATAGCCATCGAGAAACGCATCTGACCTAGAGCAAAATTGCAATCTTGGCTTCAACAACCAACAGATTGCACCCCAGGTTTGAATAAACAAAGAAACGGGTTCCATTCGCTGCCATAACTGATGAAAAATGAACCTAACTTAAGACAAAGTTGCAAACCCAGTCCCAACAATTGGTTGATTGTAGGGTAGACCAAAAGGGGCTAAGGTAAGGTTTCCAACAAAATTATAGCCCCAATAGATGCCTGGTCTAAACACACAATTCCAGCCAAGCAACCAAGAATGGCACAAAAAAACAACAGTTTGAAATAGATTGAAGAGTAATGTTGCAGGACAACACTCCAAAAAAGGGAATAGGTACTTCCCCTCTCAAGAAAAGGGTAGTGGGCATGATAGATGAATAAGCAATGGTAATTGAAAGGCGTTGTTCAATAGGAGGGGGGGAGGGGGGGGACACACCCCAAAGCAAAGAAAAAGGGGGAACACACACCCCAAAACAAAGCAAACACTGTTTCATCCCTCAGCAAAGGAACACACAACCAACAAAAAGAAGGAAAAAAAAGAAAAGTTCATGTCTTAAGAAGTAAAATACAAAGCCTTCGAGGCTTCATAACACCAACATCGACGTTTCCCTCGCCATCTTAAGCCTTCCCAGTCACAGTTTTGAGCTCGCCATCTCCCCTTGAATTTTTTTGCGAGGAGAATAAGCATCAAACTTAGCCAACCTGCCGTCTGGATCCTAGTTATTAAGCTCCCTGATCATCATGTTAGCGTTCAGCTTGGAGAAACACTCATTGAAGTTATGCTCACTGATCTGCTTCATTTTGGGTGCATTAACTGTTTCATTTGGCATACGTTTTAGTTAGTTTTAGTTGGTAGATTGCTAGTATTAGTTGAGTTTACGTGACAAGGGGTTTGGATGGCCATGTTTGGTTTTCTTGTCTAAATCCCGCATTTTGTTGACTTAATTTGTACTAATGGACATCTTGTATCCAGAGGCTTCTTGGTCTTAATTTTGATCATCTTTAGTTCGTCACCCGTGGGTACTTTTTGGTTACATTCTATGTGAAGGTCGTTCGCAAGGGCGCTAGAAGATTGAAGAATGTTTACAAGGATAGTAGAAGATCCGAAGGCCATTCACATTATAATGGTAGAAGATGAAAGCCACAGACATAAATGCGTGGTTGAAGGAGATTGAAGCCAAAGATAGGAAGCTTCGAAGTTCAAGACGACCAAAGAAAAAATGGTGAATTGTGGTCCGAGGAGTGTTGCCTTAGTCCGATAACGATCTAGGAAGAATTAGCCTTCAAAGTTGGTTCCATTGGATTCTTCTTCTCGAGTACTAAAAAACTGACTACTAGAACACCCAATTCGGACTAAAGGTTCACCTGTGACAAGCAAACAAAGTTCAGGCAACGAAGCACCGATGACACTTCTCAAACTGCGCATGATTAAGCACCAGTGGCCCGTGACAATCTTCATAGCCCGTAGTACACAAGAATCCAGATATTCCGTGAATACCTGCACAAGACCAGCGTGAGACCTTCACGAGGCAAGGCACAGGGCCTTGAAAAAAGCACCAGACTGTGGAGCTTGGACATGAAGAATTGAAAATTTGACTAAGTATGGAGCTGGTCCATGAAAACCTTCACGGACCCTAATGAGAGTTTTGAGAAAACACCCATGTTGTTCGCGGTTCGTGAAAAGGAGGTCGGGCAGTGAAAACTACTGAGTGAAAACCGTGGTGCTGCTCGCGGTCTGTGAAAACCTTCACAGACCGTGGCCTGCCATGAATATGAATGTTTATGAACCGTGCCAGATCTGGCGCCCCGTACTTGAAGGTTCATGAACCATGGCATCAATTCCGGTCTGTGAAACCTAGGCGGTTCTGGCCATAAATCTCTCAATTTTCATCTGATTTCCCTCTACAATATATCAAAATCTTTTTCTTTCTAAGATCTATCAAACTCACTACAATTAGACTCTATAAGATTCATGGATTTGAGAATTTTATTCGAGAAAGGTTCAACGGCTAGTGGGAAAGGGTGACTAGGGTTTTGCTTTGTTTTGCCTATTTTGGACCTATCGTTAGACCTAAAATCCTACTACTACATATAGGAGCCTTAGTCATATACTCAACCCCAAGTATAATAGAAATAGAATAGATCTAGTCATAATGTAGATTAGTTTCCCTTTCTAGTTTAGAGAGAAGGAAGAGGGGAGTTCTTCTTCTCCTTCCTTCTTCTTCTCTTTCTCTTATCATTTTCTTTTATTCTTATTTTCTTAGATCCATGACATCTAATTCCATATTTTCCATGGATCTATACTTTTTTATAATAGTTAGCTTAGCTTGGGACATATTTGGCACTTGTGTAGTTTCTGTTGCTTTATGAGATTCAAGTAGATTCATCCTATCTTTGTATTTATGTTACTATTTTGATTGTTCTTGAATGTTTCTAAATTCATGAACACTACACCACATATAAGCACACACTTTGGGCTATGTTCATGAATGGTGCATTTATTTATACCCCCTTGGGAAGAGAAACCTGGATGTTGAATGAATAGGGGAGAATGGGTCCGCGTGGGTGTGTACACGGGGGATTTGAGAATGCTCTGACCTATTTGTCGTTGCACCAGTCTAAGATGGCTTCATAAAGTTTCTCGAGAGGTTACGGGTAGAGATAGTTGATAGTAACAAACTAGGAGTTGTATTAAAACCCTAGTATCACAGATAAGGTGCCTATGAACCTAAGGCCTTGCTTATAGGGGACCACAGAGAATTAGTGCATTCATGGTGGAAGCCTGAGATGTAATATCATGGGGGAGAAATAAAACCACAATAATGGTCGGACCTTTTTGTGCTCCATTAATTACGAAGGTGGAGTCGATGGTGGGTTGCAAGCACACCCACCATGACAGTCATGGGGAAGTGTATGTCATGGGGCACACCACGTGTTGTGAACACACTGATAGGTCTTTTATATGTTTATATGTGAATGAATCAAATACTGAAGCATTAGAACTACCATGTTGCTAAATTAGCCCCAAGTGCCTAGCATAAATAGTTTACTTGTTTGTTTATTTCATGCTTGCAGATGTTAGTTGAAAATACCAATGCCCCCCAGTTTGCATGCTTACATTAGTTGCTATTCCTTTCACTTGTGTTAATTGACGACCCACACAAGGCTGTGTTTTGACTTTTACTTGAACTCTAGCATCTCTGTGGACAAACCCAGGGCTTGCCACTTACTACCCTTTGGTAGCATTCGCAGCGAGAAACGGGTGCAGAACTATAAATCTTATCTTTGACCATACCATGAAACCAGTGCATCACCCCAGGTGAATTAAATTGTGCTTGTTGCAACTGTATTAATGACCCCGGTTTGGGGCGGGTTAAATTTTGGTTAAGCATAGCGTGTTAGTAGAGTAGTTAGTAGTGTCTTTTATTATTTTTCTTGTTTTTTTGTTGGAGTAGGTATTGCTTGAGTTCTTGGTGAAAACCAAGGACTCTTGCAATATGATTATGATATATATGTATTTTATTTGTTGGTTCTTAATAGGAAAGAAAAAAATGTGGGAAACACTCAACGGAGGGCACTTTGTAGGGTGTGTCTTGTGATCATCCTATAGATTGTTGCCCAAGGCTGATTGAGTATGGAAGAAGAATGATTCAACGAGTGATATTTTGTAGGATATGTCATCGCGACCACCCTACGAAGTCTTGCTCTTTGATGAGCAAATAGAAGAGAGAGGTGGGAGTTTTTTGTTCCCAAGGCCGATGGGATAAAGATTGTTACCCATACCATGACTCTCCAAATTTGAGGTTTAGTGGTAAATCGAATCCTAGTGGTCTGGAAATGCATTGGGAAACCAACAGATAGTTGGATTTTACCAAATTACCCAATGCCCCAAAACCAATCCCTGGGATTGGTTCCCAAATTAAATTGTGCGGAAATTTTTCTAGCTATAGCTAATGTAACCAAGAGTAATTATCTACTCCATTCACAAGTATTTAGCGAGATTAGAAATTTGGGAACTCAACTATTCCCAAGCATTAAGAAAGTTGAAGGGCTAGTGCTTAATTTGATTAATAAGGTGAGCCAACTTAATTTGAAACCCAATATTCTGAAAATGAACCATCCCTAGTTGAATGTGAAATTTTGGTACATGAATCTAAAGGGAATGGGGAATAGTTTGTTGGGAGTGAAGAAGTCGAGAAAGGGGTGATTATACTTAATTTTCCATACTACTTATTTTCACCCGTACCTCCACCTATAGAACCTACTCCTACATTTTCGGAAACCTTAGAGGAAACCACAGGGAAGTCAATTGAATATGCTAAGCTTCCAAACTACCTATTCCGTCTAAGGTTGACTCCACATCTGCTATATCTTCCTCTTGGAAGATTCTTATGCCCACCTCTTGATTTTTGGTTTTCCAAGGTAATGGGATACAAACCCGCACCTTTTGGATAACATTAGGGCGGTGCCGATGACCCTAAAAATACAGAGCTTCTTGGGAGGCAACCCGAGTTTTGAAAACTTAGATTAGTTTGATTATTTTTGTGTGTTTTCCTATTTTCAGCCTTTTGTTTTTTGGGACACTATTACACTTGGTGTGCATGTTTGTTTTGTAGGAAACATATGGTTCTTAGAGGAAGGTGAGCAACTGGGGAGTCCAACTCATGGACCATGTAGACGTACATGGTTTGTGACACTAAAAAAAGTACATAGTTTGTAACGCTCAAAATGGTAGACAAGGAGAAGAACCACCCCCAAAATTCATGGGGTGTGTAGACGTGCAAAACCCATGAAGCTCACATACTTTTGTACACTACCCAATCATTATTTCTTCCCTACCACCACCCAACCACCACCAAAATACCGCCCAAAACCCACCTATCCTCAAAACCCTTGAGACATACACATCGAGACCTAAGATGTAACTCTCCATTGTGATTCAACTCCTTATTCGATTTGTGATGCATGATAGTGGTTAGATTGAGCTTTCTTGATTAGAGGTTATGGGTAGTATATTAAGAGTGATGGTAGTTTGTTCTTTACATTCCATGATTATGCCATCAATGGTAGATTTTAGTGTTCTTTTTTATTATAAGTGCTTTACTATTTCTTTCCCTCGACACATGTTCTTTGATTATGTATATGCATTGAGAATAATGCAAGCTTTAAGTGTGGGGAAGGGGACTAGATATCACTTATGATTTTTAGTTGTTTCTATGTAGTTAATAGCTCTTCTAAGAGCATTTTGAAAAATTTTAAAAATGAATTTTGTTTTTAAAAAAACTCTGACAAGTTGAAAACCCGAAAGAGTGACTTGGGTAACTGTGGGAAAAGCCCGGATAGGTCAAAAGACCTAGGTAAAAGTGAGAGGCCATGTGGAAAAAGGTAAGAAGTGAGTACCCTTTGTGTGTTAAAGCTATGATGAAAACCCAAAAGGGCTCCTAGGAAACATGAGAGAAATTGAGGGAAAAAAACTAGGTTGAATGCATGCTTCTGCGGTGGATTATTTTTGAAGATAACTCTTTGATTCTTTTGAGATCATTTTGGGAAAAGTAAGCTAGCTTGACACTTATCTTTTTGGCTTACCCTTTTACACATTTTATTTCGGGTGGATAGGTTACTTTAAGATCTGCGGGGAGTGTGATAGTTGTGAGAATTTTCACTTCTTTGGGGTAACCAAGGTAGCTTGGGATAAGTTGAATGGCTCGGTTAACTTATGCTTGCATGCTACATTTTTCTTGATTTATTTTCTTGTCTTAGATTTACTCGAGGACGAATAAATGTTTAAGTGTGGGGAGTTTGATCTGCTTCATTTTGTGTGCGTTAACCGTTGCAGTTGGTATACTTTTTAGTTAGTTTTAGTTGGTGAATTGCTTGTATTAGTTGAGTTTACATGACAAGGGTTTAGACGGCCATGTTTGGTTTTCTTATCTAAATCCTGCATTTTGTAGACTTAATTGGTACTAATGGACATCTTGTATCCACGGGCTCCTTGATCTTCCTCGTGATCATCTTTAGTAGGTTGTCTATGGCTATTGTATTTGTTACTTTCTATGTGAAGGCCGTTTGCAAGGGCGGCAGAAGATTGAAGGCAATTCTCAAGGACGGTAGAAAGGTGAAGGCTATTCACATTATAATGGTAGAAGATGTAAGCCACAAACACCAATGCATAGTAGAAGGAGATTTAAGCCAAAGATAGGCGGCTTTGAAGATCAAGATGACCAAAGGAGTAATAGTGAATCATTGTCTGAGGAGTGTTGCCTTAGTCCAATAATGATCCAGGAATAATTAGCCTTTAAGGTTGATTCCATTGGATTCATCTTTTTGAGTAATATAAAATTGACTTCAACAACTCCCAATTCGGACTAACGGTTTACCCATGACAAGCATACAGAGTTCACCCAACGAAGCACCGGTGACACTTCACGAGCTGTGCATGGTTAAGCACCAACGGCCCGTGACAATCTTCACAGCCTGAAGTATACAAGAATCCAGAGGTTTCATGAAGACCTGCACGAGACCTTCACAAGGCAAGGCATTGAGCAGTGATAAAAGCACCAGACCCTGGAGTTTGGAGATGAAGAACTGAAGATTTGACTAAGTATGGAGCTGGTTTGTGAAAACCTTCATGGACCATGATGAGAGTTTTGAGAAAACACCATGCTACTCGAGTGGAAATCGTGCTGCTACTCGTGGCCCGTGAAAATCTTCATGGAACGTGGCACGACACCAGCTTCACTGGCTGTGGCGTACTGCAGCTATGAATGTTTACAGACCGTGCAAGACCTGGCACCTCGTGCTTGAAGAAATTTTGGGCAATAGGCTTGAGGTTACAGGATAAAATTTGTAGGGTAAGTAGGTGTCATAACCTAGGTTTCACCAAGTATAAATACTTGATCCCCAACTCTTACCCTGTCACGTAGTAAAAAAAATTCTTGCCAAAGAACAATGATGAACAGTAGTAAAGTAGGAAACAGAAGTGCCCAAGCCTAAGTTTAGCCAAGGTGAGTGTTGTATCGCCCTAGCACGAATTGAGTTAAAATCTGAGTTTATGTTTACATGTATATATATATATGTGTGTATATATATATATAATGCCATCAGAACCTGACTCTCTCGAGCTAATCTCTTCACCTCTCAAACCCCTCCTGCTTTCCACCTCTCGAACCCCGGCTGCTCTCCACCTCTCGAACCCCTGCCAAAATTCTACCCCTCAAACCCTTGCCAAAATTCTACCTCTCAACCCCTGCCACAAATCTACCTCTCGAACCCCTGTTAAATAGTAACCTCTCGAACCCCTGTCCTCGAACCCCTACTGAATCCCTGCCCTCAAACCCCTACTAAACAGTACCTCTCGAACCCTGCTAAACCTTTACCTCTCGAACCCTTGTCCTCAAGCCCCTACTGAAACTACATCTCGAACCCCTGTCCTTGAACCCCTACTTAAACTACATCTCAAACCCCTGTTAAACAGTAACCTCTCGAACCCTTGTCCTCGAACCCCTACTAAATAGTACCTCTCGAACCCACTGAAAACCTTCACCACTCGAACCTTACCCCTCGAATTAGTATCACTGAAACCTGTACCCCTTCGAATATGTACCCCTCGAACCTTACCCCTTAAACTAGTATCACAGAAACCTTTACCTCTCGAATATGTACCCCTCGAACTAGTATCACTGAAACCTTTACCCCTCGAATATGTACCCCTCGAACTTTACCCCTCGAACTAGTATCACCGAAACCTTTACCTCTCGAATATGTACCCCTCGAACCTTACCCCTCGAACTAGTATTACTGAAACCTTTACCCCTAGAATATGTACCACTCAAACCTTACCCCTCGAACTAGTATCACCGAAAACTTTACCTCTCAAATATGTACCCCTCGAACCTTACCCCTCGAACTAGTATCACTGAAACCTTTACCCCTCGAATATGTACCCCTCGAACCTTACCCATCGAACTAGTATCACGAAAACCTTTTCATCTCGAATATGTACCCCTCGAACCTTACCCCTCAAACTAGTATCACCAAAACCTTTACCTCTCGAATATGTACCCCTCGAACCTTACCCCTCGAACTAGTATCACTGAAACCTTTACCCCTCGGATGTGTACCCCTCGAACTAGTGTCACTGAAACCTTTACCTCTTGAATATGTACCCCTCGAACCTTTACCTCTCGAACCTTACCTCTCAAACCTTACCCATCAGACTAGTGCCACTAGAACCTTACCTCTCAAACCTCCTACCCAACTACTCAAATTGTAAGTACTCGAACCCCTGTACTCGAAACCTGATACTCGAACCTTTTTACTCTAAACTCTAGCCATGATAGAGAGATATGACGGTTACACTCAAATGATGGTATTTACTGATTGTGGAATTAAGTGTGTATTTTATCATACTATACTATATTATCGTGAAACTGAACTCCTGAACTGCTTTGATATTTTCTGTGAAAGACCGGCTTGTACTTTATCTTGCCGTGTCAAACTTAAATCTTATACTGCTATAATGACCGGCTTGTACTTTATCTTGCCGTGTCAAACTTGAATCTTATACTGCTATAATGACCGGCTTGTACTTTATCTTGCCGTGTCAAACTTGATTACCTGCTACCTGATTATCTGTCTGTGAATTTCGGGGGCCCCGACGTGATTGTAGTTTGGTCGAAGTTGATGGGGAATGGTACTGACCGGACCATCTTATTAGACCTGGTACACGTGGAGTTTGGTATGCTAGCATAACCACCTGACTAATACGAGCTCGTAACTAGACACCGGCGTGAATGGGAAAGTTAATTCTGAACTGATAGCCTTCGGGCATCACTGACTGGGTTCTATTTTGTATGTTAGTCACAGTTGCCATATAGGCACTTGGCAACAACTCGGCATTAACCACCCTTATCCTTTTTACTATAAGCTAGGACATACATGGCTAGTTGTTAATTGTTAATTGTAATTCTGTGATCACTAAAACTCAACTGGGTAAATACTGGCGATGGAACCTCACTAAGCAAGGAGCTTACCCTAGTTACATAACCTTTTTCAGGTGAAGAAGATCAGTAAAAGAAGAGTGCTTGTTGTCTTTACTTTGTTTGAGAAAGATCCTGGCTACTTAAAATTTTATATGAACTTAGATGTTATAACGGTTAAGTGAAACATTTATTTGACATTTGTAATAAATCCTTTTTATTGTAATAGTAAAGTAGGTTTTTGAATTATTTAAATTGCTTCTACATAAACTTTAATTGCTCGTTAATATCGGTCCTTTTGGTAGCACGCTCAAACCCGACCTGATACTTGCGATGGGGTTTGGGGGTGTTACAGATGTGGTATCAGAGCATTCCTCAGATCAAGTAAGGGCAAATCGAAACTTAACTTAATAAAAGAATTCACAATTACTTAAAACTCAAAGATATTAGATTTGAGACATGGTTGAACCTTGTCTACAAAAAAAAACTAACGATTTATTGATGTCGCTATAGGGGAGCTAGTTGTGAATAAATTGTCAAACTAATGAGTTTGTTATAACAATAGATGGACAATAACGTAGATACTGCGAGAAATGCCTTTCAAGAAGTTATTGTGGTAAAAAGACATTTTGGAGCACTCACAGAGACATTTCTCCCTTGGACGGAAGTAATAAACAATCCTCAATGGGTAGAAACTCATGCTTATCCAAATTGGATTGTGCATGCTTTAATCATGGAACGGGCATAATTAATGGGTAGGGTCCTTAACCACGAGCCGCAAGAACAATTAACCAGAGATGCAATGTGGGAATAATATCTGCATGCTAACGCAGAAGAGACAAGGGCGAATACGGAGGTCATCGAAAACAAACAACTGAGAAATCAACAGAGCTGGGAGCTTGGACAATGGGATGTAGAGCGACAAGAAGTCTTTCGACAAGTAGACTTAGCCCTGGTGAATGCCCAAGAACTACAGGGAGGTCTGATCGCCTATCATTGACAACCAACTGAATCACATTGGAGGCATATAAGGGAGACTCGAGGCATAATGGAGCAAGCTCTTGCCACATTTTGGGAGGATTTAATGGATGGAGCGTACCCTGGAGCTGAGCAAGAAGAATGAGGTGACTCCACCAAGGATTCAAGGGTCGATTAGAAATAGAAGTGGACTTTTGGAGGAAAACCTTACAACTAAGATACTAACCGTTTGTATAATAAACATTAGAACAAGAAACGAGTGCCAATTTTTTACATCGGGAGACGTTGCTAGAGGACTATAAAACTTATCGCATATATCTTACAACAACTACTGTAAAAAGTTTTGTGATGATATAAAAAGATTTTGTGAATTATATTCTTTTGGTTAGGTAATCAAATAAGGATTGGTTCAATCCGTGGAACTAACTTATTGAGTGTAGGACAATGGAAAGGGATCAAGGAGAAAGTTTGAACTGACCCGCGGGACAGAATCCCCCAACCACTGGGATGGAATTATTCGAAAGTCAAGTCACTAAAATTTTGAGCCGCATGATAGAGAGGGAAAATCGAGCTCGATCTCCGGTCAGGGATCGAATTCATAGACCAGAGACCGAGGATGCGACCTTGGAACGATTCCAAAAGTTTCATCCACCCAGGTTCAGTAGCAGCCCAGATGATGAAGTCGCCAAAAAATGCATTGAAATAATGGCTCGAACCTTCAAAGCCTTGGGATATACGGATGGGCAAAAGGTGAATTTCACTATATTCCAATTAGAAGGCGCCACACTAGATTGGTGGAACATAGTACAAAGGAAGTGGGACATGGAGGAGATTCCCAGGACCTGGGAGAATTTTGAAAGAGAGTTAAAGAAGAAGTTCATTCCACCCCTAGTTATCGAAAGGAAAGAAGCGGAGTTTATAAACTTGTAACAAGGACTGATGAGGGTAATAGAGTATGAGGCAAAGTTTTCCCGCCTCTCTAAATTTGCAGAGAAGATGGTCTCGACGGACAAGGAACGCAAGAGGAGATTTATCCAAGGGTTAAGGCTGGAATTGAAAGATGCCCTAGCCCCAACCTATCAGCATAGTTATACTGCAGCCATCGAATCCACTTGCAGAGTGGAGGAAACTAAGAATGCCTTACGAGCCATGCACCAATCGAGAAGGATAAATGTGAGGTCCCAATCAGTATACATTCCCGGTTCACAGGGAGTAAATTTTAAGCAAAACAAAGTCCCTAGGGGAGACACATCCCGACCCACGACCACGTCAAGGAGCTCGAGCTTTGTCTCAAGAGGAACGACTCAAGTACATTGCACGTACTATGGAAAGGGAGTCCGTGATGAGAAGGATTGCTAGAAGAGGGCAAACAAGTGTCTACAGTGTGGAAGTGCTAAACATAGAATATCTGAATGCTCGCAAGCTCAGCCGAGTTGCTTGTCTCAACCCATAGGATCCCAGGCATCGGTCTCCAAACCTTCTCAGAAGGGAGGAGCAAGCAGGGGCAGTCAACCAAAAGTGCAAGCCCGTGTATACGCGATGGAAGATAGTGAAGCCCCGGTTTCAACCGAAGTCATTGAAGATACCCTTCCTATCTTGGGTAAAATAGATAAAGTTTTGATTGATCCTGGTGTTTCTCATTCTTTTGCTAGTTACTCCTTTCTTGAGAATATGGAAGAAAAATTAGAGGACTTACCCTATAAATTGGAAGTTAGCACTTCTACAAATGATATTAAAATCCTAACTGGACGTGTATGTAGAAACTATGAGGTGAATGTGGGACGTCGGGAGTTGCCCATACACTTAATTGCTTAACCTTTAAAGGGATATGAGGTGATACTTGGCATAGATTGGCTTGCTAAAAATCACGGCCAGTTAAATTGTGATACAAAGGAAGTTAAGTTGTGTCGACCTGGTGAACTTCTGATTAAAGTAGATGTGGGAAGGAAGAGATCCTCCTCCTTGCTTGTGGCGGGAATCAAAGCTCGACGAATGATTTGTAAAGGAGCAACTGGAATACTGGCTTATATCTTAAATAAGCCAGGGGATTAGTTAAAGGGAGAAGGTATAACTGTGGTCCAAGACTTTCCTGAGGTATTTCCAGAAGAACTAGTAAGTTTACCTCCTGAAAGGGAGACTGAATTTGCTATTGATATAGTACCAAGAGCCGTACCTATTTCTCGAACCCCTTATCGTATGGCACCGCTAGAGCTACATGAGTTGAAGCTACAACTCAAAGACTTATTAGCTCAAAGATTCTTTCAACCAAGTATGTCTCCTTGGGGAGCCCCGGTATTGTTTGTTAAGAAGAATGATGGCTCTCTTCGGATGTGTATCGATTATCGAGGCTTGAACAATTTGATAATTAAGAATAAATACCCTTTTCCCCTTATAGAGGAGTTGTTTGATCAACTCCAAGGGGCAATTGTATTTTCTAAACTGGATTTGCGATAAGGGTACTACCAATTACGAGTGAAGAGGGGGGACATACCCAAGATAGCTTTTAATACCTGATATGGTCATTACAAATTCCTGGTAATGCCATTTGGAGTGACCAATGCACCAGCGGCATTCATGGACCTCATGTACCGAATATTTCAGCCATACCTAGACGAGTTTTTTGTCATTTTCATTGACGACATCCTGGTCTATTCCAAATCTCAGCAGGAGTATGAAGGGCATCTAAGGAAGGTATTACAACTGCTTGAGGAGCACAAGTTGTACGCCAAGTTTAGCAAATGTGAATTTTGGCTAAACCAAGTGAACTTTTTGGGGCACGTGATTAGTAAGGAAGGAATCTCCGTGGACCCCTCTAAAGTCGAGACAATTATAAACTGGAGGGTGGCGAACAATAGTACAGAAGTACGGAGCTTTCTTGGACTGGCAGGATATTATCAACGTTGCGTTAAAGACTTTTCTAAGCTAGCATCCCCTTTATTCTGCTTAACTCAGAAGGGAGTTAAGTACGAATGGAATGAGAAGACTGAATCCAGTTTTCCAGAATTGAAGAAATGCCCGACCACTGCCCCATTCCTTACCCTACATGAGTGAAATGATGGATTCATAGTGTATACTGATGCTTTAGGAGATGGTCTCGGGTGTGTATTGATGCAAAGGGGCCACGTGATTTCTTATGCATCTTGAAAGTTGAAACTTTATGAAAAGAATTACCCCACCCATGACCTAGAGCTAGCTATAGTGGTGTTTGCCCTAAAGAAGTGGCGACATTACTTATACGAAGTCACATTTGAAGTAATGTCAGATCATAAGAACCTGAAGTACCTATTTTCCCAAAAGGACCTGAATATGCGCCAACGTCGGTGGATGGAGTTTTTGGGGGATTATGACTTTGTAATTAACTATCATCCTGGCAAGGCGAACGTGGTGGCAGACGCACTAAGCCGGAAGGTGAATTTGGTGCACATCTAGATAAAGGAGGCAGAAATGTTATCACAAGTAGAAAATTGGGAATGCGAGGCCAAACCTGACCGACTTGTATTTTTCAATCTAAGGGTACACGCTGAGTTACCCACAGAGGTTAAGAAAGCTCAAGAGTCATATGAATCATTGGTAACGAAGAAAAAGCTTGTTGTTGAAGGGAAGTTGCCAGATTTTGAAGTAGACAGTGAAGGAGTGCTGACCTGTAAAGGTAGGGTTTGGCTACCCCAAAATTCAGCAATCACCCAAAGAGTGTTGGAGGAAGCTCACTGATCCAAGTATACGGTGCACCCAGGTGGAACCAAATTGTACCGAGACCTGAAACAACCGTACTATTGGAATAATATGAGGAGGGACATAGCAGACTATGTGGCACGTTGTTTGGTGTGCCAACAGGTTAAGGCCGAACATCAGAAACCATCAGGGTTGTTACAACCATTGGAAATTCCCGAGTGGAAATGAGATCACATCACGATGGACTTTGTGACAGGACTACCTCAAACACTGAAGAATGTTTATGCAATATGGGTGGTGGTTGATAGGTTGACCAAGTATTTTCATTTCCTGCCGGTCAATGTTAAATACTCCTTGGAAAGACTGACTGCTTTCCCTGTACATCTGGGAAATTGTAAGATTGCATGGGGTACCAATAACTGTTGTGTCTGATAGGGATCCAAGATTCACTTCCCATTTCTGGAGGCAACTTCAAGCCGCATTGGGAACCAAATTTAACTTTAGTACAAGTGCCCATCCACAGACAGACGGGCAGTCGGAGAGAACAATTCAAACTTTGGAGGACATGCTCCGAAGCTGTGTTATGGATTTTGGGGGAAGTTGGGACGCTCATTTACCTTTGGTAAAATTCGTGTATAACAACAGTTATCATTCATCCATTGGTATGGCTCCATATGAAATACTCTATGGAAGGAAGTGTTAGACACCCCTCTTTTGGGACAAAGTGGGAGAGAAAAAGATATTGCCAGTGGCCCGTATACCCTGGATTGAGGAATCCATGGATAAGGTCCAATTGATAAAGCAATGCCTATAGATGGCTCAAAGTCGACAAAAGAGTTACGCGGACCATCGGAGGAAGGATTTGGAGTTTGGAGTGGGTGACCAGGTATTTTTTAAGGTAACCCCTCACAAAGGTCTAGTCCGGCATGGCAAGAAAGGAAAACTAAGTCCTAGGTACATTAGCCCTTTCGAGATAGTGCAGCGAGTCGGGCTAGTTGCGTATCGACTTGACCTACCTAGCCAGTTGGGGAAATTACACAATGTTTTTCATGTGTCGCTTCTGAAAAAGTACCACCCTGACCCCGGACACGTGTTAAATCATGAAGACTTAGCAATGAACAAAAAGCTAATGTACGAGGAAAACCTCGTGAAGATATTAGATCGAATAATCAAAACCTTGCGAACTAGGGAAATTCCTATAGTGGTATTATGGAAAAATCAAATGGTCAAGGAAGCAACTTGGGAGTTGGAGGCTAAAATGAAGGATAATTACCCGGAGTTGTTCACCGAAAATGAAAATATCGGCGATGAAATTCATTAAGAGGGAAACCCCTACCGAAATTGGGAATTAGAGAACTTGTAATAATTAAATCAAATATTCCCATCTTTCCATTAATTTTATGTATATATATATATATATATATATATATATGTATATATATGCATAAAAAATATATATAAATAAAATATGTATATATATAATAATAAGAATACTAATAACAATAAGTAAATAAATAAATAAATAAGTAATAAATAAATAAAATGAATAAGTAAATAAGTAAGCAAAGGAAATTAACTTGAAGATGAAATGACGGTGGACATAAAGAGGAAGAAACAGCGGAAGAAAGAAATTTATTCAAAGTAATTCTTGACAAATGGAATTGCTGAGAAGAAGAAATCCCAAGTAGGCAAATGCTGAGAAGAGGAAATGGACGGTGGATGTGAGGAAGAATTATCCAAAGTAATTATTTGGGGGTAAGTGGTAATATTATAATGGAATATACGGTGGAAGTGAGAGAGAATTATCCAAAGTAATTATTTTGGGGCAAGTGGTAATACTGGGATGGAATATACGGCGAACGTGAGAAGAAATTTTGGGCAATGGGCTTGAGGTTACAGGATAAAATTTGTAGGGTAAGTAGGTGTCATAACCTAGGTTTCACCTACTATAAATACTTGATCCCCAACTCTTACCCTCTCACGCAGTAAACAAAATTCTTGCCAAACAACAGTGGTGAATAGTAGTAAAGTAGGAAACGGAAGAGCCCAAGCCCAAGTTTAGTCAGGGTGAGTGTTGTATCGCCCTAGCACGAATTGAGTTCACATCTGAGTTTATGTTTACACACACACACACACACATATATATAAATGCCATCAGAACCTGACTCTCTCGAGCTAAACTCTCCACCTCTCGAACCCCTCCTCCTTTCCACCTCTCGAACCGCGGCTGCTCTCCACCTCTCGAACTCCTGCCAAAATTCTATCCCTCGAACCCCTGCCAAAATTATACCTCTCGAACCCTTGCCACAAATCTACCTCTCGAACCTCTGTTAAACAGTAACCTCTCGAACCCCAGTCCTCGAACCCCTACTAAGCAGTATCTCTCGAACCCCTGCTAAACCTTTACCTCTCGAACCCTTATTCTCAAACCCCTACTGAAACTACATCTCGAACCCCTGTCCTCGAACCCATACTAAACTACATCTCTAACCCCTGTTAAACAGTAACCTCTCGAACCCCTGTCCTCGAACCCCTACTAAATAGTACCTCTCGAACCCACTGAAAACCTTCATCACTCGAACCTTACCCCTCGAACTAGTATCACTGAAACCTTTACCCCTAGAATATGTACCCCATGAACCTTACCCCTCGAACTAGTATCACCAAAACCTTTACCTCTCAAATATGTACCCCTCGAACCATACCCCTCGAACATTTATCACTGAAACCTTTACCCCTCGAACCTTACCCCTCGAACTAGTATCACCGAAACCTTTACCTCTCGAATATATACCCCTTGAACCTTACCCCTCGAACTAGTATCAGTGAAACCTCTACCCCTCGAATATGTACCCCTCCAACCTTACCCCTCGAACTAGTATAACCAAAACCATTACCTCTCGAATATGTACCCCTCGAACTAGTATAACCAAAACCATTACCTCTCGAATATGTACCCCTCGAACCTTACCCCTTAAACTAGTATCACCGAAACCTTTACATCTCGAATATATACCCCTCAAACCTTACCACTCAAACTAGTATCACTGAAAACTTTACCCCTTAAATATGTATCCCTCGAACCTAACCCCTCGAACCTTATCCCTCAAACTAGTATCACTGAAACCTTTACCTCTCTAATATGTACCCCTCGAACCTTACCCCTCGAACTAGTACTACTGAAACCTTTACCTCTCAAACCTTACCTCTCGAACCTTACCCCTGGAACTAGTGCCACTAGAACCTTACCTCTCGAACCTCGTACCCTACTACTCGAACTGTAAGTACTCAAACCCATGTACTCAAAACCTGATGCTCAAACCTTTTTACTCGAAACTCTAGATATGATGGTTAAACTCAAATGATGGTATTTACTGACTGTTGAATTAAGTGTGTATCTTATCATACTATACTAGATTATAGTGAAACTGAACTCCTGAACTGCTCTGATATTTTCTGTGAAAGACCGGCTTGTACTTTATCTTACCATATCAAACTTGAATCATATACTGCTATAATGACCGGCTTGTACTTTATCTTGCCATGTCAAACTTGATTACCTGCTACCTGATTATCTGTCTGTGAATTTTGGGGGCCCCACCGTGATTGTAGTTTGGTCGAAGTTGGCGGGGAATGGTACTGACCGGACCGTCTGATTAGACCGACTAAACGTGGATTTTGGTATGCTAGCATAACCACCTGACTGATACGAGCTCGTAACTAAACACCGACGTGAATGGGAAAGTGAATTCTGAACTGATAGCATTCGGGAATTGCTGGCTGGGTTTTGTTGTGTATGTTAGTCACGGTTCCAATATAGGCACTTGGCAACAACTCAGCATTAACCACCCGTATCCTTTTTACTATGTGCTAGGACATACATGGCTAGTTGTTAATTGTTATTCTATGATCTCTAAAACTCAACTGGGCAAATACTGTAGATGGAACCTCACTAAGCAAGGAGCTTACCCTAGTTAAATAACCCTTTTTCAGGTGAAGAAGAATAGTAAAAGAAGAGTGCTTGTTGTCTTTACTTCGTTTGAGAAAGATCCTGGCTACTTGAAATTTTACATGAACTTAGATGTTATAACGGTTAAGCGAAACTTTTATTGGACATTTGTAATAAATCCTTTTCATTGTAATAGTAAAGTAGGTTTTTGAATTATTTAAACCGCTTCCGCATGAACTTAAATTCCACGTTAATATTGACCCTTTCGGTAGCATGCTCAAACCCGACCCGATACTTGCGATGGGGTTTTGGGGTGTTATAGGGTGACTAGGGTTTTGCTATGTTTGGCCGGTTGTGGGTCTATCTTTAGGCCCAATCTCCTACTACTACATATAGGAGCCTTAGTCTTCTACTAAACCTTAAGTAGAATAGAAGTAGAATAGATCTAGTCATAATGTAGATTAGTTTCCCTTTCTAGTTTAGAGAGAAAGAAGAGGAGAGTTCTTCTTCTCCTTCTTTCTCTTTCTCTTATCTTTTTATTTTCTTCTTATTTTCTTCTATCCATGGCATATAATTCCATATTTACCATGGATCTATACATTTTAGAGTAGTTAGCTTAGCTTGGGACATATTTGGCATTTGTGTAGTTTCTATTACTTTATGAGATTCAAGTAGATTCATCATATCTTTGTGATTATGATATTATTATGATTGTTCTTGAATGTTTCTAAATGCATGAACACTACACCACATATAAGCACACACATTGGGCTATGTTCATGTATGGTGCATTTATTGATACCCCCTTGGGAAGAGAAACCTGGATGTTTGAATGGGTAGGGGATAACACATCTGCGTGGGTGTGTGCATGGAGGACTCGAGAATGCTCTTACCTATTTGCCATTGCACCAAACTTAGCTTGCTTTGTAAAGTTTCCCGAGAGGTTACGGGTAGCGATAGTTGATATTAGCAAGCTAGGAGTTATGCTGAAACCCTAGTATCATAGATGTGGTGCATATGAACTAAAGGCCTTGTGTATAGAGGACCACTAGGAATTAGTGAATTTGTGGTGGAAGCCCGAGACGTAATAAAATGGGGGAGAAACAAAACAATGACAACGGTCGGACCTTGTTGTGCTCCCTTAATTACGAAGGTGGTGCCAATGAAAGGCTACGAGCACCCATCGTGATAGGGATGGGAAAGTGTATGCCATCGGGAACACCATGTGTTGTGAACACACTGATTGGTCTTTTGTATGTCTATATGTGAATGAATCAAGGATTGAAGCATTAGAACTACCATGTTGCTAAATTAGTCCCAAGTACCTAATAAAAATAGTTTACTTGTTTGTTAATTTCATACTTGTAGTAGTTAGTTGAATATACCACCCCCTCCCCACTTTGCATGCTTACATTTGTATCTATTCCTTTCACTCATGCGGATTAACGATCTGCATGAGGCTATGTTTTGACTTTACTTGAACCCTATCATCTCTATGGACAAACTTGGTAGCATTAGTAGCGAGAAACAGGTGCATTACTATAAATCTTATATTTGACCATCCCACAAGACCAGTGCCTCAATCCTGGTTAATTAAATTGTGCTTGTTGCAACTTTATTAACGATCCTGGGTAAGGGCGGGTCACTCACTCAAAGGGATGCAATTATTTCCTAACCCAACATGCAACACCTCCAGATCTTTTGTCTGAGAGTAAAACGTGATGGCCTTTGTCAGGGCCTCACTCAGCATCTCCAAAGCCATGTCACTCTGCACGACACAGGAGTAAGAACTCAAGAAGCCACGAGAGAAAGCCCAATCGCGGAAGCCATGCAGCTAGGCAATCTCAGCCTCAACTCGGGCTAGGGAAGTCTACAGGGAAGCCATTTCTCTAGCTTGAGATCTAGCTCCAACTCAGGGACCCATAGTGCCTTATCCTTAAGGGAATGAAACCCACACTTAAGGTTGCTGACTTTAGCCTACGCATTGTCAAGCTCCTAATTCATGGCTCTGGACGAGCAAATAACCTAGGAATAAAAAAATGGAAATGGAATAAATAAGGATATGAAAGGCAAGAAAGAGAGGGAAAAGGGAAAACATAAAGGAACATGCTTCAAGGATAGCAGATATGGAGCAGTCATCAAGGGAAATAACACCTGCCATATTCAGAGAGCACTCTCTCAACCAAGAATTAAAGTGAGGAATAGGAAGGGCCTGGGAGACATACTAAGCCCAAGCCGCATGGCTACGTATAGGACCACATCGAGCAGAGGAGTTCCAGGTAAAGAAAGGTGAGAACAAAGCTGATTGAAAAAGTTTAGCAGCGAGAGCATTGCCTTGTGACTGACCAATGAGTTGAGAGACTGGGGTCTCAAGAACCACGTCAGGGACAATATCGGTGGAGGGGAAAACAACAGTCTGCTTGACAAGGTAGTGCCAAAGTATCTTCTGCAGAGGCTCCTCATCGAAAGCCTCAACATCAGATAGCTGGATGGTTTTTTTCTCTCTAGTCGATAATGCCCGTTGTATCCTCGCTTTGGGGTAGGACACGGGAACTGGGAGTGCAGCACGGTAGCTTCGAATGGTCCACAAGAAGGCATGAACTGGCCGAACCAGCCGACCGGCCGACCTGAACCAGTACGTACTGGCACGAGGCCATCCACGCCAGCACAGACCAGAGGCAGCACGGTCCGTTCCAAGGGAATTTAGAATGGGCCGTGCTAAGAGCACGGACCATGCCACAACCCCTACCATGGACTGTGCCCGTTCAAGTAGCCCACATCCCATTTTGCTCTGTTTAACTCCAAAATGGCTAAGTATGGGAATGGACCGTGTCGTTTCACACTGACCGCACTGTTTGAAGTCCAAAATGTGAAGACTAGCCCACGGGGTGTGGTGGATGACACGACCCGTGCAGTTTTACTAATCAAAATGTGGCTCCAGCTGATGGCCTGCTCCGAACGACACAGGACGTGCAATCAAAAACATCAAAATGGAGGTCCAGCTGGCGGTCAATGCCAGGCCGAGTGGCCTGCACCAACGCAAAGGGCACGATCCGTGCCAAGCCGAGCAGGCGGCGTTAGCACAAAAGATCTTTAGCCGGCACGGACTGTGCCGATTTTCACTGGCCAAGTATGTTGTCGATGCTAGGGTTTTTAGGCCTATTTTGGGCCTATTTTAAGTGCCAATCTCCTACTACTATATATATGGACCTATGTCTACTAGGGTTTAAGTTAATGGCTAAAAGGATACTTTCATTAACTTCAAGTGCGTCGGGATGTGAAAGAAATTGGAGCACATTTGAAGGGGTATGTAATATTTGCTATTCATTCATTTCTTTCTATTGTAGTTGCTATATATTTCAAAGAAAATACATTGATTCTATAATAACTTGATTGAATAGATATTTAATAACTTTCTATAACTTTGCTCATTTTAACTCTTCAAAACTTTGAGTAAATTAATTTCCCACATCATGTTTGGGTAATATGCAAACATATTGTAGTCTTTATTGTTTGTGATGGAAGACCTTGTTTAAAGTTGAAATGTTGTTATATCTCAAAGTTTCAATTTTAATCATTTCATTATATTACCCTCCGTCACCCCAGAATGAAAGGGTCGGGGGTTTTTAACCGTAGCCATTTTGCCAGGCTCAAAGAAATGGAATTTGGGACTCACCATACAAAGAAGAGGAATAGGTTGATACGAAAAGGTTGAACAACTTGGTCTATGTTCAATTCAATGCCAAGATTATGAACAAGAAGCAAAGAGAGAAAGTGAAGGACATAGATGTGCTTCTTTCTAATGAATCTACCATGGTTCAAGGATGGATTGTTGAGGGTGGTGATGATGATGTTAATGAAGATGGTGAAGCGATGGATATGGATGGAGATGGATTGGAACAAGGTCTTGGCATGGAGTTGAGAAGAAGTTCTAGAATTCAAGAGGTTTGAGAATTACATGAAGATGATTTTGAATCGGATGAGGAGGAGGAAGTAGATGAGATGACTTATGACTTTGAGTCCGATAACGATGAAGTGCAAGAGATAAATGGTGAAGAAGAATTTGAAATGTCATAGGCTATGTGTGAATTGTATTTGTGGTACTTTTTTATTTTGTCTAACTTTTAATTTTGGCCTATGGCTATGTGTGGATTCACTACTCACTAGTTTGTATTTGGTAATTTTTGCCACGTGCCTCAAACTTTGTAAGCTTGTATGGATTTCATTTTTCAACTCCAAGATAATATTTCGACAATATATATATATATAATATATTCATTTGTGTCGTTTATCATGAAATTTTCGTTCTTGTATTGTATCATTTGTATGTAATATAAGTTATTGTGACTTGGGAAATAGGTTTTTATTTTATTTTTAAATATAATTTGTATTATTTTATTAATTATATATATAAAATAATTAAATAATACAAATCCGCCTAGACCGATTAATCCCCGATTAATCCCCTAGGCGCTAGGCCCCAGCAAACCACCCGACTAGCGCCTAGCGATTTTTAGACCACTGGGCAAGAGAAACAACTATCAAAGTACCACGAGTCTCTAGAATGTGAAATAGGAGACGTATGAGCAAAAAGGCAAGTATTTGTGCGTTTAACAACCCATGCCTTTTTTTGCCTTTTTTTTTCGCTGAACATCATCTATGTTGGAACATACTGAGAGTTGTCATCCTGTCATGATATCTCTGAGCAGTTTTCGGCATTGTTCCTCTGTATGACCTTGATACATGCAATAGCTACAGTAGATAGGTTTCCTTTGATGGGTCTTAATCACCTTTTTCTTTATCTCCGTCTTGAAATTAACCATGCTACCCGATGAGTTGTTATACCCAATTCCTTTTCGATCTCCAAAGTTCTTTCCCATGGTCAGAATATCATCAAGTTTTGCTTTACCAGTGTTCAACTTGGTAATTGCTGCTTCGGCCATCTCAGCTCTCTTAGTTGTTGAGCTTAGATTCAAATTTAACTCTTCAATCTCTCTTCTGAGTTCACAAACTAGAGTTCGCAGCCCCTTTTCCTTCTCATCCAGATGATTTTTATCTTCCTTCAACACTCTATTTGTATCAACAACTTGAAGCCACATGTCATACATTTTCTCATATGCACTGTAGATCTCTTCATCACTCACAACTTGTTCGCCATCATCACTGGACATGTCATCAGAACCTGTGTTGGAACATGCAGTTTCGTCTTTCTCTGACATGTTGGAACATACCTTATCTGATCCACCGTGAAATTTTGCTCCAAATGCCACATAATTTCTTACAAGTTCTTCTCCGTTTTCTTTATCATCTTCACTCAATGAGGTGATGTGTGATTTTCCTTGCTTCTTTAGGGTATTATCACATTCAACCTGGATGTGGCCATATACTCCACATTCTCGACATTGAATTCTTTCAGACTGTCTTTCTTCACCACTTTGGTTTCTAGAGAATTGCTGACTTCCTTGTTCTATCTGAGTTCCATGATTACCAAAATCTTGAGGATGAGTTTTATTCCCTCTAGATCTTTCCTGTGAATTCTTGTTTACCACCTTCTTTAGCATTCTTGGTGATAGGAGCAAGTTCTTCAATTCCATCATTACTATCAGATTCATGGATGACCCTTGATGGAGAGGATTTAAAAGCCAACTCCTTCTGGACTTTCTTTGTAGGCTGTTGCATTGTCATCTCATAGGTCTCTACTGATCTCATTAGTTCATCTAAGGTCATGGTGGCTACATCTCTTGCTTCTTCTATGCTGCTACTTTCATAGCAAAACTTTTAGGAAGAGATTTCAAGGCCTTTTAACCAATTTTATTTCCTTGTAAACTTTCCCAAGTTGATACGCCATATTGGAGATGTGTCTGAGTTTCCCATTGAATATAGAAATAGTATCATCCTCCTCCATCTTCAGTTTCTCAAACTTTGTAGCCAACATCTGCAATTTGGATTCACGTACACGACTTGTCCCCTCATGTACAGTTTGTAGGATATCCCATGCTTTCTTTGCTTGTTGGCATGTAGAGATGAGTTTGAACTGAACTTCATCTACTGCAGTAAATATGACATTTAATGCTCTGGAGTTTGCAAAGCTTCCCATTCTTTCATCTAGTGTCCACGACTCTTTAGGCTTAGATTCTCCTTCTTCAGAATTTCCAACAACAGGGGGTTTCCATTCTGTTTCAACATATTACCAAGCCAATTCATATAATGAATTTATGAATTTACCTAATTAATTCAATTATCACTATCGTGTTCCAACATAACCTATCTAACCCAAGTATGCAATAATTTAAAGCATTAACGACACAAGACTTGGTTACGCAGTTCGGTGAAATCCACCTACATCTGCAGGGCCTGGCCCAGTTCAGAATGAATCCACTATCAAAAAGACACAGTACAAAGTACACCATATAATTATACTTATTTTATCTAACTATAACGTGAATCCTGCAAGCTCCCCTTGCTACCGATCCGCCTTGATCAGAATCCCTCTGACCTCGAAACTCGTCGATGCTGGATCTCTTGCTCCGGAGGAATTAAGGTATACGATTCTGAACTTTGAACAACAGGTTCGTATGTTGGAACATAGAATTCTGGCTCTTTGCAATTCTCGAAAGATAGAAAATCTGTAGCAGATTTTTTCTATTAAGTCCGTAAATAATAAAGCCGTGTTTGTCCTCTATATATAGTCCATGAGCAGATCTGAATTCTCTATGATTATCTCCATAATATTCCTATTCCAAATCTGCTTCTTGAAGCATATCCAAATCCCAAAAATAATGGGATTTTCCTTATCTCAATATCTCTATATATTCGATAATAACAACTCCACATTTATAGAGATTTTTCATAAATCAACTATGCTTCCATACGCCTAATATATAGAAGAATATTCAAATTTCCATAAATCACAAATACCATAATATTCTGTCTTCTGTTTCCGTAAACATTTTGGCGTAAATATGCTAATTTTCGCATGCACGCATGAAGTTTATTCCATCTCCACTTCCATAACATTAATCAAATCCCACATATATAGGAACCGATATATTCTCCAAATCAAATACAACTTGGACTAGATGTATCCTTCTCGGATTCAGTCTTCAACCTTTCCTTATTTCACCAAAATTCCTTCTTTGATGTTGCAACTCAATAATACCATATTTGCATAATTTCCACAAATTGCCAACTAGATAAATCTAGACTTTACAATATGATTGTCTTTAAGTTTTAATGTCGACGAACTTGAGCTTGAAGAAGATGGTTTATTCGATTTCAATTTAAGTTCGAGTGAATGAACTTGATATGTTGTGGTGTTCGAGGCCATTCATTCTTTTTTTTTATTCAAAAACTCATCCTCGATGAGTGGGGTTTGTTTATTATGGGATCCCACTCCCTTAAATCATGCCAAAACAGCCAAGTACAAGAAAAGTAGTAACTATACATAAGGATCTGTTCTCGGTAGATTTTTATTGAATGTGATTCCATCGGTAAGCTCTCCACCCCCTGTGTGAAGCTTACGATGGCCAGACAATCAACGAAAATCAAGCCAAGAACCATTTCGATAACCTAATACAGTGCAACTAAGTAAGGAATTGATTCGACCATCTAAATTGCGGAAACAAGATTTCCCTACGATTAAGAAAGTTAAACCTGATCGACTCCTGAATTTCCATAAATGTAGAGGTGATCCTTCTTCTAGCTGCTAGCTTAGCCAGAAAATCCGGAGTTTGGTTGCCATCTCTACCATCATGTCTTTGTTTTTGCGTGCCTTCATTGTTGAGAGAAACTAATAAAATCAGTGCTCTGTAATGCTGGGATTTCAGGTTACAAGAAACATATTGAATTAAGAATTGTTGCAAGAACTTTTATGTGTGCTCTTTGTTGCTGGACTAGCTCCCTTCTTGGTCCCTAGAGGTCGTCTCTTTTATTGGCCCTGAGTCCACATGGTCGGTCTTGTGCTTGAGAGGTCGAGAAGCGATCTTGAATGGTCCTTTTTTACCCCTGCGTTATAATCGGTTCGCTCCTGGCTTCAGGAATTGCTAGAAATGCCATTGAAGTGAAATAGAGAACAAGAAATATGATGCAGGCTCGTGCCATGATTGAAGTATGACTTGTACTTAGAAAAGTGAGCATTTAATTTATAAAGCAGCGTTGGAGATTCTTTAGTGTATTCCATAAGTTGAATTACTGGTTGGTGGTATTAGTGTTCAACTTTTTTTGGGTGTACATGTACCATTATGTAGCATTATTCCCAAGCAGTTCTATTTTGTGGGATGTTTGGGATATGCCATATATGTAATGTGCCATATTATGTATATTTTGTGTCTGCTTGGTTATGTTATCTGTTGACTCATAGACTCAACAAAGTATGATGTAATTAGCTCATCTTGTGTTGTGTTCAAAGCTCATGTTGATTGGTGCTTGTGTAGTGTTCAAAGCTCATGTTGATTGGTTCCTGTGCAATGTTCAAAGCTCATATTGATTGGTGCATGTGCAATGTTCAAAGCTCTTGATGTAATTAGCTTTGTAATGACTAATATCTTTTAATTAAATCTTCACTGTACTCACCCAGATTTGCTCTTTGTCAATGATATCCTTTTCATTTTAACTTGTAAATACTGCTACTCCTTGAAATTAAGAAACATACTGGGATTTCAGGTTTCACAAGAAACATATTGAACTAAGAATTGTTGAAAGGATAATTCATCCTCCTTTGACATTAATTCATCAAGTTAAAATAGTTAAACATCGATATTAAAATTTAAAATATCAATCTCAAATTAGTGTTGAAAATATACATTCAACTAATGTAGCTTTTGAAATAATTTCTTTGACATTTCACGTTTATCCACTGATGTTATTATTCTTTTACATGATATTGTACAAATGTTAGATGATGCATCACTTTATATATATTACAGATGAACAAGACATAAAACATCATACACTGACAGCTCAAAATCAAAGGAATTCATTGAATCATCACTGACACTACAAATACATATAAAACTAGCTTATAATAGTTGCAAACTTTAATATGAAGTTTTACGTTAGCATGTAAAAATGTCAGTCGCCATAACTATCAAAATCATTCATTACAAAAGGGTTCAAATGCTCTAAAAATTGCTAACATAAAAACAAAAAAATTTCAAATCAAGCAAAAACATCAATAACAATCAAGCGCATCAACACTAACACTAACAATCAACCATCATAACTGAAAAAACAATGTAAAACAATACATCCCAAACAACCAAATTCTATTTTTTACCAACTTGTTTCCCTTCGCCGCTGACTTTTCACAGCTTTCCTTCTCCTGCTGGTTTTGAAGATGATTACTCTCATACTCCATCAATGCAATGATCAAATGTCAACTACGATTCTCTATAAAAGGGAACACCTTCAGAGCATGGTTCCTCATACCATTTTTTTATTAACTCATCAATGACATCGTAGAGCTTTACCTTGGAAATAATTCCTGTGAAATAATATAAATCATCACATACAATAATTAAAACTCACTATCTGTAATTAAAACATCATAATAGGCACAGATTACATCAATGACAACTACATTGAGGAGAAGTCAAATACAGTATTTAAAACATCAATCTCAAAATTTAAAAACATCAAATAGTACACACTAAAATATCAAAAGAACAAAACTGAACATCAGTTGCACTTAAATATGAAAACACCACAAGTAACAAAAATTGAAATTAAAAACATTACCCCAACACACATAACAATACTTAGAGATTAAACATGAAAGCTTAAAGATAGAACCTGAAATATCAACAAAAATATCTAAATATCACAGCTAAAAAAAAGAAAAATTACAGCTCCTACTTCATTCTCAAATGCAGCAACCATGGGCAAGTGCTCTTAGACATATAAGAAGCAGCGACAAGAACACAAAAATTAGAACAAATAGTAACAAAAGATATCACACACACAATAAAAACAACAAAACTGAAACATCAATTGCACTTAAAACACTACAAGCATCAAATACTGAAATTTAATTATCACACCAACACAGATAAATAATACTTAAAACCTAAACATGAAAGATTAAACATAAAACCTGAAAGATCAACAACAGTAATGAAAAAATCACATCTGCAAAATAACAAATTTACAGATCCTCTTTCCTTCTCGATTGCAGCAACAGTGGGCATGCATTCTTACACTACTAAGAAACAACAACAACACAAAAATTAGCACAAATCGCAACAAAACCCTAAGATATCACACACACAATAAAAAAATTTAACTCAATATCAATTGCACACTTAAAACACTACAAGCATCAAATACTGAAATTAAATAATCACACCAACACAGATAAACAATACTGAAAACTTAAACATGAAAGATTAAATATAAAACCTGAAATATCAACAACGGTATTTAAAAAGTCACATATGCAAAATAACAAAATTTACATATCCTTTTTCCTTCTCGAAGCAACAGTGGGCATGCATTCTTACATCTAAGAAATAGCAATAACACCACAAAAAATAGCACAAATCGTAAAAAAACCCTAAGATATCACACACACAATAAAAAAACAAAACCCAACATCAGCTGCACACTCAAACCACTGCAAGTATCAAATACTAAAATTAAATCATCACACCAACATAGATAAACATGACTGAAAACCTAAACATGAAAGATTAAACATAAAACCTGAAAGGTGAACACCAACATTTAAAAAGTCACATCTGCAAAATAACAAAATTTACAGATCCTCTATTCTTCTTGATTGCAGCAACTATGGCAAACGCATTCTTAGACATATAAGGAACAACAACAACAACACAAAACTAGCTCAAATCGTAACAAAACCCTAAGATATCACACACACAATCAAAACTGAAAATCAATTTCACACTTAAGATGAAAACACCACAAGTATCAAGCACTGAAATTAAATCATCACAACAACACTGATAACAGTATTTTTAGCCTGAAACCTGAAACATCAAACTATAAACTTGAAAGATCAATGCCTGTAGCTAAAAACATCACAGCCGAAAATTTAAAAAAAAACTTACAAACGATTCTTCCTTCTCGATTGCAGCAACAGTGATGCAAAACTCCGTATAAATATAACAAATAGCTGCAACAACACAAATATTAGTACAAATCCGTAAGAACAATTCATAAAACAAAACAAATGGAGAAATTCCCAAATATTAACACATGAACAACATAAACCCTAGAAAATCACATGAACAAAAAAAACAAAAATCATAAAAAAAACAACAAAATATGCATAAAAACTTTGAGCAAAATTATTACCTTCGAAGATAAACATAAGACGAAGCTCTATTGTGTTCGAGCGGAAGAAAATTCACCCGAAAATTCATCGGAAAACTCCAAAAAATGTGACGAATCTTTGCGCACAAGAAAGAGGAAGAAAAATTGAGATGATGAGTGGTTGAATCGAAGAAAACGAGCTAGAATTGAAGAAGATTGAAGCGAAATGGAGAAGAGAGAAAAGAAGATTTAAGTTGGAGAGAAGAGATAATATGAAGGTTTTATGCGCAGAATAGAGGAAAGGAAAAGAGAGCAAAAATTTCAGAAAAATACGAGGGAACAATGAGGGAATATTGATATTTATACCTGGACTTAAATGTAAAATAGTGAAATTTCACATCCATCCCCCAGACTTTTAAAAACTTAAAGACAAAGTCTTGGAAAAGACGGCCTTTCCATAGGCTTATGGAAAGACGGGGTTTGATTAGAATAATAAAAGGTAAAAGGTTTTAGTTGCAATATTAAAATTTTAGTATGCAACATGTAGTAGTCATTAAATTTATAACCTGGTTCATGCAACCCAAAAATTTAGCTTAATTTCTTCTATTTTACACTTTAAACCTTGGTCTTTCCATAACTTATGGAAAGACCGTCTTTCAAAAGACAGACTCTTCTTAAATTACATGTAAAATTTTTAAATTTTTAAATTTTTTTATGTCATATATTTTTATATTTTCACCTTCAAATACATATTATTACTTGTTTTAACTTATAAAATGCATTATTTAAATTTTATAAAAAATTACAACATTTAAGTCAAATGCCCCTGACGACTGTCCATAAGCTTCAGGAAAGACTGCCTTTCCTGAGA
Organism: Rubia yunnanensis; assembly: GCA_037428765.1. Classification (NCBI taxonomy): domain Eukaryota; kingdom Viridiplantae; phylum Streptophyta; class Magnoliopsida; order Gentianales; family Rubiaceae; genus Rubia; species Rubia yunnanensis. The sequence continues at coordinate 70,821,747 of CM075063.1, forward strand.
CTTTCCCATAAAAGTAACTCACAAATTATAAAATGTTTTTATTTAACAGTTAGTCGGTATAAAATAAAACTTTGTCACATATAAACAAATAAATAAATAATATGTATACATATTTCTATCAAGGGTACTCTATCATTGTATAAAAAAATCCGAGCATTCAGTTATTTTGGATTATGTATTTCTTTGGATTTTATTCAATGATATATAAATAGGTATAGTACAATGAGATGTTTATGATTTTAAATATATCTTTATAATTTATATCTTTTAACAAGTTATAATTCATTATATATATAGTAAAGAATTAAAATCAGTAACAAATTATAGTATTAGTATGTTAACAATTTATGATTGATTATATATAGTAAAGAATAAAATCAGCAACATATTATAATATTAGTATGTTATTTTTAGTCAACTTGGGTTTAACTTAGTCAAAATGATCTCAATATCCCCAGTTATCAACATCAAAGAAAACAATTTCTCTTATATGCTGCTTGGGATAACTGGCAAAAATAAAAATTAATACCAATTCAAATGAACTCGTTCATTTTGTTTTTTTTACTATTTCTTAAAAAATAAAATTGAGACATAAATTAAAAATTTTCTAGACTCAATATCTATTTAATAATTAAAATAAAAAATTGATTTCTAAAAGACAGCCAATTTTATTTTAAACATGAATTCAAAATAATTTAATGTCGATTAATGTTATACTCGAGTTCATGAAAATTATTTTATTGAACCAATTTTATTTTTTTATCCACTATCATTACTCGTGTTAAATAAATAGATGCATTTTAAATATAATTAATTGCATGAATCTATAATATATATATATATATATATATATACTAAAAGAACAATCACTTAAGCAGTGACACTCTCAAAGTTTATCCATATAAGCTTTCACAATTTTGACAATTGACATCTCCTTAGCTTAACATATTAGCTAGCCAAAAAAATATATTTCCAAATTTATATCATCTTTATACAATGAAGCGGTATTTATTGCCGGATTGGAATTTTCATAGATGTAAAATGCAACAATTAATATATATTTATTCCTTGATTTACTCATTTGATCTAAATCTATGTATTAGAATAATATGAATATGTAGTATGATTTAAATAGTTTATAAAATCATAATTTGTTCTTCTTTGAGAACATTTCTTTACTTGCCTTTCATTTTTAAAAAAAGAGATATAATTTTATAACTTCTGTTAACTAATTATTCATTCATTATCAATTAATATTTCTTTTTTTTATCACCGTTTTATTTACCACTTAAGGTATTTTGTGTACAACAGTTAATACTTCTTTTACTATACGGATGTGTGGACAAAGATTGAGTCAATTTTCTTTCATAATGCATTATAATATCAACAAGTATATTAATTTTTTATTATAAACTCCGCAACATGTGTAATTCTACAACTCAATATTTATTGAAATTATAAATTATATTATATCTTGAATTTTTGTTTATAATATGTGTATCGGCACATGTATTATCTAGCATAATATATGTTGAGATCAAATATAATATTAAAATATAATTATAATATTGTATATGTATACACCAATAATAAACTAGTCATTTTTCTTCTCTACATACACTTATCAATTTCACTAAAAACAAATTACGTAATGACACTTTTCATCTGGAAAACAGGAAAAACACTTAGAATTCGACAAAATTAATAGAACTAAAGGCACATTCGAGATAGTTATAAGAAAAATACTTGTAAAAAATATTGGAGGAAAGAAATTATGTTTGCAGAGAAAGAGTTATGTTTGGGGGTTTTGAATATATACACATCACACAATAATTATCCATTTGAAGGTTGGATTGAAGAAGGTTTCTAAAAGAGGTCTGCAGTATGTCAGATTGAAGGTGAATCCAAGTCTCAGTCAAATTTTACCATTTGTACCTAATGAATTGCTCTGCCAAGCTATGGTGGAAAAGGCAATTGGGCACAACCATGTGGTCAAAACTGTTGTGGGCACTTCCACAGTCCCATAAGAAGTCCCATACTTGGAAAAGGATATGTAGTATTAACTCCTTTGCAGAAGAAAATTCTCTCATTATACATGGTAAAGGATTGAGCAATTGCTGGAATGCCAAATGGTGCCCAAATGGTCCTCTTTTTAAATGTGTTCCACTTTCAGTTCTATCACCTTTTTACTATTACACCGTCGCTGACTTCATCAGGGAAAAAGCCAGATACTGCAACATATCTCACTTTATTTGGAACATGATACTTTGACTTTTTTGCAGGAAGCACAGCCTCACACAGAAAGGGGGGATAGACTTATATGGAAACTTGAAGATACAGGTATCTTCTCCTTCAGATCAGCCTACAGAGGCCTTACCCAGCAATCAGGTAATTTCCCAGCCACTAGATACATCTGGAACCCTAGACTGCCAAAAAAATATCCATTTTCACATGGAAGCTGCTGAATTCTCTCCTCCCTTTTGATGATATCTTAGTCCAATGTGGTTTTAGCTTAGCCTCGAAATGTCCAGCATGTATTCAATCTGACTCAATAGAGCATTTTTTCACCTCATGCCATTTGGCTCAAGATGTTTGGGATAATACTTCGGATATTCTGGGGATTCAACTGCATACATTAGATAGTTTAACTTTCAGGTTTTTTGAATATTGGAATAATATTGAACTCTCTAAGGTGCATAGAGATATATGTAGGATGTTGCCATCTCTGATATGCTGGTCATTATGGAAAGCTAGGAATGCTTTCTACTATGACAACAAAAGCTTTTCACAAGCTCTAATCCGTAAAGAAGTGAGAGATCTTATTTTTCTTTCTTTCTCAGCCAAACCTGCTCACTCCAATGTGTATCCTATTAGAAGCTATCCTATTTTCTCCCTGATTCCGCCTCTGAGACCACCCCCTAAGCCTTCTATATCCACTGTCTTCTGGAAAAAGCCACCACAAAACAGTATAACTGTGAACGTAGATGCATCCTGGTCCCCCAACATGTCCACAATCGGCCTTATAGCTAGAGATTGGACTGGTAAGCCGTGCCTAATTCAATCTTTCACTACAATTACTAGTACACCATTAGAGGCTGAAATGAAGGCCATCCAGGCAGCAGCCAGATGCTTCTCTAGTTTGGACCTCGGATGTTCTTACATAGTGGAATCAGATGCCATGCTTGCGGTGAACATGATAAACAATCCCAGAAATGCCAAATGGTCTCTATATGTCTTAGCTTTCCAAACTCACTCTGAGCTTAAGCAGGCTACACTAAGACATGTCTATAGGAAATGTAATGTAGTTGCTGACGCAATTTCAAAGCATAAACTGACTCACCCTTCACAACCAAACATTAGCATCTCTAACATCTCATCATTCATCAAAGGTCTTATCGAACTAGACAAAAATGATTTCTCTTACATCCGAACACAAAAACATGCTGCTAAAGAATAGATACTGCTGAGTTTTTCTTTTTAATTTTTGCAGGGACACATCATGGACATCAAATTGAACTGTGGATAAGAAACAAGATGGAGAAATGCTGAAGGCAATGGGATTGAAGTTTCTACCTATATGAGCATAAGTCTAGCTTTGGCTACTGATCTTTGGAATCATTTCAAGTTTTCCCATCTGATGCATTGAAACCATCGAGCACTCGAGCCTGGAGCCTTCGAGCCCTGAAGTCCTTGAGTACTCAAGCCTTAGAGCCCTCGAGCACTGGATACTTCGAACACTCAAGCTCTCCAGCCCTCGAGCCTAGGACACCTCGAGCCCTAGATCCCTCGAGCACTCAAGCTCTCGAGCCCTCGAGCCTAGGAGGCCTCGAGCCCTGGATCCCTCAAACTCTCAAGCTCTCAAGCTCTCGAGCCATGCCGCCCTTGAGCCATCAGGCACTCGAACCATCGAGCACTCAAGCACTCGATCCCTTGAACCATCGAGCCTCAAACACTGGATACCTTGGAGCCCTCGAGCCCTCGAGCACTTAAGCACTTAAGCACTCGAGCCCTCGAACCATCGAGCCTCGAACACTGGATACCTTAGAGCCCTCGAGCACTCGATTCCTCGAGCCCTCGAGCACTTAAGCACACTGGAGCCCTCACCATAAAGCACTCAAGCACTCTAGGGCTCGAACCATCGAGCCTCGAACACTGGATACCTTGGAGTCCTGGAGCATTGGAGCCCTCGAGTACTCAAGCCTTGGAGCCCTAGAGCACTCGAGCACTTAAGCACTCGAGCCTTCGAACCATCGAGCCTTGGAGCCCTTGAGCACTCAAGCACTCGAGCCCTCGAACCATCAAGCCTTGGAGCCCTCGAGCACTGGATACCTCGAACACTCAAGCTCTCGAGCCCTCAAGCCTAGGAGGCCTCAAGCACTGGACCCCTCGAGCACTCAAGCTCTCGAGCCCTGCTGCCCTTGAACCAGCAGGCACTCAAACCATCAAGCATTCATGCACTCGAGGGCTCGAACCATTGAGCCTCGAACACTGGATACCTTGGAGTCCTGGAGCACTGGAGCCCTCGAGCACTTGAGCACTTAAGCACTCGAGCCCTCGAACCATCGAGCCTTGGAGCCCTCGAGCACTCAAGCACTCGAGCCCTCGAACCATCGAGCCTTGGAGCCATCAAGCACTGGATATCTTGAACACTCAAGCTCTCGAGCCCTCAAGCCTAGGAAGCCTCGAGCACTGGATCCCTCGAGCACTCAAGCTCTCGAGCCCTGCTGCCCTCGAGCCATCAGGCACCCGAACCATCGAGCACTCAAGCACTCGAACCCTCGAACCATCGAGCCTCGACCCCTCGAGACCTCGAGCCATCAATTACTACTTCCTCTCCTTTCTGAACCACTAGTCCACTAGTATTAGATCATTCTTTTGAGGGCAGCGAGGTTGCCTTATCGATGTAATATTCAAAAACATCACTGTATATCTTTTGGTTTCTAAATAGGTTTGGGGAACCTAATAAATATCCCTCACCTTAGGGTGCATTCAAAAATGTTTTTGTACCCGATGAATAAAAATAAATCCAGACGTTCAAAAAACCAAAAAAAATGAAAATAGATGACACATTCGTCAAATGCTTCCTCGTGGGTGTTTTGTTTCCTAAACCTAAGACATTCAAAAAACAAAAAAAAAGTTAAAATAGTCCTCCCTAGATGTTACCGGTTTGATTTTCACCCTAGTTGCCTCTGAGTAAGATATATTTGCATCCCATATGGAATGCACTCAAACTTACAAAACTCATTTGATTATAATCTCAAAACTAGAAAATAAGGGAAATTCACATCCCATTAGCTTGTATTTAATGGGTCCCAATAGTTATTGGGATTAATTGCCCCCTCTAGGTACATATATTGGGATTAATTTCCAAACTCGGGGGTAAAGAGCATCAATTTTTTTTCTATCGATCACCATCTGACATATGCCTAATTACACCATCCATTGATCGATCCCTCTCCACGTGCTAGCGCAACAATCACCACAAGAAATAGGACCTATTACTTTGCCTCTTTTACCTTGATTTTTTTTGTTAACACCAAATAACCGAGGTAAAAAGTTCTTTTACCTCAGTTATTTTTTCCAGAAGTAAATGATATTATTTACCTAGGTAATAAAAAAAGTGAAGTAAAAAATTGGTTTTTTACGTCAGTTATTATTTGAACCGAAGTAAAAGGTTAAAAAATGAACTAAATAATGTTACCGAATAACGTGCAACGTCACATATGTTCTTTGAAAAGGTTGTCCGACTTCGCTAGTTATGTTGTTATTGCCGATATGTATTGCGAATGAATAGTAAAGTTGCATATATGTAGCAATCAATGTGCTACAAACCCCCTACAAATACTGTCCTAATTTAAACACAATCAGTACCCCATTTGTTTAATGTTCAAATGAGATAGACTAATAATTAGAAAAATAGTAGTCATGAAAATTAAATATCCTTAAAATTATATAGTACATAATTTGATTCGAATAAGAACTATTTTAGTTCCAACACAGCAAAAATTACACTACACTTAATCTGCTCGGACAATGATGACCTTGAAGATGATTGGCCCCTAGCTTGTATCACCTCGAAGAACAAGGTGTCTCCAATGCGCAGGTTGTTTCCCCTAAGGAACTTGAAAAAACCCTTTGGGGAAAGAGCCTTGACACTCCCACCCCCAAGTAGTTCATATGACACTCTGTCCCGTAGCACCTCAGCACTACGGGGGTCTTCTCAGTCGGAAGGACTGGTACAATCTACCATGGGATGTAGTAAAGATGTGTCCATTTTATATGCATAATTTAGTACTATTTTGGGTTACTTTTGTGCTCTTTTATTATTGAGATCTTTTGTTTTACTTGAAATTCTCTTAGGAGGGGTAAGAGCAACGTTACGCTCTTTTACCTCTTCTAAGTGGATTTTACGTGACAAGGGAAGAACACTGAGTCAATGAAGACTGGAGGCCATTGAAGATCACACTTTTGAAGACTTGCTTCGAAGACATGAAGACCGGAGGCCATTGAAGACCATTTTTGTAGCCATTGAAGACCTGAAAATTGAGAGGAATTGCTATGAAGATGATTATATACCACAAGAAGAAGAAAAGGACACAATGCAAAATTCTGGCATCCGTCGTAACGATACCGACGCGAGTCGCGATGCGACCGACGCGAGGGTGGCCAGAATTTCACCTTATCTTCTTTGTAATATAAATAGCACTCTCTTTCCTCTCATTCTCATTCTTCATCATCTGCGATTCATAGTACTGTTTAGAACCCTTTTTCTTTCCATTTTCATCTTTTAATTATCTTGTTTTATGATTAGTTGTTTAGCATTGATTAGCATGAACACTTGTAGCTAATCTATCTCTTTGCAGCAATTAACTAAGGCTTCCAAGCCCATGTCTTGAGAACAATTTGTAGCCTATTTATTACTCTTACTATTATGCATTTATGGAGCATTGAATGTGTTTATTGATGTCATTAATGTTATTGAAAGCTTGAGTATGTGAAATACTTGTATGATATGCTTGTTAGGGTTTGGGGGAAATGGGTTGATTTCCCCCCTTTCTTGATAGGAATCCAAGAGTATGATTTAGAGTTTTTGATTGTGTTGATGGATTGATAATTGCTAGGTGAATATGATAATGTTGAACTCTTTGTCATGTTTGTTGCTTGTAGCAAATAAGAGAAGTCCATGAATGTTGATCGTTCTTTGTGTAAATGCATAAATTGGTTAAATGCTTAGACACGGTGTAGTGTTTATAAGTGTTGCCGAGCTTGTTGATTCTTCGTGCTCAATGCCATCAATGGGATACCTTGAGTCGTGTTTCAACTATGGGAGTCATTTGTGAGGTTTGACAAGAGATGTTGAATTCACTCTTGCAAACTACTATCTAAGAAGGATAGAAGTTTAGCCTTCACAACAAGTAGTGAAAGTAGTAAATAGGTTGCATGTTCAATGATTGATAAGAGGTTTGGAAGTGGAAGTCAATTGCGCCCAAGGTTCCGTCAATTGTTATTTTCATCTTATCTTTAGTTTTATTGCATGATTAGCATCGTTCTCTTGCTTTGCTAGTTGTTGTACTTTAATTTGATAACTTAGGATCAAACCAACCAACCCCCCCCCCTTGTTTACATGATTTTATATGTATCTATTTATGTAAATGCTTAGTATGTTTTCTCCTATATTTTTTTAAAACACTTGAAAAGATCCCTCTTCTCTTGGACGACCCCGACTTGCCATTACCTACTTAATTGTAGATATGAAGCATTTAGGGCTTAAAAGTATTAACTTTGAGAGGTACGGCGACGACCTCCCAACTAAGTCACCATAACAAATAATGTTTAGAAATATATATATATGTATATATATATATACACACATATATATATATATTTGTTGCCAATTGCATGTGTTTGTGTGTGTGTATATATACACACACATATGCAATTGGCAACAAATAAAATTTATTTAAAAATCTTTACCAAAGTTGGTATTTTCCCAAAGTTCAGTTGCTTCAAAGTGAAGTCAAAGTGTGGGCTATCAATAGCCATCGAATGATGTTTAATGTCGAAGAAAAAAGGCTCTGGGTGCCACCGTTGTGCGATGAACTATACGAAAACCATGATGTATTAGTTGTTACAAAGTGTGGAGTTCAGTTTGGTAATATATATATATACATATATATATGTGCAAATACGTGAAATACCTAAAAAGGGACTAATTAGCAGACCATCACCAACCATTAGTCCTGCTGCATCAGAAGCAAAAATGTGAAGTAATGAACCACACTATGGAATGCCAATTACAACGTTGCAACCAGCGTCGCCGGTGCATCTCAGTACAAAGCTGTGCTTTGGTTGACATGTCAATGCAATCTCAGTTCCATGTCAGATAAATCAAATATTAATCGACACAATAATACGCGAGGTCATACATCTATCGGACGAATCAAACTATGTTAGATAGATTACCAATGTCGCACATTTCACAGGTTGGTACGGGAAGAAACACATCAAACCAGAAAAAATGAAGCTTCATCAACATGAAATAAAATAAAAACCACTTGGGAGACATACCAAAACATAGTACCAATGCTCAAAGTCAAGGAAAGTTCACAGTCTAAAAAATTCAAAACCAAAGCTTGAAAGCAGGGTAAACAAAACAAATTCAAAGACCACGGATCTGACATTGTGAAGTAAGAATTACAAAACTTATGTGTTAGGAGATTAGAAAAACCATACATTTTTCCCAATACACAAGAGAGTGATGGAAGGTGGAGACCGTTGGAATTTGCGGGAAACTTGTGAAGATAAGCTTGAACTGTCTGTTAGGGTTACCATATTTATACATGTTTTGGAACGATGTCATTTTAACCAGATTTTGATGTCTGGTTGTTAAGTGTGATGTCGCAGGTATATCGGTACATGCAAAAACATACCGACCTGAGATCCACGTCGCGTCTATATGGGCCTATCACCCAGTCGGTCAACAATTCCAATTTATAAATACAATTATAAATAACATTGAATAACATGTTATGTTACACATTAAACATTGAATAACATTAAAATAACATTAAAAACATTTAAATTTTAAGAAATCTAATATAAAAATAAGTCCCAATTCAAATTTATCAAAATACGAGAAATTTAGTTTTGAATACATAGTCATATGAAGTCTTAGACAGCCCTCTAATGTTCGCGGGGAAGAATGACAACACTGAAAACTACTAGCCCAACACCATTTATTAGCTCAAAGTACAGTGTATCCCCCATCCCAAGTTCCTCTTCATCAAGAAACTTGCCCCCTTTAGGGTTAATGTCTTGAGCATCCATTTCCCTGAGTAGTGCATTTTGGACTCCCTTCCTTTGCACCTAATCACAACATTCAACTTGTAAGACAGTAGGTACTCAGCAATTTTGTTTAGGATGTACTGTATTATAAAAAAACCATTGTTAGTACTTATGAAAGCAATCTATAGAAACAATTAATTAAACATTCGTTTTGTTTGAAACAGGGAGGAATTACCATAATTGGGATTGACCCGAATTTCATCTGGGTCAGAGTGTGTACAAAATAGGGATATCTGTTTGAGAATGTGCGACGCAGACTGTCATCATTCGAATCGCTCACCTCAATTGGTTAACGGTTGAAACTAGTATCGTTAGCACTAATTGTTGAAATTCATATTTTCATAAAGGTGAAATGTTATGATAGTCAGACAATGGGAAATAAAGACATGAAATATGCTATGTTGACCTACTCAAGGCGACGTCACAAAAGCATCGGTATAATCGATTTGTCAACCGATAAATGTGCGAGTTTGTATTGATTTGACCATCCATGGAAAGCATAGATTGCGATGTCGTATAGAGATTGGTACAATAGAAGCAATACTGACTTGTCAGAGAAGTCGCATTACATCAAATAACGATAACATTAGATAACGATAACATTAGATAACGATAACATTAGATAATGATAGCACCCTTACAACATATTGTAGCACCCCAATTCATATTCCAACACCCTAAGACCATATTCTAACACCCTAAAACCATATTATAGCACCCCAAACCATATAATCCTCAAAAATTAAAACAATTAACACAATCACACCCTAATCCAAACAACAATTTCAAGGATAAATACAAACATAAAAGCAATATAAACATTTGTGGAAACATACCTTATAGAAGATTGGTAGGGAGGAGTGTTGAAATTCAACAGAATACATAAACTTTGAAATGATTATGAGAGGCAGGCTCCATTTATCCATGAAGCGTTGTTAATTCATCCTGGGGAAAGCCAACTTAGCATATCTGTCGCACTTACCAAACCCATAACGGTGGTAGAGCGACATCAACTATTCTAATGTGGGCCTCACCATTATAGCCCACTCGCATAGGAATGGGCCTGTGTTTGACCAATCTTCGTGCGAGGTCGAACCTTTTTTTTGTTTAGCATCATGAATCCGACATAAAACCACTGTTGGCTCCTATTAAATTGGGCCTCACCATTTCAGCCCACTAAGATGGCAACTGAGCGCACGTTTGACCTAGACGAACATAATTGACCTTCAAATTGGGAAATTGTACACTGTATAAGGTTAATTTAAATTTATAATTATCCATGACCTATAATAATTTTTGGTTTGATCGGAATCAATTTTTACATAATTGATTACCTCTTCAGCTTTTACACTTACATCCCTGTTAGATGGTGGGGGAGGATGAAATGAAGAATCGGAGCTACCCAGTAATCTAAATCACATTATCATGATTTTGACTGGGGGTGGAAAGGGTCCCGTCCCTGAACCAGGGTAATTGTGCGTCAATTTTGGAGTATTCCATTAATATCCTTACTATAAGCATTATGAGAAAGATAATTTCCACCACATAGAATCACATCAAATTTAATATTCTTGGTTTTTTATGAAATTAATAGCTAATATAATTCCATCCATCACATTTTGAAAAGCGCTAGTACATCGTTTAGAGTAAATTGTAGATGATAACTTATAAGTATATAGGGTTCATTCCAGATAAACCTATGGAATTCTCTGTGGAAAAATGCCAGTTTCTTTGTCATGACTAAAGATGATCATGAGTTTGGCGGGGGGATGGAAAGAGTCTCATCCCCGAACCAGGGTAATTGTGCGTCATTTTTGGAGTATTCCATTAATATCCTTACTATAGAAGTTATGAGAAAGATCATTTCCACCACATAGAATCACATCAAATTTAATATTCTAGGATTTTTATGAAATTAAAAGCTAATAAAATTCTATCCATCACGCTTTGAAAAGCGCTAATACATCGTGTAGAGTAAATTATAGATGATTACTTATAAGTACACATATCCATTCAGGATGAACCTGTGGAATTCTCTGTGGAACCATGTTATTTTCTTTGTCATGACTATTGGTGATCATGAGTTTGACTGGGGTATAGTAAGGGTCCCGTCCCCAAACTGGGGTAATCGTCCATTATTTTTGGAGTATTCCATTAATACCATTACTGCAAGCTTTGTGAGAAAGATCATTTCACAAAGAATCACATCATATTTAATATTATTGGTTTTTATGAAACTAAAAGCTAATAAAATTCCATCCATCACATTTTGAAAAGCACTAGTACATCGTGTAAAGTAAATTGTAGACGATTACTTATAAGTATACAGAGTTCATTTAGGATGAACCTTTGGAATTCTCTGTGGGACCTGGGAGGTCGTCGCCATACCTCTCAAAGTTATATTTTTAAGCCCTAATGCTTCATATCTACAATTAAGTAGATAATGGCAAGTCGGGGTCGTCCACGAGAAGATTGATATTTTCAAGTGTTTAAACATATATAGGAGAAAACATACTAGACATATGCATATATAGATACATATAAAAGAATGTAAACTGGGGGGGGGGTTGGTTGGTTTTTGGTCCTAAATTATCAAATTGAAAGACAAAAATTAGCAAAGTAAGAGAACTATGCTAATCATGCAACAACTAAATAGATGATTAAAACAAAAATTAACGGAGCCTTGGGGGCAATCAACTTCCACTTCCAAACTTTCTATAGTTCATTGATTCATTCACTCATTCACTCATTCAATTACATTTATTGTCTATGGGGAATGCTATCTTTTTTTTTAAAATTAAACCATCCAAGGATGGGGGGGAATATATTAGGCTCCCCGAACCGAACGAGAATAAAAGGGCGCGAAATGTCTTAGTTCTATACAAAAAGATCATCCATTTGATGATCCAAGAGCCAAAATAAGCTCTTGAGGCAAGGTAACTTGCTTCCAAAAGCGGTGTATCCACCAATTCTAAAAAGCTAATGATCATCGATGATCCAACGTTGGACTTTGTTTATATACCATCCAGCTGAGATACCATGAACAGGTCGGCGAATCGAATTGTCGAAACCCATGTTTGTCCAATGGAATCCCAGCCGAATGGAATGAAAGGACCCAAAAAAATCAATGGAAATCCAGGATGCAAATATCAGAGAAGGAGCTGTGTTTGTTTGGAGCAAAGATTTCCTGTATGTTGAGATCTTTGTTGCACACAATGTAGAGGGATGGCAATCCTTGTCCTTAGCTTCCTGTAGGAACTCCATGAAACTCCAAATAGTAGATCTCAGCAGCATCAAAGAAGGTTCAGCATCAGAGAAGGTTCGGCATCAGACCTGCAAAGCATAGAAGAAGAAGCAGAAGTTTCTGTACTAATCTGAAAGGAAGTTTTTATATGATTTGCCTAATGTTAACCCATAACAGAGAGAGTAGAAATGATGTAGTAGCTATAACATACTCAAACACACCTATTCTAATTTCAAACTGTTATCCATAGAAACTCCTATATGGGGAATGCTATCATTTCTCATTTGAAGATACATTCATTCCTTCATAATAATAGTTTGCAAAGACAAGCAACGACCATTTGCAAACCTCATTGATGATCACCCTAGGTAAACAACACCATAGAGGTATTTCATCAATGACCTTTCACCCAAATGACCATAGGTTTGATAACAACAATCCTTTTACCAAAGACAGAGTCATTTAACCTAACAAAGCATTTATTAGGTTAAACCTAGAACAAACCACATTCAAGGTTCAACCTTTCTTTGCATCTGTGGGATAAATATGAGAATAATCCACATTAACATACTCATCTAGCAAGCATCACCACACATTATACACAAGAAGTTATAAATCCATGCTTTTTGATTTCATGTCAAATGAGCTAAGAAATTTGCAACTTTCCTAACACCCTAACAATATAATCATATAAACATTTCATATACTCAAACAAATCATGGTATAAATGAGGCAAAACACAACATTAATGGAATAATAAATTCTCTCTAATAAATGTTCATAAATGAGCAAATATAGAATCTTACTACATAAGTTTGGAAGCTTCAATCAATTGCTCACAAGAACTAGATTTAGCTACTAGAGTTCATACTAATTAATGCTAACAAACCAAACATAATACAAAAGAAATCAAAGATGAAAATGGTGGAAAACTAGGGTTAGAATAGTACCAAAATCACAAGAAGAAGAAGTTATGAATGAGAGGAAAGAGAATTATATTTATAGTACGAAAAGGATAAGGTTAGGTTCTGGCCATCCGTACGTCGCGACGGGTTCGTTAGAACTTACCTTTGTCTTCTTTTCTTTTTCTTGTGGCAAGCACTCTTCTTCACAATAATTCCTCTCATATTTCAAGTCTTCAAATCTTTGAAGCAAGTCTTCAAAGTCTTTAAAAGATGATTTTCAATGGCCTCTGGTCTTTAAGTCTTCAAATCTTTGAAGCAAGTCTTCAAAGTCTTTGAAAGGTGATCTACAATGGCCTCCAGTCTTCAAGCATCCATGTTCTTCCTTTATCATGCAAAATCCACTTAGAAGAGGTAAAAGAGCGTAAAGTCGTTCTTACCTCTCCTATACCTCTCCTAAGAAAATTTCAAGGTAAAACACAAGCTCTTGATAATAAAACAACACAAAAGTGATCCCAAAAAGTACTAAACTATGCACATTAAATGGACACGTTAGGACCATGCCAGTTTCTTTGTCATGACTAACGGTGATTATGAGTTTAACTGGGGGATGACAAGGGCCTTGTCCATCGTCCATCATTTTTGGAGTATTCCATTAATACCCTTATTATAAACATCATGAGAAAGATCATTTCCACCACATAGAATCACATAAAATTTAATATTATGCATTTTTCATGAAATTAAAAGCTAATAAATTCGATCCATCACACTTTGAAAAGCGCTAGTGCATCGTGTAGAGTAAAGTGTAGACGATTACTTATATGTATACAGGGTTCAATAAGGATGAACCTGTAGAATTCTCTATGGGACCATGCTAGTTTCTTGGTCATGACTACTGGTGATCATGTGGTTGACTGGGGGATGGAAAGGGCCCCGTCTCCGAATTAGCGTACTCGTCCGTCATTTTTGGAGTATTCCATTAATACTTTTACTATAAGCATAATGAGAAAGTTCATTTCTACCACATAGAATCACATCAAATTTAATATTCTATATTTTTTATTAGTAAAAAGGCTAATAAAATTCCATCCATCGCATTTTGAAAAGCACTAGTATATCGTGTAGAGTAAATTGTAGACGATTACTTATAAGTATACAAGGTTCATTCCGGATGAACTTGTGGAATTCTCTGTGGGACCATGTCCATTTTCTTTGTAATGACTACGGTGATCATGAGTTTGACGAGGGATAGCAAGGGTCCCGTGCTTGAACCAAGGTAATTGTGCGTCATTCTTGGAGTATTCTATCAATACCCTTATTATAAGCTTTATGCAAAAGAAAATTTCCACCACATAGAATCACATCAAATTTAATATTCTAGGTTTTTTTATGAAATTAGAAGATAATAAAATTCTGTCCATCACATTTTGAAAAGCGCAAGTACATCGTGTAGAGTAAATTGTAGACAATTACTTCTAAGTATACAAGGTTCATTCAGGATGAACCTGTGGAATTCTCTATGGGACCATGCCATTTTCTTTGTCATGACTATCGGTGATTATGAGTTTGACTGAGGTATGGCAAGGGTCTTTAACGGCCTTTAGCAAGCAAGTTAGCTACAGCTGAGCTGAGGGAAGGAAACCCTATGAGTTACTGAAGGGTCGTAATCCTCTTTGTCGACTTGTGGGCTACTCAGATCACGATCCCATCCCCGAACCGGGGTAATCATCTGTCACATTTGGAGTATTCCATTAATACCCTTACTATAAGCGTTATAAGAAAGATCATTTCCACCACATATAATCACATCAAATCTAATTTTCTAGGTTTTTTATGAAATTAAAAGCTAATAAAATTCCGTCCATCACATTTTGAAAAATGCTAGTACATCGTGTATAGTAAATTGTAGACGATTACTTATAAGTATGCAAGGTTCATTCAGGATGAACCTGTGGAATTCTCTGTGGGACCATGCCAGTTTCTTTGTCATGACTAACGGTGATCATGTGTTTGACTTGGGGATTGTAAGGGTTTCGTTCCTGAACCAGGGTAATCGTCCGTCATTTTTGGAGTATTCCATTAATACCCTTACTATAAGCTTTATGAGAAAGATCATTTCCACCACATAGAATCACATCAAATTTAATAGTCTAGGTTTTTTGTGAAATTAAATTCTAATAAAATTCTGTCCACACACTTTGAAAAGTGCTAGTGCATCGTGTAAAGTAAATTGTAGATGATTACTTATATGTATACATGGTCAATTAGGATGAACCTGTGGAGTTCTCTTTGGGACCATGCCAGTTTCTTTGTCATGATTAACGGTGATTGTGAGTTTGACTGGGGGATGGCAAGGGTCCCGTCACTGAACCGGGGTAATCGTCCATTATTTTTGGAGTATTCCATTAATACTCTTACTCTAGGAATTATGGGAAGGATAATTTCCACCACATAGAATCACATCAAATTTAATATTCTAGTTTTTTTATGAAATTAAAATCTAATTAAATTCTGTCCATCACATTTTGAAAAGCACTAGTACATTGTGTAGAATACATTATAGACGATTACTTATAAGTATACAGGGTTCATTCAGGATGAACCTGTGGGATTCTCCGTGGGACCATGCCAGTTTCTTTGTCATGACTAACAGTGGTCATGAGTTTTACTGGAGCATGGAAAGGACCCTGTCCCCGAAATGGGGTAATCGTGCGTCATTTTTGGAGTATTCCATTAATATCCTTACTATAAGCGTTATGAGAAAGATCATTTCTACCACATAGAATCACATAAAATTTAATATTCTAGGATTTTTTTTATGAAATTAAAAGCTAATAAAATTCCATCCCTCACACTTTGAAAAGCGCTAGTACATCAGGTAGAGTAAATCGTAGATGATTACTTCGATGACAAATATAAAAAATTATACTTTGGCCCCAATTGTTCGATTTCGCAAATTCTATTTGCATGAAACGAATCACTGGCCGACATTTATAAGATCTCACTCCGATTGAAAATTTCCTACAGGAAATGAAATTTGAGCCAAAATTTTGCTCCAAAACCCATCTCATTACAATAATATCTAGCACCAACATAATCATTTCCCATCTCCAACACATTTTCTCTCAACGCGACTCTACACCATCGTTTCCATTAACACCATTACAAATACTAAAGAGTCCAATCTAATTACTTCTATCGAATATCAACAATTATTCTAGGATGGAGCATCTCCAGGTTCAAATAAATTGAGGTAGTTCATTTTGGCATCTCCTCAATTGCATATGTTTTTTTCCTCACTGACCGTACATTGAATATATTCATGGAGTATAATGATTCTGGTTACATGTTATATAAGATACAATGTTTGTCTTTCCAAAATAATATCTTGTTTGTAAAGATTGTGGAAAAAATCATAGATTATTGCTGCTTGTGGAATATAATCAAATTTTCATATGAACATGGGTTGAATGTAAGTTTTCACACTATGTTCATCGCCCTATACAATATAGAGACAAATGTTGTGCAACATTACATTGTTCAAAATTGACATCCCCGTCTTGAATGTCTGACTTCACTCGTCCATAGGTTTAATAGATACTGCTTTAGCAACCAAGGCGACATCGTTAGAGGTCAGTAAAGGTACTTTTCCATGCTTAGAGTTTTGTGTACATCATTTTAGGACTACCGAATTCTAACATAAATTGTGTTTCATGTGTATTTCATTTAATAGAACAAAGAGAGTTTAGATGGACTCTTAGCTTGGATGTTGTACAACATAGGAAATGAATGTTAAATATAATTAATCATTCATTCTCACATAAACCATATGTATTTGAATATATTTTTGCATTTATTGGTAATTTATGTTTTAAGGGTTTTTTGTTTCGTTAGAAAGTAAATACTATATTATAGTACAATTCTCCACAATCCAAATTGTGACATCGCACAAACTATTAAAGGGACGACACATATGCGACGTCTCATATAACAAAAACATACAGACAGACTACCAACGCCGCTTATTAGGGCTTAAATTTTTTTTGCGACATCATATTGGTTAGCCTCCCACGTCAGCATGTAGATGATAAGGGTGCACTATATCATGCAATCTCACTTACAATCATAAGCGATGTCTCACGTAACTATCAATGTCGTTGATCTCATCAATGTCACAGTTGTTCCAGTGTTATCACCTGTTTCCATTCGATTGCGACTTTGCTTTTTAGGGATGCTGAGGTCGATGTGAATGATGTCAAAGCTACATAGTACTATAGGCATCCTTGTTTGTTGGTGCGAGGTCGGTCTCAGAACATACCAACGTTGTTCCAAAACCGAGGTTAAAAGGTCATTTTTACCTCAATTTCGAACCGAGGTAAAAGGTTAATTTTTTACTACACACACATTTACTTTGGTTTTCTGGGGGCAACAATTTGAGGTAAAAAGGCTTGAAAAATAGAGGTAATAGGTGTTATTTGTTGTGAATTTTGCATCTTCTTTCTACGCAAATAATTTATGCAATCAGGGAATGATAGGGAGATACCACATCACTTTCGTTGGTGTTTTTTCTTCATTGTAGTTTACACTTCTGCACCCACCGCAATTGCACCCCTCTTCAATTTGTAGAAATACTCACCACATACCCAACATGTTTCTCCATTTTCATCTTCTTTCCCCCGGTACAACATACAATCATTCGTGCAAGCATCTATTTTGTTTAATTCCAATCCCATCGGGCAAAGAACTTTTTCTTGCGGCATACAACCTATCCAACATCATGTTACATTCTTGGAGTAATTCCCTAAGAAATTCTAGACTTTCGATCATCAACTTGTCAGTCCACCCAAATTTGGCCTTCAAATTCATTATCCCCAAAGTCGCACTAAGTACCGAATGTTTTGAACCATTGTACAATGGCATCTCTTTATCATCAAGTAAAGCTTGTAATGCCTTGGGTTTAGCATCGAATTCTCTTGAAATATCCTCATCCATTTTGTCTAATTTCGAATTCCTATCTAGTTCATCTCCCACATCTGTGTTACTCAAATCAATCATCTGAGCGGTTTCTCCAACTTCCCCATGCCATACCCAACGAGTGTAGAAAGTTTGAAACCTCCTTATTATGAGATGTCCCCACAATTTCTTCCTCTGTAAATACACTTCGTTTCTACAAACTTTAGACAAGCATCGGGCTCACACAACACCATTTTTAGACGCATTTTCAACACTACCGTAAGAAATTTTTCAATCAATGGCATGTAATCGCGTGATTTTATAAGTTCATTGCTGGTGTATACCTAGGCCATGGACCAACATAGTGTTGGCCTTCTGGCCTATGCCAAGATTTAGTTGTAGGCTAACAAAAACAATATCTTAGATGCGAACAGAGAAAAGCAAGGTTATGTTGGAAGTAACTAAGCCAGGAACCAAGAAATGAGGAGTCACAATCAAGTTTCAGTCATGACACAAGACACGAACCAAGGTTATCAGAACCACAATGTAGCCCATGATCGTGAATCCTAACAATACGGAACCACGGCCACATGGTTTGCTATAAATACAAGAACAACAATGCTAGTCAAGGAAAGTGCAACTAGACTGAGAAATACCAATTCTCTAAAGGAGAAGACTAACATGATCGTCGGATTTTTTCATCGAAATCACTTTTGGGATCTATTTTGTAGGTCCTTACGTAGAGAACATCAACCACCTGACCTGACCGGCAATACGAAATCATTGGCGTCATTTGATGGGACGAAAATGTCTTTCCTTTTTTGAGTCTTTCATTCCCTTCAAGGTAAAAAATGGTGTTCACCATAATTGAAAGAAGCCATAATCATCATACACAAGAGTGAAAAGTTGGGTGCAATAAGAGCATGATTTTAATCAAGATCAAGCACACGTTCCTAGTAAAGAGAAGGAAGCCGCAAAGAAAACACAAAGGACGGTGAGAAAGAGGCAGAATCTCCTAACACAAATCAAGAAAAAGAAAGGAGAGCTATAATGGCTTTCTTAGAAAACAATAGAGAACATTAGTACAATCAGTTCTTGGCCACTATTAAACCAAAATCCCTGAGAGAAAATAAAAAAGGAAATCAAAGGCATGAGAACCTTAAGTATGAAGAAGAGTTAAGGGATATAGTGACAGATGATGATGAAGGCAAGTCACCATTGGCACCACATCTTCACGATTTCAAGATGCCAAAGGATTTCAAGCTACCCCTACATGTTAAAATATATGATGAGACGAAAGACCCAAAGGAATTCCTACATTCCTATCGTAATAGCATGTCATTTTGCGATTAAGCAATTGAGTTAGTTTGCAAAGCTTTCCCTATATTCCTTTCTAAGACATCAATAACATGGTACGAGGACTTACAAAATGGAAGTATTAGGTCATGGGCACAGTTGTGAGATTTTTTTAGGGCACTTCTATCATAAATAAGGTTTATCAAAACATAGCAGATCTAAATAACATATCCCAGTAAAGCAACGAAAGTCTCGCAGATTACCACACTAGGTTCGTCACTGAAAGTTTGCAAGTTCACAATTTGTCGTTCCAATCCTCGTTAGGAGCATTCACTGGGGGCATGCGAACAAGAGAATACTACAAGGAACTCACAAAAATAATGCCAAAAAACCCCTAGGGAATTGAAAAAATGATTGAAAAATATGTGTGAACCCAGGAAGAAAACAACTACAAGATAGAACGTGAAAGAGGAGAAAAGAGGATAATGGAGGACCCATAGAGGGGTGTTGTCAAAATAGGGAAAGAAAATGTTCCTTTTAAAGGAAGAGAATTAGGGGGTATATGTCACACCATTTCAAGAAACTCCCTGTCAAAGTCGTTAAAGGAAATATGGTAAACGAACAGGGAGTTCTTTCACAAACCTGCATCAATGATAGCACCACCAGAGAAATGATCTAGAGAATACTACTGCGCCTTCCACAAGGATAATGGACACGACGTTAAATATTGCAGAGACTTAAGAAGGCGAATGACTATCTAAGCCAGTACAAAAAGGAAGATGGAGGAAGCTGATACAACAAAGCTAACAAAGCAGGAAGCTCAATGGCAAAAAACTAAGGCATAGCGAATACACAAAGTATACATCAGAAGATGACAACATCAGTGGATTATAATGAAGACCCGGTGAATGATACCCCGGAAAAAGTTAACCTATGAATTCATGGATCAACCAAGTATCTATCTAATAATTCTTGGAAAGCCAAAGCTAGATACCCCCCACTGCAAGAGCCCGCTGATAAGATATTTTGCTCAAGTGAAACAATAACATTTAGTGAAAGGGGTGTATTTCCAAACACTTTTCATCATAATGATCTGATGGTCGTTATTGCTAAGATTGGAAATGTCACTGTTCAAAGAGTATTTGTGAACGACGGAAGTGCTGTCGAGATCATATTTGTTGATTGCTTTAATAAGTTAAGATTTAAACAAACTAATTTGAAGAAGTCTACACCTCTCTCGTGGGGTTTACAGGAAAGATGAAGATACCTTTGGGTAACATACAGCTGCAAGTTGCCATTGCTGAGAACGACAAAAATTGCACCTTCATGTGTGACTTCATTGTCATGGATGCACCAAGTTCATTTAATGCCATCATGGTAGGCCCTAGATGAATATAGCAAAGGCGATATGGTCCCCATATCACTTGGTGATGAAGATCCCAACTCTAGCAAGAATTGCAACGATAAGGGGAAATCCACCAACAGCTAGATAGTCCATGGTCATAGAGATGGCAGCAAGAAGAAATGCGAAGGAGACAAAGATGGTTAGCACTATATCGGATAGTGGCTTACTCAGCCAATCAGAAACTCAAGTTGATATGGGAGAAGAAACTGAAGTCATTATTTTAAATGATGAAGACACTTCTAAGTGTGCTAAGATAGGAAAATATCTACCAAACGAGGTGAAAGGAAAAGTCACAGAAATCCTGCAAAGTCATAGAGACACATTTGCATAGAATGTACAGAACATGGGAGGGTTTGATCTGAGAACTGCTACCCATTCTTTGAATATCAGTAATTCGATCAAACCAGTCAAGAAAAAGTAACAAAGCTTCGCTAGTGACAGACAGAAGGCAATTGAAGAAGAAGTTGCAGTATTACTTCAGGCTGGTATTATAAAGGAGGCAATATACCCAAGGTGGTAAGCAAATCCTGTGGTGGTAAAAGAGGCGGATGGAGGATGTATATAGATTTCACTAATTTTTATAAAAAAAAGTATGCCCAAAAGACTGCTATCATTTGCCTAAAATTGACCAGTTGGTGGAGGCGATATCAGGGTACGAAGTCTTAGCATTCTTAGACGTGTATATATTAAGGATGTCACCAAATTCTGATGAATCTAGAAGATGTAGAAAAGACGGGTTCATAACAAGCTTTGGAGTGTTTTGCTACGTGAAGATGTCGTTTGGCCTAAATAATGCAGGAGCAACATATCAAAGAGTAGTCGATGCTGCATTTCACAACCAAATAGGATGAAATGTTTAAACATAAATTGACAACATGGTTATCAAGAGCAAAAGGATATCCCACTTCTTGTAAAACTCGAAGGAAACCCTGGATACATTGAGAATGGTTGGTATGAAGCTCAATCCCAAGAAATGTATAATCGAAGCTGGTGCGGGAAAATTTTTAGGATATAAAGTGTCTCCCAAGGGAATTGAGGAATATCCGAAAATGGTACAAACAATAGTTAATCTTCCCCAACTGTAAAGAATTAAAGAAGTAAAGGTATTAATGGAATTACTAGTGGCACTCAACAAATTTGTCTCTAAAGGTGCGGACAAACACTTCCCACTGTTCAATATTCTAAAAAAGGCAAAGAAGTGCACATGGAATGAAAATAGCCAGATCGTATATGAATCGTTGAAGGAGCAACTCAAGGAGTTGCTAACACTGAAGCCGCCAATACCTAGACAAACCCTATACTTGTACATGGCATTCTCAAGAAAACCAGTGAGCTTGGTCTTGGTGCACCAAGAAGGGCAGAGGTAAGTGCCAGCATACTATATTAGTATGATACTTCAAAGTGTAGAAATGGCGTACTTACCCATTGAAAGGTTAACTCTCGCATTAGTCTACTCAGTATGAAGACTGCAAAGTGATTTTCAAAGTCATCGTACAGTTGTGTATACCGACCACCCAATTAGGAATATTTTGAGCAATCCAGAATCATCTGGCAGAATGACTAAGTAGGCTCCTGAATTGGGATTGTACGAAATTCACTTTCAGCTTAGGACTGCAATAAAGACGCAAGTCTTAGCAGATTTCATTGCAGAATTGACAAGCGGAGATGCACAAGAAGTGGGTACACAACAGAGTCTTAGAGTAGACAAGGGGAAATCAAAGTGGGAATCCATTGCGTGGAAAATATTCGTTGATGGAGCATCCAGTGAAGAAGGTTATAGTGCAGGATTGCTGTTGGTAAATTAAGACGAGGGAGAATATAGATATTCGTTGCGATTTGACTTTCCACTCACCAATAGCAAAGTTGAGTATGAAACACTGATATGTAGGTTGGATCTCACGATCAAGATGAAGGTGAAAAGCGCTAAATGCTTTAGCTACTCCCAAATAGTAGTACAACAAATGTGTGGAGATTATGCGTACGACAGGAGCAGTTAATAAAATAATTTAGAAGAGTTCACCAGCTTATAAGTTAACTAGATTACTTTGACATTTGACACGTAGCAAGGAGTGAAAATACTAAGTCTGATTCCCTAAGTAAATTGGCAACAACTGGTTTATTTCATTGTTAGGGCAAAACGATATGAATGTAGAAGTCATGCCAGTGAGAAGTACAACCATGACAAATGTATTTACAGTTCAAACAAAGGAAGCAAACAGGATGTCACCATTAAAGGATTTCTTTTAGATGGGAAAACTGCCAGAAGAAAAGGTACAAGCCAGAAAGTTGGAACTATGATCTTATAATTAAGTGTATGAAGGAGAAGTCTTGTACAAAAGTTAGCTTTATATCCCCGAGGATTAAATGTGTGGGACCACCTCAAGCAAGTTAAATCATGAAATAAGTTCATAAGGGACTATGTGAGATGCATCAAGGAGCTAGGACGATCGCTAAGAAGATAATTTGTGAAGGATATTATTGGCCAATCATGTTTAACTATGCGTACAACTTCGTATTGAAATGTAGAAGCTGTCAAATCAACACTGATGTTTGCTTAAGCCACAAACCCCTTTAATAGGGATATTTGGAGCTGGGCCATTTAAAAAATGGGGAATTGATTTGGTGGGACCCTTTCCCAAAGGAGCTACAAATGCAAAGTTTCTAATCGTAACATTTGATTACTTCACAAAGTGGATAGAGGCAAAGCCATTAAGGAAAGTCACGGCAGAAGTAACAAGAATGTTTGTTTGGCAAAACATAGTTTGTCATTTTGGTGAGCCCCAAATCATCGTTATGGATAATGGCACGTAGTTCACAAGTGGGATCTTTACCTATTGGTGCTCGAAGTTAGGGATCATGCAGAAGTTCATGTCCGTTGCTCATCATCAAGCTAAAGGCTAAGTGGAGGTCACTTACAGAACATTAGTCCAAGGAATACAAAAAAGGTTGGAAGGAAAGGGAACTGGTTGGGTAGATGAGATACCCAACCCACAGTCGTTGTATAGAGAGTACAACTTAATTTATGGTCATGAGGCAGTCATACCAGTCAAAATTGGGAACTTAAGGCTTTGAGTGGAAAAATACAGTAAAGGAGACAATCCGGAAAATATAAGTCTGGATTTGAATGAACTTAAGGAGAAAAGGCAACACACAATGATCACAAAGGCCAAGTGCAAGGCAATGATGGCTAGAGCATATAATGAAAAAGTCAAGAAAACACAGCTTGGAAGTGACGATCTAGTTCTGCAAAAGAATGAAGCAAATCGGGTAGAAGAAAAAGGGAAGTTATGCCTAAAATGGGAAGGCTCGTATAGGATAACGAAAGCACACCGATCCAATTGTTGTGAGTTAGAAAGATTGGATGGCAGTAGTGTCCTGAACCCTTGGCATGTGATCAACTTGAGGAAGTTCTATGTTTAGGAATTTAGTAAGTGATAGGAGAAACTAAGTTGTACATGAGCCATGATATAATCATTGGCGGCCATCTCGTTGTTTGCATCGTTATTTTGATTCCTGCATGATATCATCGTGATGGTACACAATCAATATAAAAAAGGTCTTTCTAGCCAAATCTTTCATGTTATAGTTCACTTACATTTTACGCAAAGTCTTCAAAAATACTAGCAAAAAGAAAAAATATATTATAATATCATCACGAAGATACACAGTCATATATTTGAAAGCTATAGATCATGAATATGGAAGATGTGCCAACAAAAATAGGAACAAAAGCAAGCAATAGATCTTGTAGCTTCACACAATGCAAATTTTAAATTTTGCAAGCTACGAATCTTGCAATATGGTAGATATGCCTACAAATATTGTGAGAAAAGCAAGCGACAGATCTTGCAGCCTCGCATAATAGAAATTTTCAATTTTTCAAGCTACAGATCTTGCAATAAGGCAGATATGCCAACAAAAAGAACGACAAAAGAAAACGATAGATTTTTCAGCTTCGTACAATACAAATTTTCAAATTTGCAAGCTATAGATCTTGCAATATGACAAATATTGCAACAAAGACATCAACAAGTGCAAACAATATATCTTGCAAGCAAACACACGATCAAACAGAAGCAAACACACAAAGCACAACATTTTATAGAAAATGGATAGACTTCCAAAAACTGAAACAAAATGGGAATAATACATGAAAATATTGGAAGAAAAATTAATATATCATATAAAAAGGTAAATTATCTACGCCTTTATGCACCGGAGGACCCAGTAGATGATAAACTAACACAACGGTGAGATTGCGCAGCCTGATGTTTTTCAGAAACAATATGATCATAACGCCACTTCATATGCAAGTAAGAAGGATGGAGAGTTTGACCACTTCGTTCCACACGATCAAGATACTTAGCATAATAAGCCTTAAAATCAGTTATAAGGCCAAAGTCTTCACTATCAAGTTGCATACTCATAATATCAATAGTCTCTTGATACCTTTTGTTTGCCTCCTCTAAATTGGGTATCTCCTCCTGTAATTGACGAATATGAGAACGAACAGCCTCATACAAATTGACACCCTGACCGCCAATATTCATAGTCAAAACACCATGACTAGTGGAACTATGAGGCCTATCATAAATAGCCTTCAGTCTATCTTTATAATCAGTGCAAGCTTGCTTAAGTTAATGAAAAAATGAATCAAGATTTTTGCATTCAGCGCGAAGGCGATTATTATCACTATGCAATTGGGTATTCAAAAAGTGAACTATTCGTCAAACCTACTTGGTCACCCTGCGTAACAGGTGGAAAGATGGTCACATTCATCTTGCTTTTTTTTCAAGCGATCTAGCAATTCATCAATACGAGTACACTGCTTATCTATGGTACCGGTTTTTTTATAAGCCTCCTGCGCTTCACTTGCAGCAAAATCCTTGGCTTCTTCTCACTTCCTAATCATCTTAACTAAGCTTAGCTATTAATGATGAATAAGGTCATTTTGTTCTGCACGCAATCTTTTCAATTTGCAAATATGCTCCTGTGTCTCATTCAGGGTCCTCTTCATCTAAGCTTTAGATCATTCACACCGAGAAGCATATATTTTAGACAAAGGCCTAGTGACATTGCCCATTCTTGAATATGACTAGGAAGCTTAAGTGAACAAATATATATGCCAACATATTTAAGGTCAACTAAGTTGGGGATGATATCTTTATCAAGATATTCAAGATTAAAAGTTTATAACCATTGGGAAAAAATTGCTACACGGGCAATTCCCAGAAGAAGACGAAGATGTTGTGGAAGTTGAAGCATGCCACCCAAAAAATAAGGGGATAGAGTTTAAATCTGAGTTCACAACACTGGACAAATGACCACCAGAAAACAACTCAAGAAACTCCAAGGATATAGAACTAGTAGTTTCAATCAGCCCACTAGGACACTAAGAATTAGAAGATAGAGATCCAGGATGATGCCCAAAACGATTACTAGATCTGGATAAGCCAAGAATATTTTAAAATCTATGGTCAATGAGAATATACGAATAGATACGAAACAAAAGTACAAAATCATAGTAGAATATCTAAGTCTTAATCAAACAAAATGCAAAGTGCAAACATACACAATAGTCGAATACATGTTAAACACAAAAGTTAATATTTTTTCAAAATTATATAGCATCTCTAAAAATTAACTAACTTTATTATGATAAGGAGACGAATTATAGACAATAAGAGCAGATTTTCTGGGTTCGCCTGGGTAGAAACCTCTACATAAGCATCAACCTCTGAGTTGAGAGCTAATGTAACACTGGAGAAGCAAACAAATGGCTCTCGAAATAATCAACTTGGAAATGTCAAAGCTCGGGAATAGAAGGCAAGGAAGGAAGAACCGCGAGATGTAATGGCAGGGCATACGGATGCCCACCATTAGAAATTTTATGAATAAACTCCTCATTCAACATACCATTTTGCTTCTCTAGCACTGCTTCAGATTTAGCCAAGGCAGGAAATTTCTTCACCTTCATTGTGGGGTTCAACTCCCGTAGATCCTTGACAGCCTCATAATAACCAACATTGGGAGCACAGCTAGAAACATTCTCAAACATTTTAAAGGAGGACTTCATTTTACAGAGCCGACCAACAAGAATTTAAGGGTAGCTAGGTGAGGCAGGACCATTAGGTTGTATCTCCTTCAACTCAGAACGAAGCTTATTGGCTTCTTTCTCAGAGACATGTGCACGTTCTCATCAGCTTCAAGGGAGGTCTCTAAAGCATCGCACCTCTTCTCCTTAGCCTTACACTTTTCCAGGAGCGAACAGTCATCCTTGGAAAATTTGGCAATGCACTCACTAACGAGATGAAGGCTCTCACCAACCTTACAAAAAATATATACAAGTAATTATGACAGCTATGCATTGCGATAAGAGAAAACCAAATCAAAAAAATAATAGTTCAGTCTTCTAGCGAACTTACTGTGGACAATGTTTCATGAAGAGAAAGTTTGGAAAGAGTAGCATGAATAGTCCTCTCCACCAGTGTATTGTTGTTTTGTGACGGAGCCCTAGAATGAGACTGGATAGAATGGCCATTTTTCCCAAGAGGCTACAAGGCAGTAGATGACCCTTCAGGTCGCTCTTTCCTCCTCTTTCCTTTAGAAGCATCAGTGGCGTTATCAGCAGCCACTTCTTCACCCTCACTTGCTTTACCTTTAGCAAGTGTCAATTGAGAGTTCACAATAATGATATTCTCTTGAGAAATATCATTAGCAATGGTATCGTTGGAGTTGACAAGCATCTCCTCCACCTCCTCATGTTCATCATCATCAAGAAATGACCTATCGACAGCACCTCCAGCTAGATCCATATCTATAATTGAGTATACAATATAGGTCAAACAAACACATAAATAATACAGTAGTGTAAAAAATAAGAGAAAAAAAAGCAAGTATGATGTGTGAGACAACAACATAAAACTCAAATTGAACACCTATAGTATCAGAATCAGCATAATGTAGACATAATGAATGTGCGCAGAGTGTTAACACACCTTCAAATTCAACAATTAGATGAGTTCCCAGATTAGGAAGCTTAGACTTAGGAACATTACATTTCCAAGATGGAGGGATTCCTTTGAGCTCTTGATCTATTTTCACATAAAAATATTTTCTATGCCACATACTACAGTTACTAGGAAAGTTGCTTCCGGGTTCAACACCATGGACAACATGATAAAAAATGAATTCATCCAAAAAGTTTTTACTTTGCAAAGCTGATAAAGCTTTAAAATAAGTCAATGGTAAAAGGGACATTCACTTGGGAACACATGTGGTGGAAACCAGTATTAATTGTGATTCCTTCAAGATGAAATTAGGACAAACCGATCTGGTATGTTAAAAGGATATCAATAACATGTTGAGGAAGTGGAAAGGAAAGACCAAAGTTGAGGTAGGCTAGATAACAAGACATTTAACCAGCATAAGGTATGAGAACAGTCTCAGACTTAGCAAGACACTAAGCTCAAACAATGACAAAAAAAGGAAAATAATTCTTCAATTCCTTCAAATAGTGGTCGGACAAAATGCTTTTAATAGTGGAAGAACCAGTGACATGATCGGAATCCTCCTCGGAATGAATATTTTCAACTTGGACATTTTCAACAGGATTATCAGTATGTTAAAAGGATACCAATAAAATGTTGAGGAAGTGGAAAGGAAAGACCAAAGTTGAGGTAAGCAAGATAACAAGACATGTAACCAATATGAGGTATGCGAACACTCTCAGAGTTAGCAAGACATGAAGCTCAAACGAAGACAAAAAAAGGAAAATAATTCTTTAAGTCCTTCAAATAGTTGTCAGACAAAACGTTGTTAATGGTGGAAGAACCGGTGACATGATCGGAATCCTCCTCGGAGTGAACATTTTCAATCGGGACATCTTCAACAAGATTATTGGTACGATTAGAAGAAGACATTTGGATCAACAGGATTCCTATATTTCAAAATAAATACTTTAATTAGGGCAACAAAACTCGATCACGGGTATTCTGGTGAAATTTTAAACAAAATAAAAGGTAGCACGTTGGAGAAGATGATCAGAAGATATATGTTTCATGTGTAAGCAATAAAATGGAAGAAGAAAGAGCCAAAAAGACTAACTCTTAAAGGGGAGGAATAAAAATGATTACAAGAAGGATTAGGAAAAAGCGGAGAAGACGGAAAATTGTGGCTGGAATATTGAAAGAGGAAAAGAAATAAATTTCAGTATTTAAACTCAAACACTGAAACGTAAAAAATGAAAAGTATAATCAATAAAAAAGCATCATGATTACAGTCTGACACAAAAGTGAGTTACCTTTTGTAGAAGTCGAGACAGCGGTGAAATTTGAGTAGATAATACACTGAATGATGATGGAATTAAGTCAATTGATTTGAATGCCTTTTTGTAAGGAGAAATGATCACGGAAGCTAAGAAAAATTGGAAAAGTGTAGCGAAGAATAAGGAGATAATCTCGGTTCATTGAAACAAAACTTCAACAACTAAATCTATTGGAAGTATGACATCTACAGTAAGATTCAAATTCTAAATTAAAAATATCAGCAAAATCACAAGTATAACCAAGGAGAAATAAAAAATTTCGACAATAATGTAAGTTATACTAATGATGAACATGTTATTAGAGCTTAGCAAACTCACAAAAAAATAATTCGCATATATTCCACAAGCAATGCCATCGCTTCGTGTTTCCTAGTCTTCTTGGAGGGGGGGTAGGTTACTTTAGCATCTTCCGGTTGTGTGAGAGTTGTGAGATTCTTGCTTCTTTGGGGGAACTAGGGTAGCCTGGGAATAAGTTGAATGCATTGGCTAACGTATCTTTGCATGCTACATTCTGCTTAGATTTTTTTTTTGTTTACTCAAGAACGGGTAAAGTTTTAACTGTGGGGGGGTTGATGTGCACCGTATTTCATGTGTTAACCAATGCATTGGACACAATAATTATCTTGTTTTACTTGTTTGATTGCTTTTTTTAGTTGGGTTTACACAACAAAGGGTTTACACAATCATTAATGGTTTTCTTTTTTTGTAGACTTAATTGATGCTAATGGACACTTTGTATCCATGAGCACCTAGGTCTTCATTTATGATCTAATTAGTAGGTTTCTCATGGATATTTTGACATCATTTTGTAGAAGGTTATTCGCAAGAATGATAGAAGATACTTGAAGGCCATTCACAATAATGGTAGTAGATATAAAGGCCATGGACTTAAAGTGTAGTAGTAGATGGAATTGAACCAGGAAAGGTGGAATTGAAGTTCAAAGAGGTCAAAAATGGCCGGCCGACTGGCCGGCACAAACCAGCATGCCCCGGCACGAGGCTAGCGCCCTAACACAGACCAAATATAGCACGGTCCATGCTAGGGGTACTTAGCACGACCGTACAAAGAACACAGACTGTGCCACAACCCCCAATACGGATCATGCTGGTTCATGTGGCCACTATCCCTTTTGCTCTGTTTCACTCCAAAATTGGCTAAGTGTGGGCACGGGCCATGCCATTTCACACGGTTAGCACCATTTAAAGTTCAAAATGTAAAGATCGGCCTATGGGGTGTGAAAGATGACACGTCCCGCACCGTTCCAGCCGACGGCTACGCTAAAAGACACGAGGCGTTCGATCAAAAGCATCAACACAGAGGTCTAGCCAGCGGTCCGTGCCAGCTAACACGGCTGGTGCTAGAATGAGGCACATGATCGTGCTAGACATGGCAGGCCTCGGTAGCACGAGGCAACGGGCCATGCCAGACTGGGTAGGTTGCGCCAGCACGAAGGGCACCCGGCTAGCACATACCGTGCTGGTTTCCACTGGCCATCTCCATTGCGGCTGCTAGGGTCTTTAAGCTTATTTCAAGGCCCATTTCTCTACTACTATATATATGGGCCTATGTTTACTAGCGTTAAAGGTTATACTCATTTTAGACTTCAAGAGTAGGGTAGAGAGAGAAAGGAGCTTTTCTTTCTCTCTGGAATCTTTTCTTTTCTTCTCTTTATTTTTCATTTGCCTAGAGGCATTGAATCCAATGAAATACTTGGGTTCAATGCTTAGGGAGTAGTTTATTTGCTTTAGGGATCATATTTGTATTCATGATTTGGTTTATGTTTTATAAGATTCTTTAGATCTACCTATTTCTATATGCTTATGATATTGTGTTGGCTTGTTCTTCATTTTCTTATGAATTGCATGAATGATACACTAAGTTAGCACACACCGTAGTCTACATTTATGTTGGTGCATATATTGATACCCCGGGGAAGAGAAACCTAGATGTGATATGGGTAGCCGGGTCCGAGTCCACGTGGGTGTGTGCATGTAGGTCTGCTCATAGTTTTACCATTACGATGACATCACAGTAGTCTTAGCTGGCTAGTTGATCCAAAGGGTTACGGGTAGAGATAGCATTTGGTAGCAAACTAGGGTTTAGGGACCCTAGAGCCATAGATAAGGTGTCTATTTTCCTTTGCCTCTTTAGGCCTAGAAACAGAGCATTCCTAGTGTAGTTCATGGGGCGTAATCGTACGAGGGAGAAATAGATCTGCACAACGGCAAGGCTGTTGTTGTACTCTCCTAATTATGGAGGTGGTTCCATTGGAATATTACAAGAACACCCTACGTGACAGGTATGGGGAAGTGTTGAACATTGACCATACCATATGTTATGAACACTAGAATAGGTTTAATATCTTATATGTGATGGAATCTGGGATCATAACATTTTACCAATCATGTTATGCAAATATTCCCTAAGTGCTTGTCTATAAAGTTTAATCTCGTGTGATCTTATATGCTAGTAGTTAATTGAAACCCCCCCCCCCCAAAACATGTTTTGAAATATTTAGCTATTCCTAACACTCGGACGGATTGATGACCCATACGTGGTTGTGTATAGTTAACTATTAGACACCTAGCATCTCTATTGACAAACCCGGTCTAGCCACTAACTACCCTAGATGTAGTTTGGTAGTAAGTTTGGGAGTAGAATATAAATTTAAATTTTATCATCTCTCATTCATCATGTTTGTTTGTTTAATCACAAGTCTTTGCTCGGGTTTGCTACATCATCACATTAACAACCCCGAGTGGAGGTGGGTCACAGATCCTTGTGGGCTATGGACAGGAGTTGATTTCTTCATCTTCTGATGGTGTGGCTGTGCATATCGTTATTGGGCACAGACTGGGTCTTTGAGTCTTAACCTTCAAGGTGCACATGCTGTGCAAAAGGACACGACTCATGCCTATACTTAGCCACATCGCCATCTTGGTTGGCACGTGTCCTGCAAAAAGGCACGGCTGTGCAAGTCTTCTTAGTCTTACGACCTTCAACTCACACTCTTCGGCACATTCCATCTACTACCATAATTCAGCATGTGGCCTTCAGTCTACTACCATCCTTGCGAATGGCCTTCAAATATCTTCTACCATTATTGCAAATGACCTATGGTCTCACGATGACTCTTGGGTTGAAATAACGATGGTCGCTACATTACAACCCTATTTGCTACAAAATATCATGCTCTCGCCTATAGGGGTACAATATTCTAGTCAAGTAGGATCATCTCATCGGAATAGTGCTCACAACCTACATGCATACACTCACATGAATGAGGACTCACAAACCCACAAATATCCTAGCCAACACTTATAAGGGGACAAACAAGCCTAGAACCAGTATGAAATATATAACTATTATGTATCAAAGGATATATAACATGCATTTCACAAGAACGTAAAGATTAAATCAAGCAGGATATTCATAAACATAAAAAAGATAAGGAGGCCTAGAAACTCACAAAATCTCTACCAAATCATGAATACAAATTAGATCCCAAGAAAACAAACTACTTCCTAAGCATTGAACCCAATTTTGCCATTGGATTCAATGCCCATAGGAAAAACTAGGAATCATTAAAAGTAAAGAGAAGGGTTATTCCCTTTCTCTCTCTACCTACTATTAGAAAATAGGAGAATCAACTAATGAATCTTCTCTCTCTAACTCTTAAACC
This sequence comes from Rubia yunnanensis, assembly GCA_037428765.1. Lineage (NCBI taxonomy): Eukaryota > Viridiplantae > Streptophyta > Magnoliopsida > Gentianales > Rubiaceae > Rubia > Rubia yunnanensis. Next base: position 70,854,904 of record CM075063.1, read on the forward strand.
TTAGTAGACTAAGGATCCTTATATAGTTTGTAGAAAATGAGCCTTAAATAGGCCCAAACCTAGAGAAACTCTAATTTTTCGTGTCGGCACGGACGTGAAATACCACATGGCCCATGTGGCACAGCTCGTGCAAAAGCGCATGGGCCACCAACTGGAGGGAGTTTCACAGCCAAACTAATCGAGCAGCCCGTGCAAATCCTTACGAGACGCCGACCGGAATGGTGTTTTGGTCGTCTAAGCAGTGCGGCCCGTGCAGATCATTTTAGGCAACGGACTGGAGTAGAGTTCTTCATCTTTTGATGGCGAGGTTGTGCAATATGTCGTGGGACGCGGCCTGGGTCTTCAAGTCTTGATCTTTGAGGCGCACGGGCCGTGTAAAAGAACACAGCCTGCGCAATTACTTAGCCGCATCACTATTTGATTAGCACATGCCATGTAGAAGAGCACAGCCGAGCCATTCTTCTAAGTCGTCCAGGCTTCAACTCCTTCTTCTTTGGCGCATTTTCATCTACTACCATGATTAAGTGTGTGGCCTTCGGTCTACTAACATCCTTGCAAATGGACCATTAAATATCTACTACCATTCTTATGAATGGCCTTCTACTCCAAAGAGCTTACGAGCGATCTACAATGAAGCTCACAAAATAGGATCTAGATGCTCATAAGGCCATAGCATTCATTGGGTCTATATAAATCTACACAATGAAAGATTTAGACAAGAAAACCAACAAAGAGTATCTAAACCCCTTGTGATGTAAACCCACCAAAGCCTAATAATTAACTACAAAGCTACCAATAAATGTGTCAAACGCAATAGTAAACACATGCTTCTAGGTGCACATCAATTCCCCCACACTTAAACATTTACTCATCCTAGAGTAAAGAAGAACGAGCAAAGATACAAGCGGAACATAGCAAGATAACAGTTCCCCCAAGACATTTAACATTTATTCCTAGACTACAGTAGTTCCCCCATAGATGTAAGAATCTCACAACTCTCACTCCTCAAAAGAAACTAAGATAACCTATCCAACCAACATACCAACTAAACGGTGAAGTTCACAAAAATGAGTGCCAAGCTAAGTTACTCTACCAAAAGAACCACCACAATACAATCAAAGAGAACAATAGGATTTTTCATTATCTCTCAATTCTCTCATTTTGCCTAGAACCCTTCCGGGTTTTCATCCTAGCTTCCCACAAAATTTTTTCTTTTTGAGCTCACTTCTCACCTTTTTCCACACCATGGCCTCTCACTTTTGCATAGGTTTTTTGAGCTATCCGGGCCTTTTCCATTGTTGCCTCTGTCTTTCTTTTGGTTTTTTTACTTAGCCGGATATATTATTTTTTTTCATTTTTTATTTTTATTGTGTAGCACAAAATGTGGGTTTCATACTACAATGAAGATATGCAAAAACAAACTAACATCACCAAAGTGTTCCATCATCCCAAACTACTACAAAAGGTGCCCTCACACCTATAGAATTTTTTTAAAAAAAAATAAAACAAAGAAAGTTTTCAAAATAACGAGGGAAGAGAAATAAGGAAAAGTAGTTACCATCAACATCCGAAGAAAAACAGGCATAAGCAGATAAAAGCAAAAGAGACGCCACCCATATGAAGGTGTACTAACCCCTCCCTCACACTTAGTTCATGTATTGTCCCCAATGCATGTGACCAAGGTACGGAAAAGGTTGGAAACACCAAAAGTCCTCAACGCCGTCCGCCACGTTTTCCTCCACTCATATGGCACGACTTGTGCCGCTTGAATACCCCATGTCGACTTGCGGTTCGAGGCTTTGGCATGGCTCGTGCCAAATCCTGTTCCTTCAATTTTTGTTGCAAAATTTTTGGACCCTAAAACACGAAAACCAAGCATAATACTATTCCAGCCAAACTTTTGAAGACTAAAAATCCCTAAAATACCACCAATATTCAAACACTTTCCAAAGACCACATGAACAAATTTCTTAACCTACTAAGACAAAATCAAAGCACCGTTTCTTTATTGTCGTCCTCATGACTTATTTACCTTAGAATAGTTCATTCATGGATTTGATCGCCAAGGAGGAGATTTCCCTCCTTAACCAATCCCAAATTTCCCCACTCAAAGTAAGCTTTCACCCTTTGCCCATTGACTAGCCACTTGATGCCATCCTTCTCGTCTTTCACCTCCATTGCTCCTTCGGCATATACCTTGGTCACCACATAAGGACCCGCCCACCTCAATCACAATTTACCCGGAAAGAGACAAAGTGGAGATTGGAAAACAAGGACTTTTTGTCCCACCACAAAGTCCTTATTCACTATTCTCTTGTCATGCTGTGCTTTCATCCTTTCCTTGTAAATTAGTGTGGTTTCATAGGAGTTACACCTAAGTTCTTCAAGTTCTAGTAGTTAAAACTTCCTATGTTTTCTGGCTTCACTCAAGTCCATATTCATGCGGTTTACGGCCCAATGTGTCTTGTACTCGAGTTTGACTAGGAGGTGGCATCGTTTACCAAAGAGGATCCGGAAGGGTGACATGCCAATGGGGGTTTTGTGTGCAGTCTGGTAGGCCCAAAGCACATCAACTAATTGGGAACTCCAATCCTTCCTAGACGGGTTTACTGTCTTTTTAAGGATGACCTTGATTTCTTAACTTGATATCTCCACTTGACCATTTATTATCGATGGTACGCTGTGGATGTCCTATCACTATCACAGGAAACCCCCTCTAGCACCGGTTTTTTGAAAGGTGATCACCGGTTTTTGGGGGTCTAAAACCCGGTGCTTAAGTAGAGGGTGAAACGGTTTCAACGATTTTCAAAAACTGGTGTTAATTTATCACCGGTTATACTTGGCACCGGTTCTCAAAAACCGGTGTTATAATTGGGAAATGGTTATACTTGGCACCAGTTCTCAAAAACCGATGTCAAAAATTTTCATAGATTAAAAAAATGCCCTTCCTCTGTAAGCAGCCGCGCGCAGCTGCGTACAGATGGAAGGAAAAAAATCCAAACTCAATAATTTAGTAGGGCGTTAATTTAATAATAATATTAACTTCACAAAATTGATAATTTAGAAATAAAAAAATTTGTATGATACGAAATTAATAATCTATGGGACTAAACATAACTATCCCAAACATAACTATCTATGAGACTAAACATAACTTTAACTTGAACTAACAATTGAATCATGTGCCGTATACACATCAAATCACAAGGTTAATCCACACAACTAATATTGAATCTATGATCCTTAGAAATGCTACCATATGGAAAATGTTTCCTCATGTGCCTCCTTGCTTAGTCAAAATGCCACCTGAATTGGGGATAAATAGTTCTCGTACAAAATAGAGGTTAATTATATAACAAATAAAAAACAAAGCAGTTAAACCCATGCTATGCATGAAGGCATATTTCTAGATCAACATCCAATAAATAACACAAACATTCATTCGTCCGGCACAAGAAAAGCTGAAGAAAATGCAACAAAATTGGCATAGACTTGACACCAAGTTTGAAGAAAGTCAGCCTTAGAACTCCTCTACCATAAGACGGACACTCAAGTAAGAGTTCAAACATTTAAATGATATAACCTAAACAAGAAAAGAGTTGCTCACATTAAAAGTTTCACCGAGTAACTATGATCAGATACTACAGTGGAAAGAAATGCACTCATCTTATCAGAAATTGGCACGATAAGTTGTAACAATGAAAACTTTCACGATATAAAAGGAATAAAATGTAAAGATTTTTCATGTGACCCAAACTTCAGCAATCAATCAAAATTAAAAAAAAAATAAAAACGAATGAGCACAAGTTCCATGCCCTCAGCAACACAGTTTAGGAAGCAATCTCCTCAAACTACATCAGAACCTCCGCACATATGCCCTCGTACCTTGTGTATAAAGATCGTCTAATATAATTAAATTTCATGAGACTTTTTGAAATGTTAGATATCTGCACCAAAAAGGTTAGGTAAATACATGGAAATATAAAAAGAATCTTAACTGTGAACAATAATTTAAAGACAAAGTCTTGGGAAAGACCGTCTTTCCATAGACTTATGAAAAGACGGGGTTTAATTATAAATATAGAAAGTCAGGGGTTAAGTACCAAATATCTGGAAATTGAAACTCACGCGCCGTATATATATGCGGACGTTTTTTTGCTTCTTCCATTTTCATTTTAATTCCCGAAATTCTCTCTCTTCTCCTTCGTCCATATCCTTCTTCTCCGTCTTTGTTTCCCATCCCGATTTCCATTGGAATTCACCGTAGCTTTTGCCGAATCGGTGTTTCATTTTGTTCGCCACAGGTTATATGATACTTTTGAGCTAATTTTTTTGCTTCGTTTTAGGTTTTTATGTTCGTAGCTGATTTTTTGCTTCGTTTTAGGTTTTCGATCGCGTTTTTCATCGGAATTCACCGTAGTTTTTTCCGAATCAGTGTTTCTTTTAGTTCGCCACAGGTTATATTCTACTTTTGAGCTGATTTTTGGCTTCGTTTTAGGTTTTTAAGTTCATAGTTTAGGGTTTTTGTTTTGGATCTGATATATTTTGTGTGTTATTGCAGCGTAATGGTTAAGAGGAAGGAAGTTTCGGTCGATTGTGTTCATATTGATGAAGGTGATGTTTATTTTTCTATTTTTGCTCTTATTGTATGTTTTTGTTATCAAATGTTGAATGCTTTGCTTTATGTTGCCTTTTAACCGGTTTTTTTTATTTATTTGTGAGATGATTTTTGTATTTTTTACATGTTTTCCCCAATTTACTAGGTTTAGGGTTTACAAAATTTGTTAATAGTTTTGGTTTTTACTATTACAAGATCTGTTAATAGCTTTGGTGTTTACATGAATTTGTAAAGGTTACTGCAATTTTGTTGAAAAGTATCCCTTCATAGTGTGCATGATGCTATACTTTGCATAACTATTCTCATTCACTGGCTTAGCTACTCATATTGTTGCCTTCCTTGGCATTTTGGCTTTTTCAAAGGAGTGATTGAAATAAATTCTTATTTAAACAGAAGCAGCATCATGCAATTTTGACTAAATCTTGTGAAACATGGAAACTTGTTTTGTTACCTAGCTAATGGTCACTAGATCGATCAATGTATGTACTCAGAGTATACATTTGCACTGTATAGTTGGTTGAGTTGCAATGTGTACATTTGAGCTTGTCTTCTTGCTTTGTGCATACTTCTTGGTTTTGGGCAACTTTTCCTGAGCATTCTCTGTATTTCCCCTTTACGAGTGATAAGTAAATTCTGAGAATATGGATTTTCTGCTACTAAATAAATTCCTTCCTTACTGATAGTGCACAATGTACATAAGGACTGAAAGTCTGAAAGTATAAAAAATGCATAATGAATGTTTCAACTTTCAGTTGTGAAGCTTTATTGTATTAAAACTATTTGCTCTTATTGAACAGAGTTTTATATTTAAAGTCCATGTTGGTTGACTGCATTGCTTGCCTTTTCAAATCATTTGGCTTGTATAATGTACTCATGGCTTCTATGTTGTTTCTCTTTTCATGAATGTTACTGTCTTCCCTTAATGTTGGATGCTTGTTTTGGTGTTTACATAATTTTTGTAAAGGTTGCTGATGCAATGTAGTCCCTGGTTTTCATTGGAATCTTCTGAAGTTGATTCAAGATTTGCATTTGTTTGATTTTAAGACTTAGAACTGACTTAGGTTTCTGTTTTCTTTTTAGTGTTTAAATTCATATGAGGCTTGGGTTTTTGTATTTTAATATGTTATATTAGTATGTTACATTATCAGTTAATATTATAAGGTTCATTATTGTATCTGTGATGTTGCTGTTTTATTATTATTACTGACTAGTTTGGTTTTGTACAAATAGGATTGCGCAAATCATCGCGCATCAGGAATTCATCCACTATGCCATTGGATCTTCACAATAAGGGGAAGAATGCTGATGATTCTGATTTTGTTGAGGATATTGTGCTTAGTGAGAGACCTAAGAAGGTCAAGTTGGGTGTCAGGAAAAGAGTGGGTAGTGGAAAGCTAGCAGAAATAACTGAGAAGAGGAAATTAATTGAAGCTGAGAAGGCTCTTCAATCTGAGAAGGCACTTCAAGCTGAGAAAGACCATGCAGCAATTGAAGCTGAGAAGAAGAAGGAAACAATTAAAGCTGAGAAGAAAAAGGCTGCAATTGAAGCTGAGAAGAAAAAGGCAGCAATTGAAGCTGAGAAGAAAAAGGCTGCAATTGAAGCTGAGAAGAAAAAGGCTGCAATTGAAGCTGAGAAGAAGGCAGCTATTGAAGCTGAGAAGAAGAAGGCAGCATTTGAAGCTGAGAAGAAGAAGGCGGGAGTTGAAGCTGAGAAGAAGAAGGCGGGAGTTGAAGCTGAGAAGAAGAAGAAGGCGGGAGTTGAAGCTGAGAAGAAGAAGAAGGTTGTTGAGAAGGCAACGAAAAAGAAGACTGATGGTGATGCAGGAGTCAAGAAGAGAGATCGGGAGGTTCAACAAGTTGTGACGCTAGTGGGCAGTGATGGAGCAAAGTAAAATTTTCATTTTTTAACATGATTCTTTTATGGTGAAACATGTGATTTTTGCCTTGAAACAATTTCTATTTTAGTTTTATAAATTCGTGTTATATTATTGAAGAACCTAACTTATACGTATTTTTCAACATGATGTTTTTATGGTGAAACATGTGATTTTTGCCTTGAACAGTTCTTGTTTTAGTTCTATGAATGCGTGTCATATTATTGAAGAACCTAACCTATACGTAATTTTCAACATGATGCTTTTATGGTGAAACATGTATTTTTTGCATTGAATAGTTCCTGTTTTAGTTCTATGAATGCGTGTCATATTATTGAAGAACCTAACCTATAGGTAATTTTCAACATGATGCTTTTATGGTGAAACATGTATTTTTTGCCTTGAATAGTTCCTGTTTTAGTTTTGTAAATATGTGTCATATTATTGAAGAACCTAACCTATAGGTATTTTTCAACATGATGTTTTTATGGTGAAACATGTATTTTTTGCCTTGGAACAGTTCCCGTTTTAGTTTTATGAATGTGTGTCATATTATTGAAGAACCTAACCTATACGTAATTTTCAACATGATGCTTTTATGGTGAAACATGTATTTTTTGCATTGGAACAGTTCCTGATGTAGTTTTATGAATACGTGTCATAGTTTAGTTTAATGGATGAAAACAAAATTATAATATATCATGTTATTGATGTGTTGTTATTTGTAATTGTAGGGTTGAGAAGGTCTACAAGTCCTCTTGTAGACCGGACTTGATTAAAGAGTTGAATGGCTTATTGTCCGAGTGTCAAATGGCTGATGTCCTCTCTTTAGGTTTTGGTAGCTTATTGGAGATTATTATCCGTAAGTTACCCCTAAATATCGTTCCCTTTCTAGTGCAAAATTTTGATCCGGGCTTTTGTGTCCAATATATTGGTGCTGACAAGTATACCCTTTCCCCGGATGATGTATTTGATGTTCTTGGATTGCCTATATCTGATGAGAAAGTGGTGGAAATCAGTCATGCGGGCAAGGGTCAAAAGCTAGATTTAGAATTAAGGGGGCGATGGAAGGACATGTTTAAACTTGGAGAGAGAGATGAGATTCCATTAGATCTGGTTTTTGATTATATGATGGGGTTGAGGGATGGAGGTGAGGATTTTCAGCGTTGCTTTATCCTGTACTGTGTTGGGCACTTCCTTGCTCCTTGTAGGAGCAAGGGTATTGATATGAAGCTCTTAAGAGCTGTTGAAGATGTCAGTATGATTAAAAAGCTGAACTGGTGTGGGTACGTTCTTCATAAATTGTGTGAGGGTGTGCAGAGATTTAAGAAGGTTCCTTCACATAAGGCAGTGAGTGGCTGCGTGTACTTTCTCTTAATTCAATTTTTGCAGCGTGTGCCTTATCATGGTATGAAGGATTCTTTGGATCTTCCCCTTCTTAAGCATTGGATGGATTAAAAGATGAAAAAAAGGTGTGAGTGGCTGAAAAAAAGTGGTTATGAGCGAGCTGTACTACTGAAGGAAGTATATCCTTTGACCGAGTGTGGTAAATTGAGAGCTAGTGGGTCAAAAGGTAGTACGAGTCGCGTTCACAATGTTGCTGCTTCTGATAGTCGAGTTCTGCATTTCGATATTCCTATTGGGGTTCCAACAGATTTAGATATTGCAGCCCTAAAAATGAATGTGAGTAAGGTATTTCATTTGTGTTTTGTTTTATATTGGTTTAATTGTATTTTAGTTAAATTATTTGTTGTTTTACAGGCTGCTAGTGAGGCATTTGCCTTATTTCGGAGGGATATGGAGGTAGTTAGTGCTAAACTATCTGAACGTTTGTTGAAAGCAGCACAACCAACCCCTCGGGATGATCCTGACATGGATTCTGACCATCAGCTTAGCTCTCAAGACTTTTTTGAAGATCCTGCCATATTGAAACAAATTGATGAGTTGTGTGATGGTTTCAAGAAGAAAGTTGCTGATTCGATGCCTAGTTTTGACCTTCATATTGATGATTGACATTTACATTGTTTGAAAATTTTTTGTAATAGGCTGGGGTGGATTTAGTTGTTGGGGCCAGAAATTGAATATTTTGGATGAAAACAAAATTTAAACTTTAAGCATGGATGACAGGTTCTCTGACTTTAAGCATGACAGGGTAGATGTTTATGTTAAAACAGTGACGTTTTATTGTGATACATGCTCACTTTAAAATGTTAATGTCAGAAGTTTATTTTCAGAAGTTTATAGGTTCTCTGACTTTAAGCATGACAGGGTGGATGTTTTATGTTAAAACAGTGATGGTTTACTGTGATACATGCTCACTTTAAAATGTTAGTGTCAGAAGTTTATTTACAGAAGTTTATGGGTTCTCTAACTTTAAGCATGATAGGGTGGATGTTTTATGTTAAAACAGTCACGGTTTACTGTGATACATGCTCACTTTAAAATGTTAGTGTCAGACTTGATATTTGGGTTAAAAAATTGAGACTTTATAGTGATAGATGTTCATTACGAAATGTATAATTGATATGATTTTTTAATACAGTATAATGTCGATTCTACGGTTGTAATGAAGGTTTTATCAAAAAACATTAATACTTTAGAATAAACTTTGTAATGAATGGTCTATAATGTGACTTAAAAAGAACCTTCGGGTTCTGAATTACACTCAAATGATATGCTGTTTTGGTGTTTTGGTACCAAACTCATTTGTAGATCGTTTGCCTTTCTCTAATGCCGACTTAATTCTTGCACGCCTTCCTTTTGTCTTTGCATACTTTGGATCGAGTATGTTTGTTGTGACTGAACTTGATGTGCTGATAGCCTCATTTTGTTCTGTGGCACTTGATTCTGTAGACAAGATTTGCTGAATTTCAATTGTTTGTTAACCTAGTGCATCTTCAAGAACTCCTCTAGCATTTACACTGTCTTCACTCTTCAAGATCAGGTTGTAGAATTTCCTTGCCATTTCATGACGCCGTGGAATGGTGTCCTTCAATTTCTTTGTTGTCGGGTCTATGTCTTGCTTGAGGTATTTATCCCAGACCTGTTTCTTCACATTCTTTGTCCATCTTGTAGAAATGTACTGTGGGGGTATTCTGGAGATGGAATGGAGGTGCAAAACTCGAATGCAATGAAAGCACAACATACCTGTTTCAAGCAGTGAAGGGTGTACAAATTATGTTAAAACAGTAATTGTTTGTACTAAAACCGTAATTGTTTATAAGCAGAATTTTTTACCAACTACATACCTGTTTCTTCAAAGGCCTTGCAAGAACAGTTGAGCTCAATTGATGCTTGTGTTTTATTGAACATTACTGATTCTATTACTGTTGGGTGCTTCTCCCAACTTACTTCAAATAGTTTGAAATTGCCACCGTTGTAGCTTTTCGCTATTGTTGTTGCCATTGCGATGTCGAATTCCTTCTTGAAGTCATTATATAGCTTCAGAGTGTAGACCTCGCCTGCATGTTTTAGAAGCCCAGCATGACTATCATGTGCTGATTTTGGTATGGATCGAGCGCAGTTGTGTTCGGCTGTGCTTTCTATGCTTCTCCATTTCTTGACAGTTTTCTCAAATATCTTCAAGAATTGAGTGAGAGATGTTGTTTTACTAGCATTGAACATGATGGCACTGTTGGTACTCTCACTCCTTTGTGATGCTAGAATTCCGGCTGAGAAAAAATCCTTGTTCAAAGCTGGGCACCATTTATTGCGGATATTATATAGACGTTGAAACCAAGTGTGGTCTTCCAAGCCATATGTTTTGATCATGGTCTGCCAACTGTCTTCAAATTCTTCATGATTAACACACCCTGTTAAGCAACGATCAAATGCCTTTTTGAATGGACCGTCTTTCTTCAATTCTCCATAGTGCGTACAAGCATTTTGCTGAAGGTGCCATATGCATAGTCGGTGTCTTGTTGTTGGTAAAACCTGTTCCAGTGTTTAATGTTGAAACACATGAGTCATATACTAAAACAGTAATTGTTTATATAGAAACCTCAATTTTTTATGAAGAAACCTCAATTGTTTATGATTGGTAAGGTAAACAGGATTTGTAAGGTAAACAGTACCTTTTCTATTGCAGTCGCCATTGCTTGGTCTTGATCAGTGAATATGGTTATGGGTTTTTTCCCTCCCATGCATTTTATGAAGGTTTCAAGCAACCATTCAAACGTTGGTGCCTTTTCATCGGATATGAAAGCACAACCAAACATGACGTTCTTCCAATGGTTGTTGATGCCCACAAATGGAGCACATATTAGGTTGTATTTGTTTGTTCTAAAGGTTGTGTCGAACACCAACACATCTCCAAACAATGTGTAATCCTCCTTCATCATCGAGTCTCTCCAAAATAAGGCTGATAACCTGCTTTCATCATCCATCTTCACTCGAAAGAAAAAATCTGCATCTTCTTCATTCTTTTGTTGAAGCTGCTCTATAACAGTTTGTGCATCCCCACCTTCAATCACCTTCATTCTCAGCCTTCCAATGTAGTTTATATGGTCCCTCATGGTATGCCCTAAATTCTCTTCACCTCCAGTTTCATGGACCAAGTAATTGAAGCCAATTGATGGCTTTAATCCAGCGGCTTCCATCTCTTCTATGATCTTGGCCTTCTCTGCTGTGATTTTTCTCTCACTACGTTGTAGATATTGCCAAGTTGGTCTTGTAAAGCCATGGTTGTGCTGCAAGATATGGTGCATCACTTTATAAAGGTTGTCCACCAACTTGATTCGTATTTCAGCCTTACAACCTGTTCTAGTTATAGAAAATTCCTTTGTCTTTCTCCTTTTCGAGGTTGATTCGTTTGATCCATCACAGATTGGCATTGGTGGGGTTGATGTTGCTTTTTTCTCTCGAGTTATCCCTTGACATGAGCATGAAAAGTACTTTTCAGTAATGACTCCTTCATTGTTCTTCCTTTGTGTGGTTCTTTTGTAGCTGAATCCTAATTTGTTAGCATGCCGTTTGTAGAGGTCCTCTAATTCTTGCAGTGTTTTTGCTTGAATCCCATCAAAGCATTCAGTCACGTCAATTTCAGCTAAGCTTGGTAGATGGCCATACACTGCAGTAATTTCATATAGAACATTAGAGTTTTAGGCTGAAACACTTCATATATAATTTAAATCATATAGGTTTTATATATTACTGAAACACTGAAATACTGAAACACTGAAAAACTGAAACACTTGATAAATGACTCATTCGTAATTTCAGTTCTTTTTGGTTTGTCTTCTCTGATCCAAGACTATTAAATATGTTCAGTATAAACACTAAATCTTTATATTGAAACTTGAACTTTAAGTGTTAAAACAATAATGAAACTAGGGCACAACTAACAACAATATGTTTGCAGCAACAATGTTAGCAGCAACAAGAAGATTTCATGAACAAAAGAGATTCAGATTTGTTAAAAAAACATACTACTTATGACTTAAAAGGCATCACTGTGTATGTGCAACGTTCAGTTTTTAATGAATATAATTCTAGATTACAAGGGAGACATACACTCAGTAGGCATAACAACAGCAACAACAAGATATTGTTCGATTTCATGAACAGAAGATATTCAGATTTGTTCAACAAAAACATACTACTTATGACTTAAAATGCATCACTGTGTATGTGCAACATTCAGTATTTAATGAATCTAATTCTGTATAGATTACAAGGGAGACATACACTCAGTAGGCATAACAGCAGCAACAACAAGATATTGTTCGATTTCATGAACAGAAGAGATTCAGATTTGTTCAACAAAAACATACTACTTATGACTTAAAAGGCATCACTGTGTATGTGCAGCATTCAGTTTTAATGAATCTAATTCTGTATAGATTACAAGGGAGACATACACTCAGTAGGCATAACAGCAGCAACAACAAGATGTTCTTCAATTTCTTCTTCAGTTTCGATCATCTGAAGAACAGGATTAAATCAAATTAATAAAACATTACGATTATATTGCTCTTCAAAACTTAAATCGCAAATAAAAATCACATAATTCTGGTCATAAATATTTGTACAATTACCTCGCCAGAATTCATGAGGCAGATCGGCAACGTTGTTGGAATCGGCAAATTACTTGAATTCATGAGGCAAGTCGACGAGATGTCTGCAACGTTTAGGTTTTAGGGTGATATCAGCAACGTTTCCATTTCCGGCGGCGATGAATTCAGCGAGCAGAGCAGATGGGTTTGGGAAAAAAATAGAGCAGAAGAAAGGATGGGTTTTGGGGAATGAAGGATGGGTTTTAGCGTGAACCCGTTTGGGAATAAATGCGCGTGAACCCGACTCGCAAATTTCATTGCAATTTCCTAAAATTGCAATATAGTCCTTGGTCTTTCCATAGCTTATGGAAAGACCGTCTTTCAAGAGACGGACTCTAATTTAAAATGTCGGTAAACACAATTAATTATGTGGAGATCCTAAACTGTATTATTAAGATGACAGCTACTGATGCAGAATATATCTGGATAATCCTCTTCAACAAATTCCCAGTGATTTAATTTACGATAGAAACTAGAAATGAATAAGTGCAATAGGGAAAAAGAAGAATGCAAACTCAACTGGATTGAATTCGAATTAATTAATGAAGCATTAAAAGATGAAGTGATTTGTTCATTTTATGTGCATATTTTAGAACTTTTTGGAATTTTTTTTGTGTTCTTTTGTCATCTAAAGCTTGTATTTTACCTTGAAATTCTCTTAGGAGAGGTAAGAGCGACTTTTACACTCTTTTACTTTTTCTAAGTGAAATTTGTTTGACGGAGAAAGAATATCGAGACTTGAAAACCGGAAGTCATTGAAGATCATCTTTTGAAAACTTTGAAGATTTGAATACTAGCTTTGAAGATTTGAAGAGTTGAAGAGTTGACGAAAAGTGTAATGGAGTGAAGGCTAGAAGACAAGAAGACGAAGAAACTAACTTATGTTTCTGGGCGCCCGTCACGACTCGTGATGAACCTGTTGCGATGAACGGGTGGCCAGAATTAATCCTTCTTCTTGTTGTACTATAAATAGCACATTACCTTCCCTTTCTCCTAACTTCTTCTCTTCCTGTTTTCAACCAACAAAACCCTAGGTTTTTCCCTCTTTTTCATCTTGTTTTATCTTTGATTATGTTTGGATTGTTGTTGTTAATTAGTATGGATTCTATTAGCTAAGTTAATCTATTGGGAGCAATTGATTGAAGCTTCCAAACCCATGTAGTGAGATTCTTGATTTTACTTATTTATGAACATTTATTGGGAAGCATTTATTGTGTCATTAATGTTATGTTTTACTTCATATATGAAAATCCAAGAACATGAAATTAGAACTTCTCGTGTATAATGTGTTGTGATTCTTTCTAGAGAAATATGTTAATGTGGATTGTTCTCATATTTGTCCTATAGATGCAAAGAAATGTTGAACCTTGAATGTGGTTTGTTCTAGGGTTAGTCTAATAAATGCTTCGTTTGGTTTGTTCTAGGATTGTTGTTATCAAATATATGGTCCTTTGTGTGAAATGTCGTTGATGAAATACCTTTAGGCGTTGTTTGTCTAAAGTGATTGTCAACCAGAAATATCGTTGTTGCATTTGCAAATTACTATTAGGAAAGAATGAATGTTGCTCTTCAATTGGAAAGATATAGCATTCCCCATAGGCGATAAATGTCAATGAATGAGTTAATGAATTTAGGATCTATAAGAGGTTTGAAAGTGATGACCAATTGCCCCCAAGGCTCCGTTAATTGTTGATTTAATCATATTTTTAGTTGTTGCATGATTAGCATTGTTCTCTTGTTTTGCTAGTTAGTTGTCTTTCAATTTCATAACTTAGGAAAAAACAACCAAAAAATCCCCCCATTTACTTTCTTTTATATGTATGTGTATATCTATCCCTAGTAGCTTTTCTACTTTATATGTTTAAATACTTGAAAAGATCTATCTTCTCGTGGACGACCCCGACTTGTCATTTTCTACTTAATTTTAGATATGAACCATTTAGGGCTTAAAAATATTAACTTTAAGAGGTACGGCAACGACCTCTCAAATTTTGGCACCGCTGCCAGAGAAGAGGCGTTTATTTTTAAGTGTTTGGGCATGTTATGTGTAAGTATGTGCTAGTTGTGAATATTTGTTAGTTTACATTTGTTTTTGGCTATTAGATGATCTATCATTTTCGCTTGGTTTGGGATGTTTTTTGTTTTGAGTTTTTGGTGTATGGTTCGTACATGATCCTCTTCACAAGAACTCATACACTACGGCCTCGAATAGAGTTGAATTTGAGAAGGGTTAGGATGGTTTCTTTGGAAAGTGTGAATAACACCACTCATAGTAACCATTTTGCGGATACTTGTACTTCCATGGAGCATCAAGAAGAATATTAAGATGAGAATCTGGGAGGAGGGCCTCATCATCCTCCTCTCAAAGGAAGAGATCCTCTCATCCAAGGAAGAGATGTTCCTTTGAGGCAAGCTCTATTGAGGGATGTTATAGCCCGTAACTTTGATCAACAACCGATGTTCATAGAGTATCCGTTGGTTGGACCAACCGGGGACGTCGAGCTTATGACCGGGTTGGCAAACTTGCTACCTATATTTTTGGTAGGCAAGGGGAAGACGCCAACAAACATCTCTCTAAATTCCACTTTTTGTGTGGTGGTACGGCTCCCCACGGAGTAGATGAAGACCTCTACAAATTGAAGGTTTTCCCATTCAAATAGAAGGATGCCGCAAGGGATTGGCTCCACTACCTACCACCCGGAAGCATAACTTGGCTTGATATGAAGAAAATGTTTCTTGCCAAGTACTTCCCGGCCTCAAAGTCTGCCGCTTTGAAGAAGGACATAAGCAACATCCTCTAATTGCATTAAAAGTCGCTCTATGACTATTGGGAGAGGTTTAAGAAGCTTCTCTCGAGTTGCCCATACCATGGCTATTCGGAGGGAGACTTGGTCTACTATTTTTACAATGGTCTTCTTGAGGCAGATTAAAGACTAGTGAAGGGATCTTGTGGTGGTACCACAGGGAATAAGACTTCGGCGGATGCTATGGATCTATATGAGGATTTAGCCGAGGAATTTTAGTTCGAGGACCGATTTGAGAAAACAAATCCCAATACCACAAGTAATCCTTCCACCGGTGGAAAGCTCAAGGACCAAGTCTCGGCACTCACTTCTATGGTGAAGTCTTTGATGACCAAGTCCGGGAATATGCCACATGTAAAATCTTGTGAAATTTGTTCATCGGCGCATTCTACGAACGCTTGCCCTACTTTGCAAGATGATTATGTTGAGGAGGTGAGTGCAAAGCCGCCCCTGACAATTTGGAGGCCCTTGTGCAAAATAAAAAAAATAAGGCCCCTAAATACATTAACTTTTTTTTAAATGAAACACCCGAAGGTGGGGGAGTTCTTTATTGGGATCCCCAAGCCCTGTATCAAAAAACCAAGAGTCTGTTTATACATGAGTCCGGCACCCTAAAATAAGGCCCCTAAATACATTAACATTAAATTATCAATAAAATTTACATTAATTGGATATTACGGTTTTTCAAAATAAAATATAAAGGCAAACATAAATTAATAAGACTAAAATTACAATTAAATAAAATATAAAAAATACTATAAGTTGAATTCTTACAAGTATGAAGATAGTTTTGTTGAAAAGAAACATGCAAATATGCTAAACTAAGAAGTCAGAATGAGAAAGGAATCAACTTCCAGAAGAATCAGGTTTAATTCTCTAAATCAATAATAATTATATATAGAAAATCAATAATATATATATAACTAATCATAAAATTTTGGGGCCCCAAAAATTTTGGGGCCCGGTTCAAAAGGGCCAGTTGAACTTGGTGAAAGCCGGCCCTGGGTGAATGCCATGGGATATCAAGGTGGGCAAGGCTATCAAGGAAACCAAGGGTAGCAAGGCGGCCAAGACTACCAAAATTGGCCTTACAATGCGGTTAATAAAGATCACCTGAATCTCTGATATGGAAACCCTTAAGGAGGTCAAAATGCTCAACCGTGCTGCCCTCCTCAACAACAATATCGGCCCCCTCAACAACAATACCAAAGGCTTCAAGACAAGCCCCAAGATCAAGGGGAGAGTTTGGGCTTGTCAAAAGATGAAGTGATTCAAGCCATTAGAAGATTGAGTATGTGTGCGGAGAAGGTCGAAATACTTCAAGAAGAACCCAAGGCGAGCATCAAAAACTTGGAAACTCAAGTGAGCCAAATAGCACAAGCCGTGAATCAGATAGAGGCACGGGAAAATGGTAAACTTCCTTCCCAAATGGAATTGAATCCTTTCCAAAATGCTAATGCTATTACTTTGAGAAGAGTTAAAGAGGTTGGCACGCCTCTAGGTGGTGAAGTTGTTGAAGATGAGCCTAGAAAGGCTTAGGTGTTTGAAAAGGAGGTGGAAGAAGAGGCCAAGAATTTGTCCAAGGAGAAAGCAAGGAAAGGGAATGAGAAGGAAGATGAGGTCATTGTTGAAAAAGCAACCTCTATTCCCAAACATTCATCCCCTCCCCACAAGAAGGCGAAGGTGGTGGAAATTCCTCTATATGTTCTGAAACCACCATTTCCATAGGCTTTGAAAGACAAACAGAGGAAGGAGTCCAACAAGGACATCTACGAAGTATTTCGTAGATGTGAGGTAAATATCCGTCTCTTGAATGCCATTGAACAAATTCCTAGCAATACTATTTTTTTAAAGAAATTGTGTGTTTTGAATAGGAAACAAAGAGCAAAGAATAAGCTTTAAAATGGGGAAAAATAAACATGTCTCTGCTTTGTGCCAAAATGAGTTACCACCTAAAAGTAGTGATCCAAGTATGTTCACAATTCCTTGCATGATAGGAAATACACATTTTGAAAAATCCATGCTTGATCTAGGTTCATAAATAAATGTGATTCCTTACTCTTTATATGAAACCCTCAATCTTGGTACTTTGTACAAAACTGGGGCGGTGATCCAATTAGCCGATTGTTCTAGTGTATGCCCTAAGGTTATTGTCGAGGATGTGTTAGTTAAGGTGGATTCCTTAATATTCCCCACTGGTTTTTATGTCATTGATATGGAGCATGATAAATATGTTGCCCTGATCTTACCGAGGAGGCCATTTTTGAAACTTCAAGGATTATCGTTGATGTGCATAATGGTACCCTCACCATGGACTTTGATGGGATTAAAGTAGAGTTTAACATAAATGACTCTATGAAGTATCCTATTGATGAATATTCTTGCCATGCTATTAATATAGTTGATTATGTTGTGCAAGATGTTTTTGAATTGAATGGTGATGATTCCTTGTTAGTTGCTTTGGAAAATGATGTTGAAGATGCATATTTTGTATATTCCATGAGTACAAACTTGAAGGAAAGCATTAAGGATATGAGCATTCTCGAAGAGGTGGTTCCAAGCCCTTCTCCTTTAGATTAATAGGAGCCCAAGGAACCAAAATTCCTCCCATCACTTCTGAAAACCCCAGTTATAGAGCTTAAACTTTTGCCAAGTGACCCCAACTATGCATTTCTTAGGGAGGGAGAGATGCTCCCAATTATCATTTTCAGTAAGCTCACCCTAGAGCAAGAGAAGTTAATGGTGGTGCTACGACAGAATAAGGAAGCAATTGGATGGACTATTGCCGACATCAAGGAAATAATTACATCCACTTGTATGCATTGAATTTTTTTGGAGGGGGATGCAGGACTCGTACAAAAACCCCAATGCCGGCTGAACCAACCTGATGGGGGTGGTGAAGGCGAAAATCTTCAAGTTGCTCTAAGCGGCCGAATACTGGAAACGTGCTATATCGCTTACTCCCGGTAATTATATTGAAGCACACAATTGGTTGAAGATCACGAGGCGTTTCGGATAAAAAAAGCCGACGCCTTTTAGTTGAACTAGATCGTGCTACGTTGAAATCAGATGGCATTTTTCGTAGCAGCCCAAGGGGTTGGTTTACTTTTGGACATGCTTCATTTGCTTTATCAAATTGGATCAACCATTAACGAGTAATCCGAATGTGGGTGTTCCAATCGAACCAAACCCTTTGTCAGGCTATTGTTCCCTTAAAGTTATGGGGTAAGACATCACCTTCTTAATTAATATTCCCATTCTTTTGATTTCATTTTATGATGGGTTCCCCTATTATTGAACCAGACAAAACAACAAGCAATATAATAATTAATATAGAAATTATAATAATTAAATTCCAATTTTATATTAATATAAAATAGAAAAATATATAAAAAATATAAATATTAAATATATAATATATATATATAATTGACCTCTCCGTGCCATTGAAGAAAGAGACGAATATATTAGACCCAGATGGTCAAATGATCAAAATACCACCCTTCTTTTTTGTAATAGTTTAAAATACTATGATGGCTCCGTTGCCTTAATAGCGGTGAAATGCGTAGAGATCGGAAAGAACACCAACGGCGAAAGCACTCTGCTGGGCCGACACTGACACTAAGAGACGAAAGCTAGGGGAGCGAATGGGATTAGATACCCCAGTAGTCCTAGCCGTAAACGATGGATACTAGGCGCTGTGCGTATCGACCCGTGCAGTGCTGTAGCTAACGCGTTAAGTATCCCGCCTGGGGAGTACGTTCGCAAGAATGAAACTCAAAGGAATTGACGGGGGCCCGCACAAGCGGTGGAGCATGTGGTTTAATTCGATGCAAATAGCTCTACGAACGAATGGATTGGATCTCAGATAGTAAGTGGGTGAGCCCAACTCAAGTGGTATCTAAGAAGAGTGGGGTGACTGTAGTCAAGAGTGAAAAAGGTGAAATGGTACCCACCTGAGTCCAAAACAGGTGGCGCATTTGCATTGACTATCAAAAGCTAAATGCGGGAACCCGAAAGGATCACTTCTCTTTGCCGTTTATTGATCAAATTCTTGATAGGATAGCAAGTCACCCATTCTATTTCTTTTTGGATGGGTACTCAGGGTATTTTCAAGTGGTCATTGCCTCGAAGGACCAAGAGAAGACAACCTTCACGTGCCCCTTTAATACGTTTGATTACCGGTGTATGCATTCTGGGCTATGTAACGCCCCCGCTACTTTCCAAAGGTGTATGGTAAGCATTTTCTCAGAATTTGTTGAAAGCTTTGTTGAGGTTTTCATGGATGATTTCACTGTTCATGGTAATTCTTTTGAAAATTGTTTAGCAAATTTAGCACAAGTTCTTAAACAATAATTGATACTAATCTTGTGTTAAATTCCAAGAAGTGTCATTTTATGGTAGAGAAAGGCATTGTCTTAGGCCGTGTTTTCTCCTCTAAGGGCATTGAGGTAGATATGGCAAACATAGACACGATTCAAACTTTTCCTTATCCTATTAATGTGTGTGAAATGCACTCTTTTCTCGATCATGCAAGATTTTACTAGCGGTTCATCAAGGACTTTTCAAAGAGTGCATCACCTTTGTGCAAGTTGTTGCAAAGGAGGTGGAATTTGTGGTGGACGAGGGTTATAAAGGGGCCTTCTATACATTGAAGGAAAGTTTAGTTTCGGCCGCTACCATACAACCCCCTGATTGGTCTTTTCCCTTCCAGATTATGTGCGATGCTAGTGATTATGACATCAAAGCAGTGCTTGGCCAAAAGGGGGGGGCAGAGCACGTCACACCATTTACTATGCATCCATGTCTCTCAATGAGGCCCAAAGAAACTACTCCACCATGGAAAATGAATTGCTAGCAGTAGTATTTTTTTTAGAAAAATTTTGATCTTATTTTCTTAGTATAAAATTTATTGTGTACACTGACCATGCAGCACTTCGTCATTTGATGACGAAGAAAGAGGCCAAGCCAAGATTGATTAGATGGATCCTTCTTTCGAGCAAATTTGAGTTTGAGGTGCAAGATAAGAAGGGCACCGATGCATATCGAACGAACGACCAGTTCTTGGGCTTGAGCTCCTCCCGAACTAACCTACAATAAAACTGTCCTTGGGGATTCCAGGGGTTAGCTCTCCGATGCCTAAGTCAGTCCAAGAGTCCAATATGATTAATACATAATGAATTATAAAAAATGTGCACCATGTATTTATACTCTGTGCTAAAAATAATGTCTTCCTTAATTATCGCTCTTAATTACCCACGAATATGGTATTACCCACGAATATGGTAATTATCTTAGACTATTAAATAATACCCTACGTGGGCTGCCACATCTTTAGATCAAGGCCCTTATTGGGCTCAACCTCTATCAAGAGCCCTCCAAAAAAGAAGGTTCTCAACCTCGGAGGACTATAATGGTACAAGGGTTCTTCGAGACTGATGTGTCCATTTTATGTACATAATTTAGTACTATTTTGGGTCATTTTTATGCTATTTTATTATCGAGATCTTGTGTTTTACCTTAAAATTCTCTTAGGAGGGGAAAGAGCAACTTTACGCTCTTTTACCTCTTCTAAGTTGATTTCACATGATAAGGGAAGAACATAGAGGCAATGAACAATAGAGGCAATGAACACCAGAGGCCATTGAAGATCACATTTTTGAAGACTTTTGAAGATTTTCTTCGAAGACATGAAGACCGGAGGCCATTGAAGACCATTTTTGGAGACATTGAAGACTTGAAAAATGAGAGGAATTGCTATGAAGGGGATTGTATACCAAAAGAAGAAGAAAAGGAAACAAAGCAAAATTTTGGCACCCGTCGCGATGGCCTCGTCGGCAAGCCCACCGCGATGCGAGTCGCGGCGAGCCTGTTGCGACGCAAGTCACGGCGAGCCCATCGCGAGTCGCGGCCAACGGTGGCCAGAATTACACCTTATCATCTTTGTACTATAAATAGCACTCTCTTTCCTCTCAATCATATACTTCGTCGTCTGCATTTTTTGGTACTGTTTAGAACCCTTTTCTTTCCATTTTCATCTTTGAATTCTCTTTTTTTATGATTAGTTATTTAGCATTGATTAGCATGAACTCTTGTAGCTAATCTATTTCTTGCAATTGACTAAGGCTTCCAAGCCCATGTCTTAAGAACAATTTGTAGCCTATTTAATACTCTTACTATTATGCATTTATGGATCATTGAATGTGTTTGTTAATGTCATTAATGTTATTGAAAGCTTGAGTATATGAAGTACTTGTATGATATGCTTGTTAGGGTTTGGGGAAATGGGTTTATTTCCCCCTTTCTTGATAGGAATCCAAGAGTATAATTTAGAGCTTTTGATTGTGTTGATGGATTGATAATTTCTAAGTGAATATGATAATGTTGAACTCTTTGTCATGTTTGTTGCTTGTAGAAAATGAGAGAAGTCTATGAATGTCGATCGTTCTTGACTAATCTTGTGTAAATGCATAAATCGGTTAAATGCTTAGACACGGTGTAGTGTTTATAAGTGTTGTCGAGCTTGTTGATTCTTTGTGCTAAATGCCATCAATGGGATACCTTAAGTCAATTTTCGACTACGGGAGTCATTGGTGAGGTTTCACAAGAGATGTTGAATTCACTCTTGCAAACTACTATCTAAGAAGGATAGAAGTTTAGCCTTCACAACAAGTAGTGAAAGTAGTAAATAGGTTGCATGTTCAATGATGGATAAGAGGTTTGGAAGTGGAAATCAATTGCGCCCAAGGTTCCGTCAATTGTTATTTTCATCTTATATTTATTTTTATTGCATGATTAGCATCGTTATCTTGCTTTGCTAGTTGTTTTATTTCAATTTGATAACTTAGGAACAAACCAACCAAAAACCCCCCGTGTTTACATGCTTTTATATATATATATATATATATATATATATATATATATCTATGTATGTACATATTTAGTATGTCTTCTCTTATATATGTTTAAACACTTTAAAATATCCCTCTTCTTGTGGACAACCCTGACTTGCCATTATCTACTTAATTGTAGATAGGAAGCAACAGGGCTTAAAAGTATTAACTTTGAGAGGTACGGCGACGAACTCCTAGAGACCTCGAATGCATCAGACAGTTCAAGAACTCTTAAGACTCAAAACGGACCTTGTACTTTGTAGCTCCTGCCTGTAAGGGAGGAAATCTGGTTTTCTAACCAACTCTCAGCACTAGGATTTCAAAAGGCGCGCATGTGTCGTACAACCACGCATGTCATTGTTCCCCAAATGGTATGATGTTATAAGGTAGAAAAGTAGTTGAGTATTTCTATAATGTTTTACATTTTGAAGATGGTTATTAATCATTCCTCCATTTCAGCCCCCATTATTACCCCTTAACCTTTCTTCTTTTTTTCACTTTTCTCATTCAGGAACTTCTCAAAAGCACTCCTTTTTTCCTTCTCTCTCGAGCGATCTAAGTTTTGTTTCCTTTCCCAGAAAATCAGTAAGTACCTTCATTTTTCTCCTTATCCTACTATTTTCCTATCTCACCATACAATCATACCTCGTTTTGATGAGGGTTCCACCTCGAGAGATTTCCCGGTGAGATTAGTGTAGGTGGGGCAGAGATTAGTACATCAGAGAGGGATATTACTGCCTCGAGGTGCACTCATTCCGAAGAATTCTAGTTTGATTTTGATGTCAGGGGAGGTGTGTCTGATCACATTACTAACAATCCTGGGGAAAGGAGGATTTTCCCGGTAACTAATATGCCTCCTCGAGAGCCCGTTGAGAACTGGCCACCAAGCATGGGCAAGCCTTATATAAGGATCCCTACCAGTGGAAAAATTGGCTTCTATTCTCCCCCGAATCCAGATCTTGAGGCCCTAGGAGAGGCAAATACATCTCCAAAAAGTGAGAAAGTGCCCCCTCGAAGCCATAGAGGAGGAGGAGAATGCATCTTCTTTGAGAGAGAGAGAGCGTCCCTCGAAGAGGAGGAAGCACCCTTAAAAGTAATAAATACACCTTCTAGAGCTAAATTCTATCAGAAGAAGAAGAAAGAGAAGATATCTCGAGGGGTAAGTTTGAGGGTTTCTAGAAAGGAGCCCTCGGCCCCAGCAGTTGGGAAAGTTATCTCAAAGGCTTTGGACTCGATCCCTCTTGGTCAACAAATAGCCCCAAATGCTGATTTTCAACCCTTTCAAGAGTAAGATACCCTCCATAACCTCCCCGAGCGACGGTCACCTATTTCCCTTAGACATCTTCGCTGCGGGCTTACATTTCCCTTTCTGCCTCTCATTTCCAAACTTCTTAAGAGATTCCAAGTGAGCCCTGCATAATTTCATCCCAATGTCTTGGTGATTATTATGATGTTGTTGACACGATGTGATGAGTTTGGTATCAAGCCAAGGTATAAGCTGCTTCACTCATTGTACTTTGTGTCTTATAGTGGATGATCCACCGACATGATTATCACTTTTACCAGCCGGGAGGCACATCACAAGGTTATTTGCTGTTCCTGGTAATTCGGGTAACTGAAGATACTAGAAAAAGGGGATTTTGTTTGACAGCAAGAGGTATCGATTCCTCCGTGGAACTGGGACGTGCTAGTTAAGTCTCATAAACCAGGGGAGTATATTTGTTCGGATGCCCTCAAGAGGGATAGGCAAAAGCTATTGTCTAGCTCTATTTACTACAACCGATTCAACAATCCTAACCCCAGGATTGGCAGCTTTGTATTTCCCCCTAAAATCTACGAGGAGTATGTGTATAAAGCACTTCAGAAGAATATCAGGAAGAGGAGAAGAGAACCTGAAGGCCCCAAAGAAGGCCCTCCGCACCCTCATGAGTGGTTTTAGGCACTCAGAAGCCTCCGAAGCTACGTTAATAGAATTCTATTTCTCCTATCTTTTGTGTCGTTGCATTTACCTTTACTGATGTTGTTCTTCTCTTCTTATTTTTTTTCAGTAGGTCTCGCTAGCTGCTTAAGGAGCAATAAGCCACATTCGAAGCAGGGTCATGGTCCTCCTAAAATGACCCCTACCCCCCTCGAACCAGGCCTCCACACCTCCAGTAGGTGGTGGAAGGCCTACTTTGACCATGGCTGATGGCCAACCCCCCCCCCCCCAATAGGAATGTTCGCCAGAGGATGAGGGCAGATGGTGGCAATATTGGTAATGCCCCTCAACCACCGTTAATAGAAGCACACGGTAGTGACTGTGACAATGCCCATCAACAATCGACATCCTTGACACCCCCTTTTGAATGATGTGGTGTCCATATCCAGCATTGAGCATCATCTCGCGAGCATGGTCTCTAACCCCCAGGTTTTCATCTATCCCTTTGAAAAATTCATTTTAGCATGCTTTTTTCTAGCATTGATATAAGTTTAACTATTTTTCTAGGTTTCCCAAATTTTTCATGAGACTACTCAGAATATGGTTGCTTTCACCTATGCTTGTACTTCTGGCCATGGTTCTCTCAAAGAGAAGTTAGGAAAGAAGGATGCTGAAATTTTGGAGTTGAAGAGAGTGCTCGAGGAGAAGAATATGAGCTCGAGGAGAACCAGAAAACCTTGGAAGAGGAGAGGTGAAAGATGGCTAATTTTGATACTGAGAAGTGTCAATGGAAGCTGGAAAAAAATACCCTCGAGAAGGAGGTTCAGGCTGCTGAGGACCCAGCCTCGCAGTTTCAACTACTCGAGGAATTTAAAAAGCAAACTTTTGAACAGCTTCGAGCTGCTTCAATTGTTTGTGGACCTCCTGGAGGTGGCCAAGCATCTCAGTTGAAGTGATCTAGCTAAGGAATTCCTGAAACCACAAGTGTCCACCTCCCTGTTCGAAAAACTCCCCAAGCGGGTGGACGAGCTAATCAAGCTAGAGCTCGAGGCTACTCGGGATGCAAAATGGGACGAGGAAATTAAGAACGATGGCCTTCACTTTGCCCTGATGGATTTCATTACGTCCAAAGGGTAATTTTTCATTGATGAGGGGATTCAAGCGATCCCCCTACCCAAGGCCACGGATGCATCCCCCGAGCAGTACTCAGCTAACACCCGAGTGAAGGGAATGATCATATTTCTAGGGTCGTCCTTGATTGTAAGTTTACCAATTAGGGCCTCCCATTGTAAATTTTTTAAACTTCATTATAAGAATATTTTTTGACTTTTTTATGACTTATTTATTGATTTTACCTTTGTTCTCTTCTTTTCGTAGTTTAACTCGTTGAAGAGAGTGTTAGAAGGCACTTGTGAGAAGCTTTTGAATGCTAAAAAATTATTGAGTAAGACACACTAATAGCTATTGAAAGCCACACGGGATTTGTCTATTTGTAACAAAGAAAAGGAATCTTTGAAGGAAAAGCTTAATCAGCTTGAAGCTGAGATGAAGTTGTGGCAGTCCAAAGACCATCCAACCTTTAAGGGGTTTGTTAGGGATTTTTTGACCAAATAATTTAATGGTACCTATCCTTTAGAGGTGGTCCAAGATTGCAATCCTACAAATAAAAACTTTGAAGGGCTTATGCATCAAATATATCTAAAATTTGGTTCTCTGAAGTCTTGCATCGTTAATTTTACTAGGCTTCCAATAGTGGAAGGGCTCCTAATTGGTTGCATGGGAAACAATTGAAGGTTAATAGCCCAAAGGGAGTTGATTCCCAAGTAGCATCTAGTGGCTCAAAGTAAAATTACCAGTCTTAAAGAGGAATTGCTCACCTGGAAGATAGCTAGCAAAGGCCCCCTTTCTTCAAGCGAGCCCCAAGTGAGAAACACCCCGACCAAGGATGGTTCTTTAGTAGAATACCTCTTATCCAAGAATACATGACTCGCGGGAGAGATTGAGGCCTGGAAGGTACAGACTAAGGAAGTCGAGGAGCGCATTGCTGATTTTGATGAATAATTGTTGCCCACGAAGTAAGCCTTCATGCTCACATGCTTTCTCATGGCATTCCTTCCGCATATTTAATTGGAAATTATCAGCTTCCAAAATTTCTACTCAAAGTTGCTCGATACTGGATGGAGGAAGTTAACGTCAATAAGAATGGAACCCTTGCCAGAAAAAGGCCTTTGACCTTATTCTTGATTGGTTGGCGGAATTGAAGGTAAAGTGATTCACCCCCTCGAGCTATCATTTTGCTCCTCGGTCACAGAAATCTTCAATTAAAGAAGCTAAAAAGCATCTTGCACCCTTGAGAAAAGCTACCAAGGGTTTTTCCACAAAGCGTCGTAAGAGTGTTGGGTCCTCCTCGAAAGGCCTGTTCAAAACCCCCCACGAAGAAGCGGGGTAAGACGATTGCTCCCGTGGATCCTTCTGAGTATCCCGTGGAAGAAAAAATGAAGGATATTTGGAGAGCCGCTAGTATCAAGCTGGAAGAGCTCGAACACCTAGAGATAAAGGTGAAGGGGCTAGCTCCTTCTAATGATGATTTGTTTCGGTGGGGGGGGGGGTTTCTCCTATTTAAATGAACGCATTCGTATACTTTTTGGCACCAAAAATGTACTTCTATTTATTGATGAAATTGAATCCATTTAACTCTCGCTCCTAGAAAATGCAAGTCGAGTTTATCAACCCCTATTGTTAGCGTCAGTGAGGTTTTAAAAATTATAACAAGATTTGAGTTGCTCTTGCATATACTTCAAAACTTTTACGCCCCAAATATTAGTGTCATGCACAACTTTCTTAAGTAAACATATGATAAACATCTTCGATAAGTAGGAATTAAAAATTTTAAAGACACAAGCGTTTTACCTAGGTTCGGTGTTTCCACATACATCCTACCAATTTTGTCCACTGGTTCATCATTTCAGGATTACAAAAGTAGCCCACGGGGCCGCTTCAAAGTATACCACTCAAACCCCAGCCAAAGCTAGAAATATCATCTAGAGCGCCGCTTAAGAGCAAATTGCTTGAACATCATCTAGAGGGCCGCTTAAAAAGAAAACCACTCGAACATCAGCCATAAATAGAAATATCATCTAGAGCGCCACTTAAGAGAAAACCGCTCAAACATCATCTAGAGTGCCGCTTAAGAGAAAACAACTCAAACATCAGCTATAGCTGGAAATATCATCTACAGCGTCGCTTAAGAGCAAACCACTCGAACATCATCTAGAGTGACGCCTAAGAGAAAACCACTTGAACATCAGTCGTAGCTGAAAATATTGCTTAGAGTGAATCTTAAAATCAACCAAGTTGTCATAGCTGGTAGTATTTTCTCAGGTTGGTGACGTTCCACCTCTTTCGTACTCGAACCCCATTCATCTCTTCAAGAACATAGCTTCCTCCGGGGTGCAATTCGATCACCATGTAAGGTCCTTCCCCTCAGGTTCCCATCTGCTTTTCTCATTTTTAATTCATTCCAAGTTCCCCAGATTAAACAACACCTTCTTTACCCTCCTATCATGGTACCTTCTGACTCGTTCTTCAACTTTAGCCTCATGTAAAGAATTTAACTCTCTCTTTTCTTCCACCATGTCCAAATCTAGACATCGGTTCTGCTGATTATATATCTCATCTGTGGCATCCATCATCCTTAGGCTAGGAACACCTATCTCAGCAGGGAGTACTGCCTCCGAGCCATATACTAGGCCTTAAGGTGTTTCACCAGTAGTGGAAGACTCGGTTGTTCGATATGCCCACAACACATTAGGTAATTCTCATATCTAATTACCTTCCGCTCCCTCGAGGCATGATCGTATACCATTTACTATTGTCCTGTTGGTCACCTCCACCTGCCCATTAGCTTGGGGGTGGAAAATTTATGTCACCTTTTGCTTAATCTGATATTCCTCGCACCACTTCTTGGAGGGATCTTGAGAAAAATGTGTTCCATTATCTGTGATGATCATTCTTGGGATTCCAAAGTGAGATACAATGTTCTTCCAGCATAAGGAAATTACCACCTTTCCCCTTATGTTTGTCAAGGGCTCGGCCCTTACCCACTTCATGTAATAGTCAATGGCCACTATTAGGTATCTGAATTTTCCTGGTACTTATGGAAAAGGGTCCACTAGGTCGATTCCCCACTGGAAAAGGGCCCGCTAGGTCGTGGACTTCCCTTATAAGATCATCAGCCTCATGAGGGTTCACGCACCGAAGCAACGGTTGCAAATGCCCTTCTGTATAACACTCCTTCCTACAACACATACATTGGAGCTTTCAACCTTACCTTTCTGGCATCCACTTCATTTTCTTGTAGGACACCCTCTCGAAGATATGCCACGAATGGTGTCATTTAGGAGTCTTTCACTTCCACGACCATAACTACGAGTTCTTTGAAACCTCGTTTGCTCAAAGTTTCCAGGAGTAATTGCTTCTAGGATTGGGTTCCCAAATTTGAAGAAGTGAGCTTTCTTAGAGCATTTTCTTTATGATTGTTTTCCCTCGGGACCTGCGTCAAAGTGTAATATTTAAAAGTGTCCAACAGGTTTTTCACTACCTCGAGGTATCTTTACAAGTTACGTTCTCTGGTTTTGTATTCCCTGTTCACCTGTTGAACCACAATTTAAGAGTACTGAAAACCTCCAATTCCTCCACCTGTAGCTCCCTTGCCAGGTGCAGTCCAGTGATCAATGCTTTGTACTCAGCCTGGTTGTTAGTTGCTCTGAATGTGAAGTTCAACGTGTAAGGGTAATCTTTGTCACTGGGGCTAATTAACAAGACCCCGGCTCCACTTCCTCATGAATGTGATGAACCATCCACATACAACTTACATACCTCCTTTTGGCTTGCTTTCACGTTCTGAATGGGGTTTAAACACACCTCGAGGGACTCTGTAGTTTCCACTATAAAGTCTGCAAGTGCCTGACCCTTAATTGCAACTCGAGGTTGATACTAGATACCGTGCTCTTCCAATTCCACTGCCCACATCATCATTCTTCCCAAAATCTTTGGTTTCAACAGGATCTGTGAGCACCACTATCGAATGGGGTGGTTCGTGTGCACCACTATCTTGTGTCCCTGAAAGTTGGGTCTCTGTCTTCTGGTTGCATGTACTAGAGCTAGAATCACCCTCTCGAGGAAAGTATACCTTGTCTCTGGCCCTTGCAAGGCACGACTGATAAAGTAAATTAGATTCTGCACCTTTTCTTTCTCTTTTACTAGGGACATACTAATTTCCAAAGGCAATGCGGAAATGTACAAATACAGTGTCTCATCCTTATCTGGCTTCATCAAGGTAGGTATTGTCCTCAAGTGCTCCTTCAACTGCTTGAATGCCTCATCGCTTTTTCCATTCCACTCGAATTTCTTTTCTCTTCGAAGAGCATCGAGGAAAGGTAGGTGTTTCTCTGCCCCCTTTGATAGGAACCTGCTTAACGCTGCTAGAGACCATGTAAGCATTTGTATATCTTTCATTAATTGTGGGATTTTCATTCTCTTCAAAGATTCGACCTTTTATGGGTTTACATCAATACCCCTCTCTGAGACCATGAATCTGAGGAGCTTCCCGCTCTTACACCGATAACACATTTAGACGGGTTCAACTTCAAATTAGCCCCTCAAAGCCTACCAAATGTTTCTTCCAGGTTTTTTAATAATTCTCCATGACTTCATATTTTGATAACCATACCATCCACATAAATCTCCATATTCTTCCCTATCTATCCCCTGAACAGCTTATCAACCAACCTCTGGTAAGTAGCCACAACATTTTTTAAGCCAAAGGGCATCTTCTCATAACACTGTGTGCCCACATCTGTAATAAACGATATTTTTTCCTTATCTTCCTCTGCCATGAGTATTTGGTGATATCCTTTATGCACATCAAAGAAGGCCAGAATCTAATATCCAGTGATAGCTTCCACCAACTTATTGATTGGTGGCAATGGGTAACTGTCTCTGGGGCAACATTTATTTAAATCAGTGAAGTTTATACACATTCTCTAGGCTCCATCATGCTTTGGAACCATGTCTGGGTTAGCAATCCATTCAGGGTAGAACACCTCCTCGATGATATCTGCCTTCAACAACTTCTCCACCTCGTCTTTAATTGCATCAAATATTTTGGGAGCAAACACCTTTCTCTTCTGCTTCACTGGATTTATCGAGGGGTCAATGTTCAGCCTGTGCAATGCAAGCCTCGAAGGTACTCCCATTAGGTCAGAAGTATCCCATGAGAAAACATCCGCATATTCTCTTAATAAGTCTTTCAGTCTTTCTTTAATATCTTTAGGAATTATCTCCCAACATCTACTGATCTCATATCTAGAATAGGCATCAATATTGTATCGGCTGATCCCCCATCTACCTGCACCATTGCTATATCTCTTTGCTTTCTTGCTTCCCGTACTGCAGTAAGGTTACAGTTTTTAGCCACATACTGATCTCCTCAAATGGATGCTACTCCCTTTTCAGACGGGAACTTCATTATGAGGTGATAGGGTGACAAGACTGCTCGAGCCTAGCACATCCATGGACTTCCTAAAATCACATTGTAAGGGGAAAGAGCATCCACGACAGTGAAGTTACACCTAATAGTCACCCCTTTGTCACCATCCGCTACGCTAATGGACAATGTTATCTCTCTTAGGGGGGATATCGGGTTTCCCGTGTATCCTGATAAAGGGAAAGCTGATATTTTCTAGTTGTCATACCCTATATCTAACTGATCAAAGCACTCATCAAAGGTCACTTCTACCCCACTTATGTCATCATCGAATACTCTTCTTATCAAAGATGTTCCAATAATGGCTGAAATTACCATAAGATTCGCATAAGATGTTTGGCCTGGCACTGAATCCGCTTCCGAGAAAGTGACCGTCTCGTCTGGTCAAAACCTCTTGTGGTGGGCTCTTCCGCAGGGACCCTTAGAGCCTCTGCTTTTATCACAGTGTTCAAAGATCTCTCTCCCATCATGCCATTGATGACATTAATCACTCTTCGAATAGATGGGTTTTCCTTATCTTGGTTATCTTGATTACCCCCCTGTTGCTCCTGGGGTCTATACTGCCTTCCTTCTTATCCCCTATCTCGAACTTCCTGCTCTCAAGGCCATCTATCTCCTCTACCCCCATTGTTTTGATTGCTCCTTCTATAAGGTTGACATTAGTTTATTCAAGGCCTCAAGGGAGCAACAAGGTTCCTGAGTCCTTGCCCTCAAAATCGTCTTTCTCGCTCACACCTATCGATCTCCATCCTCAACTGCATGCAATTATTTATTTCATGGCCGTAATCTCTGTGATTCTTGTAATACCAATTTGTTGCTCTCCGGACCACCATCGAGTTATGCGAACTCTGCTAATGTGGGGTGATCAAAACAACCCTCTATGTATACTAAAGATCTGTACAGGAGTTCTCCCTCTGAGTGTTGGTGGCAATAGAGCGTATCTCTCGAATGGTGTTCTTATGGGCACGACTGGCCTTTTCCCTCTATGCCCTACATTTCTTCCTATTTTCTCTGTAAGGCTATCTCTTTTCTTTCTGGTTGCTTCCTCTACCCTCGAGTACTGTTTTACAATCTCCTAAAGTTTTTCCAAGGTCATGGGGGTATTAGTATTCAGCTTCTTGTATAACTCCAGGTCCTGCATCCCCAGCGGGTACCCCTGGATTACTTCGTTCTCTGTTGTTTCTATCACTCTTAAGCTCTCGTCCACATACTAATGATAGAAAGCCTTCGTTCTCTCCCCCATCCTTTGCTTTATGTGATAGAGTTCTAATAGAGTTTTTGTGAACTTCTTCTTCTATGCATACTAGCTCAACAATGCTCCACTAAAGTCTTGGTAAGATCGAAGTGAGCCTCTTGGCAGCTTATTGAACCACTCTTGTGCCTTTTCCCGCTGGTAGCTTCCTACCAGCTTACATGTCAACTTGTCATTGAAATCCCTCAAACTCATCAAGCTCAAAAATGTCTAGATGAATTCTCGAGTGTTGGTCTCACCACTGTACGTGGGAAGTCCCTTTAGAGGTTTCACTTCTATTGCCCATTAAAACCTGGTAATCACCGAGCTGAAGGGAGTTCCTGCAGCTTGGCCCAAGGGTCCGATAAACCTATCCAACTCTCCATTTAACTATTCACTTGCATCTTAGGGGGGTTCCCATTGCCCCCTTCCAGGTTCAGCCTCCTGTCGTGACCCCCCAGCTATGGTAGGTAAGGAGGTTGAGTTGCCCCATACCCAGGGTTCATCCAAGGCTATCCAAAACCTGAGTATGCCGAAGGTGGTTGACCATAGAGAATGTACCGCCCCTGACTAATCATCTTTCCTTGAATTCACATACTTCTGTATCCTTGCATGGCAGAAGAAGTCATTATCCCATATGCTACCTCTAGACTGGCCAGGTCGAGGGTAGGAACGGATAGGGCAACTGGAGGTAACAAATATACTAGGCCCTGTGAGTAACCAAGAATGGAAGGCTGAGGCCTAGCTTGAAATGGATCTCCAGCATATGCGTGATAAGGGTAGGCTATTGCAGGCTAAGAAGCCCACCCCATAGTCATTCCTGCAAGTGAGGGTGGCAGTACTCTGTGCATGACTCTGCCATCCCTCGGAGGAGGGATAACTCGATAGCATGCCGCAGCTCGGACCAAAGCTGCCCGTTCTACATCTTGGTTCGGGGTCGCCCTCCCCGCGCTCTAATTCCATTGCATGTGCTTGTCATAGGCTTCCACATACGAATCTCCCTAACATCTGTAAACCTTCTGTCCCTCGGGTTAGTTACCCCCTTGAACAAGGAATCAGGGTTTCTCTATTCCTGGTCTCCTGTCACTTCCAATCTCCTTGACCTGGCGCATCATCCTGGATTGGCGCCATGATATTTATGACGAACGGTACTTAAGTTTTCCCCCCTTCATGATCTACGACCATAACATGCTCTACACGAGACTTATTCCTGACATTTGAAAATTAGCCATGTCGATATCCTCGACACGGACTTCATTTCCTACCCCTGAATCCTTCATTATTGACCTTTGCAGAGACCCAGCCCCCGTACCTATCTACCTTAACCTTTCACTCCTTCGAATAACCATGGACATAAAACCTCAAAACAATTGATCTGGCTGAGTCATCCCCACAGTCGGTGCCACTTGATGTATCTCGAACGACCGACCAGTTCTTGGATTTGAGCTCCTCTTGAACTAACCTGCAATAAAACTGTTCCTGGGGATTCCAAGGGTTAGCTCTCTGATGCCTAAGTCAGTCCAAGAGTCTAATATGATTAAGACAGAATGAATTATAAATAAATGTGTACCTTGTATTTATACTCTGTGTCATAAATAACGTCTTCCTTAATTATCACCCTTAATTACCCACAAATACGGTAATCATCTTAGAGTATTAAATAATACCCTACTTGGGCCGCCACATCTATAGCCCAATGTCCTTCTTGGGCTCAACCTCTATCAGGAGAATACCCTAATTGGGCCACCACATCTATAGCCCAATGCCCTTCTTGAGCTCAACCTCTATCAGGCGCGGAGAACCTTGTGGCCAATTATTTGAGCCGGTTGACTCCATGCCAAGATGTTGAGGTAAATTCATCAATAAAGGAGTAACTACAAGAGGAGTTCCCCGATTAAAAATTGTTTGCAATTAGGGACCTCCAACTGTGGTATACCGACATTGTGAACCTCTTTGTCTCCAAGAAATTTCCTCCTCAATTTTCTAAGGCTAAAAAAGATAAGCTAAGAAGTGACACTAAGTATTATGTGTGGGATGATCCCTTTTTGTGGAAACATACGTAGACCAAAATTGCTAGAAGATGCATCCCCGATAATGAAGCACATCCAGTTCTTCTTTTTTTTTTGTCATTCCTATGCATGTGGTGGTCATTTTGGAGTGAAATGAACTGCTAGGAAAGTCCTAGAGAGTGACTTTTATTGGCCTACCTTGAATAAACATGCATACATATTTTGCAAAGCTTGTGCCAAGTGTTAAAGAGTAAGGAATATTTCTTCTAGGAATGAGATGCCTCAAAAGCTATATTATATTGTGAAATATTTGATGTTTGGCCCATTGACTATA
This sequence comes from Rubia yunnanensis, assembly GCA_037428765.1. NCBI lineage: Eukaryota > Viridiplantae > Streptophyta > Magnoliopsida > Gentianales > Rubiaceae > Rubia > Rubia yunnanensis. Next base: position 70,889,185 of record CM075063.1, read on the forward strand.
TGGGACATTTTCCTAAATCATGTGGCTTTACATACATTCTTCTTGCAATTGATTATGTGTCGAAGTGGGTTGAAGCAAAACCCACTAGAACTGATGATTCAAAAGTGGTTGTAGAGTTCTTGAAGGATAACATCTTCTCCAGGTTTATGATTCCTCGATCCTTGATTAGTGACCGTGGCACCCATTTTTGCAACCAGAAAACAGAGGCACTCTTGAAGAAGTATGGTGTCACACACAAGACCTCCACCGTATACCAACCACAAACCAATGGCCAAGCCGGAGTTTCTAATAGGGAAACCAAGTCCATCCTTGAGAAAATGGTTAATCCTAACCGGAAGGATTGGAATTTTTGGTTTAATGATGCCTTGTGGGCATATAGGAAGGCTTACAGGACACCGATCCATATGTCACCATACCGGTTAGTCTTTGGGAATCCATGTCATTTACCGGTGAAAATAAAACACAAAACCTATTGGGCGGTCAAGAGTTTCAACCTTGACATAGATGGGGTGATTTACATTGGAAATTTCTATTGCAAGAGTTGGAGGAGATACGAAGAGAGTCCTGTGAAAATGCTAAGATCTTCAAGGAGAAAACCAAGGTGTGGCATGACAGGATAATAAATAGAAAGGACTTTTTCGTGGGACAAAAATTTCTCCTATTCTAATCCCGCCTCCGCCTATTTCCCGGTAAGCTAAGGTCGCGGTTGAGTGGCCCTTTTGAAGTGGTAAAGGTATTCCTGCATGGTGCAGTGGAAATCATAGATCATAACACGTCCAAGATCTTCTAGGTCAATGGACAACGTTTGAAGCCTTACCACAAAGGTTTTGTATCAGACAAAGGAGAGGATGTTGATCTTCTTGATCCGATGTATGAGTAAGCTCTAAGAAGGGGAGTAAGTCATGTCGGCGACGTTAAATAAACTTGGTTTTGATTATCCGGATCGCCATTCGTGACTTTCCATTGATGTTGTTTTAATTTAAGTTTTTGTCGTTAGTTTCATTATTTTTTTTGCTCTTTTTACGGGTATATTTTTTCATGATTTTGTAGCAAATTGAGGTGTATGGAATTGGATTGATGAAGGAAGAAATGCTTGGAGATATGAAATAAAGCTTGGACGTTTGGTAACTCTGGAAAAAAAATTAAGTGTTGAGAAGCGACATTCGTTGCGAGTAAGTGTTGAGAAGTGTAATTCGTCGCGAGTCGCGAGAGTAGTCGCCGCAAGTCTTGACAAAATCAAAAAAATGGAGAAAGTATGAGCTTTTAGACCCAAGATTTTACGACTCACGAAGGTTTTGTCGTTAGTCGCGATGAACCCATCGTGAGTCATGATGACGTAGTCACGAGTCGCGACCAAATCAAGGGAAACTTGGGAATTTTTAGCTCACTGATCCAACTTTGAATGAGTTGCAAAGGTTCCATTGTGAGTCACAATGAACATGTCACGAGTCACAAAGATTTGGTTGCCATGCGTGACCAAATCAAGAACTTTTGCTAAAAAGGAATCAAAGATGCCACTTTTGCGAGTCACGATAATTCATTCGCAACTCGCAACCAAGTGGTTGACTTGGTCTGGCACTTGACCTTCTAGCCACGAGTCATGACCAGTCCATCGTGACTCGCGACCACTGCTCAGAGGAACATTAAATCAGGCTGAACCCAATTGTCTTCCTCACTTCTTTCCCTCCAAACTGTCGTCCTCCTCTCTGACCACCACATTTCTCCAAAAAACTCCACCACTCCACCTAAAATCGGCCAGAATCTTCATCCTCATCCATTCCCAAACCATTTCCCTTCCACATTACTCCACAAATCCAACTGATTTCTCCAAGAACCCAAAACTCTAGGTTTTAGGGGTTTTGCAAATTCAACCTTTAGAAGGCTAAAGGTTTTTGGGGGCTCCATTCATTCATATTCCTACACGCTTTGTTGGTACAGTTCCTCATTTTTGAACACTTGAATTGTGATTTGTATGTAGTTTGAATTTTGTGAAATGGTGCAAATTGTGAATAATGATAGATTATGTCGTTCTTTGTGCTTTTCATCCATTCTGCTTTTGGATTGTGATATTCATGAGTGTGATGAGTTGTATAGACTTGCAAAGTTGTGGGATTGTTGGACTTTATTGTGAATGATTCAATAGATGTTTTATGAAATGCTGGATGTCATATGATGCTTTGTGGATTTGGAGTTGATTGAGCTTTGTGGATATTGTGGTTGAATTTTAGTTTTACCACTTTTTCTAGTACTTACTAGTGTGTTCCAACATGACTAATATAACCAAGTGCATAATAACGTAAAACGTAAAGGACACATGACTTGGTTACGCAATTCGGTGTAATCCACCTACATCTGCGAGGACTGGCCCAGTTCAGAATGAATCCAGTAATTAGACAGATACAGTACAGAGTACAGTTTACAAAATACTTATCTTTGCTAACTATATAGTGTGAATTCTGCTAGCTCCCCTAGCTACCGATCCGCTTTGATCAGACTTCCTCTGACCTCGAACTCCGTCGATGCTGGATCTCCTCCTCCCGAGGAATTAAGGTTTCTAATTCTGAACTTTGTGCAGCATGTCAGGTATGTTGGAACACAGTAGTCTGACTCTTTGCAATTCTCAAAAGTCTCAAAAATCTGTATGCAAATTTTTGCTCTGTTAAATCCGTGAATGATGCAATCGCGTTGTCCCAATTTATATCCACGAACAGATTGGAATACTCCTTGATTATCTCCACAATATTCCTATTCCAAATCTGCTTCTTGAAGCATATCCAAATCCCATAACTAAAGGGATTTACCTTCTATCAATCTATCCCATATATTCGAATATACCATCTCCATATAAGTAGGGATTTTTCATAAATCAATTATGCTTCACACGCCTGATATACATAACCAAATATACGAATTCCATAAGTCAGAAAATACTCCAATATTTCGGCTTTGATTTCCATAATTCCTTGGCATGAATTATGCTGATTTCAGCATGTTCCAACATGGAAGGATTTTTCGATTCAAAATAAATTCACACAAAATTGTCAATTAAATATTCACTTGCAAATCCCTTGACTTTACAATCCCCCCCTTTGGCATTTTTGTGGACCCATAATATTTTAGACATGTAATATTCCCAACGAAAACTTCCAAAAAAACATAGGCCTTCATCACGATAGCACAACAGAATACCGGAATTCCCATACACATGAAATCCGAAAACCAGAACCCAGAAATCCAAAACATAAATGTTATTACATCCAAATTGAACAAAATAGTCAAATCCAACATTCAAAATCACTCCCCCTGGGACCATACATAGGCCAAAGACAACATCATCAAAAACAACAGCAACCAGTAATGATCCCCCTGCATTAGTCATAAAAATCAATCTTCCAATCGGGATTTCTCTACCTCCAGACTTGTTTTCTCCGCCTCCAAAGCAGCCATTTGTATACCTATAGCACCAAGTCGGGCATTCAGAACCATCAGCCTAGCCTCCTTTTCTGCTGCTAATGAAGAAGTCGATCCAGATGGTTTCCACGGAAGATCTTGCACATGCCTTAGCCCGAACGTCTTCTTGTTGGGCCTCAGAAACTCTGTATCAATCACAACATCTGAGGCCTTCCCTTTTACTTTTGCACTCTTGGCTAGTGCAGAGATCAGAGCAGGGTAAATGATGGCATCATTGACCTTGAGAGCAATAGCTTATCTGACTAAATGCTGCTGAATAAGTAGTCCAAGGTTAACATTCTTTTGTGTTCCAACACAGTACAACAGTTTAGTCATTTCCCTTGTCAAGGCTGTGGTATTAGTAGAGGGCAACCAACAATTTACAGCCACCTAATATAATCCAAAGAATCTTGAAGACAAACAGGATGCTTGTGAATATCCAGTCGCTGGCCATTCAACCTTATACCCACCAGAGATAACTGCTAGTATTTCATTATCAGAAACTCCCAGGTCTTCAGGAAAAACTCCCCCTGTCTCAGGCGTCTTAAGACCCAGCAGTTTGTTAATCCTAGTATAGAAATATCTATGACTTTCCCTCGTACATATACCCTACCATACCATGGAGAACTTATCTCCAACTTACTAGTCATAAGGTTAGAGTATACCTCAAGTACCACCTGCCTGTTATACTGTAGCTGGAACGTGGTTGCAGTAGTCATGCCAATTGCTTTCAGATAGTTCGAAAAGCCACTTTCCTTGTAAGCTTTTAAATCAACAGGTCTTTCGGCAATGACCTTCTTCTCTGAGAAAAATTCTCCCATCTCTTCACCCTTTGAGTTAAAGTATAAAACAGAATAAGCCTTGCTTACAGAGGGGGGAGGTAATACTTTCTTCTTCATGCTGTCATGCCTTCTCTTGCTCCTCTTTGATTGAGCAGAAGCCTCGGCATTGATGGCCTTCCTCTTGCCTTCAGCTAGTTGATAGAATTCATCAAGCACTTCATCGCTTGAGTATGCCACATCAGGAATGTCCTGTGTTGGAACATTCTCTGAGCCTCCAGCTTCATCCTCCTTCTCAAATTCTCTTTTATACATCTCATCTTGATCCATGTCCTTCGATTCAGTCGTATCCTCATTAGGTTCCTCATCACATTCATACATATCATTCTGGTCTTGACTTCCCAGGTCAGCGTCAGAATCCATATCCATAGAATTTGCATGTTCACACTGCTGTGTTGGAACACTGTCCTCCTCATCACTGTCTGACAGTTCAATTATCACAGGTTCCCTGAATTCTTCCATCCTTTTAGCAGCAGTTGATTCATAAAAACTAACATGTAACCTATCTCCATACTTCACAGCCTCCCTTCCAGCAGCTTCTTCCTCACTAATCTAACCATACATAGCTTCGCTGAGGCATGCGACAGAAAATATGGAATTTATCATTTCCCTTTCCCCTGAGCCTACTATACATCCCCTTCAGATATCTAATTTTCTTGGTGTCTATGTCCCAAACATCCTCAAAATGACCAGAGACAATTTCTTCAATTTTAACATGCAGGAATTCCATATCCTTCTTTATACTTCTGATTTTGGTTAGGTCTACAGAATAACGATTTGCTTCTAACCATTCAAATATCTCATCAACAGTTCTGAACTCCATACCCATAAGTTTTAAGGGACGAGGATCAGGACCAGTTACCTTTCCATATCGACCTTTCCTTTTGGCTCCGGGGTGTTCTTCCTGAATATCGTCATTGTCACCCGAATCCAGAGTCTCTGCATTCTTCACACCATCATCAGTTACCTCTGCCTCGATATTTGAGGATTAATTAACCTCTGGAACCTCTTCTTCTCGTGTGGGGATGATCGGGCTGGAAGCCATTTTGCCGGAAGGGATTCGGAGAGTAAGGATTTCGAGAGGAAGTTGAGACTTACCAAGAAAGAGATTTTGGAATGTGTTTAGACAACATAGAAACCCAAACCAACTCTTCAACTCACCTCCTCTTTTCCCGTGAAACTCCCTTTTTTTTATTTCCAAGGCTTGTAATGATGGCACTTTCACCTCTTGTCAAATCAAGTTGTCATGCCACAATTAACTTCCAACACACCATACTAACCATCTCCTATTTTTTGTACACCTTTTCTTCCTTCCAATTTTTTTGTTCTTTTCAGATTTTGCTAAACGAAAATAACCGAAAGAAATATTTACAAGAAAGAATAATTACGGTAAAAATTACCTCAGATTTGACAAACACCTAAGTGTTGTCGAAGGCTTTCAAAAGTGGTGGCATCCAACGGCTTTGTAAATATATCAGCTAATTACTCGTGTGTTGGAACATAAACTACTTCCACTTCCTTCCTTTCAACCAGATCTCTTATAAAGTGATGCCGTGTGTCAATGTGTTTGGTTCTTGAGTGCTGAACTGGATTTTTCGAGATATCAATAGCACTTGTGTTATCACATAGAATCTTCAAGGGGCCTTGATGAACTCCATAATCTTTCAACATTTGTTTCATCCATAATAATTGTGCACAACAACTCCCTGCTGCAAGATACTCCGCTTCTGTCATAGATAGAGAGATCAAGTTCTGTTTCTTGCTATACCAAGACACCAAATTTGTTCCAATAAAAAAAAATTCACCTGTGGTACTTTTTCGATCATCAGCATTACCAGCCCAATCAGAATCACTATACCCAAACAACTCAGAATCTTGACTCTTAGAATACCAAACACCATACTCAGAAGTCCCACTTACATATCGAATAACTCTTTTAACTGCAGTGAGATGAGATTCCTTAGGATCAGCTTGAAACCTCGTACATATCCCAACACTGAAACATATATCTGGTCTGCTTGCGGTTAAATACAATAAGCTTCCAATCATGCCTCTGTATAATTTTTGATCGACCGCAACTCTATTTTCATCCTTCACCGATTTATCAGAAACACCCATTGGGGTTCGAACTGCTCGAGCGTTACTCAGACCGAACTTCTTAACTAGATTCAAGGCATACTTACTTTGATTTATAAATAGACCGTTCCTTCCTTGCTTGACTTGCAATCCCAGAAAGTAAGTGAGTTCTCCAACCATGCTCATTTCGAATTCAACTTGCATAATGGTAACAAAATCTTGTACCATAGATGGTGAAGTAGAACCAAATACTATATCATCCACATAAATTTGAGCAATTAAGAATGTTGAAGCCTTGTCAAGTACGAACAACGTACGATCTACTCCCCCTCGACGATAACCTTTCTCTAGAAGAAAGGTAGTAAGTCGTTCATACCATGCCTTGGGTGCTTGCTTTAGACCATATAAAGCCTTCTTAAGGCGATATATATGATGTGGATAATGAGGATCTTCAAATCCTTTAGGTTGCTCCACATATACTTCTTCATTCACCACTCCATTTAGAAAAGCACTTTTGACATCCATTTGATACAAAGTAAAATTCATAGAGCGGGCAATAGCTAGTAAAATCCAAATAGATTCTAACCCGGCAACAGGCGCAAATGTTTCGTCGAAATTGACACCTTTCACTTGTGTATAACCTTGAGCAATAAGTCTGGCTTTGTTTCAAGTGATTAAACCCTCTGCATTGATTTATTCTTGAAGATCCACTTCGTACCAATGACATTGATGCCTTTAGGGCAAGGAGTAAGGTACCAAACATTATTCCGTGTAAACTGACCAAGTTCATCTTGCATTGCAGCAATCCAATACTCATCACGTAAGGCTTCTTTGTAGTTCTTGGGTTCAATGGGGGAGACAAAATAGTGCAACCCAGCTAGCCTACGATAATCCACTCGAGGAACTGATTGAGTACTTCTCATGGTGGATTCCGATTTGTCCTGTGTTGGAACATGGGCGTCAGTAGCGGGGGACAGTGTTCCAACATGGTCAGCTTCGGCAGAGTTAGGATTTTTTTTCTCAATTGTTCCAGCACATTGGTGAAGGTCAGAGTCGACTGATAGATTTTCCTTGTCTGAGTTTTGAGACTGTGTTGGAACATGAGTGTTGCTAGGTTCTTCCTCTACACCTTCTGGTTGTTGTTCCTTCTCTGAATCATCCACAATAACATTTATGGATTCCATGAGAGTGTTGGTTCGATGATTAAAAACTCCATAGGCACTGATGTTGATGGAATACCCGAGAAAAATTCCTGTATCACTCCGATTATCAAATTTTGCCAACTGTTCTCTATCTTTGAGAATATAGCATGCGCTCCCGAACACATGAAAATATGAGACATTTGGTTTTCTGCCCTTCCAAATCTCGTAGGATGTCTTGCTAGTGAATGGTCGAAGATACACTCTATTGATTGTATAACATGCTGTATTGATCGCTTCTGCCCACCATTTCTTGTGAATATCTTTCTCTGCCAACATAACTCGAGCCATCTCTTGTAGAGTTCTGTTCTTTCATTCTACGATACCATTCTGTTGAGGGGTTATAAGAGCCGAGAACTCATGTTGGATTCCAAGCTTATCGCAGAAGGAACTGAATTGTTCATTCTCAAATTCTCTACCATGATCACTTCGAATTCGAATTATCTTCCCTACTGGACTCCCCTTTTCAGTTTGTAACTTCACTACAAGGCTTCTAAATACTTCTATGTATCATATTTTTCTTTCAAAAAGGCTACCCATGTAAATCTGGAGAAGTCATCAACACATACAAAGATATATTTCTTTCCACCTTATTGACATGGTCCATATACAACTCCATCCTTGCTGGTTAAGGTAGGAATTCCTCGTACATCTTTCACATTTGTGATTCTCACCAATGTTTTATAATTGATGTGGCCGAGCTTCCTGTGCCAAATAATTCCTTCATCTTGCTTTCAAATCATACACTGAACTCCTTGTTCTAGTAGATAGCAATTGTCTGATGATCTTATTCCTGAAAGAACCTTGTTTTCTCCATGCTTCACTATACATTTGTCCTTCTGGAATTCCACTACCATATTGTCATCACACAGCTGGCTTATACTTAGCAAGTTTGCCTTTAGATCTTCAACAAATAATACACTTGTGAATACTGGAAACCCTTTAATTTTCAATTCGCCCTTGCCAATTACTATGATTCTCTTTCCATCACCAAAGGTTACATATCCGCCATCACATGGGGTAATATTTGTGAGATATTCTGGAGTGCCAGTCATGTGGTGAGAACAACTGCTATCAAAGTACCACCAATCACTGGAATAAGCTGTTAGAGAAGTGTGTGCCACCAGACACGTACTAGATTTTTAAACAATCCATACCTTTCTGATTGATTTTACTGTATGAATATTGCCTATGTTGGAACACAGCAGAAATTGTCTTCCTGTCATTTGATCTCTGATCAGTCTTCTGCATTGCTTTTCAGTATGTCCTTGATACGTACAGTATTTACATATGAGTGGCTTTCTCTGATGTGGCTTTCTCTGATGTGGCATCCCATACTTTCATTTTACTTCTCTGATCTTAGCCTTGAGGGTTACTGGTTTTTCATGTGATTCAATCTTGGGTTCTTTCCCGTATCCAATCCTATGTCGATCACCAAAGTTTCTTCCCATATCCAGAATATCATTAGCTTTGCCTTTCCGGTATTTAATTTAACAATAGTTACTTCAGACATCTCGGCCCTCTTGACTGCTGCTATCAGTTTTCCATTCAGTTCTTCATTACTCTTTTCAAGTTTTGCAATCGTGAACCGTAATTCTCTTTCACTTTTCATTAACTTACTTTTTTCTTCATTCAGCTCTTTGTTTGTGTCAGCTACTTGGACCCATATAGCATACATTTTTTCATAGGTGCTGTAGATTTTTTCATCACTTACAGATAAATCATCATCTTCATTGTTGTGTGAGTCGTCCAGATCTATGTTGGAAAATACAGCTTTACCTTTGTTCAGTGTGTTGGAACATTGGTCCTCTGATGTATCATGAACCTTTGCTCCAAAAGCTACGCGTTACTCGTGAGTGCCTCTTCGTCCTTCTCATCATCTTCATCTTCACTCCAAGAGGTGGCATGTGATTTTCCTTGTTTCTTGCGAGTGTTAGCACATTCAGCCTGAATATGACCATATCATTCACACTCTCTGCACTGAATTCGTCCAGCCTGTTTTGATTCGTTGTTCTGATTTCTCCTGAACTGCGGATTCCATGGTTCAAATCTCATTCCACGATTATTACCTGAGTCTTGTTGCCTTTATCTATTTCCACCAAATCTTTCTTGAGATTTCTTGTTGACCACCTTCTTTAGCATTCTCGAGAAATTCTTCGTGATCAGTGCAAGTTTTTCAATCTCATCATCGCTGTCAGACTCGTGATTATCCTTAGGTGGAGACACTTTGAACGCCAATTCCTTAGAGACTCTTTTTGTAGCTTGTTGAAATGTCATATCATATGTCTGTAATGAACCCATTAGTTCATCTAGGCTCATGGTGGCTACGCCTCTTGCTTCCTCTATTGTTGCTACTTTCATTGCAAATCTTTTGGGAAGTGATCTCAGGGTCTTTTTCACCAGTTTTGTTTCTTTGTACACCTTTCTAAGTTGATAAGCCATGTTGGAGATGTCCCTGAGTTTTCCATTGAATGTAGCAATGGTGTCATCTTCATCCATTTTGAGTTCCTCAAACTTTGTAGCCAGCATCTGTAATTTGGATTCACGAACTCGACTGGTTCCTTCATGAACAGTCTGTAAAATGTCCCATGTTTTCTTTGCTTGGTGACATGTAGAGATAAGCTTGAACTGATTTTCATCGACTGCAGTGAAGATTGCATTAAGTGCCTTTGAATTCGCCAGAGATTCTTTGAGGTCATCTGGAGTCCATCTAGTCTTGTCTTTAGGTTTCTGCTTCCTTTGGCTTGACTCTCCTTCTACCGCCTTAGAACTTGTATCAGCATCTTCTGTAGGATGATTCCATTCATTCTTAACATAAAACCATGAAAGTTTGTCCAGTGAATTGATGAAAACCCTCATGCGTGCCTTCCAACAGTTGTAGTTATTGCCTTTTAACAGGGGTGGTCGAGAGACTGAAGCTCCTTCTCTTGTCGCCATGGTAAAACTAGATCTCACTTTCCTTGAAACAACCAAGGGAATAATCAGTGACGAGGCTCTGATACCAACTGAATTTTAGTTTTACCATTTTTTCTAGTACTTACTAGTGTGTTCCAACATGACTAATCTAACCAAGTGCATAATAACGTAAAACGTAAAGGACACATGACTTGGTTATGCAGTTCGGTGTAATCCACCTACATCTGCGGGGCCTGGCCCAGTTCATAATGAACCCACTAATTAGAAAGATACAGTACAGAGTACAGTTTACAAAATACTTATCTTTGCTAACTATATAGTGTGAATTCTGCTAACTTCCCTAGCTACCGATCCACCTTGATCAGACTCCATCTGACCTCAAACTTCATCGACGTTGGATCTCCTCCTCCCGAGGAATTAAGGTTTCTGATTCTGAACTTTGTGCAGCAGGTCAGGTGTGTTGGAACACAGTAGTCTGACTCTTTGCAATTCTCAAAAGTCTCAAAAATCTGTATGCAGATTTTTGCTCTGTTAAATCCGTGAGTAATGGAGTCACGTTGTCCCAAATAATATCCATGAACAGATTGGAATACTCCTTGATTATCTCCACAATATTCCTATTCCAAATCTGCTTCTTGAAGTATATCCAAATCCCATAACTAAAGGGATTTACCTTCTATCAATCTATCCCATATATTCGAATATATCATTCTCCATATAAGTAGGGATTTTCCATAAATCAATTATGCTTCACACGCCTGATATACATAGCTAAATATACGAATTCCATAAGTCATAAAATACTCCAATATTTTGGCTTTGATTCCCATAATTCCTTGGCATGAATTATGCTGATTTCAGCATGTTCCAACATGGAAGGATTTTTCGGTTCAAAATAAATCCACACAAAATTGTCAATTAAATATTCACTTGCAAATCCCTTGACTTTACGGTGGTTATGGATCTAGATTAATTGAGATCTTGACTATAGGACGACATTGGTGTATGATAGCTGTAAATTGCTTATATTGTCACACTTTTGGTCAAGAACTTATCAAGTGTGCGAATTGATAGAATACAAAGAACTTGGTCTATTTTTGGCTCTAACAAGTGTTAAAACAATACTTAAGTGATGTTATTTGTTTCCTAATCTCAATGTTGAGGGTGACTTGCAGTGAATGGCCTATGATATGGACTTGGAATTGGTGGCATGTTAAAAGTGGCTTAATTTTTATATGCAATTGTGGATTATACCTAGACTAGTTTAGCATGGACTTGAATGTTGGCATTTTGGAATTGTGATGTTAGCTAAACTAGTTTAGGATTGATTGTGATTCTAAAATATTGCATATGATTATGTTCTTGTGCATTTTACATGTTTGCTATGATTGATAGACATGCCCTGACGAAGAGACCTAGGGCTCCACGAGGTGCGAGCACCACAGCTCCACCTCTCCCACTGGCTCTAAAGCCAAACCATGTACCTCCTCATCCAAACTGATACATGGGTTTGATTCAAATAACCAAGCCTTATGCAGATAAGTGGGATATCATGACCACCCGTAAGCTCCAAGAGATGAGATTCATTGATCAGACAGCAATTGATACACTCTGGCTGCTAGAGCTGGTCCATTGCCTTCTCTCCAAAGGAGGATTGTAGGGTTTCATGGGCAAGAGTGCCCCGACCTACAAGCGCTATACATTGGAGTTCCTCTCTACGGTGGAGCTATGCAACATGAGAGATGATGAGCCCTGCGAGAGGTACATTCATTTCTACTTGGATGATGTACCTTAGGAAATGACAGTCTCGCAGGTAGAGGCAGCATTTAAGTGGAACACGGCAGAGGTCCGGGCAAGGTTGGACCTATATTCCCCGGAGCACACAACTATGGAGGATATGCTATTTTGGGGCATATTGACGAGGAGGACGAGGAACTTCCATGACAAGAACAACCTCATCATCCATCCCACGCTCTGGTTTGTGCACAGGTTCTGGGCAGAGATTCTTCACACCTCATCACCATAGGGAGGATGAAGAAGTTCTTCCTAATAGACACCACCGACGCTAGAGAAGTGTACCATTAGTTTTATGGGGCGAGAAATGTTACATTAATGACACTTCCTCAGCCTCATAGAACCAAGCTGGAGTTTAATACACCGGTGGGGGATTTAGCGATCCAGCCGGATACTTCATATATGGAGAACTTTGAGTGGGAGCTCAATGACCAACCTCCATTTCTTTTCTAGGCCGATGAGAGCGCCTTACCATTCACTGAGTCGCAGGGTGAGCAACATTCTCGGCCTTCGCACACAGAGACAGCCGATGCAGGAGAATTATGTGCCACCTCAGTTCCTTCAGCCTCCACCGGATTTCTACACCTGACTTATGCAGTGGAGCATGGTTTCCTCAAGCAGGATGGGCATTTCCGTGGACAGGTTAAGCATAACATGTTCACCTCACGGAGACTCATAGAGCAAGATGAGCAGATTGACTAGCTCACACCTCAAGCCTGGGGTATGTAGGCACACTATGGTGGTCTCTCCAGCCCTGATCCCGGAGAAGCCATGTGTCGGTAGCAGCGTTAGAGAGTTGAGTCGTGGATGGCCCAGTACAGGCAGCGCTACTTTGATGATTGTGGTTCATCCTCACAGCAGTGATTGTGAGCTTTATTTTCTTGCACTCCCTATACTTTGCTTTGTATGTTTTTACCCTGTTTTGTCTACATTGAGGGCAATATAGTGTTTTATGTGTGGGGAGGAGTATTTACTGCCTTTACTGCTTGGTTTTGGATGTTTTCTTAGATTGGGATGTTTGGGATATTTGTTTTCTTTGCTTTGGGGATGCTTTCCTTTTGATGTACTCGGATGATGTTAGCTTTGATATTTTTCTTAGTTTTGACATTTGGAAATTCTTTTGCTACTTTTGATTGGAAAAACATGAAAAAAATAAAAAATTTGAAAAAAATAGAAAATGAAAAAAAGAACAAAAATAAAAAGAAACGCGCTAAGTTGAAAATTCGAGAGGGCAACTTAGGCAACATTAGGAGCGCAGATATGTCAAAAACTCAAAAAGGGAACCTAGGTAAAAATGAGAGGCTGAATGTATGGAAAAAGGTGAGATGTGAGCCAAAGAAACATGATGTGTGGCTAGGATGAAAATCCAAAAGGGCTCCTAGGCAAAATGAGAGAAAGAGAGAAAAAAGGAAAAATGCTATGATTCTACTCATTTGTCACCGTTGGGTCATAAGGTTGTGGTTGCTATGTGGATGGGTTGGGTAGACCAACATCGTGGGACTTCTTGGGGTTGCATAATTTATCGGGAAAAAATGAAGCAATGTATGAAATTCTTGATTGTTGATATGCTTCATTTTTTGGATGATATATTGACATAAAGTGAAGTATGTGTTTGAACTTCATGCATGTTTTTTACTTCATTTTGTGCCACTGGATTTGGGATTATCAATTCCGGATTGGGAGATGTTTTTATAAACATTGGCGAATTGATAGGTTGGTTTGGTTGGGTAAATTTAGGAATGGGGGTTGTGGATAAATTCTCATTTGATCTTAACTTTGGGATGTGTGATATTGAGAATTTTGTGAGGTATCAATTTGGGAGAATATTAGTTTAGGATGTGGATACGTGAATTCCTTTGTGTGCTTGAATATTTTCTTACTCGATGACAAGTAGGGTTTAAGTGCGGGATGTTTGATGTGTCCATTTTATGTGCATATTTTGAGACTTTTTGGGATGTCTTTTGCACTCTTTTGTCATCTAGAGCTTGTGTTTTACCTTGAAATTCTCTTAGGAGGGGTAAGAACAACTTTTATGCTCTTTTACCTTTTCTAAGTGAATTTTGTGTGACAAGGAAAGAACATCGAGACTTGAAGACCATAAGCCATTGAAGATCATCTTTTGAAGACTTTGAAGATTTGAAAACTAGCTTTGAAGATTTGAAGACTTGAAGATTTGAAAAAAAAATGTAATGGAGCGAAGGCTAGAAGACAAGGAAGAAGAAACTAAATTATGTTTCTGGGAGCCTGTCGCAACTCACGATGAACTTGTCGTGAGTTGCGATGAACGGGTGGAAAGAATTAATCCTTCTTTTTTTTGTACTATAAATAGCACATTATCTTCCCTCTCTCCTAACTTCTTCTCTTCCCGATTTCAACCAGCAAAACCCTAGGTTTTTCCCTCTTTTTCATCTTTTTTTATCTTTGATTATGTTTGGATTGTTGTTGTTAATTAGTATGGATTCTAGTAGCTAAGTTAATCTCTTGTGAGAAATTGATTAAAGCTTCCAAACTCATGTAGTGAGATTCTTGATTTTGCTCATTTATGAACATTTATTGGGAAGCATTTATTGTGTCATTAATGCTAGCTTTACTTCATTTATGCCATGGGTTGTTTGAGAATATGAAGTGTTTGTATGATTGAAGTGTTAGGACGTTAGGAAAGTTTCAAATTTCTTAGCTCATTTGACATGAAAATCCAAGAACATAGAATTAGAATTTCTTGTATAATGTGTTGTGATTCTTGCTAGATAAGTATGTTAATATGGATTGTTCTCATGTTTATCTTATAGATGCAAAGAAATGTTGAACCTTGATAGTGGTTTGTTCTAGGGTTAGCCTAATAAATGCTTTATTTGGTTAAATGACTATGTCTTTGATAAAAGGCTTCTTGTTATCAAATATATGGTCCTTCATGTGAAATGATGCTGATGAAATACCTTTACGCGTTGTTTGTTTAAATTGATTGTCAACGAGGTTTGCAAAATGTCGTTGTTTGCGTTTGCAAATTACTATTGAGAAGGAATGAATGTTGCTCTTCAATTGGGAAGTGATAGCATTCCCCATGGGTAATAAATGTCAATGAATGAGTGAATGAATCTAGGATCTATAAGAGGTTTAGAAGTGAGGATCAATTGCTCTCAATGCTCCGTTATGTGTTGTTGCATGATTAGCATTGTTCTCTTGCTTTGCTAGTTACTTGTTTTTCAATTTCAGAACTTAGAAAAACCAACCAAAAACTCCCCTCATTTACTTGCTTTTATATGTATGTGTATATCCAGTATGTTTTTTTCCTTCATATGTTTAAACACTTAAAAAAATCTCTCTTCTCGTGTACGACCCCGACTTGACACTATCTACTTAATTGTAACTATGAATCATTTAAAAATTTAAAATATTAATTTTGATGGGTACGCCGACGACCTCCCATCAAGCTATACTCCCATACACCATATACTTCTTACCTTTAATGAATGAGAGTCAGAAAGCTAAATTTTCTTAGTAAATCCTTAAAGCAACAACACAAGATGCACGCTACCTGCAAAACTACAATTCGTGCAGCACCTCCTAACGAATTCGGGAAACCGACATAAAAGAAAGTATTTTACAGATGCATAAGAGAGACATCAATAAATAAGTCACAATACATCATAAAAAAGATAAAGGTTGTTTTTCTTTCTATAAAACAAACATACTTCCTCAGAGCGTCCACAATACTAGTGGATTTTATGAACACTTCATAAGTGTCACATTATTTTATTTTTTTACAAAAACTAGTTAAGAATAAACTACCTACAATGGTAGTGGACATAATGAGCACTACTTAGATACTTCTTTTTAATTTTAATTTATAATTAATTAAAAAATATAAAACAAACCATATTAAATGACATTCATGGATTGGTTGGCATTTGCACAAAGAAAGAAATACCAACTCCTTAACTAAGGAATGACAACTCCTTATTAAGGAGTGGTCTCTAAAACTCCACTGTGCTACTCACTGAATAATGAGTACTGCTTGTTAAGGAAAGTGAATTTAATGAGTTAGCATAGTGAAGCTCTTGGGTTCTTACAAGAATAGAGATATGCAAATAAAAATCAAGCATAGCTCAAAGTTACTAAAAAAACTAGTATCAAAAGAACAAGTTAAGGATTTTAAAATTATACAAAAAACCTGATTCATAAGTCCATCTCTTGAAAGACGATATTTCCATAACTCATGGAAAAACCAACGTTTAAAGTGTAAATTAGAAGAACATATTTTGTTATCCCTAAATGTTTCACTAGTAAATGTTTCACTTTAACAAAATATGTTCTAAGGTTCTCATGGAAAGGCTTAAACCTTTCATGGACAATTTGATATCACCTAATCAAACTGCTTTCATGAAAAATAGGGATATATCTGATAATATTCTTTATCTTCATGAAATGGTAAGATTTCTTGATAAAAAACATAGAACACCAAACTGTATCCTCAAATTAGACCTTAGAAAGGCTTTTGATAGAGTTAGCTGGAATTTTTAAAATAGCATCCTCTCAAAATTTGGTTTTCATGTTAATTTTCTGAGTGCAATCATGAAAAATCTTTCTCGGGCTCACTTTTCAATTCTTATGAATGGTAATCCAGTTGGCTCTTTCAAAGCTACCCTAGGTATCAAACAAGATGATCATCTCTCTCCCTTTCTATTCAACTTATTCTCTTAAGCTTTTTCTAGAAGCCTTTCTTTAGTTTTCATGAACAACAAACTGAAATATTACCAACTTCCCCAAGGCATAACACCAGTTTCACATTTGAGCTATGCAGATGATACTATAATATTTATGCAGGCATCTAAGACTAATCTAATTAGGATCAAAGCCTTTTTAGAAGTGTTTGAACTTACCTCAGGCCAAAAAACTAACTATGAGAAATCTGATTTTACCTAAGCAAAAAGGCTACAGTTGGAAAAAAATAATCAGATTATGACCATCTTAGGCATGAAAAAATGCTAGCTTCCTTTTAAATACCTAGGTTGCCCAGTTTTTACGAGAAGAACTCAAAATATTCATTCCCAACCTTTGCTTGAACTCATAGATAAAAAATTGGTAAACTGGAAGAACAAATGGCTGAGTACAGGAGGAAAAATGACTCTTATTCAAACATGCCTATACTCTATTCCACAACACATATGGTCTGTTCTTAAGCCCCATAAATAGATAATTAAATCCCTGAAAAAGAGAATATCCATATTCTTTTGGGGTGAGCGAGAAGGAAAGCTGAACAAAGTGTGGAAAAAATTGTCAGATCTGTGTCCACCTAGACTTCAAAATGGATTAGGATTTAGATCAATCCAGGCAATAGTTAATGCATGCTCCCTAAAATTATGGTGGGAGTGCCAACATGGCATAACTATGTGGTCTAAGCTAATCTGGGCACTACCATAGTCTTACAAAAAATCACAAACATGGAAAAGAATCTGCTCCATTAATCTTTTTGCTGAAAATAACTCTATAGTTATACATGGCAAAGGTCTCTGCAATTTCTGGACCTCTAATTGGTGCCCACGTGGCCCATTAATTAACTATGTCTCTCCTGACATATACTCTATTCCATCCTCATGCACAATAGCATAATTCATTGAAAATGATGCTCTCGTTTTTTTACAGGGAGCAGTAATCAATGAGGATAAGCAAGACAGATTGATATGGAAACCTGAAGAGAATGGATCATTCACTTTTAGGTCAGCATACAAGACACTCACTCATATATCAGGTAATTTCCTAGCTACTAAAAAGATTTGGAATTTCATACTGCAGAAAAAAATTTCAATCTTTACCTGGAAGATGCTCAATTCTTTTCTGTCTTTTGATGATGTCCTAATTAAATGTGGTTTTAGCCTTGCCTCTAAATGTCCTGCCTGCAACCAATCAGATTCCCTAGATCACTTTTTTAACTCTTGTCAGATTGCTAAAGTTGTATGGAATGATACTCCAAACCTCATAACCTATTTTAATCAGAATTATAGTAATCTAACAGAATGATTTTTTTTCCTATTGGAACTATAACGGCCTGCCAAAAATCCATAAGTTGATTTGCAATATTCTACCACAACTGGTTTTCTGGTGCCTGTGGAAAGCTAGAAATGTTTTTCTTTTTGAAAATAAAAACTTTTCCATTCCTCAAATTACCAAGGAAGTAAAAGAAACATTGTTTTTATCCCTCTTGGCAAAACCTATTTTCTCTAATGAACCACCTGATATAAGGTTTTCTATTACAGCTTCAATCCCACATTTTAGACCACCCCCTCCCCCAAAAACATTCCCTTACAATTATGCATTAGGAAAGACCTGAACTAAATAGCATTAAGTTCAATGTGGATGCAACCTGGTCTGTTTCTAAATCAACCCTTGGCCTCATAGCTAGAGACAATGATGGCAACCCCATTTTAATCAAGACATCAAATATCACTGCTACCTCTCCCCTTGAAGCTGAAATGAAAGCCATTCGTTTTCCATGTCTCTCTTTTCCTACATCTGTTTGCAAAATTACAATTGAATCTGATTCTCTCTTAGCTGTTACAACGATTAACACACCAATGAAGGAAAGATGGTCTCTCTACACCCTTGCTTTCCAAATCCACAGTTTGCTAAATGGGGTTATACTGAAACATGTTCTTAGAGAGTGTAATACAGCTGCTGATGAGATTGCCAAGCTAAAATCATCTCTTCTTTCAAAAAATGAATAGTGTGTCTGATCTCCCGGCTAACATTAAAGGAATTATTAACCTAGATAGGACTAAAACTCCATATAGTACATAGACATGCTTATGATGATGAGTGATTCTGCTGATGTATTTTCTATGTCTGCTAACTTAGGTGGCCAAAAAAAACAACAGATGCTGATCTTTCAAACGGCACTCCAAGATTGGTAACGAAAAGATTTGAAGGAAAATATACTCACACTCAGATCTAAACTTCCAAGCTGCACCACCAGGGTTGCACACTCAGATTTGCTTAATCATTTTGGCAATACCAAGTCATCTGCCGCCACACCTGGGCTGTACACTGCACACTCAGTTCTAGTGAAATGAAAAACATTCAGATTCTAAACAAGATTAATATGGGAAGTTTTTCTCATGCACTACCTCACATGCTTTCAAGCCGGGACCTCGAGCTCACTTAGACAGTCAGTAGATGCATGGCCAAAGGTATAAATTAACACGTGAGTGTGGAGATTTCTAATTTTGGAAACGCATCTGCTGACACAGTTTGTACATTTCAGTCCATAGTTACTCAAACTCTAGTTTTTAGGTTTTTTTTCAACCATTTTGGAGGCAATTTTGTTGCCTCAGCCACCACGATGGCATTAAACTTTATGTTTCACTATTATTTTAAAGGATTGGGGAACCTTAATATATATACCCCCACATTCGGGTGTTTTAATAATAATAATAATAATAAACTATTACTTGACTTTCTATATATAAACATTAATAACTAAGTTAACTCTAACTAAGCAACAGTTACCCTTACTTGACTTTAGATATATAAACACTAAAACTAAGTTGACTTTAACTAACCAACGGTCAACCCTTACTTGACTTTTTATATAAAACACTAATAACAAAGATAAATTTAACTAATTAGCGATCGACCTTTATTTGATTTAGTATATATAAATAAGATTGAAAATATTTAACTTTAACTATTTAACGCACATGCCTTACTTGACTTTCACTAAGAAAGTGTTTGGTTGGAGTGAATCAGGAAAGGGAAAGAGAATCTGAGATCTTGATTCCCTTAGTTAGTGTTTGGTTTGGTTTTTTTTATCATTCTCTTTCCCCATTTCTAGTTTTACAATTCTTCCAATTGGGTGTAACATGGATCTCTGGTCTTACAATTCTCCCAATTGGGACTGAGATTCCCTTTTCCCCGTCTTTCATTTCCCTCTTTGTTTTATTGACTCCAAAATAAGATTATACTTTATATTTATTATTAAAATAAAAATTATAAAATTATGATTATGATTATGATTTCAATAAAAATATTATAATTTTATTTTTTTATTTTATATTGGTCAAATTTAATTGAAACTATAATTTTCATATGAACTCTTTTTAAAGTAAAAATAAATAAAATATATTTTTAAAACTTTATACTATGAATAATAGTTATAATATTTATAATAAATATATTATTTTTATATAAATATGTTATTTTTATATAAATACTATTATAATAACATTTTACTCTTTGTGTTGTATATGGGTGAAATATTAATATAATTTTCATGAAAAGTAATATTATTTCATAAATATTATGTTACGGAGGTTAGCCAAACAAGTTGAATATCTTACCGCTATCATACCCAGATGAAAAGGCAATATGTGAAGTTTTAACTTTATTCTGATATTTTTGATGGAAGTGGTGATATTTAGGTGTAATATGGCTCTAGATATTGAATAATCAATGTTAAATTTATAAATTTTAATTATGAAAAATATTTATGTGTTGATGGATATAACACCTTATTTAATATTTTGGATTCGCATCGATTTTATATTTTTAAATAATATCTTTTGGACGTCAATTCGTAAAAGATTTACGTATGTGATTTTCTTAACATCATTATTAGCATTTTTTTAATTAAATGAACTACGTATTTTTTAATCAATATGTCGCATGTGATATGAAATAAAAAAAAAGTAAAGATGAGAATATGTAAATAAAGGATTTACCATAAATTATAAATAGATTTACATATTTTTTTAATCACATACAACATATTAATAAATTAAAGATGATGGACTACATATTTTGTATTAAATATTTTTTTACATGAACTCAATATGACAATAATTCATGAAATACTTTTATATATATATATATATTATCATATTTTATAATGTGAAATAATTTAAACTTATATACTCCCTCCGTCCCGGATTAAATTGCACAAGATCAAAGATTCAGTCAAACTAAGAAAGCTTTGACTATATATTTAAATAGATATAAACAATAATATTGTTGCATGTGATATCCTTGGATTCGTTATATAAGTAGTTTCTGGAAAGTAAATTTTTGTTTACCGATATTATACGTAGTTAAATATATTAATGGTCAAACGTGTATGTCGGAGATTGTGAAAAAGATTATGTGCAATTTAATCTGGGACAGAGGGAGTATGTTATTTTATAAATAATGATAGAAATTAATATTTGTTTCCCTAGTGTGAACCAAATAATAACAAAGGGAATGTGAATGAATTTGATTCCCTTTCCACACTTGAACCAAATAGATTTTAAAAAATAGGTTTATTCCTTTCATTTCTCTTCCTTTCCCTTTCCTGATTCCTTTCCCTTTCCTGATTCCTTTCCCTTTCCCTGGTTGAACCAAACCACTCCTAATAACTAAGATTGACTTTAACTAACCAATGATCAACCCCCTACTTGACTCTCTATATGTAAACACTAATAAATAAGTTGAATTTTAATTAATCAACGGGTAGCCCTTACTTGACTCTCTCTCTCTCTATATAAACATTAATAACTAAGTTGAGTTTAACAAATCAATGGTCAACTCTTACTTGACTTTCTATATATAAACACTAATAACTAATTTGAGTTTAATTGATCAATGGTTGACTTTCTGTGTATAAACATGAATACCAAAGTTGACTTTAACTAATCAATGGTCGACCCTTACTTGGCTTTCTAACTATGAATGCTAATAATCGAGTTGACTACTTTTCAATGGGCAACCCTTTCTTGACTTTCTACTTATAAACACCAATTAAGAAGTTGATTTTAACTCATCAACCGATCGATCTATTTAACTTAGTATTTATGAATACAAATAAAGGCGTTTAACTTTAACTAAACTAACGTTCAAACCTTAACTGACTCAGTATTATATCAATACGAATAAAAATGTTTGCCCTTAACTAATCAACGATCATCTCTTACTTGCCTTAGTATATATAAACATTAATAACTAAGCAGGGTTTGACTAATCAACGATTATTTCTTACTTGACTTATATATATACATAAACATTAATAAAAAGGTTTGACTTCAAATAATCAACGATCAACCGTTACTTGACTATTTATATATGCACACTAATAAAATTTTTGACTTTAACCAATAAACGACAAACTCTTAATTGACTTTCAATATATAACCACTATACAATGCTTGATTTTACGGTCTACCTTTAATTGACATTCTATAAGCTATTAGAGACTACTCCACTACATCAAAATTGTATTTCATTATAAATATGAATATAAAAGCATATATTTATAATATTTTTGAAATTTGAATATTAATGCTCCCTCCGTACCCGACTAAACTGCACACATTCTATTTTAGTTCGTCTCACCTTAATCTGCATACTTTCCTATTTTAGAAAAAAATTGACTATAATACTCTTATGAAATGACAAATATACCATTACTAATAATTATCAAAATGACAAAATCCACCATTCTAATTATGGACTTATATCCATAAATTCATAATATAAGCCTAAAATAATACCCAATATGTTGTTCATCCATTATTATCTTGATGACAAAGGAAAGCTAATTTCCTATTCCTCGTCATTTTTCACAATCACCCCATTTTTGCTCAACATCTTCCATTACACTTTTACACTTTTATGTACTACTTTTTATTACATTAACAAAATTCTATTATGTGTTTCTCTAGATAATTATACCAAGATTAAAATTATTAAATAATTTTAGCTAATTTAAGCGGAACACGTGGCAGAATGGTGTAACATTTTGTGTAAGCCCCAATTTTATACCCTACTCAACCGCCGTCTCAAACTCCAGTTCTCTCCGACGCAATTTTCTGCTCTCGTTGATCTCCTCCTCCAACAAAAACACCACCTCCTTCTCCAGGTCTGGTGTTTGTCTTCGTGTTCGTGCTACAACCATTTCAATCGTAACAGCCATTATCCCTCATTGTTGAACCCTAACCCCCCAACCATGCTCATCGCGGAGAGATTTAGGGCGGGGAGATTTAGGCATGGTGATTGACTTCACGGCGGCAGAGATGCAGGGCAATGGACTTCACGGCGGCAGAGATGCAGGGCGAGTTTGCAGAGGCGAGTCAACAAATGGGCTGGTGCGCCTGCCGCAATAAACAATACGGTGTATGATTTTATACAGGTACTTAGTTGTGGTGTCTTTATACAGTCTATTGTAGTCATGACACAATACACCTCACATTTGTACCGTTTACTCTCCGGTAAAAGGAGAAGAAGTTTAATTTTAATTAGAAACTTATTGTTTTTCTTGTTTCCTATGGCCTGAGTTTTATGGTCCTTGTGTGTGGCTCTGTTTCATTTCCCAGGAAAATCATGGTTAACGCTGATGGTTTTTCTGCACAATTGTCACCTTAGACATCTTCGTTGTTTTAATCTTACCACCAATTTCTCAAGTAATAAGTACTCAATTATTTCTCCTTTGTAACTTTTGAATCATAGTATTGCTGGAAATGATGTAGTTACTCTGATACTTGATCATCCGAGGAGGTCAATTGAATTTTAATGTAGTATTAGACTTCTCCTTCTTAGAATGTGGAACTAACATCTTATTCTGGTTTTTTGAGAGAGTTCTCCCATTTCTATCATATTTAAGATGGGATTTTGTTCAAGTTTCTTAGGATTCGATCTTCTGGCTGACTTTCTCTGTTCTTTTTTTTGCTTGAGGATGTCGAAAATAGAGGAAAAGAATGGTGAGCTTGTCCAGGAGGAGGAACCTGTCCCAATCTCTCCAGAGCCTTCGGCGCCTGCTGAAGTGCCGCTTGTTTTCGCATGGGCTGACCTTTGAGTGCTTTGAATAAATGACAATTTGTTGACCTAAAATTTTATTATCCTTGACAATGTTTTTGTGTAGCATTATTTACCACACAAAAAATGTAAAATTTGACTATAACAAGTGGGTAAAATCTTGGGAAATACAGTATTTTCATATGCTTATGAAAAAATGAAGTTTAATTAGAATAATAAAAGGTAAAACGGCTTAATTTCAATATTATAAATTTATTACGGATCATGTAGTAGTTATAAAGTTTATAACTCGATTCATATAATCCAAAGATTTTATTTTCATTTACTAATATCCTTAACACTAGTAGGGTAGGGAAGGAATTTGATTGTGTCCACTTTAGCCTTATCCACATCTAAACCTTGGGTTGACACTGCATGACCTATAAAGTGGCCTTTCTCAAAATTCAACATGACGTTTGTGACAATAAACCTCTCTAGCACGAGTGCTAGATGATGTAGGCAAGTATTGAAGGAGTCGCCATGAATGGTTAAATCATCCATGAAAACTTCAGCGAAATGATCAATTAATTCCAAGAATATGCTAACCATACATCTCTAGAAGGTACTCGGGGTATTGCAAAGACCAAAAGACATGCGCCTTTAGGCATTAGTTCCGAAAGGGCATGTAAATGTAGTCTTTTCTTAGTCCTCGGGGTTGATGGCTATTTGGAAATATGCCGAATAGCCTTCCAGAAAGCAGTAATAAGCGTGATCAGATAATCTCTCTAACATCTGGTCAATGAAGGGTAAGTGGAAATGGTCCTTGTGAGTTACCACGTTTAGGCAGTGATAATCAATGCACACTCGCCACCCATTTTGAATACGGGTGGGTACCAAATCTCCACCCTTATTCTTTACCACTGTCACCCCGCTCTTTCTTGGCACCGCTTGGGTCGGACTCACCCAAATACTATCAGAGGTAGGGTATATTACCCCGCCCTTAAGTAGCTTAAGGACTTCACCCTTAACTACTTCCATCATCGGTGGGTTTAACCGCCATTGAGGTTGTCGTACGGGCTTTGCACCCTCCTTTAATAGTATATGGTACATACGAGTTGACGGACTTATGCCTTTGATGTTGGTTAAGGTCCAACCTATAGCTCACTTAAACTTTCTAAGCACCTCAATCTGCTTACCCTCTTGGTCACTAGGGAACCTACTAGAAATAATTACCGGTAATGTCTCTTCCTCGCCTAAGAAGGCATATTTCAAGTTTTTGCATAAAGGATTGAGTTTGACTATGGGTGGTTCCTCTATTGAAGGCTTGGTTTCGGGCATCACTAGTTCATCTAGATTTTCGGATGGGGGCCTCTATGTGAGTCTCAATTTGGGGATCAACCTCCCCCATACTCCCCACCAAGCTAGCATTCAGAGAATTGAAACATTCATCAATAATGGGTCATTCTATAAATCTATTTAATGGTAACATCAAAAGTCTCTTGCATAATATCATTGAGAACATCAAATAAAAACGAAGGGGACTCATCGACAAGATAATTTATGCTCTCATATATGTTAAAATCCACACAGTTTTTACCCCATTCTAAGTTTAACTTTTCGGTATGCACATCAATTTTAGCCCTAGAAGTTTTCAAGAAAAGCCTCCCTAACAATATAGGGTTGGTATCCTTTTTATTTTCCATATCTAGGAAATAAAAATTAGCTGGGAATGTTAGTTCATTCACTTTAACCATCACATCCTCCATGATACGTCTCGGGTACGTTGTGAAGTGTTGCCTAATTGAACTACCACCCTGGTGCCATGCATTTTCCCCAAGTTCAATGATCTATACAGAGAGTATATGATAACATTAATGAAGGCTCCTAAATCTACCATGGCATCTTTGATCAAAGTCCCTTGAATAATGCAAGAGATAGTGAACATGCGAATTTAAGGGGGGAGGGTGTTTTTGCACAAGAGAAGGGAGATGATCACTAGTTCGATCTACCAATCTATGCCAAAAGTCATGTTTCAAACCACATAATTTTTCAAAAAATTTTGCAAATTTAGGAATAAGATTAATGGTGTCAAAAGTAGGAAAACTAATCTCACAATGTCTGAGGATCTTGAAAGGCTCCTTGTTGTGCTCAACTCCTTGCCTACTCCTCAACCCATCCATAGAAGGGGGTGGTAGAGCTCTTTCATCTGCTATCCTCCTTTTTCAAACTAGCTTCCTCACCCTTCCTATGAATTCATTTACTTACCCCCAACTCTTTCAACACTTAAAGAGAGTTGAGCTCCTAAATCTTTATTGTAGCTAAGTATCTTTGATTGGAGTGACTCACAAAACCTACCAAAACTAGCCAAAGCTCCAAGTATTTCCTCACATGCGAATTTGGGAACTAAATACAAGTGTTGGTTCCATGATACACCTCCATATCATGAATTGGAATTGTAACTCAACACCAAATCGGGAGAGTCATGGTATGGGTACGATTCTCGCTCCCATTGTCCTTGGAAACCAACAACTTCCACTTCTCCCTAATATTTTCTCAGCCAAGAGAAATACTTTGTAGGGTAGCCATAATGACATACCCTACAAAATATCGCTTGTTGAGCATCTACCTTCAACATATTTGGAATCGCAGTGCAAGGGCTCTCAGTGGGTACCAAGAACTTAAGCAAGACCTTTTCCAGAAAATAACACACACAATATAAAAAAAACAACTACTCTACCAACTAGTAATGCAAGCTAATAATAAAATCTTCAAACTAGCATCCCCAGCACCAGCGCTAAAATTTGATCTGCACCCTGCAGGGTCGTTAACCTATGGGAGAATTAACCCACAAAGTGCCAAGATGCAAAGACAGAAATTTATAATGTTGCTCCCGTACTCACAACCAACTATCAAAGAGTAGCTAGTGGCAAGTTCGGGGTCGCCAACAGAGATGCTAGGATTCAAGAGTTAATTATGAAAGATTCACAATCGGGCATCACTCTGATTGTGTGTCGGGAAAAGTTAGTGTTGCAAACATGGTTTTAGGAGGGGGGTGACCCGCCTCCACCTGAGGTCGTTAATCATAGCAAATTAACCCGAGCGGAGGCTGAGAATATCAAAAATAAAATTTATAATTTGGCACCCATTCCACTGCTATGCTACATAGAAGGTAGTTAGCAGCAAGCCCCGAGCTTGTCCACAGAGATACTAGGGCTCAAGCATCAACGAAAAATACATCGACAAAAAACACAACCTCGTATGGGTTGTCAATCTATACAAGTGAAGGAATATCTAGTAAATGCAAACAAGGGGGTGCATTTTTAAATTAACAACTACAAAAAATAAAGCAAAAAGACAAGTAAGCTAATTAAACTAAGCACTTGGGGAGTCATTGTGAAACATGATTAACCTAATGTTTTGATCCTCAATTCATTCACATGCAAGATTTACTAAGCAACCTAATATTCTGTTCACAACACGTGGTGTGGCTGATGGCATACACTTCCCAGTACCTGTCACATCGAGTGCGCTCGTAACCCTCCATCGACGCTGTCATCGTAATTAGGGGAGTACACAAGGTCCAACCATTATTGTAGGTATGTTTCTCCCCCGTGTGATTATGTCTCGGGATTCCACCATGAATGCATAACTTCCCCCCCGGGTCCTATTGACTATGCCTAAGGGTCATTGACACCTTATCTATGATCTAAGGCCTATCACACCCTAGCTTGCTACTTTTTTAATATCTCTACCCGCAACCTATTGGAAAACTTTACGTAATAAGCTAAGATTGGTGCAATGGAAAATAATTTAGAGCAATACTCGAGTCTCTCGTGCACACACTCACGCACACGCAACGTACTCCCTTACCCATTCTAACATCCATGTTTCTCTTCCCAAGGGGGCATCAATAAATGCACCATACATGAATACATCCCAAAGTGTGTGATGGCATGTGGTGTAATATTCACGCATTTAGAAAATTCAACAACAATCATAATAATATCATTAACACAAAT
Source organism: Rubia yunnanensis (assembly GCA_037428765.1). NCBI lineage: Eukaryota > Viridiplantae > Streptophyta > Magnoliopsida > Gentianales > Rubiaceae > Rubia > Rubia yunnanensis. The sequence goes on from CM075063.1 coordinate 70,917,235, forward strand.
AATAGTATGAATCTAATGAATCTCACAAAACATAAAGTTAAACATGCGCTACAATTATCCCCAAGCTATAAATCTACTCTATAAAAGATAGATCCATGGAAAATATTGATTAGATGGCATGGATCTAAGAAAATAAAAGAAAAAGACAAGAAGATAACGAAAGAGGAGAAAAACTCTAGAGGGAACTCTCTTCTTCCTTCTACCTAGAGAGAGAAATAAAATCTACATTATGTCTACTTAGGGTTTACTAGAAGACTAAGGCTCCTATATATAGTAGCATAGAATGGGCCTAAAGATAGGCCAAAATAGGCCAAAAATGCTAAAACCCTAGTTCAGCAGCAGTCTGGCGCGGGCCATCGCGGATGGCGTGGTCCGTGCCAAGTACAGATTGCAGGATACACAATCACGTGTGGGTCATGGTTCTTCATCAGCACAGTGCGCTTGATCTGGCATGGGGTCATGGCACCAAGCTTTGGCGCAGACTATGGGCTATGGCGCGGGTCGTAGTTAGGAAGCATAATTTGCTTAGAAGTTTGGTGCGGGGCACGGGCCATGGTCAGGATGCACGGTTTACTCAAAAGTTTGGTACAGGGCATAGACTTTGGCATGGGTCATCAGATGGTCTTGGCATCTTAAACTTGGAATGGCACAGGTCATCATAAATGGGACGGTTCGCGCCCATACTTAGTTATTTTTTAGCAAATCCTTGAACTCGTGTTGCGCAAGCTGTGGGGTATGGTGCGGGTCATGCCAGTGCCTCGTACTGGAACTGTTGACACAGGCTGTGGGGTATGGTGCGGGTCATGCCAGTGCCTCGTACTAGAACTGTTGGCACAGGCTATTGGTGATGGACCATGAACGGCCCGTGCCGACCCGTGGTACCTTGGCCGGCTGAACTTGTTCCTTTTGCTACGGGTGAACTGTTAGTCCGATTTTTTAGTTCTAGTAGTCGATCTTGTAGTGCTCGAGAAGAAAAATACAATGGAATTAGCCTTGAAGGCTACTTCTTCTTGGATCGTTCTAAGACTTTGGCACAACTCATCGGACTATGATTCCATGTTCCTTCATTGGCCGCTTTGATCTTTGTTGCTGCCTATCTTTGACTCCAATCTCCTTCTACCACGCATTGATGTTCATGGCTTTCATCTACTACCATTATAAAGGTGAATGGCCTTCGATATCTTCTACCGTCCTTGCAAATGGCCTTCAATAGCTTCTACTACCCTTATGAATGGCCTTCACAAAGAATGTAACCAAAAAGTACCCACGGGTGACCCACTAAAATGATCCAATGGAAGATCTAGGAGCCTGTGGATACAATATGTCCATTAGAACTAATTAAGTCTACAAAATGCAGGATTTACACAGTAAAACCCAACATGTCCGTCTAAACCCCTAGTCACATAAACTCAACTAATAATAGCAATCCGCCATACAAAATATGCCAAAAACTATGCCTGATGCAATGGTTAACGCAAAAAAATGAAGCACATTAGACTCCTCACGCTTAACCATTTGCTCATCCTTGAGTAAACAAAGACAAGACAAAGAATTAAGCGAAATGTAGCATGCAAACATAAGTTAACCGAGACATCCTACTTATTCCTAGATTACCATGTGTTCCCCAAAAGAAGTAAGAATCTCACAACTCTCACACTCTCCAAAAAAAACATAAGCAATCTAACCACTCAAAATAAAATGTGGAAAAAGGTAAGCAAAAAGATAAGTGTCAACCTAGCTTACTTTTCCCAAAATGATCCCAACGCAATCCAAGAGTCATCTTCAAAAACAATCCACCAAGGAAATCTAAGAGTTGTCAACTTGGTTGTAACATACGAATAATTCGTGATTCTCGACCTAGTTACAACCAAGGGTCAAATGTATCGTCAACCTAGTTTTTTGTATTCTCTCAATTTCTCTAATTTTGCCTAGAATCCCTTTTGGGTTTTCATCCTAGCTTTAACACACAAAGGGTACTCACTTCTCACATTTTTCCACATGGCCTCTCATTTTTGCCTAGGCTCGTAAGCCTAACTGGGCCTAGCCTCTCATTTTTACCTAGGTCTTTCGACCTATCCAGGTTTTTCCTAATGTTACCTAAATTGCTCTTTCGGGTTTAACTTATTTGGATTTTTGTATATATATATATATTACCTTTTCCAAATGCTCCAAAATGCTCTTAGAAGAGCTATTAGATGCATAAAACAACTAAAAATCATAAGTGTTATCTACTCCTCTTCCCAATGACTCACATGGCCGATGACCTATATGCATACACTCACATGGCCGATGACTCACAAACCCACAAAATTATAGCTAACACTCCCAGGGGGACAAATAAACTTAGCATCATACATGAAACATATAACTAATGTGTTTCATATGATATATAACATGCATTTCATGAGAATGTAAAGATAAATCAATCATGATATTCATAAAAATAAAAGGATAAGGAGGCCTAGAATATCACAAAATATCTACCAAATCATGAATACAATTAGATCCCCAAGCAAATAAACTACTTACTAAGAATTGAACCCAATTTTACCATTGGATTCAATGGCCTTAGGCAAAACTAGGAAAGTTAAAATAACAGAGAAGGGTTATTCCCTTTTTTCTCTCTCTACCTACTCTTAGAAACTAAGAGAACAGAAATTACAACTAATGAATGTTCTCTATCTAATCCTTAAACCCTAGTAGACTAAGGCTTCTTATATAGTAGGTAGGAAATGGGCCTTAAAGATGCCCAAAACTAGAGAAACCCTAATCTCCACATTGGCACGGGCCGTGCAATAGCACATGGCCCGCATGACATGGTCTGTGGAAAAGCACATGGGCCGCTGACTGGAGGGAGTCTCTCGGACAAACTGATCACGCAGCCCGTGCAGATCCTTGCGGGCCACCGACCAAAAGGCTATTTTGGTTGTCTGAGTGGCCTGGCCCGTTCATTTCCTTGTGAGACTTGGACTAGGGTTGAGTTCTTCATTTTCTGATGGCGCAGCTATGTAATACGTCACAGGGCGCTGGCTGGATTTTCAATTCTTGATCTTCGAGGTGCACGATTCATGCAAAAGGACACGACATGTGACATTACTTAGTCGCATCACCATTTAGTTAGCATGGGTTGTTCAGAAGAACACGATTGTGTCAGTCTTCTAAGTCATTCGGGCTTCAACTCCTTCTTTGGCGCATTTCCATCTACTACCATGATTAAGCACTAGGATTTCGGTCTACTACCATCCTTGTGAATAACCTTTAAATATCTATTACCATTCGTGTGAATGGTCTTCTACTCCGAAGTGCATACGAGCGATCTACAATGAAGCTCACATAATAGGATCTAGATGCTTGTAAGGACATAGCATTCATTAGGTCTAAATAAATCTACAAAAAAAATTTATACAAGAAAAACAACAAAGACTATCCAAAGCCCTTGTCATGTAAACCCAACTAAACCTAGCAATCAACCATACAAAAACTACTAATAAATGTGCCAAATGAAATAGGAAACACATGCTTCTAGGTTCACATACGTCCCTCTCATAGACATGAATGAACGAGGCCACACTCATTTCTCTATTACCGACATCAGTTGTTTTTGTAACTGACGTCGCATGCCTTTCTTGCTTACCGATATTGGTTATTTTGTGACCGACGTTGTAAGTCCCTCTCACAAACATGAATGACTGATGTTGCACATCTTTCTCACTTACCGATGTCAATTTTTTTGTGAGCGACATTGCACTTCTCTCTCACAAATATGAATGACTGACGTCACACGCCTTTCTCGCTTATCGACGTTGGTCTCACTGTTATCGCGCACTTCTCATGTCTTCAAATATATAATTTAATATTTAATTATTGTTCCTTTTATTATTACAATACAGTTGATTTTATTTCATGTAGTCACTATGTTGTGAAAATTGCAGGTGGAAATTTGATGGATCAAAACTATTGTTAGTGTTATGGATGGAAGCCAACATTTTTAAGAATCTATTTTCTCGAGTTGTGGCAAACCATCTGGTACTTTATTCGGTATGGAACTGACTTGCAATATCTATCATCATTATGGGAATGCTTCAAAAGTGATGCAAGTAATTTACCAAGTTTAAGGTGTTAATAACATTCTACCTACATTGTCAAACCTTATTATTCTATCTTAATTTCATATTGTGTTCCTTACAAATCAAATATGGTTATTCGTTTAATAGACGCGAGTGGATCGATTGATGTTACAATTGAAAGAAAATGGGCAGATAAACTTCTAGGAATTGTTGCAAGTGAACTCATGGTAATTTACATAACTTTTACCGGTTATTATTTCTATTCTTTCTTTCTTTCTTTTTAAAGAAAACCACCTACAATGGTGGGGGGTTTAGCTGACCTGTACCTTAACATGTATCTTTTTATTTATTGATACCTTTTCCATTTTCAAAACCAAATCAGGATGTTGCTGAATAGAACAAGGGACTCGAGCACAAAGTTAGTTATTGTCATCTGCGGATTTATTTGAAACCCATAACTGCTATTGATATTGCCTTACCGATTTCATCGAAAGAGACAAAAATGATTTTCCCTCTGTGCAGCTTGTTGATATAGGTGGTACTTCCCATAATAATCAGGCTGCGACTTCTTTGATAGTTACAGGAGAACCTATCGAATTATGCACTCATGTACCTGTTGACACTCCAGAGCTTGATGCATTGATGGTTGATTCCAAAATTTCTCCAAGTGAAGCTGCAAGTGGACATTCAGGCTCGAAGAGGAAGTTTGAATTTGATTATGATGATGAAGCCAAGAAACTGATAAACTGAACCTTTTGTTAGTCCTTTTGTTTTTTTAAGTTCAGAGGAAGGTTATCCCTTATGGTTTACCATTTTGGTCTTCCTTTCTATGTGTAGTGCACCTAGGTTTTACTCATTACTTTGTTCAGATATTGGGTAGTTATTTTCGGATGTGACCATATTTTGTAGTAAATATTGTTCACTGGTAAACAGGTTCTTGTCATCTAATTAACCATCGCTTTATTTCAAACTTTTGTTGTATATTAATATAAGTTTCTCACTATTGTTCAATTTCTATGATTATTTTCTTTTATTTAAAAAATTAAGCTTATTTTTAAAACGTTTTCAAACTTAATAAAAATTCAATAAAACTGTATCTACGTTCAATTATATTGTATACTTTGTTTAGTGTATATTATATATTTATTCTTTTTAAAAAATTTTACACACACACACATATATATAACATTAAATCTGTGAATAAAATTAAATTTTGTATATGTATTTATAGTTAATATGACAAAATATAATCAAGAATCTATTGTATTATAAATAAATTTATTTTACAATTAAATTAGGCAAGTTAGAACCATCAATTTTTTTTTAAAATGTACATAGTACAGTTCAAAAGCGGGACATCCAAAAGAACTTCCAAAGAACTTTATGAATCAGTCTTTTCACTTTTGGAAAAAGATATCCCATGTCAGCTTTTCAACTGAACTACAAAGTAATTGAAAAGGTGAACGGTAAAGTTTTTCTTCATCTCCAAGTTTGTTTGTTTTTTCTTATTCCTTAATCAAAGTCTACAGTAGTTTCCACCATATACCATTTTTTATTTCCCCTATCATGCGCTCCTCATACTTCTTTTGTCTACCATTTCTTCGAACAGGTCAAATCTCAGCAGTACTCTGAAGCCATTACGAAGTTTACTGGCAAATTGTGAAAATAAATCAACAACAATTTGGGTACAATAGTATTAAAAAATTCCATTTGTACGTACCTAAATCAATAGGTCATTATAAAATTCAGAGAAAACTAATCTATTAAGCAAACATTGCTCTTAAAAAGCAGTAATTATTATGTATATGCAGAACAAAAATTTTAAATTCCATTTGTCATCTATAAGAAACACATGTTTAATAAGCTAGAAACCTTCACATGTAATATCTAAATATTTTAATAGTTGAGAATATGTAGCAAAACTATGTTGACTTGAAAAATAATTAAAAAAACATGGAATCTGATAACTCGCGAAATTTCATTACTGCCAAAGATACGTAATTAACACAACACATATGCAATTGTAGAAGTTGGAAGAAAAGATTTATCGGGGAAGCTATTACAAACTTTATCAATGAACCTGCACACTTTTGAGCAGGCAGCAAACCACTTCATCATGGTGCACATGAAGAAGGTTTCTTAAAATTACTTTCGAGAATAGATACCTAATGATAATTACAAATCCTGTATGTTCTATAAAACTACACATATAATAAGGAAAAGGGAAAATCAAACACTAAATGTTAAAAAAAAAACCCTTAGACATTTTAAGTGAAAAATACAAAAGGTAGCTTATAATGTTGCCAAGTATTCCCAACCAACTCACCGGCCTTCTTTGTAGCCTCCTTAACGTTCATCCCATATCTTCCCACACGTCTTTCATACTCTCTACCTAGTGTGATCATTTTGCACACAAAAAACAAAACCAAAATGTTAGCACTCTATACAAATTTCTAGAAAAAGAAATACATGTTGCGTCTCACTATTTAGAAATGGGCCACTTCTGCATGTGTTTTTCCTGGCGGGACAGCTAGTCCAGTAGCAAAACCCACTGCCGCCGCAACTCAGAGAAATTGACATCCCACCGGCAACCAATTTGTCCTCGTGGGAGAGCCTACTGCACAATCACAAAATTAATTTCCAAAGAGGATTAGACAAGAGCGAGGTGAGGGTATGTTGGGGAATGGAGCGATGGTGGCCACTAAAGATGAAAAAGGATTAAGGCTACAATATGGTGGCCAGTGAAGAAGAGAATGGATCGAGGCCGCAATGTGGAGGGGTTTCTTTTCATCCAGAATTTGGAAAGATATCTGATTTCAATCTTAATAACCCGTAAATTCAACCCACGAGTTAGTCTTTCCAATTAATAATTTCAACATCATATAATTCAGTTGGAACCATTAGATTAAATAATTGAATGGATCATATGTGTTCTCAACATCATATAATTCAGTTGGAACCATTAGATTAAATAATTGAATGGATCATATGTGTTCTCACATAAGTGGGTGTTCTCACTTGATCCCACACAAATATATATATACACAAATATATATATACACAAATATATATATACACAAATATATATATACACAAATATATATATACACAAATATATATATACACAAATATATATATACACAAATATATATATATACATATATATACACATACATATATATACGTGTCATTTAGTACATAATTTGAATTGATGAACTACAAGTGAAATGACACAGCGCGTTGCATGGTGAGTGGAGTAACAAACTGTATTAAAAATATCAGTGGTATTTAAATATATTTTATGGAGAAACTTTTATGTTATACCAGCTAATAGTTAAACCAATAATGAAAATTTTTGTTTCAATAATTTTTAGGATCATATTATAATTATTTATATTTAGTATATGTTCAATTTTGTTTTCGAAAACCATAGAAATTTTCTTGCAATAAATGGAAACAAACATCTAATCACTCAATTAATTACATTAACTATTAAATCACTCAATTTAACAGTTAGTCAATATAAAATAAAACTTTGTGTATTTTATATATATTTTTAGAAGCTATAATTGTTTTGGTCATTACTTAATGAAAATAAAATGGTTACATAAATGCTAATTTTTTTAGTATCACGGGGATAATATGAATAATATATATAATTAATTGCTTAATTATAACAGTAAAATAATAAACTAAATAATTGTTTATAGATAAAAAAGGAACGAAATCGTCACCATCCACATCAATAATAAGAATTTTTCATATCTTAATTATATTAAATAAGTTTTGAATATACAAGTTTTTTACTTCCATTATGTACACTAATTAATTTTCACACGAAAGTCTAGTAGACTCGGTCTTTTTATCAGTTGCCTCTATAATATAACAACAAACGATTAATTACGAAACATGCAACCTTGGGAATAAGGTAAGCACCACTCTTTAGAAATTACAAATTATCTAATATCTATGGACTTATGGTCAATTACTAGATAAACGTGCAGTGTAGAAAAAATTGATATATGAAATTTCCCAATCTACTCTAACACTAAATAAATGTGCAACATAAAAAAATTGATATGTGTAATTTCATAATCTACATTTGAGTACAAGATATGTGTACATTGAAATAAGATTTCCATCGATACCACTTAAGCTTGTAGTTGTGTGTAAATTTTATAATTTTCATAAAAATTTGCACGCAAACCACACTTATATGATCAAAATCTATAAACTTTTACCCAAAAACATTTTTTTCATAGAAAGTACTTGGTGTATACAAATGGAAAGAACTTAGGGACACGTAAATTACACCATCCTGTACAAGAACTGAAACAAAAATAAGTTATCCCGTTGCTTATGCTGGGAATGACCACTTGTTTTAGTGTCAATAATCATTTGTGCAGGTGTCATTAATCTCACGATACGGGATTGCCAGCAATCCTGGCGAATATTTCCTGAGCCCAATGACAATATTGTATAGAAATTAGTTATTGTGTAGTTTAAATAAATGTAATTTTCATAATTAACATTTGAGTACAAGATATGTGTAATTAAATAGAAATAATATGTCAATTTATACCTCTTAAATGTGCACACTTATGTTACTCAAGAAGTCAAATAACTACTTCCTCCGTCCCACAAAAAAATGACTTGTTTACTTTTTCACAAAGTGCAGTTAACCATACTATCTAGTAATAATAATGTGAGAGTGACAGTTGGTTGATTACCGCATCGGAGGTAATGGAGTTGTTTACCATGGATGCTAACTGCCAAGTGTAAACTAGGAGAAGAAGTAATAGCATAGTTGTAGGTGCAGCTGCTATTGTAACCTAAAAAGAGGGAGGTTATATGATTGTAATTTGCTCCTAAAATCAACTTATAATGTGCTTGCCCTTGTACTTAAAACCACCCTAAATTTATAGTCTGTACATATTTGACAAACAAAAAAATTTCATAACTTAATCCAAAATAGTAGATATTTAAAAGAAAATTTACGAAATAATAAAAGTCAATCAATTGGGCTGCTGACTTAAATATAATATAATTAAGTATTTATTTTTAAAATATACAAGGAAAAATCCTTATACAATAATTTTATTGGACTCGGGAAATACTCGTCTAGTAGCCGAGACATGTAGGCAATTCTGTATCCAAGGTACACAAACTATTACTAAAACTATAATAGCTTCTATTTCCAGCATAATGATAGCAGGTGATTTTTGCTTCGCTTGTTTTACAATGTGGCCCTAGGACTATGGCAACATTTCAATGAATTTACCTCCGAATGCAGCTCCGGAAATTAGTTCATATAAGACGGAAAATGATTGCAGAAACTATGTTTTATAGGTTTTCCATCCCACCCACTTTTGAAAGATATTACATCTCTCCAATTTTTTTCATTTATTTTTATAGCAATAATCTATCTATCTATACCACTTAAGTGTGTAGTTTGCATGTGAATTTTATAATTTGCATATAAAATTTGCACGCAGACCACACACTTTGTTACCCAATAAGTCAAATAACTACTTCCTCCGTCCCACGAAAAATGACATGTTTACTTTTTCATAAAGTGTAGTTAACCATACTAACTAGTAATAAGGGGGAAGGACTTGAGAGGCTCCTAAAATCCCTCCATCGTCCTCTTTTAGCCATTTTTAAAATACTTTTGGCCCCTCTACTAATAAAACTGTTAAATCGTGGCCCTTCCATCTTGTCAAGATGTTAACTTCAGTAAAAAATATTCAATTTGAAGGGTAAATTAGTAATTTCACATTTTTCCTTTTCCTTTTCTCATTTTCTTTTATCCTTTATCCTTTTCTATTTTCCCTATTTCATTTCCCTTTTATTTCTCCTTTTTATTCTCTTCTTTTCCTTTTCATTTTCCTTTTTCCATTTTACAAATATGGCCTTCTCTCATGGGGTGCTTCTTGAGGGCGGTGACAGTGATCTGCGCTAGGTGCTGCCAGTGGTGGGCGAGTTCGATATTGTGCGTAATGGTGTCTCAGATATCCAACTCCTTGATCGCCCGGTCGAGGTGATCCGAAATTAGCTTATTCATTGGTGGCTTGTTCGGCTCCATTAGGTCCCAGTCCATCACCAACACCGCCTTGAATCTGCCTTGTACCACATGAACACATCCAACAGCTGCCAATACCACTCGATGGAAAATGCTGGCGAAGGCAAAGTAGGCACGAACGGGTCCAACACTGGCAACTCAGAGAGGTTGTTATGGTTAAGGATGCCCTTGTTGTCCTTATCCGCCTTATTTAGTATCGGGGACGCCCCCGAGATGATCTGCAGTGGTGCAGGCAATGGTGGCGAATGGGAGAGGAGCTCCTGGAAGCGGTCAACGGAGAGGAGAATAGATACAGGTGGTGAGGAGAAGAACAGGTGGTGGCAGAGAATAGGTGGTGGAGAATAGATGGTGGTGATGGTGGCGAGGTCACAGAAAAAGGGTTGACATGGGTGGTGATGTGGCTGCAAGCGGCGGAGGACAGCAGCGGGGATGAGCTCAGCTAGGAAAATGGGGAAAAAAGGAAAATGAAAAGGTGGAAAAAAGATAAAATGAAAATAAGAAATGAGAAAAGGAAATTGTGAAATTACTAATTTGCCCAAAAAATTGACGTTTTTTTTACTGAAGTTAACGTTTTGACCAAACGGAAACGCCACGATTTAACATTTTTGTTAGTTGAAGGGCCAAAAGTGTTCAAAAAACAAATAAGAGGCTAAAAAGGGATGATGGAGAGAGTTTAGGGGCCTCACAAGTCGTTTGCCCCTAGTAATAATAATAATAAGGGATTTTTTTACACTTCTAAATCTAACTTTATGTTGAAAGTGTTAATAAAACCCTACAAAATGAGAAAGTGTCAGAATAATCCAAATTTATGACAAAATGTGCAGTTGTAACCTTTTGTCACTATTCTGGAGTTGACTCATCAATTTAGGTGTTGACCGGACCTGAAATGACAAAAATACCCTTGCCCACATAAGTCGAAAAGGAGTAAAATGAGAATTCAGCTTATGGGCCAAGGGAATTTTCATCATTTTAGGTCCAGTCAACACCCAAATTATTGAGTCAACGGTGGAATATTGAGAAAAAGGTTATAACTGGATATTTTATCATAAAGTTAGGGTTATTTTGGTACTTTCTTATTTTGTAGGGTTATATTGGCACTTTAAGCCTAAAGTTAGGGTCATTTTAGCACTTGACTCTAGTATAATTAATTAATACGTAAAAAAATACTATGTACAGTTGCATATATGAACAAATACCTTTTTTTTAAAAAAACAATCATTCAAATATGCTGGGAAAAGTGCCCAACGGTGATTACAATAAGTGGAATTGACATCCAACCTTACTAGCCTCTAGCGATAACTAATTTATTGCAAGAATATTTAAATTACATATCAACCAGACTAACTGGATGTGCTATTACAGAGTAGAGATCCAATAAAACTACAACATCACCCTCAAGGATATTAACTCGCTTCCCGCAAAAATTATGATCACTTGGCAGAGAGGAGTGTATCATGCATCAATATTCCTATGCCAAACAGATATCTTCAACAACTATAAAACCATTTGATCCAAAACGCGATCTATGTTGTCCAAATTGGAAACACCTTGAAAAACACAGATCGAGATAAGGACTTTTCCTAGAGAAACACACGATCTGTAAAATCAAATCGGACAAAATACATCAACATGAACAGTTAAATTGAGTGATCATCATGAACACAATAATTTAATCTATCAGGTCTAAGAACAATACTAATGTATGGAGAAAAATCCATGGGAAAAAGAAGATTGAAGAAGAGGCTTTTGAAAGGAGGGGTGTCTGCGGCACTGTAGGGTTTTCTATAAACAAATACCTAATATATTTTTTTTGAAAATAACTAACGTAACTAAAAATCATATGAATTTAAAATAATTACATATGGACAAATATATGCTCCCTCATTCTCACTCCCAGCCAAAGGTACATATTTTTTGTCAACTTTCTCAAATTATGTTTGACTATAAATTTCAAGTAGTACAAAGATAACAATATCATAATGTGAGATATTGTTATATTCCATGCAATATCTATTTTGTAATGATCAATTTTTTATGCATTGCTAGTATATTTAACTAAATTTATCAATGATCAAACATGACTTGAGAAAATTGATCAAAAATAGAAACATTTAATCAAAACGGATAGTATATTCTATCTCTAGAGTTTTTTTTTATAATAAGGATATTCATTTATAAGCAACTAGTAACTGTACAATTTAAAGAGTTTGCTAAAACATGCTCTTCTTGCAAGGTTGGCCGTGGAGCCTTGATAAAGCCAATCTTCTAAAATTTTGAAACCAAAATTCTCATTTCCTCTACCAGTGCACTGACATCCACCGGAGGAATGTGATCTGGTTCGTTGATTAGGGCCACCAACCGCTGAGAATCCGTCCACACCTGTATATGAATAAAACCTAATGCGTGTTTCAGATAGACCAGACAGGCTTGCATTTCAGCAACTAATGCCGATGAGCAAGGGAAATGTTTCCGGTACGAAGTTCCCTGGGCTTGCAAGCTATTCAACAACGTCCAAGTTGCGGATTCGTGCCAATGCTCTTGCTAGAAAGCCCCATCCATCTTGATTGTTGGTAAGATCTGTGGCTCAGTCCAATGATTTTAATTTTGTGGTTGTTTTTCTGGTTCTAAACTTATGTCTTCAATATCCATTGCTATGTGCCCGCTTCTATATAAATTGTGTCAGTTGTGGGCAAGATTAACGCAGATATGTGGTGGTTGGTCATGTTCTCTAAATAGTTTCTCATTTCTCTGCAACCAGATTTTCCAGAGAACGTGGTAGGAAAAGGTAATGGCCTCCTGATCAAGGGTTGTATTGAACCAACTCCAAAACCAAGTGTGGAACGGTTGTGGGGAGCCTTATGTAAAATCAAAACCCAATTGTGAACACCGTCAAACTGATTGTGCTCGCGGGCATTGCAGAAGCAGATGTTGCACATTCTCTCTTGCTTAGGTGTGGCACAATTGTCAAAGTGGGTTACTAATAACTCCCCTGAGAACCAGATTGGATGCCCTAGGTATGGCGTTTAGCAAGGCTCTCCATAGGAAAAGGATAATTTTCCTCGAAACTGGTAAACCCCAAAACTTTTGCTAATTTCCATTCTGCGATGCTTGAATTACTGACGTAGATACCTGTTAAGGTCTATATCCTATCTTGACTGAGTACTTCCATGTAAGCATAAGTTGCTAGATTTTTTAATCCTGCAAGTGATTCTGGTGATCAACTATAATAGCCAGGATTCTTCGAACGTTGTATGGAGGGTATGTTGCCCTCAATAATGGTTCCCCCCTTCTTTGTTTTGTGTAAGCAGGTCCGCGACTTTCAATGTTGTATATTGTTGCATTACTTGTTATGGTTGAGTGGCTTTTAAGTTAGGGTAATTTGGTATCCATTTGTCGATAAGTCGTATGTGTTTCCTGACCTGACCTCCCATCGAGTGTGTTGTTGAAGCAGTTCTCTTATCCACAAAATTGATTTCTATGCCCAGCTATCTGTAGTCTTTGGAATGTAGTCCATGAAATGTTGTGTCCTACAGTACGTACCTTTAAAAACTTGGACAAACAAATATTGCTTATCCTGCATATTGACCAGGCATGTTTAGCTAATATAGCCTTATTCCTCTTTTCTATTGATCTAAGGCCCAAGCCACCCTGCTTAGTTGATAGGCACATTATTGTTCCTGCCACCCAATGAATCCCTGTGTTCTCTGGCTCTCCTTTGCATATGAATGCCGATATGATGGAATCTATCTTCTGAGCCATAGTCGATGGTATTCTGAAGATACCTAAAGGATAAATGGGAATGGCTGAGATGACATTTTTTTGCCAAAGTCACCCTTCCCGCTAGACTTAAAGACCTTGTCTTCCAATTGTCAAATTTTGCTCTGATCTTGTTCAGTAGATCTTTGTACATCTCACATCTAGAGTGAAAATTTTGTATATTCATACCTAGATATCGTGCTCCAACACCTAATTTATGTATATTCAACATATATCGGAGATAACTTTCCATTGTGCATTCTGATTTCTTGCTGACCTGTATCGAAGATTTATCCACATTAATACTTTTCCCAGAATACCTAGCAAAATTATCCATGTTGTGAGCCAACTGCCTGATTGCTTAGTGTGTACACTAGATAAATAGAATACGATCATCTGCGTACATGAGATGTGAGATGACCAGTGCTCCTCTACCAGAACTGAACCCTGCTTGGGGTTATTTGTAACATAGATGCATGCAGCAGGCTTGAAAGATACTGTTGACATATGATTAACATGTACGGTGAGAGCGAGCATCCTTGCCTTAAGCCTCTCACCGATTTTATTTAGTTTGATTGCCATTGATTAACTTTAACTCTGAAGGTCACCGTGGTGACACACATATCTATAAGTATTATCCAGTTCAATGGCATCCCAATATAGTGTAGTGCACTACTTAAAAATTCCCATGACACCCTATCATATGCCTTACTCATGTCCAATTTTATTGCTGCTAGGCCTACTTACCTTGCTTCCTTTTCATAGCCTGTAGCATCTCTGATGCAATCAATACATTCTCTGCTATATTCTGATCCTTCATAATACCGATCTGTGTTGTATCAATCAAGTCCCCCATGATCTTCTGCACACGTTTAGATAATACCTTTTCTATGATCGTATACTTGACGTTACACAGTGAAATTGGCCTAAATTCCTCCACTCTCTATGGGTTCCTCCTTTTTGGGATCAACACTATTTGTGTTTGATTATATGCCTCCGGCATGTCTTCTGTTTGTAGGATTCTGAGAGCCTCATCTGTGATATGTGACCCAACGTACTACCAATACCATTTGTAGAAGCATGCTGGAATCTCATCAAGGCCTGGGGCTTTCTAGGATTTCATGGACATGATCGCCTCCTGAATTTCTTGCCTGGAGAAGAGATGAAGTAAACCCTGAACCTGGTCTTGATTAAGCTTATTTGTGTTAGTTTTCAAAACCCGTTGAAGAGTCTTTTCATGTCCTACTAGTCTTGTGATGCCATATGCACATCTAATATATGAGTTTCTAATAGCCTATAAATCTGTTAAACATTATGAACCTGTGTACCATCTGTAAGCCTTAACGTTGATATGTGATTAAAAGCTTGTCTCTTAGTTGCCCACTAATGGAAAAACCTAGTATTATTGTCACCAAATCTACCCCACTAAAGCCTAGCTATTTGCTGCCAATAGTCTGATTGACACTGCACAAGGCTTTCAAGCTCCTTTCTGAGTATGCCCTCCTCTATTTCCTCCTACCGCATGACTCCTATGAGTTGCTTTCCTTGTATCCTATGTTGCACCTGTGTTAACTATGTTGTCTTTTGTTGGATTTTTTTGTCCTTTTTTCCAAATACCTGACTGCTCAAGTTGATGAGATGCCTTAGAGTACACTGTATTTTCTTAGAGATGTGTCTATTGCTAATGCCTGAGGCATTTCCCCAGGACTTTTAGTACTCCAAATCTTTGCCATTATCTTATCTGTGTCATTGCTATTCACCCAAAAAGCCTCAGATTTGGGTTGTAATTTTGGTTTGACTTTGGCCTGAGACATCTGGATTATTCCTAGGGAGTGATCAGATCATAGTATAGGCAAGTTCCATAATAATGCCTGAGGAAATAAATTTATCCACACCTCGTTTACAAACACCCTATCCAGTCTCTGTAAAATCATATTCTATCTTCTTCTCTTATTTGTCCAGGTAAAACAAACACCCTTATTTATAAGCTCTTGTAATTTTTATTGGTCTAACAACTAAAGTAACTTGTCTTAGCTCTGATTTTGTATAAAAGGTTGGCCACCTTGCTTGTCTTGTGATGAAAGAACTTGATTAAAGTCCCCTAACAGAATCAAGGGATACTGGGAGTTTGGGATATTATCACCAATATGATTCCAAATATCCACTCTTTTCGCCAAATTCGGGTGGTCGTATACAAAAACCTGATACCATGCTTCCCCAGAACTACTATTACATTTTGCCAAAACAAAGTTACTAGTACTAGCCATAACTTTCAAATTAATATTACTAAACCACAAAATAGATATTCCCTCTGCTAAACCTACTGCTGGGACATGCCAACCCTCATTAAATCTTGAATACTCTTGCCAACTTAAAAATCAAACTTATAGTATTATTACACTTAGTAATTACATAGGGAAGAGCAATGCAAACTGTTTGCACCCTCATGCTCCTGCTAGAGCCAGTCTCTAGGCCCTTTAATACACATTAAGAGCATGTGCAATGGGGTTCCAGAGGGATTACAGTTCTAAAATGGAACCTATTTGGAACTATTTTTCCCCCACAATGGGGTTCCAAATCTTGTCCCCAATTCTGAAATCGGACTACATTGCCTAAGTCATGAAACTGCTCCCCATTGTATTCCATTTTTGTTCCATTTTTTTCAAATGCTCTTTTGTTTCATTGTACATGCTCTTTTTTTTTAACTTTTGTTTTGATATTTATATTTTGATTTTAATATTCTAATTTTTAATACTCCCTCTATCCCAAGGGATTTTGTAGAGGGAGAAACCAGAACTTTTAATTTCACACGAGTGAATTGTCTTATTTACCCTTGTCTTCTTCAATCTGCTTAGCACCACTGCACTGCCTTGTTTTCTTCAATCCATCTCCGTAGACCACTGCACGGGCCTCCGGAGCACCACCGTACGACCTTCTACAGCACCACTGCACGACTCTAGATGCAATAATGGACAAAAGGAACGCCTAAATATAAGGTTCTTATAAAATTATCGAAAAAGAAAAATTGATGGCAATGGTGGCTTTAATCAGGAGATGAGCTTTCAAAGCTCATATTTTCTTCTATTTCTAAGTCAAAGCACACATACTTCATCGGAGATGAGCTTTCAAGAGGTTGAGCAAAATATTGCCTCTGGAGTACTTCCTATGGTCGAACACGATCTCTTTTGATATGATTTCTGGTTTTCTTCGGTAAGGTTGGAGAAGTTTGAGCACTTTTGTCCTCAATGGCTGCGTACCATTGTTTAGCCATTTCTGGCAAATTCAAGACAAAGTTAACTGTCTCAGGATCAGTATCAGGTAGGAAGCTGGGAATATCATAGGTTGATGGGTTTGATGATTCTCCAAAGTGAAGCTCATCATCGTTGTTAGGGGAATTAGAGGAAGACATGGTTGTGTTGAAGAAAGAAATTGCGTTGATTGGAATATGGGGTTGGAATGAAAGGTAAACAAATGACCCATTTATATAGAGAACCATCAAATGTGCCAACCCCTTTGAAATGATGAATTTAACCCATGTGAATGGATGGGACTTGTCCATGCCAAGTCCATTATTTTGTCTAGCGGAATCTTTGAAATGATGAATTGAACCCATGTGAATGAATGGGATGTGTCCATGCCAACTCCATTATTTTTGTCTAGCGAAATCTATGAAATGGTGAATTGAACCCATGTGAATGGATGGGACGTGTCCATACCAACTCCATTATTTTTGTCTAACGGAATCTATGAAATGATAAATTGAACCCATGTGAATGGATGGTACGTGCCCATGCCAACTCCATTATTTTTGTCTAGCAGAATCTTTGAAATGATGAATTGACCCATGTGAATGGATGGGACGTGTCCATGCCAACTCCATTATTTTGTCCAGCGGAATCTTTGAAATGATGAAAACCAATTAAAATGAAAACCCAATTACAAATGTATGGTTTAGTCTGACCAATTATTACCAACAACCTATTACAATCAATCTTCATCGTAAACTACCCCCCATTAATTTATCTCGCAGTGCTTCCTGTGCTGCGGACAACTCTTCCTTTTGAATCAAAGGATTAAGGAGTTTAGTGTTAGCTATCATCTGATCGCGCTCTGATTGTTTTTGAACGAACTACCACTGTGCTATGTTGTACTCCATTTTAGCTCTTTCATTCTCCACAACCATTTCGGCTTTTTTTGTAGCTGCTTCAATCGCAGCCGCACACTGCATTCTGGCGGATTCTTTTGATTGTTCATCATCTGTTGTTCTTCCCCTGGCCTTTCCTTTTCCCCTTGCCTTGCATTTAGCGGCTTTCACACCAATAGGTCTAGATGGATATTGCATAGCTTGAGTATCATCGCTACTACGGGGTGTTGATAGCCCCTGTGGTGAATATTCTTCTCCATCAGTTTCCTTTGGGCCATATTGTGCTATAAATTTAGGGTTCTTTTTGCAATCGTCATAATAATAGAAGAATAAAAATTGTTGCCCATCATTTTCATCTGCAAACAAGTTCATGTCCATGACTTCATATCTCCTTGGCTAGAGCCACTCCCGCCCCGACTGAAGTGACGTGTGGCATTACTTTCACATCCCACATATTTACCGATATCGTGAGCCATTTTTTACCACCGACACTTGCACAACTTCATTGACCGGTTGCAATTTTCATAATGATTCACATCGTGCATAATTTTAGACCAAAACACACCAGCATTTTGACCTGTACCCACCACACAGTCAGTGGAATGCTCGAACCATGCGCCACATAAAGCTTTATCATCCTCTACACTCCATTTGTCCCGCTACCTTTCTTCTTTGTAACCTTACTCCCGGACACTATTGCAATTTCATCATTTTCTTCACGTACATAATTTTCTAAACGAATAAATCATTTTCTCAAAGCAAAAAAAACGTCAAACATAAACTAATTTTTAAATTATGCTTATGAAATTATAAAATACATGAACATATTAAAGGATATACTTGATTCTTCAAATAATGTACTAGATTGCAGACACTAGATTGCATGTTAAAATGCATATACTAGCTTCGTATATTTTGCATGTTCAAATATAATAGTTTACAAATATAACAAAGGGAAATAAAGGCAATTTAAATTAATTATAAACTAGAATTTTTTTTATTGAAATAAAACACATTAAAATAGGGCTTACCGTCCGTAACATCGTGACTTCCATATTGTCGCCCATCTTCACCACCAAAATTTTGACCCGGTGAACTGCGACCTTCTCGGCTTACAAATGCTCCCGATTTGTTTAAAGCATCAAGATGTGGAGAATTAAAGGTTTGACCATATAAATTAGGGTACAAATTTTGCAATTGGGTGTTTGCATTTTGGGAGTGGCTCGGGTAAGGAGGGTTCATGTATGCATTTTGGGAAGAGTGGTATTGATTTTGAAAATTCATGTATGAATGTTGAGAATTCATATAGTAGTGGGGAGGGGTGTTTGGAGAATTTTCAATAAATTTGGAATTTGGAAATGGACGATAATTTGGATTTTACGAACAATTTTCCAAATTGAAAGAATTTGGAATTACCTTATCTTTGCCTTTCGACGTTCTTCGTGGATCCATCACAATAAATTGATTGCAATGTAGAAGATGAATTAGTGAGATAGAAGTATTGAAATTGGAAGTAGTGTGATGAAATTAGTTCAAATCATCTATATTTATAGGCCAAAAATAGAGGAAGATGGAATATAAAAATTATAATTGAAATTATTAAAAAAATTGCCAGAATTTTTTAATATTTTGGGACACGTGTCTCATTAAAAAAACTAACTGTTTACATCCGTTGCATGGGGACACGTGTCATCTTCTGATTGATCCATGTGTCCCCCTGATTTAAATTTCAGCCTCCATTAAGAAAATAGTTGTTGCGAACACGTGGCCCAATCCATGGGTGGCACATGTCCGCAACAGAAAATTTTAAAAAAAATAAGAGGCAAGTTAGTGGGACACGTGGCCCACTCAGGGGGAGCCATGTGTCCCGTACGGACCAAAAAATTTGGCCGTTTTTCAGTGGCCCTTGCACCATGTGCATCGTCAGAAAGGGGGCCATAATTCGGTCTCTTAGCAAGAGACTCTTGAGTGGTCTCTTGTTAAGAGACCACTCTAGAGACCACCAATGTGGTAGTTTTCGGTCTCCATAGCGATCTTTTAATTTTAAGAGAGCACCACTGCACATGCCCCAAGGTCAAGGGCAATGGTAGAGACTGCTAGTGGTCTATTACCAATTAAATATATTATTTCTATCTCTCTCTCTCTTCCACCTCACCACCTCACCTTAAGAGACCACTCATTTTGTTCTCCACAATGGCAAGAGACCACTCTCTATTTTTCATGGATCTCACTTGATTTTTCTATCATACTCATTAATTTTTTACATTTAATTTTTTAAAAATTGAGCACCCAAAATAAATTGAATGTGAAATACATTTTCATTTTTAAAATTTAATTTTGTTTTTTAACAAAAATTCAGATTTTATTTTTTTTAAATCAGATTTTACAAAAATAAAATACAGAATTTACAAAAAAAATCAGATTTTACAAAAAACAGATCAGATTTTACAAAAAACAGATCAGATTTTACAAAAATTTCAAATTTTACAAAAAAAAAAACAGATTTTACACAAATTTAATTTAAAAATTTTTAGATTTTAAGAAAAAAAAAAGTTGGAACTAGAGAGGATAAGAATTGAGCCACATATGATCTCTTAGTAAGAGATCATGAGACCATGGAGTGGCCTTTTATTAAGAAACCGTTTTCGAGATCATCATTGTATTGATTTCGATCTCTATAGCGATCTCTTAATTTTAATAGACCATCATTGCCCTTCCCCTAAGACCAAATAAATCTGTGAAAATCTGGATTTGTAAGATCCCGTTTTGCAATGCTTGTTTTATCCCTTGAAAACAAGCTACTGATTCCGCCATTAGTGGTGAATTCATGGGAGCAGGCTGTCGGAAAGTGATGCCGCTGTCCGATGAATTCCAATTTATGTTCATTTCAGATTAATCCCTTATTTAACTTGAACGCTTTTTTTTTTTGGATAATATTCTACATTAATATTTGACCGCATATTTAAATGAATATATGAACAATAATATTATCAATATGTTAAATTTGTTGTAGCAAATAAATACAAATATCAACTTTTTATTTGACACAATTATACATAAATAAAACATTAATGGTCAAACATGTTTTATAAATAACATTATAATAATGGTGACACAATTTAAACTGAGAACGAGGGAATATGGTCACGAGAGATTTACCTAAATGAGATGCACTCGGATAGCTTTAGGACCAAGTTTATCAACAGCCCCAAACATTGGGTTGTTAACATGGGCATGATAAAAGTGAAAAGGTTAGACGAAAATTATCCAACCACTCAGGCCTTGTTTATCAGTGATTGCATCGCTGCGGACACCATATTTTATTTTTTTTTAAAAGGGAAACTCGAACAGTAAATCCCAACCTCACAAAAACAAGTGGCCAAAACTGACTTCCAAAATTTGGAGAGGGCAGATGTGGTGTGTGCCACGTATTTCCATTCTATTTGTTGAAAATATATCAAATTTAATCCAAACTAATTTGTTTATCTCCTTCTCTATATATCTGATTTTATATTTCCTTTTTAAATATTTTTTTAATAAAAATAATTGTAAAATTTTACATTTTTTAGTCTCTATAAATAGAGATCAATATTACCATTGTTTATTATATTTATAATTATTAAAGTTTTATTTAATAAATTCAAAAATAATATTATTTAAATATTACAACATTTAATTAATAATTAATAATTTAAAATATACTACTTATATTTGGTATTAAAATAATATTTAAAGAATTAAAATTTTTAGTTGAATTGGATCATTGATAATCTTTAAAAATAAATTAATTGATTGAATATAAGATTGCATACGTTGATAAGAGAGATACTATAATGTTTAATTGAAATATTTAGTTGGGTTTAGTCATGATAAATATGGTCTCACGATCGAGGCCCAAGTTCAGCCTTCATTTGTGGGTTTTGTTGGTTAATGCACACGTGTTGCATATTTATCTGTTGTAGGCTTTTAGTTTATACATTTGAGTGAGTACGGTTTGTCCATAAGGTTATAAGGTTATGTACATGTTATTTATTTTTTATCTTTTACATTATATTTGTTAAATGTTATACTAAATTTTGAAATTTATAAAACATTTTTATATATGATATATTTATATATTTTCACGTTCAAATACATATTATTACTTATTTTAATTTTAAAAATACAATATTTAAATTTTGTTTTAAAAAATTAAATTATTTAAGGTAAAAGTCATTGTGGGACTGTCAAGAAGCTTAAGACCATCTTTCCTGAGACTGACTCTATACATTTTATTTCCACAATAATGAGTTGAGTCCGTCTTTTGAACGATGGTCTTTCTATAAGTCATGGAAAGATCAAAGTTTAAACTGCAAATTAAAATAAATAAAGATAAAATTTTTGGGTTGCATTAATAGCGTCATAAAATTTATAACTACTAAACATTGTATAATAAATTTTTAATATTGCAATTAAAACCTTTACCTTTTTTATTATTTTAATTAAACTCCATCTTTTCATAAACCTTAGGAAAGACGATCTCACCCAACACTTTGCAGTTTATCTAGTTGAATTTTATTTATTTTTTGCAAAATTCAGATGCTTTCTTTAATTTAATATTTTTGTAACAATATTGTAATGTTCATAAAATAATTTTCTTAATGAATGGAGTATAAATTTATCATAGTTAAATATGATAAAATTTTAAATTATTTAATTTATTTTTTCCATTCTATTTTTTATTGCTTTTAATTTTTCACAAATTTTCTTCGTACGTATGAACTCGATCAAGAACTTTTTGGTGACCTTGAATTTTGAGGTTTAAGTTTCTAGTTTATTTGAATTTTTTAATTTCATTTCATACTTTAATATTTATTTTTGTAATTTTATTTTTTAAAATTTCTCTTTTTAATTGTTGTTTTCTATAATTAGTTTTAATTATTTATTATATGTTAGTTAACTATATTTATTCATAAATATTATAATACAAAAGATATATAGAGTTTTAAAAATAATAAAATAAGTTAAGAAATTGGGGTTGAGTTAGGTTGTTGATAAAGCGTGAAAAAAAATTTTAGTTGTACTAGCAGGTCCCTTCGCACGTTGCACGATATTTTGATTCAGAATTTTAGTTTAATTAACATACATTTGCTTCTCCCTACTAAAACTAAATAAGTAAGAAGTTTTTTTATCTAAAAATTATTAAATAAAATATATAGTAAAATAGTTAATTCAGTTTAAAAAATTTAAATGATGAATAATAAAATTTGTGATTTTCATAACATTTCAAGAATTAATATATTCCACTAATTGAATAAAATATATAATAAATATTCAACTTGACTAAGACTTAAATACAAGTATAAACGCAAAATAATGAAAATTATTATTAACAACTTGTAATCGACAGGAATGCCAAGTATAAGAACCTGAATCCACGGAGAAAATTAAAACTCTAACCCAAGTAAAGAAGACAATAACACCATATAGTATGCATTTCTGAATCAACAACACAAAAGACAGCAAAACATCAAAGAGCACAAAAGCAATCACTTAATTTGGATATTACTTATGGCCTCTTTCATTAGAAATAGAATACTCCATTCGTCTTAACTCTATTTGCACATATTAACTTTACATGTTAATTTTATATTAATTAAAATTATTTTAGACAGTTAATATCTTTAGTTATATACATGTAAAAATAATAAAAAATTTATGTTATGAAACTAGGTGTTACGACGATTCTAACAAGATCCCACGGGTTAATATATTATCTTTTATATTAATCAAATTATACTTTTCAAATTTACTAATTTTGACTAAATGAATACTACCTGTGCAAATAAAGTTGGAACATGAGAAGTAATAAAGTTGTTGAACTCAACAAAGCACGATAGAGGGTATTAACATCTGAAACGTTATTTTCAGAACAAAAATAATCACATTGACCTTACGTAGGAGTGGTAAATGGGGTGGTAAATGGGCGGAAAGATCGAATATGAGTTGGGTAATATGATTAATTTAAAAATATAGTTATGATGGGTTAATAAATGGGTCGGGTGAAACCTGATCAATTTGCGGGTCAAAAATTATTTCATTCATGGATTGAAAATGGATAAACCTGCGGGTTTCAAACAATATATGAACCTATCATATTTAGGTCAAACTATAATTATTTATACATCACTATACATTTTAAAAGTTTTTCAAAGTTATTAACCTCGTTATAATAAATAAAAACACTCATCGGATCACCCCATTAACTAATTACTTCAATTATAAACTAACTCTATCTAACAGTTAGTCGATGTAAAACAAGATTATGTATATTTAAATTTGGCCGCATACAAATTGTTGTGGTATTCTCCAATCCAGCTAGTTGATTGTGGTTCACCAAGGTGTGCCTGCAAAAGAGATTCCGGAAGCAATTCCAGGAAAACAGCTCCGACGCTCAAGTCAGTAACCTCCTTTTCAGAATCAATCTTTTCTAGTTCAGTTGCACTTACCTGTATTTGTGATCTCTTTGTTCCTTTTATAGCTTGCTCTGAATATGACTCCATTTTCTTGGGTTTGCTATCGTGTGCTTGATCGTGGCTCCGAGAAAGGCAGTTCGTGGTTGACGCCTGGCCATGATCTCCATTTTTCACGGTTCATGGGTTGCCTCTATCTCTGCTCGCATCGTGGGCTGTTCTCAGGCTTACTTGCAACTTTGGACCTACGGCTCAACCTTTGAGTTAGGTATACACCATAACCCCTCCTAGCCATGAAGACTAAAAGAAACGGAGTAATGGCGTGACTTTGTGGTTTAAATACGAACTGATGTTGCTCGTCAACAGATTGTTTGTCATTTAATACTACATTAGTCGTTATTGCAAAGTGACTGGGAGGTTGTCTCCATACCTCTCAAAGTTAAATTTATAAGTCCTAATGCTTCATATCTACAACTAAGTAGATAATGGCAAGTCAGGGTTGTCCACAAAGAAGAGGGATCTTTCTAAGGGTTTAAACATAAAAGATTGATATAAGGCCAGAAGTAGATATATATATATATATATGTATATATATATATATGTATATATAAGAAAGTGGTCCTAAGTTATGAAAGTAAAACACAAACAACTAGCAAAGCCAAGTAACTATGCTAATCATCAAACAAACTAAGAAAAATGGTTTAAAACTACAAAAGACAAAGCCTTGGGGGCAATTGATTTCCACTTCCAACCCTCTTATCTATCCTTGAATCTACAACCTATTCATTACTCCAACTACTTGTTGTGAAGATAAATCTACTTTCATTCTTAGATAGTAGTTTGCGAGAGTGAATTCCAAACCTCACTAATAACTCCTTCAGTCGATAAATGGCTAAAAGTATCTCATTAATGACATTGAGCGCAAAGAATCAACAAGCTTGGTAACACTTATAAACACTACACCGTGTCTAAGTATTGAACCAATTCATGCATTTACACAAGATTAGTCAAGAACGTTCAACGTTCATAGACCTCTCCTATTTTCTACAATAAACAAACATGACAAAGACCTCTAACTCATGCTCTTGGATTTCATATTAAAAGAGGGGAAACTTAGCTACTTTCTCCCAACCCTAACAAGCAATCATACAACCGATTCATATACTCAAACTTCCAAAACCATTAATGTCATTAATAATCCACATTCAAAGCTCAATAAATGCACAATAAAAAAACCAATATATAGATAAAAATAATTCTCAAGACATGGCTTAGAAGCCTCAATCAATTTCTCTCAAGTACAAAACTAACCTAGATAATCAAAACCCATAACATAGAACAAAGATCTACAAAGAAAGAAGAAGAAAATGGAAGAAATGGGTGGAAAACTAGGGTTTTGGAGCCCCAAGTTGGGTTTGGGAAAATGGGGAAGAAAAGGGGATATTTATAGCACAAGTTGGTAAAAAAGAAGGTTATAATGCAGCAGACCATGCGGCCGCTAGGTCGATGGTGCAAACACGCGAGGATGATGGGAGGGTGCTGGGCTGCTAGGGCGAGGGTGCCTCTCGTACGGGCGCGCGGGTGTGTTTTTCTGGACCGAGGATGTGTGCCACCATTTAATTCTCTCACGTGGGCGCGCAGTTAAGGGCGCATCCCGCGTGCCACAGTTTTCTTCACCCGATCGGTCGGCTAGCCGGTCATTGCATCGTTTTGGGTGAACCATTGCTTCAATTTTGGAGTTCTTTTAGTAAATTTTATAGTGCTCAAGAATTCAAATCCAATGGTACCACCCTTGAAGGCCGGTTCTTCTCTGATCATTCTAAGAAATTTGTCCACGCTTCCGGGTCACAATTCATCTGCTTCTTTGTTTTCCTTCTTCGAACTTTCTATCTTCTACCACATTTTGGCTTATAGACTTCACTAAACCACTCCAAAGTGCTCACGAGAAATCTACAAATTAAGCTCACAAAAAGAAATCTAGATGCTCATAAGGACCAAAAATCCATTAGACTAAACATAGGTTACAAAATGAAGGATTTAGATAGGAAAACTGAAAATGGTCATCTAAACCCATTATCATGTAAACCTACCTAAATCTAGCAATCTTACAACAAAAATATGACAAAATAGATGTTAAATGCTTTGAAAAACTCATGCATTTAATGTCTCATCAGTGACGCTAGCTTTTTGGCTAGTGTAGAATACTGGTATATGTTTTTGGCCTTCTTGCCTTACTAGGACTAAGCTTACCGCATTTACTGAAACTGCCAAATACAAGTATAATGTTTCTCCCTGAATTAGTGCTTTTAACGTTGGGAGTGTCTGATGTTGATCCTTCAGTGACTCGTATGCAGATTGGTACTCCTCATTCAAACTAAACTTCCTAGCCTTTTTATGGATTTCGAAAAGTGGGAAGTGTCTCTTTGCTGCTTTCGAGACAAACCTACTGAACGCAGAAAGTGATCCCATTAAAGCTTGGACTTCCTTTACTGTTTGTGGTTGGGAGAGCTTAACGATTGCTTGTATCTATTCTGGATTAGCCTCAATCCCCTTCGAGGATACCCTGTATCCTCTAAACTTACCTTCCCCAACCCCGATTGTGCATTTCTTAGGATTTAGTTTCATTCCAATTGCACTCAATGTATCTAGGGTTTCTTTTAAGTCGCCCGCGAATTCGCATGTTCGCCTGCTATTGATGACCATATCATCTACATATGCCTCTATATTGCATCCAATCTGGTTGTGGAACGCATTATCAACCACTCTCTAATATGTTGCCCCTGCATTTTTCAATCTGAACGCCATCTTCACATAGCAGAATATCCCAAAACTTGTTCCGAAGGCTATTTTTTCTGCATCTATGGGGTTCATCAATATTTGATGATACCTTTTGTAGGCATCCAAGAACGAGGGGACTTCGTACCCCGAGATCGCTTCTACTAGTTGATCGATCTTTGGAATGGAGTAACAATCCTTTGGGCACGCTTTGTTTATATTAGTGAAATCTATACACATTCTCCATCCCGAGCCTGCCTTTTTTACCATCACTGGGTTTGCTAGCCATATTGGATATATCACCTCATTTATGATCCCAGCTTGCAATAGTGTCTTCACTTCATCCTCAATTGCCTTTTGTCTATCACTGGAAAAAACTTCTTTGTTTTTTTTGACGGGCTTGATCGAGTGAGTGATTGATACGAATATCAAATGCTCTGATGGTGGTTTAAATGGTTTGATGGATTAACTTTATGATGAAGAATTGAAGAAGGAGTCATCATCAACATCTTGGATTCATTGTTCAAGATTGTCGAAGAACTGAAGACATCATGAAGGACACTATACTCTTTTTCCCACTGGGTTTTTTAATGAGGTAGTGTGATCACCGTAAAATATTGTAATATTATTTCATTTTGGGTTTATGGACTGACAGTTCGGCCATGTGGGCTTTGAAGAGCTGAATTTCTAAAATACAGTCCATTAGGGTTTAGTATATTCAGTTTTATTCTGATTAGAATTAGATTTGGTAATATTAGATAGGTAATATTCTTCAAGGTTACTTCTTGAAGAATTCAACCAAATTACCTTAGATTACCATTTATTTTAGATATTTTAGTTTTATATGGTTTTAGCATCTTAAAACTGCTATAAGTCAAATCAGTTTCCAGTCGTGATTAGGGTTTATGGCCGAAATCTACCGTTTAAATAGAGAGACTTTAAGGACTAATTTACCACACATTTATCAATCAAATATATAACCTTTTGAGTTCATACTCTTTGATTGTGAGCTATTCCATTGTTTCTTACAGGGCTAGTTAAGTATCAATAAACCTTGTAATCTGATCCTGAGGGATAGTTAGAGAGCAAGTCAAAGTTAGGCGTACCCCGAGAGCTAGACTCCTGAATTTTGTACGAGATAGTCAGGGTTTGCAGATCCCTTCACTAGATCAAAGATATTAATTCCGCAATCGTGAGTCTTCACAAGGAGATTCATATCAGTGATGTTCAAAGAATGAGTTGCTATACTTGGGTCAACTCCTCCCATGTTCTGTACACTCCATGCGAACATGTCCTTGTGATCTCTCAGAATTTGTTTCACTCTCTGTTTCTCTTGATCTAGAAGATACTTCCCTATCTTAACACACTTGGACTCATCGTTGTCATCTAAAATGACATCTTCAGTTTCTTCTCCAATTTTTATTGGATAACCCACCTGATTGAGTTAGTCACTGTTGGTGATAGTACCAACCATCTTTGGTTATTTCGCGATTCTTCCTTCTTTCATTGCGATGGCCATACATTGCCTGGCGGTCTGCTAGTTCCCCTCACCGTTGCGACCCCTATTGGGGTAGGGAATTTTATTATGAAATGGTACGGGGACCATATTGCTTTCACTCTATTCATCCATGGCCTGCCAATGATATCGTTGAACAAACTTGGAGCATCCATGACTTCGAAGTCACAGATTATAGTGTAGTTCCTCTCATTCTCCCCAATTGTACATGCAACTGGATGTTGCCAAGCGGTGTTTCTTCTCTTCCTGTGAATCTCACGAGCGCAGATGTGAATTTTTTCAAGTCAGTCCTCTTGAATCCAAGTTTGTCGAAGCAATCCATGAAAAGGATTTCTACCATACTTCCATCATCCATGAACACTCTATAAACAGTTGTGTTTCCCATTTTAGAAATAATGACCATGGGATCATTATGTGGTGAGGCATTCAGAACAACGCCCTTTTCGTTAAACTTGATTGTTTCATCAATACACAGTATTTTATCCAGGAGTTCCTGTGGAGGTGAATAAATGGCCTTAGCTTTCTAGGCATTATTTGGTAAGGATTCTATTGATCCATGTATGGAGAAGACAATTTTTTTTTGAGCTTTGTTAGGCATATCTTCTTCATAGTCTACCGCAGCTGGTATCTTTTGATTTATGCTCTGAGTGTTTGCTATGGCCTGTGTTTTAGCCATGGAGCTTCCTACCTTGCTCGATTCGTTGTATCTACTACCGCCTTCATCCTTCTTATATTGCCCAAGATAACCATTTCTCGGGGTTTTTTTTCTATTTGCCTTCATAAATCTCTGCAATACTTGATATCATGACTGTAACCCTTATGAAAAACACAATAGTATTCTCTCGATCTCTTCTCTAGGGGCGCTGCCATTGGTGTTGGTTTGTGGAATAGATCTTTGTTCGCCTGCCAGATCTCTCTTTGCAATTTTGTTAGCAGTGTCTCTTGGGACAAAATGCTTTTTGTTCCTGCTTCTTTTCCTTTGAAAGAAAATTTTCCTTTCCCTTTCTTTGCCATATTTCTTTGCGAGTCCTCTATTACTCTCTTCTCGCCTTGCTCTCACTCTATTTTGCGGTTATTGGCTTCCTCGGTTCGCACTTACTATTCTAAAATTTTTTGTAGGTCTCTTAGGTTCTTTGGCATGTTCTTTGTTAGTTTCTTGTAGAGCTCTCTCGATTGTACTCCCCCCGTGAACGCACCTAAAGAAGATTGGAATGATAAATCCCGCACCTGCAGACTTTCTGATCCCGCTGTGTATTCTGCCAAACTTTCACCACTTCATTAAGCTATATTGTTCAGATCTGCAATTTTCTTAGTGAACTTCTGCTTCTAGTAAAAATGACCTAAAAAGAAATCTGATAGTTGTGCCCAAGATGTGATGTTTCCGCTTGGTAAATCTTCATACCATGTGATCACTGTTCCCGACAAAAATATGGGGAACGCCTTACATACCAACTCAATGTCAGCATCGCAGAACCTCATGCTATTTCAATAGGAGTGCAAGAATTCCTTTGGGTTGGTTTTTCCATCGTAGATCTTGACATGCAAGGGTAATTTGAAGTCCTTTGGCATTTTGAAGTTGCGAAGATGTGGTGCAAGCGGCAACTTATCTACATCGTCTTCTGCAACTATTTCTCTCAATTTGTCCTAGTCTTTAAGGCCACCATTGTTTTAAACAACTTTTTTACTTACCTTTGGGGACTTTGGTTTAAGAGTAACTAGGAACTGGTTACATAGTTTCTCTTTTCTCGCTTCCAAAAATGATGCAAACGCTCTTTTTTCCTTTTCCTTGGTCATGTTAGGAGATTCAACATCTTCTTCCTCTTCTGTGTCATCCTTGACGTGTTCTTTCTCTCTGCTGGGGATGTGTTCCTGATCTTGGTTAGGATGTACGTTTCTATTTCTCCCCATTGTTTGCTCTTGAGTGTGATGGTTTTGACTCCTTTCACTTCTGGTGAACACCATTATCAACTCCGTTGGGAATGAATGACTGGAAAAAAAATATGTCCCCAGAGTTGGTGCCAAATGTTGTGGTATTCTCCAATCTGACTAGTTGATTGTGGTTCACCAAGGTGTACCTGCAAAAGAGATCCCGGAAGAAATTCCGGGGAAACGGCTCCGACGCTCAAGTCAGTAACCTCATTTTCAGAATCAAGATTCTCTAGTTTAGTTGCACTTACTTGTATCTGTTATCTCTTTATTCCTTTTATAGCTTGCTCTGAACGTGGCTCCGCTTTTCTCAGGCTTTCTATCGTGTGCTTGATCGTGGCTCAGAGAAAGACGGTTCGTGGTCAACTCTTGGCCATAATCTCCACTTTTCACGGTTCATGAGTTGTCTCTATCTGTGATCGCATCTCGGGCTTATTTGCAACTTGGACCTGCGGCCCAACCTTTGGGCTAGGTATACACCACAAATTATTAGTATTATACTATTCAGTAGTTCACGATGATTTATCCAAGTTTTTTATTTGAGCCAAAAATTGAGAAGCAGTTTGTTACTGTAAGTATTTTTTTTAATTGCTTTCATATTCACCAATCTCTTTTTCTTATATTTTCACTAATTTTGTAATGTCTATGTTTTTTGAATTCAAAAATTACCCACTGAAGCTCTATTAATGTGAAAATTTGGTAGTGGATTTATTAAAGTTTGCAGTACTTTTAAATCGAAGAAGTTTTATTCGAAGGAGGACAATGGTCTTCAACTAAGTCTGAACTATGAAAAAATATGAAATTTCATCAAGCCACTTGAAATACTACAATATGGATATCTTCAATGTAAAAGTCATTCTTCAAATATTCTCTTTGTTAGAGAATCTGATCATGTAGGTGATGAAATTCAGTTGTGCAAGGAACAATCTGCTCTTTATTATTTATATCACCGTATGTATCTGCATCATATGACGAGCCTCAAACCTGGTGATGACGGTAAACTGGTAAGTTACTAAGCTAATGACATTTCACTTTGTTATTTTATATGTTTCGTTAATTTGTGTTTTTAATGGAAAATATTTTTGCAAATGCAGTGGTTGCCCTCAACTTTTGGTTACTCTACATTTACAGATTGGAAGTTGACTAAAATTACTAATAAGTTGATGTTTTCAATGTGAAAGTATCATATTTGGGGGAAGATGGACTCGGATTTTCAGGTCGTGGATGAGAAAATTTCTATCATTGCAATAATCTTCAAAAGGACATCTTTGCAATTTTCAAATATGAAAAAGATGAGAAATTGAACGATGTGCTCCATTAATCTAGCACACAATATCCTTTTAACATCTCATATTCATTAGCATTTCTTAAATCATAGTCATCATTGAGCAATCATATTATTATAAGGAGTATGTTGTTATTTCTTAATTTTAATTTTTTACATTTTCAATACTTATTGTGAGTATTATAAAATGAGTATATTTGTAGGTGATACCTCTGATATAGAAGAAAATTCGAAAAATGAAGTTGAAGTTTTCAGTTCATCTTCAAATCAGAAAGTTGATCTTCAAATCAGAAAGTTGAAGTTATTAGTCCATAAACATGAGTTTGAAAATGTTTGTGATATGTTTGAGTTTTGGTTCTAGTTGATATTTATTTTTATTGTTTAGGATTCTTAGGAAATTTGAATAACTCCCTCTGTCCTATCCCAAATTATCCACCTACTTTATGACACTGTTCTCTATCAAATTTTGACCACATATTTGAATAGATATATAAAAAAATAATATTATCGTATGTGATATTGTTGAATTCGTAGCAACAAGTAGTTTCTAAAAAAATAACTTTTTATTTGTCGTTATTGTACGTAGTTAAACATATTAACGGTCGAATATGTTTCTAGAACAATGTGCGATGATTGAGGGATAATTTGAGTTTGAATGGAGGGAGCATAAATTTTGCGTGTTTAAGTTATACTATAGCTTTGGGTGTGATGATGAAATTTTCTTTGTTGATATACATTTTATAATTAATTATTTCTTTTGATTTTGTTTACATGTAATATGCGTCTTATCAGGAGCAATAAGTATTACCCTCACAATTTTTTGGACCTTCTCAGTTGTTGTCAAAGGTGGTCAATTTTTCATGTGTTCTCTCAACCATACCAATAAATATCTGGAAAAAGAAATATGAGTTACTCCAGTGCCTCGAACCGATGACATTGACTAAGCAAAACCTATGCATCAAGAAATTATCTCTTGGTCATATACAATAAATAAAATTTTTAAAAAAAAAACCTCAAATAAAGATGATATGGCTGTGTGTAAATTTTATTACTGAGTGGAGATGCAGATAAAACAACTGTACAGCTGAAAGCTTTAGACTTTATTGCGCATACAATATGAGTACAGACTGTACAAAAGTGCAGCTTTTATGAGCACCACAAATGGATTTTATAAAATAGAAATCAAATTTGCTGTTGCGTAGTAAAATATGCAGTAACATACAATACATAAAAATATAACCAACCAGTGTCAAGATAGGTAAGCTGAAACAATTGGCTGTACCATTGAGCAACCATTTCATAAGAGGGAGACAGAGATTGCACACTTAAAAAAAGTAACCTTCTCTCTTCGAACAGTGAAACAAAAAGCGATCTCCTTCATTTCTGTCATTTCATTATCGCCGGTAATGGCTAGTTCCCTCCCGCCGGTAACGGCTAGTTCCCTCCCGCCGGTAACGGCTAGTTCCCTCCCGCCGGTAACGGCTAGTTCCCTCCCGCCGGTAACGGCTAGTTCCCTCCCGCCGGTAACGCCTAGTTCCCTCCCGCCGGTAACGCCTAGTTCCCGCCGTTAACAATTCGCGAGGGAGAAGGCAACCACTAAGCTGGCCGCTATGGCAGAAAGCAATGTCAATCAACCCCCACCCAAATCTTTCGCCGCTGCTCTCCAAAACAAATTCCCCCCTCTGTTGAAATCACTACCTAGCAACCCAGAACTAATTCCCAAATCAGAACACCTAGGTGATCCTGCTTGTCTATATTCCGACGATCAAATTGCCAAAATTTTGGCACACTATGCAAATGCTCTGGTTGGAAAGTTCACAAAAGGAAGACTCTCAATGGAGCATCTGGAACTGGCTTTCAAAACGGTAGGTTTCGCCGGTAAATACCAGTTAGGTTCCTTAGATTATAAACATGTTCTGATCAGGTTTGAGCAAGTCAACGATTATCAAAGATGCTGGATGAAAGGAGTCTGGAACTTCAATGGAATCCTCCTTAAGATGCTCAAATGGACTCCTGAGTTCTCAATGCACAAAGAATCCCCAATTGTCCCCATCTGGTGTACAATCAGGGAAGTCCCTTTATACTATTACAATTCAGCATCTATTGAGGCAATTGGAAATAGCATAGGCAGTTTTATTAAGAATGATTTAGCCACTGATATGCTCACAAGGCCTTCTACAATTAAATTCTGTGTTGAAATTGATCTTCAAAAGCCTTTGTGTAATTATATTCGACTGGGTTCAGTTTCTAACAATAGGAAATACCCAATTGAGTTTGAAGATGTCCCACTTTATTGTGATCACTGTGCTAAATTAGGACACTCTTTTGGTCAATGTAGAGCTATCCCTCAAAATATCAATGTTAGATCAGTGGAAAATAACATAGTCCAGAGCCAAACTCATTCACAGTGGCAGGCTACTGGAAACAAATTTAGCAAGCCTCCTCTGATCTCCCTAGGGAATCAGGATGATCCCTCCTTCCCTGAGAATGATAAGGTAACTAATCAGAGAGCAATAACGATCCCTTCCCTTAACCTTGACTCAAACTCCTCCCCAGGGGTTAACAGAGTTCCTGGTAATGACAGGTTACAATTACATGAAAAATTACCCAGAACCCAATCTCAGGAAATTTCTGATAATTCCATCTCAAAGCTATTAAATGATACAGCTCTATCCAAACCTACCCTGATGGCCTATGCAAAAGATGACATCCAGATTGGATCACTTAAGTTAAGCCTGAACCAATCCCCTACAAATAACCCACCACTTTCCCTACAAGGAAAGATGGAAAATAGGTTCTCTGTTTTGCATGATCTAGATAATCTCCCCCAGGGATAGGATGAACTGGAAGAGCAGATTCTGATGATGAGGTTACTATTAGCCACCAGGACATTACAACTTCACTCTCTATGAAGCCAAATGGTAAGAATCCCCAGCAAGGTAAGTCTAAGGTTAAAAAAAATAATTACTTTAGTCAGCTGAATAAGATGATGCTTAGATCAGCTTCAAAAAGTCATAAATCAAGTGAACAATGACACAATCTTTAACTGTTAATTTTTTAGTGTGGAATCTAAGAGGTGTGGAATCTTCAATGCTTAGGCTAATAAACTTAGTTAAGCTTAAAAAAATCCAGTTGTTGTGTATAATCGAACCTATGCATGACAACACTCAATGTCAATCATATACGGAGAAGCTTAATTTCTCTCATAATTTGACACTCCATAATGAAAAAATATGGCTTATGTGGACTAATCTAGTGTCTGTCACACTCATCTCTTTCCATGAGCAATTTATGCCTGTTAATATATCACATCAGTCTCTACATTTACATATGGAAGCAGTCTTCATATATGCACTTAGGAATAGAGAAGGTAGAAAGTCTCTATGGAAAGATCTGATATCCATTACTAAAGGTGATACTATATTCATAGGAGATTTTAATACCATCACCTCTCTTTCAGAATATAGAGGCCCTAGCTCCCCCTCTCTGATTTTAATACCTGGATTAATTCCACTGGAGTTCAGGAAATTAACATAGTAGGGAATCTTTTCACCTAGTGCAATTCGAGACTTAGGAACCCCACCTCCAAAAGGTTAGATAGAGGTCTCTGTACAATTTCATGGAACTATAAATTCCCTTCATCCTCTATCCAAATCTTGAACAGGCATACTTCAGATCACTCCCCTCTTCTCCTCCAGCTGTCCAATTTGAGTATTTCCCACCCTAAACCCTTTAGATTCATAAATACTTGGTTCAATCGGCCAAATTTTACAACCTTAATTAGGGAAAACTGGGAAAAACCACTTGCTGAGACTGGTATGCTTGGATTTTATCTAAAATTGATCAGACTTAAGAAAGTGATAAAAATCTGGAATAGAGACTGCTTTGGAAACATTGATGCAAATGTTATTTCAGCAGAGGAGGCCTTAAGGCTTCAGGAAGCTGTTTTTTATTCGATCCCCTCAGCTTCTAAACTTATCAAACTGAATGAGAAAAAAGCTTTATTGCTTAGAGCCCTAAAAGAGAAGGAAGAATTTTGGAAGCAGAAAGCTAGATCTAAATGGCATAAGCTAGGAGATAACAACACACAATTTTTCCATAAGATAGTGCAGGAGAAAAATTGTAAGTTACAGATTACCAAAATTTAAAATAGGGAAGGGCAGTGGCTAAACTCAAACTTAGATATCCAAAAGGAAGTCATTGCCTATTTTTCTGATCTGTTAACTGAGCCTAACCAAATGGCTAATGACACCTATTATCCTCACTTTCTTAGTCAAATCCCCACCATTATCACAGACCAGGAGAATCAAGCTTTATCCACACCAGTCTCAGAAGTTGAATTGGAATCAGTGATTAAGGGTCTGAACAAGAACAGTAGTCCAGGACCAGATGGTTTTTCAACTAAGTTCTATAGTAAGTGCTGGACTATTATAAAAAAAAATGATTTAACTGAGGCAGTGAATGAATTTATTACAGGCTCTGATATGCCAAGGGGAATATCTAGTACATGGATAACCCTAATACCAAAAAACCTACACCTTGCTCTTTTGAGGATTTCATGCCAACCAGTCTATCAAATGTCATAAATAAAATCTGCTCAAAGGTATTAATGGAAAGATTAAGACCTCATATGGATAAACTGATCTCCCCAAATCAATCTGCCTTCATGAAAGATAGAGATATTTCAGATAATATACTTTATTTGCAGGAAATTATCAGATTTTTAGATAAAAAGAGCAGAGTTCCTAACTGCATACTTAAGTTGGATCTAAGAAAAGCTTTTGATAGAGTAAACTGGGAATTTCTTAGAAATGTTTTGACAAGGTTTGGTTTTAATGGTAATTTTTTAAATGCTGTTATGAACAATCTTTCTCAAGCTCATTTCTCAGTACTTGTAAATGGCAATCCAGTTGGGTTTTTCAAAGCAACAAGAGAGGTATTAAACAAGGTGATCCCCTCTCTCCATTCCTCTTTAATTTATTCTCATAAGCTTTTTCTAGGAGCCTTTCCTTTATATTTTGGAACAATAGCCTCTCTTATTATCAGCTACCTGCTTCAATCCCAGCTATTTCTCACCTAATGTATGCTGATGATACAATCATTTTTATGCAAGCCTCTAGGTCTAACCTCATAAAAATCAAAGCTTTCTTAGAGATCTTCGAGTACACCTCGGGTCAAATATTTAACTTTGACAAATTGGATTTTTACATAAGTAAAAGGGCCACAGCTGCAAAATTAAATCAGGTAAAGAGGATCTTGAAAATTTTAAAAAAAGGCTCCTTTCCCCTCAAATACCTAGGTTGCTCTATTTTCAAAGGCAGAAAAATAGATACTTCCAGCCGTTGATGGAAAATCTTGATAAAAAATTACAAAACTGGAAGAATATGTGGCTGAGTTCCTGGGGTAAATTGATTCTAATCCAATCTTGCTTGTACTCTATTCCATAGCATTTATGCTCTGTAACCAAACCCCTAAAACACATAGTTAAAACATTTGAGAACAAATTGGCAAGATTTTTCTGGGGTGAATCAGAAGGTAGAAAAAATAAAGTTTGGATAAGATGGTGTAAATTAGCTATACCAATAGCCCAGAATGACCTTGGTTTTAGATCAATCCAAGCTATAATTGATTCCTGCTCGCTCAAATTGTGGTGGAAGAGTCAGCTAGGTACTTCCTTGTGGTCTAAACTGTTATGGTCCTTGCCACACTCACATAGGAAATCAATGACTTGGAAAAGAATCTGTTCTATGAACTCCTTTGCAAAAAATAATTCTCTTATCATTCATAGCAAAGGTAGTTGCAATCAATGGACTGCTAACTGGTGCCCCAATACATCTCTTCTGCATTTCCATATTGCTCTGTGGCAGATTTCATTACAAATAAAGATACTATTTTAGCCCAAATTTCACCCTTCCTGGAACATGATACTCTTTCTTTTCTTCAGGAAGCTGTAATTACACAGGACAGAGAGGATAGATTGATATGGAAACCAGAAGTATCCGAAGTTTTCTCCTTTAAGTTAGCATATAAGGAACTTACACTCTCATCAGGTAATTTTCCTGCAAGTAAGTTCATATGGAACACTGCATTACAGAAAAAGGTCTCTATATTCACATGGAAACTGTTGCACTCCTTTCTTCCGTTTGATGATATGCTTATTAGATGTGGTTTTAGTCTAGCCTCTACATGTCCAACATGTTGTCATTCAGATTCTATTAAACATTTCTTCATATCCTGTCCTTTTGCCCAATCTGTATGGAATAACATGGCATCTATAGTCCACTTTCACCTTAATGACCAACATTCCATCAGTGATAGATTTTTTCTTTTCTGGAATAGTCATGATCTTTCTAAGTGGCACCAACTGATCTGTAAAATTCTCCCCTCTCTGATATGCTGGTGTCTTTGGAAGGCACGGAATATATTCTTATTTGACCAGAAGCTTTTCTCTTCAGACCTTATATGTAAAGAAGTTCGTGATCAAATTAAACTGTCTTTCTATGCTAAACCTTCACATCCAGTCTCCCTTACACCTATTCCACCTGCCCTTATGCATCTGATTCCATACCTTAGACCACCCCCAAAACCTAATATATATACTATTTTCTGGGAAAGACCTAAGACTGATTCCATAAAAATAAACATAGATGCATCCTGGTACCCAAACAAAACTGCAGCAGGGCTTATTGCAAGGGATAATTCTGGAACACCCCTCCTGATTAAATCAGTTACAATTTCTGTTGCTTCTCCACTCCAAGCTGAAATCCTAGCCATATTATTTGCTTGTCAAAATTTTCCACAAGTGGATCATACCTTCATAATTGAATCAGACTCTATGTTGGCAGTTAAAATGATTAATGATCACTATACTGCACATTGGCCACTGTTTGATCTGGCTTCTAAAGTGAAAACCCTCTTAAGTAGTGCTGAGCTCAAACATGTTTTTAGGGAATGCAATTCAGTGGCAAATGCAATTGCCAAACATCATTCTACTCACAATCAGAGTCTTAACCTTACTAATGTTCCAACACATATCAAAGGCCTTATTTCTTTAGACAAGGATCATACTCCCTATATAAGAATGCATAAAATTGGCTCTTCTAAGGATTGATACTACTGGCAAGTTTATTTTTATGCAGGCTCATTGGATGGCTTTCCAGGCAACTCCAACACAGCTTCATATGGATTCTTACTGCTTCTGTTTTTTTCAGTGATTGTCTGGTCCATCACTTCTCTTTGGAAATGTGATTCATATCTTTTAATTCAGAAGCAACATTGGGATATATATTTTTTGGTTTAAAGTTGCATGGCCAAAGGAAGAATTCACACAAGGGGTGGAGATTCTTCTCTTTGGAATCGCAACTTTAACAACTAACCACAGCCACTTTGGTTAGTTTCTAGATTAGCCAACTAGTTGAGTCGTATTCATAGATAGGTTTCTCTTTTGGAGGTAACTATGTTGCCTCAGTGCTCCTAGTGATCACTTGAACCCTTTGTATATTCTCTTGTTTTTTAAAGGTTTGGGGAACCTTATATATATAGCCCCCACCTTCGTCTGTTTTCATTCAAAAAAAAAAAGAAGTTCTGGTCCGGTGCAATATAACTTCATATAAATTTTTATCAAAATTACCACATGTGATCATCATCCACTTTCAAGAACCCCAAAAATTTAGTCATAACAAAGATGTATTACAATTTGCATCTTCCACTGCACGCTAATTTCCTTTTTTCATAGCTTCTAAAAATATTCTTCCATGTGCAGTTAAAAAGGTTATTACCGGAACTATGTCTAACCACGATACAGAGGCTGAGAATGATGGCTTTTCAATTTCCATGAAAAATAGGTTTTCCAATAGGAAGCATATCCTGCTAACTTAAAACTGATCTAACCAATCTAAGTAACTACCCCTTCAAACTATAAGAAACAATCCTCCTCAGCGGCACCAACACAATCAGTTGCTGCAAATCTTGATTGAAAGCGCAAGGCCGGACTTCAGACAACAGTTCCAGGGATGATGAATGCATTCTTGCACATTCACGGACTGCCGAAACTTCCATTCATCCCCAACAACAAATGCCAATATAAGCAGCATCTGATTCATATAGCAACTGAGCGTATCACCTGATCCCGTTCCCATTATTGGGTTTTTGCTTCAAATTCCCTCCACTCCCATCATCTGTAAGAAGAAAAGATCTTGCAGTTCACCAAACCATTCTATAAGTCAATTTCTTCATAGAGGAAACAAGCGACCTGAAAGTTAGTCCCGAACCCGTCAAACGCAAGCCTCACCTGGGTCCGGCGCTGCTCTTCAAGGCACTGTTCATGAAAAGGGTTCTGGATATAGTACCTGAATTTTCTGACGCAGAAGCCGCCTTGTTTGTAGAGGAGGATGCCGTTGCACGAGCTCCTCAAATAGAGCGGGACATTGTGCTTGCAGGTGGAATTCCAGCGAAGCTCAATATTGTGAGGCGGGAGAAAGATGGAATGTGCCAGATGCGTGTGAGGAATGTAAGCTTTCCAAACTCCGCCTCTTCTTTTTGTTCACTTAATGGGTACCTGTAAAGATAAGTGTTAAACACAATTTAGACTAATAGCACTTGAAAAAGGGATAATTTATTGGAGGAATCAAACACTCATATAGAAACACTCACACGGAAAAACCATCTTTCTTTCACCAATTTCACATAAATATAATGAGTGCAGAGAATATATGCTCTCAGACTCCAGGACAAATGAAATATCTTCTTGATTCCCATCACATAATAGACCTCAAATTAGATCCCACACAAAAAGAACACTAACTGGAACTCTAAATTCCGAAACGGAAGCTGCAATTCATTTCATAATTCCATTAAACTGACATTGGAGACTGTGGACAGAGAAGACCTAGCAATTTATAAGTGAATAGGGTACCTGACATCATAATGGCATAAAACTGCACCAATCGCCCCTTGATCTCCGGTGTAGTATCTTTTTTTATCCTGTTAGTTGCATAGAACTAACTACATTTAAAATACTGGACTTCAAAAAAAGTTTAGCCAAGCACCTCTGTACAGTCCAGAAGCGTTGGACTCAGTTGTGGCATATTGTGTGAACTAGTGAAGTGGTGTTCTAACACCATCACAATCCAGTTTTCTGGACAGCAAGTATTTAGCCGGAGCAAATTATGGAGGAAAATCATGCGATCAGAACAGAATATTGTGGAGATCAATGTGTGATTTCGTGGCAACCTATTTCTGGTAAACAAATATTCCTTGTAATAGTTAGGAATTAATTAAGTAGTTTATTTATGGTACAAGTCCTATTAATAAAGGATTGTCCATTTAAAAACCAGATTAGGATTAGATCTTTCCTCAGTCTAGAAGTCTATTCTTGGTAGAGTTAGACAAGGAAAGAGTCACGCACAAGGAAGTAGTGCGCATGTGATAAAAGCAAAGAGATACAACGCAAACATTGTGCGTGCGACCAAGTTTTCATCTCTACGTGAGATACGTTGTTAGAGCAGTTCGTCTCGGGTTTTGGAGGTTTGTCAAATCAACCGACCAAGTTCGTAAAGATCAGAAACAAGGAAGCCATAATTCCTCAGGAGGAGGAGATCCAGAGAGACGTGTTGATCGTGGGGGTTCAACGGCGTAGGATCGGCGGTGAGGGGATCTCACAACATCCACTCAATAGGTTAGCAATGGATTAGTATTTAAGTTAAGCTTCTTGTACTAAAGACTGCTTTCTAGTGGATGGTTTCTGATCTGGGCTAGGCCCCGCAGACGTAGGTGTATTTGCACCGAACTGCGTAACCAAGTTGTGTGTGCACTGCGTATTTCATTTTGCGTTTTAACACCAAACTGATCTTGGTGTTCCAACACCAAACTGTTAAGCAACTTGGCATAAAAGTTTAGAATTTAGGTGAAATTGAAATTCAATTGGTATCAGAGCACAGCACTTGCTGACCCCTAACAGGGAGAGTGAGATCAGGTTTCACCATGGCACCAAAGGAGGGGGCTTCGGTCACGCGACCACCGTTGCTGGAACAAGGAAATTATGCCTATTGGAAGGCACGCATGAAGGTGTTCATTGGAGAACTAGATGATCAAGCTTGGAACAATGTCATAAATCAGTACACTCCACCTACAATGCCGAATCTGAGGGATCAAGCCCATTGACGGCTAAACCATTTTCTAAATATTCTGTCGAGGAGCACAAAGCACACGTGTCCAAATCAAAGGCATTAAATACCATCTTTACGACAGTGAATGAAGATCAGTTTAAGATGATTTCAAATTGTGAGACTGCTAAAGATGCGTGGGATGTGTTACAAACTTATCATGAGGGGACAAACTCCGTCAGAGAATCAAAGTTGAGTATTATACGGCAAAATTCGAAGATCTAAAGATGCGCGAAGATGAGACTATTTCTGAGTTCAATGGACGAGTCCGAGATATTGCCAACAAAGCTTTTCAGTTTGGAAAAAAGTACAAAGATCACAAGCTTGTAAGAAAGGTTTTGAGAGCACTACCTCCACATTTCAACATGAAGGTCATAGCGATTAATGAAAATGGAAGGATAAGGACGATGACGCTTGATGAACTTATGGGATCACTGGAATCTTATGAGATGGAAATGCTGCAAACAAAAGCAGGTAAGAAAGAGATGGCTTTTTCAAGCACAACCTCTAGAAAGTCAGAAGATTATACAAATAATGAAGAGTCCGATGAAATTGCAAACATAACCAGGAACTTCTCCATATTTATGAAGAAGGTGGGCAGGAAGCCACCAGAGAAGTCAAGTGGAAGCAAAAATGAAAACGCAAACTCCACTCCAAGATTTGGCCAAGCAATTGGTGTTGAAACACCAAAGTTCAAATCAACAAATCCAAACCTGAACAGGAAAATCCAGTGTAGAGAATGTGAAGGTTTCGGGCACATACAAGCTGAGTGTGCCAATACACTTAAAAGGCAAGGAAAATCGTATGTCGCAACCTGGAGTGATGATGACGGAGGAGATGATGGTAAGGATGGAGAGGAGTATACCAATCATGTTGCTT
Organism: Rubia yunnanensis; assembly: GCA_037428765.1. NCBI lineage: Eukaryota > Viridiplantae > Streptophyta > Magnoliopsida > Gentianales > Rubiaceae > Rubia > Rubia yunnanensis. Next base: position 70,960,280 of record CM075063.1, read on the forward strand.
TCGGTGTGTCAGTGGTGGAGGTAGAAGAATCTTTCGAGGAAGGAGTCAGTGTGCTGAATGAAAGTGAGAATGGTAGCTCAGATGAAGAGACTATGAGCATTAGTGATGACATTCGCAAGGAAAGCATGGAAATGTACAAGATGTGGTTAAAAGTGGTGGATGAAAACAAAAAGCTCAAGTCCGAGAACAAGAGATTGAGTGAAAATGCTAGAATGAAGGAACTTGAAAAAGAAAAAGGCGATCAGCGAACTTGAAAGAATCAAGAAGGAATTTACTAGAATGGTGCAACGAGCAGAGGCAGCAGAACAAGCTATTAGACGTCTCAATACAGGGAAAGCTAAGCTCGAAGATTGTCTAAGAATGGGACAGACGACCAAATACGGAATTGGCTATGAAGAATCTTCACCGGTGAATTCATGGAGCAACAAGGCCGATCAAGGTGCACCAGCTCCAGGAATAATCGAGAGAAATTGCCCCACCAAAAGGATCAGACGATGCGGATACTGTGGAGCTCAAGGGCATGTGAGAAATAGGTGTTTTAATCTGCTTAGGACACTGTCCTTTAACTCAGTAGATCGATGTTTCAACACCGTGCCAGGATATGATATAGGGCGTTGTTTCAACACTGGAGGCTACAGAACCAGATTTCTGAACACACGTGTCAACCCAAGGCCGCATAACATCACTCAACCTAAAAGCAAGGTATGGATTCAAAAATCTCAAGATGTCTGTTTTTCAAGTTTCGCATGTTTTGGTGCACATACAGGAAATTCCTGGTATTTCGATAGTGCTTGTTCAAGGCATATGACTGGAGTCCCTGAATTTCTGCAAAAATTCAAACCTGGATTTGGTGGATATGTTAGATTTGGTGGTGGGAAACGCAGTAGAATAATCGGCAAGGGTGAGTTAGCCATCAAAGGGCTTCCGGTGTTCCAAGATGTGTTACTGGTGGAAGGTCTGAAAGCAAACTTGTTGAGCATTAGCCATATATGTGACAATGAAATGACAGTGTTTTTCGACAAGGAGAAATGTGTAGTAAACCATGGAACTGGAGTATTCACTGGATCTAGATCAATGGATAACTGTTATTTGCTCGATCAAGATGTCACCTGCTTTAGCTCGAAAAAAGAAGTCAGTACTCTGTGGCACAGAAAATTGGGGCACATAAATTATAAATCCTTAGCACGCATTTCCAGACTGAATGCAGTTAGAGGCATTCCTGAAATCAGTGGCAACAAGGAGGCTATTTGCGGGTCTTGTAAAGAAGGAAAGCAAATCCGGATACCACACCATGCGGTACACGATGTTTCAACATCAAGACTTTTGGAACTCCTGCATATGGACTTAATGGGGCCGGTCAACACCCCTAGTGTTGCAGGGAAGAAGTATATTTTCGTATGTGTAGACGACTTCTCGAGGTATACGTGGGTATCATTTCTCAAAGAGAAGTCAGAGGCCGCTGAAGTTTTCAAGACCTTGGTGCACAGGCTACATGTAGAAAAGGGAACCACTCAAGAAAGAATTTCACGGATCAGGAGTGATCATAGAAAAGAATTCGAAAATTCTAAGTTTCATGATATTTGCGAGACACTTGGAATACACCACGAGTTCTCTGCCCCCATAACGTCTCAACAAAATGGTATAGTAGAGAGAAAGAACAGGACGCTGCTGGAAATGGCACGAGCAATGCTAGCTGAGAGAAAAATTCATGCTAGATATTGGGCTGAGGTGGTACACACAACATGCTACACTATCAACAGAGTATACTTGCGTCCGTTTACTGAGAAGACACCATATGAAATCTGGACAGGGAAGAAACCAGATGTGTCATATTTTCATGTCTTTGGGAGTAAGTGCTATATTCTGAAGGACCGAGAGCCTTTGGCTAAATTCGAGTCTAGAAGTGATATCGGAATATTCTTGGGTTATTCTCCTACTAGTCGAGCTTTCCGAGTTCTAAACCAACGCTCTGGAGCAGTCATGGAGTCTATTAATGTGATTTTTTATGATTCAGAGGAATATACTATGGGTGAAAGTGATATCCTCGACCCAGTGAATCCTACTGGTGTTGAAACACAAGCACAGTCAACCAGTGTTGGAACATCGGAAACAGTAACACATGAATCTAAACAAAGTTCAGCCAAATACATGCAGTTACGGGATAAGCCACAGGTAAATTACAGAGAATTGGCAGGATTATCATGTTTTATCTCTCTCACTGAGCCCAAGAACTACAAAGAAGCCTTGCTTGATGAGTATTGGATTTTGGCAATGCAAGAAGAGTTGCAGCAATTTGAAAGAAACAATGTTTGGTATCTCACCACGCGGCCTGCTGATGTTAATGTGATCGGAACTAAGTGGATTTTTAAGAACAAATCTGATGCAGATGGTAACATCACAAGAAATAAAGCGCGACTCGTTGCTCAAGGGTACACCCAAGTAGAAGGGGTTGATTTCGATGAAACTTTTGCACCCGTGGCAAGATTAGAGTCGATTAGGCTGATGTTGGCAGTATCATGCATTCTGGACTTTACTCTTCATCAGATGGATGTCAAGAGTGCATTTCTGAATGGTCTAGTAAAGGAGGAAGTTTACGTGGAGCGGCCTAAGGGGTTTGAAGACCCACATTTTCCTGACCATGTCTATCGGTTGAATAAAGCATTGTATAGACTCAAGCAGGCACCCCGTGCATGGTATGAGCGACTGACAACCTTTCTGATTCAGAAGGTATATCGTCGAGAGGGAGTGGATCGTACACTGTTTGTGCTGCATAAGGGGGCAAATCTTCTAATCGCACAGATTTACGTTGATATTGTCTTTGGATCCACCTCTTCAGCATTGGTGAAGGAGCTTGTTGACTTAATGACTAAGGAGTTCAAAATGAGTATGGTAGGAAAATTGTCATATTTTCTGGGGTTGCAGGTTACTCAGGAGAAGAATGGTCTTTTCATTAACCAACAGAAATATGCTGAGAACTTAATCAAGAGATTTGAACTTGCAAGTGCAAAGGCAGTGCGCACTCCAATGGCTACCACTGATAAACTCACAAAAGATGATCTGGGTCAAAGTGTTGACCAAACATTGTATAGGAGTATGATTGGCAGCCTGTTATATTTAACTGCAAGTAAACCAGACATCTGTTTGAGTGTTGGTATTTGTGCCCGCTACCAGGCTAATCCAAAGGAATCACATATGTCAGTTGTGAAGAGAATTATTCGATATATAAGTGGAACAGTGGAGTATGGAGTGTGGTTTTCTAGGAAAAAGGATTCGCAGTTGGTAGGTTTCAGTGACTCTGACTGGGCCGGGAATGCTAATGATCGTAAGAGTACCACTGGTGGATGCTTCTTTGCTGGTTCAAATCTGGATAGCTGGTATAGTAAAAAGCAGAACTCTATATCATTGTCTACGGCTGAGGCAGAATATTTAGCTGCAGGGAGTTGTTGTGCGCAGTTTTTATGGATGAAGCAGATGATGAGAGACTATGGATTCAATTATGTGAGTTTGACACTCTTATGTGATAATAAAAGCGTCATTGATATCTCCAAGAATCCTGTACAACACTCTAGGACAAAGCACATCGATATCCGACATCATTTTATTAGGGATTTAGTCGAAAAAGGAGAAGTCACAGTTCATCATGTTCCAACATCAGAATAACTTGCTGATATCTTTACGAAGCCTCTGGATGGTGAGACTTTTGAAGGCCTCAGACAGAACTTGGGAGTGTGTCGAATATAAGGTACCCAGATCTGTCTATTCTATTGTATTATTTACTGTTTTCCTTTAAATACAGTCGAATAAAAAAATAAAAAAATAGAAAAATAGAAAATACCAAAAATTTGGTGAGGTGGTATTTAAACACCACAGGATAAAGTGATGGTGTTCAAACACTATGGGATAAAGTTACTGGACAGTTGACTTAATGCGGAAGTAGATCAGAAGGGCTGAACATGGGCCAGAAATTTGTGATGATGGGCTTGGCTGTGTGCGTGATCGGTCAGAGCTCAGTAGGAAAAAGGTGTAGGGTTTTGGTTTGCTAAAAAGACCATGAAAGCGATAAGTGTTTGATTCCCACGGAAATTCAATTTCTTCCCAGCTGTTCATCTTCCTAGAACAGAGCTCGCGCAACTGCTTTTCCGGTGACCTGAAACCTTCAAAACCCCACAAATTACATAGCCCACACAAAAACCCTCGACAATGGTGAACCTCAACTTCAAGAAATTGTTTGGAGATCTCTCAATTGTGCGCGTTCCAGAAAATTTGCGATTTGAAGAACTTGACTCAGATGTGGACTTGAATGAGTGCTGTGGAGTTCGAGAACAGAGGTTGGCCAAGTGGGACGGGGTCAATCGTCGACGACCGGCGCCCAAGTTTGATCAATCCTTTGTGTTTGATGGAATTTATTTTTGCTCAGTTCTTGAGTTTCTTGAATGGATGGTCCAGAACAAAGATTATATTGACCTTAGGAAGTTTAAGAACCTGCATGGAACAGTTAATGGGCTTGATTTAGAGGAACTATTAACTGGTAGTATTGGGTAAATTGATGAGATTAGTAATTTTCATGCCACCTTAGTTGTGGTTGATTTCGGTGAACAATACAGAGTGGGGGAAGAAGTAGATACATATTTTACAATCTATACAAGGATAGCCTCATTGCACAGGCCAGTCATTAGGAGAATGGGGGATGATGTTGTGTTGCATCCCTGGGTCAAAGTGGTTAAGTCCACTGATTTTGCCAAAGCAAAAGGCATGGAGTTGGAGCGCTTTAATGGTCCTCTGTTCATGCTTCAAGAATATCTAAGACAAGTGCCCATTCCGGTGGTGGAAATCAATGACAGTGATGAGCAGACAGTGTATGCAGGGGGAGCTGTTGAAGTTGAAACAGTGTCTATGTTGAAGGAAACTGAGAGTGCATATGTGATGTTGGAGAATGTGTCTGAGATAGGAGAAGTCGAGAATGATGTTATGGACCAGCAAGCAGGTGCTGACAATGAGAGCTATGATGTGAATAGTACTAGTATTGCTACACCAGGAACTGTGCTGTGTGAGACTGTGTTAGAGTTAATGGAGCCAGTTTCTGAAAATGGAGAAGATGAGAATAGAACTGTGGAAAACCCAGAGAGTGATGGTGTGCCTGTTTCTGGTATTCAAACACCAGATGTGACCTCCAATGTTGATGATCAGGTACCTGTGAATCAAGCACAGGATGTGGACTTTGCTGATAGGGAACCAAATCCTGAGGGGTATGACCTTGAAGACTTGGCAGAGTTGCCTGAGATAGCCAGTGGTGAAGGCACATTAGAGGGTACTAGTGTTGGTGTTGAAATACCACTCGAGACCAGAAAGACACGTGGGTCAAAGAGAAAGTGCATGGAGGTGGGTGTTGAAACACCACCAGAGTCTGTGAGAACTCCTGTTACTCAGAGTTCAAAGAAGGCTAGGGGCAGTGTGGCCTCATCTTCCAAGGGTGTGCGAAACACTAAGCGATGCAGGGATAAGACTATGGAAGCAGGTGAGCACAGAAATGAACCGATTGGGAAGAAGCTGAAGAGGTTACGTGCTGACAGACAGCAAAGACAAGCTGTGACAATTGAGTCTAGTGCACAACTTGCACCTGAAGCTACTGAAGCCATTAGCCCTGAATTCTTTGATGATGCAAGTCAAGAAAAGTGGGAGTTTATCTGTGGCAGGAAGATATTGGCGGAAAGGCCAGCTGATGCTGTGAAATATAAGGACTGTGGATTCACAAACTATTTGCACCATCTCAAGGTGTTTAAGGCGGCTACCTGTTTCTGTGACTATAACAAGCAACTTGTGATGGAGTTCTATTCGAATCTGAAAGCTGAATGTGAAGATGAAGAATCACCTTGGTTTCATAGGGTTTATGTGCGCGGGGAGATTGTTGATTTTTCACCAGAGGCGGTGAACAAGTGTCTGAAGCGTAGCACGTCAAGGTATGGCCAACCGGTGTTCCAACACCAGATGCCAGACAATTATGATGAGGTGGCTGTAGAGCTTACTGGTGGAGTGGAGAGCTCATGGCCTGTGACTGGTCGACAGCAGATAAATGCGTCTAACCTCACGTCCAGGTATTACTGTTTGTATATGGTCGCTGTGCATAATTGGATTCCCTCAGTAAATACCACGAGTGTCATCAAAGAGATGGCTACACTACTATACAGTTTGGGAGCGCGTCATAAGGTAAATATGGGCAGATTGATTTTTAATGATATCATTGACTGTGCTCGCAACACCAGGAAGGAAGCTCTGTTACATCTGTGTGTAATCACCACGGTGCTGCAAAAAGGGGGAGCAGCTATAAGGGACTCTGATGAGTGGATTCCTATTCAAGCCTTAAAACCAACACTCAGGACGCTGAGTGGTCGAATTATCAAGGACTTGCCTTGGACTCCTCCGGAAGAGATTTGCTCAGATGCTGGTACGGCGCGGTTGAGTGCTACTGAGGCCCGAGCTGGAGCGTGCCAGGAACTGATTGAACGACATCAGGCTATTGTGGCAAAGCTTCAGGGGGTGTTGGCAGCTTTGGATGCTGAGCGGGAAGTCCTGTTGGCTGCAGTAACTCAGGATGTTTCAGAGGCGCATGATGGGGACGATGATGTTTCGGATGATGCTAATGACGATGATGCTGATGATGCTGATGATGGTGATGGTGATGCCACTGCTATAGAGTAAACAGCATTTTTGGCACATTAATGAATCCAAGGGGGAGAAAACTGGTGTTGAATTCAGGGGGAGTTGGTAGGTCAAAATCCAGTGCTGATGAATTCACAAATATGCAAAGGGGGAGATTGTAAAGTCCAGGAGCGTTGGACTCAGTTGTGGCATATTGTGTGAACTAGTGAAGTGGTGTTCTAACACCATCACAATCCAGTTTTCTGGACAGCAAGTATTTAGCCGGAGCAAATTATGGAGGAAAATCATGCGATCAGAACAGAATATTGTGGAGATCAATGTGTGATTTCGTTGCAACCTATTTCTGGTAAACAAATATTCCTTGTAATAGTTAGGAATTAATTAAGTAGTTTATTTATGGCACAAGTCCTATTAATAAAGGATTGTCCATTTAAAAACTAGATTAAGATTAGATCTTTCCTCAGTCTAGAAGTCTATTCTTGGTAGAGTTAGACAAGGAAAGAGTCACACACAAGGAAGTAGTGCGCAGGTGATAAAAGCGAAGAGATACAACGCAAACATTGTGCGTGCGACCAAGTTTTCATCTCTACGTGAGATACGTTGTTGGAGCAGTTTGTCTCGGGTTTTGGAGGTTTGTCAAATCAACCGACCAAGTTCGTAAAGATCAAAAACAAGGAAGCCGTAATTCCTCAGGAGGAGGAAATCCAGAGAGACGTGTTGATCGTGGGGGTTCAACGGCGTAGGATCGGCGGTGAGGGGATCTCACAACATCCACTCAATAGGTTAGCAATGGATTAGTATTTAAGTTAAGCTTCTTGTACTAAAGACTGGTTTCTAGTGAATGGTTTCTGATCTGGGCTAGGCCCCGCAGACGTAGGTGTATTTGCACCGAACTACGTAACCAAGTTGTGTGTGCACTGCTTATTTCATTTTGCGTTTTAACATCAAACTGATATCGGTGTTCCAACACCAAACTGTTAAACAACTTGGCACAAAAGTTTAGAATTTAGGTGAAACTGAAATTCAACCTCAAATTAGATGGCAATCACATTAATGCAGGGGTGTTCTCACAGGGAATAGAGAAGAGAGCACACCTTACCCTCCAAGCTGAAAGTTTTGTCCTTATTGCTTCCCACTGATATAGCCCAAAATGCAGAACCTACAAAACAAAATGCAGTTTCAATGACTCGGCGACAGAAACTTTGCCTTCAAACAAGCTGAAGTTGTAAGTTCTAACATGGTTAGAATATGGCAAGATCGGACAACATTGTGCTAATTAAGCATGGTTCATCTGTTCTATTCCCTTTGTTTTCCTCGTGCTAAGAATGAGACTTGATAACAAGAGCAATTTCTAGACTAACCTAGCTACTTAGCTCCATAAACTGCAGTTCTAAAATGTGTAATTTCAGTATCAGAAAACCTTGTGCTAGCCTTGGATTCTTTTCCTAATGCTAATAAAGCCTACTGCCACTTACACCATGTAACACATTAGGGAAGAAAACAAACATACCGGCTCTGAATATACACAAAGCAAGGCATTTCCCAACACAATGAAATTACCTACTCAAAAATTTATTTTTTTTTAAATACCTACTCAATGAAATACAAACCAAAAGTCCGCTAAATGAAATTCCTTCTATCATAAAGGGCCAAAAACTTCTATTACATCTATTTGCAAACTTCCCTGCTAGTATCAAACCCCTATCACCACACAAAAACTGAGAGTTGAACACTAACAAATATACAAAATAAAGCATTAAACATACAATTAAATAATCAAGGAAGCCTATATAAAAGCTGGAACAAACAAACATCATTCTTTTGCAATCTTTAACACCTAAAGCCTACAAAACAGAAGTAATTGCAATTATTTAACATAGCAAAATGGTACCCAAATAAATCCCATTTTTTTTATAATTCAGCAACATCCGAACAGTTTTTAATCTCATTATATGTACCGCCTGTCAGAAGACCTACTCATTAAAGAAATACCCCGGTTGATATCAATAACAAGCCGTCCTTATTACATGGTGATTTGTGATAATGGATTGTTGATGTGGATGTGAGAGTAATAATCTATCTATAGATAAACCTAAAAAAGCAACTATTACTCCGTCCCAGCCGAATGTACACACTTTTTGGTCAACTTTCTCAGGTCATGTTTGACCAACGATAACTTTAGTTACGTACAGGGCCGTCTCTGACAATTTGGAGGCCCTGTTCTAAATGAAAAATGAGGCCCTTCATTACATCAAAAACTATACTTTTCCCTCCTCCTTTTCCGGGCTGGGGACCGGCAGTGTACATAACACAGGCGGAGTTAAAAAGTGTTTTATTTTTTCTACCTGTTATCTAAAATATTTTTCTACATAATCTTACTTAAATCGAATAATCCTCCTAACATTCTTAGATGCAAAATCATCAATTATATCTTCATAATCAATTGTTTCCAAAACATCATTCTCAATTGCCATCAATGCCAAACCGTTAAGGGCTTGCCCCAAAAATCATTCTACATTCTGAATTTATTTTTTTCCTAATATATATAATACACATGCATATTATTTTGGGGCCCCAAAAATTTTGGGGCCCGGTTCTGTAGGGCTGTTTGGGCTTGCCCACAACCGGCCCTGGTTACGTATATTAACAGTGTGTTAAAATTTGATATTTAGAAAATACAGCATGCAGAGAATCCAACAATATCTCACATGATGATATTGGTATCTATATACTAGTTGAAATTTATGGTCAAACGTGTCTTGAGAAAGTTGACCAAAAAGTGTTCAGTAGGTAATATGCACATGTTCTTAGGTAATATGTTCTTAGTTTTCCAGCTTCAGTAGGTAATATGCACACGTTCTTAGGTAATTTGTTTCCAGCTTCAGTAGGTAATATGCAAAGAAAAGTAGTATAGTTTGCCAGATGTTCCAGTAAATTATATGCATTGTGACCTGCTTTTATATTTCATTCGTCACATGTTCTGCAGATGGATACATGCACCTTTTCTTCATATCAATCTGAAATTTCTTTTCCATGTTTCATTGCTCAGCAGAATGGAAAACAAAATTACCTAAGAAAAAACTGATATCCAGTTCATAGCGTTGTATGAATTAAGTAAAAAAAAAGAGTGTTGTGCACCTGAATTTCATTTGCTCTCTTCCCCAGTTGTAGATTATATTAGACACTTTAATGTTGAACACCTGAAAATGAACCTTTAGAAGAATACACAATCAGTACTTCTTCCGGTAGCCTTTGGCAACCTTTGTTTTTGCATACAATCAATACTTTTTAGTGTAGTTACAACTTTATACAATCAGATATAGTATTATAAGCTAGAATGTTTAATCAGAACTTCATGCAATCAGTACCGGTATGAAAAGTTATTATTTGTACTCATTACTTCATACATTAAGTTGCAGTACTAGAAACTCTATTTTATAATCAAGAGAAAAGTGTTTTTATAACCATACCTAATTATAAGTGTCAATATAACATTTTGATAATTGAAAGTGCAAATATAACCCTAGATAGTAAAGGTAAGTGCAAATATACCCATTCCGGTAATGTTTAGCCATAATTACATGAAAAGACACTTTTACCCCTATGAAAATAATAAAAAACTGAAAATAATTTAAAACTTCAATTATACCACTCATTTGCTTCTTCTTCGATCGATTTGGGCTCCTGCTTTGTCTTTTTCATTGATTTTCTTTCTTTGTCTTCTTCTTTGCTTCTTCTTCGATTTGCGGGATGGCGTCAGTCGGGGTGGCGTTGGGTGGGGTGGCATCAGAGCGGGGTGGGTTAGGGTTTAGCGGTGGCGCCAGGGCTGGGTAGCGTCGTGGCGTCACGATGGTGGCGGACCAGAGTGCGTCGGGCGGGGTGGGTTGGGGTTTTACGGTGGCGCCGGGGCGGGGTGGCATCGAGCGTCACGATGGTGGTGAAGCGGAGTGGCATCGGGCGAGGTGGGGTGGGTGGCAGAGTGTTAAAGTTGGGTGGAGTGACGATTCGAAGCAATTTCTGTCTGATTCGAAGCAACTCTCACCACACCAAGAACATGTAATTTAAGAGAAGTTTTTTGTTTATCCATTTTTTGTTGATTTTTGTTGTTCTTGCATTTGGGGACAACATTCTTGGAGCAACAGTGATTGATCTTGGGTTTTATAAAGTGATTGATCTTGGGTTTTATAAAGTGATTGATCTTGGGTTCTATACGGTGATGTGGGGTAAAGCAAAGGAAGAGATGGATGAGTGTGACGAATATGGTGCTTTGGAGTTGTTCATTCGGAGCAAAAGCTGCCATTGTTGCAGAATCAAAGAAAATGAATTTGATGGATGGCAAGAATGAAGTGTCTTTCTTTTGTGACAAGCGGAGCGGCGCTGGAGGAGTGGTGGGATGGCGCCGGAATGAATGGTGTGGCGGAAGAGCTGTGTGTTCTTGGTGGGTAGAATGGTTTTTTAAGATTTTGAATTTGGCCCAAAGGGCATGGTGGTCATTTCCGGTTGGTCAATGACCGGAAATGACAAGTCAATGCCGGAATATACTATGTAGGGTTATATTAGCACTTACATTGAGTAAATAGGGTTGTTTTAGCACTAAAAATTATCCTAGGGTTATATTGGCAATTATCCAAGTAGATAGGGTTATATTGATATTCATCCATATAATCAAATGTATCAACTAATAAGCCCAATGGCCGTCATAGTAGCTGTGTTACAGCAACTGAGGTGTAACAATATATCACATTATTAGATCATACAACAAGATTTTTCATAGATTACTTCTCAAAAGTTCAGCTTTGCAGATCAGCAAATGGTTGAAACTGGTCTAATCATATTGTTAATGAAACTGGTCTCTCCTCCAAAATTTTCTATTTTCAAATCCTCATTATCAATAATAGAAGACTGATAACACTTCCTAAATGAACTGGTACAAGTCTGGAAAGAAAAAAAAATCAATAGCATTCGAAGCTATAAAGCTGACAACACTGAGATAATTTAATTGTACCCATGATTTTGTATTGTATATCCTGATTATTTGATAAACACACTACAACATACGGTTATCATTAAACCTTCTCCTCATAAAGCCTTAATTTCCACATTATGAAACTATTTAGAGTAAAATCAAGAATAAATCAAGCATGGAGAATGACCGATAAATGACTATAATCAGAAAAAATACAGAAACAGGAAAAGTTTCCAACCTCAAATAGGAAAACCTAACAAATTTATAATGGAATTGTGTAAGAGATGATTCCCGATTAGAATTACCTTTGTAATGTTAGCACGACTCCATTGAACCGTTTGTAAGGACGTCATCAAAATCAACAGCTGAAAAGGATCAGCTGGAGTTGAGATTCTATTCGGTTGATGTCGAGTCAATTTATTTTTTAAAATAAATATATATTAATAAATTAATCAATTTATTTTATATACTGCATCGTGTACTCTCATATAAATATAAGGCAAAATCTTGGAAAAGACCGTCTTTTCATAAGTATATGGAAAGACGAGTTTGAATTAGAATTATAAAAAGGTATAAATTTTAGTGGGAATATTAAGTTATAAGTTTATGCTCCGATTAGTGCAATTCAAAAAATTTATCTTCATTTTTTCTAATTTGCAGTTTAAACTTTGGTCTTTTCATATATAAAAAATACCGTCTCTTAGGAAACATACTCTAATAAAATTAAATTTATTAGTTATTAAATTATCATTTATGTTATATTATAGAACTTCGTTTATAAATTTGTGCATCGGCACTGGTATAATCTAGTAATATATGTTAAAGGAGGCCATTCTCGCCACATGGCTTTCCCACACCATTCTTACCACATGTCATTCACACAAATTTCCACCCAGCTTCTAAAAATTAATTGAAAATGAAATATTTTATGAAGTCAATCCCCAATTTACAATGCAAATCTCTCTCTCATTTTCAATGTTTTTCCCATACTTCAATGTTTTTCAATTAATGAGTAACTAATCATACTCTATTAATGAAACCCTTCAGCCCTCCCTCTCTAAAAAAAACCCTACACTCTTTTCAATTTCTTTGGGATAAGTGTCAATATAACCCTATCTACTTGAGTAAGTGCCAAAATAACCCTATGATAATTTTTAGTGCAAATATAATCCTAACTAGTTAATGAAAGTGCCAATATAACCCTTAGACCTCATTTTCGGCATTGACCTCAATTTTCCGGCGTTGACTCCGTGTAAATTGACTAAAATACCCTTTGGGCTAACTCTGAAATTAGGTGGACAATTTTACCCTCATAGTTTGTTGGGCCGCCTCCAGAACATGTAGGGTTATATCAGCACATTATGAAATCTTATTTGGTTATATCAGCACATTCCTAATGTTTGCAGGGTTATATTAGCACATTTCTAATATTTTTAGGGTTATATCAGCACATTCTTAAAACTTATGGGTTATATCAGTACATATTATAAATATTAAGTGTATGGTACTCGATTGGCCTTAACAGGCGACCACATTATCATGTACACCATTATAACATAATAACAATATCTTATACAACATAAAATTTGATATCATGACACCATCATTAATATTAAACACCATTATCACATATCATAACTTCATTTCAAAACTTATCAACATTAAAAACCCCTAGGTCAAAGAACACAGCAGAATAACAATCACACACAAAACCAAAGGTCGTCCAATCATCAATCCGGACTAAACACAACAAAATAAATAAAATATCCTTAAAACCCCTATATTCTATAGTATTATGATATGACCCTACAATTTTTTACTAATATGCTGATATAACCCTATAAATTTTAGAAATGTGGTGATTTAACCCTACCAGTTTTTATAATGTGCTGATATAACCCTACTGGTCCGACAGCGGTCCTGCGGTGGAATATTGATGAGTCTAAGGGTAATAATGGTATTTCCTATTTTTTGTATTTTTTTCAGAAGGTTAAACATGTAATTTTATAAAATTATGGCTAAAAGTTGCCGGAGAGGATTATATTGGCACTTTTACTAACTAGAAAGGTTATATTGACACTTTCGAATATTGAAAGGTTATATTGGCACTTATATCAACTAGGTAGGGTTATAAAAACACTTTTTTCTTTTTCTTTTCCCCGTCTTGCCAGTATGGGGAGATAGGGAAACGGTAATTTTTCAATAGATATTCTTTGAGTTTTATGTTATTGAACAAGTATGGATATGTCTTCATACATTAGTATTGTTCTTCGATTTGATAGATTAGATTATTGTGTTAATGATGATCACTCTATTTAGTTGTTCGTATTGAAGTTTTGTTCTTGATCTGGTAGTACAGGTCGTATTTTTATAATTTTGTGTGTTTTGGTTAGGTTTTCCAATAATTTGGATGCTTCATATCTGTGTTTTTTAAAGTGTTTACAGTTCGAACAACATAGATATGCTTTGGGTCAAGTGGTGTTGTAGTTTTTGAAGATCCCTGTTGGCGAAGAGATTGATGTGTGATACGTTCCTCTCTGGCAAGTGGTCATGGCTTTCGCGAGAAGCAAGTTAATATCCCAATGGCGACATTACAGTTTTTATTGGATCTTTAATTTGTAACAGTACAGACGATCAGTCTGGTTGACATGTAATTTAGATATCTTTGCAATAGATTAATTATTGCTAGTGGGTAGTTGAATTGGATGTCAATTTCACTTATTGTAATCGATGTTGGACTTTTTCCCCAGCAACTATGAATGATTATTTTCAAAAAAAAAGCATCTCTATTTATGAAGATGCACATTCTTTTTGTATTCTCAATCTTCATTTGTTAGGGAAATTCTTTCATAATACTTATTTTTTACAATATATATTTTAAAATTTTATACACTTTCCATTTTGGTTTATCTTTTTAATATTATCAAACTTCATTTCATGATAATAAGTGAATCATTTTCATCTACTTATTCTTTTTATACTCACAACAATCAGTTCTTTCCACGTAATTTAATTTGCCTACAAAATATCTAAAATTACTATGTTAAACATATAGAATAATTGATGGAGTAACTTATATATATATATATATATATATATATATATAAGTGTTTCTACTAAATTTTAATTTTGAGATAAAAAATACTTTATATAAATATTAAATATAGTACTGAAAGATTTTATTTCTAAATACTTTCAATGATTTATTTAACAATTTGTAAATTTTATTTGCAATTTTTCTTAGAATCCGTCTCTTGAAGACTGTTTTCCCATAAGTTATGTAAAAACCAATGTTTGAATTGCAAATTATAAGAAACCAAGATAAATTTTTTGAATTGCATTAATCAAGTCATAAACTTATAGTTACTACACGTTGCATAATAAGTTTTAATATTGCAACTAAAACCTTTTACTTTTCTATAATTTTAATTCAACCCAGTATTTCCATATGCCTATGGAAATGCGGTGTTTCCCAAGACTTTGTCTATTTATACAACTTTATTAGATTTTGGGTAATATGCAAATATAACCCTATGTAATTGAGAAAGTGCATATATAACCCTGAGATAATTTTTAGTGCAAATATAACCCTAACTACTTAACAAAAGTGCAAATATAACCTTCTGATGACATTTCCGGTGTTGACTGACCATTTCCGGCCTTTGACCGACTGGAAATGACTAAAATGCCCTTTCAACCAAAATAAATAAGTAAAAGACAAACATGCCCTTTGACCCACCACCACCCCTGCCCCTGAATCCTCCAAACCACCACCGCTTGCCTGGAATCCTCCAAACCACCATCTCCATTCTCACACAGTCACGCACTCCTCTGTTCTTCTCCATTACCAGGCCATAGCTCGCAACGATCACCGGAGATGAATCGTCGTTCTTCTCCATTAAAAAGCTCGTTATCAATTTCTCACAATTCCTCGTTGAACCAACGCTCCATTCCACCGGCAACGATGCACAGTAATCAAAATCAGAAATCAGAAATCCAAACAAAACAAAACCTGGGCCAAATTCTTCTTCAGAAGGGTTACCAACAAAGTTTTATTTTCTGCATCTTGCCATAATCTGTCACTAAAATTAAAGGGATTCTTCATTTCACTCTAAGATTGAAAATTTATGCCACGAAATTGGGGGGGGGGAAGAGAACCCTAATAACATTATCTATCTTACCGTCGGGCAACATAAAGCCAAGCAATGCAGGAGAAGAAAGCCAAGATGATAGAAGGCCATCAGTCATGCCCATAGACGGGGGAAAATTGGGATCGTGATTGGAGTCACTTGATTTCTCCTCCTCGTCGCCGATGATTGATTTGGTCAGCAGGGTAATGAGACCTTCTGGGCGGAGTATTCTGGCGGTAGAGAAAAGAGGGGTTCATTGGTTTCTGTCGTGGCAGAGGTCGGGAGGGCCGAGGAGTTGGAGCGATGGGCGGAAGAAGAAGATTGGAGAGTTGGGCCGAAGAAGAAGATTGGAGTGCTAGGCGGAAGAAGAAGACGGCGGAGATTGTTAAAATAATAGTCAAAGTTTCTTTTTTATTTTTTGTTTTATGTTTGGAAGGGTAAAATAGTCTTTTCAATTAAATCCGACCTCAAAGCGCCGGAAAAGGTTATATTTGCACATAACCTAAATATTTAGGGTTATATTTGCACTTTCAATTATTGCAGGGTTATATTTACACTTTCATCAATTATGTAGGGTTATATATGCACTTTGCTCTTAGATTTTTGTTAACTAATATTGAGAAATGACATATTTTAGTACATTGCAATATATGATTGGTAATAGTATTAAAAAATGAGCCAGTCTCTTGACCGTTTTCCCATAAGTTATGGAAAGATCAATGTTGAAATTGCAAATTAGAAAAAAATCAAGATAAAATTTTTGGATTGCAGTAATCGAGTCATAAACTTATAACTACTGCACGTTGCATAATAAATTTTTAATATTACAACAAAAACCTTTTACCTTTCTAAAATTCTAATTCAACCTCATCTTTCCGTATGCCTATGGAAAGACGGTCTTTCCAAAGACTTTGTCTATTTATATGACTTTATTATTTTTGTTAACTAATATTTAGAAATGGCATATTTTAGTACATATCAATATGTGATTGGTAATAGTATTTAGAAATGAATTCATCTTTTGAAAGACCGTCTTTCCATAAGTTATGAAAACACCAAGGTTTAAATTGCAAATTAGAACAAATCAAGATAAAAGTTTTTTTTGTCTAAGGCGGCAACTCTTTCTACGGCTCTTCAATCTCGCAGGCATCCATCTCCGCCGCACGAAAATGGTGAGCGTTCCGAAGACAAAGAAGACCTACTGCAAGTCCAAGGAGTGCAAGAAGCACACCTTGCAGAAGGTGACTCAGTACAAGAAGGGCAAGGACAGTCTTGCAGCTCAGGGAAAGCGTCATTACGATCGCAAGCAGTCTGGATATGGTGGACAGACCAAGCCCGTCTTCCACAAGAAGGCTAAGACTACCAATAAGATCGTGTTGAGGTTGCAGGTCAGGGATGCAAGCATGTTTCACAGCATCCCATCAAGAGGTGCAAGCACTTTGAGATCGGTGGAGACAAGAAGGGAAAGAGAATATCTCTTTTCTAGAGGACTCGAACATGGCCTTTTTGCGACATTATTTTATGTTTCTAGTTTGTTATTCATCATTGTTAAGCTGCTTTAGTTGGATACTTCCCTTGAACTTGTGTTAAATCTTTAGCTTGTTTTGAGCTCTATTTAACTTGAAGCTTCTTACATTTGAACTTAGTATTAAACTCGTAATGTTAAGCAATGGAAAAGTGGTGAGTTTTGGCCGTATTAAAAAAATCAAGATAAAAGTTTTTGGATTGCAGTAATCGAGTCATAAACTTATAACTATTGCTAGGGGTGGGCAAAAAAATTGAAAACCGAAAACCGAACCAAAAACCGAATTATCCGAATCCGAATAACCCGAACCGAATTTAAAATACGGTTTTTGGATAACCGAATTGAATAAACCGAATTTTGAATATGGTTTTTGGTTTGGTTTTGGATATTGAAACTCAAACCGAAAACCGACCCGAATACCGAATTGTAAATAAATAAATTAATTAAATATATAAAATAATAAATAAAATTTAAAAATACAAAACTAAATTTATAAGTAAATATAAGTGGGAGGACTAATCTATAAATTTTAAAAAAATTACCCCAAACATCTTAACATGAAAATGTGAAATGGATCAAATAGACAATAGACTGATATTCAAGTGTTTTACAATCCATATTCATTATAAAAAAAGTTTAATAAATTAGTTCGTTTAAATTTCTTATAAATTTAAAAAACAAGTATATATATATATTCTTATAAATTCTTATTGGAATGAACGTAAACGGAAAGCATGAACTGTAATCAATAAATATCCATATCTAAACTACAGTGATCTTATTAATCACAGTGATAAGGTGCACGAATAATTAATTCCTCAACAGTAATCTTTCACTAGACTAAAGCATTCCTCAAACAATGAACATTTTCCTCTGCTCTAAAAAATTAACAAACTACAATGGACTCATAAGAGATTACTTGGTGAAGAGATGAAAATAGTGATTAGCCAACCGAGAAGCATAAACAAGTGAGGATGTGGATCGTTGTGTAATGGTTATGCTTCCGGTAGCATGAAAATGAGCCAATTTCAATCTGATTCGTAATCTCCAATCTCCACTTCCCATATTCACTAAAACAGAAGAAGAAAATATGTCAGTTCAAAGTCAAAACCAACGTTTAAATCTACTCTTATATAACCTAAAGCAACTAGCCTGGTACAACCTTTATTTAACCACAGACACTGGCAGAACCAGAACTGATTTTAAGGAGGGGCGGGATGATAATAGTAGAAAAATAATTTCGCATAATACACGATCTAGAATGTATAAAATATCATTTTTACATAAACATAAAAATGTAAGAGATAAAACTAATGATAATTTAGATTTTATATTTGAACTAAATATAATACATTTTAATACATTAACTCTTAGTTTTAAAAAAATACAATTCCTAATAATTTTGATGAATACATCTACTAAAATATGTAATTTTAAACTTAAAAAAACTTAAAAACCGTAATATATAAATATCATAGTTAATTTAGGAGAAAGTCTCCTAATAGACCATCTAAATGTTAGACTAATCATGAAAAAACTCATTTCAATAACTATTATGGTCAAATTATAATTATTCATACATTACTGTACATTTTAAAAGTTATGAGAAATTTGTTGCAATAAATAAAAATAAATATTAAATCAACTTATTAGTTATATCAGTTATAAAATAACCTCGTATAATGATTTGTCAGTCTAAAACAAGGCACTGTGTTAATTTAATAGTGGAATTTTTGTTTCACCCTCTAAATGTATTTAAATTACTTATATAAATAGAAGAGAAAGAAATCATAAAATATATTATAAACACATTCATCATGTATGGAAATGGTAAAAACATAAGTCAAATTAACAGGGTAATAATAATAAAAAGGATTTGAGATCAAACGGTATTAAATAATCTTCAGTCAAAAAATACTCCTCAAATTAAATAATGTAATAATAAATGGCAAAATCTTGGAAAATACCGTATTTTCATTATTCCGTAGGCTTATGGAAAGACAAGGTCTAATCATAATAATACAAAGTAAAAGGTCTTAGTTGCAATATTAAAATTTTATTATGCAACGTTTAGTAGTTACAAATTTTATAACCCGATTCATTCAACCCAAAAAAATTATCTTCATTTCTTCTAATTTGCATTTTAAACCATAACATTTCCATGACTTATGGAAATACCATATTTCAAGAGACAGACTCATAATAAATTCAACCAAAAAATGTAATAATAATTAAAGGAAAAGTTAGAAAATTGGAAATGAATCCATGAAGAGGCTTTGAAACTTGGAAAAGTTGGAAAATTGGAAATGCATTCTACGGTCAAATGCAGCAAGCAGCCAAGCAACTAAGCAAGACTTTGAATATTTAGTCCCACATCGAAAAGATGGTGGAGACTTGGCATATCCATCAGCTATAAATACTCCCACATCACTCCATTTTTTTCAAATCAAAGCATTAGCAATTTGAACAATTGCTAATTGGGCCTCAAGTGCCAAATTATTTGGTTTTGAAGCAGCAAATTATTTTGGCCCACTATTGTTGTGGGCAAAAAAGTTTATTTGAATTGAATTTGATTTGATAAAGATTGGAATTATTTTGGTTTATTTGGTTAAATTCGATTTTAAATCGAAACCGAATTGTGAATTCGGTTCGGATAACTTCGGTCATTTGAATTATTTGGATCGGATTCGGTTTTTGAATTTTTAGGAAAAAAACCGAATAACCCAAATCGAATAGACTGAAAATTGAACAAATTGAACTGATGCCCACCCCTAACTATTGCATGTTGCATAATAAATGTTTAATATAGCAACTAAAACCTTTTAACTTTCTAAAATTTAATTCAACCCAATCTTTCCATATGCTTATGGAAAGATGGTCTTTCCCAAGATTTTGTTAACTTATATTTTTGTTAACTACTATTTAGAAACGGCATATTTTGTACATATCAATATGTGATTGGTAATAGTATTTAAAAATGAGTTCGTCTCTTGAAATACCGTATTTCCATAGGTTATGGAAAGACCAAGGTTTAAATTGAAAATTAGAAGAAATTAAGATAAAATTTTTGGTTTGCATTAATCGGGTCATTAACTTATAACTACTGCACATGACATTATAAATTTTTTATATTGCAATTAAAACTTTTTTACGTTACTATAATTCTATTTCAATTTCGTCTTTTCATATGCCTAGGGAAAGATGGTTTTTCTCAAGATTTTGTAATAAAAAATTTAATGTATTAAGGTATATTATTTATTAATTTAGAGTCCGTCTCTTGAAAGGCGGTATTTCCATAAGTTATGGGAAAAAAAATCAAGGTTTAAAATGCAAATTAGAATAAATGAAAATAAAATTATCGGGTTGCATGAATTGGGTTATAAACTTTATAACTACTACACGTTGCATACTAAAATTTTAATATTTCAACTAAGACTTTTTACCTTTTGTTATTCTAAATAAACCTCATCTTTCCATAAATCTATGGAAAGACAGCCTTTTCCAAAATTTTGCATTAATTTTAATATTATATTTGGATTATCATAAATTTTAACTTTCTTTAATCTATATAATTAATAATTATGAAATATTGAAAATTTAAAACTATATTTATTTTAATCTAAGATGATGGATTTATATTTTTTTTGGATCAAAATTTAAAAACATATATTTTATATATTTCCAATTCAATCAATTAATCATGAATTGCTGACAATATCCCTAATTTAAAAATTTTAGATCTAACATACATAATTTTTTATAATTATAAATGAGCTCCTCATTATATTTGACCGTGCATGTCCAACCAGATATTTGACAATAGTCACTGGTGCTGCCGGAAATGTCCAACCTTTTACGGAGTACAATATTTGTTGACCACATAGATTTTTTTCCGGTCTTCCCTAGAATGTTTAATAAAAAAAATGACCTTTTCTAGAATGTATTTTTTGGTCGAAAAATAGTACAATATTATCAATTAATCACAATAAACTAAAAAACTATTGGAAAAAGAAGAAAATGGACACCTATAACTCAATTGCACAAAGTTTAATTAGTAAAATCTATCATCTAATTCAGGATAATAATAAATATATTTTTTTATCTAAACGGTACAATGACATGATATTACAATCAAATCTTCAAAACTTTGATCATTTTTCATATTCTAAGGAATCTGTATGCATGCAATGTTGATAACAATAATGCTATTTTGCTAAAATGGTTTTTTAAAATATTTTTATAAATTAATTAAATTATATTAAAAATATACTATATTTATTTATATAGTAATATTTAAATTCACGTCCATGCAAAGCACGGTGTTATCTAGTTAAAAATAATAAAAGATAGGTTGGGTTGGGTTGTAGATAAAGATAGTTTGAAGGGAAAAATACATATATGACCCTATGTTTTGGTCAAAAGTACCAATATAACCCTGTAAAGTTCGAAAGTGCAATATTAACCATATCTTTTGCATCAGAAGTGCTGATATACCTTTTGGCACTATTCCGACACTGACTTAGAATTTTTCAGGATTGACCATAACTAAAAAGACTAAAATAACCATAGTCTTAAAACTAAAAATGTAAAGACAAAAATACTCCTTTTTCTTCTTCTTCTCTATAACACAACCACTGCTGCTCCCCCACGCCGCCGTATCCACCACCACCTCCGCCGCTGCTCTGCCACCGCTCCCACTTCAAAGGCTGGGAATCCGATCTGCATATTTCCTCTATTCCATTGCTATCCATCCCTTATCCTAACTCCAGCGGATAGAAAGATGATGCACATGACGTTGTACTGGGGCAAAGAACTGACCCTCCTGTTCGACTCGTGGAAGACATATTCATGGATTACATACTCCTTCACTCTCATCTTCTGCTTCTTCCTCTTCCCCTTCTACCAGCACCTTGAAGCCCACCGCTACCTCCAGGCGAGAGGAAGATCTTATTCCCGTCATATGTCACGTGCCATTGTCTCACCCCGTCACCTGCCCCACGCCACCTGCCCCAAGCCACCACCCTAACATTTTTCGGCACCGCTTAACCAAGCATCGAAAAGTTGAGATTATTTTCCGACACCACCCACCTGCCGAGATAAGAAGTAATCGAGTGAAGAAAAAAGTTAAATCGAGGAGGAATCGAGAGAAGAAAAAAGAAAGTGAAATGGAGATGAGGCCATAAATATCCGGGCAAGGGATCTTATCCGAATTAACCGGCCGAAGGAAATCCATCAAGTCAGCAATCCACTCGAGGTGTGTGACGGTTCGTTTTCGTCGGCTCCGCCGCCATTCACCGGAGAAGCCCGTGCTCTCTCCCATCGTAGGCATCAGCCAAAGAATAAGGGTTAAAAATTGCTTCCAGGTGAGGCCATGAGGTATTTATCATAGAAAAATGTATAGAATTCTCTTTGATCTGGCCTTTGTGAGGTGAGGCCGTTGGATCAGGCCCTTGTGAATCCAGAATTATTTTCCCACATCTTTCTTCAGGTGAGGCGGTGAGATTATTTATCATAGAAAAATGCATAGAATTCTCTTGGATATGGACTTTGTGAGGTGAGGCCGACCGGTGCCAGCAGAGGCTGCCAAGAGGACAATCGAATTGAGGGCAAAACTGTTTCATATTTTTTGATTTTGATTTTTTAAAAAATAGGGGTATAATAGTCAATTCACAAAATTCTAACTAAATTGAAGCTTCCAGGATTATATTAGTTCTTTTAAGTCAAATATTAGAGTTATAATAGCACTTTTTAACTCCACAAGATCGTATTGACACTTTTAACCAGGATAGGGCTATGGCTATGGGAACTTAACTCTAATGTAAAAGTTAAGTACCGTTCGTTCAAAATGAGGAATGATATTCGGATGTTCTGTGGAGCTTACTTATTTGCAGCCATAGAGCTAGAGGACCTTGCATAGCCTCCTGATCTATGGAGGTTCACCTTATGATCCCATCTCACCTGCGCTCTTTCCCTACTCCTAATTGGCTAAACAGAAAACTTTTCATCCTAAAATCATCAAAAACAGACTCTTCAGCAGGTCCTGTGAGGGGTATTCAGAGATTCCACAAGAAAGACCTGTCTAGAATCCTGATAAAAGAGGCCGCTGTTCGGAACATTGACAAAAAAGCCAACTCAAACAAGTACAATAACCTCTCACCAAAGGCGGTTTTAGGGGCCTTGGACGAAGCAATTAGAGGGAACCAATGGGAGTCCGCTTTGAAGGTTTGTGGGCCCTCTTTTGTCTTGTCTTCTTCTTCTTCTTTAAACTCCGTTCATTGTATTGGTATTGGTTTCAGGATGTAGTTAGGGGTTAGGAGGATTCTGCTGTGAGAGTTAGGGACGTTTAGTAGTCCGGTTTTAGGTAGACTGTTTAGTTTTAGAAGGCTTGTTATAGGGGAGTGAGAGTGATTTTTAGAACTAGTTTGATTCCTAATCTGATAATTTTACGTTTTTCTTATTTAGTGTTGATGAAGTTTGATCATTTAGGTCCTGTTCTTGTGGACTTAACTTCAATTGACCTCAGTTGTTATTAGTAAACTGTAAAGGGCTCAGTTCAATTCAGTCGAAAAGAACTGGGTCTGAGTTGTTTGTTAGGATAATGATAATGGCAAGATGATGAGTAATGACAACAGACTCAAGTTAGTTGATTGCAATAGCAATAGCAAGACCATGACTATGTTTCTCGCATAGTTGATAAATAACTGTTGGGTGAGGTTTTCATAGCTTAGGCATTTGACAAATGCACTAGTCTACTGGTTTTATTGGTAGACAGAGAAGTCACATGATTTTGTCTTGGTGATGTTTTGCTCTCAAAATTTGAATTAAGATACAGAACATGATCTATACTCTATTCTAATTATAATTTCCTTACTTAGATATTTAGCCTGCTTCGTAAGCAGCAATGGTACGCGCCAAAAAGCCAGACGTACACAAAGTTATTGGTAATGCTTGGCAAATGCAGGCAGCCAGGTCAAGCTAGTTTACTTTTTGAAATAATGGAGTCTGATGGACTTCAACCTACTATTGACATATATACAGCTCTGGTGGGTGTCTTCGGCTCTAATGGTCTCCTTGACAAGGCATTTGATATTGTAAACTTTATGAAGTCAGTCTTTAACTGCAAGCCCGATGTGTATACTTATTCGATCCTCATAAAATGTTGCGCAAATCTACGACAATTTGATATGATTGGAGATATTTTAGATGAAATGTCATCTGTGGGAGTAGAGTGTAGTTCCACAACTTACAATATTATAATAGATGGATATGGCAAGGCTCGGGTTTTTGAACTCATGGAGCAAACATTGACAGACATGATAGCAAGTGGTGCATGCCTTCCAGATATATTTACTTTTAATTCTGTTATTGGTGCTTTTGGTAACTCTGGTCAGATTGAGAAAATGGAGAGTTGGTTTGATCAATTCCAGCTAATGGGAGTGAGGCCTGACATCATGACCTTTAATATTCTGATCAAATCATACGGGAAAGCAGGCATGCATGAGAAATTGGATTCTGTTCTAGACTTCATGATGAAAAGATTTTATTCTCCAACAGTTGTTACCTATAATATAATCATTGATACATTTGGGAAAGTAGGGAATGTGAAAAAAATGGATGAATTTTTTCTGAAGATGAAGCATCAAGGAATGAAGCCTAATTCAATTACATACTGCTCCCTTATTGATTCTTATAGCAAATATGCACATTTGGACAGAGTGGACTCAGTTTTGAGGCAAGTAGAGAATTCAGATGTTGCTCTAGATACTCCTTTTTTTAACTGTATCATCAGCGCCTATGGCCAGGCTGGTGATGTGCAGAAAATGGTTCGGTTATTCATGGCTATGGAAGACAGGAAATGTCAACCTGATGGTGCAACCTTTGCTTCTATGATCCAAGCCTACCATGCGCAAGGAATGACTGAAGCTGCTCAAAATTTGGAGCAGATGATGTTAACCAATGGGGATTCTTTAGGTGAATATATATCCTCTTTGGTCTTTTACTTTATTTCTTTGTTTTTATTTATATATTCTGATCTTGGTGGGTTGGAGAGTGATCATTTTCCATCACGTGACATAAATGGAGTTCTCAGCATGAATTAATGTTCATCACTGTTTCTTCTATCTACTCTAGTTCTTTGTTCTGCCAGTTTCCCATGATAATTACATCTGGTACTCTCCCTATTGCATGACATGTATTGCTAATATTTCTGATAGTTCAGATAGCTCAAAAAGTAAGGGGTCATATTTTTTTACCAACCCAAGTGATAGTTGGGGCTGAAGTAGGTTCAACGTGTCTTAACTTAACCTATATTTAGAACCGAAGTCAAAATGGGTTCAGTTCACCATAAAGCTTACCAATCTGTTATATGCAACATGCTAATGGATGACTCAAGATGACCCATGAATGGTATGAAGAATCAGATGTAGGCATGCGAAGCACAAACAAAATAGATAACACAATTTTGAATGCATAATTTTTCAACCTATACTTTTGACGAATGTCAACTGTATGTGCCTAAACTGATCTTTTTGAATTTTTGCTTTTCCCCATAATAATTCCACAGTGAGCCAGAAGCTATGATTGGTTAAAGTGTAGGTTGTGAACCATTATACTCTTTAACATCATGAGAGCATGGAACAAAAGACTTTGGATGCCATAGATAACTCTCTTTTGGTAAGCATACAGCATATCTTTGCCATTCTCTGTATTTGGTTTGGCTATCGCATGTATTGTAATGATTTCCATTTTTCTTTATTTGGTAGTTGTATTAAATAATTGACGGCGGCATGTTATATCTACGATTGGCACAGTTCTATCAAAATTGATACTGTTTTTAGGGGATCTTGGTGTCCCGATGATTATTCCTCAACTGTTGGGAAAATGAGAACTGGAATCATGTAGGACTGAAACTGCTGAAAGATGTGAGCTTGAGGGAACCATGCTGATAAAATGTATTTGTAAAATTGCACAAAGAGAGACCGTAAGTGAAGATCAAGCACTAGGAGTTGGGGATATATATTATCAGTTCGTTACCATATTGCATGCACGACTCTTGCGAATTGGACCATAAGAACAAAAAAAATTTTAAACTCCAATCTTGAGTTCTTGCCCATGTTCACTGCATATATTTAACTCTGAAATCGGAAGTACCATATAGTATAAGACATTGATTGCAACATATGCAGGTAGATGAGTGTGCAAGTTGGTCAAATTATCCTGTTTTTGTTATCCATTGGTGACATAATGTGACTGTTGACTTATACAAACAGTGAAGAAGTGTAAAACAACAATTTTCTCCCCGGGGAACTTACTTGTAACTTGAACGGGTTATAACCTATAAGAAGACTTTTGTTATATCTTTTTTGCAGGCTTGATTTATTTATTTTTGTTATCTTTCAGTTTCATCTAAACTTTCATTTTTGTATCTTGTCAACTTTTAGGACTCTATGGCTCTTGTCTACTGCCATAGTGCGAGCATAATTTTGGTCAGCACACTTAAAGCCCTCCAGTAAATTTAGATTTACTAGTCTTTTATTAATGTCCAATTTAGATCAAAGTTGAAGGGCAGTTGATTGTGATGGAACAGGCAGTTACTGAGAATGGATTGCAGAAGAAAAATTGTAGAGTCAATTGAACTGAGATTGAATTTCTTTTGGAATTCTGGTTTTGCCACTGCATCCTTTCGGAAAAAGGTAAAGGTAAATTAATTTACATTATGGGTTGATGGTGAGTGAGTGATGTGGAACCTAGGGAATCTAATTCAAAGAGTAGTATGTGTACTTCCTGCTGATGTCTATTTTCTGTTGAGGCTTTACTGATGTAATTGGAATCAAAACCTTGTAAAGCACTCGAAATGATTGTGTAGATAACGTTGAAGAAAATGTGTCTATGCAGCCTAGAATAGGTTTGTTTCTGGTAGAAAAGTAAATCTGATTGGAGATTGGAGATTGAGATGAGGTCTAATGGCATGATTGGCATTCAGTAAGAGTAGTTCAACGTGCTAAACCTGGAGGTGAAGGTTGTGTCTTTCCCTTCTTTCGTTTGGTTCTGTATCGATACCATTTCAGTTATAACAAAGTTTCTTGGATTTGACTTGCACGATAGTTTCCAATTTTCAGAATAACCTCTTCCTAATGTTATAATTTCGCAAACTGAAAACCAGAATATGATTTGGTGATTGGCATCCTCTGTTTTGAATGCTGAATGGAGACTTTGAAGCTTTCCATAAGCGACTGCTACGGTTATCAAATTTGTTAGTATTTGTTTCATGTATGGCATCATCCCTGTAGAAGAATCTTGTACTCCATCCGTCCCAGGTTAAACTGCACACTTCACTTTATGTCACTAATCACTATCCAATTTTGACCACATATTTAAATAGATATATAAACAATAATATTATCATATGTTATATGGTTGGATTTGTCGTAACAAGTAGTTTCTATAAAGTAACTTTTAGTTTGCCGTTATCATACGTAATTAAACATATTAACGGTTAGACAAGTTTCTTGATGAGCGTAAAAAATATTCTGTGCATTTTATACCGGGACAAAGGGAGTAACAGAAAGTTGTTGAAATTTTATTAGGTGTCGTGATCAGGGAAATATGCTGGGTATTGTGCTAAAAGATGTTGTTCAAGATTTAACTACCTCTGTTGTTTCTTGCTCGCGGCATTTCTTCTTCACTTTTCATTGAACTAGTTGTGGCTGTTGCATTTAGTGCAACTTGAGCCCGGATTTGACCCCAGAAGACTGGTCGGCGAAAAATAGCATACCAACATCTTCCTTGGTGAAGCATAGGGGAGGACTGAGGAGTGATTCTAAAAACTTTACCATAGAATCCCCCTTTTTCGATCATGACACCAAATATCTGTGAATCACATATAAAACACACACACCCACACAACACACACACACCCACACACACACACACACCCACCCCCACCCCCCCCCCCCCACCACCACCACCCCCCCCGCCCCAGTTCCTCAATCAACATGATCACTTACGTAAGTATACGAAGGGTACATTGCATACCCTAATTTACTCCATCAGATGTACGATTCCAAGGTGTTTTTTGTTTGCGATCCATGACAAGTTCCACACCAAGCATCCGCCCCTCTACCTCTAACATCACCAATGATTGCATTTGCATGAATTCAGTAGAGTCAATTTAGAAAGTGAAGTATCAGAATATACAACGCCTTCAAATTGATACTCACCTCCATGCTTATCTTTGAGGGCAATGGGCAGTCTTCCACACCAAGCATCCGCCCCTCTACCTCTAACATCACTAATGACTGCATTTGCATGAATTCAGTAGAGTCAATTCAGAAAGTGAAGTATCAAAATATACAACGCCTTCGAATTGATACTCACCTCCATGCTTATCTTTGAGGGCAGTGGGCAGTCTTTCAGGTAGGATCCAACCTCATGAGCAACCTCTTGGAGTTTTTCCTTCTTAACCACTCTAAGAACATGTCCTGCAGCATTACACACGGGATTCCCCCTGAAAGTGTTGAAGTAACTGCAACGAGTTAAAACCTCGGCAATTTCTGCAGTTGTAACTACAACACCCAATGAAATCTTATTTCCTATACCCTGGAGTGGAAGAAAAATTGGACAAAAATAAGAAACCACTTCGAATCTTTAATAACACGCTCGGATGCTTTCCGCGCTTCGGAAATGGTTTCTATACACAGACTGAAAAATTATTTGGGCAATGAAAATGACGGGCTGAGGTCTCCTAGTTGTAGTGAAAAGGTTATGAACGGGTTAAATGGAGACCCTCCTGATCTTTAGTTTGGGAAGCATTCATTTACTTCATTTTTATTGTCTTCATATGGATCATAAGTTTGGATGGATCATTTTCGGCGTTCTAATTTGATTCTTGTTACTGTGATCAACTAGAGGTGAATACCTATCTCAAGTTAATACTTTTGTTTGGTGATTGCTGGTCGACATTTCTAGATAATTACGCATTGGAACCACTTATCCTCTATATACCCCATTTATGACCACTTACGCTTTTGATTAGTAGTGTAATATTTAATTAGTGCCTATGTGTTACTTCTCTTATTACCACTAAGACCTTTGATTGTAATTGTAACATTTACTTTAGCGCCTTAGTGTTAATGGGTTTTGTACCATAGTTTGATGTAAATATCACTTGAATGTATGTTATTTGGCCAATCTGATCAACATAAAGGGTTGGATACCCAAACATCCCCGTCATTGACATTTAATTTTTAAAAAAAAAGATATTCAGCAAAAGAGTCTAAAAAGTATACGTGTGTCAACATGTTAGGAGTCATCCCGTGTGACAAGAAAAGATTACACTTCTATATTAATCCATTTATCTTGCAAAGATTAGAGGGAAAACAGATTTTTCTTTACTAAACTGACTAACGTGTGTCAACATGTCTGGCACAACTCCTTGGCTCTGGTATCCCCCTTAGTCGATGAGGCCAAAGCCCTTATCCTGCAACATTTAAGGAACATGGTAAATAGGCAAGCATGGTACCATTGATAGAAAACCCATAAAAAAAAGCTAGCCCACTAATCACTTATGTTGAGTGTTGAGTCAATTTATCCACCAGTGAATCTCCGTACAGTTAAACCTCGATAAATGAATAACCTCGACAAATGAATAATTTTTTTCGGTCTCAATTTGGGCTAAGGGGCTAAATGAATAACCTCGCTAAATGCATTAATGAATAATTTTCTTGAAATCCTTAACGACCCTATGTAAATATAAATGAATAATCATCACATTTCATTAGATATATATATATATATATTAAAAAGATTTTTTTTCAATTAACAATGTTCATACAATAAGTCATTCTTTTACAAAAAAGGAGTCTATAGTTTTTTGCTTTTTTTCCCACCAAAATTCATCTCATCCTTGATTTTTCCTAGCGCAAACAAAACTTTAGGAGTATTCTGCTCGTGTTGTAGAAAGTAGTTCCGTAAGGTGATTACTGCTTGATATGCTTCTTTTGATGACACATTTGGTGTAACACTACTATCATCTGGTTCTGGATCATTCTCATCATTCAGTACAGACTCAATAATTTCATCGTCGGTAGGCAATTCCATAACGACATCATTCTCGTTAGGATAGTTCAAAAGATGTTCGACGTCCATCACATTTCTATAGTGTAACTTAGAAATGATATCCGTTAATCCTTCGATATCTTCTTCTAATTTATCAGCTTCTGCTTC
Source organism: Rubia yunnanensis (assembly GCA_037428765.1). Taxonomy (NCBI): domain Eukaryota; kingdom Viridiplantae; phylum Streptophyta; class Magnoliopsida; order Gentianales; family Rubiaceae; genus Rubia; species Rubia yunnanensis. Next base: position 70,990,782 of record CM075063.1, read on the forward strand.
AGGAACATCGAGTTCTTCAAATCGTATCTTGCAATGTCGAAAACAATTTGCAATTGTTGTTTCCTTTACATCAAATCTCCAAGCCAAGGTAGCAAAGTTAATAGCATCGAGAATGTTAATATTTTCAGGATTTGATGAGTCAACTTCAAGGCTCTGCAAGATGCTAGAATAAAAATGACGTCGATAGTGAAGCTTAAATGCCCGAATAATCCCAACATCACATGGCTGAATTTTAGATGTTGTGTTAGGGGGCAAGAAGAATAACTCTACATTTCTCAACCCTTCAACAACCTTTGGATGAGCTGGGCAGTTGTCTACTAACAAGAGAACCTTTCTACCATTCATTCTCTTGTCGAACCAATGACAAAATTCTTGAAAAAGCAAACCAGTCATCCAAGCTTTCTTGTTGAAACGATACTCGCAATTAAGATTGTTCATGTTCACATTCTTAAAGCATCTGGGTTTTGCATACTTACCAATAACCCAAAGGGGGACTTTGTCGGATCCATCACCATTACAGCAAACCGCAACAGTAATTCTCTCCTTGTCTTTCTTTCGTCCTTCAAGCTGCTTTGTGGCAAGTGAATGGCCAGCTTCCAACCGATAAAACAATCCTGTTTCATCCATATTGTAAATATCCTTTAACTGAAATTGGTCTAATTTAGACCTTATTTCAGGTAAAGCCAATGTCCTCCATGTTCACAGAACCGCTTTCACCAAACCGCCGGTAGGACTTGATTGAATATCTTGCCTTGAAACGTTCCAACCATCCACTTGAAAAAGCTAAACTCTTGATTTGTTTCACCATACATTTTTTGAAAAAATTCTTTTGCTTTACCTTGAATCATTTCTCCTGACATATTCACCTTCTCTTGTCTTTGAAGAAACCATTCATACAAAACTTTCTCCAAATCGGGGTACTTCGCTGATTTGTGCCTTTTAGCATCTCTAATTTTCATCTCCTCCGATAAATACTCTACTGATCTTTTGAGAGTATTTGATATTGTGGTTTGGCTAGAATCCAAACCAAACTTTTCCTTCACCCATGCTTGCATATCCTTTTGCGTAAGTGTTGGATGTTCCTTCTTATGCTCACATATGACCCTCCTTATCTTATCAGTCAAAGATGTTTTTGTTGATGGCTTTGGCTTTTGATTGGAAGCCATCAAATTGAATGTTAAGAAAGATATGGTACTGTAGAATGAGTTACTTACCAAACCAAGACTTTAGAACTATATATAGTTTGTAGTGTAGGTTAGATACATTTTCTAAGACTCTAGATATTCCATACAGTACATACTATCTTATTAGTAGTCTCAAATACAATGTACATATGTACATTTTTTGTACTTAGTCCACATACATACTGTAGTTTGTAGTGTAGGTTAGATACATTTTCTAAGACTCTAGATATTCCATACAGTACATACTATCTTATTAGTAGTCTCAAATACAATGTACATGTGTAGATTTTTGTACTTAGTCCACATACATACAGTTCATGTATTACTAATATAATTTCTTCAATACTATCTAAATGAATAAAACTTCATTTATCGATAAATGAATAATATATTCATTTATCGATAAATAAATAATCTCGCTAAACGAATATTTTTTCCTGGTTCCAAGAGTATTCATTTATAGAGGTTTAACTGTATTTCATTCCCCCATTAAATTTTTTTAAATAAAAAAGGTGTTTTTATAACGCTACTTAGTTGACATAAGTGTCAATATAACTTTTTGATAATTGAAAGTGTAAATATAACCATACCTAATTGATGTAAGTGCAATTTTACCCATTCCAACAGTTATTGGCCGGATTTGATGGAAAAGTCTATTTTACCCCTCTGTAAAAAAACATTATAAAAATGAATTTACTATTATACCCCCCATTCTCCTTCTCCTAAATACTAACCCTAATTTCTTCTTCCTTCTTGGTCGCCGCTCGATCCTTATTTCTCCGATTTCTTCTTACGCTCACAGCCCTTCCAATTCACCTTCTCTGATTTTTCAAAACACCAATCTGACTTTGTGAACGTACCCAACATCGTTGTGATGGGGGTGGTGGCGGGTGGCGGGGGCAGGAGTGGCGAGGGATGGGCTGGGGGTGGTGGGTGGTGGCAATCGTGGTGATTTGGGTGGTGGGTGGCAGGGGCGGGAGTGGCGAGGGTTGGGCGTGTCTTCGTCGATCGGGAAGGAGTGGGGACAAAGGCTAGTGCTGGGATGAATGGAGCGGCTGAGGTGGGCTAGGCTGGGATCGCCGTGGCTTGGCAAGGCGCGGCCGAGGCAGGGCGGTGGCGGTAGCGGCGTGGCGGGATTGGGTGTGGGGTGGCAGCCGGAGGCCGCACAGAGGGGGTGGGGTGGTAGGGCTCATCGGTTCCTGCATAATATCGCTTTGAAAATTCTTTAATCGACAATGGACAGGAAGCATCGCCGGAGCCCTAGATCATCGCCCCTTCTTCTGAGACAGCACGACGACGTTGCTCATTAGTTTAACGAGGGTGGCAGAGGATTCGAGTCAATGGCGCATCGTTCTCTGGTGCAGTGTTCAATCTGCGGCGGAGAGGCATCCGAAGTGTTGTGACAATGGTGGTGGTGGTGGTGGAACGGGGCAAAATGGTCTTTTAAAATTTTGTATTTGGCCCAAAGGACATTTCTGTCATTTCCATTTGATCAATGGCCGAAAAATGGCAAGTCAATGTCGGAATATACTTCAGAGGGTTTTATTAGCACTGTCATTAAGTAGGTAGGGTTGTTTTTGCATTAAAAATTATCTAAGGGTTATATTGACACTTAGTCAAGTAAATATGGTTATATTGGTATATATCCCTTAAATTAAACATGTAAAAAAATGTAAACACATAGGTACAAAAAACTAAGTTTACTGTGTTCCAGTATCCCACAATGGTAGCAAGAAGAGGCAGATCATGTAAATATATGCTACCAAAACAAATTAATTTTGATATCTATTAATAATATAACTTTAACGATTCAGCTAGTTGTCAATGTCTAGCTTCTATATATTTGGAATACCAAGTCTTACAAAAATCATGAAACGCGTTGCATATATTTTTTTAAGCTTGGGGCAATCTTGATTCTATTCGTTATAAAATTTCTTAAGTGGGAAAAGTTATCCAAATGACCACATTATCCAATTGCTTTAAAATTTATGCTAAGATTGTTACTTTTGAGATTATTACACTGCATTGTAGCTGATGCTGGATACACCTCCACAAGCTCATAACCAAAAGCAGCAGCTTAACGAACACAAGAAATCAAGCAGCATTACTTATTAATGGTCGTTGACCGATTTGCAGTGGAGACCAAACATAGACACCTAACGAACACAAGATAGAAACCTTGTTCTCTGGGATCACCTAACAAACACCTAACAAACACAAGATAGAAACCTTGTTCTCTTAGACCAAACACCAAACACCAAACACCCAAGGAACACAAACCAAGCAGCAAACACCTAAAAACAAAAGAAATCAAGCCCCTCACAAGTCCTTAGTCGAAGAGGCCGATATCATGCAACATTTAAGTAACATAAAAAAGAGGCAAGCATGGTACCATTGATAGAAAAAACCATAAAAAGCTGGCCAGCTAATCACTTGAAGAAAGGAAATTATAAGAGAGAATGAGAGACGTCTTGACCAAGGCCAATCCACCACTTTAAGCTAGGGAAATCTAGAACGATAGGCAAGAACACAGAATCAAAACTGAAGGAAGTTGATCACGTGAACCAAAAGATGGTTTCTGCTGAGATTGTTACTGTAAATCAAGTTTGTGATAAGCTTTACCTTCAAGTTTAAGGAACTTCAACTCATCCAAATTCACCGCTTTGTGATTATAATATGGGCAGAATCATCCCGCAAAGTACACTGCGGTGATGCAGGGAGGTGGGAATCAGGGGGAAGGGAAAAGGTGACGCGTTGTAGTCGGTCAAAGTAGGGAGGCGGTGGACAAAGGCGACCGGATACTGGGACCACCTACACTAACCGGTACGGCAGATCTGGATCGAAACGAAAAGGAAGGAGAGGAAGCAAGGAGGGAGCAATTTTAAAGGGGGGAAGAAAACCTATAGCCGTACCTAAGCTGGGCAGGGAAGAATAGATTCTCTTTTACGCAATACTAGACCAGGTTGTTGCAACTTGAACCCGGATGAAGCAACATGCAGCCTTAACACAACGCGTTGAACCGGATGCAGGTGGCTTATTCATTTGTATTCCATCTATTGATTTCCCTTTGCCAACTGATTGATTCCCTTTGCCAACTGCACTTCATCAGCGGGAAAAGAAGCACGTCACGTTGCTTTAGCAATCAAAAAAATAATGGTAATAATTGTACGTCTTTATTCATGAACTTATGATATATTATATAGTGGTACATGATACATGTACAAGTTAGGAAAGGGTAGAAGACCTATACAAGCTAGGAAAAGGTAATATAATATAATTACAATTACAAGCAATATTTTAATTTATTAACACTCCTCCTCAAGTTGGAGCATGGGGATCTGAAATGCCCAACTTGCTAAGTAAGGAATGAAATTGGTTAGGTCCGAGAGCCTTAGTGAATAAGTCCGCAGGTCGTTCTGACGTGCGGATATGCTGAGTAACAATAGTGCTAGATTGAACAAGATCCCGGACAAAAGGACAATCAACTCCAATGTGCTTTGTGCATTCATGGAAAACTGGATTTGCCTCAATATGAAGAGTGGATTGACTGTCACAAAACAATCACATAGGAGAAAAGTATAAAACCCCTAAGTCATTCAGTAAAGGCTTAAGCAATAACAACTCACAACAGGTAACAACCATAACACGATACTCTGCTTCAACAGAAGACCGAGAAACAATAGGTTGCTTCTTAGTCTTCCAAGAAACCAGAGAATCACCAATCATTACAAAATAACCAGAAAGATAACGCCGAGTAATCGGGCAAGCAGCCCAATTCGAATCACAGTAAGCAGTCAATTGTAACGTACTACGAGAAGAGAGAAATAAACCTGGACCAGGATGACTCTTCAAGCAGTGCAACACACGAACAACAGCTTACCAGTGAGGAGCACAAAGAGACTCCATGAATTGCGCAAGGGTATGAACTGAATAACTAAGTTCGGGATGAGTAATAGTCAGATATATCAGGGGTCCAACCAGACGTCTATACTGCCCCAAGTCATGGTAAACTGGACCTTCAACACGTGCTAAATGAGCTTGTAGAAGATCTCAACACCGGATCCAGGGTTTGCAAGATCCAGCAAACAAGAGTAGCATTAACCACAGGCTAATCAGCAACATCAGGATAACCATCATGGGGTTTGGTAATGGATCCATCAATGAACCCAATCTTGTTCTTGGCAAGAAATGAGTGGCACATCGCGTCAGACCATTCAATGTAATTTTCTTGACCTTTCAGCATGTTCGGTATAAGTTGTAAACCTGGACCAATGCCATAGCCAATAAAGTAAGGATCAGTTGACATACGACCAATAGGTAAAGCAGTCTGAGGGCCAGATTGCAATTGCAACTGCTTCAGTAAAGTTGCAATTACATCATAACCACTCATATCCTGAAGGTTGGGAACCTCAAGTGCATCATCAATATGGGCATGTTCTTCAGACATAGTGGAAAAGCAGGTACAGATCAGCAGCAAGTATAATAATCGACGGCAGATCAGATCGACAGGACACACTGGCGCGTTGAACGGGTGGCGGCGCGTTCAGCGGGATTTCAAGGCAGCAAAAATTTTCTATTAAGGTTTCAGGATTTTAGGCTCTGATGCCATGTAGAAAATAAGGAAAATAATTATATGTCTTTATTCATGAACTTAAGATACATTATATAGTGGTACATGATATCTATACAAGCTAGGAAAAGGTAAGGAGACCTATACAAGATAGGAAAATGTAATAGAATATAATTACAATTACAAATAATATTCTAATTCCTTAACAATACAATATCTTAGATAAAAGCATTTGCAGTCAAGGTCAAACCCATGGGGGAGAAATTTCCATAATCATTGGAATCAACACATAAATGACTCAAAAAATACTGATACGACCCTATGTTTTGAAGGTTTGTGCGAATATGACCCTGTAAAGTTAAAAAGTGTTATTGTAGCCATGTGTTTTGCATCATAAGTGCTGATATAACCTTTTGGCATTATTCCAGCATTGACTGAGTGTTTTTCGGCATTTACCAAACCTAAAATGACTAAAATATCCCTAGTATTAAACCTAATAATATAATGATAAAAATACCCCTAGATTTTTCTTTTTCATCATCTCCATGATCACAACCATCGTTGTTCCGCCACCACCTCCGCCGCACTACCACCTCCATCACCGCTTCACCACCTCCGCCGCACTTCCACCTTCACCACTGCTTCACCACCGCTTCACCACCTCCGCCGCACTACCACCTCCACCACCGCATCACCACCTCCACCGCCCACCACCGCCGGAGTTTGGATTTCCGCATGTCGGGAGTTTCATGATGGACACACAGGCAACATTCAGCACATCTGACCTTATCGAGTCAAACTTCAGCCTCTGCATTTCCCACAAATGACAAAAATTATGCACAGAAATTTAAGAATGAAACGATTCCTAGATTCAGGTTTCACCGCAAAACGATTCTTAACCCAGTTTCACCACAAATTCGTCGTAGCATATTGGGAATTCCTCCAAAAACTAGCAAAGTTTTCCGATTTCAGCACTGATTCAGAATATGTGAAAAGTTTAATTTTTATTAAACTCTGAAACAAAGTAGAAGTAGAATCGGAAAATGGAAAAATTTTTCCAATTGAAAGACTGATTCGGGAAAGTTACCTCCGCCACCGCCGACCGCTGCTCCTCCACCTCAACTCCACTGCCGCTGCTGCTCCTCCTTCACTCATAGACCGATTTTAGAAAGTTCATCACTTGTTCCGCCTGCCGAACCACCATCTGTTTGAACCTCACCCTGAAACATCATTTGGTCCCTCGTCCTCCCCACCACCACCATCGATTTTCACACCACCATAGCTCCGCCTGCCACAGCTCGCTGCACCCCAAACCCTAGCATCACTGGTGCTGCCACCCACCCACAGTCACCCATCCAAGCCCGTGCCGTCACCACCGCCCAGAGCTAGATCTGATCATAGGCCGCTGATGAGATACTATCCGCTCCGCCTCACCTCGCTGCCCCTGCGCCACCATAGACCAACTCATCATGGAAAAACCCTAGACCATTCCACTCGGCTGAAGATCGACTCCCCCCGATAAAGCCACGCTGAAGCTCTACTCCGCCCGACACCACCCTGCTGAAGCTCGACGCCGCCCGATGCCTCCCCGGAGAAGCTCGAGAAGAAGAAGACCTGAGAAGATCCGGATGAGTCCGACCTAATTTAGGTTATCAGGGTTAGATTAGCACTTTCAATCAAATAATAGGGTTATAATCACACTTTCAAACTTTACAGGGTCATATTGACACTTTCGACCAAAACATAGGTCATGTGGGCACTTAATTCAAAAATTATTATGATCAACAACAAACATAATAAACTACATACTTACACAACTCTTTACATAGTCTGGTGCTTGAAATGCTTTTATCTAATACTTGGTGCGGCTTCATGCTTTGGCATTAATCCTTATTATAACTTAACACAAATTAACCTAAGGAGGCTGAAATAAGATATCAGTCCCTGCTACCAGAAATACCACTCGAAGCTATGGTTTGATCCCCCGAGCAGTGATGGCTAGAATGGTAACTCGTACACTGCATTATCCCTCCATGTCCTAGAAAAAGAGCATAAAACAAGGGGCGGAACAGAGAGATAGCAAGCTCGTTAACGCATCCATTTCCAAGCAAACACATGTCCAACAAAGTAGCATTTACTATTTTTGTTCTCAACCGTGTCAAGATTTACTCAAGCAATGCAGAGCAGAACTCGGGATAAGTATTCCAATCCTTAAGAATCTACTGGAGTGCGATAGAAAACAATCAACTTGTTTTCAACCAAGAAACAAGATCAGAACACTACACACAAGCTATAGTAACCACTATCATAGAAACCTCCCTCTAGCACCAATTTTTTCTTGTTCTACCACCAATTTTTACCCAAAAAACTAGTACCTAAATAGGCGGTGAAACGGTCACACCAGTTTTCAATAAATCGGTGTTAATTTAACACCAATTTTTTAAACTGGTGTTAATTTAAACATGCTTTTTTGTTAGCACCGATTTTTTTAAACTAGTGTTAATTTTAGCACCTACTTTTTTGTTAGCACCAATTTTTTTTAAAAAAATCGGTGTTAATTTTAGCACCAATTTTTTTGTTTATGATACTAATTTTAGCACCGATTTTCAAAAAAACAAGTGCTAAGAATTTTACAACGATTAAAAAAAATCCTTTCCTCTGAAGCAGTTGTGTGCAGCCGCTTCCAGAGGAAGGGAGAAAGACCCAAAAATAATAATTTAGGGCTTTAATTTAAGAGTTCGTCTCTCGAAAGACGGTGTTTCCATTTTATGGAAAGACCAGGATTTAAAGTGTAAATTAGAAGAAATGAAGATACATGAACTTGGTTATAAATTTTATAACTACTGTATGTTGCATACTAAATTTTTAACATTACAACTTTTAATACTACCTTTTACCTTTTTAAATTTTAATTAAACCCTGTCTTTATGGAAAGACTATCTTTCCCAAAACTTTAATAATCAAATTAACTTCTCAAAATTGATAAAAAGTATGATACAAATTAATAATCACAAGAACCCACATTCCGCTATTGCTGCTTCACTTGAGAAATGAAGTCTTCTTCACTTGCCAAGAACGCCTTCTTTATCACATTTGTTTATACTTCTTAATGCTCTGAACCCAATTGTAAGCCACAAACAAAATATCATCAAGAAATTATTTAGCTAACTTAACATGGAATCCTATGAAAAGAATAGGATCCAACAATTATATTAAAGCACTTCAGCTCCATTTTCTGGATTCAAGCATATCACATTAGATGAGGTAAAGATTCTCACAATTTAGCAAGTAGTTTTCCAAAATGGAAGAATACTTTGGCAGGTTCTAAATAGAGCTCAAAATTGATTTTAGATTGTTAAGGTTTCAAACAAATGAATCAAGTCCCACATTCGACAACGTAGACCAGTAATGAGAAGAACACTCTCTTCTCTTTCACTTATGTTCCTCCACACACATTCGACGATAATGGGAAGATCAACTGCATGTCAAACTCATCTAGAAAAATATCTTCATCAATGTTAAAAGCAAGATATAATCATCAAACAGATAAAAGTCATGGAAAGAAAGAAATTTTTTGACTAGTCCAAATAAGATCATCATCATCATACTCCAGTTAACTATACATAAACACAATCACATGCAATTCTCCAGTTAACTTTTAATGAACAAAGTCTCTATTAGGAATGACAACACCCAATGAAAGCTAACTCTTCACTACTAAGCATGTAAATAGAACCTAACTAACCAAGAAGTATTAGGGGGTCCAACAAATCACTGATATACTCTAAAAAGTATATCTACTGGGAAACATGTTCAACTTATATAAATCACACCACTCCCCTTTAAACATGAAAAAGTGCAAGAGCTAAAGTGATCCATGCAAAACAAGTATACACACTCTTACTTAATTGCCATTACTACACAGAATATCCTAGTTGGGTGAACAATTAAAAGGGCATTATTAAACTGATGCCATGCATCTTAAGTTTAGAATGAGATTGCTTTTTACTATTTTCAAGTATAGAGACATTTGCAATTGGATAAAGTCGGTGCTAAATGTACTTCATCTAAGCACAGCACATTTGGTCTCCACAAACTCAAACTAAACACAGAAGTATGCCTACATAGCATGCAAATGCCGGATTGATTGGCAAAGATAGCATTGCCAAATATGAAAGTAAAGCTAAATTGCTCATTATGCTCGAACTTCAAAGATGTAAATATTCAAAGAAATAAAACCTGGATGATGTCACAATATTCTTCTCCTAGTGTCTACAGCCCAGCACCCGTTGTTAATACCTAATAAAGCATCTGTCCCAAAAGCTTTGTTTTCAAAGAAACAAAGAAAAATGAGCTAGATATCTTGCTTGTCACACGGAAGGAATGCTGGACTTTCATTTGAATGTCATTAGCATCACCATCTTGAATTACGATAAAAAGTTTAGTCAAGATTATCACTGACATGTCAATCACATTTTCTTCATCCTGGCTTGTAGCCAAAAGAATCCAACCTGCTGTATTTGCCTCAGAGAAAGGTGCCTCTGCATATCTTGCTATAACCTGCAGTTAAACAAAACCGCATACTAATGTTATCCACCACATCTCACTTATTGAAAAAAGAGGCGGGATAAATTATAGCATCATGTGGAAAATACTAGATATAAAATATGGCAATCAATATTGTACCCCTGTTTTTGCTCCAGTATCTTCTCAAGAGCCTTAACCTCAACTTTATCAAATCATGTGAAAAATCTTACCCAATTCTTTTCTTTATTATCGTGAGCAGAAAAATTAGATGGGAACAATATTCATTGCAAGCCTCCTCGCAACTGCAGTAATATTCTGGAAGTAGATTACAAAAATAAATTATCATATGACTCAATTTCAAGAATAATGACAAACCTTCTGTAAGAAAAACAAAATGCAGTTGAAAAAGACAAAGATCAATAAACATCAATTCATAATCACAACATCAATGAATGTCAATTTAGCAACCAGTAACAATAATCATCAATATAGAAATCTTCATTCAAAACTATCAAATTCTCACATTTCAGATAGGGAAATCAATATACAAATCAATAGCAACAAATTCTCACTTTAGAAAAAAATAAAACTCTAATCAATCCAAACTCAAACTCATTTTTTACAACCAAAATCTTACTCGATTGAGATCTAAGCTACACATGCTATTAAAATAGAAGCAAATACAATAACATCTATACTCGAATCATACCTGAATGTAAATGAGTGTGATCCATGCCCAATTTAAAAGACATGTTTACCGAATCTAATCACAGTCACCTGAACCACATGGTCGAGATAAAAGTTACACTTTCTCGGAAGAGTGAGTGAGCCCTAGCCGACACCTTTTATACACCATCGCCATCCGTAAACAACAATTGAGCTCCTGCAATTCCACATTTAGAACAGTTTCACCTCTAATCCCCCAATTAAACCGTCCAATTAAAACTAAACATTACCAAATTGAAAAGGAGGAGCTTCAGGGGCGGCACACGGTGAACGGTGGAGGAGGGATGAGCGGATAATGGTGGAGGAGGGACGAACGGAAAATGGAGGGCAGAGGAGGAGCGGTGAACGGTGGAAGGAGGGTGGCAGTCTTGAGATGGGGAAGTGGGGCTGGAGGATAATAGATCCGGTGGCTGACAGATCCGTAGAGGCGGAGGGCGTTGACTTCAGCGGGAGCCGACAACATCGGGTTATAAGGCCGGAGACGGCGTGGAGGCGTGTTAATATGAGGGAGAGAAGTCTGATGTAGAACCCCTTCGAACGCCTACCCATCATCGTGGTCGGTGCTATTTATCCCAATCGCCGAGGAAGAGAAGCAGTGGTGCTATGGCCGCAGTGGAGATGTTTTGTAGGGTTTGATTAGAGAGGAAGAATTTGGGCCAGAGATCAGGGTTAGATTTTTGTCACGAGCTTAGACTCTGAGTAAGGGTATAAAAGGAATCTTTATTTAATCTTCTTAATGTTGCAGCAGAATGGGAAGAATTATAAAAATGAAAAGGGGAAGAACAGAAGAAGGGAGAGTTTACAGGAGAAGAGAATTGGGGAAGAAGAAGGGATTTGGAGGTAATGAATTCTGTTACAATAATGCCAAAGAGATGCCTCATTTCTACTTATTGTCTTCCCTTTTATATAGCTTTCCTCCTTCTCCAGTTGGGCTATGTCCAGAAGCTGTTACGGCCGTTGCAACCGCTTGCCTCCAACCGTTGCTGTTATGGCCGTTGCTCTCTTCTGCTATCCAAGGTAACTTCCCACTTTTACCCTCTCTTAAAGCTTGTGTCTATGACAATCCCTCCCTATTAAAACACACTTGACCTCAAGTGATCTAGGATTAGTTAATATGGAAATGTAGGAAATTGTTGTTTGATGAATGTGATGTCTTCCCAAGAGGCCTCCTCTTCTGATAATCCTTCCCAAACAATGAGCCACTGCACTATCGATTGACCATGTAGGTCAATCAACCGCCTATGTTTGATGTGTTTTGGATACAATTTAGGATTTTCATAGGCGTTGTCCGGAGGGAGTTGTGTGATGGTGCTTGTTACAAGGCCCTCGTGCTTCTTTAATAGCGAAATATGAAACACTGGGTGGATTTTGAACTTTCTGGTAGCTGTAGTTTATATGCAATGGCTCACACTCTTGACTGAATCCGAAACGGACCATAAAACTTTGGAGAGAGTTTGTGGCTGCTCTGGTTCATTAGAGTGGTTTGCATGTACTTTTGAAGCTTAAGGTAGACCCAATCTCCCACCTGAAAAGACCTTTCTATTATCTGCTTATTGGCAAAGTACTGCATTTGCTCTTGAGCTTTCATGAGATGTTGCTGTAATAGCGCTTGAACTCTTTCCCTCTATTGGATTATGTCCACTGTCGCTGGTATGACAATGTCTGTGAAAGGTCCCATAGGCATCATGATTGGTTTAGTACTATAAACCACCTCATATGGGGTCATCTTAATACTTGAGTGATACAAGGTATTGTACCACCATTCTGCTGCACCTAACCAGGCCTTCCACGAATCTAGTTTATCACCACAAAAACAATGAAGGTATGTTTCCAATACCTGGTTCACACGTTCAGTTTGCCCATCAGTTTGGGGGTGATATGTTGTACTAAACTGGAGTTTAACTCCTAGTTGTTCAAACAGTTCCTTCCAAAAATGACTCAAGAATATTTTATCTCAGTCGCTCGTAATGGATTATGGTAGACCGTGTAGTTTATAGAACTCGGAAAGGAATAGAGTAGCTACTGATTGTACGGTAAAAGGATGAGATAATGGTAAGAAGTGAGCATACTTTGATAACATGTCCACAATCACTAGAACTGTGTCATTCCCTTGAGACTGAGGCAAGCATTCAATAAAATGCATTATAATTTGCCTCCAGACTTGTGTAGGAATGAGGAGTGGTTGTCATAATCCTGGGGTATGACAATGCTCGCCTTTATTCCGTTAACAAGCCACACATTTCTTGATGTGTTCTTCCACATCCTTTCTAATACTCGGCCAATAAAAGATGGTTTCATCCCTCTTTTGAGTGGTGTTTTGGCCCGAATGACCTCCCAATGCTGATGAGTGCATGGTGTCAAGAATCTGATGTCTAACATTCCCACTGTTACCCACATAGATCCTTTTTCCTTTCTTAATTATACCATTTATAAACCGATACTAAGCAGGAGCTATTGTTGAGCAGCCGGATGAAATTTCCACAATTAATTCTTGAGCTTTTTGATCATTAACATAACTTTTACTGATCTATCTAATCCACTATGGTCTGGCTGAAGCAATGGTGTAAACCTTTGCTCCTTGCTAATCATGAGGCACATAATTGGGACCCTTCTTGTTCGGCTTTGTTGTTGATTCCTTACCAGCCTGAAGATCCTCTCTATCATTTATAGCATTATGGGTCACCTCTGCTACATTCTTCGTACTTGGACCACCCTGCTTTGTTACAGAATTCTATTCATTGCATCCATCGCTTTCATCTTCCTTCTTCAGTTCTGAAACTACTCCTGTCCCTTTCCTAGAGAGAGCATCCGCGGCTGTGTTTTCTGAACCTTTCTTATACTGAATCTTAAATCTAAACCCAGTAATTTGGTGATCCATTTGTGTTGCAATGCGCTGGTCAGTTTCTGATCTAATAGATACTTTAGTGACTGATGATCAGTTTGTATAACAAAATGGTTGCCCATGAGATAATGCTTCCATTTCCCTACGGCTAGTACTAAGGCTAACAATTCCTTTTCGTATGTAGAAAGGGCTCTGTTCTTGGAACAAAAATATTTACTCAAAAATGCAATGAGACGTTGTTCTTGCATCAGTACTGCACCCATGCCAAAATCACTCGCATCTGTTTTGACAACAAAAGGTTTGCTGAAGTCTTGGAGCCTGAGTACATGTGCTGTTGTGATGGCTATCTTAAGCCTCTCAAAAGCAATATTAGAGTGCTCATTCCATTTAAAAGAATCCTTTCTCAGAAAATCATGTAAAGGTCTGGAAATCTCTTCGTATGTAGCCATGAATCTCCTATAATAACCTGTTAAACCCAAAAAACCCAGTTTTGGCCAGTTCAGTATACATTCTATTTTTCGCTTATCCATTGACACTCCCTCTCCTGATATAGTATGCCCCAAATATTCTACTTTATCTTGGGAAAATACACACTTAGATTGTTTAGCAAATAGTTGATGAACTCTCATTTGCTTCAGGACTTGTTCTATGTGCGCATTATGCTCTTTTAGTGTCTTGCTGTAGATTAATAGATCATTAAAAAACACTAATACGAACTTCCTCATATAGTTCTTAAAAACTGAATTCATTAGTGACTGAAATGTTGCAGGAGCATTTGTGAGGCTAAAAGGCATTACAAGGAATTCATAGTGTCCATGGTGAGTTTGGAATGCTGTCTTGTGAACATCCTCAGGTTTAACTCTTATTTGATGGTACCCTGACCTTAAGTCAAGTTTAGTAAAGTACCTTGATCCATGAAGTTAGTCCATCAACTCATCAATGATGGGAATAGGGAACTTGTCCTTGATTGTGCGATCGTTTAGCTTTTGATATCAATGCATATCCTCCACATACCATCTTTTTTTCTTTACCAAAATAACTGGTGATGAAAATAGACTGCTGCTATCACGAATGATTTGGTTCTTCTTCATTTCCTTCACTTGCTTTTTTATTTCATCTTTGTGAGCATGAGCATATCTGTAAGGCTTTCTCCTGAATGGTTCAGCCCCAATTTTTAAAAAGATTTGATGATCTGTGGCCCTTATAGGTGGTAGAGAACTTGGAACAGCAAACACATCAGCATATTCTTGAATCACCTCCTGCACATTTTCAGGTAAGCTGCTGTGATCAAATTTACTCTCCTTCTGGGTTTGCACTGAGTTTGATTCTCTGACCACTCTACACATCAGTTCCTCTGTTGTATTTCCCTTTAAGTTCAGATGAAATAGCCTTCTCTTCTTCATTTCACTCATTTTCCTAGCTTCATATCCCCAGATTAGCTTCATGATTACTTCTTCATCATCTCCCTGCAAGGTCCACCAGTTTCCTTCACTTTTGAATGAAATACTCTTTTCAGCAAAGTCAAATGTGATTTGACAGTAAAGTCTCATCCAATAGACTCCCAGTATCATATCCAATTCCCCAAAAGGCATTACCCTGAAATCATATGCAATCGCTAATTAATCATATTGATAAGGTATTGGAGTGGTTTACCTGATTATATGGCAACCTACGTAGGATTTCAACAAAGATGGGTAGTGATGGAGATGGTATTGAGTGAGAGATATAAATTTGGTACTGTGAAAATGGGGATCTAAGAGGGTTTTAAATAATGGAACTTTTTTTATACACCGGTATTCTACATATACTGGTGTAAAACGAGGCCTAAAGCAGCTGCTTTAGGCTGCTTTAAATATATATATAAATCTATCTAATCTGACCCGAGAGTAAATTTCAAAAAAAAAGTCTAAGTACCTAGAGAGCAAAAAAAATTTCCAAGTACCCGAGAGCAAAAAACAAAAAATGGTTTTAAGTACTGTGCACCGATAATTGTACATATGCATAAGTACAAAACAGAGTACCTCCCCTATTTTTCTACACCGGTAATTGAACCTTTACTGGTGTAAAAAACCAGTACCTAGTAGAAATTTTAATTAAAATTAAAACACATTTTCACCGATTCAATTCATAATCACTCTATTGAAATCACGGACCATACCAACCAATTCATAAAAGAGTGTCAATTAAATACATTACACGCTAAATCGCTTAATGATCATACAATTTTTCTCAACTCATGGTAAAAAAACAACGGCCAGGAACGATCAATCTATTGCTTCTACTTCAAGACATTGTCTCCACCTACTATTTCACCTCTCTCATCAACCCACATCACATCACAATGAGAGCGCCTTCCAACAATAGGTCCCCCAACATCTTCCAAACCATGGAATACAGATGGAAACTCAGGATTATCAGTTATTGCAGGCTGATCAATCTCCTCATCAAAGTAAAACTTCTTCCTATGCAACACCACATGATACTTCTCATTCGAAGGGTCCTAGATGTAAAAAACCTGTCTTGTTTGGGTAGCTAAGATGAACTTGTTATCTTCATATCCTACACGATTCAAGTCAACCAACGTGAACCCCATGGGCTTCTCAACTACAACACCGGAATTGTTATCCACCCAATGACATTTGAAGACAACAACCTTGAACTCTACATAATCCAACTCCCAAATTTTCTCAATTGCTCCATAGAAAGGCACCACAGCAACAATCATATGTTTATCTCTCTTGCTTACCTGCCACATGGATTCAAATTCAATATAAACACCACTATTTTGAGTGGTGCTCTTCTCATCCTTTGCCAATGTTGAGAAACTAAAGCCATTAATGTCATAACCAAGGTATCGTCTAACGGTGCAGTTCGGCTTCCTTTCAAACGACCGTAGGTTACTGGGTATCCATTCGACATTACAATGATTGTAAAACAAGTTAATAAACCTTTAAGAATGCTCGGCCTGAATTTTATTCAGGGGCCAGTGTGGATGAATCTCTTCTAACAGGGAAACATGCTCTTCAACGTATGTTACAGTCTCGCTACTTTTACCTAATACATACAGGTGAATAGTCAGCAACTCAGCGTGATAGGGTGTATGAAGCATACCCTTGGAACGTGGAATCCCATTCTGCCTTCCGCGGTGGTGTCCATCTGGAACACCAACTGCTCTTCTTCCAACCAAGTTCGGTGTACAATACTCGATGATCTCTTCAGTGAGGTACCTCTGAACAATAGTGGTATTAGGTCGACTACGATTGTGAACATAACCCTTGAAAATAGCCATGTGACGCTCAAAGGGGTACATCGAATGCATTCCAACAGGCCCGCACGTACATATCTCCCTAACCAAGTGTACCACTAGGTGCACCATGATGTCAAAGAATGACAGGGGAAAATACTTCTCCAAACGGCATATAACAACAGCAGCTTCTCGATCCAGTTCATCTAGCTGTTTCCTACTAATATTTTTCCTGCATATCGAGTTGAAGAAGAAACACAAGCACAAAAATGAAAATCTAACTTCCTCTTCCAAACACCCGCATATTGCTACGAGAAAAAGTTGTTGCATAAGGACATGGCAATTGTGTGATTTCAAAGCATTAAGACGCAACTCATTATTCACAAATCAACTAACATTAAAGGAGTAATCGAACAGAACCTTCATTCCTTGGATGCTCTCACACACCAATCTCCTCTCAGCAACTGATAGATTGTAAGGAGCGGGAGGCGGGTGTGTTTGCTTCCCTCTTACCTCTGGTTCCAGATCCAACCGTATACCAAGGTCCACTAAATCTTTCCTCGCATTCAAGCTATCCTTAGTCTTCCTGGAATGTTTAGAAGTGTTCCAGTTAGACTCTCACAAACGTTCTTTTCGATATGCATGAGATCCAAATAATGGCGAACCTCCAAATTTTCCGAGTACGACAAATCGAAGAAAATGAATCGTTTCTTCCATGACCCGTCTACAGTCCCACCACTCTTTGATAACTTCTTACCAAGAACAACATTCAATTTCTTCACCTTGTTGTGAATAGATACACCGGTCAAAGGTTTGGGTGTTTTTCTCCTCTCCTTCCCACCAACGAATGCAACCGCATTATCCCGCAACTTGTGACCTACAGGCAGGAATTTATGGTGACCCAAATAAACAGTCTTCTGCCCATTCCTCAACTGATGGTAATCTGTCTCATTCTCACAAACTGGAAAAACCTTGTGACCCTTGACCACATACCCAGAAAGGTTACCATATGATGGGAAATCATTTATGGTACAAAAAAGCATCGCCCTCAATGTAAACTATTTACCACTAAAACCATCAAACATTAAGGCGCCAACCGACCAAAGCACCTTCAAAACTTCTATCAAAGGGGCAAGATAAGTGTCTATGTCATTTCTAGGTTGTTTTGGGCTTGAAATCATGATGGGCATCACCACATATTTTCTCTTCATGCACAAGTATGGGGGAAGATTGTAAATGGCAAGCATAACCGACCACGAACTGTGTTTCGAGGACATATTCCCAAATGGGTTCATACCATTAGTGCACAAAAAAAATCTCAAATTTCTAGGCTCAGATGCAAAGTGTGGATACATCCTATCAATTTTCTTCCACTGGTCCGCTTCAGCCGGGTGTCGAATTATATCATCATCTTTACAACCTTCCCTATCAAAGTACCATGTCAATTTCTTTGCATTCTTTTCATTCTTAAACAACCTTCTCAGCCCCGGAATAATGGAAAGATACCACATATATTTGGTGAGCACCCGCCTCCTCACCGGCACAACATGCTCTCCGCCAACACCCACATTTCTCTTCTTCTTATAACGCGACACATTACATACTGGACAAACAATCTTATCCTTAAGTTCGCCCATATATAGGACACAATCGTTCGGACAAGCATGTATTTTTTCATACTCCAATCCCACCGAACAAAAAATTCTCTTAGCTTCATAAAGGTTATCAGGAACCCTGTTACCGGGTGGAAGCTTTTCATTCAAAAACTTAAGAAATTAATTCATGCTAGTATCACTCCATGACCCTACACCTTTCAAATTAAAAACTCTATCAACCACTACATGACCGTGTCTTTCTTCTTGCAACTGAGACACAATGGTGTATCCTTCTCACCAAGGAAGTTAACCAAAACCTCGGGCCTCCCTCTAAACTCATTAACAACCTCCTCACACATGTCATCCAACATAGAATCCCCAAAAAACTCTCCCTCACTAGTAACTCTCACTTCCGGTGGTGATTTTTCCCCATGAAAGGTCCACACAATATAATCTTTCGCAAACCCTGGCTATACAAATAGAGTTTCAGGATGTCCTTATCAGTACGAATTTAATTTCCACAATCACGACAGGAACATAATATTCACTTCTCTCGAATAAAAGCATGCTCCAAGAACTTATCCATGAACATAATATATTCATTGCTCACCCCACTAACGTTGGCATACACATGCTTACGCCTCTCGATGGCGCGATACAACTCTACATATCAATAAATGTCCAACAATCAAACTTCAGCACATTTAATACAATAGAATTTTTCATGATGACTTCCTAATCATGCAACATCATAAATGCACAATATACACCAATATTCCACATTACAATTACAACATTCTTAACATGTCCAACACTATATGAATAAAAAACCATAGCCTTATAACTAAAACAACCTTGAGAACAAATCACAAACTAATATCTACAATTCTACCTCAATCACCATTAAATGATCAAATACAAAATGTAAATATCTATACTAACGAAAACCATACATGAATCCTTAATATCCATAAATTTAATTTAAAAAAATGGTACCTTCAAGGGTCTTCATTGTGGAGAATTCACTGCCTTCATCAATAAAAAAACACCATTAATGAACCTCTTCTTCCAAAAATCCCAATTTTAACCAGCTAAAGAAGGTGGTAGGTGAGCATTTAATACGATTTTATACACTGGTATTTAGACTTTATCGGTGCATTGGCAGCTTATTGCACCGGTGAAGTCTGTTACCGGTGTAGATATTTAGCCAAAACCCACTTATCTTCTTCTTCTGCACCGGTGTAGATATTTAGCCAAAACCCTCTAATAGTAACCAGTGTACAAATGCAAAATTTTCCCGCATTTTTTTTTATTTCTGCACCGTTATTTTCCTGTGAACAGTTTAAAAAGTCATCCTCTTGGTGCCAAATTAATAGAAAAGGGAAACATGTACACACTGGTAATCATGTACCGGTGCACATGTAAGCAACTGCACTGGTCAACATACATATTTGGATAATGCTGGTGCAAAACTTTTGAGTTTGTACACTAGTAGAACTAACACCGGTGCGAAAATAGGGGAACTCTACACCGGTTAACAAGATATCGGTGTGTATGTACTTATTTGCACTGGTACCGTTGTTACATGATAAATACCCGTGCATTTTGTTACATACACACCGGTATATCTGTACTCATGAAATTTTACCGGTGCGTATAAACCTATTTTCCAGTACTGTATGTATTTTTAGGTGAAAGTGAAACATTACGTGTGATTATCTCGAATAAGCTATATAGTGACCAAGAGAGTATGTTGCTTGAAGTCCTTAGGAAGTTCAAAGGAGCAATAGGGTGGACTTTAGCAAACATTAAAGGTATAATCCCTTCCACTTGCATGCATTGTATACTATTGGAGGAGGGTGCAAAATATGTACGCCAACCTGAAAGGCGGTTAAACCCGCCAATGATGAAAGTAGTCAAAGGAGAAGTAGTAGGCTCAGTAGAAGAAAGGAAAAAAGAGAGAAAAAAAGGCGAAGCCTTTCCTTCTTCAACTTTGAAGGCCGATTTCTCTGATTTCATCAATCTTCATAGATGGAGCATGGTTATCTAGGATTCCCTACTGGATTCCACACATAACCATGTGAAATTTGTGGAAATGTTTTATCTAATTTTTTAAAAGAGAGTCTTGGGAGATTTTGAATTTTGAATATACCAAGAACACGATTTGATCTAGATTGAAGCAACTGATTTCAATCCAGATTTAGAATTCTTGAGGAGTATGTTTTTGCTTAGATTTCATTGGGGAATATTCCAATATAATCTTCGAGTGGAATTTTAGTAGTTTTTGGGGTTGGCGTGACCTTCTTCATCCGGATTCTTCATCAGATTTTCACTATCCGCCACCCTTCTTATTGGTTTGGAGCGCGGTGGTAATACATCACAAACTGGCTCACTGAGAATCCCATCGCTAGTGGAAACGCTGCAGCGCGGGTTTCACAGATCAAGCACAAGGTGGGAATTGTGGATCCTGTTGTAGGATTTAAGGCACGTCACGATAATCATGCATCTGCCAAGGTGAGACAGTGGAGCAGAAATCCTGATGCGTCATTGCGGTGCGCAATTTTAAGTGCATCAATCACAGACCCGGGAGCGGCAACAGGTGTTTGGTGGTGCTGGGTGGCAGCGGAGAGTCAAAACCACAGTCGCCCCCAATTTTGATCGGTTGGTTAGACCATTGTTGTCGTTGTATCTGGTTCTTAATTATCTCTAACCTTAATCTTCTAGATAATTTGCTAGAATATTTTAGGCTATAGTTTTGAATCGAACTATTGTGTGGGGATTTATATGTTAGTCTCCCCTTGTGAGCATTGATTCTGATAAGTTAGTTGGAATTTGTACTGTTTTATCTATTTTTTCTTGTCAAAATGGGTACAGATGGTGCCTCTACTTCTGCCGCACCGAGTCATGGAAAGAAGAGGCATAGAAAAAATAAGAATGCAAGAGTCCAAGACCAAGCCGAGGGTACTGACAATCGACACATCTGGCGCCAAGGCTCTGGGATGACCCTTTACTTGAGAAGAAAAGGCAGTGGAATGACCCAGACATTTTAATAGAGAATTACCTCTTGAAACTGAGCCGAGCAGTGGAGATGGGGTAGCTTTTGTTCTTAGTGAAGATGAAGTGATCAAGGAACTAAACAAGCCTTTTTATGGTTTCATAGGGGTATTCTTCGTCTTCTTCCTGGGCATGTATGCCATTAGCAATTTGTTGGTGGTGAAGTGGAAGGTCTTGTGTACGGTATAATTAAGGGAAAATGGCTTTGTGAAGTTCAAATTTACAACGGCAGATGATAGAGATTCAGTGCTTCATGGAAAGGATCATTTTCTGGATGGGAAGAAGCTCTTTATCCATGAAATTCTAGAGATGGGAAAGTTTGACATGCGAGTCCAAGCCTTGAAACCCATTTGGGTTAGAATGGAGCACCTACCCAAATGTTTTTGGCATAAGAAGGCACTAGAGAAAATAGCTTCCTCTATAGGCGAGCCTATCCTCATGGACAATGGCACACTTGAGCTAAGAGGATATTATTCCCGACTCTTAGTCCAAGTTGATACGCCAAAAAGGCTTAAGGAGAAGGTGGTTTTTCGAAAACCAAATGGTGATTTGCATGCTCAAAAAATTATTTATGGCTATTGTCCACCATGGTGCCCGAATTGTTGTGAAAATAATCACTTAATGGAGGTTTTTAATGATTTCTGGAATGCTAAGGAAGAGGCTACCCGAGTTGCTAGGGAGAGGAAACTCAAAGGCAAGGAGAAAGTTGTTGCCTTGGAACCAAAGAAAAGGGCTCGGATGGACAAAAGCAATGATGGAAGGGCTATAAATTCAGACTCCATGCATGAGGTGTTTAATGTTGGAAGCGGCCATGTTGAGTCAAGCAAAAATGATCGTAAGGTCGGGTGCAGAGGTGATGATATAGAGCCACAAGGGAAATGAGCAAGGGAAATTGGCAAGGGAAATCGGTAAGGGAAATAGATCTAAGCAACAACTGTGGCAAGGGAAACTGCAAGCCAAAAATAGGCAGACTATCATAAAACCGAGATTCAGAAGTGATGACATAGAGCTACAAGGTTTCGGACAAATCCTCTTGGAAATGATCCATCCCACGGTTAGAGCTTCTAAAATCCCACGGGTGGGTAGAAGCAAGAGCAACCCCCATATTGGCACGGGTGCGGTTACTAGAAGTCGAAGCAAGAGCAAACCTCGTATACCAGCACCCGGAGGTGTGCAAAGGCCCTATCAACATCTCATGAGTGCCTCTCTCAGCAACTCGAATAGCTCTGGAAATAGTTCAAAACATGGCGGCGGTCCAAAGCCAAAAGGGACCTTGGTTCCTAAATGAATACGATATGCATGAACGTCAGTGGCTTAACAACCCCTGCAAAATGGAGATAGGTCAAGGGGATCATCTCCAAGAACAATGTTGTGATCACTTCAAGGGAAAAAGGGGAATAAGGCAAGGAGATCCCCTATCTTCTCTTCTTTTTGTGATTTGCATAGAGTACCTCTCGAGACTCTTAAAGAAGAGAGCTGAATCTAAGGACTTTACATATCATCCGAGGTGTGAAGTGCTCAAGATTACTCACCTGGATTTTACGGGTGATCATATGATTTTTTCCAATGCGAACACGGATTCGGTCAACATACTTATGAAGGCGCTAAACGACCTTGAGAGAACTTCTGGGTTATCAATCAATGCAGCCAAGTCAAAGTTTTTTGGAGTGGGAATAAAGAAGGATTTGAGTTTTACGGGCATTCCATGGGCCACTTTCCCAGTGAGATATCTCGGAGTTCCACTTGATGCTAGCAAACTGAAGGTCACCCAATTCGGTGTATTGCTTGGAAAGGTTGACTTGGAAATTACTAAGTGGAAAGTTAACACTCTTTCTTATGAGGGGAAATTGGAGTTGGTGAAGTACATTGTTGGGGGCATTGCTGGATTTTGGATCAATAATTTATCATCCAAAAGGCAGTCATGGATGCTATTGAACAAAAGTGCAAAAGGTTTTTGTGGGGAGGTAAGCACAAAAGCAAGGTTGCATGGAAAAAACTATGCACGCCAAAATCAAATGGAGGTCTCGGCTTAAGGGATTTCTTCACTTGGAATAGGGAAGTCATGGCAAAAAGATTATGGGGCATCCACACAAAGAAAGGCAACCTGTGGGTGAAATGGATTTATGCCTTTTACCTACAAACTGACAGACTTTGGTGGATCAATCCAAGAATTGCAAATGGTAGACCATGTGATAGGTTCTCGAGCTACTTTGGTGACATTTGTGGATTAACAGATGAACTTAAAACTATGTTTGGCAGAGACTTTGTGTATTTGAGGAGTACTCTAAGCGCTTAGGCTGGCTCGGGTAAGTTCTCCAAAATGGCTTACAACTTTATGCATCGCCAAAGGTTCCCGGGGGTCTATGAGCAATCAAACCAACTGAGAGAAAGGCTATTTAACACTATTTGGAGGGGCTTTATTCCTCCAAAATTCTCATTCATTGCATGGTTAGCTACCCTTGGTAGATTGCACACCAAAGATAAGTATAGGGAGGGTGAAGATAACCACACATACCGTATATGTTCACTTTGTAATCTTGAAGTGGAATCAAACAACCACTTATTCTTTTGGTGTGATTTCTCCCAAACCGTGCGGAGTAAGGTGAAGCAATGGATTGGGCTAAAGAGAAGAACCTCATCAATTCTAAGTTCCGAAAAGTGGATCAAAAGGCAAGTGAAAAGCTCTAAACTTAGAAAGAAGCTTGGTCCATTGGCACTAATCATAACAATCTACCATATTTGGAGTGAAATAAATAGTGTGGTTCATGATGTCGTTCAACCAAGCTCGGAAAGGGTTATCAAAATCATCAAAAATGATTGTTACATGGTGCTAAATCGGATTTTCCCTTAAGAACATATGTACTAATCAACTCGAGGCTAGTTGGTGTCGTGGATGATTGGCGCAAATTCAGGTTGGCATCACGATTTCTGGCGGATATGCAGGCGGATGACATGGATCGAGTGGTGATACGAGTGTCCATGGTTTTTGTGGTGATACTCTCGGTTCAAGCACAGTCACTAGAGGTGGTTCATGTACTTTCACTACTGGTGGTTCTAGTGCTTGGTTCGTGTGCTGGTTCAAGTCTTATAGTGTTGGATCATGTACTCTCTCTAGTGGTGGTTTTGCACTCCAGAGGTCGATTAGGGGTACGTGTACTCCCTATTCGAGTATCAGCTCTAGTAGTGGTTCGAGTGGCGGCCCTAGTGGTGAATGGTTTGAGTACTCCCGAGTATCATCTCTAGTAGTAGTCTGTGTGGCGGCTCTAGTGGTGGATGGTTCGAGTACTCCAGAGTAGCATTTCTAGTACTCCCGAGTATCATTCCGTTTGAGTGGCAGGTTAGAATGCCAGATGGTTGATGATATCGAGGGGTGATGGTTTGAGAGGTGGTTAATAATTCGAGGGGTGCTGGATGTGGGGTTGATGGTTGATGGTTTGATGGTCGTTGGTTCGAGGCCTCAAGTGGTTGATGGTTCGAGGGGTGGATGGTTTGAGTGGTGCTGGCTCGAGTGGAGGAAGGTTCTAGTGGGTGGTTCACGGTTCGAGTGGTGGATGGCTAGGATGGTGGATGGTTGATGTTCGAGGGGTGAGGGTTCAAGGGGTGATAGTTCGAGGCGGATGGTTGATGGTTCGAGGGGTGGTTGATGGTTCGAGGACTCGGGTGGATCATGGTTCAAGGGGTGGATGGTTCCAACAGTGGCTGCTCCTGTGGAGGAAGTTAGAGTGGTAAATAGTTAGAATGGCAGATGGTTGATGGTTCCATGGGTGATGGTTCCAGGGGTTTGATGGTTGATGGTTCGAGGGATAGATGGTACCAGGGGTTCGAGGAGTGATGGTTCGAGGGGTGATGGCTCAAGGTGGATGGCTGATGGTTTGAGGGGAGATGGTTTGAGGCCTTGAGTGGTTAATAGTTCGAGGGGTGGATGGTTTGAGTCGTGGCGGCTCGTGTGGAGGAAGCAGGTGGTTCATGGTTAGAGTGGTGGATGGTTCGAGGGGTGGATGGTTGATGGTTCGAGGCCTCAAGTGGTTGATGATTCGAGGGGTGGATGGTTTGAGTCGTGGTGGCTCGTGTGGAGGAAGAAAGTGGTTCATGGTTAGAGTGGTGGATGGTTAGAATGGCGGATGGTTGATGGTTTGAGGGGTGATGGTTCTGATGGTTCCAGGGGTTTGATGGTTGATGGTTCGAGGGATGAATGGTTCTAGGGGTTCGATGGGTGATGGTTCGTGGGGTGATGGCTCGAGGCGGATGGCTGATGGTTCGAGGGGTGATGGTTTGAGGGATGGTTGATGGTTCGAGGCCTCGAGTTGTTGATGGTTCGAGGGGTGGATGATTCGAGAGGTGAATGGCTCGAAGGTAGACGGCTCGAGAGGTGGATGGTTCCAGAGGTGGATGGTTCCAGAGGTGAGTTCGAGGGGTGGATGGTTTGAGGGGTGGGTTCGAGTGGTGGATGATTCGACGGATGAATGGTTCTAGGGGTGGATGGTTTGAGTGGTGGATGGTTCCAGACGTGGATGGTTCGAGTGGTGGTTGATTCGAGAGGTGGATGGCTCTAGGGTAGGTGACTCGAGAGGTGGATGGTTTGAGGGATGAATGGTTCGAGGGGTGCCGAAACCATGGTTTTTGTAGGGAGGTTTTCCAGAACCGCGGGGTTATGGCACCATTGCAACTTGGTACCACGGTTTTTAACATCACGGCTATATGGAGCCATGGTTTTCTGGAGACAATATTGGCAGACCCTACTGTTTTACTACATCACGGGCTGTGCATTTCCTCTAAATGTGCACCCATGTCTCGGCATGTAGTCTAACCAAAAGGCCTTGCCTTGGAGGACTTACTTGTCACCCTTAGGGGTGGCTAGCATGTAACATAGTACTAAGGAATTGACGGAATAGTGGCTTGGTCCGCTACATTCAGGGCAAAAGGAAACATGGCTGGAATGTACGTTCCTCACATACTTTTCCTAGCCTAGGTTGTTACTATATATAGACAGATACATTCATACGATATATGATTGCACTACACTAGTGTTAAAAAGGCATAAAACTGTCCATTAGCTAAAAATGGAATGGGCGGTCACAGAACCGCCATGCTAGGCACACGCGGTTCTCACAAGAGCACGCGGTTCTCCCGTTTTCCAAATGTTTCCATGGTGTATTAGGCGGGTCTCACAAGAGCACTTGGATATGTCCTTTCTTGCTCTTGCCACCGATATATTTATGGAAAGAGAACGCATGGAAGGCCAATAACACTCCTCTTTCCCCACCTTAGGAGTGTATATGGTAGAAGCTGGCCATCATGCCAAACAATGGCACATAGGTGATCCCAGCTTCAAATTTTTCGCATCACACAAGACTCCCACATTCAAGATCCAAGTCCACTGTTCTCGGCTACACTAGGACAGAGTAAATCAGCACCATGACTACAGCCTCCTGAAGACACGTGACAAATCTACCCGGTGGAGACCATTTTCTCAAGATTTACAAGACCCGAGACCACTGACCTCGGATGCGTATAGGATGACAACATTAGTGTAAGTAGAGCCAGTACTCTCTCTGGTTGGTATGTGTGGGTTTGGATTTTCATCTCAATCTGGACTCGCATTTATGCTGGAATCATTTCTCAGCAGATATAGAAGGCCTTGGATGTATGAGGTAGAAGTGTTATCTTAGATGGGGTAGTGAATTTGTTTTCACCCCCATTCATTATATTTTTCTTTACCCTCTAGTATTCCCACTCACTACAGGGATATGCATGTAGTCCACCCCAGCTCATCATTAATTAGCTTGGGGCCAGTAGGATTCACATTGTAGTATGGGAGGGTGCACTTTCAAGTCACCCACCCCAACGTTCCACGGCTTTTCTATTTACCATTTTACCATTGAAAGTTAAAGGAGAAGTCATTAAACTACTTAAGGCAAGGGTGATGTACCTTATATCTGATAAGAAAGTCCCACACAAGGGGTGCCAAAGAAGAGTGGAGTGACCGTAGGGGAGAATAAGAACGAGGATATGATTCCAGCCTGTATTCAAAACGAGTGGCGAGTTTGCATTAATTATCACCGCTTAAATGCGGTAACTTGCAAAGACCATTTTCCCTTATCTTTTATAGATGAAATTCTTGAGAGGTTATCAGACCACTCCCATTATTTCTTCCTTGATGGCTATTCGTGATATTTCCAAATAGCCATCAATCCTGAGGACCAAGAGAAGATGACCTTTACATGTCCCTTTGGCACTTTTGCCTATAGGTGCATACCTTTTGGTCTCTATAATGCCCCTTTATCCTTTCAAAGATGCATGGTTAGAATCTTCTCAGAGTTTATGGAAAATTTTGTTGAAGTCTTTATGGATAATTTTACCATTCACGGAGATTTCTTCGATTTTTGCTTGCACCATCTAGCACTCGTGCTAGAGAGGTGCATTGAGACCAACCTTGTCTTAAACTCTGAGAAGTGCCACTTTATGGTGGAAAGGGGCATTGCTCTAGGTCATGTGGTGTCGGCCCAAGGTTTAGATGTTGATAAGGCTAAAGTGAACACTATCAAATCCTTACCTCACCCCACTAATGTTAGGGATGTTAGGTCATTCTTAGGGCATGCAAGTTTCTACCGGTGTTTAATTAAGGATTTATCTAAGATTTCCTCACCTTTATGCAAGTTGTTGTAGAAAGATGTTGAATTCACAGTACATGGGGAGGGTAGGAAAACTTTTGATACATTGAAAAGATAATGCTTATGACTGCCCCTATTATCCAACCCCCAAAATGGTCCCTTCTTTTTGAGATTATGTGTGATGCTAGCGATTACGCTATAGGAGCGGTTCTAGGTCAGGGGGTAGGTATAGTACCACACATAATATACTACGTGTCGGTAACCCTTAATGATGCTCAACGCAACTACTCCACCACGGAGAAGGAGTTACTGGCTGTAGTCTTTGTCTTAGAGAAGTTTAGACAGTACCTCTTTGGGACCAAAGTCATAGTATACACAGATCATGCAGGGCTTTTCCACTTGATGACTAAGAAAGAAGCGAAACCTAGACTCCTTAGGTGGATATTTCTTCTTAGTGAATTTGACCTTGAGGTACAAGACAAGAAAGGCATTGAAAACGTAATGGCAGATCACCTAAGTAGACTACCAACCCTCGAGAGCCTAGAGCCTATCAAGGAAATAGCAAAGTTGGAACCTATTCGGGAAGAGTTTCCCGATAAACAATTGTTCGGGGTGACAAGCCAACCTTGGTATGCCGATATAGTGAACTATCTGACAACGGGAGAGTTTCCCCCATATTTCGATCAAGAAAGAAAAGATAGATTAGTAAGAGAGGCAAAAGATTATTTTTGGGATGATCCCTACTTGTGGAAACATTTCCCCGACCAAGAGGTTAGGAGATGTGTTCCTGGGAGGAGGTAGGACATGTCCTCAGATTATGCCATTCTCCCCAAGTTGGGGGGGCATTTTGGGTATAAAAGGACCGCCAGGAAAGTAGCAGATTATGGCCTTTATTGGCCTAAGATGTTGACCGGTGCATGGAATTTTGTGTCATCATGTGATCAGTGCCAAAGGATAGGGAACATCTAATTCAAGAATGAGATGCCCCATATCTTTTCAATTCCAGTTGAAATCTTTGATATGCGGGGTATGGATTTCATGGGTCCTTTCCCAAATTCCATTGGGAATTACTATATCCTAGTGTTAGTGGACTACATGTCTAAATGGGTAGAAGCAAAAGCGACATGTAGTTGTGTTCCCAAAATGCAGAAATCTATTCGTCCATGCCTGAAAAAATTTCTCCTTATGGGGGTTGAGCCATGTGGTCTCAACGTAACTAATAACAGCTTCGCTCCAAGACCAACCAGCCCTCAGATCTACCAATGCGACTTCGTAGGCAGTAACAGTGGAGGCATTGCAAACTCGGGACCAAGCACCATTCTTGAAGGATGCCCCGTTCCTCTTATTCCCTGTTAACACAGTAACACGTGCCTCCACGTTCTTGTTAATATGCCAAGTGCAAAGCAAATGCTTCGAGTATGGAAACACTACCGAATTGGCCTAATCAATCCCATCTCACGATCGGTGACCACAACCTGAGGGAACGGTCCATCGACAAGCAAGCTTCTAAGTGCATTCAGAACCCACTCATAAGTATCTGCCGTTTATTCGACGACAATTGCGTAGGCAATCTATAAATTTATGTTGCACGGAGACATACCAACCATCTCAATGAATGGCATGTCGTATCGATTAGTCTTGTACGTTGAATCGATGGCCACAATCCATGGATAAGTCTGAAATGCCACAACAGCTTCGGGATGAGCCATGAATAAATGATTCAAAGTACCATCAAGTGCTGAGCGGTAACTAGTGACATACCTGTTGGAGGTGGCAAGATGCAAACAATTCTCAGCTGTGTTGCGCCCGCCTCACCTTTCTCTTCCATAGGCCGATCGCTTATTGTACACCTGCCTAATGGTCTGATGCAGGTCTGGAAATGAATGACTGAGGCTCACATTGATATGCCTGGGGGCTGTTTCAGAATTCGTCAAATCTCTTATCGTTTGTTTCGTCTCTGCATGGAGCATGTTACTCTGTCTATACCCCTCAGCGTACATTGAAAATTGGTGGTTGTGCATCCCTCATCGAGAATCCTTGCACGGTACTACATTCCTACCCTCCCATGTGCTACTCTCTTTCATGGAAATCATGAATGGGCAATCACAACTTCTAGTCGATGTGCTACTTCGTCGGACAACATCCGAATCGCTCATATCGACAACCTTATCTTTTCGGCCCCGATTGCAAATACAGTATATCCTAAGGGGACCATTCTTATTTTTTTTGTACGACCCCATGACAAGTTTAAATCCTACATGACGAGCAGTCCGTTACAGGCAGGAATAAGCTTCGATGTGACTTGGAAACACATTTGTGGTTGCGAATGCTGAGTAACCATTCCCCCCTGCAATCGCTCCATATGACTCATTGTCATCCTTAAACAACAATAAATATCAAGTAATTAGTTTCACTCAAATATTATACCAAACACAATGATGTCATAAATCATTCTAATAACAAATAAAATATACAGGGCGTAGTGTTTTTTAATAAGTGCATAAAGATACCTACACATATTTAAAGTATAATAATTCTCACTACTAGTATGAAATCCATAACCACATTAAAAAATACAAATTTTGTTATA
Organism: Rubia yunnanensis; assembly: GCA_037428765.1. Taxonomy (NCBI): domain Eukaryota; kingdom Viridiplantae; phylum Streptophyta; class Magnoliopsida; order Gentianales; family Rubiaceae; genus Rubia; species Rubia yunnanensis. The sequence goes on from CM075063.1 coordinate 71,021,725, forward strand.
TCATCATTAGTAGTCCCAAATTATAACGTATATCATCATTAGTAGTCCCAAATTATAACGTATTAGTAGTACCAAATGAACTAACGTATTAGTACAATCATTTAAACTAAGAAAAATCACCCGATTAAGATAAATCATCTATCAAACGAACAAACGTATTTTATGTTCCAAATGAACTAATGTCTTAGTAGAACCAAATTATAACTAAGACAAATCATCTAACTAAGATAAATCATCTATCAAATTAACAAACGTATTTTATGTTTCGAACGAACTAACATATTAGTAGAACCAAACTATAACTAAGATAAATCATCTAACTAAGATAAATTAGTAGTAGCAAAAAAAATAGTAGTACACGTAAAAATTAATAAAATGAATAAACTTTAACTAAAATAAATCATATTAAAAAATTCACGTTTAACCAAGATGATAAAGTAAAAAAATATAATAAATAAATAAAAATTTATTCAATTTAACTATTAAAAAAATAAATTTACGTAATTAAATTTACATAATTAAAAAATTAAATTTACGTAATTAAATTTAAATTTACGTAATATTAAAAAAATTCACGTAATTAAATTTATTAAAATTTAACTATCAAAATTCATAAAAAGTAAATAAATTTAACTAAAATATAAACTCAAAAAAATATTCATGTAACTAAGATGAATAAAATTTAACTATAATAAATTATAGCATTAGATAGAATATAAGTCTCTTTACTAATAACTATACTAAGATGAATAAATTAATAAGTTGTAATTATTAATAAATTACAGTTAATAATAACTATACTAAGATGAATATAAGTCTCTACTTGAAAAACTAATAAATCATAGATTTAACTATTAATTATTACAATAAACAACACTATAATTAAAAAATTACCTGAAAAGAAATGGAACTTCCAACACCCAAATTTAGAGTAAAAATTCTGAGATTTCTACCCAGTGAAAATTTACAGCATAATTTATAGAAAATATTTACATTTTTTCGAATTTAATGGAGTAAATGACATTAAATGTGGGTAGATGATAGTTAGGCAAAGGAGAACCGAAAATTAGAAGGAGAAGAAAGCTGGAAAAGGGAAAGGTGATCCGAAAATGAGAGGAAAGGAGAAGAAGACTAGGGATGAAAGGGGAGAACAGGAGGTAATATATGGAAAAGACCGGGAAAGGGTTCAGGAAGAGAACCGGGAAGGGAGACCCGGTCCGGGTCAATGTAAGGAGAACCGGACAAGGAGCCCGGTTTGCCTCTTACCAGGGAGAGCCGGAGACTCGACCGGAAGCGGAGAAAATTGGCGAGCCGGAGAAGAGAAAAAATGGGAGAGCCGGAGCCAGGGAAGAACGGGAGAGCCGGAGAAGAGAACGGGGTCGGGGAAGAAAAGGAGGCCGGAGAAGAGAAGGGGGCCGGAGAAGAGAAAGGCCGGAGAAGAGAATGGGGCCGGAGAAGAAATGGAGAGAACGGAGGCCGGAGAGGGAAGGAGAATGAGCGGGAGAAGAAAAGAGAAGGGCCGGAGAAGACGAGGAAGACCGGAGAAGAAGGGTCGGAGAAGATGAATGGCCGGAGAAGAAGATGAATACACGGTCCGCCGCCGATCCGCCACTGCCGTTGATTGCCGCTGACTGTCGACTTCCGTTACCGTTGACCGGCGCCGTCCACCGCTGACCACCACCACTTCCCAAGCTGTTAATTAATATTGACCAACCATTAATTTAATACTAATGTTAATAGCATTAATTATCATTGATTTACAATTTCATTTAAATTAATGTTAAAATACATGAGTATTTAAATTGTATAATATACAGGGCATAATCAAGTAAAATACAGGGCGTAATATAGCAACTCACTTTTCTTTTTCATTTTTCGACGACTTCGATTCCTCAGTCATCAATGCCGACGTCGGTGTCCTTATCTTCCGCCGTGCCTGACACCTTGCAATCAGCCATGACGACACTGATTCGCTCGACTTTTAGCTCGGTTTCCGACGCCACATTGTCCCACACTTCCGACGGACATCGAGGTTAGATCACTGCCAGGGTTTGGTGGTCAACAAGCTGATCATGGTGCCGTTCATTTGCACCGCCCTTCACCGTCGTCCTTCCCGGAGCAGCTCCCTTCGTCGTCTCTTAGTTTCACCCAGGTTTCGTCGAGCAGAGCTTCCTCCGTGCCATCCCAGGTGTCAAGCGTGTGATTTTCACGCACCACACCCACACCAACACCATTTTCAGGTGTCATGCGCGTGATCTCCACTTGTCGCATCACATCCGTGACTTTTTGGAGCTGGACATTCAGAATTCAGCACATTTGAATATTGATTCCCATAATTCAACAAATTTGCCCACAGGTCCCATGATGCAACATGGTCATCAGCAATAATGGTTTTATTGCACACCAAAATCCAGGGCCTATGACATTTACTATGCCCCAGTTATCGGCTCCAAATCCATTCAAGTTGGTTACAATACAATTATCGAAGCCTAAGGATTATATGTTACGGATGACTTAAATTACGTGTCTTCTTTTGTCTTATCAGTTGATGGGTCTCGTGGATGGTACTGTTACTCTTCCTTGATTAGCTCAATTTATAACTTATTTTTAACATTTTTTAATAGATTAGGAATTTAATTGGAAAGAAATTAATATGTTATCAATTAGAGGGTTAGGATTAATTCACTTGTTTTGTATTCTAATTCTTTAATTTATAAAGTGTTTTAGATCAATTGAAATGTTTGGATCTTGAAGAGTTCGAGTTTTGGAAGAAGAGTTGAAGAAATGAGAAGATTTGGAAGAGAAGATCAATTTATTGGACAATTGATAGAAGCGAAGCAGAAAGGCCTTCGCAGGCCACGACATATAGCACGACCCGCGAAGGTAATACACATCTGATAACATTTGGACAAAAGACCAATCGCGAGCCGCGACATATAGCGCAGCCCGCAAAGACGGGATTGCCAAGCTTCTTATCTTCACTTTTTGAGATCTCCCTCTCCTCCATTACTTCCATTCGAAACTTTCCCTTAAGAAACCCTAGTTTGCATTTATTTCTCCTCATTTACTCTATGTTTACCATGGATTCTTGCTATTTTATTATGGGTTTTAGTTATCTAGGATAAATATACTCTTAGGAGCAATTGGTAAGTATTTCTAGTATGAATTTGTGAGATTTGATTTCTCCTATTTTGTGTTTTGATTATCATGTATGTTTTGTGCTTTCTTAGGTGGTTAATGCATGATTTAAACTAGGATGATCAACTAGTTGATGATTGTGGGTTAATTATTTGCTAGGTTTTTTGTCAAACCCGAAAGACTGTCTTTTTGTCGATGTGATTATCGTTAGTCAATGTTAGGTCATAATTGGGAGTGACAACTAACTATGATTATTGATTGATGAAGTTTCTTAGATTTAAGATGAATTTGAACAGGTTTGACTAATTATCGATGCAGCTCACTAATAAAGATGGTATGAAAACCGATCCTCGTAGTCGTTATTAGTAGATATACTTATGCTATCTATATTTCTCGCTTGTAGGACATTGTGGTAGTTATGTTGGATCTCCATGTGTATTGCTATTCTCGAGGAAGTCTATGACGTCGATCGTCAAGAGTGATTCGAGGGCAAGGGTTATTATGTGGTGCTAATCGCTCACTCTAACTATAATCGAGGAGAGGTGAGAAATGTCTTCACTCGAAAGGTGTTGACAAGTTCTCCACGGTATGTGGTTAATGGATAAAAATAAGATAATTAGTCGATGATCAAAAGATGACTAGAAATGTAAACCAATTGCGCCCAAGACTCGTTATAATATGTATTCCATCTTTGTGCTACTGTGATCGTATTTGCATCGTTCTTTATAATTATTTGTTGATTTAGTAGTTTAAAGTAAGCGTACTGTTTTCCAAAGCCAAAACCCCCACTTTGTTACCAGACACTTAGAGTAACATCTTTGTGTGCTTTTTAACTACGTTTTAACACTAGATAAAACCTCTTTTTCCTCGTGGACGACCCCAACTTGCCACTAGATACTCTCTAGTAGTTTGCCGCAATTGGGGCCCATAACTACTATCTTTGAGAGGCACGATGAAAATCTCCCAAATGTTGGAGTCGTTGTCGGGGAAAGGCGTATTTTATTAAAGTGTCAGTGTTGTTCCTTTGTGTGTTTTGTGTTTTTACTTGTTTGTTGTTGACATTTGCTTGCTTTTGTGATTGTTACTTGGGATAAGGTCGTATTTCTCTAGTTTTGGTTTATGGTCGATACTTTTACCAATAGACAAGAACTCTTGCACTACGATCCCGATATTCTAGGAACACTCCGGAGAGCAAGGAGACTAGCTCGTTTTGCTGACCAAGCTACTCAAGCATCACCCAAAATAGTTACACCAATTATGGCGGATGATACTAAAACCTTAAGGGAACTCATGACTCCTAACATAGAGATTCAACTAGTTTGCATCATTTTCCCTCCTATTCCGAAAAATGTCACTTGTGAGCTCAAGTCTGGGATGATTAATTGTCTACCATCTTTCCATGGGATGAGTGGGGAGGATGCGAACAAACACTTGTCTAAGTTCCACCTTGTGAGCGTGAACATGAAGCCAACCAAAATTTCAGAGGATAATTTCAATCTAAGGGCGTTCTCATTCTCTTTGAATGATGCGGCCAAAGATTGGTTATACTATCTCCCCCGGGGAAGTATAACGTCATAGATGGACATGAAGCGGAAGTTCTTGGGGAGATTCTTTCTGGCATCCAAGTTGGCGGGTTCGAAGAAGAAGCTAAGCAACATCTCCCAAAATTTGGGTGAATCTTTATACGAATATTGGGAGAGGTTCAAGAGGTTGTTAGCTAATTACCCCTACCACCCACACAAGGAAGTAGACCATGTATACTATTTCTTCGATGGATTGTCCATTGAATACATGAGGATGGTCAAAACCGCTTGTAATGAGTCAATTTCCAACAAGATCCCTAGAGATGCCATAGCATTGTTTGGACATATGGCCAGTGGTACTCAAAAGTTTGGTATAAGGGAAAAGGCAAAGGTGCAAGAGTCTCCGAATCCAAAAATCCCCAAACTTGAAGAGCAAGTTCAAGCTTCGGCTTCCATGATGAAGAAGCAAATGAAGGGGAGGGTGCATCAAGTCAAGACTTGTGGGATGTGTTCATTGGAATATTCCACCAATGCATACCCTTAAATCCAAGATGAAGAATTTGAGAAGGCTAAGGAAATGGGTTATCAAGGAGGACAAGGCCAAGGTTTCCAAGGGAATAAAGGCTACCAAGGTGGTCAAGGTTTCCAACGGTAACAAGGCAATGAGAAGAAGTATGATCCATACTCCAAGACTTACAATCCCGGGTGGAGAGACCATCCAAACTTTAGGAAGAGAGATGATCAAGTTGAGCAATAATATCTTCAAGGTGGTTATCAAGGTGGCCAAGGTGTGTATCAACCAAATCGTCACGGGGAACAATATCAATACTAAGGAAATGAAGGGCAAAATTGGGCGCCACAAAAACCCAACCCAAGGGATAGGGGGTCATCTAACCCTCGAGAAGGAAGACCTAGGTTGGAGTATGAAGACCGCATGCATGCTATAAAACATATGGTGACTAACTTGAAAGACCACTCTTCAACGAGATTCAAGAAGTTAGAGGCCCAAGTTAGCCAAAATGCTTCTTTCGTGGCCCGATTGAAAGCTATGGATTCCGGGAAACTCCCATCATAACCGGAATTAAACTCCTGGCCTCCAAATGCTAATGCCATAACCTTGAGGAGTGGAAAGAACACCAAAGACCTAGAGGAAATTGTGAAGGTCGGGAAGGAGGCAGAAGAGGAGTTTGTGGTGAGAGGCAAAGAGGTCGAGGAGGCGGCCACCTAACCATCAGAGAAGCGTGAAATCGAGAAGACCCTTCCACCACCACCCTTTCTAGCGGCTTTACGGGACAAGAATTGCAAGGATGAGAACAAGATGCTTTTTGAAGTCTTCCGCAAGTCCGAGGTAAATTTTCCTCTTTTTTATGTCATTTATCAAGTCCCTGGGTTTTCTAAATTCCTTAAAGAATTATGTACCCCTAGGAGGAACAAAACCTTGAAAAATGGTGAAAAGATAAAAATTGGTGGTCAAATGTTAGCCTTTTAAAAAAAAAACTCCCCCCTAAAAGCGATAATCCCGGCATGTTTACCATTGCTTGCATCATAGGTGGTAAGAATTTCCAAAATTCCATGTTAGATCAAGGAGCGTCAATCAATGTGATTCCATACTCCTTATATGAATCCCTAGACCTTGGAAAATTGTATGAAACCGGGGTAGTGATCCAATTGGCCGACCGTTCTAATGCCTACCCTTGGGAAATTGGGGGAGATGGTTTGGTTAAGGTTGACAAATTGATTTTCCCAACCAATTTCTATGTTCTAGATATGGAGAATGACAACTGTGTTACCCCTGTCTTGTTAGGGAGTCCATTTTTTGAAAACATCTAGACAAACGTGCAGTAGTTATTAGTTTGTGACTCAATTAATGCAACCCAAAAATTTTATCTTGATTTATTCAAATTTGTAGTTTAAACATTGGTGTTTTCATAACTTATGAAAAAAATATCTTTCAAGAGACGAACTCTAAACTACATTAAAGCAAATGAAAAATTAACTAAAATAAAGAAATAAGTAAATGAACGGTAGATTTAATATTTTTCAACAATTTTATGCAATTCAATAAAGAGAAAATGACAGATTTGGTACCCACTTTTAGGCAAAATTACAAGTTTCGTTCCTCTTTTTGTAAATTGTTCTCAAAATGTTTCCACATTATAACAAATATTCTCAATTTGTTCCCACATACTGTTAGCTGGTTTAAGTGAGCCAACATTGAGTCGATCTTTCTAGTGGTGATAGTGTCACCATTGGAAAGCAAGGAAGATGGAAAGCAAAGACGATAGTAGAAACAATGAGTATGGCTGGATTGGTGGTGTTTGGAACATGGTGGAGGAGGCAGTAGAGAAAAACTGGAAGAAGAGATGTTTTTTTTAAAAAAATTAACCTCAAAAGTTGTAAAAAAATATTTTTTTAGTCTTAGTGAATGTTGATGGGGTCCGTTAATTTAATTAAAATGTAATATGTCCGATAAAGGAGCCAATTAAGAACATTTTTAATAATTTGGGAACCTTTTGAAAACATTGTGAAAAAATAGGAGCGAAACTTGTAATTAACATAAACTTTAATTTTCTCATAAATAAGGGAGAATCAATTAAAAATAATGATTTAATAATCCAAACCGGATTTAGTCCGCAAAATTAAAATTACTTATTTCTCCCAATTTGGTAAACCCTGGTCATCATAAACAAAATCCCCAGTCGCAAACCCTAGAAACTCTTCCAATTTCCTCAAAGATGAAGATGATCGTGGACGTCGTCATGCAATCTCTTCTGAAAAGAAAGCTACATCCGGCGGAACTTCCGTCAAGAAAATGGCGGGCACTGGCTCAGGGCAATAATTTACCGGTGGAAAATCCACCGGCCCTTGGGATGCACCTTCGACCAAGATCGAAAGACGTCTCCTCAAAATAATTTGCGCCCAAGAAGAAGGCTTCTATGTGCAAGAAAAAGCCATCGTCGTCGAGGAAGAAGGATTTTCGGCCGTCTTCTATAATTTGGCCTGATTCTGCCGTGGACGCTCACACGCTAGAAGGTATAATCCTTTGACCAAGGTAGAAATCCCCCATAGAGAAGAAGCTTTCTCGGCCTCAGCCTCGATAATCTGAAAGGAAGAAATCCCCTCCAAAGCCATCATCTATAACAGAGAAGAAGACGTCTCCAACGGAGGAGGAGAAGGAGAAGGCAGATGAGGAGAAGGGGAAGAAAAAGGCTCCAGTAGAGGAGGTGAAGCCCATGGCTCACACACATGTATTTCCCGACAGGGGCAGAGGCAGAAAACAATGATGGACTGATGTGTAGATATGTAAAGAAAAATCTATTTTCTCAATTTTTCTTTATGTCAGAGTGGACGACAATAATGTTTCAAATATATTTACCCCTGTATTTCCCATAAATTTTATTCCAACATAAATTTTATTCCGGCAGGGGTTGAGCCCCATCCAGCCCCGCCTACATCCACCCCTATTTCCCGACAGATGACTTCATTGGAATAGAATATACTATATGCCAAGACTATATGAAGAGGCGTGATTTTGAGTTAATGAATCCCACTCCAAAGGAGTACGTGATTTGCAAGGCCTACATCGATAAAATCCGAATGTCCAAGGGCTATGGAGTGACTATGGAACAACCACCTCTTTGCCCGGGAAGGAATTTTCATACTCTCCTCCACGAGTGGGAGAGGAAGAGTGATGTTAGAGACTATGTAGCGAAGATGGTTAGGATGGTACTCAATGATATGAAAGTGAAGATTTTGGAGCAAAGTTACTAGGCCGGAGCAGGAATTAAGAACCTTGTTCGTTCGGTCAGGTGCTTTCTTCTGTCATTTAAGGTTCATTAGGGAACTCCCACTGATCCACCCCATATTTTCGAAGCCTCTTTTCTTGGTTTTCCGGGGTAAATCCTCCAGCTCACTGAGTGGAAGATAAAGCAAGGTTCGCGATTCGGTTATACTTGCAGGGCCAGGGCGGGGTGAGAGGTGGCTGACTGTACTGACTATTAGTCTAGCTTTGTAGAGAAGATGCATATTTTCTTGTTTTGTTGGTATTGGTTGTTGGAATATTTTCCTTTAGTCATAGTTGGAGGATTATTTACAGAGATAATTAATTCAGTTATTTTGAGTGATTGGAATGTTTAGCTAGAAACCGCTTTCGATCAGCTAGCATCAATTATATTGGGCTTGCAACTTATTATGACTGAACTTATGAACCTATATGGTCACGACATGAAATTGGATAAAAGAAATGACTATTGAGCTAGGAGCCCAGATAGTAAATAAATGAGAACTGAGTTTAGAACTCATTGGACTAGGCCCAGATTGACTTGGATTAGGATTTCTTGGATTAATGACTACTATTATGTATAAATAGATATTTTTACACAAATATTCTGAATGACAATCATTAGAACCCTGCCTGTTTGGAATGAAAAAAAATAATCCAACCATTCTCAGAAAATAAACATCACCGTAAAGTGAAGAAGAGAGAATGGGTCTTTGCTTGATGATCAACGTTCTAAGCTGACGGCAGTGTAGGCCGGTCGTGCTGTGTGGATACGCATAGAGGAATCACATTTGGGATTCTTGTCTCCATAGTTGATTGAATTAGATGGTAAAGTACGCTACAAAGGTAATCTAAACCCTTACATATATTCAGAATGAATACATGCATGAGATGTTGAATAAAGTTATTGATATTCCGCTAAATTAGATTTAATCAATCCTAACATTGGCGGCTACCTATATACTATGTGGACTTAACTTCAATTGAGCTTATTTTTCACAGTTCATGGTTTTGGACCTAGTTCTCTTCGATTGAGTTTAACTCATTTGGTATGAATGGAATTTAACTCAAGTCTGTGCGTTTTATTACTATTAACAACTAAACTAAGCACATTTAAGATGGGAAGAAGATAGAAAAAGTCTTGTGCGAGGCAGTCTCGCTGTGAGACCAGGGATTAAATTGTTAAGAATGTAGCATGGGGTTTCTAATTAAAGTTTTTAAAAGTCTAGGGGCTGGATGTAAAATTTCACTATTTTACATTTAAGTCCAGGTATAAATAACAATCTTTCCCCTTCTTCTCCCATTAATTTTTCACGCATTTTCTCTCCTCTCCTTCTTCTCTCCTTCTTCTCTCCTGCACAACTGCTCCTTCTTCTCTTCCTCGCCATCCTCTTCCATTTTCCTTCAATTCAATCGATCTTTTTCTCCATTTTCTTCCATGTTTCTTGTGCAGGAGAAGACCGCAGTGACTCAAGAAAGATTCGTTTCATTCTCCGTTGAATTTTTTGCAAATTTTCTGACTAAACCTTCGATTTTCGGCGGCCGAACACAATACAACCTTCCTTTCGTGTTTATCTTCGAAGGTAATGTCTTTGCTAAGATTTATTATGCATATTTTTTGTTTTTTTTATTTTTGTTTGCTTTTTTGGTTCATGTAATTTTCTAGGGTTTATGTTGTTCAATGTGTTAATATTTGGGGATTTCTCCATTTTTTGTGTTTTGTGAGTTGTTCTCGTGAATTTGTGCTAATATTTGTGTTGTTGTTGCTGTTTTATAAGGAGATTTGCATCATTGTTACTGCAATCCAGGAGGAATAATCGTTTGTAAGTTTCTGAGTTTTCGGCCGTAATGTTTTAGCTACAGGTATTGATCTTTCAGGTTTTCAGTTTGATGTTTTAGGTTTTAGATTTTAAGTGTTGTTATCAATGTTGTTGTGATGATTTAATTTCAACGCTTGATACTTGTGGTGTTTTCATGCTTAAGAGTGCAATTGATGTTCATTTTTTATTGTGTGTGATATCTTAGGGTTTTGTCACAATTTTTACTGATTTTTTTGTTGTTGTTGATCTTCCTTAGATTTCTAAGAATGCATTTGTCACTGTTGCTACAATCGAGAAGGAAAAATGATCTGTAAATTTTGTTATTTTGCAGATATAATCTTTTAAATACTATTGTTGACCTTTCGGGTTTTTTGTTTCATCTTTCATGTTTAGGTTTAAAATACTGTTTATTCATGTTGGTGTGATGATTTAATTTCAGTATTTGATGTTTGTAGCGTTTTAAGTGTGCAATTGATCTTAAGTTTTATTTTTTTGATTGTGTGTGATATCATAGGGTATTGTTACGATTTGTGCTAATTTTTTGTTGTTGTTGAACTTCCTTAGATGTCTAAGAATGCTTTTGCCACTGTTGCTGCAGTCGAGAAGGAAAGAGGATCTGTAAATTTTGTTATTTTGCAGATGTGACTTTTTAAATACTATTGTTGACCTTTCAGATTTTTTGTTTCATCTTTCATGTTAAGGTTTAAGTATTGTTTATCTATGTTAATGTGATGATTTAATTTCAGTATTTGGTTCTTGTAGTGTTTTAAGTGTGCAATTGATGTTGAGTTATATTTTTTTATTGTGTGTGTGATATCTTAGGGGTTTGTTACGATTTGTGCTAATTTTTGTGTTGTTGATGCTATTTTTTAGATGTGTAAAAATGCATGCCCATTGTTGCTACAATTGAGAAGGAAAGAGGATCTGTAAATTTTGTTATTTTGCAGGTTTGACCTTTTAAATACAGTTGTTGACCTTTCAGGTTTTATGTTTGATCTTTCATGTTTAGGTTTTAAGTACTGTTTATCTGTGTTGGTGTGATGATTTACTTTCAGTATTTGATGCTTGTAGTGTTTTAAGCGTGCTATTGATGTTGAGTTTTTTTTTTAATTGTGTGTGTGATATCTTAGAGTTTTGTTACGATTTGTGCTAATTGTTTTTATTGTTGATGATGTTCCTTAGATGTCTAAGAATGCTTTTGCCACAGCTGTTGCAATCGAGAAGGAAAGAAGATCTGTAAATTTTGTTATTTTGCATATGTGACTTTCTAAATACTATTGTTGATCTTTCAGGTTCTATGTTTAATTTTTCATGTTTAAGCTCTAAGTAATGTTTATCTGTGTTGGTGTAATGATTTAATTTCAGTATTTGGTGTTTGTAATGTTTTCATATTTAAGTATGCAATGGATGTTCAGTTTTGTTATTTGGATATTTTAGTGTGTATTGTTTGATGTTTTTAAATTTTGAGATTATTGTTTTAAATATTGTATTTGACTTTTCCTCAATGTAGTTGTCAGTGATGTAGTATGTGCTACTATGATGTTTTGATTACAAATATTGATGTTTTAATTACTGTATGTGATATTTTATATTATTTCACAGGAATACTTTCCAAGGTAGAGCTTTACGATTCCATTGACGAGTTAATAAAAAATGGTATGAGAAACCATGCTCTGAAGGTGTTCCTTGAACAGAGAATCATGGTCGACCTTTGATCTGTGTGTTGATGCAATAAGAGAGTCATCCTCTTCAAAACCAGCAGGAGAAGGCAAGTCTGTGAAAAAGTCGGCGGCGAAGGGAAACATTGGGGAAAATAGAATTTGATTGTTTAGGATGTATTATTTGACATTGATTTTTCAGTTATGGTGGTTGATTGTTAGTGTTTAGGTGCTTGATTGCTATTGATGTTTTAGCTTGATTTGAAAATTTTTCAATTTTATGTTAGCGATTTATTAGGGCATTTGAACCTTTTTGTAATGAATGATGTTTAACAAGTTTTTTCAATTCAACAACAGTGGAATGTATTAGTGCAGTGGAGTATATGAATATCTTGTTTATATCAACATCTTTATCAATACATATGTAAACCATCAAACAAAAAAATTGAACCATCACAATGTAGTTGTGTAACATCTCAGTATGACAGTAAATAATTACTAAATCCCAACAAGTTGATTTTAGATTATTCGAGCATTATGTGTATTTGTTTTTGTATTGGAAGTTAATTTGTTGGTTTTTGGAGGTTTACTAATTCAATTTGATGTTTAACTTTTTTTTAATTACGCTTCATTAGTGTATTTACTTGATATTTAACTATCTTTATTTGATGTATTTATTTAGAATTAATTTTGATGTTTTAACTACAATTTAGTGTATTTGTAGTATTTTTATTTGATGTTTAACTGTTTTAGTATGATGTGTATTTTAGTATATTATATGATATGATAGTTTAGAGTTTTTATCTGATGTTTAAGTATTTTAGTTTGATATCTATTTTAGTATATTGTATTATTTGATGATTTAGAGTTTTAATTTGATATTATTTATTTTTCATTTGATATGTAATTAGTTAGGTGTGATTTTTACGGCCCAAAATATATTAGCCCAAATTTTTTTAAGTTTATAGCCCATGACCTGAATTTAGCCTGTTTCCTTCCCACAGAAATGGGTATCAGACGGAAATCCAACCTGCCGACGCGTCTGAACCCTAGCTACCGAAATTTGACTTTGATGTTGCTGACGATGACGCCACCCGCCGGAAACCATTTGCGATGTTGTTGTTGACGACGCTACCACCAAAAATCGATTTAAATGCTGCCAACGAAGCTTCAAATCCTCACTGGAAGCTCGCGAATGCGACGGCGGCACTCTGCCTTTCCGATGACTGTAATCGTCACCGAGAATCCGTTCCCTTCCAAAATGACGCCGACACCAGCGCAAAATTCAGCCGAATCGAACTCCAATGACAACAACATCGCAAAAACCTTTGTGATTCCGAATTTGTGGACGATGTTAGCAAACCGATTTGACATTGACGCCGAATTGCAAAACCCTCGCGATTCCGGGAGTTAACATTGACGCCGGAGTCCAGGAGGTAACGTGATGGCGGGATGGTCGGGAAACAAAGTAGGCCCGGAGATTATTGACGGTGATGGCGGAGAATGCAAGGCGGCGACGGCGGTCGAGATGCGAGGCGGCGGCGGTGGCGGAGAACGCGAGAAGGAGGAGGTGAGCTGTTCTGCATCATTGTTTGTTTGCAGCATAGCTCTCCATCTTTTTTGCATTTTTTATTTTGGCACCGAAAAAAAGTAATTGTACTTTAATCCCCGAATTTCATTTACTCTTTATCTATTGTCACTTTAGTCCATGGTCTTACGGTAAGACGGACTCAAGAAGATAACTTTACACCTTGAACACAAAGGTTAGACCATCAAACTTGGAGTTATTGTTTTCCTGCAAAGTTTACCCTGCATAAGAAGCATGTTTTCAAGCATAGGTATGGTATAAAGTCATTTGAAACTGTCAAAAACAGTGGCGAAATGCAATTTCGTTACCCTTTTTGTGCATGATGGGTGCGTGATACAACCAATTTATGATAATGTAACAGAGATGGAAGAGGGAGGCAATCAAGAAATTTGACATTATCATTTATACTAAGATCTTCTTCAAGTTCCCTTAGTCGCTCGTCACAACCTATTATACACAGAAATTTTTTTTATCAAAAATGTCAAACTTTGATAACATATTTGAATAGGTATATAAAAAATAATTTTATCGTATAAAATAATTAGATTCATCGTAACATATAATTTTTAAATATTAATTTTTTTGTGTTATTATTATCTGTAACTACACATATTTATAATTAATTATATTTATTAAAAATCATAAAAAAATTATATCCAAAATATTTACCGGGACGAGGGAGTACGTGTTTTGGCCAAGTGGGCCGAGCAAGGAGTTTTTCATCTACGCCCACGACCACTACACCTCATGGCAGCTCTGTTTGTCTCTTTAACTGATACTACTACTTCGCACATGCTACGCTTGTTTCCACAAATGAACACATCCTTTCCATTTTGGGTTGCACGCCCAAAATAATGCACTTCCTCAACTATACGGTTTGTTTCCCATTTTTCTTAATAAATTTGTTTAACGTATGTTTGATTATATATAATTTTAATCACACATACTGATAGGTGCATCTCACATAGTACACAAATGTTCTTAAAATACTCATTAGAATTAATATAACAGCTTGCATGATGAATTGATGATATTATTATTATGACAAACTCTTGTGAAAGACGGTCTTGCAGTGAGATCAGAGATTAAATTGTTAAGAATGTAGCATGGGGTTTCTGATTAATGTTTTTAAAAGTCTACGGGCTGGATGTGAAATTACATTATTTTACATTTAAGTTCAGGTATAAATATCAATATTTTCACATTATTCCTTCATATTTTTCTAAAACTTTCTATCCCTTCTCCTTTCCTCTCTCCTGCGCATAAAACTTCATATTCCCTCTCCTCTCCAACTCAAATATCCTTATTCTCTCTCTTCTCCATTTCTCTTCCATCTTCTTCAATTTTAGCTCGTTTTCTTTGATTAAATCGCTCATCATCTCCATTTTTCTTCCTTTTTCTTGCTCACAAAAATTCCTCACAATTTTTGGAGTCATCCGGAAAATTTTCCAGTGGCCGAACACAATAGAGCTTCGTTTTGTGTTTATCTTTGAATGTAATATTTTTGCTCGGAGTTTTTATGCATATTTTATTGTTTTTTACGATTTTTGTTTTTTTTGTTCATGTGATTTTCTAGGGTTTATGGTGTTCAATGTGTTAATATTTTGGGAATTTATCTATTTTTTGTATTTTATGAGTTGTTCTTGCTGATTTGTGTTAGTATTTGTGTTGCTGCTGCTGTTTGTTAGATTTCTAAGGAGTTTTGCATCACTGTTGTTGCAATCGAGAAGGAAGAACTGTTTGTAAGTTTTATGAATTTTTGGTCGTGATGTTTGTATTGATGTTCTCGTTTTCAGTGTGATGTTTCAGGTTTTAGGGTTTAAGTACTGTTATTAGTGTTATTGTGATATTTTTAATTTCAACACTTGATACTTGTGGTGTTTTCATGCTTAAGCATGCAATTGCTGTTCATTTTTTATTGCGTGTGATATATTAGGATTTTGTTACGGTTTGTGTTAATTTTTGTTGTTGTTGTTGATGTTCCTTAGATGTCTAAGAGTGTTTTTGCCAGTATTGCTGCAATCGAGAAGGAAAGAGGATCTGTAAATTTTGTCACTTTGCAGATGTGACTTTTTTTTTTAAATACTATTGTTGACCTTTCAGGTTTTATGTTTGATCTTTCATGTTTAGGTTTAAAGTATTGTTTATCTGTGTTGTTGATGATTTAATTTCAGTATTTGATGCTTATAGTGTTTTAAGTGAGCAATTGATGTTGAGTTTTGTTTTTTGGATTGTGTGTGTGATATCTTACGGTTTTGTTATGATTTGTGCTAGTTTTTTGTGTTGTTGTTGCTGTTTCTTAGATGTGTAAGAATGCATGCTCATTGTTGCTACAATCGAGAAGGAAAGATGATGAAAGAGCTCTCAATAATGAAAGAGCTCTCAATATTCTCTCTCTAGCTCTGGGGCGAAAAAAAAAGAAGAAAAAAGGCGCAGCCTTTCTTCCATCCTTTGGAGGCCGATTTCTTCAAATTTCATTCACTTTTCACCGATGAATTATGGTTTAACGGATTCTCCTCTTGAATCCGCACAAAATCATATGCAATTTGTGGCGAGTGTTTGATCTTAATCGGCCTTGGAGTAGGGTTTGAATACGGAAAGGGAGAGTTCTTGGTGGATCTTGTTCGTGATTTGGGTTTGGATCTTGGATACGGATTCGGATCAGGAATTGAGCAAGAGATCGGATTGGTTTCTTGCTTTGAATCCTTGTCCGAGTTGGAGATTTGGTTGAAAAATCCAATCTTTTTTGGGTTTTGGTTTGGATTTGGTTGCGCAAAGAGGTTTAGAAGGGTTTGATTAAAATTTCCAGCACATTTTTTAATCAAATTCCTGCCTCCTTCATTGGATTTACATCAAGGGTGTAGGAGATTTGCATCGGACAACAAGAAGAACTCAAGAACTTGTGATCGGAATCACTTGGTGGCCACGGTTCCCACGGTTTCCACGGATTCCAGGTTTCCTCGACTCAATCCTTGCGGTTTTATTGTTCACGGTTTGATGCATTGTTTTATTGCTTCCTTTTTATTTCTTGGAGGATTTCGGTTTTGATTCAAGCATTGTGTTTATTTATTTTGCAATTTTTGGTGAATTCCGATCGGTTTGGGTTAATTTCGATCGGATTTGTGCTAGTTTGTGTGAATTCCAATTGGTTTTTTTGCTTGTTTGTGTGAATTCCGATCGGTTTGGGTTAATTCCGATCGGATTGGTGTTTATTTGTGTGGTTGGTTGTCCGGTTTGCTTTGGTGAAACCGATTTTCTCATCGGAATCCATACTTTGTGGTTTGTTCTTGCTTCATCACAATGGTGATTAATGGGGAGTCTTCTACGGGTGGCAAGAACAATAATAATCCTCGGAAGCAAGGCACGGCCGAGGGTGGTAGTAACAAAAGGCAAAATCAGCAAGTGCATCCAAGAGAATGGAATGATCCGAAACTTGAGAGAAGGAGGCTATGGAATGATCCGAAACTTGAGAGAAGGAGGCTATGGAATGATCCAGACATTCTCATGAACAAGTCAACTATTGAAATTGTTGCAAACAATGGAGATAGTGTCGACTCTGTTCTCACTGAGGATGAGATACACAAAGATCTATACAAACCCTTCTACGGATTCTTAGGTGTGTTTCCGGGCTTCTTCCCTGGAATGTATGCTATTCGAACTCTTTTGGTGGCTAAGTGGAGGGTTGCGTGCACTGTTCAGAGCAAGCAGAATGGCTATGTCATGTTCAGGTTTAACTGTGCTGAAGATAGATATCTGGTGATGAATGATCCTGACCATTATCTCCATGGAAAGAAACTGTTCATGTTGTTCGTGGATGAATCTGGGCAGTATGATGCGAGCATCCAAGCTACTAAACCAGTTTGGATACGGATGGAACACTTGCCAAAGACTTATTGGCACAAGAAGGCGTTGGAGAAAATTGCCTCTTCACTAGGAGATCCAATCCTCATGGATAATGGTACTCTCGAGTTGAGGGGCTACTATGCACGTCTCTTGGTATGGATTGATACATCCAAAAAGCTCAAGGAGGAGGTGAGCTTTCGTGTTCCAACTGGTGAGGTTTTTGTGCAAAAAATCATTTATGATTATTGTAGGCCTTGGTGTACGAATTGTGGTGAAAACAATCATCTCATTGAAGTGTGTGATGACTACTGGAAAGCCAAGGAGATGGAACATAAAAATCCTACGGAATTGGAAGGCAATAAACATATGAAGGCGAAGGGAAAGAAAACCAGGAGATCTCGATATAATGACCAAGTTTGGGTTAGGAAGATGCAAGCAGAAAATATTGGAGATACTCTAAGTTCAAATTCGGTTGGAGGGGGAGAAAATGTGATCATTGAGGATGCCTCTTCGGACAATGAGGAAGTAGAGAGACAAAGAAAAGGTAAGGGAAAATTAGTTGAAGGCATAGTCAAAAGCATCGAGAAGGCTGAAAGTGCTAAAAAAGGGCCTGGTATAACTATCGGCGTAATGCAGGATGAGGTTAATCAAGCAGTTGTGGCGCTGCCAGCTACACTGCCCGTATCGCAGCGCTTGGAGCTACAACCACTGGAGCTGAAAACCGCACCGTAGGCGCAGGGTCTGCCCAAGCAGCATGCGGCAGGAGCGTCGAGCGCTCGAAATCCAGCGTTCGTGCCGTTGGACAAGCAAATCCAGCGCCCACAGAATCCGTTGGGCAGCAACAAGCGTTTGGAGATGATGACAATCCGATTGAAGGTGCTGGAATTTTGCCTAAACAAATGATCCATCCGGAAGCTCGAGGCTCAAAAATTCCCAGGTTACATAGGAGCAAGAGCAAGAGTAGACCTCCCCCTACCCCAGGGGCTTTGACTAGGTCTCGAAGTAAGAGCAGGACAAGAACAAATGAGCACGGGAAGGGCGTCCAGAAACCCTTTCAACGCATGTTATCCTTGGCTGCAAGGAGCAACTCGGGTAGTTCTGGTACTCAAATTACTGATGGCGGCGGTCCGAAGCCAAAAGGGACCTTGGTTTCCCAATGAATGCCGCATCAATGAATGTCAGGGGTCTATCGGCCCCTGTAAGGAGGAGATGGGTTAAGAATATCATCTCCACTAATAAAGTTGGATTGTGTGGTTTGTTGGAGACGGAAATGGAGGATAAAGTATTGAAAATTTTCTTAAAGAGTTTTAAGGGATGGAAGTTTACGCATAATTTTGAGCTGTGGCAGAACTCGAGAATACTCATTATCTGGGATCCGAAAGGCTTCTTACTGGATGTTCTTGGGAAATCTCCACAATGTATACACCTCAAAGTTCGTAATCTTTCTTCTGGCATTGAGTTTTTCCGTTCATATGTGTATGGCATAGTGAGGGACGTTTGGCGCGTTTACCACTATGGGAGGAATTGAAGTCATTTGGTGTTAATCTGAATTCTCCTTGGATGGTTCTTGGTGATTTCAATGCCATTCTTAGTGTTGATGATCATTATGGTGCTACTGTTCCTAGCTTGTATCCGATGAAGGAGTTTCAGGATGTTTGTTTAAAGTGTGGATTAAGGGATGCGCCCTCTTTAGGTGAGCACTTAACCTGGCATAGTGCAGATTGGAAAATTTGGAGGAAACTGGATAGGGTGCTCTTAAACCATGGTTGGGATGTTGATGCTTGTCGCACAACGTTTGTACCAATCTCGGCCCAATCCGATCACTCTCCCATGGTGGTTGATATGTCGCAAGAGATCGATGGTAAGGGTAGGCCTTTTCGATTTCAAAACATGTGGTTAGGTCATCCAAATTGTGGGCAAATAATGGAGGATTTTTGGAGCCCTTCGGTTGAGGGGACTAAACAATTTTCGGTGACCAGAAAATTGTTCCGGATGAAACACCCATTGAAGGAATTGGGTAAGCTAGACTTTAACCATGTGTCTGAAAAGGCCAAGCTTGCGGATGCGGAGTACAACAAGGCTTTTGATGCATTTGACGCCAAGACTGCCTCGGACAATGATGTTGCGGCATTGCGAAGTTTAAAGAAGAGTGCTATGATGTATTATCTTGTGGAATCATCTTTTCTTGCTCAAAAGGGGCGGATCAATCACATTACTTTGGCGGATAAGGGATCGAAGTACTTTCATACGATGATCTCGGCAAGAAAATGAGGAGGTATCCCGGCGATTATTGATAGAGACAATCGGATTGTAACTTCAAATAGCCGAAAGGGAGAGTTATTTGCAAATTTTTATAAAGGCTTGTTCGGAACGAAGAGGGATAGAGTACCTATTGATCCGGTTGTTATTGGTGATGGTAACAATCTCACGGATGTGGATAGGGCCTTCTTGAATCAGGAAGTTGTGACTATTGAGGTTAAACAAGCTTTATTTGCAATGGCGGATGACAAGTCCCCGGGTCCGGATGGTTATACAGCGGCTTTCTTTAAGAAGCAGTGGGGCATTGTGGGTGAGGAAGTGACAGCTGCGGTTTTGGAGTTCTTTCAGACAGGGGATCTCTTGGCCCAGCTTAATCATACTTCAGTTGCTTTGATACCGAAGAAGCCTGATAATCTTAAAGTAAGTGACTTTAGACCAATAACGTGCTGCAATGTGGTCTATAAAGTTATCACAAAAATTATTGCGAACATGCTAGAAGGAATTCTGCCAGGGATCATTAATCCTTGTCAGGGTGCATTTGTGAAGGGTAGAGATATCTCTGGTAATGTAATGCTAGCTTAGGAATTTGTTCGGGGATATGGAAGGGCTCGGAATTCTCCACGATGCATGATTATGGTGGATCTACAGAAAGCATTTGACACAGTCTCTCGGGAGTTCTTGGAGGAAGTCTTACTTGGCCTTGGATTTCTGGAAAGGCTGACAGATAGAGTCATGACATGTGTACGCACCTCTTCATTCTCGATTGCGGTTAATGGTAAACTATGTGATCACTTTCAGGGGCAAAGAGGAATTCGACAAGGAGATCCATTGTTGCCTCTCCTGCTTGTGATTTGCATGGAGTATTTCTCGAGATTGCTGAAAAGGAGAACGGATTCTAGACACTTCACCTTCCACCCGAGGTGTGAGTCGTTAAGGATCACGCACTTGGCCTTTGCGGATGACCTTATGCTCTTCTCTAAGGCGAACACGAGCTCAGTTCATATACTCATGGATGCCCTGAATGAATTTGAACGCACTTCGGGATTGGGTATAAATGCTGCAAAATCGAAGTTCTTTGGAGTTGGCATAAAGGAGGATTTAAGTTTCACAGGTATTCCTTGGGCGACATTCCCTGTTAGGTATCTAGGCGTGCCACTGGATTCCAGCAAGTTGAAGGTGACGCAATTTGGTACTTTATTAGGGAAAGTTGATTCAGAAATAGCAAAATGAAAGGGTCATACCCTTTCCTATGCAGGAAAATTGGAACTTGGGAGATCAATTGTGGGAGATATTGCAGGATTCTGGATTCAGAATTTTGTCATTCAATCTGCGGTTTTTGATGCTTTGGAGCAAAAGTGCAAACGCTTCCTATGGGGAGGCAATTACAAAAATAAAGTGGCGTGGAAAAAGTTGTGCGCTCCTAAATCTTTTGGGGGACTTGGATTGCGAGACTTTGGTACTTGGAATCGGGCTTCAATGACGCAGAGACTATGGGATATACATATGAAGAAGGATAGTTTGTGGGTAAAGTGGATTCACTCATTATATCTTCGGGATGGTGATTTTTGGGATCTAAATCCCAGGATTCAAAATGGAAGATTGTGTTGGTGACTTGTGCAAAATCCGAGATGAGTTATGTGGTATGTTTCAAGGTAATATGGGAGAGGTTCAGTACCATCTTGGTCTTTGGGCGAATTCAGGAAAATTCACGAGCAAAGCTTATGTGTTCATGCATCGCCATCAATACCCGAGGCTTTATGAGGAGAGTGGCCGCAATTATGAGAAGGTTTTCAATAGCATCTGGAGAGGTTTTGTACCGCCAAAGTTCTCTTTTATTGCATGACTTGCAACAATTGGAAGGCTCTGTACTAAGGACAAAATCCGTACTGAGAGAGAGGATAGTTCGGATACAACTTGTTCTTTATGTCACCTAGAGGTTGAGACTAATGAGCATTTATTTTTTAAATGCTAATTTTCGGAGGTGGTATGGGGCCGAATAAGGACTTGGATGGGTCTAAGGAGAAGAACAAACTCAATTTCTAGTTCAATGAATTGGGTTAAAAGGCAAGTTAAGGGTTCCAAAATTCGAAAAAATTTTGGTATCCTAGCCTTGGTAACTACAATTTATCGTATTTGGAGGGAATGTAATAATGTTGTTATGGATGGCGCCTCCCCTAGTTCCGATCGAGTGGTCAAGTTAATTATGAAATATTGTTACATGGTGATGAATAGGCTATTCCCGGATGAACATTTATTTTAGTATGTTGGATGGAGTGGCTGATGGAAGGCTGGTGGGTGGTGCTGGTTGCTGTGCACTGGATGCTTCGTGCCGTGGGCTAAGGGGCTGGATTCCTGGAGCTGCGGACTTGGCGCTGTGGACGATGGATCTCGGCAACTGGGCATCTCGAGGTTAGTGGTTTTCTGCGTACTGGGCGCTGGATTAGGCATCAAGGCCAGACGCTGTTTGGTGCTGATTGGTGCCATTTCCCACGCCAAGATGGAGTTGTTTGAGCCGATGGAATCAAGGTTTTTACTCAGTTTTCTTCTGGTGATTGTGACTCGAAATCAGGATGAGGCAATAGGTTTAAGAGTATGGATTTACACTCCAACACTCTTTCTCCTAAACCTAGTTTTTACTTATAAATTAACATTTATTTATGCACTCTATGCTCGCGCTACACTCTGTGTTAAATTAGTATAAAGCTGTCCATTTGCTCAAAATGGAGTGGGCGATTACATAATCACCACGCTTGATGCACGCGGTACAAGTGTATCCGTTCTCACATCCTCAGGAGGTTGATTTGGATGGGATTTACAAAGATTGGAGGCACTGCCTCATTTAATCTTTGCCCACCAGATCACTCTCGGTGCAAAACAGAGAATGCTTGAAGGCCAATAACATTCCTCTATCTCCATCTTAGGGATGTACATGGTAGAAGCAGATTTTCATTGGTGCCAGAAAGGTGCTAACAAGATCATCGGCTTCATTTTTCTTTTGTGACTTCCAAGACCCAAGACACTCTCGGCTGCATTAGGATATTCTTATCATTTGACATTGGATCTTAGTTCCTTCATCAACGTTCCAGTAATTACACTAGTTCAAGACCCGAGACTCACAACTCTCGGCTGCATTTTGGAAACAACATGAAGATGGCCCCATTGTTAGGGGTAGAAGCGGATTTTTTATGATTATGGGCAGTGAGTTTGTTCTCACCTCATCTTTTCGAGTGTTTTATAGCCTGTGTTTTTCCAGGTTGTTTGTGCTCCCTTTCCTCAATTATCTTGCTTAGGGTTGGTAGTTATTTTACTTAGATAAAAAGGGGGGATGGGGGAGTGTTATCCTTTGGATTTGCACTCTTCCATCCCCCCTACCTCATTTGCGGATTGTCTCCTTAGGTTTACCTAAGATTGGATTCTTTTGTATTTGGTGGGGTCCTTTTTGGGCCCTGCTGCAGGTTCCACCGTCTATACTATTTACCTATTTACTCGAGAAGGAAAGATGATCTGTAAATTTTGTTATTTTGCATACGTGACTTTATAAATCCTGTTGTTAACCTTTCAGGTTTTATGTTTGAACTTTCATGTTTAGGTTTAAAGTACTGTTTATTTGTGTTGGTGTGATGATTTAATTTCAGTATTTGATGATTATAGGGTTTTAAATGTGCAATTGATGTTCAGTTTTGTTGCTTTGATTGTGTGTGTGATATCTTAGGGTTTTGTTACGATTTGTGATAATTTTTGTGTTGTTATTGTTGTTTCTTAGATGTGTAAGAATGCATGCTCACTGTTGCTACAATCGAGAAGGAAAGGGGATGTGTAAATTTTGTTATTTTACATATGTGACTTTCACGTATTATGTTTTATGTTTCATCTTTCATTTTAGGTTTTAAGTACTGTTTATCTGTGTTGGCGTGATGAATTAATTTCAGTATTTGGTGTTCGTAGTGTTTTAAGTTTGCAATTGACGTTGAGTTTTATTGCTTTGATTGTGGGTGTGATATCTTAGGGTTTCGTTACGATTTGTGCTAATTTTTGCATTGTTGTTGCTATTTCTTAGATGTCTTAGAGCACTTGTCCACTGTTGCTGCATTCGATAATGAAGTGGGAACCGTAAGTTTTCCTTTGTTTTAGCTCTGATGTTTTGGACACTGTTGTTGATATTTCTGGTTTTATCTTTGAGCTTTCATGTTTAAGCTCTAAGTATTGTTATGTATGTTGGTGTAATGTTTTAAATTTCAGTATTTGATGCATGTGGTGTTTTCATATTTGAGTATGCAGTTGATGTTCAGTTTTGCTCTTTTGATGTTTTAGTGTGTACTATTTGATGTTTTTAAATTGAGATTGATGTTTTAAATACCATGTTTGATGTTTCTCAATGTAGTTGTCAGTGATGTTATTTGTGCTATTGTGATGTTTTAATTTCAGATATTGATATTTTTATTACTATATGTGATGTTTTATATTATTGCACAGAAATACTTTTGAAGGCAGAACTCTATTTTTTTAAAAATGCTATGAGGAATCATGCTCCTGAGGGTGTTCTCTTTAATAGAGGACCAGAGCCACATTTGATCTTGGCGCTAGTGGAGTAGAAGAGCCATCCTCTTCAAAACTAGCATGAGAGAAGACAAATATGTGAACAAGCGAGCAATGAAGGGAAATAAGTTGGGGGGGATAGAATTTGATTGTTTTGGATGTATTGTTTGAATGATGGTTTAAAAATATTGGTTTATTTGTTAGAGTCAAGACACTAGATTGTTGTTTATATTTTAGATTTATTTGAATTTCATCTGCTTTTATGTTTGCGATGTCTTAGGTCCTTTGAAACCTTTTTTTGTAATGAATGGTGTTTAACAAGTTATTTCAATGCAACAACAGTGGAATGTATAAGTGCAATGGAGCATATGAATATCTTGTGTAAATGAACATCTTAATCACTACTTTCGTAAAACATCAAACAAAAAAATTGAACCATTACGACATAACATTATGTGTATTTTAATTTTGTATTGAATGTTAATTATTTTATTTTTTGGAGGTTTAACTAATTCTCTTTGATGTTTCACTATGTTTGTTTGTTGTGTATTTTAGTTTATACTTAACTTCAAACAATTCTAATTTGATGTAAGATTTAATTTGATGTTTAACTATTCTAATTTGATGTCTTTAGTAATTCATTTGATGTTTTAAACAATTTAATTGAATGAGTATTTTTGTGTTCATTTGATGTTTTACCATTTTCTGAAATGCTCAAATTCAACTAAAACCTCGAAACAAATGTTACATCATGTAAAAACTACCAAGAACAGACCACAGCTATGAAGTCTACCAATGTCGCGGAGTAGTCATGCAGCATCTCAACAACGTCAAGATCCAACTACTTCCCAACGTAAAACCAACTTAATTGCCATCCCAAAACCACAAGATAAATAAATACATTAAAAAAACTAACAATGCCCTCAAACAAATGTCTTAAGCCTTGCCATTGGATGCCTCAACTGTAGCAGGGTTGAGCTCATCCCAAGCTTCAATCCATGTAACCATGTTATCAGCCAGCTTGGTGAAGCAAGGGTCCACGCCGGAAAGCTCATCCTTCACTTGCTTCGAGAGGGAAATCAAACTTTGCAATCCTCCGACTCCGAAATCTGGTTGGGTGATTGCAGAGTATCAACTCCACTAAAAAAACTCCGCCATAAGCCATCAAACCCTAAATTAATTGAGGAAGGCCGTATTGACTATTGACTCCGCCATAAATCAATATCCTAAGGAATCAACTGAGGAAGGCGGAGAGAGGACGATTGAAGAGGGGGGGGGGGCAGTGGAGAGAGAAATTAGGGTTAGCAGAAGAGAGAGGAGATGCCACATATGTATTAGTTTCTGATATTGCATACTAGACTCTGGGTTTCAGCACTTATTATAAAATATACCCCTAGCCAGAAATATTTTGATATTTGCCCCCGAATTTGATTTGTCATTCTCCTATTTTCACTATAGCCCCTGGTCTTATAGTAAGACGGTCTCGTAGGATACATTCCCTATTATTATTTATACAGTAAATAATTTTATGACAGAAAAAAGGAAGGTAAACTGTTGGGGAGTGTTAGGAGTTCCATTTCTTCTTCCGTTAACAAACCTTTCATATTCGTCGGCAGTTGTGTTAGGCCACTAATTCCAAACCCCTCCGCTTTTGTTTCCATGATTGCAAATATGATATGGGACTAATCAAACAGGAAACATGGAAGCTTCCTTAAACTAAATGAACCAGTAATAGTCTTCTGCAGAGGAAGATATCTTGATCATTTTCATTAGATTCTGGGATTTGTCTTCTCGCTGAGATTATTTATAACTTTACCGAAACCGTGAATTTAATGGATGATCTACATAGCCATGTCGAACAAATCTGCTCATGGTTATGTTTTTGCTACAAGCAAGACATAATGAAGGCGTTTTGTTTTCTTGTTTTTGTGATCAGCACATGGAGAACTAATATATAGGTAGTGACATTAACAAATGCGGAGTCAAAGGGCATCGAAGCTCAGGTAAATGGAGATACATTAAGAGAAGCCATGGAGGCTTTGCGGACCAGACATACCATATGCCACTCACATACTTGTTCCGCGCTGGTGGAACAGTCGCTTCCGAAGAAGCAGCTATAGCAACTATCCCATCCACATTAACCACAAACCAATTAATGACATCAAGGTCTGCATCCATTTTACATTACTAATCTATCTGTCTGCATTTGGCTCTGCCCTTAAATTCCGTTGTATTCCGCCCTGCAGGCACCGGAGGGAAGGCTGTTTTTCACCGGAGAAGATACAAGTGAAAAGTTCAATGGCTACGTTCATGGAGCCTACCTCTCAGGTACTATGTAACTTGTCAGCTTCTTCTGACTAACATCACCATCGTCGTTTTCTTTGTAGGCATACACACAAGTACAGCTCTTTAAGAAGAAATAACCAAGGAAAAAGGCAGGATAAATGAGAGCCAAGCCTCTGTGCTGGAGCCCTTACTTGCATTGACACAATCCTTAGCACTGCCACAACCTGATGCATTATCGAATTGGCATAGACAACTCTATCTCCCGGGGCCCATTTTATGGCTAAATGGATACGCCATTTTAGATATCTGCCAAGACAAATCAAACGACAGGGGAAACTTGATCATCTGATTACCTATACCGGCTAGCATGAGCTTCATTTTGGTTCGGATTGGTGTCTGGTACAGCGGATAATTTTTGCTTGTACCATCCACTAGTTTGACTGACAGATTCAAGTGTATAATACTCCCTCCGTCCCAGGGGAATTTGCACAGAATCTTTTTCACGGTCTCCAAAAAATATGTTTGACTGTAAATATATGTAACTACGGACAATAACGACACATATAAAATTGATATTTAGAAACTACATGTTATGACGAATCTAACAATATATCATACGATAATATTATTTTTTATATATCTACTCAAATATGTGGTCAAATTTTAACAACTTTGACCTCCAAATAGTAAGTGTGCAGATTTGGCTGGGACAGAGGGAGTAGCTATTAACCACATTTGTTTATTACGTTATAATATGTAAATAATATAACTCCACCCAAAAAAATGGGTCATGCAGACGAGGATATGAAAATTCCCGTCTGCTCCAAGTGTTTCACTTACAACCCCTTAATATTAATGTAGGGGCAATAAAAAATAAAACCAACACCGTATGATAACCACTAAGGATAATAAAATCTCACATATAATAATAATTATAGACAAAGTCTTGTATAAGAGTGTCTTATAGTGAGACCAATGATTTAATTGTAAATGAGGTTTCTACTCAGAATTTTAAAAGTCTAGGGGCTGGGTGAGAAACTTCAATATTTTACATTCAAATCCATGTATAAATATTAAGTTTTCCTTATTATTCACTCATATTTTCTGAAACTTTCTCTCTCATCTCCTTTCCTCTCTTATATTCATCCGATTCAACCGCTCATCATCTCCGTTTTTCTTCCATATTCTTCAATTTGAGCTCGTTTTCTTCCATTCAACCACTCATCATCTCCGCTTTTCTTCCTCTTTCATGTGTTCGGTGATTCGTCACAAATTTTGGAGTTTTTCGGCAAATTTTCCGACGGCCGAATACAATAGAGCTTCATTTTGTGTTTATCTTTGAAGGTAATGTTTTTGCTCTAAGTTTTATGCATATTTTTTTGTTGTTTTCGATTTTTGTTTGCTTTTTTTGTTCATGTGATTTTCTAGGGTTTATGTTGTTCATTGTGTTAATGTTTGGGGATTTCTCTATTTTTTGTGTTTTGTGAGTCGTTCTTACGGATTTGTATTAACATTTGTGGTGTTGTTATTGTTTGTTAGATTTGTAAGGAGATTTGCATCATTGCTGCTGCAATGGAGAAGGAAGAATGATTTGTAAGCTTTCTGAATTTTTATCATGTTTCAGGTACGATTAATGATGTTTCTTATTTTCAATGTGATGTTTCAGGTTTTAGGCTTTAAGTAATGTTATTAGTGTCGTTGTGATGTTTTAATTTCAGGGCTTGATACTTATTATGTTTTCATGCTTAAGTGTGCAATTGATGTTCAGTTTTGATTCTATGTGATATCTTAGGGTTTTGTTATGATTTGTGCTAATTGTT
Organism: Rubia yunnanensis; assembly: GCA_037428765.1. Taxonomy (NCBI): domain Eukaryota; kingdom Viridiplantae; phylum Streptophyta; class Magnoliopsida; order Gentianales; family Rubiaceae; genus Rubia; species Rubia yunnanensis. Next base: position 71,049,977 of record CM075063.1, read on the forward strand.
TTGTGTTGTTGATGTTCCTTAGATGTCTAAGAATGTTTTTGCCAATGTTGCTGCAATCGAGATGGAAAGAGGATCTGTAAATTTTGATATTTTGCAGATGTGATGTTTTAAATACTGTTGTTAATATTTCAGGTTTTCTGTGTGATGTTTCATGCTTAGGGTTCAAGAATATTATCTATGCTGGTGTGATGATTTATTTCAGTGTTTGATGCTTATAGTATTTTAAGTGTGCAGTTGATGTTCAGTTTTGTTGTTTCGATTGTGTGTGTGACATCTTAGGTTTTGTTTCGATTTGTGCTAATATTTGTGTTGATGTTGCTGTTTGTTAGATGTCTAAAAAGATTTACATCACTGATGCTGCAATCGAGAAGGAAGAATGGCTTGTCTTATTTTTCAGCAGTGATGTTTCAGGTATATGTAATGATGTTTCTCGTTTTCAGTGTGATGTTTAAGGTTTTAGGCTTTAAATACTGTTACCAGGGTTGATGTAATGTTTTAATTTCAACACTTGATGCTTTTGGTGTTTTTATGCTTAAGTGTGCAATTGATGCTCAATTTTGATTGTGTGTGATATCTTAGGTTTTTGTTATGATTTGTGATTTTTTTTGTTGTTTCTCAGATGTCTAAAAATGCTTGCTCATGTTGTTGCAAACGAGAAGGAAGTAGGATCTGCAATTTTTGTTATTTTTCAGATGTGATGTTTTACATACTGTTGTTGATATTTCTGGTTTTCTTTGTGATGTTTCATGCTTTAGGTTTTAAGTACTTTTATCTGTGTTGGTGCGATGTTTTAGTTTCAATGATGCTTGTAGTATTTTAAGTGTGAAATTTATGTTCAGTTTTGTTGTTTTGATTGTGTGCGAAATCTTAGGGTTTTGTTACTATTTGGCTAATTTTTGTGGTGTTGTTGTTGTTTATTAGATGTCTAAGAGCACTTGCACATTGTTTCCGTAGTCGAAAAGGAAGAAGGATTTGTAAGTTTTCTTAATTTTCAGCAGTGATGTTTCTGGTACAGTTAATGATGTTCTCATTTTCAGTGTGATGTTTCAGGTTTTAGGCTTGAAGTACTGTTATCAGTGTTGGAGTGATGTTTTAATTTCAGCACTTGATGCTTGTGGTGTTTTCATGCTTACGTGTGCAATTGATGTTCATTTTTTATTGTGTGTGATATCTTAGGGTTTTGTTACGATTTGTGCTAATTTTTGAGTTGTAGTTGCTGTTTCTTGGATGTCTAAGAATGCTTACCCGCTGTTGTTGCAGTCGAGAATGAAGTAGGATCTGTAAATTTTGTTATTTTTCAGATGTGATGTTTTACATAATGTTGTTGATGTTTGTGGTTTTTCGTGTGATGTTTCATATTTTAGGTTTTAAGTATTTTTACGTGTTGGTGTGATGTTATAATTTCAATGTTTAATGATTGTGGTGTTTTCATATTTAAGTGTGCAACCAATGCTCAGTTTTGTTCTTTTGATATTATAGTGGTTGCTGTTGATGTTTTAAATTTTTTATATTGATGTTTTAAATATTGTATTTGATGTTTCTTAATGTAGTTGTCAGTGATGTTATGTGTGCTATTGTGATGTTTTAATTACAAATATTGATATTTTTATTACTATATGTGATGTTTAACATTATTTCACAGGAATACAGTTCATGTCAGAACTCTAAGATGGTATTGATGAGTTGATAAAAAAATGGTATGAGGAACCATGCTCTGAAGGCGTTCCCTTGAATAAAGAATCGTAGTCGACCTTTGATCTTTGCATTGATGGAGTAGGAGAGTCATCTTCTTCAAAATCAGTAGGAGAAGGCAAGTCTGTGAAAAAACCAGCATTGAAGGGAAACAAGTCGGGAAATAATAGAATTTGATTGTTTAGGATGTATTTTTTGACATTATTTTTCCAGTTATGGTGGTTGATTGTTAGTGTTAGTGTTGAGGCGCTTTATTTTTATTGATGTTTTAGCTTGATTTGAAAATTTTCAATTTTTAGGTTAGCAATTTTTTAGGTCATTTGAACTCTTTTGTAATGAATGATGTTTAATTATAGCGATTAACATTTTTACATGTTAACGTAAAATTTTAAATTAAAGTTTGAAACTTTCATATGCTAATTTTATATGTATTTGTTGTGCCCCATGATGATTCATCGAATTCCTTCGATTTTGAGTTGTCAGTATGATGTTTTATGTTTTGTTCATCTGTAATATACATAAAGTGGTACGTATCATTTTACATATGTAAATTATCATGTAAAAAAAGATTAGTGGATAGAAGTAAAATGTCAAAATAGTTTTTTCACATGGTACAACAGTGTAATGTATACTTTCAACTTATTTTAATAAGATGTTTTACAATGTTAGTTAGATATTTTAATTTTCTAATTTGATGCTTAGTAATTTTTATATGATGTGTATTTTTTAGATGTATAAAATTTCATGTTAGAATAAATCAGACTCCTGATTAGATTATAATTTATTATGATTAGAGTTCTTTCCTTATTACACATCTATTGTACTCTCTATATATTCACTTACCAATAATACAATTCTTTACGGCAAATCATTCTCAGAGCAAGTTATTATCCTGACCTAATTCTTTCCCCTTCTCTTTCATTTTTTTATGCCCATCACTTTGGCCAACTCCGAACAGTGTTGTTCCCGGTCTACCCTCAAGTCAGCGACTTATCCGACCTACTTCTCTGATTGGCATCCTCAGCGGCGGTTTAATCTCCGGCCTGCTTCCATTAGCATCCTCAGCAGCGCCTCCATCAGCGTCTTCTCAGACGGCGGCTCTCTTCTTCTCCGTCCAATTTTTTGGTCCCGGCAGAAAGCTCAACTGTGCCGGTGAGTCCCCTCTTCGATTGGTTTCTCTGGTCACCGTTCTCCATCAGCTGCCTCAGGAGTATCATACCAGCCTCGGTTCTCGATCTGCAGAAGATTCACGACCAGAGGCGCGTGAAGCCACTTGAACAAGCCATCGCGTCTCTCCACTCGCGCGTGCTCCCTCCATCGCGTGACAACACGCGCTCAGTCACTACTACCAGCGTGTCGCACTCCTACCTGCTTCGCCTACCTTTGTTTACTGGCCTTTGCTTTTAGGAGTTACGAATTCTTCAAAATTAATCTGGAACTTCGTCCCCATTTTGCTTTTGGAGAACCCAGTTTTTTCTGCCATTTTGGGTCTGTTACGATGGTTTATTTGGGCCCTATATCTCGGGAAGATTGCTCCACTAATTGGATTGCGGACAAAGTTTTGTTTCAGGCCAGTTTGAATGGTCCCAACCGTCATCCTTCGTTGAATCAGTGGATTGTTGATTCAGGTGCTACATCTCACATCACTGCTCGCACCAGTCATCTTGATAAGGTACAATGTTATCAATGTTCTGATTCTATTCTTGTTGGAAATGGTGAATCATTATCTATTTCTCACATCGGTCAGTGTCATTTCTTTGGTTTCTTTGTTAATGACGTCCTTGTGGTCCCTCAGATTACTAGAGGTTTATTGTCCATTAGTAAGCTTACTCGTGATTTACCTGTCCGTGTTATATTTGATGCCAACACATTTTCCATTAAGCATAAGCATACATGGAAGATAATTGGTAAAGGGCATCATAGTTCAGGTCTTTACTTTCTTGAGACTGGTAATTCCAGCTTTTTAGGCGAATTACACTCTGGAAAGCTTCAGGCTTCTTTTGAGCAGTAGCACTCTCGCCTCGTTCCTGTGTCTCATGATACTGTTAAGTTGTTAAGTCGACAGGGCCATATTACTATCACTTCCGCTATGCCAGCATCTGTTAGTTGTTCTCCTTGTCAGATGGCCAAGAGTAGCCGTTTACCTTTTTCCACTAGTGACAAGTGTACCAGTTTGTTGGATAAGGTGCATTGTGATTTGTGGGGACCAGCCCCCATTTTATCGGCAGGTGGTTTTTCTTATTATGTAATTTTCATTGATGATTTTCGTGATTCACATGGTTTCTCCCAATGAGGTATAATTCGGACTTCTATGACACATTTATCTAGTTTCAGAAATTCGTTGAGACCCAGTTTTCTGCTAGGGTTAAAAAATTTTTAACCGATGGTGGTACAGAGTTTACTAATCATCGACTTCAGGCTCACTTCATCTCATGTGGCATTCATCATCAGATGGCATCGCCCTATACACCTGCTCAGAATGGTCGAGCTGAGCGGAAGCATCGTCACATCACAGAGACTGGTCTTGCCATATTTTTTCACTCTTCTGTGCCACACTGTTATTGGGTGGAAGCTTTCTTCTCCGCGGTTTATACCATAAAACCATCTGCCTAGTTCAGTTCTTGGTGGAAAATTGCCTTTTGAGGTTATTTTTGGTCATGTGTCTGACTATACCCTCTTTCACCAGTTTGGTTGTCGTGCATTTCCATGTCGCGTGCCACTGCTACTGATAAGTTTACACCCTGATCCATTCCGTGTGTTTTTATTGGCTACAGCCCTCGTTACAAGGGCTTCCAGTGTCTCAACCTGACTTCTGGGTGCATCTATGTCTCTCGCCACGTTCGTTTTGATGAAACTTTATTCCCTTATGTCTCATCTTCCACGGACAGTCGTTCTATTTCGGATCTGGAGATTTCATCATTTTTTTATGGAACTGTTACTTAATCGATTGGGGCTACCATGCCTGTGCCTGTTCCAATCGCACCTCCTTCACCACCATCTTCCATCTGGATGGCCGACCCGTACCCGGCTCCTCAACCGCCGGCCACCATGCCTTATTCGTCGGCCACCACACCTCAGCCGTCGCCCCCACGCCTCAGCCAGTCTCAACCGTCCGTTCTCCGGAGTTTTCCGAAGGCCACTCTCCAGTCAGCTCTGCTCGATCTTCTTCTACGTCATCAGCTGGTTTGATTCCTCCAGTTTCACTATCACAACCTCGCATCCATCAGATGGCTATTAGATCTTCTACTAGTGCCATTCAATGCCGGGATTATTTGAATATTATTGCTCACGGTCTCACTGCTGCACTCCTTTCTCAGACAGAGCCCACTGATTATCGCTCTGCCCTTCATGATCCAGCCTGGGTTTCAGCCATGGATGATGAGATGGCCGCTCTTCGTGGTCAGCACACTTGGGACTTGGTGCCTCGACCTTCAGACGTCAACATTGTTGACTCCAAATGGGTCTATAGGCTAAAGTATTGACCAGATGACACTATTGAGCGTCACAAAGCTAGACTTGTGACGTAGGATTTTTCGCAAATTCCAGGTTTTAATTTTGACCACACTTTCAGTCATGTGGTCAAAGTCTCCACTGTTAGGACGGTTCTCGCCATAGCCACCATGCGTTCCTGGCTACATCAGTTGGATGTCAAGAACGCTTTCCTTAATGGTCTTCTTGATGTTCCAGTCTACATGAAGCAGCCCGTTGGTTATCAGGACTCTGCTCATCCAGACTATGTTTGTCGCTTGCGAAAGGCCATTTATGGTCTTAAGGAGGCTCCCCTGGCTTGGTTCCAGCGTTTCAGTAGTTATCTGACCCAACTTGGTTTTCGGTGCAGCTCAGCTGATACTTCTTTATTTGTCCTTTCGAGAGGTTCGTCGTTACTGTACCTACTTGTGTATGTGGACGATATCATCCTTACATGCAATGGCTCGACTCTTCTTCGCCAGTTCATTGATCGGACACACAGAGAGTTTGCGATCAAGGATCTTGGTGCTCTTCATTACTTTCTTAGTCTTGAAGTTTCGCCTACCTCCTCAGGGTTACTGCTTGGCCAAGCAAAGTATGCTTGTGATATTTTGAATCGGGCCGGTATGTCTGACCCGGCACCTATTTCTACTCCATTTGTCGCTGGTTCTCAACTTCACAGCTCTACCAGTCCTCCATTCCGAGATCCTACACTTTATCGTCCTCTTGTTGGTGCTCTCCAGTATCTCACCATCTCTCGCCCAGATTTGGCATTCTCGGTCAACACGGTGAGTCAGTATCTTTAGGATCCCAGAAATGACCATTTTACTACTGTGACACGGATTTTGCGGTATGTCCGTGGCACTCTTCATATTGATCTCGATTTTTGTTCTGCTAGTACTCCTGATGTGTTAGGGTACTCTGATGCTGATTGGGCTCGTTGTCTGGAGACTCGTTGGTTCACTTATGGTTATGCGGTTTATCTTGGTGGGAATATGGTTTCTTGGAGTGCCAAGAAACAGCCCACTGTTTCTCGCTCTAGCACTGAGTCTGAATACCGTGCTCTCACCAACATTGCTTCAGAAGTGGTGCGGCTCACTCATTTGCTTCGTGATCTTCGGGTTCTGCTTTCTAGTTCTCCACTGCTGTTATGCGACAATAGTAGTGCTATCTTCTTGGCTCAGAATCCAGTGTCGCACAAGCGGGCAAAATACATCGACATTGACTACCATTTTGTTCGTGAGTTGGTGACATCTGGGAAGCTGCGCGTTGCTTATATCCCGACTTCTCTTCAAATTGCGGACATGTTCACCAAGGGGCTCTCTCGTCCGCTGTTCGAGTTCTTCAGGTCCAAGCTGTGCGTCAGTGAGCATCCGACGCTTCGCTTGAGGGGAGGTGTTAGAATAAATCAGACTCCTGATTAGATTATGACTTATTATGATTAGAATTCTTTCCATATTACACCTCTACCGTACTCTGTATATATTCACTTATCAATAATACAATTCTTTACGGCAAATCATTCTATCAAACCTCATTATGACTCTGGTTCTAGTCTCATCACCCCAGCAAAAGGCACTTCTGTTATGCGAAAACAATCCACAATTAAACTCTGAACCATCTGATAGGGACTGCAATTGACCATCAAACTCATAGCTCCTAGTCATGTTGTAACCCCAACAGTCTACCAGAGAGATGTTTCTGCGGAATACCAGTAAAGGCTTTCTTAAGCCACATAAATGATGATCTCCTGCACTTAATTCCAACTACTCAGCACCTTTCGCAATAGGTAGAGGCGCTCCCATCTGGTTAACCTGCATTAGAAGTCTGTGAGGCACTCCCATCTGGTTAACCTGCATTGGAAGAAGTCCACAGACGAAGCCATTTCAATTACTTTTATTCATTTAATTACTGCTTACAAGCTACCGAAAGAAGAGCTGGCGATACCAAAGGCAAAAGAACTTGCAGTTCTTCATACATCTGCACCTATCCATATCTATATATTACTTTGACTTCAAACAGAAGGCAAACTAAAAGAGCAAGTATATAAATTACGTAAGTAGATAGATATCTACTAATTGCAGTGTACAATTTTAGCTCCCTAACATTCCGGATGATTTTACTTCAAGATTTGTTGCTCTTGAACTATGTTAGGGACAACTCCACCCACTTATTCTGCAACATCAATGAATATGGTCATAAAAACAAACAAAATTAAAGAGCCCTTACAACCAAACATAAATTATAAAAAGAGAATGATGATTACCCCATCCATGAACATGTCTACCAAGGCCAAACTGTTGATGATGACGCCGACGAAAACGCAACTTCTCAAAATCGCCGACGAAAACTGTTGATGAGGTCACCGGAAATTGCAGCTCCTCAAAATCGCTCGCAATTTACTAGCCTCCAACGAAAACGCCGGCGAACCAAATTTGAATCCCTAGCCTCCGACGCGACGCGATTTGAAGCCGAAAGTCCCTTGCAAACACAAGAATCGAGGTCGGAGAACTTCATCGGCTGAAATTCGGAGCTTTTTCATTATCACCGGCTGTGAATTGAAACTTGTTGAGAGCCGGTTAATCAGAGGCGGAGGAGAAGTCGAGGAGACGGCGGAGACGACGAGGCGGCGCCTGCCGAATAAGGAATTCGAAGGTGGAAGACACGTTTTCTGGGTAAATGTCTTATATTTGTTGTTTGGTCCCCTAAGTTATTTGTATTTTTTCATTTATTGCCCTGCGTCCAAATTAATTGTGTTTTTACCTTCGAATTTAGTTTGTTCTTTTATTAATTTACTTCTAGTTTCTTGTCTCACCATGAGACGGTCTCACAGGAGACAGACTCATAATCATAAACCATAAAAAGCTTTCTGGTTCTATTTGAAAGGTTGAGGCCTTTCAAAGAGAGTTTTGGTACTACCTTAAAATAAGGCCTTCTATTTAGTGATAAGGTTCTACCTTGATGAAGAGTTAAGGTCTTAAATGGACATGAAAACCAGTACTACCTTGAGTAGAGGTTCAAGGCCTTTGCACAAACTTGCCGCTTCCACCTTGTAATATTTTCAAGGCCTTCTTGAGTGCTCCAATTCCACGTCTATGAGTGTCGAATCATTCTTGAGAAACTTGAAGAGCAATAAGGCATAAGACGCCTAGGGACTCTCAGAGAAGTTATCAAGCATGATTATGGAATTAGGGTATACTTATACCACGTATCCTAGACGTAGCGATTCTACAATCACCTATGCCACTTTGAGTAAGTGACCAGCGTTATAGCCATATCGCAGGCATACAACGATATATCAATTCCAAACTGTCAATTCATTAGAAAATCTCATGCCTTGCATCCCTCCTCAATTCTGCTCCTTTCCTTGTGTGCTAGCTGCACTTTCTTCTGTCTCCACCATATCATTCCTACTTCATTAGCTCCAAAAAAATTCATATAATTTTCACCCAAATTTATCTATAGACTATCCAATATTCATAATTTCCTAGGCAATGCATATATTATTTTCCTGAAGAACCAAACCTGCTGCCAAATAGATACCTGCTCTGAAGCCTATTGTTTACACATTCCTCCCCAGATCAAAAAATTCCGAAATTTCATACAATCTTCTATCCTTCCTGATCCTCTTCCCATAAATTTTCTAGATTTTCTGGGCTGTCCTCCAATTACTTTTCATATTTTCTTTCAACCGCAGCATGGTACCGGCAGAATCTGCCCATCCAGTTCCTGAATTTTTCATGACCTCAAAAATGCTTCAAAAATTCAGAAATTTTCTAGAGTGCCATCTTTTATCATCCCCTACATCACCACAATTTTTCAGAATTTTCTGGGCGCGACTTCCCTATCTAAGTTCTAAAACAGTACCATATTCTACCTTCGCTCAGTTTCGACGATGGACTCTGAACATTCTTCTCACCATACTTTTCCATCTTTCTCAACACCCCTTCCCATGACACAAACTCAGAACAGGAGATCATTCGGAAATAGTCGATTAAGAACCATGTAAACATCTCGAAAGATGAATGTTAAGACTCTACTTTGATCTAGTCTCTTACTGTCTATAACCACGTACCTTATTCCTTTCAATCCAAATGTGGTAGATTGTTGCAATTAGTGCTAACATACCAGCCTTCCTCCTTGGCATTGAACATTTACATTGCCTCTTAACCCATCTTACAGCACACCTCATAGTAATTGGGAAACGCCGAACCTGCAGCCAGTGCCGAACTTGGTCCCAGATATGCTTAGTAAAAGAGCAGCCAAAGAACAAATGCTGATTAGTCTCCTCTTGTTGGTTGCATAGTTTACAGGTCCTGTCCATATATTCCTCCGAGGTTATCCTGTCCATAGTTCCGTGTTTTTCGTATAGAGCCAAGCAAGCAATAAATGAATGTTTTGGCGGGATGTGTCCCTTCCATATAGCATCATAAATTTTGGGCATGGCTATATCACGCCCTGTATTTTATTAGTTATGCCCTAATACGTATATATACATGTATTTATATTTTTAATTATTTAATTTTATTAACTGAAAATTTCTATATAAAATTTTGTTGTATAAAAACTTTCACCCACAGCTTGTGAATTCATTTTTTGGCTCTCCTCCATTTCTACCTCCGCAACTAGCTTCCATCATCTGCCGCCGAACCGCTGATCGCTGCCAACCACCACCGCCGACCGCCGCTGACCATCGCTGCCATCCGTTGACCACCGCACATCGCCTGAATCTCGCCGGAAATATAAGTTTTCCAAAAAAAATTTCGTAATCTGCACTTCGTATTGATTTTATGAATCTGGCTGGAAGTAATGTTGGAATGGGTTTGATTTTTCTGTTAGAATTGGGGATTGTTAGAATTTGTTAGAATGGAGTGGGAGAATGGAGCGGGAGATGGTGGTGCGTCGGAGGTGGTGTCGGGCGAGAAGAGGAGGTGGCGAGAAAGTATGGAGAACGTGGTGGAGAGAGGACGGCGGAGAAGAGGAGGTGGCGAGAGAGGATGGAGACCGCGGTGGAGAGCGGAAAGCGGAGAAGAGGAGGCACGCCGGCGGAGAAGTGGAGGCACGCCGGCGGAGAAGAGGAGGTACGCCGGCGGCGGAGAAGAAGGAGGAAGGCGGGTTTAGGGTTTAGGCTGAAAATGGAGGGATGAAGAAGATGAGGGGTTTAGGGTGCAATTTTAATATTTAAAGTTTTAAATGAAAATTTAATATTTTAATCTGAAAAATGTATATAAAATTGTAAATTAAACTTTAAAAAATTAAATATTATAAATTGAAAAAATTGAAAAATTGTATAGTTTAAATTTTAAAATGAAAAATATTTTAAATATTTGAAAAGTAAATACAATATTATAAAATTAATATTATTGAAATTAATATTATGAAAATCAAATTTATGTATTTTTTAAAAATAAATGTGAAGTAAATTTTGATTAAATAATAATTTTATATAATAATTACTCCCTCTGTCCCAAAATAAATCGTATGAAAGAGAAATTCGGCTGCAAAATTGAACAGTGAATTTAGGCCAGCTTTTCAGTGAAAAAAGCTGAATTTCGTACTCTGATTTCAGAGTTGAAATACTGTTCAATAGAGTTTTATTACTGTTCAATAGTGGTTACAAATGTACTAACCCTGGAGGGAACAGTTACTGTTCCTTCCTTTTTCTGATTTTTGGCTCCAAAATTTTCATTTCTGGAGCCAAATTATGCCACTGTTTACATGCCTGAAAATTTCATCCAAAATTCTATAAAATGGGGCATTTATTACAGCTCCCAAACAAACCAAATCTAGAAAAAAGGGCAGCTCTCAGAAAAGTTTTGGCCAGTTCTTCAGGAACTGGTTGGATCCAGAAAACAAATCTCCATCCTCGTTCTAAATTCATCATTGAGCACAGCTGTGATGGTTGGGGCAAACCTGACAGATGAGCACAGGCAGGACATAGCCCATTTTTTACTTCAAAACTCAAAAAATGGGCAGATTCAGCGGCAACAAAGACTGGAGGCAGCAGAGAGATGGTCCTGTTCAGTTCGGACCATCTCTACCGTATGGGCACGCGTGAAGCAGCAACTTCAGAATGGAGAAGTTGTGAATGCCCGTTCAAAGAGGCATGGGCATTGTGGCAGAACCAAGAAACCAATCGATGTGGAGGCCTTAATGGCAGTGCCACTTAGGTACCGGAGAATTTGTCGGAGCACAGCAGCACAGTTGCAGGTTGGAAAAAGCACGATACATAGAGCTATAGCAAGAAAGGAGATCAGGAGCAATACTAATGCAGTTCATCCACAGCTAAGTTTGGCATGCAAAGAATCAAGGCTAGAATGGTGCCTAAGTAAACTGGAGTGTAACATGCAGTTCAAGCCTATGGAAAATGTAATACACATCGACGAAAAGTGGTTCTACCTAACAGAGGCAACGACAAGGTATATTCTGGGTCCCAACGAACCTAAACCATACAGAATCACACAAAGCAAGCATTATATTCCAAAACTCATGTTTTTATGTGTTGTGTCTAAACCTTTACTTGACTTAGAGGGTAATGTAAAGTTTGATGGGAAAATAGGTGTCTTTCCATACGTGGATCATGTACCTTCCAATTACACCACTGTAAACATGCCTAGAGGAACCATGATTCTCAAACCCATATCATCCATAATTAGAGACATCATAAGACACAAGTTGATTCATGAGCTGATATTAGCAATCAAGCAGAAATGGCCAGTTTGGGCAACCAAAAATATTTTCATACAACAAGATAATGCCCCTTGTCACATATTTGCAAATGACCTTGAATTTCTAGCTGCAGCCACCTTAGATGGTTTCAATCTACAGTTAGTGTGCCAGCCATCAAAATCACCCGACCTAAACATTCTGGATTTGGGATTTTTTGCCTCAATTCAAAGTTTACAGCAGCAAAACCCTAGTCGAAACCTAGATGAGTTACTGCAGGCTGTGTATGATGCATTTCAGAGATATGATCAAAAAGTTATTGACAAGATTTTCCTAAGTCTACAATGTGTCATGGTGGAAATCATGAAATGCATGGGAGGGAATGATTTCAAACTGCCACATATGGGTAAAGATAGGCTTAGAGGCCTTGGGATGCTGCCCCACAATTTAATAGTTGACCCAGCCCTGGTTAGGGGATGCTTGGAACACATGGTGACTATTGGAGGAACAAGGCACATTCAAGACCTCCTGATCAGTATGGAGATAGTTTAGATGTGCATGGGATCTGTACTTTTGCAGGGTTGTGCTTCTAGATTCAGGTCTAGGATAAACTTACCATTTAGTTTTGGTAAAGGTAAGTTTATAGGGCAACCTTGTCAAAGCCGAGAGGGCTAAACTCCATTCAGTATGCATGCAATTTGTAAAAAATATGTTGTGTAAATTTCAATTTCAGAACTGAGGCAAACAAACATGGACCAGAATGTAATGGATGACTAGACACACACAACCATTTCGTGGCAAAAGACACTACAAGGCTGCCATCCATGTGGTTTTCAAAATACCACGGTTGCTGCCTAAGTGTGAACATACAATATCATCATAGGTGGCTACCAACTAATACATGGTGGATTCGGAAAATAATTTCAAAGCTGGGTTTAATCACATCATGCCCCGCCAAGATCAAATCAGCTTCGAGGATGATAGGCATGGCTGCATGTATTAATCATGCATCACAACTACATTATTAATCAAGGGTTCAACTGGCACATAAACATGCTATCACAAACAATTTAAGAAGCTATGATATATCATATAAAATGCAGTTAACATATGCCCAACCAAGGTCAGTGAGTTTTGGAAACATTACTGCATGGCTGCATATGACAACCACAAGCACATACACATGCATAACTTTCACTGCTCCATTATTGCCCCAGATATGAAACATACCCTGCCATACTCAGGTTCTGCAACGGATTTAGATGAAAAATGGGTAACACCCACCCGGGTTTCAACTGAATCCGTGTCAAAATCTCAGTGGTTGCACATTTGATCATTAACATCACACACAGTCAAGTACCCAGCATAAAACAGTTGCTAACAGGCTATAACAGACAAGTAGCAAACAAGTAGTCACAGACAAGTAGCAACAACAAGCAGTTGCGCTACCAAGCAAACCTGCATGTGAAGGTAACATGTTAGTACACTGTCTATAATATTACCACTTAAAGGAATTCCACAAATGTAAGAGTAAGTTTATTACAAACCTGTGAGTAGTAAATTCATTTTCCAGCATCAGAATCTACATACTGATCATATCCAGTCCAGTTCCCAGGATATAGACAGACACTAGTTTCCCAGAAACCAGGCTCACCATACTTAGGGAATTCGTTACCCTTAAAGAACATTGATGGATGTGGATCACACCAGGATTCCGAATCAGAATTTTCAGTGTCAGGGGGCTGTGTTTCATCAGAATCAGGGGGCTGTGTTCCATCAGAATCAGGGGGCAGGGTTTCATCAGAATCAGGGGGCGGGGTTTCATCAGAATCAGGGGGCATTGTTTCATCAGAATCAGGGAAGTGTGATGAATGTGGATGAAGGAGATGTAATGTATCAGAAGCAGTATCTGAATCTAAGTGATAAAGGAGTGCTTAAGGTACAGGACTAAAATGTGTAGCCACAGGGGTATCCCCCGATTCACACGAATCAGTGTCTAGGACAGGACACTGGGGAAGGGTGAGTTTACTTCCCTTGGGTTGTGAATCAATGCCATTAAGGCCAGCAAATAAAGCAGGATCAATACTGGCCTGAAACTGACTGGCAAGGGGGATACTCACCCTGCCCAGCAATGACCCTGTCACCGTGATCCATCAGGTAAGGGAAGACACAGAGGGTGGGGAATGAGTTACAGAAACAAAGAACATCACGTAAAACCACTTGTTCTCTATGACCAGGGATGTGACTAGGTTTGGAAATCATTCTAGGTCAAGCCTGAAACAACACAGTATGAGTAATTCTTAACATGTTAATGACAATTTATAAGCAAACAAGCAGCGGTTTCGAGCTAAATCACAACATGACACTGAAAGTTTTCGGAATACCACATATGCTACACATGCAAGCACTTCCAATGTCACATCTAGTTACATAGCAGAGAATAAAAACATAAGGCGCCCCACCAGAGTCACATCGATAACATTAATAGGTCAAAGTGCAAGAATAGTTAGAACAGGCCTTCATGTAGTCACAGATCTAGGAACGCAGTACAAGTAATACGTGAATAATCAAACAGGAACACTGCTTTTCTTGACAAAGAGCACAAATTGCAGCGAAACAAGGATGAAATTAACCCGGAACGAGACCAACACCACAAACTAGGGCATATATGTGTCAAGACTGCCAAACGGCGTGGAAAAATCCAACGACGGGCACTATGAATGTAGGTTTCTGAACTCAAAAGACAAAAAAACCTCACAAAATATTCATATGCACCAAAATTTATACTTGAAAACTGTAGATCCGTATGCATTCCAAGGGTTTTAACACACAACAACTAAGAAAGCAGAAACCACAACTTAAGAAGCAACCAAATCAGTACAAAACCCAACAAAAATACGACCCAAACACAGACCAGGACAAGAAAATGATAAGTTGGTAGTCGACGACGCAGAAATCAAGTTCGTTTTGAAAGCGGCCAGCATCGAGTCAGAAAGCTATGGATGAAAACAAAAACCACGGATCGATTCACACATGAGGATCAACAGAAACACAAACCCTTCAACACAGATCGAATATGGAGGGGCTAGGGCTTTCTTTTTTTCGAGGGAGGACAGAGCATCGCTGTGATTTCGTAAAGGAGAAGAGAGAAATGAGCTGTGAATGGTGCTGTGAATGGAGCGTTGAGAAGTAATGGAGAAGAGAGAAAGGAAGCGTTTGGAGAGCAATAATGGACATGGGGAAGAGCGAAAGGCACACATGTGATAAGTCTGACCCATTTGAAAATGGGTCAGCACACTACTAAATGTATGAACACGCGTCCCAATTCAGTGCTAATGAGCATAATTAATCATCCAACATGCTTGTAATATTCATAAGGTCCATGGGCATTTCAGTCTTTTCACCAATGGTCAACTATGCTGAATTTGGAAAGTTCTGACCATTGCAATTTAATTGGGGACAGCAAAAAATGGAAAGTGTGCAGTTTAATTCGGGACGGAGGGAGTAAGTAAATGATTATATAATGATTTAGTGAATTATTTTATAATATGTAAATAATAAAAATAAAAAGTTCTTTGTATAGGATTTGAAAAGAATTATATGTTTTGTTTAGAATGTGTTTTTTTATGTTATATTTAAATTTTTCTATGCATTAGTAAATATGTACTTTATTAGTAAAAATTTACATGAGAAGTTGATAATGTATTATTTAATGTGCAATTAATTTTTTTTCAAAAGTAGTTTGAAATTATGTAGTGTTTTTTTTCATATCAGTTAACATTTTATTTATATTTATGTTATTTTATTTTCTCATACAATTAATCAATTGTTATGATAATAATTATATATCTTCTATTATAGATGAGCACTGACGGCCCACCCAATGATGAAGGTCGTTGTATACGACAAAGAGGGATTAGCGCCTCGACCAGACTGTTTGCTTTTAATTTGTTCATTTCTGTAATGGGAACTCTTTGCTAATCTATGTTCATTTCTGTATGCCGAACTCTTTCATTGGGTCAAATACCATAGCCCTCGTATGATGCAATTCAATTCACTACTTTTTTGTATATTAAAAAAGTACCGTACAACTATTAATTATGAGGCGTGTATGCTTTGGTCCAAGCCACCATCCTCCTACGGAATGGTAACTCCCAACCAACAACATCAGACTTTCTCCATGTGGTCCACAGATTAACCACAGGGGGCATGGGGCAGTTTTCCTTCACATGTATTCTTACAAAATGACTTGCACTGCGAACGTATACAATGTGTAACTCCCTCCTTGTTCCATCCTCGCTCCCGCCCGCTCTCAATGGCAGGACTGTACAACAATAGTCTGCCGACCCATTCTCTAGAATGTAGTATAAAACTACAACCGTGTTGTAGTAGGTGGCGACAGGAAACACATCTGAAATGACTGCAAACCAATGTTCAGGTCCACATGGACCTTTGGTGTGGTGTATACGGGTTCTGGCTAATTCAACGTCATCCTTCGAACCGTATATGGGAACATAGTCATGCCAATGAGTCGATAACTCATTAAATACTGCCCGACGTGCCCCAGACCATTCACCTTCACCATCTACATGGAAAGCATCAGCAACGCATCTGAAGCCACAGCTCCCATCACTCAAAACATCATTCCACCCTTCAATGTAACGCCTGATAATGTAGGGAACACTTTCAAGGTACGGGAATGTCGCTGCAAGAGAAAGCATTAAGATTATTTTCATTCTAACGAAGTAAAATCTTGGATGAATAATCGATATACTTACCGTGTCGGCTACCTCTCCCTAATGTACCGCGCCCCGGGGACCTTGAACTACGCCCGCTTGAATATAGGCAATCAGGAAATTTGTGTTCCATGGAGACATACCAACCATCTCAATGAATGGCATGCCGTATCGATTAGTCGTGTACGTTGAATCGATGGCCACAATCCATGGATAAGTCTGAAATGCCACAACAGTTTCGGAATGAGCCATGAATAAATGAGTCAAAGTACCATCAACTGTTGAGCGGTGACTAGTGACATACCCATTGGAGGTGGCAAGATGCAAACAATTCTCGGTTGTGTTGCGCCCGCCTCGCCTCGCCTTTTTCTTCCATAGGCCGATCGCTCATTGTACACCTGCCTAATGGTCTGATGCAGGTCTGGAAATGAATGACTGAGGCTTACATTGATATGCCTGGGGGCTGTTTCAGAATTCTTCAAATCTCTTATCATTTGTTTCGCCTCTGCATGGAGCATGCTACTCTGTCTATGCCCCTCAACGTACAATGAAAATTGGTGGTTGTGCATCCCTCGTTGAGAATCCTTGCACGATACTACATTCCAACCCTCCCTTGTGCTACTCTCTTTCATAACAATCATGAATGGGCAATCACAACTTCTAGTCGATGTGTTACTTTGTCGGACAACATCCGAATCGCTCATATCGATAACCTTATCTTTTCGGCCCCAATTGCAAATACAATATATCCTCAGGGGTCCATTTTTATTTTTTGTACGACCCCATGACAAGTTCAAATCATACTTGACGAGCAGTCCATTGCAGGTAGGAATAAGCTTCGATGTGACTTGGAAACACATTTGTGGTTGCAAATGCTGAGTAACAATTCCCCCCTGCAATCGCTCCATATGACTCGTTGTCATCCTTAAACAACAATAAATATCATGTAATTAGTTACACTAAAATATACTACCAAAATGGGTTGATGTCATACACCGTTCTAATAATAAATAAAATATACAGGGCGTAATGTTTTTTAATAATTGCATAAAAGATACATACCCATATTTAAAGTATAATAATTATCACTACTAGTATGAAATCTATAACCACATTAAAAAATACAAATTTCGTTATATCATAAATTATAACGTATGTCATTATTAGTAGTCTCAAATTATAACTTATTAGTAGTACCAAATGAACTAACGTATTGGTACAATCATTTTAAACTAAGAAAAATCACATAACTAAGATAAATTAGTAGTACACGTAATTAGTTGTACACGTTAAAAAATTAGTAGTACACGTAAATAAGATTAATAAAATGAATAAAATATAAGTAAAAAAAAATCATGGAACAAGGAGGGCGGGAGTAGGCAATGAATAAACTGGACTGTAGTTTATTCATTTTAGAGTAACGTAATTACTCTAAAGCATGGAACAAATCAATGGACAATAGTTTACTCTAAAAACAATTAGTGGCAAATTCACGTAATTAAATTAGTTGCAAACTCACGTAATTAAATTAGTTGCAAATTCACGTAATTAGTTACAATTTTAAATTAACGTAATTAAATTTATGTAAATAAATTTAGGTAATTGCAAAATAACGTAAAATTAGAAAAATTAATGTAATTAAATAAAATAAAATTTAACTATTCAAATTCATAAAAAGTAAATAAATTTAACTAAAATACAAACTCAAATGAATATTCATGTAACTCAGATGAATAAAATTTAACCATAATAAATTATAGTATTAGATAGAATATAAGTCTCTATACTAATAACTATACTAAGATGAATAAATGAATAAATTGAAATATTTACAAAATTACGGTTCATAATAACTATACTAAGATGAATATAAGTCCCTACTTAAAAAACTAATAAATCATAAATTTAACTATTAATTATTAGAATAAATAACAATATAATTAAAAATTACCTCAAAAGACATGGAGCTTCCAACACCCAAATTTAGAGTAAAAATTTTGAGATTTCTACCAAATGATATTTACAGCATAATTTATAGAAAATATTTTCACTTTTTCGAATTTAATGAAGCAAATGACATTAAATGTCGGTAGATGGTAGTTGGGCAAAGGAGAACCAAAAATTTGAAAGAGAAGAAAGATGAAATGGGGAAAGGAGAACCGAAAATGAGAGGAAAGGAGAAAAAGAATAGGAATGAAAGGAGAACCAGGGGTAATATATGGGAAGGAGAACCGGGAAAGGGTTTGAGAGGAGAACCGGGCAGGGGTTTGGGAGGAGAACCGGGAATGGGTTTGTAAAGAGAACCAGGAAGGGGTTTGGGAAGAGAACCGGGAAGGGAGATCCGGTCCGGGTCTTCCAAAGGCGAACCGGTCAAGGAGACCCGGTTCGCCTGTTACAAAGGAGAGCGGGACGGACTGGAGTCTCGAGCGGAGAGGAGAGATGGAGGCTCGAACGGGAGGAGAAATGTTGTGCGCCGAAGAGGAGAGACCGGAGGCGGGAGAGGGAAGGAGAACAAACGGATGAAGAAATGGAGAGAACGGAGGCCGGAGAGGGAAGGAGAACGGTGGGGAGAGAAGGGACGCCCGAGAAGACCAGGTGAGAACGGGGGGCGGAGAAGAAAGGAGAAAAAATGGAGAGAAGCCACGCCGGAGAAGACGGACGGGAGAGAAGGAGAAGGGACGGGAGAACATCCAAATGGTGCGCCGAAGAAGAAAGGACGGGTGCGCCCACCGCCGCCGGAGAAGAAACGCACACTGGTGCGCCGCCAGAGAAGAAAGGATAATGTCCGCCGCCGCCGAAGAAGGCCCGCCACCAGAGAAGGTCCACCGCCGTGAAAGGTCGTTGCTGGAGAAGGTGCGCCACCTGTACAGCACCACCACTTTCTATAGCTGTTAATTAACATTAAAATCTATTAATTAACATTAATTTCCCCATTAATTGTCACTGATTGATAATTATTAATTAAGATAATATCCTTAATTATCATTGTATTACAATTTTATTTGAATTAACATTAATGTATATGAGTATTTAAATTGTATAAATAAATGGCGTAATCAAGTAAAATTCAGTAAGTTATATAGCAATTCACTAAATTTTCCCATCTGTAGAAGCCTTATCGTGATATACCTTTGGCCTTGACGCTCGATGGATAGCATTATATGCACGCCCGTGAATGTTTTGTTGTTCTCCCCATGCCACGCCTCCATGAGAAATATAATGACACTTTTTAAACCATGCGCCACCTTATACCTCAATAAATCTCGAATTTCACACAGCTGCTTCATATGGCCTGAAACATTATACTTCTTAGGCTGATAATCCCAAATACTCTCTCCCTTTAAGTAGAACGAATGCCCCCATTTTACCCAAGGCGTATCCTGTTTCAAATGAAAGCCCCATATTTGCCGAGCAAGCTTCAAAGTCCCACATTTGTTTATTAATGACAGTGTTAAGAAATCTGAAAGAGTGTTTCAGCATAGTACTGATTCCATTCTACTTATAGGCACTGACCTGAGAATATGCCACATCACACCAGTTTGTAATGCAGCAAATGACCATACTCAATTACTGCTAAAAATGACCTTGTTGACACTGGATACAGACAATAATCAACAGCTAGAACTTTATCTCTGTGCGAGATATCTATATGGATTAGATTTCGCCCGTGAATCCATAGACTAACGCGCTCCAGTGACATTGATATAGTTTAGGCCCAAGAAGGTCATTGGGCCACACGCATGACAACCCAGTTAGGGGAGTATTTAATACACTAACTTAATTACTGCATTCGTGAGCA
Source organism: Rubia yunnanensis (assembly GCA_037428765.1). Taxonomy (NCBI): domain Eukaryota; kingdom Viridiplantae; phylum Streptophyta; class Magnoliopsida; order Gentianales; family Rubiaceae; genus Rubia; species Rubia yunnanensis. The sequence goes on from CM075063.1 coordinate 71,070,338, forward strand.
ATTAATGGCGATAATGAAGGAGTATGTTATCTAGGACACTGAGTATAAATACAAGGTACACATTTACTTATGATTCATTATGTCTTAATCATATTGAACGATTGGACTAACTTAGGCATCAGAGTGCTGACCCCTGGAACCCCAGGGATAGCTTGATTGCAAGTCTATTCGAGAAGAACTCAAGCCTACGAACTGGTCGAAGGTTGAAGACGCATCAAGTGGCGCCAACTGTGGGGACGAGTAAGCCGGATCAAGGGTTTGGAGAGTTTATGTCCACGGTAGTTCGAAGGAGTGAAAGATTGAGGTCAATAGGTATGGGGCTGGAACTCCACCAAGGTTAGCATCGGATAATCTATAAGGAGGAAATGATGCCCGCATTGAGGACATCGACATGGCCAATACTCAAATGACGGGAGCGGAGTTGCGAGTAAAACCTAGTATGGGCTTAAGGCACGAGGGGGGACAAACCTCAGTGGTGATTGGTGTAAACACCCGGGTACCAATCCAGCATGATGTGATGGGGCCCTCGAGAACTCTGGAAGTGATGGGATAGCAAAGACAGGGGAATACCAATCCCCTGCTCGAGAGGGTGATCGATTCGAGGGATGGAAGGTTTACAGAGGTTTTAGGAGACTCACATATGGAAGCCTATGACCAACATGAGCAAGGAAATTAGAATGCGGAGAGGGCAACCCCAAGTCAAGAGGTGGAACAAGTAGCTCAGGTCATGGCTGCGGCCGATTACAGGATCACCCCTTCTCCGAGGGATGATAGAGTTACGATGGGGGCAGTACTGTCGTCGCCTTTGGGAATAACAACAGGTTGGGCCCCTCAACCCCAACCTCCAATAGCCTATCCTTATCAGGGATATGTTGGAGAGCTGCTACAGCCCCAGCCTGCCATTCCTGGTTATTCACGAGGTCCTGTATGCGCTATATCCGCTAGCCCCGTCTGCTCCTACCCTCAACCTGGTCGGTTCAGGAGCGGTATACAGAATGGTGACTTCTTCTAATATGCAAGGATATAGGAGTATGGGAGTCAACTAGGGGCTGTACAATCCTTATGTTCAACCGCCGCCACCACCAGCCTACCCGAACCACGAGCCGCACTAGATGAAACCAGGATACGGAGGAACCCAACCTCTCTATATGCCACAGTTGGGTGCTCACGATAGGGGGTTGAACCTACCAATGGGTCAGCACGAACCCCCCTCGGACGCAAGCGAATCGTTGAGAAAGGAATTTGATAGGTTGATTGGCCCCTTGAGCCAGGCAGCGGGGTCTTCTTTCAGCTCGGTGATCACAGGGGTTCGATTGTTGATACAAGTGAAACCCCCGGAAGGACTTCCCACATACATTGGTGAAATGGACCCTCGAGAGTTCATACAGACATTCCTGGGCCTGATGAGTTCGAGGGACTTTGGTGAGAAATTAACATGCAAGCTGGTAGGAAGCTACTTGCGGGGAAAAGCACAAGAGTGGTTTAATAAGTTACCAAGGGGCTCGCTCTAATCGTATCGAGACTTCAGCGGAGCGTTGTTGAGCCAGTATGCGCAAAAGAAGAAATTTACCAAAACGTTGTAAGAACTTTACCAAATGAAGCAAAAGCCAGGGGAAAGCATGGAAACCTTCTATCACAGATATGTGGATGAGAGTTTGGGGGTGATAGAAACCACAGAGAATGAGATGATCCAGGGGTATCTGTTGGGGATGCAGGATCTAGAACTATATAAGAAGCTGAGTACTAATACTCCTAAAACACTACAAAAACTTCAGGAGGTCGTGGAGCAATATTCGAGAGTAGAGGAGGCAACCAGATGAAAAGAGATAGCCTTACAGAAAAGGCAGGAAGAAATGTAGACCATAGAGGGAAGAGGGCGGTCGAGCCCATAAGAACACCATTCGAGAGGTATTATCTGTTGCTCCCAACGCTTGGAGGAAGAACCCCTAGACGGATTTTAAGCATACATAGAGGCTTGTTTCGGACACCTCAACCCTTGCAGAGTTTGCAAAACTCGGTTGCAGCCCGGAGGGCAACGAATCGATACTATAATCATCCTAGGGATTACGGTCATGACACAAATGATTGCTTGCAGTTACGGATGGAGATTGATAGGTGCAAGTGGGAAGGACAATTTCGAGGACAATGACATAGGAACTAGTCTGTCCCAATGAGGCCTCGAATGAATCAATGGCAGTCTTACAGAAGAAACAATCAAAACAATGGAGGTAGAGGAGATAGAAGGTCTCGTGAACAAGTGGCTTGAGACAGAGGGCATGAAGGAAGGCATGATAGACCCCAGGAACAACAAGGGGCAAATCAGGGAAACCAACATGGAGAAAACCCACCCATCCGAAGGGTAATTAACGTTATTAATGGTATGGTGGGAGAGAGATCTTCGAATTTTGTTTTAAAGGTTGAGGCTCGAAGGGTCCCCACGGAAGAGCCCAGTCATAAGAGGTTTCGGCCGGATGAGACCGTCACTCTCTCGGAAGCGGATGTTGTACCGAACCAAACGCCCTATGCAGGCCCTATGGTAATTTCAACCATTATTGGAACATCATTGATCATAATGGTGTTTGTTGACGATGGAAGCGGGGTAGAAATAATGTTTGCTGAGTGTTTTGACTAGTTGGACATAGAGTGTGAGAACTTAAAAAAAATCTACTTCCCCTCTATCGGGATTCACGGAAAATCCCATATTTCCCATAGGAGAGATAACATTACCTGTTTGAGTGGTGGATGGCGACATGGGAGTGACTATCAACTGTAGTTTCGCTGTCGTGGATGCACCTTCCTCTTATAATGTGATCTTAGGAAGGTCATGGATGTGTCAGGCTCGGGCAGTCTGGTCACCTTACCACCTGATGATAAAGTTTCCAACTGAAAAGGGAGTGGCCTATATTCGAGGGGATTAGACTGTGGCACAAAAATGTAACCTGGCGATAGTACGAGAGGCGAGGAAACAGAGGGATGTAGCAGCAGTACACGCAGAAGTGAGACTAGCTAACACAATCCAAATGCCCATTCAGGATAAAGGATCAGTAGCTGTGGAGAAACTGATTCTTGAAGATGTGAAAAGAGGATTGCAAGGCTTGTTAGAAAGGTATGAAGATGTGTTCTCGTGGGATACATCTGACTTGACGGGGGTCCATTCTAGTCTCGCATTGCATAAGCTAAACATTAACCCTTCAATTAAGCCGGTAAAGCAGAAGAGAAGAGTGTTCGCTCTCGAACGAGTTGAGGTAATTAAAGAAGTGGTGGAAAAATTATTGAAGGCGGATGTCATCGAGGAGTTATTCTATCCAGATTGGATTGCCAACCCAGTTATGGTTCCAAAGCATGATGGAGCATCTTTTACGGACCTAAATAGATGTTGCCCCAAAGATAGTTACTCGTTGCCACCAATCGATAAGCTGGTGGAAACCATCACCAGATATTGAATTCTGGCATTCTTTGACGCACACAAGTGGTATCACCAAATTCTCATGGCAAAGAAAGATAGGGAAAAGACATCGTTCATTACAGATGTGGGCACGTACTGCTATAAGAAAATTCCCTTTGGGTTGAAGAATGTTGGGGATACTTATCAGAGGTTGGTTGAAAAACTGTTCAAGGAACATATAGGGAAAACCATGGAGATATATATGGATGACACGGTGGTCAAAAGCAAGAGTTATCAAGACTTTTTAAAAGACCTAGAAGAAACATTCAGTAAGCTCCGGGAAGCTAATTTGAAGTTGAACCCATCTAAGTGTGTCATAGGTGTAGGAGCAGGGAAGTTCCTCGGATTCATGGTCTCACAGAAGGGGATCAATGTAAACCCGGAAAAGGTTGAAGCCCTAAGAACAATGAAAACCCCCCAGTCGATAAAGGATGTGCAGAAGCTTACGTGATCTTTGGCAGCATTAAGCAGGTTCTTATCGAAGGGGGCAGAGAAGCACTTGCCTTTCATTGATGTTCTTTGAAGGGCAAAGAAGTTCGAGTGGAATAGTAAGTGCGAAGAGTCATTCGAGAAGTTGAAAGAGTATTTGAGAACATTGCCTACTTTGATGAAACTAGACAAGGATGAGATGTTGTACTTGTATATTTCTACATCATTGCTAGAAATTAGCGCGTCTTTGGTTAAAGAAAAGGAAAAGGTGCAGCACCCAATCTACTTCGTTAGTCGTGCCTTGCAGGGACCGAAAATGAGGTATACGGTTCTCAAAAGGTTAATTCTAGCTCTTGTGCATACAGCCCGAAGGTTGAGACCTTACTTCTAGGGACATAAGATAGTGGTGCTCAAGAACCACCCAATTCAGCAGACCTACTAAAGCCAGAGATTTCCAGAAGGATGATGAAGTGGGCAGTGGAGTTAGGAGAGCATGATATCCAGTATTATCCTCGAGTTGCGATTAAGGGGCAGGCACTGGCAGATTTCATCGTGGAAACTGCAGAACCCCTTGAAGTGTGTTTGGAACCCATCTAGAATAAAGACATAGGGAAAAGAAAGATATGGAAGTTGTATGTGGATGGTTCGTCAGGAAGTGGAGTGGGGGTCCTACTTACTAGCCCTAAGGGCAGTGATTATCCATATGCATAGAACTTTGCATTGAAGGCAACCAACAATGAAGCTGAATATGAGGCATTGATCACCGGATTGCGCCTCGCTAAAGAGTTACAAGTGGAGGAACTGGAGGTTTTCAGTGATTCTCAAATTGTGGTCCAACAAGTGAATGGAGAATACGAAGGCAGAGAGCGTAATCTGCAGAGATACCTCGAGGTAGTAAAGAACTTGTTAAAAATTTTCAAATCTTATATGTTGATGCAGATTCCGAGGGAAAGCAATCACAAAGAGGACGCTCTGAGCAAGCTCGCTTCATCAGATCTAGGAATCCAATCCCAGCAGGAACTCCTCATGGAAACGTTGGGCAAGCAAAGTTTTGAAGAGCCTGTAGTGATGGCAGTTGAGGTGACAGACTCCTGGATGACACCGTTCGTGGCATATCTTCGAGAGGGAGTCCTGCCAGAAAATGAAGTGGATGCCAGAAAGATAAGGTTGAAGGATCCAATGTATGTGTTGCAAGAGGAAGGGTTATATAGAAGAGGCCATTTGCAGCCATTACTTAGATGTGTCGACTCTCACGAAGCGGATTACCTTGGTAGGGAGGCTCACAAAGGGATATGTGGCAGCCATCAGGGAGCTAGGTCCGTGGCGAGGAGGCTCATTCGAGCAGGATTTTACTGGCCGCCAATGTTCGAGGATGTGAACTGGTATATTCAGGCTTGCCATCAGTGTCAGAGACATACGCCTATAAAACATGTTCCATAGAAAGAAATGAGAAGCATCTATAGTTCGTGGTCGTTCGATAAATGAGGAATTGATTTGGTGGGCCCTTTTTCGGAAGCAACAGTCACGTTCAGATATCTAATAGTGGTTGTTGATTATTTCACCAAGTGGGTAGAGGCTGAGCCATTGACAAATATAAGGGGAAAATGGTCATCTCTTTTTGCTGGAAGAATATTGTATGTCATTTTGGAATCCCGAGGACAATTATTACGGACAATGGGACACAGTTTGCCCAGGATCCCTTCAAGAAATGACGCGAGGAGTATAAGATCAAGCAGAAGGTGACATCTGTTTACCACCCCTGAGCCAATAGAAAAGTGGAAGTGACCAACAGAACAATAGTAAACGGCATACGAGCACGCCTCGAGGGGGAAAAAGGTAACTGGATATGGGAATTACCAAATGTGCTGTGGGCATATCGGACAGCTGAGTCTTCTGCTACTGGAGAAACACCTTATAGCCTAGTATATGGTTCAGAAGCAGTAATTCCTACAGGGATAGGAGTTCCTAGCCCAAGGATAATGGCTGCTGCAGATGAGACAATATATCAGCAAACAGATGTCTGGATCTTGATATGATGGAGGAAAAGAGAGAGTTAGCCTCTCAACACGAGGCTAAGGTCAAGGTGGGTTAGAAGATATCACGATAGAAGGGTAAAGAAGGTGTTCTTCAACCCGGGAGACTTGGTAATGAGGAAAAATGAAAAAAGTAGAAGGGCCCGAGGGTAAGTTAGTTGCAAATTGGGAAGGACCTTATAAAGTAATCAAATTGCATCCGGGGGGAAGTTATGTTCTCGAACAGATGAACGGGGTTCGAGTACCAAGAAGGTGGAACATTAGAAACTTGATAAAATATTACCAGCTATGATGATCGAGTGGTTTGCTCTAAAGCGGCACTCTAGATTGTATTCGAGCGGGTGGCTTTAAAGTGGCGCTCTAGATGATATTCAATTGGTTTGGCTCTAAAGCGGCACTCTAGATTGTATTTGAGCGGACGCTCTAGGGGATATTCGAGTGGTTGCCTTTAAAGCGGCACTCTAGTTTGTATTCGAGCCGGTGGCTTTAAAGCGGCGCTCTAGGTGATGTTCGAGTGGTTGGCTTTAAAGTGACACTCTAGTTTGTATTCGATCGGGTGGCTTTAAAGTGGCGCTCTAGGGGATGTTTGAGTGGTTGGCTCTAAAGTGGCACTCTAGATTGTATTCGAGCGGGTGGCTTTAAAGCGGCGCTCTAGGGGATGTTCGAGTGGTTGGCTCTAAAGAGGCACTCTAGTTTGTATTCGAGCAGGTGGTTTTAAAGCGGCGCTCTAGGTGATGTTTGAGTGGTTGACTCTAAAGCGGCACTCGAAAGTAAAATTGTAAACTCTAAATGGTAAGCTAGTAGGCGACATTTGCAGGATGTGGGTGGAAACACTGAACCTGGGTAAAATGCTTGTCTCCAAAATTGCCCAATTTCTATTTAACAACATGCACAGGGTGCCCCTGTTCGAGGGGTATAATAACGAGACGAAAAGAATATTAATTATACATTCAAGTTTCAACAAATACTATGGATACGATATTTACACCAACAAACATCCAAGTTAATCCATCTATGTATATTCATTTGTTGGGAGGAAATCCCATTTGAAATAATTCTTCAGTAGACTTGGGCTTTCCTAGCTTCTTCACATTTGCCTCTATTTCTTCGAGTTCTTCCAAATTTATACTGGTCGCCATTCGGATATCCTTCATTTGCTCCTTTACAGGATATTCTGAGAGAGTGATGGTGATGGTCTTACACCGTTTCTTCGTGGAAGGTTCGAATGGGGCCTTTAAGGGTGACCCAGTGCTTTTGCAATGTTTTGACGATGGCTCTTGGTTAGCCTTGCTTAATGGGACAAGGTGCTGTTCAACATCTTTCACGGCAGACTTCTGTGACCGAGGATCAGAGCAAAAACTCGAGGGGGTAAATCCCTTTACCTTCAGTTCCGCTAGCCAGTTGAGAATGAGGTCAAACGCCTTCTTTTGCCACGGAGTCCCATTCTCATGGATGTTGACCTTTTCCATCTAGTACTGGCCAGCTTTTAATAGAAACTTTGGTAGATGATCATTGCTGATCAGGTAGGAGGAAGGAATGCCGTGAGAAAGCATGTGGGCACAAAGGCTGACTTCGTGGGCGGCGATTTTTTCTTCATATTCAACGAAATGCTGCTCCATTTCAGTAGTTTGTACCTTCCAAGCCCCGATCTCCCTTGCTAAATGGGGGTCCTTGATAGGTGCCATCTTCCATGCGAGTAAATCCTCCTCCAAGATAGTCACTCTGTGTTGAGCTAACAGATGTTGTTCGGCAATTAATTCCCTCTGGGCCACCAGTCTTCGATTTTCTCCCAAGCATTCGATTAGGCACCCTTCCACTACTGAGAGTCTAGTTGCAGCAGCAAGGCAGGATTTCAGAGAACCAAACTTCAAATAAATTTGTTGCATCATATCTTCTAATTCCTTATCAGTGGGATTGCGACCTTTGACCACCTCTAAAGAATAGGCTCCATTAAATTCCTTGCTAAGGAAATCCTCGACAAACCCATTGAATGTAGAATGATCTTTAGATTGCCACAGCTTCATCTTGGCCTCGAGGTTGTGGAGCTTGTCCTTTAAGGAATCTCTCTCTTGGTTGCATTTGGAAAGATCTCGGAGGGCAATCAGTAACTGTTTATTCGTCTCATTCAGCTCTTTTTGGGCACTCGAAAGTTCCTTGCAAGCACCGTTTTCAACGAATTATACCACGAAAAGAAAGCAAAGGTAAAATCATAAGTCGCAACAAAAAGAAAAAATAGGTGTATTTTCATTAATTCTCAAAAGGGTTACAATTAAAGGGTCCTAAGTAGACAACAAAAAAAGAGGAGGAAAATTTTACAAACACAGACCAGCCCTGGAATCATCTGCCTTTGATGTGGAGGCAATCATTTCTTCCACCTGATTAATGGGGGAATCTTGCCCATGAGAGGTGCATGTAGCCTCCGAAAGAGGGATCGCTCAAATCCCCTCAGCAGTAAAGAACTCTCCTTTAACCTTGATGAAATCCAGTAGGGTAAAACAAAGGCCATCGTCTTTAATAGGCTCATCCCATTTTGCATCGATGGTGGCTTTGAGCTTTGGATTAACTAGTTCGTCCACCTGTTTAGCCAAATCTTCAGAGAGAGAGGCGGACACTTGGGGCTTGAAAAATTCCTAAGCTAATTTGCTGCAGCCGATCCCCTTGGCCATCCTTAGAAGCTCCAGGAAAAATTCAGCAAGCTCCGGGCTATTCAATAGCTTGTGTTTGAAGGCCTCAAGTAGTCGCATTTGCGTGGCTGGATCTTCTGCAGCTCGAGCCTTCTCTTCTGTAGTTTGAACAGTGAGGGCATTGATCTCTAGCAACCATTGACGCCTCTCGGCATCTATACCTTGCTTCTCGCTGTCCCAGAGCTTTTCTTTTTCTTGAAGAGCCCTCGCGGCATCTTCAAGCACCCTGTCCTTCTCCTTGAGCATTTTGTCTTTCCCTTTGAGGACTTGCTGGTGACCTTCAAGAGATTCCCTGCAAATTCTCAGCACGAAGGTTATCCTTGCCAGCGGAGCCAAGGGAATAGAGGGCTATTATTTTTGCAGTGGCCTCGTGATATATTTTAGAAGCCTGATCAAACAATTCAGCCTAGATTGATGTTAAAAAAGGGGGGAGAAAGAGACAAAAGAGAGCGGAAAAGAACCTCAGGATCAAGGCCAGTCTTTGGAAGGTGATGCTCGACACTCGAATCATTAGAAGGGGGCGGTGATGTTGAACATCTTCACCATCGTGGGTTCCTATAAGTGGCTTTAGTGAGGAGGATCTGATAGTCTTGTTGTTCGCCCTGGTCTTCTGGCGAACGTTCCGCGTATGAGGTGCTTGCTCGGCATCATCGTTTGAGGTGGGCCTCTCGAGGCCTGATTCAAAAGGAGAGACACCGGAGCTGGGGGAATGTGATTCGAGGAACCAATAGTCCCCTCGGAGCAAGCCTGACAACCCTTAGTGAAACTCACTGAAAATGGAAAAAGAATGATAGTTGGTCAATAGTATTGATCATAATAACACAACAAATAAGAGAATAATATTTCTATTAAGGCACCTTCGGAGGGTTCTGAATGCCTAGGGTTATTAACAATGACCTCGAGATGAGGGCCAGCCCCGGGGTCCTCACGCTCTCATTGCCTTTTTCTTGTATCTTTCTAAAGTGTGTTATACACATATTTTTTGTAGATTCTGGGCGGGAACACGAAGCCGCCAATTCGGGGGTTAGGGTTGTTGAAGAGGCTGTAGTTGAGAGAGATGGACAACAGTTTTTATCTGTCCCTCTCGAGGGCATCTGGGCAGATGTATTCCCTGGGTTTGGAAGATTCAACTTGTATGGCCTAATTCCATGGAGGGACTCAATACCTCCTGCTATCGAATGGGATACCTTTTTCTAGCTTTTCTAATCACCCGAATTGCCAGGAATACCAAAAACTTTATGGTGTACTTCGCGATGGGTAAGTGTGATGATCATATTGGCTGACCGTTCACTATAGGACACAGAGTATAGTGAGCGAAGCAGCTTATAACTAGGTTTAATACCAAATTCATCACATCTAGTCAAGAACATCATCATGATACCAGAATGTTGGGGTGGACTTGCGCGGGATTCACCTGAAATTGGCTAAGGAGTTTGGAAAAAAGGGGTTGAAAGGGAAAGGTGAGCCCACAACGAAGGTGTCGGATAGAAATAGATGATCTTCCTTCAGAAAGGCTATGGGGGGAGTCACCTTCTCAAAAGGGTAAAAAATCAGCGTCTGGAGTTACTCGTTGGCCAGGAGGGATCGAGTCCAAAATTTTTGAAGTAGCAGCTCCCACATCCAACTTGGGGGATTCTTTCCTGAGTCCTTTAGCCTTAATCTTCGGTGAGTCCCTTTTTTCTTCTCTTGAAGGGGCTTAGCTGGAGAAGATTCCCGATTTCCACTTGAGGGAGCTTTCCCCCCTCGAGGATTGCCTCCTCCCTTAAAAGGAGTCCTTCTTGCTCCTCCCTTATGGTTTCGAGTTCTGGATTAGGGGAGGGTAAAAACCAATCTTGCCGCTCGTGGGGGACCTCCTTTTGTAGGGTTTGCCCATGCCAAGCGGCCAATTTTCAACAACTTTGAGAGAAGGTATATCAGTTATGGGAAAGATTTGCTCTTCCCCAGGACTATTAGATATTCCCTCTCCAGCATCAGCGTTGCATTGGAGTTCTTCGAAGGGGGTACATTCCAGATCGCTAACACTTATCTCCGGCGTACTAACCCCTGACTCGCCTACCCTGATTTCACCAGAAAGTTTCTCGGAGGCGGAATCCTCATCAGAGCGGGCCATGATGGAAAAGGAGGAAACGAGAAGATCAGAGAGAGAATATGGATAAAAGAACTTACTGATTCCTAGAAAAAGTGATGGAGGTCGGATCGCTCGTGAGAGAAATATAGGGGAAAAAGTCTCTTGTAATAAGGCGCCTGCAAACAAGAAAAGGAAATAAGGAAGCGCGGATGAGGGTAAGTATGGGGCTAAAGTGACATATAATTATTTTGGCATTGGAAACATAAAAAGTTATAGAAAGACGTGATCGCCTTTTCCTCTTCTGACGGCGTAGTGTTTGGGGGGGGGCAAGTGCCACACGTGATTATATAGCTCGTGCACGGCCTTTTGGAATCTTAAACGACGAAGTTGATTAGAAAATCATCTTCTCATCCTCAAAGGCAGGAACGCAACGTGCAAGGTTCATTTCGAGCTCTCGAATTGTCCCATGCATTCAAGACCTTAAAGACCTTCGTGACGTTCCAGCCTTCTAAATCGAGAACCTGCTTTTCTGGGGGCTGATAAAGGTTAAACCCAAGAAGGTCATTGGGCCGCAGGCATGACAATCCAGTTAGGGGAGTATTTAATATACTAACTTAAATCAGATTGATTTTTTGATTAAAAGTACTATGTAAAATGTAAAATCTTCGATGAAATCCAATCCACGAAACAATTTGATCTATGGACAGCATCGTTGTGGTAAAGGTCATAATTAAAAGCGATAATTAAGGAGTACGTTATCTAGGACACAGAGTATAAATACAAGGGACACATTTACTTATGATTCATTCTGTCTTAATCATATTGAATGCTTGGACTAACTTAGGCATCGGAGGAGTGCTGATCCCTGGAACCCAAAGGATAACTTGATTGCAGGTCTATTCGAGAAGAAGCCAAACCCACGAACCGGTCGAAGGTTGAAGACGCATCAGACACTTAAAAGTTGAAGACGCATCAGACACTTAAAAGTTGAAGAAAATATATGATCTACATCACTATACAGGGAATGTCATCAATCTCTGACCAATTCTTTTCACAGAACTGTTGAAGCTGGGAGCATTTATTGATCTCTAGAAAAGAAAGCATTGCTGGCATGCCCTCATTTGGCAGGGAAACGAGTTTATGGCATTCCATGATCCTTAGTTCCTCGAGAGAAGCAAGATTTTTCAACCAAGGAGAAAGAGACTCAAGCTTTGGCAGCCTCCCGATGTGAAGAGCGCTTAAAGTGGAAGGAAGCAGCCACTCGGACAAAATTGCATCTGAGCACACCCCGTACACTTTGAGGGTCTTGAGTGATGCCAATCTATGTAAACCCCATTCTACTAATGGTACAATGTTCTTGCAGTCTTTGATCTCTAATGAAGCAAGATTAATCGGCAAACCACCTTCTGGTAACAAAGTGATGGCCGGGCAATCACATAACTGCAAATCTTGAAGAGATGTGAGCCTGTACATAAAATCTGGCAGGAACTTGAGATTCTCACAGTCAAGTATGTGCAACTTCTTAAGACTGTTTGCAGGAAGTCCACCTTGAGGAAATGAGATGATACTAGGGCAGCCTTCAATCTCCAGCAAGTCTAGGGACCTGAGCTTGTGCAGACTACTGGGTAGGCATACGAGATTCGTGCAGTTGCCTATCCGTAGAGATTCTAGAGCCATAGAATCACTAGCAACATCTGCTAGGGACTCCAGATTACAGCAATTCCAAATGGTGAGTACTTTCAAAGTATTTGGCAAATGGCCAGCAGGGAAGGATGTTATGGAGGAGCAGTCAAAAATCTCTAGGAGTTCAAGGGAAATGTTACTGCTGTTTGTCATGCCTTGAGGGAGAAGCTCCAGGTTTGGACAGTACTCGATAGTCAGTTGCTTAAAGGTGGTTGGAACTTGCTTCCCATCACCCGGAAATGATGACAGAACTAAACATCCACCAATGAGCAGATACGTTAGCGATGAAATATTGTTCAACATTGCCACGGGTATAGAATCTATATCACATCCTCGGATCACCAAGCCTTTCAAATTCGAAGGAAATATTGTGCCTGGAAAGATTTTCAGCCTTGGACAATCAGTGATAATGAATTCTTGCAGAGCTGTGAGTCTATTCAATGCATGTGGGAGCTTCTTCAGACTTTGGCAGCAGTCTAGTTCCAGGTACTCAAGATTCTCTGGCAGCTGTTGGTCCCCCTCAAACAATGACTCCAACAAAGAACAGTTTCTGATCACAAGGTGTTGGAGAGACAATACACACTGCCCGCCATCCTTATATCTCGCAAGATTTACCAAGTCAGGGCACTCAGTAATAACCAACCAGCGAAGTCTGGGCATACAAAGAAGCAGCCATTCGGGCAAATGTGTCAGACTTGAGATATGGTGAAGCTCTAATGACGCGATAAGGTCCATTACGAGATTACTAAGCAGTGCATGACTACACCCTCTCAACTTCAGGAACTCCAACTTTGGCATCTGAGAGAGCGGAAAACACAACTGCTCACAATCATTTAGGATGAGCTTTACTAATGAAGGTAGATGCTCAGGTAATCTCTCCCGCAGCTTTGGACACTGGTCTATGTGAAGTTCTTCAAGGCTCGGAAATAGCTCGACATCTCTGCCAGTTTCTGGTACAAACCAGTGCTGCCATTCCATCATCCCTGTAAAGCTTAGAATCTGTAATGAAGCAAAAGGTCCATAGACAGAGGCACTGTATCCATAAAACTCCATGCCAATGCTTTGCAATGCAGATAGACCTTTGATGTAGAGTTCCTTCAGTAAAGGCAGGCAACCAAGAGATGGTAGACATGTGCATCTTCGGCAGTCCTTTAAACTCAGATATACCAACTTGGAGAATGAAGGATCCCCTATCCAAAGAGGAAAGTTTACACCATTAAAGCCACTGATTATCAACTTCCCCAGATCTTGATGAGGTTGTAGCATCTCTAGGACATCACTTGCAACCCTCTCATTTTGCAACTCACTCAAACTGCTGGTCCACTCCAACGCCAATTCATCAATTCTACTCTTTCCATTCAAATTAGCCTGCCTTGCATCCCAAACATCCGTCACGTTCTCTAACTTTGATATCGAAAGTGACCCCTGAACATGCGATAAGTCCCTTAATGCACCTATACGACAACCATGGTTACCCAAATCAAATTTGGGTAAAAATTGCTGGTTAACCGAATTTTCTGCTACTGCGGATGAACCTATTCCAGACCCATGGTCACCCTTACCCAAGGCAAATGTGGGTAAAAATCGCAGGTCAATCAAATCTTCTATCCCTGCGGGCATCCCTTGAATCCCACTCCCACTGATGTCAAGGAGCTGCAGGTTAGTCAGTCTTCCAATGATATCTGGCAACTTTTTAAGATAATTGCAGTGACACAATAACAGTGTTTGCAGATTATATAACATCATCATCGACTCAGGAAGGCTTTGAATTTCTGTGTAAGAAAGATCAATGTACCTCAAAAGCCTCAAATTAGAAACAGACTCTGGAAGTTCAGTAATGCAGTAACCACTCAGGGATAGTACCCGAAGGCATCTCCACTTTGGCAGCAAATCGCATGGAACCTTTTTAGTAATGTAGCAAGCCTCCATTCCAGAAACTGATCCCAATGGTAGAAAGGTCCTTACTGACTTGCACTCAGCAAATGGTTCAAATTTCTTGAAGACATCATATTTAGAACGAATGTAGGATAAATGACGAACCTTTTCAAAACTACCAAGATGCTTACCTTTCCAAGCCTCCTCTTGTCTAACACATATTGTTCTTGAAACACTGCAAGATAAGTCATTAATCAGATCATGCATCACGTACCGAGACTTAATCACCGCAGATTCTTGAAAGAATGACCTTGATAACAGCTCAGAGAAGTACTCATTGCCCACCTGCTCCATACTGAGATTATTTCTAGGCTGCAAAAAGCCTTCTGCCATCCATAGTAAGACCAAGTTTTTCCTTTCAAATTCATAGCCCTTGGGGAATATCGAACAGTAAGCAAAGCACCTCTTCAAATAGGAAGGAAGCTGATGGTAACTCAGTCTCAGAGAAGGCAAAATGGAACTTTTATTGGGAGGTAAATCCCATAAGTTGCTATTCAAGATGCTTTTCCAATAATCAGGGTCCAGCTTAGAAGCCAAGAGGCCTCCTAGCATCTTCACTGCCAAAGGCAATCCTTTACACCTCTTCACTATGTCTCCACCTATTTCTTGCAAACTCGACAACTTTTCTGAACCCTCAACTTCCAATGCACAGCCCTGGAACAACTGCCAACATGCCGGATCTGCCATTTCCTTGAGGCGATGAGGTGGAAGCGTTTTCATGACCGAAAGGACTCCTTCATTCCGAGTGGTGACGATGATTCTGCTCCCTGGATTCCCAACAGCAAAAGGTATCAACAGCTCATCCCACATTGTGAAATCCTCATTCCAGACATCGTCTAATACAATGAGAAATCTCTTTTTGCTCAACACCTGACGCAAACTACTCCGAAGCAGTTCCAAGTTCACCATCTCACATGGTTTGGCAGTAGATGATTCCAGCAGAGCCTTGGTTATGTTCATCACATTGAAGTCATGGGAAACACAAGCCCAAGCTTTGACATCAAAAGCATCATCTACTCTCAGGTCATTGTAAACAATCTGAGCAAGAGTTGTTTTACCAATTCCCCCCATACCCAAAATTGGAACTACAGAAAACCTACCACTACTTGTTTCATCAGCCAACAGTAACCCAATAACTTGCTCCTTTTCGCCATCCCGGCCGTAGACGCAAGATTCAACCACAAGTGGAGTGGTGGGAAGCCTCTGAATCATTCCATTCCAACCCATTTTAGCGCTTTTCAGACCAAGAGTATCCTTTTGTTTTGAAATGAATTCCATCTTATCAATAAGATATTCAATCTTCAGCAACATGCCTTCTTCAATGAAGTTAGAATTATTTGAGAGAAAGTTCCAGTTGCTCACCTGATTAGAAGAGTTTTGATGGCCAAACTCCAACTTGCACCTTAAGGCTTCTGTGGCCAAAAGATCCAGTGCATCCTCAGCTTCATAAACAGCATCCTTTAACATATCTAACCAAGTCTGTATTGCTGGATTGTGGTACTGCTTTGCCTCTGCATCATCAATGACAACAGTGCACGTTAGATAAGCAATCTTTAGCTTCTCGAGCAGCAGATCATCAATGTCCCATTTCCTTAGAAGATTTGGGATGTCCCCTGAAGCTAACTTGTCAAACAGAACTTGAAGAGCTGGTGATAAAACTGCCTCCCACCACACCATCCTTGTCTTCTTTTGGAGCGTCTTCTAGCTGGAAACGAGTGGAGCTGTATTTTCTTTTGACGTTTCAAATTCAAAGTCAGTGGCCTAGGTCTCCCGTTAAAGTCAGGGCTGGGTGGGGTGTGTCTTATTCAGCTTTACTGTACGTTTCAAATTGTAAATTTTCTCAAGCCAAGTTTCAATTGGAATTTACAAGATATTATTAGATAAATCATATTTTTGTATTGCAAATACTTGGAAGCTATCTATAGCTCAACGTGATTTGAAAATGTGAAGTTTCAACTAAAGTACTCCCCTGTCGCATATCTTTTTTCTTTTACCTTGAAAACATCCTACGGTGGGAGATTATATATAAGGGTCCCCAAACCTTTGAATGAACCAAATTACAGAAAGTTATATTAGTAATCTTCCTACTGAGGCAACCTCATTGCCTCCAAAAGAATTGCGAGCATCTACCGACTATATTTTAATGCTTGAAAATTACATATGTAAGAACGAAAAATAACAGTAGATGTGTTTTCAAAGTAAGCAGTCTCCACCCCGCGTGTTAATTTCTCACTTTAGCCGGACATCTACTGAGTGATTCAGGTGTATCCTAATATATGAACTTTCGAGGACAAAAGGAAGGTGGTCAGGTGGATGAAGCGGGATGTCATCGTTATAGAAGCCAGCAGCGGTTGAAACACCATATCTATTGCCAAAAAATGCATCCAGGTTTGAAGAATCTGCAAATCGGAGGGTGTGTATTTTAAAGCCCTATCGCATATCAAACGATCTGCTTCACTTTATGTCATTATTCAGTGTCCAACTTTGATTGCATGTTTGAATTGATATATAAATAACAATATTATCATACTAGATAACACCCGTCCATTGGACGATTTTATTTAAGTGATGGTATTTCTCAAATATTATATGTATTTATAATTTTAAAATAAATTTGGTTTACTATTTTTGATAAATATTAAGATATGTGTACTCCCTTGTTCTTCAATATATGTCACAATATAATTCAGCTAATTCGGTTGCACATATTGCTCTCTCTCAACTGATTGTGCGTGCGAAAACTGTGCGAAACACACACCACTATTCACCTTCCTCTTCTTCTTACCGTTTTCCAATTTTTCATTTTCCTATCCTCCTAACGGTCATATACCTGCGTTTCTATCCCCTGCTATGGCGGCTCCTCCGCTAGGCCGCGGTGGAAACACGGCGGCCAAAACTTTTCTTCAGGCCTTAAGTAATCGTCCGCCACCCCTAAATGCTTCCCTTCCCTCTAACCCTGAAATTGTGCCAAAAACCAATTACAAGGGAGACATAGCTTGCCTGGTAACTCGAAAAGAGGCAGAAACTCTGGCATCTCACTACCAAAATGCCCTAGTGGGTAAGTTTGCAAGAGGCAAGCCACCGATGGCTGCTCTAAATGAGGCTTTCAACTCTGTGGGATTTAGAGGTAAATTTCAGTTGGGATCCATCGATTTCAGACACATACTCATTCGGTTTCAGGATAAGGAAGATTATCAAAGGCTCTGGATCAAAGGTCAGTGGATTTTTAATCATGCCCCAATGAAAGTTCTCAAATGGACCACTGATTTCTCCCCTGAGGTTGAATCTTCCATAGTCCCAGTTTGGGTTACCATTCCCTATGTCCCCGTTTTCTTTTATAACACTGCAATGTTAGAATCTATGGGGAATCAGATAGGTAATTACATTAAAATGGATGCTGTTACTGCTGCCTTATCTAGACCTTCTGCGGTTAAGATATGTATTGAAATAGATTAAAAAAACAACCATCTTTCATTAGAGTGGGCATTGAGGAAGAAGGGATAGAGTACAATGTGGCTAAACTTCCCCTAGAATTTGAGGATCTTCCCCTATATTGTCACCACTGCAAAGCTATATGGCATGATGATAACATTTGCATATATTTGCACCCAGAACTTAAGAAATCAAAGACTCATAGGATGGATAAACCAAACCATGGCCATAAGATAGTACTTCAAGCCAAGGATAAACAGGGAGATTCTGATGGTCCTGTTCATGATGGAATAAGTCGAGCCTATGAAGATCACAATAAGGCTGGGGGTTCTGGAGTTTCGGCTTCTGATAAACTCAAAACCTTGTCCTCACAGAATTTTAGATATGTTCCAAAGCAGAAAGTAGTCTCAGTTACTGATGCGGAACATATTGAGGCTACTGATTCTCCTCATGTGGTGAAACATAGGAACCCTGAGATAAAGGTTTTGACCAATGATAATCCTGTTACTGAGCAGTCTGCTGAGTTGATTCTGGACTCTGATACTGGGTATAAAAATGTAGTTGGAGATCAGTCTTCGGTCCTTAATCAGTCCATGGATATTCAGCAGAAAGATGACATTGCTGAATACTCTATGGAGACTCAGGATGAGACTGCTGAGGTCACAATCTCGAATCTTCAGTCTCCTACAAATCTGTACAAGCTCTCTCTATCAGCTCCACCTAATCTCAACACAAAAACAGGTTTTGCTAAGGATGATATTCCTAGCAAATGGGGTAAGCCTTTCTCACCTTTTAATCCTATTATTGCTGCTAAAAACTTTATTTTCTCCCAGCAGAAAAACAGGCAAAATAGATTTCTCCCACTTGAGGATGAGGACACATCCAGTGATGAAGCTAATCCAAGAGATAAACCAAACTCTTCATCTTCTGACATAGGTGCTGGAACTGATGCTAATCAGGTAAGTCAGGTAACCTCTACTGTTTTTCACTCCGGACCAAGCAAGTTAAAAAAAGGGAAACAATCAGAAAAAGTGTCTAATCATAGTAATGAGACTTATTTAACTCAGTTAAATACTATCATGACTAGATCAAAAAGCTCTAACAATGTTTCCCTATGAATAGCACAGCACTTAAGATTAAGCTTCTGGTTTGGAATCTTAGAGGAATGGATACGTCTATGCTAAGGCTTAATAATTTGATCAGTAGGCATAGGTTTGAACTCATATGTTTAATTGAGCCTAAACATGATAACGCGCAATGTGATTCCTATAGACAATTGTTACATTTTGACAACTGTGTGCATGCTAATAATGGCCAGATATGGCTCTTCTGGAATTCTAGCATATCTCTAACAGTTAAATGTGATAACCTGCAATTCTTAGCTGTTTCTTTGAATAGTCTCACTCTGAACAAGAGCATGGATGCTTTCTTTGTGTATGGTCTCAGAACTAGAAATGGTAGAAAAACTCTTTGGTCAGATCTTAAGTCAACTACTCACTCTGACTCTATTTTCATTGGTGACTTCAATGCCATAACATCTATAAATGAATATAAAGCCCCTTCTACTCCTAAACTTGGAAGTATGAGGGACTTTAATGATTTTATTAATGTTATGGCTTTGGAAGAAATTAATACTGTAGGCAATTTGTTTACCTGGAGTAATAGTAGGTTAAGGAATCCCACTATTCAAAGATTAGATAGAGGTCTTTGTACTTTGTCTTGGTCATCTACTTTTCTTAACTCCTCTGTCCACATTTTGAATAGGATTTCCCCTGACCATAATCCTATGCTACTCACTATTGGTAGTGACATTCCATCTACTCCTAGGCCATTTAGATTTTTGAATACTTGGTATAAAAGGAAAGAATTCAGTGAAGTAATTAAACAAAATTGGGATCTGCCGATTCAAAAATCAGGAATGCTAGGTTTCTTTCTTAAACTGCTGAGACTGAAAAAAGAGCTCAAAATCTGGAATAAGGAAACATTTGGCAATATAAATGAAAATGTGTTACAAACTGAATCTGCTCTACAAGCTAAGGAACATATTTATGACCTTGATGCTTCTGTTCAGAATATGGTTAAACTTAAGGAGGCCAAGGCAAAGCTAGTTAGGGCTCTAGTAGAACAGAAAAGTTTTTGGAAACACAAGGCCAAGGTTAAATGGCTAAAGGAGGGGGACAATAACACTAGTTTTTTCCACAACTCTGTTAAGGAAAGAAAATGTAGGTTAAAGATCACAAAAATTAAAAGCGGTAATGGACAGTGGCTAGATAATATACACGACATTGAGAATGAATCCATTCACTACTTCCAGGATCTTTTAACAGATGACAGCTCCCCTAATAGCAATTTTTTCAAGCCTCACTTCTTAAGTCAGATCCCTAATTTGATCACTCAAGAAGATAATGACAGACTACTGCTACCTGTTTCATTGTCTGAACTTAGAGACATTGTTCTTGGACTTAATAAGAATAGTAGCCCAGGACCGGATGGATTTACAGCTAAATTTTATATTAAATCTTGGGACATAATTTCTAAGGATTTACTTTCTGCAGTACAAGATTTTCTTACTGTGAATAATATTCCTAGGGGTATTGGAAGTACCTGGATTGCAATC
The DNA here is from genome assembly GCA_037428765.1 of Rubia yunnanensis. Taxonomy (NCBI): domain Eukaryota; kingdom Viridiplantae; phylum Streptophyta; class Magnoliopsida; order Gentianales; family Rubiaceae; genus Rubia; species Rubia yunnanensis. Next base: position 71,090,664 of record CM075063.1, read on the forward strand.
ATACCGAAAAAAAAGTACCCCTACTACCTTTGATGACTATAGGCCAATAAGTCTTTCCAATGTAATTAAAAAAAAATTTCAAAAGTTTTAATGGAAAGACTTAAGCCTCTAATGCCTAAAATCATCTCCCCCCACCAAACAGCTTTCCTTAAGGGTAGAGATATCTCGGATAATGTCATCTTCCCGCAAGAAATGGTAAGGTTTTTGAATAGAAAGCAAAGACATCCCAACTGCATTGTTAAACTGGATCTTAAGAAAGCCTTTGATAGGGTTAGATGGTCTTTCCTTTATTCTGTCCTTGCTAGATTTGGATTTCATGCTAAATTCATCTTTCTCATTATGAAGAACCTATCACATGCATGGTTTTCTATCTTAATAAATGGTAAGCCTGTAGGGTACTTTCAATCTACAAGGGGTATCAAACAGGGAGATCCCCTCTCCTCTTTTCTATTTAATATTTTTTCTGAGGCTTTTACTAGGAGCTTAGCTTTCATTTTTCAGAATGGTAGTTTGGCATACTATGACCTCCCAGGTAATACACTTCAAATCTCACACTTATCTTATGTTGATGATACTCTGGTCTTTTTAAAAGCCAGTTACCAAACTTTGATCGGATTTAAGGCTTTTCTATCTACATTTGAAGAGGTTACTGCCCAAAAGATTAATTACAATAAAAGTGACATCTTCATAGGGAAACATGCTAGTGTGCATACAGTTAACAACATAAGGAGGATACTAGGTATGAAAATTGGGAAGTTCCCGTTTACATACTTGGGTGTTCCCATTTTTACTGGGATTGCAAGGAAAATATATTTTCAGCCATTAATCGAACAGATAGATAATAGGATAGGTAGTTGGAAAAATAAGTGGCTCTCTACTGGAGGGAAAATCACACTCATACAATCATGCATTTACTCTATTCCTCAGCATATATGGTCAGTTATAAAACCTAGCAAAGAGGTCATTACTGTCATAGAGAAAAAACTCAGCAAATTTTTTTGGGGGTCTAATGATCTAAAACCTAAAAGAACATGGAGGAAGTGGGATGCACTTTGCTTCCCTATCAACCAAAATGGTATAGGTTTCAGATCAATAACCACCATAATAAATACATGCTCAGTTAAGCTATGGTGGAAATATCAAAAGGCTGAAGCTTTATGGACTCATCTTGTTGCATCACTGCCATCCTCTTCCAGGTCTTCTCCTAACTGGAAGAGGATCTGTTCTATAAATGTTTGGGCAGAATCTAACTCTAGAGTCATAGTTGGTAGAGGTGAATGTAATTTCTGGACTTCAAATTGGTTAGATATAGCACCTCTACAGGATCTCTGTGATCAAGTGAATGTTGATATCTCTGACTCCTGTACTGTTTCAGAGTTTGTTGCAAACAGATCACTTTTGCTCCCAAAAATTTCATCAGTTCTATCTCCTCATGCTATTTCTCTTTTACAGGAAGCTAAGCTATCAGTAAACAGAAATGATAGACTCATATGGAAAGTAAGAATCAATGGTGAGTTTTCATTCAAATCAACTTACCTTTTACTCAGAACTCAGAGAGGTACTGTTTCTTCTTTTCAATATCTTTGGAGCTCTAGAACTGAAAAAAAAGGTCTCTGTTTTCATGTGGAAATTGATGAACTCATTTCTACCCTTTGATAATGTCCTGCGCAATCTGAGATTCTCAATGCCTTCCAAATGTTGTATGTGTCATAATCATGAGGACTCTCTGGACCACTTTTTTAATTCGTGTAATTTTGCTGTGCAAGTTTGGAAATCAGTCCATCCATTCATGGGAATTAGGGATAGGGACTTCTCATCTATATGGGATAGACTTTCTTTTTATCTCACTTATAATGGCATGAGCTCTTTACATTATGTAATTATTCGATCTGCTGCTGTAATAACATGCTGGAACTTGTGGAAAATGAGGAATAAATGTTTACATGAAACTGCCATTCCATTAACAGGTTTAGTTCTAATTCACATAAGGGATTAAATTTTTTATATGTTTACTGCTAAACCTGTTTTCATAGTCTCTAAGATGGACTTGGGCATTGCTGAACACTCTTTTCTCCCTCTCATTAAACAAGCTCCGAAGCCTAAAATCTTCAAAATTGCTGGGACAAAGCCATGCAGGGGTTATAAAATTAATGTTGATGCTGCTTGGTGTTTTCATTCTAACATGAGTGGAATTGGTATGATTATTAGAGATGGTAGGGGTGGTTTTATTGCTGCACATACTAAATTTACACAGGCCAATTCACCTCTGGAGGCTGAAATGAAAGCTATTATGTTTGCCTTAGATAAATATGCAGGATTCTCTCCTCCTATTTGCTTGGAATCGGATTGTCTAAATGCTGTTAAATTTGGTATTCAACCCCTAAATGCACCATGGACACTGTTCCAATTAGCTGATGATACTCACCAACTCTTGGGTGATATCAGTCTAGTGCATATTCAGAGACAAGCGAATCTGGTGGCTGATTCTCTTGCCAAGACTTGTCTTCAAACTGAGACCAGCTCCTCTCTGTTTAGGTTTAATATGCTATCCAATGCTATTCAGGGGCTAATTAGACTAGATCAAATAGGTACACCTTCTATAAGGATGGTACAGTGAATGGATGCTACTGATTTTCACTGTTATTTGCAGGTGGATTGACATCAAATTGCTGGTTCTACTCATCTGGAACTCTCGGATTCAGAATCCTCTTAGCTTGATGATGCCCTTCTGGAACAACTAAGCCGTGTAATTATGATCCTTTTGGCTTTTATTTTAGTAGAGAAGAAGCCCGATTCTTTTGGCTTTTATTTCAGTAGAGGATAAGCTTTTTAGTTTATTTGGGGTGAGTCTGACTGACTTGTGTTTCGTCATTACGATTCACTAATAAGTTCGATGATCTTCCCAAATAGACTAAGAGTTTTTGAAATCCTCTAACTATTAGCTACAGACCTTACTCCATTTTGGAAGCAAGAATTGTTGCTTCAAGAGCTTACGGCTCACTTATGTACATATCAACTAAGCCATGACTTCACTTTCTCTTATCTTTTAAGTTTTTGTTTATTACACGGCTTGGGAAGGCCTAATATAATTTCCCCCATCTTTGGATGGTTTTAAGGGGAAAAAATGTCACAATATGTTTATGTGTGTAGATTTAGGTGAATGAAATGAGTGGATGGAATTGAACATAGATAGTAAAAAAAGTAGTATAAATAAATAAAATTGAAATAATTTTGGCAAAAATAGGAAATGTACCAATATAAAGTAAGCAATTTGAAAAGGAAAATGTGTCATATATAGGGAACTGGGGGAGTGTGATATGAAAATAATATACATTTTCCTTCCTGTGAGTATTGGCATGCTTATTTTTTCATGGTCTTTAATGATCATATTTGACCATAAATATCTCTAGCTACATATAACAGTTTTGCATTAAAAAAATAGATATTTAGAAAATAGATATTAAGATGAATCTAATAATATCTCATATGATATTTTTATTATAAATATATCAATTTATATTTTGTGTCAGAGTTTACCGAATTTGACTTAAAAAAAATAAGCATGTCAATACTCGTGGAACGAGAGAGTATTTTTAGAGATAAAAAAATATTTTTTTATAAAAATACTATTAAAATTAGGCAAAGTTTTGGAAAAGACCGTCTTTCGATAAGCATATGGAAAGACATAGTTGAATTATAATTATAGAAAGGTAAAAGATTTTAATTGCAATATTAAAATTTTATTATGCAACGTGTAGTAATTATAAGTTATGACCCGATTAATATAACCCAAACATTTTATCTTGATTTCTTCTAATTTTCATTTTAAACATTGACATTTCCATAACTTATGGAAATGCCATCTTTCAATAGATGGACTCTTAAAATTATAAATAGCATATTGATTATAAAAATATGTATTCATAATTAATTAATGATTATACAATAAATTTAGTAAATTTATTATTTTGGTAAGGACATACTGTATTAAAATGGGAAAGTCTCAGGAAATGCGACTTTTTCATAAGCTTATGGACAGTTATCAGGGGCATTTGACTTAAATGTTGTAATGTAAATGAAATTATTAAAATTATTCTCAACCATGTGACGATGCACGTATTTATTAATGTATATGATTAATAGAACATAATTTATAATTTTGATAATTAATAAAATATTATGATATTTATATGAATGGTATACTGTGGAGATTTTAGAATAAACATATATATTAATAAATATTATAATATATATTTTTTATTTTAAAATTAACACAATCTTTGTTGATATTTAATAATTAATATTTTATATTCAAACAAAAATAATATAGATGAATTTTATATAGAAAAATATTAATTTTTATATAGAATATGAAATATCTATACTTATAATTAAAAGAGCAACCATTTTGACAAGTGACATCTCCAATGCTTGCCACATCAGCTTACAAGGTAAAAAATTCAAAAATAATATTCCCTTATTAAATAAGCCTCATTTGTAATTTAATTCAATGCATCATTCATTTCTAGATAATATCAACCTAACTCAATTAATGAATTATCTCTTCCTTGATGATTTTATTTCATGTATATTGGCACATTTTCAACTCGAAACATCTCTAGATATTTATGCTTACATATGTGCCATTAAAAAAAGAAATCAGGATGGTTTATTGGCAAATTTCAAAATTAATAAAAAAATTGTTGATTGGACAACTTTGGTTCCAGATTAATGGTTTCAGTACCAGATACAGACTCTCATTTCTGACTATTTATGCTTTGATATAAAAATAGCATTTAACAACTGTATTTTTTAAAGGTTACATAATTTTATAAATTTAATTAAATATATTATTGATTCAGTATCAAACATGTTTTTCCTATTCTTATTATTATGTTTTTTTGTAACATAAAGTATTTTTATACAATTGTTAATACTTTCCTACGTGAATATATACATTATTTTCACTTAAATACTAATAATTAATTATTATATATCAACCAATATCGAATCAATTTATTTTTAAATAAAATATATATTAATAAATATATAAAATTATTTCAAACATTGCACCGTGCATATTTCTCATATAAATATTAATTATAATTATAAATTATGTTATATTATAGGTTCATAAATTCGTGCGTCGGCACGGGTATTATCTAGTATGTTGATAATGAATCAATAATTATTAAATTAAAGTTATAAAATCATGTGTATTGTAAAAGTAAATAGCATAAATTCTTAGTTATAAATAGAGGTATAAGATTACATATAAAAAAAATAATGCTAAATATAATTTTAAAATTATGTTTATTAATTGTAAAGGTTTAGTGTATAATATAAGTATTACAACGTATAAGTAAAATAAATGAACAAATAGTTAAAATATATTTTTTGAACAATTCACTGAAAATGATAAATAGTTGTTAGCATTCAATGTTAAAAAGCAACTAATTAGTGTTAAAAAGCAACTAATTAGTGTTAAAAAGCAGTTGGTGTGACAATAATAATGACTACATAGCCAAGAAGTTGAATGATATTAGCAGCATTAGACGATACGATTAAGGAATTGATACAGTTGTATTTTGAAGGAATTGATATGGTTGTATGTTGAAGGAATTGATATGATTTAATTGATTCATCTTTTATGTGTAAAGAGATATACATCAGACACTACAATTAAGGAATGAATATTGTTTAATTGTTACACATAAGTGTAAATTTCCTTTGATTGCGGTTTAATTGATTCATGCTACATAAATATGAGTTAATTGATGCAGGTCATATAATTTCCTTTGATTACAACTTTTGAATTCCGCCAAAATTAATGTGAGTTATTTTCATGTATATTGGCACCTTTTCAACTCCATACGTCTCTAGATATTTATGCTTCCATATGTGCCATTAAAAAAAGAAATCGGGATGGTTTATTGGCAAATTTCAAATTTAATTTAAAAAATTCGTTGATTGGACAACTTTGGTTACACTTTAATGGCTTCAGTACCAGATACAAACTCTCATTTATAACTATATATGCATCGATATAAAAATTATAATTAAAAACCGTATTTTTAAAGGGTACATAATTTTATAACTTTAATTAAATATATTATTGATTAATTAACAAACATATTTTTCCTATTCTTATTATTATATGTTTTGTAAAAAGTATATCTATACAATTGTTAATACTTTCCTACGTAAACACATACATTATTTTCACTTAAGTACTAATAATTAATTATTATATATCAACCAATATCGAAAAAAATTATTTTTGAATGAAATATATATTAATAAGTATATAAATTTATTTTATATACTGCATCGTGCATATTTTTCATATAAATATAATAAATTTTATTTTTATTTTTAATTAAAATTATAAAGTATGTTATATTATAGGTTCATAAATCTATGCATCGGCATAGGTATCATATAGTATGTTGATAATGAATCAATAATTATTAAATTAAAGTTACAAAATCATGTGTATTGTAAAAGTAAATAGCATAAATTCTCTTAGTTATAAATAAAGGTATAAGATTACATATAAAAATTGCTAAATATAATTTTAAATTATGTTAATTAATTGTAAAGGTATAATGTATAAATAAGTAAAAAGAAATGAACAAATAGTTAAAATATTTTTTTTTGAAAAATTCACTAAAAATGATAAATAGGTATTAGCATTCAGTGTTAAAAAGCAACTATTTAGTGTTAAAAAGAAGTTGTTGTGACAATAATAATGACTATATAGTCAAGAAGTTGAATGATATTAAGGAATATGGTCGTATGTTGAATGAATTGATATGATTTAATTGATTCATTTTTTTATGTGTAAAAATATATTCATCCAACACTACAACTAAAGAATGAATATTGTTTAATTGTTACACATAAGTGTAAATTTCATTTGATTGCGGTTTAATTTATTCATGCTACATAAATATGAGTTAATTGATACATACCATATAATTTCCTCTGATTACAACTTTTGAATTCCGCCAAAATTAATGTGAGTTATAGTATATCTTTGATTTCATCTTTTGGATTCCGCCAAAATTAATATGAGTTAAAGTATTTTTTTAAGCAGGTGATGTGGCAAGTTTGGTATAGCCAGGTGTCAAAATTTTGTGAAGAGGGTGCCATTTAAGCAAGTGATTACTCTTTTAGTAATAAGTATAGATGAATATATATATATATATATGTGTATGTATATATGTATATATATATGTGTATATATATTTGTATATATATGTATGTATATATGTATATATATATGTATATATATGTATATCTTTGTAAAGACAGAAACTAAATTTTATATAAAAAATACTATACAATAATAATATATTTTTAAAATTTTAAAATTATAAATATTTTCAAAAACTAATTAATTAATATGTAATAAATTTTAGTAAAGTTATATTTTTGAAGGAAATAGTGCAAATATTGTTAATAACAATTTGAATAAAAATAATTGTATTTTTCTTTACGTGACTATATAGTCAAGAAGTTGAATGATATTAGCAGCATTAGACACTACGATTAAGGAATTGATATGGCCGGATGTTGAAGGAATTTTATAATTTAATTGATTCATTTTTTATGTGTAAAGAGATATACATCAGACACTACAATTAAGGAATGAATATTATTTAATTATTGCACATAAGTGTAAATTTCCTTTGATTACGGTTTAATTGATTCAGCCTACATAAATATGAGTTAATTGTTTCATTTGATTACAGCTTTTGAATTCCTCTAAAATTAATGTGAGTTAAAGTATTTTTTTATTCCAGCTTTTGAATTCCGCCAAATTAATGTAAGCTAAAGTATTTTTTTTAAAAGCAAGTGATGTGACAATGTTTGGTATTGTCAGGTGTCAAAATTTTGTGAATGGTGATGTGGCTAAGTGGCGGGGTGCCACTTAAGTAAGTGGTTGCTCTTTTACTAGTAAGTATGGATGAAATTAATAAATCTTTGTAAAGATGGAAAATAATTTGCATATAAAAATACTATTCAATAAATAATATACTGATAAGAATATAAAAATATAAATATTTTCAAAAATAATGTAATATAATTTTATAAACTATTTAAATTATACTACATATTCATGTTATTCGAATAAATACTTATTTTTTGACTAATAAAGCTATCAATATTTAGGCAAAGTCTTGGGAAAGACGGTCTTTCCATAGGCTTATGGAAAGACGGGGTTTAATTAGAATAATAAAAGGTGAAAGGCCTTACTTACAATATTAAAATTTTAGTATGCAACATGTAGTAATTATAAAACTTATAACCCAATTCATGCAATCCAAAAATTTTATCTTCATTTCTTCTAATTTACACTTAAAACGTTGGTCTTTCTATGGCTTATGAAAAGACCGTCTTTCAAGAGACGGACTCCAATATTTATTGTATTATTAATTAATATAATAAAGTAAGGCAAAGTCTTGGGAAAGACGGTCTTTCCATATGCTTATGGAAAGACGGGGTTTAATTCGAATAATAAAAGGTAAAAGGTCTTAGTTGCAACATTAAAAATTTAGTATGCAACATGTAGTAGTTATAAAATTTATAACCCGGTTCATGCAACCCGAAAATTTTATCTTAATTTCTTCTAATTTACACTTTAAACCTTGGTCTTTCCAGGACTTATGGAAAGACCGTCTTTCAAGAGGCACACTCATAAAGTAATTGTATTAGTTGAGATTTATAAGAGCAGCTCTTGAATTAACATATGTAGAAAAAAATTCATTAATCAAATTAAAGTAAATAGGAGAATCATTTTACTTTTAGCATTAAATAGACATACATAATAAGTGACACATGACAAGTTGATGTGGTTAACTATATTGGTGACATTTGGCAAAGTTGACTTGGCTAAGTGTGGGGGTGACACTTGGCCAAATGATTGCTCTTTTAGTATAAGTTACAGATGATACATGCAATATAATTTCCTTTGATTCCAGATTTTGAAATCCGTCAAAATTAATGTGAGTACGTAAATATGAGTTAATTGATACAAGCCATATATTTTCATTTGATTTCAGATTTCAAATTCCGCCAAAATTAATGTGACTACACAAATGTGTGTTAAAATATTAGTTAATTAATACAAGCAATATAATTTCCTTTGATTCCAAATTTTAAAATTCGACAAAATTAACGTGCCTACATAAATATGAGTTAATTGATCCGCGCCATATAATTTCATTTGGTTCCATATTTTGATTTCACCAAAATTAACTTGACTACATAAATATGGTATACGAACTAATAAGGTATATGTTAAAGGAATTGATGTGAGTTAATTGATTTATTTTTATTAAGTTAATGAACATAAATCCCATATTTTGATATTTAAATCAGTTAATGATGTGAATATTTTAGAAGCAATCATTTATGTAAATTAGATTGTCCAAGTACCCATTTGAGTGAAGATTACAAATGAGATAATCTCCAGTACACGAATACGTTTAAAGTTTTGAATTTAAATAATGAGGAGGTATTTCGACAGGTGACATATCCTTAAATTATGGAGAGTTCATTATATTTTTTCATTTATACACTGCATTTGCTAGACTAAACAGTGAAACTTAAATCAAATATTGTATAATTTTATCCACTACATTTTATATTTTTACATGCAAACACACCTTGTCACGGGTGTTAAAACCTTACCTTAAATTCAAAGTCATTTTCCCTATAGTTAATTAACATATTTTTAGATTATATTTTTAGATTTTTTTATATGTTATATGTAATCTTATATCATTATTTAGTTTATTTTTTGAAAAATTATATCATTATTTATGACTTAAAATACTTTTGCTACTTTCTTTTAAAAGCCACATATTCTATAACGTTAATTAAATAATTATTGATTCATTATGAACATATATTATATATTCTTATCACGATATTTCTATATCGTAAAATATTTTTATGCAACTAAAATAATTTGCAACTAAAATATTTTTATGTATTCATTAAGTATTTTTTTTATCTAGTATGAGTTAATTGATACATGCCATATAATTTCCTTTGATTCCAAATTTTGAATTCTGCCAAAATTAATATGACTACATAAATATGAGTTAATTGATACAGGCCACATAATTTCCTTTGATTTCAGATTTTGAATTCCGCCAAAATTAATGTGAGTACATAAATGCGAGTTAAAATATTAGTTAATTGATACAGGCAATATAATTTTCTTTGATTCCAGATTTTGAAATCCGTCAAAATTAATGTGACTACATAAATATGAGTTAATTAATACAGACCATATAATTTCATTTGACTTCAGATTTTGAATTCTATCAAAATTAATGTGACTACATAAATGTGTGTTAAAATATTAGTTAATCGATACATGCAATGTAATTTCCTTTGATTCCAGATTCTGATATCCGTTAAAATTAATGTGACTATATAATTGATCCACACCATATAATTTTATTTGATTCCATATTTTTAATTCCGCCAAAATTAATGTTACTACATAAATATGGTATATGAACCAGTAAGGTATATGTTAAAGGAATTGATATGATTTACGTGATTCATTTTTATTTAGTTAATGAGCATACATCCCATATTTTGATATTTAAATTAGTTAATGATGGGAATATTTTAGAATTTATCCTTTATGTAAATGTCCGAGTACATACCATTTGAGTAAAGATTGCAAATGAGATAATCTCTTGTACACGAATACGTTAAACCATTACTCAACCTTTCATTACTATTATTCAACCACAAGATAAATAATATACACATTCTTCCCCCAACTTGCATTTGCTTAACCAAAGAACACGATTTTAACTATTATTTTCACTCCCTATAACTCATAGGAATAAGTTTTTTCAAGTTCAAAAGTTACAATAAATGATGCTTTAAGAGGTAGCTTTAAGTTTGGATTTTCTAACAAATTGGCTCCATTATCACATAAACAAAACTACCTGATACACATTTTTCCAATCATAATCATTAACACTAGTATTAACACAATGTTGTTCCCGCTAGCAAAATTTGAATTTGCTGATGCAGCTAATGAAACATTGAGAGAATTCAAAATGTCAGAAAACCTCAAGCAAAACTTCAAGGGAAAAAAATAACAAACACACACCTAAAGCTCGCGAAAGCAACCACCAACATTTGCCTTCACCACAGTCCATGTATCTATATGGCCACACCATGTGCTGTGGTAGTGATGAGTGAAATGCTCTTAGAAAATAAGTATTGTGATTACAAATAACATCAACAAATTCAAATTCCAAGTCATTACCTATTAAGAACATCTAGAATTTTGGCTTCTGGTTCTTGGACTCCTCAGATTCAATATTTTCAGCCCCGGTTGTGATATTTTCGACAGAAGTTTCTTTCATTGTAACTTCTACTTTGGCATGGTGGCAGAAATCTGATTTTGTGTCCTGCTGTATAGCATCAGAAAGGATTGAATAAAGAATAGGGAGAAGGTCGGCAATTAAACTCACCGGTAGAGAGAGGGAGTTTTGGAATAAGGAGCGTTGAATAAGGAGCGGCAGAGAGATGATATTTTGGAATATGGAGCGACAGAGGGGAGACTAGGGTTTATATACTTTGCAATTTTTTGTGTTAACTTGCAAGATTAATCTTATGTGGTCAATTGTGATGGAGACACTTGGCAAAGCGTAATTGGTCAAGTGTTGGGATGACACTTGGTCAAGGAGATGCTCTTTTAATATAAGTTATAGATTTGGAGTAAATGAAAATAGAAAAAAGTGTTTTTATAACCCTACCTAGTTGACATAAGCGCCAATATAACCTTTCAAAAGTGCCAATATAACCCTATCTAGTTAGTGAAAGTGCCAATATAACCCTATAAGTTTTAAGAATGTGCTGATATAACCCTAGAAACATTAGAAATATGCTGATATAACCCTACAAACATTAGGAATGTGCTGATATAACCCAATAAGATTGCATAATGTGCTGATATAACCCTACCTGTTCCGGCGGCGGTCCGACGAGCTATGAGGGTAAAATTGTCCACCTAATTTCAGAGTTAGCCCAAAGGGTATTTTGGTCAATTTACTTAGAGTCAACGCCAAAAAATTGAGGTCAATGTCGAAAATGATGTCTGATAGTTAAATTGACACTTTCATTAACTAGTTAGGGTTATATTTGCAATAAAATTTATCATAGGGTTATATTGGCACTTATTCAAGTATATAGGGTTATATTGGCACTTATCCCATGAAAATAATAAGAGAAAAGTGCATATATAACCCTATATAATTGATGAAAGTGCAAATATAACCCTGCAATAATGATTGTGCAGATATAACCCTGCGATAATTGAAAGTGCAAATATAACCCTGATCAGTCAATGCCAAAAATAATGGCTTTAGGGTTATATTTGCACATATGTATAATAGTTAGGGTTATATTTACACATATGTATAATAGTTAGGGTTATATTTGCACTAAAAAACAACTCAGATTTATATTTACACTTTCTCCAACATATAGGGTTATATTTGCATATTACCCAAATAATAAAAGTTATCCTCCGGACAACTCACGTACAAAAGCTTCACATCAAAATTTATCTCATTCAAAAGTGACTATTTATTTTTATATTTCTTCAAAGTGATTGTTGATTTTGAAGGTACATTACAGTTATGTTCTTCTATTTTTCTATGTTACTTTTGTTTAAAATTTTTGGTCAGGCGGAAAACAAGACAAACTGGCTTTGATGAAATAAAAATAAAATGAAAATCTTAAGTTCTTTTTGTAAAATTATAAGTTGGAGATATAATTGGCAACAATTTAAAACGAAAAGGAAAAAATAATAACAATTTTTTAATTAATAGTTGAATTATTTAATGGGAATTTCATTATAAAGCAACTCACAATCCAATCATCCATGCTCTAAATGAAAACACACAAAAATTTTTTATACCACATAATTGTTAAAATGGGATTTTCATATTTTAAAGACAAAGTATTGTATAAGACCGTCTTACGGTGAGATCATAAATTAAATTGCAAAGATTTCAAGATGGAGTTTCATACTGATATTTTAAAGTTCAGGGATTTAATGTGTAATTGTGATAATTTGCAATTTTTTCCTATTGTATATATTATATCGGACATCTTATTTTCCAAATTTAGCCACATTTTTCATTCCCATTTTTTCAGGAAGCTCAATCGTTCTCTCTCAGTATTCAATTGTTTTCTCATAATATTCAACCGCTATTATTCTTACAACCGCTATGATTTCTTCTATATAATCGGTTATTGCTTTGGTTTTGTTTCATTTTCAAGTGCGCATTGGTTGAACCTGCGTTTTTGTTCCTGCGATTTTTTGTTGATTTCCATTCAGTTTTTGACGATCTATGAGTTCAGATTGTGCTTAATCTGTGAAGGTAATGTAGTCGTTAGGGTTTTTTGTTTGTATTTTGTTTTTTATTTATTTTTCTCAATATTTTGGATGCATGTGATGTTTTATGCTTTGGGTAGGTTTTATGAGTGTTTTTTTTTGCTTATTTTGTGTTTCTCTTTTGATTGTGTAGTCTAATGTTGCTTTAATGTGTTCATTTTGAAGTTTCTAGGGTTTCTGTTGTTGACTGTATTTACATTTTGGGGATTGCTCTATTTTTTGTGTTTGTTGTGTAGGTCTTACTGTTTTTGTGTTCTATTGCTTGCATGTGATTTTTTTTTAATAAAACACCCGAAGGTGGGGGAGTTATGTATTGGGTTCCCCATGCCCTATATCAAAATAAACAGTTTGTACATGAGTGTGTCTAGCTCACTAGACTTGAGGCAACACTGTTGTCTCCAAAAGTTCTAGCCTAAATATATGTACATCTATACAGTAGTAGTGCAGTTTCTTAAGAAGTTACGATCCAAGGGAGAGAATCTCCACCCCTTGTGTTAATTTTCTCCCTCGGCCAGACAACTCCTACTTGTAATCTATAGTCAAAACAGCATCTATACAATAGGAGGTAGTGGATATGCTGAAAGGGACATCCACACCATCAAGGATCAACCAAAGTGTTGTATTAGCATCTGCAACTCCATTCCAAACCTGCATAATTGTTAAAAAACTCCATTCAGCAGTATCAATTCAGGTTACTGCTACGAACCCGAATGGAAGGCATGGATTGTTTGTCTAAAGTAATAAGACCACTAATATGCCTCATTAGATAAAGAAAAACCCGGATCAACATGGTATTTAGCAAGAGCATCAGCAACAAGGTTCCCCTCCCTAAAGACATGTTGGAGCTTAGCTCGGCCCAACATAGCCCTAGCTTTGTAAACCTTGTCAAAAAATTCCCACTGAGCATTGTAGGGGTCATTAATCATAGAAACAACCATTTTTGAGTCAGATTCAATTACATGAGTATGGTCAAGAAGGGGGAAAATATGACAAGCATGTATTATAGCCTCAATTTCAGCTGAAAGAGATGAAACATGCATGTGTTGCTTGCATGTGATGTTATGTTACTGTTTCTTTCAGATTTTGCATTCATTTGGTTTCTGTGTTGACCGTGTTTGACATTTTAGGGTTCATTTAGTTTGTGTGTTGTTGTTTTGTAGATGTCGAAGGACAAAGTTGTAGGTAATTCTGCTTTAGATGTTCTTGCGGACCTTACGAAGAACTATGAAGACTCTAATGAAGTTAGTCATCCTCCTGTCATAAAAATCCAAAGAAACGAGGACCTTCTGAAGGTATTTTATCTTTGTCTCTGTTTTGGCGGGAATTTTTTAATGTATTTTGTTGCTGTTGAGTAACTTGTGATGTTGTAATTTTATGACATGATGTTTCATATACTTCTGTTTATGTTTCACTTTTGCTCTTTGTGATGTTGTAGTTTTATGACATGGTGTTTCATATACTTCTGTTGATGTTTCACTTTTGCTCTTTTCATGTCATCAGTCATCTATTTGTGTTTTTCTAGTATGATTTTTCATCTATTGAGTCTTTCATGTGATGTGCTTCAGTTTTAGTTATCTATGTTTTCAAGTATTTGATTTGTCATTTTCTGTTTGAGCTGATATGTTGATTTTTTAAGTTTATTGTATGATGTTCTAAGTTCAGGTCATAATGTATAATTTTTAGTTTGATATGCTTTCAAGTTCAGTCTATGGTGTTTTACATTTACTGAATGATGTTTTAAATTAAGGTTATGGTGTATGCTTTTCTACTTGATTTTTTTTCAAGTTCAGGCTACGATATTTTTTACTTTGATATGTTTTTCAAGTTAAGCTATGATGTTTTTAAGTTTGGAATGATGTTTTGTCATTTTCGGTTTGTGCTGATACGTTGATATTTTAAGTTCATTGTATGATGTTCTAAGTTCAGTTCATGATGTCTGTTTTTCAGTTTGATATGCTTTCGAGTTTATGCTATGGTGTTTAAGTTTACCGAATGATGTTTTAAATTCAGGTTATGGTGTATGCCTTTCAACTTGATTTTCTTTTTAAGTTCATGCTACGATGTTTTAAGTTTACTGAAAGATATTTAAATTTAGATTATTATATATGCTGTCAGTTTTTATCCTTGTCTAGTTGTAGCCATGATGTTTTAAATTTACTGAATCGTGTTATAACTTCAGTGTATGAGCTTATATGTTGGAGAGTCTGTCTCCTGTGAGACCGTCTAACAGTGAGACCAGGGGCTAAATGCAAAATAGAAAAAGAGCAAATCAAATTTGGGGGCAAAATATAAAATATTTTAGACTCGGGGTTATGAACGTAAAGTGAAAAAAAAATGAGGGACTAAATTACAAATATAATATATTTACCAAAAGATGCATTTTCCTTCATCAGTATTGGTTGCTCCGTCGGCGCCGCCTCATCTGCTCCACCATTGCTGCCTCGCCGTCGACGAGGCTGAGAATCGGATATGAGGTTAGCGCCGTCGCATCTCCTCCGCCGTCTCCACGCCGTCGCATCTCCTCCACCGTCTCCACACCGTTGCATCTCCTCCGTCGTCTCCACGCCGTCGCATCGACTTCTTCGTTGCCTTGCCGTTCAAAATTTTCTAGAAAACCCTAGTCTCCGTTGCCTCGTCGTCGCATCGAGAAGCTTCGACATCGCCGCTACTATCCTCACCGATGCGATGTCTATAGCGAGGCGAGCAACGACAAGGTTCACCGGTGTCAACTTCAGAATTGCGAGGCACCGGATTTGAGAGGTTAGCGTGGCATCGTTAAGATCGAATGCACCGACATCGTGAAGGTTAAATCGGTAACTGATTCTGGTGAGGAGTAGATTTATCGGTGAGATTTGCGAAGGTTGAATCGGTGTCGGAAAGGTTGAAGGGGATTCCGGTGATTTTCCGATGACCTCGACGGCTCTCCGACGTCATATCGTGCCAGATTTTTAACGAAAAAATTTGATCCAAATTTGACCAATAGGATGTTGATCCATCAGTTTCAACTTTCAAGATGCAGCGCATAGGGATGCTTTTGAGCTGCCTGATGCTGCTGCTACTATTGAATTGCAAGCATGGAGCATGAAGCATATATCATTTTTTCCAGAATTTTCTCAGCATTTACCACGAGCAAGGGTGCATATTCAAGCACTAATCTCCTGCACTGCCAAACACGAAAAGTATTTCATCAAATGGTTTCCTAAACGTAGCTAATTAAGTAGAAACAATGGTCAAACTTTGTGCGTACCTTCAAGTACACTATAGGAAAAGCACATACCTGAGTATCGGGATCTTTCAATGGCCTCTTTAACAACGTTATAGCACAACATCTAGCTATTCTTAGAAAGTGACTGGGAGAATGATACAACTGTTTTATAAAGGCTAACCTTTGCACACAACTTGTAATGCTGTGATGGTTCAATTTTTTTGTGTAATGTTTTACAAAAGTATCGATGAAGATGTTAATTTAAACAAGATGTTGATTTCAATTTTTTTGTGTGATGTTACACTATAATACTGTGATGGTTCAATTTTTGGTGTGATGTTACATTGTAATACTGTGATGGTTCAATTATTTTGTTTGATGTTACACTGTAATGTTGCGATGGTTCAGTTTTTTGTGTGTGATGTTTTACAAAAGTATCGACGAAGATGTTGATTTAAACAAGGTAACCATATGTTCTATTGCACTTATACATTTCACTGTTATTGCATTTCAAATAACTTGTTAAACATCATTCATTACAAAAGGATTCAATTGCACTAAACCATCGCTAACATAAACACTAAAAAATCCAAATAAACCTAAAATATCAACAACAATCTGTGCTCCATCTCTAACAAATAAATCATTACTTTTAAAACATCATTCAAACAATACATCCCAAGCAATCAAATTATATCCCCCCTCCCTAACTTATTTCCCTTCGTTGTGCGCTTGTTCACAAACCTGTCTTCTCTCTTGCTGATTTTGAAGAGGATGACTCTTCTACTCCACCAACGCCGAGATCAAAGGCCGGCTCCGGTCCTCCGTTCAAGGGAACATCTTTAGAAGCATGATTCCTCATAGCATGTTTTTATTATCTCATCAATGGCATCGTAAAGCTCTACCTTCGAAAGTGTTCATGTGAAAAAACATAAAATATCACATACAGTAATAAAAACTTCAATGTCTGAAATTAAAACATCACAATAGCACACATAACATGACTAACAACTACATTGTGAAACATCAAATACAATATTTAAGACATCAATATCAAAATTTTAAAACATCAATCAATACACACTAAAATATCAAAAGAACAAAACTGAACATCAGTTGCATACTTAAATATGAAAACACCACAGACATAAAATACTGAAATTAAGACATCCCACCAATACAGATAAAAGTACCTAAAACCTAAAGCATGAAACATTACACAAAACCCAGAAACATAAAAAATAGTATGTAAAACATCACAACTGACAAATAACAAAAATTACAGATCCTACTTCCTTCTCGATTGCACTTATGTCAACTAGGTAGGGTTATAAAAAGTGGGCAACAACAGTGGGAAGGCGTTCTCAGACATCTAGTAAACAACACAAAAATTTGTATAAATTGTATCAAAGCTCTAAGATATCACACACACAATCAAATATGACCATCAATTGCCACTTAAGCATGAAAACACCGCAAGCATCAAACGTTGGAAATTAAAATATCACACCAACACTGATAACAGTACTTAAAGCCTAAAACCTGAAACATCACACTGAAATCGAGAAACATCATTACCTGTACCTGAAACATCATTGCTGAAAATTAAGACAAATCATTTCTTCTCGATTGCAGCAACACAAATAATGGTACTTGAACCCTAAACATGAAACATGACACAGAAAACCTAAAACATCAACAACATTATTTAAAAAAACACATATACAAAAATAACAAAATTTACAAATTCTCTTTCCTTCTCGATTGCAGCAACAGTGGAAAAAATATTCTTAGACATCTAAGGAATATCAACAATAAAAAAATCAGCACAAATCGTAACAAAATCCTAAGATATCACACACAATAAAAAAATGAACATCAATTGCACACTTAAGCATGAAAACACCACAAGTATCAAGCGCTGAAATTAAAACATCACAACAACACTGATTACAATACTTAAAGCCTAAAACCTGAAACAAAACACTGAAAATGAGAAACATCATCAACCGTAGCTGAAACATCACAGTCAAAATTTCAGAAAACTTACAAACGATTCTTTCTTTTCGATTTCAGCAGCGGTGATGCAAATCTCCTTAGACATCTAACAAGCAGCAGCATAAACACAAATATTAGCACAAATCCGTAAGAACAAATCACAAAACACAAAAAATAGAGAAATCCCCAAATATTAACACATTGAACAACATAAACCCTAAAAAATCACATGAACCAAAAAAAGCAAACAAAAATTGAAAAAAACAACAAAATATGCATAAAAAATCTGAGCAAAAACATTACCTTCGAAGATAAACACAAAACGAAGCTCTATTATGTTCGTTCACCAGAAAATTTGCCGAAAAATTTGTTGAAAAACTCCAAAAATTGCGACAAATCACTGTGCGTGAGAAAGAGGAAGAAAAATGGAGATGATGAGCGGTTGAATCGAAGAAAACAAGATAGAATTGAAGAAGATGGAAGAGAAATTGAAAGGAGGGAGAAGAAGAAGATTTGAGTTGGAGAGAGAATAAGAAGGAGTGGATGCAGTTGAATTGAGAGAATAGGAGAGAGGAAAGGAGAGGAGAGAGAAAATTTCAGAAAATATGAGAGAATAATGAGGTTATGTTGATATTTATATGTGGACTTAATGTAAAATAGTGAAATCTCACATCCAACCCCTAGACTTTTAACACTTTAATTAGAAACCTCATTTGCAATTAAATCCCCGGTCTCACCATGAGACGGTCTTATAAAAGACTTTGTCTATGTTGGATGGTATTTTTTGTATGTTGTATCCATTTAGTTATATGTTTCAACTTAGGAGTGTGATGTAGTTTGGATGGTAAATGATGATTCGTTTTTTTTTTCTTTGAATTTGTTTGGGCTTACTGTTGAATTATATTTTCCTGATGTTTATCTAATTAAATTTAATGTTTCATATGCAAATGTTAGCTGTGTTATGAGACAACCACACTAACTGAGGGGTGATCCTAATGTTGATTTGGTATCAGGTCTGTTTGTTCTTATTTGCTTTTTGTGAAAGATGTATATTAATATTTTATATTTTAAATTTTATGTTGCTTTTCTATTTTAGGACTGTCCTCTATGAAGAGGAGACTGAAGGAGAAAGCCAATAGAAATCTTAATTTGGCTGATTAAGATTAAACTGATGAAGTTGATAAAGATGAACCAGATGGTGCACACAATTTGGAGACGGTGCTGACTGAATCAGGTTCTGGTTTGGATGGTGCTGATAAGGCTGACAAATCTAGTCCAGATGCTGCTAAAAAAGTTGATAAAGCTGGTTTGGATGTTGCTGATAAGGCTGACAAATCTGGACTGGTTGGTGTTGTTGCTGATGAAGTTGCTATGCCTCTGGATCATGTTGTTGCCGATGAGGCTGCTAAACCTGATAGTTTGTCTTTCACTTTGTTATTTACTCTTCTGAATTAATTATATTAATGTTTCTTACATTTGTATTGATGTTGTTGTTTTGTTTCATGAGTCTTCCCTGCAAAGAGGAGACAGAAGCAGAAAGTGAAGAGGAATGTTAATTTGTATGATAAAGATGAAATTTTAGGAGGATCTTGTGGTCCCAGTTTGCAGAATGTGGTGCCTGAATCAGGTTCTGATCATGCTCAGAAAGTTGCTGATCATGAGATTCAATATGATAGGAGGATGTTGCGTAAGTTTGTGGTTGTGAAGAAATCCAAGAAATCCAAGGTTGCTGCTGAGGGTGTTAGTGGTAAAGGTATTGAAATTAAATTAGTTGTTTCAATTATTTAACCTTCCAATGTTTTATCCTCTTTTCTTATGGAATTTGATGTGATGTATTTTTTTGTAGTTGGTGTTGGTAAGGGTAAAAAGTCTATTTTAAGGAGTGATGCTGGCTTGAAGAATCAATTGAAAAATGATGATGACGTTGGAGGTGAAAGTGCCAAGATGAGGACTTTGAGGAAAACTGTGGTTGTGCGGAACACTCCGGCTTTGAAGAAACCTAAAGTTGCTTCTAAGGGTGTCAGTGGCAAAGGTACTATTTTAAATTGATGACGCGATGTTTTAACATTATGGTATCATGTTTCATATTTTGTAGTTGGTCATTTCAGATTTCTATCATTTTTTTCATGATGCCAAGGTCTGATTATCTGGTTTGATTTCTTCTTTATTTTTGTCTTAGTTGATGATGTGAAGAAGAAAGTTGCCGAGAAACAAAAAAAAATAAAGCTTGTGTTAGTGAGAAACGAGCTTCTGGGAATGCTGATGAGGATGATATTATTTTTACTGTAGGATTTTTTTAAACATATTTTTAAATAGCTCTACTTTTTATATATAAGTTTTTGATAATTTTCCATGTTGATATGGTGTTTCAATTTTTTTAGGTAAAAATGTGTTCTGCACTATTCCTGAAACCCAAAATGTTCAAGTTAATGTTGATGTAGATGTTGGAGCTGGTAATGTTAATGATGCTGAAGAGTAGTCTAGAAGTGAATCATCAAAAGATGAAGAAGATGATGATGATGGTAGCTCTCATTCTGTCAAATCAGAATCTTAAAGCGTGGATGAGGGTGGTAAAGTTGTGAATGTTCCAAGTGGTTCTGATTCAGAATCATAACCACTTGCAACATTCACAACAAAATCAGAACCTGAGGTGGTGGTTGTGAAGAAGCCTTCCAGACGGTTTGACCAGCTGAAAGTGAAAGGGAAACATGTTGTGTCTGATGATGATGAAAGGTTAGTTGATATTTTAAATAATGTGTTTGGTGTTTATTAGTTTATGTGTTGATTTTTTTTGTGCGACTTGATGTTTTTCTTTCATTTTGGAGTTGTGTTGATGCATCTTGTTGATAAATATGGAGTACTTTATGTGTCAGTTATGTCTGTAATCCAGTTGTCATTTTTATTTTTCTAGCATTGTATTTTCACGGCAGTTTTCTTGCTTTTTTTTTCAGTGACTGATGTTTTAAGTTCTGCATATGATGTTTGATGAACTGTGTCATGTTGATGTTTTTAATGTGACTGGATGTTTCATTTTTAGTTATTGATATTTTAAAATTTTGTATGTCATGTTTCATGAATTTTACTTTTCTTTTTCAGTGCTCAGAAGGGCTTCACTACGAAGTGTTGCCCTTGGAGAATTTAAATAGCGTCTTCATTGCTGACTTCAAAATAGATCAAATATGTGGAAGGGATTGGTTTTGATGGTCTCATTAAATTTAATTTTTGTTCCCTTCCTAAAGATATCCTTCCCTACCTGATTCATAATTTTAATCCAATTAGCTATGTGCAAACCATTGGTTCTGATAGGTATTTCATAACCCGCAATGATGTGTATGATGTTTTAGCACTCCCTATTAGTGATAAGGAAGTTGTTGATGTTAGTAATGCCGGGAAGAGCAAAAGGAATGACATAGAACTTAGGCAAAGATAGAGGGAAGAGTTTGGGTATGATCAACTGGGTAACATTTATTGTGACAGGTTGTTTGACAAGATGATGGGATTACGTGAAGGTGGGGATGAATTTAAAAAAGTGTTTGTGATGTATGTAGTTTGCAGTTTCTTGAGTCCTACCGCTAGATCCTTTGTGGATTTTAAGTTGGTTCGTGTTGTTGAGAATGTAGCGGAGATTAGGAGTTATGACTGGTGTGAGTATGTGCTTAGGAAGTTAGGTGATGTTGTGCATAGGTATAAGACTACTAAATACTCAGCAGCTAATGTGTGTGTAGTTGATCCATTGATATGCTACATGTATAGGTTTCCTTTTCAAGGAAAACCATGCCCTTCCTTAGTTCCTCTCATTCGTCACTGGAACACTACTTTGTTGCTGAAACATTGTAGGAAGATTGTTGAGGCAGGTTTTGATTCATGCCCATGTCTAAAGATGAATTTCCTTTGAATTTATGGGGAAGTATGTGGGCAGTGGTCATGCCGCAACTTCCAAGCATGCTGCGACATCCAAAGAAACTGCGACATCTGAAGAAGGAAGTTGTACGAAAGAAGAAGCAGCTGGTTCAAGATCGCAAGTTTTGAGATTTATGCTCCAGAAGATTTTCCTAGGGATGTTGCGGTTATGAATGATTGGGGGTCTGTAAGTATTCATATCTTTTCACTTTTGATGTTTTAATAGTAGTACTTGATGTTTTAGGTTTTCTATGGGATGTTTTAAGATTGTGGTTTATGTGTTAACATATTTGATGTTTATACAATCAGTAGTTGGTCTTATAGAACTTTTATGTGATGTTTTAAGTTTAAACTTTTGGTGTTACCAGCTTTGATGTTTTAATATCAGTAGTTGATGCTTCTTATGCGGTATGAGATGTTTTAAATTTCAAACTTCTGTTGTTGTTTTTTTTTCCTTTTATTTCTAGGTTACTGATCAAGTTGTCCGTAGGTTCAAGAGAAATATTGAGCTTGTCACTAGGGCCTTGGTTTATGAGTTGAGTAGAAGTGCTAAGGATGTTGTAGTTACTATTAATGCCCAGCCTGATTATTCTCCTTTTGACTCGAATGATTTCGATAACTCTGAGGTGTTTGATGATGTTGATGAGATTGTAAGGAATGCTTTTAGGAATCGCACTACTGTTGCTGCTTTAGCTGTTGCTGCTAGTAATATATGAGTGACGCCATAATTTGATCTTGGCATTGAAGAACTTAAAGAGGCAACATCTGCAAAAGGTCCAGCTGCGAAGAGAATCAATAAGAATTAGGATTTGAGTGTGATGAACTAGTATTTGAGATTGTTTTTATGAATATTTGCTGGTTTGAATAGTTCAGTTTTTAAGTTATGGATTTGATAGGGGCAGTTGAACCCTTTATTTGATGAATTGTGATATTGTTATGGTTTGACATTTTATGGGATGATATAAAACAGTTTCTAGTTTTCTGTGCTTTGTTAGAAATGATCATTTTATATTTTGCTGTGATGTTTCATTATCACTGTGTGATGTTTCATTATCACTGTGTGATGTTTTATACTATTCAGCAATCAGTGTTTGAATTTTTATGTTTAATGGGATGTGATCATTTTATTTTTTTGATGTGATATTTCATAATCAGTGTGTGATTTTTTATACTTTTTGATCAATCAATGTGAAATTTTATGTTTTGTTGGCTGTGATCATTTTATACTTTCGATCAACCACTGTTTGAAGTTTTATGTTTTCGTATATTGTTTCCTGAAAATACTTGGTCATTCGTAAGATAGATTAAGACTTATGAGGCAACTTTTATTTGTAAATCATCATCTAAGAAAATAATAACACCAGTGCATAGAAGTGCAACATCTAAAAATTGAATCCAATAACATTAGAATGTATAAGAACAGTTGTAGGTTTTAAATATCATGGTCAAAAAAAATTAACATCCTAATCAGAACTTATTTCTAAAACATCAAACTGTAACAATGTAACATCATTCCATAAGTGTGTAAAATCACGGTATTGCAGTAAACATATACCAACAAGCTGGTTTTATATAAATTGGGCTTTTGGTGTCTTGGATCCGAATTCCTTTTTGACTGGCTTCTTCCTTTTTTTCAAGCTTACCTTTCACTCTTCACTTCTTCCTTTTGTTTTTATTTTTGGTGGATCGAGCACTTCAGGAGCAGCCTTTGTTGTTGAACCTTTTGCGCTATTAGTTGCTGAATGCTCTTGTGTATCCATTGCTTTCATTTGATTGATTGTAGCCGAGTCTCTGTTTGGCCCTTCTTCAGGGATTCTTCTAGTTTATATGTCCTCTTTCCTCTTCATACTTCAAGACAAGATTGTAGTACTTTCGTAGCATATCATGATGCCATGGTACCTTACCTTTGATCTCCTTGTTTTGTGGTCCTGTTCCTCCGAGCACCTTGTTCCATATTTCTTGCTTTTCCATCTTTGTCCATCTTTTGAGGATGTAACTTTCAGGGATTAATGTGATGGTTTGCAAATGCAGGATTCAGAGTGCATGGAAACATAATAAGCCTACCTCTTCGAAGTACTTGCAAGAGCATTTGATTTCCACCTTTTGATCCTGTTTCTTGAAAGTAACCTTCTCCATTTTTGTGTCGTTGTTTTCTAGTTGTACTTCATAAACATCTTCAAATCCAAGGTTGAATGTTTTTACTACCTTACTTTCCATGGCTAGCTTCCATTCTACCTCGAAGTCCTTGTACAACTTATTTGTGTAAATTTCAACTGCATGTTTCAGAAGTCCAGGTCCTTGTTCGGCTGATCTTGGTTTTCCTATTGATCCACTGTATTCTTTGCTGGTCTCTGTGCTTCTCCAGCTTTGTACGGTTTTTTCAAAGATTGAGAAAAACTGTGTCAAGTTTGTTGTTTTGTTTGCATTGAAGCTGATTGCTTTGTTTGTGCTTTCGCTTCTCTGTGGTGATAATGTCCCAGCCAAGAAGAAGTATTTGCTCAATGCGGTACACCATTTCTTTCGTAGTCTGTATAGGCGCTTGAACCACTGGTTGTCATGAAGCTGGTACTTATCCATCATAGAGTTCCAGCATCTCTAGAATTCTTCTTCATTTGTGCATTTCTTCAAACAATGGTCGAATGACATGCTAAATTCTTCATCGCTCTTCACTTGACCATAGTGACTGATTGCATTCTGTTTCAATTGCCATAGACACAACCTGTGTTTTATGTTACTGAACACATGGTACAAAAATTTGTTTTAGTATGAAACAACAGACTTTATTTATGAAACGTAACCATCTGCTATTGAAACATCACGCATCGTATTTATGTTTAAATTGATTTCAGCAAGCAATATGCAATTTATCATGAAATTTCATTTCATAGTACAATAACATCATATATGATTTTCAGAAATGAATTTATGGTGTTTGTATAATCATATATGTTGAGTTATGAAACATCAACTCAATAGCACAGTAACTGAGCAGGTTCTGAAACATACAGATTCTGAAATGCCACATACAGATTCTGAAACATCAACACAGTAACTGAGCAGGTTGCGGTAAGTACCTTTTGGATTGCATATGCCATAGCTGAGTCCTGATTAGTAAATATTGTCACTGGTTCTTTTCCTTTGACGTTTTGAATGTTTCCAGCAGCCAAATGAAAATCCCTATCTTTTCATCGCCAATAAATGCACTACCAAACATCACATTGTTCCAATGGTTGTTGATTCCCACTATCGGTGCACAAACAGGGTTGCACTTGTTTGTCATGTATGTGGTGTCTAATATCATCACATCACCATAGAGCATGTAATCCTCTTTCATCATTGCATCTCTCCAAAAAAGCGCGGATAGTTTACCCTCCTCATCCAACTTGACTCTGAAGAAGAAATTCTCGTCTCTTCCATCTATTTTGTAGAGCTCATCTATCACATTCTGTGCATCGTCTCCTTCAATTGCTTTCATCATCAACCTGTTGACATAATTAATATGGTCCCTCATCGTGTGCTCTACATTTTCTTGTCCATTTGCATCGCATGCCAAGTACTTGAAACTTGTTGCTGGTTTTAAACCCGCCAATTCCATAGCCTCAACTGCTCTTGCATTTTCATCCTCTATCTTCCTCTCACCACATTGCAAGTACTGCCACTACTTCCTTGTAACTTCATGGTTGGGCTCAGTGATGTGGTGCTTGATTTCATAGATGTTTTCATCAATAAGCTTGATCCTGATTGCAGCCTTACATTCTATTCTTGTAATGGGAAATTCTTTTGTCTTTCTTCTCTTATTTTGTGGTTATTGGGTTGGGGTGTCAAGATTGTTTGAAACTGATTTCCCTTGGCGTGAGCATGTGTAATATTTTTCCTTCACCTTTCGTACAGAAAATCCAAGTGTAGTTGCATGTGCACGGTATAACGTTTCAAGTTCTTCCCATGTAGTTGCTTGTAGTCCTTGATGGGATTATGTTTGATCTATTTCCAACACGTTTGGTAGACCTGTCATTGAAAACTCCCAATTAATAATAATGAAAAGATGCTATACACAATGTTGCAGACTTAGAACATCATGTTATATATTTGAAACATCAAGCAACTTATGAGAAACATCAAATCACATTTTCTGCAAATTGTTATTCTGATTATGCTCAGTTAGCATGTAACACCATGTTATATATTTAAAACATTATGCCATATTGTATGAACTTAGGAGAAGTTCATAAGATTCTACGATAATATGTGAACATGTTCGAGCTACTGAAATCTTTTGATTGTCATGAACATTAAAAAAGAACACGTAAAATTCTCAGTAAGATGACGTTATTCCTACATGAAAGCATCCTAACCCAAAATCGTCGATCAAACATAATTTTCAATTGCATAATCGAATAAGAAAGTACAGCTAAGTTCAAGATTTGAATTATTGATCAATGGCACAAAATAACAAAGTTGGTGAAACTCTAATTCATCACATGACACAATAACATGGATGGAAACCAATAGAATAACTCATCATGTAATTGAAAACTCCCAATAAATTATAAAAAGAAGTAAATAATTTTGCAGAGTTAGAATATCAAAATATCAAAAAATTTGTTTAGTGTCAGATTTGATGTTATTGATGTTGAATTTAAACCTAATCTAGTTGTCCCTTGCTTGCTGGATGAATTTGTGATGTTGATTGAAGTTTTCATCCAAAATCAGACTGGTTGAGTTTTGATGAAGAACAACGTTGGGAGGTGTGAGAGGGAAGAATGTTTTTGGTTTAGATATGTGTGTTTGATCTCTTTTTGATTAACGCATTTAGTTATTTCGTGTTTTGGGCCAAATTTTTTTTCACGCTTTTCGGCTGGAAATGGGTTATGGATTAGATCTTTTGTTTATTGCTCCCTAATTCCTCAGTTTTTAGCGCTTTATACCATTTACCCCGTTTCCAGTTTTATTAGTTTTTCGCCCCCGAATTTAGTTTTCTCTTTTTCCATTTTACCTCTAGTCCTTGGTCTCACAATGAGACGGTCTCATAGGAGACGAATCCATTTAAAAAAGAGTGGGTCTCCTGACAAGCGGCCCGTCCATAAGCTTATGGACAGACTACTTATTTTTACCTTATACACTGCATTTGTTAAATTACATACTAAATTTAAAAAATTTAAAAATATTTTTTATATTATATACTTTTATATTTTCACATTCAAATATATATTATTACTTATTTGGCAAAATCTTGGGAAATACCGTCTTTCCATAGACTTATGGAAAGACGGGGTTTAATTAAAATATGAAAAGTAAAAGGTCTTAGTTGCAATATTAAATATTTATTATGCAACATGCAGTAGTTATAAAATTTATAATCCGACTCATCCAACTCAAAAATTTTATCTTCATTTCTTTTAATATGCACTTTAAACCTTAGTCTTTCCATGGCTTTGGAAATGCCCTCTTTCAATAGACGAACTCTACTTATTTTAACTTTTAAAATACAATGTTTAAATTTTATATAAAAAATTATAATGTTTAAGGTAAAAGCCACTGTGGACTGTTAGAATTTCTCATTTAAAAAGATATGAAAAGGTATCTAAAAATGAAAATAACCTAACATGAAAAACGGCTCTTTAAATGAAATTAAAATGCCATATTCTAATAAATTTATGAGTCTGTCTCTTGAAAGACAGTTTTTCCATAAGTCATAGAAAATTCAAGGTTTAAATTGCAAATGAGAAGAAATGAAGATAAAATTTTTGGATTGTATTAATCGGGTTTTATATGAAGATAAAATTTTTGGATTGTATTAATCAGGTTTTATATCAAGATAAAATTGATGAAGATAAAATTTTCGGTTTTTTCATAACTTTATAACTATTACACGTTGCACGATAATTTTTTAATATTACAACTAAAACCTTTTACCATTTTATTATTCTAGTCTGTCTATTGGCTTATGGAAATACGGTCTATCCCAAGACTTTATCTAAAATTATTAGCCAATAATTATTTATAAAGAAACAAAATTATTTATTTAATTAATTATTGATGTTAAAAAAAATCATTGATTTATAGAAAATTGCATTATTAATTTATTAGACACACTTAAGTTTATTTTGTGTGATTAGTTAATGAGTCCGTCTCTTGAAAGACGGTCTTTTCATAAGCCATGGAAAGACCAAGGTTTAAAGTGCAAATTAGAATAAATGAAAAAAAAAATTGAATTGCATATATCGGGTTATAAACTTTATAACTACTACGCATTGCGTGTAATAGAATGTTAATTTTGCAACTAAGACCTTTTACCTTTTATTATTCTAATTGAACCTCGTCTTTCCATAAGACTATGGAAAGACAGTCTTTCCATAAGACTATGGAAAGACAGTCTTTCCCAAGACTTTGCCTAAGTTGATATTGTAATGCATACAATAAAGAAAATAAATATCTTATAACCTTACAAAAATTTAATATTTGATAATCTCACCTGATAATTTATTTCATAAACTAAATTGATTTATTTCATTATCTCATTTCACAAATTACATCATTTAGAACATGAAACTAAAATTTGGGCTGCGTCAGCCTAGTGCACTCCATTCCCTGCTGTGACTGAGAAATGAAGCCCTAGAAGAAGGGATTTCCAACTGCAAATGAACATGAGAATTAGCCATTATTCATTTGTGCCATACATGAAAACAACCCATGATTCGAATACAGCCTACATCAAATCTCTTACTTGTAAATATACCATATCTAGGTAAGTCTATGTGATTACAATTGCCGTATCACAACTATCATAGTCTTAAACACCTATTTCTAAATTCAATGAGCAAAAATTACCCTAAACAAAAGGAGCAGTACACTCCACAGCTGAGTTTTTTAGCCAATCAGGTTTACATTTGGAAAAGTTTTTCTCTTCTAAAAATATGTTGAACCTTACAGTTCTGCTGGGTGTATCCTTCCCTCGATTGGTGGATTCTTCATATTCACACATAGACATCCGATTATTGGTCTGCAAGTGATAAATCGTGCACCGCGAAAACTGGACATCATCGTTTAAAAAGAGGTATGTGGGATCAATTGCAACAGGCAAAGACTCACTTCAACAGATTCACAGATGCACAAGTACAAAATCCAGAAATGAAGTTATAACCCGATCAGAAATTAGAAGCTACTTACCCAATGTAGCAAAACAAACTCACAGAATTGTTGAATCCATCTGCCATAATTTCTTCCTGATCATTGAAACTCTTTCTTCATTAACAGATAGTGCATCTGTCCTGGGTTCTACCTCTGCTACCCAAGCATCCCACTTTTAAGGCATTTAATGCATCCACGCTCCTCAAACGATCTCTGAGAATACTGTACAGGCATGAAGAAGGTCATAGGTGCATGGGTAGGTTGAAAATGATTCACACATGAAAGTATATTTTCAATCAGATTTTTTTTTCAAAAATGCATGGAAACAACAAAAGGTAGATATACCCTAGTGAGATTGTATAGTGAAGAACTAATATAATTATATTACTAACACGACTAACATGCAGGAGAAAGCAGTTAACACTAAATGGATATCCTAATAGCGTCTACCATAGAAATTACCAGTCATGAACAGTGCTAATTAGGCCTTGGTCATAATTGATCTTCAGTTTTGAAGATGCATTTACTGATGCAACATTCATTACCCACACATTTTTTTTCCAAGGGCAGTAGCAAATCCACCAAGGTTTGAATTCATGTCCATCACATTTCTAAACGTGTTTCTCCTCATAAGAGATTTTGCTCGTTTATAGTAATCAGCAACTCTGTCATGCCATATGCTCTGCAATCAAATGAGTTCATGGATTAAAACAGGCATAACTAAAATAAGCATGAAAAATAAAACTAAGCCAATCTACAGAAACCAAATGTTCATTTAACCTACGGCATCTTGTTGAAACTCCACCGGACTGACACCAATTTCTTCCAGGCGAGGATGAGCTGCACTAAGCCTTCGAGGCTAGGGCTCACATCTAATCAACGTATCTGGCATAGCAGCCCCAACATACTAAAAACTAAAAAGTTAACCAAGAGTATTCCTTTGTTATTCTAGATCAGACAATGAGCATCCTTGATATATGGGTTCTTCAAGCAGGGAGGAGGCAACACTCGACACCTTAAAGCCACAACAGACCGAGGAACATAATCGGCAGTGATTCTAAGCAGCCAGGAACTCACCAAAATAAAAACCAAAGATCTGTTTTTGTTGGTATGCCTTGAATACTGTAATAGCCGCTTCTGCGACCCTGGCCTGGGGGTCCGAGGGGGGGCGGCAGACGCCCCCGACTAAACGGGGGTCTCGCTGCCTGGTCAGCGAGTCGGGGAGTCCATGGGGGCGGAGCGCACCCTGGCCTGGGGGTCCGGGGGGTGGCAGACGCCTCCAACGATATAGCTTGTCTCTTTATTGGACCGCTGTTGATTTGGGCCAAATTGCGTTTTTGGCCCAGTTTGTTAGGGTTTAGTGGAGACAGCATATAAAGTGTCTCTCTCCTCTCTGTAAACATTAATTCTGTTCTGCACTTAGATAGGTAGAAATCTGGCCAATTTCTTGGCGTATGTAACTTGCTACCTACTATAGTGAATCCGTCTCCCGTGGATGTAGCCAAAATTGGTGAACCAAGTAAATCCTGTGTCTTGTTATTTTCGTTCATATTTTCTGTTCTTTCTCCATTCCGCACAACAAACTGGTATCAGAGCGGTTTCTTTTTTTGGTGAGATCCGTAGTGGGTGTATCAAATTCTGGGCTCATCAGATCGGGGCTGATCGGGGAGAAAGATGTCTGGGTTGAACGTGAAGATCGACAAGTTTACTGGGAGAAACAGTTTCAGTTTATGGCAGATCAAAATGCGAGCTTTGCTGAAACAGCAAAGTTTGTGGGCTCCGCTGACGAAGGATTTCACGAGCAGTTCTGGCGATGTGGCGGGTCTGGAAGAAAAGGCACACTCGACGATTATGCTTTGTCTCGCGGACGAAATCATCACTGAGGTCTCAGATCAGGAGACTGCTGCACAACTGTGGCTGAAGTTGGAGAGTTTGTATATGACGAAATCTCTAACCAACAAGCTACTTCTGAAACAACGCCTCTTCGGTCTCCGAATGCAGGAAGGTACGCAACTCAGAGACCATCTAGAGCAATTGAATACTTTGTTATTAGAATTGCGAAATATAGATGTGAAAATTGAAGATGAAGATGCTGCTTTAATTTTGCTAGTGTCTTTACCGCTTTCGTATGAGAATTTTGTTCAGTCATTTATTGTTGGTAAAGATTCTGTGTCTCTGGAGGAAGTTAGATCCTCTCTCCATAGCAGAGAGTTGCGACATAAGGCAAACAGTACAGGTACAGAAAGTCAGGCTTCTGGCTTGTTTGCTAGTGGCGGAAACACAAAGGGCAAGGGAACCGGCAGTAAGAATAAGGGCAAGAAGTCATCTTCAAAGGGTCCTAAGACCAATGATGTTTGTAACTACTATAAGGAGAAGGGGCATTGGAAAAAGGAGTGTCCGAAGAAGGCTAGTAAATCTAGGAGTACATCTGGTACTGCTGCTGTGGCAGAAGGGGATTTCAGTTCTGAAGATGATTTTGCTCTAGCTGCTACTGGGAAAAATAATCATCCTAATGCGTGGTTTCTTGATTCTGGGGCATCTTACCATATATGCCCAAAGAGAGATTATTTCTCAACTTATGAGCAAGCTGAGGGCATCATTACTACGGTAAATGGTGTTGCGTGCAAGGTAGTTGGGATTGGTTCAATCAAGATCAGGATGCATGATGGTAGTTTCTGTACTTTGAACGATGTCAGGCATGTTCCATCGATGACAAAGAATCTGATTTCTCTTCCTACTTTGGATAGAAAGGGTTTTGTCTACTCAGGGAGTGATGGAGTTTTGTGTGTCTGCAGTGGTTCAAGGCTGGTTCTGAAAGGTGTTCTGCATGGTACTTTGTATTTTCTACAAGGTTCCACGGTTATGGATTCAGTTAATGTTGCATCTTCGGAGGTTCACCAGGATGATATGACTAAGTTATGGCATACGAGGCTTGGTCACATGGGTGAAAGAGGGATGCAGATTCTGTCGAAGAATGATCTTCTTGGTGGCCACAAGGTCAAGAGCTTGGACTTCTGTGAGCATTGTGTTTTTGGGAAGCATCACCGCAGCAAGTTTCCTAAAGCGATTCATAGAACAAAGGGCACATTGGATTACATCCATTCTGATTGTTGGGGACCTTCCCGAGTTGAGTCACTGGGAGGTCACAGCTACTTTGTTTCTCTTATTGATGATTACTCAAGGATGACTTGGGTTATCATGATGAAACATAAGAGTGAAGCTTTCTCGAAGTTCTAGGAGTGGAAAACTTTGGTTTAAAATCAGACCGGGAAGAAGATCAAGAGGCTTCGAACTGATAATGGGCTGGAATTCTGCTCATCTGAGTTTGATCAGTTTTGTAGTGATGGAGGGATTGCCCATCGTCATACAGTCAAGAATACACCACAACAGAATGGCGTAGTTGAGCGGATGAATCAGACAGTGCTGGCGAGAGCGAGGTGCATGCTCTCTAATGCTGGTTTGGAAAGGAGATTCTGG
Organism: Rubia yunnanensis; assembly: GCA_037428765.1. Classification (NCBI taxonomy): domain Eukaryota; kingdom Viridiplantae; phylum Streptophyta; class Magnoliopsida; order Gentianales; family Rubiaceae; genus Rubia; species Rubia yunnanensis. The sequence continues at coordinate 71,123,819 of CM075063.1, forward strand.
GCAGAAGCGGTGAGTACAGCTTGTTACTTGATCAACCGCAGGCCTCACACGGGTATATAGTGCAAAATACCTATGGAGTTGTGGTCAGGTAAAGTTTTTGATTACTCCAAGTTAAAATTTTTTGGTTGTACATCTTATTATCATGTTAGTGATGGTAAGTTAGAGCCCCGAGCCAAGAAGGGTGTCTTTGTGGGCTATGGAGATAGAGTTAAAGGCTCTAGGATATGGTCTCCATCTGAGAAGAGGGTTATTCTGAGCAGGGACGTTGTCTTTGATGAAAATTCTTTGCTTAGATCTATGGTGAAGCCCACAGTTGTGGCAGAAACTAGTGGAGTTGATAAACAGGTGGAGCTTGATGTCACTCAAGGTGAAAATAGATTGGAACAATTTGAGGTGGATCAAGAGCCACGGACAGAATCTGAGATACCGGAATCTCCACCACCAGATCCTCAACCATCAGGAGCTACAGTCCATATTTTAGCTCGGGACCGACCCAGGAGGGTTGGAGTTGGGGCGCCCGAGAGATATGGGTTTGAGGATATGGTGGGTTATGCACTACAGGTTGCTGAGGAGGTGGATACTCTTGAGCCATCCACCTACAGAGAAGCTGTTTCAGGTACTGATGCTGACAAATGGTTTGTAGCAATGAGAGATGAGATGGAGTCCCTCCAGAAGAATCAGACATGGGATTTGGTTCAACAGCCTCAAGGGAGAAAGGTTATCACTTGCAAATGGGTTTTCAAGAAAAAGGAAGGGATATCACCTACAGAGGGAGTCAAGTACAAGGCTAGAGTTGTTGCTAGAGGTTTCAGTCAGAGAGAGGGAGTAGATTACAATGAGATTTTCTCACCAGTGGTCAGACACACTTCCATCAGGGTGTTGCTAGTTATAGTGACACATCAGGATTTGGAGCTTGAACAACTTGATGTGAAGACCGCTTTTCTACATGGAGAGTTGGAGGAAGAGATATACATGACTCAGCCAGATGGTTTCCAAGTTCCTGGCAAGGAAAAATATGTTTGCAAGTTGAAGAAGTCCTTATATGGGCTTAAGCAGTCTCCGAGGCAGTGGTACAAGAGATTTGACAGCTACATGCTTGAGTTGGGCTACACAAGGAGTTCATATGATTGTTGTGTCTACTACAGCAAGTTGAGAGATGAGTCATTCATTTATCTGGTGCTCTATGTAGATGACATGTTGATAGCCTCAAAGAGTAAGCATGATGTTCAGAAGTTGAAATGACTTCTTAGTGCTGAGTTTGAGATGAAGGATCTGGGTGCAGCTCGGAAGATACTAGGAATGGAGATTCTTAGGGATCGAAGTCAGCTGAAGCTTTTCTTGTCACAGAAAGGCTACATTCAGAAAGTGTTGGCTAGGTTTGGCATGTCTACAGCGAAGCCTATAGACACTCCTAGTGCTGCAAATATCCATCTCACCACCATGTTTGCTCCTCAGTCAGACGAGGAGAAGGAGTATATGTCTCGGGTTCCTTATGACAGCGTGGTGAGGAGTTTGATGTATGCTATGGTTTGCACGAGGCCAGATTTAGCACATGCAGTCAGTGTTTTGAGCAGGTTCACGGGGCAACCGAAAAAGGAACATTGGCAAGCTGTGAAGAGGATTTTCAGGTATCTTAGAGGTACGTCTGATGTGGGTCTCATTTATGGAGGTGATACCGAGTGCTTAGTTACAGGCTACTCTGATTTTGATTATGCTGGTGATGTTGACACGAGGAGATCGATGACTGGTTATGTATTCACTTTGGGAGGTTCTGTGGTTAGCTGGAAGGCGACTTTGCAACCTACAGTGACGTTGTCTACTACGGAAGCAGAGTACATGGCTCTGATAGAGGCTGCAAAGGAGGGAATATGGCTGAAAGGGCTAGTTAGTGATCTTGGTCTACATCATGATCAGGCTACTGTGTACTGTGACAGCTTGAGTGCAATCTGCCTAGCCAAGGATCAGGTCCATCATGAGAGGACCAAGCATATTGATGTCAGGTATCATTTCCTGAGGAGTGAGAGGAGAATCAGGGTGAAGAAAGTGGGAACTGCTGATAACCTCGCTGATATGTTCACCAAACCTGTTCCACATAGAAAGTTTTAACATTGTTTGGACTTGCTGAACATCAGAGCTGACTAGGTGCTCTATGGGCAGTCCCGGGAGTGGAGGGCGAAGTCTACTCATCTGGCACTGCAATGGTGCATCTGGAGTTTTCTACTTTGAGGATTCAAGTCAAGGTGGAGATTTGTTGGTATGCCTTGAATACTGTAATAACTGCTTCTGCAACCCTGGCCTGGGGGTCCGGGAGGGCGGCAGACACCTCCGACGGTATAACTTGTCTCTTTATTGGACTGCTGTTGATTTGGGCCGAATTGCATTTTTGGCCCAGTTTGTTAGGGTTTAGTGGAGACAGTATATAAAGTGTCTCTCTTCTCTCTGTAAACACTAATTCTGTTCTGAACTTAGATAGGTAGAAATCTAGCCAATTTCTTGGCGTCTGTAACTTGCTACCTACTATAGTGAATCCGTCTCCCGTGGATGTAGCCAAAATTGGTGAACCACGTAAATCCTGTGTTTTGTTATTTTCGTTCATATTTTCAGTTCTTTCTCCATTCCGCACAACAAACTGGTATCAGACCAGTTTGTTTTTCCGGCGAGATCTGTAGTGGGTGTATCGAATTCTGGGCTAATCAGATCGGGACTGATCGGGGAGAAAGATGTCTGGGTTGAACGTGAAGATCGACAAGTTTACTAGGAGAAACCGTTTTAGTTTATGGCAGATTAAGATGCGAGCTTTGCTGAAACTGCAAAGTTTGTGGGCTCCGCTGACGAAGCATTTCACTTTCAGTTCTGGCGATGTGGTGGGTCTGGAAGAAAAGGCACACTCGACGATTATGCTGTGTCTCGCGGACGAAATCATCACTGAGGTCTCAGATCAGGAGACTGCTGCACAACTATGGCTGAAGTTGGAGAGTTTGTATATGACGAAATCTCTAACCAACAAGCTGCTTATGAAACAACGCCTCTTCGGTCTCCGAATGCAGGAAGGTACGCAACTCAGAGACCATCTAGAGCAATTGAATACTTTTCTATTAGAATTGCGAAATATAGATGTGAAAATTGAAGATGAAGATGCTGCTTTAATTTTGCTAGTGTCTTTACCGCTTTTGTATGAGAATTTTGTTCAGTCATTTATTGTTGGTAAAGATTCTGTGTCTCTGGAGGAAGTTAGATCCTCTCTCCATAGCAGAGAGTTGCGACATAAGGCAAACAGTACAGGTACAGAAAGCCAGGCCTCTGGCTTGTTTGCTAGTGGCGGAAACACAAAGGGCAAGGGTACCGGCAGTAAGAAGAAGGGCAAGAAGTCATCTTCAAAGGGTCCTAAGGCCAATGATGTTTGTAACTACTGTAAGGAGAAGGGGCATTGGAAAAAAGAGTGTCCGAATAAGGCTAGTAAATCTGGGAGTACATCTGGTACTGCTGCTGTGGCAGAAGGGGATTTCAGTTCTGAAGATGATTTTGCTCTAGCTGCTACTGGGAAAAATAATCATCCTAATGCGTGGTTTCTTGATTCTGGGGCATCTTACCATATATGCCTAAAGAGAGATTATTTCTCAACTTATGAGCAAGCTGATGGCATCATTACTACGGCAAATGGTGTTGCGTGCAAGGTAGTTGGGATTGGTTAAATCAAGATCAGGACGCGTGATGGTAGTTTCTGTACTTTGAACGATGTCAGGCATGTTCCATCGATGACAAAGAATCTGATTTCTCTTCCTACGTTGGATAGAAAGGGTTTCGTCTACTCAGGGAGTGATGGAGTTCTGTGTGTCTGCAGAGGTTCAAGGCTGGTTCTGAAAGGTGTTCTGCATGGTACTTTGTATTTTCTACAAGGTTCCACGGTTATGGATTCTGTTAATGTTGCATCTTCGGAGGTTCACCAGGATGATATGACTAAGTTATGGCATATGAGGCTTGGTCACATAGGTGAAAGAGGGATGCAGATTCTGTCGAAGAATGATCTTCTTGGTGGCCACAAGGTCAAGAGCTTGGACTTCTGTGAGCATTGTGTTTTTGGGAAGCATCACCGCAACAAGTTTCCTAAAGCGATTCATAGAACAAAGGGCACATTGGATTACATCCATTCTGATTGTTGGGGACCTTCCCGAGTTGAGTCACCAGGAGGTCACAACTACTTTGTTTCTCTGATTGATGATTACTCAAGGATGACTTGGGTTATCATTATGAAACATAAGAGTGAAGCTTTCTCGAAGTTCTAGGAGTGGAAAGATTTGGTTGAAAATTAGACCGGGAAGAAGATCAAGAGGCTTCAAACTGATAATGGACTGGAATTCTGCTCATCTGAGTTTGATCAGTTTTGCAGGGATGGAGGGATTGCCCGTCATCATACAGTCAAGAATACGCCACAACAGAATGACGTAGCTGAGCGGATGAATCAGACATTGCTGGCGAGAGCGAGGTGCATGCTCTCTAATGCTAGTTTGGAAAGGAGATTCCGGGCAGAAGCGGTGAGTACAGCTTGTTACTTGATCAACCGCGGGCCTCACACGGGTATAGAGTGCAAAATACCTATGGAGTTGTGGTCAGGTAAAGTTTTTGATTACTCCAAGTTAAAAGTTTTTGGTTGTACATCTTATTATCATGTTAGTGATGGTAAGTTAGAGCCCCGAGCCAAGAAGGGTGTCTTTATGGGCTATGGAGATAGAGTTAAAGGCTCCAGGATATGGTCTCCATCTGAGAAAAGGGTTATTCTGAGCAGGGACGTTGTCTTTGATGAAAATTCTTTGCTTAGATCTATGGTGAAGCCCATAGTTGTGCCAGAAACTAGTGGAGTTGATAAACAGGTGGAGCTTGATGTCACTCAAGGTGAAAATAGATTGGAACAATTTGAGGTGGATCAAGAGCCACAGACAGAATCTGAGATACCGGAATCTCCACCACCAGATCCTCAACCATCAGGAGCTACAGTCCAAATTTTAGCTCGGGACCGACCCAGGAGGGTTGGAGTTGGGGCGCCCGAGAGATATTGGTTTGAGGATATGGTGGGTTATGCACTACAGGTTGCTGAGGAGGTGGATACTCTTGAGCCATCCACCTACAGAGAAGCTGTTTCAGGTACTGATGCTGACAAATGGTTTGTAGCAATGAGAGATGAGATGGAGTCCCTCCAGAAGAATCAGACATGGGATTTGGTTCAACAGCCTCAAGGGAGAAAGGTTATCACTTGCAAATGGGTTTTCAAGAAAAAGGAAGGGATATCACCTACAGAGGGAGTCAAGTACAAGGCTAGAGTTGTTGCTAGAGGTTTCAGTCAGAGAGAGGGAGTAGATTACAATGAGATTTTCTCACCAGTGGTCAGACACACTTCCATCTGGGTGTTGCTAGTTATAGTGACACATCAGGATTTGGAGCTTGAACAACTTAATGTGAAGACCGTTTTTCTACATGGAGAGTTGGAGGAAGAGATATACATGACTCAGCTAGATGGTTTCCAAGTTCCTGGAAAGGAAAAATATGTTTGCAAGTTGAAGAAGTCCTTATATGGGCTTAAGCAGTCTCCGAGGCAGTGGTACAAGAGATTTGACAGCTACATGCTTAAGTTGGGCTACACAAGGAGTTCATATGATTGTTGTGTCTACTACAGCAAGTTGAGAGATGAGTCATTCATTTATCTGGTGCTTTATGTAGATGACATGTTGATAGCCTCAAAGAGTAAGCATGAGGTTCAGAAGTTGAAAGGACTTCTTAGTGCTGAGTTTGAGATGAAGGACCTGGATGCAGCTCGGAAGATACTAGGAATGGAGATTCTTAGGGATCGAAGTCAGCGGAAGCTTTTCTTGTCACAGAAAGGCTACATTCAGGAAGTGTTAGCTAGGTTTGGCATGTCTACAGCGAAGCCTATAGACACTCCTAGTGCTGAAAATATCCATCTCACCACCATGTTTGCTCCTCAGTCAGACGAGGAGAAGGAGTATATGTCTCGGGTTCCTTATGACAGCGCGGTGGGGAGTTTGATGTATGCTATGGTTTGCACGAGGCCAGATTTAGCATAGGCAGTCAGTGTTGTGAGCAGGTTCATGGGGCAACCGAAAAAGGAACATTGGCAAGCTGTGAAGAGGATTTTCAGGTATCTTAGAGGTACGTCTGATGTGGGTCTCATTTATGGAGGTGATACCGAGTGCTTAGTTACAGGCTACTCTGATTCTGATTATACTGGTGATGTTGACACGAGGAGATCGATGACTGGTTATGTATTCACTTTGGGAGGTTCTGTGGTTAGCTGGAAGGCGACTTTGCAACCTACAGTGACGTTGTCTACTACGGAAGCAGAGTACATGGCTCTGATAGAGGCTGCAAAGGAGGGAATATGGCTGAAAGGGCTAGTTAGTGATCTTGGTCTACATCATGATCAGGCTACTGTGTACTGTGACAGCTTGATTGCAATCTGCCTAGCCAAGGATCAGGTCCATCATGAGAGGACCAAGCATATTGATGTCAGATATCATTTCCTGAGGCGTGAGAGGAGAATCAGGGTGAAGAAAGTGGGAACTGCTGATAACCTCGCTGATATGTTCACCAAACCTGTTCCACATAGCAAGTTTCGACATTGTTTGGACTTGCTGAACATTAGAGCTGACTAGGTGCTCTATGGGCAGTCCTGGGAGTGGAGGGCGAAGTCTACTCATCTGGCACTGCAATGGTGCATCAGGAGTTTTCTACTTTGAGGATTCAAGTCAAGGTGGAGATTTGTTGGCATGCCTTGAATACTGTAATAACCGCTTCTGCGACCCTGGCCTGGGGGTCCGGGAGGGTGGCAGACGCCTCCGACGGTCTAGCTTGTCTTTTTATTGGACTGCTGTTGATTTGGGCCGAATTGCATTTTTGGCCCAGTTTGTTAGGATTTAGTGGAGATAGCATATAAAGTGTCTCTCTCCTCCCTGTAAACACTAATTCTGTTCTGCACTTAGATAGGTAGAAATCTGGCCAATTTCTTGGCGTCTGTAACTTGCTACCTACTATAGTGAATCCGTCTCCCATGGATGTAGCCAAAATTGGTAAACCACGTAAATCCTGTGTCTTGTTATTTTCGTTCATATTTTCTGTTCTTTCTCCATTCCGCACAACAGTTTTTGAACTGGAAAAAATAAATTCTAATACAACATCAAAAGGGCCTAGATGAATTCAAAACGAAATTACCTTTCCAGGCAAATTATTGAACACCTTCTATTCTTGCATTCAAACTTGAAAGTAACCCAAAAAAATAGCGATATTACACACACAGAAATTCGAATTCAATACAAAAAGGGATGAAATCACCACATGAAAAATAAAATTTAATCAAACATCAAAAAGGCCGAATTTAACTCGAGGAGGAAAACAAAATTACCTTGCTCAGTTGCTTCCTCACCACCACGTAATTAACAGAAACAAAGGAGAATTTGTGAGCAGTAGAATTCTCCAGGAGAGGAAGAAAGGCAAAAGGACGAATGAGAAGGAAGAGGAATGGAGAGGTAACATTTTACAAATAATTTTCATTAGTTTTTAGGGAGATGAAATTGTTTTTTAGTCCCCTACAAAGTATCATATACCATTTTTGGTTTTCGTTTGCAAATCAACCCTCAGACAGTACCTTACAAATTCAAAATGATATGTTTTGGTCCCCTGAGGTGGTTTTCAGGGAAAGTCAACGGTAAATTGGTCAAAATATGTAAAATGACCATTATATACCTGAGTTAAAAAAAATAAAATTAAAAGAAAACCTTCGTCTTCTTCGCTGCGGTTCGTCTTCATCGCCGCCGCAGCTGCTTCATCTCCGCCATCGCTACTTTGTTAAATGAGATGGTGGAAGAAGACAACTATGTGCGTTGGTGTATTTATCAATTCAAAATCCCTAAAATTGCAATTGCCTCAAACGCCCTCAATTACGTTGCTCAACCACTGGCCCAGCTTTCCGCTGCGACACCGCTGGTCGCTGCTGCACGCCTACACCGTGCTGCCAATCGCAAGTCCACTGTGATTGCCATAGCGTCGGCTGCGCCTCTATTGCATCATCATTCACATTTCAGCATCGGTTGTGCCTCTGGAGTAGTCTCTGTCGCCGCTGCTCTTTCGAAGACGGCCATCGCTGGGCAGACGATCTTGGTCTTGAGAGGCAGCCATCGTTGGACAGGTCCTTGAGAAGGCCCTCTTTCTGCCCTCTTCGTCTAGTCTAGCAAATCCCAAACCAGCTCCGCTACCGTCACCACGAAGGAAGGCGGTGGAAGGCGGAAGGCGAGGATGAAGGAGGCGGAAGGCGAGGATGAAGGAGGCGGAAGGCGAGGATGAAGGAGGCGGAAGGCGAGGATGAAGGAGGCGGAAGGCGAGGATGAAGGAGGCGGAAGACGAGGATGAAGGAGGCGGAAGGCGAGGATGAAGGCGGCGGAATTCCGCGGTGGCAGCGGAAGGCGACGGTGAAAAAATAATGAAAAAGAAAATATTAAAATTAGGAAATTTTAATTGAAAATAATTTTAAATTAGTAAAATTACCATTATACCCCTGGCTATACCAGAAAACCACCTAGTCTTGCATGAAAACCACCTATGGGGACCAAAACATATTGTTTTGAATTTTTGGGGTACTGTTTGAGGGTTGATTTGCAAACAGGGACTAAAATATAGTATAAGATTCTTTGTAGGGAGCTAAAAAATAATTTAGTCTTTTAGGAATACATTGGAATTGAAAACCCCAGAGAATTCCAACAATCATTTAAAGAAAGAAAATGATGGTCTTTTAAGTTTGACTAAAATTTTTTTGTCTCCTACTTAGCATCTTATGTCATGTTTGGTCCCCGTTTACAAATCAACCCTCAGACAGTACCAAACTAATTTTGGTTCCTAAAGCTGATTTTCAAGTAAAGTCAACGGTGAAATTGGTCAAAATATGCAAAATGATCATTGTACCCCTATGTTTAAAAAAACAAAAAGAAAAGGTACGTCTTCTTCGGTGAACCCTTCCACCGCCATCGTATAAACGCCCGCCGTCGCCCTAAACCAGGGCCACCCGGTGGTGGCGAACGACGGCTTCTACCTCCCGTCCGACCAGACCCTGCTTGCTGAAGAAGGAAAAACAGAAGAAAACCCCAAATCAGTACAAACCCTAACCCAAATCGAGGGTATCATCAGCGTGGTGGTGAGCTTCGAAGTTCAAATAAAGGTTGAAACGATTCAATCAACACAACAAAAACACCAAAACAAAATCTAGTCCAACAAAAACAAAATCAACAATCAGTAAAACTGATCACGAGGTAAATTTTACTACCGTCGCAGCCGAATCTAAGCAACTCCTTGGCGGAATCGAGAGCGGAGGTGAGAGATGCCAACGATTTTAGAATTGCAGCCCCTCAATTTTATTTTATTTACAATTAAACCCCTAAACATATATAGAATATTTGTGTATTGACCCCATAATTTAATTGAAAATATTTTTTAATAAATAAAATGGCGAAAATACCCCTGAATATATAAAAAAATAGTTCCAGTTTCCCTGAAAATCACCTTTGGCGACCAAACAAAACATTCTGAATTTGTTTGATACTGTCTGAGGGTTGATTTGCAATCGGGGACCAAAATATAGTATAAGATGCTATGTAAAGGACAAAAAAACAATTTAATCTTTAAGTTTTCCAAAAAGCATTCAATACTGATACATTGAATTTTTTTTTCATTTTTTTCAGAAAAGCTGCCATGGCAAGTTGATGTGGCAAACTTTGGAGGTGACACATGGTCAAATATTTATTGTTTTAGTTATTAGTGTATATGTTATATGGTTGGATTCGTCGTAACAAATAGTTTCCCAAAAGTAGTTTTTTATTTGCCGTTATTATACGTAGTTAAACATATAGGCGGTCAAACATGTTTTTTTTATAACCATGATTTTTTTAATGAAATTTGATATGAGACGGAGGGAGTAGTTAATAAACTATGTCATTCTGCCCCAGCAATTTATCTTCTTTTATGAGGTGAAAAGTCTATACTACCCTTCCCTTTTCTTGCCACAGCCTCCACCGCCTTGGCGGCTCTGCCTTTTCAACCATAGTCTCCTTCACCAACACATGTAAAAGTTATCTTCACCATCAATCTCCCCTCATCAGCCCGGATCCCGTGAAGGCTCTGTAGGAGGTGGGACGACAGGAGCTCCAAGGGAAGGCTCTGCAGGCGGTATAACCATAGTCAAGGAATTTCACGGGGAGCAGATCAAGGTGGTTGGCGAAGAAGATGTCCTCCCGATGAAGGCACTCCTCCACGGCGGCGGCGGCGGAGGATACGACGAGGACGGAGTGAGAGCCGAAGTCGAGGAGGAGGACGGGGCCATAACGGTCGAAAATCGCAGCGAGGCCTTTGAAGAGGGGCTTCTTGATGAGGCCAATTACCTGGAGGCTGAGGAAGGTGCGCGGCAGGAGGTACTAGCGAGGAAGTGTTTGGTTCAGCTAAGGTATGGATTTCCGGCGATGTAGAGAAATAGGAAGTGTTTCCAATTCCGACAATGTAGAGAGCTAGGAAGATTGGGAGGTACAACAAGTAGGCAGTGGCGGAACCAGGAGTATATGTTAGGGGGGAGAAAAAGAGGTTAAATTTTTTTTGCAATGCTAAATAAAATAATTTTTAACAAACAACGCTTCCATAATAATATGAATACATAATAATTAGATTTTTACAACAAAGAACTATCAGTGCATAAAAAACTACGTTCCAATACTTGGGTTGCTAGAACTAGAACCACTAACCGCAGGAGACAACTGTATCCTACGATGTTGCAGACGCTGATAACGTTGCAAAATTGGTTCATTATCGATCCCAACAAAAATTGCCTTCTCAATATGCACTGTCATAACATCATTCATCCATTCATCTCCCATTCTGTTGCATAAATCAGTCTTGATTCTCTTCATGGCTGAAAAAACTCGTTCAACAGAAGCAGTTGCAACTGGTAGAACTAAGGTTAACTCAATAAGATGATATACCAGGGGAAAACATGTATGCCTAGTTGTTTGAACCATCTTTTGAGCAAGACTTCCAAAGTCCTCAATAGCCAAAAACTCATGATCAAGTTGCACATTATGAATGAAAGTACTAAGTTGTTGATGAAGGTGGAAATGATCTTCTACAGAGAAAGTCACTTGGATATAGTTCAGCAAGACCAACTAACTTACCAATATCAAACTTAGAAAATGAATCTCTTGGATCAAGGCAAGCCATACAAGTGAGTAACTCCGTATTTGCTTCTAGAAATCGATTGTTCATTTCATGAATCATCCTATCAACAACCTAGTATTCAAAAAATAAAAGGTTAGCATATAGCAGTGAAAAAATTACAAATCAAATCAAATAAGGTATGCAAATTATAAAAGTAATACCTGAAGAAAAGTATCAACACGAAAGAAACCACCATGGGTCTGCATTTGCGTAAGTCGTTTCCTACGACCACGAATTGTTCGTTCATCTTCCATATTAACTACCAAGATGTCATGATTAACACAAAATGCGTTGACTTCATTTAACAACTCATCCCAACCATTCTCTCTGTATTGTTGCAACTCAAACTTCATTGTATTCATCAAACTCACAACCAACACAATATTTTGATTCTTTTGTTGCAAAGCATGGGACAAAGCATCTACAACTCCCAACAAATGCTTCATCATAAGCATCACAAAAACAAATTCATAACTCTCCATTTGCTCAAGAAAGCCGCTCGCTGAAGATTTACTCAGATTTGCATCGCATCACCATCATCATGGACATTTTCAATAAATTGCAAAATAGATTCCCACATAGTAATGAAACGAATAATAGTAGTGTAATGTGACCCCCAACAAGTATCCCCCAGCCTTCTCAAACTAGTCTCTTGATTTTTGCCTCTTCCACTCACAATATCTCCATTCTCCAATCCCTCTACAATTCTAGCATGTTCTAAATCAAGAAGCATGTCTTTTCTTCTACATAAAGCTCCTACTAAATTCAAAATCATACCAAGATAAACGAAAAACTGACACACAGTTCGATTATCATTAGCAACAGCAAGAACAACCAATTGAAGCTGGTGAGAAATAATGGACATACCTTGCAGATGAGTTTTCTTTTAATATCAAAGCTTTCAGTCCATTATACTCTCCTCGCATATTTGAGGCTCCATTATATCCCTGACCTCTCAACTTTGACATTGATAATTTATGTTTTGCAAACAATTCATCAATAGCACTCTTCAAACTAATAGCAGAAGTATAACGCACATGCACAACACTAAGAAAACGTTCAAGAACGCATCCTTGTTTGTTGACATATCTTAAAACAAGCCCCATTTGCTCTTTTATTGATGCATCTCTAGCCTCATCAACCAATATAGAAAAATAACTATCTCCAATATCATTAACAATAACATTTGTTACCTCACTTGCACAAGCACTTGATAGTTCCTTCTGTACTTTGGGAGATGTGAACTTGCAATTTCCAGGGCCATTTTCATTCATGGTCTTAGCAACAACATCATTTCGCTTGCAATACCAGTCAATCATTTTGAGGTAATTGCCCTTATTCAGAGAATCCAGCCCTTCATCATGGCCACGAAAAGCCATACCTTGATTTAGCAAGAACCATGTCACATCCAAAGCGGCTGTCAAACGTGTGCGATATGCAATCTCTGATTCCCGCCCATGTGCCTAATAAGAATGAAGGATACTCTGTCTTTGACGCTTAAATGCATACAATTGTTCAGCTGCATCATTATGAGAACTACCCGCTACGCCAACATGTTTCTTATAGATATCAAGCGTTTTCTTCCAATTGTTAACCCCACTCACAGTAAATGCATCCTCTCCATCTCGACATCCCTTATGCAGAGGATCAACAACACAATTGACAACATTTAAACAATCTGATTCAATGCAAACAGGGGCAGAGTATCCTACACCAATATCTAAAGCAAAAAGGATTGCTCTCAACTCAGCTTCCAGAGGGGAGTTTGCCTGTGTGTACTTAGTATGAGCCGAAATGAAACTACCCCTAGGATCTCTGATAATCATTCCAAGTCCACACGTGTTAGAATAACCACACCACGCAACATCGACATTAATTTTGTAACCCTTACATGGCCTTTTCCAAGCAATTCTGAAATTTTTTGGCTTTGGAGTAGATTTGATCAAAGGCAAGAAGGAGTGATTAGTTGGCTGACCTTGATCAAAATCAAAAGCCATCATTGACGTTATCCAAGATCTTTTAGCCATTATGCATTTCAAGAACAAATGCTTAACATCCTCTATTTCTTGTGATTTACAATGCCGACATTTTTCTTGTATCTGCATACCTCTAATTCGTAGGTCCTTTGCAGTTGGGAGCACATTCCTTAGTACCCTCCAAATGAAAATTTGCACTTTCCTGGAAATTTTTAGTTTCCAAAATTGTTTCCATCTCGGGACTACAAATGTGCTTAGATTCCCAACATCTTACCTTTGAGTCCAGTACCCTGACTTCACTGTATACCTATCATCTGCTGTATATAGCCAGACTTGTTTGTCCATGGTGTTTCCTGTGACTTGAACGTGTATTTCTTGTATTCTTTGGACAACTAGATCCAGGAATATTGTGTTTAAGAGTTCCACTCTCCACTGTTTGTTCTTGTCAATGAGTTGTGCTACCTTCATTATCGTATGCTACTGCTCTTGATCCCATATGTTGTGGGAAACAGTCCAGAATCCAGTTCTTGGCAATTCCTATATTTTCACATGTTCTTACTTCCCATCTGACATATTTTTTTGAGTAGGCTCCTGCCAGCAAGTACCGAACGCCATGCCTAACTATCTAAATATTTCAGTTTGCAATGCATGAAATCCCGTTGTCTGCAATAATTAGAATTAAAAACCTTGACATACAAGGAATCTTTTTGTGCCAGTATATTCCATGCAAGCTTTTCCCATAAAGCAGTATTCATATGCATCGTAGATCTGGGCCCTAACCCTTCCTGACTAGTAGGTTTGCACATCTGTTCCCAGGAGACCTAGTGCACCCATTTGTGCTCCAAATCCCCTTTCCAAATAAAACATGCTATAATTCCATATGTCTTTCTCAGCACCGTTTGTGGAATTTGAAAAATTCCATGTGGGTATACTGGCATTGCTGAAAGTACATGTTTAGCCAAAGTGATTCGCCCAGCTACCGATAATGATCTATTTTTCCAGTCATCAAACCTGGCTCTGATACACTATAATAGCCTCTTGTATGCGGCGCACCTTGAATGTACTAAATCTATCTCCATGCCCAGATACTTCCCCCAAATTCCAGACATGTGTATATTTAAGTAATGCCTTATATAGCTTTTCTTTTGTGGTGTTGTGTTCCTACTGAACACAATGGATGACTTTTCTAAGTTAATCCTTTGTCCTGAATACCTGGAAAAATCATCCAAATTCCTTGCTAATTGTTGAACAACCTTGTCTGTACATTCGATGAATAGAATGTTGTCGTCAACATACATTAGGTGTGACACCTTCGGTACACCTGTGCCTGGGCCGTATCCTTCTTGAGGCGTATTATTTAGTGTCTCCTAGATCATACTTGATAGATATTGCTGGCAAAGAATAAACAAATAAGGAGATAGAGGACATCATTTCCTCAGCCCTATTTATTGGAATGAACATCTCTGACTGCCATTGATTTACCTTGACCGACATAGAGACAATACTAGTGTAACACCCAAGACCCACGACCTACCTACTTAACGCAAGTATTAGGATGGACCTGAGCATGCTACCGAGAATCCAACGAGTTGGAATACTTACATGCAGTAACGAGCATTACAGATTATGCAGAAGCGATTTTAGAATTCAAAAACTAACTTACTATTACAATGAAAGTCTTATAATAAGTGTTTTACACGGTTTTACAATAAAAGTTCTATTGATTCAAAAATCTATCCATGATCCAATCCCAAATGAAGTAAAAGCTTCATATATGAGCTCTCACTCTTTCTGCTCAGCTACACCTGTTGGGGTTCATTAGAATAGGGTAAGCTTCTTTCTTAGTGAGGTTCCATCACCAGTATTTACCAAGTTAAGTTTTAGTGATCACATAAAATAAAATAGCCACATAAATTCTAGCACATAGTAAAAGGATACAGACGATTAATGCCAAGTTGCAGTCAAGTGCCTTTATTGCAACTCTGACTAACATACCAGACATAACTTTTCAGCAGTGCTTGAAGGCTATCAATCAAGAATTCATTCTCGCCAACCACGCCCAATCAGATGTTCAGTTACGAGCTCGTATCAGATCCAGATGGTTTTGCTAGCATACCAGAAACTCCACGTGTAGGTGGTCTAATCAGACGGTCCGGTCTATACCATTCCTCACCAACTTCGACCAAACTACAATCACGCCGGGACCCCAAAAAATACAGACAAGCAATCAAATAGCACACAATCCAAGTTTGATGCGGTAAGATAAATTACAAGTCGGTCATCTATACAAAATATCAGAGCAATTAATTCATTCAGTTTCACAATAATTAAGCATAGTGTAATAAAGTACACACCGTGTTTAATTAATGTAAAACCAAATAATAGGTATGAATAGAACCTAATATTATTAAACACTTTATATAACATATAAAATTCTAAACTAACACATTTAAATTTAACATACATAGAATAACAACTTTTAATTCAATTCGTGTTAGGACGAGAAAAATACTCACTTTAATCAGATGTAGACCAGATTCAATTATACTGCAACTAAATAGGACCTTCTCGATGACTTAATAAGATGCTAAGCAAATGGAGATGAAAGATCTTAAATTTTTTGGGAGTAGAAAATTGGAAACTTCGGGAGGAAGCAATATGTGAAAGAAGCTGGAAAGTTTCTTTACTTTCTTTTTCTCCTGAACTTATCCCTCTCTTGGCCTTATATTTATAAGACCCATGGTTTTTTTTTATTAAACCATCCATAGTCCATAGATGGGGGAAATTATATTAGGCCTTCCCAAGCCATAAAAGAAACATAAAATAGAAAGAAAGATGAAGCCGTAGCTTAGTCAAGATATACAAGAGTGAGCAATAGGCTCGTGAAGCAACATTTGTTGCTTCCAAAAGAATGAAAGAAATGTAGATGATAGTTAGAGGATTACAAAGACTGTTAGTCTATATAAGAGATCATCGAACTTGTTAGTGAATCGACTTAACGAAACACAAGGCAGTCAGAATCACCCCACATAGGCTAAGGAGCTTATCCTCTACTAGTAACAGGAGGCTATGAGTTTACAAAAAATGTTGCAGGTGGATCAGTGAGAATGTCCTCAATCAGTATGTGTCAATTGGATCGGTTTGGATCAGTTTGGTCAGTATGTATCAGTTTGGATCAGCTGGACATCCTGAGCATGAAGAGTGTGTTGCTGCCATAAATCTGCAAAAGACAGCATAAGACAACACAACTCAGTAGCATCTATTCATTGAACCATCCTTAATGAGGGTGTACCCATCTGATCTAGTCTAATTAAACCTTGAAAAGTAGAAGATAACATTTGAAAACTACTCAAAGAGGAACTAGACTGAGCTCGGAGACAAGCTTTAGCCAAAGAATCAACAACCAAATTAGCTTGTCTGTGAGTATGCAGTAATATGATATCACCCAAGGCTTGGTGAATTTCATCAGCCAGTTGGAACAGTTTCCAATGTGCATGCAGAGGATCAACAACACAATTGACAACATTTAAACAATCTGATTCAATGCAAACAGGGGCAGAGTATCCTACACCAATATCTAAAGCAAAAAGGATTGCTCTCAACTCAGCTTCCAGAGGGGAGTTTGCCTGTGTGTACTTAGTATGAGCCGAAATGAAACTACCCCTAGGATCTTTGATAATCATTCCAAGTCCACACGTGTTAGAATAACCACACCACGCAACATCGACATTAATTTTGTAACCCTTACATGGCATTTTCCAAGCAATTCTGAAAATTTTTGGCTTTGGAGTAGATTTGATCAAAGGTAAGAAGGAGTGATTAGCAATATTTAAGTCTATAGTAGAGGTAATGTAGACTGGTTTGGCACAAAAGGTATAGAAAATTTTTTCCCTTATTCTATTAAGCACTGAACCCCTAATTGGCAAGACAGATTCATATAGGCATTTGTTTCTCATCTTCCACAGATTCCAGCATGTAATTAGGGAGGCAGTTCTAATTATTATTGAATGCAAGGAACTCAAACCAGGATAAGTAAGATAGCATGATAGTCTTTCCCATATAGATGGGAAAGATCTGTCCCTAATTCCCATGAATTGATGAACAGTACTCCAAACTTGTACAGAAAAGGTGCAGGAATTGAAAAAATGATCTAAGGAGTCCACATGATTACTGCACATACAACATTTAGAAGGCAAATTAAATCTCAGTTTTGCAGAACATTATCAAATAGTAAGTACGAGTTTATCAGTTTCCACATGAAAATTGAGATTTTCTTTTCAATTCTGGAATTCCAAAAAAGTTGAGTAGAAGCAGTAGTACTTGACTGTGAGCTGAGCAAGAGATAAGTAGATTTAAATGTGAAATCACCTTTAATACCAGGTTTCCATATGAGCCTATCACACCTGTGAGTTGAGAGCTTTGATTCCTGTAAAAGAGAGATAGCATGAGAGGGAAGTAAATGAGAAATTTTCTGAATCAGAAGAGGTTTATTTGAGATGAACTCTGAAACTGTACAGTCAGCCGAGATATCTACAAGGTTTTGATCACAGAGATCCATAATAGGACCAATATCTAACCAATTCGAAGTCCAAAAATTACAGTCACCCCTACCAACTATTACTCTGGAATTTGATTCTGCCCAAGCATTAAATGAGCAGATCCTTTTCCAATTAGAAGAAGATCTAGATGAGGGTGGCAGGGATGCAACAAGATGGGTCTATAAAGCCTCAGCCTTTTGATATTTACACCAAAGTTTAACTGAGCAAGTATCAATTATGGTGTTTATTGATCTGAATCCTAGACCATTTTGGTTAATAGGGAAGCAGAGAGCATCCCATTTCCTCCATGATCTTTTAGGTTTTAGATCAATAGACCCCCAAAAAAATCTGCTGAGTTTTTTTTCTATGATGGAAATAATCTCCTTGCTAGGTTTTAGAACTGACCAAATGTGTTGAGGAATAGAGAAAATGCAAGACTGAATGAGTGTAATTTTTCCCCCAGTAGATAGCCATTTATTTTTCCAGCTACCAATCCTATTATCAATCTGTTCAATTAGTGGCTGGAAATAGGATTTTTGTGCAAATCCGGTAAAAATAGGCACACCCAGATTTGTGAATGGAAAACTCCCAATTTTCATACCTAGAATCCTCTTTATACTGTTAACTGTGTGAGCAGAGGCATGTTTTCCCATGTAAATGTCACTTTTACTGTAGTTTATTTTTTGACCAGTGACATCCTCGAATTTAGACAGAAAGGCTTTAAATCTAAACAATGTTTTATTCCCATCCTTTAAAAAGACCACAATGTCATCAGCATAAGATAAATGGGAGATTTAAAGAGAGTTACCTGGAAGGTCATAGTAGGCCAGCTTACCATTTTGAAAGATAAAAGCTAAACTTCTAGTAAATGCCTCAGAAAAGATGTTAAAAAGAAAAGGAGAGAGGGAGTCCCCTTGTTTGATACCCCTTGTAGATTGAAAGAATCCAGCAGGCTTACCATTGATCAAGATAGAGAACCATGCCTGTGATAGATTATTCATGATGGAAAAAATAAATCTAGCATGGAAACCAAATTTAGCAAGGACACTATATAGAAAGGACCACTTAACCCTATCAAAGGCCTTCTTAAGATCTAATTTGACAATGCAATTTGGTTGTCTTTGCTTCCTATTCAGAAATCTTACCATTTCTTGTAGGTAGATAACATTGTCCGAAATGTCTCTACCTTTAAGAAAAGCTGTTTGGTGTGGAGAAATGAGTTTTGGCATTAGGGGTTTAAGTCTTTCCATTAGTACTTTTGAGCAGATCTTATTAACTACATTGGAAAGACTGATTGGCCTGTAGTCATCGAATGAAATAGGTGTTTTCTTTTTAGGAATGATTGCAATCCAGGTGCTACCAATACCCCTAGGAATGTTATTCCCAGCAAGAAAATCATAAACTGCAGAGAGTAGATCAGTTGAAATTATGTCCCAAGATTTAATGAAAAATTTAGATGTGAAACCGTCTGGTCCAGGGCTACTGTTCTTATTGAGACTAAGAACAATGTCCCTGAGCTCAGACAATGTGATAGATTGCATAAGTCTATCATTATCTTGTTGAGTGACCAGATTAGGAATCTGACTCAGAAAGTGAGATTTGAAAAAATTACAATCAGGAGTGCTATCATCTGTTAAGAGGTCTTGGTAGTAGTGAATGGCTTCATTCTCAATGTCCTGTATACTATCTAACCATTGACCATTACTACTTTTGATTTTTGTGATCTTTAATCTACATTTTCTTTCCTTAACAAAGTTATGAAAAAGCTGGTGTTATTGTCTCCTTCCTTTAACCACTTAATCTTGGCCTTATGTTTCCAGAAGCTTTTCTATTCTGCTAGAGCTCTAACTAACTTAGCCTTAGTTTCCTTAAGTTTAACCAAATTGTCCACAGAAGCATTAAAATCATATATATGTTCCTGAGCTTCTAGAGCAGTTTCAGCCAGCACCACATTATCATGAATATTACCAAAATGTTCCTTATTCCAGATTTTTAGTTCTTTTTTCAATCTTAAGAGTTTAAGATAGAAACCAAGCATTCTTGAGTTATTGAGAGGGAGATCCCAGTTTTTCTTAATTAAATCCATGAAGTCATTCCTTTTAAACAAAGTGTTCAAGAATATGAAAGGCCTAGGATTAGATGGAATATCACTTCCAATTGTAAGAAGCATAGGGTTGTGATCAGAAGAAATCCTATTCAAAATTTGAACAGATAGGAAAAGTAGATGACCAAGAAGGATTACACAAACCTCTATCTAATATTTGGATAGTAGGGTTTCTCAGCCTGTTGTTACTCCAAGTAAATAAATTACCAACTGTATTAATTTCTTCCAAAGCCATTACATTAATAAAATCATTAAAGTCCTTCATACTACCAAATTTTGGAGTAGATGGACCTTTATATTCATTTATAGATGTAATGGCATTGAAATCCCCAATAAAGATAGCATCTGAGTGAGTAGAGGACCTAAGATCAGAGCAAAGATTTTTCCTACCATTTCTAGTTCTGAGGCCGTACACAAAAAAGGCATCCATGCTTTCATTCAAAGTGAGACTGTTCAAAGAAACAGCTAAGAATTGAAAATTATCACATTTGACTGTTAGGGATATACTGGCATTCCAAAATAGCCAAATCTGACCACTCATTGCATACATACAGTTGTCATAATGTAACAGTTTCCTATAGGAACCACATTGCATGTTGTCATGTTTAGGCTCAATTAAACAGATAAGCTCAAACCTATGCCTAGTGATTAAGTTTTGTAGTCTTAGCATGGAAGTATCCATTCTCCTCAAGTTCCAAACCAAAAATTTAATCCTAAGTGTTGTGTTATTCATATTGAAACATTATTGGCGCTTTTTGATCTAGTCATGATAGTATTTAACTGAGTTAAATATGTCTCATTCCTATGATTAAATTCTTTCACTGATTGCCTACCTTTCTTCAGCTTAGATGGTTTGGAGTGTAAAATGGTGGAGCTTACCTGACTGACCTGATTTGCATAATTATCAGTACTGTTGGAAGGAGAAACTCCCATGTGTTCAGTAACTGTAACCTCTGGGGCCTTAGCATTGATTGGAAGGTTACCTGGTGTGTTCTCCCCACTGGATCCATCATCATCCTCAAGTGGGAGGAATCTGTTGTGTCTATGTTTCTGCTGAGAGAAAATGAAATTTTTAGCAGCAATAATGGTATTGAAAGGTGAGAAAGACTTACCCCGTTTGCTAGGAATGTCATCCTTAGCAAAAACTTTCTTTGTGATGTTTGGTGGAGTAGATAGGGAGTGCTTTGACTGATAAACAGGAGACTCAGAGATCAACTCTGCAATTTTATCTTGATTGATAACCAACTGATCACCAGTCTCAGGGTCAAGAGAATCATCTTGGATGACTATAAGGTGATCAGTGTTGGCCTCCTCAGAAACCTGCTCAGCTTCAGTATCCAGGTTAGTAACCTTAAACTGAATAACAGGATCCGTAACGTGCTCCACAGCCTGAGTATCCCGAATCAGATCAGTAAACTTCTGCACAACAATGAGGTTATCTTGAGGGAGAGGTTTATTCTCAGGAAGCTTATCCTTTTCCTGAGGTGACACAGCTACCCCATCATCTTCAACATTTTAACTGCTACAGCCTGCTGCTTTGGAACATATTTGAACCTCTGCGAGGACAGAGTCTTAAGTTTCTCAGATGCTGAGACACCAGAACCTTCAGCCTTATTGCTATCAGCATGTACTTGGCTTACATTTTCAATAACTATACCATCAGAACCCTTACTCTGAGGTACTGACTTGCCAAGCCCTAAATCCCTATGGCTAGGGTTGAAATTATCCATCCTATTGTTCCTTGATCTCTTAAGTTCTGGGTGCAAATAAATGCAAAGAGCATCATCATGACCTATAGATTTGCAGTGGTGACAGTATAGTGGTAGGTCCTTAAATTCTATGGGTAGTTTAACCACATTATACTCTATCCCATCCTCCTCAATACCGACTCTAATGAATGATGGCTGCTTTTTTTTTTCAAGTCTATTTCGACACATATCTTGACTACTGAGAGTCTAGAAAGAGCTGCAGTAGCAGCATCCATCTTAATATAATTCCCTATTTGATTCCCCATAATTTCTAGCATTGCAGTATTATAGAAGAAGACTGGGACGTGGGGAATAGTGACCCATACCGGAACTATGGAGGACTCTGCCTCAGGCGAGAAATCAGTTGTCCATTTGAGAACCTTCATTGGGGCATGGTTGAAAATCCACTGACCTTTGAGCCATAACCTCCGATAATCCTCCTTGTCTTGAAACCGAATCAGGATATGTCTGAAGTCGATGGATCCGAGTTGAAATTTACCCTTGAATCCCACAGAGTTGAAAGCATCATTGAGAGCAGACATCGGTGGCTTGCCTCTTGCAAACTTACCGACCATGGCATTTTGGTAGTGAGAGGCCAAAGCTTCAGTGTCTTTGCGAGATACCAAACAGGCTATATCTCCCTTATATTGGGTTTTCGGCACAATTTCTGGGTTAGAGGGAAGGGAGACATTTAGAGGCGGTGGGCGGTTACCTAATGCTTGAAGAAAGGATTTTGCCGCCGCATGGCCACCACGACCAGGCGGAGGGGCCGCCATAAGCAGGGAAGAGAAACCAAATTTTGACCGTTATCAGTTACAGAGATGGGAGAAGAAGAAGAGAAAATACGAGAAAGAAAGTAAAGTTTTGGTTAGTGAGTGTTTCGTACTTTTTCGCACACAGATACAATAACAATCTACCACCCTCTTTTCAATTTCCACCCTCTTTTGGTTATAAGACCCATTGCATGGTTTAAAGTTGGATAAGGATGTAACTACTGGCTCTTGATTTCTAGAGGTCACCTAGGGGCCTATATGCCCCCTTAGGTTTATATGAATGCTAATGCATTCTTATTGAATTTGCTGGGAAAAAAGATGTGGGGTGGGACTTGGCCTCCCGCCCCACTTCATCTATTTTAATTATTTTTTTTTAAATTATCAATTTTCTTTATTTTATAATTATAGTTTTTATAGTTTATATTTTAAAATAAATGGTTAAATATAAATTTTGATATTACGAGACTTTATTATAAAATTATGTTAGTATAAATATTTAATTAACACTCTACTAATTGTCAATATTTTGTTTTCAATTGTAGTTTCCAACATTAAATGGCATTATTATAAAATTTCAATGATATAAATATTTTATTAACCACTCAAGATTACAATTCTTACTTACTTATCTTATTTATTTTTCTCTTAAATGTGCTTATTGTATATCTCACTTTCTTCTTATTTTGGCGTATTATTATTCATTCTCCTCTTTCTTAAATGAATCCTTTAATAAATTTATATTTTATCATCGTTTAATATTAATTACTATATATTTTTTCAACAATTACTATTAATTAAGATTATTCATTCAAATTTACTTAATCTATGATTAACTGGGATTAACATCTAGATTAATTCATAATAATAATAATTATTTCCTAATTTATATTTTATAAGTAGCACTCCGTTCATCTCTATTCAATTATTTTTTAAATTTATTTTATTGATACACATCCATTAATAAATAAAAGAATTTCACTTAGAGTTTTATTAAAAGGTTTAATTGAGATAACACGGTTACTAGGTGGAAAATACTGTTACTAGGTGCGAACAACGGTGCGATTACGGTGCGATTTCCATTTCTCCTCCTCCTTCTCATCTCCAATTCCTTTTCTTCCATCTGATCTTGATACTCGTTGCCGAATCTTCTGGCAACGATTATCCGCCGGCAACGGCTTTACGCTGGTAAAGGCCTATCCGACGTTCTTAGCTATGGCGGCCGCCCAAGTTCTACCCATCCCAGAAAACAGTAACCCAAATCTAACTCCTCCTCCTCCGCTATCATTCGCCGCAGACTTACAGAGCAAATCCTCCCCTTTAGCTAAAATCCTACCCAGCAACCCTGAGTTAATCCCCAAATCCCAACACCTTGGCGATGTGGCCTGCTTGTACTCTGATGATCAAATTGCAAAATAGTCATCTCATTATGCTAATGCCCTAGTAGGCAAATTCACAAAAGGGAGATGCTCAATGGAGCAACTGGAGCATTTCTTCAGAACGGTTGGTTTCTTAGGTAAGTATCAACTTGGATCCTTAGATTATAAGCATGTGCATGTTAGATTCGAACTGCTTAATGATTATCAACGTTGCTGGATGAAGGGAGCGTGGAATTTTAGTGGAATCCTACTCAAACTGTTAAAATGGACCCCTGAATTCTCAATTCACAAAGAATCCCCCATAGTTCATGTGTGGTGTATTATCAGAGAAGTTCCTTTATACTATTACAATTCGGCCTCAATAGAATCTATTGGTAATAGTATAGGGAGTTTCATAAAAAATGACATAGCCACAGATATGCTCACAAGACCCTCAGCAATTAAGCTATGTGTAGAAATTGATTTGCAAAAACCACTGTGTAACCATATTCGTTTGGGATCTGTAACAAATAATAAGAAATATCTAATTGAGTATGAAGACATCCCACTGTACTGTGATCACTGCTCCAAATTAGGTCATTCTATGGCCCAATACAGAGCCTTTCCTCCTAACCAAAATGTCAAACCGCAGGAAGAAAACAAGATACTTAACCAGTCCCTATGGCAGCCAACTGGGAAAAAGTTTGAATCTCCTCCCTTGATAATACTTGATGAACAACCTGATCCTATTAGTAGAGATAAAGACAAGATTGAAAGTCATGTGGCTTTTCCATCCTTCTCTCATAATCCCCAATCCAGCCCCAACATTGAGATTCCTAGTACTGTAGGTACATAGCTGGATACCACACCTGAAAAATGTTTCAATCCCAAAAACTATGCGAGCACGGATAACTCTTTATCCAAGCTGCTCAATGACTCTGCCCTCACTAACTTCACCCCAAGGACATATGCCATAGATGATATCCATGTGGGAAAACATACATTATGTCTGGAACAACAAAAGAATATTACTAACTCCTCTCAAGGAAGAGTAGGAAATAGATTTGCAGTTTTGCAGGATGAGCAGGGGGATTTAATCTCAAATCAGGATGATGTGGCAGCTCCAGTGCTCAATTCATTTCACCAAGCCAGCATGATATCTCCTCCCAATCTGGGTCAGGAAACATTGCAAGGTAAGTCTAAAGGTAAAAGAACTAACTATTTCTCCCAGATTAACAAAATGATGCTCAGATCATCTACTAAAAGTAGTAAATCTAGTGAGCAATGACTGGTCTCCCTTCAATAAATTTCTTAGTATGGAACATTAGGGGAATGAAATCATCAATGTTAAGATTAATTAATTTGGTTAGACTAAAAAAGATTCAAATGTTGTGCCTAATTGAACCTATGCATGACAATTCTAAGATTCATTCATATATGGATAAACTTAACTATCCAAATGGCCTGACACTGTTTAATAGTAAAATATGGATTATGTGGACTAATTTAATCACAGTTTCCCTTCTATCTTCCCATGAGCAATTTTTACATGTGCACATAAATCATCTGACCATTAATGCTCAAATGGATGCTGTTTTTGTTTACGCACTTAGGAATAGAGAAGGCAGGAAGAATCTTTGGAAAGACTTGGCTCCAATCTCTAATGGTGATACCATTTTTATTGGAGATTTTGATACTATCACCTCTCTCACTGAATATAGGGGCCCTATTACACCTTCCTTAGGTAGCATTAGAGACTTTAATGCGTGGATAAATACCTCGGGTGTTCAGGAAATCAACACGGTTGGGAATATTTTTACATGGTGCAACTCTAGACTTAGGAACCCCACATCTAAAAGGCTTGATAGAGGTTTATGTACTATATCCTGGAACTATAGGTTTCCCTCCTCTTCCATTCAAATCTTGAACAGACAAACTTCTGATCATTCCCCTCTGCTCTTACAGATTTCAAAGTTGACCACTATTAACCCTAAACCATTCAGGTTTCTTAATGTATGGTTTAATAGGCAGGACTTCATCACACTAGTTCAGACAAATTGGGATAAAGAAATGACAGTATCTGGTTTATTAGGTTTCTACCTTAAACTAATTAGGCTTAAAAAGGAGATAAAAATATGGAATAGAGATTGCTTTGGGAACATTGATACTAATGTTTTAAATGTTGAGGAATCCCTTAGAATCCAGGAATCTAACTTTGATCTAAATCCCTCGGATGCTGAACTTATGGAATTAAATTGGAAAAAAGCTTTACTGTTGCGAGCTCAAAAGGAAAAAGAAAAGTTCTGGAAACAAAAAGCCAAGTTGAAATGGCATAAGTTAGGTGACAATAACACTAAATTCTTCCACAAAGTGATTCAAGAGAAAAACTGTAGATTACAGATAAGTAAGATTAAAAATAAAGATGGTCAATGGCTTAGTACCCAAGCAGACATTAACAATGAAGCCATTTCTTTCTACACGGATTTGTTAAAGGATCCTAATCTATTGCCAAATGACACATACTACTCACATTTTCTGAACCAAATACCTAATGTCATTACTGCAACTGATAATTGTGAATTATCTAAACCTGCAACTGAAACTGAGGTAGAGGCAGTAGTTAAAGGTTTAAATAAAAACAGTAGTCCTGGCCCCGACGGTTTCACACCTAAATTTTACCTGAAATGCTGACCTATTATAAAAGCTGATCTAGTTCAGGCTGTTAGTGATTTTATTGATGGTACTCCCCTTCCCAAGGAAATTTCTAGTACTTGGATTACTTTAATACCAAAAAAGACCACACCTTGTTCATTCGATGATTTTAGACCTATTAGCTTGTCTAATGTCCTTAATAAAATATGCTCTAAGGTTCTAATGGAAAGGCTTAGACCATATATGGATAAACTGATCTCCTCTAATCAGTCGGCCTTCATGAAAAATAGGGACATCTCAGACAATATAATTTACCTACAGGAGATGATTCGATTTCTAGATAAGAGAGCTAGGATCCCTAACTGTATTTTGAAATTAGATTTACATAAAGCTTTCGATAGAGTTAATTGGCATTTTCTGATGAATATTATGCTGAAATTTGGTTTTCAAGGTAAATTTTTACATGCTGTTATGTCTAATCTTTCACAAGCCTATTTCTCTATACTTATCAATGGCAATCCTGTGGGTTTTTTCAAGGCCACAAGAGGAATTAAACAAGGTGATCCCCTATCCCCCTCTCTTTTAAATATTTTCTCTGAAGCTTTCTCTAGAAGTTTATCTTTCATTTTCCATAACAACAAGCTTTCATACTATCAGCTACCCTCCCCAATTCCAGCAGCAACTCATCTTATGTATGCTGATGACACCATTATATTTATGCAAGGATCTAAATCCAATCTTGTTAGGATTAAAGCCTTCCTGGATGTCTTTGAATATACCTCTGGCCAAAAATTTAATTTTCACAAGTCTGATTTCTATACTAGTAAAAGGGCTTCAATTGGTAAACTAAATCAGATTAGGATGATTCTTAAAATGAAGCAAGGCTCCCTACCTTTTCAGTATCTAGGATGCCTATTTTTAAAGGTAGAACACTTAATAGGTACTATCAGCCACTTATGGAGAAATTTGATAAAAAACTGCAAAATTGGAAAAATCAGTGGCTTAGCTCAGGGGGCAAACTAGTCCTAATCCAGTCCTGTTTGTATTCAATGCCTCAACATATTTGGAATGTTACTAAATCACCAAAAACAGTAATCAAGAGCCTAGATAAAAGATTATCTAGGTTCTTCTGGGGTGAGTCAGATGGGAAAGGAAATAAAGTTTGGAAAAAATGGGCTCACCTTGCAACTCCAATCTCTCAGTGTGGTTTAGGCTTTAGATCAATTCGAGCTATTTTGGACGTATGATCCCTTAAACTGTGGTGGAAAAGTCAACTAGGGAACACATTATGGGCTCAACTGTTATGGTCTTTTTCTGATACCCATAAAAAATCTGTAACCTGGAAAAGGATTTGTTCGGTGAACCTTTTTGCTGAACAAAACTCCTTCATAATTCATGGTAAAGGGCTATGCAATTTTTGGACATCAAATTAGTGCATGACAGGTCCACTCATAAACCATGTTCCTGATCATATCTCTGCACCAATTCTAATTTGTACTGTAGCAGATTTTATTAGGAATAAAACTGAGATTATTGCACTGATTTCTCCTTATTTAGGAAATGATACTCTCTCATTCTTACAGGAAGCTGATCTTGTAGAGACAAGAGAGGATAGGATCATCTGGAAGCCTGATCCTGTTGGAAAGTTTTCATCTAAATCTGCATATAGCGCAATTATAGGTCCTTCGGGTAATTATATGGCCTTCAAATTTTTATGGCATAGGGCTTTTCAAAAAAAGAATCTATTTTTGCTTGGAAGATGTTACATTCTCTTCTCCCATTTGATGATGTGCTAATTTCCTGTGGTTTTAGTCTTGCATCGAAATGCCCTGTTTGTTGCCATATGGATTCACTTGAACATTTTTTCATTGCATGCCCTCTGGCCAAATCTGTATGGTGTTATATGTCTTCTTTAGTTCAATTCCAAATACCTGAACCTCATTCCATAGCTCAAACCTTCTTCATTTTTTGGCATTGTAAGGATCTACCTAAAGGCCACCAGCTGTTATGTAACATACTCCCTCCCATTACTTGCTAGTGCCTTTGGAAAGCTAGGACTCGATATCTTTTTGAACAGATCCCCTTTTCTGCCGATTACATCTGTAAGGAAGCTATTGATCTTATCAGGCTAGCACTATTCTCTAATCCTACGTATCTGAAATCCTCAAATGGCATGCCTCATCCAATAAAAAATCTGTTGCCTCAGTTGAGGCCCCCTCCTAAACCGATTATTCGAACTGTATGCTGGGAGAGACCTCCAGAACATTGCATTAAGATCAATACTGACGCATCTTGGTTCCCGGATAAGGCTGCAGTAGGGGTAGTAATAAGGAATTGTAGTGGTTCACCCATACTAATTAACTCTGCATCCATCTCTGCTGAATCATCCCTTCTTGCTGAAATTCTTGCGGTGAAAATTGCTTGTCAAAGTTATACCAACTTGGATGAATCTGTTATCATTGAATCGGATTCTTTATTGGCAGTCAAGATGATATGTGATCCATATACTGCTCATTGGCCTTTATTTAATGTTGCCTACAAAGTCAATCATCTTATTTGTGGCGCTGTGCTTATGTATGTGCCTAGGGAGGGTAATTTGGTGGCATATGCAATAGCTAAATATCATTCTGCACATAATCAGACTTTGAATCTCAGTAATGTACCTGTGCATATTAGGTGTCTTATTGCACTTGATAAGAAACAAACTCCCCAGATTAGAATTCTCTCCATTTGCTTGGGATAAAATTGATACTGCTGATGGTTTTTATTCATGCAGGTACTTTGCTGACTGACCTCACTTTGGAAATCTCCCTTCCATTACTTACCTTGCTGCACTACTGCTTGGTGCTCTCTCGGAGATTGTTGCTCAGACTCCATCAATATGGGTTCTCCAATTTTTTCTATATCATTTTATACCTGACTACTTCCTAGTTAGTTGCCTGGCCAAAGTGCGAATTAACACGGGGTGTGGAGATTCGTAGCTTTGGAATCGCAACTAACTAAACTTGACTGATATTTCTCATCATGTACAGTTCTTAGCTTAGGATGTCTAATATTTTGCGGGCAATTCGGTTGCCTTCTGTAAAGTTTAGCCACTATACTATGGTTCTTTTGGCTTTGGGTACCAATATATCAACCCCTACCCTCGGGTGTCTTTCCATTTAAAAAAAAGAGATAACACGATTTGTATCAGATGTATATTTTATTTATTACTCTAATTATGTTTGGGGGTTTCAAAACAGGTTCACATTTTTACCACCTGAATCCAATTGTGAGGCATTTCATATAATCCAAAGCATTGTATAAAAAGTCCCACGACACTCTATCTTATGCCTTGCTCATGCCAAGTTTTATTGTAGTGATACATTTCTTGCCTTTTGTTTTCCCTCTTGAGAACATGAAACATGTCCTGTGCAATGAGAACATTTTCCTTGATCATTTCATTCTTAACAAAACTGATTGGTTTGTGTCAATTAGGTCCCCCATTATCTGCTCTAACCTTGATGTGATCACCTTTGCTACCAGCTTGTACTTGACATTACACATGGAGATCGGTCTATAGTCCTTCACCTTTGAGGATTCCTATTCTTGGGAATTAAGACTATTTGTGTATGATTCCACTATGGTGGTATACTACAGTTTTGCATAATGTTCAATATTTCATCTGTCACTTGCTCTCCTACATGACTCCAATGAACTTTGTAAAAACCTACTGGCATGCCATCCAAACCAGGTGCTTTGCATGATTTCATTATTGACAAGGTCTTCTTGACTTCCTCTCTAGTAAAAGGTTTGAGCAAATCTTGTACCTGAGACTGTGACAACTTCTTCTCATTGGTGGTTAAAACCTGTTGGGCAGATCTTGCATGCCCTAGTATTGGAGGGTAACTATCAGGTTGAGTAAACATGTCCCTGAAATATGTGCATATAACTGTCTGCATTTCCTTCTCATCCTGCAGCCAAACTCATGATATGTTCTTTATTTGGGTGATTTGGTTGATAGCTTGCATCTTGGTAGCCCATTAGTGAAAGAAATCTGTGTTTTGTTCCCCATATCGGCCCCAAGCTATTCTGGATCTTTGTTGCAAATAGTCAGATTGCAACTGTATTAACTCCTCTATTTGTTGTCTAAGATCCATTTCTTTTTTATGAAACTTTCATTGTACCTTTTGTGATGATTGCATTTCCTGTTGAAATTTTTAGAGCTTACATGTATTCTCTTTTATGACTACCTCCAACATGCCAAAGGTCTGATCACTCCAATTCCTCAGATGTCTGAGGGTAATCTGATGTCTTCTTGAAACATCATCCTGCTCATTTGACAAGTTACTTAGATCATGTGAATCTCTCCTCCATACCTTTTCCACAATTTTACCCGCTTCCTTCCTATGCCTCTAGAATG
Organism: Rubia yunnanensis; assembly: GCA_037428765.1. Lineage (NCBI taxonomy): Eukaryota > Viridiplantae > Streptophyta > Magnoliopsida > Gentianales > Rubiaceae > Rubia > Rubia yunnanensis. The sequence goes on from CM075063.1 coordinate 71,154,623, forward strand.
CTTCATATCTGATCAGTCTGTGCTTCGGGGGTTTTGAATCAGGCCATAACTTGAGCAAGCACGGGCTATGATTTGAATTGATTCTTGGGAGATATTTAATTGGAGATCCACTGAATTTTGCAACCCAAGCTTGATTTACAATTGCCCTATCCAACCTTTGAAGTACAAGTTCATTACCTTTCCTATTGTTAGACCATGTAAACCACAGTCCATAGTTTTTAAGTTCCTGGAACTAATGTTCATCCAACAGCTTAATCAGTATTTCAGAACTTGGTGTGTATTGGAAAGGAAAACCTCATTTTTATATGTTGAGGCTATGGCATGGTTAAAATCTCCAATGAACACTATCAGGTAACCATCCGAAGGCAAAATTCCATTAATTTGATTCCAAATGTCCTCCATTTCATCCACTTGAGAGTGTCCATACACAAAACATTGGAACCAAATAATCCCGTCCGGATTAGTACATTTTGCTAACACATAATGATCACTACTAACTACTACTACAAGGTCTAAACTACTAAACCATAAAAGTGAAATACCCCCGGGCTGAGCTTACTGCTGGGATGTGCAGTCCTTTTCTATAGTTTGTACCCTCCCGCCATCTTAGCAAATTATCTAGCCCCATCTTTGTCTCCATTAGATATACTACATATGGCTTGTGCATCTTTAGCAGCTTGCTCAACCATCTCCTCGTAGGGGCATTATTCATGCCCCTACAGTTCCAAACGAGTGTCGTCATGGCGCTCGCACTGGCTAATTTGGGACAGCCAAGCATGAACCCTCAGATTGTTTTCCTTGTGCCTCCTGATCACCCACCACTTCTACTTTCTCTTCCAAAAACTGATCCTTTGGTTGAAATTGTACTCCATATCCCACTAATTTAACCACTTCAGCTTGTGTCTCCCCTCTTCTTTTCTTCAATGGGACTATATGGTCTCTCCATCTTGCCATTAGAACTGTGTTAATGGATTCCACATTCTGAGTTTCCTCCTTCCTCTTCCTCTTATTTCTTTCTTGGAACATCTCTGTATCTCTATTGCTTTTCCCCATTGCATGCCTATGCATATTATTGAGTGAGTTTTTCCCTTGCCATTCCTCTTTCTCTGAATCTCAGACCAAGTTTAAGATATTGTGTTTTCTGAGCCCCAGTTCTGCCCTTCCTGCTCCATTTCTTCATTTCATGTCACAAACAATTGTGTCACATCTATGTTCTCCTAGATTTGTTTACATTTATATGCTTCTCCTTGCAACTAGGTCAGTGTTTCCGGCTCACTTTTTGTTTGTAGTATCTTCTTTCGAGACGGTCCAACAAGTCTCTTCTTGATCATCTTTTGAGGTCCCAGCTTGTGCTTGAAAGATCTTGCTCTAGAGTTTGACTTGCTCGCTGTCTTAGCTCTATGTTGATCATCAGTCTTAGCTCCATGTTGATCATCAGTCTTAGCTCCATGTTGATCATCAGTCTTAGCTCCATGTTGATCATCAGTAGAATCCGATAATATAATGAGCTCCCTAAATTGATTATTTACCGAGTCCTACTGCATAGGCCTGTTTAGGGTAGAAATGTGAATCTAAGAAAGGTAGGGTAGAAATGAATTGGGTTTTAGAATGAGTTGTACCCAGAAGTAAATATTTAATATTTTAGTGGTAACTATGTCTTATAATTGGTTGAATATTTCCAAAAATGAAAAGTGTGTAGAAATGGTTGGAATGGACTTAAAAAGGAGTAGGTTTCCTGACAGGCGACCTGTCCATAAGCTTATGGACAGGCCCGAGACCTGTTTATGAATAGTGCAAACTTAATAAAAATATGGGGTATGTTTGCGAATCATGAAAACTTAACAAAAACACGCGAAACAAAAAAAACATATTCAGTTCTAAACACACAAACACACACATCCTTTCTCCTTCCTTTGGCTCCGATTCCTTTGAACCAAATTTTTCTCCGATGCCGATCAATTCTTCCTCACCAGTCTGCCGATGCATTTTCGATTCTACTCAACCAGTCCGTCCACGATGCCTTTCCGATATGCTCCGACGACAACGACCATTGCATTTCTGACAGAATTCAGGGATGAAATCACGAATTAGATATATCGCTAGATCATATAGAAGCAGATGAAATCTCAACTACTTTGATTGTAAAAACTACCGCAGTCGAATTAGAATCTACAGGAGAAAACACGATTGTAAACGGCAAGATTCAACTTCAAACAACTAAAATTCAGTTGCAAGAAGCTGAAATACTACTGAATTCCAATCAAAGTATGATTTTCTCTCATCTGACTGAAATTATAGTGTTGAATTGAAATCAATGTGAATATAGCTATTTTTGAAACCTCCGCACACTAAAATTTGACTGCTATGAACATGTTTGAACATGTGGAAGCATTAGCAATATAAACTACATGCTGCCCAAAATTTTTGTATACTTTATGCATTTATTAACTTAAAACATGTATATGTCACAATGAAATATGCATTAGATTAAAGTGAACAAAACACAAAGAATGCATTTATCAATTTCAACTTCTGACAAACTAGTGCATTGTTCAGATTATAACATATAAAATACACTACACTTTGCATATCTTACACTACAAGTAGTATTTGTTATGTTTATCAGAACAGAGCTTTTCTAATTTTAAGTAACTTCCTAAAGACTTTGCAAAACTTACATTAGAACATGCATATCTTACATTAGAAATTGTATTCTTTATTGTTACTGGTACAGATTTTCCAAATTTAAATGAAATTGATGCCACTGAAAATATTGCCGGCATAAAAGCAAATAATTTGGAAGCAATACATACTATGTATAAGAAGCGTGCAAATGTGATTGGATTCAGCAACAAGAAAGACTGTCAACGTTTAAACAACAAAAGGTAGATTTGCGAAAAGTACTACAAGTTCTCTTCTGGAGGCCAATCGAAAAGATTAAAAACCAGCATTATCATCCCTTTTCCTTGCATGGATAACGGAAATCATTCTAAAAACAAGAAGAAGAGAAAGGACCTTATTACAAAAATAGGATGTTTGGCTGAAATTAGAATGAAGCTTGAGCAGGATTACTACACCGTGGCTCACCACATCACCATACACAATCATCAGTTAACAAGACAAGTCTGGTAGTATCTCAGTAGGAGTGAATAGAGAATTATAGAAGACAAAGGAAAAGCTATCACAACAATGGAACAAGCAGGTTTGCAACCTACTGTAGGCTACAAATACATGTCTTTTGAAGCTGGTGGAGAAGAAAATCTAATGCATACGATGAAAGACCACCTCAACTTTGTGAGTTAACTTAGAATGAAAGAAATAGAAAGTGGAGATGCTCAGAAACTTTCTGATACACTTATGGAAATCAATGACAAGGACAAAAATTTCTTCTTCAAAGTCAAGTTCGACGGGAAACAAAACTATCAGCAGTGTTTTGGAGAGATTCAATGATGCTGGATGACTACAAACTTTACGGAGATGTCACCATATTTGACACTACATACTAAACAAACAAGTATAACATGATTTGTGCGCCAATAGTTGGAATAAAAAATCATTGGAACATAGCAATGTTTACTTTTTCTTTTATTGCAAATTAGCTGGCTGATACTTTTGTGTGGCTCCTCAACACTTTCAAGAGATCATAGAAGGGAGGGAACCTGTCACACTATTCATAGATCAAGATCCTGCAATGGGCAAAGCAATAAATGAGGTATAGCATAAAAATTTGTTACTTACAGTTCTGAGCACTGAATATGCTCTGTTGGAAACTGCATATGTTACCTTAAAGAGTGTATTAAATAGCTTATAAGTGTCACTTGTTATTTTAGAAAATAGGTTTCCTGAAAATGATGCAACTTTAGAAATTTTATTGCTTACACACCTAAAACTGACCTACAACTTCCATTTCTTAGTACAACTTTCAGGTCTTCCAGAACACAAAACATGGGTTGTGCTTATGGCACATAAAACATAATGCAATACAACATTATGGGAGATTAAGGAAAGATGAATAGTTTAAAAGTGATTTAGACTACTGTATGAAAAGATGTGGTGATCCAGCAAAACTTAAAGAAAAATAGACCTCGATGATTGCCACTTACAAGCTGGAAAGTAGCGCCTGGTTTCAACACCTATACACTATCCTTGAAAATTGGAGCACAACTTTCATCAAGGACATTTTCTCAGCAGACATTTAATCATCACAACGAAGCAAAAGCACCAACCACGCCCTATGCTTCAGTGCAAACAAAACAACTACACTCACTCACTTCCATGAGCTCTTTAACCAAACAATCAAAAGTGGAGGAGAGATGAAGCAGAAAAGAAAAATACATGTGCAAAAGTAAAGCAAAATTTGAAATAAAGCAGGTATGTTTACATTAAGAATATGTATTAATTAGCCTATAACCTGAAATTGTTAACTTACAGTGTGCATTTATTTCCCAACTACTGGGCATGTACAAGTTTGGTTAAACATGCTGCTCATGTTTAGACACTGGCATTGTACAAAGGATTCAAAAAGGAATTTTCTCTAGCAATGGAAACTAAGGTGAAGGAAGTGTTCTCAGAACCACCGCTAAGAAAATATGAAGTCAGCCTAGAACATGATGAATCTAAATATGAGATAGTTAAGTACAAAATGAAGATGGGCTAATTGAAGTACGATGCAAATGCAAATGCTTTGAGGTGTCAGGTATGTTTCGATTTCACATTCTTAGAGTATTGCACATCCACTCCATCACAAATATACCAGAGAAGTACATCCTCAAAAGATGGACAAAAAAGACCTAAACAGAAGTATGGTAGAATGGTAGAAGAAAAAATCCATTCACAATAGAATGGTAGAAGATGAACGCCATGGACATTAAATCTTGGTGGTAGAAGGATGGAGCCAATGATAGGTGGCATTGGAGTTCAAAATGGCTAAGGGAGAAACGGTGAATCGTGGTCCGATGAGTTGTGCCAAATTATGAGAACTATCCGAGAATAACTGGCCTTTAAGGTTGATTCTATTGGATTTTTCTTCTCAAGAACTATAAAATCGACTACTTCTCAAATTGAACCAACAGTTCATCCGTAACAAAGGAAATAAGTTCAGTCGGCCAAGGTACAAACGGGTCGGCACGGGCCGTTCATGGATGGCACCAATGGCCCACGCCAGAGGATTCATCCCGAGCCTAAGGAATCAGCCCAAGGGCATGGTTCGACCCACGCTGAACTCGATGGACCACACCAAATTTTTGAACGAAACACCCTTCCAGACGATGGGCCGCTCCAAACGACGCGGACCGTGGCCAAAACGGGCCGCACCAAATTTGGCAGTCTGTGCCCACTATTCATGGTCCGTGCCTACTTTTCATGCCTCGTGCCACACTATTCACGAGCTGTGCTTCTATTCACGGTCCGTGCAACTGCCCCTTCTCTCACTATTTTGGCCATAACTCTCATTTTTCATCCAATTTTTCTCTGCCACGTATAGAAATTTTCATCTTTCTGAGCTCTATCCAATGCACTTAGTCTCAGCTCTAGAAGGTTCAAAACTTTGAGCATTTTATTCAAGAAAGATTCTATCACGAGAGGGAAAGGTGACTAGGATTTTGACCTAATTTTGGGCCTATCTTTAGGCCCAATCCTCTACTACTATATATAGAAGCCTCAGGTTTCTAGTAAATCCTAAGTAGGCATAATGTAAATTTCTTTCTCTCTCTAGTTTATATAGAAGGAAGATGAGAACTCTCTCTCTCTCTATCGAGTTCTTCTCCTCTTTTCCTTCTCTTTTCTTTTCTAGATCAGGTTAGATCATTTTTAGTTCATCATGTAGAGCAACTTTAGAGAGAGAAACACTCACTCCTTTTCTTTTCTTTCCTTTTATTTTAGTTTTGATCCTAGATGTGGAATTCAAATCCATATTTGAATTCCATATCGATGGAGTAGTTTCCATAGCTTGGGGATACATTTTATGCGCATGGTTTAATTTATATGTTTTGTGAGATTTCTTAGATTCATCCTAATTTCGTGTTCCTGATATTACTGTAATTGTTCTTGAATGTTTGAAATGCATGAATAGTACATCACATTAGCATGCACTTTTGGCTATATTCATGTATGGTGCAAGTATTGATGCCTCATTGGGAAGAGAAACCTAGATGTTAGAATAGGCAAGGGAGTACATTGTGTCTGTGTAGGTGTGTGTACGGGAGACCCGAGTGTTGCTCTGACTTATTTTCCATTGCACCAGCCTTAGCTAATTACGTATAGTTTTATGATAGTTTGTCGGTACAGATAGTGAAAAAGTAGCAAGCTAGGGTTTTAAGAAACCCTAGTATCATAGATAAGGTACCAACGACCCCTTGGCCTAACTGATAGGACCGGGAGGAAGTAGTGCATTCATGGTGGAAGCCCGGGACGTATTTACACGGGGGAGAACATACCTACAACAATGGTTGGACCTTGTTGTACTCCCCTAATTACGATTTCGGTGTCGATGGAGAGTTGCAAGCGCACCTAACGTGATAGGTACGGGAAAGAAGTCTATGCCATCTACCATACCACGTGTTATGAATACTCTATTAGGTTGTCTAGTAAATCTTACATGTGAATGAATCGAGGATCAAAACATTAGATTAACCATGTTTCACAATTACTCCACAAGTGCTTAGATTTATAGATTAATTGTGCTTTTTACTTTTATGCATCGTAGTTGTTAAACTAGAAAACAACCCCCCCATTTGTTTGCATTTACTAGCTATTCCTTTCACTCATACTGATTGATGACCCGTACGAAGTTATATTTTTAGTTGATACTTAAGCCCTATTATCTTCGTGGAAAAACCCAGGGCTTGCCGGTAACTACCCTCTAGGTAGCGTCGCAGTGAGAACGAGTGCATAACTATAAATTTTATCTTTGACCTCTCAGCCCCCGCTCGGGTTGATTAGCTAAGATTAACGAATCCGAGTGAAGGTGGATCAAATTTTGGCACCGCTGCCGAGGATGCTATTCAGCTTAAGTATCAGTTAGCATAACGTGTTAGTAGAGTATTTAGTATTTACTTTTATTTTTTTTTAGAGTAGGTGTTACTTGAGTTCTTGGTGAAAACCTAGGAACCTTGCACTAAAATTTTGAAGTTTGAGTGTTTACTTTGTTTGTGTTTAATTGGAAAAAAAACAACAAAAAAATGTGGGAAACTACTTAATGGATGACACTTTGTAGGGCGTGTCATATGATCATCCTACGGAGTGTTGCCCAAGGTTGAGTGAGTATGGGAGAAGAAAGGCTCAACGAGTGAGATTTAGTAGTATATGCCATTGCGACCACCCTACGGAGTCTTGGTCTTTCATGAGCAAAAATTAGAGAGAGGTAGGAGCTGTTGGTTCCTAAGGCCGGTGGGATCAAAATTTGTACCCATACCACGATGCTCCAAATTTGAGGTTTAGTGGTAACTCAAATGCGTGGTATGGAGATGAATCGGGAAACTAACACTCTAGGTTATATAGTTGGATTTCACCAACCTACCCAATGCCCCAAAACCAATCCCTAGGATTGTTTCTCAAATAGAATCATATAGAAAATTTTCAAGCTATAGCTAATGTGAGCGAGAGTAGTGATTTACTCCAATCACAAGTGTTCAGCAAGATTAGCAATTTGGAAACTCAACTATTCTCTAGCACTGAGAAAGTTGAAGGGCAAGTGTTTGATTTGATGAAAAGGGTGGGCTAACTAGAATCCAATGTTCCGAAAATGAACCATCCCTAGTTGAGTGAACTTTTGGTAGATGAATCTAAAGGTGGTAAGGAATGGTTTGTTGAGAGTGAATAAGTCGAGGAAGAGGTGATTATACTTAATTTTCCATATTACCTATTTTCACCCCTACCTCCACCTTTAGAACTAACTCCCACTTTTTTGGAAACCTTAGAGGAAACCATAGGGAAGCCAATTGAATATGCTAAGCTTCTAAACCACCTATTCCTTCTAAGGTTGACTCCTCCTCTACTATATCTTCATCTTCGAAGATTCTTACCCCCACATCTTCAATTTTGGTTGTCTAAACCCGCACCTTATGGATAACATTAGGGTCGTGCCGATGACTTTAAAAAAATGGAGCTTCTCGGGAGGCAGCCCGAGCTTTGAAAAATTAGATTAGTTTGGTATTTTTGGTGTATTTTCCTATTTGTAGCCTTTTGTTTTTGGGACACTATTACACTTGGTGTGCATATGTTTTTGGTAAGAAGCATATGGTTCTTGGAGGAAGGTGAGCAAACGGGGATTCCAACTCATGGATCATGTAGACGTACATGGTTTGTGATGCTCAAAATCGTGGACAGGGAGAAGAACCAAACCCCAATTTCATGGGGCGTGTAGATGTGCATGACCCATGAAGCTCACATACTTTCCTAAACCCCAATCACCATTTCTTCCCTACCACCCCCAAAGTACCACCCAAACCCACCTACCCTCAAAATCCACACACATCGAGACCTGAGAGGTAACTCTCCATTGTGATTCAAGTTTTCATTCGATTTGTGGTGCATGATAGTGGTTAGATTGAACTTTCTTGATTAGAGGTTAGGGGTAGTATATTGGGGTGATGGTATTTTTTTCTTTACATTCCATGACGGTGCCATCAAGGGTAGATTTTAGTGTTCATTTTTCGTTATAAGTGCTTTCCTATTTCTTTCCCTTGACATATGTTCTTTGATTTTTTTATATGCATTGAGGATAATGCAAGCTTTAAATGTGGGAAAGGGAATTAGATAGAGCTTATGACTTTTGGTTATTTTTATGTAGCTGATAGCTCTTCTAAGAGCATTTTGAAAAATTGAAAAAATATTATAAAAACCTGGACAAGTTGAAAACCCGAAAGGGCGACTTGGGTAACATTTGGAAAAGCTCGGATAGGTTGAAATACCTAGGTAAAAATGAGAGGCTAGGCCCGGCTAGGCTTTTGAGCCTATATAAAAATGAGAAGTCGTTTGGAAAAAGGTGAGAAGTGAGTTCCCTTTGTGTGTTAAAGCTAGGATGAAAACCTGAAAGGGCTCCTAGGCAAAATGAGAGAAATTGAGAGGAAAAAAAATTAGGTTGACAATAAATTTGACTCCTTGGTTGAGAATCATGAATTTTTCCTATGTTACAACCAAGTCAATGGCTCTTGGAATTCCTTGGTGGATTGTTTTTGGAAGAAGACTCTTGGATTGATTTTACGAATAATTTTGGGGAAAGTAAGGTAGCTTTACACTTATCTTCTTGGATTATCTTTTTCACATTTTACTTTTGGGTGGTTAGATTACTTATGTTCTTCGGGGAGTGTGAGAGTTGTGAGATTCTTACTCTTTTTAGGGGATACAGGGTAATCTAGGAATAAGTTGGACGCCTTAGTTAACTTATGCTTGCACATTACATTTCGCTTAATTCTTTATCTTGTCTTTATTTACTCGAGGATGAGTAAAGGGTTAAGTGTGAGGAGTCTGACGTGCGTTAACCTTTACATTCGGTATAGTTTTTAGCTTATTTTGTTTGGTGGATTGCTAGTATTATATGAGTTTATGTGACAAGGGGTTTAGACGTTCATGTTTAGTTTTCTTGTCTAAATCCCACATTTTGTAGACTTAATTAGTACTAATGGACATCTTGTATCCACGGGCTCCTAGATCTTCCATGTGATCATCTTCAGTAGGTCGCCCGTGGGTACTTTTTGGTTACATTCTAAGTGAAATCGTTCGCAAGGAAGGTAGAAAATATTGAAGGCCGTTCGCAAGTACGGTAGAAGAGGTCAAATGTCATTCACATTACAATGGTAGAAGATGAAGACCACATACATCAAATCGTGGTAGTAGAAGGATGGAGCCAAGGATAGGCGACATTGAAGTTCAAAACGGCCAAGGGAGAAACAGTGAATCGTGGTCCGATGAGTTGCACCAATGTTTGAGAACGATTCCAGAAGAACTAGACTTCAAGGTTAATTTCATTGGATTTGTCTTCTCGAGCACTATAAAATTGACTACTAGACTCTCAAATCGGACCAACGATTCATCCAAAGCGGAGGAAAGAAATTCAGCCAGCCAAGACACAAACGGGTCGGCGCAGGCCGTTCAAGGATGACACCAATGGTCCGCACCAGAGGAGTCATCTTGTGCCTAAGGAATCAGAACTAGGGCATGATGGGACTCGCAGAAAACTCGACGGACTGCGCCAAAGTTCTGAACAAAATGCCCTTCCAGACAATGGGCCACGCCAAACGACGGACCGCGACCGAAATGGACCGCACCTGATCTGGCGGTCCACACCTACTGTTCATGGTCCGTGCCTACTATTCATGGCCCATGGGGGCACTATTCATGGGTCGCACTACTATTTACAGTCTACCAAGCCGCCCCTTCTCTCACTATTTTGGCCATAACTCTCTCATTTTTAAATCCAATTTCCCTCTACCATATATCAAAATTTTCATCTTTCCGAGCTCTATCTAACACACTAAGTCTCAGCTCCGTAAGGTTTATAGATTAGAGTAGTTTATTCGAGAATGATTCTGCCACAAGAGGGAAAGGTGACTAGGGTTTTGACTTAATTTTGGCCTATCTTTTGGTCCAATCCTCTACTACTATATATAGAGGCCTTAAAGCATGTGCAATGGTTTTTTCTTAACTTTAAGAAACCGCTCTAGAAATCGAAAACACCACAGTGGTGGTTTCAAGAGCGATTTCTTAATAAGAAACCACCCTATGGTTTCTTGTGTGGAAACCGGTTAAAAAACTGGTGGGGGGCCAATTTGTGCCAGAGTTTGTAATAATTGGTCAGACTAGATCAATATTTCTATTTTAAATTTGTAATAATTGGTCGGACTAGATCAATATTTTATTATTTTAGTATTTATTGTAATTTTTCTAGTCGTTATAATTGGTCTTTGCTGATGTAATGTTTTTAATATTTTTTTTAAAATCAAATTTTCTTATTATTTATTTTTAGATAAAAATATTTAATAATTTATTGACAAGAAAAATGAAATTTATTTTAATTTTTTATATAATAAAACATGAAAAATGAAAAAAATGAATTATTTAATAATTTCTCGAAAAAATGAAATTCTATTATAAGAATTATAATGTTTTAATTCTAGTAGTTTACACACTTGGACTGGGATGAGAACAAAAGGGAGGGTTTGGAAACGGCTAGATAGAGGGGTTTCCAACAACAGGTGGTGGTCTAACTTCCCCAACTCAAAAATTAAAACTTTAGCCAGAGAAGGCTCTGACCACACCCCTCTAATTCTTTCTGTCTCTAATGCATTGTCTAAGTCATCCCCCAAGCCTTTTAAATTCCAAGAATGCTGGATAAACCACCCCTGTTTCATGGAACTTGTGGAAGATGCTTGAAAAATCCATACCAATCTAAAAGGGATGAGAAGATTAGTCTTCAAACTCAAACATTTAAAACACTCCCTCAAAATCTGGAACAAGGAGACTTTTGGTAATGTATTTGATGCGGTTCAGCTTTGTGAAGACCAGCTATTTAAAGCTAAACATGATCTACAACAACTGGAATCCAGCATTACCATTCAAGCTTTAAATCAGGCTAAAGCAAAACTGAAAATGGCCTTAACAAACCAGGAAACCTTCTTAAAGAAAAAATCAAGACTCAACTGGATGAAAGAAGGCGATGTAAACACCAAATTCTTTCACCAGTCAATCCAAAACAAACACAAAAGACAAACAATTGCCCTCATCAAAGCCAGTGATGGAAATTGGCTAAACAACACAGATGAAATTGAGAATGAAGCTATTAGCTTCTTCTCAAATCTTCTGACTGATGATCCTTTAGACCCATCAGGAATCAACACATCATGGATACTGGAAAACATCCCTACTGTCGTCACAGAAGACATGAACAACTCCCTACTTAAAGAAATCAGTATGGACGAGCTAACCAACATAGTCTCTTCCATGAAGGGCAACTCAGCCCCGGGTCCGGATGGCTTTTCTGGCCACTTTTTCCAAAACTGCTGGGAAATCATTAAAACTGATGTTCTCATGGCAGTGACAGATTTCTTTGCTGGAATGGACATCCCCAAAGCCATCTCGACAACCCATATAATTTTAATCCCCAAAAAAGACGTCTGCTCTTCTTTCACAGACTACAGACCCATTAGCTTATGCAACTTCTCCAATAAAATTCTCTCAAAAATCCTATCCACGAGACTAAAAGTCTTTCTTGATTCTTTAATCAGCCCTGAACAGTCTGCTTTTATCACGGGAAGAGACATAGCAGACAATGTGCTCCTCATGCAGAAATACACAAACTTCCTGTATACCAAGACAGTAGGGCCAAACATGATTATTAAACTGGATATGATGAAAGCCTTCGATAGGGTCTCATGGTCTTTTTTGGCTCAGGTCCTTATCAAACAAGGTTTTTCCAATACCGTGGTTGACCTAATTATGAGAAATATCAAAGCTGCCTGTTTCCCAATTCTGATCAATGGCAAATCAGTTGGCTTCTTTTCTGCTTCTAGGGGTTTAAAACAAGGGGATCCTTTATCCCCCTTTCTTTTCATATTAATGGCTGAAGCCTTCTCCCAAAACCTCAATTTCCTTTATCAATTCGGGAATATACAGCCCTACAAACTACCCCGGCAGATGCAACACTCTTCACACCTCTCCTATGCAGATGACACAGCCATATTCCTGAATTATACAAGACAGGGCTTGATAACAATTATGTCTTTTCTGAAATCCTACGAGCTGGCCTCTGGCCAAAAAGTCAACTTGAAGAAATCAACTTTCTATCTTTCTAAACATACCCCAAGCAGAATCATATCTCTTATCAAGAGAGATACTTCCATGCTCGAAGGTTCCATCCCTTTCAAATACTTGGGTTGCCCAATTTTCACTGGTCGAGCAAAAAACTCTCTTTTCCAAGGCATGCTCCTCTCAATCCAAAACAAAATTAACCACTGGCACAACAAGCTTATTTCACCAGCTGGAAGAGCAACTTTAATCAACCACGTTTTGTCCTCAATGCAAATTCACCTCATAGCGGTATTGAAGCCAACCACACATATCATCAACCTAATCCATAAGAATCTAGCCAGGTTTTTCTGGAAACATACCTCAGATAACACACAGAAGCATAGATCTTGGAGATCTTACACCAATTTATGCTTCCCAACCACAAAAAGCGGACTAAATTTTAAAAGTTTGCATACCTTAACAAAATCCTTCTCCTTAAAACTATGGTGGAAGCTCCAAACAGGAAATTCCCTATGGGCCAATGTAATATGGTCAATGAAAGACACACTAAAAACCTCCAGAACCTGGAAAAGAATCAAAGAGGCCAATGATATAGCACTACATAACTCACATATCATCCTAGGTTCTGGTGCAGTGTCTTTCTGGGATTCTAACTGGTCCTCACTAGGACCTCTAACAGATCACTTAATCAACCCAATTGAATTTCCGTACCAAAATTTAACTGTGGCAGAATTTCTGCAAAACAGAGACTCCTACTCGGATCAGATCAGAAGTTCCCTCCCTCCTCACATCTTCCAGAGCCTAAACCTAGATCACAACCTCTTCCCAAATTTTGAAGATTCCATTATATGGAAATCTACTCAGTCAGGATCCTTCACAGTCAAATCAGCTTATGAACTGATCAGCGTAAAGAAATCAAAGATCCCCTCCTATACCCATCTCTGGTCTAACCTACTGCCAAGAAAAATCAGTCTTTTTAATTGGAAACTTTTAAATAGACTACTGGCTTTCCCGGATGTATTGGAAGTTTTTCAATTTCACCTCCCTTCAAGATGTTGTTTCTGTTTTAACAACTCTGAATCCATCCACCATTGTTTCAATTCATGTGTCCAAGTTAATCAAATTTGGAAACAGCTGAATACTACTTTCAGTTTACCTAATCACTCTTTCTAACTCCTGTGGGATCGTTTTTACTACTACTGGACTACTCCCACTTCTGATGCTTTTACAAGTCTGATCAGAATCCTTCCATGCATAGTTAACTGGCACCTGTGGTGTGCCAGATGCACTTACATATTTAAAGGCACAAAGCCTGACATAAGGTTTATTTTCAAACGCATTTTATTACATTTAAATGACACTATCTTGGCTTTCAATCTGGGGTTCATATGGATTCTTAGTCATATACCTACATTAATGAGCCACAAACCCATCAAGCATAGACCTATCCGAATCACCAAATGGTTACTGCCCGCTCTTTTCAAACTAAACACTGACGGCGCCTTTAACAACGGTGCTGTGGGCATCGGTTGCATACTTAGAAATCACAAGGGCCAGGTAATAGTAGCTCTGTCCAAATCCATCTTGTCTGAATCTGCTTTGCAGACGGAAGCCTCTGCCCTGCTACATGGGATCCATCTAGTGCGGGAACAAGGTATCACAAATTTTTCCATCGAAACTGACTCGAAAATACTGCATGGGATGATTCTTCGCCAACTCAAGATTCCTTGGAGATTGCTAACGATGATAAGAGAAATATGGTTGCTACTGCAAGAAGTGACCTACACAGTGACACACATCTTCAGAGAAGCAAATGGAGCAGCGGACTCACTAGCCAAGATTGCAAGTCGAAAATAGGTGAATAGCATCTTCGGAGCATTGGATCTCCCTTCTCTAGTGGTGGGTCAGGTAAGGCTAGACGCAACGGGTACTCCCAACGTCAGATTAGTGTAATTTTTATGCAATGTATTTCTTTTCCAAATTGTCTCCTTTGATCTTTAAGAATCTAGGACTTATGTATAGCTCTTTAAAGATCATCAGGTGCACAATCAGAGGTAAGGTATTAAGCCCCCCTCTTTCTATGTACTTTCTTTTCTATTTTAATAAATGGGTTGGGGTCTGCCAAACCCCCCACCATCACAGGTGGATTTATTTTAAAAAAATAATGTTTTATTAAATTTAACATTCAACTTATTTTGGGTGGATAAATTTAATTTAATTAAATATTAATGATAAAATTAATGAGTAGGATAGTGAGAATCAAGTGGGGTCCATGAATAGTATAAAGTAGTTTCTTACCAATGTGAAGAAAAATATGGCGGTTTCTTAAGCAGTTTCTTAAAATGAGGTGGAAGAGAGAGATTGAGAGAAATAATATATTTAATTGGTAAGAAACTGCTAGCAATTTCTACCATTGCACTTGGTCTTAGTCTTCTAGTAAATCCTAAGTAGGCATAATGTAAATTTCTCTCTCTCTCTCTAGTTTAGATAGAAGGAAGAGGAGAACTCTCTCTCTCTCTCTATCGAGTTCTTCTCCTCTTTTCCTTCTCTTTTCTTTTCTAGATCAGGCTAGATCATTTTTAGTTCATATTGTAGAGCAACTTTAAGGAGAGAAACACTCTCTCCTTTTCTTTTCTTTCCTTTTATTTTTGTTTTGATCCTAGATGTGAAATTCAAATCCATATTTGAATTCCATATCCATGGAGTAGTTTATATAGCTTGGGGATCAATTTTATGCGCATGGTTTGATTTATATGTTTTGTGAGATTCCTTAGATTCATCCTAATTTTGTGTTCATGATATTATTGTGATTTGTCTTGAATGTTTGAAATGCATGAATACTACACCACATTAGCATACACTTTGGGCTATATTCATGTATGGTGCAAAAATTGATGCCTCATTGGGAAGAGAAACCTGGATGTTAGAATGGGTAAGGGAGTACGTTGCATCTGCGTGGGTGTGTGCACTGGAGACCCGAGTATTGCTTTGACTATTTGCCATCGCACCAGTCTTAGCTGATTACGTATAGTTTTCCAATAGATTGTGGGTAGAGATAGTGAAAAAGTAGCAAGTTAGGGTTGTTAGAAACCCTAATATCATAGATAAGGTGCCAACGACCTCTTCGCCTAATTGATAGGACCAGGGGGAAGTAGTGCATTCATGATGGTAGACCAAGACACAATCGCACGGGGGAGAAACATACCAACAACAATGGTCGGACCTTGTTGTACTCCCCTAATTATGATGGCGATGTCGATGGAGGGTTTCGAGCCCACCCGACTTGACAGGTACAAGGAAGTGTATGCCATCAGCCACTCCACGTGTTATGAACACTCTGTTAGGTTGTCTAGTAAATCTTACATGTGAATGAATCGAGGATAGAAACATTAGATTTACCATGTTGCGCAATTACTCCCCAAACGCTTAGCTTTATAGATTAATTGTGCTTTTTACTTTTATGCATCGTAGTTAAACTGAAAAACCAACCCCCCATTTGTTTGCATTTACTAGCTATTCATTTCACTTGTACTGATTGATGACCCGTACGGGGTTGTGTTTTTAGTTGATACTTGAGCCCTAGCATCTCTGTGGACAACTCCAGGGCTTACCGCTAACTACCCTATAGGTAGCGTAGAAGGGATAATGGGTGCAGAACTATAAATTTCATCTTTGACCTCTCAGCATCCGCTCGGGTTAATTAGCTACAATTAACGACCCCGGGTGGAGATGGGTCAATATGTTCAGCAAATTCTACAAACTAATTCTAAAAGCGCTCTTGAAGAGATGTTTGACACGTGCTCTGTAAAAATAGAAGATTTGTTGGCACCGAAGACCAATGTCGTTGAACAAACAACCACAAAATAGCCAATGCAACTCAACCATAAAAAGTGCACCTACAATATTGGATCCAGCCCAAGTGAAGACAAAAGGAAGAGAAAAAAGGCTGAAGTCAGGCACGAAAAAGAAAAAACCAAGGAAGAAAACTAGTGAATTTGGCACAAAAACACCAGATGTGAAGACACTGTAAAAGTAACATTGTTTAAGATACATGTTGCATTTATTTACCTATATATTGTATTTGTTTTTCATCAACTTAAAATAATTTTATACATTGAATAACATACTGTATTTTTTAGCTTACAAATATAAATTATCAAATTATAACTTGCATTTTCTTTGCTTGCCCAAGTACCAACCTTTGTTTCACAAAATTTTATTGATATGGAATCACTGAAACCAAGTAAATGATATATAATTACTTAACTTACAACTGTAATTTATTAACCTATGAATTGCATTTGCTTTCCCATAAGCTCATAAAAGCAACACAATAAACCACACAACATAACTAAATGTAACTTGGTATTAATAAGCATAAAAATATTACTTCTTAACATTGAACATGCACTGGTTTCCTAAAAGCGACTTGCATTATATTTCACATTATTTTAGTGATATGAAAACCACTGAATACATGTAGAATTACTTAGCTTACACCTGTAATTTATTAACCTATCAATTGCATTTGTTTTCCTATAAGCTCAGCAAATCAACACAATGAACCACATGAAATAATCAAAAATTCAACATGGTATTATTAAGCATACAAATAGTACTTAACATTCAACATGCATTTGTTTCATACAACCTTCAACCTTAAAAACAAATCCTAATACAGCGTCTCACATTCGCTTCCATATCAACAGCACCAATCAGTCACAAAATAAGCTTATTACAAATCACCCAAAAATAATTCAAAGACGCTAAAGCTACAAATCTTCAAGTCCTTCAATCCTAAGGGAGAATGAAGAAATCATAGAACGAGTTTTCCTCATGTATTCTTCAACTATCTTATCAACCCACTCATGTGTGATTGGGTCTTCTATAACTTCTTGTGTGGTCTTGACATGCTCAGGATCCTCATTTACTGTGGTTGTGCCTTCTTGTTATGGTTTTGATTGGGGTTGTGGCTGCAGTTGTGATCATACAATTGGACTGGCATTTGCCTTCTCAAGGTTTTGCACCAAAACTTGTGTAATGACCTCCATGTCTCATTTGAAAACGAGATAGGCCCTATGGAGAGGCTGACAGAAAAGAACAAAAGTCAATCAAACAAAAAGTTAGAAACTGTATTAAAAATAATATGAACTATAGACTGCATTAGATTAACTAACATCTGCATTACTTTAAAATAACATGCACTAAATTTAAATAAGTATCAAAAAAACAAAAAAAAACTTACATTCTAGAAGCTTTCTCAATATTCGCATTGCTTATCACACCATTAGGAATGCGATAAAATGATTCCAGACTCCTAAACAACGCCATCAAATGCAACAGTCAGAGTACGCAACCCCTCACAACCAACATTCTCATTGCCAATTCCCTCATATTACTGGATGCTACTTTTCTCTTTCACCCTCCCATCCTTGGGGATACCCAGCCTCTACCATAACCCCCTTATCATAACCCATCTTCTCAAGATAACGAGCCCTCTTGAACAAAGATTTGTTCGACCAATGCATGTACAAGGGAAATATAGTAGAGTCAAGCTAACCTCTAAAACGGAACCAATAAATATAAGACAACAACAATACAGACACACAACCACCAACACAAGACAAATTTCTTTAACCAGAACCAGAGTTGAAGCTACTAACACCCTCACACAACCGATCAAGCACTAATCCACACCAATCAAGACTCTCAATAGTCCCAACATTCTCTAAATCACCAACAAGCTTAAAATCAACCAAATTTATTGTAGTTAGGGCCAAGAAAGTACACTTGACATACATAAAAAAATATCTCTTAAAACGATTACCACCACCACCTAGTTTAACCAAATCAACAAACAAATTAACATGTGAGATATTACCATATTTGTCAGCATTTAACTCAGACCTCCATCTTTCCCTAATATCCACATCTCTTGACACCCCCTTCCATTGTTCTGCACTAAACCAATAGGACACCCTGGAATCCTAGGAATACAAAAGTGTAATGATGCACCTTGAGCTAGCTATTTCTTGAACATTGCCAACATGATCAAACCTAGAACAAAAAAAAATGAAGTCGGCCTAAACAATATAAAATAAGCATAGAACAATATGAAATCAGCCCACAGAATCAAACCTGTTAACCAACCAAGGAATGATTCCAAAAGGGAGGCATGAAATGTCAAAAGCAAGAAGTCTACCAAAACTATCTCTTCAACATTTATCTTTTGCGCAGAGTGAGCACGGAAATTGAAGATTTAAGCTTCGAAGGACACCATCTAGTTAAAAAATTAAATATGAAAGTGTAAGCATACATGTCTTGAAAAGTGTAAGTTTAAATCTAACACACAAACATCAGTCACACATGATATACTTGACTAAGACATCATGAATATTAACATATGCAATATTTGAACAAACAAAAACAGTTCATAAAAATTTTACTAAATTATTTTTTTAGTCCCTTACACATATTCACCAATACCTTCTTTTGGTCCCCGAGGCCAATACCACGTTTAATCGGCCACTAACATTATAAAATTGAATATTTTGGTCCCCAAAGGTGATTTTCATGTAAAGATAATGGTAAAATTGATTAAAATATGTAAAATAATCATTATACCCCTGAGTTTTAAAAAAATAAAAAAGAATGAAAATCAGACTCGTCTTCTTTGTCTCTCACCATCGGCACCGGCACCGCTGCAACATCGCCGTCGGGAGATTTGACAAGGACACCCATGGCCTCACCCCCATCCCCAGGCTCTTTGTCAACCACCCCTTCATCCCCGAACCAAAATTCGGTGGCCACCTTCATCCCCAAACCAAAATCGATGGCAATGCCATCGAATTCCTTGAATCCTGACCCTATCACGCCATCGAATTCCTCAATCACATCTCGACCTTCGGTGCTATGGAACCCTTCGGCGAAGCCTCACCATGAACAGGTTCAGCAAAGCCTCCGAATCCCCAGTAGTCGCTGCCCTATAAATCCGGTGGCCACCTTCGTCCCCGAGCCAAAGTAGATGGCGAAGCCATCAAATTCCTTGAATTCCTAACCCTATCACGCAACTAAAAACCAGTAATCAGTGGCGGCGGTGGAACAAAGGCTGACCGGCGGATGAGGGTTTTAATACCCTAAAAGAAAAAGTAAAAGAAAATTAAAAGGAAGGAAAGGAAAATTAAAGAAAAAAAATAAAGGAATAGGAAATATTATTATCTTATAAAATTTTAATTGAAAATATTTTTTTAATTAGTAAAATTACTAAAATACCCCTATTTATATCGGAAAACCACTCCGGTTTACCTGAAAACCACCTCTGGGGACCAAAAGATTCAATTTCAGAATGTTACTGGCCGATTAAATGCGGTTTTGGCCTCGAGACCAAAAGAAGGTATTGGTGAATATGTAAGGGACTAAAAAAGCAATTTAGTCTAAAAAATAACATTCAAGACAAATATTTTTGGTAACATCATTTAGATAGGCATAAATAACAAATATACTATGAATGTTAACATATGCAACATTTAAACAAACAAAAATGTTTCTTATCAACATGTAGAAAAATAAAAACTGAAGACACAAGCTGTGATTAACAAGTAAACACTAAATATTATCAAATGCAACATTTTATGAAACAAATACATGTTATAACTTATTAAAATAACACTGTAAACAGAAAGAAAAAACACTTACGTGTTACCCTCCTCATCTATACGTTCATCCACCTGCTTCTTCGGACAGTTGCGCTGTTGTTTCGCAGGTCTTTCATTAAAAGCAACCACTTTTCCCGACTCCAAAACTTCACCAACACTACTACCTTCTTTCCTCTTCAAACTAGGTTTTTTATTAACTTCAACACCTTTCTTTTCCTTCTCAACAAACTCCTTCACAACCCCAACGGATTTCTTTACATCAACTTTCTTTGTCTCTGTCTTCTTCACAACCACAATAGGCGACTTTGCGGCTACTTCTTTCCCTTTCCTTTTCAACTGTCCAGTAGGGGACTCTCCTTCAAACTAACTGGGGACTTCTTCTTCAAACCAACCGGTGACTTCTCCTTATGTCCTTCAAAAGAGACAACCACGGTAGGTTGAGCATCCACACCAGATTGAGCCCCCTCACTCTCATTCCTATAATCCTCACTCTCACCCACAACCACATCAGGTTGAGCATCTTCACTCTCACACGCAGCCACAACAACTCAAGCCTTCTCCCTCTCAACTCCATCCAAATCATAATGAATCATTTATAAAATCTCTAACCATACTTTCAGTAATTGAATTATCCGTTGAATAACCCTCACCATCATCCATGGACCCACATTCACCATCATCCTCAACATTCCTGGAACCACCTTTACCAGCAGGTACAACTTCCTCCCTAACAGATTCATTATCTTTCCTATTTAACACATTCAAATCACTATCACACTCATCAAAATATGCATCAACTTCAACATCAATTTCTTCTGAAAAATCCTCCCCATCAACAGCCTCAGCACCCTCACCACCACCTTCAACACTAACCACTTCAGCATTCCCTTCAACAACCCTAAAAACTTCACTGTCAACTCCAACCCCTTCACCACTAGCACTAACATTGGTAACATCTTCCCTCATTCCCTTTGCCTCAACCCCTTCACCACCATCATTAACCCCTTCAACACCAACATTAGTATTATCAATCATCACATCCAAAACATCCCTAATATCTTTCTTCACTACCTCATCCACACCAACCAAAAAATCCCCATCAACAACCTTAGCACCCTCACAACCCTCTAAACCACCATCAACTTCCTTCTCTACATCACCAGCCAATGCACCCCCATCAACAACTCTAGAAACCTCACCAGCCTCTACACCAGATTCCTCCTCACAAACCTTAGAACCCCCAGCCTCATCAACACCAGCTACTTCTCTACTCATTCGAACTACATCACTCAGCAGTTTATCATAGTCAAAGTCTTGGGTGTATTGATCCACCTTCATCAGACTTCAATTTCTTCACAGTAACATTCATTCTTCTCTTCTTCATCTCCTTAGCTGTAACAACAAAAGGAACATCTGGAGTAGATGCACCACCAATCCTCGCAGACCTACGTGTCAATGCCACAACTACACAACAAAATAGAAACACAAACTGTATAAGCACATTAAAAAATAACAAACATAATCACATAAATAAAATACAGTATGTAAAGAAAATAAATAACCTCCAGAAGTGTATGACTGCTGAATCTTTTTTAGCTTAGTTTGAAGAGAAGATCCATCCTTTTTTTACATTTCCTAACTAGTGGCTTAGAAACTAAACAACATAAAATATTTGAATAAGTAAATGCATAAGCAAACAAGTAAATAAATGTAATACAGAAAAATTACCATCACCTTCTTCTGTCTCAGGTTCTTCATTTTGAACTGTATCTTCACCTCCTTTAGACACTACTAAAAATAAGCATATACCACACAGTCAGAAACTAATGCATATAACATACTAACATATGCAAGTTGTAATCGAAAAAAAATGCATGCATACTTTGACAGTTACTAAGCAACCTAATCTAACAAACACATAGTATAACTAATGCATAAAGTATACTAATATATGCAAATTTTAATGAAACAAATGCATGACAGTCAGGAAGAAACATAATCTGGTGTACACATTATAACTAACTTATTCATATAGTAAAATAATACAAGCAACTTGCAATGAAACAAATACATCCTATCAAATCAGAAAGAATAACAATAAGTAGCTAACAATCACTGAAATCATAAACACAGGCTAAGTAACTAATACGTATGTTATACTAACATATACAACTTCTAAGGCAACAAGTGCACATTATAATATACAGTGGACTGACTATCATCTAGTAAAAATTGAAAAACAGAGTAAGTAATCAATACATATATTACACTAATGTATGCTACTTTTAAGGAAACAAATGCACATTATAAAACAGAGTCAAAACATGTGAATCTGACATGCAAATCATAAAAACATAATAACTATCTAATACATATGTTATACTAACATATGCAACTACTAAGACAACAAATGCACATTAAAAAATAACTAGACTGGCTAACATACAGTAAAATTAAGAAAACATAGCAACTAACTAATACATATGTTATGCTAACAGATGCAGCGTATAAACAATCAAATGCATGTTATAAAGAAGACTCAAAACATGCATATCTGACTTCCAAAATCAAAACAAATAAACATACTCTAAAAAAACTTAGTAGCAACAAGACTGAAAAACTCTTTTTTTTAATGCAAAACACCCGAAGGTGAGGGAGTTATGTATTGGGTTCCCCATGCCCTATAGCAAAAATAAACAGTTGGTACATGAGTATGTCTAGATTGCTAGACTTGAGGCAACAATGTTGCCTCCAAAAGTGTTAAACTAACAGCTATACAAGGATAGTCCAATTAGTGAAGAAGTTAAGATCCAAGGGAGAGAATCTCCACCCCTTGTGTTAATTCTCTCCCTCAGCCAGGAAACTCCTAGATGTAAGCTATATTCAATCAAAACCTATTCAAATGAAGAAGACAGTGAAGTTGATGTAAGGGTCCATCCGAATGGACTCATCCAAGTTCGGCAAAGTGGTGTGATAGGAGTATCAAAGAGCAGTCCTGCTTTGCTATTTCAGACGAGAAGCAGCGGCAACACTCTCATCTCTTAATCAGTAGAACCAACCTGAATCAGAAAAATCAAACTCAGCAATATCTATTCAGATGCACTATCATTTCTGTGTACTCGAATGGAAGGTACATAGTGTTTATCCAAAGTAATAAGTCCTTTAATATGCCTAGGGATGTTAGAAATAGAAAGTACATGACCAGAATCATTATGGTATTTAGAAAGGGTATCAGCAACTAGGTTGCCCTCTCTTAGCACATGTTGAAGGTCAGCCCTACCAAGTGAAGCCTTCACCTTATAAGTTTTGTCGAAAAGTTCCCAATTGGCTGAATAGGGGTAATTTATCATAGAGACCGTAAGTTTTGAATCAGATTCAATTACGAATGTTTGGTCAAGCTGTGGGAAAATGTGACAAGCATGCATAATGGCATCAATTTCAGCTGATAAAGGTGACACAGCTGAAGAAGCAGTAGAACGGATGCAAATTGGACAACCGTGGGAATCTCTAGCAATAAGACCAACAGAAGCTATGTTATGAGACCAGGAGGCATCAACATTAATTTTAATATAATCAGACTTAGGTCTTATCCAACAAATCTTTGATATATTAGGCTTAGGAGGGGGTCTAAGCACAGGTGATTGGTGTCTAAATGCTGGTGGGATAGGGCTAGGGGTGAGTAGTTTTGAGGGGCACACTTGGAGTGAGTGTGATCAGGTCTTGCACCTCTTTACAGATAGAACTAAAAAGTAGGGGCTTATTGTCAAAGAGGAAACCATTCCTAGCTTTCCAGAGGCCCCAACAAATTAGAGAAGGCAGTATTCTACAGTAAATACGCTCAAACTTTGGTAAATCATCACAGTTCCAGAACAGGAAAAACCTCTGTGGAATGGTATGAAGAGCATTTAGATTGAAACGAATCAAAGATGCAAAGTAAGACCACAGTGCCTGAGCTATATGACAATTTATAAAGAAGTGCTGTATCGAGTCAGAGTGATTGCATGCAGGGCATTTAGATGCTAAACTAAAACCACAAGAAATAAGCACCTCATCAAATGGGAGGAAGGCATGCAGTAATTTCCATATAAAAACAGTGATTCTTTTTGTACAGGAATTTTCCAGAGAGCAGTATTGGCTAGAGAGATACCTGATTCTGATGTTAAGGCCTTGTAGCATGACTTGAAAGTAAAATTACCTGAGAACTCAGGTTTCCAAATCATTCTGTCATTCCTTTCATCTGTGATTTTAGCCCCCTGCAAAAATAGAAGAGTATCATGCCCCAAGAAGGAAGAAATCTAGTCCAAAACTGAGGTCCTATTGGTAATGAAATCAGCCACTGATATGTTAAGCATATAAGATGAGATACTATCTGGAATGTAGTTTATAAGGGGGCCATTTGGGCACCAATTGGCCAACAAAAAACTACAACTCCCTTTGCCATGAATGATAGTTGAGTTAGATTTAGTAAAGGAGTTAACAAGGCATATTCTCTTCCATGTGACTGATTTTCTGTAAGATGGTGGCAATGCCCATATCAATTTTGACCACAAGGAAGTACCTAGTTGGCACTTCCACCACAGTTTAACAGAGCAAGTCTCAACTATGGCCTTGAAAGATCTAAATCCCAATCCATTCAGTTTAGTTGGCTTAGCAAGGTCTGACCATTTTTTCCAAACCCTATTATTTTTATCCTGAACTTTACCCCAAAAGAAATGAGACAAGACTGAAAAACTCACACACACACAACAAGAACAAAAAAAGAGAGCAAAACTCCAAATATTCAAAATGAAAAACAAAAAAAATTAACCATGAGAAGGAGAAGGCTAAGTTAACTTCTCTTTTTTTTAATAAAACCATCATGCGATGGGGGAAATTGTATTAGGTCTTCCCAAGCCATAAAATATACGGAAAAATTAAAGGGCAGATGAAAGAAGCCGTAGCTAAGTTAAGATATACATAGGTGAGCACTAGTCTTGTGAAGCAACACTAGTTGCTTCCAAAAGAATGAAGAGAAGACCGGAAAATCGTTAGAGGATTACAAAAGCTCTTATACTATGATGGAGATGATCGAACTTATTAGTGAATCTAATTAAAGAGACACAAGGCAGTCCACATCATCTCTACATAGTTAAGAAAACATATCCTCCAATGATCATGAATGCAGTTAGAGTATCAAAAGCTATTCGCAAAGGTGATAGCCATCCTATGTAGAAGAACTATGTACAGATTAATGTACTAAACTATGAACAAACCAGGTGCCTTCCTTAAGCTGCAGCCAGCAGCAGTAGTGCTATCCATCCTATTGATCAGTTGGAAGAAGAACGCCTGATCATGTTAACTTGATATGAAAGAAATTGGGGCCATCCATCTTGAGAAAATGAAGTTGCAGACACTACATTGAGGAACCCATGTACCCTGCATAAAAAGATTAATATCAGTAGCATCCGAGCTAGTTTAAACTATCCTTAAGGATGGGGTACCAATTTGATCCAGCCTAATAAGCCCCTGGACCAAGTTAGAGAGCTCAGAAAATCTGTGGAAGGAAGAGTGAGTCTTAGATTGCAAACAGTTTTTTGCAAGGGTGTGAGCCACCAAGTTGGCCTGCCTGTAGATGTGAACCAGATTATATACACCCAGGGATTGATGAATCTCATCAGATAGAGTGTACAATTGCCAGTGAGATCTTAATGGATCCTTAGAAAATTTAACAGCATTAAGGCAATCAGATTCAAGATGAAGAGGAGAGGAGAAAACTGTAGCTTGTTGAATAGCAAACTTAATTGCCTTCAATTCAGCTTCAAGAGGGGAGTATGCATTTGTATATTGAGTATATGCCCCCCTGAAACCACCTCTACAGTCTCTAATAATCAATCCAATACCACACATATTTGTATTGCGGCACCATGAAGCATCCATATTAAACTTAAGACCTGAGAGAGGCCTTTTCCATGCAATTTTAAAAAATTTTGGCTTAGGAGGAGATTTAATAAGAGGCAAGAAGGAGTGATCCGCAATACTGAAGTCAATAGAAAAGACTATGAAAACAGGTTTAGCACAGAAAGATTGAAAAATCTGATCTCTGATTTGCTTTAAGATTAGAACTATGGAAGGTTTAATAGAGTCAAATAGAAAATTATTCCTCATTTTCCATAGATTCCAACAAGTGATAACAGAAGCAGTTCGGACAATAGTAGAATGTAATGTACTTAGGGTAGGAAAGGTAGTGTAGCATGATAATCTTTCCCAAATAGATGGAAAAGCCCTATCCCTAATTCCCATGAACTGGTGAACTAAAAACTAGACCTCAACAACAAATTCACAGGAGTTGAAAAAATGGTCTATGGAGTCTTCATGTTTATTGCACATGCAACATTTGGAAGGTAAACAGTATCTCAGTTTTCTGAGTATGTTATCAAAGGGTAAAAAAGAATTTGTCATCCTCCACATGAAGACTGACATTTTTCTATCTAATCTAGAGTTCCAGAAATGTTTTAAGGATGCAATGGTACCTGTATTGCAGCGCAGTGTAAGGTATGTTGATTTGAAAGAGAAATCACCTGATATACCCGGTTTCCAGATTAGCCTGTCCTCCCTATGAGGTGCCAGCTTGGCTTCCTGCAAAAGATAAGTAACTTCAGGTGACAGGAAGGGAGAAATTTTGGAGAGAAGAATGGGTTTATTGGATATGAAATCAGATACTGTACAGTCTCCATCAATCTCTACCAGGTTCTGATCACAAAGGTCATCAAGGCAACCTATATCTAGCCAATTAGATGTCCAGAAGTTACATTCCCCTCTACCTATGATAACCCTAGAATTTTCCTCTGCCCAGGAATTGATATGGAAAATTCTTTTCCAGTTAGGTGAGGTTCTATATGAGGGAGGGAGGCCTGCCAGTAAGTGAGTCCACAGAGCCTTAGCTATTTGGAACTTCCACCACAATTTGACATAGCAAGTTTCAATTATAGTGGTAATAGATCTGAACCCTAGCCCATTTTGATCAGTTGGAAAGCAGAGAGCTGTTCATTTTCTCCAAGCTCTTTTTGGTTTCAGCTCAAAGTCACCCCAAAAGAAGTTACTCATTCTCCTTTCTATGGTTCTGATGATCATTTTTTTGGGTTTAATAACCGACCAAATGTGTTGTGGTAGAGAATAGATACAGGACTCAATTAGTATCATTTTTCCACCTTTTGAGATCCACCTATTTTTCCAATTTCCTAATCTATTATCAATCTGTTCAAGAAGAGGTTGGAAATAAACTTTCTTTGCTTTCCCAGTGAATATTGGAACACCCAGATATGTGAAAGGGAAAACCCCTAGTTTCATCCCCAATATTCTTTTAATAGAGATAATTTTTTGGGCTGAAGCATGTTTACTTATGAAGAAATCACTTTTATTGTAATTAATCTTTTGGCCAGAG
Source organism: Rubia yunnanensis (assembly GCA_037428765.1). NCBI lineage: Eukaryota > Viridiplantae > Streptophyta > Magnoliopsida > Gentianales > Rubiaceae > Rubia > Rubia yunnanensis. The sequence continues at coordinate 71,182,442 of CM075063.1, forward strand.
ACTTCCTCAAAAGTAGACAGAAAAGCTTTTAATCGAATCAGAGTTATTCTGGTTGCCTTAAAGAAAACAATTGTATCATCTGCATATGATAAATGTGAGATTTGAGGAGGATTACCTGGAAGATCAAAGTATGACAGTTTACCACTATGAAAAATGAAGGCCAAGCTCCTAGAAAAAGCCTCAGAAAAAATGTTAAACAAGAAAGGAGATAAAGGATCCCCCTGCTTAATACCACGAGTGGCTTGAAAAAAACCAACAGGCTTACCATTAATCAGAACCAAAAACCAGGCCTGTGACAGATTTTTCATGATGGAGAAAATGAATCTAGCATGGAAGCCAAATTTGGCTAAGACATTATATAAAAAAGACCATCTAACACGATCAAAAGCCTTTTGAAGGTCCAGTTTCACAATACAGTTTGAATCTCTTCTTTTTTGGTTCAGAAACCTAATCATTTCCTGTAAATAAATTACATTATCCGAGATGTCTCTACCATGTAGGAAAGCTGTTTGGTTAGGGGAAATGATCCTAGGCATTAAGGACTTCAGTCTTTCCATGAGCACTTTAGAGCATATTTTGTTAATCACATTTGAGAGGCTTATAGGTCTATAATCATGAAAGGAAGTAGGGGTCTTTTTTTGGGGGATTATTGTGATCCAAGTACTACCAATACCCCTAGGCATAACATTAGCAGAAAGGAAATCATGAACAGCCAGAAGAAGATCATTAGCAATAATATCCCATGATTTTATGTAGAATTTGGCTGTAAAGCCATCCGGACCTGGAGTACTCAATTTATTAAGACTAAAAACAATGTTTTTGAGCTCAGTTAATGTAACTGGTTGAAGAAGTTTATCATTATCATCCTGATTAACCAGTTTAGGAATGTGATTTAGAAAATGAGATTGAAAGAGAGAGCTATTAGTAGAGCTGTCCTCAGTTAGAAGGTTATGGTAGTACTGTATAGCTTCCCTTTCAATGTCATTTATATCATCTAGCCACTGACCATTCGCATTTTTAACCTTTGCTATCTTCAGCCTATTTGTTCTTTCCATGACAGAGTTATGGAAAAACTTTGTGTTATTATCCCCTTCTCTAAGCCATTTAATCTTAGCCTTATGTTTCCAGAAATGTTTTTGTTCAGCCAAAGCCTTGACTAACCTAGCTTTAGCAAGTTTGAGTTTAACCAGTTCAGCATGAGAATCAGTGTGATCAGAGATCCGTTCCTTTGCCTGTAGAGCCAACTCAGCATGCACTACATTGTCATGTATATTGCCAAATTTTTCTCTATTCCAAATTTTTAATTCTTTCTTCAGTCTGACAAGTTTAAGGTAAAAAGATAGAATTCCAGACTTATTTAGAGGAATTTCCCAATTCTGTCTGATTATCTCAGTGAAGTCTTTCCTCTTGTACCATGTATTCAGAAATCTGAATGGCCTAGGGTTAGATGGAATAGCACTACCCACAGTTAACAGCAAAGGATTATGGTTAGAACTAGTCCTATTTAAAATCTGGATTGAGGAAGCAGGGAATGTTAGGGACCAAGAGGAAGTACATAAACCCCTATCCAATCTTTTTAAAGTTGGAGATCTTAATATGTTATTAGTCCATGTGAACAGGTTACCAACAGTGTTAAGTTCCTCTAAGGCTATTAAGTGAATGAAATCATTAAAATCTTTGATACTTCCTAGATTGGGGGAAGAAGGACCCTTATATTCATTTATAGTAGTAATGCAATTAAAATCACCTATGAAAAGGGATTCAGAGTGATTAAAAGAACTAAGATCAGACCACAGAGATTGTCTCCCAGTTCTTGTCCTGAGTCCATAAATAAAGAAGACATCCATGGTCTTGAGAAGATTAGTACTATTTAGATGGATTCCCAGGAACTGTAGATTATCATATTTAACAGTTAAGAGTAAGTTAGAGTTCCAGAAAAGCCAAATCTGTCCATTATTTGCTCAGATGTAGTTATCAGCAATTTGCTATATGAATCACATTGCAAGTTATCATGTTTAGGTTCAATTAAGCAGATAAGCTCCAAGTTATGTCTTTTGATCAAATCACAGAGTCTTAACATAGATGTGTTCATCCCCCTGATGTTCCAAACCATCATTTTAATCTTAATTGTTGTATTATTCATAAGAAAACATTGCTAGAGCTTTTTGATCTAGTCATGATAGTGTTTTTCTGGGAGAAAAAAGACTCATTTTTCAGTTTGGATTTATTCTTTAATACCTTGTCTTTTTTCTGATTGCTAGGATTAAAAGCTGAGTTAGGAGAACTAACCTTACTTACCTGATCATCATTATCATCTGCAGATTCCTGGATAACAGAGGTGTCTTGTGCATCAGAAGGTACTGGGAGTCCTGAAAGAACATCCTTGAAGGTTTCCTCACTTGAGTCTTCTTCATCAGCGAGAGGCAGAAAACGATTACCTTTGTGTTTCTGCTGAGAGAAGATAAAGTTTTTTGCAGCAATAATAGAATGGAAAGGTGAGAAAGATCTGCCCCTTTTGCTAGGTAAGTCATCTTTAGCAAAAACTGGCCTAAGGACTGGAGGGGCAGACAGTGAGTGTCTATTTAATTGCACTGTAACATCAAGATCAGGAGAAGGTGTATGGGAGGTCAATGCAATATGATGGCTTTGTTCAGATTCAAGTGGTTGTGAGTGAGGGAGGACTACATCTTCCTTGTGACTAACCTTATGGGGAAGTAGGACAGTGGAAGAGGGAAGGTGATTTTTATTCTCACAGGTGATAGGATGATCATCCTTAATTGTTTCAGCCTAAGCTTGTACACCTATAGGCTCAGGGGTCAAATTATCAATTAGAAGGTCCTCATCAATTGAGATGGTCTTATTAATTTCTTGATCATTCACTGGCACAGTAGCATTCTGTTTCTTAGGAACATATTTGAATTTTTGGGCATAGAATGTTTTTTGCTTTTCCATCACAGAAACTCCTGAACTCCCAGCATTAGTATTAACAGTCTCTGGTTAAGAATAGCAATCACATTTTCATGATCCTGTTTGCCTATTTGTTGATCATCAGGACGGTCCACTAGATTTACAGCAACTTTATCATTTCTCTGGGACTTAGTTCTTTTGAGCTCAGGATGTAAATAGACACAGCAGTTTTCATTATGTCCGATACATTTACAATGTTGACAGTAAGGTGGGATATTTTCAAATTCTAATGGAAGTTTGACAACATTATATTCATTCCCATCTTCCTCAATACCAACTCTTATGAATGCAGGAAGTTTTTTTTTCAGATCAACCTCAACACACATTTTGACACAAGAAGGCCTAGAGAGGGCTGCAGTTGCAGCATCTACTTTTATAAAATTGCCAATTTGATTTCCCATGATTTGGAGCATAGCAGTATTATAGAAGTATATCGGGACATATGGAATAGAAACCCATACCGGAACAATAGATGATTCTGCCATTGGGGAGAAATCTGATGTCCATTTAAGTACCTTCATCTGAGTATTGTTGAAGCTCCATTGACCCTTGAGCCAGAATCTATGATAGTCCTCTTTCTCTTCGAATCGGATCAGCACATGTTGGAAATCGATTGATCCGAGCTGGAATTTTCCTTTGAAGCCCACGGAGACGAAAGAGTCGTTGAGCTGAGTCATCGATGGTTTACCCCTGGCAAACTTTCCGACGAGAGCGTTTTTGTAGTGGGAGGCAAGGGTGTCTGCATCTTTGCGACTAACTAAACAAGCTATATCCCCTTTGTATTGAGTTTTGGGGATAATCTCTGGGTTCGAAGGGAGGGAATCAGATAGAGGAGGAGGACGATTGGCAAGAGCTTGAAGAAAGGATTTGCCTCCACCGTAGGTACCACGGCCGGACGGAGGAGCCACCATGGCGGTGATGGAAACCGGTCAGTGACCGTTATCAGTTAGGTGGCTGAAAATGAAGAAGAAGGAGGAAGGAAATGGTGAAACGATAGAGAAGTAATCGTTTTGGTTATTTCGCACGCTAAATCGCTTATTTTGCACACAGAGTGATAGTTCGCAACCGCTCACAGAGTTTTTGGTGTAATACTTATCTTACAGAGTGATTAAGTCAACTTCTCAGGTTTAGAAGAAACTGAAAACCGGTTTAAGTCCAGATCCAAAAGAAAAGATGAAAGAAGATTTTTATTATAATTGGAAAAAGGTTAAAAAATTACAGCTGCAACTGGATTATAGTATAGTACTATATAGCCAATGCTTCCCAAGAAAGAAATTGTAAAACCAACTGGATCACAACACGTGTCCAGTTGGTTGCTAATAAATCAAAAGAGCAAAACTCAGTTGTGCAATTTCATTTCATCCATTTGAATCATTTGGAACTCAAAACTTCAAATATGAGCTTGGCGCCATTTTCAAGTCTGCTCCATCCTCGTTGTCCTCAGAAAAGCATAATCCTATCACCCCCTCATCAAGCTTATATTTGGGAGCACAAAAACTAAGTTTGGACTGGTTGGCATGAAAGGGAGCAGCAGGCAAAAACTTGGTGAGCACATCAGCCAGTTGCATGCGAGAAGAAACAAAGGAAGGAAGCAGAGACCCCTCAAGATAGTAATCCCTGACCAGATGGCAATTTATATCCAAATGCTTAGTTCTTTCGTGAAACACTGGATTGGCAGTGAGATGCAAGGTAGCCTAATTGTCACAGAAAAAAGGATTGGGAATTGCACCTGCAAATGAAGATCTCGAGCAATATAGCTAATCCATTTAAGCTCATAGGAAGTCATTGAAAGGATTCTGTACTCAGCTTCAGCAGAAGATTTAGAAACTGTTGATTGCTTTTTGGACTTCCATGAGATTAAAGCTAATCCCAAGAACACTGCATAACATGTGATTAATCTCTTTGAAACCTTACAAGTTGCCCAATCAGTATCACAGTAGTCATGAAGCCTAAGATCATTGGCTGAAGAATAGAGTAAGCTATGATCTGGATGATGATAAAGGTATTTGACAATATGTAAAGCTCCAGTGAGATGATGGTATGATGGGGATTGCACAAATTGACTCAACTGATGGACATCAAATGTAACATCTGGCCTGGTGTAATTAAGGCACAAGAGTATGCCAATTAGCCTCCTATAGGCACTAGGATCAAATAGAAGAGCTGAATTTTCATCATGAAGAATCCAAGAGCAAGGAAGTGGAGTAGAAACATGCTTGCTATGAAGAAGACCATAGTCTGAAACTATGTCCCTGATGTATTTGCTTTGATGAAGATGAATTGCAGAGGAGGTTCTGTGCAGCTCCAATCCTAGGAAGTAGTGAGCAGGTCCCTAATCTTTGATAGTAAACTTCTAATGCAAAGATGCCTCAACTGCAACAATGGCATCAATGGAATCTCCCATGATCAGGACATCATCAACATAGACAATTAATTCTAGGAAATATGAAGGAGTGAACTTCAAGATGAGACATTGATCATGGTGGGATTGATTAAAATTCAGGCTCAGAAGATGCTATGTGAACTCCTTGTTCCACTGCCTGGAAGCCTGCTTCAATCCATAAATGCTCTTAGTGAGTCTGCAAACCAGATATGGATCTTTGGCATGATATCCATCAAGAAGTTTCATGTATACTTCCTCATCCAAATGACCATGCAAGAAAGCATTGTTGATATCAAGCTGATAGATATGCCAATTTGAAGGTGAGGCTAAAGCAAGAAGGATCCTGATAGTCACTGCCTTTACCACTGGTGAGAAGACTTCAAAGAAGTCTATTCCTTCTATATGATTGAATCCTTTTGAAACTAGCCTAGCTTTTTGTTTTTCCAAACTTTCATCTGCATTATATTTCAACCTATATACCCATTTAGATCCAATTGCTTTCTTTCTTGGTTGCAGCTTCACCAGGTCCCAATGTGGTTTTGCTCAAGTGCATTGAACTCCTCAGTCATGGCTTGAACCCATTCATGTGAATGCTTTGCCTGCTAATAAGTGGATGTCTATTGAACCTATGAAGCATTAGAAATATGTGCAAAAATAATTGACGGAGGTTGAAGTGATGAGGAAACAAATTCTTTGGCCCAGACAAGTGGCCTGATAACTCTAGTGCTGTGTCTTGCATCAGTGTTTGATGGTGGAGAAGGTATAAGGAAAGAGAGTGAAGGTGCAAAAGATTCTGGTATATCAGAAGGGATTGTGTCTGTGAAGGGAAGTGGAAAACAAGACCGATGGATTGATGAATAAGGAAAGATGGTTTCATGAAAAACCATATCCCTAGAGATGATCAACCTATGATTTTGCAAGTCAAACAGTTTATAGGATTTTTGGCCAGAGGGATAGCCAATGAACACACATGGATATTCTCTCTTTGAGAGCTTATCCTTGTGCGGGGAAGTGTTGGTTGCATATACCAGACAACCAAAGGTTCTAAGAGTTTGCATATCCGGTTTCTCATTTAAAAGCAACTCAAATGGTGATTATCATGAAAGAGTAGGAGTTGGGAGTCTGTTTATTAGATATGTAGCAGTCAAAATTGCATCTCCCCATAAATGTTTTGGTAGATTTGATTGGAAAAGAATGGCTCTAGCTACTTGTAGGAGATGCTGATGCTCTCTCCACAACACCATTATCTTGTGGAGTGTAAGGACATGGATTTTAGTGTAAAATACCTACATTTGTGAACAATCTCTCACACTCAAAATTAACAAATTCACTTACATTGTCTGACCTGACTGATTTTACTGGAGCATTGAACTGATTTTGTATTATGGCAAGAAACATTTTGAGAATTGAAGGCACTTGATCTTTGGACATAATCAATGAAGTCTAGGTAGATCTAGTGAAATCATCTACCACAGTTAAAAAAATTTGCAACCTTTAATGGAACTGATTTTATAAGGTCCTCACAAATCCAAATGAATCAATATGAAAGGTGACTGAGTAAAGCTAGTACTAAGTGAGAAAGGAAGCCTATGTTGCTTAGCCATTGGACAGATTGAACAATTTTTTCATCATTAGACAAGGAAGTAGTCTCAGAAATGTGCTTCATTACATCATAGGAAGGATTTCCTAGTCTAAAGTGCCACGACTTAAAAAGGCAATGAAGTTTGACTAACAACAACACATATTACAGTGTTTTTCGAAATTGTATGTGGAAAATTTGACTGCAGTCTCTGCTTGATAATCTCTAGTTGAAAGGATTGATTGTCTAAAATGTATATGCCAATTACTTCTTTGGTTGCTGCAAGAACTCTATTAGTTCTGAGGTCCTGCAGCATACAAATACCAGAACAAAACTTCAAATTGACTGGCATAAATTTAGTAAGCTTACTCATAGACAGGAGATTGTATTTAAAATCAGGAACATTTAGACAATCATCCAGAGTAACGGAGAGATTTAAGATGACTGATCTTATAGCTGTGACTAGTTTAACTGTGTGTTCTGGTAGATAAACAGGTGTGGGATTTTGTATAGCAGTAGTAGAGTGAAAGACTGACATATTTGAACACATATGACTTGATGCCCCACCATCAACAATCCTTTTATCATCTATCAAAGTGAAAACATTAAGGGAAAAGTTTATAATCAAGCTACCTACAAAGTCATGATAATAAGCATAGTTCACTGCTCCATACTGATCTAAAATATGTTCTTTCCCATTATGCTTCTTGTCCAGCTGAGCTTTCACTAATTTTGCAACCAAGGCATGTAGCTTTGCACCTAGATCATTCAGTGGTGTATCCCCTTCTTCTACAGCCACATGTGCAGCATATCTCTGATAACCTTGACCAGATTGACTAGGTTTCTGATATGTTTGTGGAGCAAACTGAGGCTTGACAGAGGATTGAGGCTTGACTGTAACATCTCTATTTCCTTCCCACCATTCAGGGTATCCCTTGATTTTGAAACAATTCTCCTTCACATTGCCTAGCTTTCCACAATGATCACACTTGAGGTATGCTCTTCTAACATTTCTTCTCCTCAAAGCATCTGAGTTTTTAAATTGATCATAACTAGATTCCTTAACCCAATAGGGCATTTTTCTATCCCTATAGATTCTCATAGCCATGGATGAACTATTTTGAACCTCCTGATAGCCACAGTGAATGACCTTCTACTTCTCTATCCTGGTAATCATAGAATATGCCTTTCCAACACCAGGAAAATGATCCATTAACAAGATTTGATGACTGATAGAGCTATACTCCTCATTTAGCCCCATAAGGAATTGATATAATTTATCATCTTCTTCCTCAGTAGGTAAGCAAGTGTAATTAATATAGTCTAGATTACATCTCTTTGTTTGCCTCAAGAATGCATATTCATCCCATAGACTCTTCAATTCAGTAAAGTAAATGGCAACAAAATCATTTCCTTGTTTAACTCACAGATATCCTTTTTCAGTTTGCAAATCAGAGGGCCGTCATTCTTTCCAAATCTCTTCTTCAGCTCATTCCACAAAGCATAAGCATCCTCAAAAAATATAAAACCTCCTACAATCTTTTTGGAAATAGAATTCAGCATCCATGAGATTAAGGTTGAATTTACCTTATCCCATCTATCATACAACAGATCATCTAGATCTGGTGCTTGAATTTCACCAGTTAAGAACTTCAGATTTCCCTTGGATTTGAAAGCTATCACCATTGACCTGCTCCATGTGATGTAGTTAAATTCATTTAAAGGTTAAGCTACTAGCACCAAGCTTGAGTTGTCTGTACTTTGCAGATCAAATAGATCATTGACCCCGTGGCCTTCCTCTGTGTGAAGTAGATCTCACAGATTGTAGAACAGAGTCTACTGATTCAGTATCAGAAAACATATTTCGAAGCTCAAAATGTTCAGGTTTTGATGAGGATTAAAACAAAAACATCATCGGATCTTTCCCGGGGGCCCTGATACCATGAAAACTGGTTTAAGTCCAGATCCAAAAAAAAGAAAGATGATTTTTATTTTAATTGGAAAAAGGTTAAAAAATTACAGTAGCAAATGGAATATAGTACTGTACTATATAGCCAATGCTTCTCAGGAAAGAAATTGGAAAACCAATAGGATCACAACACGTGTCCAGTTGGTTGCTAATAAAACAAAAGAGCAAAACTCAGCCGTGCAGTGTCATTTCATCCATTTGAATCATTTGGCGCTCAAAACTTCCAATTTGAGCTTGGCGTCATCTTCAAGTCTGCTCCATCCTTTTTGTCCTCACAAAAGCATAATCCTTAAATCAGACATCAAACGATTATCAAGCAAAAATGCAGAAGAATGGCGATGAAATTTAAAAACCTAGAATCTTAAACTTACCGATTGCTATCCCTGACGAAAAAATTGATCGGCGAAGTTGAACGATGAGATTATAGAGAATTTTAATGGCAAGATTGTGGCGAGATTTCATGAAGAACAGAGATGAAATTGAAGAAATTGAACATATAAGGAATGGCGTAAAAGCAGATAAAGTTTTACAGTTGTGAAAACGGAGAAGAAATTCAGGCGTGAGAGAACATAGTAAATGGGTAACAGTTTCCCAAGAAAAACTGGTCAAAACTGCAAAGAAAATAAAAATAAAAAAGGAATGAAATTATGATTCATACTAACTACCCCATTTTCTAATTAATTACAATTTGTACCCCATTTTGCATATCAGTCAATTGCCTGTCCATAAGCTTATGGACATGCCGCCTTTCCTGAGACTTTCCCTAAAAAATGTGTGCAGAAATAGCTGGGATGAAGGGAGTAAGCAAATTCATCGTAAAATTCCATATAGGAGTAATAAGACCAAGTGCAATGGTAGAGAACGCTCATAGTCTCATACCAATTAAATAGATTATTTATCCCAATCTATCTCTTCCACCCCACCCTAAGACCCCATTTAAGAGACCACATTTTCTTTCTTCACAATGGTAAGAGACCACTCTCTACTATTCATGAACCCTACTTAATTTTCTCTATCCTACTGATTAATTTTTTTACTTTTATTTTAAATAAATTTGTCAATCCAAAATAAATTGAATGTGAAATTTAATAATATATTCATTTTTTCCCAAAATTTATCAAATAATTCATTTTTTTCGTTCTTGTATATATCGTCTTTCGTTGTAAAAAAATAAAATTAATTTCATTTTTTTCAAGAACTTATTTTTAAAAATTAAATAAAAATAAATAATAAGAGAAAATCATTTTTGAAAAGTTATAAAACGACATTACATTTGCAAAAATCAATCGTAACGACTAGAAAAATTACATAAAATCCTTAATATTGATCTAGTCCGACCAATTATTACAATTTTAAAATGCATATTAGAAGAAATGAAGATAAAATTTTTGGATTGCACGAATCGGGTTATAAGCTTTATAACTACTACACATTGCATAATAAATTTTTCATATTGCGACTAAGACCTTTAACCTTTTATTATTATAATTAAACCTCATCTTTCAATAGGCTTATGGAAAGATGGTCTTTCCCAAGACTTTTCCATTTGAAAATTGAAATATTGATCTAGTGTGACCAATTATTACAAATAGAAATATTGATCTAGCCTGCCCAATTATTACTAGAGTGGGTCTCCTGACAGGCGGCCTATCCATAAGCTTATGGATAGGCCACTTATTTCTTACCTTATATATTACATTTGTTAAATTACATACAAACTTTAGAATTTTTGAAAATATTTTTTTATATCATATATTTTTATGTTTTCACCTTCAAATACATATTATTACTTGTTTTAACTTATAAAATACAATATTTAAATTTTATAAAAAAATCACAACATTTAAGGTAACAGCCTCTGTGGACTGTCCATAAACTCATGGAAAAACTGCCTTTCCTGAGACTTACTCTTATTACTAATAGAAAACAAGTTAAAAATAAAAATAATAAGATAGAACAAAAGGTGGGCTCTTGGGTGGTCTTTTAGATCATGTACAATAGGGTCTCTTTTGTGGTATCTTATTTAAAAGAGACCACGAAGAGACCCCAAAGAGCCAAAAAGGCCCCCACAATGGGGGTCTCTTTATGGTCTCTTAAACAAGAGACCGCCCCATCTTCTCTAAAGAAAGAAACCACTCCCAAGCCAAAAACCCCCCACGTGCATGGAGCCCCTTTCTGGCTTGATTTGTCTCTCCCTTTCTTTTTCATGGTTTCCACTACCCACACACACACACACACCTATTTTTCATGGTTTCTTTTTCAGCTTTTCCTTTCCAATTTTTTTAAAATTTTCAGCCTTTTATTTTTACTTTTTTTAAGATGCATTTTTTTTTCATTTTTCATTTTAAAAAAATGAAATGAAATGAAATTTTAAATTTTAAAAAACGAATTTAAATTGTAAAAAACAAAGTTAAATTTTAGAATTAATATGTATTATTAAATTTCACATATTAATTTATTTTGGGTTGAAAATTTTATTTAAATTAAATATTGAAGGTAAAATTAATGAGTATGATAGAGAAAATCAAGTGGAGTCCATGAAGTGGTTTCTTAGTGATCTCTAACATTGTGGGGGTATCTTTTTATGGTTGTTTTTGCTGAGGTGGAAGAAAGAGATTGAATATTTAATTGGAAGAAATCACATGAGTGGTCTCTTTTGGTCTCTACCATTGCATATGCTTTTAGCAAAAGACCATGGAGTGCTCTCTTACTAATAGGCCACTCCAGAAATTACCATTGTGGGCATTTTCGGTCTCTTGAGCGGTCTCTTAAAATTAAGAGACCACAACTGCACATACTCTAAGGATTGTTTGCATTTTGCTGTCAATCGTGTGTATTCGTCATTTTGACGGTTTACTAAAATGTCGTCGTTTACAGCTTACCTTACTTCCTTTGATTTTTTATCTCACTCTTCGTTCCTCTCTATTTGTCAATCCTCGAGAGCATCGTCCCCGGCGAGAGGCTAAGTTTGAGGACATCATCGGAGGAAGTCGACCTCTTCGGCACTAGCGGAGGAAAACCTATTAAAGGCAGCAACTAAGGCGGTTTGCTGAGAACCGCCTTTCATCAATGTTTTCGAGTTCAAAAACCCCTTTCGTGTCTCCCTGCAGATTTTAAAGGTGGTTTTTTTGTTGATTAATGGTGGTTTTTTTGTTGATTAAAGGCGGTTTTCAATGAACCGCCTTTAATTTGGGCTAATTAAAGGCGGTTCAAGGTATAGCTGCCTTCAATTAACCCTAATTAAAGGTGATTAGTCATAACCGCCTTTAAAATTGATTTTTTACAAACTCAGAAACATGGAACAGATGGATTTCTGAGTTTGAAAATGGCACATTTCTGAGTTCGGAAATAGTTTCCTAGGTCACTTGTTCATTTTAAAGGCGGTTCTAATTAGAACTTCCTTTCATAGGCTTGGCCCAGCCCACTTAATTTGTTTTCCCCTTATTTTTTCCCTTACGGTTTTCATGAGCTGCAACTCTCTTTTTCTCCTTGGTCAGCCTTTTTTCTCTCTCTTCCGCCTATGCTCTCTCTTCCGCCTTGCTCTCTCTTTCTCCGGTCGCCTCCACCACCGCGCCTCTCTTCTCTTTCCCACTCCAGCCCCTCCACCACAGCCTGGCCGCCTCTCTTCTCTCCCCCCTCAAATGCCTTCACTACCACCGTCGAGTCGAGCTCCACCGCAGCTGAGTTAACCTCCCGGAACCGCCGATGCCAACGTTCAAATTTCCATCTGCCACTGGATCGATGCCGATGCTCGAATTTCCATCTGCCACTAGATTTGGTGTTCTTTGTCGTCGGAGATCACCGATGCCGCTGTACTTGTTGTTGTGTTGCAATTAAAATTGTTGTCGATGTTATCAAATTGTTGTTGTTATCGTCATCAATTAATTTGTTTTGGTTATTAAGGTTTCCAAATCTGGTTTGTGCTGCCGAAAACCAAATGGTTTCTGGGAGGTACTTTTTTGGAAGACAAGAAAGAGTTTTTGAGTTCGAAAACTAGTTAAAGGCAGTTCCCAAAACTAATTAAAGGTGGTTAAATTCAAAGGTTGTTAAAAACCACCTTTAATTGAAAAATTCAAAGGCAGTTCTGGTAACCGCCTTATTTTAAAGACACAAAAAAAGCCTTTAAATTGCCGATATAACTGCCTTTAATAGGCCATTCCTACACTATTGCGATGAACAGTGAGACTTGGAAACCTTCTCCTCTGGCGATTGCCACTTCATCACCCACATACTTGCATTCGTCATCCCCCCAGACAGCATCATTTTGGAGAACCTCGGTGGAGGTTCATGAAGGAGTGCAGGTCTCTGAAGCTAGGGCTTTATATGGGTTTCAAATTACGATTGAGAATATCCACTCCAAGTTGTAGGGGTGGCAATATTGACCCATAACCTGCGGGTCAAGCGAGTTGTTTATTTTTAAACCCAAGTGGGTATGGGTAAATGGGTAATGGGTAACATGTCAAATATGTTAGTGAAAATTATGGGTTGAATGGCTTGGGTTCATGGGTTGATTGTGTGTTGATAAAATGATCAAACCCATGGGAAAAACCCTCAGGTTTACCCATTTTAGATTTTATTGTAACCCATTTCAAGTTACAGAGCTGGAAAGATCATTAAGTGATACAAATATCAAAAGACATTGGCATTCAATGTTTGGAGTAAATATGGATGGTGCATATGAATCCCCGTAATTTTAATCCTAGATATGTGTAAAGAGAGCAGCGTGCATGAAGAGAAACGAGAAAAGCCAAGCATTGGCTTGGAAACGTCTGACTTTCAGGAAATCCTAGAAGACTTTGGCCAAGAATACACAATACTTCTTTTCCAATAGGGTTTTTTTAATGAGATTGTGTACTCATACGAAAATGTTTGTTTGAAATTGGCAAAAGCAAAAAGAAGATCAAAAGAAAGAAGCCAAGATTTATAAATTTATAAATCCTAAAATTTGATCACATGGGTCAAGCAATCAATAGATTTTTGGCTATGGCATTAGAATTGTAGCCGAGATTTACTTTTGTTCTTATCAGGACTAGATTAGGACATTTAGTTGTAGTTATTTTAGGACAAAGAAGAAAAATCCTCTTTGAACTAGGTTTCTATTGAATTATGTCTTCTTTGTTAATTGCCCATTTTCATCCTATAAAATGGGATAGTGGCCGAGATTTTTAGATACTGCTATCATCATTCAGAAATATAAACCTTTGAGTTCATACTCTTGTTGCTTGCGAGATTCTTCCGTTGTTGCTTACCCTCGAGGGCTAGTTAAGTATCAATAAACCTTGTAATCTGATCCTGAGGGCTAGTTAGAGAGTAAGTCAAAGTTAGGCGTACCCCGAGAGCTAGACACTTGAATTGTTGGTGTTATATGAAAGACAAAGTTATTTAAGTATAATTGAATTCGAGTAATTGGAAACTTGGGACGTTATAACAGGTTTAGTGGTGTGGAGTGCACACGTGTATAAACTATCTATGACTTTACAAGTTCATAGGATAAGAATTAATGGAGTTGGTGATAACTAACATAACTTGTCCTAGAGTGTGGAAAGATATATCATTTCAGAATTTATTATAATTCTGATATGGTGGTTTGTATTGTCTAACTTCTCTTTGATGGAAATGATAATGATGATATTAGATTAAATACGATACATTGAATGTTGTAATGCAATGTGGAAAGATGTATCGTGTGAAAAATTGCATCATTTCAGACTTTATAATTCTGACAGGTACATGATTTAGTGTGGAATGATGAAGTGTTATGTCTTTTCACAATATTTGTTTCCTATAAATACATGCATTCACATGGATGGTTATAATACACACAATACAGAAGTGGAAGAACACATACACATGGGAAAACTAAGAATATTCTCAGACATATATACAACCAAAAACATAGGTACTCAAAATTATTCTCCTGATTCAAGCCTAGAATAAGAGGGATTCTCAATTGTTTTATCCTCAAAGGGAATTCGTATAACCCAAGGCTGTAATAGGGTCAAATTACTCTTTAAAGAAAGCGTACTTAACGCGACTCACATCGATATCCAAGAAATATTTCACCATAATTATCTAAGCGTGATTTTACCATTCCAATGGAATGCAAAATTACAGCATCTACCCCAGCAATCTTAAAGACTAATACTTTTTTAACATATTGGATGATGAGTTTGGTGGTGCATGTGGCACATGCATGGATGGATATTGGACGAGGGATGCTGCTTGTAGCGTGTGGTGTAATTCCTTAAGGATTGTGATCGATGGATTTGATTAAAGACAATGTGACTGCGATGGATGTCATGCGTAACTCTTCCTGTCAACTTTCAGAATCATCTCGGTTAGTTTTAAACTTCTAGAATAATCTCGGTAAGTTTTTGAGAATTTATAAGTTGAAATATGTTGTTCGTTGTCAATTTTGAATGGATTAATTCTTTTTTTAAAAAAAACAAGCGAAGAAACATTAACGTATACACTACTTTCCCGAGTTTATATTCGTAGTATACATGCAATGAAATAGGAATAAATTACATATGCAAAAACAGTTAGACACATTGACAAAAGTAATAATAAAGGTATAATGATTTTGGTTGGAAAATGAGGGATTCATGTAAATTTCTAATACGGCCTTTACCATTCAAATTTTTTGACTTCATCACTATAATTTTTCTGTTTGGTCTATGTTTGGCTGGTAGGATAAGGGTGGAGTAAACATGCTTTATATTAGATAATTGTTTCAATAGATTTAGTTTTCGACATACAACCACATGGGATGTGTGATGCATATTAGTTATACACGTATCTATAACATAGGTATATATTCACTCACGTGTATGTTTATTTTTAATATACGATATATGTATGCATAATAGAGACAGAGCGGCTTAGCCTATGCATAATATGACCATGATGAAATTATTTTTTGTCAAATTCATGGTGGTATATTCCTAAAAAGGCATCATGAAGATGATGGAAATTTTAATGATGAAATTTTTTATCAAATACATGGCAGTGTATTCCTGAAAAAGTATCATGACTGTGATGGAATTTTTAGTGAAATGCAGTCTTTGTTTATCACTGTAAAGTGTAAAGGATCAAGATGAATGTTCTATGTATTCACTGAAATGATGAAAATATTATTTCAAATAAATGAACTAATGAGAATATATATTTTTAAAATTTTATTTATATGTCAATGATTCAAAACACATTATTCCAATTTTTTATTAATATGGATGTGTTGACTCTTGAAAAATGAATCAGAACACAGTATTCAAGAATTATGTAATACGGTTGTGTTGGCTCTAGAAAAATGATAGGAAAATAGAGTGTTCATGTAACCATTCCTTACTCAGGAAGGAAGAAGTGAAATGAAAATTAGCAGGGAAGGGGTGAAATGGAAATTAATGGAAACCTCAATTGCTAGTAAAGAGCGGAATAGTAAAAGAATTGCTGGTATAGAGGCATGATGGTTATAAAATTTGGTATATAAAATTTTGTGGTGGCCAAAATTCAATTAGGAATAACGCTGATTTATGAGTTAATAACTCATGATTTGATTTTAGTTGATTTTGTAAGAGATCAACGCAATCTAGAGGAACACTTGACGAAGTGACTAGTTGGGGACTTGATAAACAAGTCGGTGATCGGGATGGGTTTAAAGCCTATTTATGGCATACCTAATTTTTCTCTGATACAACGTTAGAGTAAAATTCAATGTGGAAGACCCATTGTTTGAGATTGAAACATATGATTTCATATCCTGAAGGTAATATGTTTGGACCTGCATAGAAGTTAAGTTGAAGTTTTAACTTCTTAATGGATTCTTTGACAACTTACATTTGTAGGTGTACGATTAAAGAGATTCACCTATATGAAGTGCGAAGTGTAGCCGCTTCAATAAGCCCAGGCCTGGCTTTGTATGCACTCATTAAAGAATGGGGGAACATGGCTTGTATAGTGTCAGTTTAAGCTTTTGAGTTGTATTTGAACTTGTGTGTGGATTATATTCAAGTGTTGAAATGGGTTGAAGGGATCAATCTTAAGAGACACCCTGATTCTCAAATATTTGGAATGTGTAGTTCACTAATGATGTGTCTTCGACCACCGGCTGGTTCGCGGGCTTGGGTTCTTGTCGAACTAACCTGCAATTAAACATCTGTTCGGACTCATCGGGACTGACGGGGATCAAACCTGCAGCTTCCGCCTTGGCTTTCCTCTTTCCTGGGCTCTGCTCGATCGTCTGCCCGTTATGTGGCAGAGTGTTCATCACCATCACCCCTTCGAAGAAAAACCTTCCAAAAGAACATTCATTCATTTCTTTCTATTCCCTGGGTTTCCAGGGGTCAGCACTCTAATGCCTAAGTCAGTCCAAGCGTCCAAATATGGTTAAGACAGAATGGATCATAAGTAAATGTGTACCTTGCATTTATACTTCATGTCCTAAATAACGCTCTCCTTAATTAATACCCTTAATTACCTATGAATGCGGTAATTAAGTAGAGTATTAAATATTCCCCTAACCGGGCTGCTATACATTTGGCCCAATGGCCTTGTTGGGCTTAACCTCTTTCAAGAGCCCCCAGAAAAATAGGTTCTTGACCTTAGAAAGCTGGAATACCACGAAGGTCTTCGTGGTCTCGAATGCATGGGACAGTTCGAGAACTCTGAAGACTCAAAATGAACCTTTCACTTTGTTGCTTCTACCTCCGAGGGTGAGAACTTGGTTTTCTAATCAACTCTGTCATTTAGGATTTCAAAAAGGGCGCGCTCGTGTCATTTCTCCCCAAATGGCATGTTTTCAAAAGACAAAGAAGCGATTGCGTCTTTCCATAACTTTATATTTCCACGGTAGTAATAATTACTCATCACTTCAGACCCCATAATTACTTTCCATCCTCTCTTCCTTATTTAATTTTCTCGTTTGTAGGCGTCCTTTTACAAGCATTCTTTCTGTATTCTTCTCTCGAGCGATCCAATTTCCATCACCTTTCCCAAAAAATCAATAAGTCCTTTCATCTCTACTCTCATTCTAATCTTTTTGTTTCCTGCCCTTTCAATCATGGCCCGCTCCGGTGAGGGTTCCGCTTCCGAGAAGCTTTCTGGTGAAATTAGGGTGGGCGGGACAGGAGTAAGTACACCAAAAAGAACCGTTAATGACCCAGGATGTACTCACTCCGAAGAACTCCAGTACAATTCAGATGCTGGACATGGCGTATCCAATCAAATTGCTAACAGTCCTGGGGAAGAAAGGGTTTTCCCCATAATTGATATACCTCCTCGAGATATCATTGAGAATTGGCTTCTAGGCATGGGAAAACTCTACATGAGGAGGTCCACTACGAGTGGCTATATGGGTTTTTATCCTCCTCCAAATCCAGGGCTTGAAGCCATAGAGGAGGAGGACGATGTATCTCTTTTGAGGGAGAAGACAATCCTCGAGGGGGAGAAAGCACCCTTGAGAGTGTCTTAGGTATCTCCTCTAGCTGGAACCTCTCAACAGAAGAAGAAAGGGACTTATCGAAGGTTAAGGCTAAAGGACTCAGGGAGGGAGCCCCCGATTCCAGTATAAGGGCCCGCCATGTCAAAACTTTTGGACTCAATTCCTCCTGGTCAACAAATAGCCCCGGATGCCAATTTTCAACCCTTTCGAGAGGGTGATACCCCCTATAACCTTCTCGAAGGAAGATTGTCCATCTCTCTCAGACACATTCATTGCAAGCTCACCTTTCCTTTTTTGCCCTTTTTTCCAAACTCCTTAGAAAATTCCAAGTGAGCCCTGCCCAAGTCCATCCCAACATTTTGGTGATCATTAAGATGTTCTTGACCAGGTGTGATGAGTTCGGTATTAAACCTAGTTATAAGCTGCTTCGATCTCTATACTTTGTGTCCTATAGTGGGTGGTATACCGATATGATCGTCATGTTTGTTAACCGAGAGGCGCATCATAAGGTTTTGAGTGTTCCTGGAAATTTGGGCAACTGGAAAAGTTGGAATAAAGGTATTTCGTTCGATAGTATGAGATATCGAGTTCCTCCTTAGAACTGGGGTGTTCGAGTTGAGTCTCCTAAACCTAGGGCATACATCTGCCCAAATGCCCTCGAGAGGGATAGACAAAAACTGTTGTCCAGCTCCCTCGACTACAGCCTCTTCAACAACCCCAACCCCCAGATTGACGGCTTTGCGTTCTCGCCCAGAGTCTATGAAGAATACGTGTATAACATACTCTGGAAGGATACAAGAAAAAGGAGAAGAGAAACTGAGGGACCCAGAGATGGCCCTCCCCTCGAGACCATTGTTAGTGACTTTAGACATTCAGGACCCTCTAAAGGTGCCTTAATAGATATCTACTTTTCCTATTTCTTATGTTATTGGGTTTACCGCTATTGACTGACTCTCTCTCTCTCTCTTTCCTTTTTCAGTGAATTTCGCTAAGGGCTTAAAGAAGAAGAAGCCCCTGAGTAGGGTCAGGCTCATTCAAAGGGAATCATTGATTCCTTGAATCAGGCTGCTATTCCCTTAAATCCAGTGTCTCCCCTTTTGAACCTGACCTCTCCTCCTGAAGCAGGCCTCGAAAGGCCTATCTCAACCACTGGTGCTGAGAAGTCACCTCATACTAGGAACGTTAGCTAGAAGAAATGGGAGAACTTCAATACTACCGATCCCTCCTTACCAAGACCGCTCCTGGGATAACATGGTGACGAGGATGTTCATCAACCATCTCCGCCCCCTTTGCATGATGCGGCATCTGTATCCAGGATCGAGCATCACCTTTAGCAATGACATCTAACCCTAAGGTTCTTTTCCATTCCCCCCTTACATTCAACTTTTTTAGCATCCCTATTTTTTTCATAAACATCAATTGGAGCTGAATTGTTTTGTCAGGCTTCCCAGGTATTCCACGAGGCTAGCGAGAGAATGGCGAAGGCCACTGAGAGAATGGTGGCCTTCTTATCCCTTTGGTCCACTGGCGAAGGTAACCTCCGTGAGGAGCTCAGCCAAAAGGATGCTGAGATTTTACAGCTAAGGGAGTCTCCCAAGGAGAAAGACAAGGTTCTCGAGGAGAAAGATAGAGTGCTTGAGGAAAAGGATCGAGTGCTCGAGGAAAAAGATAGAGTGCTCGAAGAAAAGGACAGGGCGCTTGAAGAAGGACAAAAGCTTCTAGAAGGGGAAGAGGCATAGTGCTGATGCCAAGAGGCATCAATGGACGTTAGAGAAGGATACCCTATCGAAGAGGGTTCAAGATGCAGAAGATCCGGTCACGCAAGTTCAACTGCTCGAGGCCTTCAAACATAAGTTGTTGAACAACCCTGAGGTACATGAATGTTTCTTGGATCTTCTGGGTGTGGCCCAGGAAATCGGCCATAGTGAATTAGCTGAGGAATTTTTAAAGCTACAAGTGTCTGCCTCTCTATCTGAAGATCTAACCAGGCAAGTGGACAAAGTAGTTAATCCAGAGCTCGAAAAAACTCTGGAGGGTAAGTGGGCTAGGCCATCAAGAACAACGGCCCTCGTTTTTCCCTTTTGGATTTCATCAAGTCCAGAAGGGCAGTTCTTCACTACTGGGGGGATTCTTGCGATCCCCCTTCTAGAGACTACAGACGCCTCTCTTAAGATGGAATTCTGCCACTAACCGAGTGGAAGAAATGATTGCTTCCACATCAAAGGAGGATGATTCTAGGGTTGGTCCCTACTTGTAATTTTTTTTTACTTAGGGCCCCTCAATTGCAACCCCCCCTTTTTTTCTTTGAGTATCAGTAGAAATACATTTTTTGTTGCAACTTATTGATTTTTCCTTTGTTTTTTTTCATAGTATAATTCATTGAAGTCGGTGTTAGAAGGCGCTTTTGAGGAGCTTTCGAATGCCCAAAAAGAGCTTAATGAGACACACAAACAACTACTAATCGCCCTTCAAGATTTTTCTAAATGTAATAAAGAGAAGAATTCCTTGAAGGACAAGCTCCACCAACTCAAAATTGAAATGAAACTGTGGCAATCTAAAGATCATCCCATATTTAAGGGGTTCATTAAGTATTTTCTTAGAAAATAATTTAATGGTACTAATCCCTTAGAAGTGGTCAAGGGTCGCGATCCTGCTGATGAAGAATTAGAAGAACTAATGCATCAAATTTATTTGAAGTTTGGTTCCCTGAAGTCTTGCCTTTCCACTGCGACTAGGCTTCCAGTAGTGGAAGGGTGCCTAATCGGTTGCTTGGGAAAAATTGCAAACTGGTAGCCCAGAGGGAATTACTTTCCCAACAACATCTATTAGATTAACAAATAGTGGCTAGCCTTGAAGAGGACTTGCTCGCTTGGAAGATAGCCAGCGAGGATCCCCCTCCTTCAAGCGAACCTCCTCTGGCCCCTTGAGGGAGCCCACCAGGTGAAGATAGATCTTTGGTGGAATCTCTTTTATCTGAGAATGCAAAACTTTCTGGGGAGATCGAGGCCTGGAAGATACAAGCTACAGAAGTGGAGAAGCGTTTCGTTGAGTATGAGGTAAAAATTGCAGCACACGAAGTGAGCTTTCGTGCCCACATACTTTCCCACGGCATTCTCTCCTCCTACTTAATCAGCAATGATCATTTACCATAGTTTCTACTTAAAGTGGCTCAGTACTGGATGGAAGAGGTTAACATTCATGAGAATGGAACTCTTCAACAGAAAAAGCTTTTGAAATCATTCTCGATTGGCTGGCAGAGCTGAAGGTAAAGGGATTCACCCCCTCGAGCTTTTGCTCTACCCCTCGGCTAGAGGAGTATGCCACTAAGGAGGCTGAACAACATCGTGTCCCTTCGAGCAAAGTTACCCATGAACCTTCCTTAAAACGTTGAAAAAGCGTTGGGTCACCCTCGAAGGGCCCCTTTGAATCTTCAACGAAGAAGCGATGTAAGGCCATCGCCGTTCTTGATCCCTCAAACATATCCTGTGGAGGAACAAATGAAGGATATCCGAAGGGCAGCCGGTATAAAACTTGAAGAACTTGAAGAAATTAAGTAACTGTGAAGGAGATAGGAAAACCTACACTGAAGAATTGTTTCAGGCGGGATTTCCTCCCTCTAAGTAAATATGTTTAAATGAATAAATTTAGATAGTTTCTTGTGTCAACAATGTATTCCTAATATGTTTGTTGGAGTTCGAATAAATAACCCACATTCTTTCCAACTCTTATAGTTTACCCCTTGAATGTGAGTGCCCTGTGCAATTTTCTTAGGTGTAACAAAATACAAATATGTTCGGCAAGTAGGAATTAAGTAATTTAGAGAAATACGAATTTTACCCAGGTTTTGTGTTTCCACCTACATCATGCTAATCTCGCCTACTAGCTTATCATTTCAAGATTACAAGATAGCCTTCGAGTGACTCTTTAGAGAAAACCACTTCGAACATCAGCCGTAGCTGGAAATATCATCTAGAGCGCCGCTTTAAAGCAACACGCTCGAACATCAACTAGAGTGCCACTTTAGAGAAAATCACTCGAACATGAGCCATAGATGGAAATATCATCTAGAGCGCCACTTTAAAGCAACTCACTCGAACATCAACTAGAGTGTCGCTTTAGAGCAAACCACTTAAACATTAGCCGTAGCTGGAAATATCATCTAGAGCGCCACTTTAAAGCAACCCGCTCAAACATCAACTAGAGTGCCGCTTTAAAGCAAACCACTCGATCATCAGCCGAAGGTGGAAATATCATCTAGAGCACCGGTTTAAAGCAACCCGCTCGAACATCAACTAGAGTACCACTTTAGAACAAACCACTCGATCATCAGCCGTAGCTGGAAATATCATCTAGATTGCTGCTTTAGAGCAACCCGCTCAAACATCAACTAGAGTGCAGCATTAGAGCAAACCACTCAAACATCACAGCTGGTAGTATTTTCTTAAGTTGGTAATGTTCCACCTTCTTGGCACTTGAACCCCGTTCATCTGCTCGAGAATATAACTTCCCCCCGGGTGCAATTCGATCACTTTGTAAGGTCCTTCCCAATTTGCAGCTAACTTCCCCTTGGGTACCTTTATGCTTTTCTCATTCTTTCTCATTACCAAGTCTCCCGAGCTAAACAACACCCTTTTAACCCTTCTGTCATGGTATCTTCTAACCCATTCCTTGACTTTAGCCTCATGTAGAGAAGCTAAGTTTCTCTTTTCCTCTACCATATCTAAATGCACACATCAATTTTGTTGATTGATTGTCTCATCTGCAGTAGCCATCATCCTTGGGCTAGGAACTCCTATTTCCGCAGGAATTACTGCTTCCGAGCCATATATGAGACTATAAGGCATTTCCCCAGTAGTGGAAGACTCAGCTGTCCGATACGCCTATAACACAATGGGTAATTCCCATATCCAGTTACCTTTCACCCCCTCGAGGCGTGCTCGTAGTCCATTTACTATTGTTCTGTTGGTCACTCCCACGTGCCCGTTAGCTTGGGAGTGGTAAACAGATGATATTCCTCGCACCAAATCTTGAAGTGATCCTAAGCAAATTGTGTTCCGTTTCTGTAATGATCATTTTTGGGATTCCAAAGCGGCACACAATGTTCTTCCCGCAAAAGGAGATGACTGTTTTTCCTCTTATGTTCGTTAAGGGCTCAGCCTCTACCCACTTTGTGAAATAATCGATAGCTACTATTAGGTATCTGAATTTCCCCGGTGCTTCCGAAAAAGGGCCCATTAATTAACTCCCCCATTTGTCAAATGGCCACGAACTATAGATGCTTCTCATTTCTTCCTGGGGAACATGTGTTATAGGTGCATGTCTCTGACATTGATGGAAAGCCAGAATATATCAGTTTGCGTCCTCGAACATTGTCGGCCAGTAAAATCCCGCTTGAATGAGCCTCTTCGCCACAGATCCTTTTCCCTGGTGGCTGCCACATACCCATTCGTGAACATCTCTTATGAGGTGATCGGTCTCGTGAGGGTTAACGCATTGAAGTAATGGCTGCAAATGACCTTTTCTATACAACCCTCTTTCTTGCAACACATACATTGGAGCCTTCAACCTTATTTTTCTGGCATCCACTTCATTTTCTGGCTGGACACCCTCCCGAAGATATGCCACAAACAGTGTCATCCAGGAGTCTTCCACTTCAATCACCATCACTACAAGTTCTTTAAAAATTTTCTTGCTCGATGTTTCCATAAGGGGTTGCTGCTGGGAATGGGTTCCCAAAACCGAAGAAGCGAGCTTACTTAAAGCGTCCACTTTATGATTGCTTTCCCTCGGAACCTGCGTCAAAGTATAAGATTTTAAAATTTTTAACAGGTTCCTCACTACCTTAAGGTATCTTTGCAGGTTACGCTCTCTGGCCTCATACTCCCCATTCACATGCTGAACCAAAATTTGAGATTCACTGAAAACCCCCAGTTCCTCCACCTGCAGCTCCATTGCGAGGTGCAATCCAGTGATCAGTGCCTCATACTCAGCTTCATTGTTAGTTTCTTTAAGTGCAAAGTTCAATGCATAAGGATAATCTCTGCAATTGGGGCTAGTTAGTAGGACCCCAACTCCACTTCCTCATGAATGAGACAAACCATCCACATACAACTTCCATATTTGTCCTTGCCTTGCTTCCTTATCCTGAATGGGATCCAAATACATCTCAAGGGGATCTGTAGTTTCCACTATAAAATCTGCTAGCGCTTGCCCCTTAATCGTAGCTTGAGGTTGATACTGGATATCATGCTCTCCCAATTCTACTGCCCACTTCATCATTCTTCCTTTAATTTCTGGCCTTAGCAAGATTTGTCGAATTGGGTGGTTTGTGAGCACCACTATCTTATATCCCTGGAATTAGGGCCTCAACCTTTGGGCTGCATGTACGAGGGCTAGAATTAGCCTTTCGAGAACCGTATACCTTGTCTCTGGCCCCTGCAAAGTACGACTAACAAAGTGAATCGGATGTTGAACCTTTCCTTTTTCTTTTACCAGTGCTACACTGATTGCTAGTGGGGATTCAGAAATATACAAGTACAGTGTCTCATTCTTGTCTGGCTTTATCAAGGTGGGCAATGTCCCCAAATGTTATTTCAACTCCTCGAATGCCTCATCGCACTTTCTATTCCACTCAAACTTCTTTGCTATTCGAAGCAAATCAAAGAAGGGCAAATGCATCTCTGCCCCCTTCGATAAGAACCTGCTCAATGCTGCTAAAGACCCTGTAAGCTCTTGCACATCCTTTATCGATTTTGGGGTCTTCATTGTCCTCAGAGCTTTGACATTTTCCTGGTTTACATCGATCCCCCTCTCTGAGACCATGAATCCTAGAAACTTCCTGCTCTCACACCAATAACACACTTAGACGGGTTCAACTTTAAATTAGTCTCCCGAAGCCTACCAAATGTTTCTTCTAGGTCTTTTAAAAATTCTTCATAACTTTTGTTTTTGACCACCATGTCATCCACATATATTTCTATGTTCTTCCCTATCTTTCCTCTAAACAGTCTATCAACTAGCCTCTGATAAGTAGCCCCAGCATTCTTTAACCCAAAAGGCATCTTCTTATAGCAGTACGTTCCCACATCTGTAATGAACGATGTCTTTTCCTTGTCTTATTCCGCCATGAGGATTTGGTGATACCCCTTATGCGCATAAAAGAATGCCAAAATCCGATATCCAGTGATAGATTCCACCAGCTTATCGATTGGAAGTAACGGGTAACTATCTTTGGGGCAACATTTATTTAAGTCAGTTAAATCTATACACATCCTCCATGCTCCATCATGCTTTGGGACCATAACTAGGTTAGCGATCCAATCGGGATAGAATACTTCCTCGATTATGTCTGCCCACAAAAACTTATCCACCTCTTCTTTAATAGCCTCAGCTCTTTTAGAAGCAAAAACTCTTCTCTTTTGTTTCACTGGCTTAATCTAAAGGTTAATTTTCAGTCTATGTAGTGCGAGAATCGATGGGGACCCCTGTCAGGTCAGATGTATCCCACGAGAACACGTCTCCATACTCTCCTAACAAGTCTTTCAATCTTCCTTTCACGTCCTCATGAATTGGTTTCCCAATAGCTACTGATCATTTATCTCAAATAGGCATATCTATTGTATTACCTAATCTTGCCTCTATGTGTACTGCCGCCACATCCCTTTGCTTCCTGGCTTCTTGTACCACCGTGAGGTTACATTTTCGAGCCACAGTCTGATCTTCTCGAATGGATTCCATCCCTTTCCCAGTCGGGAACTTCATTATCAGGTGATAGGGCAACTAGACCACCTCAGCCTGGCACATCCATGGCCTTCCTAGAATCACATTCTAAGAGGAAGGTGCTTCCACGACAGCAAAATTACACCTAATGGTCACTCTCTTGTCGCCATCCACTACTCGAACGGGTAGTGTTATAGGTAATATTGGGTTTCTCGTGAATCCTGATAAATGGGAAGCGGATGTTTTTCAAATTTTCATGCCCTATGTCCAACTGGTTGAAATACTCAGCAAAAATCACTTCTACTCTTCTTCCATCATCAACGAACACCCTTCTGATCAAGGACATTCCAATAATGGCCAAAATTACCATAGGGTCCACATGGGAATTTTGGTCTGGCACAACATCCGCTTCCAAGAAAGTGATCGTCTCATCCGAACGAAACCTCCTATGACTGGGCTCTTCCGTGGGAACCCTTTGAGCTTCAGCTCTTATAGCACCGTTCGATGATCTCTCTCCCACCATGCTATTGATGATGTTAATTACCCTTTGGGCGGGTGGGTTTTCTCCATTTTGGTTTCCTTGATTTCCCCCATGTTGCTCCTAGGTCTATCCTGCCTTCCTTCCTGCCCCCTATCTCTAACCACCTGTTCTCGGGGCCTTCTCTCTCCTGTACCCCTATTGTTTTCATTGTTTCTTCTATAAGGCTACCACTGGTTCATCCGAGGTCTTGAGGGGGCAACTTGGCTCCTATGTCCCTGTCCTTGAAACCATCCTTCCCATTCACATCTATCATTCTCCATCCTTAACTGCATGCAATCGTTTGTGTCATGGCCGTAATCCCAGTGATGATCACAGTACTTATTTGTTGCTCTCTGGGCTGCCACTGAGTTGTGCAAACTTTGCAAGGGTTAGGGTGTCTGGAACAAACCTCTATGTATGCTTAAATCTATGCAGGGGTTCTTCCTCCAAGTGTTGGAGGCAATGTATTATACCCCTCGAAAGATGTTCTTATGGGTTCGACCAGCCTTTTTTTTCTCTATGCTCTACATTTCTTCCTGGTTTCTCTTCCAATCTATCTCTTTTCTTTCTATTTTCCTCCTCTACCCTCAAATACTGTTCTACAACCTCTTGAAGTTTTTGCAAAGTCTTAGGGGGTATTGGTGCTTAGCTTCTTGTATAATTCCAGGTCATGTATCCCCAGCAGATACCCCTGGATTATCTCATTCTCCGTCATTTCTATCACCCCAAACTCTTATCTATAGACCGGTGATAGAAGGTTTTTGTGCTTTCTCATACCTTTTGCTTCGTCTGGTAGAGCTCTAACAAGGTTTTGGTAAACTTCTTCTTCTGTGCATACTGGCTCAACAATGCTCTGCTGAAGTCCTAATACGAACGAAGCAAGCCCCTTGGCAACTTATTAAATCACTCATGTGTCTTTCCCCACAAGTAGCTACCTACCAGCTAGCATGTTAACTTCTCATCAAAGTTCCTCGAACTCATACAACCTAGGAATGTCTGTATGAACTCTCGAGGGTCAGTTTCACCATTGTACGTGGGAAGTTATTTCTAGGGCTTCACCTCTATTGGCCATCGAACCCCTGTAATTACCGAGCTGAAAGGAGACCCAATGCCTGGACAAAGGGATCGATCAACCTATCCAACTCTTTTCTTAACGATTCAGTTGCATCTGAAGGGGGTTCATGTTGTCCCTTAGGCATATTTAGCCCCTTATCGTGACCACTCAATTGTGGCATATATAGAGGTTGGGTCCCTCCGTATCCCGGGTTCATTCAATGCTGTCTGAGACTCGGGTTTGCTGGCAGTGGGAGTGGTTGTATATAAGGATTGTACAACCCTTGAATGATTCACATACTTCCATATCCTTGCATGCCAGAAGAGGCCATTATTCCATATGCTGCTCCTGGACCGGCCAGGTCAAGGATAAGAGCAGATGGGGCTAGCAGAGGTAGCGCATATACGAGCCATTGGGAGAAAACATGAATAGAAGGCTGGGGACTAGCCTGTAGCAGTTCTCCAACATATCCTTGATAAGGGTAGGCTATCAGGGGTAGAGTAGTTATTCCTAAAGGTGAGGGCGGTAATGCTCCCGTCGTGACCCTATCATCCCTTGAAGGAGGGGTGATTCAATAACCGGCTGTAACCAGGACCTGAGCTGTTCGTTCAACATCTTGATTCGGGGTCGCCCTTCCCACGTTCTGATTTCCTTGCCCATGCTGACTATAAGCTTCCATATAAGAATTTCCTGAGACCTCCGTAAACCTTTCATTCCTCGAATCAGCCACCCTTTCAAGCAAGGAATCAGTGATTCCTTGTCTATGCTCTCCCATTGCTTCCAGCATCATCAAGGACCCCAACACGTTGTTATGGACTAGCACCGGGGGATTTGCGCCAATCACCACTGAGGTTTGTGATGAGATGTCAAATGCACTTATTTTCCAAAGCATTTAACATCAATTTTGTCATATTTTTGTTGTAAGATTGCTAGATTTACTTAGGTTTACATGATAAGGGGTTTAGATGCCCATTTTTGGTTTTTATATCTAAATCCTTCATTTTGTAACCTATGTGTAGTCTAATGGATTTTTGGTCCTTACGAGCATCTAGATTCTATTTTTTGAGCTTGATTTGTAGATGTCTCGTGAGCCCTTTGGTGTGCCAAAACATGGTAGAAGATAGAATGGTTAAAGAAGGAAGGCAAATAAGTGGATGAATTATCACCTGGAAGTTTAGAAAAAGTTCTTAAAACTATCCGAAAAGAACTAGCCTATAAGGGTGGCATCATTGGATTTGTCTTCTTTAGCACTATAAAATTGACTACAAGAACTCCCAAAATGGATCAATGGTTCACCCGTGGGAAGCAAAACAAGAAGACGCAAATTGTAGCTCGCCTGGGCGGAAATGGCATTGCCCGGGCGGATGGATCTGAATTTTGGGCAGGGACCTCCGTAACCTGGGTGAGGCCATTTCTGCCCGGGCGACGCATGCTGCGTTTTGACCTTTATTTTTACCAACTTGGGCTAGCCCCTTTTCTTCCCCATTTTCCCAAGCCCAACTTGGGGGCTCCAAAACCCTAGTTTTCACCATTTTCTTCCATTTCTTCTTCTTTATTTTTAGATTTTTGTTCTATGTTATGGGTTTTGATTATCTAGCTTAGTTTTGTACTTGGGAGCAATTGATTGAGACTTCCTTGCTAATGTCTTGAGAATCATTTCTATCTATCTATTATTTTCTCTATTGTGCATCTATTGAGCTTTGAATGTAGATTGTTAATAGCATTAATGTTTTTGGAAGTTTGAGTATTGAATTGCTTGTATGATTGCTTGTTAGAGTTAGGAGAAAGTGGCTAACTTTCCCCTCTTTTAATGTGGAATCCAAGAGCATGGGTTAGAGCTTCTAAATGATGTTGATGTGTTGATAATTGCTAGATAAATGTGATGATGTTAAACTCGTTGTCATGTTTTTTTTAGGTAGCAAATTAGATAAGTCTATGAATATCGATTGTTCCTGACTAATCTTGTGTAAATGCATGAATTGGTTAAATGCTTAGACACATTGTAGTGTTTATAAGTGTTGCCAAGCTTGTTGATTCTTTGTGCTCAATGCCATCAATGTGATACTTTTAGTCATGTTTTGACTAAGGGAGTCATTGGTGAGGTTTGACAAGAGATGTTGAATTCACTCATGTAAACTACTATCTAAGAAGGATATAAGATTTATCTTCACAACAAGTTGTTAAAGTAGCTAACAGATTGTTTCACTCATTCTTGAAGCCTTTGTTATTTAGTATTCATGTGTTCTTAATGCTATGTTTTACTTCATTTATGCCATGGGTTGTTTGATAATAGGAAGTGTTTGTAGGATTGAAGTGCTAGGGTGTTAGGAAAGTGACGAATTCCTTAGCTCTTTGGCATGAAAATCCAAGAACATAAACTTATAATTTCTCGTGCATAATGTGTTGTGATTCTTGCTAGAAAAGTATGCTAATGTGGATTGTTCTCATATTTATCCTATAGATGCAATGAAAGTTTGAACCTTGAATGTGGTTTGTTCTAGGTTTAGTCTAATGAATTCTATGTTTGGTTAAATGGCTATGTCTTTGGTGGAAGGCTTGTTGTTATCAAATCTATGGTCCTTCGTGTGAAATATCGTTGATGAAATACCCTTATGGTGTGGTTTTCCTAGAGTGATTGTCAACGAGGATTGCAAATGGTCATTGTTTGTCTTTGCAAATTATTATTAAGAAGGGATGAATGTTAATCTTTGAATGGGAAGTGATAACATTCCCCATAGGTAACAAATGGATAGAATGAGTGAATGGTTCAATGATCTACATGAGGTTTGGAAGTGGATATCAATTGCCCCCAAGACTTTGTCTTTTGTAGGTTTTACCCCTTTTTCTTAGTTTGTTTGATGATTAGCATAGTTACTTAACTTTGCTAGTTAGTTTGTCTTTTAATTGCATAACTTAGGAAAACCAACCAACCAAACCCCCCCATTTACTTGCTTATATATATATATATATATATATATCTATCTCTCTCTCTCTATATATACTTCTAGCCTAATATGAACCTTATATGTTTAAACGCTTAAGAAAATCCCTCTTCTTCGTGAATGGCCCCGATTTGCCACTATCTACTTAATTGTATTTAGTAAGCATAAAGGGCTTATAAATTATAACTTTGAGAGGCACGACGATGACCTCCCAATTCCCCCCCCCCCTCATGGCCTATGCATGCATTAGGCTCCGCTCGCAACTCTGTTCCTGTCGTTTGAATGTTAGCCATTTCGTAGTCCTCGATGCTCTCCTCCTAGATTCTCTGGTGTTAACTTTGGTGGAGATCCAGCCCCGGTGCCTATTGACCTTAACCTTTCACTCCTTCAAACTACCGTGGACATAAACTCCCAAACTCCTTGATCCGTCTTAGTCGTCCCCACAGACGACGTCACTTGATGTGTCTTCGACCACTGACTGGTTCGCGGGCTTGGGTTCTTCTCGAACTAACTTGCAATTAAACTGTCCCTGGGGTTCCAGGGGTCAGCACTCTGATGCCTAAGTGAGTCCAAGCGTTCAAATATGGTTAAGACATAATGAA
Source organism: Rubia yunnanensis (assembly GCA_037428765.1). Classification (NCBI taxonomy): domain Eukaryota; kingdom Viridiplantae; phylum Streptophyta; class Magnoliopsida; order Gentianales; family Rubiaceae; genus Rubia; species Rubia yunnanensis. The sequence continues at coordinate 71,213,616 of CM075063.1, forward strand.
TTATAAGTAAATGCGTACGTCGTATTTATACTTTGTGTCCTAAATAATGTTCTCCTTAATTAACCCCTAAATTACCCATGGATGCGGTAATTAAGTAAAGTATTAAATATTCCCCTAACTGGGCTGCTATACCTTCGGCTCAATGGCCTTCTTGGGCTTAACCTCTATCAACTAAGGTGAAAATTCAATCTTCAAGACATTTTCATTTATGCACTTGTTTGGTTTGGTTGTTGAATTTTCTGAATCAAGGATAATACATAAATGAGGGAGGATTGTTGGTGTTTTATGAAATACAAAGTCATTTAAGTATAATTGGATTCGAGTAATTGTAAACTTGGGATGTTAAAACAAGTTTGGTGGTGTGGAGTGCATACTTGTATAAACTATCTATGAGTTTACAGATTCATAGGATAAGGATTAATTGAGTTGGTGATAACTAACATGGCTTGTCCTAAAGTGTGGAAAGATATATCATTTCAGAATTTATTATAATTCTGATGTGGTGGTGTGTATTGTATAACTTCTCTTTGATGGAAATGGTAAGGATAATATCAGATTAAATATGATACATTGAATGTTGTAGTACAATGTGGAAAGATGTATCGTGTGAAAAATTGCATCATTTCAGAATTTATAATTCTAATAGGTACATGGTTTAGTGTGGAATGATGAAGCGTTATGTCTTTTCACGATATTTGTTTCCTATAAATACATGAATTCACATGGATGGTTATAATACACACAATACAGAAGTGGAAGAACACATACACACGGGAAAACTAAGAAGTTTCCCAGACATATATACTACCAAAAGCACAAGTACTCAAAATTATTCTCCTGATTCAAGCCTAGAACAGGAGGGATTCTCGATTGTTTTATCCTCGAAGGGAATTCGTGTAACCCAAGGCTGTAATAGGATCGAATTAACCTTTCAAGAAAGTGTACTTAATGTGACTGACATTGATATCCAAGAAAAGTTTCACCATAATCATCCAAGCGTGATTCTACCATTCCAATGGAATGCAATATTACATCATCTACCCAACATGAATTTCGTGCGAGATAGTGTGGTCCCTTCACTAGATCAAAGATAGTAATTCTGCAATCGTGAGTCTTTGCAAGGAGATTCATATTAGTTGGTATCGGAGCAAAGCGAAAGATTTATTGGAGGCCGAGAAAAACAAAAAAATTTATGGGTTTTGAGTTTTTCATTAATTTATTTTCGAATTTTTTAAAATATATATACTCTTTCGTGTCGTATTTTAACTGTGTTTTTTTAATCTTTCTTACCAGGAGGATTGAATCTAGAGTCTAAGGAAGTTAGAATACTTCGGTATTACTATCTGCCTACACCTTTATCAATCGAGTTAGGAGGACGTCGAATGGTCTGAGCGTTAACAAGTATTATCCACTTTCACCTACATGTCAATTTTGTATTTTTTAGGTAGCTTAAACAATTTATGCGCTTGTGATATTTTTCGTCAACTCTTCTGAAAATTATTGCATGCTCATAATCCTATTTTTTTTTCTTTAGCGTTCTTTGATTATGTGATCTTGAATTGTCCTTGATTCTTGATTATGCCTTATTTTAAAAATAAATATAGATTCTTGTGTCATTTTCCATATATATAGTGTCATATTCTTGATCCTTAGATCTTGAATACCTCGAAGTTCATTTGAATCAAGAGGAAGTTGTCACCGCTTTCTTATTCCAAGTTTTGTATAGGAAATTTTTGTTCCAAAAATTTTTGAAAATAAAAAAAAGGTAGCATATTTTTGGGTTTCAAAATCGGAATTTAGATTTGAAATCGGAAATTTCAAATTTGCAATTTTCAAAAGTTTGGGGACAGATTTGCTATTTCCAAAAATTTTGGGAATTGTGACCAGAAGTTTTTCTTAGAGAATTAGATTCTGGTTGTGAGCATTTTATAGTACAAAAGAAAATGAATTGTGGCTGAAAAAGAAGGAAATAAAAAGAAAATCATATTTGAAAAAGGAAAAGAAAAGTCAAAATCCTAATCGGAAGAGGAAAAGGAAATAAAAGTCAATTGAGAGAGGGGTTTTGATATGAATTTTCAACTTGAGGGACAATTAAGTCATAAAATCCTTTACCACAAGCAATTTGGATTTGAGTTCCTATTCCAATTTATTTTCGAAAAAGTTTCTTGAATTTTTGGAACTTATTTATCACCTATATAAGCCTTCTTATTTTGATCATAACTTCTTCATTACAGCTTCGATTCATGCCACTAAAATTTCTTTTTTCCCTTATTATTTGTATAATTTTTAATTCTAGATCATAGAGCTCAATTTCAAATTTATATATTTTTAGATTTTGAAATAAGTTCTGCAGTACTCATCTCCATATTTTGCTTTGAAACTGATGTGAATTGATCGATTGCACTTGTTCTAGCCTTTGCCTTGTGAGTTGTGAGTTTTATACACTTGGTGAGTTGCCTTACTAAATAAAGGAGAAGGGGGCATTTATTACTAATCAGTTATTTCTTCTTAGCAGGGATAGCGGAAGATCCGTTCGTCCCGCCATTTTTTGGCAGTCCTAACTATCGACCTATAATGAATGTCATAAATGCCATAATTAGAGAGGTTCAAAGATTTTCTAGGAAGGTAAATGAGTTATCAAATCCAACGACACCTCGTTCTGCAAAACAAGTTGAATCTGCTCGTGACATCCAAGGTTTGAAGTATGATATTCTTATATTTTATGGTCGACACAATCCTGCGAAATACTTGGATTGGGAGAGGCAGATCGAGAACTTATTTGATCTTTATAACTACTGTGAGAAAGAGAAGATCAAGATCGCAGAGTATTCTTTCACCCATTATACCACAGAATGGTTGGAGGATTTGAAAGAATCAAGACAGTTTGCTGGTAAAAAACCTATCTCCGCCAGGGAGAGATTGAAAACCAAGCTTCGATTACATCATGTTCCACAAACATATTTGATGGAGCAACATTCGTATCTCACCAATATGAAGCAAGGAAACCATAGTGTAGATAAATATTGGTAAGATCTTGAATTAGCTATGAGAGGAGTTGGCATGAGAGAAAATAATGCCTTAAAAAAGAATCGGTTTATTGAAGGTTTAAGAGAAAATCTGCAAGTTCCGGTTAAGCTCCAGTATTATGTTTCCATGCAAGATTTATTTTTCAATGCCAGGTTGATTGAATCGACATTAAGGCCTAGAGAAATCTCTAATTTTAGATATGATAGTCAAAGGCAAGTCTCTGATTTCATAAGTCCAAATTCGACCTGGGGTGGTAAGAATTCAAACATGGGTGGGCAAGGAAACCCTAATTCAACCAAAACCTACTCAAAGCCACTATTTAAACCCACCGATTGAAGAATGATCACAACCAATCAGTCTCTTAGCTAAGATATAGAAAAATCAATTCCTACTTTGTCAGATACAATTTCTTCTAACACTCCTACATGTTTTCATTGTAATGAACGAGGACATGTTCACAATAAATGTCCCCATGAATGAATTATAATAACATTGGAGAAGGAAGAAGATGATAATATGCCTGCACAGTATGACACTGAAGAAGAACAAATAGATGATGAAATCATCATTGTTGACAAAGGTGAGCAAGGTCCTGAAATACAAGAAGTTTTTGAGGCGTATTCCACAGAAGATACTGAAATTAATCTTCCACAAGGAGCAAGTAATTTCAACCATAATAGTGTCAATTCTGCCAATAAGATAGTAAATGTTGTCATACACAAGTTTCAGGTCGATCATAAGGGAGGTAAGACAGGTAAGTCGCAGAATGATTATGAAGAGTCGCAAAAAGCCTTGTCTTCACATCTTAGTACTTTACCTTTAGTTTTTATGATGAGGCATGAATTATCTACTGACTCCGGTAAAAATTTTTATGCTTCAATAAGAGATGTGAATCATACTTTACTAATGATTCTTTTGTTATTATATTTTACTTCAAGGAAAGTTACTATGCCATAGAAGATATTCCTGTAAATATGCTTTCACGGTTTGTTAAGTTGTTGCAGGAATTTGATGATGTCTTTTGTGGTTACATGATTCTTGTTTCGAGGACGAAACTTTTCGATCCGGGAGGGAATGATACAAGTATCAAAAGACATTGGCATTATTCAATGTTTGGAGTAAATATGGATGGTGCATGTGAATCCCCGACATTGTCATTTATATCCTAGATATGTGTAAAGAGAACAGCGTGCATGAAGAGAAAAGAGAAAAGCCAAGCATTGGCTTAGAAACGTCTGACTTTCAGGAATGCCCTAGGAGACTTTGGCCAAGAATACACAATACTCTTTTTCCCCATGATTTTTTAATGAGATTGTGCACTCATATGAAAATGCAATTTAAAATAACTAACATTTGATCACATGGACCTTGTAATCAACATATATTTGGCTATGACATTAGAATTGCAGCCGAGATTTACTTTTGCTCTTGTTAGGATTATATTAGGGCATTTAGTTGTAGTTATTTTAGGACAAAGAAGACAAATCCTCCTTGAACTAGGTTTCTGCATAATCTTGTCTTCTTTGTTAATTGCCAATTTTCAACCTATGAAGAGGGATGGTGGCCGGGATTTTTAGATACCACTATCATCATTCAGAAATTTAAACCTTTGAGTTCATACTCTTGTTGCTTGCGAACTTCTTCCTTTGTTGCATAGCCCTGAAGGCTAGTTAAGTATCAATAAAGCTTGTAATCTGATCAGAGGGCTAGTTAGAGAGCAAGTCGAAGTTAGGCGTACCCCAAAAGCTAGACACCTGAATTTTGCGAGATAGTGCGGGTTTGCAGGTACTTTCACTAGATCAAAGATTTTAATTCCACAACCGTGAGTATTCGCAAGGATATTCATATCATTAAGTTGTTGAAGCAACTTCCGTTTGATTTCAAACCTGTATCACTTCCATATAAACACAAGTGCACGCAATAGGTGTTGACATGTATTGATTTTATCATGCGAAAATTAAATAATGAAGATTGAACAAACAATTTATATATGTGAATAATATACTTTTATTAATTATTCACGCATACAATCAGAAAGATTAAATTACGAATAATTAAAGCAATACATGGGAGAAATAAATCACGTTTCAATCAATAACAAATTGATGGACTCATGAGTAAACTCGCTGCCCTTGAAACGAATGAGTCTCTTCGAGGACATCGTTCCCTAGGGTAAAACCATCGAAGGTAACAATTAACACATAAGAGTTACCTCAGATTCACGCAAGACCCAAAGGACTATCAGCTCGATAGAGCAACCGATGAAAACTTCGAGAAAGACAGAAAGAAGACTCAAGTTTAGAATATGGAGGGACTTGAGAAAATGTGCAAGTTTCCTGACTGACTTAGAGGTTTTATTTATACTGCTCTAAGAGACCCTAATCATGGAAACATGTTATTCTGATTTTCTGTAGTTAGAGAAGAATATTCTCCAATCACCAACTCATCAAATCCGAGAAATGAATGCTCGAATTAAATCTGCTAGAAATGGAAGAAATATTTTCACAAATATATTTCAGCGTATTAAACATGGTAAATCGTGTATTCATTTACAACAACATATCTCACAAAATATGAATTTTTTTTGTTCTTATCTCTTAAGAATTACACACAAGCAATTCCATTTATACTATGCGGTTGGGCCTTCCAGAGACTTCCACGTGGTCCATACACATTTTGGACAGTCCAGAGAAAAATAAACTGGGCCAATTTCTGCCTAATTTTTCTCTTTCAAGAGTGACATTTCAAACATCCATATCTCATTCACCCTTGATCCATTTTAAGAGTTTAAAAGTTGATTTTATAGTACTCGTGGAGGAGAACCCAAAAATGACATCCACCGACCCAAAATCCGTTCGGATCCCACTAAAAATGATGCCCAAAAGTTGACGAATTTCAACCTTTTAACCATCATTTTCCAACAATTCCCCACATGAATAGATATTGATGTAGGAATCAGAACAATCGCGCCAGACACAGAGTTTGACTTGGTGATAGATTCATTTCAACGGTATAGATGCTACATAGGATAAGTAGGTGTCACCCTTTAAACTTTCCCTTGAGAGAGTACACTTAGCCCACTGGTTAGGAAGTAGACACGATGTCCTTGAACTTCCCTTACCACTTGTGTGAATGACAATGCACTTCCCACAGACATCTTTCCTAGCCCTTGTGCTTTCCTAGGTTGTGTCCATTAATCAGGCCATGGCACACGCCTAGTTCTGTAAGGTTTCTGAAGGATTACGGCCCAACAATTTCCTTTTGAAGCGGCCACACTTCTCGCTTACATAGGTGATTCTCGGCGTAAGAGCAATTCCGTAAACTATTGCGCTCTTTCTAGTACTACACATTTGATGCCTTGAATAATTAAAAGCAATTTAATGCTTAACCTCCATCCACATCAATGTTTCTTCATCATAGGAATAAGACAGGAGGTATGAAACCCCCACAATGATCGTGATGGATCTTTGCAGTTTAGTTGTCCCTTTGAACCTAGATCTTGGGATCTCCAGTCACATAGGTTGGGTGTTCACGTACGTAACCTACCATTTATTGAACTTAGTCATATTCCTTTCAATGATTCTCAACTAACTCTCGATTCAATTTCTTCGTCAAGAAATCAATTCAATCCTTTCGTCAAAGAATCACAACTCTTATCATATTGAACTTACGTAGTCAACATTGATAATTCTTGTAGAGAGTAGTCATCCAATGGTAAAGTGTCTTTGTCGAGACACACCATCATCGATATAGCTTTTCGCTACATCAATAAGCATACAAGTGCTTTGGTCACCCTAGGGTATATCTTTCCCAATTTTTTCCAAACACAATGGACTTAGATTCCTCTATGAATCTAACAAGAGAGAACTATTTCTCTACACAACTCAAGCCATATCCACGAGTCTCGCACACAGCTTGTTTCCAGTGATCATTTCTGGATTACTCGTGTATCATCTTACTATCTATTGTAAGAATTATCTAATGTGGACTTTAATAAGTACTTCAGACTATCATCGACTCTTGAGTTATCTTCTTAAGAGACACCTCACCTTTACAAAAGGTAACTCACAATGTTTAGAGTCATTCCGTTGAATACAACATATCTTCAAGAGACTCAATCATCGTATCAATTTTACTATCAATGAGAAAATCATCAATTCAAAGACATAAATGACATGGTCATTTTCTGTGTCCCTTAGCATATCCACCTTCATCAAACTTATTGATTCAATATCACTGGCTAAACAAAAATTAGTTTGGTCACATAATGGGTCATTTAGGACTATTGAACTTTTCATTTTTCTCCATTCAGATTTTAATATCTAAATAACCATTTAGGTCCATTAGATGTACTTCTAGCTTTCACAAAGCCTTGATAGCAAGTACCATCACCCATTCTCACGTCTAGAGAACACCCATCAAGTACACAAATATACTTACTAATTGTTCAAATCTACTAGTACTCTAGTGATTTGCACTCATGGTGGATCAATCTCTCTATTGATCACCACTTTCCACAAAAATTATTTCATGGAATCTCGTTTCCTTCGTTGGTTTATCCCTGATCCTCAATGATTTCATCTATTGACTCTTTAGTCCATTTAAGATAAACCAGGATCTCTAATAGAAACTTCCACAAAATACACTTTCCATTAAGATGTATTTCTAGTTTCCATATATCATTTCTTGTGAATTTCAAGAAAATGATAGCACTTCAACATTGTGCATATCTAGTAAAGATATTGTTTAAGTATTGCTTTTACTACCTTCGCAATACGCCGACCTCACATTCAAAAGAACTTGTAGGATGGCTCTATGAGGAGTTTTATTTTCCTCCTTGGGATATCTTATTTAAAATATCGCTAGCCAATGTAAAGGAGCTTCCACATCGCTTTGATCATTTCTAGCGATTTTGTTCAACCATCATATGACCTTGCAAGTGTTTCAACATTGTGAATCACATTCACCAAAGGATTATGTGTCTTCACCTCATGGTCACAAATAACCACATATGGCTTCTATGCATCACGTAAGTGGTTTCGTTAATTTACAAACCCCACTTACTAAAAGTCTCGTGTGTTCAATAACGAATCAAACACTAGGTTCTTACCCATAAAATTTATTTTAGGGCTAGATCATTTTAACAATCCAAACACCTTCATGTATTGATCTTTTATCATAGAAGTCTCTCTTATTCCTTCAACTCCCTTGGAATTAGAGATGAATAAACTTCCCAATCTCAATTAATTATTCTTCCTCGCATGGCCAATACCACAACCAATGTAGTATCAATCAATAGAGGATTCAATTAACTCTCACTAGGGCGCAGTGCGAGTTTACCAACTACACACAAATTTCATGCTCATTTTAAAGCCAAGTTTCAGTACAACTGCAATTTACTTTCAGATTACTCAAATCAAACTTGAGTGTCTTTATGCTCGAAACACATTCAAGTCCATTATTCGACTCAAGTTTGAGTGCACTGCTCGACTCGATTTTGGGTTTACCCTTTTGGTTCGAGTTAAAGTCCTCCCGACTTGATCAACTTGATCAAATCTATCGTGACAACTTTTCATCTCAAGTACCTATCAAAATTCATATGGTCGTTGAATTTTTAGGTTTTCGTCTACCCCCCACATTGGGATGGTTTTATTTAGAATCCCCACACGTATTAGGTTTCTCAAAACCTCGTGTCTTAGGGTTCCTAGACTAAATGTCTTAGGATTTTCTCATCTCAGAATTCTAAGGCTTTTTAACCAAAAATCTAGAGATTTGACCAAATGTCATGGGATTCTTAGATCTTTCAACCATAAATTAAGAGATTTGACCAAAAGTATTGGGATTCCCAATCTCGTGATTCTTAGGTTTCTCAACCAAATTCTTGAGATTTTCCTAAAATTATAGGGTAGTCATGATAACTCATGCTTTAGGGTTTATACCATAGTTCGGAAGAACCAATACCCTAGACATAGTCGTAAACTAATGCCTTCACATTCACATTTTCTAGGTCATACAAAATAACCAGTTATGTCAAATGTCAAGCCCATATGCTCTATCCGTGCAATCTAACAATTGTCACTCGTGAGCCATATGTTCTATCCATGCAATCTAACAATTGTCACTTGTGAGCCATATGCTTGTAAGCGATGAATCAAGATAGCCAATTATTGAGAATAGTCTTGTCAAACCTTTCATTGCATCAAAGGAAACTTTCCCAAACAATTAATGTAAACATAGCATATAAAAGCATAACCCAATTTTAGACACAACATAGATCTAAAATTGTTGTATATGCAGCTAAATCAAGTGCCTAAATGAACGAGAATACATCATGGATCAAATAACCCAATGTCACATACTTCATTCATGCACGAATATATTACACTCTTGCCGAGAGATGTCATGTTTAAGTGCAAATGAAGTTCACCATTTTATCGCATGCGATTCTCAAACCAAGCATATAAAAGTCATGAATCACTAGCAGCACATTCTCACACAAATATAATTTAAAATCTTTTAACCAACATGAGCAGCCCACACAACCAAATTATTATACATGCAAAATATGTATTTCTACATTTGATCAAGTATTTAAGTAAATACTCTAACATTTCAAGGGCTTAGGAAATTAAACATGTCTCATAATTTCCAAACATATGTACTGCTTTCATGTAATTGAATAATAATGTCTGATCCCATATTCTAAACTCATGGCATTTTTTTCTAATTTAATCCAATCTTTCATGCAAAGAATCAAATATGATTTCTTACTATATCAACATTTAATCTCATAAGCATGAATATCACGGAATTAGCATATTTCCATAATTACGCTATGTAATTTAACATACATGTTCAACTCATTTTCCCACATAATTAAGGGGTTAATATAACCAAATCCATTCACTATCAAAATCGATAGCCTTAGTGTATTGGACATATATGTGCAAATATTATTCACATAACTCTCTTTGTAACAAAATCATGTTCACGTCCATATTCAAGCAAATGGTTATCAAATATAATCCAAGCAATATATGTATATATGGCATATGGCATGATTCAGTTTAATTAGCGTGTATATGTACCATAGTTTGCAAAACCGTGGTTACAACTGATGTGTCCATTTTAGATGGTTATTTTAGGCTTTTTAGGATTAGGTTTTGTGCAATTTTGTGCTCTACATGTGGCATTTTGCCTTGAAATCATCTAAGGAGGGATAAAGGCGGCTTTGACGTTTTTATCACTTTTTAGATGATTTTGTGTGACAAGGTGATTTGTTTGAAGACTTTGAAGATTTGAAGACTTTGAAGATTTATCTTTGAAGATTTGAAGATTTGAAGACCTTTACATTTGAGCTTTGTGAAGATTTGAAGAAGTGAAGAGATGAAGAAAGGAGAGCAAAGCAACGGATGAATGATGATCCGGGGTTCTCAGAATTTTCCGAGAAGAATCAGCCTTCAAGAGTGGCACCATTGGATTCCTCTTCTCGAGCACTATAAAATCGACTACAAGAACTCCCGAAACGGATCAACGGTTCACCCGGAGGAAGCAAAACAAAACAGGGCTGCAGTTTACTGACGAATCGCGACGAAGCTCGTCGCGACTCGCGACGAAGCTCGTCGTCGCGACGAAGCTCGTCGCGACTCGCGACGACAGCTTAAAATCAGCCCTGCAGCAGCATTTTCTCCCCTTTTTCTTCCCCCTATAAATACCTCTTCACCCCTTCTTCTCCACAGCTTTTGGCCCCTGTTTTGGGCCAAAACCCTAGGTTTTATCTTCTTGTTTTCTTAGTTTCTATGTCTTTTGTTGTTCTAGAGTAGTTTTTGTACTTGGGAGCAAGGATTGAAGCTTCCATTTCTATGTAGCAAGGAGCATTTATATCTATCTATTTGGTGTTTTTGCTATTGTGCTTTTATTGTGCTTGAATGTTAATTGTTGATGCCATTGATGTTGTTGAAAGCTTGAATGAAATACTTGTATGAATTGCTAGCTAGGGTTTGGGGGATTTGGGTTAATTTCCCCCCTTTTCTTGTTAGGAATGTATGAGTATGATTTAGGGCTTTTGATTGTGTTGGTGGATTGATAATGTGCTAGACGAATGTGATTGATGTCGAACTCTTCGTCATGTTCGTTTGTGTAGCAAACGAGAGAGTTATATGCTCTTGGATGAATGTGCGTTGCACGTTCATCCAATCTCGTGTAATTGCATGAATTGGTTAAATGCTTAGTCACGATGTAGTGGTCATAAGCATTGCCAAGCTTGTTGGTTCTTCGTGATTAAATGCCACCAATGATACCTTGAGTCGTGGTCGCGACAACGGGAGTCATTGGTGAGGTTTGACGAGAGATGTCGAACTCACTCTTGCAAACTACGAACTGAGGATAGGAGTTTAGTCTCCACAACAAGTAGTTGAAGTATTGAATAGATGATTTTAACTCATCCTTGAAGCATTTGTTATTTAGCATTTGTGTATTCTTGATGGTGTGTTTCACTTCACTTGTGCCATGAGTTGTTTGAGCATAGGGAGTGCTTGTATGATTGAATTGGTTAGGTGTTAGGAACGTGACGAATTCCGTAGCTCCTTTGCATGAAAATCTATGAGCATGAACTTAGAACTTCTTGTGCATAACGTGTTGTGATTCTTGCTAGATGGGTATGTTGATGTTGAGTCATGTAATGCTATATGATAGAATGAGTGAATGATTCAATGACCTACATTAGATTTGGAAGTGGATATCCCTTGCCCCCAAGGCTCTTTATCTTTGTAGTTTAAAACCCCTTTTCTTAGTTTGTTTGATGATTAGCATAGTCACTTGACCTTGCTAGTTATCTTGTCTTTTTTACTTTCGTAACTTAGGAAAACCAACCAACCACCCCCCCCCCCCATTTTACTTGCTTTTATGTGTGTGTATATATTTTATCCTAGCCTAATATTAACCATTGTGTGCTTAGACGCTTAGGAAGATCCCTCTTCTCCTTGGACGACCCCGATTTACCGCTATCTACCTAGTTGTAGAAAGTAAGCAAAAAGGGCTTATAAATTATCTTTTGCACGGAGGGCGCGACGACCGCCCACCTGTCAACAACTCTTGACTCTTTCATGTTGTCAAGCAAATCCTGTTGTATCTCCATACCAAGTTTTTCTTCCAACAGATACAACCGTGTATACTCGGATTCACCAATGTGTACATACAAAAAATCATTCGTCGTTAAATATATGTACACATCTAATATCGTAATATAGCATTTCATAAAATATATTAAACCGATATACACAAAAAATTACTCAATAGGATTGTATTGTAAACAATCAAAATCCCGAAAGGATTTTCACAAAATCCAAAATACATTTTCGCATGAAATTAAAGCATAACTTTCCAAATAGAGTAATGCAATTTAGATAAAACTTGGAACATCCAATTTAATAATAGGCAACATGCATTTTGACAGCTAATTGCAACTTCTCAATTAAACCATGCAATTCTTATCAACACAAGATATGCATTCCATAAGAACTATGCCGTATTACGTTAGAGAATTTCAGCATGCAAATTTAATATATAATCAAGCACGCAAAATCAGATGCTCTCGTTAGGTGATTTCGGCATGCAATATTTCGAATTAGAATACATGTTAATCATGGTATTCGGTGCAAATCAAAATCAATATAATTCAACAAATTTATCATTCGTTTCAAGACTGTTGGTCATGTATTTATTTTATCATGCAAAAATTAAATAATGAAGATTAAACAAACAATTTACATATGTGAATAATATACTTTTATTAATTATTCAGGCATACAATCAGAAATCTTAAATTACGAATAATTAAAGCAATACATGGGAGAAATAAATCACTTTTCAATTAATAACAAATTGATGGCGTCACGAGTAAACTCGCTGCCCTTGAAACGAATGAGTCTCGTCGTGGACATTGTTCTCTTGGGTAAAACCATCGAATGTAACAATTAACACGTAAGAGTTAACTCGGATTCACGCAAGACCCGAATGACTATCAGCTCGACAGAACAACCGATGAAAACTTTGAGAATGATAGAAAGAAGACTCAAATTTAGAATATGGAGGGACTTGAGAAAATGTACATGTTTCCTGACTGACTTAGAGCTCTATTTATACTGATCTAAGAGACCCTAATCATGGAAACATGATATTCTGATTTTCTGTAATTAGAGAAGAATGTTCTCCAATCACCAACTCACCAAATCCGAGACATTCCATGAATACTTGAATTAAATCTGCTGAAAATGGAAGAAACATTTGTACAAATATTTTTCAGCGTATTAAACATGGTAAACCACGTATTCATTTAAAACAAGATATCTCATAAAATATGAAAATATTTCGTTCTTATCTCTTAAGAATTACACACAAGAAATTCCATATATACTACGCGATTGGCCCTTCTAGAGACTTCCACGCGGTCCATATGCGTTTTAGACAATCCAGAGAAAAATTAATCTGGGCCAATTTTCGCCTAATTTTTCTCTTTCAAGAGTGATATTTCAAACATCCATATCTTATTCACTCTTGATCTGTTTTGAGAGTTTAAGTAGTCAATTTTATAGTACTCGTGGAGAAGAACCAAAAAATGACATCCATCAACCCAAAATTTGTTCGGATGCCACTCAAATCGACACCCAAAAGTTGGCGAATTTCAACATTTTAACCATCATTTTGCATCAATAGGTTTCCTCCAAAAGTGTAGTAGGACTGTGTTGATTTCTTTCTAATTATGTACACAACTTTGTCTGAAATAAAAGTTAGAAACCACTCAGGTTTTGAGTGGTTTCAATGCACAGCCGCATGTATGCAGTTTTGTTTTTGACGTAGATTAATTAATTAGGAGAGTTTGTTGTAAATAATTTTTTCTGAAACGGAGACTGAATTTTTAAAAACATGAAAAATCTAAATATTTAACGTCAATCCATATGGGTTTATATATGGATTGAAATTTGTGGATACATCTATTTTTGATCCGTAAGTTTATTGAATTTCAATATGTGGTTGAGCGGGTTCAACTCAACCCATTTTAATTCAACTCATATTTTATCCGTTATAAAATGGGTTAAAATGGGTTCAACTCATTTTGGGTAATATGCAAATATAACATTATGTATTGGAGAAAATGCAGATATAACCCTGAGTTGTTTTTTAGTTCAAAAACAACCATGACTATTGAATGAAAGTGCCAATATAATCCTATGACCATATTTCTGGCATTGACTGGCCATTTCCGGCATTGACCGACCAGAAATGACCAAAATGCCCTTTAAACCAAACACAAAAATCTAAAAGACTAAAATAGCCTTGCATTACCACTGCTCCACCACCGCTCTGCCTTGCTCCACAACCGCTCCACCAACTCAGTCTTGCTCCACCACATCCACCACCGTCCAGATCTGTTCCCCATATCCCTTCACCACCTCTGCTGCCACCTTCTCCACCACCAGCTTGCCGTCGCCCTACCACCACCCTGCCACCACCACCAACCACCCCGCCACCACTGCCCAGCCTCACCATTGCCCAACCAAAACGTTGAAAAAAATTACTCAATTGATTCTCCCATCTCCCGGCACACTCAATTATTGACAAAATTCGCAAAACTTCCAAGCAAAAATCCATCATAAACATAGATTCAATGTAATCGTCATTGGTTGATGAAGGTTAGGTACATCTGACTCACCTCCTCCTTGTTCTTCATTTTCCCAGATTCGCTACACCGCCTCAATTCCACCTTCAAATTAAAATCTGGTCGTCTTCTTTGCTACCCACCCGTCTTCTGCGGTGATGCCGTAGAAGAAGAAAACGACGCTGGCAACCAAACGACTCCCTCATCAGCCCCGCGTAAGTCCGAGATTCGCCAGAGTAAATGGAAAAGAAGAAGGAGGTGAGTCGGCCTCTCAGGAAGGTGGAATGGTGGGGCTGGGCAGTGGTGAAGTTTTGCCTCTCAAAATTTTCAGGAAGATGAAGTGTGAGATTCGCTGGCATAAATGAAGAGGAAGAAGGAGTTGACTCTAACGACGGCGACCAAACGCGTAAATGAAGAAGGAGGAGGAGGTGAGTCGGCCTCTCTCTTCTCCGGCATAAATTAATGTCTTTTCAATTATTTATTTTTTATAGAGGGAAAAAATAGTCTTTTCACTGAATTCTGACCTTAAACTGCTAGAAAAGGTTATATTTGCACATAACCTAAACATATAGAATTATATTTACACTTTCAATTATCGCAGGATTATATCTGCACTTTCGTCAATTAGGTAGAATATACTATATGCACTTTGCTCATTCATTTTTTATCATACCCATATTTTTTATTACCAATTTTACTCAACCCATAGTTACCCGTGCTCACGTTTACCACCTCTACCTCTATCGAGATGTATACGGGTTTCAGATTACGATTGAGAATATCCACTATGAGATTAGAGTCTCCTTCTGGAGTCATGTATTGAGGACTCCGACGAGAAGAGTCGGCTTTTCCGGGCGATTGAGACGATCCCCTGCGTCGAGAAGAAGGCCAATTGGGCACTCCGGTGGATCGACAGTGGCGAGTCCTTCGCAGAGAAGCTTCTGGCGTTCGCCTGCGTCGAGGGGATCTTCTTCTCCTGGAGTTTCTGTGCAATATTCTGGCTGAAGAAGCGTGGGCTGATGCCGGGGTTGACTTTCTCCAACGAGCTGATCTCGCGCGACGAGAAGCCCCACTGCGACTTTACTTGTCTCCTGTACTCGATGCTGAGGATGAAGCTGAGCGAGGAGCGCGTGAGGGGAATCGTGGCGGACGCGGTGGAGATCGAGAGAGAGTTTGTGTGCGACGCGCTGTCGTGCGCACTTGTGGGGATGGACGGTGATCTGATTAGCCAATACATTGAGTTTGTTGCGGACAGGCTTTTGGGCGCACTGGGATATGCGAAGCTGTACAACGCGCAGAATCCGTTTGATTGGAAGGAGCTTATTAGTCTTCAAGGAAAGACCTATTTCCTCGAGAAGATGTTTGGGGAGTATCAGAAGGCCAATCTGCTTTCCCATTTGAACGGAAATGCTGCATGCCACGTCTTCAAGCCGGATGAAGATTTCTGAATATATCTGTTGGGATCATGGCATTCTAGCTATTCTCTGGTGTCATTTTAGGTCAATATGGCTCTCATGGAGCTGGAGGCAAGGAGGCTCTCAGTGAGAGCAAACTCAAAGATTTGCTCCATGGATCAGAGTATGTACTCACCTACGAGGGCAAGGGACGGTCACTGGATGCTTGTGGGTGATGTTCCTTGGGAGTAAGTTCTACACATCCATATTTTTCGTGTGGAAAATTATTACTTGCAATGCTGGGAACTATTTTTGTGAATCCAATGCAATTGAAGATAACCTTTCCATTTTGGGCTTATAGTATGATCTAGATCACCTTAGATTGTTGGGAGGAGAAATGGACTAACTGTATGCACAATTAAATATTATTAGAATAAATCAGACTCCTGATTAGATTATAATTTATTATGATTAGAGTTCTTTCCTTATCACACCTCTATTGTACTCTCTATATATTCAGTTATCAATAATACAATTCTTACGGCAAATCATTCTATCATGGTATCAGAGCAAGTTCTGATCCTAAATTCCAAACCCTAATTTTTTCAGCGCCTCTCTCTCTTTTTCTGGCCGACTGAACTACCGGATTCCGTCCAAAATTCAGGCCAAATTCCGGCACCTCCAGCAGTCCGACTTCCTCGTTAGAGCGGTCCAGTAGCCGCTGACCTTTCAAGTTTTCCAGCAGTCGACATCCCTTCTTTCACAGTCGTCTCCGGCGAATAACTGCATCGGCAATTTTTAATCTCTGACGAGTTCAAGCTTCTATTTTTGGAGATCGGGCCGCTGGGTCTCTCCCCGAAGAAGATTGGAGAAGACATCGTCAAGAAGATCGCAAAGGACTGGAAGGGCCTCACTGTGCAGAATCGCCAGGCCAAGGTTTCCGACGTGCCGTCCGCTGCGAAGGAGCCCGAGCGCGACACGAAGAAGAAATACTCAGCGCGTGAAGTCATGCGCGAGTTGACTCGCCAACTAGGGAAATTCTGGCGCCTCCAATTTCTCGTGAGTAGAATCTATTTCTTACGAGTTGATCAAATTATCGCGAGTTGAAGTTGTTTCTCGCGAGTTGCTCACATTCTCACGAGTTTCTCAAATTCTAGTTAGCATCAATTTTTGTGCAATTTTTTGGTCTTTTGCTATGGTTTAGTTGGGCCCTATATCTCGGGAAGATTGCTCCACTAATTGGATTGCGGACAAGGTTTTGTTTCAGGCCAGTTAGAATGGTCCCAACCGTCATTCTTCGTCGAATCAGTGGATCGTTGATTCAGGTGCTACATCTCATATTACTGCTCGCACCAGTCATCTTGATAAGGTACAATGTTATCGTGGTTCTGATTCTATTCTTGTTGGAAATGGTGAATCATTATCTATTTCTCACATCGGCCAATGTTATTTCTCTGGTTTCTCTGTTAATGATGTCCTTGTGGTCCTTAAGATTACTAGAAGTTTATTGTCCATTAGTAAGCTTACTCGTGATTTACCTGTCCGTGCTATATTTGATGCCGATGCATTTTCCATTGAGCACAAGCATACAGGGACGATAATTGGTAAAGGCCGTCATAGTTCAGGTCTTTATTTTCTTGAGACTGGTGATTCCAGCTTTTTAGGCGAACTACGTTCTACAAAGCTTCATGCTTCTTTTGAGCAGTGGCACTCTCGCCTCGATCATGTGTCTCATGATAATGTTCAGTTATTGAATCGACGGGGCCTTATTTCTGTCACTTCTCCTATTCCTGCACCTGTCAGTTGCTCTCCTTGTCAGATGGCCAAGAGTAGCCGTTTGCCCTTGTCCACTAGTGACAAGTGCGCCACTGGTTTATTGGATAAAGTATATTGTGATTTGTGGGGACCAGCTCCTGTTTTATCTGCCGGTGGTTTCTCTTATTATGCCATTTTCATCGATGATTTTTCGCGATTCACATGGTTTCTTCCGATGGGGCATAAGTCGGATTTCTATGACACATTTATCCAGTTTCAGAAATTCGTTGAGACTCAGTTTTCTGCTAGGGTTAAAAATTTTCAAACCGATGGTGGCACCGAGTTTACTAATCACCGACTTCAGGCTCACCTCATATCATGTGGCATTCATCATCAGATGTCCTCGCCCTATACACCTGCTCAGAATGGCTGGGCTGAGCGGAAATATCGTCACATCACAGAGACTGGTCTTGCCATGCTTTTTCACTCTTCTGTGTCGCATTGTTATTGGGTGGAAGCTTTCTCATCTGCGGTTTACATTATTAACTGTCTGCCTAGTTCAGTTCTTAGTGGAAAATCACTTTTTGAGGTTATTTTTGGTCATGTACCTGACTATACCCTCTTTCACCCGTTTGGTTATTGTACATTTCCATGTCTGCGTGCCACTGCTACAGATAAGTTTGCACCCCCGATCCATTCCCTGTGTTTTTATTGGCTACAGCCCTCGTCACAAGGGCTTCCAGTGTCTCGACCGACTTCTGGGGGCATCTATGTCTCTCACCACGTTCGTTTTGATGAAACTTGCTTCCCTTATGTCTCATCTTCCACGGACAGTCGTTCGATTTTGGATCTGGAGATTTCATCATTTTTTGATGGAACTGTTACTTCATCGATTGGGGCCACCACGCATGTGCTTGTGTCTGTTCCAGCCACCCCTCCTTCACTACCATCTTCCATCTGGACGGCCGACCCGGACCCGGCTCCTCAACCACCGTCCATCCCACCTCAGCTGCCGGCCGCCACGCCTCATCCGTCGGCCACCACACCTCAGCCATCGCCTCTCACGCCTTAGTCAGTCTCGACTGTCCGTTCTCCAGAGTTTTTCGAAGGCCACTCTCTGGTCAGCTCTGCTCGATCTTCTTCTGCATTGTCAGCTGGTTCGATTTCTCCAGCTTCACCACCACAACTTCGTACCCATCAGATGACTACTCAATCTGCTACTGGTGCCATTCAGCACCGGGATTATTCGGATATTATTGCTCACTGTCTCACTGCTACACTCCTTTCTCAGACTGAGCCCACTGATTATCGCCCTGCCCTTCAGGATCCAGCCTGGGTTTCAGCCATGGATGATGAGATGGCCGCTCTTCATGGTCATCACACTTGGGACTTGGTGCCTCGACCTTCAGACGTCAACATTGTTGGCTCCAAATGGGTCTATAGGCTAAAGTATCGACCAAATGGCACTATTGAGCGTCACAAAGCTAGACTTGTGGCGCAGGGTTTTTTGCAGATTCCGGGTTTTGATTTTGACCACACTTTCAGTCCTGTGGTCAAAGCCTCCACTGTTAGGACGGTTTTCGCCATAGCCACCATGCTTTCCTGGCCACTTCATCAGTTGGATGTCAAGAACGCTTTCCTTAATGGTGTTCTTGATGTTCCAGTCTACATGAAGCAGCCTATTGGTTATCAGGACTCTGCTCATCCAGACTATGTTTGTCGCTGGCAAAAGGCCATTTATGGTCTTAAGCAGGCTCCCTGGGCTTGGTTCCAGCGTTTCAGCAGTTATCTGACACAGCTTGGTTTTCGGTGCAGCTCAGCTGATACTTCTTTATTTGTCCTTTGAGAGGTTCGTCGTTACTGTGTCTACTTGTGTATGTGGACGATATCATCCTTACAGGCAATGACTCGACTCTTCTTCGCCAGTTCATTGATCGGACACACAGAGAGTTTGCGATCAAGGATCTTGGTGCTCTTCATTACTTTCTTGGTCTTGAAGTTTCGCCTACCTCCTCAGGGTTACTGCTTGGCCAAGCAAAGTATGCTCGGGATATTTTGAATCGGTCCGGTATGTCTGACGCGGCACCTGTTTCTACTCCATTTGTCGCTGGTTCTCAGCTTCATAGCTCTACCAGTCCTCCATTCCGGGATCCTATACTTTATCGTTCTCTTGTTGGTGCTCTCCAGTATCTCACCATCTCTCGCCCGAATTTGGCATTCTCGGTCAACACGGTGAGTCAGTATCTTCAGGATCCCAGAGATGACCATTTTGCTACTGTGACACGGATTTTGCAGTATGTTCGTGGCACTCTTCATTTTGGTCTCAGTTTTTGTTCTGCTAGTGTTCCTGATGTGTTAGGATACTCTGATGCTGATTGGACTCACTGCCTAGAGACTCGTTGGTCCACTTATGGTTATGCGGTTTATCTTGGTGGGAATCTGGTTTCTTGGAGTGCCAAGAAACAGCCCGCTGTTTCTCGCTCTAGCACTGAGTCTGAATACCGTGCTCTTGCCAACACTGCTTCAGAAGTGGTGTGGCTCACTCATTTGCTTCGTGATCTTCGGGTTCCGCTTTCTGGTTCTCCACTGCTGTTATGCGACAATAGTAGTGCTATCTTCTTGGCTCAGAATCCGGTGGCGCACAAGCGGGCGAAGCACATCGACATTGACTACCATTTTGTTCGTGAGTTGGTGACATCTGGAAAGCTGCGTGTTGCTCATGTTCCGACTTCTCTTCAGATTGCGGACATCTTCACCAAGGGGCTCTCTCGTCCGCTGTTCGAGTTCTTCAGGTCCAAGTTGTGCATCGGCGAGCATCCGACGCTTTGCTTGAGGGGGGGGTGTTAGAATAAATCAGACTCCTGATTAGATTATAATTTATTATGATTAGAGTTCTTTCATTATCACACCTCTATTGTACTCTCTATATATTCAGTTATCAATAATACAATTCGTACGGCAAATCACTCTATCAAATATCCTTAAGGCTCCAATTATGTCAAGTCTTATGCATGCATTGTCTTTTGAAATGACTGTTTCTGCTTCTTAAAGAAATGTTTTTAACATATTTAAGTTGTGATATATATTGTAGTTTGTATGAACTTAAATTTCTTCAGTTTGATGACTGGAAAACTCTTTGGCTGTGTCATGGCAAGTTTCCAGTAATATTTATTTCCATCACACCCGCTTTTGGTGTTTAAGGTGGTCACTTATAGAAGCTCTTAATGGGCTACCCATATTCTATATTGTGGTTGATTACTCCATTGATCTTTATCATGAGATAAAGTTTAGCTCGTTTTCAAAAATTGTCCATGCCGAATGCTGTATATTCTGTCTAACATTATTTTTGTTCGTGTCAGAATGTTCAGGCAAGAGACTGAGAATATTTGCTATCATAATGTCACAGTGATGATCCATGGACAAACAATGAATTGATATGAATTTGATTTCTGCTTATTGAATCTTCTTCACTGAAATGTAATGGATAGCTAAAAAGATTGAGAGATAGAGGGATAGAAAAACCTTGATTTTGTACAAAGGGAAATAGCGGTGTGTTCGGCGTCACTTTCTATTCCTTCATTTTCACTAATTTAACTAAAAGTTACATGTACTCGATGAGTTGGCAACTCTTTTCATGAACAGTTTGGTCTAAATAGTGAGAGTTAGAATGAAAGTAATATTTTTCACTTCATTTTGAGGTCGATTTAACTCTGAATTTCCATATGTTGCCATGAAAGTGGGATTTACATTGTCCTTGAGACCCGTCATGGTAGAATATAGAAGAAAGGGAAAGTGTCAGGAAAGGCGGCCTTTCCATAAGTTTATGGACAGTCCTCAGGGGCATTTGCCTTAAATGTTGTAATTTTTTATAAAATTTAAATATTGTATTTTATAAGTTAAAACAAGTAATAATATGTATTTGAAGGTGAAAATATAAAAATATATGATATAAAAAAATTCCAATTTTTTTTTTAAATTTTGTATATAATTTAAGAAATGCATTAAATAAGGTAAGAAATAAGTGGCATGTCCATAGGCTTATGGACAGACCGCCTGTCAGGAGACTACTCTAGAAGAAATCTAAGTGGGAGCTGTCAAAGTTATTTTACTAGGTGGCATTCTTCTAAGGAAAAACACTATGAAAGCTTGTTCACCTGAATAAGATGAATAAGGATGTACACATTTCAACTTCTTCCTTCGAAGATGATGAGCAAAGTCTGAGCTACTGACTATTTTTCTTGGTGTGATCTGATATTTAGATCTCGATGTTTATGGATCATGATTTATATTCTTATGATGAGGATTCGTAAAAAGGTTTACTTTGGATCATGTATTAGTTGCCCATGGTGGCTGCTCGATCTAGGTTTAAAATGATCTGCCCCTGCACTGTAAAGTTCCCTCTACCTCCCTCTCCCCCCACCCAATACTCAACCCCCTCCTCTTGGAGCTTCAAGCTTGAGCTCATGTTCAATTATTCCTAGAGTTCTGGATCAATTTTGATGGATAATTAGACAGAGAAACTATCTAGCCATGAAGGTGACAGGCTTCTGCTTTCGTGCTTTGTGTTTTCGTTTGGTTGATTGAGTTAGGTAGCTGAGGTTTAATTCTTTACAATGGAAATGTAGGGAGTTATTTGGGGGATATAAGACTAACATGTTGACCAATTGCAATGCTAAGTTTAGCTACAACTTTCCCGTGCAGTTTTTGAGTTTTGAGGTTCTATCTTAAGTCTCTTGACATCATGAACTTGAAATTATTCTATTTCTCTTATATTGATTGAAAACATCTGCTACGCTCAATGTGCAGACGATTTACTCTTTGCTACCAAACCATGCTTTAAAGAAACAGGGGCTGGCTGGATATGATCTCTTGCTAACCTTTTCAATGCATATGTTTGGTGAGTTTACTTTGGTTCTCTAGGATAGTTTCGATGAAGTCAGAAATGGACTCTCATATTTTTTCGATGTTTTGGTCCATGGAACTTATTCCTTAATGTCAGAGTTGATTCCCTCTTGTATTATTCTTGGTATTGCTTAAAGATACAATTTGTGAAAGCAGGGTGAAACTTGGTGTTATGTGGGTAGGATGGCTGACTGTGGCGGGCAAATGAAGACTAACAAACCAGCTGCATTGGCCAACTTCGCGAAGAGGAAATTGCAGGACCCGAATGGAGTGGCCACGGTTGATAAAAATATTGTTGAATTAGTCATTCGAAATGCGAAGATACCATCAATTTGAGTACTTTTCCCCCTTAGCTTCTTTCAGGTTGTTATTTGCTTGTTTTTCTTGGTTTTCAAGAGTATCAAGTTATATCATTTAGGGCAAAATAACTTCAGGAGCCGTCCAATTGGCCCCCCAAATTTTTTTTCCGGTCACTTTTGTTCTTGAACTACCAAAAGTGCTAAATCGTAACCTTTCCATCTGATCAAACTGTTAGCCTCAGTCAAAACTGTCAATTTTGAGGGTGAATTAGTAATTTTACATTTCTCCTTTACTTTTCTCATTTATTTATTTTTCTTTTCTACTTTTACTTTTTTTCTCTTTTTCATTTTTTCTTAGGCAAAGTCTTGGGAAAGACGGTCTTTCCATATGCTTACGGAAAGACGGGGTTTAATTCGAATAATAAAAGGTAAAAGGTCTTAGTTGCAACATTAAAAATTTAGTATGCAACATGTAGTAGTTATAAAATTTATAACCCGGTTCATGTAACCCGAAAGTTTTATCTTAATTTCTTCTAATTTACACTTTAAACCTTGGTCTTTCCATGACTTATGGAAAGACCGTCTTTCAAGAGACGCACTCTTTTTCTTATTCCTTATTGCTTTTTTCCTTTCTTTCCATGTCCGATCTGAGCTCCATCCCTCCACCAGAAACTCATCACGTCGCCGCTGCCTGCACCCGCTGCCTTGCCACTGCCACCGATCCCCATCGCCCAGAAACCCTAACTCCGCCAGCTGTGCCGCCCTCCACCTCCACCCTAAACTCGCCGCTAGCCCCGCTATTAACAATCTCTCTGTCGATGTTTACACCAACCAGATTGAAGATCCAAAAAAGAGCCATACAGAACAAATTCAAAAAGAGCCATACAGAACAAATTCAAAAAGAGCCACTTATTGATGCAAAGTGCCAGTTTTTTTAATCTCCAAATTGGCCTCGTTTCAACGACCATCCATTTTTTTTTAATTTCTGCACCCGGCGGCTGCCTTGCCACTGCCTCTCTCTGCACCCGGAGACGTTGCTTTGCCACCACCGCTCTTTGCACCCGATGGTGTGCCTTGCCTCTGCACCTGACTTCATCTATCCCCCGACTCCATCCCTCTACCCAACTCTATCGATGTCGAAGAATATCGGCGCTCGGGGTTTCAGTGGTAGCGCTAGTAGGGTTTCCGGTGCTGATATGAACTTCATCCCACCACCGTCGTCGTCACACCAATCCACCCCATCCCACCGCCGCAGTCGTCACGCCAATCCACTCCATCCCACTTTCGTCACACCAATCTGAAGAAGAAGATCAGCGTTCCAAGTAGGGTTTTTGGTGCCAGAGCAATCTATCCTTGTGTGCAGGGGTTTCGGTGGGAGGAATGGGGGGTGGTCGGAAGAGGATCGGTGCTGGCGTCTGGTGGAGGGATGGAGTTCAGAAGGTGGTGGGGCGACGGGATGGAGTTGGGAGGGTGATGAGTTCGGAGCGAGAAGGGAAAAGGTAATTGGAGGGGAAAAAAGAAAAAGGAATTGGAAAATGAAAAGGAAATGGAAAAAAGAAAAAGGAAAAAAAATGAAAATTGACCATTTTGCCCTTAAACTCAATGGTTTCGACTGAGGCTAACGGTTTGACCAAACAGAAGGGTTACGATTTAACACTTTTGATAGTTCTGGTACGAAAGTGATTGAAAAAAATGGGGGACCAAAAGGGTAAGATGAGAAGAGTTGGAGGGGCCCCTGAAATAATTTCCTTATCATTTATGTAATTATGCCTATTGTTGAGGATCTTGACAAATGGCTAGAAAGTTTGTGTTTCTGCTTTTGGTCTTTCATAAAAGACGATACCCTCGCCCTTATGGTCCCAGCCGCGCTGACACCACATCCATCATTGAGGAGGTAAATCACACCAGACACCAGGGTTCAACCCCTGATCCACGATTGAACTCGTGCTTTTAGTCTTTCATATGTTGGGAGTTGTTTATTTTAGTACTATCACTGAGGATTTCTTGTCTGTTTAGTACCATTTTTTCGCTTTTGTGTGGAACTAAGAAAGTGTGTAGTCATGTAAGAAGGCATAATGTCATCATTTCATAAGCTAGAGTTGGACTTGTCCGAAATATTCATGGTTTTTCAAAGATAGAGTTTATTCAGTTTTTCCTTGGAAATAAAGAGACAGTAAAAGTGATTCTCTTACTGTCTTCTAACGTTGAAAATAGTGGTGGTTTATGTTGAGAATGGATTAAATTTAATTTAATGGAAAATTAATTACCTAATTTCGGATATTATGCATGTATTTAATTCGAATCTATCTAAGAGTTTAGATTACATTTGAAGCAGTGTGCTTTACTGTCAGATTCGATCAACCACAGAGAGGAGAATTTCATATGTGATTCCTCTATATGTATCCACATAGCATGGTCAGACCGCATATGTCGTTGTCAGCTTAGATCATATCAGCAAGCAAAGACGGCCACATACGTCTTCTTTCTTCTCTTTTACAGTGAGGTTGGTTTTATGAGAATGGTAGGGTTATTCTATTTTTGCTGTCTGGATGGCTAAGTTCAGAATGCTTGTTTTATTGTTTATTCCTGTAAAGTATCTGCTAATACAGAATGAACATAATAGTAAACCCTAACCATAAGTTAATATGAGCATAGCTCAATTGGATTTAATGAGTTCTAAACTCATTTCTCATATAATTACTATCTGGGCTCCTAGCTCAATAGTCATTTCTTTTATCCAATTTCATGCATTGTGTGTAACCCTATAAGTTCAGTCATAATAAACTGCAAGCCCAATGTAATTGATGTTAGCTGATCGAAAGCGATTGCCAGCTAAACATTCTGATCACTCAAAATAGCTAAATTAATTATCTCCGTAATTAATTCTCCATAATTAATTCTCCATAATTAATTCTCCATAATTAATTCTCCAACTATATTATGGAAAATGCACATTGATTGGAGGACACTATTCCAACAATCTCGCACTTGTCCTTTAGAACAAGTGTGCATTTGTATTCCTTTGTCACTTAATGTCTTCATTTGAACATAAGGTAAGATAACGTGTCATCCTTATCACGTTCAAATGCATTTCTCAAATTCCCAAGTTAAACTATTAAGACATGTGATTAATCCTTAATCCATCTGAGCACGGTCATGCATTTTATAGTCCCAACTCTCCGAGAGGCCCATAAGACAACAATCTCATATAAATGAGAGCTCAATCCCACTCTTGTACATTCAAGTTTTCTCCACTCGATTCATAGCAACATCCAAGAACTGCCTTTATAGTCTCCTTTTACAGTGCGGCATTTGACAACCTCAAGGTACACTAATCTGCGGGTATAGAACAATCATCTGAAAGCAAACAGGGAAAATGCCATATGCTTTGGTGTACAGTCACGAAGCAATAATACCCGTGGAAATTGGATATTCAAGTCTCAAGATAAGTAATTATAAGGAGATGGACAATCCAGATGTGCTAAAGCTGGAGCTAGACGAACTAGAGGAGCAAAGAAATTTGGCAAGTATCATGGAAGCTAAACACAAGGAAAGAGTGGTAAGAGCATACAATCAGAAAATGAAGGAAAGACGATTTCAGATTGGGGATCTGGTGCTAAGGAAAAATGAGGCTAGCCTTTCTGAAGAGCGAGGAAAACTATGTCCAAAGTGGGAAGGACCAAACAAAGTCATGAAGGCTCATAACTCCAGTAGTTGTGAGTTGGAAAGAATGGATGGCACAACAGTCTCAAACACGTGGCATGTGACTAACTTAAGGAGTTTTTATGCCTAAAAGAAATATACCGAGCAACTACATGTATAGACACAAGGACATTATCCTTGTTTTTGCTTTAGTATCACTGTTTCACCACGATATCATCGTCATCATACATATTTAACACAAAAACCAGCTTCGCTAGACCATGACTACGCTTCCTATTCTTCCTATTTTTCACTAAGAATTGACAAACAAAGTTTAACAGTGGGCTATGATCCTGTATTCCCCACAACATTCGCAAGCTTCAGATCTTGCAAGTCAAACAACCGTAAGCTATAGACTTGTGAAATTGGCGATGCTTGCGAGCTGTAGATCTTGTAACTTCGTGAATTAAACAAACGCAAGCTATAGATCTTGCTCAAATATTGATACTGGCAAGCTTTGAATCTTGGGGTTTCATGAATCCCACAAATTGCAGGCCATAGATCTTGCACAAATGGTGATGCTTGAAAAATCTTGATTTCGCAACTTTGCAAATCAAACAAATGCAAGCTATAGATCTTGATCAATTAGCAATACCGGCAAGCTTTTGATCTTGTAGCTTTGTAAACTAAACAAGTTGCAAGTAATAAATCTTGCAACATCAACAAAGCAAGAAATGTATTTAGGGAGATTCGCCTACAAAAGTGCAAGATCGATAAACGTGGCGGCAAAACAGATAGGACAAAAGCGTTATCAATACAAAGAGAAGCTTTAAACCCCAAAGACAACAAAACATATAGAAGATCATATCATCTATAGCAACAGCTACGTCTAGAAGAGCGTAAAGGTCCATAAGTGAAGAACCATCGCGATGACAATTGGTTCAGCCTTGTAAGAAAGGCGCTTGATTTTGCGAGAAGATTGTTCACCACCGTACGGATGTTGATCAGCTCGATGGTGAATTTCCTCTGCTTCACGCTCCTCGCTAACTAAGTGATCATATTTCCACTGCATATGTAAGTAGGCAGGGTGACGAGTCATACCTCTTTGTCCCATACAATCAAGATGTATGGCATAATAGGCTTTGAATTCAGTTATATGACCAAACTCTTTGTGATCCAACTGCATACTTATAACATTCACTATTTCCTCGTATTGTTCTTTTCTCGTCCTTAGATTCTGAACTTTCTCTTCAAGACAACGAATATGAGATCGGACAATGTCTGAAAATATAATTCTTCGGTCTCCACCACCAACAGTTAAATCACCATGGCTTGAGGTACGCCGTGATGACGAAGGAGGAACTTGAGGTTGATTCTTGTAGTTAGTGTAAGCTTTCTCCAACTGATGAACATACGAATCAAGACGATTACATTCAACACAAAGATCTTCATTTTCTCATCGAAGCTGCGTGTTTATGCCAATCTGTTCATCAAAATTATTTTTTCATCCAACGGCAGAGGGCGACATGTGCTCATTTTCATCTTGTTTCTTCTTAAGCTTTTCGAGCATGTCATCAATCTGACCACATTGCTTATCAATAATCAGCATTTTCTGATGGTCTTCACTAGATTTTCTTGCGGTACACTCCCTAGCCTCCATTTTTTATTGGAGCATCTTTGCAAGGTTCAGTTGCTGACGATAAATGAGGTCATTTTGTTCGCTCAGAATCCTACGCAGAACTCCCAAAGTATCTTGAGTTTCCTTCACAGCCATACCCCATTTCTTTTCAAGATCATTAATACCCAAGAGCATATACTTCAAGCGGATGCCTAAACATAGATCCCACTCTTGAACACAAATAAGAAGGTTAAGCGATCAGATATATGCGCCAACAGACTCAAGATCGACTAACCCTTGAACAATGTCCTTCCCGAGTGATTCAACATTGTATCCTTCAGGAATAAGCTTGCTACAAGGGCAATTTGTAGACAAAGATGGAGGGACAGAAGGAAAATGAAGTTGCCACCCAATACATAGGGGAAGTGACTCCACTCATGTAAAAAGGTCAGAGGAAACGACCACTGCACATTCTTCCATAAACGATCGAGTAGCACGAAGCAAACTGATGGGTTCAGAGAGAGGGTCATTACGTCCCATAAAATCAAATATTATTTGAAATTTACTATCAATCAAAATGTTGAAACCCTGCACACGAGTAAGGATGATAAGAAAATGCGGGACAACAAGCATATCAACTCTTATAAATAAAGCCGTACGAATAGCGAATACAAACACTAAAGTATTTTTTTTTAAGAATACAACCCAACAACCCAATGGATATGAGGAAATACTAAAAATTAACTAACTTTGGGGTTAGGGGTAGGCGGAACTGGAGCAGCGATTGCAGATACATCGTCGTTAGGCCATTGAGTGGAACACCATCGCTAGCTTGAAGGAAAGGAGCTTAATTACTTGCATTACCCACGTTAGCATCTGGATCAACAGTCGCAACATCAACGAGGGAATTAAAGGGAAGTTCTTCATAATAATCCCCCTCACACTCTTTCAGCTCGGCCAATGACGAGAGACTAGGGAGACTAGTGAGATGTGAAAGCAAGGTGAACGGATGGCCCCCATCATCAACCTTATCAATGAAGGCTCGATTCAGGTCGGCCCTCTTGCCTTCCAAAGTTTCAACACACTTCACCATCGTGGGCATGCTTTTGCAGTCATACAGGGGGTTCCACTGCCATACATTCGTCACGGCCTCGCAATGCCCAACAATTCGCGTAGCCTTGGAGATATCCTCAAAAATTTTATAAAAGAACTTTGTCTTGCACTGTTGATCCACCATATTTTGAGGATATTCAGTGGAAACAGGTCCATTGATACACATATCATTCAATTGAAAATGAAGCTCAGGGGAATCCACCCCCACGAAGCCTTGCACTCTCCCTAGCAGCGCTCGTTCACAAGCTTTCACCTTCTCCTTATCAACCTTCACTTTCTCCTCAGTAGCTTCAACGAGCTCTCCAACAGTGAAAGCTTAGTCTCAATAGATTTGTATTTCTCCACCTTTGAATCATCAGCGGGAGAATGCTTGGATAATCGCTCGCTCACAATTTTCAGGCTCTCGGCAACCTTACAAGTGTATAACATAGGGAACGAATTTACTCGCTACGTTATAAATGGTGGAGTAATATATAAGACAAGTTGCTCAAGGAAAATTGCAGCCTTACTACAGCTAGTGTGTCGGATAGTGAAAGGCCAAAAAAAATATCAGAAATTATCCCCTGGGCCAGGGATTCTTCAGTCCGCTCAGTAATTGCCAAAGCATTTTGGTTGCCACGTCCCCTTTTTAGGAAGAGGAACATAATGACCTGAGTGACCACTACTCCGATTCCTCTTGTTATTCTTTTCTTTCTACGGGTTCAGAGTTTGACAACTGCTAGTTTACCCATCATTAGTCTCTTTATCCTCAGAGCCGGTGACGATTAGCTGTAGAGACATGGTGTTGACATCACCAACATTCACTTCAACGTCATTGAGTATTAACGGACCAATGTCACCTTTCATGAGTTCCATGTCTGCCACTATAAGAAACAATATAGGTCAAAATGAACTCACACAAGAAAGAAAAATAGCGATACATCCATCTATAAAATACACATCGTAATATAAGCAAACAAGACACCTTCAGCGTCAGAGTCAGCATGTCGAAGGTGTTGGGTATGTACGCAAACATATCCACGATCGGCGTGTCCTTCATATAGCAAACACTCAAGTTAGGAAGCTTAGATTTAGGAAATTTGTAGTACCATGAAGGTACATCAGACTCAGGAGTTTGTTTGGCTTTAATAAAAAATATCGCCTACGACAATCGCCAACATTACTGGGGAAGCCACTCACAAGCTCTACCTCGGAAATCACAGGATATAGGGTGAATTTGTCCACAATATTCTTCACTTTTCGAAGGTAGTAGAAATTGCAAATTAAGTCAATTGTGAAAGGGATGTTCTCATTTTCACACACGCAAAGAAAACCCATCATAATAGCGATGCCCTTAGGATGAAATTGGGCCAAAGCAATCTTATATGAACGAAGCAGTGTAGTCACATGTTTGGAAAGTGGGAAAAAGAGATCAAAGTTCAAATACGCTAGGTAGCAAGATATATACCCAGAAGGAGGGTTGTAAATGCACTCAAATTTAGAAGGTGAACGAAGCTTATAAGCAGACAGAAAAGGTAAGAAGTTTCTTAAGTCATTCACATAGGATATAGTCAAAATACCGTGAACGATTGAGGATCCGACAATATGGTCAGAATCCCCATCGGAAAAAAACATCTTCAACGGGGGGACTTACCATGATAAAAAGAAGACATGGAGTTCCTAAAATGGAGAAGTGATAATCTCAGTTAAAATACAATAAAAGAAAATCTACTACAAAAGGGATTTACAGAAAATAGTCTGGAGAAGATGATCGGAAGTAAGTCACATAGACAACCGGAACTAGAGAAAAAGAACTCACTAGAGGTATGAGAAATAATTCATACAAGGGAACTTACCCTTGAAAGAGCTGCAGAAGATTTGGGAATTAGTACAAGAAAGACAAATTCTAGGCGATGGAGATGAGAAGCTTAAGCCAGGAGGAAGGAGGGGCCTTAAATATGGAAAACAAAAGGGCAAATAAAGAGGAAAAGTAGAGTAATGATGAGTATCTGACAAAAAACAAAGTACCTTTTTGATTATATTGAGATGACGATGGTATATGAACATACCGCACACTGATTAAGGGCTACATTCAATTCTTCGTTTCAAATTCCCCATTTAAGAGATATAGTGATAACAAACGTCACGTAATTTTGGGTTGGAATACCAAATAATGGGGAGAAACTTGCGGAGTTCAAAAACAAAATCACCGAAAATACTGCCTTGGCATGACGAGCCCAAAAATTTTTTAAAAAAATTTTGAAGAGCGATAGAAATGAAAATTATAGCCAACAAGACTACAACACTTCGCAAGGCTGAAAGTAACTTCCCCATCACGAACATCCTTTACAAACAGTAACATCAATTCGCACTAAGACTACAAATAACATTATCGCTTTTTTTCTTGTGATCTTCATGGAGGGCTTATGGTGTAGGTGTAGCCCAACAATTAAAGGGTTGAGAGTCGCTAAGCCCAGCCCAGCATTATCCTGCCAAAGTTTGGTCCAACACAACAAACAAGCAGGTGCAGCGAACACAGGAATCACAAGTCGTGATAGAAAATGTGGGCCAGAGAAAATGGGACAAGCAACGAACGCAAAGGTCGCAACAGAGAAATTTGGGAGAAGTGGCGTGACCATGATCTCAAAGTCCTAAGAACAGGGAACGACAAATGGAATGAGCCTATAAATACAACAAGATCTGTAGGAGCTATGGTAAGCGGTATAATATAAAAAAATTCCATTTCTTGAAGAGAGGACTGACTTGATTGTCGAGGTTGCTCTCCTGGAATCACTTCCGGGACCGCATTTGCAGGTAAAGGAATCAAAGCAAGTGAACCGAGAAGAGGCTACCTGGATAGGCTACCAGATCAGAAACCCTGTCAGGGTCGTTTCCGAGTTTGGAAAGAGCTCCATCCTTTGTAATTAGAGAACAAAGCCATTTTCAAGTTTGGAAAAGGATTTATTATACTAAAAAATCTGCCAACGGATCAAAACCCTCAAAATCAGCAATTCATACTCCTCATCTTCCATAACCCTGAATTCCCAAAATAAAATTCCCTAACCCAACCACCAAACCCCCACATTTCCAACAATGATCAAGAAGAGCAAGGCTAGCAAGTCACTTGCAAGTAATATGAGTTATCGCCTAATGAGAGAGTTTGGTCCAGCCCTAAAATTCTTCAATTTGGAGGCCGAGGCGAGGTATGTAGCTTTTTCGAAGAGGAAAGTCATAAATCCAAAGGTTTTTAATGCTTCTCAGATTGGTGATTTAGGAGTACATTATTTGCTAGGCTGTTTTAGAATTCAACATCTAGAGAAGTTGCTTTGCATTGGTGAACCTGTTCATGTGGATGAGGTGATCTAACTTTATGCTAATTTTGGTCAAAGTCACAACAATCGTGAATCAACTCAAGGGAATAGGAAGGATGTTATTGTGTCTAAGTATACCATAAATGAATCCCTAGAATGCCCATACAGAACCCCCAAAAAATTGAGACCTGATGACTCCCATGGTCCCTTAGAGATCTACCATACTCATTGTTTGCCAGGGGTGAGTGAGGCAACCCCCCTCTGTCATGTGCACATGATGTATAAATATTTTAATAGGTCAGGTAGTGATGTGGGGAAGACCAAGTCCTATGACATTAGCGTATTGATTGTCGAGCAACGACTCATCTACGAGTGGATTTGCCTCAATGTCTTTCCAATGGGTGGCCACACTTATGAGCCTACGATTGGTAATTTGATATTGTTTTACTATGTCATTGAGGGGGTAAAAATTAACCCCAGCTACATTATCATGTCGTTCATACTTAAGGCACCATACATGAAGAAGAAGGACCTACCCTATGGTGGATTAATCTCCGCGATGTTGAAGAAGGCTGGAGTGCAACTAGTCGACATGCCCTCCACAATTTACTACTACTATGATGAAGCTTGGTTCCTACACAAAAAACTCCATTTTGACTTCTACAGTGGTAAATGGGAGCCAACGGTAATTCCCGGTCAACAGGTGAAGAATGCCAAGCAAGCTCGCGAGGCGGAACTAGATAGAGCCAAGGCATCGTGCTCCAGTTATTTATAGTGTAACATTTCATTTTACAAGAAATTTATGACAATGTAAATATATTATTGTTTTATAATACATGTACTTTGACAGGTTCACAGACCGGTTGGAAGGTGAGGCTGAGGAAGTATTTCGATTGCTTGCGTGAGAACGTGACCGAGACACACGAGATGTTTAGTTGGGCCCACTCACAGTATGTGGCATTCATGGAATCCCAAGGACTTCACCTGGAACTAAGCGAAGAAAAATATGGCGCAAACTTCGAGCCTATTTTCTTGGAGACTTGTGCTGAGGAGGAAGGTCAACGTGGATAAGACACGGCCAGAGATGGAGGTCAAGGCGTGGAAGAAACAAGCGTGAACCTGGGTTCTCAAGGTTCGGGAGCAATAAGCGGTGACCCAAATATGGGACAGACCCAGAAATTGAAGACATGTTAGAAGAAGTGTAATAGGAAGGTTTATAATTGACAATAATTTTTTATTGATGGAGATTTAGATTTTGGCTTTCATTGTTTGTTGGATTTGGATTTGGATTTTACCTTAGTGTTTAATTATTCAACTTAATGCTAATGATATTTAACTAATATTTTAATTTTCCATTTATGTACCCTGAAAGTGTGACCAACGAGTATTATCCATATGTGATTGAGTTTCGTCGAAATAGATATGAAATCCAGACAGCTTAGAAGATGACCATTGGTGTGGAGTTAATTTCAAACTCAGAATTAGCTCTTCCCTTCACATACATAAGACAGACTGATTTTTGAACTCGTAAAGGTTAGGGGTCTAGAAGATCATAAGGCCCGACCGACTTTTCGAGCTCAAAAACTAAGTTTCCGATCTCGTGTGTAATATCTGGATCGCAACTGGAATTGAATGAAGAGAAAATATATGGACATTAAATTGTTTCCAAACTCGGAAACAACTCTGACCCATATTACAAAGGGATGATTCAGAGTTTCCAAACTCGGAAACTCTTACCATATATATATATATATATATATATTAAAAAAGTAGATCGATTCTTTCATTCTCACAATCCACCCCCAAATCCTTCAACCCTAACTCAAGGTTGCGAACTCGCAAATTCAACCCACTCCCAAATCAATCATCCAACCAACAAATTCAGTTCAATGGCAAGAGGAAGAGCATCCAAGGGCGAAGACCCTAGGTCACACGATCCACCATCAACACATCGGATTCAAGGTTCATTTCTACTTATGAAAAAAGCAATATGAAGAATTACGTGAGCATGGGAGGCTTTTATATTGCTATGATTGATTTTAGTCAATATCTAGCTATAGGTTTGGGCGGCCCTCTAAATAAATTTGGCGAACAACATGTCGAGAGGTTGCTATCTTGTAATGAGAACGCTTATTTTGACCTAACATGTCAATTTTAAGCTAATTTACGTGGAGTTTGTAACTAGAACTATGAAAATAGAC
The DNA here is from genome assembly GCA_037428765.1 of Rubia yunnanensis. Lineage (NCBI taxonomy): Eukaryota > Viridiplantae > Streptophyta > Magnoliopsida > Gentianales > Rubiaceae > Rubia > Rubia yunnanensis. The sequence goes on from CM075063.1 coordinate 71,248,513, forward strand.
ATTCCAATTATTCAATGGGATATCAATAAGTTGTTGGATTGCCCTTACCACAAACTAGTTTATCCGGAAAATGAAGATGGCCCTTTGGATGATTGTTACCATAGGGAGAAGTGGTCGTTAAATAGTGAGCACCCATATGTTGACTCTGTGGAATGTAGCGTGAGATATTTTGGATGTGATATTTTAGGTAGACCTGAAATGTTTGATCTAGAATTCTTGCCAATTGATCATCGTATCACATATGAGATTATTGCTAGAACTCTCTTCCCTCGGATGGACATATAACCGAGCCTAACTATCCCATGCTCAATCTATTTTATTACATCATGGAGGGTAGGGGAATTAATCCCGGGGTGGAAATTGTTAAGCATATGTTGCATATTGCTACATCAAAGAAGTTGATCAAAGGCTTCCCATTCGGCCATATGATCACACTAATTTTCAAGAATGTTGAGGGGTTGGTCATTTGTGGGGAGGAGAAGAGGTTGAAGTATTTTGACAAAACATACTTCAAGAAGAGGGATTGGGTCTTCATTAACCGGAAGTGGTTTCAAAAGGTTGGGGAAGCTTCGGAGACTAACAAAAGGCCACGCCTGGAGGAAATGCCACAAAATGAGGAAGGTTAGTGAATTTTGATAACTGAAATATATGTTGTCCAAATCGATTGATTCTTTTATTTATGACTTTATTTTTTATATTGAAAGTACCAAAAAAGCTTATCTAAAGGGTTTCAAAGATTGTTACATGTGGGATGCGCAAAGAACTGTGCGCAATGAAGTCGAAGATCAAATTCTTGGAGAAATCACAGAGAGCTTACGAGCAGCACCTTGCGTCAACCTCCCGCCCATGAGTCAACCATGACACTTCAACGGACACCATTGAAAATGAAGAAGAGTGACTAGTTTCATTGATCTAAGTTGTGCTAGGATTATTTATATTCTTTCAATATAACTTTTATTTTGACTAAGGATTTGTTATATTCTAAGATCATCTTGTTTTGACCATGATTTAAACCATCAAGTGATAAATGAAACTAGTGACTTCAAGGTCGAGCAAAAATATTTTGTTACAAATAACCCAAATAGTGATACCGAATGCAACAAGTTAGATAACAAACCTTAAGGATGTACCATTAATCACTTATGCTTCCTTTTCCTCACCACCTTCTTTGATTTTTTTTCTTCTACGGTTAACCTTCCCTCTAGCATTAATCCACATACCCCCTTCATGGTCATTGTGGCCAAGAAAATCGTGAAGACTAGTGTCATCATCCTCTTGAAGGAAAATATCATCTTGCCATCCACCACTCAGTTTTGTTGTGATCTCCTCTAGTTCATTCTCTACAACAAAAGCTCTTTTTCCTTCAACAAAAACATCCCACCTAGAATCTACAAGATCCCTAACATAGAAAACATGATGAGCCTGAGACACCAGAATGAATGGCTCGTCCTTCCACCCTACCCTACTTCTGTCAACAAGGGTGAAACCCAAGCCGTCGGTGTGCTGACCCTTGTTAATATCCACCCACTGACATTTAAATACAGGGTCCCTCATGATGACATAGTCAAGCTCTCAAATCTTAGAGATCATGCCATAATAACACTTTTGAGCGTGCATTGGATTCTCTACATATGCACCTCCTACATGCAATGTTTCAGAGACGAGTGACACACCATTGTTCTGAGACACTCTTTTCATCATTTGCTTTAGTACCAAAAGTGAAACCATTAATTTTGTAACCGACATAGGACAAAACAGTTCCCAATAGTCTACAAGCAAACCACTTAACTTTAGAGGAATGTTCCCTGCTCGCCACGTGGTCCCTCAACCATGACACAAATGTTCTGGTAAGCATTTGAAGAACCTGAGCCTCATTATAATGTGGGCAACTAGTATGGCATCCATATGAATCACAATGTAAAGGACCGATTCTTCGTGGTTCTGCAATACATAAAGATGAGCAGTAAATAAATCTTCAACACTGGGACTAAACAGTTTTCCCCGTCTCACCCCTACACCTTCCAGCCTCCCATCATGTCTACCCAATGGAACACCAACAGGTTCAATTTGCTTCATATAGTCAGTGTAAAACTCGATGGCCACTTTTGTCACGTACCGCTGCACAATACTAGCATCTGGCCTGTACCAATTTTTCACAAAATGCTTGAATATTTTCATGTATCTCTCAAAGGGAGTACATCCATCTCAAAATAGTTGGACCACAAAGCTTTATTCCCGAACCATATGAACATATAAATGGACCATAATGTCAAAGAAAGAGGGTGGGAAATACATTTCCATACGACATAAAACTTCAACAATCATTACTTGCAACCTATCCAACTTTGAAATACTTATACTCTTGCAACAAATCGATTTTAAAAAAAACATAACTTCGTAATGCACAATCTCACATTGGATGGTAGTGAAGCTCGGATCGCAATGGCATTCATTTTGTACATATGGTTATGACAATCCTGTGACTTCAACCCAACCAACTTCAACTCTTCAACTGACACACAAGTGGTAATGTTGGACGAGTATTCACTTGGAACCTTCACACTACTCAATGTATCAAAAAAACATTCTTCTCTAACTGCGACATAGAATAGCATGCAGGGGGAAAATAACAAATTTTCCCTTCCTTGGTAGGCCCTAGATTCTTCTGAATTCCCATCTCAACTAAGTCAAGCCTAGCTTTCAACCGAGCCTGTGTTTTCCCAGGGGTATCCAACAACACCCCAATCGCAAACATTCTTCTCAATGTGCATGACATCCAAACAATGTCCAACTTCCAAATCCTTCCAATATGGGAGATTAAAAAATAGAGCATTTCTTCCAAGAACCATCAACAACCGCTTTTCTTTTGTTCTTCCCAGAGTCATTGGGAAAGTTCTTCACATTATCAAAAACATGTGTACCATTTAGTGGCACAGAAGATCCTCTATTCTCCACTTTCCCATTGAACCATTTCTTTGCCAAGCGCCATGGGTGTCCCTTCGAAAGAAACCTCCGATGTCCCTGATAAGCTGTTTTACAATCGTGTTTCAGTTGACAAAAGTCAGTATCCTTGTCACAAATGGGACAAGCTAAGTGCCCTTTCACAGAATATCCAGACTATTTTCCATATGTCGGGAAGTCATTAATGATGCAAAATAACATAGCTTTAAAAGTGAAGAAATCTTCTACCAGACCATTATATATTCAAACACTATCTTTGAAAAAAGTTGACAAATCCTCCACAAAAGTAGCAAGATACACATCAATGTCATTACCCGGATGCTTAGGCCCTGATATCATCAAAGAAAACATAGCATACTTGTGCTTTATGGTCAACCAAGACAGAAGGTTATAAATTACCAACATTACAGGGCAACTTCTATGTGTAATGCTCATACACAAAATGGATTCATACCGTCTCTACACAACCCCAACCTCAAATGGCGGGGATCTTTGCCAAAGTCAGGGTACAAGGCATCAAATTTCTTCCATTGCTCACCATCTGAAGTATGTCTAATCACATCATCTGCTAGTTAGACCCTATCCACGTGCCAATGCAGCAACTTTGCATCTTCCCTACAAGCATACAACTTCTCCAAATGGGGAATGATAGGGAGATACCATAACACTTTTTTCGGTGTCTTTTTCTTTGATTGAGACACAACTTTAGCACCCACGGTAATTCCCCCCTCTTCAACTTGTATCGAGACTCGCCGAAAACATGACAACTTTCTCGATCTTTGTCTAATTCCCCCCTATACAACATACAATCGTTTGGACATGCATGAATTTTTTATAGTTCCAATCCCACGGGGCATAGAATTATTTTTGTGGCATACTACCTATCAAGCAACACATTTCCTTCCGGAAGCAAATCCCTAAACAACTCGAGAGCCTCAGTCAACGACTTATCAGTCCAACCAATTTTGCCTTTAAATTCATTACTTTAAACGTCTCACTGAAAACCGAGTGTTTTGAACCTTTATACAAGGGCGTCCCTTTGTCATTAATCAGTGTCTGGAACGACTCGGGTTTCCCTCCATTTCATCAAACTCAACATTTCCATCTAATTCATCTCCCACCTTCGTGTTCTCCACTTCAATATTTTCAGAGGGATCCTCAATTACTTCCCCATGCCATACCTAGCAAGTGTAGGTAGTTTGAAAACCCCTCCTTACAAGATGCTCCCGTATCTTCTTCCTCCCTAAATATGTATCATTTCTACAATCCTTACACTGGCACAGTGCTCGTACCCCACCCTTTTTAGAAGCATATTCAAACACTAAAGAAATAAATTATTCAACCAAGGGCATGTAATCTGGCAATTTTCTAAGATCATTACCAATGAGTTCATCTCGATCCTTTTTCCTACAAGTCAATTACAATGCAACCCATGACCATTCATTCGACAATTATCAATCCTATATCACAACCATTATTTGAACATATATATATCATTGAAATCATCACAACCCTAGCTAATATTTGCAAGACTAAGTTAATAGTTTGAAATACACTAACCTCTTCTAATGGAGTATGAAATCACCTCTCCATCAACAGACAAGAAAATGGGAACAAACCTTTCACAAAATTTTGTAAATGTGGGTATTAAATAAGAAAGGCGCACATTTTTTTATATACTCCCGTAGTTTCAGAACTCGGAATCTGATGAACATGAAGGGCAAGGCACGGCCAGTTAGTTTCCAAAATTGGAAACAAGATCAGAGGCAATTACGAGTCCGGAATATGCATTTTCTCTTCAGTATCATGGAAACTATAGTTCACGAGTGACCTGTTAGTTTCCCCGGGGTCGTTAATTGTAGCTAATTAACCTAAGCGGAGGACGTGGTCAAAAGATAAGAGATTTATAGTTATGCACTCATTCATACTGCTACGCTACGCTACTATGGTTTTTGTACACAGGGATGCTAGGTCTATGTACCATTCAAAATGCAACCTCGTATAGGTCGTCAATTCGTACGAGTGAAAGGAATATCTAGTAAAGTAAACATGCAAGGGGGGTTGTTTTTCAAACTAACAATTACTAAACATAAAAGTAAAAAATTCAAATAAGCTATTTAACCAAACACTTGGGGAGTCATTAAGCAACATGGTTAATCTAATGTTTCAATCCTCAATTCATTCTCATAGAAATTTAGGCAAAACTAATAGAGTGTTCATAACACGTGGTGTGGCCGATGACATACACTTCCCCGCCCCTGTCATGAAGGGTGCACTTAGAACTCTCCATCGACACCACCATCGAAATTAAGGGAGTACAACAATGTCCGACCATTGTTGTAGGTCTATTTCTCCCCCGTACGATTACGTCTCGGGCTTCCACCATGAATGCACTACTTCCCAATGGTCCTATCAATTAGGCCAAATGGTCGTTGACACATTATCTATAATCTAAGGTCTCTCACACACTAGCTTGCTACTATTTGATATCTCTACCCAAAACCTCTCGGACAACTTTACGAAATCATTTAAGAGTGGTGCGATGAAAAATAAGTCAGAGTAAACTCGAATCCCCCCTGTACACACCCACGCAGACGCGTACTCCCTTACCCATTCTAACATTCAGGTTTCTCTTCCCAAGGGGGCATCGATATTTGCACCATACATGCATGTAGCCCAAAGTGTGTGCTTCTATGTGATGTACTATTCATGAAATTCAAACATTCAAGAACAATCACAATAATACCATAAACACAAATATTAGGATGAACTAGTAAATCTTTCAAACCATATAAATTAAACCATGCTCCTATAACTATCCCCAAGCTATAAACTACTCTAAAAAAGATAGATCCATGAAAAATATTAGGTTAGATGTCATGGATCTAAGAAAATAAGATGAAGGAAAAAGAAAAGAAAGAGAGAAGGAAGAGAAGAAGAACTCTAATGGGAGAGAACTCTCATTTTCCTTATATCTACACTAGAGAGAGAAATAAATCTTCATAATGACTTCTTAGGATTTACTAAAAGACTAAGGATCCTATATAGTAGCATATAATTGGGTCTAAAGATAGACCCAAAATAGGCAAAACTTAGGTCAAAACCCTAATCACATTTCACTCTTGTGGCTGAATCTTTCTCGAATAAAATGCTAAATTCCGTAAACCTACTTGATCTGAATTTTAGTGTGTTGGATAGATCTCAGAAAGATGAATATTTTGATATATTATAGAGGGAAGTGGGATGCAAATTGAGAGAGTTATGGTCAAAATAGTGAGAGAAGAAGTGGCTGCGATAGGCATGAATAGTGGTGCGGTCCATGAATAGTGCCTCGTGCCGAATAACTTGGCACAAACCTTTGCCTCACACTGAGTAATTTAGCAAAAAATGATGAACAGTAGGCACGAACTGGTGAATTGTGTGAGGCCCATTTTGGCCGTTTGGCATGGGACGCTTCGTTTGGCTCAACCCGTCGCCTGGGAGGGCGTTTTGCTTAGAAAATTGATGCGGGCCATCAAGTTTGGCATGGGGCGCCAACTAGATGCTGATTTTGGAGTCTTTGATTTGCGCTTGTGGCCATTGGCACGGGCCGTTGGTGCCATCCATGAACAGCCCGTGCCGACCTATTTGTGCTTCGTCGGCTGAACTTCTTTTCTTCGGTACGGATAAACCGTTAGCCCGATTTGAGAGTTCTAGTAGTCAATGTTATAGTGATCGAGAAGAAAAATCCAATGGAATCAAGCTTGAATGATATTTTTTGTTGGATCATTCTCATACTTTTGGCACAATTCATCGAACCACGACTCACCATTTATCCCTTGGCCGTTTTGAACTTCAATGCCACCTATATTGGCTCCATCCTTCTACTATCACAATTTGATGTCCATGGCCTTCATATTATACCATTTTAGTGTGAATGGCCTATGATCTCTTCTACCGTCCTTGCAAACGGCCTTCAATATCTTCTACTACCCTTGCGAACGGCCTGCACATAGAATGTAACCAAAAAGTACCCATAAGCGACCCACTAAAGATGATCAAATGGAAGATCTAGAGCCCATGGATACAAGATGCCCATTATTACTAATTAAGTCTACAAAACGTGGAATTTAGACAAGAAAACCAAACATGGCCGTCTAAACCCCTTATCCCAAACTCAACAATACTAGAAATCCACCAAAAAAACTAGCTAAAAACTATGCCAAAGACAATGGTTAACGCACGCATAATGAAGCATATCGGACTCCCCACACTTAACCATTTACTCGTCCTCAAGTAAACAAAGACAAGACAAAGAATCAAGCGAAATGTAGCATGCATGCATAAGTTAACTGAGGCATTCAACTTATTCCTAGATTACCCTGTTCCTCCCAAAAGACTAAGAATCTCCCAACTCTCACACTCCCCGAAAAATATAAGCAATGTAACCACCAAAAAGTAATATGTTGAAAAGGGTAAGCCAAAAAGATAAGTGTTAAGATAACTTACTTTTCACAAAAATGATCCCAAAGCAATCAAAGAGTCGTCTTAAAAAACAATCCACCACGGCAGCATGCATCGCCAACCTGGTTTTTTTTCTCTCAATTTCTCTCATTTTTCCTAGGAGTACTTTTGAGTTTTCATCCTAGCTTTAACACACAAAGGGTACTCACTTCTCACCTTTTTCCACACGGCCACTCTTTTTTGCCTAGGCTTAAGCCTAACCAGGCCTAGCCTCTCATTTTTACCTAGGCCTTTCAACCTATCCAGGCTTTTCCCAATGTCACCCAAGTCTCCCTTTTGGGTTTTCAACTTGTTCGGATTTTAAACTTTTTTTCATTTTTTCAAAATTTTCAAAATGCTCTTAGAAGAGCTATTAGCTACATAGAAACAAATAAAAATCATAAGTGTTGTCTAATCCCCTTTCCCACACTTAAAGCATGCATTGTTCTTAATGCATATACAAAATCAAAGAACTAGAGAAGCACTTATAATGAAAAAGAACACTAAAATCTACCCTTGACATCACGATCATGGAATGTAAAGAACAAACTACCATCGCCCCCATATACTACCTCAACCTCTAATCAAGAAAGTTCAATCTAACCACTATCATACATCACAAATAGAATAGGGAATTGAATCACAATGGAGAGTTACCTCTTAGGTCTCAATGTGTGTCTCAAGAGTTTTGAGGGCAGGTGGATTTTGGGTGGTATTTTGGTGGTGGTAGGGAAGAAATGGTGATTGGGTTGTAGGAAAGTATGTGAGCTTCATGGGTCGTGCACGTCTACACACCCCATGAATTTGGAGTTTAGTTCTCCTCCTTGTCCACCATTTTGAGTGTCACAAACCATTTACGTCTACATGGTCCATGAGTTGGACTCCTTGTTTGCTCACCTTCCTCCAAGAACCATATGCTTCCTAAAAAACAAACATGCACACCAAGTGTAATAGTGTCCCAAAAACAAAAAGCTACAAATAGGAAAAAACACCAAAAATACTAAACTAATCTAATTTTTTTTCAAAGCTCGAGTTGCCTCCTGAGAAGCTCCGTATATTTAAGATCATCGGCACTACCCTAATGTTATCCATATGGTGCGGGTTTTTACCCCATCACTATGGACAACAAAACATGGAAAGGTGTGAATAAGAATCTTCCAAGAAGAAGATATAGTAGATGAGGAGTCAACCATAGAGGGAATATGTGGTTTGGAAGCTTAGCATATTCAATTGGTTTCCTTATGGTTTCCTCTAAGGTTTTCAAAAATGTGGGAGTTGGTTCCATAGGTGGAGGTAGGGGTGAAAATAGGTAATATGGAAAATTAAGTATAGTTACCCATTCCTCGAATTCTTCACTTTCAACAAACAATTCCCTATCCCCTTTATTTTTATTTTTTTGAATGAAACCATCCGGAGATGGAGGGGAATTTTATTTGGCCCCCTAAACCATTAAAAAGAACATTCACAAAATACAGGTAGCCATCGCTAAGTTTGGATCATATAAGATACATATGAGAGTTGAAACACCCTCGAACCAACCCTAGTTGATTCCAAAAGAATAGTACTAACCTATGCTAGTGTGCAGGAAAAAGGAGTAGACTTGCTAAGAATTGAAAATCTATACTAGCCTGAAACAACCTACTATTTCAAGGGGTCGGAAACACCCCTCGAGGTCTCCAGGCAATACTGGCCTTCGGGGTCTCGAACTGCGAGGAAAAGACTCGAGGGCTCGAACCACCCTTTGAGGTCTCGAAAACACTTCATCGAATCAAGCACTTGCCCTTTAACTTTATCAATGCTTGAGAGTAGTTGAGTTCCCAAATTGCTAATGTCGCTAAGCATTTCTGATTGGAGTAAATCACTACTCTTGGCCACATTAGCTATAGCTTGCAAAATTTCTACATAATTCGATTTGGGAACCAATCACAAGGATTGATTTTGGGGCATTAGGTAAGTTGGTGAAATCAAATTATCTAACCCCAAAGTATTGGTTTCCTGATGCATTTTCATACCACAAATTTGAGTTACCACTAAACCTTGAATTTGGAGAGTCGTGGTATGGGTAACAATCTTGATCCATCGGCTTTGGGAACCAACAACTCCTACCTCTCTCTCATTTTTGTTCATCAAAGAGCAAGACTCCGTAGGGTGGTCGCAATGACATATCCTAAAAAATCTCACTCGCTGATCCTCTCTTCTCCCAAAGTTACTCAACCTTGGGTAACACTCCGTAGGATGATCATAATGAAACACCCTACAAAGTGTCATCCATTGAGTACTTTCCTCACTTTTTTTGTTTTTTCAATTAAACACAAACAAAGTAAAACACACAAACAAAGTAAAACACACAAACTTTCATAATTGTAGTGCAAGGGTCCTCAGTTTGCACCAAGAACTCAAGAAATACCTACTCCAGAAAACAACAAACAAAACTAAATCAAATACTAACTATTCTACTAACACATTATGCCTAATTGACATTTAGACTAAATAGCATCCCCGGCAACGGCACCAAAGTTGTGACCTACCTCCCCCCGGGGTCGTTAATCGTAGATAATTAACTAAGGCGGAGGCTGGGGGTCAGAAGATAAGAATTTGTAGTTCTGCACCTTGTTCTCACTGCTACGCTACTTAGAGGGTAACGGAAAGCCCTGGTTTTGTCCACAGAGATGCTAGGTCTAATGTACGAATCAAAACACTACCTTGTACGGGTGGTTAATCCGTACGAGTGAAAGGAATAGCTAGTAAAGGAAATACAAGGGGGATTTTTGGTTTTTCAAACTAACAACTACAAGCATAAAAGTAAAAACACAAGTAAGCTAATTAAACTAAGCACTTGGGGAATCATTGAGAAACATGATGAATCTAATGCTTCTATCCTTGATTCATTCACATAGATAATTAGGCAAACCTAATAGAGCGTTCATAATACGTGGTGTGGCCGATGGCATACACTTTCCATCCCTGTCACGGCGGGTGCTCTCGCAATCCTCCATCGACACTGCCATTGTAATTAGCGGAGTACAACAAGGTCCGACCGTTGTTGTAGGTTTGTTTCTCCCATGTGCAATTATGTCTTGGGGTTCCACCATGAATGCACTACTTCCCTCGGGTCCTGTCAATTAAGCCCAAGAGTCGTTGGTACCTCATCTATGATCTCAGGTATCTCACAACCTCTCGGACAACTTGACAAAGTCAACTAAGACTGGTGCGATGGAAAGTAAGTCAGAGTATTCTCGAATCCCCTATGCACACACCCACGACGACGCGCTCTCCCTTACCCATTCTAACAACCAGGTTTCTCTTCCCAAGAGGGCATCGATATTTGCACCATACATGAATATAGCCTAAAGTGTGTGTTTATATGTGTGTACTATTCATGCATTTCAAATAACCAAGCACAATCATAATAGTATCATGAACACTAAATTAGGAAGAACTAAATAATCTCAAAAAGCATATAGATTTAGACTATGCTACTAAAATTTATCCCCAAGCTATAGAAACTACTCCCTAGACATGGAATTCAAATAAAGATTTAAATTCCACATCTTAAGATCAAAGCAAAAGAAAGACAAGAAAAAGAGAGAGTTCTCTCCTACTACAAAGATAAAACTACTAAGGATCAAGTGTCCAAGCTACTCTTGGATATGAGGTATAAGATAGAAAAGAAAAGAAAAAGATAAGGAAGGGAAGAAGAACTCTACAGAGAGAGAGCGAGCTCTCATCTTCCCTCTATCTAAACTAGAGACAAAGAAATCTACATAATGACTACCTTCAGTTTACTAAAATACTAAGGCTCATATACATAATAGTAAATAATTGGGCCTAAAGATAGGCCCAAAATAGGCCAAAGTTAGGTCAAAACCCTAGTTACCTTTTCCCTCTAACCGTTGAATCTTTCTTATATAAACTGCTCAAATCCATGAACCTTCTGGAGTTGTGTTTTAGTGCGTTGGAGAGATCTTGGAAAGACAAAGATTTTGATATATGGTAGAGGGAAATCAGATGAAAATTGAGAGAGTTATGGCCAAAATAGTGAGAAACTGCTGCTTGGCATGGGCCATCACGGATGATGCAGCCCGTGGCGTGTCCTTGGTGGTGCAGGGCGTAAGGTATGTTGCATGGCATGGATCTTCATGTCATGAGGGGAGTGAGGCTTTGTGCATGCCACATCAACCCCTTGGGGCGGGCCACCATCAGGCTGCTGAAAATGAAGCTTCTGATCAACGCCCGTGGTCATTGGCGTGGGCCGTGGTCAGAAAGGTTGATCCATTCAGATTCTTGGCGCAGGCGATGTGTTTTCCCACACTCCGCTGGATGGTCTTAGCATCTTGCACTTGGAATGGCACATGATGTAAAAAATGGGACGTCTCGCGCCCTTGCTTAGCCATTTGGAGTGGGGTTTGAACTTTGTACTGGAGGCACGTGGCCTCTAGCGCAGGTCTCACCATAGCCTCGTGCGGAACATATTAGCAAGAACCTAACACGTTATACCTAAGTGACACTTAGATAGAATAGTATCCCCGGCAGCGGTGCCAAAATTTTAACCTGCCTTCCCCCCGGTCGTTATTTGTAGCTAATTAACCCGGGTGGAGGACATTGTCAAAAGATCAGAGATTTACAGTTCTGTACCCGTTCTCACTGCTACGCTACCTATAGGTTAGTTAGCGGTATGCCCTAGGTTTATCCACAGAGATGCTAGGTTAAATTACCAATCAAAAGACAACCTCGTACGGGTCGTTAATCCGTACGAGTGAAAGGAATTTCTAGTAAAGCAAACATGCAAAATGGGGGGGGCTGGTTTTTCAAACTAATCAATAAACATAAAATTAAAAAAGACAAATAAGCTATTTAACTAAGCACTTGGGAAGTCATTGAGCAACATTGTTAATCTAATGTTTCGATTTTCGATTCATTCACATAGAAATTTAGGCAAACCTAATAGAGTGTTCATAACACGTGGTGTGGCCGATGTCATACACTTCCCCATCCCCATCACGACGAGTGCACTCACAACCCTACATCAACAATGTCATCGTAATTGGGGGAGTACAACAAGGTCCGGCCGTTGTTGTAGGTTTGTTTCTCCCCCGTGCAAGGTTTGTTTCTCCCCCGTGCAATTATGTCCCGGGTTTCCACCACAAATGCACTACTTCCTAATGGTCCTATCAGTTAGGCCAAAGGGTCGTTGGCACCTTATCTATGATCTAAAGTCTCTCACACACTAGCTTTCTACTATTCTCTATCTCTACCCAGAACCTCTCGGACAACTTTACGAAATCAGCTAAGACTGGTGTGATGGAAAATAAGTCGTCGAATCCCCTGTACACACACTTACGTGGACACGTACTCCATTTCCCATTCTAACATCCAGGCTTATCTTCCTAAGGGGGCATCGATATTTACACCATACATGAATATACCCCAAAGTGTGTGCTTATTTGTGGTGTACTATTCATACAATTCAAACATTCAAGAAGACTCACAATAATATCATAAACACAAATATTATGATGAACTAATAAATCTCAAAAAACATTTAAATTAAACCTTACTCCTACAATTATCCCCAAGATTTAAACTACTCCAGAAAAGATAGATCCGTGGTAAAAATTAGGTTATATGCCATGGATCTAAGAAAATAAGATGAAAGGAAAAATAAAATAAAAGGAGAAGGAAGAGAAGAGGAACTCTAGAGGGCACGGATTTACTCTCACATAACATACTAGTCTCACATAAATGGGTTGTCTCACCTGAAGTCTTCACTTATGGAGGGAGCTTAAGGAGAGAGAAGCGAGCGTTTTTTCACTGTTTGTGCAAAATAAAATCGATACTCATGATAAAAAAATAAAAAAAATCGATGATGTACACTGCTTTCTGCAAAACTTAAAAACTGATAAAATATTGAAAAAAAATCGATGCCGTGATCCGTGCAGCAATTATAGGCTGGGAATCTTTTCCATTAATAGATTTAGGCCACAAAATATGACTCAGAAACTTTTCCAATCAAATAAATGAAATATGGTCAATAAATTGGGCTAATTAACAAATCCACGTTCCTTGCTCGTCGTTAATAGAGATAGAGATGTAAATCAATTATAATCATGATAATCAATTAATACAATTTTTGAATGATTTTGTGTATATCATATTTCATATTTGTTTAGCTCTTATATACCATTTGTATTCACTATATATCAATACACATATCCACAATGATTTGTGGATTTTACATTCTATCATAGTATCAAACATATTTCTCTAAAAAAATCCCTTGCTTTTATCTTTCTCTCTCTAAAAATTCCAAAAATTTTCCCAACTCTTTACCCCACCGGCACCGGCTGCCACCACCCACCGCCGTCGTCCAACTGCCGCTGATCATCAATTCATTCCGTTGGTTCTGCTCGGCCTTCTCTCTACTTTGCTTCGTCGCTTATCTGTTCATCTCCAGCTCAAACTTTTATTTTCAGCATCAACCTTTCTTAGCTCGAGCCCATTTTCTCGGTGTCTTGACCCATTTGCTCTTCCAGCATCGTGGTTTTCATTCTGTTGGTTCTGCTCGGCCTTCTCTCTACTTTGCTTCATCGCCTATCTGTTCTTCTCCAGCTCAAACTTCTATTTTCAGCGTCAATCTTTCTCAGCTCGGGCCCATTTTCTCGGTGTCTTGACCCATTTGCTCTTCTGGCGTCGTGGTTTCCCAGATCCAAAGGGTCCGTTCTCCCCACTGGCGTCAGACCTGGGCATTTTTCTTCCAGCACGTGAGCCACACTCGCCGTCAAGCTTTTCGTGCGTGCGTCTTCGCGTCTCCTTCAGCACGACGAGCGTGTGACCCACACGCTTCATCCAGCTACCGTGCGTGCATCTCTGCGCCAGTTCCTCCCAACGCGTGAGCCACACGCAAATTGTCTCACGGGAGCTTCTCGTGAGTTGAAGCACTATCTCGCAAGTTGAGGCTCTCACCATTCCTAGACACAGCCCTGTCAGCATCCAGTCAGTGCCTTGTCAGCGCCCCGTCAATGCCAATTTATTTTTTTTAAATAGATTTATTTCTCTTGTATTATGGCTTCTTCTGATCAACCACGGTGTCAATGGTGTTATGTTCTGGGTCATGTTGTTTCTTCTTGTTTTTAAATTGCACGATGAATGGTACAAGTTGCAGTGGTGTAAGAAATTTGGTCATACTGCCTCTATGTGTTTTAATTTGGTCTCTCAGACCTCATCTATTGCTTCTCCACCACATGCTTCTCCGCACATTGGCTGGATAGCTGATTCTGGCGCGACCAACCACATGACCTCTTCTCAGTCCGCTCTTGATCGATAGACTCCTTATTCTAGTAACAAGTGTGTTATTGTTGGTAATGGTTCTACTCTTAACATTACCCATGTTGGTCATTCCCAAGTCTTTGATTCATTATCCTTGCATGATGTTTTGGTGGTTCCACAAATTACTAAAAATTTGTTGTCTATTAGCAAGTTGACCCGGGATACGAATGTTGTTATTTGTTTTGATGATTCCTCTTTCACCATTTCGAACAAGTTTACTAAAGATGTTATTGGCATAGGCCACCTTAATAGAGGTTTCAATGTTTTGGATTTTGGTGCTGCTGCTTTATCTGCTTTTGTTACATCCAGTGCTACTAAGGCATCTTTTAAACTTTGGCATAGTAGATTGTGTCATGTTTCCCACAACATCATCTCTTCTTTGAGTAAGTCTGGATGTTTGTCAGTTACCAGTTTGCTGCCTAAGCCTCATTTGTGTTCTTCTTGTGAGATGGCTAAAGACAAGTGTCTTTCTTTTAATGATAATTTAAAACGCACATCACACATACTTGATTTAGTTCATTGTGACCTCTGGGGATCTTCACCTATTGTCCCTCGCGCCGAGTACCTTTATTATGTCATTTTTATTGATGATTTCTCTCGGTTTACTTGGTTATTTCCTCTACAACGGAAGTCTGATTTTGTGGAGGCATACATGCAGTTTGAAGCTCTTGTTGAGAATCAGTTCTCTACCACCATTAAGGTATTTCAAAGTGATGGTGGAACCGAGTTTGTAAATCATCGCATGCGAACTCATTTTACGTGTAAGGGCATTCATCATCAGCTTTCCTGTCCTTACACTCCTGAGCAAAATGGTCTTGCAGGGAGGAACCATCGTTATATTACCTAGATAGGTTTGTCATTGCTCTTTCATTCTGGACTTCATTATTCATTTTGGTATGATGCTTTCTCTACGGAGGTCTACATCATTAACAGATTGCCTACTCCGATTTTATCTGGTCAGTCTCCACTCTCTGTTATTTTTGGCACTACACCTGACTACTCCAATTATTATCCATTTGGCTATCAATTTTTTCCATATTTGAGGCCCAATGATGCACATAAAATGGCCCCTCGGAGTATGTCTTGTATATTTTTAGGTTACAGTTCTCAGTACAAGGGTTATCAATGTCTTAATCCTCTTACAAAGAAGGAGTACATTATTTGCCATGCTCGGTTTGATGAGTTGTTTTTTCCAACTACCCATACTAGCACTGTTACAGATTCTTCATCACTAGATGTTTCTATATTTTTGAAGCCGTCGTCGGTTCCATCAGAAGTGTTTAAGCCATCTTCTACAGCACAACCACCTATTATTTTGGAAAATTCAAATTTTCCAACAGTACCGGAAGCTCAGGGTTCTTCGAAAAATTGTGTTTGTTTGCCACAGGGTGACCTGCAGTGTGTCAGACACCAGCCAACGCCACCAGCACAATCGCTAGTACGGCTAGTACGCGTCGTCCACCTCGGCAGCGCGTGTACGCCACGCACCACCTCCATAGCCGCTGACATCTTCCCTAAATTTATCGGCCGCCCCTACTTCTCCAGTGCCGTCATCACCGCCGCCTGCTGGGGGTTTTGTGCCCGCCACCTCGACTTTCATGCATCCTCAGGATCTGTACTTTCGCCAGTTGTGGGTCCCTTCTCTTGGCATCTGATGACTACTCACCTGCGCACTAGTTCTCTACGGTACACGTATTTTTCTTAATATGATATTTCTTGTTTACTGAGTGATTTATTTTCTAAGACTGAGCCTTAGAGTCATCGCTCGGTTGTTAAGGATCCTAAATGGGTTGCTGCGATGGGCTTAGAGATGGATTCTTTGCGCACTAAACAGATATGTGAGATGGTTCCTCGTTCTTCCCATGCAAATGTTGTTGGTTCAAAATGGGTTTACCGGTTGAAGTATAAATCTGATGGCTCCATTGACCGACACAAAGCGAGGTTAGTTGCTCATGATTTTTTGCAATTACCTGGTTTTGATTATAATCATTCTTTTAGTCTAATGATGAAGGTTTCTACTGTTCGTACTGTTTTATCCATTGTTGTTCATCGCAATTGGCCATTGCGACAACTTGGTGTAAAGAATGATTTTTTAAATGGCATTTTGGAGTCTCCAATTTACATGGAGCAGCCTGCTAGATACAAAGACCCTATGCGTCCTGATTATGTTTGTCGTCTACACAAGACCATTTATGGCTTCAAGTAAGCTCCACGCGCTTGGTTTCAGTGTTTCAATTTCTTTTTGATTGGCCAGGGTTTTGCATGCAGTTCTTCAGATACATCCTTGTTTGTTTTCTCATAGGGTGCTTCTTTACTCTATTTATTAGTTTTATGTCGATGACATTATTCTTACTGGGAATGATGGTCATCTTATTCAGAAGTTTATTGATCGAGTTAATCAGGAGTTTAAAATTACCGATCTTGGCACTTTGCAGTATTTTTTGGGATTGGAGGTTGTTCGTACTTCCGAAGGATTATTTATTGGTCAAGCCAGATATGCCAGGGACATTTTAGTGCGAGCTGACATGCAAGACTCTGCTCCTGATGCTAATCTATTTGTGGCATTTTTGCAACTATTTATCTCTTCCGGTAAGCTGTTTGGAAACCTAACACTTTTTCGTTCTTTGGTTGGTGCGCTACAGTATCTATCGATCACACGTCCCGACTTGTCCTATGCATGAATACGGTCAGTCAGTATATGCAGATTCTTACTGATGACCATTACCAAGCTGTTACTCGGATTTTGCGCTATGTTCGTGGTACACTCCACTATGGTCTTCAGTTTCGCACAAACTCCTACGCTTTACTAGTTTTGGGTTACTCTGATGCTGATTGGGCTCGTTGTATAGAGACTCGTAGGTCTATGTATGGTTATGTCATTTTCCTTGGTGGCAGCCTGGTTTCTTGGAGTGCTAAGAAGCAGCCTACAATTTCTCGTTCTAGTTCAGAGTCAAAGTATTAAGATATGGAAATACTCCCGCGGAGTTAGCTTGGTTGATGAATCTTCTTCGGGACTTACGTGTGACGTCGCGCGCCCAACCCATTTTGCTGTGTGATAATATAGTTCTCTCTTCCTGGCTCGGAATCCTGTTTCTCATAAGAGAGTTAAGCACATTGATATTGACTATCATTTTGTGCGTGAGATGATGTCTTCTGGCAAGCTCAAGGTTGCTCATGTTTCTACGGGCTTGCAGCTTGTTGACATCTTTACGAAGGTCTACACTGTCCTCAGTTTGAGCTTCTACGTTTTAAACTTTGCGTTACGACCAGTCTTATGCTTCACTTTAGGGGGGTAATAGACATGTAAATTAATTAGAATCAGGATAAGAAATGAATAATCTTTCTGATTGATTTTGTGTATATCATGTTCCATATTTATTTAACTCTTATATACCCTTTGTACTCAATATATATATATATATATATATATATATATATATATATATCAATACACACCACAATAAACAAACACAAAAATAATAAAATAGTAGCAATTTTCTTCTCTTTCATATCATGGACTCAAGAATAGAATTTAACAATTCATATGAATACTGGAACACAATTCCTGTAAAATTGTCATTATTTTTATCGTCAATACTCGCAGGATTCAGATGACAATTCAATGAGTCATGCAAGGGTTTTATTTTTCTTTCTTTTTTTTTTAAAAAAAAAATCAGGGATAGGGAGATAAATTGCCAATTTGTGTGGAAAAATAACAATCATAATTTCGTCTCATTATTAATGAAATATTTACTTTTTTATAATTTTTAATAATTATGTTTAATTGTTAATATACTTTCGTATTAAAAATTAATATTTTAAAAATTAATATTTTAAAAATTAATATTAATATGAATCTAATAATATATGAGTCCGTCTCTTGAAAGACGGTCTTTCCATAAGTTATGGAAAAACCAAGGTTTAAAGTGTAAATTAGAAGAAATGAAGATAAAATTTTTGGGTTGCTTGAACCGAGTTATAAATTTTATACCTACTACATGTTGCATACTAAAATTTTAATATTGCAACTAAGACCCTTTACTTTTATTATTCTAATTAAACTCCATTTTTTCATAAGTTTATGGAAAGACCGTCTTTCCCAAGAATTTGCCATAATATATTATATAATATTTTTATTATATATATACATATTAATTTATATTTATAATTAAAAATTTTTAAAATTAACTTTAAAATAGTAAACATGTCATTACAGACGGAATATGCGATTATTTGTCTGATTCGAGCCTTTGTTTATCCTCTCCTGCAGGTACCACTCACTTGTCATCTGCAACTTTGACTTTTCCACAATATTAGTCCTTCCCTCTTACATGTCTTACTTTTCATATTTGTACGTCTTAATTAAAAATATATATTTCTTATTTTAGGTTAAATTTGCACTCTCTCTCTTCCCCTTTTTTTGTACAATTTTTGGTGAACTATGTTTGACGATAATTTTAACTGTGCATATTAATGTAAAGTTTTGGGAAAAACGGTCTTTCCATAGACTTATAGAAAGATGGGGTTTGATTAGAATAATAAAAGGTAAAAGGTCTCAGTTACAATATTAAAATGTTAGTATGCAACATGTAGTAGTTATGAAATTTATAACCCGGTTCATGCAACCCAAAAATCTTATCTTAATTTCTTCTAATTTACACTTTGAACCTTGGTTTTTTCATAACTTATGGAAAGACCGTCTTTCAAGAGACGGACTCGCATATTAATCACATATAAAAAAATTTAATACATTGAAAATATATTTCTTATAGGCGAAGTCTTGAAAAAAGACGGTCTTTCCATAAGATTATGAAAAAAATAAGATTTAATTAGAATAATAAAAGTTAAAATGTTTGAGTTACAATATTAAAACTTGAGTGCGTCTCTTGAAAGACGGTCTTTCCATAAGTCATGGAAAGACCAAGGTTTAAAGTGTAAATTACAAGAAATTAAGATAAAATTTTCGGGTTGCATGAATCGGGTTATAAATTTTATAACTACTACATGTTGCATGCTAAATTTTTAATGTTGCAACTAAGACCTTTTACCTTGTATTATTCGAATTAAACCCCGTCTTTCCATAAGCCTATGGAAAGACCGTCTTTCCCAAGACTTTGCCTTAAAACTTTACCATGCAACTTGTAATAATAATAAAGTTTATAACTCAATTCATGCAACACGAAAATTTTATCTTGATTTCATCTAATTAATTTACACTTTAAATCTTGATTTTTCCATGACTTATGGAAAGACCGTCTTTCAAGAGACGAGCTTTTCCTCACAAGATGATATCATGGCCTATATTACCAATTAAAATTTATGGTTAAACGTAATTTGAAAAAATTTGATAAAAAAAAGTGTAGAAATAATTGGTACAACAATAGTTAAAATTTGCCGAGATTATTTAATTTTTCATTTTGCCTCCCACATCAGCATGCATAAATGTTGGTTATAAAACTTTTATAATGGAAGGGACGGGATAAGTTTAAATCTCACTATCATATTTCCCCACCCAATAGTCTGGATAATCCATTACAAAATTGAAAACATCTCATGAGTTCAGTCCAAGAACACATAGCTAGCAAGCATGTTCAGAAAAGGAACATCGGCTCCACCAGTAGTACCGCCGCACCACCACCGCTCCCGGGGAAGCATCTGGTCCGTCAATCCAACCCGGACCGTTGCCTATGTTGTGCTACTCCTCTTATCTTACTCCTTGGGCAGATACACGTCTACAACCCCACACTCAATCAATAATACTATTCACTCAGCTTCCGATATTGCTGCGATATCAGCCCAATTCAATAACGAAACTGACTGCATCCATGCCGAGGTTGAGCAGGAGCACAATCTCCCCCGACCAGAACAGGTACTGGAAGAACATGTAGATAATGACAAAGACGATGTAAATACTGTTACTGTAAAATTCGACGACCACAACATATTCGGGCCAGTTTGTGGAGCTGAAGCTGTCCACAACTCTACACTCGTTCGCCAAACAATTATCGACCGAGTTTTCAACGGCATCACCCCTTGGAAGCAATTCCCTCCCCCCCACGTCACCAATCTCCTCCGGCCGAGGAGGGTCCAGGGCTGGGGCTCAACCGGGGCGGTGTTTCGCAACCTTATCCAGAAAGTCAAACCCAAGATCATAATCGAGGTGGGCACGTTTCTTGGCGCCTCAGCGCTACACATGGTGGAGTTAAGCCGCGAACTAGGGCTGCCAGGCACTCAGATCCTGTGCGTGGACGACTTTCGCGGATGGCCGGGGTTCCAGAATGAGGCGTGGTCAAGGTCCGACGACATCAAAATGATGAACGGCGACGTGATGCTGCTGTACCAGTTCATGCAGAACGTGGCGCGGGCGAATGCGACGGAGTCTGTCATCTTCCTGCCCTTCTCCACGGGGTCGGCGCTCCAGAAGCTGTGCGAGTGGGGCGTACTCGGTGACCTCATAGAGGTTGATGCCGGTCACGATTTTCACTCCGCCTGGTCGGATATCAATCGGGCCTTTAAGATTCTGAGGCCTGGGGGAGTCCTCTTCGGCCATGATTATAATACCGCCGCCGACAATAGAGGCGTCCGGAGGGCTGTTGACCTGTTCGCAAAGGTTCAAAATCTTCGAGTACGACTCGACGGCCAACACTGGGTCCTCTGCGACAACTCCGACCAGTAGAAATATATTGGATTATGTACCTATAGAAGTCAATTTTATATACCTCTTATAAGCTACAAAATGTCGCATTAATTAGTTACTTCAGCAAAGTCTCCTTTACTTATCCCAATCACAATATAATATAAATTTTTAACTTTCTGTTATGGTTAAACACAATATAGTAGATATTCTTTTCTTTCTAATTTGGTCCAGGTATGTTTTGGTTCATATTTATTTTTAATTGGAGGCATTTAAGTCATTTTGACTTCCCTAAACCCCGGCATACTAAAACAACATCATCGTTATTGATGTGGTATTCCCTATAAGCGTGGTCCTGCAAGAAAGATCCCGAAAGTGATTACGGGGAAAGTGCTCTGATGATCAAGTCAATTAGTTTTACTTAACTTGGCCAGTGTTGCTCTTCCAATAGTTATAGTGAAGGCTCCACGTTGCTAGGGTCTCAGATCGTGGTTTGCATCATGCTAGCTAGAATCCTGGGATCGCTCGCAGGTGTCTTCCCCACTTCTAGATGTCACTAGTAGAGACTAGCCCATTAAAGGTGGCGATAGAAGGAGTTTTAAAACAAAATGCGAAATTGTATTTAATTGAGGTCTGGAAGGGGTTTCGAGTTCGGAAGTCCCTCCTAGACCATTTTAAAGGCGGTTCATATTAATTAAAGGCGGTACCGCCTTTAAAATTGCATTTTTTTATGAAGGGCCGAAAGCACTTCCGAGTTAGGAAGTGCTTTCTCAAGTCACGTTTTCATTATAAAGGCGTTTCTATATAGATACACCTTTAATGGGCTTATTTTGGCCGAACCCAATATAATACTTATGCGCATAAAGGGAGTAATTCTCCCCTAAAAACCTTTCTCCCCAGAAAATCTAATTATAGCACAGTGTCTTCTTTCCCCCTCACTTACCCACACCACTGCCTCCACCCGTCTCCGCCGCCTCCACCCATCTCTATCGCTCCATCCATGCCTCCGTCGCTCCAGCCCCCGACTCCGGCGCTCCTACCCTCTTTCTCTCCAACCCCCCTTCCCCTTATCTTTTCTTCCGCCGGTGTTTGCCTTAATGTAAAATATTAGGTTGTGTTAACACTTTTCCGACATACGATATCTCTTCGTCGTGCTGATTGTGAGGGTGAATGCGTTTATTGTTTTCTTGTTAATTCTCTTTGTCTGTCTTACTTCCTCATCATAATTTTTGCATTGTCGTAATACTTTTGCTCTTTTGTTTGACTTACTCTTGTGTGTTGGATTACAAACACGGATTTAGACAAAGAAATCGTGGAGAGACCATTTTTTGGGAGTGATGACAACGAAGCGGAGGCCACTGTCTCCTAGACAAATGATGCATCTGCGATCAGCGTGTCTCAAGGAAATGCTTTTGTAACAAACCTTCAGCCTTTAGTTTGTTGTTGATGGTGATGGTAAGGGTGACAGTCATCAAACAACTGATAATTCTCAAAGGAGGAGAAGGAAAGATCATAATGGTAGGTCGTCGAGTACCATGGAGCTACCGAAGAAAAGAGGGCAAATTGGGCATTCTCATGCAAAGATTCTTTCGTTGAGCAAAGAACTAATGGTAAAGGGTACTATTCCCGCTACCTTGCCTAAACACTCGCTCCATGAAGGCGTGGCTGTGGTATGTATGTTTGTAATGCGAACTAAAATGTGTATTTGACTTTATTTGACATCATTCCCTTATTGTGCTTTAACTTTCATTTTTAAAAACTTATACCCAGACTGGGGAGAGTCTTCATCTTGTCAGCGAACGAGTCGCTCAGTTTTCTTCGGAAGATGGTTCACTTGTGGAGAAATGTCGGTCCGCTGAGGAGAAGTGCACGGCCATAAATGTTTCTCTTTAAGATGCTGAAGACTGTGCAGTGGCTATTGAGAGGGAAGCTGCCCAGCTGCGGTCAAAGTTGGAGCAAGTACGAACCATAGGTCCCGCTTCACTTGGTTATCCCCAAGTTCTTATTGATCGACTGGTGAAGACCAAGTCTTTTTATAGGTTGTTTGAGGGAGTTTCTTCCACCACTCGCAATGTTGGATATTGCGAAGCTATGGTGAAGTTGCAACAATTAAACCAAACCGCTAAGGTTCAGTGTCTTCCACAACTTTCCAAGGCTGAGGCTATATTAGAGGAGCAGAAAACCAAACTCAACAAGGGTTTCATAAGCAGCATCGCTGGCGGCGATAACTGCTATGCTCTGTTGTCCTATCTTGCTGGTCTTTATAGTCTTCCTTCTATGGACGAGTTGAAGCAGTGCGAGGTTGATTACTTCAAAGACCTTCCATTTGGTTCTCGTACCATTATGCCACCTTCGAATTCTAACGTTTCTAAGGCAAAGGAGACCAATCAGACCAGTGAAGTTTCTGCTCCACAAGAGAACAAGGAAGATGCTGCTCTCATTGTCCAACCTTCTTCTGCGTTCAACTCTGATGTTAGTTGATCTTTAGCATTATGATTTTCAAGCTTTTAATTGTGACTTTAGAAAATATTATGGTGTATGTATGTACTATTTGTATGGCTATGGATATTAATTTTGGTTTGGCCTTCAATTTTTATGACTTCTCATTGCATTTACTTATATGCAGGGCTTCTAAATTTTGGTTGACCATAAAATTTTGAAACGCCTTGATTTTCTGGGATCTACTGATCGACTTTCTAATTTCTATGGATTTTTTCCATCTGATTCTCACTGCACCATTATATTGATTCGAGCTACTCAGTCTTTATCCAAGGAGTATGATGAGCTTGTTTCTTCTAATCGCTTCTCTTCCGATCTTCGCCATCTTCTTCCACATTATGTCCTTGTCGTAAGTTTGTCCACGATGGTTATAATGTTGAATCGCTTGGAAAGGATATTGTTTGTGGTTTGGTTAATCTTGAATCTGCTGGTGCGTACATGCACTTGCTTAACCTTCCAGCCCATGTCCAAGAATAGGCATTATCTTTGGCCATTTGTTTGAAGTACATGCTTCTGGGTGTTAATGATTTTGAAGCAAAGTTGGACAAGACTGTGAAGGACACCCAGGATGTTGTGCGTGATTTGCGGAGGATTTGCAACAAGCAGAACGATCTTATTTACCGGCAACAGTTGACTATGGTAAAGGTGCTTTGCCAACATGAGGAGACTATAAACTATGTTATAAGTAAGACTCGTGAAGCCCATCAGAAGACACTGATCATTGATAAGCAATGTACTCGCCTTAACGACTTGTTTGGTCGGTTGAAGAAAAAGCAGGATGAATGTGATCACCTTTCATTTTCTGCTATTGGTTGGCAAAGTAAGTTTGACAAACAGTTTGCTATCAACACGTAGCTGCGAAGTAACAATGAAAAGCTCCGCACTGAGTGCCATATGCTTGATAAGTCTGTGCACCAACTTGAGCAAGCTTTTTTTAAGTACAAAGATAAACTCAAGGCTCTCCCTGCGTCGTCTCAAAGGGCTACTGGTTGTCGAGATCTTACCATGGAAGTTGGTGGGCTGAGGATTAATTTGTCTGAGGCTATCCGATCACATATTCAGTGCCTAAAAAGGAAGTACAAGATTTGAGGACTGAGATAAAGAGATATGAAGAAACCGTTAATGTTATGAGTATGCAGTTAAATCAGGAGGAGTTTGGTCCTATAACTGACATCAAGGCCTATTATGCTAGATATCTTGGCTATATGGAGTGAAAGGGTATGATACGCCATCATGCTTATTTACACATGAAATGGTGGTACAAGTATATAGTTAGCGAGGAGTGTATAATTGAAGAAAATTGTCGTAGGGGTGAGCACTCCCTTTGCGAAGTTGAGCACGATCGTCACTGCAATGGTTCGTCCTCTTCTGGATCATCACGAGCCTGTAAGCATAGGTAGATCTTCTGATTTAAGCTGTTTAGTCTTTCTTGTAATGCCTCAAATAATTTTGCTGTGATTTTGCAAACTTGCGTGTCTGTTATCACTTAATAAGCTTTATCTCATAAACACTTATGCTGACATCTTCTTGCTGGTTGTACTAGTCGCTTGATTGTGTTTGCAAGATCTATGGCTTGCATAGTGAGTATAGCAAATCCACAATATCTATTGCTTGCATATTTAAGAGCTTTGGATTTTGTGACATCCAAGATTTATTGCTTGCTTATGTTATTGTTATGGGCAAATTTGCCTTTGTGCAAGATCTATAGCTTGCGATGGCAAGGTTTGCGAAGTTGCAAAATCTTAAGCTTGTGAATGTTGGTAATTGTGCAAGATCTATAGCTTGCGAGTGTAGGGATTTTGAATTTACAAGATCTATAGCTTGCAGTTCGATGTTTGGTATGATACGCGTGCTTGCGTTCGACCTTTGACAATTGAAAAGCCTTAGTGTATTGATTGTAATGTGCTGCCAATGTGTTATTACCTTAAATTTCCAAACAAAGAACCAAAAATATAATCGTAACCTAGAAAGATAGTTTTTAATATTCATAATATACTACTGCGATAATGTCTCCTTGAAACCGAATGCCACCAATGATAATCTCATCGTGTCTGAACAACTAGATGCTTCCTATCTTTTTCCCAACTCTAGACATAGAGCCTTTTCAAATTGACCATGATCCATGTGTTGTGAACATTTCTATTATCTAACCTTTCTAGCTCGTAACAATTGGATTCGTGGGCCTTCGTGACCTTGTAAGGTCCCTCCCTCTTAGGCATAGCTTTCCTTGATCTTCCGCCAGGGTTACTTTGTTCGTAAGATCCCCAATATGAAATCGTGTTTCCTTAACTTTCTGATTGTAAGCTCTAGTAATTCTTTCTTTTATACTTAGCCTCTATGATTGTTGTGAATTCCCTTTTTTCTTCCAGTTCGTCTAGATCCAGCTTCATCATATCTCGATTGTTCTCCTCCCTGTAATCGCATACTTGGAGGCTTGAACTACCAATTTTCACTAGTATTACAGATTCGTGGCCATAGACCAAATTGTATGGTGTTTTCCCTGTTGGTTCTTGAACGGCCATTCTATATGACCATAGGGTGTTGGGTATCTCATCCACCACTCCAGTGCAGTTTTCCTTTAATCATTTTTGAATCCCTTGAACAATGGTCATGTTCGTTACTTCTACTTGTCTGTTAGCATGACGGTGCAATACAGATGTGAACTTTTGAAGAATCCTAATGTTTGAACATCAGTCAGTAAAGGTGCTATTCGTGAAATGTGTACCATTGTCCGTGAAAATAGTATTTGGCACCCCGATGCGACACACTATATTCTGCCAAACAAATTTTCTTGTTACCTCAGGTATTACTCTCTATAATTGCTTTGCCTCTACCCACTTTGTGAAGTAATCGTTCCCCCATTTATCAAATGGCCAAGCTCTATATATCCCTCTCGAAGTAGATTGTGGCTTATGTGACAGCAGAGCATTTATTTGGCAACTTTTACATTTGAGCACAAGGTTGTGCGCATCGTTGAACATAGTAGGCCACTAGTATCTAGTTTATATGTTTTTCTTTGCCACTGTTTAGCTCCCTGATGCGTTCCACATAGCCTTTCGAGCACTTCTCTGAAGATCTCATTTGCCTGCTCCAGTCCTACACATTTTATCCATGGGGATAGAAAAACTTTCTTGTACATGGTTCCCTCTTCATAGGTGTAGTTGTTAAATCGCAACTCTAATTTCCGGGCCTGTACTTTGTCTTCGGGCAATGTTCCCTTCGCGAAGTACTCTATTAGTGGTGTTATCTAGTTGACACCTTCCCTTTGGATTGTTGACACCGTAGTTGCAACCGTGCTTCTGACTGGAACAACTTCTACTACCACCTCCCTGTGTTCGCTCAAAGATTCAAATCCAGTCGTTGCTATCTTGCTTAATGTATCTTCCTTTGAATTTTCACTTCTTGATACATGCTGGATGTCAAAGTAATCGAGTTGGGCTATGAGTTACTGAATTTTATTTAAATACTTCACCAATGCTCCTTCTCGTACTTCATAGTCCCCCTCACCTGCTGGACTACTATCAGTGAATACTGAATACTTGGATGCTTTTAACCTTCATTATGAGGGTGAGATCTAGTCCTTCTATCAAAGCTTAATACACTGCTTCGTTGTTAGTGAGCGGGAATTCAAAGCAAAATGAGTACCTGTGTTCACTTTCTTCGGGGTTTACCGATAGGAGTCCTGCACCACAACCCTCTTTGTCGGACGCGCCATCAACGAACAGTTTCCATGCAATTTCATCCCACTTTGATTTCCCTCTATCAATTCCAAGGAAGAATCCTGTGACCCTCATCTTTTATATGCATGGAAGATGTTTTCCTATCTTTATGCACTTGAAATTGTCCTCTTCATCCAATTTCACCAGCTCCGTTTCTTCCCCTAGGTCTACTCCTCATTTCGACTGTTGTAGCAACCTACCATCTGAGATTGTGTTGACCATCTTTACCTTTTCCATAATCTTCCCTGCCTTCATTGCGATAACCATGCATTCTCTCGCCGTTTGTTGGTTTCCTCTTATAGTCGCGATTCAAGCCGGAGTTAGGAATCCATTACTAGGTGGTAAGGGGACTATATCGCTTTTGCTGCATTAATCCAGGGCCTTCCAATGATGACATTAAATGCGCTTAAAGCATCCATGACCACAAAGTCACACATGACTGTACAATTTCTTCCACTTTCTCCGATGGTAATGGGCAGTTGTATCTTACCCAAAGACGTTTCTGGTCGCCTCATGAATCCTACAACCAAGGACGTGGATGTTTTTAGATTAGTTCGTTTGAAACTTAACCTGTCGAAGCAATCAGCGAATAATATCTAGACTGCACTTCTAGCATCCACGAACACTCTGTAAACTGTTGCATTCCAATTTTATCTATAATGATAATGGGGTCATTGTGAGGCGAAGCATTGGGTACTGCATCTTCCTCGCTGAAAGTGATCACTTCACTTGGACAAAGTCTCTTGTCGACAGGCTCTTGTGGGGGAGAATATTTTGCTTTAGCTTTCCAAGCATTGACAATGACTTTGTGGATCCATGTGTGGACATTATAACATTTTCTAGTAATTTATCCCCTTCATAATCATTGTAATCCACCGCCGTAATCATTTTTAGGTTCTTTGCTAGTGCGAGCTCCATCACTTGCCTTTTTGTGCAAGGAGGGGTTCCCTGTTTTGTTAACATCGCCATACTAGCTTCCTCCTTCCTTTCTATATTGGCTTCGGTAGCCATTCTTCAAGTTTTCTTCAATTTGTCTTCTCAGGTCTCTGCAATATTCAATGGCATGACCATGGTCCTTGTGGAAGGCACAGTAATACTCTCTGGACCTCTATTCTGGCGGTGCTAATATAGGTGTCGGCTAGCAAAACAGTTCTTTATTCGCTTGCCCAACCTCTTTCCTTGATTTTGTCAAGGGGGTATCTTGGAATGGTGCGCCTTGTAACCCTGGTTCTCTTCCTTTGAAAGAGACGTTTCCTTTTCCTTTTTTCATAAACCCCTTCTGCGAGTATTATATTATTCACTTTTTGCCTCGTTCCCACTCTACCTTGTGGTTGTTTGCCTTTTCTGTTTGTACTTGATGCTCAATCATCTTTTGTAGCTCTTTTAGGTTTTCGGGAATGTTCTTTTTTAGTTTTTTGTAGAACTCTCTTGATCGTATGCCTCCTGTGAACGCTCACAACGAAGACTGGAAAGAGAGGTCGGGAACCTGCAAACTCTCCATGACAAATCTATTATGATACTCTTCCAGACATTCATCACTTCGCTGGGATATGTTGTTCAGATCTGCGATCATTTTCGTGAATTTTTTTTCTTTTGATAGAAGCATCCTAAAAACAAATTAAAAAATTGTGCCCAAAGACTTGATACTTCCCTTTAGAAGGTCCTCATACCACGTGATTAGTGTTCCTGACAAGAAAATTGGGAACGCCTTACATACAAATTCGATGTTTGCATCGCGAAATCTCATGCTATTTCTATATGAGTGTAGGAGTTCTTTTGGATTTGTGGTCCAATCGTAGATCTTAACGTGTAAAGGAAGTTTGAAATCCTTTGGCATCCTAAAATTTTGCAAATGTGACGCTAAGGGTGATTTGTCTGCATCATCTTCTGCCACTATGTCCTATAACTCTTCTTTGTACTTGAGATTCTCATGCTCATGACTTATTCTTTTTTCCAGTTTTGGAGGTTTTTTCTTGAGTGTCGTTAGGAACTGGTAGTACAAACCTTCTCTGTTCGCTTCTAAAAATGCTGCGAATGCCCTATTTTTTTTTCTTGGTTATTGTTCGAAGATTCTGCTTCCTCTTCTGCCTTCTCCATTTCTTCCTTACTATGCTCATTTTCTCTACTGGGAGTGTTGTCCTGATTAGGATGCATGCTTCTATTGCATCCAAGTGATTGTTCTTGTGTCTGATGATTATGACTCTTCTCACTTCTGATGAACACCATTGCTTACCTAAAGAATATTGAAACAAAAAAATTTCCCATTCCCCACAGACGACGCCAAATGACGTGGTAATCCCGTCAGGTAAATAAATATTTGTTAACTCCGTGAATCTCCTCCCTTGCAAAACAAATCACGGAAGTGATCCCGGGAGAAAAGCTATGATGATCAAGTCAGTCTCTCTCTTCAAAAATTGGAATTTCTTAGTACAATCACGCTTACCCCTTTTCAACATGCTTTTGCTATGTTTATAAGAGTTCACCATCGTGGCTCTGTATCTCTCTCTTCTGAGAACGTGGGTTGTACCACAATCCCTATAACTCCAGTTTGTGGCCCAACTCGCCAATCGTGGCTCAATCGTGTCTCCACATTTATCAGTTCATGATCGCATGTTTCACACCAGGCTCCACTTTTAACGCTTTGTCAGCTTTATTTGCGTTTGTTCCACCATAAGCCCCCCCAATCCCTAGCCATGAAGTCAATGGAACACGAAGCGATAACTGTGTCTATTGAATGTGTGTGAAGTGTTATTCTATTTATCTCTAATCTGTACCAGGATGTTCGTCATCACAGTAACTTATATTGTCTTCGCGAAGTGTTGCGTGCTTCTTGGCTACACTTGCGATTTTGTTGGACTGTATAATTTTTTTAATTTGAATTTGAATTGGTACTTCAAATTATAAGTTTTGATATACTTGGCTGTTGCAATCTTGTGTCGTTAAGCCGAGATTCTCTCCTCATTATTCACTATGCTTTTTTTGAATTTTCTCACATGTCGTTATCTTTGCTTACCCTGAATTGATTTACCTAACTCCGTCATTGTTCAGTGTATTACCTATTCATATACTGCCGTCATCTCGGGGAAAATTCTGGAACTGTGGCTACAGTAGCACATAGTGGATGCAATTGTGGAGAACACATTTGGCAAATGCGTTCTCCCAATTTTCAATTTTTTTTACTGATTTCTTGAGGATGCATTTGGCAAATGCGTCCTCTGTAATTTGTTTTTTGGGTCCCTGATTCAAGAGGACGCATTCTCCAAATGCATCCTCGAAAGTCCCGTTGTTTTTAAAAATTTCTATGTTAATATCCACCGCTGATTTCCATGCCGTCACGTCGACGAGGACGCATTCATTAAATGCGTCCTCCAATCCGCCGCTGATGTCCTTAATTCCACGTTGACGAGTACGCATTCATTGAATGTGTCCTCCAATCCTTCCTGCAATAGCCCAGAATTCCATAATTTTCCCTTAGTTTTCACATTTGGTTTTCTCCTCCTCCTCCCCTCTCATGTTGGAACCATCTCACGTAGTTCTCCGTAGCCGGAACCCTTGGCCGACTCCTTCTCGCTCTCTGTTTCTGGCATTCTCGTCGCCAGATCTCGTCCCTATTTTGTTAGTTAATTTTTTTTGCTCTCCCATTTTCTATCTTTGGTCGTTCTTGGTTATTTTTTGCTGAAATTGATTTTCACCTTGCAGTGGAACACGTCTACCGGTCTTGCGTTAGAGTTTTCACCGCCGTTGACTGCTGTTTGACCGCCGTTAACCGCCACTGACCACCATTGACTGACATTCACCACCGTTGCAATCACCTTCTCCGTGAGTTTGAGATACCCGCCTAGTCAATTTTTTACTTTCCTAAAGGTATTTGAACAATACATGATTATACGAATGTGTCGAATGATTATGTGTGATTTATCTTATAATATTTGTTATTTAATTTGGTGTAACACTGTAGTTTGTGAAGTACCTGAAAAAATCTTGTTAATATGAATGTGTTGTATGTTATGTGTATTTTTAATGATTATGTTTGGTCTGATTCTATGAAAGTGTTGAGTGAGGATGTGTGACTATGTGAATTGATTTTGTGAATTGTTTACTAATTTTTGTATTAAGTTTGTAGTAATAGTTTTATTAGTGTGGCGTAAGTGAGCACACATTTTAGGATAGTGTAATAGTTTGAAAAGCGATTATAGTGTATGAGGTGGTTGACCGACTATAATGGAATCCTGTATGGTTTACGGTTCGAGCAGTTGAATATAAGTTGAATCTAGAGGCGTCCATAGGCGAGGCCGTGCTTAGTGTCGTGTTTGGAATATAGAGTTTGTAAATTCTTTTGTTTTTCGAGTTCAATTGATTGTCTACATTCGTATTACGTGTATTTGTTTAAATAGAAGCTACTTTACAATTTGGTTAAAATATTTATCACAAGAAAGTGGTTTTTTTCCAGGAGTTGCAGTATAATGTGCATTTGTGGAATATTTATCACATGTTGTAGTATTATGTGTATTTGTGGAAATCTTGACTGATTAGTTTTGACATGTGATTCTGATTGTCAATAGGGACACACCATGTATCATCCCGGACCCATTGAGGAGGATTTGTTGTACCTTCACCGGAGCATCGTGCCCATGCATTGTACAAAAGTCATTTAGAGGATGAGGCACTGCATGTGAGGCTATGCGATGAGGCTTGCTGGACTAATCAGATGCCTAATAGAGTTATGCGCTATGTACGTGAAGCTAGATTCTAGGGACTCTTGGATTCTGCACCAATTCACATTGATCATTCCCTCATCACTGTCTTAGTGGAGCGTTGGAGACCGGAGACGCACACATTTCACCTGCCGATGGGGGGCTACCATCACTTTGCAGGATTTAGGCATCCTATGGGGTCTTCCAATCGATGGCATCCCAATCACTGGTGTAGACACTAGCAGGCGTATAGATGACTGAAAGAGAGTGTGCACAGACTACCTGGGTGCTACAGCAGACCCGAGTGCTATCAGAGGGGGTCGCATCAGTATCCAGCTGGTTGGGATACTTATTGCATTGTCCGTTCCCTATTGATGCTACCGAAGTACAATGTCAACATCAGGCTAGGGTTTTCATTCTACTGCTGGTCGGTGGAATGCTCATGTTAGACACGTCCGGCCACCTTATCCATTTGCTCTACTTATCGGTACTGATAGACCTAGGTGCAGCACATCAGTACAGTTGGGGGAGTGCCATTTTAGAACACTTGTACATGTGCTTATGTGATGCTGCAATCCTACAAGTTAAATCCATAATTGGGCCACTTGTCTTGCAACAGGTAAAATTGTTTGTCAATCTAGTCGGTTGTACATACTGTCCATAATGTGCTCTAATATTATTTTACATTTTATTTTATTTATTGGCAGTTGTGGGCATGGGAGCAATTACCATCCATCTGACCAGCCGAACTACTACCAGTGACCGTCACGATGAGTGCTCTTAGGTCCAAGTACGTATCAAATTAGTCAAGAGACAATTTTTAAACCATTGACAATTCCTAGAAATGGCTAATATAATTCATTATGTTCCTCATAGGTGGAGAGCTCAGTATGATTTATCACAATCACCGATGCATGTATTGAAAATGTACCGCGATAAGCTGGCATCTCTCCATGAAAGTATGGTATAGGCCAATTTTGATTTCCTTTCATTGAATTGGTGGGAAAAAAGGTTTTCCTTACCTAACCACAACACCTACCTGTTATGTCAGTTTATTTGGCAGCCATACACTGAGGATGTCATGCAAAACTCCTGTGGTACTGTACAACCGGTAGCAAGAACTGGCTACTTTGCGTTGACCTCATTTGATGGCATGTCGTGAAGTACCATCATGTTCATCGTGTTCTCAGGCAGTTTGGCCTTATCTAGCCAATACCCACCCAGTTGGTCACTAGGGATGAACATAAACTACTTCATACTAGAGACCGTCGAGGAAGGTCATGCATGGATTGGCGTTTGGAACTGAGAAGATATCTCAATGCTTGGGAACGTCGATCAGAGCAACAAGTAAACACACTTGGGTGTGCGGATCCATACTCACCCGGTCGAGATTACATGGAGTGGTATTTTCGCAGGACAGTGACCCTGATTGATCAGCCATGATGGCCCCAAACAATTATGGAGGGTTTCCATAGAGACGGGGCTACTATGGAGTATATGGTATTTCCTAAATTTCTAATAGTGTTAACAAATAATACTTTAGATTCCCTCAATATTAAATATCTAACATATTTACCTAATTTATGTAGTTATAGGCAATTACCGAGTTGTGCATCATGTCAGATATTAATTTGGATGAATGTCCCCCACGTTTCGCGGACGTTATCAGGAGAATGCATGGTGTTGCCACACGTACTCTACAATATGCGCATGAGCCCTCCAGACTGCAGTTTCATCAGCCATATGTGCACTGTGAGGAACCTCCCCCTGGTGTGAGATATAATGACATCAGAAGCCACCGTCTTGCTCCACCTGGTCGACAGGGCGGTCGGAGACCGCGTGCTCAGGGCCATATAGAACACATTGGTTCATGAAAAACCGGACCCTCACATGCGAGTCCAGCAATTGCCGAACCATCACATGGTGGATCCTCACAGTATGACACGACTACAACAGATTTCACTGCATATCGTACTCCCACTGCTAGTCATACCAGACCATCACATTGGGAAACATCCTAGTATGAAACGACTACAACTGATTACACTTCATATGTCACTCCTACAACTAGTCATGTATACATATCGCCTACCGCAGTAGTGTTCCATATGTCCATTATGATTCGAATGAGGAGGCAGGAGACGATATGGAGGAGGATTTACCAGAGGGAGCTGCGTATGGGGACGTATATGTATCTACTGAGATAGCTGTTCCACGACGCACATCTCACACCATACGTCCTCCCCCGTGTGGAATGAGTGGGAAGCTTTGCAGAGGCCGTCATTGGTACATTACATGCCATTCATCACTCATTTCATTATGTTTCACAAGTCTTCTTCGGATATTGTACATTTCTGCTTATTTGTATTCATTCCAACTCTATATAATAATTTATTCCTACTCTATATTCAAGACTAGATAAAAATTGCAAATCCCACGATAAAAAATTATCGCTTCACTAATTTTTAAAATATCATCAAACAAACACAAGTCTACTTATGCGTAATCTTCACCAAAAACAAAAATATGAAAAACAAAAAATCATTTGTTAAATTCAGGAAGCGTTTTGAAAAAAAATCATTTAATAAATTTAGGACGCGTTTTGAAAAAAAAATTCATTTGTTAAATTCAGGACGCATTTTAAAAAAATTCAGGACGTGTTTTTATATAATAAATTCAAGATTAAAAAAATATTTAAAACCGATATTCAGGATGCTTTCTTCACAAAAATTTAACCGAGAGGACTATTTCAGGACACATTTATTCACCGAGAATGCGTCCTCTGAAATTTATGAAAAAAAAGTTATTACGATTAGGACGCATTCCCGATTCTGCAAAAAAAAATTAATTCAATGTGACGAATGCGTCCTCTGAAGTTTCTAGAAATATTTTTTTTATTACGATGAGGACGCATTCAATACCGATTCTGCAATACTGAATTTCTAGAAATTGTTTTTACTACGACCGATTCTGCAAAAAAATAAATTTAATTCAACGTGAAGACGCATTCTCTGAATGCGTCCTCCACCATGGTGTCCAAAAGAACATGCACACTTGCATCCAAAATTCTACCAACATGCACCAAAAAAATCAAGCACTCCGTCGTCTCGTATTTTGTAAAAGGTAACTTACTTTTTGTGTCAGAATTCCATTATCATGTTTTTGACTAATTTGACGCCTCTTTTTAGACGTTTCAGTGTCTTAATTTATATATTGGACTTTATTGCTTCTTTAAACGCCTCTGTCTTTCTTCTTCCTTGTCTCTTCTTATTCTTCCTATGCATCATCATTCTGCTCCCTCTCAACTCGTAAGTTTCTCCGTTTTTAAATGTTTTTCTCAATTGTGAAGATGTGTGGTGTCTCCATTCTGCCTATTTTGTTGTTTACGCTTGGCCAAAAGTTATCCAGTTGTCTTCTCCGGCATGTTACTTGTGTTATTCTTTGACTTTTGCTGGAATGCGTTGTCTGTGTTTTGTAGCTCTAACTAATATGGTTTTCATCTGAAATTTTAGGCCTTATTCCTGCCTCAATGTCTACCTCTAATCCCACAGATTCTCCTGTAGAGGATGTCCAGGTTGATGATGTTGACTCTGGGGAGGATTCTGATCATCCCACCAATTCTTATGCCATTAATGGCATTCTATCTAACGAATGGTTGGAAAATTTTAAAAAATATTTTTCTTTCATGTATTCGCTTGAGCTCAAAGCTCCTCTTATTTCTGAGAGTGTTCGCACTCCCCCTGGTGATTATATATCTTGTTATTTAGATTATCTCAAGTTTTGTTTTGTCTTTCCCCTTCCTAAGCTTGTCATAGATTTGCTTCAGTTTCATTCTAAGGGTATCGCGATCATTGTGGGTTTCCACTATGTGTGTACCCAAGCCAATGCCCCTTTTTCGATTGACTTATTTCGTAGTTTGTATCAGGTTAGTAAGGTGAAAAACCCATTTGATGAATTCACTTTTTATCCCATCATTCCCAGTATTGATTTCGTTAGTGGGTTTCCTAGTAACTGAGGTGTATGGCACAAAAGAATTTTCATGTTAAGCTAGATCTTGAGTGCGGACAGCCCCTTCCAGCTTGCAACTATAATGTTCCTAAATCTAAGCTGCCCAAGTTGGGAGTTTGTCTAACTGCTATGTCCGAGGTTCTTTTAAAACTTGGGGAACACTCGATTGGTCTACACTATGCTGACTCTGAGCAAAAGGTGTTTGTTTGTTGTTATTTTTTTGTTTCTATCTTTCGCATGTGTTATTTTTATCCCTTGTTGTTTTTGTATTGCTCAGTTTTATTTGTGTGTTTGCTTGACTTAAGTCATATGTTGAATGACAGATATGGATCTAGTTAGGCAAAGGATTGACATGTCATTTATTCATGATGGGGAGCCCGGGGAGATGGAGAACACACCCGTCTTGCCGCATGGTACTGGTGCTAATAGTGTCTCTAAGGAGAACCTCGCTGCAACGAACTCTCAGTTAGCACACACTGAAGGTAAGGTGCCGAAAGGAAATGAGGTACCTATAATCAATGCTCAAGAAGTAAAAAAGAGAAAGAATCAGAGTAGTGGTTCGTCGACTGCCTTGGAGCGTTCTAGGAAAACAATTCACACTGGTTATTCCCTTTCTAAGCCTCCGTTACGAAGCTGTAGTTCGTTGGCAGAAGGAACTATTTCCCACACTCTTTCCAAGCTCACTCTACATGAGTCAATGATTGTGATATGTTCGCTATTATTTTAAAATAATTTTTATCTTTTATTAGTATGATTTTACTACAATATCTGATTGTTATGTTTGTTTATCTCTTTTTTCTGAAGAATCTCACAAGATCGGTGAGAGTGTTAAGCTCGTTGGTGAGCGGGTTGCCAAATTCTCCAAGCAAGATGGTTCATTGTTGGAGCAGTTTGAGGCTAGCGAGATGCAGTGTGAGGCTATGAAGGTGTCACTTGAAGTTGTTGATCAACGTGCAAAGGTCGCTGAGGAAAAAGCCAGTAAGCTGCACACTGAGTTGAAGGAGATGCGGACGAAAAGTCCTGCTTCGCCCAGTTATCCTCAAGTTCTTGATGATCGACTATTCAAGATGAAGACCTTCTTCAACCTTTTAGAGGAAATTTCTAGTTCCGCTCGCAATGTTGGTTGGTGCGAGGCTTTAATAGAGCTACGACAGTTGAACCTTACCATGAAGGTGAAGAAGTTTCCCTCCCTGGTTAAGTACGAAGAGATATTGGAGCAGCAGAAGGCAATGCTTAATGTTAAATTTATCAATAAAATTTCTGATGGTGGACATCCTTATGCCTTGTTATCGTATCTCGTTGGTCTTCCCTCCTTGCCTTCTATTTCTGAGCTGCAAGATTGCGGAATGGTCTATCTTGAAAGCCTCACGTTTGCTTCTAGTGATCCTAATATATATCATCTACTAATCTAGAGGTTTATGAAAATGTGGAGGGTTAAGTCTTTGCGCTCAGAATGCGAACAAGGAGGATTCCACTCTTGCTATCCAGGATGCGTTTGTTACTCTTGAAAATGTTAGTTAATTTTCGTGTTATGGATTAATTTAAGACCATTCAAATTTATATTTTTAACGTATAATGGCACTTTTACCTATGTCTGAACTATATGTGCTTCCTACTATGTGAATTTAGTATGCCGATGATAAGATGTCAAATGCATGTATTTTCCAAAGCATTTAACATCTCTTTTGTCATCTTTTGTTGTAAGATTGCTAGATTTAGGTAGGTTTACATTATAAGGGGTTTAGATGACCGTTTTTGGTTCATATCTAAATTCTTTATTTTGTAACCTATGTTTAGTCTAATGGATTTTTGGTCCTAACGAGCATCTAAATTCTGTTTTGTGAGATTAATTTGTAGATTGCTTGTGAGCACTTCAGAGTGGTTTAATGAAGGCCATTTTCAAGAATGACAGAAGATTGAAGGCCACGAGCCAAAACATGGTAGAAGATAGAAGGGTCGAAGAAGGAAGATAAAGAAGCGGATGAATTGTGACCCAAAAGTTTAGACAAAGTTCTTAAAATGATCCAAGAAGAATCTGCCTACAAGGGTGCCATAATTGGATTCGCCTTCTCGAGCACTATAAAATCGACTACAAGAACTCCCAAAATTGGATTAACGGTTTACATGTAGCAATGTGAAGATCATCCGGCCGACTAGTTGGGTGAAGAAAACCGTGGCGCGCAGCCCGAACACTAAATAGCACGCTAGCGTGCCATAAAACTCAAGGGAGAATGGCCCTTAGCCCAGCAACGTGTACCCAGTGTGGAGACCTCGGTTAGCGCCCAACTGAGCGTCTCAAACCGCGCTGCTTGCGCGTTCGATGGCGTTCCTACGCGATGAAGAACAAACCGTGGCGCAGGTCTTCAGACTGAGAACGTGCGCCCTGTGCATCATCCCGCACGCCTGCACGCCTGGTGCCTCGTGCACGCCCGACGCACGACCAGCGCACTCTGCTACACCTTTTGGTTTCTTTTGACCATTTTAGGCTATAAATAGCCCCGCTTCTTCCCCATTTATCTAAGCCCGACTCAGGGGCTCCAAAACCCTAGGTTTTCATCTTTTTCTTCCATTTCTTCTTCTTTCTTTGTAGATTTATGTTCTATGTTATGGGTTTTGATTATCTAGGCTAGTTTTGTACTTGGGAGCAATTGATTGAAGCTTTCAAGCATATGTCGTAAGAACCTCTATTTCACTCTTTCTTGAAGCATTTGTTATTTTGCATTTATGAGTTCTCAATGTGTGTGTTTACTTCATTTACTTTATAGGTTGTTTGAGTATATGAAGTGTTTGTATGATTTATTGTTAGGGTGTTAGGAAAGTGTACAATTTCTTAGCTTTTTGACATGAAAATCCAAGAACATGGAATTAGAACTTCTTGTTGTGTAATGTGAAGTTAATGTTGCTAGAAAAGTAATGTGGTTTGTTATCATATTTATCATAAGGTAGCAATTAAAGGTGGAATCTTGAATGTTGATTGTTCTGGGTTTAACCTAATAAATGCTTTGTTTAGTTAAATAACTATGTGTTTGGTAGAATACTTGTTGTTATCAAATCATTGGTCTTTCATGTATAATGCCATGGATGAAATATCTTTATGGCTGTTGAACGTCTAAAGTGATTATCAATGAGGTTTGGAAATTGTCGTTGAATGTCTTTGTGAATTACTCTTAAGAAGAAAAGAATGTCTATCTATTTAAATGTTAGTGATAACATTCCTCATAACGAATGCGATAGAATGAGTGAATGATTTTATGACGTATATGAGGTTTGGAAGTGAAAATCAATTGTCCATAAGGCTTTGTCTTATGCAGTTTTACCTTGTTCCTTAGTTTGTTGCATGATTAACATTGTTACTTGACTTTGATAATTGTCTTGCTTTTAAATTCATAACTTCGGAAAACCAACCACCTACCCCACCCCACCCCCCTGTGTATATATACATACACATGACACATGTATATATATGTATATGAGAAAGTCTCAGGAAAGGCGGCATGTCCATAAGCTTATGGACAGACTAGGGAACTGTTTGCAATTAACACAAATTAAACAAAATTTGTGGGATGAATTGCAAAATTCAAGGGTTATGCCCTTCTTCCCCAAAATAAAATTGAACTGGGAGAGGAGAATGACTGTAGATAGATGCCGAAGATTCAGGCGTGGTTGAGATCGGATCCCAACCTCCAAGACTGTAAGCTTCTGGTGCTCCACTACACGAAGGAAAAGGCAACCGCAAAGCAGTGGCGCTCGTCCTAGAACACTCCAAGCTTTCCAAGTACGTCATCGATTTAGACAGAAAATCTCCACACGCCATAGCTGTGGAAGAAGGCCACCGTCATCTCTACAGCATGTTACAGCTCGGAGATGATTTGTAGGCGGCGGTGTATCATGGCGGCTTCTCTAGCTGGCGGCGCCAAGGTGAACTGTTGGAAATTTTTGTCTGATGTTTTTTGCGACTATTGTTTAATTGCATGTGTGTTGCTCTGTGTTGATATTGAATTGGAGTTTTGATGCATTATATATAGCGTTTTGAGTGAAAATAACCCCTCGCCAAAGACTATGACCGCCGCCGACTATGTCCGTTGCCGGCACAGGCACAACCATCACGGTATAATCCCTCGGATCAAGTATATCCTATATCTAACTTCTTCCTCTCTTTTCTTCTACGCTTGTGTAATTTTTATCTACGCTTGTGTAACTCTGATGAATTGTGTTTGTACTTTGTACTTGTATTGTGGAATTTGACTGCTTCTGTTAATTTTTCTGCTGTCGAAGTTGCTTTATTTTTCTGACAATTATGAATTTTAAGCTGGCTAGAAAGGTCTTCTGACACTCATTGAGGTATTGTTGATTATTTGCATGCCATGTTTACTCTTAATTATTGGTTGATTTGGAGGATTTAGAGATATTAATCCATTCCAGCTCTAACTGGCTGATCTTGCATCTGTAATTCAGAATGGAGTATACCGGTTGTTTAAACTTTGTACTGGTATCTGTGTTATTCCACAACCGAGGTTTTATACTGTGCCCGGCAAGAATTGTGAATCTGCTGTGAAGATCTCGTCTCGCTTCCTTGATACTGATGCTGCAAACTGGGCACTAACCAGAGTGATTGAGATACTAGTTGTAGAGCACAAGTGGGATGAATTAAGGCAGAATCAAGAACTGAAGAAGGGCAAAGAATTTTTAGAAACCTTCAAGTCATCAAATAATGCTTAGTTCCATGACGGGAAACACAATTAGCCAGTAAGTTTTCTCATCTATTAGCGCGCACACTGGATACCATAATGGTCATTGTAAGATCCAGCTCTAAGTTTCCTCTCCCCTCCTCTCATCTAGGACTATGAAGATGTTGATATGGTTCCAAAAGAATACGAGCCATGGTCTATGTTTCACTGTCCATTTCTCTGGTCTAGAGATGGTTTTGGTTCCCGCTTTGGTGGTGGATATAAATAGATCATCATAACATGCTTATGAATGACTTTTTATACGGTATAACTATAGCTTAAAATCTGAATTGCATTGTTACCACTGCTACAGCTGAGAATTTATCTCATGCATATGGTACTCGCTCTTGCAATGTCGATTCTTTGCTTTTGACAACCTGATAGTGCTTCCATTCATGTTTCCCTACCCAAGCATCATATCCCTCAGGCAATGCTGATATGAAATCATGTGCATTCGCTTATTTTGCTGCAGCAATTATCTCATTTTCAGTTGTCGTATCTTTCTTTCTGTATGATATATTGCTATGAATTAGAAACTGCATTCTTTTACTTAAATGTTGCATTCGTTAGTATTATGTATGTACTAGTTAGTTGTATATGACTCTTTATTTTCATTTGTTGTTGATTGTTCAGTTTGAATTAGGAACTGCATTTGTTCACTTACAAATTGCATTTGTTAGTATTCAGTGTGTACTTGTTAGTTGTACTGTGTATCGTCCAATTCGAATTAGAAACTGCATTCTTTTACTTAAATGTTGCATTTGTTAGTATTATGTATGTACTAGTTAGTTGTATATGACATTTTATTTTCATTTGTTGTTGATTGTTCATTTTGAATTAGGAACTTTTTTATTTACTCAAATGTTGAATTCGTTAGTATTCAGTGTGTACTTGTTAGTTGTATTATGTATCATTCAATTAGAATTAGAAACCGCATTCTTTTACTTAAATGTTGCATTCGTTAGCATTTTGTATGTACTAGTTAGTTGTATATGAGTTTTTATTTTTAGTTGTTGTGGATCGTTCATTTGGAATTAGGATCTGCGTTTATTTACTTAAATGTTGAATTCGTTAGTATTCAGTTGGTACTGGTTAATTGTATATGACTTTTTATTTTCTGTTGTTGTGGATCGTTCATTTTAAATTAGAAACTGCGTTTGTTTACTTAAATGTTGAATTTGTTAGTATTCAAATGGTACTAGTTAGTTGTATATGACTTTTTATTTTAAGTTGTGAATCGTTCATTTTGAATTAGAACTGCGTTTGTTTACTTAAATGTTGAATTTGTTAGTATTTAGTTGGTATTAGTTAGTTGTATACGAATTTTTATTTTTAGTTGTTGTTGATCGTTCATTTTGAATTAGGAATTGTGTTTGTTTACTTAAATGTTGAATTTGTTAGTATTCAGCTGGTACTAGTTGGTTGTATATGACTTTTTTTTTTATTTTCAGTTGTTGTGAATTGTTCATTTTGAATTAGGAACTGCATTTGTTTAGTTATATGCTGCATTTGTAGTATTCAGTATGTACTAGTTAGTTGTACTGTGTATGTTATTTATTTTCATTTGTTATTGATTGTTCATTTTGAATTAGGAACTGCATTTGTTTATTAATATGTTGCATTTGTTAGTATTGGGATGTTAATAGGATTGGTCATTTATTCTCAAGAAGATTGGGATGTTCTCCTTCATAGGCGTGAATAAAACACAGGTAGGTGATACTGTATAAAAACTTTACCGTATGCTTGTATATGGAATTTTATATCTGGTTAGCAATGTTTGGGGAAAATTATACTGATGATTTTCATGTCGTTCTATGTAGAGTGACAACATGACTAACAAGTGGCACGTGTACATGACGAAAGATGGGAGGATATCTTTGGCCGGATTATCTTCAGCAAACTGTGAATATCTTGTAGATGCAATTATCGATTCTTACCATAATGTCAGCTAGAAGAGAGATTCAGAAAGCATAATTTATGATTTTTTAGTAATGAAAATTTTGTCCTTGAGATATAGTAGGGGATCCTAGAGTTGCACTTGCTATCTAATGTAATAATACATCGTCGAATTTGTTGAGATGAAAACAATTTGTTAAGAGTAATCTATATGTGTTTCTAAAATAGTACATTGACAATGTATACTGAAAATATTATCAGTGAAACTCCAACCAATCGGGATGCACATAGTAACAGCAAATGCTATACTATAATTAGAGCAAAAACAACCTATCTCAGACGATCGATAATGACTTCAAAGTTCAAACCAATACTAAGAATTTTCTGATCCAATACCATGAACACAAACACAATGGAGACAGTCTATGATCTGAAACCAATTTGATCCCTACTCTATCACATCTCTTTGTAGAAGCTAAAGTCGAAATGGATATTTCCAATCAAACATAATGAAAAGGCTATTCAAGAAGCACTAAATCAAATCTTCTGAACAAAACAACACTAGTTGTAACTCACAGGTTAAGCACAACCAGAGCAAGTGACACTGTTGCTGTGAAGAATAGTATAATAAAAAAACAACAGAAGTAGCCGCAATCAAATATTCTTGACAAATTATAGAATTAAAGAAATGCAATCTAGTTGGCTGCTTTACTTATTGGAGTCAACCTCCCCCGTCACAAATCTGCAGTTGGCCAACAAACAGGACCAATTTTTTGTGTTCCAAAGACAATTTAACTAGTGCATCACACTGTCTTAGCTCAACTGTTTAGAAATGCACACAAAGACAAGAAGGTAATACCAATGTCATTATACATACAGAGAAGAAGAACCAGCAAAATAATCACATAAGCCAACACTGCTCCACAAGAACAATCAATATGAAATTCACAGAGCAGCTGAAAGCTTACCAGGTATAGAGACCAGTAGGTTGTAATCGACTTCCAGAACTTTCAAGTTTTCAACCCACCAAGCTCAGGAGGCAAATTGGTCAGCTTATTGTTGTCAAGATATAGCTTCTCAAGTAGAGGCAGTTGGGTTATACCTCCACTGGCAAGACCTGAAAAGGTTTCCAATGATCATTTTCTATCCATTAAAAGCCAAAATTTTCTACAAATTCACAATCTAAAAAATTATAGTTCTCCTGAAAGCATCTAACATGGCAACAACAAATCAAGAATGAATGAATACCGATGATCCGAGACCGTAGAGGCTGACGATAGTGACACTCCTCCAGTGCTCAGAGCATCCCATAGTGGAAACCCTTGGAGAGCTATCCCCTTCAACAACTTCAACATCATTCGTGAAATTCATCCTCATCAGCTTCACATCACGCCCATTCCATAACTTTGCTGACCAGATATCAGAGAGTGTTCTTTAGGTAGTCATGCTCTAACCTAAGCTGCCTGTAATGCACTCCAAACGCCACATTCAAAACAATTAGCATCGATTATAAAATCCTACCAAAAACTGAAAGTAAATGAAAATGTAGTAGCAATTAGCAATTCAGCATCGATTATAAAATTGAAAAATGAACAATCGACAGAAACATTGAAATACAATACCTACTACAGGCATGATAAATAGAGAGATCGTTAAGAGCGGTGAGAGCAATGCCGCTTCTCAAGCATATTGCACACTATACTACTTACCAACCAACCGGAAAAGTTCACTAATGATCTTTGTATTACTATGAATCTCGATACACAAAGCAAATAACAACTACAAATACTTCCTAAAAGAGCAAAAAAAAACAGGACATTTAGCTTACTTTCTGTTGTCAAAATACACAACTCCTTCAATAAAATAAACACAGAAAACTACTCATAACATAATCTTAGCATATTTAGATAAATTCAAAGATTACACCCTGAATCAAGAACGAATCCTAATGAATTTACTTCCAGATTGTTCTAACATTAGATACCAACGGATCAAACAATAACTGAAATCGCAAATTTAAAAA
The DNA here is from genome assembly GCA_037428765.1 of Rubia yunnanensis. Classification (NCBI taxonomy): domain Eukaryota; kingdom Viridiplantae; phylum Streptophyta; class Magnoliopsida; order Gentianales; family Rubiaceae; genus Rubia; species Rubia yunnanensis. The sequence goes on from CM075063.1 coordinate 71,293,482, forward strand.
ATCGGATGTAACCATACCACGTTTGCGGCCCAATTCTTGTCGTCGTGAATCTGGGAGTGCCAGAAAGCCTTCACCTTCTCCATCGAAATTACTGTATCCGCCATTGAAATTCTCCAAAACAAATTTGCCCTCCGCCACTGTATCCACCATGTTTTCGCCAATTTTTCAGTTCCTTCCTCTACCAAGCTACTAAATCTACAAATTACGGAGCAATCAGATTTAATGTCACTGAGAATAACAACTGCGTTCTCATATCGGTACTCGAGCTTCATCAAACCGTCACTCGCAGCCTTCCGCTCCCATTAATGATGAAGAAGAAACAAAATCACAAAATTTGGAGAAGACGAAGGTCTCGATCCACTCCGTCGATGTCACACTCTCTACCTTCTTTCGTCATCTGGACACGGTGGAGTGTCGGACATGGAACTAGCACCGGAAGAGGAGGAATCGGCTTCGGCGTAGATCTATGAGGAATCAGCTCCGGCGACTTGCGGAGATGAAAGAGGCCGATGGCAATTTACCTTTTGCTGGCACATTATGAACCGAAAAATAATAAAAGTTTTGTTAATTTCAAACAGGTTCCTGGCCTGTCCATAAGCTTATGGACAGACCGCCTGTTAAGAGATCCAATATATATATATATATATATATATATATATATAGAATCGACGATACCGATTAATGAAATTGTAGCAGCAATCGACGCCAGTTCCGTAGCCGCAATTCCCGACCTCGTTCATCGGCGACTGAAATGGGGATTTGGGCTCTTGATTACATTGTTCATTTCTAGCAAATTGAATGGCTGATTTGCTGAGGGAGCCAAAGTTCTACCCCTTTTGACTGTCTTGTGTAAGTTAATGTTCTTTCCTTTACTAGGTGGAGAATTATTAAGAGTCAAGGTCTTGAAATGGTTACATGTTTCATGTTGTGGCTTAGCAGTTAACTGTTGATGCTCTAGAAATGGTAGGATTGACGAGATTTCCGATGAATGAACAATCATTAAGCCACTGTCTCGAGTTATTGCTGCTAAATTACAGGATGAGTCTGTGAGGATGAGGTAGTACATTCATTTCGTTATTGCAGATTACTCATTGCACATCCATAAAGTTCCTTATGGCCTGCCTAAGTCTTTAAATTAGATTTCTTTTGGATGGTGAAAAGAGAACCAGAGTTGCTGCATGGAATTTGTGCTACAATAATTACTAAATGATTTGTTACCACTCTCTCGAGTTGTTCTTGTGTCAGATTATATGGTCATGTTACTTTTGAGTTTGTATCTACTAAGAATCCGATTTCCCACATGTACTCATTGTTAATTTCTGTGTGCATATAGGATCACCTTGCTTTCATGATGGAACTCCTTGAGAAGATGAACAGAAAGGTGTTGAAATTTGGTTTTACCTAATTAATTCAATTATCACTACTGGTGTGTTCCAACATGCCTAGTTTAACCAAGTGTGAAATAACGTAAAATGTAAAAGACACACGACTTGGTTACGCAGTTCGGTGTAAACCACCTACATCTGCGGGGCCTGGCCCAGTTCAGAATGAATCCACTGATCAGAAAGATACAGTACAAAGTACACCATACAATAATACTTATCTTATCTAACTATAACGTGAATCCTACAAGCTCCCCTTGCTACCGATCCGCCTTGATCAGACTCCCTCTGACCTCGAAACTCGTCGACGCTGGATCTCCTCCTCCCGAGTAATTAAGGCATATGATTCTGAACTTTGTGCAGCAGGTGTGTTGGAACACAGTATACTGGCTCTATGCAATTTTCGAAAGATAAAAATCTGTGTGCAGATTTGTTTCTATTAAGTCCGTAAGTATGCAGCCGTGTTTTGTCCCTAATTTATATCCACGAATCAGATCTGAATACTCCTTGATTATCTCCACAATATTCCTATTCCAAATCTGATTCTTGAAGCATATCCAAATCCCATAAATATAGGGATTTACCTTATATCATTCTATCCCATATATTCGAATAAATCTTCTCCATATAAGTAAGGATTTTCCATAAACCAATTATGCTTCACACGCCTGATATATATAGTCATATATACGAATTCCATTTATTCCAAACTACTGCAATATTCTGACTTTGATTTCCATAAAAGCTTTGGCGTAAATCTGCTGCAGCAGCATGTTCCAATATGGTCAGAATTTCTGTTCAAAATTAATTCTAATCCTTCTAATCCGTATATGCTCATCCATATAACTCCATAGCTGAATATTCCAATTTCATAACATCAATCCAATCCCACATATATAGGAACTGATATATTCTTCAACTCAAATACAACTTGGACTAGATGTATCCTTCTTGGATTCAGTGTTCAACCTTTCCTTATTTCACCAAAATTCCTTCTTTGATGTTACAACTCAATAATACCATATTTGCATAATTTCCACAAATTGCCAACTAGATAAATCTAGACTTTACAATCTCCCCCTTTGGCATTTTGTGGACCAATCACCTTTTGGCATTTCATCACAAGAAGTTATGCAAATAAAGATATCAACTTTGAAAACCACTCTGGATGTTGGAACATAGAAACATAGCGTCTCCCCCTGAATTCCGCATTCCTTCAACATCCAGGAATAATAAGCATGTTGGGCCAATAAAGTCATCCGAGAAATCCAAAACATCTCTCCCTTGGGACCATAAACATGCCACACGCAATAGACACAGAAAACCAGAATCTCCATTAAATGTAGCCCCCCTGAAGCAAATACCTGTGCTTTGTTGGAACGTAGCCAAAGCAGAACCTTTAAACTTCTTCAAGAGCAACTATCTGTGCCTTGTCTAATCTAGCATCTTCTACCTCCAAGGTTAACATCTGAATGGACTGAGCTCTCCACTTCACACCATTGTACCACTTGTAGATTGAGGCGGCAGTCTTGAGACCCAAATAGTCCAGGTAAGCTGTAAATCCACACTCCTCATATACACCCAGATCAGTTGTCCTTTCGGCTCAAATTATATCTCTCATGGCAGTTTGATCAAAAATGCCTTCAATAATCTGCTCACCTTGTGTTGGAACACAGTCACCTTGTGTTGGAACATAACAGCTCTCATTGCTTCAGAATCAACACATCTTCTACTCAGCTTCCTTCACTTCATCAGTACTTTCTCCCCCTATCTGGTGTTGGAACATCGACTTGTTCACCATCCAGATTATAATCTTCTCCAACCACAGTTACTGATGTTTGAACAGCTGAATCTCTAATCCATGTCCACGTCTTCTCAATCTGTCTCCAAACTCTGTGTTGGAACATGACCAGCATCACTGTCTTCCAACTCCTTATCATCATATAACCAGAATACCAGGAAGAACCACTTTTCTAACATATTCGACCATCATTTTTTTCACCTTTTTCTTCTTTCTAATTTTTTTTTGTGTTTTTCTAATTTTCTGTACACAAAATAAATAAACAAAACTTCTGCTGCTAAATAAAAACTTTAAAGAAATACCTCAAATCTGACAAACACCTAAGTGTTGCCTGAGGAACTCAACCGTAGCAGTGTCCAACGGCTTTGTGAAAATATCCGCAATTGGTCTCGATGTTGAAACATAGGCTACCACGACTTTTCTCTCAACCCGAATTCTCACAAATACTCCCACCATACTCATCTTTAATTCAGCTTGCATCAAGTCACAAAATCTTGTTCTTGAAAAACAAGCAAGTTGTGATCTTCTCCCCCTCGACGAGAACCATTCTGAATAGGAAAGGTTGTGAGTCGCTTATTCCACGCCCGTGGTTCTTGTTTTGATCCATACGAAGCCTTCTTCAGTCGTCGATATACTTCCTCATTAACCACATCATGTAGGGGAGCACTCTTGACAGCTTTTTGGTACATAGTAAAATTCATAATGTAAACCATAACAAGAAGAATGCGAATATATTCTAACCTGTCAACTGAGGAAACAGCAATGAGGGAGAGAAAATATTGTAGACCAGCAAGTTCCCTATAATTAACCCAAGGGATCGATCGATTCATTCTTCCACTTGATTCAGCCTTTACCGATGTTGGAACATGGGAGAGTTCTGGAGAGGACAGTGTTCCAACATTGCTGAAGTTATAAGAGTCATCACCTTCATCTTTAAGATCTGCCTCATCTGATGTTCCAACATCATTACGTCCCTGATCTGAGAAATCAACCGATGTTGGAACATGGTCAGCCGTACGATACACTTCATCACATTTGACAACTTCTTGTTCCAATAAGTAGCATTTGTCTGATGACCGAATACCAGTAAGCACTTTGTTGTTGCCATGTTTCACTATGCACTTTTCCTTGTGAAATTCCACTGCCATATTATCATCACATAGTTGGCTGATACTGAGGAGATTAGCCTTTAGATCTTCCACCAACAAAATATCAGTGAATACGGGGAATCCTTCAATATGCAGTTCACCTTTTCCAACCACTCGACTCTTCTTTCCATCGCCAAACGTAACAAAACCACCATCACATGGCTGGATGTTTGTTAGTATTTCCCGAGTTCCAGTCATGTGGCCAGAGCAACCATTATCAAAGTACCACAAGTCTCTAGAATGTGCAATAGGAGACGTATGAGCAAAAAAGCAAGTACTTGTGCGTTTAACAACCTATACCTTTTTGACCATTTTTGATCGCTGGACATCGTCTATGTTGGAACACACTGAGAGTTGTCGCCCTGTCATGATATCTCTGAGCAGTTTTCGGCATTGTTCCTCTGTATGACCTTGATACATGCAGTAGCTACAGATGAGAGGTTTCCTTTTATGGGTCTTGATAAACTTTCTTTTTACCTCTTGAATCTTTGACTTGAGACCAACCTTACTACCTGATGAATTTTCAAAACCGATTCCATGTCGATCTCCAAAGTTTTTCCCCATGGTCAGAATGTCATCAAGTCTTGCCTTTCCAGTGTTTAACTTGGTAATAGTTGCTTCAGCCATCTCAGCTCTATTAGTTGTTGAGCTTAGATTCAAATTTAACTCTTCAATCTCTCTTCTGAGTTCACCAACTAAAACTTGCAACTCCTTCTCCTTCTTGCCCAGATCATTTTTCTTTTCCTTCAACACTCTATTTGTATCAACAACTTGAAGCCACATTGCATACATCTGCTCATATGTACTGTAGATATCTTCATCACTCACAACTAGTCCGTCATCATCACTGGACGTGCCATCAGAACCTGTGTTGGAACATACAGCCTCTGTGTTGGAACATACAACTTCGTCTTTCTCTGACATGTTGGAACATACCTCAACTGATCCACTGTGAAATTTTGGTCCAAATGCCATATAATTGCTTGTAAGTTCCCCTTCGTCATCTTCATCATCTTCACTTGAAGATGTGATGTATGATTTTCCCTGCTTCTTTAGGGTATTAGCACATTCAGCCTGGATGTGACCGTATCCTCCACATTCTCGACATTGAATTCTTTCAGACTGCTTTCCTTCACCACTTTGGTTTCTAGAGAATTGCTGACTTCCTTGTTCCATCCGAGTTCCACTATTACCAAAATCTTGAGGACGATTTTTATTCCCTCTAGATATTTCCTGTGAATTCTTGTTTACCACCTTCTTCAGCATTCTTGATAAACTCTTGGTGATAGGAGCAAGTTCTTCAATTCCATCATCACTATCAGATTCATGGATGACCCTTGATGAAGAGGATTTCAAGGCCAACTCCTTTTGGACTTTCTTTGCATGCTGTTGCATTATCATCTCATAGGTCTGTAGTGATCCCATTAGTTCATCCAAGGTCATGGTGGCTACATCTCTTGCTTCTTCTATTGCCGCAACCTTCATAGCAAACCTTTTAGGGAGTGATCTCAAGGTCTTTTTCACCAGTTTCGTTTCCTTGTAAACTTTCCCAAGTTGATATGCCATATTGGAGATGTCTCTGAGTTTCCCATTGAATATAGAAATAGTATCATCCTCCTCCATCTTCAGTTCCTCAAACTTTGTAGCCAACATCTGCAGTTTGGATTCACGTACACGACTTGTCCCCTCATGTACAGTTTGTAGGATATCCCATGCTTTCTTTGCTTGTTGGCACGTAGAGATGAGTTTGAACTGATCTTCATCTACTGCAGTAAATATGGCAGTTAATGCTCTGGAATTCGCCAAGCTTCTCATTCTTTCACCCGGTGTCCACAACTCTTTAGGCTTAGGTTCTCCTCCTTCAGAACTTCCAACAACAGGGGGTTTCCATTCTGTTTAAACATAGTACCAAGCCAATTCGTCCAGTGAATTTATGAACACCTGCATGCGAGCCTTCCAATAGTTGTAATTTGTTCCTTCCAGCAGTGGTGGCCGAGACACAGAAGCTCCTTCTTTGGTCGCCATTGGTAAAACCGGATCTCACTTTCCTTGACACAACCAAGGGAATAATAAGTGACCAAGCTCTGATACCAATTGAAATTTGGTTTTACCTAATTAATTCAATTATCACTACTGGTGTGCTCCAACATGCCTAGTTTAACCAAGTGTGAAATAACGTAAAATGTAAAATACACACGACTTGGTTACGCAGTTCGGTGTAAACCACCTACATCTGCGGGGCCTGGCCCAGTTCAGAATGAATCCACTGATCAGAAAGATACAGTACAAAGTACACCATACAATAATACTTATCTTATCTAACTATAACGTGAATCCTGCAAGCTCCCCTTGCTACCGATCCGCCTTGATCAGACTCCCTCTGACCTCGAAACTCGTCGACGCTGGATCTCCTCCTCCCGAGGAATTAAGGCATATGATTATGAACTTTGTGCAGCAGGTGTGTTGGAACACGGTATACTGGCTCTATGCAATTCTCGAAAGATAAAAATCTGTGTGCAGATTTTTTTCTATTAAGTCCGTAAGTATGCAGCCGTGTTTTGTCCCCAATTTATATCCACGAATCAGATCTGAATACTCCTTGATTATCTCCACAATATTCCTATTCCAAATCTGATTCTTGAAGCATATCCAAATCCCATAAATATAGGGATTTACCTTATATCATTATATCCCATATATTCGAATAAATCTTCTCCATATAAGTAGAGATTTTCCATAAACCAATTATGCTTCACACGCCTGATATATATAGTCATATATACGAATTCCATTTATTCCAAACTACTGCAATATTCTGACTTTGATTTCCATAAAAGCTTTGGCGTAAATCTGCTGCAGCAGCATGTTCCAACATGGTCAGAATTTCTGTTCAAAATTAATTCTAATCCTTCTAATCCGTATATGCTCATCCATATAACTCCATAGCTGAATATTCCAATTTCATAACATCAATCCAATCCCACATATATAGGAACTGATATATTCTTCAACTCAAATACAACTTGGACTAGATGTATCCTTCTTGGATTCAGTCTTCAACCTTTCCTTATTTCACCAAAATTCCTTCTTTGATATTACAACTCAATAATACCATATTTGCATAATTTCCACAAATTGCCAACTAGATAAATCTAGACTTTACTGGTGTGAATGATGTACTTTTTTCTATATCTCGAGCATTGCACAACTTATTTGGAAACTTGACGAATTTCTTTTCTTTTAAATTACTGTTGAGACAGATTGAAACTGGTGGAACTCGCTTAAAGGATTACTTCGATAGATATGGAGATCTAAAGAGAATCTGGAGCTAAAATACTCATCGCTTGATCGCTTACTTGTTGATAAGTTCAATTTTTCTAGCACAAATGCTAAAGAGTTTGCACAGTTTCTCGTTTTCCTTCTTTTTTTGAGCCCGAAAGGAGACCGACTGTTGAGAATAAGCATATTTTGGTTTGTTCTTGCCAAGAGTGTAGAGAAAGTATTAGTTTTAGAGTGTAGAGAAAGTATTAGTTTTAGAGTTTAGAGAAACTATTAGTTTTAGAGTTTAGCCTCTGCTGTTTTATTCTTGTGACAGAAATAAAGAACTCAAATTACATGTGATGTTTTCAAGTACTTGTAGCAACGTTTTGAGTTCATATTAAGGTGGCAATACCCAAAAACTCGAAAAATTAGTATATTAGAACTGAGGTTAAATGAGTGATTGTTACACTCATTTTTGCAAACATGCGAAGTAGGAACTTCTAAATGGACTCCTTATGGTAAATCAGTATAATTTGTGGTGTGTAAAATGGATGATACAAGTGTACTTTTACTGAAAAATTGTTCTTGGCATCAATAACATGGGGTAAGTTATCGTTCACGCACCGTCTTTTTGCATTCTAAATTCAGTGTTGTGTTTTCATTTGAAAAGTGATGAAGTAGGAACTTAGGTCCATTTTTATCCTTAGGTTCACTTTTTTTGCAACTCAGTACAGAGATACTAATGTGGTCACCTATCAATGCAAACATGCAAAACGAGTTCAAAGAAGTATCAGCATCTGTCATGTGATCAAAGCAAGCATATAAAACAATGGAATTTCAAAATTTTCCAGAAACAAATGCAATGTTTTTTCGTGGTACTGTGCATACAAATCAACTAAAAAACCTCATTTTAGAGGAGTAACACAAATCAACGTCGAATTATAGAAGGTTCAAATAATACCACTAAACTAATGATTTTTATTCATCATCCATCACTTAGAAAACCATTGCACTAAACTTAATCAATCTCTTATTCAAATTTCGTGGAAAGGTCTACGCATCCGAGGTACCTGAAAATGAAAATTATCTTAAAGTAAACATGAGAGGAAAACAAAACGGATATAATATATTCTTTCGACAAAAATAATTACCTTGATCATTCGCTTTTTTTTAAAAAAAATTTGGACAATTACGTTTGTCCTGAGGTTGAGCAGTTCCGCAAATAGCACATTTTCTTCCCCTCTTCTCTTGTGCCACTTCTATTGGCAGTTTGTACCTAGCATTTTTTTTGACTTTATCATTCTCCTTCGTCTCTTTATATCTTCCTTTCGTCCGAGATACCCTGGGATCTAGAAGAGTCTCAGGTTCTTTAGAAATTTCTTCTAATGAAGACACGAGTGGAGATTCTTCACTCTTTTCCTTAGCTAGTGAAAGTTGAGAAATATTTTCTCCTAATTCCCTTATACCATCTAAAAAAAAATTATAGCCTTCTTCGGATTGTTAGACAACACATGCCTATTGAGTAGCTTCTCAAAAAAAAAAGGCTAAACCTCTTGTGTTTGTTTGTTTCTCAGAATTTTTCTTCACCTTGTCATCCACCCTGAACCTGTGTTGCCCCCTTCAACCATCTTCTATTAATGAAGTAATTAGGAATTTCATCAACGTCAAGCTTAGAGAACACTTTCATAAGATGTACACATGGAAGTCCCGCTAATGACATTCACAATCTCCCTCGAAATTGTTAGAATTCAACTTCACCACCCAATGATTGGTTCCAGTTCCACACGTGAATTTCACAATATATTTTTTGGGTTCAGAAACAACAACATCAGCCCTATACAATTCAACATCACGCTACATAGAAATGAACTTCTTAAATAAGTTTTGTATGTATATGTCACAAGCATGGTTCAATAAAAAGCTTTTATCGGCAAGTAGACGAAACTTCTGTTCAGATTCATGATCCTCCGCCCTCTCCATGCTCTCTATCCTCGTAACAGCCTAATCTAGTTTCTCAACAAATTCTCTCAAACTAGTGGCACTATTAACATAATCTTTTTTAAAAAAGAATTAACTCCTTCACTCCTTCCTGTAGTATGCATATCAGCAAAGAATGTAGTGCAATTATGCACAGGAACCCACAATTCTATATCTTCATAAAGACCCATAAGCCAAGAGGTTTTCTCTAATTCATATTTAACCATTAGTTCCTTTCACTTTGTCTCAAAATCTGCAATTATGTACATATACTTGAGACATTGTTTCATTTCCTTCTTGAAAGCTGAATTTTTAAAATACAGATGTCCCAATTGCTCTCCAAACTTCATTTTAATATGCCAATAACATAGCTTGTGACGTGTATTCGAAAATACTTTGGGAAATGTTGCTATCATTGTTGGTACAGAGTTGGTAATAAGAGATGTTGGAGAAATTCCCCTCATTGCTTCTTTCCAAGTCTCAAACAACTACACAAAAATTGCCTCAGTCTCATCTTGCAATAGTCCCCATCCAAACTGTATAGTATGAAAATGGTGATTCACACCCGTGAAAGGAGCAAAAGGAAAACTATATTTGTTAGTTTTGTAGGTGGTATCAAATGGGACAACATCTCCAAATTGTTGATACGATAACCTGGACCTTGCATCAACCCAAAAAAAAATTAACTGCTCTTCCTTCTTCATCGCACTTAATGGCATGGTAAAACTGAGAGTTCTCAGCATGTCTTTTCTGAAAGTACATATACATCCATTGAACATCTCCAACATCTAACTTCTGACAAACACCACGAAGATGATTCCAACAAGCCCAATCATTAAATCCTAGTGCATCTCCTCTAAGAATAAAGTTTACTTTGTTTACAGGTATATTCTCTTGACTAAACAACCCTACCATAGCTTTGGCTCCTTTGGGGATTTTAGCCTAACTCGTGTTCAAAAGCATTTTATTTGGAGTTGCGATAAGAGCATGATTGTGATCATCCTCAAACTGTCGAACCAACTATTGATTTATCATAACACGGAGAAGAATCCCCATTTTTGCCATGTACCCTCCTCTCATTGTTGAAGTGTTTAGACGTTGCTTACATTCTGGCACATTCTCATCCACTTTTTATCATACAAACCGTGGTGAGAGCAAAAAAAAAAACTAATGTGATATTATCACAACCACTCCAAGTTGTTTTAGAAGATCTCTGGAATACTGAAAACCCTTTACTCTCTCCATACTTTTCATAATAATCTCTAGTAGTTTTAATCGATTCAAAGTTTGTCCCACAAAAGGATTTTCTTCAATGTCTCCAATAACTTTGGTAGGTGTTCTACATTCCGTATCAATAGTGGGAGTTGTTAAAATATCATTCATCCTATTACTCTCTTTCAAAGCATCTGATTCTATTGTGGGAATAATTTCTAAATAAGAATACTAGATTGATTACTCAATAAAAACAAACCAAATGAATTTTGCATATAACGGTATAACTATGTAACACCTCTTTCAGATGACATAGACGATTCCAAAATTCCTTCTTCTATTGTTCTATCAAGTGATATGTTTTCCATGATGGCTATAATTTTCTGCATTATCACAAAGATAAAGTTAGTTTACACCCACTGTACACCATAAGTACATTCAAGTTTACACTAATACACACAAAAAAATGATGCATACTTTACTCTCAAAATATGCATATCCACGCATCTACACCAGAAAAGTGCAAACATTAATAAGCATTTACAACAGAATTGTAGTCTACTGAAGTATGGAGGCCCTAACAAAGACTTTAAAATAGCCTTTGTTCATTAATATGTGGAAAATTGGCAACAGAAGAAAATGACTCTAATACATTTGGCCTACAACTGTAAAAGTATCAGTAGGTAAGTACAATCAAATTAAAATGATTCTAATACCAATTAGCTTGTAAAGTTTCTGAGTTAATTGAAGTTATGAAAAAAACTTCAATTAATTTGCATTGAAAAATGAATACAAATTACATCAATTCCTCGGGAATATTTGGAGGGTGCATAATCTGCACCATTATGCATGATTTAACCAATGAATTTGACGTAGTTTTTATTTACTTTTGGTTAGTGGTTTGGCAACATTAGTTGAATTTGCATGACAAGGGGTTTAGACAACGATGTTCGGTTTTCTATTCTAAATCCCATGTTTTGTACACTTAATTAGTGATTATTGACATATCATGTTCACGGGCTCCTTGGTCTTCATTATAAGTACCTTTAGTAGGTCACCCATGAATGCTATTTGTTACATTACATTCTTGCAAAGGCTGTTTGCTTTTAACGGTAGAAGATTTGAAGGTCATTCGCATTGAATGGTAGTAAAAAAAGGCCACGAGCATCAATGCATGGTAGAAGGAGATTGAAGCCAAGGATAGGCGGCTTCAAAGTTCAAGATGGAAAATGGTGGAAACGGTGAATCGTAGTCTGAGGAATGTTGCCTTTGTTCGAGAACAATCCAGGAAGAATTAGCCTTCAAGGATGGTTCCATTGGATTCTTCTTCTGGAGTACTACAAAATTGACTACTAGAACTCCCAATTCAGACTAACGGTTCACTCGTGGCAAGCAAACGAAGTTCAGCCGACGAAGGACCAGCGACCTGTGACAGCCCACGCTACACGAAGCATCAGTGGCCCGTGAAGATGTCCACGGTCTGCCCTACATGAAGCAACAATGCCGGTCCGTGACAATGAAGCCGGACCGTGACGTATGGATGAGAAATTTTGCTAAGTATGGAAACCAGTCCGTGAAAACCTTCATGGACTGTGACGAGAATTCTGAGCAAACATGCCTACTGCTCGCGGTCGGTGAAAAGGAGCCAGGCAGTGAAAACTATGTAGTGGAAACAACGGTGTTGCTCGTGGTCCATGTAAACCTTCACAGACCAGGACATGAACCCAGCTTCATGGACAGTGGCTTCCCACAGCTATGAATGTTCACAGACCCCGACAGATCTGGCGGGCCATGCTTGAAGGCTCCACAGACCATGGCATCCGAGCCGGTCCGTGAAAACTAGGCGGCTGACCTAGGGTTTTGGCACTTTTGTTCTATTTTGGGCCTATTTTTAGGCCCAATCTCCTGTAACTATATATATAGGACCCTATTCTACTCATTTTCATATACATTAGGAGAGAGAATTCACATCTAGTAACTTGGAGAGCATCTGGGAGAAGGAAGGAGTTCCTAAGTAGGTTTTGTACTTTTTCCTTTCCTTTTCTTCTTGTTTCATCCAAAAGATGTGAATTCGAATCTATTTTTGGATTCCATGTCTAGGGAGTAGTTAGATTAATCTTGGGACATATTTGGCACATGTGTAACTTTCGATGCTTTATGTGATTCCTTAAATTTCACTTATCTTTGTGTTTATGATATTATTGTGACTGTTCTTGAATGTGACAAATGCATGAACACTACACCATATATGAGCACACACTTTGGGCCATGTTCATGTGTGGTGCACTTATTGATGTCCCCTTGGGAAGAGAAACCTGGATGTTTGAATGGGTGGAGGAGAACGATTCTGTGTGAGTGTGTTCATGGGAGATTCGAGGTAACCCTAATCCACATACCATCACACCTGTCTTAGCTGATTACTTAACCATTTTTTTTATATATTACAGGTAGAGATAGTTGGTAGTAGCAAGCTAGGTGTTGTGTTGAAACCCTAGTATCACAGATCAGGTTCCTATAAACCTAAGGCCCGGCGTATAGAGGACCACTGAGAATTAGTGCATTCGTGGTGGAAGCCCAGGATGAATAGCATGAGGGAGAAATAGAACCACAACAACGGTCAAACTTTGTTGTTCTCCCCTAATTACGATGGCGATATTGATGGAGGGTTGCGAGCGCACCCACCATGACAGGGATGGGAAAGTGTATACCATCGGCCACACCACGTGTTGGGAACACACTGATAGGTCTTTTGTATATCTATATGTGAATGAATTGAGGATTGGAGCATTAGAACTACCATGTTGCAAAATTAGTCCCTAGTGCTAAGTATGAATAGTTTACTTTTTTTTTATCTCATGTTTGTAGTTGTTAGTTGAAAATACCAAAATCCCCCCCCCCAAGTTTTCATGTTTACACTAGTAGCTATTCCTTTCACTCGTGCGAATTGACGACCCGCACGAGGCTGTGTTTTAACTTTTACTTGAACCCTAGCATCTCTGTGGACAAACCCAAAGCTTGTTGCTTACTACCCTTTGGTATCATTAGCAGCGAGAACGAGTGCAGGATATAAATCTTGTCTTTGACCATCCCACAGGACCAGTGCCTCGGCTCTGGTTAATTGATTGCACTGCTGTGATTATGTTAACAACCCCAAGTCGAGGCAGGTCAAATTTTGGCACCGTTGTCGGAGATGCTTTTCAGTTCTAGTATTAGTTGAGGATAGCATGTTAGTAGAGTAGTTAGTAGTGTCTTTTATTGTTTGCCTTTTGTTTTCTTTTATTTGTTATGAGTTGATCTTTGGTTATAGTTTTCTTGTTACTTTAATACCACTTGCTATTGTGTTGTTGGAAGGGTAGTGCGACCCTAGTTTGTGGTACATACGCGTACCACGAATCTAAGTGTTTTGCATTATCTAACTAATTCCACAAGTAAGCCGAGGAGAAGGAAGAAGAGAGTTAGATCAGAGGTTCAATTTAGAGGTTTGAGTTTTGAGGAATTACCACATGAAATGGAGGAGGACAACCGCACTTTGAGAGAGCTTATGACTCCTAACTTAGAGAATCAACCACTATGTATCACATTCCTGCCTTTGCATCCGAATGTGACTTGTGAGTTGAAAAGTGGGATGATACACTGCCTTCCTACATTCCACGGTTTGGCCGGAGGGATTCAAACAAACATTTGTTGGAATTCCATTTGGTATGCACGAACATAATCCCGCAGGGAGTGTTGGAATATGACTACAAGTTGAGAGCCTTCCCATTTCACTACAAGATAGGGTAGGAGATTGGTTATATTATTTGCCACTGGGGTGCATAGGGTCATTGATGGATATGAAGCGGTGGTGTTTAGAGAAATATTTTCCAGCCTCAAAGTTTTCCGGTTTGAAGAAACAGTTGTCTAACATCACTCAAAGAGCAACCGATAGCTTATATGAGTATTGGGAGAGATTAAAGAGGCTTCTCGCAAGTTGTCCCTATCATCCCTTCAAGGAAGACGACTTGGTTTATTACTTCTTCGAGGGCTTGTGTGATGAGGACATGAGGATGGTTAATGTCGCGTGCAATGGTTCTATCGCCAATAAGATCTCGAAGGACGCTATGGTACTTTTTGAAGAGATGGCTAATGGGATGGGTTAATTTGGTACAACGTCGAGGGCTAAGGTCTTGGATGAACCCACACACACCGAAGTTGGAAGAGCAAGTCCAAGCTCTAGCATCAATGATTAAAGAGCTTTTGCAAGGAAAGGTACACCAAGTTAAGATGTGTGGGGTTTGCAAGAGGTGAATTTCGTGGACTACAAAAACCGGGAGATGCCTCAAATTGCAAGGGGTCAACAACAAGCATTCTGAGTGAACTAAGGCGAGGCAAGGCTGGGCCCCTATGCAAACTCATTCAATCCGAGGTATAGGGATTATCCCAACTTCCGATAGAGGGATGACAATCAACCTCAAGGGTATAGGGGTGGACAAGACTCGCCTCAACCTTTTCCTAGAGGTGAAGGGCCATCCAATAATTATACCACACTTTACAAGTCGGATAGGGAGGAGATCTTGGATGCCATCAGTTAATTGGGGAATAAACATGAGATCTTCACAGAAATGACAAGGATAGAAATTGAAGACCTTGGTACTAGAGCCTTCTCAAATATTAAGAACCTTGAGATTCAAGTTGGAAAACTCGCCACCTCAGTGAGCCGACCTAAAGCGAAAGATTCCGACAAGCTACCTTCCCAACCGGAGGTGAATCTGAGAAATGTTAGTGCACTCAAGTTGACAAGTGGGAAGGAGGTTTGCAAAACTGAGGAGAAAGTGACTGATGAGACATCAAATGCATGTATTTTCCAAAGCATTTAACATCTCTTTTATCATATTTTTGTTGTAATATTTCTAAATTTAGGTAGGTTTACATGATAAGGGGTTTAGATAACCATTTTCAGTTTTTATATCTAAATCCTTCATTTTGTAACCTATGTTTAGTCTAACTGATTTTTGGTCCTTACGAGCATCTAGATTCCTTTTTGTAAGCTTAATTTGTAGATTGCTCGTAAACACTTAGGAGTGGTTTAGTGAAGGCCATTCGAAAGGATGATAGAAGATGGAAGGCCACTCACAAAGTGGTAGAAGATAAAGTGAAGAAAGGAGAGCAAAACAAAGGGTGAAGAATGATCTATGTTTTGAAGCAGAGTTATGAGAATTTTTCGAGAAGAATCATCCTCCAAGAGTGGTACTATTGGATTCCTCTTCTCGAATACTATAAAATCGACTACAAGGACTCCTAAAATGGATCAACAGTTCACCCGAAGAAAGCAAAACAAAACGGGACTTTTTTCGTCGTGACTCGCGACGTGTGTGTCGCAACTCGCAAAATGTTGATCTAAGAGCTCACAATTTCCTGATCTGGTCACGACTCGCGATGGTGGCATCGCGACTTGTGATAATTGCCTTGTAAATTGCTTTTTACTCATTTTTTTCTTGTACTATAAATAGCTTTTCACCACATTGTTCCCCAACTCTCTAAGCCCGACTTGGGGGCTCCAAAACCCTAGTTTTTCACCATTTTCTTCCATTTCTTCTTCTTTCTTTGTAGATCTTTGTTTTATGTTATGTGTTTTGATTATCTAGCTTATTTTTGTACTTGGGAGCAAATGATTGAAGCTTCCACACCTATGTAGTAAGAGCCTCTATTTCACTCTTTCTTGAAGCATTTGTTATTTAGCATTCATGTGTTCAAATGTGATGTTTTACTTCATTTATGCTATGGGTTGTTTGAGTATATGAAGTGTTTGTATGACTGAAGTGTTAGGGTGTTAGGAAAGTTGCAAATTTCTTAGCTCTTTGACATGAGAAGTCAAGAACATGGAATTATAATTTCTTGTGCATAATGTGTTGTGACTCTTGCTAGATAAATATGTTAATGTGGATTGTTCTCATGTTTATCCTATAGATGCAATGCAAGGCAGAATCTTGAATGTGGTTTGTTCTAGGTTTAGCCTAATGAATGCTATGTTTGGTTAAATAACTATGTCTTTGGTAGAAGGCATGTTGTTATCAAATCTATGGTCCTTCGTGTATAATGCCATTGATGAAATACCTTTATGGTGTGGTTTGCCTAGAGTGATTATCAATGATGTTTACAAATGGTCGTTGTTTGTCTTTGCAAATTACTATTAAGAAGGAATGAATGTTGATCTTCGAATGGGAAGTTTTGGCATTCCCCATAGGTAACGAATGTGATAGAATGAGTGAATGATTCAATGATCTACATTAGGTTTGGAAGTGGATATTAATTTCCCCCAAGGCTTTGTCTTTTGTAGGTTTTACCCCATTTTCTTAGTTTGTTTGACAATTAGCATAGTTACTTAACTTTGCTAGTTATCTTGTCTTTTAATTTCATAACTTAGGACCACAACCAACCAACCCCCCCCCTTTTTACTTGCTTTTATATATCTATATATATATATATATCTAATTCTAGTCTGATATAACCTCATATGTTTAAACGCTTAAGAAAATCCCTCTTTTTCGTGGATGGCCACAATTTGCCACTATCTACTTAATTGTATTTAGTAAGTATAAAGGGCTTATAAATTATAACTTTGAGAGGTATGGCGATGACCTCCCAATCTTAATGAAGGATGAAAGTGACATAGGAAGTCACAAGAGATTCCCCTGTGTTCTCCAAAGGATGAAAGTGCGGTGATTACCTCCCAATCTTCTTCTGAGTCTTGCTTGATTTGAGAATCCAAATGTGAAGATGTGTGATTATGTGTAGATGGAAAGGATTTTGATGGGCGATATATTTTTCTTTCAAAAGTTGAGAAAAACCAAGGAATAGGGAATAGTTTTCTTTCAAAAGTTGAGAAAAAACAAGGAATGGGGAAATTCTGGGGTTAGCCTCGTGACAATGGTTTTCACGAAGGGCATGTCTCGTGCTGTGATGATGAGTATGAGACTCTGCCTTGTGAAGATGGAAAAACTGTGCATAAATAGTTTTTTGTCAAATTTCGATTTTCCATCCCCCAACTTGTTTCAAAAATGCAATTTTCGAAAAGGAAGGCAGAATTTCAAAGCTAAAAATGCATTTTTGATTCAAGAAGTGCAATTTTTTTATTTCCTTATGATTTTTTATGCAAATAGTACTTCCCGTGTAAATTGATCATAGTACTTGTCCCCTTCCATCTTTATCCAAATGGTATCTCTCTCTCTTTTTCACTTATGCTGAAATTTTATTCTCGTGGTACCACTCTTCACCTAATTTCATCATCTACATATTCTTTCCTCTCAAGAAACACCACTCACACACACTCTTGGGTGAACACAAAAGTTGAAACTTTTTCTTCCAAAAATTAGCTATTTTTACTTCTTCTTGTGTGGATTTTACACTTCTAGGCTTCAAATTTTGGGTAATCCTTTGATCTCTTTGTCTATATGCTTGATTGACATTGTGGTTTTGTTATGAAAAACATGATTTATGAATGAGCATGTGTTTTCGTGATGTTGTTTGGGTTTGTGTGATCAATCTTGTGATGATGAAATTAGGGATGGTTTGAATGTGCCATTGATATTGAGTGATGTGTTCTTCATGCATTGGGTGATTAGAGGGAGCATGAATCTTGTTTGCATGAATTTATTGATGGGTTGGTGAAAGGCATACATGATGTTGTTGATTGATGAGTAATATTCTTGTTTTCAATGGCCTTTATGCTTATATCATCATGCTTTGAATATGTGGTCATTTTGGGAGAATATTCTTTGTTGAATGATATCATGGGCCATGCATTGTTTATTGTGACATTACCATTCTTCTCTCCTCTCTCTCTCTCTTAGTTTTCTAGGATGACTCCAAAGAAAGGTACTTCGGAGAAAGTGAAGTCGTCAAGGGGTGAGAAACGGAAGAAACTGGTTCGGGTGCAAACCCTATACTAGAAACTACTATTCCCCGCAACCCTAAGGCAATGGCTGAAGAGTTTTTAGGATTAACCAACATCACCGGGACTGCAGCCCAGAGATGGAGGAATTTGAGGGAATCAAAGAGGAGCATTTTTTTAGACTAGTTTTGCTTGCAAGGGCACCTTGATGGCTCTAGGTTTACTTGAACCTGTGACCTTTCTTTTAGGCCGGGTAGGCCTAGAAGGTTTTCTCGATGTTCACTCGAAAACCTACATAAGGTTGACCTTAGAGTTTCTAGCTACCATTTGGAATGTCACAGACGAGGAGGGTCGCAAGGCGATTAAGTTCAACTTGGGTGATAAGGAGTACCAAATGACCAATAGAGAGGTGGCACTAGCTTTTGGGTGGAAGACCGGCCAGGACATTCCATAGACTCATCGCCAAGGAATGCCATTCACTCTTGGACGCTTTTGGGTGCAACTAATAGAGACTAACAGGAAGAATCTGAGCAAGAGTACGGCTATAGTCCACCCGATGATCTGTTATGTTCATCGACTCCTTTCTATGGGCATTCTAAGCCACGGTGAATTGACGCATTGTCTAAGCTCCGATGTACACCTTCTTTGGGCGATGACACCAAAGGGGAACATCTACCCAAACTTGGTTAGTGTCTTTGTTCAAGAATGCATAGTGATGGGAGAGCAGAAGAGTGGGAAAATCTCCATGGGAGGCATGGTAGGTCTTTTGGCGGATTATCTAGGTTACTCGGTCACACAAAGGGCTCTAGCTCATTTAGGAAGATTGGGCACAAGGTACAATATTGAGAAGTTAGCTAAGGCATCTATAGTGACACCGACGACAACAGAAGGTAGATATGTATGGCTCTATGGCGGCGCAAGCACGTGTAGCTTCATGATAATTCCACAACCGGAGCGCACCTCCAATTACCATAACATATGTTTGGATGACCTACTTATTTCGCTGAACCAGAAGTTTGAGAGAGAAGCCTACAATGTTATGGCCAACCAAGAGTTAGAACTAGAAGAGGCTGAAGGGGAGACATCTTTGAGAGCACTTATGAGCCGATCTCATATTTCCACGACCATTATGGATCAACTACACCTACTTGGAGAGCAACTCTAGAGTTCTTATAAAGTTATTCAAGGGATAGTTCAAGCAATTAGAGAAGTGAAGGCACAAGTTGAGGAGCTCAACACGAGGGTGGATTTCCTTGAAGCTACAATCCAAGCAATGTGGTTCATAGAGAGGTGTTTCACTAGCTACGAAGAGGCCGGCCCTTCGGGGCCGAAAGTGTAGGTATCACTAATCTCCCTTCCTCACTTATGTTTTGACATTATTTTTGTGCATTGTAGAATTTGCATCTGCAAAGTATGGGGAGGGAGTATCGAGCCCTTAGGAATTCTCATTCTTGGATTTCTTCGTGCATGAATGTTTCGTTTGTTTTTTCTTGATTGTTGGAAGTTTTAGTTCTTGTTTGTTGGGGATGATTTTGGATGAACATTTGGTGGAATGACATGCTATGCTAGATATCCTAGTTTGCATGGGGTATGATGTTTTAGTTATTGGTGGAGTATTATTGTGTGTCTGACTATTTTTGTAATATTGATCCCACTTTTGGGGAACTTTTTGAAAATTTGAAAAAATGAAAAAAGATCAAATCATGGACAAGTCGAAAACCCGAAAGAGTGACTTGGGTAACATTAGGAAAAGCCCAAATAGGTCGAAAGATCTAGGTAAAAGTGAGAGGCTTAGCCCGGCTAGACTTATGAGTCCGGGCAAAAATGAGAGGCCGTGTGGAAAAAGGTGAGAGGTGAACACATTTTGTGGGATAAAGCTAGGTGAAAACCTGAAAGGTCGCCTAGGCAAAATGAGAGAAATTGACAGAATAAAATAGAAAAAAGAAACAAGAAATTAGGTTGACGATACATTGGACTCCTTGTTTGCAAATAGGTCAAGAATCTAGATTTATCCCTATGTTGCAAGCAAGACGACGGCTTTTGGATTTCCTTGGTGGATTGTTTTTTTCTTAAGGATTGCTCTTTGATTTCTTTTGAGACTTCTTTGGGGAAAGTAAGCTTGGCTTTATTCCAATCTTTTGTTACTTATCTTTTTTCCATACACATTTACTTGGTTTGGGTGGTTTGGTTGCCTTAGAAACTTTGGGGAACTAGGGTAGCTTGGGAATAAGTTGGATGCATTGGATACTTTCGCATGCTTCATGTCACTCAAACCATTTTTCTTTGATTTTATTTACTCGAAAAACATGTAAAGGTTTAAGTGTGGGGAGTCCGGTCGGAACCATTATGCATGCTTTAACAAATGCATTTGACGTAATTTTTATTTACTTTTGGTTGGTGGTTTGGAAACATTAGTTGAGTTTACATGACAAGGAGTATAAACAATCGTGTTCGATTTTCTATTCTAAATCCCACATTTTGTACACTTAATTAGTGATTATTGACATATCGTGTTCACGGGCTCCTTGGTCCTCATTATAAGTACCTTTAGTAGGTTGCTCGTGAATGCTATTTGTTACATTACTTTCTTTCGAAGGAAATTTTCTTTTAACAGTAGTAGATTTGAAGGCCATTTGCATTGAATAGTAGTAAATGAAGGCCACGAGCATCAATGTGTGGTAGAAGGAGATTGAAGCCAAGGATAGGCGGCTTCGAAGTTCAAGATAGCAAAAGGCGAAAATGGTGAATTGTGGTACGAGGAGTGTTTCCTTAGTCGGAGAACGATCTACGAAGAGCTAGCCTTCAAGGATGGCTCCATTGGATTCATCTTCTCGAATAAGACAAAATTGACTACTAGAACTCCCAATTTGGAGTAACGGTTCACCCGTGTCAAGCAAACGAAGTTCAGTCAATGAAGGACCAGCGGCCCGTGAAAATGCCCACGGTCCACCCTATATGAAGCACGAACACCGGTTCGTGGAAATGAAGTCGGGCCATGAAGAATGGATGAGAAATTTGGCTAAGTATGGAAGCCGGTGTGTGAAAACCTTCACGGACCGTGATGAGAGTTTTGAGACAACACCCGTGCTACTCACGGTTCGTGAAAAGGAGGCCGGGCCGTGAAAACTACTTAGTGGAAACCGTGGTGCTACTCGAGGTCCGTGAAAAATTTCATGGACCGTGGTACGAACCCAGCTTCATAGACTGTGGCTTCCCCATAGTTATGAATGTTCATGGACCACACTAGATCTAGCGGTTATGCTTGAAGGCTCTACAGACCGTGTCATCCGAGCCGGTCCGTGAAAACTAGGCGGCTGACCTAGGGGTTTGGTACTTTTATCTTACTTTGGGCCTATTTTTTAGGTCCAATCTCCTACTATTATATATATAACCATAGTCTACTCATTTTCATATACATTAGGAGAGAGATTTCATATCTTGTAATTTGGAGAGCATTTTGGGAGAAGGAAGGAGTTCCTTAGTAGGTTTTGTACTTTTTCCTTTTATTTTCTCCTTGTTTCATCCCAAAGATGTGGAATTCAAATCTTTATTTGAATTCCATATCTAGGGAGCAGTTAGATTAAGCTTGAGACATATTTGTGTAGCCTTTGATGCTTTATGAGATTCCTTAAATTCAATCTATCTTTGTGTTTATGATATTATTGTGAGTGTTCTTGAATGTGACAAATGCATGAACACTACACCACATATGAGCACACACTTTGGGCTATGTTCATGTATGGTGCACTTATTTATACCCCATTGGGAAGAGAAACCTGGATGTTTGAATGGGTGGAGGGGAACGATTCTACGTGAGTGTGTGGACAAGAGATTCGAGGTAACCCTAATTTGCATACCATCGCACAAGTCTTAGCTGATTACTTAACCATTTTTCAATAGGTTATGGGTAGGGATAGTTGATAGTAAAAAGCTAGGTGACCTGCCCCGACCCGGGGTCGTTAATATAGTTGTAGCAGTACAATTTAATTAACCAGGGCCTATGCACTAGACTCGTAGGATGGTCAAAGATAAGATTTATAGTTCTGCACCCGTTTCTCGTTGCTAAAGCTACCAAAGGGCAGTAAGCGGCAAGCCCTGTGTTTGTCTACAGAGATACTAGGGTTCAAGTAAAAGTCAAAACACAATCTCGTGCGGGTCGTCAATCCGCACGAGTGAAAAGAACAACTAGTAATGTAAACATGCAAGTTGGGGGGGAGGTTTGGTATTTTCAACTAATAACTACTAAGCATGAAATAAACAAAGTAAACTATTTATACTAGGCACTTGGGACTAATTTAGCACCATGGTAGTTCCAATGCTTCAATCCTCGATTGATTCACATATAGGCATACAAAAGACCAATCAGTGTGTTCACAACACGTAGTGTGGTTAATGGCATACACTTCCACATCCTTGTCACGGTGGGTGAGCTCGCAACCCTGTATCGAGTCCAACATCGTAATTAGGGGAGCACAACAAGGTTTGACAATTTTTTGTGGTTCTGTTTCTCCTCCGTGCTATTACGTCCCGGGCTTCCACCACAAATGCACTAATTCCTAGTGGCCATCTATACGCGAGACCTTAGGTTCATAGGCACGTTATCTATGATACTAGCATTTCAACGCAACTCCTAACTTTCTCCTAGCAACTATCTCTACCCACAACCTCTCGGGAAACTTTACGAAGCCAACTATGACTGGTACGATGGCAAATAGGTTAGAGCATTCTCAAATCCCCCGTGAACACATCCACGCGTACGAGTTGTTCCCTACCCATTAAAACATCCAGGTTTCTCTTCCCAATGGGGTATCAATAAATGCACCATACATGAACATAGCCCAAAGTGTGTGCTTATATGTGGTATAGTGTTCATGCATTCAGAAATATTCAAGAATAATCACAATAATATATTAAACACAAAGATAGGATAAATCTACTTGAATCTCATAAAGCTATACAAACTACACAAATGTCAAATATGTCCCAAGCTAAACTAACTACTCCCTAGACATGGAATTCAAATATAGATTTTAATTCCTCATCTTTGGGATGAAACAAGAAGAAAAGAAAAGGAAAAAGTACAAAACTACTAAGGAGCTCATTCCTTCTCCCAAATGCTCTCCAAGTTACAAATACAACTTGTGATTTCCTCTGAAAAATGAGTAGCCTAGGATCCTATATATAGTAGTAGGATATTGAGCAAAAAAATAGGCCTAATATAGGCCAAAGGTGCCAAAACCATAGGTCAGCCGCCTAGTTTTCATGGACCGGCACGGATGCCACAGTTCACGAAGCCTTCATGCACGGACTGCCAGAACTGGCATGGTCCGTGAACATTCATAGCCATAGGAAGCCACGGTCTATGAAGCTGGGCTCGTGCCGTGGTCCGTGAGGTTTTCACGGGCCTTGAGCAACACCACGGTTCCCACTAATTAGTTTTCACAGCCCGGCCTTCATTTCACGGGCTGCGAGCACCACCGGTGGGACTTCATTTGCTTGCCGTAGGTAAATCGTTCGTCCAAATTAGGATTTCTATTAGTTGATTTAGTATTACTCGAGAAGGTGAATCCAATAGAACTAGCCTTGAAGGCTAATTATTCCCGGATCATTATCAGACAAAGGCAACACTCCTCGGACTACGATTAAGCATTTTCACCTTTTGCTGTCTTGAACTTTAAAGCCGCCTATCCTTTTCTTCAATCTCCTTCTACCACGCATTGATACTTGTGGCCTTCATGTACTACCATTCAATTCGAATGACCTTCAAATCTTCTACCGTTAAAAGCAAACGGCATTCGCAAGAATGTAATGTAACAAATAGCATTCACGGGCAACCTACTTAATGAGCTCGTGGACTGTAACAAATAACAAGGAGCTCGTGAACACAATATGTCAATAATCACTAATTAAGTGTACAAAATGTGGGATTTAGAATAGAAATGTCTAAACCCCATGTCATGTAAACTCAACTAATGTTGCCAAACTGCCAACCAAAAGTAAATAAAAACTACATCAAATCCATTGATAAAGCATGCATAATGGTGCAGATCGGACTCCTCACACTTCAACATTTACTCATCCTCGAGTAAATAAAATCAGTGAAAAAAGGTTCAAGCGACATGAAGCATGCGAAAGTAGCCAACGCATTCAACTTATTCCTAAGCTACCCTAGTTCCCCCAAGAAGATGAAAATCTCACAACTCTTACACTCCCCAAAGTTCCTAGGGCAACCAAACCACCCAAAGCAAGTAAATGTGTATGGAAAAAGATAAGTGATAAAAAAGTCCCAAAAGCAATCAAAGAGCAATCCTCAAGTAAATACAATCCACTAAGGAAATCCAAAAGTCGTCAACTTGCTTGCAACAAAGGGATAAATCTTGATTCTTGACATAGTTGCAAACAAGGAGTCCAATGTATCGTCAACCTAGTTTCTTGTTTCTTTTCTTTTTCTCTCAATTCCTCTCATTTTTCCTAGGCGCCCTTTTGGATTTTCACCCAGCGTTATCCCACAAAACGTGCTCACCTCTCACATTTTCCACATGGCCTCTCATTTTTGCTCAGACTTGTAAGTCTAGCTGGCCCAAGCCTCTCACTTTTACCTAGGCCTTTCGACCTATCCGGACTTTTCCTAATGTTTTCCAAGTCGCCCTTTCGGGTTTCTTACTTGCCCTAGTTTTGATCTTTTTTCAGTTTTTAAAATTTTCAAAAAGTGCCCCAAAAGTGGGATCTATACTACAAAGATAGTCAAACACACAATAATACTCCACCAATAGCTAAAACATCATTTCCCATGAAAACTAGGAAACCTAGCCTAGCATGTCATTCCACCTAATGTTCATCCAAAATCATCCCCAATAAACAAGAACTAAAACTACCAACAATCAAGAAAAACAATCTACCAGTGCATGAAATGCGCCGATGAAATCAATAATTAAAAACTCCCTAAGCGCTCACCACTCTCTACCCACACTTTGCAGATGCAAAGTCTCCAATACACTAGAATGTCAAAAAATAGGTGAGGAAGGGAGAAATGATGATACTCTCTTTGTGAATCCATGAAGATGAAAGTACCTAAAAACCCTGCATCCAAAAGTGAAACACAAACGTAATTCCATTCCAAACAAAATCACATATCTCGGAAACTCAATGAAATATTTTGCACACAATTCAAAATCATATCTCAAGAATAAACTTCCATTTAGAAATCAAACTTTCACAACACCACCAAAATGTTAATAAACCTTGTAGACAAATAATTCCCCAAGAGTCTGTGTGTGTGAGTGTTTCTTCAAGAAGGGGAAATGTAACAATGATGAATTCAAGTGGAAAAACATGTATTTCAAGGATATGCACAATCTATCTATAAAATTAAAATAAATAAATTTGTATATTTATCATCGTCATCATGACTTATTTCTTTAAATTCAAGTGGTCGTGCATTTTGTTCACCAAGGTGGGGAGCACCCTCCTTTTTTTCTTCCAAAGCTCCCCATTCAAAATAAGGCTGCAACCTTTCCCTATTGATTACCAGTCTCGTGCCATCCTTTTCATTCTTAACTTCTATTGCTCATTGATCAAACACCTTCGTCACTTCATATGGTCCTTCCCACTTTGATATTAATTTTCTAGGAAAGAGACGAACCCTAGACCGGTAGACAAGGACTCTTTATCCCACAAAGAAGTCCTTATTCACTACCTTTTCATTATGTCTAGCTTTTGTTCTTTCCTTTAGATCAAAACAATATCATAAATTCCAACAATTGCGCTTGATTGCCCAATGTGTTTTGAATTCAAGTTCAACAGGGAGGTGGCATCTTTTGCCAAAAAGGATTCTGAAAGGAGACATGCCAATTGGGATCTTGTATGCTGTGCGGTAGGCCAAAAGAGCATCATCCAACCCGGCACTCCAATCCTTCCTAGAGGTGTTGACTGTCTTCTCGAGGATGGCTTTGATTTCACGGTTGGATATTTCTGTCTGGATATTTGTTTGTGGGTGGTAGGCAATGGAAGTTTTATGGGTCACCCCATATTTTTCAAGCAATGTTTCCATGACCCTGCTGCAAATGTGGGTTCCTCTATCACTGACTAGGACTCGGGGTACCCCATACCTTGAGAAGATATTGGACTTGAGGAACTTGACCATGGTTTCTGCATCGTTCTTCACGGTGGCTTTATCTTTTACCCATTTAGAGGCGTAATCCACTAGCACCAAGATGTAGTAGTTCCCATCTGATTTTTGGAAATTGACCCATGAAGTCAATGCCCCACATGTCAAATTCTTCCATCGGCATTGAAAAGGATTGAGGCATTTCATTCCTTAATGAAATATTACCCACCCTCTGGCATTAATCACAAGATGCCACAAAGTTTCTATCATCTGCAGGTACATTAGGCCAGTACAGACCACAATCTGTCACCTCCCTTGAAGTTCTTTTATAACTAAAATGCCCTCCAATTTGGTATGAGTGGCACATCTTGAGAACTTTCCTGACCTCATCATCTGGTACACATCTTCTAATTCCTTGATCAGAACAATGCTTCCACAGGTAAGGGTCATTCCAGATGTAGTCCTTCACTTCATTCTTCAATCTCTCCCTTCTTGATTTGTCAAAGGATGGAGAAAACTCCCCAGTGGTGAGGTAGTTCACTATGTTGGCATACCAAGGCTGGTTGGTCACCACCCCAAACAACTGTTTGTCGGGAAATTCTTCTTGAATAGGCTCTAACTTTTCCTTTCCTTGACTAACTCTGGGTTTTCCTGGATTGGTAGTCCACTCAAATAGTTAGCCACTACATTTTCCGAGCCCTTCTTATCCTTTACCTCTAGGTAAAACTCACTCAAAAAGAGTATCCACCTAATGAGTCTCGGCTTAGCCTCTTTCTTCGTCATTAGATGACAAAGTGTTGCATGGTAAGTGTATACAATAACTTTGGTTCCTAGGAGGTATTGAAAAAAATTTTCTAAGGCAAAGACTATAGCTAGTAACTTCTTCTCATTGGTACAATAGTTGTGTTGAGCATCATTGAGAGTTACTGACACGTGGTATATCACATGTGGTGCTCTCCCTACTCTCTAGCCCAAAACAGCGCCTATGGCATGATCGCTCACATCACATATAATTTCAAAGGGAAGGGACCAATCTGGAGGTTGGATGATTGGGGCAGCCACTAACTTGTCTTTCAAGGTGTCGAAATCTTTTTTGCACCCCTCATCGACAACAAAGTTGATATCTTTTTGCAACAACTTGCACAAAGGTGAGGATATTTTTGAGAATTCCTTAATGAAACTTCGGTAAAAACCGGCATGTCCAAAGAATGATCTCACATTCTTGACATTGGTGGGGTAAGGTAGGGTTTTGATTGCATCTACTTTTGCTTTGTCAACTTCTAACCCTTTAGATGATAAAACATGCCCAACACTATCCCTTGTTCTACCATGAAGTGGCACTTCTCTGAATTTAAAATGAGGTTCGTGTCCGTACATCACTCTAGCTCCTGCGCTAGATGATGTAGGCACGAATCGAAGGAATCCTCATGAATGGTGAAATCATTCATGAAGACCTCGAAAAACTTCTCTAGGAATTCGGAGAAAATACTGATCATGTATCTTTGAAAAGTGCTCAGAGCATTACAAAGACCGAAAGGCATGGGCCTATAGGCGAAGGTGCCAAAAGGACATGTAAATGTGGTTTTCTCCTAGTCTTCTGGATCAATGGCTATCTGGAAGTATCCAGAGTATCCATCAAGGAAATAGTAGTATGCATGACCAGCTACCCTTTCGAGCATTTTATCAATGAAAGGTATGTTGAAGTGGTCTTTACATGTCTCCGCGTTCAAGTGGCGGTAATCAATACAAACTTGCCACCCATTTTGAATATGGGTGGGCCCCAAATCCCCATCCTTGTTCTTTACTATTGTGACTCCACTCTCCTTTGGTACCACTTGGGTGGGACTCACCCAAGCGCTATTATAGATAGAATATATTACCCCAGCCTTAAGTAGCTTAATGACTTCACCTTTCACTACTTCCATCATAGGCGGGTTTAATTTCCTTTGAGGTTGGTGTACAGGTCTTGTACCCTCCTCTAACAGGATATGATGCATACATAAAAAAGGGCTTATCCCCTTGATATCAGCCATTGTCCACCCTATCCCACCCCGGAATTTTTTCAACACCCCAATCAACCAACTTTCTTGGTCACTAGACAATTTGCTAGAGATAATCACTGGCAATGTTTCATTGGCACCTAAGAATGCATACTTCAAATGCTCAGGAAAAGTATTAAGTTCCAGTATGGGTGGCTCTTCTATCGAAGGCTTGGTTTTGTGGCACTTGAACAATTCTCGCTCCCCCCATCTTGCTGAACTGCTAGTTCCATCTTTTTCCCGAGGTTACTTAACCAAGAGCAATACTATGTAGGATGGTCGAAATGACATACCCTGCAGAGTTCCATTTCTTGGGCTGTATTACCCCACATTATCAACTAAGAGAAAATAAAAAAAACAAAAGACAAACAATAAAAGACACCACTAACTACTCTACTAACATGCTAAATTCTCAGGCACCTTATCTGTGATACTAGGGGTTTCAACACAACTCCTAGCTTGCTACTATTAACTTCTATACCTGTAACCTCTTGGGCAACTTTACGAAGCCAGCTATGACTGGTGCAACGACAAATAGGTTAGAGCATTCTCGAATCCCCCGTGCACACACCCATGCGGGCACATTATCTGCTACCCATTCAAACATCCAGGTTTCTCTTCCCATGGGAGTATCAATAAATGCACCATACATGAACATAGCCCAAAGTGTGTGCTTATATGTGGTGTAGTGTTCATGCATTTATAAACATTCAACAACAATCACAAGAATACAATAAACACAAAGATAGGATGAATCTACTTGAATCTCATAAAGAAATAGAAACTACACAAGTGTCAAATGTGTCCCAAGCTAAACTAACTACTCCCTTTGTCCCAGCTATTTTTGCACTTTTTCCTCTTTAGGACGTCCCAGCTGTTTTTGCACTCTTTACTTTATTTCCCCTTTTGACCAATTTTTATTCATTGTTTAAGTTGGAATTAAATGGAAAAGGAAAATAAAATCAACGTACCCCACAACACATGGGCAAGAAAGCATTAAATCATGAATTCTTAAAAGTACTTCTTTTTTCTCTCTCCGCAAAAATAGCTGGGACGGAGGGAGTACTCATGGAATTCA
The DNA here is from genome assembly GCA_037428765.1 of Rubia yunnanensis. Classification (NCBI taxonomy): domain Eukaryota; kingdom Viridiplantae; phylum Streptophyta; class Magnoliopsida; order Gentianales; family Rubiaceae; genus Rubia; species Rubia yunnanensis. The sequence goes on from CM075063.1 coordinate 71,323,357, forward strand.
AATATAGATTTGAATCCACATCTTTGAGATGAAACAAGAAGAAAAGAAAAGGAAAAAAAATACAAAACCTAATAAGGAACTCCTTCCTTCTCCCGAATGCTCTCTAAGTTACAAATACAACTTGTGATTTCCTCTGAAAAATGAGTAAACTAGGGTCCTATATATAGTAATAGGAGATTGGGCCAAAACATAGGCCCAAAATAGGCCAAAAGTGCCAAAACCCAAGGTCAGCCGCCTAGTTTTCATGTACCAGCACGAATGCCACGGCCCGTGAAGTCTTCATGCACGGACCGCCAGATCTAGCGTGGTCCGTGAACATTTATAGCCTCGGGAAGCCACATCCTGTGAAGCTGGGCTCGTGCCTTAGTCCGTGAAGTTTTTCACAGACCGCGAGCAGCACCACGATTTCCACTCAGTAGTTTTCATGGCCCGGCCTCCTTTTCACGGACCGTGAGTAGCATGGGTGTTTGCTCAGAACTCTCGTCACGGTCTGTGAAGGTTTTCACAGACCGACTCCACACTTAGCAAAATTTCTTCAACTCTCCTCTTCCATGCTTCACAGCCTGCCTCCATTGTCAAGGACCAGCGCTGTTGATTCGTGTAGTGCGGACCGTGAACATCTTCACGGGCTGCTAATGCTTCGTGTAGTGCAAGATGTCACAGGTCGCCGGTCCTTCATCGGCTTGACTTCGTTTGCTTTCCTTGTGTCAACTGTTAGTCCGAATCGGGAGTTCTAGTAGTTGATTTTGTAGTACTCAAGAAGACGAATCCAATGGAACCATTCTTGAAGGCTAATTCTTTCTGGATCGTTCTTGGACTAAGGCAACACTTCTCGGACCACGATTCACCGTTTCCACCTTTTGTCGTCTTGAACTTCAAAGATGCCTATCCTTGGCTTCAATCTCCTTCTATCACGCATTGATGCTCGTGACCTTCATCTACTACCATTTAATGGGAATAGCCTTCAAATATTCTACGTTAAAAACAAACAGCCTTCGCAAGAATGTAATGTAACAAATAGCATTCACGGGCGACCTACTAAAGGTACTTATAATGAAAACCAAGGAGCCCGTGAAAATGATATGTCAATAATCACTAATTAGTGTACAAAACTTGATTTAGGATAGAAAACCGAACATGGTTGTCTAAACCCCTTGTCATGTAAACTCAACTAATGTTGCCAAACCGCCAACCAATGTAAATAAAAACTATGTCAAATGCATTGGTTAAAGAATGCATAAAGGTGCAGATCATGGGTTTTGTGTTGAAACTCTAGTATCACAGGTAAGGTACCTATGAACCTAAGGACTCGTGTATAGAGGACCACTGGGAATTAGTGCATTCGTGGTGCCAGCCTGGGACTTAATAGCACGGGGTAGAAACAGGACCACAACAACGGTCGGACCTTGTTGTGCTCCCTTAATTACGATCGTGGTAGATGGAGGGTTGTGAGCGCACCTACCGTGACAAGGGCAGGGAAGTGTATGTCATCGGTCACACCACGTTTTGTGAACACTGATAGGTCTTTTGTATGTCTATATGTGAATGAATTAAGGATTGAAGCATTATAACAATCATATTGCTAAATTCGTCACAAGTGCGTAGTATAAATAGTTTACTTGTTTGTTTATTTCATGCTTGTAGTTGTTAGTTGAAAATACCAACCCCCCCACCCAGTTTACATGTTTACACTAGTAGCTATTCCTTTCACTCATGGGAATTGTCGACCCGCGTGAGGTTTTTTTTACTTTTACTTGAACTCTAGCATCTCTGTGGACAAATCCAGGGGTTGCCGCTTACTACCCTTTGGTAGCATTAGCAGCGAGAATGGGTACAGAATATAAATATCATCTTTGACCATCCCACGGGACCAGTGCCTCGGCTCAAGTTAATTGATTGCGCTGCTACGATTGTGTTAACGATCCCGGGTCAAAGCAGGTCGCCATATATGGTTACATTAATGGCCAAATTACAATCATTCAAGTTGTATCATCAGTAACCAATTTCCAGTTAGTAAATTTGAATAACAAACCTTCCTTACACTTAAGTAAATTTCCCTAAGTTTTACTCTTAGTTTCACTTTGCAGGAACAGTAAGTACGTCTTAGATTTGATCAGTAACTAAAAACTCAGAGTTTGAACAAACCATCCAGAGGCCTACCATCCAAAGGTTAAAAAGGCCTACCATCCAGAGGCTAGATAGAGGTCTATGTTCTGTTGAGTGGAGCTCTAGGTTCCCTTCCTCCTCCATTCAAGTGCTTAATAGAAGCACTTCTGATCATAACCCTCTATTTCTAACAGTAGGTAGCTCTGTACAATCCATCCCTAGGCCTTTCAGATTTCTCAATGCATGGTATAAAAGGCATGATTTTAATGATTTTGTTAGACAAAATTGGAATCCCCCTATCTCAGAGTCAGAGATGCTAGGTTTTTTCCTTAAAATGATCAGGCTTAAAAAAGCTCTAAAATTTTGGAATAAAGATCATTTTGGAAATGTACATGACAATGTACAAAAGGCTGAGGAAGAAGTATGTGTTCAGGAGGTACAATATGATTTGAACAGCTCCCCTACTGAGCTTCTTAAGCTAAAAAAAGCCAAAGCAGACCTTCTTAGAGCTATTAAAGAGCAAAATAGTTTCTGGAAACAGAAGTCAAAAATAAAATGGTTAAAAGAAGGGGATGAAAACACTCTTTTTTTCCATAATTCTGTCAAGGAAAGGAGAGGCAGATTGAACATTACTAAAATCAAAAGTAGTGATGGTAGATGGCTAGATGAACCGGTTGATATTGAAAATGAGGCCATTCACTATTATGAAAATTTGTTAACTGATGAAGATCAGGGGCCCGGTCTTTTCCAATCTCATTTTCTCAGCCAGATTCCCAGTCTTATTGATGAAAATGATAATGCTAGTCTCATCAGATTAGCAACTTTACAAGAACTGAGGAGTGTAGTTTTTAATCTTAATAAGAACAGTAGTCCGGGTCCAGATGGATTCACTTCAAAATTTTTCATAAAATCCTGGGACATCATTGCTACTGACCTTCTTTCTGCTGTAAATAATTTTCTTTCTGGTCATAATATTCCCAGAGGTGTTGCAAGTACCTGGATCACTATTATTCCTAAAAAGGATATACCTATCTCTTTTGATGATTTTAGACCTATAAGTCTTTCCAATGTTTTGAATAAGATTTGCTCTAAATTATTAATGGAAAGACTTAAACCCCTGATGTCTAAAATCATCTCTCCCCATCAGACTGCTTTTATGAAAGATAGGGACATCTCTGACAATGTCATCTACCTACAAGAAATGGTGAGATTTTTAGATAGGAAGACTAGGGATCATAACTGTATAGTTAAATTAGATCTTAGGAAGGCTTTTGATAGGGTGAAATGGTCATTTCTGTCTAGTATTCTTTTCAAATTTGGCTTTCATGGACAGTTTGTATATAACATAATGAAAAATCTGTCCCAAGCATGGTTTTCAGTATTATTAAATGGAAAACCGGTAGGCTTCTTTCAGCCATCAAGAGGTATTAAATAAGGTGACCCCCTCTCTCCTTTTCTCTTTAATATTTTCACTGAAGCTTTTACAAGAAGTGTTGCCTTTATCTTTGAAACTGGTAAGCTTCAGTATTATGATCTCCCTTATAATGCTCTCAAAATTTCCCATCTTAGCTATGCTGATGACACTGTGGTATTCCTTAAAACCAGCACCAATACTCTTGTTAGATTTAAGGCCTTTTTGGAGACATTTCAGGAAACCACTAGACAGAAAATCAATTTTGAAAAAAGTGATGTTTTTATTAGCAAGCATGCTTCCTTTTCCCACATCTCTCACATCAAAGGGATTTTAGGCATGAAATCGGGTTGTTTTCCTTTCAAATATCTTGGTGTTCCTATCTTTAAAGGTGCTGTGAAAAACTTTTATTTTCAACCATTAATTGAGCAACTTGATAAAAGACTCAATAATTGGAAAAATAAATGGCTTTCTACTGGAGGTAAGATCACTCTTATTCAATCTTGCATTTATTCATTGCCTCAGCACATTTGGTCTGTCCTCAAACCTCCAAAACAGATCATTAAACAAATTGAAAGGAGGTTGAGTATTTTTTCTGGGGTCAGACTGAGTTCAGGCCTAAAAAGTCCTGGAAAAAGTGGGTTGCTTTATGTTTCCCACTTGACCAGAATGGATTAGGTTTTAGGTCGATTCATACCATCATTAATACATGTTCTGTAAAACTATGGTGGAAGTTTCAAACTGCAAAGGCCTTATGGACTCATTTTATAGCATCCCTGCCTAGGTCTTTTCAATGCTCCTAAACCTGGAAGAGAATTTGTTTGGTTAACTCCTGGTCTGAATCTCATACCAGAGTTATTCATGGTGCTGGTAGCTGTAATTTCTGGACTTCAAATTGGTTAGATAAAGGCCCTATCTTAGATCATTGTAACCCTGACTTTACTTTCATTCCTAAGGATTGTACAGTAGCCTCTTTCTTTCACAACAGGGGCAATTTCTTACCCCACCTGATACCTATTCTTCATCCTGACATTGTTAGTCTTTTGCAGGATTTCAGTCTATCTCCTCACAGAGAAGATAGACTTATTTGGAAGCCTAACATTCACGGATCTTTCTCTTTCAAATTTGCCTACAGATTGCTCAGGGAACAAAGAGGTAGCATCTCCTCAATTAATCATATTTGGAATCCAAGACATGAGAAAAAGGTTTCAGTTTTTATGTGGCGAATGATTAACTCCCTCCTGCCTTTTGATAATATTCTGAAATCTATGAAATTCAATCTTCCTTCCAAATGCTGCATGTGTGAAAATGAGGATTCTCTAAATCATTTTTTTAATTCTTGCATCTTTGCTGTGAAAGTGTGGAAGGTCATACATAATTTTATCGGTATTGCTGACAGATTTTTTCCCTCACTTTGGGAAAGATTATCTTTCTACTTTACTTTCCCTGGCCTGTCTAGTTTCCATAACTTGCTCTTGCGTTTGACTCCATCAATCACATGTTGGTTTCTCTGGAAAGTGAGGAATAGATAGTTGTATGATAATGTTAAACCTCACACCTCATTAGTCCTCAAACGGATTAAGGAATATCTCTTCTATCTCTTCTCGGCAAAGCCTTTTTTTTTAATTTCAAATCAGATTGATGCTGACATTGCAGACCACAGTTTTCTCCCCACTGCAAAAAAAACCACCCAAACCCAGGTTTGTCAAAGTTGTTTGGTCTAAACCCTGTTCTGGTATAAAACTAAATGTTGATGCCTCTTGGTGTAAATTATCTCAGAGGGCAGGGATTAGTTTGGTGGTGAGGAATAACATAAGTGCTTTCATTTCAGCTCAAGGTTCTTATATTCATGCCAACTCTCCTTTAGAAGCTGAGATGAAAGCTATCAAATTAGGACTCCAAGTTGCTTGTTTTTACTCTGATCCTATTATTATAGAATCTGACTGTCTTAATGCTATCTCTCATGTCTTGAATCCTAAACAGCACACTGGAAACCTTTTCAGCTAGCTGATGAGATACATCACATGCTCAAACATGCTCTTTAGTTCATATATATAGAGAAGCAAATAAGACAGCTGATGCACTTGCTAAGTCTATTTTGTCATCAAAATCCTCAAGAACTTTTTCTTTTAAGTCTCTTCCCATACCAGTTCAGGGTATAATTAGACTAGATCAAATGATGACTCCTTCACTGAGAATAATTTAGAATGGATGCTACTGATTCTACTCATTTTTACAGGTGCTCATTCTATACTCAATTTTTTCCATAAGTACCAGATTACAACCTCCTTTCTCAATGGTGAACTCCAAAGAATGGTTTTCTGCTCAGGAAGGTTTCTCCTGTTTTCAGCCTTCATCAATTTCTGAGACCTCTTTCTCTATGGACACTGCCCATGGCTAACTCAGAAGAGGAAGTGAAGTTTTCAGCTGCTATACTATTTCTCCTTTCTGAGTACAAGTCTAACCTTATTTTAGCTCAACCTTTTGACTACGATGTGCTTCGTTTTTACGATCACTAAATTGTCCGAAGGTACAGAGCTATAATTTGTGATCATGGCAAGCTCTTGTATATGCTTAACTCTTCTTACCAAGACTTTTGGAACCACAGGTTAGTCCCATTTCTTTTGGAACCAACTACGGTTGGTTTGGGAGTTCTTTAGCTCTCATATGTATTCATAGGATCCTAACTTTGGCCGATGGCTACTTGTATTCTTCTGTTTTTCTGCTTTACTTTTTAAAGGCTTAGGGAAGCCAAATAAAATTTCCCTCCATCTTCTGATGGTTTCATTTAAAAAAAAAAAATGAGTTTGAACAAACCCTCCTTTGCAGAAACAAGTACGTCTTAGACTTGATAAATGCACTTGTTCTCTCTTATTTAAACTAAACTATGAGTTTTTAGTTTTACAACATCGCGTGGAAATTGGGGCGTAGTCGATCGCACAACATCAAAGCGTTCCCAGAAGTTGATCTCTCTCCCAGAACAATATAATTCAGATCGACGACCAAGTCAATATGATCAACTCAATATGAATTACAACATAAAACATACATATTACGTAGTAAAATCACAATTGCATATTCACTAATCAAGCAGGTGAATTAATAAACTTTAATTTGCAAATTTGCATGCTTAATCATAACCAAATAACAGTAAATAACCAAATAAACATCATGTAATCACTATTCAAAAGAGTGAGGGAATTAAGTAATACAGCGCCAGAAATATAGATGAAAATTACCAGAGTCACACGGCTGGAACACCGGAGCGAAGGATCGGAGCACCGGACAAAGGAAGGGTCCTGCACCTCGAAAGAGAACGACAAAAAATATTTTTACCGATTAATTTAGTTAGTTAAATTTAGATTTAATGATGGGGTAAGATTATATTAGATGGGTGGCTAGGATTTGGTGTACAAATATATATATATATATATATATATATATATATATATATATGTGCATACATATATACACATGTATGCATACATATATACACATATGGTCTAGTATCCACCTCATATGTTTAAACCCTTAGGAAAATCCCCTTTTTTCGTGGATGACCTTAATTCGCCACTATCTACTTAGTTTTATTTAGTAAGCATTTAGGGCTTATAAATATTAACTTTGAGAGTTACGGCGACGACCTCCTAGCCGACTCTAATTTTGCATTTTTCCCTCATATTTATTCGCATGCAGGGATTTGATATTTTGTTCGGCAATAAATTTTTAACTTCTCTTGATATGTTGGGTTCTAGTGTTCGTTCTGAGCAACATTCTCAATTTATGTCTTCCAATTCTTACTACCCTGTTAGATCGACTGGTTGAGGCTACCACTTCCCTATCAAAGAAATTTCTTGAGCTACTTTCTAGTGATTGTTTTTCAAGTATTGGGAATTCTGCTTTGGAATCTTTTCCATTATATCTCGGATAGCATTTCTCTACTTCTTCTTCATCTTCATCTTCATTCTCTCCTATCAGTTGTCCTTGTAGTAAATTTGTGTCTGACGGTTACAGTATTGAATCCCTCAACAATGACATCGTTCGCAACTTAGTTGATCTCGAATCTATTGGTATGTACGTGCGTTCGTTCAACCTTCCTGGTCGTGTTCAAGAGTGGGCACTGTCGTTGGGCGTTTGTCTCAAATATATACTACTTAGCATCAACGATTTGGAGCTTGGATGGAAGAAGACCATAAGCGAGTCACGAGACTATATTCGTGAGTTGAAAGGGTTGTGCGTCCAAAAAAACACTCTTATCGAGTGGCAACAACAAAACTTGATTAAAATGATTGGTCAGCAAGATGAAGTCAAGAATTTCTCCGCAAACAAAGCACGCGAGACTCATCAGAAAACCATTATCATTATAAGCAGTGCTCTTGAATTGGCCAATCATTGGATCATCTGAAGAAGAAGCAAGATGAATGTTATCGACTTTACACTTGTTCTTCCGGGTGGCAGAGCAAGTTTGATGAACAATTCGCCGTGAATACCCACCTGCGCAGTGAGATTGATCACCTTCGTGCTGAGTGCGACTGCCTTGACTTGTGTGTCCATTAGCTTGAACAAGCTTGTGTTGACTACAAAGATAAACTCAAGGCCCTTTCCGCAAAGCCCTGTGGTCCTACTAACCGTGGGGATGTAACTATGAACATTAATGGGCAGAGGATAAATGTATCTGATTCTGTTAGGTCACATATTCGTCAACTAGAGGAGGAGATATGGAACCTGGAGAATTTGAATAAAAGCTATCAAGACACCATGGACGTCATGAGTATTCAACTTGATCGTGAAGAGTTTGGTCCTATATCTGAATTTAAAGCATACTATCGTATTCAGCGAAATGGTCGAATCTGCCACCCTGCTTACTTGTATATGATATAGCGCAATTATCATATTTTATCTGAGGAGGAATATCAGGCTGAGCAATCCTACCGCTCTGGTAGTTCTTCTTCTACTGGGCAATCTCGCGCAAAAAGGAGTAGATAACTTGTTTTTCTTTGATGTAATAATTTACTTCTCCAAAATTTTCAAGTTTTATCTTTATGCTTCTATTTTGTGTTAACTTGGTTTTTTTTATTTTTGATGTGTTTGCTTATGAATAGTATAGAATGTCGTATTTATTGGATACTGCTATCACTATATTCTTATACTTTCATCTCGAGTTGTCGACGAGGACTAGTGGTAACCAGCCTAGAATTATGGTACCGCATGCTACTTTGAGGTATTGATACCTAGTTGGTGCAAAGTTGCAAGATCTATGTCTTGCGAGTTCTAGCTTATGACATCCTGATTCATGCAAATTCGTAAGTTCTATCGCTTGCTTGTGTTGCTATTTTTGTAAGCACATGTGCCTTTGTGTTTCTTTTTGCAAGATCTATAGCTTGCTTTTGTCGCTATTTTTGTAAGAATATGTACCTTTGTGTTTCTTTTTGAAAAATCTATAGCTTGCGAGATTGAAGTTGTAAGCTTATGTTGTGTGAAACCGCAAGATATATTGCTTACTTTTGTCTTTGTTTTTGTAGGCACGTGTGCCTTTAAGTTTATTTTTTCCAAAATCTATGGCTTCGAGATTGAAGTTGTAAACTTATATTGTGCGAAGCTGCAAGATCTATTTCTTGCTTTTGTCACTGTTTTCGTAGGCACATGTGCTTTTGCATTTCTTTTTGCAAGATCTATAGCATGCGAGATTGAGGTTGTAAAACTATATTGTGCGATGCCGCAAGATTTATTGCTTGCTTTTGTCTCTTTTATAATTTTGTTATTTGTATGTTGCCAAGGCCTATAACTTGTCGTGTTGTGATTGTACTAACTTACTTGTTTGCGGTTGCCGGATGTGAAATTTGGTTTCCTTCGCATTGTGCCATGGTTTGATAAATTTTGCTGGTGTTACTATGGATTTTGAATAAAATTTAAATGAATAATACTCCGGATGATTTTCCCCGAAAGACGTTTTTTGATATTGAATATGTACGGTCGGGATGATATCGCACTTTGAAAAGGAACGATGGCGCTAACAATGAAAAGGCCACCAGTTATCATATCATGGCTCTTGTACAACTGATCCTTTTCAAACATATACTAAGGATAGATAAATATAAATATTCCTTAGGTTGATCACATGCCAATTGTTCGGGACGCTGCATCCATCAAACCTTTCTAGCTCGTAGCAGTTAGATCAGTCCGCTTTCGTTACCTTGTAGGGGCCTTCCCACCTCGGGAATAGTTTTCCTTTTTCTTCTGCTAGACTTGCCTCATTCTTTTGCAATACCAGATCACCAACTCAAAATTTTATCTACTTGATCTTTTCATTATATTCTTGGGCCACCTTCTCCTTGTACTTTTCCTCTGTGACCGTTGCATGTTGCCTTTCCTCCTCAAGTTCATCCAGATCCAATCTCATCATTTTGGGATTATCACCTTCATTGTATTCTTCCACTCTAAGGCTTGAGTTCCCTATTTCAACTGGTATTACTGCTTCATGACCGTAAACTAGGTTGTACAATGTTTCTCGAGTGGACTCCCTTACTGTTATCTATAAGACCATAACATGTTGGGTATCTCATATACCCATCTGATTCGCTTTCCTTCCATTTTTTTTTTAATTCCTTTGACTAACATTCTCTATTAGTCACCTCCACTTGGCCATTAGCTTGAGGATGAGCTACAGACGTGAATTTATGCGCGATCCCTAAATTCGAGCACCACTCGGTGAAGGTTCCACTTGTGAATTGTGTACAATTATCTGTCATGATAGTTTGAGGTACACCAAACTGACAAACTATGTTTTCCAAAACAAAATTTCTTGCTGCTTCTGTCGTGACTCTTCCCAATGACTTCGCTTCTACCCACTTCGTGAAATAGTCAATAGCTATGATCAAAAACTTCGCATTACCAGCTCCTTCGGGAAAAGGTCCAACCAAATGAATTCCCTACTTATCGAATGGCCATGCTCCATGTATCCATGTTAGAGTAGCCTGTGGCTTATGCGATATCGATGATGCTTAAATTGGCAGCTTTTGCACTTTAGCATGAAGTTGTGCGCATCGTTAAACATTGTTGGAAAATTATGCCCTGCTCGAATTATCTTCTTCATGATTATTCGTGATCCTTGATGTGTCCTACATAGTCCCTCATTAACTTATTTCATGATTCCGTTTGCTTGGGTTGGTCCCACACACTTCATGCCAATTGCGCTTAATGTATCCAGGGTTTCTTTCAAGTCATGTGCAAACTGACACACTTTTTTTCTTTTAACCACAATGTCGTGAACATATGCTTCAACATTTTGTCCTAATTGATTGCGAAATGCTGTGTCGACTACTCTTTGATATGTCGTGCCAGCGTTCTTTAGGCCGAATGGCATCTTCAAGTAGAAAAACACTCCAAAGATTGTTATGAAAAATGTCTTTTCCACATTTTTTGGATTCATCAGTATCTGGTGGTATCCTTTGTACACATCCAAGAATGCTAAGGCTTTGTATCCTGATATTGTTTCCACCAACTGGTCAATTTTAGGTAACAGATAGCAATCTTTTGGATATGCTTTGTTTAGGTCGATGAAGTATATGCACATTCTCCACCCTGCATCTGCCTATATTACCATCACTGAGATTGCCAACCACTTCGGATAAGTTACTTCCTTTAGAATACCTGCATGAAGCAATGCTCTAACCTCCTTTTTTTATCGCTTTATGTCTATCACTAGCGAAGCTTCGTTGCTTTTTCTTAATTGGCATGATCGAATGGTTGATATTTAGAGAGTGGGTAGCTATGTATGGATTGACTCCTCCCACGTTCTACACAGTCCTTGTGAATGTGTCTTTGTGACTTCGCATAATTTCTGTTACTTTTTCCTTCACTTTGCTCGGAAGATATTTTCCTATCTTGATACATTTGGAAGTATCCACATCATCCAAAATGACAATTTTAGTTTCCTCTCCGAGATCAACTTGAGGTTTCGTTTGCTCGAGTAAGTCGTCATCTGAGATGGTGTTGACCATTTTTGTTTGTTTAGCATTTCTTTCTGCTCTCATTGCAATAACCATGCACTACCAAGCTGTTTGTTGGTTTCCTTGTATTTTTGCAATTCCCATTGGAGTTGGAAATTTCATCACTAAGTGATAAGGGGACCATATTGCTTTTGTTTCATTCATCCAGGGTCTACCGATTACGGCGTTGAATGGGATCTGTACATACATGACAACAAAGTCGCACATAATAGTGCAATTTTTGTCACTCTCACATATGGCAACTAGAAGATGTATGTTACCCAAAAGTGTCTCCGCTTCTCCGATAAAGCCTACGAGAGAGGAGGTAGACTTCTTCATATCTGTTTGATAGAATCCATGTTTGTAAAAGTAATCCACGAATAGGATTTCAACTGCACTTCCATCAGCTACAAATACCGTAGGAACTATGGCATTTCCAATCTTGGTGACAATGACCATTGGGTCATTATGAGGCGAAGCATTGGAAACTGCATCTTTTTCGCTAAACGTTATCATCTCATCGCAGCAAAGTCTTTTGTCAGCTGGTTCTTGTGGTGGGGAGTATCTAGCCCTAGTTTTCTAGGTGTTGTTTGATAGAAATTCTGTTTATCCATGGATCAAGAGAATTACTCGTCTACCCTATCGTCACCAAATCATCTTCATAACCTACAGGTGCAGTCGTTTTCTCATTCTTGTTCTGCTCATTCACCGTGCCTTGATTTTTTGCCACAACATTCCCCACTTTGTTGGCCTCATTGTAGTGGTGTCCTCCATCTTCCTTTTTTGTATTGGCTCAGCTGACCATTTTGCAGATTCTCCTTGATCTGCCTTCTCAAGTCTCTGCGATATTTAATGACGTGCATGTGGTTCTTGCAAAAAGCACAGTAGTATTCCTTAGATCGTTTTTCAGGTGATGTCATCATTGAATAGATTCGTGAAACAACTCCCTATTTTCCTGCCAAATTTTTTTTCGTGACTTCGTCAATGGTGTTTATAGAAATGATGTCACCTACACCCCTGAATCTTTTCCTTTGAAAGGTATATTTCCCTTTCCCTTTTCCACAAAGCCTCTCAGTGAATCTTCCATTATTCTTTTTTCGTCTCGCTCGTGCTCTATTTTGTGGTTGTTTGCTTCTTGAGTCCACACATGCCTTTCAATCATTTTCTGCAATTCACTTGGGTTTTCAGGCATGTTATTAGTGAGTTCTTTGTAAAACTCTCCTGATCGCATACCTCGCATGAATGCGCCTAGTGATGATTGGTATGTTAGATCATGCACCTGCAAGCTTAAGTAACGAACCTATTGTGGTAGTCTGCTAGACTTTCAGCACTTCACAGGCTATATTGTTTAAGTTCGCTATCATCTTGTTAAACTTTTGCTTATGATATAAGCGTCCTAAAAACAAAACTGATAGTTGTGCCCAAGACTGAATACTACCACTTGGTAGGTCATCATACCATTTAATTGTTGTCCCATAAAAGAAAATAGGAAAATCCTTGCAAACTAGTTCAATTTCCTCATCACGGAATCGCATATTGTTGCGATAGGAATGTGAAAATTCCTCGGGGTCTATTTTCCCATCATAGATTTTTCACATGTAACGGCAGTTTAAGGTCTTTTGCATTTTGAAATCACGAAGATGTGGTGTTAGTGGTGACTGGTCCATATCGTCTCCTGCTACTATATCCCTTAACTCCTCTTCGTGATTGAGGTTTTCATGGCTCTAACTCATTTTTCTGTTCTTTTTTTGGGATTTTGATTTAATAGTGGCTAGAAACTGATTATACAGGTGCTCCCTGTTCGCTTCCAAGAATGCTACGAAAGACTTTCTTTCTTTTTCTTGATTTGCTTGGGAGATTCAGCTTCTTCTTCATCTTCCTTCGTGTCTTCTCGGCTAGGAATGTATTCTTGATCCTATTTGGGGTGCGTATTCTGATTATGCGTAACCGTTCATTCTGGTGTGTGATTATTCTGGCTCCTCTCGCTTATGGTGAAAACCATGATTACCTTGAAGGGAATGAAGGACTTAGAAAAACAAATCTTTGTCTCCACAGACGGTGCCAATAATGTAGTATTCCCTGTCATGTGAGGTTGTTGGCGATCACCGTAGTATAAGCACGGTCCTAAACGAAAGATCTCGGAAGTGATTCCAGGAAAAGTGCTCCGACGATCAAGTCAGTTCTTTCCTCTAGAGAATTAGTATTTCTCAATTAGTTTTACTTACCTGAGCGAGTGCTGCTCTTCCTATATTTATAGTGGAATGCTCTGTGTTGCTAGGGTTTCAGATCGTGATTTGCATCGTGGTAGCCAGAATCCCAGGATTGCTCGCAGGTGTCTTCCCCACTTCTAGCCATGGCTCCACTTTACCCAGTTCATGGCTGAGTTTTGGGTTGGGCCTAAAGGCAACAACTTATAATCTGTGGGCTAGGTATACATCATTTATGTATTATTACCATCTGATCACACTTTCTTCCCAAACACAATTGCTCGATCACACTTTTATAACTCAAGCAATCGGTGAACTTTCCGCCACCGTGAAGTTCGACCGCGAGTTTCTCTATGTGCTTGGCCGTTTAGTCAGTACACGAGATTGACGGTCATTTTTATAGTGCTTAGACTGACCAAAACCCTCTGTGTCAACTGTGTTCTGTGCTTCAAATGACGACTCCGAGAAAGCCAAACTCGCTCAGGTCAGCTTCCTAACTATGTAATTTGATGGTTGTTGAATATCTGTTGTGAGTGTCCATATTAATTATTTGTTTTAGCATAATTTATTTTTAATTGGTTCATTGAACTAGAATCAAGAATTTACGAAAGAATGTTGTTTCTTCAAACTAAGCCATTGAATTAAAGTTGTGAAATTTAGTCTTACCACTTTTTCTAGTTCTTACTAGTGTGTTCCAACATGCCTAGTTTAACCAAGTGTAAATAACGTGAAACGTAAAAGACACACAACTTGGTTACGCAGTTCGGTGTAAACCACCTACATCTGCGGGGCCTGGCCCAGTTCAGAATGAATCCACTAATTAGAAAGATAGCGTACAGAGTACAGTTTACAAAATACTTATCTTTACTAACTATGACGTGTGGACTCTGCTAGCTCCCCTAGCTACCGATCCGCCTTGATCAGACTCCCTCTGACCTCGAACTTCGTCGACGCAGGATCTCCTCCTCCCGAGGAATTAAGGTATACGATTCTGAACTTAGTGCGGCAGGACAGTGTTGGAACACAGTTTATTGGCTCTTGCAAATTTCGTAAGATCTCAAAATCTGGGTGCAGATTTTGCTCTATAAAATCGTAAGTATGCAGCCGTGTTTGTCCCATATTTATATCCACGAATCAGACTTGAATACTCCTTGATTATCTCCACAATATTCCTATTCCAAATCTGATTCTCGAAGCATATCCAAATCCCATAAATAAAGGGATTTACCTTAACTCATTCTATCCCATATATTCAAATAAATCTTCTCCTTATAAGTAGGGATTTTCCATAAAACCAATTATGCTTCACACGCCTAATATATAGCCAAATATACAATTACCATAAATTCTAAAGCACCTCAATATTTTGGCTTGAATTCCATTAAACCCTATGGCGTAAATTCTGCTCCAGCATCATGTTCCAACATGGTCTGTATATCAGTTCAAAAATAATTCACACAAAATTGCCAATACAATAATTCCTTGACTTTACAATCTCCCCCTTTGGCATTTTTGCGGACCCGTAATATTTTGGATGGCAAGCATAGAATCAACAACATACAACGAGCAGAATAATGATCATAATACCAGAACTCACATAATGAAAGCCGAAATCCAGAATTCCAAAATTATACAACCAAATTGAAAAACCAATTATCCAAACTCCAAAATCACTCCCCCTGGGACCACACATAGGCCAAAGGGACTTCATCACAAGAAATCATCAAAAATAAAAATCAGTTTTTGGAACTCCCCCTGAATTAATCCTACTCAGATCAACCTTCCAGCCTTGACTTCTCTTCCTCCAACCGTGCTTGCTCTGCTTGTAAGGCTGCAATCTGTATTCCCAAAGCTCCTAGTCTGGCATTGACAACCAACAGTCGATCCTTCATGTCTACTGCTGCTGATGAGGAGGTTGAACCAGAAGTTTTCCATGGAAGGTCATGTACATGTCTGAGCCCGAAAGTCTTCTTGTTAGGCCGCAAAAACTCAGTGTCAACTATCATATCTGAGGCCTTCCCCTTCACTTTAGCACTTTTGGCTAGGGCAGAGATTAGAGCTGGGTAGATAACTGCATCATTCACTTTGGGAGTTGTGGCCTGTCTGACCAGATGCTGCTGAATTAAGAGTCCAAGATTTATTTCCTTCTGTGTTCCAACACAGTAAAGCAGCTTGGCCATCTCCCTGGTCAATGCGGTGGTATTGCTTGACGGCAACCAGCAATGTACAGCTATTTGATACAGGCCAAAGAATCTAGACGTCAAGCATGATGCTTGTGAGTACCCCACTGCTGGCCACTCCTCCTTATATCCCCCAGATATAACCACCAAAATCTCATTGTCAGTCAACTCCAAATCATCAGGAAACACTCCCCCTATCTCAGGTGTTCTCAGACCTAGCAACCTATTAATCCGGGTAGCAGATACATCTATAATTTTCCCCCTCACATATACTCTACCAAACCACGGGGAATTCACTTCTAAATTTCCAGGCATGAGATTAGAATATACCTCGAGTACAACCTGTCTGTTGTACTGTACCTGAATGGTTGCAGCAGCTGTCATGCTTGTCATCTTTAAGAAGTCTGTAAACCCGCTCTCCTGATAGGCTTGTAGGTCCAATGGTCTCTCAGCTAGAAATTTCTTTTCAGAGAAGAAACCTTCCATCTATGCTCTTTTCTCATCAAAGTAAACTGCAGAAAAAGCCTGGGAGACAGATGGAGGAGGCAGAATCTTCCTCGGGTTGCTATCCCGTCTCTTCTTACTCCTTTTTGCTGCCCCAGCATCCATGGCAGAGCTAGCCTTTCTTTTTTCCTTTTGCCTTCTAAAAAAAATCATCCAAGACCTTGTCACTGGAGTATGTCAGATCAGGGGCATCCTGGGTTGGAACACAGTCTGCTCTTTCAGCTGATTCTTCTTCTGGATCATCACCCTGAACTGGCAGATCTTCATCAGATACTTCAATCCCCTGATTCCCTTCATCATCCTCGTTGCTTTCTCCTCCCATATTAACATCGGAGTTCACATTCACATGTTCCTCAGACAGTGTTGGAACACTCTCCTCACTATCAGAGAGTTCAATAATTACAGGTTCTCTTAGTTTTTCCATTCTCCTCGCACAGTCCATATCGAAGAATCCAACCTGAAGCTTGTCTCCATACTTAACCGTCTCCATTCCAACAGCTTCTTCATCAGTAATGTTCCTTAACTAGACATAGCTATGACTCAACATCTGACAAAAAACGTGAAATTTATCCTTTCCTTTTCCATTCAGCTGACCATACATTCCTCTTAGATACTTCACATTCTTATATTCAATATCCCAGACATCAGGAAAGTGACCAAAAACAATCTCCTTAATTTTGACATGCAAAACTTCCAAATCCTTTCTTATACTCCTGATTTTGCTTAGATCCACAGAATATCTATTTGCTTGTAACCATTCGAAAATATCATCCACACTTCTACTTTCAAAACCCAAGAATTTCAATGGTCGAGGGTCAGGACCAGTTACCTTAGGTTTTTTCTGTTTCTTGCCTTCAGACACTTCTTCTTGGGCATCAGATTTACCATCAAACTCTCCACTTTGTTTCTTGACAGAAGCCTCTTCCTCTTCCTTTTCATCTTCAGCTTTATCAGGCTCTGCTCCAGCTATCTCCTCATTCTCCTCATGGTTAGCATTCTCTTTGTTCTGATCTTGAGTTTGTGCCTTACCCGATTCAACATATCTTCTCGGCTCATCAAACACCACCAATTCCGAATTCATGGATCCCTGATCTTCCTCCATAATTTCTAGCATCGAAGCTTCTTCTATCAGAGAATTTGGGCTTGACATTATTTGGTACAATGCCGAGATAGAGAGGAGTGTTGAGTATAAGATTTTTCGGCAAGAGTTTTGGGAAAAAATCCGGGCCGAGAGTAATAGAATGCGAAAGGGGTTTTAGAGTTTGAATCAACTTTCAATTCTTCATGAACTTACCTCTTTTCCCGCGAAGTGCCTTTTTAGATTTCCCAAAAAATGTAATGATACCCCTTTCTCTTCTTGTCCCATCAAGGCATCATTCCTCATTTAACTTCCAACACACCTTACTTAACTTCTCCTATTTTAGTAAGCCGTTTCTTCCTTTCAATTTTTTGTTCTTTTTCTAATTTTTGTAAACTGTAAATAACACAAATATGTACACAAAACAAAAACTGATTAAGGTAAATATTACCTCAGATTTGACAAACATCTAAGTGTTGTCGGAGGCTCTCAAAAGTGGTGGCATCAAGCGGCTTTGTAAATATATCAGCAAACTGCTTGTGTGTTGGAACATAGACCACTTCCACTTCCTTTCTTTCAACCAGATCTCTAATAAAATGATTTCTTATGTCTATATGTTTGGTTCTTGAGTGTTGAACTGGATTTTTCGAAATATCAATGGCACTTGTATTGTCACATAAAATCTTTAGGGGGCCTTGATGAATTCCATAATCTTTCAGCATTTGATTCATCCATAATAATTGTGCACAACAACTTCCTGCTGCAAGATACTCTGCTTCTGCAGTAGATAGAGAGATCGAGTTCTGTTTCTTGCTATACCAGGACACCAAATTCGGTCCAATAAAGAAGCATCCGCCAGTGGTACTTTTTCGATCATCAGCATTTCCAGCCCAATCAGAATCACTGTATCCTATCAACTCTGAATCTTGATTCTTTGAATACCAAACACCATATTCTGACGTCCCACTCACATATCTAATAATTCTTTTGACTGCAGTAAGATGAGATTCCTTAGGATCAGCTTGAAATCTAGCGCATATTCCAACACTGAGATATATATCTGGTCTACTGGCAGTGAGATATAATAAACTTCCAATCATTCCTCTATATAACTTCTGATCGACTGAAACTCCTTTTTCATCTTTCACCAGTTTATCAGAAACTCCCATAGGGGTTCGAACAGCACGAGATTACTAAGTCCGAATTTCTGAATCAAGTTCAAGGCATACTTACTTTGATTTATGAACAGACCATTCCGTCCTTGCTTGACTTGTAATCCCAGAAAGTAAGTCAATTCCCCAACCATGCTCATCTCGAATTCAGATTGCATCGTGGTGACAAACTCCTGTACCATAGATGGTGAAGTAGAGCCAAAAACTATGTCATCAACATATATTTGAGCAATTAGAAACTTTGAGGACTTGTCAAGCACAAATAAAGTGCGATCTACTCCCCCTCGACAATAACCGTTCTGAAGTAGAAAGGTAGTAAGTCGTTCATTCCATGCTCGAGGTGCCTGCTTTAATCCGTATAAGGCCTTCTTGAGACGATATACATGATGCGGGTAATGGGGATCTTCAAAACCTTTAGGTTGTTCCACATAAACTTCCTCATTCACCACTCCATTTAAAAATGCACTCTTAACATCCATTTGATACAAAGTAAAGTTCAAAGAGCAGGCAATAGCTAGTAGAATACGGATAGATTCTAACCTAGCAACAGGTGCAAAGGTTTCATCAAAGTCAACACCTTCCACTGGTGTATATCCTTGAGCAACAAGTCTGGCTTTGTTCCTAGTGACTAAGCCATCTGCATCGGACTTGTTCTTGAAGATCCATTTCGTACCAATGACATTAATGCCTTTGGGACAAGGAGTAAGGTACCAAACATCATTCATGGTAAACTGGCCGAGTTCATCTTGCATTGCAGCAATCCAATACTCATCAAGTAAAGCTTCCTTATAGTTCTTCGGTTCAATTAGGGACACAAAACAGTATAGGCCAGCCAGTCGTCGATAATTAACTCGAGGTACTGATCGAGTGCTTCTCAAGGTGGAGCCAGATCGGTCGAGTGTTGGAACATGGTTGTCCATAGGAAGGGACTGTGTTGGAACATAGTTGTGTGTTGGAACATGATCATCTTCAGTAGAGTTCGGGTTCTGGTTCTCATTTGGTTCAGTAGGATCAACTGAGGGTTTTGCTTTGTCAGAAGATTGAGACTGTGTTGGAACCTAAGAGTTGGCCGATTCTTCCTCCACAGCTTCTGGAAGTTGTTCCTTTTCTGAATCATCCACAATAACGTTTATGGATTCCATGAGAGTTTTGGTTCGATGATTAAACACTCTGTAGGCACGGCTGTTGATGGAATACCCGAGAAAAATTCCTGGATCACTCTGATTATCAAACTTTGCCAACTGTTCTCTATCTCTGAGAATATAGCAAGTACTTCCAAACACATGAAAATACGAAACGTTTGGTTTCCTGCCCTTCCAGATCTCATAGGCTGCTTTTTCAGTGAATGGTCGAAGATACACCCTGTTGATTGTATAGCACGCTGTATTGATCGCCTCAACCCACCATTTCTTATGGATATCCTTTTCTGCCAACATAACTCGAGCCATCTCCTGTAGAGTTCTGTTCTTTCTTTCAACAATACCATTCTGTTGAGGAGTGATAGGAGCCGAAAACTCATGTTGAATCCATAGCTCATCGCAGAAGGAACTGAATTGTTCATTCTCAAATTCTCTTCCATGATCACTTCGAATTCGGATTATCTTTCGTACAGGACTTCCTTTTTCAGTTTGTAACTTTACTACAAGGCTTCGAAATACCTCAATCATATCAGATTTCTCTTTCAAGAAGGCTACCCATGTAAATCTGGAGAAGTCATCAACACATACAAAAATATATTTCTTTCCTCCTATGCTAGGTGTATTAACTGGCCCCATTAAGTCCATATGCAATAATTCCAGATTTCTAGAAGTAGTAATAAACTGAACTGAAGAATGAGGAGCACGAGTTTGTTTACCTTGTTGACATGGTCCGCACACAATTTCATCCTTGCTGATCAAGATTGGCATTCCTCGTACAGCTTTCATGTTAGCAATTTTCACCAGTGTTTTATAGTTGATGTGTCCGAGCTTCCTGTGCCAAAGAATTCCTTCATCCTGCTTTGAAAGCATGCATTGAACTTCTTGTTCCAACAAATAACAATTGTCTGAAGATCGTATTCCAGAAAGAACCTTGTTTTCTCCATACTTTACTACACACTTGTCCTTCTGAAATTCCACTATCATGTTGTCATCACACAGCTGGCTTATACTTAGCAAGTTTGCTTTTAGATCTTTAACAAATAATACACTTGTGAAAACTGGAAACCCTTCAATCTTTAATTCGCCATTGTCACTGCTCCTTCTTCCATCACCAAAAGTTACATATCCGCCATCATATGGAGTAAGGTTCGTAAGGTATTTTGGAGTGCCAGTCATGTGGCGAGAACAACCACTGCCAAAATACCATGAGTCACTGGAATAGGCTAATAAACAAGTGTGTGCCACCATACACGTACTGGACCTTTTAATAACCCATATCTTCCTGATTCTTGTATGAGTATCGACTGTGTTGGAACATAGTTGTCTTCCTGTCATTTGATCTCTGATCAGTTTTTTACACTGATGTTCAGCATGTCCTTGGTACGTACAGTATTCGCAAATTAGAGGCTTTCTTTGATAAGGTTTCCCATACTTCTGTTTTACTTCTCGAATCCTTGCTTTGAGAGTTACTGGTTTTTCGATCACTTCAACCTCGGGTTCTTTCCTGTATCCAATCCCGTGTCTATCACCAAAGTTCTTTCCCATATCCAGAATATCATCAAGCTTTGCTTTCCCGGAGTTCAATTTAGAAATAGTTGCTTTAGACATCTCGGCTCTCTTGACTGCTGCTATCAATTTCTGACTCAGTTCTTCATTTTGTTTTCCAAGTTCTGCAACTGTGGATCGTAATTCCTTTTCACTTTCAATTAGCTTTTTTTTTTCTTCAATCAACTCTTTGTTCTTGTCAGCTACTTGAACCCACATGGCATACATTTGTTCGTATGTGCTATAGATCTCTTCATCACTTACAGACAGATCATCTTCATCACTGTGAGCATCGTCCAGATTCATGTTGGAACATACAGCTTTCTCTTTGTTCAGTGTGTTGGAACACTGGCCTTCTGGTGTATCATGGACCTTTGCTCCAAAAGCTACATAATTATTTGTGAGTTCTTCTTCATCTTTTTCATTATCTTCATCATCACTCCAAGAGGTGACATATGATCTTCCTTGTTTCTTGCGGGTGTTAGCACATTCGGCCTGAATATGACCAAATCCTTCACATTCTCTGCATTGAATTCGTCCAGCCTGTTTTGGTTCATTGTTCTGATTTTTCCCAAACTGCATATTTCCTTGTTCAAATCTCAACCCACGATTGTTGTTCGAATCTTGTTGCTTTTGTCTGTTTCCGCCAAACCTCTCCTGGGATTTCTTGTTAACTACCTTCTTTAGCATCTTTGAGAAATTCTTTGTAATAAGTGCCAGTTTTTCAAACTCATCATCACTATCAGACTCGTGACTTTCCTTGACTGGAGAAACTTTGAACGCTAAATCCTTGTAGATTCTTTTGGTAGATTGCTGGAATGTCATCTCATAAGTTTGTAGCGAACCCATCAGTTCATCTAGGCTCATGGTGGCTACGTCTTTTGCTTCTTCTATTGCTGCTACTTTCATTGCAAATCTTTTGGGGAGAGACTCAATGTCTTTTTCACTAACCTAGTTTCTTTGTACACTTTTCCAAGTTGGTAAGCCATGTTGGAGATATCTCTGAGTTTTCCATTGAATATGGCAATGGTGTCATCCTCCTCCATTTTGAGTTCTTCAAACTTGGTAGCCAGCATCTGTAGTTTGGATTCCCGCACTCGACTGGTTCCTTCATGAACGGTCTGTAAAATATCCCATGCTTTCTTTGCTTGGTAGCATGTAGATATAAGCTTAAACTGGTTTTCATCAACAGCAGTGAAGATAGCATTCAGTGCCTTCGAATTTCCCAGTGATTCTTTAAGATCATCTGGAGTCCATTTAGACTTGTCTTTGAGTTTTTGACTTGACTCCCTTCCACATCCTTAGAACTTGTAGTATCTTCTGTAGGATGATTCCATTCATTCTCAACATAAAACCACGCCAGTTCGTCCAGTGAATTGATAAATACCCTCATACGTGCCTTCCAATAGTTATAGTTGTTTCCTTCTAACAGTGGTGGTCGAGAGACTGAAGCTCCTTCTCTTGTCGTCATGGTAAAACCGGATCTCACTTTCCTTGAAACAACCAAGGGAACGATAAGTGCTCAGCTCTGATACCAATTGAAATTTAGTCTTACCACTTTTTCTAGTTCTTACTAGTGTGTTCCAACATGCCTAGTTTAACCAAGTGTAAATAACGTGAAACGTAAAAGACACACAACTTGGTTACGCAGTTCGGTGTAAACCACCTACATCTGCGGGGTCTGGCCCAGTTCAGAATGAATCCACTAATTAGAAAGATAGCGTACAGAGTACAGTTTACAAAATACTTATCTTTACTATGACGTGTGGACTCTGCTAGCTCCCCTAGCTACCGATCCGCCTTGATCAGACTCCCTCTGACCTCGAACTCCGTCAACGCAGGATCTCCTCCTCCCGAGGAATTAAGGTATACAATTCTGAACTTAGTGTGGCAGGACAGTGTTGGAACACAGTTTATTGGCTCTTGCAAATTTCGTAAGATCTCAAAATCTGGGTGCAGATTTTGCTCTATAAAATCGTAAGTATGCAGCCGTGTTTGTCCCATATTTATATCCACGAATCAGACTTGAATACTCCTTGATTATCTCCACAATATTCCAATTCCAAATCTGATTCTCGAATCATATCCAAATCCCATAAATAAAGGGATTTACCTTAACTCATTCTATCCCATATATTCAAATAAATCTTCTCCTTATAAGTAGGGATTTTCCATAAAACCAATTATGCTTCACACGCCTAATATATAGCCAAATATACAATTACCATAAATTCTAAAACACCTCAATATTTTGGCTTGAATTCCATTAAACCCTATGGCGTAAATTCTGCTCCAGCACCATGTTCCAACATGGTCTGTATATCAGTTCAAAAATAATTCACACAAAATTGCCAATACAATAATTCCTTGACTTTACAAGTTGTTCACGTGAAAGACTTCCAATATATTGATTGCACTTATTTATCAAAGAATGTTGTTTATTGAAATACTTCACATGAAGAGGATTTTTCCGGAACATGCTCGGTAGTGAAGTGCATCCAGACCCGGATGTATGAAGGATTATGATTCACACACAACTAAGGATCGGTTGTGAGCAAGAAGAAAGACTACGGCTCCATTAGTTAGCTGCAAGTTCAGTTAGTTAGTTGCTAGATATTTATGTGGTAGTTAGCTGTTTTACAATCAGTTAGGAGTTTAATTGGTGGCACAGTAAGTCTCAGGAAATGCGGCATGTCCATGAGCTTGTAGACAGGCCTGGACCTGTTTGAAATTAATGAAATTCTGTTAATTTTTGCATGTCAAACCCATTTAGTTCAGACTTCAGATCTAAAAACTGTATGTCATCTTTCTCCTCTTCCTCCCAGGCGCCATCTACTTCCTACTTCTCCTCCTCCTCAATGCTACCTTCTCCTCCTCCTCCCTGCGCATCTCCTCCTCCTCGATTCCATCGTCTTCTCTCTCCGGTGATTTCTCCGGCGATAACTACAATTTAAAGATATGAGCAGCCGTGGGTAATTTCTTCGACAATTTCTTCGGCGTTAAAAGTTTCTCTTTGTCCAAACACACATATAGACACTGGCATATTTTCTTCTTACTGGAGATCGAGTATCGGGAAAAAAAATCAAAATTATGTTGGGAATTGGTCAAAGAGAGGTATAATTTGATTAAATATACGAGACCGAGAGTTTGTTTGAACATATTCTTACCATTGCAGTGCTGAACTGTGTTTGTGCAGAAATGAATTTGAACTGAATTAATCACAAAAGAATGAGCTTTTTTTGTGGACATTTTCGAGCATTCTGAATGTATCTGTGACTTGTTTGAATTCATTGGTTGATGATTGGATTATTGGTGGAGCCATAACAGCTAAGAGGAGGGGTTCCGGAGAAATGGGAATATGTTGTAGCTATCCCAATTCCCGGCAACCAACAATTGGTGCTTCAAAAAAGGCGATCACCGCTCGCCCTCAGCGGCCCACACCAGCTGACACCACATTCATCATATGGGAGGTAAGTCACGGTAGCCTAGCACCAGGACCATTGGGGGCAGTCATACTCGGTGCCCACCAGGAAGCCCAAGCAGCCCTTGGCCCAAAGGCCAAGTTAACTCAGGACATTCCCACACGGTGGCTCCCGAGCGTCGAACCACTGACCTCGTGAAAGGCCATCCAACTCCCAACCACTGGGGTACACCAGCAGGTGAGTTTTCCTTTATAAATATTCCTCAATCCCATAGAAATTGACACAATTACTAGAGTTGTCCACACAAGTACTTTCTCTGTCCCAAGTTAAATTGCAAAGAATTTTTATCACGCTAATCAAGAAACTAATCTAACTGTTAATATGTTTAACTACGTATAATAATGTCAAATCAAAAGTTATTTTTCATAAACTACTTGTTACGACGAATAAAACCATATAACATATGATAATATTATTATTTATATATTTATTCAAATATATGGTCAAAGTTGGATAGTGAATAGTGACATAAAGTGAAGTGTGCAGTTTAACCTGGGACGAGGGGAGTAATAGAATTGAGTAATTGCACCTAGATTAAGATGATGCTTTTTTACTTCTTTTTGAATTGGTGGTTTTTATACTTAAACTGTC
This sequence comes from Rubia yunnanensis, assembly GCA_037428765.1. Lineage (NCBI taxonomy): Eukaryota > Viridiplantae > Streptophyta > Magnoliopsida > Gentianales > Rubiaceae > Rubia > Rubia yunnanensis. The sequence goes on from CM075063.1 coordinate 71,348,760, forward strand.
TTAAAGTGTACGCTTTATGAAATTACGAGGTGCATTCGTTTGCTTATATGTTGCAGATGTTATTATCCAACGTGTACCTGTTAGTTGTACTATGGATGACCTTTTTTTCCTTCCATTTTTGCTGATTGTCATTTGAATTATGAGCTGCATCTGTTTACTTATTTGTTGCACCATTAGTATTAAATGTGTACATGTTAGTTGTACTGTCTGTGACTTTTTGTTTTCATTAGTTGTATGCTTTGAATAGCGAGTTGCATCTGTTTACTTATATGTTGCATTTGTTAGTATCTCATGTGTACTTGTAATTTGTTGGAAGGTCATCGTCGTACCTCTCAAAGTTAATATTTTTAAGCCCTAATGCTTCCTACCTACAATTAACTAGATAGTGGCAAATCGTGGTCTTCCACAAGAAGAAAGATCTTTCAAGTGTTTAAACATATATAGGAGAAAACATACTAGGCATACACATACATAGATACATGTAAAAGCATGTAAACAAGGGAGGGGAGGGGGGGTGTTTGGTTGTTTGATCCTGAGTTATCGAATTGAAATACAACAACTAGCAAAGCAAGGGAACTATGTTAATCATGCAATACAACTAAAGATAAGATTAAAACAACAATTAACGGAACCTTGGGCGCAATTGACTTCCACTTCCAAGCCTCTTATCCATCATTGAACATGCAACTTATTTACTACTTTCACTACTTGTTGTGAAGACTAAACTTCTATCCTTCTTAGATAGTAGTTTGCAAGAGTGAATTCGACATCTCTTGTCAAACCTCACCAATGACTCCCGTAGTCGAAACACGACTAAAAGTATCTCATTGATGGCATTTAGCACGAAGAATCAACAAGCTTAGCAGCACTTATAAACACTACACCGTGTCTAAACATTTAACCAACTCATGCATTTATACAAGATTAGTCAAGAACGATCGACATTTATAGACTTCTCTCATTTGCTACAAGCAACAAATATGACAAAGAGTTCAACATTATCATATTCATCTAGCAATTATCAATCCATCAACACAATCAAAAGCTCCAAATCATACTCTTGGATTCCTATCACGAAAAGGGGAAATCAACCCATTTCCCCAAACCCTAACAAGCATATCATACAAGTACTTCATATACTCAACCTTTCAATAATATTAATGACATTAACAAACACATTCAATGCTCCATGAATGCATAATAGTAAGAGTATTAAATAGGCTACAAATTGTTCTTAAGACATGGGCTTGGAAGTCTTAGTCAATTGCTCCCAAGAACTAGATTTAGCTACAAGAGTTCATACTAATTAATGCTAACAACTAAACATAATAAAGGAGAATTCAAAGATGAAAATGGAAGAAAATAGGGTTTTTAAACAGTACCAAAATGCAGATGAAGATGATGATAAATGAGAGGAAAGAGAGTGATATTTATAGTACAAAAATGATAAGGTTAGATTCTGGCCACCCGTTAGTCGCGACTCGTGACGGGCCCGTCGCGACTCGCAATGGGCTAGCAACGAGGCCATCGTGACTCGCGACGAGTGCCAGAATTTAATCATGTTTTCTTTCCTTCTTCTTGTGGTAAACATTTATCTTCATAGCAATTCCTCTCATTTTTCAAGTCTTCAAAAAATGGTCTTCGATGGCCTCCAGTCTGCAAAAGTCTTCGAAAATGTGATCTTTAATTGCCTCCAGTCTTCATGCCTCTGTGTTCTTCCTTTGTCATGCAAAATCCACTTAGAAGAGATAAAAGAGCGTAAAGTTTCTATTACCCCTCCTAAGAGAATTTCAAGGTAAAACACAAGCTCTTGATAATAAGAGAGCACAAAAGTGACCCAAAATAGTACTAAATTATGCACATAAAATGGACATATCAAACTTCCCCACACTTAAACCTTACTCGCCCTCGAGTAAGAAAAGATCCAAGCATACAAAGGAAATGACGCATCCACATCCTAACTACTATTCCCCCAAGTCAATACGTCACAAAAATCTCAATATCACACATCCCAATGTTAAGGTCAAATGAGAAGTTTCCCACAACCTCCATTCCTAAATCTACCCAAACCATATCAACTCATCAATTCATTGATATCCCAAAAACATCTCCAAATCCCGAATTGACATTCCCAAATCCAATGGTATAAGGTGAAGCTAAAGACATTTATAAGGTTCAAAACACATGCTCCACTTTATATCAATGTATCAACCTAAAAACGAAGCATATTAATGATCAAGAATTTCATAACCTACTTCGTCTTCTCCCGCTAAATTTTCCACTCCCAAAAGGTCCTCAAGATGTCAAGCTACCTGATCCATCCATATGGCCACCACAACCTTATGACTCCAATGCCGAAAAATGAGTGAACACTTAATATTTTTCAATTTCTCTCATTTTCTCTCATTTTTCCTAAGAGCCCTTTCAGGTTTTCATCCTAGCCACACGTCATGTTTTTGTTTTCGGTTTACATCTCAGCTTATTCCACACATTTAGCCTCTCATTTTTTTCCTAGGAAGCCCTCTCAGGTTTTTGACTTAGCAGGATTCTTTTTGTGTTTTTTCATTATATATTTTTTTCAAATTTTTCAAAAATTTGAACATTTTTCGAATCCAAAAAGTAGCAAAGTGCTTCACAAATGTTAAGTCTAAGAAAAGTATCAAAGCCAACATTATCCAAGTACATCAAAAGAAAAACATCCCAAAATAAAAGGGGAAAATATCCAAAACAAAACAAAAGAGTTATCCAAAAGTATCTTCAACCCCAATCACCTCAAAGTAGATACCCCTCCCCATACTTAGAACACTACATTGCCCTCAATGTAGACAATAGGGCAAAAACATACAAAGCGAAGTATAGAAATGGTAAGGATGTGGTGCTCACAAATCACTGATGTGAAGAAGAAAGGTCACCGCCAAAATAGCACTGCTGATAATGAGCCAGCCACTCTGTGCTCCTCTGCTTCCTGGCTCTTCACTTCTCTGCTCCCAGATCGGGGCCTGAGACACTGCCTGCCTAGGACTGCATCTCATGGATGCAAGCTGACAGGTGATCAATCTCCTCATCCATGTCGATCAAGGTCTGGGAGACAAACACATTGTGCTCCAATATCATGTTGTCCTAGCGGCGGAATCCATCATGCATAGTCTACATCATCCGCTCATAGAAGTTTGGTGGAGGATGGGAGTAGTGAGGTGGCACATCGTCCTCCTTCATCGGTTCAGTCTCTGGTGGAGGCTGCGGGGAGTGCTACTGTTGTTGTTGCTCAGAGAAAGGTAGACTGCTATCATCACGCTGGACAGGAGCTGGGCTAAGATCGTGGAGCTCTCACTGGAAATCCCCTCTGCATGAGGAGTCAGGTGAAATTGCCAAGTCTCCTAGAGGTGTATCAAATTCCAGCTTCGTCTTGTTGGGCTGAGAAAGTGCCATGAATGTGACCTTCCTCGCGTCATACAACCAATGGAATAGCCCTGTGGTCCGAGTGGCACTGAGCATCACAAATCTAAGAAACTTCTCAGCAGTGATAAGGTAGGAAATGCGCCTCCCTAAGCGCAAAAAGTCAGTCGGATGAACCACACCTAAGTACTCTGCTAAAAGGCCTATCATGCCTCCGACCATGATCTTCCCCTTTGGCTTTCCTGCCACCTCCACAATTCTCTTCATCCACAACATAGCCCACAACCCGTATCCTGGCCCTTAACTCATTAAGTGCCATAGAAAGTGAATGTTGTTGTCTAGCCCATTCGTTGACTCCGTCGAGCAAAGTACTGTGCCAGCTAACATCCTGTGCACATAACGAAGTGCAGGGTGGATGATGAGCTGCTCTTGTCATGGGAGTTCTTTGGCCTCATGTTAATGACATTCCAAAATTGTATGTCATTCTCAATCGATCGCTCCTAGGCCTGTGGGTCCAGCCTAGCTCGTATCTCTACAGTGTCAAATACAAATGCTTCCTCAATCTACGAGACGGTTATTTGCCTGGATATATCATCCAAGTGAAAAGAAATGTACCTCTCACATGGTTGATCATCTCTCATACTGCAAATCCTGACCGTGGACAGGAACTCTAGCATGTATCTCCGGTAAAAGGGTGCGCTCCTACTCATGAACCCTTCCATTCTCCCCTTGGTGAGGAGGCATCTGATAGGCTGGGTGAGCCCAAGAGCATCTAGTGTGGGTACGTCTACAAAGCTCATCTCCTTGAGTTGACGGCTCGCCAAGGCTTCCCACCTTTTAGCATAGGACCCGGTGATCCGGGTCAAACCCATGTACATATCCGACGGGGGAGGTACAGGGCTCGATTCTGGAGCCGGTGGTGGAGGCGGAGGTGGAGCGGCTGTGCGCCCACCTCGGGGAGGAGCCATGTGCCTCTTTGTAGAGGCCATATATAACAACCACATCAAACAAGTTAAATGCACAGAAATATGTGCATATGCGATATTGCAAATTCATACTTAACCTTAAACTAGTTCATCATCACAAGCCAAATCAAGTTCAAACTTGCTAGTTCAAGTTCTACTCAAAATTACACATACAATCCACATTATGTCCCACATTCTCAAGTCTATGAAGTCCTCACATAGTTGAAATCGAATATGCTATATCTCAAAATCACAGTCATGCCTAATTAGTTTAGCCACCATTAGTACATTCACAATGTCCACATTTGAGTCCCATGGCTAAACTACCCTAAGCAAAATACCATTTCAAAGCACAATAACATTTCATCCAAATAACAACTAAGTCTCATCAAGGGCCAACACGCCTCATAAGACCAATAAGAGCAACTCAATATACTCAAAGTTATTATTCATGTTATCCTACATCCAACCAAGCCGTAAATACCAAATATTCATACAATCCTTCCAAATCAACTTGCAAGCAAAATATATTCAACAGCAACTCAATGTTCCAATCAATCAAACTAACCTAATGTATCACACGAAGTTTATACAATATCTCACAAAATAATTATTCAATCATAATCACAAGTAAAGATTAAGAGATTAAACAATTGTACCACTTAGATGCCTGGGATTGGAAAGAAGTGAAACCCACAAGTAATTTGAAGTCTAATTGCAAAAAAAAAGTCACAAAACCCCCAAATTCTAGGGTTTTGTGTTCTTCAACAATTTTGATGTGGATTTGTGGGTGGAGCTTGGTAAGAAGGAATAGGGGGGTATGGAGTGTTGGTTACCGGTGGAGGAAGGTAGTGGTGAGTGGTGAGTGGTGAGCGGTAGTCGCTTGGTGGAGGAAAGGCGGAGGGAGATGAAGAGCGGCGGTCGCTTGGGATATGTTTGTGGCCAAAAAGGGTTTCATCCCATTTTTAAAAATAGGTCGCAACGTGTTCGTCGCGATTCGGAACGAGGCCATCGCAACTCGGAAATAGTGGAGGCCGAGAGCTCTATTTTCACACAAAGCTTCTGATTTGGTCGCGACTCGTGACCACTTCATCGCGACTCGCTAATATGGAGGCCGAGAGCTCTATTTTCACACAAAACTTCTGATTTGGTCGTGACTCACAACCACTTTGTCGCGACTCGCGATGGTCCATCGCGACTTGCGACGAGGCCTTCGCAACTTGCGACGAGTCCTTCACAACTCGCGAAGGACTAGTGACCTGGTACTTAGAAAATTTTTCTGATTCCTCCTCTTGTCGAAGAATTTCCTTCTTGACTCCAAGCATTTCCACCTGCACAAGTCCAATGCCTTGGCTTCAAAATTTCTACACAATCATGGAAAAAAAACCCATGAAAAGCACAAAGCAAAAACAATGAAACTAATGAAAAAATCTAAAACCAAGAAACACCAGTGGAAAGTCACGAATGACGATCTGGATGATCAAAACCAAGTTTATTTAACATGTCCAGCATGACTACTCCCTTTCCTTGGAGTTTACTCACAAACCAGATCGAGGAGATCAACGTCCTCTCCTTTCTCCGGCACAAAATTCTCATGGTAAGGTTTCAAACGTTGCCCATTAACCTTGAATGTATTGGACTTAGCTCGATCTAGAATCTCCAACGCGCCATGCGAGAATACCTTAACCACCTCAAAAGGACTGATCCATCGGGACCTCAACTTTCCTGGGAATAGGCGAAGGTGGGATTGGAATAGGAGGACCTTTTGACTAACATCAAATTCCTTCCTAATGATGATCTTGTCATGCCACACCTTTGTCTTCTCTTTATAGATTTCGGAGTTCTCATAGGACTCCCTCCGGATCTCATCTAGTTCATCCAATTGTAACTTCCTATGCAAGCCGGCCTCATCTATATTGAGATTGAGTTCTTTGACCGCCCAGTAAGCCTTATGTTGAATTTCCACTGGTAGATAATAGGGCTTACCAAACACTAATCGGTATGGTGACATACTGATTGGTGTCTTGTAAGCCGTCTGATACGCCCACAAGGCATCATTCAACCAAGAACTCAAATCCTTTCGGTTAGGGTTAACCATTTTTTAAGGATGGACTTGATTTTCCGATCGGAAACTTCGGCTTGCCCGTTGGTTTGCGGGTGATAAGCGGTGTGTGAGTGATTCCATACTTCTTCAAGAGTGCATATATGGTCCGATTGCAAAAATGGGTGCCACAGTCACTAATCAAGGCTCGGGGTACCCCAAACCTAGAAAAGATGTTATCTTTCAGGAATTCTGTAACCACTTTAGAATCGTCAGTCCTAGTGGGTTTTGCTTCAACCCACTTCGCCACATAATCAATGACAAGAAAAATATATGTAAAGCCATAAGAACTAGGGAAAGGTCCCATAAAGTCAATACCCCAAACATCAAAGATTTCACAATACAAAATAGGCCTTTGGGGTATTTCATTCCTAGTGGAGATGTTTCCTACTCTCTGGCATTCATCACAAGTTTTTAAAAAGGTGTATGCATGTTTATTCAATGTAGGCCAATAAAATCCACTTTCTAAAAGTTTCCTAGCAGTCCTCTTTGCTCCAAAATGACCGCCACATGCATGAGAATGACAAAATTCAAGAATCAAGTATACTTCATTATCGGGGATACACCTCCTAACAACTTGATCCGCACAATGTCTCTACAAAAAGGGATCATCCCACACATAATACTTAGAATCACTTTTTAATTTGTCCTTTTGGGCATTAGAAAAATGAGAAGGAAATTTACCGGCGACAAGAAAATTTACAATGTCGGCATACCACTGTTGGAGATCCCTAATGGTGAACAATTGTTCATCACGGAATTCCTCCTGTAGTTGCTCCTTCACTGATTTACCTCAATGTCTTGGCATGGAGTCAACTGGCTCAAATGATCGGCCACAAGGTTTTCCGCGCCCTTCTTTCCTCGCACCTCCAACTCAAATTCGCTCAAAAGCAAGATCCACCTAATCAATCTTGGTTTGGCTTCTTTCTTTGTCATCAAGTGACGAAGCGCTGCATGGTCAGTTTATATAATAACTTTTGTACCAAGCAAGTAAGATTGAAATTTTTCCAAAGAAAATACCACTGCTAGCAACTCCTTTTCTGTGGTGGAGTAGTTTCTTTGGGCTTCATTAAGAGACATGGATGCATAGTAGATGGCGTGAGGTGCTCTCTCCACCCTTTGACCAAGCACCGCTCCAACTGCGTAATCACTAGCATCACACATAATCTCAAAAGGCAACAACTAATCTGGGGATTGTATAATAGGGGCCGAAACTAACCTTCCTTTTACAACCCTCATCCATCACAAATTCCACCTCTTTTTGCAACAACTTGCATAAAGGAGATGCTATATTCGAGAAGTCCTTGATGAACCGGCAATAGAATCCTGCATGGCCAAGAAAAGAGCAAACTTCACGCACATTAGTAGGATAAGGCAAAGTTTGAATTGTGTCTTTCTTTGCCTTGTCAACCTCAATACCCTTAGAGGAGACAACATGGCCTAAGACAATGCCTTGCTCTACCATAAAATGACACTTCTCAGAATTTAACACAAGATTAGTATCAATGCAACATTTAAGAACTTGTGCCAAATTTGCTAAACAGTTATCAAAAGAATTACCATGAATGGTGAAATCATCCATGAATACCTCGATAAAATTTTTAACAAATTCTGAGAAAATGCTTACCATACACTTTTGGAAAGTTGCGGGGGCGTTACATAACCCAAAAGGAATACGCCGGTAGACAAACGTACCAAAGGGGCACGTGAAAGTGGTATTTTCTTGGTCTTCCGGGGCGATAGCTACTTGAAAGTACCCCAAGTACCCATCCAAAAAGCAGTAGAAGGGGTGGCTTGCTAACTCATCAAGCATTTGATCAATGAATGGCAACGGGAAGTGATCCTTCCGAGTTTCTGCATTTAGCCTCTAGTAGTCAATGCAAACGTGCCACCTGTTTTGAACTCGAGTGGGCGCCATTCACCCTTCTCATTTTTACCACCGTCACCCCACTCTTCTTGGGCACCACTTGAGTTGGACTTACCCACTTTCTATCCGAGATTGGATAGATCATGCCCGCTTGGAGTAACTTGAGGATTTCCGCCTTCACCACATCCATCATAGGTGGGTTTACATGGCGCTGGGGTTGCCAGACGAGTCTTGTATCTTCTTCCAACAAGATTTTATGCATACAAGTGCATGGACTTATGCCTTTGATGTCGGCAATAGTCTATCCAATTGCTTCTTTGTTTTCCCGTAACACCACCATCAACATTTCTTCTTGCTCTTTGGTGAGCTTGCTTGAAATGATAATCGGAAGCGTCTCCCCTTTCCCAAGAAAAGCGTACTTGAGGTCACTTGGCAAAGGTTTAAGTTCAATCACCGGCGCTTTCACAAGTGACGGGAAGAATTCCAGTTCCTCTAAGAGTAGAGGAGGATGTTTTGAGAGACTCGGTTTCATTTCTTCAAGCAGGTTCAAATCCTTAAAGCTTTCCTTCAAGTTAGTGCTCATAGAGTATACATTGTGGGCATCATTACTATCACATTGCAAAGAACTAACAAATAATCATCACCACTTAGCTCAAAAACATCTTGTACAACTTCCTCAACAACATCTACGGCATGGCAAGCATGTTCTTCACTAGGATACTTCATAGAGTCATTTATGTTAAAATATACTTTTATTCCATCAAATTCCATGGTGAGGAACCCTTATGCACATCAATCATTGTCCTAGAGGTTTTCAAAAATGGCCTCCCCAACAAAATTGGGGCGGTATGTTTATCATGCTCCATGTCAAGGACATAAAAATCCATGGAGAAAACTAATGAATCCACCTTAACCAACACATCCTCGACAATACCTTTAGGGTATGCATTAGAATGATCGTCCAATTGGATTACCACCCCGATTTTGTGTAATGTACCCAAGTTGAGGTTTTCATATAAAGAGTAAGGAATCACATTTATTGATGCACCTAGATCAAGTTATTTTTCAACTTAGTTTTGGCCCTTTGTTTTCTATTCACGACACATAATTCCTTGAGAAATTTAGCGTATCTAGGAATTTGTTCAACGGCATTCAAGAGTATGATATTTACCTCGCATCTACGAAAGACTTCGTAGATGTCCTTGTTGTCCTCCTTCCTTTTTTTGTCTTTCAAGGCTTCCGGAAATGGAGGTTCTGGTACATATGGAAGGATCTCCACCATCTTTGCTCTTTTGTGAGGGGGAGATGAAGGTTCCGAGATGGAGGTTGACTTCAGTCTTGGCGCAAATGTCTCCACCTCGATTTCTTCTTCCTTGTTTTTTTTGGAAAAATCCTCGGCCTTCTTCTCATGGGCTTCATCCTTCTCAACCCCTTTTTCAAACACTTCAATCCTTATAGGCTCCTTTTCAACAATTTCATTATCCAGGGAAGTGCCAACCTCTCTACCACTTCTCAAAGCGATAGCACTTGCATTTTGTCGAGGGTTGATCTCCGATTGGGAGGGTAGCTTACCCTTTTCCTGGGCTTCCATCCAGTTCACCACTTGAGCTATTTGGCTCACTTGAGTTTCCAAGTTCTTGATACTCGCCTTGGTTTCATCTTGTAATTTCTCACTTTTTTTTCGTGTGCATGCCCAGCCGGTGAATGGCTTGCATCACCTCATCCTTTGTTAGCCCCGAGCTCTCCCCTTGGTGTCGGGGTTTGTCTTGGAGCCTTTGAAATTATTGTTTAGGTGGCTTATATTGTTTTTGAGGAGGCCAATATGGTTGAGGGTTTTGGCTTCCTTGAGGGTTTCCATACTAAAGGTTCGGGTAATCACAATTTCCCGAATTGTACGGCCGATTTTGGTACCCTTGATAACCTTGGTAGCCTTGGTGACCTTGGTAGCCTTGCCCACCTTAATATCCTTGGTTTCCTTGGTAGCCTTGATTCCCTTTATATCCCATGGCACTCACCTCCTCAACATAGTTCTCTTTCAAAGTAGGGAAAGTGTTTGTAGGATGCGCCAAGTAACAAATTTCACATGATTTAACATGTGGCGCATTTCCGGGCTTTGTCATAAAATATTTCACCATGGATGCAAGGGCCGAGACTTGATCCTCGAGCTTCCCACTATTTGAAGAGTCACTTGTGGGCATTGGATTTCTCCTTCTCAAATCGGCCATTGAGCTAAAGTTTCTTGATTCTTTCGCTAGCTCCGCATACAATTGCATAGCCTCGGAGGATGTTTTGTTTCTAAGGGTGCCACCACAAGAATTTCTTACCAACCTTTGATCTTCATCAAGAAGACCATTGTAGAAGTAATAAACGAAATCCCCCTCTAAATAATAGTGATAAGGGTAACTTGTAAGAAGCTTCTTGAACCTCTCCCAATAGTCGAAGAGAGATTCTTCATTCCATTGGAGGATGTTTCTTATGTCCTTCTTGAAGGCAGTGGATCTAGAGGCCAGGAAGTATTTGGCTAGAAAATTTGTTTTCATATCAAGCCAACTCTTGATGCTCTTGGGCGGTAGGTAGTGGAGCCAATCTCTTTCACCATCCCTTAGTGTGAACGGGAATGCCTTCAACTTATTGAAATCTTCATCCACTCCATGGGGACCATACCACCACACGAGAAGTGAAATTCTGTGAGTTGTTTGTTGGCATTCTCCCCTTGCCTACCAAGGAAGATGGGTAGCATGTTAATGAACTTGGTTTTTAGCTTAGAGTGCCTGTTCGGTCTAACCACAGGATACTCGATGAACATTGGTTGTTAATAGAGGTTGGAGGCCATGATGTCTCTTAACAAAGCTTGCCCCCAAAGGAATCTCTCTTTGGTGGAGATGAGGAGCTCGCCCTTGGAGAGGAGGATGTTGAGGTCCCTCTCCCGAATGCTCATCTTCGTGCTTAATTTGATGTTCTATAGAGAAAGATGTACCACAAAATGGTCATTAGGAGGAGTGTTATTCACACTTTCCAAAGAAAGCCTCCTAGCCCACCTCAAATTCAACCCTAACTCGGGGTCATAGTGTAGGGGTTCTTGTGAAGAGGATCACATACGAACCATACACCAAGAACTCGAACAATACGTCTCCAAGCCAAGTGAAAATGGCAAATCAACTAAGAAATATCAAAATAAAAGCAAACTAAAAAATATTTACAATTAGCATATAATCACACATAATATGCCCAAACACTTAAAAATAAATGCCTCTTCCCGGTAACGATGCCAAAATTTGGGAGATCATCGCCATACCTCTCAAAGTTAATACTTTTAAGCCCTAATGCTTCATATATACAATTAACTAGATAATGGCAAGTAGGGGTCGTCCACGAGAAGAATGATCTTTTCAAGTGTTTAAACATATATAGGAGAAAACATACTAGGCATATGCATACATAGATACATATAAAAGCATGTAAACAAGGGGGGGTTTTGGTTGGTTTGATCCTAAGTTATTGAATTGAAATACAGCAACTAGCAAAGAAAAGGAACTATGCTAATCATGCAATACAACTAAAGATAAGATTAAAATAACAATTAACGGAACCTTGGGCGCAATTGACTGCCACTTCCAAGCCTCTTATCCATCATTGAACATGCTAATTAATGCTAAACAGCTAAACATAATACAAGAGAATTCAAAGATGAAAATGGAAGAAAATATAGTTTTTAAATAGTACTAAAACGCAGATGAAGAAGATGATGAATGAGAGGAAAGAGATTGTTGTTTATAGTACAAAAAAGATAAGGTTAGATTCTGGCCACCTGTTGGTCGCGACTCGCAACGGGCTCGCGACGAGGCCATCGTGACTCGTGACGAGTGCCTGAATTTTATCCTGTTTTCTTTCCTTCTTCTTGTGGTAAAAATTTATCTTCATAGCAATTCCTCTCATTTTTCAAGTCTTCAATGTCTTCAAAAAATGGTCTTCGATGGCCTCCGGTCTTCATGTGTTTGAAGCAAGTCTTCAAAAGTCTTCGAAAATGTGATCTATAATGACCTCTGGTCTTCTTGCCTCCGTGTTATTCCTTTGTCATGCAAAATCCACTTAGAAAAGGTAAAAGAGCGTGAAGTTTCTCTTACCCCTCCTAAGAGTATTTCAAGGTAAAGCACAAGCTCTTGATGATAAAAGAGCACAAAAGTGACCCAAAACAGTACTAAATTATTCACAAAAAATGGACATATCAGTTGTGTTGTGTATGACTTTTTTTATAAAAAAAATTTGTTGTTGGTTGTTCGTTTTGAATTAAGAACCGCACGTGTTTGCTTATATGTTGCAGCTATTATTATCCAACGTGTACATACTAGTTTTACTGTGAATGACCTTTTTTCTTCTTTTTTTTACTGATCGTTCGTTTTGAATGACGAGTTGCATCTATTTACTTATATGTTGCATCTATTAGTATTTAATGTGTACTAGTTAGTTGATGTCTATGACCTTCTATTTTCATTTGTTGTTAGCTGTACCTTTTGAATAATGAGTTGTGATGTGTCCATTTTATGTGCACAATTTAGTACTTTATGGGATCACTTTTGTGCTCTTTTGTTATCAAGAGTTTTTGTTTTACCTTGCAATTCTCTTAGGAGAGGTAAGAGCGACTTTACGCTCTTTTACCTCTTCTAAGTGGATTTTGCGTGACAAAGGAAGAACATGGAGACTTGAAGACTAGAGGCCGTTGAAGATCACCTTTCGAAGACTTTGAAGGCTTGCTTTAAAGATTTGAAGACTTGAAAACTAGAGGCCGCTGAAATGAAATCCAAAAGCATTGATTTAGAACTTCTTGTGTATAATGTGTGGTGATTCTTGCTAGATAAGTATGTTAATGTGTATTGTTCTTATATTTATCCCATAGATGCAAAGAAAGGTTGAACCTTGAATGTGGTTTGTTCTAGGTTTAACCTAGTAAATGCTTTTTTTGGTTAAATGACTATGTCTTTGGTAGAAGGCTTGTTGCTATCAAACCAATGGTCTTTTGTGTGAAATTCCATTGATGAAATACCTATATGGTGTTGTTTGCTTAGGGTGATCATCAATGAGATTTGCAAATGGTCGTTGTTTATCTTTGCAAATACTATTAAGAAGGAATGAATGTTAATCTTCGAATGAGAAGTGATAACATTTCCCATAGATAATAAATGTAATTGAATGAGTGAATTAATCTATGATCTATAGAAAGTTTGGAAGTGGAAATCGATTGCCCCCAAGGCTCCGTTAATTGTTGTTTTAATCATCTATTTAGTTGTTGTTGTATGATTAGAATAGTTCTCTTGCTTTGCTAATTGTTGTCTTTCGATTTTATAACTTAGGACCGAAAATCAACGAAACCCCCCCCCCCTTACATGATTTTATATGTATCTATATATGCTTATATCTAGTATGTTTTCTCCTATATATGTTTAAACATTTGGAAAGATCCCTCTTCTCGTTCACGACCCTGACTTTCCATTATCTACTTAATTGTAGATAGGAAGCATTAGGGTTTAAAAATATAACTTTGTGAGGTACGGCGACGACCTCCCAAGTTGCATCTGTTTACTTATATGTTGCACCAGTATGTCGTGTGTACTTGTTAGTTGTGTCTGTATGACTTTTTTTATTTAAAAAAATGTTGTTGGTTGTTCATTTTGAAGTAGGAACTGCATATGTTCACTTATATATTGCATATGTTAGAATCTAGTATGTACTTGTTAGTTTTATTGTGTTTGACTTTTACTTTCATTGTTGATTATTGTTCAGTTTGAATTATAAATTGTATTTGTTTGCTTATGTTGCAACTATTAATATCCAATGTGTACGACTTTTTGCAGGAGTTGGATCTAAATTTGAAGTGGTTATAACTTTCAAGGAATCGGAAAATATTGAACATTGCACTCCACAAGATGTTCCGACACGAGGAAGATTTAGACAAAGATGACATTGAACTTGAAGATTCAAAGATCATCTCATTTTGAAGATTAATAGTTGATGATTCATTGTAATAGAGACTATTAGTTAATCTAAACAGGAATACTATTGTAATTGTAAGTTCCCTGATGTAATATTTTCATCACGAGTACTTTATCCTCCATTTTGTTTAGATGTTGAAAGCCCATCTCGTGTTTGAAATTGACAAAATTTGCATGGTTTTTATACAAAGTATGCAATGCTTTACATGTGTTGCTTTCACGCCGGCAATACTTTTTGTGACCTCTCTTTGATTTAAATCTGGGAAATTTGTTCAAGTTTTTGAAAACAAACACATGTTTTAATGTAATCCGTATATATTGTAAGGTATTAAAAGCAGTACATATGAAAATTTTAAAAGTTATAAATTTATGTGACCTCTTTTGTGTATACTATAAGAGAATACTAGTTGTAGGCTAACATATGTGTGTTTTAGCAAAACAAAAATGACTCATAAGGTCAATTATGCACTACCTCATGACAAATTTTTGCTTTTCACAAAAGGAATTGATAATTTAAAATTATATGCATGCTTCACCGGCGAGTTGACTCTCCTGTGGGTTGAAGAAAGCATCGCCATGGGGAAACAACCGGTGGAAGTTTCGAGCGCGTAACGAAAACAAAGAGGGGGAGTGGAGAAGGACCGGATGACGTGCTGCTTCAGGAGAGTTTGAGCGTGTTGTTGAGCTGAGGGTGGGATTGGAATTTCGTGTTTCTTCATCTTTTAGCATTTTACTTTTTTTTGGGCAAGGGTTAAATGGCCTTTTAAACAAAATCCGACCATCAAACGGAAAACTAAAAAGTCAATGGAGTAAAAGGTTATTTTGACACTTTTTAATATTGTAGGGTTATATTGGCACTTTTAGACTAAAATCAGATTTATTTTAGCACTTAACTCTTAGGGTAAGTCTCAAGAAAGACGGCATGTACATAAGCTTATGGACAAACTAGGGACTATTTTGAAAAATGAGGTTCAATTTGTAATTAATCAAAATTTGGGTACTAATTAGAGAAAATATATGTTGAACTCTTTCTTCTTCCTCATTTTTTATCTCCACCAGATTCAGTCGCTAGAGTCGTAAACTTCTTTAGTCTTCCCCCATGGTTCTCTATTGGAGACGCCGGCATCTTAGATGCAGGAATCTTCTCTGCTCTTTCCTCTTGTTTCAAAAAACAATGGCTACTTCCCAGTGTTCTACTCCCGCGTCCCCTTCCCCACCGCCTCTTTCAAGCGCCACCGATTTTCTCACACTCTGTCACCGACTCAAGGTGCTTCAATTTTAAATTCTTTTGCAATTTTTCATTTTTTTCCTAATCTGATTGTGGTTGAATTCAGTAGGTTTATGTTTTGTTGAAATCCTTAATTAGATTTATTTTTTTTCGTTGCATATGAATTCCAGTGTAAACAATGCTTGATGATTAAGCAATGCATGATGATTAGTGTGAGTGTGTGTGTTTTTTTCCTCAATTTTTAAAATTCTTCCAGCTTTTTAATACTACGTGTTTTTGAACTGTTATTTTGTTTTGTTTTGTTTTGTTTAATATGAGTTTAGGAATTAGCAATGTATGATTGTTAGTGCGAGTGTATGTTTTTGTTTTTGTGGAATAAATGTTGCAGTTTAGAGTAGTATTTTGGTGTGCTTTGCGCTCTGATGAATTTGAATGAATGATTGGCAAGACAATGAAGAGAACTGGATTGATGAGAAAAGAGGTGGATGTGGAGAGGATTGAGCAAGTGGATGAGAACACATTTAGGTGCTATGTGTATAGATTTAAGTTCTTTGCCTATGAAGTTTCTCTTGTTTTGTTGGTGACGGTGAAAGAGCTGCCTAATGGTTGTTGTATCAAGCTCTTATCTTAAAGCAAAGACGAGGCAAAAAATGAGAGTAGCAACAACAAGTCTAGCCTAAGAAGCTCAGAGTTAGAGAAGAGTCAATTTATGGTGAGAATTGGGACAATAAAACTTAAGCTGCTGACCTTTGTAGTTAATCCCGGTGTAGCACATTTAGCCTCCATTGGAGCATCATAATCGATTGAGAGTTGTTCATTTTTTGCTTTTCATTTCCTTAGGGGATGGTTGATTGGTTCGTAGTTTTCATATGAAATAGTAGCCACTTTTCTTTAGTCTGTGAATTACAAGGTACATTAGTTTTCCTATATGTTGCAACTGTTATTATCCAATGTGTACCTGTTAGTTTACTAAGAATGACCTTTTTTTCCTTCTTTTTTTTATTGATCGTTAATTTTGAATTAAAAACTGCAAATGTTTATGTATATGTTGCAGATGTTATTATCCAATGTGTAATTGTTAGTTGTACTGTGAATGACCTTTCCTTCTCTCTTTTTTGCTGATCGTTCGTTTTGAATTATGAGCAGCATTTGTTTACTTACATGTTGCACCTGTTAGTATTCAATGTGTACTTGTTAGTTGTACTGTCTATAGACCTTTTGTGAATGACTTTTTTTTCTTCTCTTTTTTGCTGATCGTTCTTTTTTAATTACGAACTGCATCTGTTTGCTTATATGTTGCATTTGTTAGTATTCAATGTGTACTTGTTCGTTGTAGTGTCTATGACCTTTTGTTTTCATTGGTTGTTAGTTGTACATTTTGAATAACGAGTTGCATCTGTTTACTTATACGTTGCATCTGTTAGTATCTCGTGTGTACTTGTCAGTTGTACTGTCCATGACCTTCTGTGTGACTTTTTTTTTCTTCTCTTTTTTGCTGATCGTTTGTTTTGAATTACGAACTGCATCTGTTTACTTATTTGTTGCATCTGTTAGTATTTAATGTGTACTTGTTAGTTGTATTGTCTATGACATTTTGTTTTCATTTGTTTTTAGCTGTACGTTTTGAATAACAAGTTGCATTTGTTTACTTATATATTGCATTTGTAAGTATCTCGTGTGTATTTGTTAGTAGTGTTGTGTATGACTATTTTTTATAAAAAATTTGTTGTTGGTTGTTCATTTTGAATTAAGAGCTGCATATGTTTACTTATATATTGCATCTGTTAGAATCCAATATGTACTTTTTTGTTTTATTGTGTTTGACTTTTACTTTCATTTTTTATTATTATTCGTTTTGAATTAGAAGTTGTACATGTTTGCTTACATGTTGCAGTTGTTAATATCCAGTATGTATGACTTTTTTCAGGAGTTAGATCAATAGTTTTTTTGGTTTTAACTTTTAAGGAATCGGACAACACTGAACATTGGATTACATAAGACATTCTGACACGAGGGGGATTCAGACGAAGATACACACTGAACTTTTAAGGAATCATATGCATGTTTTTATTTTAACAATGCATGTTGTAAAGTAATTAAAGAATAGTTAATATGACAATTTTAAATTGTCAAATTTTAGTCTCCTCTATCTGTATAAACTATAACATATACTAGTTGTAGACTAACGTATGCATGTTTTAACGAAACATAAACGATTCATAACGTAACTTATACACGATCTCCTGGAAAAGTTTCATAATTCATATTTAAATATTTTTGAAACAGGTGTATATTTTAATACAAACGATACGTATTGTAAGGTAACATGTGTAGTATATATGAAAATTTTCAGCAGCATTTAGTTCATTTTTCGAATATTTTCCATATGTTTTTTACATGTTCATAGTAGCAAAATTCATACATTCAGAACTATACAACTCCAAAACAAACTTCTATTCGTCGGTTCTGGTGGTCCACCCTTCTTATTCTTCATTCCAGGAAAAGGAAGAGAGCCAAACCATAACAATGAGAAGAGTGCTCCTATCAATGCACCCACAGTGACCTGATTGAATGTAAGAAGTTGCTATGAAATATGCGAAGCCACGACTCATGTACCAAAAATTAACCAACACAAATCTGTAATTTATGGACCATCAAACAGGTATAGAACAGCAAGAGCGGGAGCAGAAAATTAACACACCGACACAAAACTGAAGAACAACAGCACCAGATCGCGCAGTACTGCAAATAAAACGTGTGCACAAACAGATCCCAATTTCGAAGCAAAAACCAACAACAAATTAAAATCATGTGCAACAGATTTTAATTTTCTAAACATAGCAGCAGTACTGATAAGAAAACTATCAAACTGAAGCAAAATTGGAGCCACGGTTCTGAAAATAAAATTAGCTCACGAACAACCCTAAAAACTGAGCGTAATAGCATATTTAATTGCTGAAAACGAACCCAAAACAACATCAATATGCACGTAAATCTGCCTAAGAACAGCCCTAACACAGTAGTGATTTTCAACCCAAAAAATAACCATAAACCCAAGAAATACTGAAAATTCATAACCTGGATAAATTGCAGCAGTAAATCTGAGATCTCTTCAGTGGATTACACTGAAGTTCTTCAGCGGATCAGTTAATTTTTACACTATGAACAATCCTCTTGTCGACCAAAAAAAGCTAGTACGAATCACCGAATTCTTTTGATACCACAACAATGGTAACGGATGAATGCCTACCAACAAGTGCAAAATTAACATGTCTCCTGCCTAAGGAAACAAAAAGTACTGTGCTAAAGAGAGTAAAGGTTGATCGTGTAAAAAATGAAAAAGGGAAATTGAGTTAAAATGGATTTTCTCAAGCAGTGGAATTGAAAATCGTGATTTAACCATAAAATATACCCTCCGTATATTAATACAACATTAATGCTCTTATTCACTGCATACTCTGGATAAACTCTTTATTTTATGATAAGCATATGATTTCCGGAGACAACACTAATGAAACTTAACAGCACAATAAACCTTGAGAATAGATATAGAGATACCATGAGTTTTCCAAAATTAAAAGTCCAAAACTGTCTGAAGCCCTACATAAGTAATAAGATAAACCATAGGGTGCTCTTGCAGCTTTTAAGAACACTTTAGTGTGACAAAAAAAATCTCCAGGCACGATTACGCAACCAACCGCATTCATTCTAAATCAATAAGTGGCTTATTCTGTGTTTTTATTTCCAAAGACAATAGTATACTACAAGAATGAGGAGAAATCATACCAAGACACAGAAGAAGGTCCTTCACTAGACAAAATCCCGCACTTCTAAATCAAGATAAGATAAAAGTCGCGAAGGGAAATGTAGCATCTATCAAGACAAATGTGGTCAATTAAAAACCTGTAAAGAAAATGCAATTCAAATGGTAACATAGTGAAAGAAGGATTTTGGGAAAGATATTTCTGATTTGATATTCACACAATGAACGAGATTTATACCCAAATATACATGAGTTGACTAGACTAACTAAGTGAAGTACAAAGTCTATTACAACACAAACTCTATTACTCCCCTTCAAGTTGGAGCATGAAGATCGAGAATGCCCAACTTGGAACTGAGATGGATGAAAGCTGCCCATCATAGTGCCTTGGTGAACATTTCTGCCGGCTGATCCGAGGTAGAAATATGATGAGTAGAAATGACACGCGAAGACACTAGATCATGAACAAGATGGCAGTCGATCTCAATGTGTTTGGTCCTCTCATGAAAATTGGATTGGCTGCAACGTGGAGGGTAGCCTGAATGTCACAAAAGAGTCAAACCGGAGAAGAGTGGGAAACGCCAAGGGAGCGAAGGAGAGAATGGAGCCAAAGGATTTCATAGTAAGCATTTTCCATAGCCCTATACTCGGCCTTGGCTGAAGAACGCAAAATAGTGTGTTGTTTCTTGGTCTTCCAAGAAACTGTCGAGATGCCCAAGGTGACAAAATACCCCGTGACAGAACGTCGAGTGATAGGACAAGTTGCCCAGTCCGAGTAGCAGTAGGCAGTCAGAGCCAAGCTACTATCTCGAGAAAGAAATAGACCCTGTCCTGGACTGCCTTTAACATAGTGTAGAACTCTCAAAGCTGCAGACCAATGATCAACTTTCGGCTGCTGCATGAACTGCAAAAGAGCATGAACTGCAAAACTGAGCTCAATCTGCGTGATAGTAAAATAGACCAAATTCCCAATAAGGCAACGATACTGCTCAGGGTGATCATAATCTGGACCAGAAGCTTTGGCAAGGGCCTGCGTTAGATCCATAGGCAAAGCAATGGGCTTGCAGCTTAACAGACCAGCTTCTGCCACCACCTCCAAAGCGTATTTACGTTGAGAGACAAAGATGCCTGATAGATTGCGCGCAACTTCCAGTCCCAAGAAATATTTAAGAATCCCAAGATCCTTCATGTGAAAACAGGATGACAAGTACTGCTTGAAAGTAGATATGGCAGTTGAACTATCTCTAGCAATAATGAGATCATCGATATACACTAAAACATGAAGAGTATGACCAGAACGAGTAAGACTGAATAATAAGTAATCAACATAGCGCTGGCGAAACCCGTACTTGCGAAGAGCATGCGCAAGCTTAGAAAACCAATTTCTAGGAGCCTGCCTGAGACCATACTTGGACTTATGTAGGCGACATACCTGACCAGGAAGCGCCTTGGAGTAGCCTGGAGGTGGAGCCATAAAGACAAGATCGTCTAAGTCGCCATGCAAAAAGGCATTATGAACATCCATTTGGTGTAGTTCCCAATTTTGTACAGTAGCAACGGAAAGAAATGTATGAACTGTTACCATCTTAGCAACGGGAACGAAAGTCTCATTGAATTCGATGCCTTCAACCCGGTGATCCCCTAACACAACAAGATGAGCCTTATAGCATTCAATATCACCTTTAGACTTGTAGTTGATGCAATACATCCACTTACAACCAATTGGCTTCTTGTCAGGAGGAAGAGCTGTGAGAGACCAAGTGCCATTTCTCTCGAGGGCCTCAATTTTGGCGTGCATTGCATCACGCCAAGGAGCCTGTTGGACAGCCTTTGAGAAGTGAACTGGTTTATGGCATGAGGTGATTGTGGTCAGGAAGTGAGCATTAGCTGGAGCAAATTTAGCGGAGGAGACAAAACTGGTGATCGGATATGGAGTGGAGGATATAATCGACTGAGAATCATCACGACGCATGGAACTGCATACAAAATCCTTCAGTAAAACATTGAGCTGACGTTGGCGTGAGCTACGCCGAATGTCTGAAACAACCTCCTCGGCTGGCGAGCTGGCCGCGGTAGGCAGCAAGGAGCAGTCGCCGATCGGCTCGAGTTTGGCGGCAGACAGGAGCGGCGCTGGCGGAATGGCTGTGGATGAGCTGCATAGGTCTGGATGAATGCTTCCCCTGACCGTGAAGGAGGGAGAAAGTTGCGAAGAACTCTCCCTTGCCGTGAGGGGTGAAGAATCCGGACTATCAAAGACAGCCGGATGAGTGTCTACCTGCATCGAAGTGGGCAATGGAGAAGGGGATGAACTCTGAAATGGAAATATATCTTCAAAGAACAAAACATCTCTGGAGAAGAAAAACTGTTCGGATTCAAGATCATATAGACGCCAGCCATGCTTTCCACTTGGATAACCCATGAAGACGCATTTGCAACTACGAGCAGCAAATTTGTCCGTAGGTCGAGGAAGAGTGGAGGCAAAGCAGAGACACCCAAAGACCCGAATGTCTGAGTACTTCGGAGCTCTTTGGAAAAGAAAATGAAAACAATTCTTATTTTGAAGAATTAGAGTGGGAGTGCGGTTGATTAGATAGCATGCTGTAAGAATACATTCACCCCAAAACTGGATCAGAAGAGAGGCCTGAAACCGTAAAGCACGCACCACATTTAGGAGATGGCGATGCCTGCGTTCCACTCTACCATTCTGCTGAGGTGTGTAAGCGCGCGAAGTCTCGTGAAGAATACCATGGGAAGCAAAGTAAGCCTTAAGACCAAAGAATTCAGTACCATTGTCGGACCTGAAGCGACGAACTCATGTCTAAAACTGAGTGATAGTTAATGCACAAAAATCCATAACCAGTTTTGGAACCTCTGACTTGGACTTAATTAAATAAACCCATGTAACACAAGAGTAATCATCAACGATGGTAGCAAAATAAGTTGCACCACAAGAAGCAGGAATTCTGTATTAGAACTTAATGGAAAAGGAACAGAATGGAAAAACAGCTCAAACAAGCGTGTTGCTTTATTAGAACTTAACAGAAAAATACCTCGGGTTTGTTTGGAATGAAAAAAAATATCACAAGGAGTAGAACTCCGTACAGAAGCACAAGGAACATGTAAAGATGCTAAAACTGTAAAGGAGGGATGCCCCAGTCTTCAATGCCACAACTCGGCTGAGGTCACCTTCTCGGTCTTAGTCGCAGAGCAGGCACGGGCAGCTGCCAAGAAATGCCGCAACCAGTAAACACCATGTCTCTACTCACCCACACCAATCACTATCTTCGAATCGGTGTCCTGAAGTATACACAAATTTTCGGTCAAGAAAGCAAAACAACGAGCATTTAGAAGCAACCTAGCAAAGGACAGGAGATTACATTCCAGTGTCGGAAGATACAGAACATAGTCAATCCTGGCAGATTGAGAAAAAACCAAAGAACCTTCCTTGACTGCTAAAACAACACGGTTATCTAGAGGCTTAATAGGCACATGAGAAATATCAAAAATATCATGTAGGATGGAAAGATTTCCACTCATATGAAAAGAAGCCCCCGTGTTGAGAATCTAGAGAGAGGGCTTACCAGTAGCATCTGAAGAAGGAGTGTTCATGGTGTTATACATCCGTAATACTGCCGATCACTAGTCGAGGCTGAGATTCCAGCCTCGAGTAGGGGACTCTGGGAGGGACATGACATCGGACGCATGAGCGGGAATTTGCTGCTGCAACGAGAGGGCGACTCTAGCTGGCGGGCCGCCAAGGCCGCAACTAGCCCCCTGGTTGCGCACCATTTCTGACCGGTGTACAAACCTCTCAGGAATGCCATGGAGCTTCTAGCCCTTAGAAATGTCATGTGTGTACTTATCACAGTGAGAACACACGAGTTGGCCAGCTGATCAGTCCGGTGCAGATGGAGGCTGAACGCACGCCACAGGGATGGACTTGGCCTGAGTCACAAACTCCATGCCATTGGATTTGGTATCACGTTCGAGCATGAGAGTCTTATGGTGTTCTTCCTGCACGACCAAAGCATAAACGCAATTGATGGACGGGAGGGGCTCTTGCGCCATGATGCTAGAGCGAAGAGTTCCAAAGAAGCCATCCAACCCAAGAAAAAATTGGTGAAGACGCTCGACATCGCGTTCTGCATGAAGTTTGGTCGTGATATTACAAGTACAATTTGTGCAGAGACATACTTGAAGGGGAACATATGTTTGGACTTTTCCCAAATCTTCTTGAGAGCGCCATAATGTGACACGCAACAGATTTCCAACTTTGGTGACAATTCGCCAAGTCTGCATGAAGCTGAAGAAGATGTGGCCCGTTACCGACAGAGAATCGATGAAGTAATTCCTCCCAGAGCTCAAAGACTGTTTCAGGATAAGTGATGGAAGATCGTAGAGACGAATCAATAGATTGCACAACCCATCTGATGATCATGGAATTGACACTATACCAGTTATCAAGATCAACAGGGGCAACATCATCTTGAGAGATGCGACCATCAACAAATCATAATTTTCGTTTATCCTTGAGTGCATTATTTATCGTGGTAGTCCACTCCTGATAGGGAGAAGAATGATCAAGAGGTTGCTGCAGTGGCTGAGGTTCGCCATCGCCATGGACGCTCAAAGGCGGCACCGGCGGTGGAGTGTCACCGGTGGAGGGCAGCACCGGCAATGTGTGGACGATGCTCTCCAAATTGCTCATTGTGGGTGGTGAGTTTGGACGGCGACTGAGATGAAAAAATAGGGTTTCAGAGAGTTGGTTCT
Source organism: Rubia yunnanensis (assembly GCA_037428765.1). Classification (NCBI taxonomy): domain Eukaryota; kingdom Viridiplantae; phylum Streptophyta; class Magnoliopsida; order Gentianales; family Rubiaceae; genus Rubia; species Rubia yunnanensis. Next base: position 71,372,837 of record CM075063.1, read on the forward strand.
GATACCATGAAAGAAGGGATTTTGGGATAGAGTTTTATGATTTGATATTCACACAATGAACGGGATTTATACTCAAATATACATGAGTTGACTGGACTAACTAAGTGAATTACAAAGTCTATTACAACACAAATTCTATTACACAGCACTCACAAAAGCATCAGCCATCATGAATTTAGCTCAGAAAAGTAACAATGTATGTAGTGAATCTAGAAGTTACATTCTAAGTGGGATCAAATTTATTAGTACTGTTGCATTATCCTATTAACAGAAATACATCAATGTAATCAAACATACACACGGATGACAGATACACGACTGAAACAACATCAGCAACAACAAGAAATCGGATATATAGATCATATTCCACTTTCGTGTTTGGTGAACCTCAAGCATTGAGTTAACTTTTGAATACCTTTATGAAGCTGAAGCATGGGGCATCTGAACTGGCAATCAGTGCAGAACCAGCTTCCTTCAAGTGTCCTCTCCTGCGGCTTCAACATCGGCGTCGCGGTCGGAGAAGCCTAAAGAGTGCAAACCGGTGTGTCTGTATCATCCTCGCCATCGACTTTGAGGGAGAAGTATTTAGTAGTCATGCTTGTTTCAGTTGCGAAAGACAAAATAAGATATAGAGGGATTTCACTGCAGAAAATAGCAGGCAGCGTAGACGGTTCGTCACGGCAGTGGGGGAGGAACTGATGGGGGCTATGTTGGCATGGTAGTACTTGATTTAGCCAGAAAACAGCTAGGCTTCTGCATCTGTGTCGATAAATAATTGGATATCGCCGGCGACCGGTGCCATTGTTGCAGCAGTGATTAAGGTTCAAAACGTAAGACAGCTTTTAGAGAACCGTTCTGAATCGCTGCTCATTGGACAGGCCCATTGATTGTGCTGGATAGTGCTAAAAGTAGAGCTGTTGTTGTTCAAATCTGGCCCGTGAATTTCTTTAACTTTCTCTAATTTGTAAATCAGTCACTGGCCTGTCCATAAGCTTGTGGGCAGGCCGCCTGTCAGGAGATCCACTCTTGGTTGTAATAGATTTTGTATAGTTAGAGTATTTGATTACTATTTTGATTAGGCTTATTAGATTGTCTATAAATAGGTTTGTATAGATCCATATTCATTTGAGAAATTCAATCCAAAAAATTCCCATGTTAAGTTTGCAATTTTCCTTTTATGTAGTCCAGTTTTTTAGATTTGCTCAGCTGTCACAAACCTTGGCAGTTTCTTCATGGTATCATAGATCTTTGTCTCTCAGTCATCTACCTTTTAGACCTTTTTGAAATCTATATACATGATTCAAGATGCATTGGATCTATCAATGTTGAAGACAAAGGAGATCCATTTACTGTTGGTGCTAAAGGTTTTGTGAGAATCAAACCTAATGATTTGGAGTCAAGTTGTTAAATTCCAAGGTATCTTGGTCTTCCATCTTAAAACCACTTGGTATTGAGTGGAGGTGACCCAAAACCTTACATGTAAGTCATTATCTTTGTAAGAAACCGATGTGGAATATATCTTTCAACACAAGCTATGATCACATCACTCTCAACAACGGGGAAATCGAAGTTTATAAGTGGAGAGGTTCCAAACTTGCAGTTCATTCACCTTTCTATAATACTTGGATGAAGGTGAACTCAACAATTATTTTGTGGCTTTAGAACTCCATCAATAAGGATATTGCCAGGAACTTTGGATTTCAAACGGATGCAAAAAAGCTACGGGATAAGATTAAAGAGAGGTTTTCAGTAGCCACAGACCTCTGTATTATCAGTTGATGACTAATCTTGAAGTTCTGAAGCAAGGTACTGATTATATCACTCAATAATTCTCTAAGTTGAAGGAAAATTGTGATGAAAATGATGTAATCATACCTAGGCTTAAGTGTACTTATTTCAATTTTGATTGCCACTATAAATTTGATGAGAAAGTTTAAAGTCAAGCTAATAAAGATAGGTTGCAGCAGTTCATGTCTAGATTGAATGATGAGTATGATGCCCTAAAGGATAAACTGTTAGTGATATTGCCTACAGTTGGAAAGGCTTATTCACTGTTTACAAAAAAGGAACAATACAGAAGTATGCAAAGCAATATCATAAAGGCTACCAATCATTCAACAACTATGATGGTGAGACAAGCACCAGGACAAGGATATGCAGGAGAGGTTTGTTAAGAAAAGAAAGGAATTTGAGGCAAAGAAAATACTGGAATGTGACTATTTCCACATGAATGGACATTTGAGAGAATCATGCTTCAAGTTGAATGGCTACCCTGAGTGGTGGCTAGTTGCTAGCAAAGGGATAGGCAGAACATATGCTAATGCAGCATCTTCATCAGGAACTGGGGTTGAAACTGATCAGGTTGTTCCAGGGATACCCTTTGAGGTTGGAGATGACAAAGGGATGGGAAATATGCGAGATGTGATAGAAAATCTGATCCAGATGAAAGTTGGGAGACTAATCAAAGGGAAAAGGAAAGGTTCAGAATGCAGACACTGGGTGATGATGAACTTTGCACACATGGATTTTTCAAGTAATCTTATAACTCACTTTGCTCATACTGTGGCTTGTTTTGAAAGTGATGATTGGATCCTTGATAGTTGTGATACTTTACATATGTGCGGAAATCTTCTCTTGTTTTAAACCATTAATCCTATCACACACAAAACTCCAATTCTATTACCTAATCACTAAAAAGTTTTCATAGATGCTATAGGATTAATGACTTTGAACAAATGCCTTAAGCTAACCAATTGCTTATTTTTCTGAAAATTCAGATTTAACTAGCTCTCTTTTCACAAGTTAACTCAAGATTCCAATTTTTATCTCACTTTCTATCCTTATGTGTGTATTATACGAGACCACAAGACTAATTCAGTATTAGGAGTTGCTACTCAGAGCAAATACTTGTATATACTAAATAAGAAGTCTTTCCAAACTGAAGCCATCAAGAAGCATCTAGCTTTTCTGATACTAGATAGCTTACTTATTCATTCAACTCCTGCTTCTGTACAATGTCTTCCTAGGGTTGATTTAGAAATTCTTCATAGTAAGCTAGGCCACTAAAGGAACACTCACCGGTGTCATTAAAAACCAGTAAGGGTTGCGATCAAAGATGAGATTTATATGTTGCTCATATTCTTACTCCTATTCACTTTAAGGTAGATAGTTGAAACTTTCACTGATGGTTTACTCTTCACATTTCTGGAACATGAAGTTTTCGACTCCTTCACTTCCTTTTAACCCTTCGAAATAGGAACCTTCTCTTTACCCTTTGAATCCACCAGTCCACTGGCAGGCCCAACCTTCTCCACCTGAGATGTATAACTAATCCATTCTTCTACTTCATCATCAATTATTGCATCATCCTCATTTTCAGAATTCTTTTAATCATCAGCATTCTCATGTTCTAGAAGAGTTATATCTTCCAAGTGCACATCATTTGCAAAATTCATCCCAGCTACAAAATGTACAACATAAAAAGAAACGTGATTAAGAAATGTAATAAAAATATCAACCTCAAAACCAAACAACATCATTTAAGAAAATATAGTAGGAAAACACATCAAAAGGGAAAAAAACTTACCACTCACAGCACCATCCAAAAACACATCAGCTTGCTTAGTGCTAACCTCATCAGTTCTATTACCTGCCTCATTAAAATCATTATCAACCTCATCCGTGTTCAACTCTACATTTTCAATACCATAGTCACCTACGCCAGCATTCAACTCAGCAACACCAATTGCACTAGCATCATTCAAAACCTTATCGGTGTCAGCAACACTAACACCAATCTTATCATTCTTATATCCTATATCTCTTCAAATGATGTAAGATCTCGTGACCACTACCAGGCATTACATATAATAGGAAAGCATTGAACAATGGTTAAAGACTACATCATTCTGCCCTATTGCAAAGCAAATCATCCTGAGGGACTCCGATGTAATGCCGAATATCATACTGAGACAATTGATCCAAGCATGGTGAACAACCAATGCTAAACATGGTGTTGAAAGGATTCCTACTCAGTAAGTATTTTCTCTACAAACTCAGTCGCAATCTCAAAGTCGATTACTTGTACAATGCTGCTTTAAACAAATAGTATTAGCTTGCAAATGAAAAATATAGTACTGCTGAACTGGAGGAATGCATTCTAGTCATTCATAATGTGGAGCTGCTGAATTCAAGAGGTGGATTGGTATAAAAATGTTTTTCGGTCGACATATATATATATATATATATCTTCAAGAACTCAGATGCCTGGATTTTGGTGGTTTTGATGTCTGATTGACTTGCAACTCTAGATGAAATCAAAGTTGCTGAAGTGATGCAAAATACACAACATATGTTACAATATATGTTACAGTTTCTAATTTGTTATTTATGAAAGTTTGATCATGATTGGAACAAAGAAAATCTACTTCTTTGGAAGCGAAAATTCAATTACAACTAAAATCTCTTTAATAAAATATATTCTTATGATAAAAAAGAAGAAGTTGCAGCTCAACCATTGGTCACTGCAGAAGGTGCAGTAAACTTTCATTGAAAATATTGTATAGTACTGCAACATGCATAATCAATAATAAAATATTATGTTATGTCCTCATAATTCATAACATAAATGATATAAGACCGGGACAATAAAACTGTACTTATTCATTTTTCTTATCCTTGTTTATCATTTCGAGTAACTCTTGAATTCTTATAATTCTTAATTATATTTGAAATTATCTAAACTACAAGAACATATTTTGGCAATGGAGATTCGTTAATGGAGAATGATGTGTAGTAGTTTCAAGTTTTTATTCGGTAATGAAGGTTGATGCTCAAACAAAAGAATTGAAGGATAAAATTTTACATAATTTTAATAGACACGTCATATTGAAGTTACAGTTTTGACGGTACCATTGGAGATTAAAAATTTTAAAGACATAATCAGCAAGCTTCTATTTTGATGTCACATTGAGGGCCCAATTAAAGCTTGCCACATGGAACCTAAAAATAAGGGAGATCTTCAAACCATTGGAGATGCTCTAAATTTATTTTGTAATTGATTGATTACAATGAAGGAATGTAAGTGCCTTATAAAGAGAAAGCTATACAATGATCAAGAGGAAGATCAGGGCCATAATCTTGCACTTTCCTTAACAAATGGAAGAAGATAATCCTATCCTATAATTAGTATAATTAAGGAAAGAACAATCAAGGTGATTTTAATTCAATAATCTGTTTTCTAAATATCAATTTTTTAGGTGAACTTTTATGTAGCTAGAGATATTGACGGTCAAACATGATCATTGAAGACCATGAAAAAAAATGTCATTACTCGTGGGACATAGGGAGTGTAAAGCATCTTCATTTTAGTCATACACTTATAGGAATCACGTGCCTTGATACTTTCTATTGTGTTTTAGGCTACAACACCTGGGTTAAAAGGAAAGCTTGAAAAGTTAGCTCCTGCGTACGCTCTTGCTATACATAATGCAATACTCCAATAAATTGTAGGTGACTTCTCAATACTCTGGGTAGGATATTATTATGGAAATTCAAATATAGTGTGGGATCGCTTATTACCTGACACGCGAAATGTCAGTTGATACTGAAAAGGTGCAACCCAATATTTAAACCTTATTCTACTTTTCATCTTTTCAATAGAGTATACAAAATTGACTTTTAACATTCTCTCCACCATTTCAAACATTTAACGGGAGCTATGGCAGATGGTATTCTTCTCCATCTTCCTGTTTTTGAAGATTTTTATACGTCTCATCCACTAAGGAATGTTATTTTTGTTCTTAATTGCTCGATGTCGTGGAAAATCTTTTCTCATTTCTCTTCCACCGGATATCTCGCATTTCTTAGTAAGATTTATTTGTTTTTTGAAATTTCGATTGTAGCTACGGGGAATTATTAAGGCTAGACGGGTAACTGAATGTTGGTATACGATTGGGGAAGTGAAGAAATTGTAAAAGGAAATATGAAATTCATATGTGGAAGAGAAAAAGTTTTGGAGGGAACTTTTAGGAGTTTATTTCATCATCAAAAGGAATAAATAAGCTTTTACAGATGTTATGTTTTTTCAGTTCCGTTCTTTTTTTACCAATGGAAGAAATTGTGTGTTTGGGGTTTTGGATTACTTTAGAATGCTTCTGCTTTTAACTCTTATCGTTTCATAATTATGCGTCTTTGCAGGTAACATGCCTTTGATCCTTGTGATTCTAGAGAATCAAACATATGTTGTCTAATCGATGATGGCGCAAGGGCTTTTACACTTTTGCGCTATGCTCCTGATGATTGAGCTGATCAGGTTTGAGGATCAAGTGCTTACTTCATATATGGTCTTCTTCAAATGAAAGTGATTCAGCTCCTATGTTGTAGATTTATTTTAATTGAATGAAATTGTTTTCTATAGCTAATTTATGCTTAGGTGGATTCTGGTCTGAGTGAGTCATTAGTTTTATGAATTTGCGAGGCCATCAATAATTTTCACATGGTTCAAATTGAAATAGTTCCCTTCATGTTTCCTTTGATCCAACTTATGTTCTTTTATATTATGTGTAAACCTTTAAAGTTCTTAACTGTTCCCAGGTTTAAATGGCATTAAGTAGTTTGAGAGGTTTGACCTAGTATATGCAGGGCGTTGATGGAAAGTTGGTTCAGATATCTCTTTCTGGTTTCATGGAGAGAAACAATGGAAAGTTCATGAAGGAACAATGGTCATTACTTCTTAGGGCCCAAAAAAATTATCAGTGGTGTCCCCCAACAATTCTTGGATGCCAAGGAGGATGAGACAAAGAAGAAGAAGGTTTCTATCTTTCTTTCTCAAGTGTTCATTTTTTTTGGTTGTAATATTATTTACTGAAGTGATGTGTTTTGACTAATTTGTATGCTGAGTCGGATAGAATAGCAAACAAAATGTTATTTGGGTAATTGAGTCCTCGTTGGAGCTCTCTCTATTCAGTTGTACTTATAGAGAAGTGTACAAGGGAATCTTCTATCCTAACAAACTAATCTTTGACTAAATCAATCTAACAATGCAATTTTTGACTATAACTAACTTAGAATTGGTCTAACACTCCCCTGTAGTTGAAGAGGAAGTTTGACAGATGAAAAGACTAGACTGGAAATCCAGAATAGAGGAGATGGACGATTCTTAGTGAAGATGTCAACATATTGATGAGCTGACAGGACATGAAGAACATGGGCATGGCCAAGAGCTACCTTTTCATGGACAAAGTGGAGGTTAATCTCTATGTTCTTGGTGTGCTGATGTTGCACTGGATTGGACGAGAGATACACGATGAAAACATTGTCGCAGTAAACAATAGTTACTTGCTGGAGAGAGACATGCAACTCACAAAGTAAGTTGTGTAACCAACATGTTTCAACGACAACATTTACGATGCATCGATACTTGGCTTCAGCACTTGATCTGGAAATAGTCGGTTGACACTTAGAAGACAAGAGATGAGGTTGTCACCAAAATACACACAGTACCCTGTAGTGGAGCGACGAGTAATGGGGAATCTGGCCCAATCGCTGTTAGAGTATTATGTGAGGGTCGAGGAGGAAGACGATCGAAGCTAGAGACCAAAATCAGTGGTGCCCTAGATGTACAGGATGATTCATTGGAGAGTCTGAAAGTATGTTGGATTATGCATGAAAAGACAGATCAGCTGGTCAACATAAGCACTATTTGGCCTTGTGAAAGTGAGGTACTGAAGTGTTCCTTCAAGGCTGTTATGAGTCAAAGGATCAGCTAGAAGAAGTCCAACCGCGGTGGTCAACTTGGATTTGGTGTCCACAGGCGTAGTAGCTGGCTTGCACATTGACATCTTGGCACAATCAATAATATCCTTGGCGTAATTTTGTTATGATAAGAACAATCCCAACCGAGTTCTTGTAACAGAAACACCAAGGAAGCAGCTCAAGGGACCAATATCTGTCATGGCCAACTCATTTCCAAGAATTGTAGTGAGGACGTGAAGAAGAGTAGTAAAAGAAGTCGTGAGAATAATGTCGTCGACATATAAGAGCAAGTAGGATGTCTCACCTTGTGAACTGTAAATGAATAGTAATTGATCACTCTGACTGCCACAGAAACCAATCCTGGAAAGGTAGGTTGCAAAGCGGTGGTCACATACACGAGGTGCTTGCTTTAAGACATAATGTGAATTACAATGAAGACATACATGACCAGAGTAGCACCTATCAGAGAAAGTTGATGGCTGATGCATATATAAAGTTTCATGCAAGTCACCATGTAAGAAAGAATTCTTTACGTCAAACTGGCGAATAAGCCACGGGCGAGATAAAGAAACACTAAGAATAAGGCAGATGGTAGATGGTTTGACCACCGAACAAAATGTCTCATCACAATCAACTCCAACCTGCTGAGACTTTTCGTTAATAACCAGCAAGCCTTGTACCTCTCTAGCACGCCGTCAGACATGTACTTATGCTTAAACACCCACATGCAACGAATAATATTAGCACCGGGTGGCCTTGGAACTAAGTCCCAAGTACCATTTTTAATAAGAGCACTAAATCCATCTTTCATGGCGGCTTTCTAGTTAGGATCCCGTAGGGCACATATTGGGGAGGTTGGGAGGGGAGAGACATAAGAGAACAATGCCAAAAGAGTGTGTATTTAGGGTTAGGTTTATGTATAACAGCCTGGCGATGATTGGTTATTGAGGGGCGATGAGGTGGAGGTGGGACAAAAGGTGTTGAACTATGTAGTGGGAGGAACTGGGGTGGGTGATGGTGAGACCGAAGGAAGTGGCCGTGGTGCAGAAGAAGCGGAATGATTGTGAGGTGGTGAGATTTGGTGGAATATATCAAGGAGGAGAGGTGATAAGTCAGAGGATAAGACATCATTGTTAGACATAGAGATGATTGTATACATGTTGGAATAGGGGGATGTTGTTTTGTTAAACATGATATGTCAGGAAGTGAGAACTTGGTGTGAGCCGAGAACCAAGCAACGAGAGCCTTTATGATCTTAAGAGGGGCCAAGGTAGAGATATGGGACAGAACGAGGAGCTAATTTATGAGGAGTGCTGGCAGAGATGTTTGGATAGCGCATGCAACCAAAAATTAGAAGGTGGGAGTATGTGGGGTGTCGGTGGTGTAAGATACAGGTTGGCATGGTATTGTGTATGACTTTTTAACTTAGGATATTTTGAAGATATGTTTCCATATGAAGTACTTCAACCCAAAAACAAGTTGGTAGGGAGGCATGTGTGGGTAGAGTACGGGTAATGTCATTGAGAGTGCAAATTGCTCGCTCGACCTTGCCATTTTAAGGGAAGTGTGAGGATAGGAAAAACACATCTACATTTCATTTAGTACACACAATGTGCGAAAACACTAATTTACAAATTCGCCATCATTGTCACATTGAAAAGTTTTTATATTAGTATAAATTTATGTTTTGACCATGACATGAAATATCACCAATTTGGAGTATGCATCATACTTATGTTTGGGAGGAAAAAATCCAAATAAAATTTGAAAAATCATCCAAAAATAATACGTAATATTTAAAACCACCGGTGCTAGAAATTGGAGACGTCCAAATATCACTATGAATAATATCAAACAGTTTAAAAGTAACAGTGTGACAATGTGAAAATGGAAGATACTTGTGTTTAGCAAGCTGGCAAGAATAGAAAATGGCCGAACATTTGGCTTTATTAAAAATATAATCCTGACGCTTGAGAATATCCAAGACGTGGTCACTTGGATGACCGAGTCGAGCATGCTAGGGTGGTGATTGGGAAGCGACAAAAGCAGTGGCTGGCAATCTAGTGACTGGGTATAGATACCCCACGACTATTACATCTCGTATTGATTTTCCCTATGGTGAGGTCCTTTACACAAAAATCAAGATGGTCAAATTCCACACTAACATTATTATCAGCTATAAATTGTTGAATAGAGACCATATTTTCGACAATATCAGAAGTGTGTAAAACATTTTTTAGATAGTAAGGTGGGAATGTATATAGGGTACCGGATCCTTTACCAGCAGCAGGAATAGTATTCCCATTACCAATATAAATATGAGATAAAGTGCTCAAATTAAAATAGGTACGAAGGATACCCGAGTCTGCGGTCGTGTGAGAAGGGGGCCTAGTGTCCATGTACCAATTCTCCAAAGGCTGCTGAAGCAACATAGTGTGGAAAATGGGGATAAATCACCCGAATATTGCTGCTATGAGTTGGGTGATATTTGGCCCAAATAGGGCTGCTGCCCAAAACATGGGCTTGAGCCTAAAAGATAAGGAGACCCACAAATCTTGCTCAAGTTCTCTTTCCTAATAAGAGTGTGTCCCAATCCTAGGTTCGTTGAGAAACATGGCGCCTAAAAATGCTCGTTGTGCAGGTTCAGCAGGGTACGGTCACAACAGTGGCGGCGACGGAGACCATCTGCTAGGCCAGTAATAGTTCCTCATCGGTGGGTACCACGGCTGAGGTATGGCAGAGCCTTGTTGTCTGCGGTCACCGTATTGCTACAGACATCCCCTGTCAGAGATGGTGGTTTATCTTCCACGACCACGATAGCGGTTGTTACCATGGTGTTGATGGCCGTATTTAGTGGCAGCTGACATTGTTCTCGTTTTGGCATCGACAAGAATGGCGTGTACCCTTTCAGTGGGGCAATTTCGGCGAGTTTCCTCTAAGGTAAGCATGCGGCAAGGGAGAAAGGGGGAAACAACATCATTTGACTAATTATGCTTCTGATGGTGTTGTAGGAGGCAGACAATCCATCGACGAGCTGCAGGACAAACCCTTGTTCACAGACATAGCTCTCAACGTCTCTGAGTTTATCCGCTAGCGATTTGAGGCGATGGTAGTACACTGAAACAGAGGGAAAAGAATCTAGGAAAGCATTTATAAATCAAATTTAAAGATCCGTACCCCAAGTGGTGTGGTTATCATGGAAAATGCCTTTGACGTAGAGCCAGTCGTCAAGAGCAGTTGAACCGAATTGAATCACGGTGAGAAAAAGGTCATTACTGCTTGTGCCATATATCTAGCTGAGAACTAGGGCATTGAACTGCTTCCATTTGGCCTCAGAGACATCTTCTGGTCGAGAGAAACCATCGATGTTGTCCACATTGTGTGCACGAGCTATGATCTAGAAGAGTTTGGCCCAAATATGGTATTGTAACTTTTAGAGATCTAGTATGAGTGGTATTTGGTTACGAATGTTCGTAACTGATTAAGCCGAGTGAAAACTCGAGGCTGCATATTGTTGTTATTGTTGTGGTGGTGGTGCAGTGGAAAAGTTGTTGATGTCAACGCTTGAAGGAGGAGGATTTTTGCCGGAGTTGGTCATCGCAGGAATAAGGAAAGAACAAAGAAGATAGCTTACGAGAAAAGAAGAGAAAATAAAGAAGGTAAATTTTTGTTATAGCTCGATGCCATGTTATTTGGTAATAATTGGGTAATTAAGTCCTCATCAAAGCTCTCTCTATTCAATTGTATTTATAGATAAATGTAAAAGTGAATCTTCTCTCCTAACAAACTAATTTTTTACTAGATCAATCTAACAATACAATCTTTGACTATTACCAACGTGGACTTGGTCAAACATGAAATCCAGAAGAGAGATTCAAAGAGAGTCAAGAACTAGACCATGAGAGAAAGGAAAAATGGTATGCACTATATTTTTCTATGCAAGAGTTTGTTTCATAGAAATGGATTTCTTTCCTAACTTGCTTTCTAATTCTATGAATTCTGCTACTTTTGCAATTATTTGAACTTTGTGTTTCACATTTGAACGCAAAATCAAAAGCAACCTCTTAAATCTGATCACAGACCTGTTACCGAATTCAAATATGAAGATATTATTGTCTTCATGGGTGGTGTCAAACACTTCACTAGTATTGGTAAGAAATCCTTCATAATGAACATCTACGAGGGCAAGACTTTTGGATGGAGCAATTGCATTAGGTTTTACATGCCCGTAATGGTATTTATGACACCTTCATCTCTAATTAAATCAATCTTAGCACTCATGGCTTCTAAAGTCGGTTATACTAGGAAGATAATTGCATCGGAGGAATAAGGTGGCGGCAGTGGAGGACTGCAAGGTTGTTAATGAACCTCAGAGATTTTGAGGGCGAAAATTCATGGACCATAAGCTTCAAGGCGTTATATTCTTCGCTTTTGTTTTTTCACCTTCAACTGATTTCTTTCTACTGTTGTTCTATTTTCTTCTTCACAAAGTGGTTTACAATTTGTGCTGGGAGTAATGACATGCAAAACTCCATGAAGTGCAGTACACTATGTCTAGTAATATCCTATATTTTAAATCCACACACACAATATTTTTGGTTGACCAAGGCAAAACTCTTGTAATTGAACGAAGAACTTAGTTGTTTAAAGTGCTCTATCACAACACAAAATAAATGGTCAATCATATGATATGCCTCTAGAACTACAACATCAATAAATTGATCAAAGTTCGCAGAAAAACACTACCGACTATATATGAGAATGTAAGCTTGTTGGTTTATTGAAAATGCAAGTGACGTAAACAAGATTAGTTCGGTTACATTTACAAGGACAAACAATAATTCCATACACATGATATGAAAAGAACAAATCTTTAAATTCCCGCATGTATATATCATACTTTAGACTAACATTGAGAGAGCAACTCCATGAATAAAATCACTACGAATTCATTAATATTGTTCATCCAAAAAAATCATAACTTTTATGAAAATGGGGTCTATTCAGTATTGCATATGAAGATACAGTATTCTTAAAAATGAAGCATAGGAAATTGTCTAAAATAAATTCATAGAATTTTGTTGTTTGGAGTTGTGATGTTTCAAACATTCCTTATTATACCATCCTCCCAAAGAAGTGAAATTTAAATGGTTATATGTTCTCTTTGTCCGCCTCCTATTGGCTTCATCGGTGAGCTCTTCTCACTTACTCAGAGGTCTCTGAAGGTTTCTTATTTAGATCAAAAGAATAAACCTTTCGGCATCTCTCACGCTCAGCCTTCGTACCAATAAGTAGAACATCACTAGTAGGGGGAACCAAGCCTTCATCAGAATCATCATCATCATCTTCTTCAATTACAATGGACTTCCCTTTGTCTTTCTTCAATTTTTCCAAATTAGCCACCTCATCAGATAGATTTGGAACTACTTCCTCCTGATCCACTGGTATATTTTCTAGATCAACTTGATCCAAAACTTCAACAAATCCAGATTCACTCCCAGTTTCAACCAAAGTATGTGTAATTTTTGAGGTGCCTTTTTCTGCCAAAAGTTTATTCAAGGAGCGGACCTTTTTCTTTCTCTTTCGCGTGCCAATTAAATTATGTTTCTCCCGCCAATTTCCTGAATCACCATAATAAATACTAGATATATGAGCATATTTTAATGCAAGCATAAACTAATGTAAACCAATGCAAAATTAGTTTACTCATTAAATTGGAATTTAGCTATTTTGGTCCATTAAGTCAAATACATTATCTATTTCAGTCCCATAGGTTTGGACACTATGATTTTTTTTTAAATGGAATAGTTTGATATAGGAAAAAAATAATTTAAAATGAAATAAATACTCAGAATATTGATTATCACAACTTGCTAAGATACTGTACCAAATGCCTTCTTGTACTATGAAGATGATTATCCTATATTACCTCTTTGGGTGAAGTCAACAACACATATGCCCCAAAAACATGATATGAGGCTTTTTGAGGCCAAAATTGAGGAATTTTTATTTGATAATGTGGATAAAACTAATGTTCATTGGGAAAATAAAAAGGAAAACCAAGGAGATCCTTCTTCCTTCCCCTAAAATTTATCTAGGATAGGGAACAACAATCCCCTAAAATTAATTTTATCTATTCATGTTCTTTGACTAATTATAATTATCCGTGTTTGTTGATTGGGGAATCCCAGAAGTGCAAGGAATGAGGACAAAGTTCTTTGATTATTTGTTGCTATTGAGCCTTTAATTAAAGTGTATCATGCTGGAGGTCAGATGGACCAACTTTATCACAGTTATATTACATGTGATATGTCTTTTGGAATATATTGTAAAGTGGTTGATAAATTGGTAACTTCCACTCAAGCCATGTAACTATAATAATGGAGGTAAGGGAAAAAAAGCCTCTGAAATCTTTATCTCAATTCTTTACTACAAAATTGATGTCCAACTAAGGCATCAAAATTTTTATCATATGATACTACCATTTTTCTTCTTGCATATTTGATGACATTTGGAACTAAAGAATCATGATTATAGTTCAAATTAAAGTCTTCCATAATCCAGTTTCAAAAAAAGGTGCTATACAATATTTAAGTTTTGATTATGTATATAGTCATAGATCCAATAAGATCCAAGTTAGTTGGAGTTATTGTATTTATTTGTAGGTATTTTATGATGAAATGCAAATAAGATTCATTTTATGCCACAATCTTTATATTTCCGGGTGGTTTATACAATGCCATGAAGGGAGAAAACTTATGCCATATGATTTGATATAAAGACTATTTTGGAGAGAAACATGCTTGGGTTTGTGAGTGGTGACTTTAATGTATTTACTTTTCTAGAGAGTGAAGATGTGTCAGTCAACCACATCAAGAGGATATGTATAATTTTTTTCAAGTTAATGCTAACCTCCATTAAACTAATCATGTGACTGATCCTTACCTCATCGATAATAGGTTGATCAAGAACTTCCTTCGGATGCCAAACGTGCCTAAACATGTGAACAAGATGGAGGTGGCTCTTTTGTAGATATAATTCTTTAGTTTCTAAAAGGACTTAATAAGGTAATCACGTGAGAAATTTTTACTGACTGTGGACCTCATAATGAGACAATAAACCCTCATTTTATAGATGTGAGAATTCCCTAATCATTTAAGAATCATCTCCAATATGACATGGGATTACCATGGTAATATCCTTCATAATCAGACTACTTGTAGGAGAAATACACTTCTAGCGAGATCTAGAACCATCTAGCAAGGCCCAACAAGAAACTTGCCTTTTGGTTAGTTCTAAAACCACCTAGGGAGATCGATGGGAAAACTTCCTTGTATTGGACAGAAGGCATTTGGTCCCTTAGAAGGCTACTCATGTCAAGTTGGGTTGAGTTCCACAAGGTGGACTCATAAACTAGCTCCACAAGATAGCAACCTAGATTTAACTGAAGTTGAGGTTCCATATTGACATGTCATCTTTGTTTATTGACATGTCATCTTTTGAAAGTTTAAAATTTTCATTAACTTTATTTTTCAATGCAAAGCCTTCTTTAATGCTAAGAGATTCTAAAATATGTTGAACTTAATTGTGCCAACTTCTTGAAGTTTTGATATATATATATATATATATATATATATATATATATATTTCACTGATCTATTGACTTCATAAATATATATGATTTGGTTCATTTAAACATATTATACTATCTTTGTTGAGCTTATTACTCAACTTCAAAGATAGGACTAAGTAAATCGCTTTGAATGTGAGTAGAATCAAAATTTTATGTTGACCTAAAAAAGTTGAAGCCCATGTGCGAGTAAGTGAACTAATAACAACATGTGTCTAATCAGGGTATTAGCTATGCCTTTATTTCCTGGGGCTTATGAGCAAACACAAAATATTTAGAAATGTCTATATTCCATAGTATTTTGATAGTGTGAAGCGGATGATGGTGATGAGGAGCCAAGTGCTAATTCTAATTCCTTTAAAATTGGAGAGATGAGGAAGGAGCTTGCTCTGGCAAGTTGCAATGTAGATTTTACTTACTTTCTTTTGTAATTCTTCTATTTTCACACTACAAAACTCGTGATCTTGTTTGCTCTTTATTTACTTGTCGAGTGCACTCTTTATAGTCTTTGATAAATCAATCTCGCCTTTGCTATTGCATAAGTATTTCAATGATGGGTTAACCTGTTCTTTGCCTTTTCTGACTTCTTTGAGGTGTCGACCTCTTATTTTCCTTTGATAGCTTCTCCGAGGTGTCGACCTTTTTTTCTTCTTTGAGATATGGAGGTGACCAGTCTCTTATCTCAATTACACAGAGTTCAGGCTCCGACTATCTCGTTTTTTTATACTAAATATTTTTTAGAAGTACCTTACCAAGAATTTTTACTTCTCATCTCATTTGTGAGCTAACTACATATTGTACATTCCAATGATGACTACATTCCAAGAGTGAGGTACAAGTTCTCCATCCAGGTTTTCTATTTAATAAGCTCCTAATGTGAAAGCTTCATCCGCTTTGTAAGAACCTCCCACATTGGCACAAGTTTTTTTTTGTGTTGTTTGTGTTTCAATATTATATGATAAAAGCTTTCGATGGGATCTCATGGTAATTTTCAAATAAAGAATTACTTTAGTGCAAAATTCATTTCTATATCATGGACATGTATGAACAATTTCAATAATTCATTGATGTCAATGCATCAAAATGGATCCCAACATATTTCTATAGGCTACGTAGAGGTGTTAAACAAATGGACCCGATGTTTCTATATCTTTTAATCCTTATGTGAAAGACTTTTCTAGAGGCTTACTAAAGTTCTTCATGGGTTAGAAAATTTAATCCTACCAACTACCAAATAACCCTGTGAGCAAGGTTTATTTAAATTCATTTTGCTATATAAGAGGGGTTTTGGCTGGAAAGTAAAAAATGGGCAAAATTTTATTCGTACACTATGTTGAAAGGCACAAAACATTTCAATTTAATGGTAATCAGGAGGAGCTTACTTATCATGGCATGGAGATGGGATTTTCTTTCATGCAATGGTTAACTCTTTTGCTCGTTCGATGCTCTAAACACTTACACTATAGACTTGTAAGTGAAAATTACCTATGGTACAAGGCAGAATTCTTTTAGCTCCAACGATATAAATAGTTGGTCAGTGGTTGATTAACTATGAACGGCCTCTTCATCATGGCCATGGAGGTAGTTTTATTGAGTATATAACATGCATTTTACAATGAGGGGACATTAGATTCTTGTATGTCTATGAAAAAATTAACTAAACAGCATATCTCTTGGAAAAACTGTTAAGGGGTGATTGCGTAGGATATTTTCTAATATTCATTTAACTATTTATTTTTTTAGAGGACCTCTTAGATTATAGACATCCTGATTTCTCATTTTGTGATTTAAAAAATGTGGTTCAGTTTTTTTATTAAAGGGGCTGAGGAGTCTTAATCTCATCCTTACCACCAATAAGAAGTAGAATTCTTAAGGATTTATTTTTTCAAAATAATTTGAATATAAAAGTGGATATATTTAATTTGTGACTAAAATTTTTTTAGTCCTTAACATATGACCTAATACCATCTTTTGGTCTCCGTTTCCAAAATCACCTCCTTTTAGTACCCTACAAATTCAAAACGATTTGTTTGGTCCTCAAGGCAATTTTTAAGGTGGTTTTCAGGTGGGTTTGGGGACCAAAAGATGGTATAAGGTCATATGTTAGGGACAAAAAAAAATTAGTCTACCTGAAAACCACCCAGAATCTGATTTGGGGACCCAACAAATCGTTTTGAATTTGTAGGGTACTGAAAGGAGGTGATTTTGGAAACACAGACCAAAAGATGGTATTAGGTTATATGTTAGGGACCAAAAAAATAATTTAGTCTTAATTTGTAAATACAAGATAATTTAGTTTATATTTGGTAGATTTTTCTTTAAAATTAATTTCATTTGAGAATAAGTCCATTAAACTTACTTTCTTATAAAATTATTCAAGACCTACAATTAGGGACGACATTGGTGCGCAAAAGGTGCAGATTATAGTCCATCATACCCATCTCCACCAAAAATATTTATACCCATGTTCGCCCTATCATCCATGGTGAGTATAATATGAAAATCCAACCCAACCCGACAAATTTTATGTAAAATTCACCCTCGCCCAAACACCCACTTGGATTTCCATACTAACTTGAAACCCAACCATACTCACCCACTTATAACTTCAAAAACACCTAAAGTTTTATTTATTTTAACAGTTTTTATCTTAAATTTTAATAACTAGTTTACATGAAAATATTATAGGTTTGATATAGTCTTGGTGGATAAATAATCTATTATATATTAAATTAGCTATTATATAGCGGGTCTAGTGGAGCGGGGAAGGGATGGGGTAGGTGTGAGCTAATATCCATACAAGGCCTACCATCCATGGTAGGTATCATTTTTCCCCAATACACACCTCATCCCCATCAAAATTACCTTCACCGCCGCCCCCATTAAGGTGGATGCAGGACAAACCTCCACCAAAACTTGTCCCGCTGTCAACCTATCTAAATTTACTTAGTAGTTAATTCACTGAAATTAAGTACTATTTTCTAGCAGAGGAATATTGAGATGTAGTTAAAATCTTGAAGGTGATATCTTCAATATACATGATTCTAGCAGTACGATCAAAGGAGTGGATGTGTTCATAATAAATAACTAAAGAATTCAACATTTGAAAAGTGGATTCATAGGATTGGAGTGCTCAATTTTCATAACCCCACACTGACCAGGAGGTTAACCTGTAATAGGATATCTTCAAAGTAAAAATTCACTCACACCTTATTTGTTGAACTAAAAGCATTTGGATAAATCAGAACTCGGCATCCTTTAGGAGTTGAAATAGCTTTTCGGAAAACTTACTAAGCAAATCATGTTATATTAAAAGTTTTAGTCTCTACAATGCTGGTTTAAGGTTCAGGAATTTCTCAACTCAATATGTAACATCTTTAGTTAATTTAATTCATGAAACTTTTTTGGAGCCAACAAATTTCTTCCCTCATGGCTTAGAGCTAGTACTTGGTACTAAATTGACTAAA
Organism: Rubia yunnanensis; assembly: GCA_037428765.1. Lineage (NCBI taxonomy): Eukaryota > Viridiplantae > Streptophyta > Magnoliopsida > Gentianales > Rubiaceae > Rubia > Rubia yunnanensis. Next base: position 71,391,689 of record CM075063.1, read on the forward strand.
ACCAAAACCAAAATGATTATATTAGTTTGCGCATAAATATAAGAGATCAAAATGATTGTGTTCTCTAACATAAGAGATTAAAGTAGTCTTTTTTTTAACTCATAGTTTTATAATTATGAACGGGATCAAACTAACATCAATATTTAGGTAGCAAAAAATTAAGACACCAAACATACTAGCACTTATTCAAAACTTGAATTAATAGAGTGACTTAAACTATATAAAAAATTAATTACCTTTATGAGTAGCCTCCAGAACTTTGACATCTCCAGTTTTTTGGGTAGTTTCTCTTGTAGGACTTTGTTGTATTTGTTTCCCACTCGATTGAATCGTCTCAGTGATAACTGCACATATTAATTAAATTAAAATGACATGCCGCATTAGTTTGTGATAGTTATTGCATAATTGAAAAATAATAATTTTATATATTGTCAACTTTACCTGGTGTCTCAACCCCATCAATACTTGGAGGAGCCAAAGGAAGCTCAATGAATATGGATTTAATCGGAATCACAGGTCCCCAAACTCCATCAGGTAGAGGATTAAGGTCATATACCTCTTTCCCTTTTCCCATATTAGTAAAATGAAGAATTGCTGCAACAAAAGAAAAAATATCTCATTTCGCTAATTAAATTTAAAGTAACATTAAAAACTTATACTAGAATAGAGCGATTTAAACATGCAACATTGATAAAAATCAAGATGTCATTCATATCGACTTAATTGATTGGAATTTTTAAAAAATTTATGAACTTATATATTTGATTGTCATTCACATCATATTTTTGTTTAACATAAAACATATAAAAAGCTATATGTGTATTCTTGTTGTGATTTAGGATGATTTTTTTTTTAATTGAAGACTCACCTAAGTGAGGGGGAATATATTGGCTCCCCAAACCATAAAAAGAGTAGCTACATATAATTAGGCTTATACATGTTAACGGGTCGGATTTAGGTCGGGTTTAGATCTTAATATTTTAAACACGGACCCATACCCATTTTCTTAAATACAGACCCATACCACATTTGGATCTGATAAATCTGGAAAAAAAAATCCATACACGACCTAACTGGTCTAAACCTTGTGGGTCTGGTTCGGAACCAAGATCCTTACTCATCCCTAATCGTGGCTGGCCAAATTTGACTACATCAAGAAAAATAGGATCGACATAGTGATTTTTTTATAAGATCTAACCTCTAAATAACTTAAATCTTCTACCTATTACAATTATGGCACTATTCTTTTAATCAAAGAGGTGAATTTATAAAACTTGAAATAGATGCTCTTATGATTCCCCCAATTTTCTAGGTTAAGGAATAGACCCGATTCAACAAAAATAACAGTCTATTAACACGAATAAAATTTAAAATATTTTTAAAGAAAATTTCACTTACCTGAAGTGAGGAGTCCTGGTGGTGGCAATTGACAGCGTCCAACAGAAGATGCAGATGATGGTTATTTGGGAAAGGAATATAATAAATATAAAATTCTAAGTTAAGGATATTTATCAGTGGAAAAATATTGAAGTGTAATTTTATTGTTTATCATTTATTTAGAATTGAGTCACTGCTTCTTTATTTATTTAAAACTGAAGGGGGATAAAAATGAAATAATTCTAAAACATAGATTTTGTAGTTTTATATAACTTATTATAAAAATAAAGCATATGAAACTATTTTTTATATATTAAGGTTATTAAAATATTACATTTGAAAATGAAAATAAATACTTATTATTAATATTTATTTCTCAAACACTGTTGTTTATAACTAGGTTTTGTTATTCTACAATGAATGGTTATTTTATTATTATGCAGTGGTATCTAAACTATGAACATATATAATAATAAAATTTGTATTAGTTATTTTTATATAAAACAGATAAATATTATCATTATTACAAAATCTTTAGTTTTATCAATCTTCTATAAATTGCACTATTGAGCCAAATACTTAATTTGACTTCTGGTGAATACCAGTAGAATTCAAATTCAAAAATAAATGCAATAACTTTTTTTCCGTTCACTCAAGACTTTCTATGTGAGAAATGTTTCTTTCCTACCTTATAAGTATATAATTTATTTTGATACTAGCCATATTTTGGTTGAATTTGTTGACTTATTTTTTTCACTCAAAATTTACTAGAATGTACAATGAAGGATTCTTGTTGCACCTTTTGGACAAGAGTGTTGTATAGGGTACTTCACGAGCAACTTTAAATAAAGAAAGTTAATCTGGCACATTAAAAACTCTTGGACAAACTGCTTTCATCCCCCCTACCCCCAGAGTTCGATGACAAATTAATTTCTAGCATTGACCAAACTGGAAATGACCCCCTGACCATCATAAAATGAAGAAGACTTCCAGGGTGATGTCAACACTTGTATCAATAATTGAAGGGTTTATCAGCGCTTATTTTTAAAAATAAGGGTTATATCAGTACTTATTTTTCATACACTTATATTACTTCATATCATTATTATTAGCATCCAAATAAAATTAACAAAGAAATTTGAACAGTCAAATTTCAAGAATAAACTCGTCTCTTTGCTAACAAATCTGAATCTACGCACAAAATTAGTATAACATATAAATTTTGGGCTAACTACACGCCAAACTTTAGGCAATACTAGCTCGATTGTCTTGGTCATGAGAAACCAAAGGAAATGTTTAAGCATAGGCCACACAATCCATAAACAATAATCCAGAAGTCATAGCATCACATATAAAATGTATACATGGGAGTATGAGACAAAGGAAAAAAAAGTAAATTTATTAAACAGAACCATACATTATTAAGAACGGGTATGCTATAAGAACAATAGAAACAACAAGACAACAATGCATCATAACTTTATAAAAGATTACTCGTGCCAACCACCCCAATGCAAATGCTGACATTTCCTTCAATCTTGAGAATGAAGCATGTCAATAAAGGGCCTCACATCACCTCTTTGGACAATATGTGCCTTCATAACCCCAACAAAAATTCAAAAGATAAATATATAGCAGAAAAAAAGAATATACTTGTCTTGCATTAAATGACTTTGGTTGTTTCGTTCAATCTTACAATCCGTATCCATTGCACCAAATTGCCCAAGTAGCAAAGTAGCTTCTATCTACCTCTCTAAAGAGACACAAAACTCGCCAAAAATCTAAAGCAGTCAATGGTGTTATAAGAAGGGGAGTTGATGCTATCACTAATCTGACTCATGAGAACAACATAAAAATGCATGCTAGGTATTCTTTCATTTTATAAAAGAATCATATTTGTGTGCAGCATTATCCTAACCCTATTCATATTATGATATCAGGATTGAAGGTGGTAGAACTGTTTATCATCCTACCATATAATCCCATCTCTAGTAGAACTGCTTGAATTTGTTGAAACAAAAGTACATAGAACAACAGATGGAGCACTGGGAACACTTTTGAGAATATTGAGAACAAGAACCAAGTCAGTGGATCTCAAATCTGTGAAACTTGTATTGCTAGTGTTTAGTGCCATGTGTGACTTCAGAGCTTTTCTAAGAAAAAAGTGGCGTGCAAAGTAGAAATTCCATAAGGGGGCTTAAGCAAGAAGAGCCAAGAAAGAGTCCGGGGAAATTCCCCAGCCCCGGGGAAATGGAGCCTTCGTTGCACAAAGGTAGAACAAAAAATTAGGAGCTCGGAATTTGCAAATTGACAATTAGTGATTAGGCTTAGTCCAGCGGTGAAACTGAAGCTGAGAAAAGAATGAACTGCAGGAGTACTAAGAAGAAAGTGGTGGTGGAATGGAAGAGAGCGGAGGCCTTGTGGGGGGTTTTGGAGAGGGAATTTGGGATTTATGTATTTGGGAGGGCAATATGGCCAATGCATACTTTACTTCTTTTTTATAATTTTAAAAAAGGTGTGAATATGTCGTTTCATTAGAATCCAATTTGACTAAATTTTCAGGTGAAACCAGGGGTGTATATGAACTAAATAAAGAACTGGTGGGCAAAAAAACACATTTTAAAAAATATTGTAGGAAAGACATTTTAAAGAATTGGGGGCCACATTATGTGTTAGGTGGGCCCTGCTACTTACTTGGTAAAATGGTGGGTAATATGCAGGTGATTACAAGCATTCATTTCCTCCAATTTCCCAACAACAATATTTTGATTCTTTTTCTTCTTCTTGTAATGGGTTTATTCATGTTTGTTTTAGTTTTTCTTCTTCTTGCAATGGCTTTCTTCATGTTTGTTTTAGTTTTTTTTTTAAAAGCACAACAATTGTTTTTTTACTTCAACCTTGATTCTTTTTTAAAAAATCACTTCAACAATTTTATTTTAGTTTTGTGAGCAAAGTAGGATCTTATAAACACTACAATTAATACACAACTCACTTTAATATCTAAAATTATCCTTTCCCCTTTTTCATTTACGTTTTATTTTGTGGACGTGACTGAAATTGTGAGATTTGAGATTGTTGAGAGGAGAGAGATTTTCAAAAGTACCAAATTGGGACTTTAGCGTTTGTACATGCTCTCAAGATTTTTTTGATTCAAAAAATTAATTCCAATAACTGAAATCATTGTTGCTTCACTACTTTAGATTCAGTGTACAAAAAGAACATGGATAGGCTCTGCTTCTTCTAGACCACAGACTATTGTTTTTGCATCACCGCTCGAGAATCCCATCTTCTTATTGCCGCTATGAACTCCTATAAAAATAACACCAATAGGAGGTGAATTTACAGAAGGAAAATAATTTGATCTTAGAATGTTAGATAAAAATTGTAATAACGAATTGCAAAAACTTGCAAAATTTTATATTTAAAAATATTTTAAATAAACCTAGAAAATAGCAATCATGCACGACCTGGTGTAGCTCGCAAAGAAAACTCTCAACTAATCCAAATTGTAAGAGATGTAGCTCGCAAAGAGAGGACATTACTCATATTTTCATGCACCGTGGACCTAGATGTTAGAGTAAAGCAAGTTGATGATTAGATAAGATTTTATTCTTGATGACTAGGCTAGAGTTATGGTTAGACTAGTCTAATTGGTACTCTATTTATACTCTTCTTAGTTAATCAGAATCATTATGGGAAATCACTCTTTTATAGTATCAGAGCAAGTTATAATCCTAAACACTAAAACATAAATTTTTTTATTTTCTCTTTCTACTGCCTCCCCCTCTTCTTTCCGACCGAAGGAACCGGCCAACTTCCGACCAACTTCCGGTTGTCTCCGGCATCTTCTTGATACATCCAGCGTCCTCTCCTTCGACAATTCTCCAGCTTCGGTAACTCTGATGTTTGATTCACCCCTAAAGCAGTGGCGTTTCCTCCCCAAACTGGCCATCTCAGCCGTATTGCTCGTCATCGGTAATAGCTTTCCAGCGGCATCTCTGTACGAGCAGTCCGATGTCTATGTTCATATCCTTCAGGCCCAGCTTTCATCTTGGACGGAGTTTCTCTTCTTCGTTGTGACCAGCGATTTCACACAGCGGCTATCTCTATTTCTCGGGGACTATTCTCTTTGTTGGCGTTGCCTTCAGGTCTACAACGGTGGCCATCTCCAGTTTGGCATTCCTTGTTCAAGCAGACCACTCACTAGCGCATCAGATCCACGCGTGAACATCTCTTCAACGCATGTATCCAGCGCGTGATTACACGCGCGTCCGCTGGAGTTCAAGTGGGTGAACCCACTCGCGCATGCCCTCCACGTGTCAGCAGCTTTCCCTTTGGTCAGCGCCTCGCGTGCCATTTTATTTTAGCCCTCGCCACTTTACCACTTTGCAGTATGGCCCTTTTTGTTGGTATCTCAAAATTTAGGCAATCTAGCCATCGGTGGATTGTAGATTCTGGCGCTACAAAGCACATGGCATCATCTCCTGCTATTGTTGATTATGTGAGACCTTACCATGCCTCTTCCCACATCTATGTTGGTAATGGTTCTCAACTCCCTTATTACTCATGTTGGTGAATCTCGAATTTCTAAGTCTTTGCTTATATATGATGTCCTTATTGTGCCTGATATCACTAAAAATTTTCTTTCTATTAGCAAACTAACTCGAGATTTAAAAGCTGTTGTCTGCCTTGGTGATCGTTCTTTTATTATCCGGCATAAAATCACTAGGGAAACCTTGGGTCATGGTCATCTTGAGGATAGTCTTTATGTCTTAGACACTGGTGCATCTGCTTTAATCTATACTGTGGAGTCAGATAAGTCACGCGCGTCCTTTGAAATCTGGCATGCTAGACTTGGTCATATCCCGCATTATGTAATTTCTGGTTTACGTGCTTCTAGATCCTTAACTATCCGTCGGTTTTGCCTAAACCCACCATTTGTGAAGCGTGTGAAAAAGCTAAAGGGAAACGTTTATCTTTTCATACAAATGATGAACGTGCTGCTAAGGTACTTGATATAATTCATTGTGATTTATGGGGGCCCTCTCCTATCATATCTGCTGATGGTTTCTCCTACTATGCCATTTTCCTTGATGATCATTCCCCACTCTTGTGGTTTTACCCACTTCGTCGTAAATAAGATTTTTGGGATGTTTATCGCCAGTTGGAGGCTTTTGTGGAGAACCATATTTCTTCCCCCATTAAAGCGTTTTAGAGTGATGGGGGACTGAGTTCATAAATGGTCGTTTACGCTCTCACTTTCAGACAAAAGGCATTCACCATCAGATTTCTTATTCGTATACTCCTGAGCAGAACAGTCGGGCTAAGTGCAAGCACCGCCACATTACTGAGATGGGCCTGTCTATGTTGTACCACTCTCATGTTCCTTTCTCCCACAGGCCACACACCTTTGCTGCAGCTGCTTATACTATAAATCAGTTGCCCACTCCGGTTCTTGGCAGACAATTACCATTTGAAGTTGTTAATGGCCGGGTTCCCACATACATGAACTTTCATGTATTTGGTTGTCGTGTGTTCCCTTATCTTTGTCCTTATGCAGCTCACAAACTTGCTCCTCGCAGTTTGCCCTGCATCTTTCTTGGGTACGACTCCAAGTTTGAATCCTACGTCTGGAAAGATATATGTCACCAGACATGCTCGGTTTGTTAATACTTTCTTCCCTTATGCCGATGGTTCCACTTCAGTATCTCCGTTCTCTCTGGATGTCTCTACTTTTTTGGATCCTGCTGATATATCAACTGATACTCCTACTTCTTCCACGGTGGCATCTCATCCTGCTCGGTCTGCCACATTGGTTGCCAGCCCTCATGGTTCATCGATGCTGTCGTCCTCACCGACTACAACACCATGTTTTGACTGCTCTGACGATTCAGACCATCCAATGGCCGCTCAGACTCATCATGCTCTGACTATCCCGCCATCGACCAGCTCACTTGGTCCACCGACCAGCCCATCTGATTCTCTGGCCACTTTACCGGCCCCTTTGCCGGCCACCTCACTGGCCCGTTCATCGGCCACCTCACCGACTCCTTCGCTAGTCACCTCACCGGCCCTTTTGCTTGCTGCGACTGCTCCTCTGGTCTCTCCACCTCCACTTCGCACTCATCGTATGGCTACTCGATCGGCAACTAGAGCTATTCAGCACAGAGATTATTCTGATATCATTGCTCATGGTCTTACTGCCGCCCTACTTGCTCACTCAGAGCCCACATATTACCTCACTGCTCTTCAGGATCCGGCTTGGATTTCTGCTATGGATGACGAGATGACAGCTCTTCGTGGACAGCACATTTGGGATTTGGTGCCTCGCCCATTAGGCGTCAATATTGTTGGCTTCAAATGGGTTTACAGATTGAATTATCGTCCAGATGGCACTATTGAACGTCATAAAGCTAGGCTTGTGGAACAGGGTTTCTCACAACGGGTTTTGACTTTGACCACACTTTCAGTGCAGTGGTCAAAGCCTCCACTGTTCAGACAGTCCTTGCCATAGCTACCATGCGTTCCTGGCCACTTCATCAGTTGGACGTCAAGAACGCTTTCCTTAATGGTGTTCTTGATGCTCCGGTCTATATGAAGCTGACTGTTGGTTATCAGGATTCTGCTCATCCAGACTATGTTTGTTGCTTGCGGAATGTCATTTATGGTCTTAAGCGGTTATCTGACACAGCTACCATTATGGGCTTCAACGGTTATCCAGACTCTTCTTAGTTAATTAGAATCATTCTGGGAAATCACTCTTTCACTAGAGAGTTTCAACTCTAAGTTTTGATTTCGATCAGGTTCCCCAAACTGATTTCATTAGCTAGTTTAAAACTTGGTTGCAGACAGTGCCTCATCGGACTTTACTGCATTTGTCAGTCTTTATACTATGGGAAATATGGAAAGAATAGAAATGAGAAGGCTTTTAAAGATCAAGACGTATCTCCCATACAAAATTGGGAATTGACCAGAGAGGCTTTTTGTTTATTTTAAAAATATGTATACTTGGATGATCAGGGTGAAGATTGGAACCAAGAGCATCAACCAAATTTGAACCATTCCCCTTTGTAGAGACAGTCCAACACTGTCCAAGAACAAGACCTTTTCTTTTCTCTGCAAATGCGCATGTATACTTTGATGGTTCCTTTCAGAAGGGAAGATCTATTGGGGCGGGAGTATGGAAAATTGCATATAGAAGTGGGGATCTATCTGAAGTGGTAATCGTAGGGGAAAATTTCTTCGTAACTGCTTCGCCTTTACAAGCAGAAGCTCACACTTGCTGGAGTTTTTTAACAATATCTTTCCTTCAAAATATATAATTTATTTTTTCGCAATTTTAAATGAAGCACCACGTCATTTGTAGAATTTACAGCGGCTTCTCCCAATACTCTAGTGGTTAGAATGAGCAGTGGGTTTTTTAAAATTTTAAAAATTACTCTAAAAATCGAAAACATCCACAGTAGTAATTTTTAGGCCAGTTTCTTGTTAAGAAATCGGCCCATAGTTTCCAACTAAGGAACCGGTTAAAAAACTATTAAGTCAGTCGTGTCAAGGCCGTGTCACATGGCCAAAATTTTGTTGGATGAGTGGGACACGTGTCACCCATACATTGGGCCACGTGTTCCACTCAAATGCTGAATATATTTTTGGTAAATAGAGGGACACGTGGCACCCTCTAGCTGGGCCACGTGTCCCTATCTTTGTTTTTGTTTTTTTAAAAAAAAGCTGAATTTTTTTATTTTTAAAATTCAATTTTAAAACGTTTTTAAATTAAAAGTATTGAATGATTTTTGATTAAAATTTGGAATGATTTGGAATAAAAATTTGGAATAATTTTTGAGAAAATTATTGAAGAAATCTGGAATAATTATTGAAAAAAATGAAATTCAATTTTAAAAATTATATTGTACTATTAAAGTTTACATTCAGCTTATTTTGGGTAGATAAATTTATTTAAATTAAATATTAATAATAAAATTAATGAGTAGGATAGAGAAAATTAAGTGGGGTACATAAATAGTAAAAAGTGGTTTCTTACTATTGTGAACAAGAAAATATATGATTTCTTAAATGATTTTTTAAAGTGAGATAAAAGAGAAAGAATGAGAAAAATAATATATTTAATTAATAAAAAATCGATAGCAGTTCCTACCGTTGCATATGCTCCTAGTGCAGAAGTGTCGCGGCCGAATGAAGAGAGTAGCTGCTTTGCGCACTCAAACTGAAAAGTGCCATTTTCTTCGGTAAGTGCGGAAGAGAGAGACAGAGGCATTCAACATCCTTACGTTATGCAACTCTGTCTGTGCTACTGACATTCTGCTGCCTGTGAAAATGGTTCAACATGATTCCGCTTTGGAGTCCTCCAAACAGCATCTTTATCTTTACAGCGACCCGAAAAGCCTTGATTTCTCCACGTGGTTTTCTGAAAATTATCCCAAGGTTTTCCTTGTTTTTCTGCTCACTCTTTCTGTGGCAGCTCTTTTCTTCCTCAACACTTCACTCATTCCACAGACCTCCTTTTCTTGTTCCCAAGATGCCCACCAAAATCTCTCCAAGATGCTCAAACTACCCGATCTTGTCCTTAATGGAATGCATCCCAATGAGGATAAGTCCTCGCCCTTTTCGTCGTTTCAATCAGAACAGTGGATTGTGGTTTCAGTTTCTGAATATCCATCTTCTTCACTTGAGAGTCTTGTTCGGATCAGGGGTTGGCAAGTTCTTGCAATAGGCAATTCCGAAACCCCGAAAGATTGGAGCTTGAAGGGTGCACTGTACTTGTCACTGGAACAGCAAGCTAGTTTGGGTTTTCGAGTTGTGGATTTCCTTCCTTATGATTCCTACGTTAGGAAGAGTGTGGGGTACCTTTTTGCAATCCAGCACGGGGCGAGGAGGATTTTCGACGCGGATGCACGTGGCGAGGTGATTGGAGGGGAGCTAGGGAAGCATTTTGATTTGGAGATTGATGGGGAGAAAGCTATAGAGCAGAGAATATTGCAGTATGTTGGTGGAGTTGGTAATAGGACTGTTTTGAATCCCTACATACATTTCGGGCAGAGATCGGTTTGGCCTAGGGGGTTGCCATTGGAAAATGTTGGTGAAATTAATCATGAGGAATTCTATTCTGAGGTTCCTGGTGGAATGCACTACATACAGCAGGGGGTTTGCAATGGTTTACCTGATGTTGATTCATTGTTCTATTCCACTAGGAAAACGGGTGTGGAGGCGTTTGATATCAAGTTTGATGAACAAGCTCCGAAAGTTGCATTGCCCAAAGGTGTAATGGCACCTGTAAACTCTTTTAATACATTGTTTCATTATGACGCCTTTTGGGCGTTGATGCTTCCTGTGTCTGTTAGCACCATGGCCTCCGATGTCCTCAGGGGCTATTTCGCACAGAGGTTGTTGTGGGAAATTGGGGGTTTTGTTGTGGTTTATCCTCCAACTATGCGTAGATATGATGAGCGCGAAGCGTTTCCATTTTTAGAGGAGAAAGATCTTCATTTGAATGTTGGTCGTTTGATAAGGTTCTTGGTTTCTTGGAGATCAGATAAGAATGTGTTTTTTGAGAAGATTTTAGAGTTGAGTCATTCTATGGCGCAACAAGGGTTTTGGAATGAAAATGACTTGAAGTTCACGGCTGCTTGGTTGCAAGATTTGATTTCTATTGGATATCAACAGCCAAGCATGTCGAATATAAAGTTGGATAAGCAAAAAAGTGAAAAAGTTGATTTTGTTCCACGAAAACTACCTTCTGCTCATCTTGGGGTTGAGGAGGATGGAACAGTAAATTATGAAATTGGACATTTGATTCGATGGAGGAAGAATTTTGGTAATGTAGTGCTAATAATGTTGGTCTCCGGACCAGTCCAGGAAACTGCACTAGAATGGAGATTACTTTATGGCAGAATATTTAAAACTGTGGTCATTCTCTCAACTCAGGCTGATGCAGGGCTTGCGGTTGAGCGATGCCAATTTGATCAACTATACAAGTATGTGTTTTGCATCATGCTTTTCATTTTCCCTTACTCCTTGTTAACATCAGTGATATTACACTACTCGTTCATCTGAACCTGTTTAGGGAGTGTGAAATTTTAGCTTCCCTCTGCTCATGGAAACTGGATTAATTTGCACCTTGGATGATTTTGTCATCCAGACCAAAGTTGCCAACTTTTAAAATGCTCTCCCTAGAATCGTGTAGGACTAGATCATGCTTTCCCTTGTTCTCTCAAACTCAAGCAAGTTTATGTGACAATAAAATGTTTGTATCAGTAGGTCCTAGGAGTAGCTGCAGCAAAGAAATAAATGGCAAAAGATGGCATACAGGAAAGATCAAGCTTGTTTCTTTATTTAAAGTTGAGAATGTTTTACAAGCAAATATGATAAGTAACAACAGCCAAAAAAGTATGAACTAGCACATCTACTTATGAGCCTCTCACAATGTTAATGTTGGTTGGACTGCCATACATTTATTGATTTTAAATTTTCGAGCAGTAGAAAGGTAACTCTGATTCAGTTTATGAAAGGGGTGCGGCATAGTTTACATTTTGAGAGGTCTTTAAAGTGGTAACAAAATTATGGAGGGATTTAGAGCTGTCATTCTGTGCTTTCATCAAATAAGAATAGAAAAGCTTCCCTTGCTAATTTTTTTTCAGTTGCAGTAATCAAAAGTGGGAATGGTAATCTTGTTCTTGGTGTTTCTCTCTCTTACACATCCAATATTTTTGTTTTTCGGAAATGAATGCCACTCTTTTTAATTGTTAATTAGTAAATATTTGCTGTCTGGGATTTTCTGTTTAGTGCTGGCTGCTGCACATTGCCACATTTCTCGTCAACAATTAGGCTCTTCTATGTAAATTAACCCTCATGGTTTCTATCTGAAATATATGTGAATCGGTTGCAGGTGCTTGCCGAAAATTTATGATCGGTATAATAGTGCAGAAGGCTTCCTTTTTCTCCAAGATAACACGATTTTAAATTACTGGAATCTGCTACAAGCGGACAAGTTGAAACTGTGGATTGCAAACAAGGTTGTTTAGATAAATGTCTTTTCTTGGCTTCTTTCACTCGCTTCAGTCTTACATATTTTGTTTCTCTCCAACTTCCATTCCAGGTTCCTGTTTCGAGGACATCTATCAACCCGGACATGAGTTGGTTCTCGAAGCAAGCAGACATGGTAAAAAAAGTCATAAGCACATTGCCTGTTCATTTACAGGTCAATTACAAAGCAATCAACCCGAACGGGCAGAGCCTTGCTTTATGTGGTTCCGAAGTGTTCTTTATACCACGACAATTCGTCCAGGATTTCACTGATGTTGTGGATCTAATTGGGAATCTCGATATTCATCACAAGATTGCAATCCCCATGTTATTTATGGCAATGGATCTTCCTCAAAATTTTGATCCTGTGTTGAATAAGATGATCTACAAAGGCAAAGCAGCATCGACCAACTCACTGAATTTCTACTCTCCCCATGTGCCAGCAGTGCATCCGTGGACCGTCTCCAGTGAGTCTGATTTTTTGCAACTGATAGGAGTCATGGCTGCAGGTGATCCTCTCCTCATGGAACTGGTATAAGCACAGTCTAGCCCATTTTCATCTTTCTTTCATTGCTTGGTTGATACTTTAACTTGCCAATCAAAGAATTGAAGGAAAGGCATGAAACTGTACATTTTCATATCGCCACATGGTAGGTTCTATTTCTCACTAATTGTTTCATTCATAGCTCTGCAGTTGTGGCCATAATTATCTTTTACACTAGGTTGTATGTTCCTCGATGTAATTGCATTCTTCTGAACAAAGAGATCCATGTAAAATATGTGACTTATTAGAAAAGAATCACTCTGTGCATCATCTGTTCTTGATTCTAACCTTTATCCCGCAATGTGATCAGTTAAAATTCTTATTTGGCTAAATTATTGCAAATCAAAATTCTATTTGGTTGCCAGTGCTGAGATAACATGCCTACATGGTTACGGAGAGTGTTTGGACAACATGTCTTTCTAGGGGTTCAACAACTAAACCTTCCATTAGACATACATTGCGCAGGCCATGTTTATATCATCTGGACATATCTGACTTTTACTTTGAGAAAAGTTCAGGTTCATATCTACTCCTACTTCCGAGCGTTTGTTTTAAATTCATTGTCATGTGGGGCTTCTGACTTTTACGTGACTTATAAGTCAAAACACATTTTTAGTGTTTGGTAAACTGTTAAAAAAATATTGAGTTTAGTACTAAAATGATCTTAACCTTATGCTGAAAGTGGCTATATAACCTGCAAATCTTCAAAAGTGCCAAAATAACCTTTGATTGTGTTGGCTAAAAAGTCAATGTTTGTTTGGCCGATTTTTAATGAAAAGACGATTTTACCCTTGCTTTAAAAAAACTAAAAATAAAAGTGGAAAAAGAGGAAGAAATCCTTCGCCGTTGAAAACCCTTTCTTCCCCGTTTGTTTCTGTTGCCAAAGGCCTTTCTTCCCTTTGACTTCCCCGTTTCATTCTTAATTCTCATTTCGTTTCTGTCACCGAGGCTGAGCCGGGGCAGGGAAATCGCAGTTAATCGCAAGGGCGGGGTGGGGTTTCCTTCGCCGGGGTGTGGCTGTGGGGTGGGGCTGAGCGGCGCTAGGGTTTTGGGGAGATAGAGGAGGAGGGCGGTCTGAGCGGCGCTCCTCGACGATGTTGTCATGCTCCAGTAGCCGTATTTTATCGCCGAGGACGGAGCTCTGAATGCCGTCGAAAGCTGGTGCGGGTTGGTGCCATCCAGGCATGGATATGAGGGACCGACCGGGTTGACGGAGGCCGGGTCGGAGGTTGTCGCCACCACCAAAATCACCATCGCGCCTGTGTCTTCTGAAAAGAAAGCGTGATTGGCAGGGTTTGAGTTGATGGCGACTATGGGCGATAGCTGAAAATAGCGTTGTTCGTTGGAACTGAAAGCGTGGCGGTCTGAGCGGAGCTGTAGGGAGAGGGAGGAGGGGGACTTAGCGGCTGGCGCGGAAGGGGAAGTGGCGGCGGGAGGGAGCACGGTGGCGGTGCAGAGTACTCTGTTTTGATGATCATTTCGCAACAAACCATAATTTCCTTAAATAGAGTACACTGTTTTGATCATCTCATAAGAACCATTGTAATGATCTTACCCTGGTTGTACTCAACCAAAGCAAATAATTCAGCCAACATTTTTTTTGGGGTAAAATACAGACAGTAGTAGAGAGCCTACTATCAAGGCAGCAATTAAAGGTGGTTAACAAAAAATTGCTTTTAATTATAATTTCCAAGTTTGAAATGTTCCTTTAAGGTGTTTTTTTTATTAAAGGCAATTTTTTATAAATCATCTTTAATTAATTACCTTTAAATGAGGTCCGAAAGCATTTTTAAGTTAAAAAATACCATATTTTCAAGCTAGAAAATGCTTTCCTAACTCATATTTTCATTTTAAAGGCATTTCTAATTAGAACCGCTTTTAATGGGTTGAAATCCATACTTAGCAAATTTTTTGGCCCAAACATTTTCCTCTATGTTTTCATTCTCTTCAGCCCTAAGCCCTATTTCCCTCTCTTCTCTCTCGATCGTTCTCTCATTTTAGTTTCCTCTTCTTTCAACACCACACCACCAGCGCCTCCTCTTTCCACACCCCACCATCGGTGCCTCCACCCCTCCGCCGCCTCACCCTCCTTTCACTGCTAAGCCCCCGCATCACGCCACCGCGCCGGATGGAGTCTAGCGCCTCACACCGTCGGAGAAGGAGAAGCCCGCAGCTCGATCGATTGGTCCGTTAGGGTTTATCGCTGGAGAAGGATAAGCTCGCTCGATCGGTCCGCTGGGTTTTCTCGCCGCCGTAGAGGGAGAATTGCTGTTGCTCGGTTTTCTGGCCGGAGAAGGAGAAGCCACTGCTCGGTTCGCAGATCTGAAGCCACCGGAGAAGGTTCGCTCGGTTTGCTAGGTTCGTTCGGTTTGCCAGAGAAGGTTTACTCGGTTCGCCAGAGAAAGAGAAGCCACCGGTTGGAGTGTTTTGGTTTTGATGTTTAACAGAGCCTAATTTGCTCTGTTTTCTTAATTTATTTTGGATTCTTAATGTGTAACCGATTGTGCTATGTTTTCTTCCTTTGCTGTGTTAATCTGTATTCTTCCTTTGCTGTGTTAATCTGTATTCTTCCTTTGCTGTGTTAATCTGTGTCCTTTTGTTTTTTCAGATCCGTAACTCGTTTGCCTTCCAGAAATCAATCGATTTTCGATATCCCTTTTATTTAAAGGGAAGAAATAGTTTTCGAGTTCAGAAATTATTTCTAATCCTATTAAAGGTGATTTTATTGTCAAATTAAAGGTGATATTTTTATTGCCCTTTAAATTAAAGGTGATATTTTTATTGCCCTTTAAATTAAAGGTGGTTTTATCGTCAAATTAAAGGCGGGTTTTAAAGACAGAGCCACTAAAGACACCTAAAAAGTGTCTTTAAATTAGAGCTGTCAATTCCTGACCCGAATCGAAAACTCGACACGGACCGAAACGATCGATTCAACCCGAAAACGAATTCAACCCGTGAGAAATCAACCCGAACATGAGCCGACACGACTGAACTCAACCTGAAACTCGAATATAACCCGAGAAAAATTGACCCGACGTGAACCCGACACGACTAAGTTCAACCCGAGACCCGATTCCGACCTGAGAGATATCAACCCGACATGAACAGGCTTAACCCGAACTCGAACCCGACACGACCAGGCTTAACCCGAACCCGTACCCGACACGACCAGCCTTAACCCGAACCCGTACCCGACACGACCAGCCTTAACCCGAACTCGAACCTGACACGACAAGACTTAAACCGCACCCAAACCCGACATGCTCAGACTCAACCCGAAACTCAATCTGAACCTGAACACGATTCAACTTGGCTCACAATTATCCTGAACAATATTCAACCCGATAAATCAACAAAATAACCATATAAAACTATGAGCGACACTATAGATAAGATTTAGGGTTGTTTTCATGCGTTCTGTTATGTACTTTTGGATCGCTTTTTTACATCCCAAAATTATCATATTGTGTTGCTTTTTTGCATCCTAAAATTAACATATTGAGATGCTTTTTTGCATCCTACGTTAACATATTGAGTTTCTTTTTGCATCTTAAAATTAACATATTAGAACGGTTTTTGCATCCTAAAATTAACACATTGGGATGCTTTTTGTGATTTTAAATTATGTATAAGGGTGCTTTTATGTATACTGAATTTAATTAATGGGTTGCCTTTTTATGACTTGTGGTGTGTAATTGTATACTGGATCTTCTTTTTTGCATTCTGAATTGAACATATTAAGCCTTTTTTTGTAATTTAGAATTGTATATTGGATCACTTTTTTGGAAAACTAACAGTTCAAATATGTACGCCCTTATGGACATTAGGAACCGACAATTGTACAAATGTAGTTAACCAAAATAAAAAAATAATATATGTAAAAGACACATCAGATATATCCTCCATTCATATTAACCGGATATAGTTAATTTGGAATTCATAAATGTGTAATGAACAATGAGTAATTAACTAGGAAACATTACATAAGCCTATCAAAGAATTCAAATGCTGTGTTATAGAACCCTTCATCACCGCAAATCTCATTAATGACCGCAATAGCCCAAAATTTCACCTGCAAAAACAAGGAAGAAAAATTATAGTCAACAACAAATTAATAATGACTAATTGTAGTAGTTTAATATGAAGCTCTCAGATCCAGTAATTAACCGTAAGGAAGATTTCCTAGGTTTATTACAAGAATGATCATCATAGAGTTCTTGGTTGACAATTTGCAAACATAAAAGCCATCACCAGCAAATACAATATGGGCATCACTCCACAGCGGAGAGGTCACCATGACATGTAAGGGCAATAACTTCAAATGAATTGCAAATGACAACGTATTAGTAATCTTTGCACAAGAGACCTACCAAAACCACCCACCATTAGTTGTCACAATGCAGAAAAGTCATCACCAGCAAATACCATATGGGCAACTTCAAAATGAAGTCACCATGTAAGGGCAATGACCTCAAATAAATTGCAAATGACAACATAAATCAAGATTCAAGAAGACTCATTTTGAAGCTCATTCCCTATTTCGAGAACATTCTCTTCAATTTCCTCATATCCATGCAGCCAATTTTGAGTTGTGACCAGAATTTCAACATTCTTTGGTAAGAGAGCAGATCTGTATTTGCTCAAGGTACGTGCTCTCATGCTAAAAGCTGACTCAGAAGCAACTGAAGTAATTGGGATAGTTAAAACATCTCTAGCCAAAACAGCAAGCACGGGATAACTAACAAGTTGACTTTGCCAATATTTAAGGACATCATAATCATCATGATCAACATCAACAGGTTTAGGCTCAAGTGGAGTTAACAAAAAACGCTCAATTTCAGATTGAGTGGTCATTGTTGCGGCTGAACTATTTTGAAATTCCTGGTAGCAACAACAAAAAGTAACGTAAGTACATGGTACAAAATCTAATACTGGACAAATAAATCACAAGGAAAAACTTATACCTGTAGTATGTTAGCCCTTTTAAAGGGTCGAAAAGAACTTATCGCTGCATTTGTTGCAGAAGTAGATGACACTTGACGAGAAGAATTAGAAGTGGATGATAGAGATGAATAATAATCATACAAATCCTTTAAAGCTAGCCTAACCTGATTTACCTTTAATTGACACTCTGAGTCAACATATAGACGACTATACATAGAAGCAACAAATTGTAACTTGTAACGAGGGTCAAGAACAACAGCAACAGAAAGAATTACAGAATAACTATCCCAATAAGACTGAAATTTATCAAGCATGGATTTAGCCATCTCATTTAGTTTTGGATCCAAGTGCCCTCGCATTAAATTTTCTTCAATCATGATTATGTTCAAAAAATACTGATTAGCAGTAGGGTATAAGGAGCCAGAAAATAAATTAGTTATAAAAGAAAAAGGTTCAAGAAACTCACAAATACTTCCAATAGTTTCCCATTCCTCCTCATCCAATCTATCCACAACATTCATATTACGGACAACAAAATAGTTTAATGGTTCCTTGGCTTGTAAAGCTTTCGAAAGCATTGCAAATGTAGAATTCCATCGAGTCGACACATCAAGTATTAATTTACATGAAAAATTAGACCCAACTTCAGTCACAGCTCGTTCAAATGATGTAATCCTAGAATCCGACCCATCAATAAATTTTACAATATTACGTAGTTTACAAACACTAGCATCAACACACTTCAAACCAGATTGAACAATAAGATTCAGCACATGAGCACAACAACGAACATGGAAAAATTTTCCACCACAAGGTAGAGGTGTCATATTATTCAATTCAGTTTTCAAAGAGTTGACCATATTATCCATGCAGCGGGCATTGTCTAGTGTCATAGATAGAACTTTTTCTTCAAGTTTCCATTCTTTTAATAAATCAAGCACAAAATTTTTAATATTGGCAGCACAACGAGGAGGCTCAAGATATCTAAAATTCAGTATTTTAGACCTAAGAATCCAATCTTTATCGACATAATGAGCGGTAAGTGTGAGATAACCACGACTAGTGCAAGCAGTCCATAAATCAGTAGTAAAACTAATCCTACCAGGAACATCAGTAGTCAAAGTCTTAAGCAACTCACATTTGAACTTTTCATGTTCTGAAATACAATACTTAAGCATCGTATTACGAGACACATGTATCACATTGGGGTTCAAATAGGTAAGCATTTTCCTAAGGTACTCATGCTCGACTATTCTCAAGGGATATGCATGACAAATAATGGCACGTGCAAATAATTCACAATAGATTTTTTGATCAAATGGAGCGGAATTTGAATACCCTTTTTCAGTTAATGATGCTTTACCTTTGCAAACCTGTATATGCTTTCTTGGATTTCCAGTACCATCTTTACCCTCAGCGGGGTATGTCATACAGCAAAACTTACAGCGAGCACGCAACAAAGTTACCCCATCTTTAACTTCTTTATAAAAATTATAGTGAGCCCATACCTCTGAACGCTTTAGTAAAATCTTCCGATCACTGTCATCAACTGGTATTTCCTCCGGAACATTGTTACCTACATGGGAATTTAAGTCCACGACACTTTCAGCATTAACTTCAAAAGATCTAGAAGTTTCATCCATCATCACCTGCATAAAAAGATTCAGTAACAGGATTCAGTAACATTAAGCAAACAGCATGAACTTATCACATACTTATCTGACCTAGGGGAACAGCAAACAGTATGAACAAGACCAGATAAACATGTCAATAAATTTGCTTAATAAGCCAACAGATCCGAGCCAGGTAATACATGTGCACTAAATAGACAGACTCTAACATAAACAGGCAGCACACAGTTCTGAGCAAGCTAGCAAACAAGTCTTTTTTTTTGAAACGAGAACAGAGGGGGAGCAGAACCACAATTGCAAAAGGATCTAACCAAAACCCTAACCACAGTACTTCTGAGCCAGGTAATACACATACAATAAATACATAGACTCCCGAATAAATAGGCAGCACACAGTTCTGAGCAAGCTAGTAAACAAGCCATTTTTTTTAAAAACAAACAGGAAAGATTTAACAAGAAGTGAAGCTTCGGACAACAGTACAATCAGAATAAATATGATCAACTATAACATTCAGCCAACACTTCAATACCACAAAGCAAAAAAGAAAAGAAAAGAGAGGGAGAGCAGGGACGAGAACAGAGGGGGAGCCGAACCACAATTGCAACAGGATCCAACAAAACCCTAATCAGTAATCACAGTACTTCTACATCCAGCAACCAAAATTTCAGACCTGATAAAGTAGCTAAAAAATGGAGAACAATATTTTCAGAAATCCCAACAGTACATGAGTAACACATTCAGTAAACATGGCAACACCAAACTCCATAACTGCAACTCATACAGACTAATCACATACTTATCTGAACTAGGGGAACAACAAACAGCATGAACAAGACCTGATAAACATGTCCGTAAATTTGTTTCATATGCAAACAGATCTGAGCCAGGTAATACACATGCAATAAATAGACAGACTCCCGAATAAACAGGCAGCACACAGTTCTGAGCAAGCTAGTAAACAGGCCATTTTTTTAAAAACAAACAGGAAAGATTTAACAAGAAGTGAAGCTTCGGACAACAGTACAATCAGAATAAATATGATCAACTATAACATTCAGCCAACACTTCAATACCACAAAGCAAAAAAGAAAAGAAAAGAGAGGGAGAGCAGGGACGAGAACAGAGGGGGAGCCGAACCACAATTGCAACAGGATCCAACAAAACCCTAATCAGTAATCACAGTACTTCTACATCCAGCAACCAAAATTTCAGACCTCATAAAGTAGCCAAAAAATGGAGAACAATATTTTCAGAAATCCCAACAGTACATGAGTAACACATTCAGTAAACATGGCAACACCAAACTCCATAACTGCAACTCATTCAGACTAATCACATACTTATCTGACCTAGGGGAACAACAAACAGCATGAACAAGACCGGATAAACATGTCAATAAATTTGATTAATAAGCCAACAGATCTGAGCCAGGTAATACACATGCACTAAATAGACAGACTGTAACATAAACAAGCAGCACACAGTTCTGAGCAAGCTAGCAAAGAAGCCTTTTTTTAAAAACGAGAACAGAGGGGGAGCAGAACCACAATTGCAACAGGATCCAACAAAACCCTAATCACAGTATTTCTACATCCAGCAACCAAAATTTAAGACCTCATAAAGTAGCCAGAAAATGGAGAACAATATTTTCAGAAATCCCAACAGTGCATGAGTAACACATTCAGTAAACATGGCATTCAGACTAATCACATATTTATCTGACCTGGGGGAACAACAAACAGCATGAACAAGACCAGATAAACATGTCAATAAATTTGATTAATAAGCCAACATATCTGAGCCAGGTAATACACATGCACTAAATAGACAGACTCTAAGCAACAGAAAATAGCATGAACAAGACCTGATAAACATGTCCGTAAATTTGTTTAATAAGCAAACAGATCCGAGCTAGGTAATACACATGCAGTAAATAGACAGACTCTAACATAAACAGGCAACACACATTCTGAGCAAGCTAGTGAACAAGAACAGAGGGGGAGCAGAACCACAATTGCAACAGGATCCAACCAAAACCCTAATCACAGTACTTCTACATCCATCCAAAATTTCAGACCTCATAAAGTAGCCAAAAAATAGAACTTATCATTTTCAGAAATCCCAACAGTACATGAGTAACACATTCAGTAAACATGGCATTCAGACTAATCACATATTTATCTGACCTGGGGGAACAACAAGCAGCATGAACAAGACCAGATAAACATTTCAATAAATTTGATTAATAAGCCAACAGATCTGAGCCAGGTAATACACATGCACTAAATAGACAGACTCTAAGCAACAGAAAACAGCATGAACAAGACCTGATAAACATGTCCGTAAATTTGTTTAATAAGCAAACAGATCCGAGCCAGGTAATACACATGCAGTAAATAGACAGACTCTAACATAAACAGGCAGCACACATTCTGAGCAAGCTAGTAAACAAGAACAGAGGGAGAGCAGAACCACAATTGCAACCGGATCCAACAAAACCCTAATCACAGTACTTCTACATCAACCAAAATTCCAGACCTGATAAAGTAGCCAAAAAATAGACAATAACATGTTTAGAACAAACAAGCAAAGACGATTCGAAAAATCAAAACAACACAGAGCAAAAAAAAGAAAACATAGGGAGAGCAGATACAGATACGATAAGAGAGGGGGAGCAGAGACGGGATAGAAAGCAGGGGGGAGCAGAGGGAGAGCAGAGGGAGTGAGAGCAGAGAGGAAGGAGAGCAGAGACGAAGGAGAGCAGAGACGAAGGAGAGCAGAGGGAGATAGGGTTTCAGTTCAGGGAGTTCGAGAGAGAAAGGAATAGGGTTTCACCGTTTCAGAGAGACACTCGAAGGCTTTTATACTATGGGCCTAAAAAATTAACGCCACAGATTAACCTTAGTTGAAATCAACGGCTGAGATAATTTGTCTCTAATTTATTCTTCTTTTCTCATTTGTTACTTACCTTTTAACCTGATTTAATTTCTTTTATTTTTTTATTTGTTTTCTAATTAATTCAGTTTTTTTTCATTTCTTTTTTCTAAATTTATTTAAGCTTTGTTATGAATTCTCACTCATAAATTTATTTAATTAATGATATGCTAAACTGTAAAAATTGAAATAAAGTACTGCAAAAATAGTACAAATTTTACAAGTATGTTATTTGTGAAATATCAACTAAAGATTAATTAATTAGTGCCAAACTAGTTATAAATTGAAATGTTTATAAAAAAAAGGTATAAAGGATAATCAGTGTAGATATAAATGCAGTTATTCAAAACAAAATCAACTTCTCATGTAAGAATGCAGCTACATGATTAAGAATGCTAATTAGAATCGTAACATCTATACCTTATTATATCATTGCATTATTGCATTACAAATTTCCAATCATAACATCTAGTTCAAAGGAAAATCATATATATTATATATACCTTATATGTACTTATAACCGGAAAATAACCGTATATATTACTGTTAAATATATTTTTCACTTATTAAGACAACAGTAGTCATTAAAAAGACAATTGATGTATATAAACCATTTTATGAGTTATTGCAAAAAGTCATAATTAAATTATCATTTTAAATTAGATGTTGAATTTAAATTAGTGTCTATACAAATGAAACTTATGCTTTGTTAGATAAATATATAGTTATGTGAAAATTTTCATATATATACATATATATATATATATATATATATATATATATATATAACCAAGTGTTGATTTGTGATTTCTGTTAGTTATACACAATTTATATAATTGTATAGGGATATATAGTTTAGTGTGTAAAACTCATTAACAATGTAACTATATAAAGTCTACTGACATTAATATGGAACTAAATAAACTTGGTTATATGTTAGGCTAATATATTGGTTGAACATATTTATGAGAATAAAGTGAGATTTATGTTTATTAAAAATCTACAAATATAATTACATAAATTCATCTCGTCATAAATTTTAGCGCGCAAGGGTAAGTTTAAAATGCAAAATTACGATTAAGTTTGAAATTCTGTTTCACCTAAAGTCTATACTTTTATGCCAAGTTGTTTATCGTTTGGTGTTGGAACACGAAATAAAACACACAGTGCACACACAACTTGTTTACGCAGTTCGGTGCAAATACACCTACGTCTGCGGGGCCTTACCCAGATCAGAAACCATCCACTAGAAAGCAGTCTTTAGTACAAGAAGCTTAACTTGAATAATAATCCATTGCTAACCTATGAGTGAATGTCGTGAGCTCCCCTCACTGTCGATCCTACGTCGTTGAACCCTCACGATCAACACGTCTCCCTGGATCTCCTCCTCCCGAGGAATTAAGACTTCCTTGTTTATGATCTTTAAGAACTTGGTCGGATGAATCAACACTCCTCCAAACACCTCAGGCAGATCGCTCCAACACTTCTCATGTAGAGATGAATTCTTGGTCGCTTACTGACTGCGTTGTATCTTCTTCTTTTTATATCCTTCGCAATCATGCCTTCTATCAAACTCTTTCCTTGTCTAACTCTACCATAAATAGACTACTAGACTAAGGAAAGATCTAATTCTAATCTGGTATTTAACTGGACAATCCTTTATCAATAGTATGAAACATTGACTTGAAACATTGAAATTTAATAAACTGACATGACCTAACTTTTCCAATTTTCCAACTTTCCCTTTAATTATTATTGCATTTTTTGGTTGAATTTATTTTGAGTCTGTCTCTTGACAGACTGTATTTCCGTAAGTCATGGAAATGTTATGGTTTAAAATGCAAATTAGAAGAAATGAAGATAAAATTTTTGGGTTGAATGAATCGGGTTATAAAATCTATAACTACTACACGTCCATAATAAAATTTTAATATTGCAACTAAGATCTTTTACTTTGTATTATTATAATTAAACTCTGTCTTTCCATAAGCTTATGGAATAATGGAAAGACGGTATTTTCCAATATTTTGTCATTTATTATTACATTATTTAAATCAAGGAGTATGTTGTGACTGGGGATTATTTTGGCCATTGACTTGGAAAATACAATGGGGGTGTATAGGGTTGCATCATTTTCGAGCGGATTTTAATTTGGAGTTACGAGTCAAATTTTTACATTTTGCAAGTTACAAGTTACAACGAAACAATACATGATAATAGTGCAGTTGTAACAATAACATTATTGAAATATAACCTAAATCAACCCAAATTTAATCAGGTGACATGAAACCCGATCTAAAGTGAACCAACCCAAAATATATCTAAATTCAATGTGAAACATTATGAAAAATAATTGACATAATCAGATCCGAACAAAACTCCAGTACAAAAAAGGACACGACAATAACCCGATCCAATCCAACCCGACCCGACAATATTCTGACCCGACCCGATCTAATCCGAGTATAAAAATTACACGACACTAACCCGACCCGATATTTACTCAACCCGACACTAACCCGACCCGATATTAACTTAACCCGACACAACCCGATCCGAGAAAAAAACTGACACGTTTTCAACCCGACACGATAAAACTCAAATCCAACCCGACACGACACGATAAATGAAAGCAACACGATTCAACCCGACACGTTTCAATACGACACGTTTCCAACCCGATACGATAAATGAAATCAACACGACCCAACTCGACACGTTTCAACACGACACATTTCAAACCCGATACGAATGCGACACGATAACCCGAATTGACACCGCTACTTTAAATTGTTGATAGAACTGCCTTTAATAGATCATTTTTACACTATATGATCCAATATTTTGGTTAAAAATATCAATATAACTCTGTAAAGTTTAAAAATGTGATTATAATCTTATCTTTTGCATCAGACGTGTCAATATAGCCTTTTGGCACTATTTCGACGGTGGCCGAGTATTTTTCACTATTGACCAAATACAAAAAACTAAATTACCCCTAGTATAATAACTAAAAATTTAATGATATAACTACCCCTAGGGTTCTTCTTCTTCATCTTCTAACCCCATCCAACACCATCTACACCACCACATCTTCGTCGCATCACTGCCACACTGCCGCCTCATCATAAAATTTGGCCTCAAATTTACCCGCACGATGACCTGTGATTGTCACATATGATGCATTCTGACCACCTGCAAGAACCACCTGTAGAGGAAACCAAAACACAAGTATAAAGCCAAGGAAAAAGTCAGCACCAAAAAATTCAACAGATCAAATCAAACAAGCAAAAGTGAGATCTTGCCAAGAAAAGCAAAACCGAGATAACCCCGCCCAACACCACCTCAACTTCGCTGCATCTCTACCGCTCCACCACCACCGGCGGCGGTCGGAACCGCTTCCAACTCACCTCCGCCTAAACCTAGCCCACAAACACCGGCCGGAATCGCCTCCAACTCACCTCCAGCGAGTGTAGTTTTCACTCCACCGGTGAGCCCACAAACACCGGTGGGCCCACATACCGCTGAAACCCTAGCCAGCGGCCGGCAGCTGAAACCATATCCACAACCACCGTTGCTGAAACCAAGCCCACCCCACCAAGCCCTAGCCACTACTGCCGGAACCTCGGCCACCCGGTAAAACTTACGGGGCCACTTATTGACCAACTCCAGAAGAAGAAGCAAATGAAGAGACAAAGAAGAAGCAATGGAGGTGAGGTGGAGGCGCGAAGAAGCAAACAAAGAAGAAGAAGAAAAAGCAATGACGGCCCAATCTGAGAAGAAGAAGAAAAAGCCATTTTCCTTTAGATTCACGATTGCAACCTCGATCTGAGAAGAATACCCATATATGACCTGGTATGAGAAGAAAGAAGGAAAAAAGGGTATAATGTCATTTCATTTTTATTTTTTAACAGGGGTATAATAGTCAATTTATAGAATTCCAGCCAAATAAAGGTTTCTAGGGTTAGATTGACACTTTCGAGCAAATAATAGGGTTATAATCACACTTTCGAACTTTACAAAATTATATTGGCACTTTTGACCAAAATATATGGTCATATGAGCACTTAACTCTTTTTTTTCTTTTTCCAATTCAAAACCAACATCCCCTCTTGCTTCCAAAAGCTTACATTCCTAATTCCCAACTAGCTGGTAAGAAATGTAGAATTTGAAACCCTTTTCTCCACAAAAAATTCTCTGGGCTCTTGAATTATGCTCGATTGTTGATCCTAATTCACACATGAATCCTATCTGGGCATCCGTTTCATATCTTTGTGTGTGACTTTCTTGTCTAAGAGAATCTTGCAGAGAGTCAGACGGGTGTGTATGTTTGTGCACAATGGGTGTTTGATAGAAATGTGAAGATGAACATATACAGAGAAACAACTCAACTTAGAATTCCCCATCAAGACTCCAACACAGTCAAGCTTGGTGTTGGCGGCGACGAAAGCTTCCCAAAAGCAGCATTGCTGGACGCCAAACTCGATGGGTTTGGAGCGAAGGTCGTGAACAGAATTTGATCGGAGGTAAACAGTCATATTCCCCGTAGAAGAATTTTGTAGTAAAAGTTTTCGAGCCAGTGTGGGCCAGTGGAATCCATGTAAATGACAGATGTGGTGGAGCACGGCGGCTGCAACATTAGTTTTTGAAGAAGAAAGATAGGTTAATCTTAGGGGGTATTTTTGTCATTTCATTTTTTGGTCATGCCTGAATTTATTTGGTCAATGCCGGAATTAGGGAGTTTGGTTATATCAACACAAATTTATCAAAAGTTAGGGTTAGATTGACACATATAATAATTAGTTAGGGTTAAATTGACACTTTATGAGATTGTAATTGACACTTTATGAGATTGTAAGGTTATATTGGCAGTTTCATCCTAAGGGTAGGGCTATAAATGTATTTATCCCAAAAATATTTATTTAAGAAGTAGAAACTATTCTTTGGGGGAAAAAACAGAACCTAACCTTCCCATACTTTTAAAACAAGTCAAAATAGGTCTCTGACAAACACACATACACCTCTTAGAAAGAAAAGAATTTAAATCAAAAGCTGGTAGCCAACCAGAAGGGTTCGTGGGTAAGAATGAAAGTCCTAAGTACCATTTGTACAAATAAGAATCTCTTCGTTTTAAGTAAACGGAACCATTCTATTTTGATTCTTCTCCACATTCTTATCTGGTGATCCAGGAATTTGCCTATGATTTTTTCAATTGATATTTCAATATAGAAAAATCTCATTATTCCTTCACTGCGGGTTCTCGCATAATTTTCTTGATAATGAGAATCCATATTAAAATGTAGGGCTGGTCAAACTGACCCTCGAGTCGGGGCAGGTCAGTTGTCCCGGCCCAAATTGACCCAAAAGTTTGGGTCAAATGGGTCAGGACAGGTTGGGTCGGGTCAAAATTTCCCTAGTTTTGGGTCGGGTCATAAATCGACCCAAATCATATAAAAATAGTAATTTTTAAAATAATTTATTCAAATAAAATAAATTATTTTTAAATGTATTAATATTTAAAATAAATAAAATTACACTATATTTTCATATAATTTCAAATAAGAATATTATATTATATTTAATTATAATTTATTAACTTTATAAAGAAAAATACAATTATTTTCATTTTACTTAGTTAGAATACTGTTAATATTTGCGAATTGGACCTGGTTTAGTAGTAAGCCACACTCTCTATAACTGAGAGGTCCATGGTTCAAAACACACCCCCATCAAGAATTGTAAATATTAGAGCAATTTCTTGATGGGATTACCCAGCGTCATGGGACCGTATCAGTGGTCTCCGCTGTGGTTTCTCAACTTGCAGGTGGTCGATGATTATGAAATCGTGGTGGTTCTGGTTTCAGTGGCGGCGGTTCGTTGGTGGTACAGTGTTTGAGTGTTCTCAGGAGGGCATCCCTAGTTATTCGAATGGATGGAGTTTCAGACTCCATTGAGGTTCAACAAACTCAATGGTGGTGTCTCCTAGTTAGGTCATAGATTAGAATATTAATATCTAATTTGATTGCTTGTATGTAATCTTTAAAAAAACACATTTAATCTTTCGACTGAAAACATATTATTTTACTAAAATTTATTTATATAATTATGAATATATATTTCATATATTAATCAATATGTTATTTTTAATTAGGTAAAGTCTTGGGAAAGACCATCTTTCCATAGACTTATGGAAAGATGAGGTTTAATTAGAATAATAAAAGGTTAAAAGGTCTTAGTTGCAATATTAAAAATGTATTATGCAACATGTAGGAAATATAAAGTTAATAACCCGATTCATGCAGCCCAAAAATTTTATCTTCATTTCTTCTTATTTGCACTTTAAATCTTGGTCTTTCCATGCCTTATGGAAATACCGTCTTCCAAGAGACGGACTCTTTTAATTAATAGTAGTTTTGCAAAATTATTTTTAGCTTTATAAATATTTTTTGTCAATGTATGTTAAACTTGTTTATGAAGTAAATTAATGGTGGATATGTTGTATTAAACTAATTCTTTTTTTATGATTTTTTTAAAAAAAGATTGATTTTTCTCAAGAAAATGGGGCAAAAGAGGTCGATTTGGGTCAAAATCTAACCTGACCCATGCGCGACCTGACCTGACTCAAATTGATTTGACCCACTTGACCCAAATGGGACATTGAATCGACTTGACCTGACCCAAATTAGCTGGATCAAAATGGGTGGGTCGGGCAATTTGAACACCCCTATTAAAATGTAAATGTAATAACACCAAGGGTAGGATGGTAAATTCCTATTCTAAATAAAGATGTTAGAACTTCTTCAACCTCCCAGCTAACAAATTGTACTTGTTGGGAAGGAAGCTCACCGGAGTTTGTTATAACTGACCACGGAAATCACACAATCTACACCTTTGGCTCGATATGAAAGCAGAGGATTAGGAATAGAGTAAACTACCAAAATAACCCTACATTTTGGCTGAAAGTGCCAATGTAACTCTGCAATTTTAAAAGTGCCAATCTAACCTTGGACTTGGCTAAGTTTTAAGTCAACGGTTGTTTAGCATGAATATGGTGAAATTACTATTTTACCCTTTATTAAAAAAAATCATAAAATGTGAAATGGTTGAATTACCCTTTCCCTTATTTCTCATTTCTTTAGCATCCAAAATATCATTCCTCATTTCCTTTCACTGTACTCTCATTTCCTTCTTCTCTCTGGCTATAGGTGAGCGAACGAACAACGGTGTGAAGGCACAGTGGCAGGGGCTGACCACCAATGCGGGGCGCAGCGGCAGGGGCTGATCACCAATGTAGGGTGTAGTGGCTGACCACCAATGCAGGGCGCAGTGGCAGGGGTTGACCACCAGTGCAGGTCAGAGCAGTAGAGGCTCAACGACTAGGGTTGTGTTAGTGGTGTTTAATCGGGGCTAGGGTTCTGTAGCGGGGTGACGGTGGGTGTCTTCTGGGGCTATGGTTCCACGGCGGTGGTGGCAGTGGGTATCTTCAGGGGCTAGGGTTCCGCGACGGGGCAAGGGTTCTGCAGTGATTGATATCAATCTCTGTCTTCGCCAGCGACGGGGTGGTGTTCCTCCACCCTACCGCGGCGGGTGTGGCTAAGGTTCCGCAATGGGGCAAGGGTTCTGCAACAGTGAGTTTTTTATCTTCGTCTTTGTCGCCGAAGGGGGTGGTGCCCCATCACTCTACCCTTCGTTCTGGGGCTAGGGTTTTGATGGTGGTGGTGGTGTGGTGATTCGGTGGTGGGCGAGGGTGGAGGGAGAGTTGGGATATGGAGAAGGTGAGGGAAGCAGTGGTGAAGGGTGGTGGCGGGTGGCACAGGTAGGGATGGCGGTGTGGTGAATTGGTGGTCGGAGGGAGCAAGGGGAGATTTGGGATGTTGCGGTGAATTGGTGTTTTCATTAAAATTTATTGTCTTTATCTTTTTTCTGGATGCAGAGGATTCCGGCGACGGTGGTGGATTCCGGCGATGGTGGTGGATTCCGGCGATGGTGGTGGATTTCGCGATGGTGGTGGATTTCGCGATGGTGGTGGATTCTGGCAACGACGGTGAATTTTGGCGATGGCTGTGGATTCCGACGACAGCGGTGGAGGTTTTCGGCAATAACAGTGGAGGTTTCCGGTGGCGGTTGGGTTGTGAAAAAGAAATAAAATAGGGTTATATATGTATTAAAATTTTTAGTTTTAGTTATAGGGGTAATTTGGTCATTTCAGTGTTTGGTCAATGCCTGAATTCTTTGGGTCAATGCCAAAATTAGGTAGTTTGGCTATATTAGGGCACAATTTGATTAGTAGTTAGAGTTAGATCGGCACAATTGGTAATAAGTTAGGGTTAGATTGGCACAATTGGTAATAAGTTAGGGTTAGATTGACACTTTCTCAGATTGTAGGGTTAGATTGACACTTTCAACCAAATGTTATGTATTTATCTAACCCGCCTCTACTCGGGGTTGTTAAGTTGTAGCTAACTCGAGCAAATGCGTTGGAAGGTCAAAGAATGATATTTATATTCTGCTCCCAAACTCAATACTAAGCTACCTATGAGGTAGTTAGTGACAAGATCGAGTTTGTCCAGAGAGATGCTGGGTGTCTAATAGCTAACTACACACAACAACGTACGAGTTTTCAATTCGTCCTTGTGCTGGGAATAGCAAAGTATTGCAAAATGGTGTTTTTGGGGGGTTTTTCAATTAACAACTACGAGCATAAGAAATAATACAAGAGAAACTATATAGGCAAACACTTAGGGAATATTTACGTAACATGTTTGACTAAATGTTTCGATCCTTGATTCCATCACATATAAGACATCAAAAACTATTCTAATGTTCATAATACGTGGTGTGGTCGATGGCCAACACTTTCCCATACCTGTCACGTAGGGTTCTCTTACAATCTTCCATTAGCACCGCCTCGACAATTAGGGGAGTGCAACAATGGCCCAACCATTGCGCAGATCTATTTCTTCCTTGTACGATTACGTCCCGGGAACTACACCACAGATGCTCTATTCCTAGACCTACAAAGGCACCTTATCGAAGGCTCCAAGGTCTAAACCCTAACTTTCTACCAGATATTATCTCTACTCGTAACCCTTCGGGCCAACTTGTCAGCTAAGACTAGTGTGCTGTTATTGTAGCGGTAAAACTTGGAAAAAAACCTACGTGCACACACCTACGTGGATCCAGACCTCGCTACCCATATCACATCTAGATTTCCCTCCCCAGGTGGTATCAATAGATGCACAAACATGAATGTAGACTACAGTGTGTGCCAATCTAGTGTATCATTCATGTAATTCATAAGCAATTCAAGAGCAAGCCAACATAATATCATAAACACATAGAAATAGGTAGATCTAATAAATCTCACAAAACATAAGTCAATTTAATGAATACAAATACAACCCCAAGCTTAATTAACTACTCCCCAAGAATTGAACCCAAGTATATCATTAGATTCAATGCCTTTGGGCAAAGAAAAAAAAAGATGAAAAGAAGAGATTCTAGAGAGAAGGAAGAGCCTTTTTCTCTCTCTACCCTACTCTTGAAATCTAAAATCTGAACATCAACATCAACCCTAGTAGACATAGTTCCATATATATCGTAGTAGGGAATTGGGCTTGAAAATAGGCCCAAAATGGGGTAAAAAACCCTAGCATCCGCAACGGACATGACCACTGTTAACTGGCACAGTTCGTGCCGGCTAGGGAGGGTCCGTGCTAACGCGGGCTGCTGCATCTTGCATGGCATGTTGGTTTATGTTGGCACGGTTCGTCGTGTCTTGCATTGGCTATGCCCTTTGTGCTGGCACGAGCCGCTCAGTCTGGCACATGCCATCGGCTAGACCTCCATCTTGATCTTCTAATTTGCATTCTCCGTGTCATTTGGCTCGGACCACCGGCTAGAGCCTTATTTTGATCAGTAAAATGGCATGGGCTGTGTCATCCGTCACATATCGTGGGTTGGTCTTCACATTTTGGACTTGAAATAACGCGAACCGTGTGAAACGACATCGTCCATTCCCATACTTAACCATTTTGGAGTGAAACAGAGCAAAAGGATGCATGGAGCTTGAATTGGCACGGTCCTTGTTGAGAGGTTGTAGCGCTGTCTGTGCTATGCACCCCTGGCATGAGCCGTGTTAGCTTTGGATCGTGCCGGTGCGATAGGCCTTGTGCCGGCATGCCTTGTCTCATGTTGGCCGGTCTGTGGGTCACCCAGTTTGGCCGGTTGGTGCCTTCCTCCGTTTTGACCTTCTTGAACTTCAAACCCTCCTTTCTTGGCTCAAATCCATCTACTACCATACTCTAAGTCCGTGGCCTTCATGTCTACGACCATTCTTGTGGATGGCCTTCAAGTATCTTCTACCGTCTCTGTAAACGGCGTTCTATACAATGATGCCAAAATATCCACGAGCAACCTTCTAATGAGATCATAAAATGAAGATATAGGTGCTTATGAATACAATGTGTCCATTAGCTTCAATTATGTCTACAAAACTTGGGATTTAGACAAGAAAACCAAGCATGGTTGTCTAAACCATTTGTTGTGTAAACCTAACTAAAACTAGCAAACCAAAAGGTAAAACATGCCAGTTATTATGTCGAATGCATTGGTTAACGCATACAATATGGTGCACAGCAATCCCCCACACTTAAAACTTTACTCAACCTCGAGTAAACAAAAACAAAAAATATCTAAGCAAAGTGTAGTAGGCGAATATAATTTAGTCAATGCATTCAACTTATTCCTAAGCTACCCTAGTTCCCCCAAAGAAGTAAGAATCTCACAACTCTCACACTTCCCAAAAATGCTAAAGTAACCTAACCACCCAAAATCATGTGAAGAAAAAGGTAAGCAAGAATGATGAGTGTTGAACTAGCTTACTCCCCTATATAGTACTCCAAAAGCAATCCAAGAGTCATTGCCAAAAAACCACCAAGGAAATCCAAGAGGTCCTTGACTTGGTTGTAACTAAGGATAACTCTAGATTCTCAACTTAGTTACAACCAAGGATAATGCCAAGCAATCGTCAACCTAGTTTCCATTTTCTCTCATAGCTTTCACACATGTTGAGCTCACATTCTCACATTTTCCACACAGCCTCTCATTTTTCCTAGGTTCGTAAATCTAGCCGGGCCTAATCTCTCATATTTACCTAGGCCTTTCGACCCATTATTGCCTAAGTTTCCCTTTTGGGTTTCCAATTTAGCCGGGTATATATATATTTCATTTTTTCCTTCAAATTTTCAATTTTTTGGTGTAGGACAAAATGGCCCAAAGATGGGCTTCATACTACATGATGATAAGAAAAAACAATTACACCACCAATGGTTTAAAAAAAAAAAACTACCCCAAGACAAACTACAAAGATTACCAAACAAGTCACACACCACCAAATTGCATCCAAAACATCCCTAAAACAAATTAACACCACAAAAACAAAAACAAAAAGGAATATCAAGATGAAAAACTCCTAAATGCAATGAAAAATATGAATCATAGGTGAGAGAGAGAAGTAGTGAAACTCACTCATGTGACCTCGAAGGGTCCTTCTTCTTGAAGTGTCTTGTCTCGTGCCTCCTCCTCCTTTCTTCATGTCACATTTCTTGTCTTTTGACGGGAACATCACGGAAACCATCAATCCTTGAGATGTGGAATCTTTCGATCAATTGCTCGATGGCCTCCTCTTGGACATCTGCCCACTCATCCACAGTAGTAAATTCTTTCTTCACTTCCCTCTCTACGGAGTCCAATCTAGACCCCCAAGCTCACATAGTGCCCTCCTTAGAATCCAACCTAGTGCCAAACTCCTCCAATTTACACATTATTCCCCCTACCACAAGGCCGAACTCTTGCACAATTTGGGTAGAACTCGCAAGTTGTTCCCAAAAAATGCAAAATTGATTAAAGAAGTCCGCATGTAGGTGAGTGCGACAGGTAGTGCTCTAAACGGAGTCTCACCATTCTCATCATCAATGTCTATCTCCGGGCTTGGTAAGATCCTAAATAAATATTTCTCAAATCACGGATCAGGTGTTAGAAACAAGTCCTCCAATAGAGTGTCATGGTTGATAGCGGTGCTCTCTGACTGTGGAAGAACCATGGAGTTTCAAATAGTGGCACCTCTATATAACCAAATGAACCGAGCGTACGAGGTGATGATAGCTATCATTGAAGCACGTGCTAGCTTTTCTATGGTGTATCACATCCCCGAACAAACAAAATTCACTAATGCAAATAGAGTAGGAGCTCGATGACCCAAGTGTAGAGCCAACAACCCTACCATGCCTCCCATTAAGGGGTAGAAGTTCCCCTCTGGAGTCATTTCCCAAAGGACATGAACATCCAAACCTGGGCATTGCGAAAGCTCCCCGTGATAAAATACGCCAATGGACAAAAGTTGTTGCGCATAACACAATGCCGTGTAAACAATGTCGATGCTTTTACATAGATGCTTAATCTCTGTGCCCTATAAGATTCTCCAAAAGTTTCCAAGTAAGAATGGAAGCCCTTGTCAGTGCATCCTTGGAACATCTTTCCCATACCTCAACCCAAAAGCTTGGGTAATATCCTGATGAGACATAGTGTATTTCTCGTCATCCAAATGGAAATGGATAACTCTCATTCCGTCTGCATCCGTCTCTTTCTCCAATGTAGCCAAGAATTCCAAAGTTCACTGAATATACATCTTGGAATGCTTGTCCAAGAAACCCTCTAGGCCTATCCGACTGAGTAGATAAGTGATCAGGTCAAGTAGACCTGGAGCTCCCAATGTCTCTTTGCAAGCAAACTTTTGCTCAAGAATGTTCCTCTTTGGACTATTGAGGTACCTCTACCCACAGATCGCATTCCCAGAGATCTTGGTTAGCCCCATGAATTCCTCAACAACAGACGTGGGATTAGGAGGGCGGGGAGTCGTTGGCTCCTTACTCCCAACCTTGGCCAACTTCTTCCCTTTGTCACCACGGGAAGATGCTTCTTTCTCTGACCAATTCCTTTTAGAAGGCATCCTATCACAACAAGGAGAAAATGGTAATGCAATGATACACAAGGGCATGCATAGAATATCATTCAAAAGTAACATTCTTCCTAAATAGCCTATTCATTCCAAATCATGTATTGTTCAAAGAGTATGGTTCTTGATTAAATAGCCTATTCATTCTAAATCATGTTTTCTCAACATAAAGGCTATTCAATCAAGAACCATACTCTTTGAACAATGAACTCATGGAAAATCATAACAACCCATCAAAAAGATCATGCGATCAAGAATCATTCCTCCTAAATCACCACAACCAATGAAGATCATATCATTAAAGCAAAAGCACATCAATCCACCCATACTTACTTCAACACAAGAAGAAGAAAAAATGCAAAATTTTGAGAGAAAAGATCCAATTTTTGAGTTACACCAAGAGAGTGTGTGAGTATGTGTTTTTGAAAAGCTTGAATGTGCTAGATGATTCAAATAGGTGGGAGAATGTACCAAGAATCTGAATTTTCAGCAAAAAGTGTGATTTGGAGGGGAGGTACATATGAGATAAGGATGACATTTTTGAAATTGTAAAATTTAGGGGGCAAAAGTACCAATCAAGCTATGTACAAGGGAGGTTTGAAGTACTATTTGCATTAAACATCCTAAGGAATAAGGGAATTTCAGAATTTATGAACCAAAAATGCATTTTTTAGCTTAAAATTTGAATTTTTAAAAAATATGTATTTTTGGTCCAATTGAAAGCTCAAATGTGGTGCCGAAACCTGGAACCCTCGTGCCGAGAGCACACAACACGGACCTCCTTGTGCTAAGGGCACCTAGCACATATCCTCTTTCGTGCTGAGAGCATCCGACACGAGCCCCCCCTCCCCCCTCCTCATGCTAATTAAGGGGCTGTGGCACGGACTGTGATAGTGGCACCTAGCACGAGGGTTCCCAAATTACGACCCATTTTTTCCTTAGTTTCTCCCTCTTTTTCGAAAAAACTGTCACTCAAAAGCCCTATATCCATCCAAAAAAACCGCGAGACTTGAACTCAAATTTATAAATCAACAAGAGTTTCATCCCAAATTTCTTATCACACATAAAAACTTGCAAAATATATCCACTAAAAATCATGAAAAGATAAATGAAAAGAGACACTGTATTTTTATCTTCGTCCTAACGACTTATTTCTTTTTCATGCATTTCAATTGAAAGAACATACCGTTGGGTCTCCGGAGTCTCCATCGCCATCGCCATTAGTGCGCTTACATTTCTTGGATTGACTTCCACTTGGGAGGGAACTTTTCCAGACTCCTTGGCTTAAAGTTAGCTCACCAAGGTGGCGAGTTGCCTGACTTGGATCTATAGATTCTTGATGCTCAAAAATGCCCTAGTCCCAAGATCTTCAATCTCATGCCTTGTTCGCTCTACGAGTACATCATGCTTCTTTGCTAATTGGCCAATGGCATCTAAGATTTCTTCTCGATCCGACTTGTAGAGGGAAGTGTGATTTTTTCGAAGGCCCTTCATCTCTTGGATAGGGTTGAGGTGGAGCTTGTATGCCTCGGTACCCTTGAGTTTGATTTTCCTCCCTCCAATAGAAGTTGGGGTTGTCACGGTACCTTGGGTTGAAAGAGTTCGCATAGGGGTATTGCCTTGCATCTCCTTGGTTCCCTTAGAACCCTTCTTGTTGTTTCCCCCTACCGAATCACTGCTTATTCCCATTGTCGAAATCCAATGCTTTCACCTCTTCCAAGTCTTCCGCCATTTGTGAAAAAGCATTGGTGTGATGGTTGAGATTGCATAAGCCACAAACCTTGACTTGGTAAGCCCTCTATTTCAAAAGTTCCTTCATCATTGAAGCAAGAGCTTGGACTTGCTCCTCTAATTTGGGAAATTGAGTGGGTTCATCCAAAGTACCTTGACTTCGTATCAAATTGTCTCATCCTATTAGCCATCTCTTCAAAGAGTGCCATAGCGTCCTTGGGGCTCTTGTTGGCGATTGAACCATTGCATGTGGTGTTTACCATCCTTATGTCCTTATTGCACAACCCCTTCAAGAAATAGTAAACCAAATCCCCTTCCTTGAATGGGTGATAAGAGCAGCTAGCCAACAGTCCTTTGAATCTCTCCCAATACTCGTACAAGGACTTATTGGCATTTTGAGTGATGTTGAACAACTTCTTCTTCAATACCATAGACTTGGAGGCTGGGAAGTGCTTCTTCAATACCACTAGCTGGACCTCCATCTTGATCTTCTGATATGCACGTCCCAAGTCGTTTAGCACAGGCAATCGGCTGAAGCCTCATTTTGATCAGTAAAATGGAAAGAGTC
This sequence comes from Rubia yunnanensis, assembly GCA_037428765.1. Classification (NCBI taxonomy): domain Eukaryota; kingdom Viridiplantae; phylum Streptophyta; class Magnoliopsida; order Gentianales; family Rubiaceae; genus Rubia; species Rubia yunnanensis. The sequence goes on from CM075063.1 coordinate 71,429,473, forward strand.
GTGTCATCTGGCATACCCCGTGGATCGGTATTCACATTTTATATTTGAAACGGTGTATACCGTGTGAAACGATATGGTCCATTCCCACAATTAGCCATTTTAGAGTGAAACAGAGCAAAAGGATTTGGGCAGCTTGAACCGGCCCAGTCCATGTTGAAGGGCTCTGGCAAGGTTCGTTGCAAGGCACGATCCATGCCATACACCCTTGGCACGAGCCTTACTGGCTTTAGATCGTGCAGGTGCGGTAGGCATCGTTCCGGCGTGCCTGGTCTCATGCTGACCGGTCTGCAACTTAGTCAGTTTGGCCAGTTGGTGCCTTCCTCCATTTGTGACCTTCTTGAACTTCAAACCCTCTTTTTTTGGCTCAAATCCATATACTACCACACTCTAAGTCTGTGGTGTTCAAGCCTACTACCATTCTTGAGAATGACCTTCAAACATCTTCTACCGTGCTTGCGAACGGCGTTCTATACAATGATGATAAAATATCCATGAGTAACTTACTAGTGAGATAATAAAATGAAGATCTAGATACTCATTAATACAACGTGTCTATTAGCTTCAATTAAGTCTACAAAACTCGGGATTTAGACAAGAAAACCAAACATGGTTGATGTGCTTCATTATGCGTATGTTAACCGTTGCATTCAGCGTAATAATTAACTAGTTTTAATTTTTGGATTGCTATTATTAGTTGATTTTATGTGACAAGGGGTTTAGATGTCCATGTTTGGTTTTCTTTTCTAAATCCCGCGCTTTTTAGACTTAACTAGTACTAATGGACATATTATATCCACATGCTCCTTGTTCTTCCTTGTGATCATCTTTAGTAGGTCGCCCGTGGGTACTTTTTGGTTACATTCTATGTGAAGGCCGTTTGTAAGGATGGTAGAAGATATTGAAGGTCGTTCACAAGAGCAGTAGAGGAAATCAAAGGACATTCACACTAGAATTGTAGTAGAAAAAGGCCACGAACATTAATGCATGGTAGAAGGAGATTGGAGCCAAAGATAGGCGGCATTGGATTTCAAAGCGTCCAACAAAGAAATGGTGAATCGTGGTATGATGAGTTGTGCTAAAGTTAGAGAACAATCCGAGAAGAATTAGCTGTCAAGGCTAATTTCATTGGATTTATCTTATCGGAAACTTCAAAATCGACTAATCAAACTCTCAAAGCATACTAATGGTTCACCAGTAGCAAAGGAAACAAGTTCAACCGGCTAAGGTACTATGAGTCGGCGCATGCCGTTCATGGTTGGCACCAATGGCCTGCACCAAAAAAGTCATCCCGTGCAAAAAATGTTCAGCGTGAGGCCATGGCGCAACCTGTGCCTAACACGGAGGCAATGAAGACCGGAGGCCATTGAGGATCACATTTTCGAAGACTTTTGAAGACTTGCTTCGAAGACATGAAGACCGGAGGCCATTGAAGACCATTTTTGGAGACATTGAAGACTTGAAAAATGAGAGTACTTGCTATGAAAGTGATTGTATACCACAAGAAGAAGAAAAGGAAACAAAGCAAAATTCTGGCACCTGTCGCGAGTCGCGATGGCCTCGTCGTGACTCGCGACCAAACGGGTGGCCAGAATTTCACCTTATCCTCTTTGTACTATAAATAGCACTCTCTTTCCTCTCATTCATTATTCTTCATCTTCTGCATTTTTGGTACTGTTTTTAACCCTAGTTTATTCCATTTTCATCTTTGAATTCTCTTGTATTTTGTTTGGTTGTTTAGCATTGATTAGTATGAACTCCTGTAGCTAATCTAATTCTTGGGAGCAATTGATTGAAGCTTCCAAGCTTATGTTGCAAGATTCTATGTTTGCTCATTTATGAACATTTATTGGAGAGCATTTATTATGCCATTAATGTTGTATTTTATCTCATTTATACCATGGGTTATTTGTATATGAAATTTTTGTAAGATTGAAATGTTAGGGTGTTAGGAAAGTTGCAAATTTCTTAACTCATTTGATATGGAAATCCAAGAGCATGTATTTAGAACTTCTTGTGTATAATGTGTGGTAGTCCTTGCTAGATGAGTATGTTAATATGGTTTGTTCTCATATTTGTCATATAGATGCAAAGAAAGGTTGAACCTTGAATGTTGTTTGTACTTAGTTTAATCTAATGAATTCTTTGTTTGGTTCAATGACCATGTCTTTGGTAGAAGGCTTGTTATTATCAAACCTATGGTCCTTTGGGTGAAATTCCATTGATGAAATACCCCTATGGTCGTTGTTTGTCTAGGGTGATCATCAATGAGGTTTGCAAATGGTCGTTGTTTATCTTTGCAAACTACTCTTAAGGAGGAACGAATGTTGATCTTTGAATGAGAAATGATACATTCCCCATAGAAAATAAATGTAATTGAATGAGCGAATGAATCAATAAGCTATATGAAGTTTGGAAGTGGAAATCGATTGCCCCCAAGGCTCTGTTAATTATTATTTACATCGTATCTTTAGTTGTATTGCATGATTAACATAGTCCTCTTGCTTTGCTAGTTGTATTTCAATTTCATAATTTAGGATCAAACCAACCAAAACCCCCTTTTGTTTACATGCTTATATATATATATATGTCTATGTATGTAAATGTCTAGTATGTCTTCTCCTATATATGTTTAAACACTTGAAAAGATCCCTCTTCTCATAGACGACCCCGACTTGCCATTATCTACTTTATTGTAGCTAGGAAGCATTTAGGGCTTAAAAGTATTAACTTTGAGAATTATGGGGATGACCTCCCAACCACACCACGTATGAACACTCTATTAGGTTTGTCTAAATCTTATATGTGAATGAGTCAAGGATCGAAGCATTAAATCATGCATGTCTCACAATGATTCCCTAAGTGCTTAGCTAACTAGATTACTTGTCTCTTTACTTTCATGTTTAGTATTTGTTAATTGGAAAACCAACACCCTCTTTTTGTTTGCTTTACTAGCTATTCCTTTCACTCGTACAGATTGATGACCTGTACGAGGTTGTGCTTTCATTGGTACTTAGACCGTAGCATCTCTGAGGACAAACCCAGGGCTTACCGCTAACTACCCTATCAGTAACATAGTAGTGAGAATGGGTGCAGAACTATAAATTTCTATCTTTGACCCAACGTCCTCCGCTCGGGTTAATTAGCTACAATTAATGACCCCGGGTGAGGGCGGGTCAAATTTTGGCACCAATTATTTTGTTTTGATTTTATGTTTTTGATTCTTGTGTTGAGCTGTTTGTATAGTTATATTGTTACCTTTTGATCTGTTAGCTAGTGTTGATCTCGAAAGGGTATTGTTAGCCCTAGTTTATGGTACACACCTCTACCACTAATCTAGGTGTCTTACACTACTTGACTTAAAATATAGGTGGTCAGAGGAGAAGGAGACAGAGAACTAGGGAAGAAGTTCAATCACAGCCCGAAGTGTTAGTTGAAGAACCGCTAGTAATGGCGGAAGACAATCGTACGTTACGGGAGTTCATGGCACCCAACTTGGAGAATCAACCACTATGCATTACCTTCCCTCCATTACCCACCAATGTGAGCTGTGAGATGAAAAGTGGCATGATCCATTGACTACCTACATTCCATGGATTGGCAGGGGAAGACCCAAACAAACATCTATCAGAGTTCCATTTGGTGTGCACGAACATGAATCCCTTGGGAGTATCTGATGACGACTACAATTTGAGAGCCTTCTCATTTTCCCTTCAAAACAGTGCCAAGGATTGGATCTAATACTTGCCACTCAGATGCATTGGTTCTTGGATATTTGTGAAACAGAGATTCTTGGAGAAGTATTTTTTAGCGTCCAAGTTAGCCGGGTTGAAAAAGAAACTGTTGAACAACACCCAAGGTGCTACCGAGAGTATGTATGATTATTGGGAATGCTTCAAGAGACTTTAGTTTTACCTATCACCCTTGCAAGAAGGGGGATCTAGTGTATTATTTTTTGAGGGGCTATACATTGAAGATATGCAAATGGTGAATGCCGCTTGCAATGGGTTGATAGCGAACAAGAGCCCTAAAGATGAAATGGCCCTCTTTGAGGAAATGGCAAATGGTATGCGACAATTTGGCACTAGGTCAAGGGTTAAGGTCTTGGATGAACCCACACAATCACCTAAGTTGGAAGAGCAAGTCAAAGCTCTTGCTTCCATGATGAAGGAGCTCTTGCGAGGAAAAGTGCAACAAGTCAAAGTGTGTGGAGTTTGCAACCTTAACCACAACTCCAAGTAATGTCCCAAAGTCATAGATGATTTGCAAGAGGTGAGGACAGTTGAGTACAACACCCGTGAGAGACCACAATTTGCTAGGGGTCAACCACAAGGGTTCCAGGGGAACCAAGGAGATGCAAGGCCGGACCCCTATGCAAAATCATTCAACCCAAGGTATTGAGATCATCCAAACTTCCGATGAAGGGAGGATAACCAACCTCAAGGATACTGGGGTGGTGGGCAAGCTCTGCCTCAACCATATCCTAGATGTGAAAGCCCTTCCAACAACTATGCTTCACTTTACAAGCGGATTGGGAGGAGATCTTATAGGTCATCGGTTAATTGGGGAAGAAATATGAAGTCTTCACGGAGAGGAAAAGGCGTGAGATTGAAGAACTTGGAAATAGATCATTTTCAAGTATCTAAAATCTTAAAGTTCAAGTTGGGCAACTCGTCACCTCGGTGAGCCAACTTGAGGCCAATGAGTTTGGCAAACTACCTTTCCAATCGGAGATCAATCCAAGGAACGTGAGTGCACTCAAGTTGAGAAGTAGGAAGGAAGGAAATTTGTGAGTCCGAGAAGAAAGTGATGCGAGAGGATGATAGGGTATTGAAGGCTACCAAGGCACACTTTGAAGAGGAAGAGATTTTTGTCAAGGAAGCACCCTCCAAGGAGCTTCCACCGCCCGAGGCACAAGTCACTATTTCACCTCCATTTCCAAATGCTTTGAGGGGAAGGCCTAAGGTGATGACCAATGATGCAAGCCTTTAAAAAGTCTTCGAAAAGGTCGAGGTAACCATCCCTATCTTGGAATTAATTAAAAATGTGCCATCAAAGTTTTGCACAAATAAGAGAAGTAGGCCAACTAAGAGGTTAGGATTTTTAAAAATGGGAGGAGTTGCCATTTTGAACTATAAAAATTTTCATAAGAAATGCGATAACCCCAGAATGTTTTCTATCCCTATCTCTTTAGGTGGTAAACTTGTTGAGAATGCCATGATAGATTTAGGTGCATCTATTAATGTGATCCTGTTTAGTCTATACTAACGCCTAGAAATAGGTATGTACATATTATTTTAGTAAATGATATTAGAAATAATATAAATTTAAATGAAATGGAAATTAAATCAATGGAAGGGTATATGTACATATGGTTTCCTTCACTGGCTGCTGGCTACCCGATTGCTGCTCTGGAACTATGTCCTCCGTTGGAAAATTCTTGCACAGTGACTAGCACTCCCCGTTCCACACCCAAGGCTTATGCATGAAGTATGCCATTTTGTAGTGCTTCTAACACACTAGGTCTGTGGACTTCAGAGAGATCTCCTTGTCCTACAGCTGGTGATCAAGTTTCCATACATGAGCTTCAATTTTTCTTACCACCACCATTTCCATCTCGTTCATGATGGTGTAACTAGAATCGATGCGCTGACCTTCAGCCATATGGAAGAATAACATCAGTCAGTTGATGGTGCACTCGGTAGGATGACCAACCAAGATCAAGTTCCTCACAATCTGCTCATACACCATGTACTCCCGCATGATCGACCTTCCAATCCTCAGCACCTTGGGGTTGTTAATCTCATCCTCTTTGATGCGGAAGTACTTAGCCGCCAGGGGGTTCGGGTACAGGAATTTAGGGCTGTTCTCATCCCTCGGCCGGCTGTCCCTAAAGTAGAGGAGGCGAAATCTTGGGGTGTCGATCCGGGTTAGGAACCTGATCGACTTGTTGATGGTCTCAAAACTCATAATCACCCTCTTTTTGTTGACCTTCATCACAAAGTCTCCATTCCCTGTGGCATTGAAGTTGGAGTAGAACTGGAGCACCTCGTCTCTAAGGGCTGAGAGATTGATGTAGAAGAGGTCGAACATTTTTGAAACCTTGAATGGCTCCGGAATGAAATCAAGGTGCTGGGGTACCATCTCCGCAACCTTCATGAATCTAATCTTCTTGATGAGGCATTTCTTTCGTTCGCTTGTATCATTGTTCATTCTCATGCGTAATGAACAATGGCCGGTCAAAAGCAGGCCTCGGGGTTGGGCCTTCCTTACCTTGGCCTTCTTTTCCTGGGACTTCTTGGCCTTCTTCTTCGGAGGCTAGGAAGGGTTAGCCTAATTTTGTTCTGGCTGCAGTGGGGGAGCCACAATCGGGAGTAGCTCTTCCTACTATGGAAACTCATCCACCTTATCGCGAGGCCGGTAGCTGCAGGTCTTGGTTCGCGCCATATGCTTGCACAATCATTCGAAAATAATCAATTAACACATGATAAAAACCAACAACGTTTGCTAACTCAAACAAAATCACACAAATTATCAACGAACATATTGACATTTATCATTTATCATTTAACACATCTTACATTTAAAATTCTACATATATAAATCAATAATATATCAACGAACGAACTGAAACCCAAAATCATAATCCTAAATCATCACAACCCTAAATGATAATCCTTAAATCACAAGCCAAAAATGTAAACCCAAAATCACAATCCACATCACAATTGCAAAACCCTAAATCACAATTGCTAAATCCTAAATCACAATCGGTAACCCCAAAACCACAAACGCTAAACCCTAAATCACAAACGCTAAACCCTAATCGCTAAACTACAATAAAAATCACAATCACAATATAAATCACAATCACAGTAAAAATCAAAACGACAAGAACCATCACATTTAAGAAACAAAAAATAGAATGTAAGAACTGAAAGCACCTGGTGGCGAAGGGAAGAACCGATGTTGGCTAGGAAAAGGCTAGATCATTCGCAAACTGGAAGTTAAGGTCGATGTCGGGTCGGAAGTGTCAAACCTCTTTGCAAGGTATATTTGGTATTTTCTTGCATTTTTTTATAAATGTGATTTTAAAGTATTTTGTTCGGTTAAGTTAGGGTTTGGTGTGTATTTTTTGTTTTGTGTTGTTGCATGTTGCGGTTCATTTACAAATTTATTGTATGAATTTTGTTTCCGACGGTATTGCTTTGTATTTAGTGATGTCACAGAGTATCTTTGGGAATTTTGGGGTTTTTTATAGGAATTTTTGGTGATTGATAATGTTTATGGTTTTTATGTTGATTTTTGTGCATATGTTAGTTCTGCTGGTTTTGGCGCTATAATTTCCATGTTTGAATAGCCTTTTAACATTTTTATGATTTTGTTGATGTTTGATCTTTTGACTATGATGTTTAGTTACACTTATAGAATTACTTGGCGTGTATGATTTTTTATGAGACTATATATACATTTATTGAGATTTACCTTTTGTATACTACTGTTGTTTTTAAATGTTCAAGTGTATTAATTATGATAGTTTGTTTTTCAGTTGTACTGTGATGATATTTGCTACGTATACGTTCATGTTAAGTTTTATGTGTATACAGTTTTGGCTTTTCTTGTTTTATGATGGTGTTCTATTTTTTATGGTTATATTTGTATGCGTGTGTGTATGACATTAATATTTATTCAGGAGTTGTTGAGGCTGTGTCTATTTTTTTATGTTTCAGTTTTTGTATTTATTGTTGTGTTTTGCAAGTGAGACAAGGAGGTCTTTGTGGACTGCTAGGCATCTTGTGACGATGCTTAGTGAGAGGGGAAAGACTATGATACCTCCTTCTTTACCGAGTAGACTAGTCGACGTTGATTGACTAGTCAGAGGTGATGTTGTGCGTAATAGTGTTAGCGAAAGGAAATAACTCGATGGTTATCGACTTGAGACTGAAACAATTATTTTAGTCTATGAATCACCTTCAAAATGTGTAGTTATTTTGTCAGGTAAAAAATTAAGTATTTTTCATATTTTCAGTAATTTTTGTGATGTTTATAACTTTCAATTTTATGCAGTTGTGAACGAATTGCCTATCTTTGTGTATTAAATTATTTGAATAACATCTTCTGGTGCTAATTGTGGTGAGGAAGGTGTTTCTGCTGATGTAGTTGATGTAGTACTACTTGGGAAAGAGCGGGTTGAAAGAGGTTTGTATAAATATCTTGATTTAATTTATATATTTTTCGATGTTTATGTTTATAGTTTTTTTTATGTTTGTGGTATATACTTGCGGGGAGAATGGAAGAATAAATAGAAGCTATATTTGAAGAAGTTGAGTTAGAAGAAGAACCATCTAAGACACAGGTTGCGACTGCTTATGAGGATATTAAAGCCATTGTTGCTGAGGAGATGGAATCGAATGTGGATATGGAGGCAAAATCTATCGTTGATGAGCATGTGAAGTTTGTTGCAGATCAGAAGGCGTAATCTACTGTTGATGAGCAGGTGAAGTCTACTACGAAACATGATTTGGAAGATATTGTCACTGAGGATATGAAAGCTTGCGCTGATGAGGAAATGGAAGATGTTGCTAATGGTTTGGAGCAATTAGTTGAAGTTGTTGTTCAGTGTGAGTAATTTTCTAACTCGTGTTTACTATTTTGAGAGCAATGTTTTAGTGATGGTCTAACTTTCTATATATTTGTATTTGAAGTTGTTATGAACTTTGTGAATGATGAATCAGGTGCTGGTAATACTGATTCTTCAATATTTTAGAGTAAGTGATTGTTGTTGTCGGTTAGTTGTTCTGTGTTTATTGTTAGTGTTTTATGCTACTTTTTTGTAAGACAAATGATATAAATGCTGCTATAGGTGCATCATTTGATGAAGATGCAGTTCTTAAGATTCAGGATAAAGAGGTTTTTGGTGATGCTGCTGGCAGGGAAGCTGTCAGTGGTGATGATATTCAAATTGATAGGGCTTTAGAAGCGAACAAGGATGCTGAGGAGCCTGATAGGTGTGCTATCACTGTTAATGTTGATAATAATAAGGATGATGGAATCGAAGTGAAAGATAATGGTGAGGAGGCTGGTGAGTTTGGTGCTAGTTTTGACGATGTTAATGAGTGCGAGATAACTGGTGATGATGTAAGTGATGAAGAGTTTGAGATTGATGATGAAGAGGGACTGGATGCTGGGGTTGATGCTTGGATTGAAATAGAGTTGCAGGAGGAGCTGATGAAGAAGAAAGGAAAAAAGTGTGCTGATGGTCCAGTTTCTAATCGAATTCAGAACAAGAAGAAAAATTCCAGTGTTATGACATATCGGACAATGTGTTTGTGTGTTTTTTTTTGCATTTTTTTTCATTTTTTGTTGATGTTTTATTTATGTCTGTAATGATTTTTTCAATTTTTTTGCCGAGTATTATTTATGTTATTGCTTGTATTGTGATTTTTTCTTCTTTTACTTTTGTTCTTTTTATGATGTTTTAAACTTTAATGGATAGATGAACATTAACAAAGCTAAAACAAGAAGAAGTGACATTTATATTAACAAAATTGTATCTACTGGTATGCTTTTTTTTGCCATTGGGCATAAATTGTTTCACAAATCCATTTTTTCCATCTTTGTCCATCTTTTCAATATGTAAGCCTGTGGTATTTTTGTTTCATTATACAGGTACAGTACTCGCAAACAATGGTGATAGAGATATCCTACTTCTTCAAAATGCTTGCAAGAACATGTAGTAGTTACCTTTTCGGCTATTTTTGTGAAGTAGACAATCTCTAATGTTGTGGGATTCTTTTCATGGCTAATTCCATAGAGCTTTGTTGTTCCACCATCCATATTGACAAATGCTTTTGAAGTCATTGCTTCATTCTATTGGAATTTGAAGTCCTTGAAGATTTTTTGTGCGTACACAGCAGCTGTGTGTCTAAGGATTCATGTCCTTCTTCTTCTCTTGGCTTCCCTCTTGCACAGTAGTACTCTTTATCCTTTTATTTGGTTCTCCACTAGTGTATTTTTACGTTGAAGATCGAGAAGAATTCGGTGAGTGTTGTTGTCTTTGAAGCGTTTAAGTTAATTGCAGCATTTGTGCTCTCTTCTTTGTGAAAGAGTGGTCTGGATGAAAAATAGTCCTTTCTGAGAGCTTTACACCATTTGTGTTTGATTTTGTAGATACGCCCGAAACAAACATGATCTGGTAGTCCGAATGTTTTTACCCTTTTAGCCCAACATTGTTCAAATTCATCTTCATTGACACAGAGCATGACCTGTCAAATGGCAAGCTGAAATTCGAGTCACTTCTTAAATTTCCATAGTGACTCATGTAATTTCGCTTTAGGTTCCAGATGCAAAGCCTATACCTTGTGGTACTGAAAACTTGCAATTAATGTACATGTGAACATGATGTTTGCAGGCATACATGTTAGTTTGTAAGATCAGAAAGTCCAAAACTGATGGTAAACATCAACTATTGCTATGAAAACATCATCTCAATAATATGAAACATTATTTATAATACTGTAAAACAAATTCTGAAAATAGGACGAATGCAATATTTATGATCAGAACTAGGATTTTTTTTACCTATTCTATTGATTTAGACATTGCTAGATCCTGATATATGAAGATCGTTACAGGTTCTTTTCTTGGCATATATATTTTTGAACATTTACAGCAACCAAATGAACATTTCAGCAGTTTCATTGTTGATGAATGCGCAGCGAAACATTATGTTCATCCTGTGGTTTTTCAGACCTACGAATGGAGCACATATAAGGTTGTACTTGTTGGTGCGATCTATAGTAAAATATCATAATGTCTCTATATATGTTTGTAGTCCTCGACCATCATATAATCTCGCCAAAATTGTGCACACAGTTTCTCATCTTCACTATTCAGTCTCACCCTGAAAAGAAACCTTTTTTTTATTCGAGTATTGTGAGCTAGTCTATGATGTTTTGAGCATCACCTCCTTCTATTTTCTTCATTCTGAGCATGTTCACATGATTTATGTGGTCTCTCATTGTGTGCCCTAATTGTTCTTCACCATCTATGTCATTAACCATGTATTTATAATCAATTACTAGCTTCAAAACGGCTTGTTCCATTGCTTTGATGGCTTTTCCTTTTCCCTCTTTGATTCTTCTCTCACGTCATTGTAGGTGCTACCATGCAGCGCTTGTTAGCTCATGGTTGTGGTCAATGAAGTGGTGTTTGACAGCATACATTTTATCGACGAGTTTGATCTTGTTTTGTTCTCTGCACCTAGTCCGTGAGATTTATAATTATTTCCTTTATCTACTGCTTGTTTCCAGCTTTGGTCTGATAGACTGATCTTTGATTTTCCCTAGGTAAGAACAAGTGTAGTATTATTCTATAATTACACCCAGGGGCGGAACCAGGAATTTCACATGGGGGGACTGAAGTTATATAAATTTTTTTGAATCGTTCACTAAAATAACAAATCATAGTTTATTATATCAGTTAAAGGATAAAAAATCAAATACTAAAGATAAAATAGTGCTAAAGAAAATACAAATATGATATTTTTGAAATGACAACCTTCTTGTTTTTATTTAAGTTGTGCTCTCCTTTCTTTAATTATATAAAAAAGTATCGATGATAGAATCAATGTTAAATGTCTCTGCAATATCCTTTTTGATATAGACCATCAGATAATTTCGCAGAAAATCATCGCTCATTCGGTTGTGGAGACATGTTTTCACAAATTTCATGGCTGAAAAAGCTGGTTCAGATGTTGTAGTAGATACTAGAAGAGTTAAGATAAGGCACAATAGTCTATAAAGTAAAGGGCACATATCTACCTTTTCTGTGGTCACAAACCCCCGACACAAATCACCAATGTTTGATAAATTCTTCAAATCTGGATGAGTAGAAACATCTAACTCATAATGTTGTAGTTCACACTTCAGATCAATTTTCTCTTGTTCAGAAAAATCATCAGGATAAAATTTCTCAACTAGGTTACTTATACTTTCCTCGTTGAATGACTTATAAACATCTCTAGGATTCAATGTACTCAAAATGAGAAGTTCTGTTACTTGTTCACTGAATTTGATGTTTAACTCATATTAACTGTTGATCTATACCAACATTAAAATTATCAAACTGGTAATGATGAACCATTGTCACTGTGTGTTTTTTCCTTCCTTGTTGTCGAAGATATTTAAGAACATCAATAATATAAGGAGCATCCATGTCAGGATTAGGTATGCTATATTGCTCACAAAATAATTTGACACCATCTAAGTGACTCTCCCATCCATCATTTCTCAGATTCTGAATCTTTGTAGTAGAAACTAAGTGCATAGCATTCACAATGTCCTGAGATTTTTGTTGTAATGCTTGGAAAAGTCCATCTGTAATGGCCATAATCTCCTTAACCAGATAAGTATAAACACAAATTCATATGACACCAACAATTTTAATGCATTTAAAGCATGACCTTGTTGAGCAAAAGTTGCTCCTTCCGCAACTATTTTAGTGAGAACAGAACATGTATCCCCATACATTCTTAACAAGCTGCATATTGCTCTAAAATGAGAGCTCCATCTAGTATCTCCAAGGCGTTGCAATGTTCCAATCTGATTTAAACCTCCACCTGTATGAAGCTCCTCAATTTCTTTCAAATGCTTAATTTCAGCCAGTTAATTAGCCTGCAACTCATCATGTTGCTTAGAAGAACTTGTAACAACATTGACAATAAAAATCAATTGTTGGAAGAAAGTATGAATCTGAGGCACCTTTCTTGTTGCTGCAACAAGTGTTAGTTGTAATTGATGATCCAAACAATGAATATAATAAGCATATTTACAATCATTGCAAAATAAAGCTTGCAATCCATTCAACTCCCCGAGCACATTACTTGCCACAATTCTCAGGCTAAAGAAACATGTATGATGATCAAAAAACCATATGAAAACGTTCATTAATCCACCCAAGAGATTCAAAGTACCAGCTCTTGCAAGAAAGCTACTGTTATTACCTGTGAATACCAATACATCGCATCCATATAATCTTTTCTCTCAAAAGCCTCTCCTCCCTTTGCTTTTCCCAACAGAAATATCTTTTTCTGCTTGGACTCTCTCTGGTGACCACACCACCCAAAAGAAAAGAGAGAAAAATGGGATGTCTTCGGAAAACCACTGCTCCAGCACAATATTAAGAAGATGCACTAGATCTTATGAATAAGACTGATCTCTGCACCTAGAACCAAAAATAATGAATGATATATAGAACACACTGCCGAGGTATCTGCACGAGTAGTACTAATCTTCATAACAATCGGAAAAAACTGATGAGCCATTCACATAAAAATGGTCTCTTTCACGCTTATCATATCATTCATTGTTTTAACTGGGTTCTCTCATGATCCTTTATATTGCACAGTTCCAGTCTAAGGCAAAATATTTCACCCAAGGAAAAGATTAGTCTCTTATTATCTTCCCAGCACCCCAAACATTCTTACACATGCAATCTTCTCATTTATACTTACAATCAAATTACCATTCCACAGTTGACAATCACCAAGTGTTAAATACGTCCAACAAACAACCAAAAACAAAAAAAAGACAGTAGTTCTATAGAGAGAAGAAGACATTCTAAAGTGGGTGCTCACTTCAAACAATAACTGGGTTAAATATAACAGTTAAGAGAGAGCACCCAACCACGGATTCTGTATGACAAATGTTTGTACCTTTTACTCATAGCAACATAAGGACCATTATCTGAAGAAAACACACAGAGCATTGAAGCTGCATATGATAAATCGGTTAAGTGAGAACTCTTTTGAGACAAAAAATGTAACAATACCAGTGCTGTTGCTTCTTTTGATCTAACATGCTGCATTATTCCATTGATGCTCCAATCAGGATAACATGGAATGGGAAAAGTAACTGGGAACAGAAGCTGAACCACCTCACGGCAACCAATCAATGCTGCATGCTCTAGTGCTGTCTTACCTGACTGCATTTCCATAAAAAGTATCGTGTTTGAGAATCGGCTTCATCATTAAAGATGAGAACAACTATTTATTTTCCATTACACTCCAAATTATTCAGCATACTAATTTACTAGGAAAAAAGAAATAAAGCAAGAAACGTGGGTGGGGTGCAAAATTGTTTTTGGGGGTGGGTGTGAGGGAATCAACCTGCTTAAGAATTCTTGGTCAAGATCTGAGATGCACAAGCATCACGAAATTACCATAAAAACCAGTTCAAAAGATGGACTCAAGTTCTGAACCATAAGACAAGGATTGGGCATTTCATTTCTGAATATACTACTGATACATGCATAAACATGTGCTAGAAGGATTACAAAAAATTATGACGCCATGCGCTGCTTCAATTATACAAGTGGGGAAGATATTAAAAGAGCTATTTCCTGTTCAAACTGATAACATCAATCTTAAATACACTCACTCGTTCTGGAAAGGGAAATTAATAAGTAAAACATCCAATTTTAAAAGGAATAAATAAACAAATGAATTGACAAAGTCAACAAGGTGCTACACTTGGAAGATATAGTAACTCACAAAGTCGGTCATGTTAGGATTTGCACCAGCTTTCACAAAGCACCCAATCATCTCTTCATCAGTCTCAAAGGCAGCATAACAAAGAGGTGTTGTCTGAGAAGAACGACCATTTGGATCAGCTCCAGCCTGCGTAAGATGAATTCAAGATTCACCATTGAAACAGAGGCAGGGATTGCAGGATTAAGCTGTTCAAAACAGAACTCAAGAAGGCAGCATATATTGTGCAAACTTCTGCTGTACTCAAGAGTACAGATTACTCCATGCAGTGCAATTTTTCTTTCAAATTCCCTCTTTAATTTAGTCAAGGGCCACCCGTAAAGTCTAGATTTATCTAGTTGACAATTTGTGGAAATTATGCAAATACGGTATTATTGAGTTGCAACATCCAAGAAGGAATTTTGGTGAAATAAGGAAAGGTTGAAGACTGAATTCGGGAAGGATACATCTCGTCCAAGTTGTATTTGAGTTGGAGAATATATCAGTTCCTATATATGTGTGATTGGATTAATGTTATGGAATTGGAGATGGAATAAAATTCATGTGTGCATGCGAAAATAAGCATATTTACGCCAAGATGTTTACGGAAAAAGAAGACAGAATATTTAGGGATTTATGATTTATGGAAATCTGAATATTCTTCTATATATTAGGCGTATGGAAGCATAGTTGATTTATGGAAAATCTCTATAAATATGGAGTTGTTATTATCGAATATATGGAGATATTGAGATAAGGAAAATCCCTTTATTTATAGGATTTTGATATGTTTCAAGAAGCAGATTTGGAATAGGAATACTATGGAGATAATCATGGAGAATTCAGATCTGCTCATGGACTATATATAGAGGACAAACACGGCTGCGTTATGTACGAACTAAATAGAAAAAATTTGCATACAGATTTTTTATCTTTCGAGAATTGCAAAGAGCCAGAATTCTATGTTCCAACATACAAACCTGTTGTTCAAAGTTTAGAATCATATGCCTTAATTCCCCGGGAGGAGGAGATCCAACGTCGACGAGTTTCGAGATAAGAGGGAGTCTGATCAAGGCGGATCGGTAGTAAGGGGAGCTTGCAGGATTCACGTTATAGTTAGATAAGATAAGTATAATTGTATGGTGTACTTTGTACTGTATCTTTCTGATTAGTGGATTTATTCTGAACTGGGCCAGGTCCCACAGATGTAGGTGGATTTCACCAAACTGCGTAACCAAGTCTTGGGTCTTTTATGCTTTACTTTATTGCATACTTGGTTAGATAGGTTATGTTGGAACACAGTAGTGATAATTGAATTAATTAGGTAAAACCAAATTTCAATTGGTATCAGAGCTAAGTCACTTGTTTTACCTTGGTTTTGACAAGGAAAGTGTGATCTGGTTTTACCAATGGCGACCAGAGAATGAGCTTTTGTGTCTCGGCCACCACTACTGGAAGGAACAAATTACAACTACTAGAAGGCTCGCATGAGGGTGTTCATAAATTCACTGGATGAATTGGCTTGGTATTATGTTGAAACAGAATAGAAACCCCCTGTTGTTGGAAATTCTAAAGGAGGAGAATCTAAACCTGAAGAGTCGTGGACACCAGGTGAAAGAATGGGAAGCTTGGCGAACTCCAGAGCATTAAATGCCATATTTACTGCAGTAGATGAATATCAGTTCAAACTCATCTCTACATGCCAACAAGCAAAGAAAGCATGGGATATCCTACAAACTGTACATGAGGGGACAAGTCGTGTACGTGAATCCAAACTGCAGATATTGGCTACAAAGTTTGAGGAACTGAAGATAGAGGAGGATGATACTATTTCTATATTCAATGGGAAACTCAGAGACATCTCCAATATGGCGTATCAACTTGGGAAAGTTTACAAGGAAACAAAATTGGTGAAAAAGTCCTTGAGATATCTTCCTAAAAGATTTGCTATGAAAGTAGCAGCAATAGAAGAAGCAAGGGATGTAGCCACCATGACCTTAGATGAACTAATGGGATCACTACAGACCTATGAGATAACAATGCAACAGCCTACAAAGAAAGTCCAGAAGGAGTTGGCTTTCAAATCCTCTTCATCATTAATCTGATAGTGATGATGGAATTGAAGAACTTGCTCCTATCACCAAGAATTTCTCAAGAATGCTGAAGAAGGTGGTAAACAAGAATTCACATGAAAGATCTGGTGGAAACAAAACTCGTCCTCAAGATTTTGGTAATCGTGGAACTCGGATGGAACAAGGAAGTCAGCAATTCTCTAGAAACCAAAGTGGTGAAGGAAGGCAGTTTGAAAGAATTCAATGTAGAGAATGTGGAGGATACGGCCACATCCAGGCTGAATGTGCTAATACCCTAAAGAAGCAAGGAAAATCATACATCACCTCATGGAGTGAAGATGATGGAGAAGACGAAGAGGAACTTATAAGAAATTATGTGGCATTTGGAGCAAAATTTCACGGTGGATCAGATGAGGTATGTTCCAACATGTCAGAAAAAGACGAAGCTGTATGTTCCAACATAGGTTCTGATGACACGTCCAGTGATGATGGCGGACTAGTTGTGAGTGATGAAGATATCTACAGTACATATAAGCAGATGTATGCCATGTGACTTCAAGTTGTTGATACAAATAGAGTGTTGAAGGAAGAAAAAATTCATCTGGGCGAGAAGGAGAAGGAGTTGCGAATTTTAGTTGGTGAACTCAGAAGAGAGATTGAAGAGTTAAATTTGAATCTAAACTCAACAACTAAGAGAGCTGAGATGGCCAAAGCAGCTATTACCAAGTTAAACACTGGAAAGGCAAAACTTGATGACATTCTGATCATGAGAAAAAACTTTGGAGATCGACATGGAATTGGGTTTGACAATTCATCAGGTAGCAAGGTCAGTCTCAAGTCGAAGATTCAAGAGGTAAAAAGAAAGTTTATCAAGACTCATTAAAGGAAACCTCTCATCTGTAGCTACTGCATGTATCAAGGTCATACAGAGGAACAATGTCGAAAACAGCTCGGAGATATTATGACAGGGCGACAACTCTCAGTATGTTCCAACATAGACGATGTCCAGTGATAAAAAATGGTCAAAAAGGTATGGGTTGTGAAACGCACAAGTGCTTGCTTTTTTGCTCATACGTCTCCTATTGCACATTCTAGAGACTCGTGGTACTTTGATAGTGGTTGCTCTTGCCACATGACTGAAACTCAAGAATTACTAACAAACATCCAGCCATATGATGGCGGTTTTGTTACGTATGGCGATGGAAAGAAGAGTCGAGTGGTTGGAAAAGGTGAATTGCATATTGAAGGATTCCCCGTATTCACTGGTGTTTTGTTGGTGGAAGACCTAAAGTCTAATCTCCTAAGTATCAGCCAACTATGTGATGATAGTATGACCGTGGAATTCCATAAGGAAAAGTGCATAGTGAAACATGGCAACAACAAAGTGCTTACTGGTATTCGGTCATCAGACAAATGTTACTTATTAGAACAAGAAGTGAACTGCTACAGTGTCAAATGTGATCGTACGACTGACTATGTTCCAACATCGATTGATTTCTCAGATCAGGGACGTAATGATGTTGGAACATCAGATGAGATGGATCTTAAAAATGAAGCTGGTGACTCTTATATCTTCAACAATGTTGGAACATCGTCCTCTCCAGAACTCTCCCATGTTCCAACATCAGTGCAGGTTGAATCAAGCAGAAGAATGACTCGATCGATCCCTCAAATTAATCATAGGGAACTTGCTGGCCTACAATGGTTTATCTTCCTTATCAAACCCGGTGATAATAAAGCAAGATTAGTTGATCAGGACTACACTCAGGATGAAAGAGTTAATTTTGATGGGACATTCGCATCAGTTGCCAGGTTAGAATCTATTCGCATTCTCCTTGTTATGACGTGCACTATAAATTTTATGATGCACCAAAAAGCTGTCAAGAGTGCTCTCCTACATGGTGTGGTTAATGAGGAAGTATATCATCGACTCAAGAAGGCTTTGTATGGATCAAAACAAGCACCACGGGCATGGTATAAGCGACTCACTACCTTTCCTATTCAGAAAGGTTCTCGTCGAGGGGGAGAAGATCGCACTTTGCTTTTTTTTCTAGAATCATCAAATACACTGATTGCCCAAATATATATTGATGATATGATCTTTGGGTCTACTTCACCATACTTGGTATAAGATTTTGTGACATTGATGCAAGCTGAATTGAAGATGAGTATGGTGGGAGTTTTTGTAAGAATTCTGGATGATCTTAAGGAATCTCACTTGAATGAAGTGAAAAGGATAATTCGGGTTGAGAGAAAAGTTGTGGTAGCCTATGTTCTAACATCGAGACCATTTGCAGATATTTTCACAAAGCCGTTGGACACTGCTACGGTTGAGCTCCTCAGACAACACTTAGGTGTTTGTCAGATTTGAGGTATTTCTTTAAAGCTTTTATTTAGCTGTAGAATTTTTGTTTATTTATTTTGTGTACAGAAAATTAGAAAAATACAAAAAATAAATGTTGTGAAGTTGTGAAGAAGAAAAAGTGATCAAAATAGAAGTTGTGAAGACATTATGGTGATTGATGTGATGACAAGTATGTGAAAAGATGATGGTCGAATATATCAGAGAGATGGTTCTTCCTTGTATTTTGGTTAAGGATGATAAGGGAGTTGAAAGACATTGGTGATGGTCATGTTCCAACACAGAGTATGGAGACATGTTGAGAAGATGTGGACATGGGAATAAATGAGCCTTGTGTGATTAGAGATTCAGATGTTCAAACATCAGTAACTGTGGCTGGAGAAGATTATGATCTGGATGGTGAACAAGTCTATGTTCCAACACCAGATAGGGGGAGAAAGTACTGATGAAGTGAAGGAAGCTGAGCAGATGATGTTCTAACATCGATAGAGACTGAAGTTGTTGATTCTAAAGCAATGAAAGTGTCTTATGTTCCAAATAGAGAAAACGGGTGAAGCTGAGAGCTGCTATGTTCCAACATCGGTGACTGATTTTCCAACACAAGGTGAGCAGATTTGGGAAGACACATATAACTGCTCCTGAAGAGTTTTGAAGGTTCTGCTATGACTATGTTCCAACATTGCCAGACATTTGCTTCAGGGGGAGGTGCATTTAATGGAGATTTTGGTTTTCTGTGTCTATTGCGTTTGGCATATTTATGTTCCAAAAGGGGAGATTTTTTGGATTTCTTGGATGACTTTATTGGCTCTGTTGGGTTGATGTTCCAACATGCTTATTATTCCTGGATGTTGAAGGAATGCGGAATTCAGGGGGAGACGTTATATGTTCCAACATTCAGAATGGTTTTCAAGGTTGATGTCTATATTTGCATAAGCTCTTGTGAAGAAATTCCAAAAGGTGATTGGTCCACAAAATGCCAAAGGGGGAGATTGTAAAGTCTAGATTTATCTAGTTGGCAATTTGTGGAAATTATGCAAATATGGTATTATTGAGTTGCAAAATCAAAGAAGGAATTTTGGTGAAATAAGGAAATGTTGAAGACTGAATTCGAGAAGGATACATCTCGTCCAAGTTGTATTTGAGTTGGAGAATATATTAGTTCCTATATATGTGGGATTGGATTAATGTTATGGAATTGGAGATGGAATAAACCTAATGCGTGCATGCGAAAATCAGCATATTTACGCCAAGATGTTTACGGAAAAAGAAGGTAGAATATTATGGTATTTATGATTTATGAAATCTGAATATTCTTCTATATATTAGGCGTATAGAAGCATAGTTGATTTATTAAAAATCTCTATAAATATGAAATTGTTATTATCGAATATATGGAGATATTGAGATAAGGAAAATCCCTTTATTTATGGGATTTGGATATGTTTCAAGAAGCAGATTTGGAATAGGAATATTATGGAGATAATCATGGAGAATTCAGATTTGCTCATGGACTATATATAGAGGACAAACACGGCTGCATTATGTACGAACTAAATAGAAAAAATCTGCATACAGATTTTTTATCTTTTGAGAATTGCAAAGAGCCAGAATTCTATGTTCCAACATACGAACCTGTTGTTCAAATTTCAGAATCATATGCCTTAATTCCCCGGGAGGAGGGGATCCAGCGTCGACGGGTTTCGAGATCAGAGGGAGTCTGATCAAGGCAGATCGGTAGCAAGGGGAGCTTGCAGGATTCACGTTATAGTTAGATAAGATAAGTATAATTGAATGGTGTATTTTGTACTGTATCTTTCTGATTAGTGGATTCATTCTGAACTGGGCCAGGCCCCGCAGATGTAGGTGGATTTCACCGGTAAACCAAATTTCACCAACATTCCTTAGTTGCTGCAATTCCACACTCATACAGGTCCTCTCCTAATTGGAAAAGAATATGTTCTGTTAATTCTTGGGCAGAGGCAAATTCAAGAGTCATTATAGGAAAGGGAGATTGTAACTTTTGGACCTCCAATTGGTTAGATAAAGGTCCCCTAGTGGATCATTGTGATCACAACCTGGTTGATATTGACCTAGACTGTACAGTCTCTTCATTCATCTCTAACAAATCTAACTATATCATCAAAATGAGTCCTCTCCTCAGTCCTGATATTATTTCTCTTATGCAGGAAGCTAAGCTATTTCCACATAGGGAAGATAGACTGATATGGAAACCGGGCATTAGTGGTGATTTCTCCTTCAAATCGACATATTCCATGCTCAGCAACAATCCAGGTTCATATGTATCTGTTAAACATTTTTGGAACCATAGAATTGAAAAGAAGGTCTCAGTTTTCATGTGGAAGATGACAAATTCCTTTTTACCTTTTGACAATATCCTTAGAAAATTGAGATTCTCTCTATCTTCTAAATGCTGTATGTGCAATGTTCAGGAAGATTCTTTAGATCACTTCTTTAATCATTGTGACTTTGCTGTGAATGTTTGGACAATTTTTCACCAGTTTATGGGAATTAGTGATAGAAATTTTACATCCGTATGGGAGAGACTGTCTTACTATATTACTATCCCTGCTCTAAGCTCTCTTCAATCCACAATGATCAAAACGGCAACTGTAATCACTTGTTGGAACTTGTGGAAGATAAGAAATAAATTCATTTTCAAGTCTATAAGACCTTCTCTGGCTCTGGTTCTTGCGCAGATTAGGGATCAGATTTTTTACTCTTTCTGTTGCAGTCCGGTCTTCATTACATCTGAATTTGACTCCAGTATTGCTCAACACTCTTTCCTGCCACTGATCCAAAGGCCTCCAAAGCCAAAAATTTTGATAATTTCATGGCAGAGGCCTTCCTATGGGTTTAAAATTAATGTTGATGCTTCTTGGTGCTGCAATACTAACATGTGTGGGATTGGTATGATAACTAGAGATTGTAGGGGTGGTTTCAATAGGGCTTTCACAGAATATGATAATGCTACATCCCCTCTAGAGGCAGAAATAAAGGCAATCAAGTTTGCTATTCAGAAAGCTAATCTTTGCTCCTCACCCGTGTTGATAGAATCTGATTGTCTGAATGCTGTTAATTTTGTAAAAAATCCTTGTAGGGCACATTGGAAAGTGTTCTCTCTATCTGATGAGACTCATCAATCTTTGGGTGCTATACAGTTAGTTCACACTTATAGAGAGGCAAATCTTGTGGCACACTCACTTGCAAAAGAATGTCTGCTGCATAGATCTAATTCTGTTTTGCAGGGCTTCCCAGAACTCTCGAACACGATCCAAGGGCTAATCAGACTTGATCAGATGGGTACTCCGTCCTTACGAATTATTTAGCTCAGATGCTACTGATCTCTTTTCTTTCTGTACAGGTACACTTAATTGACTGTGGAACACTACTGTTCAGTTGGCACCATTGAAGGCTTAAACTGATCCTCATCTTGGTGAGATAAAATGGAAAAAGCAAATGGAAATCTGTGGATGACTATGTACAAACTCAGATTCACTTCTCTCACGGCAGTACTGACGTTTTTGATCATCAATGCTGATTCTTGGGACATCCCTAGCTGCCGCATCTGATGCTATGAAGTTAGGAAATGATATGCTTCTAAACTATGGGAAGTTTTTGAACTGCCTTGTGTCTCTTTAATTAGATTCACTAACAAGTTTGATTACTTAGTCTATAGTTTTTAGCTTGTAATCCTCTTTCTACATCCTAAACTCTAGATAGGTTTTGAAGGTAACAAGTGTTGCCTTAGGAGCAGATTGCCCGTTGTATAGTACTACTTAGTCGCATTTCATCTTTTTCATTTCATGTACATTTTCTCTCTTTTTCTGGCCAGGGAACGCCAATTGAAATTCCCCCATCTAGGATGGTTTAACCTTAAAAAAAAAAAAACCACCACTACCATTTAGCATTAATATAGGAGCCAAATTACAAGATCAGTTACTCAGCTCATTTCTAACAATACTACATACCTGGAATTACAGCTTCTAAGTGAACTTACAATTATTACGTAAACTTGATCCTTCTATCACTCACCAAGCAGAAGAAGAAATATAAAGCAATAGAACTTTATGTCCAACTTGAATGCAAATTCTCAAATAAAAAAGTCTCAGGTCCTCGAAGCAGAACCTCCACATTTTCAAAATGTATTTTCAGTTCTTTAACCTTGAACCAAATTCACAGGGTGTAGAGGAAGTCTTAGAAAGAGTGTCTACATTTGATGATGCGGAAAACAAGGAGCTGATTACAATTATTGAATGCCAAACCTGGCCACTTAGAGTATCTGAGAAAAACAGTATTCAGATTGGTATATCATAGATATTAAAATGATAAGAAAAGGCCCATACCTTCAGTAGCAGCTCCACGCGCTCAATGGACTCAGCAAGCATAGCAAGCAGAAGTGGAGAGATATGCACAGGTGAAGCAGAGTTTGGCTGCACCAGAAAAGTGAGATGGTATAAGATCACATTCATCAACTTCTAAAAAGATCTCAGGGCTCAGACTCTAATGTCTGAAGCTTTATAATGCTCTCATTATTCAGACTGAACAATGTTAATCATATCTCAATTTAAAGGCTCCACAAAAAATATGGCCAAGCACAAGAACATAGCACCAATGATTCAGATACTTGTACTCCTAAACAACGAATCTTTCCCAAAAGCATCAGGAGTGCTCAAACAATCAACCTACCCGTTGCACCAAATTCATTTTCCTGTAGAATATCTACAATATTATAAAGCAAAACTATAGTGGACGGTTTAACTTACATCTGCCTTAAGATCCAATAAGTATTTCAAGACCTCGTGATTTCCCTGCGCTGCAGCACAATGCAGAGGCATCCCCCTCTTGAGAAGTTGCATACAAATCAGCACCTTCTGGAATCAAGAGCTTAACAATCTCCTTGGGCCCTGAGAAAAGCCTTACCATTAGTAACCCCAGACGGCAAACGATACATAGAAAAGCAAGAAAGTCCCTAATCTAGTTCAGAATTGGATATAGTTTGTATTCATGAGAGGTTGGTACGGTGGAAGACCTTTTTCAGCAGCGTAATGTAGTGGGGTGGAACCCTTGTTGTTACTTTTGGAAACATCCGCACCATTCCGGATAAAATATATGGTAGTAGGCCTATGCCTTCCAAGAATAGCTTGAAACAAGGGTGTTTCCCCTCCGAAACAGTATGCCCAAAATCTCAATTAACTCAAGCATCTTCGATTCTAAAATGGATGTCATCTTAATATAACATGATGACAAGCGCTAGATAAGAGCCTCAAGAACATTGTATATTAGTAGTCCTACTCCCACATACACAGTGAATAACAATCAAAGGATGCATTCCACAATATCTGAGATGCTCTTCGAAAAGAAAGCTAGTTAGTACCCTTATGGTCAGCGCTATTGTTGTCAAAATTCAATTTCTCCATTAAGAATCTGCACGCAGAAGTCTTCCTCTCGGAAGCAGCCAAGTGAAGATCATTACAGCCCTCAGGTGTCGTCAGAGTAGAAATCTTTCCAGGGCCTTAGTTTTTTTCCAACACCTCCACCATCCCTAGCCGGACAAAAGCATTATGATCCGCTTACTTTCACATCCGCAAAATAATAAGCAAAATCTCAATAAATTCTCTCTCTAGCTCTGGGGCGAAAAAAGAAGAAAAAAGGCGCAGCCTTTCTTCCTTCCTTTGGAGGCCGATTTCTTCAAATTTCATCCACTTTCCACCGATGAATTATGGTTTAACGGATTCTACTCTTGATTCCGCATAAAATCATATGCAATTTGTGGCGAGTTCTTGATCTTAATCGGCCTTGGAGTAGGGTTTGAATACGAAAAAGGAGAGTTCTAGGCGGATCTTGATCGTGATTGTTGAGTTGTTCTTGGATCGGACCTGGATTGGGGATTGCAAGGGAGATCACATCGGTTTCTTGCACAATTCCTAGTTCGAGAAGGTGATTTGGTTGAAAAAATCCGAACTTTTTCGGGTTTTGACTTGGATTTGGTTGCGCAAAGGTGTATAAAGGGTATGATTAAAATTTTCAGCACACTTTTTAATCAAATTCCTACCACCTTCATCGGATTTAGCACAAGGTTTTGGAGAATCTTGATCGGATCACAATTTCGGACGCAAAGGTGCTAGATCGGACTACTTGGTGCTCACGGTTTCCACGGATTCCATGGTTTGCAGGTTTTTTTTTCGATCCAACTACTTGCGGCTTACTTGTTTTTTGATTGGAAGCATGATATTATGTGTGCTTGAATCCGTTTTGGTGTTTGGAGGATTTCGGTTTTGAGTGCAAATTTGTAGTTAATTCCGATTGATCATAGGGTTTTATCGGTTTTGATTACAAGATTTGCGATTTGTTTTGTTTTGTTGAAATTCATTTTTGGAGGCTTTGTGTTTATTGTATATCCGATCGGTGTGTTTCCGATTGGACTAGTGTTTATGCTCTTGTTTACTTGGTGAATCCGATCTATTTTATCGGATTCATCTATGGCTCCTATGGGTACTAAGAACAAGAATAATCCTTGGAATCAAGACACGGCCGAGGGTGATGGTAGTATGAGGCCGAATCAACAAGTGCAACCAAGAGATTGGAATGATCCGAAACTAGAAAGAAGAAGGAGATGGGATGATCCAGATATTCTTATGAACAAGTCGCCTATTGAAGTTGTTGAAGACAATGGAGAAGGTGTTGATTTTGTGCTCACTGATGAATAGATACACAAGGATCTTCATAAACCTTTCTTCGGGTTTTTGGGTGTGTTTCCGGGCTTCTTTACGGGAATGTTTGTAATTCGAACACTGTTGATTGCGAAGTGGAAGGTGCAGTGTAATGTCCAGAGCAAGCAGAATGGTTACGTCATGTTCAGGTTTAACAGTGCTGAAGATAAGGATATGGTGATGAATGGTCCTGACCATTATCTCCATGGCAAGAAGTTGTTCATGATGATGATTGATGAATCTGGGCAATATGATGCTACCATTCAAGCCACTAAGCCAGTTTGGCTAAGGATGGAACACTTGCCAAAGGCGTATTGGCATAAGAAGGCGCTTGAGAAGATTGCTACTTCACTAGGAGAACCTATCCTTATGGACAATGGTACTCTAGAGCTAAGGGGCTATTATGCACGCCTATTGGTATGGATTGACACATCTAAAAAGCTCAAGGAGGAGGTGAGCTTTCGTACTCCAAATGGTGAGGTGTTTGTGCAAAAAATCATCTATGATTACTGCAGATCTTGGTGTATGACTTGTGGTGAAAATAATCATCTCTTGGAAGAATGTGATGACTATTGGAATACTAAGGAGATAGAGCAAAAGAAGTCTAAGGCTGATGGCAAAGTATCGAAGGCAAAGGGCAAGAAGATTTGGAAGTCTCGTTTTAATGATCAAATTTGGATTCGGAAAATGCAAGCCGAAACCATTGGAGAGACTCTAAGTTCAAATTCTATTAGAGGTGACGAGCATGTGATCATTGAGGATGCTTCTTCGGACAATGAGGAAGTTGAGAGGATGCGGAAAGGGAAGGGAAAACTGGTTGAAGGCATGGTTAAAAGTATTGAGCAAGTTGGAAGTGCTAAAAGAGTGCCTGGTATAACCATTGGAGGAATACGGGATGAGGCCATTGTAGCGCTACCCGCATCGCAAAAACCTGGAATTAAAGGTGCTGGAAACCGTGGCGATGGTGCTAGCACTGGCCAAGCAGTGGGAGATGCTGGCGCTGGAGACCGTGGTCTTGGCGCTGAACCTGCCCAAACAGCGTCTGAAATTGCTAACGCTGGAAACCGTGGCGCTGGCAATAAGACACAAGCAACGGCTGAAGCTGCTGGCGCTGGAAAGCAAGCACAAACAGCGCGCGGTAGAAGCACCGAGCGCCAGAAATCCAGCACTCGTGCTGCCAAGGAACTCGATACGAAGCAACAAGCATTTGGAGATGATGACAACCCGATCGAAGGTGCTGGAAAATTGCCAAATCAGATGATCCATCCGGATGCTCGAGGCTAAAAAATTCCAAGGGTGCATAGGAGCAACAGTCAGAGTAGACCTCCCTCCACTCCAGGGGCTTTGACTAGGTCTAGAAGTAAGAGCAGGATTCGCATAAATGAGCAAAGGAAGGGTGTACTAAAACCCTTTCAACGTATGTTATCTGCTACAAGTAGTCACTCAGACAGTTCGGGAAGTAAATCACTGGAAGGCGGCGGTCCGAAGCCAAAAGGGACCTCTGTTTCCCAATGAATACATCCGCAATGAATGTCAGGGGTCTCTCGGCCCCTGTAAGGAGGAGGTGGGTGAAAAATATCATCTCCACAAATAGAGTTGGATTGTGTGGATTGTTGGAAACGAAAATGGAGGACAAGGCGTTGCGTATTTTTTTAAAGAGTTTTAAGGGATGGAAGTTTACGCACAACTTTGAACTGTGGCAGAATTTGAGGATACTCATTATCTGGGATCCGAAAGGCTTCTGGGTTGACGTCCTTGGGAAGTCTCCGCAATGTATTCATCTGAATGTTCGTAATCTTGCTTCTGGTATTCAGTTTTTCTGTACATTTGTATATGGCCATAGTGAAGGACGTCTGGCGCGTCTGCCACTTTGGGCGGAATTGAAGTCATTTGGGGCCAAGCTGAATGCTCCATGGATGGTTCTTGGTGATTTTAATGCTATCCTTAGTGTTGATGATCATTATGGAGCTACTGTGCCTAGCTTGTACCCAATGAAGGAGTTTCAGGATGCTTGTGTAAAGTGTGGACTACGGGATGCGCCAGCTCTGGGTGAGCACTTAACCTGGCATAGTGCGGATTGGAAGACTTGGAGGAAGCTAGATAGGGTGCTTTTGAATCACGGTTGGGATGATGCTGCGTGTCGTACAACTTTTCTCCCAATCTCGGCTCAATCAGACCACTCTCCTATGGTGGTAGATATGTCGCAGGAAATTGTTGGAAAGGGTAGGCCTTTTCATTTTCAGAATATGTGGTTGAATCACCCGAATTGTGGGCAATTAGTAGAGGATTATTGGAGTCCGTCGGTTGAAGGGACTAAACAATTTTCGGTGGCCAGGAAACTATTTCGGATGAAAAACCCGTTTAGGGAGTTGGCTAAGCTTGATTTCGACCACATCTCTGAAAAGGCTAAGCGTGCGGATGCGGAGTACAATAAGGCTTTTGATGAATTTGACGCTAGGCTTGCTTCGAATCAGGAGATTTTGGCTTTGCGAAAATTAAAGAAACAAGCTATGCTGTATTATCTGGCGGAGTCTTCTTTCCTCGTTCAAAAGGGAAGGATAAACCATATCACGCAGGCGGATAAGGGATCACAGTATTTTCACACTATGGTCTCTGAAAGGAAAGGAGGAGGTATCCCAGCAATTACTGATGGTGAAAATCGGATTGTAACTTCTAATAGTCGCAAGGGTGAACTATTTGCGGATTTTTACAAGGGTTTATTTGGGACAAGGAGAGATAGACTGACCACGGATCCGAATGTTTTTGGTGCGGGTCAAAAGCTGTCGGACATGGATAGAGCTTACCTAAATCAGGAAGTTGAGGGTATTGAGGTACAGCAGGCACTGTTTGCAATGGCGGATGATAAGTCCCCGGGACCTGATGGTTACACTGCCGGATTCTTTAAGAAACAGTGGAATATAGTGGGTGAGGAAGTGACGGCTGCGGTCCTGGAATTCTTTCGGACAGGTGACATTTTAGCGCAGCTTAATCATACTTCGGTGGCATTGATACCGAAGAAGCCTGATAATCTGAAAGTCAGTGACTTTAGACCAATAGCGTGCTGTAATGTGGTCTATAAAGTCATCACGAAAGTTATAGCAAACAGGCTTGAGGGTATTTTACCAGAGATCATTGACCCTTGTCAGGGTGCATTTGTAAAAGGAAGAAGTATCTCGGACAATGTAATGTTAGCACAGGAGTTTGTTAGGGGTTATGGAAGGGTGCGCAATTCTCCTCGATGCATGATTATGGTGGATTTGTAGAAAGCTTTCGATACTGTCTCTTGGGACTTCCTGGAAGAAGTTCTGCTTGGACTGGGATTTCCTGAAAGACTAACTAATCGAATCATGCAGTGTGTGCGCACTTCTACATTCTCGATAGCAGTAAATGGTAAGCTGTCTGATCACTTTCAGGGACAGAGGGGTATTCGTCAGGGAGACCCATTGTCGTCTCATCTGTTCGTGATCTGCATGGAATATTTCTCGAGATTGTTGAACAGGAGAACGACCTCTAAGCACTTCACTTTCCATCCGAGATGTGAGACACTTCGGATCACGCATTTGGCTTTTGCGGATGACCTCATGCTCTTTTCCAAGGCTAACACGAGTTCAGTACATATACTCATGGAGGCCTTGAATGAGTTTGAGCGCACTTCGAGCTTAGGGATCAATGCTGCAAAGTCGAAATTCTTTGGAGTTGGTATAAAAGAGGATTTGAGTTTCACGGGTATTCCTTGGGCGACATTCCCGGTTCGGTATCTAGGCGTGCCACTTGACTCCAGCAAGTTGAAGGCGACACAATTTGGTACTCTGCTGGGGATGGTTGATTCGGAGATAGCAAAATGGAAGGGTCATACTCTTTCGTATGCAGGAAAACTGGAACTTGTGAGATCAATTGTGGGAGGTATTGCGGGATTCTGGATTCAGAATTTTATAATACAGTCTACAGTCATGGATGCTCTCGAGCAGAAGTGTAAACGCTTCCTATGGGGGGGGGTAAGCATAAAGCTAAGGTGGCGTGGAAGAAACTTTGCGCACCCAAATCTTTTGGCGGCCTCGGTTTGAGAGACTTCTTCACGTGGAACCGTGCTTCAATGGCTAAACGGATATGGGATATTCACTTGAGGAAAGATTGTTTGTGGGTTAAATGGATCCACTCATTTTATCTTCATGACCATGACTTCTGGGAATTAAATCCGAGAATTGTAAATGGTCGATTGGGAGAGAGATACTCGAGTTACTTTGGTGATCTCTGTAAGCTCAGGGATGAGTTGTGCGTAATGTTTCAAGGTAATACGCAAGAGGTAATTACCCATCTTGGCTTATGGTCTAGTTCGGGGAAGTTTACTAGTGCGGCTTATCTCCATATGCATCGCCATAAATATCCGGGTGTTTATGATATTGGCCGATCAAGTGAGAAGGTCTTTAACAGTATTTGGCGTGGTTTTGTTCCGCCTAAATTCTCATTCATCACTTGGTTGGCGGAAATAAAGAGACTACATACCAAGGACAAGCATCGATTGGAGGAAGGGGAAAGTATGGAGAAGGTATGCTCTTTATGCCAACTGGAAGAGGAGACGAATGAACATTTGTTCTTCAAATGTGAGTTTTCTGAGGTTGTATGGGGGCGTATAAGAACTTGGATTGGTTTAAGGAGACGAACTAATTCAATCCCAAGTTCCATGACTTGGGTGAAGAGGCAAATTAAAGGTTCAAAGATGAGAAAGAAGTTTGGTATTTTAGCCTTGATCACCACGGTTTATCGCCTTTGGAGGGAAAGGAATAATGTGGTTATGGAGGGTGCTCAACCAAGTTTGGAAAGAGTGGTGAAAATCATTATGAAGGATTGCTACATGGTGATGAATAGGCTATTTCCGGATGAGCACTTGTTTCACATGGAGGGTTGATGGGTGCTGGCTGCCTTGCGCTTGGTGCTTCATGTTTCAGGACTTGTGCTTTAACGCACGGGTGCTTCACAACACGGGTCATGGTGCTTCATTTCAGGTGCGGTACTGGGCATCAGGAGTAGCGCTGGAGTTTGCCGATTGATGGGATGCAGGGCGCTAGGCAGGGCGACGGTTTGTGCGATTGGCTGCTGGATCCCGCGTCACGGTTAGGTTCTCTTGGCGCGGGTGTTTGGATTTCTTGTGGGACGATTGATGCGGTTTTCAGCGATGGGAGCGAGCTACTTTGCGCCCGAGGGAGTCCAGATTTGCTACGGTTTTTCTCAGATTTCTAGTGGCAACACCAGCTCGTTTTTCTGGAGGAGGCAATAGGTTTTAGAGTAAGGATTTACACTCCGATGCTCTTTCTCCTAAGCCTAGTTTTTACTAATGATTTAACGGTTATTTCTTGCGCTTTATGCTTGTGCTACACTTTGTGTTAAACTAGCATTTAGCTGTCTATTTGCTCAAAATGGAGTGGGCGAGTACATACTCGCCACGCTTGGTGCGCGCGGTACAAGTGCATCCATTCTCACATCCTCAGGAAGTTGCTTTGATTGGGAAACACAAAGGTTGGAGGCACGGCCTCATTAATCTTTGCCCATAGGATCAACTTCGGTGCAAAAAGAGAATGTCAGAAGGCCAATAACATCCCTCTTTCTTCATCTTAGGGATATAAATGGTAGAAGCTGTTGTTCATTTGGATCATCGGCTTCAACTTTCTTGCGACATCCAAGACCCGAGACACCCTCGGCTGCATTAGGATATTCTTATCATCCGACCTTGGATCTTAGTTCCTTCATCAACGTTCCAGCAACTACACCAGTCAAGACCCGAGACTCTATCTCTCGGCTGCATTTTGGAATTGGAATGAAGAAGGCCCCATTTGTTAGGGGTAGAAGCGGATTGTTTTGTTTATGGGTAGTGAGTTTGTTCTCACCTCATTATTTCGTTTGTGTTATAGCCTGTGTTTTCCCAGGTTGTTTTGTGCTCCCTCTGCTCGTTTATCTTGCATTGGGTTGGTTGTTATTTTATTTTGACATAGGGGGGGATGGTAGATTGTTGTCCTCCGGACTTCATTCTTCCATCCCCCCCCCACCTTTTTCCGGATTTTACTCCTTAGGTTTACTACGTAGCCTAAGGTTGGATTCTTTTGTATTTGGTGGAGCCCTTCTGGGGCTTCACTGCAGGTTCCACCGTCTATACTATTTACCTATTTACTCGCAAAATAATAAGCAGTGAAAAATCTAAGCCGTACGTACACCGGAGCATCTGCATATCTCCCTTGTAGGCAGCTTCGAGAAAGGACCTTCGGAATCCTGAATAATTAAGAAAGTTCATAAGTAGTAGCGAGAGCACAAATGCAGATGAGCAATGAAAAACGCAAAGTAGTGAGGGTTTTTTGTAGCAATCACGAACCAGACTGAGCTTCCATGCTCTATCTGTAAATGCAATTTACCTTATACATTTATCATACCACATGATGTGGTCAACATTATTTGTTAGAGTTGGTAGATAGTTGTTAGTCAAATATTTAGTTGTTAGAATCCCCTTTTGATGTGGTCAACATTGTTTGTTAGAGTTGGTAGATAGTCGTTAGTTAAATATTTAGTTGTTAGAATCCCCTTTTGAGGGAGATTTAGTTAGCAATTGTATCTATATATTCAGCACCTCATCAATGGAAATAAACAACACTTTCCATCATTATTAAACTCTCTTTTATTAGTTTAACATGGTATCAGCCTAAATTACGTTCCTATGGCCTCTGATTCCTCAAACACTTCGACTCATTGCCTTGTTTTGGCTAATTCCAATTCTTCAATGAATTTCAACTTCAATTTTCCCCATTTATCAATTAAGCTGGACCGCACTAATTATTCTCTATGGAAGAGCACTATTACCTCTGCTCTTGAAGCCTATGGATTGAGCTCCTTTCTTGCCGACAGCAACCCTCCACCGCCCACGATTACCGTCGCAGCTGTCCCACCGACGAACCTACCGATCCCAGCACCGGCAAAGCCGCCAGCACCGAGCCCAATCCGGACTACCTCACCTGGGTGCAACGAGACCGTCTCGTCCTTCTCTGGGTCTGTTCGACGCTCTCCTCGTCACTGCTTAGTCTCGTCGCTAGAGGTACATCAACGGTTGAAGCGTGGGCTATTCTCGGTCGGACTTTTCAGGCCCAATCCGGCGCACGGCAGCAGCACCTCCGGCAGCAACTTCAATCCCTTCCAAAAGGGTCTCTTACGGTAATGGAATATTTTGACAAAAAGAGAGCTATTGTTGATGCATTGTCCGATTGCCTTTGTGTTATACCCGATTCAGAATACGTTGGTTATTTGCTTTATAGGTTGGGTAATCAATTCTCTGCCATCCATTCTGCAATTGCAATTCGTCCGAACCCTGTCACCTCCGACGAATTGCTCGGAATTTTGTTACAAGAAGAAGCCCGCACTGAGGACGAGCTCGCTCTCCTCCAGTCACCTTCGGTCAATGCAGCTTACCGAGCTCTGGGTCACCGATCAACGGCACCAAACTCGCCGGTCAACGCTGCTCCGGTCGGTCAACGGCCCCCTTGTCAGATATGTGATCGTCAGGGTCGCGATGGTAAGAACTGTTTTGGGCGTTTCAACACCAAGCAGTTTCCTCCTACGAATCCTCAGGCAATTGCTCGCTTCAAGAATCTTGGTGGCAAATCAGCTTTTCTGGCATCAGCTTCTAGCCCTTCAGACCTTGTTGATCCATGGTATATTGATTCCGGAGCAAGCCACCATGTGACAGCTGACTTGGGCAATATCACTATTCCAAACCAGTACAATGGTAATAATGGCATCACCGTCGGTGACGGTACCTCTCTTCCTATTACTCATTATGGCACTTCTATTCTTACTGCTTCGTATGCTGCCCGTCCCTTAACATTAAATGATGTTCTTTGTGTTCCCAAAATTACCAAATCCTTACTTAGTGTCTCAAAGTTAACTCGTGATAATCCTGTATTTGTTGAACTCCACTCAGACCATTGTCTTGTTAAGACCTTGCAGGGACAGATCCTACTAAAGGGAACCGTTGAAAATGACCTTTACTGTCTAACCTACATTTCCAGCTTGTCTTCGTCCTCCTCTCCAGTTGCTTTCCTCTCTGGTTTGTAGCAATCACGAACCAGACTGAGCTTCCATGCTCTGTCTGTACTCCGTAGCCAACGAAATGAAGGCGGATTCGTGTAGGAGGCTGGAGCTCTTGAACCCTATAAATGGCAATAAAAATCAAATGGAGGGTTTATATACTAATAATCGCGGTTGCACATTGTAGCATCAGCAGTTGCACTCTCTGTAAGGGGCTCCAAATTCTTGTTTCTGTAAACGATGACTCATACTTTCCCTAGATTATACTTTAAGGGTAAATTGCATTTTGCTCCCTCTTGTTTGTATAAAGTTATACATCTTGCCACTGTTATTTTCAGTAATTATATTTTTCATTTTTGATTAAACGACTTTGTTATTGAGCTACTATTTTTATACTAAAATTTTTAGAGGCCGTCTCGTGGTGAGACCAGTGAATAGAGGAAAAATAGAAAAATGGCAAGCCAAATTTGGGGGCAGAAATGTGTGAAAAAATAGAGAGACCAAATAGCAAATAAGAGAAAACAAACCCAAAACACCTTTCTCACCCCGAAGACATGAAAACAATCCTTCGTCGAAACACGCCTCCATAAAAAGTGTTCAACCAAAAACGATTAAACATCAAATTTCGAATCCAAATCATTCATAGTCAACAAATTCTTTAGCCACTGTTCATCATCACAAACCAACCGTGATGCTTTTGATGAAAAACATTAATGGCATCAACAAAGCATCAATCAAGTAATCTACAACTACATTTAGGTATTAATTCAAGATCAATCATCACAAATATGTAATTAAACACAATTTCAATTTTTTGCAGATTCACACTTGAATCATGACGAAAGAAGGTGATTTACAGATTGAAGATCATTCGGCAATCATACAAACAACGCAAACACAACATCCTACGCAAGAAAGTGAAACGAATAACAACGATGAACAAATCGTACCTGTTTCACAAGGTCAGATGCTGAACTTTCCGTCCTTGAATCCTATCTTCTATATTCTGATTTGAAGAGTAGCAAACCGTGTTTCTGTATGAATAATTTCCTATACTATGTTAATGCATTCAATTGTATGATTTGAACAGTAGCAAAGTCTGATTTGTATGAACAATTTCCCATACATGCTGCTAATCTATTTTTGAACAATGTAAATTAGCTGTAAATTTGTTGAAACTTTCATTTAAAATGCTAGATTTTTCACTTTATTGGGTTCACGTTATAAGAAATTATTTTGAAGTTTTAAAAAATGTGATGAAGATTTGTTCACATTTTGCTAATGACAATATGTGGATGAGGATCTGATTTATAGCAGACGATGTTCATGAAATACGGCATGATGTTTTAAATATAAGGCATTATGGTACATATTAACTTAACATAATTAGAATAACAATTTGCATAAAATATGATGTGATGTTACTGTTGTTCTGTTTGATGTTACAAATACATAACATGGCGTTCTAACTCTGCAACATTATGTTGGAAATTCACTGAGCATGCCCAGCATTACATATAGCAACATCATTATATGATGTTGCAAACATAATATTTGATGAGCCAATATACACAAATAATCTATTTTCAAATTACAGTTTAAAACATAAAAATATGGGCAAATGACTTCAAGGGCCCCTGAACTTCCTCCATGTTACCCTTTTTGCCCCTTATTTTTTTAAAAAATACTTTTAGCCCATCATCTAACAAATGTGTTGAGTCGTTGCCCTTATGTCTGGTCAAAACGTCAAGTATTGATCAAAACGTAAATTTTAAGGATAAAATAGTAATTTCTCTTTTATTTTTATTCTTCTTTCCTCTTTTTCTTCTTTTCTCCTTTTCGAGCAGTGCCGCTTGCTCTGGCTCCTTTCTGGGAAATAGTAATTAGCACCTTTGAGGGCTCATTCATTTCTTTTGCGGAGCAGATGTTTGGCTATAACACCAAGATAATCGATCCAATTTTAGGGACTCGGAGAGAAGCCATGGCTCTATCAAGAGGGCTTTTCTTCATGATGGGTGGTGGCGAGCGGGGAGAGAGAGGAGAAGGGCGAGCAGGGGTCTCAATTTCCCAGCGCTTGGCTGAGCGGGTAAGTTTCCAGGGGCTGAGGAAATTGAATTTGCAATGCAAGAATTGCATTCACAATTCGCAATGCAAGGATTGCATTCACAATTCGCAATGCAAGGATTTTCTATACGGAAGTCAACACATAGACTAACAAATAAAGGAAAAGTCAAGGGAAAATATTACACATGCTCGAGTCAAGGGAAATCAATTTCAAGGACTCTTAATACCCTAACCCCAGAGCCACCAAACAAGAGAAGAAAGACCAAAGAATTTCTAATTACAAAAATTAGACGTACGACTGCAATCAGGATCAAGATTGTCAATAAAAACATCTATAAAATCAAGCATGGCACATCACTGAGCACAACCATGATTTTACAAGGAAAGAGTGGCAGTACTTGCAGCATAGTGAGAAGAAAATAGTGGACAAAAAGGCAAGAGCAAATGAGGCTATGGAATTGGCGGGTTTAAGGCATGCTGCAAGTTTTAAGTATTTGGCATGCAATGCAAGATGACAAGAAAATGTGGGGCACACGATGAGGGACACATTAATTATGTAAACTGAGGATGAAAGCAATTGAAGGAGGTAATGCACATAATGTGATCGATGAGCTCTAGTAAGTTGATGGAAGGGAGGGGGATTTCTTCTTCAATGTCAAGTTGGATGAGGAGGGTAAACTGACTGTGCTTTTTTGGAGGGATGCAATGATGAAAGAGGATTACATGCTCTATGGAGATGTGATGATATTTGACACCACATATAGAACAAACAAGTACAACCTTGTTTGTGCATCGATTATGGGAATCAATAACCATTAGAACAATGTGATGTTTGGTTGTGCATTCATTGGCGATGAAAAGAAATAGACTTTCATTTGGCTGCTGGAGACATTAAAAAAGTCAATAGCAGTAAAAGAATCAGTGATAATATTTACTAACCAGGACTCAGCAATGACAAGTTCCATAAAAAAGGTACTTATTGCAACCTACTCATTTTTTCTATTGATGTTTCAAAAAATGTATGTGATGTTTCAAGTATTTGCGGTGGATGTTTCCATAGCTCAGCACATATGATTATACAAACACTAGAAATTCATTTCTACAATACATGTGTGATGTTCCTATATTATGACATGAAGTTTCAGGAAAAATTGCTTGATTCTTTCTAAACTCAATCAAAATAAACTCCTTATTCTAGAGTTTTGATTTGATTTGAAAAACTATTAACTTTTGTCATTATTATCTAATGGCACTATTGTGTATCTTCATATCTTCATATTTTTTTACTTTGCCTAATTTCTTGTATTGTGATTTTATACCTTTGTTTCATATTTGCTCGTATGCAGGGTTTTAATATTTTCATCGACCATAAATTTTTTAATCTTCGTGGCTTGTTTGGGTCTAGTTATCGTTTTGGGTATCCTCTTGGATCTATGTCTTCTGATACTTGGTGTCCTAGTATGCTAATTGAAGCTTCTATTTCTATATCCTTGGAGTATCTTGAGCTTCAATTGATTAAACATTTGTATTGTGCGAAGCCACAAGATCTATTGCTTGCTTTTGTCATTGCTTTATAGGCATGTCTGCCTTATAGCAAGATTAATAGCTTACAGATTGAAGATTTGTACTATGTGAAGTTGCAAGATCTATAGCTTGCATAATCGAAAATTTGCATTGGTGTAATCATGTGCTCTTTAAAAAATTTCTTTTAAGATCTCCTAATAGACGACTTCATATTTTGTTGCATCATAGTTGTTCATACTGGATTTTTTGCAATTTCAAGGCATAGTTATGTAAGTAAAGGATAAAAAGTAATCTACCTCAAAAGATGGTTTTAGATATTTACATTGTGATAATATCACCTTCCAAACAAAACAAGGGTAGAACATCACCAATGATCATGTCATGGTTCCTATATAGTCAACTATATTTCTCATGCCTTCTTCGTTGATCATACACATAAAACTTTCTCAAGTTGATTACGTGCCAAGTATTAGGAGCGTTGTTTCCATATATTCTCTCTAACTCATAGCAGTTAGACTGGTGTGCTTAGTTATCCTGGACAGGCCTTCCCATTTTGGGCTCAACTTGCCTTTTTCTTCTGCCAAGCCAGCTTTATTCTTCCTTAGCACTAGATCACCAATTTGAAATTGTGTTTCTTTGACATTCTGATTGTATGCTCTAGTCATCCTTTCCTTTTATTTTGCTTCTGTGATCACTTCCCTTTGTCTCTTTTCCTTAAGTTTGTCAAAGTCCAATCTCATCATTTTGAGATTATTGCCCTCCTTGTATTCTTCTACTTTAGGCTTGAGTTCCTGATTTTCACTGGTATTACCGCTTCATGCCCATAGACAAGAATGTATGGTGTTTCTCCTGTGGTTTCCGCACTATTGTTCTATATGACCACAAGGTATTGATAACCTAATCGACCCAGCCAGTTAGCTTTCCCTCCAGTCTTTTTAGATACCTTGAACGATTGTTTTGTTTGTTACCTCCAACTGACCATTTGCTTGAGGGTGAGCTACGGATGTGAATTTTTGTACAATTCCCAGCTCCAAACACCATTTAGTAAAGGTTCAACTTTTGAATTGTGTGCCATTATCGGTGATGATGGTTTGCAGCGCCCCAAAGCGACAAACTATATTCTGCCAAACAGACTTTATTTTTACTTCTGCTATAACTTCCTAATGGATTTTCTTCTACCCACTTTGTAAAGTAATCAATTGCCACAATTAGAAATTTTGCACTGCCACACCATTTGGAAAAGGCCCGACAAGATCGATTCCCCATTTATCGAATGACCAAGCTCCAAACATTCTTATTAAAGCAGCCTGTGGTTTGTGCGGTATCAGGGCATTAATCTGGAAATTTTTGCATTTGAGGACAAAGTTGTATGAGTCATTAAACATAGCTGGCTAGTAATATCTGGCTCGAATAATATTCTTCGTGATTGTTTGAGACCCTTGGTGCGTTCCACATACTCCTTCGTGCACTTCCTTCAAGATTTTGCTTACTTGCAATGGCTCCACACAATTTATCCACAGAGATAGGAATCCTTTATTGTACAAAGTCCCTTCTTCATAAATGTAGTTGTGAGATCGCAATTCTAACTTTCTGGCTTGTACCTTGTCTGTTGGCAGCTTTCCCTTTTCAAAGTAATCTATTAACGGTGTCAACTAGTTTACTTCTTCTGTCTGAACTGTTGACACAGTTGTCATTGTTGTGCTCCTAACTGGAATGACCTCCACTTTCATATCCTTGTGTTTGGCTAATGATTGGAACCTAGCTGTTGCCAGCTTGCTTAAGGTGCCTTCTTTCATGTTTTCACTCCTTGGAACATGCTGGATATTGAAGTATTTGAGGCAAGCGATGAGCTGACGAACCCTTGTTAAGTAATTTATCAATTGCTCTTCTCACACTTTGTAGTCTTCCCATACTTGTTAGACTACTATATGTGAATCACTTAAGGCCCGCACACTCTTGACCTCCATCTTTACTGTGAAATCTAAGCCACATATTAACGCTTCGTACTCAGCTTCATTGTTGGTGAGTAGGAAGTCAAAACGAAGCGAGTACCTATGTTCTCCTCCTTCTGGGTTGACCAATAGCAGTCCTGCACCACAACCTTCCTTGCTAGATACCTCATCAACGAAAATTTCCATTGGATGTCTTCCCACTTGGATTTTCCTTTGTCTATTTCAATATTTTGTTGCGTGTTCACTTCTTGTGCCCCTGCACTTGTCATCTCTGTGATGAAGTCTGCCAATGCCTTAGCTTTGATTGTATTTCGTGGTTGAAACTGAATCTCATATTGTCCCAATTCCAGAGTCCACTTGGTCATTTTCCCAGATTACTCGAGCTTGCTCAGAATGTTCTTGATTAGGCAGTCAATATAGACTATAATCATATGGCTATGGAAATAGGTTCACAGTCTTCTTGCTGAATATATTAAAGCTAGAGTCAACCTCTCAATTGACAGATACACCCTTTCTGCATTTTGTAGTATTCCCCTGGCGTAGAACACATGTACTTTCCTCTGGCCTTCTTATCACACCAAAGTTGAGCTCACCATGTTTATTGAAATCGCTAAGTATAAATATCATGTTTTTCCAGGAATTGGTGATTTCAACGTTGGCAGTGTCTGAAGTTGTTCCTTCAGGACTCATATGCTTTTTGACAATCATCACTCCAGTTGAACTTTTTAGCCTTCTTAAGGACTTCAAAGAGTGGGAAGTGTCTCTCGACCGCCTTTGAAATGAACCTACTAAGCGATGCTAATGATCCGATCAAAATTTGAACTTTCTTAACTGTTTATGGTTGGGGGAGGCCAATTATCTCTTGTATTTTCTCTGGATTAGCTTCAATTAGTTTTGAGGATACCTTGTACCCCAAGAATTTTCTGGCACCTACCCCGATTATGCATTTTTAGGATTCAGCTTCATTCCAATCGCACTCAATGTATCTAGGGTTTCCCTCAAGTCTTGTGCAGAATTGCATATTCTTTTGCTTTTTATGACCATATTGCCAACATATACTTATATATTTCACCTATTTGATTGCAAAATGCCTTGTTGACCACCCTCTGATATGTTGCCCCTGCATTTTTCAGGCCAAACGCATCTTCACATAGCAAAATATCCCAAAGCTTGACATAAAGGCTTTTTTTTGCATCTTCTAGATTCATCAATATCTGGTTATATCCTTTATACGCATCCAAGAAAGCCAGGACCTTGTATTCAGAAATTGCTTCAACTAACTAATCAATCTTAGGAAAGGGATAATGACCTACCTCGATCCAAGGTCGTTAATTGTAGCTAATTAACCCGAGCCGAGAATGGAGGTTAAAGATAGAAATTTATATTCTGCACCCCGATCTCACTGCTACGCTACCTAGAGGATAGTTAGCGGAAAGCCCTGGGTTTATCCACAGAGATGCTAGGTCTAATGTATCAACTAGAAGTACAGCCTCGTACGGGTCGTTAATCTGTATGAGTGAAAAGAGTACCTAGTAAAACAAACATGCAAGGAGGAGGGGTTGGATTTTCAATCTAATAACTACAAAACATGCTATGTAAATAACACAACTACGATATAAAGCTAGAAATTGGAGAAATCATTGAGTGAATTGGTAGATCTAATGCTTCTATCCTCGATTCTTTCACATAGAGATATAAACAAACCTAATAATGTGTCCATAACACGTGGTGTGGTTGGTGGCATACACTTCTCTATCCCTGTCACGACGGGTGCTCACACAACCCTACATCGACACCACCATAGTAATTAGGAGAGTACAAAGAGGTCCAACCTTTGTTGTAGGTATGATTCTACCGTGCAATTACGTCTCGGGCTTCCACCACGAATACAACTACTCCCCTTAGGTTCTATCAATTAGGCCCAAGGATCGTAGCCACATTATCTATAATACTAGGGTTTCTTGTAACCCTAGCTTGCTATTATTTAGCTATCTCTACCCGGAACCTCTAAGACAACTTTACAAAGTTGGCTAAGACTGGTGCAACAGTAATTTGATTAGCGTGACCTCAAATCTCCCATGCACACATCCAT
Organism: Rubia yunnanensis; assembly: GCA_037428765.1. Lineage (NCBI taxonomy): Eukaryota > Viridiplantae > Streptophyta > Magnoliopsida > Gentianales > Rubiaceae > Rubia > Rubia yunnanensis. The sequence goes on from CM075063.1 coordinate 71,470,858, forward strand.
GCAGACTCGTTTCGCTCCACCCATACAAACATCCAGGTTTCCCTTCCCAAGGGGGAATTGTTATTTACGCTTAGCATGAATATAGCCCAAAGTGTGTGCTTATATGTAGTATAATAATCATGCATTCAAACTCAAAATCAAATCACAATAATATTATGAACACAACATTAGGATGAACTAGAGAATCTCAAAAAGTATAAATATTAAACCAAGTCTGGCACTGGTGCGGGCCGTGTTGTCTCCTGCAGGGCGCCATCAGAGTGCTAAAATTTGAGGTCCTGATCTGCGCCCATGGCAGTTGGCGCAAACCATGGTCAGACTTGGTGCTTTGCTCTGAAAACTTGGCACGAGCCGTGTAGATTCCCACACCCCGCCGATTGGTCTTGACAAAACAGACTTGGAATAGTGCAAGACGCATAAAATGAAATTTCCTGCTCCCACACTTAGCTGCGTGGAGGGGTTCGTTGTTCAGCGCTGCAGCCCGTAGTGTCTAGCGTGGGTTGCGTCAATGCCTTGCATTGGTCACCTTGGTGCGGGGAGTCTCTTCTAGCGCTTGTCGTTGGTTCCAAACCATGCATGGCCCACACTGTCCCATTGGTGCTTTGGTCGGCTAAAATAGTTTCCTTTGCAATGGGAGAACCGTTTGTCCAATTTGAGAGTTTTAGTAGTCGATTTTATAGTACTCGAGAAGTAAAATCCAATGGAACTAGCCTTAAGGCTAATTCTTATTGGATCGTTCTCGGCCTGAGGTACAACTCATCAGACCACAATTCCCCGTTTCTCCATTAGCCACTATGAACTCTGTAGCCGCCAATCTTTGGCTTCAATCTCCTTCTACCATGCATTGATGATTGTGGCCTTTTTTTACTACCATTCTACTGTGAATGGCCTTCATCTCTACTAACATCCTTGCGAATGGTCTTCAATATCTTCTACCGCCCTTACGAATGTCCTTCACATATAATGTAAACAAAAAGTACCCACGTGCGACCTACAAAGGATGATCATAAGGAAGATCAAGGAGCCCATGGATACAAGATGAGTCTACAAAATGTAGGATTTAGACAAGAAAACCAAATATTGGCGTCTAAACCCCTTGTCACGTAAACTCAACTAATACTAGCAATCCACCAAGCAAAAGTAACTAAAAAGTATGTCAAATGCATCAGTTAACGCACACAAAATGAAGCAGATCAGACTCCTCACACTTAACCCTTTACTTGTCCTTGAGTAAATAGAAAACAAGAAAAATAATCAAGCGAAATGTAGCGTGCAAGAGTAAGTTAAACGAATCATTTAACTTATTCCAAGATTACCCTGTTTCCCCAAGAAAGTAAGAATCTCACAACTGTCACACTCCCCGAAAGACATAAGTAATCAAACCACCCAAAAGTAAAGTGTGGAAAAGGTAAGCCAAAAAGATAAGTGTCTAGAACATCCTACCCCATGAAAACTAGAAGTCCTAGCATAGCATGTCATACCAACAAAGATTCATCCAAAATCATCCCTGAACAAAAACCAACATAATCAACAAATAAGAAAACACCCTAAGTTCTCACTACTCCCTTCCCACACTTTGGCCATGCTAAGTGTCCAATGCACAAAAATCATGTCAAAACATAGGTGAGGTAGGAAGCATAGTAATACTCAATCTTGCAGCCCTGAAGGGCATTCGTCCTCATGACTTGTGAAGCTCCTATCCATGTAACTGGTTGCTTGAAGTGTGGGCTCAATGCTATCCATCCTCGATCTAAGATCTTTCACATGAGAGCGCATTACCCCTATCGGTTGGACTACCTCTTGCAACACTTGAGTAGAGCTCGAAAGCTTGTCCCCAAGTGATGCAAGTGGTCATTGATGTACGTAGATAAGTGAGAGCTACTAGGAGGTGCTCTCGAAGTGGACTCACCCTCGGCCTCCTATATATCTATCTCCGAGTTGGACATAACTCTATAGAACTCCTTCTCAAACTTCCGGTTTGGCAAAATGAATAGGTCATCCAAGCTAGTATCATGGTCAATGGCGGTGCGCTCCGGTTGTGGAAGAATCATGAAGCTACATGTGCTTGCTCCACCATAGAGCCATACATTTCTACCCTCCAATGTCATCGGTCCCACCGTAGATGCCTTTGCTAAATTCTCAATATTGTACCTTGTGCCCGATCTCCCCAAGTTAGCAAGAGCCCATTTTGTGACTGGATGACCTAGATACTTCGCTAAAAGACCAACCATGCCTCCCATGGAAATTTAGCCACTCTTCCTATCTCCCATCGTTGAACATTCCTGGACAAAGTACCCCACCAAGTTTGGGTAAAAGTTACCCTCAGGAGTCATTGCCCAAAGGAAATGAACATCCGAACCCATGCATTGCATTAGTTCACCGTGGTAAAAGACTCCCATAGCCAAGAAATGGTAAATATAACGGAATGCCGGATGAAATATGATGGTACTCTTGCACAGGTTCTTCTGATCTGTGCCCGTCAGTTACACCCAAAAGTGCCCAAGAGAGAAAGGTAACCCTTATTGATGTGTCTTCTGGAACTCCTTGCCATACCTCCACCCAAAGGCTCGCGCAACCTCCTGGTGGGTCATCTTGTACTCCTTATCATCCAAGTTGAATTTAATCACCTTGTGTCCATCATCATCTACGACCGGCCATAGAGTAACTAGGAACTCTAGGGTCCACTTAATGTACGTCTTGGAGTGTTTCTCGAGAAACCCCTCTAGATATACTCGGCTAAACATGTAAGTGATCAGCTCGAGCAAACCTAGAACCGCCAAGGTATCCTTGCAAGCAAACCCCATCTCCGAAATACTCCTCTTCGGCTCTCTCAAGTTCCTCTACCTCCAGGCTGCAGTCCAAAAAATGTTGGATAAACCCATAAACTCCTCGGTCACGAATGCAGGGTTACGAAGAATGGAAGTTGTCGGCTTGGGGTTTGAACCCTTCGTCGACTTCTTTCTCTTCTCACCTCTAGTGGACTTTCCCTTCTCCGAGGCATTCTTCTTAGGTGACATCCTAACAAAATTAGGACAAGAGTGGTGATATGATCATAAACAAAACATGACCTACAATTTAATGAGATAACATTCTTCCAAATAACCCAAACATTCATAACATGATATTCTAAGCATGCGGGCTATTCAAACAAGAACATTCCTCATCAAACATCAATCTTATATAAGTTATCACCAACCCATTTAATTATATCATGCAACCAAGATTTACTCTCTCCCATATCACCTAACACCAAAGATCATATCTTTCAAGCATAATAGCACATCAACCCTCCCAACATCCTCTTCAACACAAGATCATGCATACAAACTCAAATACAAACACATATCTCACAACACACTCATTTAAAATTCACGCTTCAAATAACACCACAGCAATGTCAAATAAAGCACATAAGCATTAGAGTTTAATGGGTTACCCAAAATTTGAAGCTAAGATTTGCAAGACCCATAAAAGAAGAATAAAAAATTGCCAACTTTTGGAAGAAAAGCTTCAATTTTTTGAGTTCTCCAAGAGTGTGTTAGAATGAGTGTTTCTTGAGAAGAAAAAATGTGTCAAATGAGAGAATTAGGTGGAGAAGTGTACTATGGAAATCGAATTTCAGCCTAGGTGACTAGGGTGAGAGATACAATTAAGATAAATATGGAATTTAAAATGCTCAAGTTAGGAGACAATAGTACAAGGCAATTAATTACAAGAGATTTGGAAGTATTTTTAAAAATCTTAAGGAATTAGGAAATTCCAAAATTCTTGAACCAAAAATGCATTTTTGAATTTGAAAATCAGAATTTTTGAAAATTTTGCATTATCGGAGCAAAGAAAATTGAAAAATTGGTTTTAGGTGCACAAGGGCCTAGCGTGAAGCATAGCCTCGCGCTAAACCACCTAGCAGGAGGCATAGCCTTGCGGCAAACCACCTGGCACGAGGCATAGCCTCACGCTGTTCCAGTCCTAGCACAAATGATAGCCTCACGCTGGCCTACCTGGCGCGAGGCATGCAATAACCGTTACCCCAATCCTTGGGTTTTCCCCCTCTTTTTCAAAAGACTATGTCACCCATCCAATTTAATTCCATTCAAAACACAATCACGAGTCTCGATCTCAATTTTCCAAACCATCAAGAGTTCATTTCAAAAATCCACATAGCAAAACATAGATTCATGCAAAAACTACTTACTCACTAATCAAAACATACCTTATATTTATTATCGTCCTGACAACTTATTTTCTTTTTTCATGCATTCTATTTAGAAACACTAATTGGTGGGTCTCAGGAATCGCCATCGGCGACTCCACCCACGATGACATTGTCGTGGAGAGGTCTCCACAACGATCCATCCTTAACTCTGTACCTTTTGTCTGCCAATAGGAATAAATCTCCATCTCTAGCCATCATTGAATCCATGAAAGTCATTTCGGGGATTAAGGGACGCCGAGGAGGTTTTAAACCCTCGATTATCTCCCTTTCATACTGCAAATTAGTTAGCATAGAAAAATAATCTAGCACCGACATATTATCCATTGCATCATTCAATTCATCGAATTCATCATCATTATCATCAACATGTGAGTCACTCAAATATTCATGCTCGTTTGCTATACAAGAAGACTCATCATGCTCATCACATAAGGTTACACCTTTACACATCAAAGACGACTTTGTTGAATCATGCCTAGACTTATAGATATCAAATTCCTCTTTATCCATGTCATCTTCTAGAGTTAAGGTTCCCAATAGACATCAATTTTAGTTTTAGACGTTTAAGAAAAAGTCTCCCCAAAAGTATTGGGGGTGCACTTCCATCATGCGCCATGTCTAAGACATAAAAATCCACTGGAAAAACCAACTTGCCAACTTCCACCATCACATTCTTTACTAGTCCGTGGGGACTAGCTTGGGAATGATCAGAAAGTTGAACAATTACTCTAGTATCCCTAATATCACCTATTTCTAGGCATTCATATAGACTAAACGGGATAACATTAATGGATTCACCTCTATCTATTGGCATGTTCTACAAGTTTACCACCTAAAGAGATGTGGATAGAAAACATTCCAGGATCATCGCATTTCTTTCAAAACGGCGACACCTCCCATTTTCAAATGTCCTAATCTCTTAGTTGGTTTATGCCTTTTCTTTGTGTATGCAACTCTAAGAAATTTAGCATAAGATGGCACATGTTCAATTAATTCCAAGACAGGGATGGTTATCTTGACCTTTTTGAAGACTTTTCGAATGTTTGCATCATCGGGCCGTCCTCTCAAAGCATTTGGAAATGGAGGTGGAATAGAAACTTGTGCCTCAGGCGGTGGAAGTTCCTTGGAGGATGCTTCCTTGAACACAATCTCCTCCTCTTTGAAGTGTCCTTTGGTAGCTTCCACGATCTTGTTATCTTCTTGCATTGTTTTCTTCTCGGTCTCGCAGACTTCCTTCACACTTCTCAATTTAAGTGCGCTCACATTCCTCGGATTCACCTCTGGTTGGAAAGGTAGTTTTTCGGACTCCTTGACTTCAAGTCAGCTTACCAAGGTGGCAAGTTGCCCTACTTAAAATTCGAGGGTTTTGATACTTGAGAAAGCTCTATTGCCAAGGTCCTTAATTTCTCACATTGTCCACTCCGCAAAGATCTCATGTTTCTTCCCCAATAACCAATGGCTTCCAATATCTCATCCATTTTTGACATGTAAAGTGAAGCATGATTGTTGGAAGGGCTTTCACCCCCTCCATAAAAAATTAGGATGATCTCTATACCTCGGGTTGAATGAATTTTCATAGGATTCCGGCCTTGAATCTCCTTGGTTCCCTCAGAACCCTTGTGGTTAGACCTAGAAAATTGTGGTCTTTCCTGGTTGTTGTAGTCAATTACCTTCACCTCTTGTGAATCATCTATGACTTCAAGGCACGCTTTATAATTGTGGTTGAGGTTGCAAACTCCACACACTTGAACTTGATGCACTTTTCCTCGCAAAAGCTCTTTCATCATGAAAGCAAGAGCTTGGACTTTCTCCTCCAACTTAGGTGAGTGTGTGGGTTCATCCAAAGCCTTCACCCTCGATCTAGTGCCAAATTGCCGCATACCATTCGCTATTTCCTTAAAAAGTTCCATTGCATCCTTGGGAATTTCGTTATCTATTGAACTGTTGCATTTGATATTTACCATCCGCATATATTCATCGCAAAATCCCTCAAAGAAGTAATACACAAAGTCTCCTTGTTTAAATGGGTGGTAAGGACAACTTTCCAAAAGTCACTCGAAGCACTCCTAATAGTCGTACATACTCTCGGTGGCACCTTGGGTGATGTTCGACAACTACTTCTTCAACCTAACCGACTTGGATGCTGGAAAGTATTTTTCCAGGAATCTTCTCTTCATGTTCATCCACGATTCAATACACCCCAGTGGTAGATAATAGAACCAATTCTTGGCACTACCTTTGGAGAGAAAATAGGAAGGCTCTTAGGTTGTAGTTATCTTCGAACACTCCCAGGGGCTTCATATTTGTGCACACCAAATGGAACTCCGAAAGATGCTTGTTTGTCTCACCCACAAATTCATGGAATGTAGGAAAGCAATGGATCATGTCACTCTTAAGCTTACAGCTCAAATTGGCAGGTAATGGCGGGAAGGTGATGCATAGAGGTTAATTCTCCAAGTTGGGTGCTATGAGCTCCCGAAGGGTGCGGTTGTTTTCCACCATTGCTAATGGACCTTTTACTAATACTTCTTGCCTTGGTTGAACTTGTGCCCTAGTTCTTCGCCTCTTTCTCCTCCGACCACATGTGTTCTCAGTCGGGTAGTTTAAGATACCTAGATTAGTGGCACGGGTGTGTACCATAAATTAGGGCCAACAATACCCTTTCAAATACAACACTGGCAAATGGATCAAAAGGTAACAAAACAACTATAACAATAGCTCCAACCAAGATTAAACAACATAAACAAACAAACAAATAAAAGCTAAACCAACTACTCTACTAACGCGTTGTGCCTAAATTAATACCTAGACTAATAGCATCCCCGAAAGCGGTGCCAAAATTTTACCCGCCTTGACCCGGGGTCGTTAATTGTAGCTAATTAACCCAAGCCGAGGATGGAGGTCAAAGAAAGGAATTTATATTCTGCACCCCGATCTCACTGCTAAGCTACCTAAAGGGTAGTTAGCTGCAAGCCCTGGGTTTATCGACAGAGATGCTAGGTCTAATGTATCAACTAGAAACACAACCTCGAACATTTCGTCAATCCGTACGAGTGAAAAGAATAACTAGTGAAGAAAACATGAAAAGGGGGATGGGGTTTGGATTTTCAATCTAACAACTACAAAAAATGCAAAGTAAATAACACAAGATGATATAAAAACTAGCACTTTAGGAAATAATAGAGTGACTTGGTCAATCTAATGCTTCTATCCTTGATTCTTTTGCATAGAGATAAAAAAAACCTAATAGTGTATCTATAACGCGTGGTGTGGCTGATGGCATACACTCCCCCATCCTGTCATGGCGGGTGCTCTCGCAACCCTTTATCGACACCGTCATCATAATTAGAGGAGTACAAGAAGGTCCAACTGTTGTTGTAGGTATGCTTCTCCCCCGAAATTAGGGGAGTACAAGGAATGACTTTCACCACGAATGCAACTACTCCCCTTAGGTTCTACCAATTAGGCCCAAGGATCGTAGCTACCTTATCTATGATAATAGGGTTTCTTGTAACCCTAGTTTGCTACTATTTAAGATATCTCTACCTGGAACCTCTCAGACAACTTTACGAAGTCAGCTAAGACTGGTGCAATGGTAAGTGGATCAGGATGACCTCAAATCTCCCATGCACACACCCACGCAGACTCGTCCCCCTCCACCCATACAAACATCAGGTTTCCCTTCCTAAGGGGGCATCGGTATTTGTGCATAGCATGAATACATCCCAAAGTGTGTTTTTATATGTGGTGTAATACTCATGCATTCAAACTCAAAAGCAAATCACAATAATATTTTGAACACAAAATTAGGATGAACTAGAGAATCTCAAAAAGAATAAATATATAACCAAGTCACTAAAACTATCCCCAAGCTATAGAAACTACTCCCTTGACAAGGAATTCAAATAAAGATTTGAATTTCACATCTTGGGATCAAAGCAACATGAAAAGAAGAAAAAGTTTCCTAAGGAGAGAATCTCCTCTACTCTTGAAAGTGAAAAATGAGATCTAAAGTATGAAAAGTCTCTCAAACCTAGTAGAATAAGGTTCTATATATAGTGGTAGGAGTTTTGGCCTAAAAATAGGCCTAAAATAGGACAAAATAGGGTAAACCCTAGCTCAATCGCCGCTCAGCGCGGGGCATCACGGATGATGCGGCCCATGGATGTACTTGGCACAGGACGTGAGGCCTGGCGCGGGGGGCCTGTTCTTGAGCGTGGTGTAGATCTTCAATGTAGCGCGGGGCACGGGGGTTGACATTGGTTGCACCTGACACTGGCGGGGGCTGCATCGTCTCCTGCGGGGCGCCATCAGAGTGTTGAAATTTAAGTTCCTGATCTGCGCCCATGTCCGTTGGCGCGGGCCATGGTCAGACTTGGTGCTTTGCTCAGAAAACTTGGCATGGGCCGTGTAGAGTCCCACACCCCACCAGCTTGTCTTGACAAAATGGACTTGGAACGGTGCGGGATGCCTAAAACAAGACGTCCCGAGCTTATACTTAGCCACGTGGAGGGGTTCGTTCCTCGGTGCTGCAACCCATCATGTCTGGTGTGGGTCGCATAAATGCCTCACATTGGTCTCCTTGGTGCGAGGTGTCTCCTTTGGAGTGGGCCGTTGGTGCCAAACCATGCATGGCCCGTGCCATCTCGTTGGTGCTTCGGCCGGCTGAACTAGTTTCCTTCGCTACGGGAGAATTGTTAGTCTGATTTGAGAGTTTTAGTAGTTAATTTTATAGTACTCAAGAAGACGGATCCAATGGAACTAGCTTTAAAGGATAATTCTTATTGGATCGTTCTCGGACTGTGGCACAACTCATCGGACCGCGATTCCCCATTTCTCCACTAGCCGCTATGAACTCCGTTGCCGCCTATCTTTGGCATCAACCTTCTTCTACCATGCATTGATGATCGTGGCCTTTGTCTACCACCATTCTAATGTGAATGACCTTCGTCTCTACTACCGTCCTTGCGAATGGCCTTCAATATGTTCAACCTCCCTTACGAACGGTCTTCACTTAGAATGTAAACAAAAAGTACCCACGGACGACCTACTAAAGATTTTCACAAGGAAGATAAAGGAACCCATGGATACAAGATGTCCATTCGTACCAATTAAGTCAGCAAAACGTGAGATATAGACAAGAAAACCAAACATGGTCGTCTAAACCCCTTGCCACGTAAACTCAACTAATACTAGAAATCCACCAAGAAAAAGTAACTAAAAAGTATGTCAAATGCATCAGTTAACACACGTAAAATGAATTAGATAATATTACAATCCTTTAGAAATGTTTTGTAGAGATCAGTGAAGTCTATACATATTCTCCACCCAAAATCTTCCTTCTTCACCATCACTGGGCTCACTAGCCATTTTGGGTAGATCACCTCCTTTATGATGCTAGCATGCAATAACGCTTTTACTTCTTCTTCAATCGTTTTCTGTTTATCACTAGCGAAGCATCTTTGTTAACATTTGACGTGTTTGATCGAATCACTGATATTGAATGAATGAGTTGCAATGCCTAGGTCGACTCCTCCCATTTTTGTACACTCCATGCGAATGAGTCCTTTTGGCGCAGGATTTGTATTGCCTTCTCTTTCTCCAAGTCTGGAAGATGTTTGCCTATTTTGACATACTTAGATGCATCTTTGTCATCTAAAATGACATGTTCAATCTCTTCTCCTAGATCTATTGGAGGTCCAATTGGTTGAGTGAGTCACTATCCGTGATAGTACTAACCATCTTTTTTTGGTCCACATTCTTTCCTACTCTCATCACGATAACCATACACTGTTTGGCTATTTGTTGGTTTCCCCTCACCGTCGCAATTCCTGTTGGGGTTAGTAACTTAATGACCAAATGGTATGGAGACCATATTGCCTTTGCTATATTCATCCTAGGTCTACTGATGATAGCATTAAATGAACTCAGTGTATCCATGACAACGAAGTCACAATTGATAGTGTAATTTCCATCATTTTCACCGATTGTTACAGGTAGCTATATGTTGCCTAACGGTGGCTCTACTTACCCAGTGAATCCTACAAGCGAGGATGTGGACTTTTTTAGGCCAGTCCTCTTGAATCCCAATCTGTTAAAGCAATCCACAAAAGGTTTTCCACTGCACTCCCATCTACAAACACTCTTTGAACTGTTACGTTCCCGATCCTAGTGATAATGACCATTGGATCATTGTAAGGTGAAGCATTACAATCTGCATCCTCTTTGCTAAACGTAATTATTTCATTCACACGCAATCTTTTTGCTACAGAATCTTGTGGTGGTGAATACATGGCCTTAGCTTTCCAAACATTATTTGATAAAAATCAGTTGACCCATGTATCGATAAAACTATCCTCTCTGAAGCCTTATTAGATATATCTTCTTCATAATCCATTACTTCTCTCATCTTTTGATTCTTGTTTTGAGTGTTCGTTATGGCCTAATTATTGGCCATGGAGCTTCCCGTCTTGTTAGCTTCGTTGTATCGATTCCCACCATGTTGTTTCTTGTACTGGCTTAGATAGTCATTCCTGAAGTTCTCCTCTATTAGCCTTCCCATATCTCTGCAATATCCAATATCATGGCCATGATCTTTAGTCTGGAGGTGCTATCATCGGTGTTGGTTAGCGAAATAGATCTCTGTTCGCTTGCCAAATTTCCTTTCATGACTTCATTAGCGGTGTTTCTTGAGACAGGATGCTTTGTATTCCCATTTCTCTTCTATTGAAAGGGGGACTTCCTTTTCCCTTCTTCGTCAAATTTCTTTGTCAGTCTTCCATTACTCATTTCTCTCCCCGCTCCCGCTCTTGCGGTTAGTTGCTTCTTCGGTTCCACATACTATTCAATCATTTTTAGAAATCTCTTGGGTTCTATGGCACGTTCTTTGTAAAATTATCCTAATCGCATGCCTCCTACAAATGCACCCAAGAAAGCTTGAAAGGACTGTCACGAACAAGCAAATTCTTCGTAACAAACCTATTGTGATACTCTTCCAGACTTTTGTCACTTCATTGCGCTATGTTGTTTAGGCCCGCTATTGTCTTGGTGAATTTTTTCTTTTGGTAGAAGCGCCCAAGAACATATATGAGAGTTGTGCCCAAGATGTAATATTTCCATTTTGTAAATCTTCATACCTTGTAATCGTTGTTCCCGATAGAAAGTTAAGGAAAGCCTTACACACCAGCTCAATTTCCACATCCCAAAATCTCATGATGGTACGATAGAAATGTAAGAATTCCTTTGGGTTAGTAGTCCCATCATAAATTTTAACGTGCAATGGCAGAAGTCTTTTGGCATCTTAAAGTCACAAAAATGTGGTGCTAATGGTAACTTGTCTGCATCGTCGTCTGACACTATATCTCTTAATATGTCCCCATATTTAAGATCCTCCCTCTTTTGACTCAATTTTTGACTTACTCTTGGGTATTTCGGCTTGAGAGTGGCTAAGAACTAAAAATACAATTGTTCTCTGTTTGCTTCTAGAAACGATGATAACGCTCTTCTTTCTTTTTTCTTTATTCATGTTAGGAGACTCTGCCTTTTCCTCATCTTCTGTGTCTTCTTTAACGTGTTCCCATTCTCTGCTAGGAACATATTCCTAATCTTGGTTGGGATGCATGTTCATGTTACGTCCATCTATTTGCTCTTCTATATGATGGTTTTGGCTTCTTTTGCTTCTGGTGAACACCATTGTCAACTTTGCAGGGAATGAGGGACCAAAAAAAAAAATTCTTGTCTCCACAGTTGGCGCCAAATGTTGTGGTATTCCCAATTTTCCCAAGTGATCTTCGTTCATCGTAATGCTCCTGTAAAAGAGATCCCAAAAGTGATTCTAGAGAAAACACTTTGACGCTCAAGTCAGTAGCTTTTCTCTTGAGAATTAGGATTTCTCAGTATAGTTTCCCTTACCTGGACTGGCTTTCTTCTTCTTCCTTTTATAGCATGTTGCAATCATGGTTCCACCTTATAAGGATTAACTATCGTGGGCTATGTCATGGTTCCGAAGAGGCGGTTCATGCCTAAAGGTTAATTGTGGTCTTCGCCATTCTCAGTTTGTGGCCTAGCTCGCCCTGACCTGATTATGCCTTTTCCGATTTGCATCATAGATTAGTGTAGAGCCCAGTTATGGGCTGGGCCTGAAGTCCAATCTTACGAGGTTCATGGGCTAGGTATACACCACATACAAAATCTATAACACCAACTATAGTATTTAAAACTTCACAACTGAAAAAGAGGAGTACTTTTAGAGCCTCCATTATTCATGATTGCAGCATAAGTAGGCAAGTCTTCAGGAACCAGAAAGGTCAAAACATGTGAGCTTAAACCAGCTTCATCATCTTTCGTACACGTTCCTTTACTGGATTTTGCGACAAAACCAAAGCCCACAAACGTTCCCATGCAGGTGAAAGGAAATGGTTCCTTAGTCATGGGGCAAGAATCAAAACCAGTCTCTACAATTTACTTGTACCTTTTGATCAATAGAAAAGTGTCTCAGTGTTGAACCAGAGAAACTATGGTAGGGGATGGTTTTCCTTAAAAAGGAAACCTGTACAAATAACAATCACAGAAAATAACTACACAAGTATTCACAGCTGCATAGGAACTATTATTGTACCTACCCACTGCCTCTCAAAGTTTCCTAAGCACATACCCACACCAATAATAATTCTTGATCTCCCCTACATCCTCTAACAGACAAACAAGCTTATAATCCATATAGCACCTAGCAGTAGGACTCAAGAAATTACACACCACATACATGACAAAAAGTTTTTTAAATTCATCACCACTATCACCTAAGGTCGTCATCTTATCAAACAGCTAATGTGCACTGTATTGCTTGTGTTATCCAATGCATTCGACACAATAATTGTCATGCTTTACTTATTGGATTGCTAGTCTTAGTTAGGTTTACACAACAAAGGGTTTAGACGATAATTATTGGTTTTTGTGTCTAAATCCCAAGTTTTGTAGCCTTAATTGTAGTTAATGGATAGGTTGTGTTCAAGAACACCTAGATCTTCATTTATGATCTCATTAGTAGGTTGCTCGTGGATACTTTGACATCATTGTATGGAAGGCCATTCACAAGAACGATAGAAGATACTTGAAGGTAATTTGCAAGAATGGTTGTAGACATGAAGGCCACCGACTTATAGTGTGGTAGTAGATGGAATTGGACCCAAGAAAGGTGGATTTGAAGTTCAAAAAGGTCAAAAATGAAGGAAGGCACCAACCGGCTGGATCAGTCGATCGACCGACCGGCGGTACGAGACCAGACGCGTTGGCACGAGCCCTGCAGTGCCAGCACAGCCCGTGCCAGGGGTTTTTAACATGGACCATGCAGTAGCCCCCAGCACGGACCGTGCTCGATCAAGCTGTCGGTGTCAATTTTGCTCTGTTTCACTCCAAATTGGCTAAGTATGGGAACATATCGTGCCTTTTCACATTGTTTGCACTGTTTCAAGTCCAAAATGTGAAGACTACCGCACGGGGTGTGAAAGATGACACAGATGCACCAATTTACTGATCAAAGCAAGGCTCCAGCCATCGGCCCACACCAAATAACACAAGACGCACAATCAAAACCATTAAAATGGAGGTTCAGCTGGTGGCCCGTGCCAGATCGAGTGACCGGAGCCAGCACGTGGGTCTTGGTTTGTGCCAGTCATAATGGTCTATGATAGCATGGACCGATAGGCAAGCTCTATGCCCCCTTAGTCGGCACAGACCTTGCCGGTTCATAATGGCCGTGTCTGTTGTGCCTGCTAGGGTTTTTTAATCCCATTTTGGGCCTATTTTAAGGCCCAATTCCCTACTACTATATATATGGAATTATGTGTACTAGATTTTAAGTTTATGTTCATTTTAGACTTCAAGGGTAGGGTAGAGAGAGAAAGGAGCTCTTCCTTCTCTCCAGAATCTTTTCTTTTCATCTCTTTAATTTTGCTTTGCCCAAAGGCATTTAACACAATGAAATACTTGGTTTCAATGCTTAGGGATCAGTTTAATAACTTGGGGATGAAATTTGTATTCGTGATTTAACTTATGTTTTGTGAGATTCATTAGCTCTACGTATTTCTTTTTGTTTATGATATTATGTACGCTTGTTCTTTAATTTCTTATGAATTGCATGAATGATACACTAAGATTGGCACACAATGAAGTCTACATTTATGTTGGTGCATATATTGATACCCCCGGGGAGGGAAGCCTAGATGTGATATGAGTGGTGGAGTTTGGGTCTATGTGGGTGTGTGCATGTAGGTCTTTTCTGAGTTTTACCTCTACGATAACAGTACACTAGTCTTAGCTGGCAAGTTAGCCCGAAGGGTTACGTGTAGAGATAGCATTTGATAGAAAACTAGGGTTTAACGGCCCTAGAGCCTTCGATAAGGTGCCTAATCTCCTTTGCCTCTTTAGGCATAGGAATATAGCATTCATGGTGTAGTTTCCCGGACGTAATTGTACGTGGGAGAAATAGATTTTCACAACGGTAGGGCCATTGTAGCACTCCCCTAATTACGGAGGCAGTGCCAAGGGAAAATAGCAAGAGCACCCTACGTGACAGGTATAGGGAAGTGTTGACCATCAACCACACCACGTGTTATGAACACTAGAATAAGAATTGATTTCTTGTATGTGATGGAATCGAGGATCGAATTATTTAGTCAATCATATTACACAAATATCTCCCAAGTGCTTGCCTATATAGTTTTATTCACTTGCATTATTCCTTATGCTCGTAGTTGTTAATTGAAAAACTCCAAAAATCCCATTTTGCAATATTTAGCTATTCCTAGCACACCGACGGATTGACGAACCGTACATGGTTGTATTTAGTTCATTATTAGACATCTAGCATCTCTATGGACAAACCCCTTGCTGCTAACTACCCCATAGGTAACTCAGTAGTAAGTTTGGGAGAAAAATATAAAATTTGAATTTGATCTCTCATTCAACCTTTTTGGTTTGTTTGACTTCCAATGCCTTCCCTCGGGTTAGCTACATTAACGACCCCGAGTGGAGGCGGGTTAAATTTTGGTGCCGTTGGTGGGGATGCTAGTCCAAAAGTTTAATTGTTAACTTGCATAGGACGTTAGTTGAGTAGTTAGTATTGTTTTTTTTTCTGTTTTGCCTTTCTTATAGTGATTTTTTTAAATCCTTTTGCTAGTGTTGCTTTTAGTTGGGTATTGTTTGGCTCCTAGTTTATGGTAAACACCCATACAATAAACTTAGGAATTTTGCACTATCTAACAGAGTACGCAAATAATCGGAGAAGAATGAGAAGGAGAACTAGAGTGAAGGTTCCATAAGAGTTGGCCTTAGTATTAGAGGAACTAGTTGAGATGGCGGAAGACAACCGCACTTTGAGGGAGTTGATGGCTCCAAACTTGGAGAATCAACCCCTCTGCATTACCTTTCCTCCACTGCCACCCAATGTCAACTATGAGCTGAAGAGTGGGATGATTCATTGCCTCCCAACTTTCCATGGGTTGGCCGGGAAGGACCCCAACAAACATCTTTCAAAATTGCATCTTGTGTGCACGTAAATGAAGCCTCATGGAGTCTCAGAGGATGACTACAACTTGCAGGCGCTTCCTTTCTCACTTCAAGACACCATGAAAGATTGGTTGTAATACCTCCTACCGGGATGTATCACCTCATGGATGGACATGAAAAGGCATTTCCTCAAGAAGTACTTCCCAGTCTCCAAGTCCACGGGATTGAAAAAGTTGTTGTCCAACATCACTTAGAATGCCAATGAGTCCTTGTACGAGTACTGAGAGAGATTCAAAAGACCGTTGGCTAGCTGTCCTTATCACCCGTTCAAGGAAAGGGAATTGGTTTACTATTTCTTTGAGGGTTTGTGTGATGAGGACATAAGGATGGTGAATGTCGTGTGCAACGGTTCAATTTCCAACAAGGGCCTGAATGATGCTATTGCACTTTTTAAAGAGATGGCTAATGGGATGAGGCAATTTGGTACAAGGTTGAGGGTAAAAACTTTAGATAAACCATCTTAATCTCCCAAGTTAAAGGATCAAGTTGAAGCTCTTGGTTCAACGATGAAAGAACTTTTGAAAGGGAGAGTTTACCAAGTCAAGGTTTGTGGCTTAGGTAATCTCGACCATCACACTGATGCTTGTCCACAAATGGAAAAGAACTTGGAAGAGGAGAATGCATTGGATTTCCACAATGGGAATAGGAAAAAATTCGGTAGGGGGCAATAAAAACAAGGGTTCCGATAGAGCCAAGGAGATGCAATGCAAGACCCCTACACGAACTCCTTCAACCCAAGGTACCGCGATCACCCTAACTTGCGTTAGCGCAAGGAAAATCAAGCTCAAGGGTACAACTCAGGTGGAAAAGCTCCCCCTCAACCCTACCCAAGGGGTGAAGGGCTTTCTAACAATCACACTTCCCTCTACAAGTTGGATCGAGAAGAAATCTTGGACACCATTGGTCAACTTCCAAAGAAGCATGATGTGTTCAAAGAGCGGGCAAGGAGAGAGATTGAAAAACTTGGAACTAGGACGTTTATGGCATCAATAACCTTGAATTCCAAGCCGGGAAACTCGCCACCGCGATAAGCCGACTTGAGGCCAAGGAGTTAGGCAAACTTGCTTCCCAACCAGAGGTCAATCCAAGAAATGTCAGTACACTAAATTTGAGAAGTGGGAAGGAAGTGCGTGAGCTTGAGAGAGACCTAATCAAATGACCGCATTTTGGAAGCCAACATGACCAATTTCGAGGAGCGTGAGATAGCTATCGAGAGAGAGACCTCCAAAGAGCTTCCACCCACCGAGACTATAGTGACCCTTCCACCACCCTTTCCAAGTGCACTTATGGGGAAACAAAAGGTGGTGACCAACGATCCTCACATCCGGGAAATATTTGAAAGGATCGAGATAACCATTTTCTATCTTAGAGTTGATTGAGCATGTGCCATCCTATGCTAAATTTCTAAAAGTTGCATGCACTAAAAAGATGAATAAACCAACTAGAAAGATAGGGCACTTGAAAATAGGGGGAGTAGTCATTTTGAATCATAAGAATTTGCCTAAAAATGTGACGACCCCAGGATATTTTCGATTCCTATCTCCTTAGGTGGAAATATAGGGGAAAAGGATATGATCGACTTAGAAGCATCTATTAATGTGATTCCATATAGTCTTTATAAATGCCTAGATATAGGTGAACATAAGGACACTAGGGTAATTGTCCAACTCGCCGATCACTCCCAAGCTAGCCCTCGAGGGTTAGTAAAGGACGTGATGGTTTGAGTGGGAAATTTAGTGTTTTTGGCAGACTTCTACGTCCTTGATGTGGAACACAATGGAAATGCATCCTCAATACTATTAAGGAGACCATTTCTTATATCGCCAAGGACGAAGATCGATGTCCACTTGGGAACTCTAACCCTAAAGGATGACATTGATAAGGTGGGGTTTTGATATCTATAAATCAAAGCATGATTGACCTAGCTAATCTTCTGTGTACAAAGGTGTTACCTTGTTTGATAAGCATGATCAATTTGACAACTGTTGCATGACTGATGAGAAAGAATGCCTATATGAGTTCCTTGAAAGTGATGGCATCAATGACAATTCCTATACTGATGTGCTTCATTAGCGTGTGTTAAACGTTGTATTTAGTGTAATAATTTGTTCATTTTATATGTTGGATTGCTAGTATTGGTTGAGTTTACGTGACAAGGGGTTTGGACAACCATGTTTGGTTTTCTTGTCTAAATCCTATGTTTTGTAGACTTAATTGGTATTAATGGACACCTTGTATCCATGAGAAACCTAGATCTTCCTCTGTGATCATTCTTATTAGGTCGCTCATGGGTACTTTTCATTACATTCTATGTTGAAGGACGTTCGCAAGAATGGTAGAAGATGTCAAAGTCCATTCAAATTATAATGGTATTAGATAAAGGCCATAGACATTACATCCTGGTAGTAGAAGGATGAAGCCAAAGATAGGTGGCATCAGAGTTTAAAGAGGCTAAGGAAGAAACGGAGAATCGTGGTCCGATGAGTTGTGGCAAGTTCAAGGAATGATCCGAGAATAATGAACTCTTGAGGTTGGTTCCATTGGATTCTTCTTCTTGAGTGCTATGAAATAAACTACAAGAAATCTCAAATCAAACTAACGGTTAATCCCTAGTGAAGACAAAAAGACAGTCGGCCAAAGCATCAATGGGTTGGCATGGACCGCTCATGGTAGGCACCAAACAAGGCACCAGTAGCCTACGCCGCTCTATACGGCCCACCCCAAGGGTATCTAGCACAGGCCATGCCAAAATCCAGCATGGGCTGTGCCAATCTCTACGAACCGCGTGCTCTAAAGGCCTTCTTAACTCCAAAATGGCTAAGTATGGGCGCAGACCATCCCGTTTTACATGGCTCACGCCGTTCTAAGTGTAAAATGTCAAGACCAGCCAGTGGGATATGAAAAATTGAGTAACCCATTCCAAAAGAATGAGAAAAATGAGGATTCTGATGACGGTCTGCGCTAAACAACAGGGACCACAAATTAGAAGTGTAAAAAGACTCTCCTGACGATGGGCTATGCCAGACGATGTGGACTGTACCCAGCATAGCCCTATGTGCATCATTAGCACATGGCGCGAGATCTAGCATGGCCATGTCGGTGTTAGATCTCGCACCCTGCACTAGTGATGCACATAGCCCGCTCAAAATCCCACTCTTTGCACTGGCACGAGGCCACGACAGCGGTACAGCGCGCGCCATCTGCGACGTTTTGTGTCACTGGCGGCTGATTAGGGTTTTTACATAATTTTGCCTATTTTGGGCCTATTTTTAGGCCCAATCCCCTACTACTATAAATATAGATTTAGTCTATTAGGGTTAGAAGTCTTGGATCATTTTTTTTTGTATTTTAGGAGAGCAACTTAGAGAGAGAAACACTCTCTCTTCTCTCTATGTTCTTTCTTTCTTCTCTTTTTATTTTGCTTTGTTCCTAAGATGTGGAATTCAATGAAATACTTGAATTCCATGACTAGGGAGTAGTTTCCATAGCTTGGGGATAATTGTATTCATGTGTTGATTAATGCTTTTGTTATATTCTTAGTTCATCCTAATGTATGTGTTTGTGATATTATGATGGCTTGTTCTTGAATGTTATGATTGCATGATGATACACTCCATTAGCACACACTCTAGTCTACATTCATGTTAGTGCAAATATTGATACCTCCCTGGGAAAAGAAACCTTGATGTGATATGGGTGGGTCCATGTGGGTGTGTGCACGTAGGTCATTTTTAGTTATATTGTTATGATGACAACACACCAGTCTTTGGTGACGAGTTGGTCCAAAGGGTTACGGGTAGATATAGCCTAAAGTAGCAAGCTAGGGTTGTAAGAGGTCCTAGTGTTATCGATAAGGGGCCTAACTCCCTTTGCCTTGTTTATAGGCCTGGGGAGTAGTGCATCTGTGGTGTAGTGCCCGAGACGTAATCGTACGGGGTAGAAAAATACCAAAAATAACGGTCAAACCTTGTTGTACTCCCCTAATTACAGAGGCGATGCTGATGGAATATTGCAAGAGCACCCTACATGACATGTATGGGGAAATGCCGACCACAGACCACATCATGTGTTATGAGAACTAGATTAGGCTGTCAATGTCTTATATGTAAATGAATTGAGGATCTAAACATTTAATCAACCATGTTATGCAAATATTCCCCAAGTGTCTAGCTATATCATTTACGTGCTTTTTATCTTTCATGTCCATCGTTTCTAATTTAAAACCCAAACTCCTCCCAATGTTTACCATACCATCTATTCCTAACAACACAAACAGATTGACAACCCAAACGCGATTGTGTTTAATTGACTATTAGGCCATAGCATGTCTGTGGACATACCCAGGGCTTGCCACTAACTACCCCATAGGTAGCTTAGTAGTGATTTGGGAGCAGAAAGATAAATTTAAATTTGACCTTTCATCCAGTACCTTCGCTTAGGTTAATTAGCTTCAATTAAATACCCCGAGTGGAGGCGGGTCAAATTTTGGCATCGTTGCTGGGGATGCTAATCAGTTTAATTTTCAATTAGCATAACGCGTTAGTTGAGTAGTTAGTATCACTTTTGTTTTTTTTGTTTGTTTGTTTTTGTTGATTAAACCTTTTGTGATAGCAATCTTGTTTCCTTTAATCCTTTTGCTAGTGTTATCTTTGGTAGTGCATGATACATACTCGTACCACAAACTTAGAAGTTTTCCACTGCCCAACTGAAAATGCAGGTATTTGGATATGGAGAAAACGGAGAGCTAGAGTAGTGGTTCAACCTAGATCGGGTTTGGTGGCTGAAAAGCCAAAGGATAATAGGACATTGAGGGAGCTCATGGCTCCAAATTTGAGATCCAACCATTGTGCACTACTTTCCCTCCACTGCCGCCCAATGTGAGTTGCGAATTGAAGAGCGGTATGATACATTGTTTACCCACATTCCACGAGATGGAAGGGGAAGATCCCAACAAGATCTTGTTGGAGTTCCACATTGTCTGCACAAATATGAAGCCTCCGGGTGTTTCAGAGGATGATTATAATCTAAGATCTTTCCATTCTTTTTTCAAGATGGGGCTAAGGATTGACTTTACTATTTGCCCCCTGGTTGCATAAGCTCCTGGATGGATATGAAGAAATATTTCTAGAGAAATTCTTTCCGGCATCCAAATCCACCGGACTGAAGAATCAGCTATCTAATATCACCCAGGGAGCTACTGAATCACTCTATGAATATTGGGAGTGTTACAAGAGGTTATTGGCAAGCTGTCCATACCATCATTTCAAAGAGAGAGACCTAGTTTACTACCTTTTTGAAGGTTTGTGTGATGAAAGTATGCAGATGGTGAATGCCGATGGATCAATCGCTAACAAAAGCGCAAAGGATGCGATGGCTCTCTTTGAAGAAATGGCCAATGGAATGCGACCATTTGGCACACAGTCAAGGGTTAAAGCCTTGGATGAACCCTACTAATCACCTAAGTTGAAGGAGCAAGTCTAAGCTCTTGCTTTTATGATGAAGGAGCTCTTACGAGGGAAGGTTCATCAAATGAAAGTATGCAGGGTGTGCAACCTTGACCACAGCACTGAGACGCGTCTTGAAGCAGTGAAAGACTTGTATGAGGTGAAGGTTGTAGAGTACGACAGTAGAGAGAGACAACATTTTACTAGGGGGCAACCACAAGGGTTCCGAGAGAACCAAGGTGATGCACAAAAAGATCCCTATGCAAACTTGTTCAACCCAAGGTACCGAGATCACCCAAATTTCTGGTGGAAAGAGGACAATCAACCTCAAGAATATCGAAGTGAACAAGCTCCACCTCAACCATATTCGAGAGGTGAAGGCCCTTCCAACAACCATGCCTCCATCTATAAGTTTGATCGAGAAGAGATTCCAGAAGCCATCAGTTAATTGGGGAAGAAACACGAGGCCTTTGCAGAGAGGACCAGGCGTAAAATTGAAGACCTTGGCAATATAGCCTTTTCGGGTATCAAGAACCTCGAAGTCCAAGTCAAAAAAATCGCCACCTCGGTGAGCCGACTTGAGGCCAAAAAGTCCAGCAAAATCCCTTCCCAACTGCAGCTCAATCTAAGAAATGTGAGTGCACTCAAGTTCTGAAGTGGGAAGGAAGTTTGTGAGTCCGAGAGAAAGGTGATGCAAGAAGACGATAGGGTATTGGAGGCTAACAAGGAAAATTTTGAAGAAGGTGAAATTGTGGTCGAGGAAGTGCCTTCCAAGGAGTTTCCACCACCCAAGGCACAAGTGACTATCCCACTGTCATTTTCAAATGCTTTGAGGGGAAGGGCAAAGGTGACCACCAATGATTTAAGCATCGAAGGATCTTCGAAATGGTCGAGGTAACAATCCCTATCTTGGAACTAATTGAAAATGTGCCCTCGTATGCAAAGTTTCTTAAAGTTACATGCACAAAAGCGAGAAGTAGACCAACTAGAATGGTAAGACATTTGAAAATGGGAGGAGTCACCGTTTTGAACCATGAAACTTTTCCTAAGAAATGCAACGACCCCAGAATGTTCTCTATTCCTATCTCCCTAGGTGGAAAGCTAGTTGAGAATGATATGATAGACTTATACACATCCATAAATGAGGCCCCATTTTCTTTATAAATTCCTAGAGATTGGTGAACTTAGGGAAACTAGGGTGATTGTCCAACTTGCTGATCACTCCCAAGCTAGCCCTCATGGGCTAGTGAAGGATGTAATGGTGTGGGTTAGAAAGTTGGCATCCCCGGCGGACTTTTATGTCCTTAATGTGACGCACGATAGAAGTGCACCCCTAATACTATTGGGGTGACCATTCCTTAAAACATCTAGGACTAAAATTGATGTCCATTTGGGAACCCTAACTCTAGAAGATGGTGTGGATAAAGTGGAATTTGACATCTATAAGTCTAGGCATGATTCGATTAATTCTTATTTTGTGTGAAATGGCATAACCCTATGTGATGAGCATGATTTATATGAAACTTACTGTATGACAAACAAGCATGAATGTTTGGATGAATCCCTTATTGATGATGATAGTATTGATTAGTCCATTACATCGCATGATTTGAATAACAACATATCAGTGTTAGACTTTTTTTCCATGCTAACTAACTTGCAGCGTGAAAGGAAGAATGTCGAGGACTTAAACCCCCCTTGACCTCGTGTTAAACCCAAAGTGATTTTTACGGACTCAACCTTAAAAAGGCATGGTGATTCATTTTCTATGGCGGATAAAGAGTCCAAAGGTAAGGGTGACACGTTGTGAAGACCCTTCCTCAACGATGTCATCGTGGGTGGAGTTGCCGATGGCCATTTCGAAGAGACAATGATAGGTTGTTCTAATTAATATGCATGAAAAAGAAATAAGTCGTGAGGACAACAAGAAATACACTGTGTTTCTTTTTGTTTGGATTTCATAATTTTGAGTAGTGAGTAGATTTTGCATGTTTTTGTTTGTGGTAAGGATTTTTAAAATGGAACTCTTGTTTGATTTGTAGAGTTCAAGTATCGTGATTCTGTGTGGATGGAATTAGGCTTGATGGGTGACATATTTTTTTTCGAAAAAAGATGAAAAACCTAAGGAAATAGGGTCAAAATTGTGGCAGCCCCGTTCTGGATTTTGGCACGAGCCGTTCCAAGCGATGCGACTCGTGTCACAGAAATTGGCATGAGGGCCCTCGTACCATGATCCAACATGGACCATGCCAAGTGATACGGTCCATGTCACATGAATGGGCATGGGGGGGGGGGGGGGTTCCGCGCGGTGTACGTGTCATTAACCCTTTTGAGCTGTCAAATTGTTCCAAAAATGCAAAATTTTGAAATTCTGAATTCTAAGCTAAAAAAATGCATTTTTGGTTCATAAATTTTGAAATTCCCTAATTCGTTAGGATGTTTTATCTAAATATTACTTCCAACATCCCTTGTGATTCAATTGATTAGTACTACTGTCCCCTAATTTGCAATTTCCAAAATTTCATCCTTATCTTAATTGCACCTCTCCCCCTTATCATCTTTGTTAAATGTTTAGATCCTTGGTACATTCTTCCACCTAATTAAGTAATTTAACACTTTCAAGATTTTCAAGAAACACTCACTCACTCACACACTCTTGGTGAACTTGAAAATTTGAAGATTTTCTCTAAAAAATTAGCATTTTTTGCTTCTTCTTGTGCGGATCTTGCAACTCTTAGCTTCAAATTCCGAGTAATCCATTGAACTCCTTGTTTATTTGATTTATCAACATTGTGGTGGTGTTATATAAAGCATAATTCTTGAATGAGTGTATGCTGTTGAGAAATGTGTTTGGGTTGTATGCATAGTCTTGTGTTAAACAAAGTTTGGGTGGATTGTTTTGCTATTATGCTTATATGATATGTTCTTCATGTGTTGGGTGATTAGGAGGGATGAACCTTGATTGCATGATCTTGATGATGGGTCGGTATGAATTTACTTGAGTTTGTTGTTTATAAAGAATGTTCTTGTTTGAATATCTTTCATGTTGAGAATATCATGATTTGAATGACTAGGCTATTTTGGAAGGATGTTGTCTTGTTGAATGATATTGTAGGGGAAAACCCTTGTTTATGATAACATTACCACTTTTTCCTTCATTGTGTTAGGATGCCTCCGAAAAAGAGTGTGTCAGAGAAAGGGAAGTCTCCACGAGGCAAGAAAAGGAAGAAAATGGAAAAGGGTGCAAACCACGAGCTGGTGACTCCCCTTCCTCGCAACCCTGCATTTCTGACTTAAAATTTTATGGGATTGACCAACATCTCCAGGACTGCACCCCAGAGGTGGAGGTATTTGAGAGAGCCAAAGATGAGTATATTAGAGACTGGATTTGCATACAAAGACACCATGAAGGCTCTAGGCTTACTCGAGCCCGTTACCTATCTATTATGATGGGTAGGCCTAGAGGGTTTCCTCGAGAAACACTCAAAGAACTACATCTGATGGACTTTAGAATTCCTAGTTACTCTATGGAAAATCATGGACGATGATGAACATCAAGCAATCAAGTTTCATTTGGATGATAAAGAGTATTCAATGACATACATGGAGGTGGCTCATGCTTTCGGGTGGAGGCATGGTAGAGACGTTCTGAGGACACATCGATAGGGGATGCCATTCTTTATTGGGATTTTTTGGAGGCAACTGATAGGGATACACTAGAAGAATTTGTGCAAAAGCACTGGCAGTGAGAGTATTTTGCCACAATGGACTAATGCAATGTCCGAGTTCGGATGTTCATTGCCTTTGAGCAATGACTCCTGAGGGTAAATTCCACTCGAACCTGATGGGAGCTTTTTTACAAGGGTGTTTGGAAATGAGGGAGAAAAAAGTGGAAAGATTCCGATGGGTGACATGGTAGGGATTTTGGTGCAATATTTAGGACATCCTGTCACTCAGCGTGCATTGGCCAACTTTGAGAGATCGGGAACAAAGTACACAATTGAGAAGTTGGCCAAAGATTCCATGATAGCACCTACAACTTCTGAGCACCGTTTCTTATGGCTTTACGGTGGGGCAAGCACTCGTATTTTCATGATCCTTCCTCAGCCAGAGTGTATTTCCATTACCCATGACATGAGTTTGGATGACTTGTTCCTTGAGCCTGACCCGTATTTTGAGAAAGAATTTTACAGAGTTCTACCTAGCCCAGAGATAGATTTTGAGGAGCCCGATGGTGACACTTCTTTGAGGGCACCTCTTAGCCACTCTTGCTTATCTACGCACACCATTGACCAATTGCACTCCCTTGGGGAACAACTTTTGAGCTCTACCCAAGTGATGCAAGTGGTTGTATTGGTGATAGGTGGTATGAGGTTGCAATTGGAGAAGCTTGGCACAAGGAAGGATACCATGGAGGCCACGATTCAAGAGACAGGGTACTTTGAGAGTGACGAGAGGAGGCAAGAAAAGGAGGGCCCTTTCGGACTGCGAGAGTGAGTGTTACTACTTTCCCAACCTCACTTATGTGTTTACATTGTTTTTTTTCATTGGGGACAATGCGTAGTTTAAGTGTGGGGGAGGGAGTAGTAAGCACTTAGGAAGTTTTCATTATTTGGATTCCTCTGTGCATTTTGATGTTTTCTTTGTGTTTTTTTTATTTCTTTGGTGATTTTGGGGTTTTCCTTGATGTGGGATGTTTTTGGATGTCTACTTGGTGGTATGACTTGCTTGGTGGGATTCTTAGTTTGTATTGGGTTGGTTGTTTTAGAACATTGGTGGTGTAATCATTTTTTTTGATATTATCATCACTTAGTATGAATCCCAACTTTGGGGCATTTTCTGCTACACCAAAAAAAATTGAAAATTTTGAAAAAACGAAAAATATATACCCGGCAAAGTTGGAAACACGAAAGGCCTAAGTAAAAATGAGAGGTTAGGTGCGGCTAGGTTTACAAACCTAGGAAAAAATGAGAGGCCGTGTCGAAAAAGGTGAGAATGTGAGCTCAACACATCTGAAACCTAGGATGAAAACCCAAAAGGGCTCCTAGGAAAAATGAGAGAAATTGAGAGAAAACAAAAAACTATGTTGACGATACATTTGCATTATCCTTGGTTGTAATTAGATCGAGAATCTAGAGTTATCCGTATGTTACAACCAGGTTGACGACTCTTAGATTTCCTTGGTGGATTGGTTTTGAAGATGACTCTTTGATTTCTTTTGGGGAACTTTTTTGGAAAATTAAGCTAGCTTAACAATTATCTTTCTTTGCTTACCTTTTTATTCATTCTATTTTGGGTGGTGAAATTGATTTAGGTTCTTTGGGGAGTATGAGAGTTGTAAGATTTTTGCTTCTTTGGGGGGAACAGGGTAATCTAGGAAAAAGTTGAATGCCTTGGTTAACTTCTGCCTGCATGCTACGTTTTGCTTAGTCATTTTCTTATTTTTATTTACTCGAGAATGAGAAAATAGTTCAATGTGGGGGGTCTAATGTGTGTCATTATGCGTGCATTTTGCATTCGGCATAATAATTGGTTCATTTTATATGTTGGATTGCTAGTCTTAGTTGAGTTTACGTGACATGGGGTTTAGACGGCCATGTTTGGTTTTCTTTTCTAAATCCTACATTTTGTAGACTATATGTACTAAAGGGCACCTTGTATTCACGAACACCTAGATCTTCCTTTGTGATCATCCTTATTAGGTAGTTCATGGGTACTTTTCATTACATTCTATGTTGAAGGCCGTTAGTAAGGATGGTAGAAGATGTAAAAGGCCATTCACATTAGAATTGTCGTAGATGAAAGTTAGGGACATTACATCATGGTAGTAGAAGGATAAAGCCAAAGACAGGCGGCGTTGAAGTTGAAAGAGGCTAAGGAAGAAACGGAGAATCGTGGTCCAATGAGTTGCACCAAATTTTAGGAGCAATCTGAGAAGAATCAATCCTTGATATTGGTTCCATTGGATTCTTGTTCTTGAGTACTATGAAATCGACTACAAGAACTCTCAAATAGGACTAACGGTTCATCCTTAGCGGAGCAAAGAAGTCAGTCTGCCGAAGCAGCATCAACAGGTCATCACAGACCGCCCATGGTAGGCACCAAAAAAGGCACCAGTGGCCCGCGCCGCTCTATACGGCCTATACCCCTCCATACGGCCCATGCCACTCCATATGGCCCGTGCCAAAGGTCTCTGGCATAAGATGTGCCAAGCTGCACGAGCCGTGCCAAAACCCGATACGGACCATGCCAATATCTACGGACCGCGTGCTCTGGAGGACTTCTTCACTCCAAAATGGCTGAGTATGGGCATGGACCATCCTGTTTTACATGGATCGCTCCATTCCAAGCGCATAATGTCAAGAATAGACAACATGATGTGAAGAATTGAGCAACCCGTGCTAAAAAACTAAGCAAAATGAGGATTTTGATGTTGACCTGCACCAAACAACACAGACCTCAGATCAGAAGTGCAAAAATGACTCTTATAATGATGGGCTATGCCAGACGATACGGAGCGTGCACTGTACGACCCACACCAGATCCCGTGCCCCGCACCAGCACGAGGTCACGTCGACAACGCGACCCATGCCATCTGCGGTGGTCTGTGTCACTGGCGGCTAATTAGGGTTTTTGACATATTTTGGCCTATTTTGGGAGAGCAAATATAGCCTTAGTCTACTAGGGCTAGAATTCTTGGATCATTTTTGTATTTTGGGAGAGCAATTTGGAGAGAGAAACACTCTCTCTCCTCTCTAGGTTATTTCTTTCTTCTCTTTTTATTTTGCTTTGTTCCTAAGATGTGGAATTCAATGAAATACTTGAATTCCATTTCTAGGGAGTAGTTTCTATAGCTTGGGGATAATTGTATTCTTGTGTTGATCAATGCTTTTGTGAGATTCTTAGTTGTTCCTAATTTATGTGCTTAAGATATTATGATAGCTTGTTCTTGAATGTTATAATTACATGAATGATACACTCCACTAGCACACACTTTACTTTACATTCATTTTCTACAAATATTGATACCCCTCGAAGAAGAGGAACCTGGATGTGATATGGGTAGCAGGGTGCGAGTCCATGTAGGTGTGTGCACGTAGGTCTTTTCTGAGTTTAACAGTTACGATGACAGCACACCAGTCTTAGCTGACGAGTTGGCGTGAAGGGTTACGAGTAGAGATAGCAAAGAGTAGCAAGCTAGGGTGTTAAGAGGTCCTAGTGACATCGATATGGTGCCTGCCTCCCTTTGCCTCGTTTATAGGCCTAGGGAGTAGAGCATCTATGGTGTAGTGCCCGAGACATAATTATATGGGGAAAAAACAAACCTACAATAGCGATCAGACCTTTTTTTTACTCCCCTAATTAAGGAGGTGGTGCTAATGGAAGATTACAAGAGCACTCTATGTGAAAGGTATGGGGAAGTGCTGACCATCAACCACATCACGTGTTATGAGCACTTGATTAGGCTTTTGATGTCTTATATATGAATGAATCGAGGATCGAAACATTAAATCAACCATGTTACGCAAATATTCCCCAAGTGTCTAGCTATATATTTACTTTCGTTTTTTTATCTTTCATGTCCTTAGTTGTTAGTTGAAAAACCACCCCCTATTTACCATACTATTTGATTTCTAGCAACACGTACGGATTTACAACCTGGGCGTGGTTGTGTTTAATTGACTATTAGGCCCTAGCATCTCTGTGGACATACCCAGGGTTTACCACTAACTATCGTATAGGTAGCTTATTAGTGAGTTGGGTGAAGATATATAAATATAAATTTGACCTTTGATGTAATGCCTTCGCTCAGGTTAATTAGCTACGATCAATGACCCCGAGTGGCAGCAGTCGTATACATTGCATGATTCTAGTGATGATATGTCCGTGTTGGAATGTTTTTCTATGCTCACTGACATGCAACATTTAGGAGAGAGTGGTGAGAACGTAAAACTCCCCAATCACCTCTTAAACCCAAGCAAATGGCTATGGGCTCAACATTGGCTAGAAATGCGTATCCACTCTCTAAGGGAAGGCAAGTGCTTAAAGGTAAAGGTGACACCTTGTAGAGATCCCTCCACAATGATGTCATCGTGGGTAGAGTTGCCAATGGAAACTCCGGAGACCCAACGGTAGGTTCTCTCAATTGAAATTCATGAAAAAGGAAATAAGTCCTGAGGATGAGAATAAAAATACGATGTCTCATTTTTTTTTGTTTTTCCAATTTTTTTGTGGATAGATTTTGCAAGTTTTTTTGTGTGTGATAAGGATTTTGAGATGAAATTCTTGTTGATTGGTAAATTTGATTTCGAGTCTCCTGGTTTTGATTAGAAGGAAATATGGCTTGTTGGGTGACAACTTTTTGAAAAAATGAGAAACTAAGGAAAGAAGGGATCATAATTTTGGCAGCCTCGTGCTAGGTGCCGCTTGCATGGTCTGTGCCAGTAACTCAGATTGTTCTAGCAACACAAACCATTCCACACAACCATCAGCCTGAGGGGGCGGGGGTGGGGGGGGCGTGCTGGATGCCCTCAGCACGAGGGGGGTTCCGTGCCCGACGCCCTCAGCACGAGGAGGGGGTCTGTGCCAGGGCATGAGGGTACATGTGTTCACACCCCATTTGAGCTGTCAATTGGACCAAAATGCAGATTTTAAAAAAAATTAAGCTAAAAAAATGCATTTTTGGTTCATAAATTTTCGAAATTCCCTTATTCTTTAGGTTGTTTGTTGTAAATAGTACTTCAAAGCTCCCTTGTGCATAAATTGATTGCTACTTTTATCCCCTAGATTTTGCAATTTCAAAAGTGCCATCCTTATCTCATTTGTACCTCCCCTCTAAATCACTCTCTTTGCTGAAAATTGAGATTCTTGGTACATTCTCCCATCTATGTAAATCACTTAGCACATTCAAACTTTTCAAAAACACTCACTTTCACTCTCTCTTGGTGAAGCTAAAAAAAATTGAAGTTTTTCTTTAAAAAATTAGCATTTTTGCTTCTTCTTGTGTGGATCTTACAACTCTTAGCTTCAAAATCCGGTTTATCCTTTGAACTTCATGTTTGCTTGCTTTATTTAGCATTGTGGTGATGTTATGTGAAGCTTGAATCTTAAAAGTGTGTATGTTTTGAGGATTGTTTTGGGTTATATGAATGATCTTGTGTTGAGTAAGATTGAATGATCTAAAAAGTGAGTATGTTTTAGAGGAGTTTAGCACTAGGTTGGATTCTATGGAGGTTACTACGCGAGCTTGGGGGTGTAGATTGGACTTCGTAGAGAGGGAAATGAAGGAAGAGTTCACTATTGTGAATGAGAGGGCGGATGCCCAAGAGGAGGCCATCGAGAAATTGATCGAGAGATTTCACATCTCAAGGCTTGATGGTTTTTGTGATGTTATTCCCATCGAGAGACAAGAAATGCGACATGAAGAGAGGAGGAAGAGGGACGAGACAATGCACTTGAGGAAGGAACCTTCGGGGTCACATGAGTGAGTTTCACTATTTCTCTCTTTCTCACCTATGATTCATATTTTTCATTGCATTGGGGACGATGCAAAGTTCAAGTGTGTGTGTGGGGGGGGGGAGGGGGGTAGTGACACTTAAGAGTTTTTCATCTTGAGATCCCTTTGTGGATGTTTTTCATTTTTGGGGATGTTTTGGATACAATTTGGTGGTGTGACTTATTTGGAACTCTTGGTAGTTTGTTTTGAGGGATGTTCTTTAGAAAGTTTTGGTCGTGTAATTTTTTGTTTTCTTATCATCATGTAGTATGAAGCCCATCTTTGGGGCATTTTATGCTACACCAAAAAAATTGAAAAAAATGGAATATATATATATATGTGTGTGTGTGTGTGTGTGTACCCTGCTAAGTTGGAAACCCAGAAGAGCAACTTAGGCAACAATGGGAAAAGGCTGGATAGGTCGAAAGACCTATGTTAAAATGAGAGGCTAAGCCTAACTAGGTTTACAAACCTAGGCAAAAATGAGAGGTCGTGTGGAAAAAGGTGAGAATGTGAGCTAAACATGTGTGAAAGCTAGGATGAACTGAAAGGGCTCCTGGGCAAAATGAGAGAAATGGAGAGAACATGGAAACTAGGTTGACGATTCTTTGGCATTATCCTTGGTTGTAACTAAGTAGAGAATTTGGAGTTATCCTTAGTTACAACCAAGTTGAGGATCTTATGGATTTCCTTGGTGGTTTTTTGGTAACGACTCTTGGGTTGCTTTTGGAGGACTATTTGGAGGAGTAAGCTAATTCAACACTCATCGTTCTTTCTTACCTTTTTCTTCATAATAATTTTGGTTGGTTAGGTTACTTTAGCATCTTCGGGGAGTGTGAGGGTTGTGATATTCTTACTTCTTTGGGGGGACTAAGGTAGATTGGGAATAAGTCAAATGCATTGACTAACTTATCTTTGCATGCTACACTTCGCTTAGACCTTTTCTTGTTCTTATTTACTCGGGGACGAGTAAAGGTTTAAGTGAGGGCGGATTGATGTGCACCATATTGCATGCGTTAACTAATGCATTTGGCACAGTAATTTTTAAGTTTTACTTGTTGGATTTCTAGTTTTATTTAGGTTTACACGATAAAGGGTTTAGACGACCATTGTTGGTTTTTGTGTCTAAATCTCGAGTTTTGTAGACTGAACAGAAGCTAATGGACACGTTGTGTTTTGGAGCACCTAAATCTTCATTTATGATCTCATTAGTAGGTTGCTCGTTGATACTTCATCATCATTGAATAGAAGGCCGTTAGCAAAAATGATAGAAGATACTTAAAGATCATTCGCAAGAATGATAGTAGAAATGAAGGCCATGGACTTATAGTGTGGTAGTAGATGGAATTTGAGCCAAGAAAGGCATATTTGAAGTTAAAAAACGTCAAAATGGAGGAAGACATCAACCGGCTGAATCAGCCAACCAAACAGCACGAGACCAGACACGCCGACATGAGGCTTGCCACGTGTTACGAGGTGGCCTTGGTCCATGCTCCCTCCCTCATATTGTAGGCCAACTCGTTCAACATACTGCTGAGAAGACTCTTGTTCCCAAGCTCCTTGTAATAGATATTCTTTCAGCACTTGTAAATTACTTGTTTACCTAGTTATAATGCCAACCGACCAAGAGGCATAGGGTCTGCAAGCCCTATTAGCTTTGACCTCTTTTTTCCTATGCACCCAGCACTCGTGATAACGTTTGCATGGAATATATGTGTGGAGTAATGAACTTCACACCCGGTTACCTCATTTTTCAATATAAGCTAGATTGAGCTTTCGCTTCACCAAGTTGTTGGCTTCTACTTATATTGCATCCTAAGTATGACGGTGCAGACACTCTATTCAAGTGTTTGTGTTTGCTACTCCTTTGTCGGTGAATCTAGGCTTCCATCTCTCTCTAAAGGTCTGGTGTGCTATTTAGCCAGCTGCTGAGTGCGATGTCCGTGGGATCTAAGTGGACTCTTTATGTTCTAGCATTGAGTTTCTCACGGTTCTCCTGACCCAAAAGGGGAGACCCGTGACAGTTGGTATCAGAGCTTTATGATCTTTGAGGTGAAGAAGAATTTTGAAGCACGGTTAGAGAAAGACTAAGATGGAAAAACATGTGGGAGACACGAGTAATAACATGAGATCCAACAGGGGACAGTTTGAGGCCTTGGAGGCAAGGGCCGACCTGTCGGAGCGGGATGTCGCGAATATTAGCAGGGAGCTAGAAATTGCTCAACGGGATATTTGAATGCTAAAGAAAGCCACGACGAATACCACGGGGTAAATGACTAGTTGAAGGTAACATAGGCCTTAGCTCGGGATGAACGGATGGTGTTGAGAGCCTCCGTTGAGGACTTGAAGACCCAGGTGATGGTACTTTCAATGCCTTGGCTAACCCACCAGATGGGGGCAGTGCTGCCCAGGTAGGAAGGCCGCATATGAGACACAAGGTGTGGGAGCCGAAGGTATACGAGGGGGAACGAGATGCTAAGTTGTTGGACAACTACATTTTTGACATGGAGGTATACTTTGATGCGGAAACCATAGAAGAAGATGCCATTTCGGTGTCCACTGCAGTGACGTATCTAGATAAGGATGCAAAGTTGTGTTGGCGCTCGGTGAAGGCAAGCATGGCGGAGGGAATCGTTCTTTTGGAGTCGTGGGAGCAAATCAAGGAGATAGTGAAACACCACTTCTACCCACACAACATGAAGGAACAGGCCCTCTTGAAACTCAAAGCTCTGCAGCACACGAGCACCGTTCGATAGTATATGCAACACTTCCAAGCCCTCATGCTGCACCTCACTGATCATCCAAAAGATTACAAACTGCATGAATTTAAGCATGAGTTCAAGGCATGGGTGAGACTGGAGCTCCAATGAGCCAGGGTACAAAGTTATAATGAGGTGGTGGTCTTTGTAGAAGGTTTGATGGATTTTCATGAGAACCCTCGAAAGGAATCCAGGTCGGCAGGTGATGTGGCCCCAAATATTGGTGGAAAGGTTGGCAAGGTTGCATCACGAGCAGCCTTGGAGCATGGGGAAATATGGTGAAATATCCTACGGTTGGGTGGAAAGCTGAAGGACAGAGCTCGATCTTGAGAAACAACTCAGGTGGACAATCAATGTTCACCAAGTGCTACTTGTGCAAGAGACCGCACTTAGTGAAGGACTGCCCAGAAAAATCTGTGTTTGTAAGCGTCTTGTAGGTAGAAGGATCAGACTATGCCCAAGAGACTAGGTCTTTAGGTGGGCGTAGCTAAAGAGATCAGGATGGGGAAAAGTTTGAACCAATGGGGGCCATGAGCTATTATTGCAATGCCTTGTTGGGTGCGCAGACAATAGCTCCCTTATCATTCGAAGAAAGGTTGGATCGAGCTTTGGCCAAGTGGGAGGAAAAACAACGGTCGACCGAGGCAGTGGACAAACCGATAGTTGCCTTGACCGAGGATGAGATAGAAAAGTTATAGCCGATGAAGAACAAGAATCAGGGCCTGATGTATGTGGATTTCACGGTGATTGGGAAACCCATAAGGGCCATGATTTATACAAGAACTTTGCATTACTATTTAGCCAAATCTGAGGTGGAATGGCTCCGACTCGTGTTGGAAGAATTGACTGGCAGGGCGATAGCGGTTAATTCTCAAGAACAACCCATCGTGGGGGTGGCGCAAATATGCACTGTCAAGGCTGACAAGTTCGTGGGCCAAACAAGTTTCCATGTCGTGAAGATGGATGACTTCAAGCTTATCCTAGGCTTGGACTTCTTGTAGGATGCACTGATTTCAATATATCCTTACGGGAACACACTGATCGTAATGAGTGATAAACCATGTATGATTCATGCGCTACCTGGAAGGTCTGAGGAGAAATGGATTTCGGCCATGCAGTTCAAGAAGGGACTGGGAAAGAATAAGGAGAGCTTTCTACCACACCTGTGTTGGGAAGAGCTTAAGGGATAGTCAGGACCGATAGATCCCTTGGTGAAATAATTGCTGAGAGAATTTCAGGACTTGATGCCAGATCAGTTTCCCAAGAGACTCCTGCCCAAGTGGGAAGTGGACCATGAGATTGAGTTTATCCCAAGGGCGAGGCCCCCGGCTCGCGCATCGTACAAGATGACTCAGTTAGAGCTTGCGGGTTTGAGGAAACAGCTGACGCAGATGTTGGAAGGTTGGATTGTTGTGCCAGCAGAATCCCCTTTTAAAGCATTGGTTTTGTTCCATAAAAAACATGATGGGTCATTGCAGTTCTTCATAGACTACAGAACACTCAACAAAATCACTATCAAGAATCGTTGCCCAATACCCTTGATCACTGATTATTTTTTATCAGTTGTACCAAGCAAACTTCTACACAAAGATAGACCCGTGGTCGGGGTACTGGGAAGTTCGAGTCAAGGAGGGATATGAGCACAAAACCCCCTGTGTTACGCATTACGGGGCCTTCGAGTTCAAGGTGATGCCGTTCAGCCTAACAAACGCTCCAGCTATGTTTTGTACTCTCATGAACCAGGTGCTAAGGGATTTCTTGGACCAATTTGTGGTGGTCTACCTGGATGATATAGTGGTTTACAAAAACACACTTGAGGAACACTTTGGGCAATTATGACAGGTACTTGTCAGGTTGCAAAAGAACCAGTTGTATGCCAAGCCCTCAAAATACTTGTTTGCACAGAAAAAGATAGACTTCTTGAGGCATATTATTGAGTTGGGTAAGATAAGGATGAATTCTAAGACGACAGAGACAATCACGTGGGGGAGGTCTCCGAGCAGTGTTCCAGAGCTTTGGTCGTTTCTTGGCTTGGCCAACTACGATCGTTGTTCTGTGAAGGATTATTCCAAGATAGATGTGCCCCTCACGGAGCTGCTCAAGAATGACAAGGCTTGAAAGTGGGATGATTTGTGCCAGCATGCGTTTGAAAGGTTGAAGAAAACTCTGTCCACAGATCTAGTGTTGACATTTCCCGACATGTCTAAGCCATTTAAAGTGCATACGGATGCCACAGAATTTGTGCTTGGACGGGTGTTAATGCAAGGTGGCCACCTTGTGGCCTATAAGAGCAGGAAGCTAAGTGGTGCTGAGACGCGGTACTCGACACACAAAAAGGAGTTACTGGCGGTTGTTCATTGCCTACATCTTTGGAGACACTATTTGTTGGGTGCGTCATTTATTGTGAGAATGGACAACACAGCTGTGAGTCACTTTTTAACATGACCCAAGCTCAATAGTCGGCAAGACAGGTGGCAGGAACTACTGGCCAAGTTTGATTTCACCTTAGAGTACTGAACGGGAAGGATAAACCATGTCGCTGATGCCCTGAGACGCCAAGCCCAGTTAGCTGTAGTCCACTGTTTGACTATGAGGCAGGGAAGTGAAATTTCAACCGAGATCAAGGATTGGATATGGGAGAACCTGGCATCTGATGGAGCCACCGCTCAGTTGTTTGATTTGGCAAAGGAATGTAAAGCTAAACAGTTCTAGTTTGAGTAACGATTCTTGTACACCCAAAAAAACCCGAGCGTACGTTCCGAAGGGTGGAGGGCTGAGGAAGACCATTTTGAAAGGATGTCATGACACAGTGTGGGCGGGACATTCAAAGATGGAGCGGACCTTAGCCTTGGTGCGACGTGGATACTACTGGTTATCTATGGAGGATAACATGGACCAGTTTGTTCGGACTTTCCTAATCTGCCAGCAGGACACGCCGGACCACCAGCAGAAAGGAGGACTTCTAGAGCCCCTACCAATTCCTACCCATCCATGGGAGAGTGTCTCCATGGACTACATCACTGGGTTACCAAAAGTCGAGGATCTTGCAACAATCTAAGTGACGGTGGATCAGTTCTCAAAATATGCCACATTTATCCCTGCACCCCAATACATCTCAGCGAAAGAGACGGATCAGCTCTTTTTTTAAGCATATTGTCAAGTATTGGGGACTACCTCAGGATATTATCAGCGATCGTGACTCTTGCTTCACTATCCAGTTTTGGACTGAGCTCTTCAAGATCCTCTGGTCAAAACTGAGCATGAGGAGCACAACACACCCAGAATCAGATGGGAAAACTGAATTGTTCAACGGGATATTGGAGGAGTATCTCAGACACTTTGTGACCGTCAAGCAGAAGGAATGGGTGAAATTACTGGATGTAGCCCAATTGTGCTTCAATTCCCAAAAAATATCTTCAACCAACAAGAGTCCTTTTGAAATTGTCACTGGGCAGCAACCCTTTCTACCCCACGGTGGATCTTGTTATGCAATCCAAAGTCCCCAGAGCCAAGAATTTTTTACTAGACTGGAAACAGAATGTAAACATTGCCAAGGGCATCTTCGAGAAGGCAGATGCACGTATGAAGAAACATGCAAACAAAAATTGTCGTTTTGTGGAGTTCCAAGTTGGGGACCGAATGTTGGTGAAAGTGTCTTGCCAGCACCAGAGCAAAGTCATTTGTAACAGGGATCCTTGACTTATGAGGAAGTATATCAGCCCTGTGATAATCATCCAGAGAGTTAGCAAGGCAGCTTACAAGGTGGACGCCCCCAACTTGTGGAAGACCCATTCGGCATTTCATGTAAGCCTCTTAAAACCATATCAAAAGGATGTGGACGATCCTAGAAGGGGTGAACCATAGAGGGCGGAGTTCAACATCCCAAATCGAGGGAAAATAGTTTTGGAAAGCATTCTCCAAGTTCAAGATGTGTATCGGGCACATAAGAACCAAAAAGAATACTTGGTCAAGTGATATGGATGTAACGACAAAGAAAACACGTGGGAGTTAGTGAGGAACCTTCGGGAATTTCAGCCACTTCTAGGTGTTTTTGGAGATTCTACGGTGCTGAGGACGAAGCTAAAATAGGTGGGGAAGGATGTTATGAGGTGGCCTTGGTCCAAGCTCTCTCTCTCACACTGCGGGCCGACAACGTACTTCTGAGAAGACTCTTGTTCCCAAGATAGACTTTCAGCACTTGTAAATTACTTATTTATCTAGTTATAATGTCAACAGGCCAAGAGGTATAGGGTCTGCGAGCCCTATTAGCTTTGACCTCTTTTTGCCTATGTACCTGACACTCATGATAATGCTTGCATAGCATATATGTGGAGTAATGAACTTCACACTCGGTTACCTCATTTTACAATTTAAGCTAGATTGAGCTTTTGCTCCATCACGTTGTTGGTTTCTACTTGTATTGCATCCTAAGTACGACAGTGCAGACACTCTATTTGAGTGTTTGCATTTGCTGCTCCTTTCTCGGTGAATCTAGACTTCCACGTCCCTTTAGTGTGCTAACTAGCCACTCGCAGAGTGCGATGTCTGTGGAATCTAGGTGGACTCTTTGTGTTCTAGCATTGAGTTTCTCACAATTCTCCTGACCTAATAGGGGAGACCCGTGACACCACGCCAGCATGGAACAAGGCCAGCACAGCTCGTGCTAGGGGTGTTTAGCACGAACCGTGCCAAGAGCAAGGACCGTTTCACATCCTCCATCATGGACAATGCTCGTTCAAGCTGCCTGTTTCCATTTTACTCCCTTTCACTCCAAATCGGCTTAGTATGGGAACAGATTATACCATTTCACACGGTCTGCGCCGTTGCAAGTACAAAATGTGAAGACTTTCCCATGGGATGTGACAAATGAAACGTCCTACGCAAATTTACTATTAAGACAAGGCCCCAGCTGACAGTGCGCACCAAACAACATAGGACACACAAAATGGAGCATCAAAATGGAGCTCCAGCCAGTGGCCCGTGCTAGACCGAGTAACTCGCACCAGCACGAGGGTCTCGATCCGTGCCAGAAAAGGTAACCCATACTAGAATGAAGCCCCCTTAGCCGGCACAGACTGCGCCGACTTCCACCGGTAGTGTCCGTTACGGCTGCTAGGGTTTTTGACCCCATTTTGGGCCTATTTTGAGCCTATTTTGAGGCCTGATTCCCTACTACTATATATATGGACCTATATCTACTAGGGTTTAAGTTTATTTTCATTTTAGACTTCAAGAGTAGGGTAGAGAGAAAAATGATCTCTTCCTTCTCTCTAGAATCTTTTCTTTTCATCTCTTTATTTTGGTTTTCCCAATGGAATTGAATCCAATGAAAGACTTAGGTTCAATGCTTAGGAAATAGTTTAATAGCTTGGGGATAAAATTTTTATTCGTGATTTGACTTATGTTTTGTGAGATTTATTAGATATACCTATTTCTATGTGCTTATGATATTATGTTGGCTTGTTATTGAATTGCTTATGAATTGCATGAATGATACACTAAAATTGGCACATACCGTAGTGTACATTCATGTTGGTGCATCTATTAATATCCCCCAGGGAGGGAAACCTAGATGTGATATGGGTAGCTGGGACGGATCCGTGTAGGTGTGTGCACATAGGTCTTTTCTGAGTTTTACCGCTATAATGACAGCACACTAGTCTTAGCTGGCAAGTTGGCCCAAAGGGTTATGGCTAGAGATAGCATTTGGTAGCAAACTAGGGTTTAGCGACCCTAGATCCTTCGATAAGATTCCTAATCTACTTTGCCTCTGTAGGCCTAGGAATAGAGCGTTTGTGGTGTAGTTCCTGGGACATAATTGTATGGGGGAGAAATAGATCT
The DNA here is from genome assembly GCA_037428765.1 of Rubia yunnanensis. NCBI lineage: Eukaryota > Viridiplantae > Streptophyta > Magnoliopsida > Gentianales > Rubiaceae > Rubia > Rubia yunnanensis. The sequence goes on from CM075063.1 coordinate 71,510,179, forward strand.
GCACAACATGGCCGTTGTAGCACTTTCCTGATTACAGAAGCGGTGCTGATGTAAAATTGCAAAAGCACCCTACATGAAAGGTATGGGTAAGTGTTGACTATTGACCACACCACGTGTTATGAACACTAGAATAGGGTTTGATATCTTATATGTGATGGAATCAAGGATCAAAACACTTAGTCAATCATGTTACACAAATATCCCCCAAGTGCTTGCCTGCATCGTTTTTTCTCTTGTGTTATTCCTTATGCTCGTAGTTGTTAATTAAAAAACCCCAAAAATCCCATTTTGCAATATTTAGCTATTCCTAGCACACGAACGGATTGATGACCTGTACCTGGTTGTGTTTAGTTAATTATTAGACCTCTAGCACCTCTGTGGACAAACCCGACATTACCGCTAACTACCCAATGGGTAGCTTAGTAGTAAGTTTGGGAGAAAAATATAAATTTGAATTTGATCACTCACTCAACCTTTTTGGTTTGTTTGACTTCTAACGTCTTCGCTCGGGTTAGCTACATTAACGACCATGAGTGGAGGCAGGTCAACAACCTATAACAAGGGATATTTCCCAACCTATCAACCCCAAACTCATCTTTCCAACTCTTCCTCAGCTCTTTATCCCTATTTCCCCCCTTACCAACGTTACTAACTGCAATCACCTACTTATCAATGATAGGGAGTCCAAGGAAGTTACAAAATACCTATCATAACCTATTCTTTGAACATGACTAATGGGTTTAAAATTAGAAACAATGTAAGGAAGGATATGTTTGGGAAGTAGCATGAATTTAAGTTTCATCAAACCATCAAAACCAATATCATGCACAACTTTCATCTGGTTTGTAGTCAACGGAAAGACAACTTTTCAATTTTTCGAGAGCTACACTTGTTAGTGAAACCCTTTTGATCACTGAAAGAAAATAGACTAGTCATAAAACATCAGATGCAGAACTAAAAATATTAATTTCTAAAATTAAAACATCACAATCAAAGAAAATAACATGAACGACACCTAAATTAATAAACATCATAGACAATATTTAAAATATCAACAAACCTTGTGTTACCATTAGCATCAGCCTCACCAGACAGAACCCATTTCCCATTATGTTTCCCTTTCATTGTCATTGTCGTAAACCTTCTCACAGGCTTCTTAACAACCACCACCTAAGGTTCTCAGAATTAGAACCACTCCAACCAACATCTTCATCAAAAGCTTTATGAACCTCCTCCTCTCTTTCAGAATCTTCGGATATGGATTTTGATTCCTCGGCTTCAAAGCTCCCATCATCATTATCATTTTCATCTTTTTCCCTACACTTCCAAAATTATCTTCTGAATCGTTGTATGAATCAACCGCGGTATCATCTCCTACATTTGCACTAACATTATTTTTTACATTTTGGGTGTCAGGAAAAGTACTGAACACCTCATCATCTACACGAAATGAAAAATTCATATTAGAATGATAAAACATCAAACACACACAACTAAAAAACAGAGCTATAAAAAATTGAAACAAAAAACAAAAAACGAATCATACTCGAACAACTGATGTCATCCACATTAGCAATCCCAGTAGCTTCTTTGTCACCATCACCAGACTTCAATTATTATCTCAGCAACTTTCTTGTTGCCATCATCAACTAAGAAACAAAAACATCATACCAAATATTAAAACATTCACATCATGAGAACACTAAATGATGAAAACTTCAATCATCAACTACAAATTATGTAACATCAAACCATAATGTTAAAAAATTGCATCATAAATTTAAAACAGTATCAAAAACAAAAAGTAAAGCAAAAAATATTACCAGCAACATCAAAACTTAGCTTCACAACCTTTTCGATTGCACCAGCATCGTTCTTGATAACAGGGGTTTTACCCTTATCACCACCAAAAACTACAAAAAAAATTCAAATCATATTGCATAAGGAATGAGAATGAAACATTAAATAATTAAATAATAATAAAAAAATTATAATCAATATATTTTCCACTGACACCCTCAGTAGCAACCTTAAATTTATTAAAATCCATAGTCTTGTGCAACATCCTTCTTAGATGGACACTATGAGCAACCTTAGCTCCAACAACGTCAGTTCCATCTTTTTCAGCAAGACCAACACTTGATTCAATCAGCAACTTCTTCAAATTGTGAGAACCGGCTGCATCTGCATTTTCATCTTTGTCCACCAAATCAAGCTTTTACTTGGAGGACTCCTTCTGTTTCCTTTTTTTAGAGGAGAGTCCTGAAACCAAACAAAAACATCAAAAAATATGAAACATTCACATACAATTTGCACAAAACAGAATGAAAAGGAAAAGAACCTGTATCAAATCAGCATTAGGGGGGCCCCTCAGTCGCTGTGACCGTCTCACAGTACCGCCACCAGGAATACGTGCATCTTAAACATCAATTATAATTATTTAAGCATAAATAAGTAATGCAACATCAATCACTTTAGCAAAAGGAAAAGAGGATAAAACAAAACATCTACATCACATGAAGCCATCAATCTAAAACAAAATAGCATTAATTTAAGATACTAAAACATGAACAAAAGAAAAACATTCTGCCAAACTACATGCTTCCGAAAACTGAACTAGAAAAACATCAATAGCATCACACAGAAACTAAAAATCAACTTGGAGCTGTAAAACATCAATAGCTGCAAATAATAGCAAACAACTACATGAAAAAAATCTAAATCATCATAAAAAAGCACAGCTCAATTATAAGCAACATCATACTCTGAAATTGAGACACGAACCTAAACAGACACACCATTCAAAAAATCCATGAAATACGGCTATACAAAAATAATTTTAGCATCCAACAAAAATCATATCGAACTAAAAAATAGGCATCATAACCATAACTTAAAACATCATTTTATAAACTTTAAACACTAACATACCTGCTCATACAGAAAATGACAAATCAAATACATGAAAAAATAGAAAACAAAACCTACTAGTGAAGAAAGATTGTTGATCTCAAAACCACAAAAAATGAAGGACCATCACACTAGAAAGACACAATAGATGGCTGATCAACATGAACACATTATAAGTGAAACATCAACCTAATCCTATAAAACATCAAGCTCAAAAATTACAACATCAAGAAAAAACTGAACAACCAAAATTTACTATTAAATATGGAAATAAAATCTAGTAATCCTGCCAGAAACAGAGCACAAACAAGAAATACCTTGATAAGATGCTCTTTTCTTTACAATTTTCCTTACAGTAGCACGATTGCCTTCAGCAGGATCAACATAGGACTTTGAAATGTCCAAAAAAGCTTCATCTAGGGATTCACTTGCATCAATCTTCTTTGACGTCTATAAAGCAACAAATACACAAAATTAACAAAAAAAACCTAACAAAATCCTAAGATGTCACACATTCAAAACAAAAATGAAATAAATGCAAAATCCGAACAATCAAATTCGGGTAACATCATACACAACCAGTCAAACATGAAATCCCTAAGAGCTACTTGCCAAACACATAAAAACATAGCAAACACCAAATATGAGTACACTAAACAACAAAAACCCTAGAAACCTCAAATCGAATACACAATAAAGGAAGATTCAACTACATATTAAAAAAACACAAAATAAGCACAATAAATACTCAGGAAACCTACACGAAGTATAAAACATCACATGCACCAAAAAAGTTGAAACAAATCAAAGAAAACACTAAGATACGCACGAAAAAACCTAGAAAATGCATTCCCTTTGCCGATAAACACAAAAAAAAAGTTTTAAGGTTGTAGATCGTCAAAAGCCTAAGCAAAAACCAGAAAATTGCCAGAAAAGAATCGCAGCTTCACTACGTTCATTGCGCACAAGAAATGAGGAAGAAACTCGAAACAATCAACGGTTAAATCAAGAAAATCGGTCGATTGTGTGATATTGTGTGCAGTTGAAATTGGAGAAATGAAAAATCTGAGAAAACAGAGCGGTTGTAGAAAATACGAAACGATTTCTGTGAGGGAAATTTTGGAAAATATGTTGAAAAATATAATATATATATATATATACTAGGACTTAAGTGCAAATTATCACAATTACACATACATCCCCTGAACTTTTGAAACTTTGATATGAAACCCCATGTGAAATTATTTGCAATTTAATCCTTTGACTCGATGTGAGGTGATCTTATACAAGACTTTGTAAAATTTCTATGCTTAAGTATTACTGATTGAGATTTTTTTTTGTGATACTTTGTGTTTTTATCCAAAAGAAACTATAACAAAAATTCCATACTTTTTCACAGTTTCATTTATTATTAATCGCAGGCATCAATGACCTTTTATATATTTAACTATCTCTCACTTTGTCGTTTTACTTTATTTACGCTAATAAAATTTATTTACGCTAATAAAATTTATTGTGATTTTTTTGCTTTAAATATCATTATATTATGTAATCAAATTGTAATTATTTATTACATAAATAGATTTTTCAATTGCACTAATCCCAAAACACGCTATAATAATGATTCATTGCTTTTGTTTGGTCTTACTTTGTCATCAACGGAGGGCATTAAGAGTATCTACAATGGTAGCTCTTTTTTTTTTTAAATTAAAACCATCCTAGGATGGGGGGGACTTTATTAGGCTCCCCTAGCCAATCTTAATAAGCCAGAATTGGCCCGTAGTGTCTGAGAAATGTATAAGATACAAAAGGATCATACGAAGATGATCGTAAAGCCTAAAATCTTGACGCAGATGCTTGCTTTCAAAAGTGGTAGTATAGCCTATTCTAAGCTAGAAGAAGAGTTGTAGTTTATCTATGTACCTTAATTGACATACCGCGAACCGGTCGACGAATCGAAAATTCGAGACGCCTATTAGTCAACAGTGTGCCAACCAAGAAATAACTCAAGTGAAGATATCCCTAAAATTCAGTATAACAAATCTGCAGTGAGGATATCTCCAGTGCAGTAAACATGTATGATCCAACTCGCAATGAATGTATGATCCAACTCAGTTCCTTCCCTATCCCTCCAGACTGGCATAATACCTGAAATGGAATGAAGCAAGAAGCAGTAACCGAGCCAAATAGCAGCAAGAAAGAATACAATAATAAAGTAGTCCTCCAAATCTATGTCCTATTGATGTCCATGTATGATCCAACTCGCAATGCAGGGAAACCAATAGAGTCTAAAAATAGCAACCCCCGAAGGAAATGAGGAATTGACCTAATATCAATATCACCTTGCAAATTGGTTTTCCTAGCAAATTTTGCCAAGAAGTCAGCTGTCATATTAGCTTGTCTATGTATGTGCTTGTGAAAATGTGTGATTTCAGGGTTCCTTTGTCTGAGAATGTTGTATGCAGATCTGATGGTGAATTTCCCATCTGTTGTTTGAGTCCATACCAGCTGATCCTCATGAAGATGCTCCAACTTAACTTCCTGCAATATTTGTATAATATTGGTAGTCAAATAGGGCTCCAGCCTTGGTAAGTGGGCAGATTTGTTATTAATGAAAGAACTAAGTGTAAGGTCTTCAAAAGGAATGTCCCTATCCTCAGGCCAGATATAATATAGTGCACCATTTCCCATCCAATTTGAATTCCAGAATGAACAGTCCCCTTTACCAAAGATGATCCTACTTAAACTGTTTGCCATTGGGGTTACAGACTTTATTCTACTCCATATTTGTGATTGTTTATAAGTTTCAGGTAGTGTCCATAGCAAAGAGGACCATTGAGTCTCATTTCTCTGTAGCTTCCACCATAACTTACATGAGAAAGCTTCCACTGTAGCTTTCAAATCTCTTAATCCTAAACCGTTTTCAATTACAGGGTAGCTCATTCTTTTCCATGATCTCCAACATTTCCTACTCTCCTGATCTGATTTTCCCCAAATTAGACTAGATGCCATCTTTTCCATTATTTTGAGAACTATCCTAGGTGGTTTAAGGACTGCAAACAAATGTATTGGAATTGAGAGGAAGCAGTTATTGATCCATATGATTTTACCAGCTAAAGTTAACCATTTGTTCTTCCAATTGGTAATCATCTTTTCCATTCTCTCAATTACTGGCAAATAGTGCACCTTTAAATTTCTACTAGAGAATATAGGGACTCTCAAGTATTTAAAAGGAAAGGAGCCTTTCTTCATTTCTAATATCCTTTTAACTACTTGGACATTCTGCTGAGTACTTTTATGGGAAACATAGAATTCTGATTTAGCAAAATTAACTTTTTGACCTGAAGTGATCTCATAAGCCTTCAGAAAATGTTTAAAGTGTCTTAAATTTTGTGGCTTAGAATTGAGAAAAACAGCCGTGTCATCTGCATACATTAGATGAGTAAGTGGAGAACATGTTCTGGGAAGATCAAAGTGCTGTAAATATCGTATAGTGAACAATTTCCTCAAACCCTTAGAAAAAGCTTCAGATAAAATATTATATAAGAAAGGTGAAAGGGGATCACCTTGTTTGATTCCCCTAGAAGAGGAGAAATAACCAGATATAACACCATTTATTAGAACTAAGAATTTAGCAGATGAGATGTTTAGCATGATTAGTCTAACAAATTTACCATGAAATCCGAATTGAAGTAGAATGGAGTTAAGAAAAGACCAAGAGACCCTGTCGAAAGCCTTTTGCATATCTAGTTTGATTATCAAATTTGATATCTTAGACTTTCGAGATAGTAATCTTGTCATTTCATGCATTAGAATGACATTGTCCGAAATTTCCCTTCCTTTAAAAAAAGCACTTTGCTCAGGGGAAATAAGTAGATGCATTAAAGGTTTAATCCTCATCATTAACACTTTGGAGAAAACTTTGTTAACAAAGTTTGATAGACTTATAGGCCTAAAATCTGCAAATGTGTTAGGAATGGCTTTTTTGGGTATTAGGGTGAGCCAAGTACTAGATATTGCCGTTGGAATGTCTCCAGTATTTAAAAAATCATTGGCAGCACCCAAGAGATCATTCTTAATAACATCCCAGAAAGTTAAGTAAAATTCTCCAGGGAATCCATCAGGGCCAGGTGAGCTATTTCTATTAAGATCAAATACTGCATCTTTCAGTTCATGTAAGTCAATGGGGTTAAGCATAATTGAATTCTGTTGTTTAGTTATCACCCTAGGAATCTCTTGAAGAAAGTACTTTGGATATCTCCCATCATTGTGATCTGTATCCTCAGTCAGAAGATTCTGAAAAAATTTAACTCCCTCATCTTTTATCAAGTTTGGATCAGTTATCCAGGTACCCTCACCATCTTTAATTTTAGTTATCCTAGCTCTAATTCTCTTTTCCTTAATCGTGTGGTGAAAATATCTTGTGTTTGCATCACCTTGCTTAAACCAGTTTACCCTAGCTTTTTGCTGCAGAAAAATGTTGTATTCCTTCTGAGATCTGAGGAGTAAAGCTTTAGATTTCAATAGATCTTGTAAAACCGAATCTTCCTGCGATTGCTGATATTCAATTTCCAATTCATTAACTTTTAGTTCAGATTTTTCCATATTAAGATTAACATTTCCAAAAACAGTTTTGTTCCATTCTTTAATTACTATCTTAAGCCTTTTTAACTTGTGTACAAAATTTTTTATTCCTACCATGGATGAGGGAAATTCCCAGTTAGTAGCAACAACATCATAAAATTCTTCTCTATTAGACCACATCTGTTGGTATCTGAAAGGTCTTGGGGCTACTTCTACAGCTGATTGAATAGATAAGAGAAGAGGGGAGTGATCTGATGTATTTCTGTTAAGAACCTGTATGGAGCTATGAGGGAAATTCTCTAACCAGTCTAAGTTACCTATTCCCCTATCAAGCCTTTGAAAAAGAAGATCCTTCCCTTTATCTTTATGTCTATTGTTACTCCAGGTGAAAGAATTTCCAACAGTAGGTATTTCATGTAAGCCCATCATTGATAGGAAATCATTAAATTGTTTAATGCTTTTCCGTGGGGTGGATTTCCTACCTTTATATTCATTAACTGAAGCAACAGTATTAAAATCACCAATATAAATTGAAGGATCTAATGCAGTAGTTTGTAGTTCTAGCCACAGTTTCTCTCTCAAATGTCGATGGACACTTGCATAAATAAAATTCACATTCCAGAAAACTGAAGAGGCTTTATCCGTTACTCTAGCTTGTATGAACTGGTCAGATTCTTTTAAAATTGTCAAACTGAAATTCTGATTCCATAAGATCCATATCTTAGTAGTGAGTGCATGGAAAGCATTGTTATAACCAAGTTCATGTTTCAACTGGCTCAGAGATTTATTATCATGCCATGGTTCGATTAGACATAAAATGTCAATCTTGTGTATCCTTTTTAAAGATTTTAATCTATCTCGTGAAGTGCCATAACCCCTAACATTCCATACTAGAATTTTACCTACTTTGGTGTACTGTATCATTTAAAACTAGGGGGGAGGATTTTTGAGAGGATCTTAATTTCCTTAAATTAGTAAGTGAAACATTAGTGTTTTTGCCTCTTTTGTCGAGACCTTTCTTCAATTTTTTTGGAGGAGAAACACTAACCTGAGGTTGAACATTTTGCTCTGCAGCAGAGTTTTCCCCTGAAGTGCTTAGATCATAGATTCTACTTTGGTCTTGCTCTATAGGGATGCTCTGCACTACAGCTACACCTGGATTACTCTGTTCTTCAACTGTATTTTGCAAAGGGGACTGATCCTCATTAATGTCCTTATCTACATTCACCTGAGGTAAATGAACTTCATGTGTCTCCAAAGATTCGTGGAAAATGTCAACAGCTTCTTCCTCTTGTGCTTCATTCTCTTCATCCTGTAATTCAGTTAGAGTATGGAAAGCATTTGATATGGACACCATGTTCCTATTAAGTAAAACCTCATCCTGAGCAGGAAGAGGATCCAGTGGAGCTGGAGGTCCTTCTGACTGTTGTGACTTTTTTCTCCAAAAGAGGTTTGTGATAGGCTTAGAAATATCATCTAGGGAGTAAAAAGGTTTATTTCTTTTCACATGTGACTCCATCTTTTCTCTCCTATAATTAGTTCTACCCAAATTACTTTCAGTTTCCTGAAGTTGTATCTGAAAATCCTTTTCCTTTTGGGAGACTGATAAGTTAGATGGCCCTTCCTGTTCCAAAGGTTCATTAGAGTCTTTACCTAGTGTATTCTGATCTACTGCAAGTTGTTTGAGATCTTTACCAGAGTCTGAAATAGCTTTAGTAACATTTACTTTAGCTAAAGTCCTGTTAATTTTCCTTAGTTCAGGATGCAAGAAATTGCAGTTAGCTTGACTGTGTCCTATGATCTTACAGTGATTGCAGTACAGAGGCAGCTGATCATATTCAATTTTATAGTCTGCAACTTTATTACCAATTCCTACTACTATAGAGTTTGGGAGTTGGGTCAGAAGATCCACCTCAACGCAAACTTTTATTGCAGAAGGTCTAGTTAGAGCTTGGGTTGTAGCATCCATTTTCAGAAAATTACCTATCTGACTACTGATGCCTTTAATAGCAGAGATATTATAAAAGTGTAAAGGCAGTTGGTGAATAGTTACCCATGCTGGAACAATTGATGATTCTGCAGTGGATGAGAAATCTGTAGTCCATTTCTGGACTTTCATCAAGGCTCCGTGTACCATCCATTGGCCCTTCATCCAGCACCTTTGGTAATCCTCACAATCCTGAAATCGAATGAGAACATGTCTATAATCAATTGAACCCAATTGAAATTTAGCCTTAAAGCCTATAGATTTAAACGCAGAAACGAGATTGTCCATGGACGGTTTCCCCCGATTGAACTTTCCAACCAAGGCGTTCTGATAATGGGAAGCAAGTATCTCGCCTTCCTCCGGGGGAAGGATGTAGGCCAATTTGCCCTTGTATTTTGTTATTGGGTGAAGATCAGGCGTATCTGGAAGGGTGGTTGTGAGTGGTGTCGGCTTGGTATTCAAAGCTTGTAGGAAGGTTTTGCCCATGGCTGTGTTGGGATCAGGTGATGGGTTTGGCGTCGGAGACGCCATCTCCATCGACCAGTATCCGAGAACGGTATCCGGCGAAAGAGCCATTAGGCAGAAAAGGAAGAGGAAGAAGAGAAACAGTAGTTAAAAGTGAATAGTTAGTTTCTATTGTGTGTATCGCACGTTTTCTCGCACACAGTTCATTTTTTTCCGCACACTACTTTAATTCCCAATGGTAGCTCCTTAAACTCACTTTTCTTAATAAGGAGCACTCCTTATTTAATGAGGACCATTGTGGAGTTTTAAGAACCACTCCTTAATAAGGAGTTGCTCATTGTTTAAGGAGTAAGTACCTCTTTATTTGTACAATGTCAACCAACCAATGATTGACACTTTGTTTTGTATTTTTAATTAATTATAATTTGAAATGAAAAAGAAGTGTTTTTCATTGTTAGTAGTTGGTTCTTATCTATTTTTTAAGAAAATCCATGATGAGGCACTTAAAAAGTGCTCCTTAAGTCCACTAACACTGTGGATGCTCTAATGACCTTATATATACTTCCTCAATTTTACTGTATTTGGCATAATATCTTGGAAACTAGTTTGTAATCAAATTTTGTGCACCTTGTTGCTGCTATCAAAGATAAATGAGTGGAAAAGACTTTATCGCACCATTTAAAATCTTAAAATACCTATCGTCGTCGTGATAATGTCTTACAACAAAGAAAAATAATTCTTCGATAAATAAGAGCAACTATGAAAGTGTCCATCTTCATTGTTGAGATGCCGGATCTGAACACTTCTAAAAGACAAGTCGAGCTAGCTTAGATTTGAACATTACCAAAACGCTGGAATTGCTTGTTATAGTTGTGGGATAAGGACATCGGTCCTAAATTTCTTTTTGCAACCGGCATTGGTGTCCTGAGAGAGTCGTACTTACAGAAGGCCGGGTGGAGTAGAAACTGCTTCACATAACCCAACATCCATCGTGAACGAGTAGAGTGAAATCTGCTAGATGCATGTGGAGTCCGTGAAATCCTTGGGAAAGAGAGAGCCCTGCTTCTGCGAAAACTTCAGCTCCGGTGAAGATTGGGTATGGGGGTATTGATGTTGGGAAGGGTGGGATTTTGACGGGGAGGCCGCTGGAGGGGCGGCATTCACCCCTCCCCCCATGTTGAAGCGGCGCTAAGGTTTTGAAGAGGATAGGCGCTAGGGAAATTTAGAGAGAGAGATGATTGGAAAGATTGGATATTACTTTATTTATATCAAAACACACTATAATAATGATTTATGCTTTGTAAGATCTTATTTTGTCATTAATGTCGTTGTTCCTTCCAAATGATGGTAACTTTCCCTGCTAGCAGCAAACATGTACAACGACGTTTGGATCCTAAAATCAAAGTCTTTGATGGGATCTAGGGAAAAGGCTATGATGCCTAAGTAAGTATCCTCTAATGTTGAATATAGTATTTCTAATTATCAGTTGTTGCTTATCTAGATATCTCAAGTCGTCATCTATTTATATGCATGCTGGGCCTACATTATCGAGGTGATGTCTGATGTAAAGATTGTGCTGGTTGTGGCCAACGTGGTGGCTGGCCAACTTTTCCTTGCAGAGATAGTGCGAGTAGAGAAGGTTGTGGCCCCGTGGGGGTGGATTTTGGTAAAGGTCTTCCCCACATCCGCCCCAATGGGAGGGTATTGAGGTAGTTTTGATATGGATGGGGAGGGTATGGATGTGAAAATGATACTCATCATGGTTAGTGGGTCAGGTATGGATATTAGGTCACATCCCCCACCCTGCCCCACCCCACTATACCAACAATATACCCGCTAGTTTAATACATAATAAATAATTATATTTTACAATGCACATATCTTGCCTATGATATATTTATGTAAATAATTATTAAAAATTTTAACATTGACATTGTTATATTAAAGTGAATTTTAGGTTTTTTTGGAGATATAAATGGGTGAGTAAAATGGGTCTGAAGTGGATAAGGAAATCCAAGTTGGTGATTGAGCGGGTGGATTTTATATAATACCCGATGGAGCAAAGTGGATTTTAATTTCGGTTCTGGCATCCATATTGCATCACCCGATGTTCATTTTTGAACTTATGTCAGAAATAGGAAAGGTTGTGATATCAAGAATATATTTAGATGCGTCTTTGTTGAGTTCATTCAATGGTTGACGTTTGAGAATAGTTGATGTTATTAATGAAATGGAATTTTTTTAGTTCCAAAATTGGTAAGACTATCGACTCTATAAATGCTTCCTTTAGGAGATAACATCCGTAATCTGAAGCATTGTTGGAAAATGTGGTTATTGGTAATAGAAATGTATTTATAAATACAGTTCATATCCGCATTCAGTAGACAAACATACGTAAGTAGTTTCATAAAGTAATAAACAAATTGCAGGACTAAAGGAAAAATACATATAAAGGTATAGTCCTCAACTCAACTCGTACTCTGTTCTCTCTCATGCAATAATCTACCACCAATACTCCGACTACAATGGTAAATTCACCACCGTCAACCACCGCTTAACAATTCTCACCACCACTTCTTAAACTCCATTCAAATATGATCATAACATTAATTTGGGGTCACTGCACATCTGGAAAACCCATAGTTCTTCCATCGCACTCCATCTCCTTAAGCTCTGTAACCCACACTCCATTCCGCCATGGCTAAGCCGGAAACGACTAAGCTGCCACCACCACTTTCTCCTCCTACACGCTCTTTCCTCCAAGCTCTTGCAATCAAGAACCCTCCAATTTCCAACTCCCTGCCTTCTAACCCTAATCCTCTACCGACTATTGAATTCAAATGGGAGCTGGCCTGCCTCTATTCCAAGGATGAAATTCAGAAACTCTCAGCTCATTACACCAACGCATTGATTGGAAAAATTCAAAGAGGTAGGCCAAAGATGGAGATCCTAGAAGCTGCCTTCAAAACAATTGGGTTCCAAGGAAAATATCAGCTATGAGCTTTGGAATACCGTCATATATTAATCAGGTTTGGAGAAATTGGGGATTATCATAGATGCTGGATGAAATCTCAAAGGTTTTTCACTGGGGTTTTAATGAAGGTGTTAAAGTGGATGCTAGAATTATCTCCATCGACGGAATCTTCAGTGGTACCCGTATGGATTGCAATCTGAGATGCTCTGATGTATTACTACAATACATACTCTATACAAGCTATTGGGAACCTAATTGGGAGTTACATCAAGATGAATGTATCTACTTCAGCACTGACCCGACCATCTGCTATCAAGATTTGCGTTGAGGTTGATGTTCAAGCTTCTCTTCCAGGTACCATTATATTAGGTTCCCCTGAAAATAATGACAAATATTCTGTCGAATATGAGGATTTACCTAAGTACAGTCTGAAATGCAAAAGATTGGGACATTATAAGTCAAAATGTAGGGTTGGAATGCCTAGATCATCTCAAATCTGGACTAGGAATGGGAACAAACAAACCATGTAACCCGCCTCCACTCGGGTTCATTAATTGTAGCTAATTAACCGAGTGAAGGCTTTGAGAAAGGTCAAAGGGGATCAAATTTTAATTTATAGTTCTGTGCCCAACTCTCTACTATGCTACCGATAGGGTAGTTAGTGACAAGACCTGGGTATGTTCACAGAGATGCTAGGGCCTAACAGTCAATTAAACATCCAGGTTTTCAATCCGTCTGTGTTCCTAGGAATAGATAGTATAGTAAAAAAGGCGGGGGGTGGTTTTTTTAATAACAACTACAAGCGTAAATGTAAAGAGCAAGTAAACTATATTAGATAGATACTATGGGAATTTTGCGTAACATGGTTGATTAAATGCTTCGATCCTCAATTCATTCACATGAAAGATTTCAACAACCTAATCTAGTGCTCATAACATGTGGTGTGGTTGAAGGTTAGCACTTCCCCATACCAGTTACGAAGAGTGCTCTTGAAATCTTCAAACGGCACCACCTCTGTAATTAGGGAAGTACAACAAGGTCTGGTCATTGTTGTAGGTTTGTTTCTCCCCTGTACGATTACGTCCCAGGCACTCCACCACAGATGCTCTACTCCCTAGACCTATTAACGAGGCAAAGAGGGGTAGACACCTTATCTATGACACTAGGACATCTTACAAACCTAGTTTGCTACTCTTTGCTATCTCTACATGTAACCCTTTGGACCGACTCATTAGTTTAGACTCGTGTGCTATAATCATAACAATAAAACTTAAAAAAGACCTACGTGCGCACACTCACGTGGACCCTGACCCTGCTACCCATATCACATCCAGGTTTCTTTTCCTCATGGGGTATCGATATTTGCACCAACATGGATGTAGACTAGATTGTGTACGCATGGAGTGTATCATTCATGCAATTATAACATTAAAGAACAAGCCACAATAATATCACAAGCACATAAATTAGCATGAACTAAGAATTTTACAAAATAATTAATCAACTCATGAATACAATTATCACCAAGTTATAGAAAATACTCCATAGACATGGAATTCTAGTATTTCATTGAATTCCACATTATAGGGTAAAATCAAAATAAAAAAAAGGAAAGAGTGAAAGAACCTAGAGAGATGGGAGAGTATTTTTTTTCTCTAAGTTGCTCTCCCAAAATACAAGACTAAGATATGGAAAGTGTCAAAAGTCTTTAACCCTAGTAGATTAAGGCTCTATATATAGTAGTAGGGGATTGGGCATAAAAATAGGTCAAAACCCTAGTCAGTTGCAACTAGCAAGGACCGACGAGGATCGCGCGATCCACGCCGCTAATGTTGCTCGTGTCGGCGCGGGGCACCAGATCTAGCTCGGCCCATTGCCTTCGTGCCAGCACAGGGTGCATGATCTGGTATGGCCCATTTGTGATGCTAACGTGGGGGTGTGGGATCCAGTGTGGGTCGTGCTAGTGCAGTTTGCATCGTGTGGCGCAACCCATCATCGGGAGATTTGTTTTGGCACTTTTGAGAGATCAAAGGTCAAAGATAAAATTTATATTCTGCACCCAACTCACTAATGCAACTGATAGGGTAGTTAGCCCTAAGCCCTAGGTATGTCCACAGAGATGCTAGGGCCTAAGAATCAATTAAAACATAACCTCGTACGGGTCATCAATTTGTACAAGTGATATGAATAGTTAGTAAAGCAAACATGGGGGTTGGTTTTTCAACTAACAACGACAAACCATGAAAGTAAAAAACAAGTAATCTATTTAGCTAAGCACTTGGGGAATCATTGTGTGACAAGAATGATTTAATTCTTTGATCCTCGATTCATTCACATGTAAGATTTAGAAAACCTAATAGAGTGTTCATAACACGTGGTGTGGATAATGACATATGCTTCCTCATACCTGTCATGTCGGGTGCGCTCACAATCCCCCATCGACACCTCTATCATAATTAGGGGAGTACAACAAGGTCTGACCATCATTGTAGATCTATTTCTCCCACGTGCAATTATGTCTCGGGCTTCCAGCATGAATGCCCTACTTCCCAATGGCCTATGAATTAGTCAAAGGGCCGTAGGCACCTTATCTATGACACTAGAGCCTCTTACAACCCTAGCTTGCTACTTTTCACTATCTCTACCCTTAACCTCTTAGACTACTTTATGTAATCATCTATGACTGATGCGATGACAGATAATTTAGAGTATTACTTAGATCACCCATGCACACACACATGCAGATAAGTATTTCATTATCCATTCAAATATCCAGGTTTTCCTTCCCAAGGGGGCATCAATATTTGCACCAACATGAATATAGACTAAAGTGTGTGTTTATATAGAGTGTACTATTCATGCAGTTCTAACATTGAAGAATAAGTCACAATAATATCATGAACACAAATATTAGGATGAATATAGTGAATCTCACATAAGCATAAATCAATCAATGTCTACAACTTATCCTCAAGCTATGGAACTAGTCCATAGATATGGAATTCAAATAAATATTTTAATTCCACATCTAAGATCAAAGCAAAAATAAAAGGAAAGAAAAGAAGAAAAGGAGAGAGTGTTTCTCTCTCTAAGAGTTACTCTCCAAATACAATATGATGAATAAAATGATCTAACCTATTTAACCTAGTAGACTAAGGCTATATTTAAAGTAGTAGGGGATTGGGCCTAAAAATAGGCCTAAAAGAGGACAAAAATGAGTAAACCTTAAATCAGCCGCTGCATGATGCAAGCCGTTGCACCTGGCGCAGCTCGTGGCACACACTTTTGTCCTTGCTAGTACGGGATGCATGATGTGGTGCGGGTTGTGTCACATCATCTAGCATGGGTCACTGGATCTGGTGTAGGCCACGCCGCATCATCTAGTGCAGATCGTGACCTTTGGCACAGGCCATCGTCAGTAGCCTTGATTTTGAGCTTCTGATTCGCGGGCGTGGCCTTTGGCGCGGGCCGTCGTCAGAAGGGTGGGTCTACTTGGAAACTTGGCACAAGCTGCATGCTTTTCCACACCCTGATGACCGGTCATGACATTTTGGACTTGAAACGGCGTGGGCCATAAAAAATGGAACGGTTCGCACCCATACTTGGCCGATTTGAGTGGAATTTGAGATACATGCTTGCGGCCCTTGGAATTTGGCGTGGGCTACACTATGCCTTTCTGCTGATCCCTTTGGTGTGGAAAAACTCCTTTGGCGCGGGTTGTTGGTGCTATCTATGAATGGCCCGTGCCGACCCATTTGTTCCTTGGACGGTTGAACTTCTTTCCTTCTCTATAGATGAACCATTCTTGTAGTCGATGTTGCAGTGCTTGAGAAAAAAATTCAATGGAAATATCCTTGAAGTCTAATTCTTCTTGGATCATTCTCAGAGTTTGGTGCAACTCATCAGACCGTACGATTCACCTTTTCTTTGTTGGCCGCTTTGAACTCGAATGCCGCCTATCTTTGGCTCCAATCTCCTTCTACCACGCTTTGATGTTGGTGGCTTTCATCTACTACAATTCTAGTGTGAATGGTCTTCATTCTCTTCTACCTCCTTTACGAACAGCCTTCACATAGAATGTGACGATAAAATACCCACGGGCGACCTACTAAGGATGATCACAGAGAAGATCTAGGAGTCGTGGATACAAGATGTCCATTAGTACCAATTAAGTCTATAAAACACAGAATTTAGACAAGAAAACAAAACATGGCCATCTAAATTCCTTGTCACGTAAACTCAACTAATACTAGCACTCCACCACATAAAACAAGCTAATTATTATGCCAAATGCAACGGTTAACGCACGCAAAATTAGGCACATCAGACCCCCCACACTAATCCTTTTCTTGTTCTCGAGTAATTAAAGATAGGAAAATAATTAAGTGAAATGTAACGTGCATGCATAAGTTAACGGAGGCATTCAACTTAATCCTAGATTACCATTTCCCCCCAAAATAATAATAATCTCACACTCCCCAAAGAACATAAGCAATCTAACCACTCAAAAGTAAAATGTGGAAAAAGGTAACCCAAAAAGATAAGTGTCAAGCTAGCTTACTTTTCCCAAAATGATCCCAAAGCAATCAAAGAGTTGTCTCCCAAAAGCAATCCACCAAGGAAATCCAAGAGTAGTCCACTTAGTTGTACCATAGGGATAATTCGTGATTCTCAACCTAGTTACAGCCAAGGAAGCAAATATATCATCAACCTAGTTTGTTTTTTTCTCTCAATTTCTCTCATTTTGCCTAGGAGCCCTTTCTGGTTTTCATCCTAGCTTTGACACACAAAGGGTACTCATGAGTCATTGCGTCCAAAAGTTACCCATCCCAATAGATAGGTTGGAGAAGTTACCCATCCCAAAGGGTAACATGCCGGAGAAGTTACCCTCATGAGTCATTGCCTAAAGGCAATGAACATCTGAATCTGGACATTGCGTTTAATTTACCGTGGCAAAATAATCTCATTGCTAGTAACCGGTGAACGTAACGCAACACCGGATGAACCAAAGGAGTAATCTTGCACATATTCTTCTGGTCTATCCTTGTCAGTTGCCTCCAAAAGTTCCCAAGGGAAAAGTGCATCTCTTGTCGATGTGTCCTAGGGACATCTCTGTCGTACCTTCACCCAAAAGCATGAGCCACCTCCCTGTGTGTCATTGTATACTCTTTGT
This sequence comes from Rubia yunnanensis, assembly GCA_037428765.1. NCBI lineage: Eukaryota > Viridiplantae > Streptophyta > Magnoliopsida > Gentianales > Rubiaceae > Rubia > Rubia yunnanensis. The sequence continues at coordinate 71,528,272 of CM075063.1, forward strand.
TATCCAAATGAAATCTGAAGGGTCGATGTTCATCCTTGTCCGTGACTTTCCATAAAGTAGCTAGGAACTCTAAAGTCCACCGGATATAGGTCTTCGAGTGCTTCTTGAGGAAGTCCTCTAGACCTACCCATCCCCAAAGATAGGTAACGGGCTCGAGTAAGCCTAGACCCTCCAAGGGGTCTTTGTATGCAAATCCAGTCTCCAATATACTCCTCTTTGGCTCTCTCAAAGGCCTCCACCTCCGGGCTACAATCTCAGAGATGTTGGCTAGTCCCATAAATTCTTCAGTCACGAACATGGGGTTGTGAAGAATGGGAGTCACCAAATCATGGTTTGCACCCTCTACCAGTTTCTTCCTTTTCTTGCCCCGTGAGGATTTTCCTTTCTCCAACACTCTTTTTGGAGGCATCCTAACACAATGAAGGAAAAAGTGGTAATGTGATCATAAACAAGGCATGGCCCACAATATCATTCAACAAGGCAATTCCTCCTAAATAACCTAATCATTTCAAATCATGATAATCTAAGCATGAAGGCTATTTAAACAAGAACATTCTCATCAAACAAAATAATGTAGATTCATACCAACCCATCAATAAGATCATGTTATCAAGATTCATCCCCTCCTAAATCACCCAACACATGAAGAACATATTATCCAAGCATAATAGCACATCAAACCACCCAAACTTTCTTCAACACAAGATTATACATACAACCCAAACACATATCTCAACAACATACACTCATTAAATAATCATGGTTTACATAACAAAACACAATGTTGATAATGCAAATAAAAAGGAGTTCAATGGATTACCCGGAATTTGAAGCTAAGAGTTGCAAGATTCACACAAGAAGAAGCAAAATTTACCTTCTTTTTTTTTAGAGAAAAGCTTCAAAATTTCAAGTTCAACAAGAGCGTGTGTGTAAGCGAGTGTTTCATTAAAAGCTTGAATGTGTCAAATAACCCAATTAGGTGGAAGAATGTACCAAGTATCTAAAAGTTGAGGAAAGGTGATAAGGGGCAGAGGTACAATTAGGATAAGGATGAAATTTTGAAAATTGCAAATTATGGGACAATAGTACCAATTAGTTAATTCACAAGGTATGTTGGAAGTACTATTTGCATAAAAAATCCTAAGAAATTAGTTAATTTCAAGCTTAAAATTCAAAATTTTTGAAAATTTGCATTTTTGAACAATTTGGCAGCTTAAATAAGGTGGTGACACATATATCCTCATGTCAAAGATATCGGCGCAAACCCCCCTTGTGCCAAGGTTGTCTGACATGGACCGTATTGCCTGACACGGTCTGTGCTAGATCATGGCACAAGGCCCCTTGTGCCAACATGCTAGGACATGAGTTGTATCGCATGGCATGGCTTGTGCCAGATTCCGGCTCGAGGTTGCCAACATTTTGACCCTATTTCCTTAGTTTTTTCCCTTTTTTTGAAAATAACTATGTCACCCATCAAATCTAATTCTATCCAAACAAAATTATGAGACTCGAACTCAAATTTACAAACCAACAAGAGTTTCATCTCAAAAATCCTCATCACAAATAAGAACATGCAAAATCTACTCACTACTTAAAATCAAGAAATCAAAGTAAAAAAGAAGCACTGTATATTTATTTTCGTCCCCACTACTTATTTCTTTTTCATACATTTTAGTTAGAAAAACCTACTTATGGGTCTCCAAAATTGCCATTGGCGACTCCACCCATGATGACATCGTTGTGGAGGGGTTTCCATAACGTGTCACCCTTACCTTCAGACGCTTTGTCCACCATAGGAAATGAATCACCGTGCCTTGATAAGGTTGAGTCTGCAAACATCACTTTGGGTTTAGGAGAAGTTTGACTGTGTTTTAAGCCCTCAAAACTCTTCCTTTCTCGATGCACATTAGTTAGCATGGAAAATCATTCTAACACAGAGTTGTTATCGCTATAGTCATGGAATGCAATAGAATCATCAACACTATCCTTATCAACAAGGGATTCATCCAAAAATTCATGCTCATTTGTCATACAATAAGATTCATGTAAATCATGCTCATCACACTGGGTCACGCTTTTGCACATAAAAGAAGAATCAATCGAATCATACCTATACTTATAAATGTCAAATTCCACTTTATCCACATTATCTTCTAGAGCTAAGGTTCCCAAATGGACATCAATTTTAGTCCTAGGTGTTTTGAGGAATGGTCTCCCCAAAAGTATTGGGGGTGCACTTCCATCGTGCGCCACATCTAGGACATAAAAGCCCGTCAGAAATACCAACTTGCCAACATGCACCATCACATCCTTTACTAGCCCATGAGGGGTAGCTTGGGAGTGATCGGTGAGTTGTATAATCACTCTAGTTTCCCTAAGTTCACCTATATCTAGGCGTTCATAAAGACTAAATGGGATCACATTTATGGATGCCCCTAAGTCTATCATGGCATTATTAACAAGCTTTCCTCCTAAGGAGATAGGAATAGAGAACATCCTAGGGTCATGGCATTTCTTAGGAAATTTTTTTTTGTTCAAAATGGTGAATCCCCTCATTTTTAAATGTCCTACCATCTTAGTTGGTCTACTTCTCTTTTTTGTGCATGAAACTTTAAGAAACATAGCATACAATGGCACATTTTAAATTAGCTCCAAGATAAAGGTTGTTACCACGACCTTTTCAAATATCCTTTGAATGCTTGCATCATTGTTCACCACCTTTGGCCTTCCCCTCAAAGTATTTGGAAATGGAGGTGGGATAGTCACTTGAGCCTCAGGTTCGTTGACCACAATTTCATCCTCTTCGAAATTTGCCTTGTTAGCCTCCAATGCCCTATCATCCTCTTGCACCACCTTCTTCTCAGACTCACGACCTTCCTTCCCATTTCTCAACTTTAGTGCACTCACGTTTCTTGGATTGATCTCCAGTTGGGAAGGAAGTTTTTTGGAATCTTTGGCCTCAAGTCGCCTCACCGAGGTGGGAAGTTGCCCAACTTGGACTTCGAGGTTCTTGATACCCGAAAAAAGGCCCTATTGACAAGGTCTTCAATCTCGCAGCTTTACCTCCTTGTAAAAATCTTGTGTTTCTTCCCCAATTGACCAATGGCTTCTAAGATCTCTTCTCAGTCTGACTTATAAATCGAGGCATGGTTGTTGGAAGGGTCTTCACCTCTCGGATATGGTTGAGGTAAAGCTTGTCCATCTCGATATCCTTGAGGTTGATTTTTCTCCCTCCACTAGAAATTTGGGTGATCTCATTACCTTGAATTGAAAAGGTTTGCATAGGGATCCGGCCTTGCATCGCCTTGATTTTCTGGGAACCCTTGTGGTTGCCTTCTAGCAAACCGCAACCTCTCTCTAATGTTGTACTCTACAGCCTTCACCTCTTGCAAATCTTCTACAACTCGGGACACACTTCGGTGTTATGGTTAAGGTTGTACACCCCGCACACTTTGACTTGATGAATATTCCCTCTTAAGATCTCCTTCATCATAGAAGCAAGAGCTTGGACTTGATCCTCTAACTTAGGCAATTGTGAGGGTTCATCCAAGACCTTAACCCTTGACCTTGTGCCAAACTGTCACATTCCATTGGCTCTTTCTTCAAAGAGAGTCATCGCATCCTTAGGGAGTTTGTTGGAAATTGATCCATTACATGCGGCATTCACCATCTGTGTGTCTACATCACATAACCTTTCAAAAAAATAGTAAACTAGGTCTTCCTCTTTGAAAGGATGGTATGGAAAGCTTGCTAGAAACCTCTTGAAATGCTCCCAGTATTCGTACAGTGACTCAGTAGCTCCCTGGGTGATATTAGATAGCTGCTTCTTCAGTTCGGCAGATTTGGATGCCGAAAAGTACTTCTCCAAAAATCTTGTTTTCATATCCACCCAGGAGCCTATATAACCAGGGGGGTAAATAGTAAAGACAAACCTTAGCCACATCTTAAAGAGAGAATGGAAAAGCCCTCAGATTATAATCATCCTCCAAAACACCTGAAGGCTTCATGTTTGTACAGACCAAGTGGAACTCCAACAAGTGCTTGTTCAAGTCTTCTCCTACCATACAGTGGAAGGTGGGAAGACAATGGATCATTCGGCTCTTCAGCTCGCAGCTCACATGTGGTGGTAATGGGGGGGAATGTGATGCACAATGGATGACTCTTAAAATTAGGGGTCATGAGCTCCCTTAGTGTCCTATTATCCTCCTCCATCTCTTGCGACTCTTCAACCACCAAAACCAACCTAGGTTGAACCTCTACTCTAGCTCTCTTCTTCCTTCATTTTTAACTACTTGTGTTATCAGTCGGGTAATGCAAAACTCCTAAGTTTGAGGTACGAGTATGTACCATAAACTAGGGGCTAACAGTACCCTGCCTGAGGCAACACTAGCAAACAAATAAAAAGATAACAAGATAACTATCTTAAAAGCTCAACACGAGAACCAATAAAAGAAAACAAAAACATAAGAAATACTAACTACTCAACTAATGTGTTTTTCTAATTGATAATTAAGCTGATTAGCACTCCCAGTAGCAGCGCCAAAATTTGACCCGCCTCCACTCGGGGTCGTTAATTGTAGCTAATTAACCTGAGCGAAGGCTTTGAGAAAGATCAAAGGAGATTAAATTTAAATTTATAGTTTTATGCCTAACTCACTACTATGTTATTGATAGGGTAGTTAGTGGCAATTCCTGGGTATGTTCACAGAGATGCTAGATCCTAACAGTCAATTAAACACAACCAATTCCGGATTTTCAATCCGTATGTGTTGCTAGGAATAGATAATATACTAAACAATGGAGGTTGGTTTTTTTTTCATAGCAATAATAAGCGTAAATGTAAAGAGCAAGTAAACTATATTGGCTAGACACTTGGGGAATATTTGGGTAGCATAAATGATTAATGCTTCTATCCTCAATTCATTCACATAAAATATTTCAACAATCTAATCTAGTGCTTATAACACGTGGTGTGGTTGATGGTCAGCACTTCCCCATACCTGTCACGTAGGGTGCTTTTGCAATCTACCATCGGAACCACCACTATAATTAGGGGAGTACAACAAGGTCCGACCATTAATACGTCTATTTCTCCCATGTATGATTATGTCTTGGGCACTCCACCATGGATGCTCTACTTCCTAGGCCTATAAACGAGGAAAATGGGGGTAAGCACCTTATCTACATCACAAGGACCTCTTACAACCTAGCTTGCTACTTTTCACTATCTCTTCCTGTAACCCTTCGGACCAACTCGTCAGCTTAGACTGGTGTGCTGTCATCATTACAGTAAAACTCAGAAAATACCTACGTGCACACACTCAAGTGGACCCAAACCCTGTTACCCATATCACATACAGGGTTCTCTTCCTCGGAGGGTATTAATATTTGCAACAACATGAATGTAGACTAGATTGTGTGCGCATGGAGTGTATCATTCATGCAACTATAACATTCAAGAACAAGCCATAATAATATCACAAGTACATAAATTAGGATGAACTAAGAATCTCAGAAAAGCATTAATCAACACATGAATATAATTATCCCTAAACTATAGAAATTACTCCCTAGACATGGAATTCAAGTATTTCATTAAATTCCCCATCATAGGGTAAAAGAAAAATAAAAAAGGAAAGAGAGAAAGAAAAAACCTAGAGAGAAGAGGGAGTGTTTCTCTCTCTAAGTTTTTCTCCCAAAATACAAGACTATGATATGAAAAGTGTCAAAATTATTTAACCCTTGTAGACTAAAGCTCTATATATAGTAGTAGGGGATTGGGCCTTAAAATAGACCCAAAATAGGCCAAAATTAGGTTCAAATCCTAGTCAGCCGCCACTGGCACGGACTGCCGCAGATGGCACGGTCCGGGCCACTGATATGGCTCGTGCTGGCATGGGGAGCCAGATCTAGCGCATCCTGTTTGCCTCGTGCCAGCGTGGGGTGAGCAATCTTGTGCGACCCGTTTGTGATGCTGGTGCGGGGCATGGGATCCGGTGTGATTCGTGCTGGCACAGTTCACATCGTCTGGCACGGCCCATCGTCAGGAGAGTCATTTTTGCACTTTTAATCTGCGGTCCGTGTTGTTTAGCACAGGCTGTCATCAGAATCCTTGTTTTTCTTAGTCTTCTGGCAGGGGCCGCTTATTTCTTCACATCCCGCTAGGTGGTCTTGACATTTTGCACTTGGAATGGCTTTGGTTGTCTAAAATGGGACAGTCTACGCCAATACTTAGCCATTTTGGAGTGAAAGAGGGACACTTGAGCATGCAAGACTTAGAGATTAGCGTGGCCCACGTCGAATTTTCGCACATCTCATACCAGAGACCCTTGGTGCGGGCCATTGGTGTCTTGCTTGGTGCCACCTATGAGTAGTCCACGCTGACCCGTTGATGCTTTGCCCGGCTTAACCTCTTTTCTTCGCTACGGATGAGCCGTTGGTCTGTTTTGAGAGTTCTTGTATTCGATTTTATGGTTTTTGAGGAGATGAATCCAACGGAACCAACCTTAAAAGATTATCCATCTTGGATCATTCCCATAATTTACGCAACTTGCGGACCATGATTCTCCATTTCTTCCTATGCCGTTTTGAACTTCAATGCTGCCTATCTTTGGCTCCATCCTTCTAATACAATGATATAATGTCTGTAGCCTTCATCTACTACCATTCTAATGTGAATGGCCTTCAACCTCTTCTACCGTCCTTGCAAATGGCCTTCAACATCTTCTACAATCCTTGTGAACGGCATTCACATAGAATGTAATGAAAAGTACCCATGAGTGACCTACTAAGGATGATCACAAAGGAAGATCTAGGTGCCCATGGATACAAAATGTTCATTAGTACCAATTAAGTCTACAAAATGTGAGATTTTGAGAAGAAGACCAAACATGGCCATCCAAGCCTCTTGTCACGTTAACTCAACTAATACTAGCAGTCCAACACATAAAAAAACCAATTACTATGTCGAATACAACGGTTAACACATGCATAATGAAACACATCACCATGACCCAAGAAAACAACCATTTTTCATTTGGCCAAGCTCAAAATGCCACTAATGATAGATAAGATGTATCAGAACCAAATGTAGGGGCAGAGCAACACCATAATAGTGAGTGTAATCAAACATTGAATAAACATGTACCTCCTGTACCTGACCATAACAGAGCCAAACCTAGGAGCCCAAAGAAAGCTGAACAATGGAAGATTGTTGGTCAAAATAACAAGCCTGGGCTTTTTTTTTTAATTTAAACCATCTAAAGATGGGGGGAATTTATTAGGCTCCCCAAGCCAAATTTAAATATGCCAAATTAGGCTCGGAATGTCTTTGTTCTTTACAAAAAGATCATCTAATTGATGATCCAAGAGCCAAAATAAGCTCTTGAAACAATATAGCACTTGCTTCCAAAAGCGGTGTTTCCACCTATTCAAAGCTAAAAGAAACTAATGATCATCAATATGCTAAACGACTACTATCTTAGTATTCCATGTAGCTGATATACCATGAACAGGTCGGCGAAACGAGAAATCGAAACCCCTGTTTGTCAATGATATGCCAGCTAGATGGAGAGAAAGATTAGAACCAATATAAACAATGGAGCGGCTATAAGGCAAGCACTCAGTGTGGAGTGGTGTCATCATACGACAAGAACTTCAATAAACTCCAGCAGGGCAAAATCCCAACAGCATCAGAGGATGAAGTAGAAGAAGTATCATCAGCATCAGGTCAGCATCAGACCTGCCAAGCATATAAGAAATAGCAGCAGTTTCTGTTCTGATGGTGAAGGAGGCAATTATATGATTAACCAATGAAGTTCCAATAAATGAAGCTTCACCAAGCACAAACTTGTTGCTTATACTCATAAGCAACAACACTTATACTAACACTGATAAGCAACAAGCATCAGTCACACTCCTAAGCAACAAGCATACTCATAAGCATAAACACATTTATACTAACACTGATAAGCATAAACACACTTATTCTAATTCATATTAATATCCATTGGAGTTCCAATTCTAAGCCCAGGATAACCATTCCTGTCTAGGAGGAAAAGACCCCTAAGAAATAGGGGAACTTACTGAATATGTAAATCACCCCCTAGTTTATTTTCCAACACAATTTTTGCCAAGAAATCAGCAGCAGTATTGGCTTCCCTAGGAGTATGTTGGATTGGATGCACCAGATGTTTTAAATGAAGAACACTACAAATGGAGAAAACTCTCCATGGGCATCTCGATGGATTATGAATACCCTTAACAGCCTTTAGACAATCAGATTCTATAACATAGCAATTTAGTGCCAGTTATGAGCATAATTCATAGCCACTTTGAATGGATAAAAGTTCAGCATGTAATGGCGAAGGAGATTGGAAAGTTTTGACTCTCATTTTAACCACAATCTCTTTCCAATTCCTCAGGGGCGGAACCAGAAATTTTTTTCAGGGGAGGCTAAAAAATTTTCGAGGTCGGCGTGCCGAGGCGTCGAGACGAGACAGCTTCCGGTGGCGTCGCGGCGGAGACTTGGTGGCGGAGGGCTCTCGGCTGAGGAGGGAATTGGCGGAGGGAAGAAAGGGTGATAAATATTAATGGCATATAAATTTTAAAAATTCAACTCAACAATAATGAAAAATACTACATAATATAATAAATCAAGTAGCATACAATAATATTTTTACAAGTTCACTAAACTACTAAAATAACTACTTTCTAACGCTCGAATTACTAGAAGTAGAACTAGAAAAAAGTGGGGGCAACAGATATCTACGAGACTCCATGGCTTGATAACGTTGCATAATCGGTTCATTCTCAATCTTAACAAAAATATCCTTTTCAATATATACCGTCATAACATCGTTCAACCATTCATCTCCCATTCTATTACGAAGATCGGTCTTGATATTATTCATGGCAGAAAAAACTCGCTCAACTGAAGCAGTTGCAACTGGTAGAACTAATGCTAACTCAATCAGACAATATACCAATGGATAAAGTACCATGCTACGTGATCGAACCATATGCTGAGCAAGACTTCCAAGATCATTGATGGCCGAATAGGCATCATCATCTCTCACATCATGAATGAAGAAATCAAATTGTTGCTCTAGTTCTAAACGCTCAACAAGGGAGAAGTCATCCGGATAAAGTTCAGCAAGGCGAAGCAACTTACCAACATCAACATGGCAAATCTTTCTCTCGGATCAAGGCATGCAATACAAGTGAGTGATTCCGAGCTTGCTTCGCAAAATCGATGATTCATTTCAAGAATCATCTTGTCAACGGTCTAGTATTGAAACAATAAAAAATATAACAGTAAGATAAAAAATACATATAAAATATTATAAACAAAATAAATTAAACTATGTAAATATTAAAGTAGTACCTGAAGAAAAATATCAACACGGTAGAAATCATGATTGGTTGACATTTCTCCCCGTCGTCTAGAACGGTGACGAATTTTCCGTTGTGCTTCCATCACGTCTAATGTGATCTCATGCTTCACACAAAATGTGTTGACTTCATCCAATAATTTATCAAAACCACAATCTCTGAATTCTTGCAATTCAGTCTTCATTCTATTCATCATTCGCACAGCCATCGAAATATTTTGATCTCTTTGTTGCAAGGAAAGGGACAATTGATTTGTAACTCCCAACAAATGCTTCATCAAATACATACAAAACACAAATTCATAGCTCTCCATTCTATCAATCAAACCCTTTGCTGTAGAGGCATTTTCAACTAAATTGCCATGCTCACAGATATTAAGAAGCACTTGAATAATTGAAGACCACATAGCCTCAAAGTGAATAATAGTACTGTAATGTGATCGCCAACGTGTATCACCAGGCCTTCTCAAACTCATTTCTTGATTTTTGCCTCTTCCACTAACCTTGTCCCCACTCTCCAATGCCTCTACAAGTCTAGCATGTTCTAATTGCACAAGCATCTCTTTTCTAACACATGAACCTCCAACCAGATTCACAGTTTGAACAAGATACCCAAAAAATTCACCCACAGATAGAGTACAATATGCAACAGAAACAACAACCAATTGAAGTTGGTGAGAGAAGCAATGAATATACCTCGCAGAAGAGTTTTCTTTCAATATCAAAGCTTGCAATCCATTGAACTCCCCTCGCATATTTGAAGCCCCATCATATCCTTGGCCTCTCAACTTTGACAAGGACAATTTCTTATCTACAAACAGTTGCTTAAGAGCCTCCATCAAAGTAATAGCTTTAGTATTGGAAACAAGCACAAGAGCAAGAAAACTCTCAAGAATACATCCTTGTTTGTTGACATATCTCAAAACAACCCCCATTTGCTCTTTTATTGATGCATCTCGAGCCTCATCAACAAGAATAGAAAATACACTATCTCCAATGTCATTAACAATAGCATCAGTTACCTCACCAGCACAAGCACTTGAGAGCTGTTTCTGAACTTTGGGGGATGTCAACTTGCAATTTCCGGGAGTATTTTCATTCATTACCTTAGCAACATCTTCACTTCGCTTGCAATACCATTCAACCAATTCAAGATAATTACCCTTGTTGAGCGAATCCCAACCTTCATCATGACCACGAAAAGCCAAACCTTGATTTAACAAGTATCTTGTCACATCCAAAACCGCATTCAAACGTGTGCGATATGCCTTTTTTGCTTCGGTGAAATGACCATCCAAACAATGTGAGATACTTTGCTTTTGAAGGCTAAAATTTCTCAATTTAATTGCTGCACCATGATGAATTCCATCCACATTCTTAGCATGTTTCCTAAATACTTTAAGGGCATTCTTCCAATTCATCACCCCATCCACAGTATATGCGGTCCCCTTTGCTGAATTCTTAAAAAGATAGCATGGAAAACAAAATGCCGCATCCTTTGAAACACTATACTCCAACCAATTAAATTCATCAAACCAACCCTTTTGAAAACTTCTAAATTCATCATTGAACACTGTCTTTGGAAAAGTATGATTCTTAGGTTGGCAAGGACCTCTTAATATATATTCTCTTACCACTTCATCTCTAATAGAAACATCAATCTCTTCAATAGGTTTACGCAGCCCGGGATCACTTATAACATCATTCTGATTGAATTCTACACGAGATTGTTTTGTACTACTACCCTCTTCATTGTGCCTTTGTTCATTAGACTCATTCGATCTCTTTACTCCGCTACTTCGAATTAAAAATTTATCCATAACCTATTAAATATCAAATAGGAAAAATATGTAAATTGATTTATTTTTCATCGATTCAAATTCAATTTAATAAAATATCCCTAATTGATAATTAACAAATGAAAATAAAAAGTTCATAAAATCACATTCATCTAAATTCAATTTAACAAATATCCCTAATTGATAATTCCATATTTCCATAAACCGAGATTATGACAAATTGACAATTTCACTGTCACGTACAATTATACAAAATAAATCAAACAATTATAATTTCAACTAAATTCCAACTAAATTCCAACTAAATATGCAATTCAACTAAATCAATTTATGCAATTCAACAAAACTTCAACAATCATATATAATACAACCATATAAATTCAATTCAACGTCCAATCTAGAAATCATGTTCACATTATACATATATTTAAGTTTTGAAGAAATAAATTAAAAAGACAATAAATTATAAACCCTAAAATTAATAAATTATAAATATTAGCATAAAGATTAAAGAGAAGAGAAGAATTACCGTGGTTTCAGGTTTGGAGAGGCGGCGGGACGAGGCAGGCAAGCAGCGCCGGCGGTGGCGGACGGCGGTGGCGCGGCGGCGGCCAGGGGGCTGAGCAGCGCGAGTGAGGCAGAGAGGAGGAAGGAGGAGTGCTGTGCTCTGCCTTCTGTCCTTCTCGTCCTTAGCAACATAAGAATGGATCAATTCGCTATTGGATTGGGCTCAGTTTTTTGGCCCAATCCATTTCTGATTTCTTTTTTTTTTCGTATTACTTAGTGATACGACGTCGTTTTAGTACTTAGGTTTTAAAAAAATAAATCCAAACGAAACGACGTCGTTTCACTAACGTGAAATGACGTCGTTTTAGTGCGTATCACTTTTTAAAAAAAAGAAGGTCGCAGCGCGGCCTTCTTCTCCGGCGAGCAGGGCTTGGCCCTTGCTGCCGCCGCGCCGGAGACGCGCTCCCGCCTCCTCCAAGCTCCGGCCGGCGACCGAGGTAGGGCTGGAGCCCTACCTCGCGTATCAATAGATCCGCCACTGCAATTCCTAACTATTACTGCAGATGAGGATAGACCACCAGGTTTCCATGTAGCATCAGTATTAATTTTGTATCCCATTAGTGGTATATGCCATTTCACCGCAGTCACGGATTTTTTCTTTTTTTGAAGGATATTAGGAATGATTTTTGCTTGAAGCCTGGCTAAATCATAAGCAAAACGGGAAAATTCATATAATCAGTCTTGCTTAAAGGTCCCAGGTCTTAAATAGGTCTGAAAAAGATTACCCATTGTTTCACATTAAGTTCAAATATGATTTCAAATTTGCTGCTGATGATATGGAAATCTTTCAATCAAAACAAACCCAAGTAACTGAGAATCAGTTACACACTAATAAGTTTTTTAGTGTTGATAGGCACTTGAAGAACAGGTATAGCATTTTGATAGACTCTAATGAAGAAGGATCTTCATGCTCCCCAGCCATTAAAATTATGGAGGATTCAGCTATGGGCTCACAGATTGATTTCAGTCAAGTAAAGGAATCAGGTATGGCCCCTTCCTCTGAACATAAAGTGCCTGAACTACATTTATTTGAAAATGTTGGAACTGAAGTCAATGTTCAAACATGTAATGCTAACCTTGGTGAAACTGAACCTTTCTCCAAATCCAAGCAACTTGAAGATTCTAAGACGAAAAAAAAAACCAATTTTTTCACTCAATTAAATAAAATGACTCTAAGATCTAGCTCAAAAAGCTCACCATCGGGTTATCATGATCGATTCACTCACAAAATTTATTATCCTAGTCTGGAATGTGAGAGGTCTAACCACATCAACAAAGAGAATAAAAAAGCTAATCAAAATGTATAATAATAATTTCTTGTGCATAATTGAACCAAAACAAAAGGCTGAAAAATTAGAGTTTTTTAAAAGACTAAGCTTAAATTTGATCATTCTATGCTATCTCTGAACTCTAAAATATGGTTATTGTGGAAATTTGACCATTTAGTTACTTTGAGAGATACTGAAGAGCAGTATCTCTCAGTTTCTGCGAACTGCAATGACTCTCAATTTCATTGGGAAGCAGTTTTCGTGTATGCCCTGCACTCTAGAGTCGAAAGGTAACAACTCTGGAGCCAGTTATTGGACAGGGCTGAGAATCCTATAACTGTGATGGGGGTTTTAATACAATAGCTTCTATATCAGAGTATAAAGGGGCAAGTATGCCTAATACTAACCATATAAATGATTTTGCAAACTTATTCATCTCTATGGACCTAAAGCATATCCCTACAGAGGGTAACCATTTCACTTGGTTTGATAATAGGATACATGGACCTGTTTGGAAGAGTTTAGAATCACAAATAATAAATGGTTAAATTATTTCCCTGGATCCTTAGTTCATATCCTAAATAGGACAACATCTGAACACTCCTCAATCCTGGTGGAAATTTGGAAATAAGATAATATAGCTACTAAGCCCTTTAGGTTTCAAGATATGTTGACTACGAGAGAGAACTTTCTTCCCACAGTTCTCAATAAATGGTCACAACCACTACATGAAAATGATATGCTGGGGATCTCTCTTAAATTGAAAAGACTTAAAATGAAACTAATAGAGTTTGTGTTGTAATAGACTCTGTACTTTACTTAGTTAGTCTAATCAACTTGTATATTTGGGTATAAATCCCTTTCATTTGTGTGAATATCACATAAGAAAACTCTTTCCCAAAATCATCAATCTTGCTCGTTATATGGTATCAGAGCCAACTCTCTGAAACCCTATTTTTCCCCCTCTCCGCCGTCCAAACTCACCACCGCCGCCTACAATGAGCGATTCAGACAGTGTCGTCAATACACCGTCGGCGCCGCCCTTCTCCGACGATACTCCACTGTCGGCGCCGCCTTCGAGCGTCTATGGCGTCGACGGACCTCAGCCACTGCAGCGACCTCTTGATCATTCTTCTCCCTTCTACCTTCACCCTTCAGATCACCCGGGCCTATCTCTCTGTCCGGTTGTTCTTAAGGGCGATAACTATCAGGAGTGGACTACCTCGATGAAGAACGCACTCAAGGATAAACGTAAATTAGGATTTGTTGATGGTCGCATCTCTCAAGACGATGTTGCCCCTATTGATCTTGATGACTGGTATAGTGTCAATTCCATGCTTATCGGATGGGTTTTGAAATCTATTAATTCGTCTCTACGTTCTTCCATCACTTATCCAGAAACTGTATTTAAACTTTGGGAGGAATTACGTCATCAATTCTCTATCGGTAACGGGCCACGTCTCCTTCAGCTTCGTGCAGACTTGGCAAATTGTCACCAAGGTGGGAAAACTGTTGCGTCATATTACGGCGCTCTCAAGAAGATCTGGGATGAAGTACATGCATATGTTCTCCTTCAAGCATGTCTCTGTGCAAATTGTACTTGCAATATCACGGCCAAACTTTGTGCAGAACGTGATGTCGAGCGTTTTCACCAATTTCTTCTTGGGCTAGATAACTCCTTTGGAACTCTTCGCTCCAGCATCATGGCGCAAGAGCCCCTCCCATCCATCAATAGCGTTTATGCTTTGGTCGGGCAGGAAGAATTCCATAAGACTCTCATGCTCGAACGTGATTCCAAATTTGATGGCATGGAATTTGCGGCTCAGGCCAAGTCGCCGGAACGATTAGCTGGACGTCTCGTGTGTTCTCACTGTGGTAAGCACATGCATGATGTTTCTAAGTGCTGGAAGCTCCATGGAGTTCCTGAGAGGTTCGTGCACTGGTCGGCCTTGGTGCACAACCAGGGCGCTGGTCGCGGCCGTGGCAGTCCACCAGCCGGAGTCGCTCTCTCGGCGTAGCAGCAAGTTCCCGCTCACGCGTCTGTCGTCATATCCCTCCCGGAGTCCGCTACTCGAGGCTCAAATCTCGGCCCCGACCAGTGATAAGTAGTATTACAAATGTACAACACCATGAAAACTCCTTCTTCAGATGCTACTAGTAAGCACTCTCTTTGGATTCTCGACACGGGTGCTTATTTTCATATGACTGGAAATCTTGCAATCCTACATGATATTGTCAATATTGCTCCTATACCTATTAAGCTTCTAGATAACCATGTTGTTCTAGCAGTCAAGGAAGGTTCTTTGGTTTTCTCTCCGTCTGCTAGAATTGACAATATTCTGTATCTTCCGACACTGGAATGCAATCTCCTGTCATTTGCTAGGTTGCTTCTACATGCTCATTGTTTTTCTTTCTTGACTGAAACATTGTGTATACTTCAGGAAAGTTGGGTATACTTCTTGAGCAGAGACATGGCGTTTACAGGTTGCGGCATTTCTCGGTAGTCACCTGTGCCTGCTCTGCGATCAAGACCGAGAAGGTGACCTCGGCCGAGTTGTGGCATCGACGACTGGGGCATCTCTCCTTTATAGTTTTAGCATTTTTACCTACTCCTTGTGTTTTTGTACGGATTTCTACTCCTTGTGATATTTTTTTTCATTCCAAACAAACCCGAGCTCTTTTTCCATTGAGTTCTAATAAAGCCACCCGCTTGTTTGATCTTGTTCATTGTGACATTTAGGGACCATACAGAACTCCTGCTTCTTGTGGTGTGACTTATTTTGCTACTATCGTTAATGATTACTCTCGTGCTACATGGGTTTATTTAATTAAGTCCAAGCCAGAGGTTCCCAAACTGGTTATGGATTTTTTTGCATTAACTATCACTCAGTTTCAGACTTCAGTTCGTCGTTTCAAGTCAGACAATGATACTGAATTCTTTGGTCTTAAGGCTTACTTTTCTTCCTATGGTATTCTTCACAAGACTTCATGCGCTTACACACCTCAGTAGAATGGCAGAGTGGAATGCAAGCATCTCCATCTCCTATATGTGGCGCGTGCTTTGCAGTTTCAGGCTGCACTTCCGATCAAGTTTTGGGGCGAATGTATTCTTACAGCATGTTTTTTGATCAACCGCACTCCCATGACGGTTCTTCAAAATCATACTCCTTTTCATTTGCTTTTCCAAAGAGCTCTGAAGTACTCAGAAATTCGGGTCTTTGGGTATCTCTGCTTCGCCTCCACTCTCCCTCGGCCCACGGACAAGTTTGCTGCTTGTAGTCGCAAATGCGTCTTCATGGGTTATCCAAGTGGAAAGCAAGGCTGGCATCTTTATGATCTTGAATCGGAACAGTTTTTCTTCTCCAGAGATGTTGTGTTCTTTGAAGATATATTTCCATTTCAGGGTTCCTCCACTTCTTCGTCGCCTGCTTTGACGTAGGTAGACACTCATCCAGCTGTCTTCGATAGTCTAGATACTTCACCCCTTCCAGCCAAGGGGAGTTCTTCGCACCTTTCTCCACCCTCCACGGTCAGGGGGGAGCATCCATCCGGACCTAGGCAGCTCATCCGCAGCCGTTCCATCTGCGTCGCTCCCGTTCGCAATCGAGCTCGTGTCGACTGGTGACTACTCCTCGCTCTCGTCTGCGTTCAGCTCACCAGCCGAGGAGGTTATTTCAGACATTCGGCGTAGCTCCCGCCAACGTCAACCCATTGTTTTACTCAAGGATTTTGTGTGCAATTCAATGCATCGTGGTGATTCTCTATCGATTATCTCCTCCACTCTTTATCTGATCACCCGTTTTATCTCCTCCGTTAAATTTGCTCCAGCTCATGCTCACTTTCTGGCCACAGTCACCTCAGGCCATGAACCAGTTCGTTTCTCAGAGGCTGTCCAGCAAGCTCCTTGGCGTCATGCCATGCACACCGAAATTGAGGCCCTCAAGAGAAATGGTACCTGGTCTCTCACAGCTCTTCCTCCTGACAAGAAGCCAATTGGTTGTAAGTGGGTGTATCGCATCAAGTATAAGTATAATGGCGATATTGAACGCTATAAGGCTCATCCTGTTGTGTTAGGGAATCGTCAGGTTGAAGGCATTGACTTCAATGAGACTTTCACTCCCGTTGCCAAGATGGTAACAGTTCGTACATTTCTTTCCGTGGCTGCTGTACGAAATTGGGAATTGCACCAAATGGATGTTCATAACGCCTTTCTGCATGTGGACTTGGATGAGCTTGTGTTTATGACTCCACCACCGGGCTACTCCAAGGCACTTCCTGGTCAGGTATGTCGCCTACATAAGTCCCTGTATGGTCTCAGGCAGGCTCCTAGAAACTGGTTTTCTAAGCTTGCGCATGCTCTTCGCCAGCACGAGTTTTTCCAGATCTATACAGATTACTCATTATTCAGTCTTACTCGTTCTGGTCATACTCTTCATATTTTGGTGTATGTCGATGATCTCATTATTGCTGGAGATAGTTCAACTGCCATATCTACTTTCAAGCAGTACTTATCATCCTGTTTTCATATGAAGGATCTCGGGATTCTTAAATATTTCTTGGGACTGGAAGTTGCGCAAAATCCATCAGGGATTATTTTTTCTCTCGGCGCAAATACGCTTTGGAGGTGGTGGCCGAAGCCGGTCTGCTCGGCTGCAAGCCCATTGTTTTGCCTATGGATCTAACGCAGACCTTTGCTAAAGCTTCTGGTCTGGATTACGATCACCCTGAGCAGTATCGTCGCTTTATTGGGAAGTTGGTCTATCTTACCATCACTCGGCCTGAGCTAAGTTTTTCAGTTCATACACTTTCGCAGTTAATGCAGCAGCCGAAAGTGGATCATTGGTCTGCAGCTTTGAGAGTTCTACACTATGTTAAAAGCAGTCCAAGACAGGGTCTATTTCTTTCCCAAAATAGTAGCTTGGCTATGACTGCCTACTACGACTCAGACTTGGCAACTTGTCCTATCACTCGATGTTCTGTCACGGGGTATTTTGTCACTTTGGGCATCTCACCAGTTTCTTGGAAGACCAAGAAGCAACACACTGTTTCGCGTTTTTCAGTGGAGGCCGAGTATAGGGCTATGGCAAATGCTTGCTGCGAAATCCTTTGGCTCCATTCTCTTCTTCGCTCCCTTGGTGTCTCACACTCTTCTCCGGTTCAACTCTTTTGTGATAGTCAGGCTGCCCTCCACATTGCAGCTAATCCGGCATTTCATGAGAGGACAAAACACATTGAGATCGACTGCCATCTTGTTCGTGATCTAGTATCTTTGTGTGTTATTTCTAATCATCATATTTCCACTTTGGATCAACTAGCGGACATTTTCACCAAGGCACTAGGATGGGCATCTTTCATCCATCTCAGTTCCAAGTTGGGCATTCTCGATCTCCATGCTCCAACTTGAGGGGGAGTAATAGAGTTTGTGTTGTAATAGACTTTGTACTTTACTTAGTTAGTCTAATTAACTTGTATATTTGGGTATAAATCCCTTTCATTCGTGTGAATATCACATCAGAAAACTCTTTCCCAAAATCATCAATCTTCCTCGTTTAAGAAACTTTAAGAGTGGAACAAAGAGAAGTTTGATAACATCACAGACAATATTAAGAAGGCAGAGGATCACGTTTTAGAGAGTTAATTCTATTATGAACAAACTAGATCAGATAGTGACCTAATAAAATTAAATCATAGTAAGGCACTGCTAATAAAGGCATTGAGTGAGGAGACTTTCTGGAAGCAAAAATATAAGATAAAATGGCTAAAATGTGGGGATGCTAATACAAAGTACTTCCATAACTCCTATAAGAAAAAGAAACACTTATTAAAAATCACCAAGATTAAAGACTTAAATGGACAGTGAATGGATCAACCACAAATGATCAAAACTGAAGCAATTCAGTTGTTCTCCACCCTTCTAACTGATGAAGCTCAGCCACAAGATGGTCAGCAATACCATCACTTTCTGAAACACATCCCTAAGTTAATTTTAGAAAGTGAAAATATTAAGCTGAAGAAGATGGCCCCATTGATCGAAATCAAAGAAGTTATCCAAGGTTTAAACTCCTCTACTGCTGATGGAGCTAATAGCTTCAATGGTACATTCTTCATCACAGCCTGGGAAATCATTAAACATGATCTCCTAGCTGTAGGAAACGAGTTCATGAATGGAGTTCCTATTCCAAGGGCTATTTCAAGCACTTGGATAGCCCTAACCCCCAAAGTAGATAACCCTAGATCCTTTTCAAAATTTATACATATTTCTTTATCTAAGTTTCTCAATAATATTTTTTCCAAAGATCCTAATGTAAAGAATGAAGCCACTCATGCCAAAAATAATATCAATGGAGCAATCTGTCTTTCTCAAAGGAATGGCTATTGCTGACAATGTTATTTTAATGCAAGAAATGATGAGGATCTTGAATAAACAGATAGGTAAAGATAATGTGATCATTATTTTGGACATGATGAAGGCATTCGATAGGGTTCATGGTCATTTATCAACTCGGTCATGCTTTCATTTGGTTTTCATGTAAATTTTATGCATAATGTCTTGAACTCAATCATTTCAACCTGTTTTTCATTAATAATCAGTGGTTCTCCTTGTGGATTTTTTAAATCAACAAGGAAACTAAACAAGGTGACCCACTCAGCCCCTTTCTCTTTGATATTCTAATTGAAGCATTCATAAGGCCTCTTAAAAAACTTTTTCAAGATGGTTTTCTGAAGTATTTTAACATACCCATGGGCTCCATCAGCATTATTCATTTGAGTTAGGTTGATGATATAGTCCTATTTTTCAAAGGAAATCCCCCGAATTTGAAAAGAATGAAAAGCTTTTTAAATCAATTTGAAGTTGTATTAGGCCGGAAAATCAGTTTTCAAAAAAGTGACTTTTATGTTAACACTAAGGCATCCGGAGCCTTCAAAAATAGGACAAGGGATATCTCAGACATGAAACTTGGTTCAGTGCCCTTCAAATACTTAGGATGCCAAATGTATTTTGGAAGGATAAGATCAATCTAATTCTAGCCTCTACTAGAAAAAAATGATAAATCTTTAGGAAACTGGAATATCTATTGGCTGAGCCAAGCAGGGAGAATAACTTTGGCAAATTTTATTTGAAACTCATATCCATAACACATTTGGGTTACAATGAATCCCCCAAAAAAGATTATAAATGACATAGAGGTCAGATTTTCAAAATTCTTTGGGGGAAATATGAGTTTTAGCAGAAGAAATCATGGAGAAGTTGGAAAAATGTGGCTTTCCCAAAAAATGAGAATGGACTAGGGCTGAGAGATATTAAAATAGCAATTAAGGCCTGTTCCTTGAAGTTGTGGTAAACTTCAATTAGGTGAAACAATAGGGTCTAAATTTCTATGGTCATTCCCAGTAACTTATGGGGACTCACACACCTGGAAGAGAATAACAGAAGTAGCAGGAATAGGTGAATTAAATATGAAGGTTGTAAATGTAGCTTCTGGCTAGGTAACTTGATAGGGGGTGGAATGCTCATAGACTACTCTCCAACCATGAACTCTCTCTACTCTCCAACCTTCCACTAAACCCTAACATTCGTGGGGCGGCCGCCAACCACCACCTCTAACAGCCCCCCCACCACATTCCCACCCATCCCTATCCTTTAACCTCCATACCCATCATCTCTAGGAGAACCATGACGAAAAAAGAGGTCGTTCGCTGAGAGCGCAATTTCCCGAATTGACCGGCGTCAACAGAAATGTCGAGCACATTTGGTGTCAGCAGATCTAAGCTCTCTCCGGGATCGCGTATATTTTTTCCACCGTCATCTCCAGCGGTGTTTAACGGCATCACTCGGTTGCAAACAGAGGCATCACGGTGGAAAAATCCAGCTCTGGTGCGTTAAGGCTGACCCAGTGCTAGATCTGGTGGTTCAGCTCAAGATCAAGGCGGCATCTCCCGAGGGTTTGGTGGCTCAACTCCAGTCCAAGTAGGTGATTCCGGTGGCTCTGCTCCAATTTTCGATGGCTTACTGCTGGTTTTAAGTCCCTGCCCATCGAAGCTCCACTCCGTCAAGTTTATCTACAGTGGCCGAATCGGCCAACTTGGTCACTCGGGTGTTGGTAAGCGGCGAGCATTGACACGATAGCCCTCTGCCCAACTCAAGATCCAAACTTGCTTTACAGGGACTGACTCAGTCAACTCGGTTTAGGCTCGGTTCAACTCATTTGACTTGGTAAAACTCGGTCAAAGATCCGAGTTGATGGTTCCAGTTACTCGATCAACCCAGACATTAAGCAATTTTGATGTTGTTCCATGTCGCGACGGCAGTGGCAAGATGAGGGTATAAATATTTCAGATCTGGGTGCCTTTCTTTAGTGATTTTCAAGATGGGTAATTTTCTTTTCTTTATTTTTATACATTTATGGGTGGGATGCTTTTAATTATGCTACTTTTGCCTTTTTATTTAGTTTTTCTTTTTAAACTATTTTCAGCTTTAAAATGGACAGTTTTAAAATGGTTTTTTTGAATTAAAGTGGTAGAAGGAATTTTCTTTGTCAGTGTATATTTTTTAGGCAGTTCGAGTCGTTATAATTGGATTGACTTCAGATCTGATATCTAAAGAGATGGTGAGGAGAAATCCAAGTCAAAGTTGTATTATATGAACTTATGGCGGTACTGTTTTCTCTAAAGATATAAATAAGATATGTAGACTTGGTCCATAAGGATGTTGAGGCCAATGTTATTGATAAATCAATTAAGTTGGTCCTTAAATCCTTTTGGGGTCAAGTTAGGGATAATTCTACGTATTATAAGTGATATCAGGATACTGATGAAAAATATTGTTGGCAATTAAAATGATGGGTCCTAGTCTCCTAGATTAGAGAAATGGTCTTTACAGGTTAAATGGAGACATACATGATCTTTAGTTGGGCAGCTTCATTTATTTTGTTTTGATTTCCTTAGATGTTTGACCAGAGGTGTTCATGAGTCATTTTGCGTGCGTATCTTTTGACAATTCACCGTGTCTGTTATGATGGTAGTCTTGGGTCGATTTATTGTGGCTACACTATGTCGATACGATGGGAACCACTTATCCTCCACGAGCCCTTCTCTCATTGCCACATAGGCTCTTGCTCAATATTATAATATCGATTGGGGCCTATGTGTATATCTCTCTTTATGACACTGAGACCTTAGATTAGAATTGTAACATCTAGCTAGCGTTTCAGTGTTAATGAGTTTATCCAATATCATATGTTGTAATGGCACATTGTGCAAATCTAATCTTAATATAAAAGGGGTGGGAACCCTATAAACCCCCTCAAAAATAAATTTTAAAAAAAGGAATGCTCATAGACTATTGGCAGGGACAAACTCCAGTACCATCCCATATCAGTCTCTAGACACCCACGGGTGTACCCCAGTGGTTGGGAGATGGGTGGGATCGCCAATTATCCCTGGTTCGATACTCAGCAGCGGCAGTGTGGGGAGCTCTTGCTTTGCAAGGCTTCCTTGTGTGCACCGAGTCTGTGGATCGGCCCATTGGTCCTGGTGCTGGGCTACCGTGATTTACCTCTCATACGATGGCCGGGGTGTCGACTGGTATGGGCCGCTGAGGGCGAGCGATGATCGCCTTTTGCCATATCAGTCTCTAGCTGAATTCATTTAAGACAAGATTTCATTAATGATTACCGGCAATTTTTCCCTCCATCAGTGATCCATTCTTGTCTCAGGTACAAATTAAGCTTCACATCAGTGACAGATTAATATGGACCTGAGAAATAAATGGTACATTCTTCTCCAAGTCTGCATACCAAGTAATGATAACCGTAAGAGCTTCGAATAGGATACTATGGTACACTTGGGCTGCTGCTTAGGTACCTTCCAAACATTCTGTATTTTTTTTGGAGGTTGTTGAATAACCTCTCGCCACACTACGACAAAATGAGCCTATTATTTTGCCCCTTACACTTTAGTTTTTTGGTTAAGGACAAATGATCGAGGTAAAAAGTTCTTTTACCTCGGTTCTTATTTATTTTGAAGTAAAAAATACTTTTTACCTCAATTTAAAAAATTGAGGTAAAAGTACACTTTTAACCTCGGTTTTGTTTAAAACCGAGGTAAAAGCCTACATTTACCGATGGCGCACGCATGTCTGGCATCTTCTTCATCTTCAAACCCACCTCCAGCACCACCTTCACCTGTCCCGCCACCACCACAGCCGAATCTCTGCTGCTCTGCCACCGCTCAGCCTCCACCGCCACCGCGTATCCACTGTTCCACCGCCACACCGCTGCCGCATCACATTCAACAAAGAAGAAATTTAAAATAGTCACTGCTGCTCCGCCACTTCGCTGCCATCGGCCACCAGCGTCCACCACCGCGTCCACCATCCCATCCACCACTAGCGTCCACCACCGTGTCCACCATCCCGTCCACCACCCGCGTCCACCACTAGCGTCCACAAGCAACGTCCACCATCCTGTCCACCACCAGCGTCCACCATCCTGTCCACTACTAGCGTCTACCACTGCATCTACCATCGTGTCCACCACCAACGTCCACCACCACCATCCACCACCAGCGTCCACCACCACATCCACCATCCGCCGCATCCACCCTGCCCATCAACCACCTTCATCCACCATCCGCTGTATCCACCCCATTTTCTCTACCACCATTGTCCACCCCGTCTCCTCCACCGCCATCATCCACCACATCTCTTCCACCACCACATCTACCCGTCTTCTCCACTATCCCGTCTCCACCACCCCATCCACCACCGGCACCACCACAAAAACCCTAGCCCTACCAAATCCCAAGCCAATGCCTTACCATTTTTTATGCCGCTCAGTCAAGCGCCAGAAAAGTAAGTGGAATCGAGAGAAGAAGAAAAAGAACTCGACCGCCACCACTCGTCCCAACCACCGCCATCACTCTCTGACCACCCGCTACCGCCCTTCACCTCTGAAGACCGACGAAGACCCACCACCACCACTGTGGTTAAAGACCAATGAAGACCCACCACCACCGCGATTGAACCCGACGCCTCCTTCTTCAGCTTCCCGGAGCCACCCGCCGCCCTCTGCAACGACCTCTCACTGTCACTATCGGTGAACGCTTTCCGCCTTGGTCAACATCTGCTCCTGCTACATCTGGGTGCTGCCGTGGTGGCCCTCCCTCGCATCGGGTTTCCCTAGATCCCATCATCACACAACCACCATCAATTGCCGGTTTGTCACTTCTTACACCGTTAGTTTTCAATCGGTTTTTATTAGGGTTTTGAAGTTGTTGAGGGAGGCAGAAGTATGAGAAGAAGACGATTTTGAAGTTTTTTATTAGGGATTACAAGGGCAAGGGCAATATAGTCTTTTACACATTTTTGAAAATTTTTTTTTTGAAAATAGGGGTACAATAATCCATTCACAGAATTTGGGCCAAATTCAGGCCTCCATGGTTATATTAGCTCTTTCAAGCAAATCATAGGGTTACAATAGCACTTTTCAACTTCACAGGGTTATATTAGCACAAACCACGAAAACATAGGGTTATATGGGCACTTAACTCTAAATTTTATTTTTTAACTTAACAAAATTTTATATACTACTTATTCATAGTTATATAAAATAAGTAGTATATAAAATGAGTAGTATAAAGTTTGGTTGCTATGTGACACCTATATGAGTTAATCAAGAACATGTACTAGCGCTTTCCAAAATTTCAACATAAAAATAATTTATATTTTTATATTAAGGCAAGAATAACAAAAATCATGTATTTTGGAGCAATGGATAGTGGGGTTAACACAATTTTGGGCCATAGTGTAATTTTTCAAGATTGTGTAGAAGTAATCAATGTTAACTTTCGAGGCCCTTTCGTTCATCCATACATGACCAATTGTAAAACCGCAACTATATATTATTGAATTGCATTTCTGTGTCGTCAATTTCGTGATTCAACAACTTCAACTTTCTTGGAGGGACCTAAGTGCAAAAAGTAAAAACTTTACTCGTAACTCTAAATTGAAAGCCACTCGAACGTGATGGTACCCTATACACCCCCGTTGTATTTTCCAAATCCGTAACATGATATTTATCAATAAACATGTACAAGAATATATTTGTAATCTTTTCAATTTTAGATTTCTTACTCTTAAGTGTTCAACTATAAGTTACTCTAGAACATGTACTAGCACTTTCAAACAGTTCGTCAAAAAAATAATTTATTTTTATTTATATATTTATGCAAGAATAACAAAAATCATGTCTTTTGGAGCAATGGATAATAGGGTAACATAACTTTGGGCCATATTGTAATTTTCCAAGATTATGTAGAAGTAATCAATGTTGACTTTCTTGTCCCTTCCGTTCACCCATACATGCCCAAATTGCAAATTTACAATTTTATATTATTGAATTTCATTTTGTCACCAATTTCGTGGTTCGACAACTCCAACTTTTGTCACCAATTTTATTTTTTGCCGCCGCCCCGATGTATTTTGCTGTCGCACTGACGTATTTCGCTGCCGCCTCGACATATTCTGTCATCGCTCCGCTGTCTTTTACCATCTTCTATCGTCTTCCTTGGCATTCCATTCGCCCTCCTCTAGTGTTCCAGACCCGGCGTCATCCGGCATTCCAGATCCAACCTTCTCTGGCATCTTCCCCGGCCGTGCCACCCGCCTTCTCCGGCCGTTCCAGATCCGCCTTTCTCCAGTTCTCCGGCGCATTCTCCTGCTTCCTGCTCAGCTTGGCTCCACCGCTCTGAAAATAATAAGTTTGTAAAATAGCTTTTGTATAATAACCTCTCTATTTTGTATAATATATTTTTGTAGAAATATGTGTGTTTTGCTTTGTAGAAATCTCTGTATAAGAAAAACATTTGTTTTGTATAGTAAATTTCTACTCAGTTCTCTATGTTTTGTTGTTGGCTGTGAACTACACCGAATTGACATCGATTCTGATTTCGGTAGTTTTTTTTTAATTCCATAAATGCAACATGGGACATTGCACCAGTGTCTTGCCAATATTGTAGTGTCTTGCCAATATTGTAGATATAGTTTACTGCAGTCATGTGTGAAGTCGTACTGACTATCGCACCAATTTTATTTTTTACTGTGGTTTCAGAAATTTTGTGTGACATCGCACACACTTCGGTTGGTTTCACTTTTTACCTCGATTATTTTCTAAAAACTCAAGGTTAAAAATACTTCTTATTTCAGTTTTGAACCGAGGTAAAAAAAAATGCACTTTTTACTTCATCCACATTTATTTTGTTTTTTTAGGGACAATAATATGAAATATACTTTGAAGAAAATAGGCTTGAAAATTTGAAGTAATAGGTTTTATTTCTTGTATTGCTATTTCATGACAACTCTATGCTGTTTGGCCTCAAAATGCTGCTCATGTCTTTGTACTGATTCTATCTCACATTATTTTAATGATTGTCAAGTTGCAACATTGGTGTGGGATAAATTGCATGAATTTCTAATGTTAAAGAGTATGGATTTTATGGATATTTGGGATAGATTAGCATACTACAATTCCAAAAGCAATTCGGATCCCACAAATGATATTCTAATTAGAATCTCACCAATCTCTGTATGTTGTGTACTGTGGGTCGCACGGAATAGGAAGCTAAATGATGAGATACATATCTCGGCAACTATAGTTTGGAAGGAAGTCGGGGAGTTAATAAAAGCTTCATTGTCAGCCTTCCCCCTTAAGCAGCCGAGATTGAATCATCTATACTGAATTCAATCAGGAATTGTGCCTTATTTTAGTAAGAATCATAAGAGGATTATATTGATAAAATGGGATAAGCCGATTAATGGTGGCTACAAAATTAACACGGATGGTTCATGGAAAGTCAACTCACATTTGAGTGGATTAGCTGCCGTAGTTAGGAATGGCACATGATCATTAATATGTGGAAACACCCAGCTGGCAGCTTGCAAATCACCATTAATTGCAGAAATCATGGCCATTAAGCTTGGTTTCCAACTTCCGGATGAACTTAATATATCTATTCACAATCTGAATGTGGAAACCGACTGCAAAATGGCGATTCAGGAGATACAATCTCCTGAAAAAGGGCCCTGGACAATATACCATGATTTGTTAGAGATTCAACCTTTATCTAATGCTCTATGTTTTGTTTGCAGGGAATCAATCAACTGGCGGACCTGCTTTCTAAACGATGCAAGGATCGGTCCATGGAAGGCAAGTGTTCAACTCAAGATCTCACCCGAAAAGAAAAAGAACAACTCCAGTTTGATAAGATTGGACTTCCAAATTTTAGAACATGGGAACCCGTAAATCCGAGTTGTGGTCAAGTGATTTTGCAAAATCTTGGTTGATCGTTGGTGGAGTGTTTTTCGAAACTTAATCAAATTCTCATGTATAGTCAGAGTAGGATTTTGCCTTGACAACCATTGAGATGACGTCCAACCAAGGTAACGTTCGACACGGGGGTTGGAATTTGTTAAACTTGGGAGCACTTAATAACTATGACTGTTTTTGGCATTCAATTCTATTGGTTAAGACTCGCATTTGATAGGCTTCGTTCAAAATTTTGAACATTTTGTACACAAAGACATCACTGTTGCTCCTTTCATTAAAAGGTTTAGGGTGAATATTAATTACCCCACTTAGGTGGGGTTTTTTTTTAAATACATATTAAGGTTTTAATGCATTAAAGTAGACAAAGCAAATGTAACTAAACTTGAATACATAGAAAGTCTTAATAATCGGCACCCGTGGAGCCGTTCTTTTACCAAAATTACCCACGGGCATTTCATAAAGATAGAATTTTTGAATTTTCTCCGGTGCTCACTACTAACTACTATAGAATAGCTAGTGGCAAGTCAGGGGTCGTCCACAGAGATACTAAAATTCAAAAAGATAACTACACACAACCCACAATTGGGCTTCACTCTGATTGTGTGTCAGAAATAGCTAGTGCGGTAAACATTGGATTTTGGGGGGGGGGGGGGGGTTCCCTAATAACTAAAGAACATGAAAACAAGAGAGATTAAACTATAATAAACTAGTATGGGGGATATTTGCGTAATATGACCAATGAGTGACTTTAATCCTACCACACCACCTCCGTAATTAGGGAAAGCGCTTCGATCGCCTTTTCGATACCGCAATTATTTCACCATCAATCTCACTCCCAATGATAACTGATATGTCCATTTTATATGCATAATTCAATACTGTTTTGGGTCACTTTTGTGCTGTTTTATTATCAATAGCTTGTGTTTTACCTTGAAATTCTCTTAGAAGGGGTAAGAGAAACTTTACGCTCTTTTACCTCTTCTAAGTAGATTTTGCGTGACAAGAGAAGAACACGGAGGCATGAAGATCGAAGGCCATTGAAGATCACATTTTCGAAGAATTTTGAAGACTTGCTTCGAAGACATGAAGACCGGAGGCCATTGAAGACCATTTTTGGAGACAATGAAGATTTGAAAATGAGAGGAATTGTTATGAAGATGAATGTGTACCACAAGAAGAAGAAAAGGAAACAAGGCAAAATTCTGGCACCCGTCGCGAGTCGCGATGGTCTCGTCGCAAGCCCGTCGTGAGTCGCGACCAACGGGTGGCCAGAATTTCACCTTATCCTTTTTGTACTATAAATAGCACTCTCTTTCCTCTCAATCAAAATCTTCTTCATCTGCATTTTTATTTCTGTTTAGAACCCTATTTTCTTCCATTTTCATCTTTGAATTCTCTTGTATCTGTTTGGTTGTTTAACATTAATTAGTATGAACTCTTGTAGCTAAATCTAGTTCTTGGGAGCAATTGATTGAAGCTTCCAAGCTTACATAGTAAGATTCTATGTTTGCTCATTTATGAACATTTATTGGAGAGCATTTATTATGTCATTAATGTTGTGTTTTACCTCATTTATACCATGGGTTGTTTGAGTATATGAAATGTATGTATGATTGAAATGTTAGGGTGTTAGAAAAGTTGCAAATTTCTTAACTCATTTGATATGGAAATCCAAGAGCTTGGATTTAGAACTTCTTGTGTATAATGTGGAGTAATTCTTGCTAGATGAGTATGTTAATGTGGTTTGTTCTCATATTTGTCATATAGATGCAAAGAAAGGTTGAACCTTGAATGTTGTTTGTTCTATGTTTAATCTAATGAGTGATTTGTTTGGTTAAATGACTATGTCTTTGGTAGAAGGCTTGTTATTATCAAACCTATGGTCCTTTGGGTGAAATGCCATTGATGAAACACCCCTATGATGTTGTTTGTCTAGGGTGATCATCAATGAGGTTTGCAAATGGTCGTTGTTTGTCTTTGCAAACTAATATTAAGGAGGAATGAATGTTGATCTTTGAATAAGAAGTGATAACATTCTCCATAGACAATAAATGTAATTGAATGAGTAAATGAATCAATGAGCTATATGAAGTTTGGAAGTGGAAATCGATTGCCCCCAAGGCTCCGTTAATTATCATTTACATCGTATCTTTATTTGTATTGCATGATTAGCATAGTTCTCTTGTTTTGCTAGTTGTATTTAAATTTGATAACTTAGGATCAAAACAACCAAAAGCCCCCCTTGTTTACATGCTTTTATATATATATCTATGTATGTATAGGCCTAGTATGTCTTCTCTTATATATGTTTAAACACTTGAAAATATCCCTCTTCTCTTGGATGAACCCAACTTGCCATTATCTACTTTATTGTAGATAGGAAGCATTAAGGCTTAAAAGTATTAAATTTGAGAGGTACGGCGATGACCTCCCAATAATGAGCTCTCGCCTAAAAGAACAAAGTCTTGCGTAGGTGGCAACCATTAGATATTAGAGCAAGGGTAATTGGTCCCATGCACTCCACTATGGACACCAATCCCTAGGCCTAGAGTGGAAAAGGAGTTGGAATCTCATGATGACTCTAGGGTTGACATACCCTAGTCGTTACACAACAACCCTAATTGCTACAAACTCTTATGTTCATCTACCGGGGTAAGCCAAGGGTTTCCCCTCTTTAGGGTGTCTAGCGTCCCTAACATGAATTATTATTACACAATTGGACAGTTAGAATTAGAGTCCTACTAATA
The DNA here is from genome assembly GCA_037428765.1 of Rubia yunnanensis. NCBI lineage: Eukaryota > Viridiplantae > Streptophyta > Magnoliopsida > Gentianales > Rubiaceae > Rubia > Rubia yunnanensis. The sequence continues at coordinate 71,558,369 of CM075063.1, forward strand.
CAGATGTAAATCAATTAGAATCTGGATAAGAAAATAATACCATTTCTGATTGGTTTTGTATATATCATGTTCAATATTTTTTTAGGTCTTGTATACCCTTTGTACTCACTATATAATGAATACACACAGTTACAATTATTTGTGGGTTTTAGATTCTATCATGGTATCATACAGGTTTCTTGGATCCTGAATGGGTTGCTGTTATAGACTCAGAAAGGGATGCTTTGCGCACACAACGGACATGGGAACTGGTTTCTTGATGTGTCCATTTTAGATGGTTATTTTAGGCTTTTTAGGATTAGGTTTTGTGCAATTTTGTGCTCTACATGTGGCATTTTGCCTTGAAATCATCTAAGGAGGGATAAAGGCGGCTTTGACGTTTTTATCACTTTTTAGATGATTTTGTGTGACAAGGTGATTTGTTTGAAGACTTTGAAGATTTGAATACTTTGAAGATTTATCTTTGAAGATTTGAAGACCTTTACATTTGAGCTTTGTGAAGATTTGAAGAAGTGAAGAGATGAAGAAAGGAGAGCAAAGCAACGGATGAATGATGATCCGGGGTTCTCAGAATTTTCCGAGAAGAATCAGCCTTCAAGAGTGGCACCATTGGATTCCTCTTCTCGAGCACTATAAAATCGACTACAAGAACTCCCGAAACGGATCAGCAGTTCACCCGGAGGAAGCAAAACAAAACAGGGCTGTAGTTTACTGATTTGGTCGCGACTCGCGACGACAGCTTAAAATCAGCCCTGCAGCAGCGTTTTCTCCCCTTTTTCTTCTCCCTATAAATACCTCTTCACCCCTTCTTCTCCACAGCTTTTGGCCCCTGTTTTGGGCCAAAACCCTAGCTTTTCTCTTCTTGTTTTCTTAGTTTCTATGTCTTTTGTTGTTCTAGAGTAGTTTTTGTACTTGGGAGCAAGGATTGAAGCTTCCATTTCTATGTAGTAAGGAGCATTTATATCTATCTATTTGGTGTTTTTCCTATTGTGCTTGAATGATTAATTGTTGATGCCATTGATGTTGTTGAAAGCTTGAATGAAATACTTGTATGAATTGCTAGCTAGGGTTTGGGGGATTTGGGTTAATTTCCCCCCTTTTCTTGTTAGGAATGTATGAGTATGATTTAGGGCTTTTGATTGTGTTGATGTATTGATAATGTGCTAGACGAATGTGATTGATGTCGAACTCTTCGTCATGTTCGTTTGTGTAGCAAACGAGAGAGTTATATGCTCTTGGATGAATGTGCGTTGCACGTTCATCCAATCTCGTGTAATTGCATGAATTGGTTAAATGCTTAGTCACGGTGTAGTGGTCATAAGCATTGCCGAGCTTGTTGGTTCTTCGTGATTAAATGCCACCAATGATACCTTGAGTCGTGGTCGCGACAACGGGAGTCATTGGTGAGGTTTGACGAGAGATGTCGAACTCACTCTCTTAAACTACGAACTAAGAAGGATAGGAGTTTAGTCTCCACAACAAGTAGTTGAAGTATCGAATAGATGATTTTAACTCATCCTTGAAGCATTTGTTATTTAGCATTTGTGTATTCTTGATGGTGTGTTTCACTTCACTTGTGCCATGAGTTGTTTGAGCATAGGGAGTGCTTGTATGATTGAATTGGTTAGGTGTTAGGAACGTGACGAATTCCGTAGCTCCTTTGCATGAAAATCTATGAGCTTGAACTTAGAACCTCTTGTGCATAACGTGTTGTGATTCTTGCTAGATGGATATGTTGATGTTGAGTCATGTAATGCTATATGATAGAATGAGTGAATGATTCAATGACCTACATTAGATTCGGAAGTGGATATCCATTGCCCCCAAGGCTTTTTATCTTTGTAGTTTAAAACCCCTTTTCTTAGTTTTGTTTGATGATTAGCATAGTCACTTGACCTTGCTAGTTATCTTGTCTTTTTACTTTCGTAACTTAGGAAAACCAACCAACCAACCCCCCCCCCCATTTTACTTGCTTTTATGTGTGTGTATATATTTTATTCTAGCCTAATATTAACCATTTTGTGCTTAGACGCTTAGGAAGATCCCTCTTCTCTTTGGACGACCCCGATTTGCCACTATCTACCTAGTTGTAGAAAGTAAGCAAAAAGGGCTTACAAATTATCTTTTGCACGGAGGGCGCGACGACCGCCCGCCTGTCAAAATGGCGCCGTTGCCGGGGAAGAGGCATTTATTTTTAAGTATTTAGATGTATTTGGTTGTGTATTGGCTAGTTGTTTTTATTTTCCACTACTTGGTGGTTGTTTTTGTTCGGAGTAGGTATTGCTTGAGTTCTTGGTAATTTATTTTATTGAGAATCCTTGCACTATGATTCTGAACTTTTGAAAAAAAAAAGAAAATTTTTTTTAATGGAGCGTCTCACCTTGAGGGAACTCATGATGAGAAGAGAGGCTCAACAAGCAAGGTTTTGTAGGATGTGTCGTTCCGACCATCCTACCGAATCTTGCCCTTTGTTGTGGGAAAAGCACGATGACCGAGAAAGAACCCTTGGTTTTCAAAACCATGGGTACTATGAAGAGTGCTATCAAGAGGTTGGAGATGTTGGTTTTCAAGGGCAAGAAGCTCATGAATGCTATCCATACCACAACTCTTACAATCCGGAATGGAGTGGTAGTCCGGATTGGTGGTATGAGAATGAGCCGGAAAACCAACATTACGAGCAACCTAGTTGGCCATCACCACCCTATACCATACCCCAAAACCAAGCCCAACAAGGAAGTTCAAGTTTGACACGTGAGGATGTCTTAAATACCATAGCAAACTTGAACTCCTTTACTAGTGAGGAGCCGGATACCCAGCTCTCCTCTAGTGTTGAGGCCATTGAGGGGCATGCGAGGAACATATTAGAGGTATTGGCCCGCATGGAAGCTCGTGATTCTGAAAATACACCATCCCAACTTGAACTCGATGACTCGGTGAGTGAGGTCACCAATAAAAATGATTTTGAGTTTGAAAGGGATGAGGAGTTGGTTGTAGACGATAGAAAAATGGAGGAAGAGGTGATATTGCTACATCCATTAGCATCGTCACCCCTTCTCCCACCTAGTGAACCAACTCCACCATTTTTGGAAGTTTTGAGGGAAACGAGAGAGGAGCCGAAAGATTATCCCAAGCTCCCTAACCACTCAATTCCCTTTGAACCATCTCCACCTCCACAAAACTTTCCTCTTGAAAGTTTTGTACCCCCACCTCTCGACTTTTGGAAGCTCATGGTGAAGGGGTTCAAGCCTTCACCATACGGATAACATTAGGGTCGTGCCGACGACCTTAAAAATACGGAGCTTCATCGTGCCGACGACGTTAAATAAATTCGGCATTTCTTTTAGTTTTTGTTTCTTAGTTTGTGTTTCTTAGTTTGTTTTTGTTGTTGTTTTCTTTTGTTCTTTTTATGGCATGTTTTTCTGTGATTTTGTAGCGACATGAAGTGCATTGCAATGAAGGAGATGAAGGAACGAGATCAATGAACGAGGGAAGAAAGCTTGGACAGTTGGTAAGAAAACGAAAAAAAATTTAAGCCTGGGATACCCTGACGTCGCGAGTCGCGATGAGCTTCGTCGCGAGTCGCGACGAACAGGGGAGAAAAATCCACTCCCAGCACCAACTTTCCGTGAGTCGCGATGACCTCGCAATGCTCGTCGCGAGTCGCGATGAGATTCGTCGCGAGTCGCGACGAGCTCAGAATTTTTGGGCTCTCGGAACCAACTTTCCGCGAGTCGCGACAGACTCGCGATGGGCCATCGCGAGTCGCGACGAAGAGGTCGCGAGTCGCGACGTGATCAAAAAAATTTTCAAAAAATTATGCTCCCGGCCTCTACTTTTCGCAAGTCGCGACGAACCCGTCGCGAGTCGCGATGAAGTCCGTCGCGAGTCGCGACCACTACAGTCGCGAGTCGCGATGAAAATTCCAAGTTTTCAATTGATCTTAAACATTGCATGATTCTTCCTTCTTCTCCACCCAACACTCCCAAGAACCACCACATCTTCACTCATTCTCAACCATCCGACATATATTGGCATATGAACATTCTTGCATCTTTATAGTACATTTGTTGATTGTAGTATGCCGACTACATCATTGTGATCGTAAGTGCATATCCTATAATGATGCTTGTATACATGTCAATATATGTTGGATATTTTTCATGATTATTCTTATAGTGTTGGTTGAGTGTGATTTGGTTGTTCTTTGAAAATACTATGGTTATTAACTCTTGATGCTAAACCTAGTATTACATATCCTTATGTACTTGTGAGTTTAATGTGTTCTTCGTGGTGTTAGTCTTGATCAAACGGCGCCATGGAGACAATGCTTTTCTCGAGGGGTGAGTTCTTCTACGGCATCTTTGCTCACCCGTCCAGTTCTGACACCTATTTCGGGACCATACAAGTGCTTGGATTGCGCCATATCACAGGTGAATTGCGGAGACACGGGTGTCATTCTACCCCCTTACCTTGATTTTTATTATTCTTGCCTTATATGTTTACATTGAGGGCAATGTAATGTTTTAAGTGTGGGGAGGGGTTAGAGGATTCAATGCATGCTAGCTTGTTTTGGAATGCTTTTTGCTACTTTTCATTGGAAAAACATGAGAAAAAGAAAAAAATAGAAAAACAAAAGGAAAAAAAAAAAGAAAACCCGCTAGGTTGAAAACCCGAGAGGGCAACTTAGACAACATTGGGGGCCCGGATAGGTCGAAAACCCTTAAAGGGCGGCCTAGGCAAAAATGAGAGGCTAAAATGTGTGGAAAAAGGTGAGATGTGAGCTAAAGAAACATGATGTGTGGCTAGGATGAAAACTCGAAAGAGCTCCTAGGCAAAATGAGAGAAATTGAGAGAAATTGAAAAATGATATGATTTCACTCATTTGCCGGCGTTGGAGTCATAAGGTTGCGGTTGTCACACGGATGGATCGGGTAGCTCAACATCTATAGACCTCTTGGGATTGGGTAGCTTAGTGGGTTAGGAAAACGAAGTGTGGTTATGAAATTCCTTATCTTTTTCTACTTCGTTTTTGGTTGATATATTGGCATTTAGTGAAGCATGTGGTTGAAACTCTTATATGGTTTTAGCTTCATTTTATGTCATTGGATTTTGGTTGATATATTGGCATTAGGTGTAGTATGTGCTTAAACCTCTTCAATGGTTTTAACTTCATCTTGTGTCATTGGACTTTGGGAATATCAATTCGGGGCTTTGAAATATTTTTATGGGTAGTGAATTGATAAGTGGTAGGTTTGGTTAGATTTAGGATTGGGGATGTGTGTGTGAAAAATTCTCATGTGAGCTTTTATTTTGGGATTTATGATATTGAGAGTTTTGTGAGGCTTTGATTGGGGGATTAGTAGTTAGGATAGGGCTATATCATTTCTTCCGTGTGCTTAGATCTTTTCTTACTCGAGGGCGAGTAAGGTTTAAGTGTAGGTAGTTTTGATGTGGCCATTTTATGCGGGTATTTTAGGGTTTTTAGGATGTGGATATGTCATTTCATCCGTGTGCTTGAATCTTTTCTTACTCGAGGGCGAGTAAGGTTTAAGTGTGGGGAGGTTTGATGTGTCCATTTTAGATGGTTATTTTAGGCTTTTTAGGATTAGGTTTTGTGCAATTTTGTGCTCTACATGTGGCATTTTGCCTCGAAATCATCTAAGGAGGGATAAAGGCGGCTTTGACGTTTTTATCACTTTTTAGATGATTTTGTGTGACAAGGTGATTTGTTTGAAGACTTTGAAGATTTGAAGACTTTGAAGATTTATCTTTGAAGATTTGAAGACCTTTACATTTGAGCTTTGTGAAGATTTGAAGAAGTGAAGAGATGAAGAAAGGAGAGCAAAGCAACGGATGAATGATGATCCGGGGTTCTCAGAATTTTCCGAGAAGAATCAGCCTTCAAGAGTGGCACCATTGGATTCCTCTTCTCGAGCACTATAAAATTGACTACAAGAACTCCCGAAACGGATCAGCGGTTCACCCGGAGGAAGCAAAACAAAACAGGGCTGCAGTTTACTGATTTGGTCGCGACTCGCGACGAAGCTCGTCGCGACTCGCGACGACAGCTTAAAATCAGCCCTGCAGCAGCGTTTTCTCCCCTTTTTCTTCTCCCTATAAATACCTCTTCACCCCTTCTTCTCCACAGCTTTTGGCCCCTGTTTTGGGCCAAAACCCTAGCTTTTCTCTTCTTGTTTTCTTAGTTTCTATGTCTTTTGTTGTTCTAGAGTAGTTTTTGTACTTGGGAGCAAGGATTGAAGCTTCCATTTCTATGTAGTAAGGAGCATTTATATCTATCTATTTGGTGTTTTTGCTATTGTGCTTGAATGATTAATTGTTGATGCCATTGATGTTGTTGAAAGCTTGAATGAAATACTTGTATGAATTGCTAGCTAGGGTTTGGAGGATTTGGGTTAATTTCCCCCCTTTTCTTGTTAGGAATGTATGAGTATGATTTAGGGCTTTTGATTGTGTTGATGTATTGATAATGTGCTAGACGAATGTGATTGATGTCGAACTCTTCGTCATGTTCGTTTGTGTAGCAAACGAGAGAGTTATATGCTCTTGGATGAATGTGCGTTGCACGTTCATCCAATCTCGTGTAATTGCATGAATTGGTTAAATGCTTAGTCACGGTGTAGTGGTCATAAGCATTGCCAAGCTTGTTGGTTCTTCGTGATTAAATGCCACCAATGATACCTTGAGTCGTGGTCGCGACAACGGGAGTCATTGGTGAGGTTTGACGAGAGATGTCGAACTCACTCTCGCAAACTACGAACTAAGAAGGATAGGAGTTTAGTCTCCACAACAAGTAGTTGAAGTTTCGAATAGATGATTTTAACTCATCCTTGAAGCATTTGTTATTTAGCATTTGTGTATTCTTGATGGTGTGTTTCACTTCACTTGTGCCATGAGTTGTTTGAGCATAGGGAGTGCTTTTATGATTGAATTGGTTAGGTGTTAGGAACATGACGAATTCCGTAGCTCCTTTGCATGAAAATCTATGAGCTTGAACTTAGAACCTCTTGTGCATAACGTGTTGTGATTCTTGCTAGATGGGTATGTTGATGTTGAGTCATGTAATGCTATATGATAGAATGAGTGAATGATTCAATGACCTACATTAGATTCGGAAGTGGATATCCATTGCCCCCAAGGCTTTTTATCTTTGTAGTTTAAAACCCCTTTTCTTAGTTTTGTTTGATGATTAGCATAGTCACTTGACCTTGCTATTTATCTTGTCTTTTTACTTTCGTAACTTAGGAAAACCAACCAACCAACCCCCCCCCCCATTTTACTTGCTTTTATGTGTGTGTATATATTTTATTCTAGCCTAATATTAACCATTTTGTGCTTAGACGCTTAGGAAGATCCCTCTTCTCTTTGGACGACCCCGATTTGCCACTATCTACCTAGTTGTAGAAAGTAAGCAAAAAGGGCTTACAAATTATCTTTTGCACGGAGGGCGTGACGACCGCCCGCCTGTCATTTCTCGTCCTTCCCATGCAAATTTTGTTAGTTCAAAATGGGTTTACAGGTTGAATTATAAATTTGATGGCTCCCTTGACCGACACAAATCGAGGTTAGTTGCTCAGCATTTTTTGCAATTGTCTGGTTTTGATTATGATCATACTTTTAGTCCAGTGGTGAAGGCCTCTACTGTTTGTACTATTTTATCCATTGTTGTTCATCGTAATTGGCCATTGTGACAGCTTGATGTGAAGAATGCCTTTTCAAAAGGCATTCTGGAGTCTCCGATTTACATGGAACAGTCTGCTGGATACAAAGACCATATGCGTCCTGATTATGTTTGCCGTCTACGCAAAGCCATATATGGTTTGAAGCAAGCTATACGCAATTGGCTTCAGCGTTTCAGTTCCTTTTTTATTGGCATGGGTTTTGTACACATTTCTTCTGATACCTCCTTATTTGTTTTCTCATAGGGTGCCTTTTTACTCTATTTATTTATTTATGTTGATGACATTATTCTTACTGGGAATGATGGTAGTCTTATTCAAAAGTTTATTGACTGAGTTAATCAGGAGTTTAAGATTACCAATCTTCCCACTCTGCAGTATTTTTTGGGATTGGAGGTTGTTCGTACTTTCGAAGGCTTATTCTTTGGTCAAGCCAGATATGCCAGGGATATTTTACTGGGAGATGGCATGCATGACTTTGCACCTATTGCTATTCCATTTGTAGCCTTTTCACAACTATCTAGCTCTTCTGGTAAGCCATTTAGAAACCCCACAATTTATCGTTCTTGGGTTGATGCACTACAGTATCTATCGATCACACGTTCCGACTTGTCCTATGCTGTGAATACGGTCAGCCAGTATATGCAGGCTCCTACTGATGACCATTACCAAGCTGTCACTCAGAATTCGTGCTATGTTTGTGGTACACTCCACTATGGTCTTCAGTTTTGCGCAAACTACTCCGCTTTACCAGTTTTGGGTTACTCTGATGCTGATTGGACTTATTGTATAGAGACTCGTAGGTTTACATATGGTTATGCCATTTTTCTTAGTGGCAACCTGGTTTCATGGAGTGGTAAGAATCAGCCTACAGTTTCTCGTTCCAATTCAGAATCAGAGTACCGTGCTATGGAAAATACTGTTGCGGATTTAGCTTGGTTGATGAATCTTCTTTGGGACTTACGTGTGACGTCACGCGCCCCACCCATCTTGTTGTGTGATAATAATAATGCTCTCTTCCTGGCTCGGAATCCTGTTTCTCATAAGAGAGCTAAGCATATCGATATTGACTATCATTTTGTGTGTGAGATGGTGTCTTCTAGCAAGCTTAAGGTTGCTCGGTTTCTACGGACATGCATCTTGCTAACATCTTTACAAGGGTCTACCCCTTTCTCAGTTTGAGTTTCTACGTTCCAAGCTTTGCGTTATGACCAGTCCTACGCTTCGCTTGGGGGATAGAGATGTATATCAATTAGAATCAGGATAAGAAAGGAATACCCTTTCTGTTTGGTTTTGTATATATCATGTTCCATATTTGTTTAGTTCTTCTATACCCTTTGTACTCACTATATATGAATACACACAGCCATAATTATTTGTGGGTTTTATCATTTATGATCGGGATGGTACTCCAAGGTAGCATGAATGCAATCATCTCCCCGGTACTCTCGAACCTACAATACTTATAGTCTAACACCCCCCAAGATATTATTTTAAGCCAAGAACGATATTATACTATGCATGAATATATGGTTGCATCATAAACTATGACATGACATAAATCTTACAAGAATGTAAAACATAAATCAAGCACAAATATTCATAGGACATAAACATTGGGAAATCTAAGAATCTCACAAAGGCAACATCTAGTCATGAATACAAATATTTCCCTAAGAATTTAAACTACTTTGGAGACATGGAATCTAAGACAATCATTGGATTCAATGTCATAGGTAAAACTAGGAAAATAAATGAAAAGAGGAGAGAAGCCTACTCTTCCTACCTACTTTTAGTTATAGGATTCATTAACAGTAATGAACTTATTTTATACTACTAAATCCATGATATTCATTGAATTAAATACCATGAATCTAGGGATTAAATTAAGGAAGGAAGAAGAATTCTAGGGAGAGAAAGTTCTTCTTTTCCTTCCTATCTACCACATTCTAAGAATCTACATTATGTCTACTTACTAAATCTATGAGACTAAAGGCTCCTTATATAGGAGAAGATAAATGGGCCTTTAAAGGCCCAAGTCTAGAAAAACCTAGTGAAACCCTAATGCTACCACTAGTGCCACATCAGCACGGGTCATGCAAAAGCACATTGCCCGGGCTGCACAGCCCACACAAAACCACACGGACCGCAGACTGGAGTTCCTTCTTGAGAAAACTGAGCATGCAACCCACGCAAAAGCGTGTAGCCCACAGCCTAGAGAGTTTGTCCTACCGTTTGAGCACACGGCCTGTACAAAAACACGCAGCCACGGTCTGGAGTCTTCATCTTTGTTTTCTAATCATGTGGCCGAGCAAAATCTCATGAGCCACGATCTGGAGTGTAGGTTCTTCATCATCTGGGAAAGGGCTTGGCACGGGCTGGGAAAATCGGGTCATGCAAGTCATCAATTCTCCCCAAACTTGTTTTTTACCTCCAACTTGAATGTGCCACTATGGGTGAATTGCTGATCAAATTTGGGAGTTCTTGTAGTTGATTTTTTTAGCACTCAAGAAGGAGAATCCAACGGTGCTACCCTTGGAGGCAGATTTCTCTTGGATTGTTCCCATAACTCGATTCAAACTCACGATCACAATTCATTCACTTCTTTGTTTTCCTACTTTAACCCTTCTATCTTCTACTGCTTTTGACACTTGACCTTCAGTCTTCTACCATTCTTGTGAATGACCGTCACTAAAATACTCCGAAGTGCTCACGAGAATACAAATACGCTCACAAAGTATATTCTAGATGCTCGTAAGGACAAAGATCCATTAGAATCAAAATAGGTTACAAAATGAAGGATTTAGATATGAAAACCCAAAATGGTCATTTAAACCCCTTATAATGTAAACCTATTTAAACCTAGGAATATACCCACAAAATGACAACAAAAGCGTAGTTAAATGCCTTTGAAAATACATGCATTTGATTTCTCATCATGCACCTTTTGAATTAGTTAATTATGATGTTTGAGGTCCCTGCTCTGTTTTGTCTAAGCCTAGATTTCAATATTTTATTACTTTTGTGAATGATTAATCTTGGGTAACTTGTCTCTATTTAACAAAAAGTCATTCAGGGTTGTTTTCTCTGTTTATGCATTTTGTACTGAAGTTAAACTAAGTTAATGTTTCAGTTTATGCTTTATGTAGTGAAAATGCTAAAGAATACACTTCCGGTTTTAAGACTTATCAACGTAAAATGGCATCAATCACAAAACTTCTTGCATTTATACTCCATCACAAAATGGTGTGCCAAAATGGAAAATAAACATCTTCTTAAAACTACATGCGTTCCACTATCACAGGAACCCCTCCTTTAGCACCCGTTTTTTTTTGTTCTAGCACCAATTTTTTCATTAAAAAAAACCAGTGCCTAAGTAACCGATGAAACGGTTTCACCGGTTGGAAAAAAAGGTGCTAATATGTACAGGGATAGCACCGATTTTTCAAAACTAGTGTTAAACAAACCGGTGCTAAATTTGTGACCCGATAGCACCGGTTTAAAAACTAGTGCTAAAAATTGGTGCTAAATGTGTGATTCATTAGCACCGGTTTAAAAAAATGGTGATAAATGCGTGACCCATTTGCGCCGGTTTTTTTAGCACCGGTTTTAAAAAAACCGGCGCTAAATGTGGAACTCATTAGCATCGAGTTTTTTAGCACTGGTTTTTAAAAAACCAGTGTTAAATGTGTAACTCGTTAGCACCAGGTCTTTTTAGCACCAATTTGAAAAAATCGGTGTAAAGTGTGTGATCTGTTTGCACCTGTTTTTAAAAAACTGGTGTTAAATGTGTGATATGTTTGCACAGCTTTTTTTAGCACCATTTTAAAAAAAATGTTGCTGAATGTATGACCCGTTAGCACCGGTATTTTAGCACTGGTTTATAAAAACAACTGTAAATTTTGTGACTAATTTGGATGCTGAGAGCTGCGGCGCGCAACCGCTCTTTTAGTTCATCTCTATGTAGCCGATTTTTTTATTTACACTTATTTTCCAAACCAGTTCTATCATTTTCATAGATGGCACCATTTTTCATTTGTACATAGATTACTTAAATCGGTGCACTAATTAAACAGCACAAATCCCCAACAACAATTCCCATTAAATACAATCATCATGCATAGACAACAAGTAGGTAGAAAAAAGCATTCAATATGATCAATTGTAATTTTTAACTAGATAAAGAAGTACATGAATGTGGTTATTAGTGGCCAAAAATTAGGTTACAACCCTACATAAGATACAGGAACCCTCCTCTTCATGGAGATGACGAGTATCAAAAGTGGAGGACAATTGCCTTTCATAAAGAGATACTACTTACTACTATCCAATGATGGAGGCAAGTCCCTGTATGACATTCAATTGAGCTATGCATTTTGGCAGAGTACATTATGCAAAAATACAAACCCATTTCAGAGCAATGCTCCACAGTTGATCGCTCCTCAGAGCAGTGCAATCTTCAGGAAATTGCTAAAACATGTATTAATTGCATGTTAGAAAAGGATACATGTGAGAGACAGTACAAATACAAAAACAAAATATAAGAAAACATACTAGAATAATGTCAATGTCATGCACTTCCTTAACAAAAAATTTCCATATACATGCAATGGTATCCACATTCCCAAGTACTACTTTGTATCTTGTGCTGATATGAAAAAGAATTTGCTGAAATGATTACGAACATAAAATTGGCGTAGGAAATATGAAGTTACGGGATAATACGTACATTGATGTTTATGACATTCCATGTATAGTTCGAAGGGTAGGATATATTTTTCTCAGAATTGAACCGTCGATATTTTGTTGCAATCCTACAATCGATGAAAATATATTTATAAATACCACAGAACATGGGAATCACACATAATAGTTTAATTAGATCTAACTTTTTCCTACATGTAATGATGAAAGCAAGTAATGAATATAACAATGAATGTCATTGTACCGGATATTAACAGTAATTGTAAATAATCGAGCAAAGAATGTGTTCTACTTACGGGAACACATTTACGGGAACAAACAATTTTGCAGAACATTAAAGTAGATGCAATGAAAAAATGTGTTCTACTTACAAATGAATCAATTTAACGCATAGCCTATTATGTTTGCAAATTCCCCTACTCATCGAGTCGATGCAATATACTCGATTGATTTCCAATATGAAGACGAGCAAAAACCAATGGCTCCTATAATAAAAGAAAACAACAAAATACCTAATGCGGTTATGAATACTTTAACTTTTTTTTAAAAAACACAACATATATGGGTGCTATTGCTTCCAGTGGGGCAAACAACACAAAAAAGAATAAAATTTCTATTTAGTTAATCTTGGACATGCAATAGAATTTACTCTCGATTGTATGGGAAGACGTACATCCTTGCTCGAGTGTGGCACATGATAGTTGAAGCCTCATCCGAAGTCAATTTGACCCTCTGATTTGCCTTTTGAGCAAGAGAATTCAAACTAGCCAGAATAAACTAGACGTGGCATCGATCAACCATCCCCTCACATAGGTATCTGGAAAAATAATATTGTAAATGAAACAATTATAATAAAACATCTATAATAATGTAAGCGTGCAATTCTTACAATTCCCATATATCAAGTTGGCACCCACTGATCCACTCAATTTCGTTTTCTCTCTCCAAACTGCTCATGAACAGTTTTAGCTTATCAGTAAATATGGTTTTGTAGACTTCTTCTTATCCAAACAACTCCGCGTTGAAATTGATGTGGGAGACATTCTTAGGTCCACATATTTGTGTAGATACACTTAAAACATCATTAATCTGTTGAACAACAGCAATGCATCCTTTGTCTTCCGTGACCCCCTAAAAGATACATGATTTTGTAATTAGATTTGAGAATCTAATAATGCTAGTTGAGTTGTATATGTATATAATTCAGTAGTGGATTATATTGTAAAGGCTTAAATGAGTTCTCACGAAAATGTAATGGTCAGAATAGACATGGGAGGATTTGATTGTATGTTCTCCGTCAATGTAGCATTTTCTTTTGCTACTTGCTAATGGGTAAAATGTTAGTTAGGCATTGAAAACAACAGCTCGGAATAAAAATGTGTCTGGGGGTATGTTTGACCTCTCCTTTTAATGATCGAGTGATCACCTCTCCATTAGGAGTATCCTCGTGAGAGACCACCTCCTATGAGGGAGAGTGTGTTAATATGTATCTGGAAGTCAAAGTTAGTTAATATAATTATTTGTTTAACCTCTTCTTTCTCCATGGTAGTTTTTGGTGTAAGGTTTTTTTCAAGACTTCCATCTTCATCCACCACCAATTGTTTCCGAGGCGATTGCTTCTCATTCTCCTACGTAAGCAGATGAACGATAAGTTATGTTTAAGAATACAATTACCACACATCATCATCCTGCTAGCCAATGGTACTGATCAACTTTCCGGGCCATAGAATGTTATATCCAATGGCCTCAGTGACAAACTCAAATTCTTCATGTCCAATTGGCAAAGATGCCTTCGGGATGATCACAGATCCATGAAGCTTAACTAGCTCCCACTTGATGGGTAAGTCCGTTTCCTTATCCTTTGGAAACAAGATACCAAATGCAGATACGTCCCTTTCTCCACTATGGTTCAAAACATATAGGCAGCACTTTTTTTTCCTTTTTGAAAACAAAATTCACAAAAGGAAAAAAAATATCAGTAGGATAATAAGTAAGTGTAATTAAGTAATCAAAACTAAATAATGTTATCAATGTAATAATCTCAAGAGGGACCAAGGTTCCTTAAAGATTCTATGGCCCGGAAAGTTGATTAAAATAAAAAATAAATTCTATAGCGGTTGAAGGCAGCAGAGCGATACCGCTCTTTTGATCCATCTGGGATAAAATAAACCTCAATTTACTTTTTTGCGACTGAAAGCAGCAGCACGCTACAGCTCTTTTGGTTCAGCTGGGATAAACTGTCCCTCAATTAAATATATTGCCATAGAGACATTTTCTCAGTTCAACTAAGAAAATACCAACATGAAGATATTACTAGCCCCGAACTACCAACATCCAAAATGAACGTGGCAGCAGTAAATATATGCCCATAACTAATAGCATCCAAAATCACTATGACAAAAAATCAACATCCAGAAACTAACAATCCACATCTGCAAGAAAGCAACTAACTACGAAATAGAAATCAACATCCAAAATCAACAAACATCCATAATGTTCATTATCATCACATACATGCGACAAACGAAGTATATTTTTTTAATGTATTATTAAGAAACATCAACTAAACATGCTACGTTGCTATTATCACATTTTTCATAACATAATCTGTGACAAGGTTCATGGTATAGAATACCTTGTCATCATCAACATACCCTTGTGGGTCACTTGATCCAGATGCTAAAGGAATGAATACCCAATTGTCTTTATTCGTGGGGTTGGATGATGTAGCAAGGAAATTACGGGCATCCAAGTGTGGGGGAATAGGTTTACCCAATTGTCTAGCCAGCCAATTTGTTTGGGCCTCAAATAAGGCAACAAATCTTTCGTTGAGCTCGACGACCTCCGTGGACACATGTTTTTGATTTGAGGTTTCTTCAAATGGTTTTGTGTTTGTGCTCCCACATCAACTAGATGCATAACGGCTAACAACAATATGTGGTAGGGCCTCGTTCAGCTTGGCTGTTGTGTGGCAACCTCTCCAATGACCCCTATGATCCTTCTTACCCGTTGCTTAAATGAGAATATCTTCTTTTTCTTCTATAACTAACTCTCCCTATCCAAAATATTTTTCTACTCAACAAAACATATGCAAGCCATTAGTATGCATTGCTTATAAGAATATAAATAGAGAATGAATCAATTATGAATTTGGCTCACAATAGTGGGGGCTGCTTTTTTAACGGAGTCGTTAGTGTAGATTGATAATTTCTTGTCCCGGTTAGCTTCTAGGAACACCTCTGAGTGATCCAGTTCGAAATCCATGATTTCAACTAAAGCCTCTGCTTCTTCTACACTTCAACCTTGACCCTAAGCTCTTCAATGTTAGCCTTTTATTCCTCTTCTTGAGTTCAATAGGAAGCCTACGATTCCCTCCACTTCCCGTGTGATCGACGAATTCCTTATGTGAGGCATTTACTTTTGCTGCATCACTTAATGCCTATATGTTAATATGCTTACAATTTAATGAAGAGAAATGAAGAATTTTTAATGAATAACCTTGAATTCAGGGGTTGATCTATGTTTCACAAATAGCTCCCATTCTTTTTTCTCTATCCATCGATAATCCGTCCATGCATAAATACCTGGTTTTTTTTGCACGATGTACTTTTGAGCCACCTTAGCCTTATAATTCCTTCACTTTCCACCGGCATAAATCATCTATTTATTTTGGAACTCATTCATCTCATTGAATGTCATTTTGGTTTGTATATCCCAGCTAATCTAGGGGACAAAGATATGTGTTGTCACAGAAAAATTTAATGAACTTGAAATGAACAAATGTAATGAAGGATCGGAACACACTCATGAGAATATCTTCCTATGCATCTTTCTTTACATGGTCTAGGACAGCTTTCCCATTATGCTATGTCCTGAAGCGTATTCGTCATCGGAAAGCATAGCCAACATACATCGACCACGGGCTGCGCATAACCAAGGGTTCAAAGTCATTGTCGAGGAATATTTTAAGGGGCTTCTTTGCTTTGCTAGTAACACTGAATTGCATGTGGCTGTACCTCTATGCTTGCAATACTCTTTAATCTCAAACTTGTCAAAGTTCCCACTCTTGTCATCTTTTGAAATAGTTCCTTCTTCCTCCCCCGATTTGCCAGATCCCGAGATTGATTTGGATACATCATCCGCCATCTCGTTACTGGCATCACAATTGTCATTTTTTGGGGGTAAAACAATTGTCTTCTACGCCTTTAGTACCAGAGTTAAACAATTTGTTCTTTGCCTTCGCCATTCACTCGCTTGTATGAGTAAAACAAAAAAATGAAATCATAACATAACACATCCAAACATGGATATCCTCAAACACCAACCGAGAAAAGATTGATCTAACAAGATAATATGCAAAAAAATTAGACCACATGTATATAAAAATGTAGGTCAAATTTTTTTCAATCTTTGGCAAAAACATAGTAGGCAAAAAATCTATAAATCTTAGCAAGCAAATCATCTATCCAATTAAAAAACTAGCAACACTAATAACGCAACAAACTTAATCACAATCTTACAAACTAACAGACTAACCCATATATCTATAGATTAAACTTGGAAAAAATAGCAAATTAACCAACCCATATAACAAGTTCTTGCAGACTTTCCCAAAAAGCAATCACACATACCTTATTTGTACACACTCTCTGCAATCTTTTTTGCCACCGGCTCCGCACCACCAAATCTTTGACCAAGAGAGCAAGCAATGTGCAAGTCGAAGAATCACACCTCGCACAAGATCAATCCACCAATGAACACGAGAACGACAACGAGAAAGGAAGTAGCAACAGGATTATGGTGTCGTTAGCGGTTGATGAAATGGTGTAGATGAGTAAAGAAATGGGAAAAAGATGTAGAAGGCCAAGGGTTAGTGTGGAGGTAAGAGGGAAAATTTGGGGCTAGGGTTATGGAGGGAAGAGGGAAAATTTGGGAGGGAACTGAAATGAAATAATGGAGTGATTTGTTTTGTTTTTGTTTGACCATTCATTTTTTTCATACTGCTTTGTTGCACATCTTGCATGTTTTTTTACCATTTAAGTTTATCATCCTACTTTTTTCCCTTCTCCCAATGTATTGAACAAATAGTTAAATAATGCCACATGGGGGATAAGGGCAAATCAATTGGATTTGACATTTTTCAAATATTTTTTATTCAGTTTGGCAATGAATTTTAAATAATGCAAATTCTAGGGAAAGACTATCTTTCCATAAGCTTACGGAAAGATGGGGTTTAATTGAATAATAAAAGGTAAAAGGTCTTAGTTACAATATTAAAAATATATTATGTAATGTGTAGTAGTTATAAAGTTCATAACCCAGTTCATGCAACCCTAAAATTTTATCTTCATTTCTTGTAATTTGTACTTTAAACCTTGGTATTCCATGACTTATGGAAAGGCCGTCTTTCAAGAGACAGGCTCTTTAAATAAGGAGTAGATATATTTTTGGGTCAAATTAAAAAATATATATTTATTTACAGATTAATTAAGGTCTGGACACTGTTTACTTAAACTAGGCATACAAATTAAATTATAAAATTATATTTAGTGTTTCATATTATTATTTTTATACATAGAATGCCCAGAGAATTAAGGTTTAACCATCAATTAGTACGAGTCAAGTCAAACATATATGTGTGGATATGTTAAAATAATGTCGGCTGGCACAGTTGCACTTGACAAAGATTGTATTTGCATCGAGGATTAAGTAAGAGACGTCATTCGTTAACTTGTTGGTTTACTAAGTTATGGATACGTTAAAGTAGGTGTGCGTGTATGTTGACTAGGGTTTGACCAACCCTTGTATTGTACGATTATAGATAACTACTGTATATGGATCGCCAATGAACTTATAGTCGATCAACCAGTGTATATAGAACGCTAACTAACTACGGTCGACTTTAGACAACTTTATGGTTTACTAAGTTATGGATACATCAAAGTAGGTGCACATGTATGTTAACCCATATTTTGTACGATCATAGATAACTAGTGTATATGGATCGCCAATTAACTTATAGTCAGTCAACCAGTGTATATAGAACACTAACTAACTACGATCGACTTTAGACAACTTTATGGTTCACTAAGTTATGGATACGTTAAAGTAGGTGCACGTGTATGTTGACTAGGGTTTGAATAACTCTTGTTTTGTACGATCATAGATAACTAGTATATATGGATCGACAATTAAGTTATAGTCGATCAACTAGTGTATATAGAACGCTAACTAACTACGGTCGACTTTAGACAATTTTATGGTTTACTAAGTTATGGATACGTTAAAGTAGGTGAACGTGTATGTTGACTAGGGTTTGACCAACCCTTAGTTGTATAGAACGTGATTATATATAGTTAACTAGTGTATATAGAATACTAATATGTAAATTAATTTTCTAAATTACGAATATATTAAACATATATATTTTTTGGAAAATCAAATTTATACATATGTTAAAAATATTTATTAAAGTAATATTTATGTGAGAAGATACATATGTTAATATTCTTTATTGAGGTCTTATTCTTTATTACATTTCAGCCCATTGGCCCAAATAACTTCAACAGCATTTCCCATGTTACTTTTTTCTTCACTCTTCACTTAGCAAAACCCTTCCATTCCACCAAGCCACGCTCAGTCCATCCACGCTCCCTCTGCCGTCCACGCTCACTCTGTCATTCATCCATGCTCTCTCCACCGTCCACGCTCCATCCACACTCACTCTGCCATCCATCCACACTCACTCTGCCATCCATCCACACTCACTCTGCCATCCGTCCACCAAGCCACGCTCCGTCTGCCATCCATCCACTAAGCCACGCTCCATCCGCCATCCGTCAACCTTCCGTCCATCGTATAACCACGCTCCGTCTGCATTCCTTCCACCAAGGCATCTCTCCGTCCGCCGTCTGTCCATGCTCCGCCCGTCATCGATCTAGATATTTTAACCATCTCCCTTTTCATTTTGGTTTTCGTAGGCTGATTGTGAAATTTACGATGGTTGAATTTTGTTTGTGTGTGCATTTTGTTAATCTATATGGTAGGAATAGAAATGAAAATAGTTGCATTTTGTATAGTTGTATTTTTAATTGTTGTATTATGTAAATTTGTATAGTTTGGACAATAAAGGGATGAACTTAATCTGTATAGTTTGACAATAAAGTGATAAACTAAATTTGTAGAGTGGGTTTAGGTAAACTGAATCTGTATAGGGATGAATATGCTTTTCTATGTTGTTTAAATAGCATATCATAAATGCCTTTGTAGTTGATTTTCTGTTAGTTATGCATATATGGTTATGTTTGCGGATATAATGCCTTTGTGTTCTTTGCACGTGGACGTGGTAAAGTCGGCAATGTAAGCATAGAATGATAGATGGGCAGGCCCAATGTTTCTCCATGAATAAGTATATTCTTTATGTAACATTTATATTATGACGATACGTGAATGATTCATGTAGTTTTATGAAAATATAAGGTAAAGTTTACATTATTTCAACTTTAGCAATAAAGATATAAGCTTGAAATCATATATGTTCATTAGTTGTTGTTTCATTTGCTGGAACCTTTAGTTGCATTAAGCATTTATTTTACAAGTGTTTACATCTTGATGCCAATTTGAATTGATTAGATTCCAATTTCTATATGCATGTTTATATATCTAGTCCATCTCCATGTAACCCATACTGAGTAAGCTTTGTTGAACCTTTTCCCATGTATGACACCGAAGAAAAATGCACCCAAGGGTAACACCGGCACTCAGAAATCACAAAAGAAGCCCAGAGTTGGTGATCTCATGGTGCGACACAGCAGTCCTCATATCCAGGCAAGAAACCCTGAAATTCCATTGACAGTAGTTGAGTGTCCCGATGCAATGAATATCTACAAATAATTCATTAGCCGGGGCCTAACATTGGAGATAGGGTTCAGTACTAAAAAGCCTTACACTAACTATGTTAACTAGCATGGATGGGTGCACTTCATCCCACAACCAGATCATGCCAAAAAGACGTTGACATGTGAGGTCTTGTCCCTCATGAAGTTCAAGAATTCAGCTGATATTTACTTTCATGAGCACTACGTTGTGCTTGCAGCAGATGTGATCATCAAGTTCTACAAAATCACGCCAAAGCCAGCAAGTGTGTACCAGGTCGTAGAAAAGGCAGTTGAAAAAGCTTCTTGGGAACAAATCGTAAAAGAAATTTGTGATGGCGGTGATGAAGTTATTAAGAACCGGCCTCCAGAATGGTCTAGCATTGAGAAGAAGTATTTGACTGACGAGATGAATGTGTGGTACAGCTTCATTGCTGCCCGCCTACTGCCGGTGAGAATGAACAGTGAAGTGCATCATTCACGTATGATGCTACTGTACAAGATCAAGAAAAACTTGAGTATCGATGGTACGATTATGGCATACATCTTGGATTGCATCAATGCGCATAACTGTATAGGTTTCTCCTCCCTAATTACTGCCTTGTGCGTTGAAGCTGGTTGCAAATATAAAGTTGATGATTTTACACCGATGCCAAAGCTTCCCATCAACCCTCAGATATTTTTTAAGAAGAAGAAAATTGCAATGTCATCAAGGCCGACAACAAGTAAATTGTCCACGAAATTCGGATGGGCACATGGCAGCATTGGAAGTGAAAGTGGATCACTTGGTGCAATTGACTGAGCATGTTGGGAAGATCCTGATAGACATGGGTGGCGAGAGCATCAAGGCAGTGGGTCCAATACCTACTTTAGATTCTCTATCTAGCGACATTGGGGAGGACACCTCGCACAGGGATTGAATACCCTCATTTAGCTCACATCTTGAATTTCTCTACATGTTGATTTTGCCTGCTTAATATAGATGTTTGTTTTTTTGGAATGTTGATTTCTAAAACGTTAGTTGCTTTTCTATGGATATGGATTGTTAGTTTATGAATGTTGATTTTAGATGCTATTAGTTGTGGGCATGTATTTGCTCTGATTTTGGATGTTAGTTATGGGTGTGTATCATCTTCATGTTTTTGTCTCAGTGGTAGTATAGTTAATTTAGGCTTATTTTATCCCAGCTGAACCAAAAGAGCGGCAGTACACTGCTGTTGTCAGCCACAAAAAAGGAAATTGAAGCTTATTTATCCCAGCTGTACCAAAAGAGCGGCAGCACACTACTGCTTTCAGCGCGCTGTTCCATATAAGTACCAATTACAACATAGTTGTAGAGTAGTTAAGAGTCATACAAAACACAAAAGACTACAAAAACACATAATTTTCTTAGAGAATTCACTACTTGTAAGCCACTAGTCTTTAACCATTTTCCTCTTTTTTGATTGAACATCTCCAATTTCTTGGCCATCTTCATCTATCCAAATGACATCTCTGTGTTTCCTCTGTATTGCTCCCGCCTCACTCCTGTCATTAATCAGTAGGGGAAAATAGAGGGGAACCATAACTTTTCACTTGTAACTTCAAAATCAATTTCATCACAGAAAGAGTGTTTCTTACCTTGTAAGACAACATACCAACCTACATTGCATGGATCATTAACGTAGAAAACTTGTCTTGCTTGTTCGGCCAAAACAAACTGATCATTTTCATATGATTCACAACTCTTGTCAACAAGGGTAAAACCCATTGGATCATCATTTTGAACACTAGTTGTGTTATCAAACCATTGGCATATGAAACCGGAATCTTGAATTCTCCATAGTCAAGCTCCCAAATCTCATCAATAACACCATAAAATGACATCACAGCTAGGACCAATTTTTCTCTTTCTTACTTGCTTGCTACATTGTCTCTGACTCAATATATACACCACTATTTTGTGTTGTGCTCTTTGAATCTTGGTCCTTAGTAGCAAAAGAGAAACCGTTCATGTCATATCTGGAATACCTCAATGACGTGCAATTAGGCTTCCTTGCAAATGCTCTAATTTTTGGGTCGTAATCACCTACATTGCATCGATCATAAAGCCAATTCACAAATGTGTCATTGTGCTCCAACTGAAATTTATTAGGGGGCCACGTGGGATGAAACTATGTGATCAAATTAAGGTGCTTGGTCACATAAGCTGCAGTCTTCCTACAATTCCTCAAGACATACAAATGAACTAACATCAGATCACTATTCAATGGAGTAAATAACATTCCCCTTGACCTCTGTTTGCCCACTTTCATTCCCACATGTCGATTCTTGGGCACCCCAGAATTAGTATGTTCCTCCAAATAGCTAAAGAAAATTCAATTACTTCTTTAGTAACATACCTCTCAACAATACTAGCATCCGACCGACTTATACATTTCACGTATCTCTTGAATACTTTCATATGACACTCAAAAGGATACATCCAATGCATACCAACTGGACCACATATCTTTATCTCTCGCACTAAATGAACATCCAAATGAACCATTACATCAAAAAAAGATGGAGGGAAATACATTTTCAACTTTCATAGAATAACAACAACCTTTTTTTGTAGGACATCCAAATTTTCCTGGTCAATAGAATTCTGACACATGGAACCAAAAAAGAAACAAAGTCTAGTGATTGAGTACCTTACATCCACCTCCATTACTCTCTGAATAGAAATAGGTAATAGTTGTTGCATCAAAACATGACAATCATGAGATTTCAACCCAGTCATTCTACAATCCTTTATAACTGCCTTACTAACATTCGGAAAATAACCAATTGGGACCTTCACTGATTTCAAACAATCACAAACTGAGATTCTCTCCTCTTTTGACAATGTACAAGGTGCAGGGGGATAGTAAGTACTCTTACCCTTCACTTCTGGAGTGAGGTCATTTCGGATTCCCAAATCTACCAAGTCCAACCGGGTATTCAAACTATCTTTCATTTTCCACAGAATATTCAAGAGGGTGCCTATCAAACTTTCAAAAACATTTTTCTCAATATGAATCACGTCTAGGAAATGCCTAACCTGAAGATGTTCCAAGTACGGTTGATAAAAAAATATTGACCTTTTCTCCCATGGACCATCACAGTGTATTATGTCCTTACCTTTATGCTTTCCCAACACCACTCTTAATTTCTTAACCTTCTTGTGAATCTACACACCAGTTAGTAGTGTAGGGGATTTCCTTTATTCTTTCCCCCCAACAAAATTGATCACGTCATCCCGGTATTTATGATTTCCTTGCAGCTATTTTCTATGGCCAAGATACATAGTCTTTCTTCCATGGCTTAGCTGTTTGAATTCTTTCTTCTCCTCACAAATAGAAAATGCTTTGTGCCCCTTCACAACATACTCCGACAAATTTTCATAAGCTGAAAAATCATTGATCGTGCTAAAAAGCATGGCACGCAATTGAAACTCCGCATTCATATAGGCATCAAATACCATCATTCCCTTTTCTTCCCACAATATCTTCAAATCATCAATCAATGGTCTCAAATACACATGAATGTCATTTCTAGGTTGTCTAGGACCTGAGATTAATAGAGGCATCATAACATATTTCCGTTTCATGCACAAATAAGGGGAAAATTATAGATAACCAACATCACAGGCCAAGAACTATGTTTCGATGACATATTTCCAAATGGATTCATCCCATCAGTACACAAAGCAAGGCGTAAATTTCTAGCTTCTGAACCAAAGGTAGGATATCACTTTTCAAAAAAAATTCATTGTTCACTGTTTGTCGGATGTCTTATTTGTCGTCACTTGGTCTTTCCCGCTCTCCATGCCATCGCAAGTTCTTCGCATCCTTTGATTTCGCAAATAAGCTCTTCAACCTTGGAATTAAAGGAAGATATCACATACACTTCAACATGACCTCCTTCTTCTTCTTAGCCAAACACCCATCAACATCATTCCTCACACCCTTATATCTTGAATGTTTGCACACAGAACATTCAACCACGTCTTTAAAATCACCATCATACAACACGCAATCATTAGGACATGTGTGTAGTTTCTTGTATTCCAAACCAAGTGGACACAATACTTTCTTAGCCTCATAAAAGTTTTTCGGTATTTCATTCTCTTCCAGAAACTTATCCTTTAGAAGCTTTAGGAGTGAATTCACACTTGTATCACTCCAAGAACTTGTAGCTTTCAAATTGAAAGCTTCCATAAAAAAGGAGATTATGGTATCCTTACTTTTACATCCCGGATACAATGGCTTCTCTTTTTTGTCTAGCAAAGCACTCAAAATTTTAGGCTTCCCCCAAAAATCTCTTACAATGTCATCGAACATAGCATCAACGGTACAATTGTTTCCATCTATTTTGTCAGACCCACCTCCCTTATGTTGATGCTCTACCTCTCCATGAAATGTCCAAAGAATGTAACCATTGTCAAATCCGTACTTAAGCAAGTGAAATCTAACAAGTCCACGTTCATCAAACCATTCACGACACAAGCATCTTTTGCATGGACAAAGTATCCTCTCCTCCCGACCATAGGCATAATGAAGAAACGAATCTATAAATGCAATATATTCACCACTCCCTCTAGCTGCGCTTGGATAACTAACCATTTTTTCATTCAAGAATCGATTCTCGATCCATTGTATCTAAACATAATAATACAAAAAATTAAACATATACATTATTCAAACATAATAAAAATAAACACAATCAATTTGCTACACAATACTAAAAAAGTCATGTGTATGTGTATATGTATATGTATCAACGTGTTCATGGGATATATATACATATATATATAGCACTTGGATAACTGACCATTTTTTCTCTATGCAAGAATCGATTCTCGGTCCATTGTATCTAAACATAATAATACAAACAATTAAACAAATATTCATTATTCACACATAATAAAAATAAACACAATCAATTTGCTACACATTACTAAAAAAGTCATGTGTATGTGTATATGTATATGCATCAACATGTTCTTGGGATATATATATGGATATATATATATATGGATATATATATATATGTATATGTATATGTATATATATATGTATATATATATGTATATATATATGTATATATATATATATGTATATATATATATATGTTCCTACAAAGTACATTAAAATAACATAGATTAAAAATGTCGATCCGTCTTGTACCATAACATATCCTAAATTCTCTCCTTCTCCCTGAGCTTCTTCTATTTCATGGTTTGCAATGGATTGCTTATCTTCTAAAGTGAGATGGTTATCCCACAATTCTTTTAATTGTCCTGTAAATCCTGTTACTAATAACATTACAATATTTTGTTCAGTGATATTAATTTGAGCCTTATCTGCAATTCTGGCCATTCCCATTTCTTGTAATGTATTCATTATTTGATATTATGATAATTCATCTATATTTCATTGATAGATTGATGAGCCGTCATAGCTATTAAATGAAGACCTCTGTTCTTCATATTGTATATCAGGAGGTGTAGGTCTTGGATAATAGTTTTTTATATTATTATGTTTCCAATTATATCTAGTTTTCTTTAGTTTGTTTAATTGTAAGGGTGGTTGATCACTATTTTGTGTAGGAAATTTTCCAAATTGGTTCTCTATTATATCTATCCAATGGTTTAATTGATCATCTGATTCTAAATCAGATGTGGACTTAGAAGAACTAGGGCTCGTTGTACTAGAGCTTGTTGAATTACTTTCTTCTGGATTAATTTGAGATATAATTCCTATTTTCCTAGAAGTACTAGGGATATTTTGTCTAGAGCTGTTATTTCTTAACAATGAAACTGTATTTTCCATATGTCTTGGGAATGAAGATACTTGGAAATGAGGAGTAGAAATATTATTTGGAAAAATTTCTAGTTTATTATCCAATTTAGTTGATAGCAAATCTACTTGATTGGCTATAGTATGTAATATTTGGTTTGAATAATTATTCTGTTGATAAACTTTTTTAATATCTCCTAAATTTACCATTTCATTTTCTGTTCTTTCGGATCCTAATTTAAATGGAGACGCTATTACATACTTATTTTCTACAAGAATTTCTATGTTTTGTAAGGGTGGGTGAATAGAACTTATTATTGAATTATCTTGTAATTTCCATTTCTTATATAGATTCGACTAAACATTAATAATTGGGATAGTTTCTAATCTATCATAACTGATTATATTACTTAAATAATGTTCTAACCACATAAAAAATTTCATTCTCTTTATACCTTTTGTAGTTAATTCTGCATAAAATTTCCGTTTAAGATTTTCTTTTATATTATTTTCTAATTTTCAAACCATAGTCTATTCTTAATATTTTTGATACTGTAATAATCATTATTCAGATATCCCTTATCAATTTCAAATTATGGAATCCTAGTCATCATGTTTAGTTCTGAATTCCTCATTTGACTATAAGTAGGTGATCCTATTAATGAGTTCGAATCCTGAATTATTTCTGGTAAAGGGGTTGAATATCTAATTTTTTAGTCTTGAAAACTTGAGGGAATATCAGTCATTGAATACCTAGGTGATTGATAATCATTTATACCAGACTCTTGATTTTCTCTTTGGTTTTCTATATACCTGCTAGACATGGATCTATTAAATTTTATGAGTATTTTCCCGTCTTTTTGTTCATTAATGGTTGAGGATTCAGTAATTCTTATATTTCGTTGAATATTTATTGGTCGTTCTGCTATTATTTCTTCTAGAATAGTTATTTCATTCCATTTTTATATTTTTGTGACTTCTATATTTGTAATACCCGAATTTGTGGTAACATATATTGATTCATCCTTTTTTGTTGGATTTAGTTTTGAGGCGGCTGGAATAAATGACCTCATTAATTTAAAATAAATCCTATATACTAATACAAAATGTTCTGCTTCTCTATTATTTTGTTTTGTTTTAATTGGATGTCTAATTTTAAGGAATTCATTATATGAGGGTCTGTCAGGCTAACCGTGTAATTTGAAATACAATTAAATCTTATTGTTCCGTTACATATATTAGTTTGTACCATAGCTAATAATGAATCTTTGTATGTTTTAAACCTATCATCTCTTAAGGCCACAAATATTGGAGTATCAATTCCTCATCTTACTAGTGGATGTAAAGCTATTTGGATTAAACCAAAATCTAAAAACCTATATCCTTGTTCTCTATACTTATGAATAGCTACTTGAGAAAGTAATCTCATGGATTGGAATTCTTGATGCATGGGTAGGACTTGTTCATGAATTTTAACTGAATATGAACTAGTAAAATTTAGTATTCCATGACTATAGATTGAGTTAATACTTTGACTTGGTAAAACATATTGGACTTCATGTGATTGTAAAATATTAGTTGAGTTGGATGTCTTATCTGGACGAATTGATTCTCCGAACAAGAATCTCTTAACTCTTTCTGTCATTTTATACTATCCTTTAATTGCTCAGTTTATTGTATGAACTAGTATTGCTTATGTTTACAGGGACTCCGTCCATACCTTGTGTGGACAACCTCTCAGGCTGACCAACCGCCTTACAGGCTCCGGACGCTGACCAAACTGCCTAACACAAGCAATCTAATACACACTCTAGACTTTGCAATTATTGATAAAGTATATTAGAAGAACGAGTTAACAAAAACGGGCTTTGATACCAAAATTCTCGACCCAGTTAATAATTAAAGCAGAGTTTGAAAAATGAATAATAATTAACAATAAAACTTAAAAATAAAAATCAGGTAATAATTAAAGCTGAGTATGAAAAATAAATAATAATTAACAATAAAACTTAAAAATAAAACTTAAAAGCAAAGTATGAACAATAAAACTTACAACTTTTATTGAATGGTGATTCACACATAATAAGTTGAGGCTAAGGATGGTTTTGGGATGAAGGGAAGTAATTACAGAAGAGAGTTTATGATTACAAAGGATGTTGGTTTTCTTTTGTGGGTGAAACTGCGAATGCCCCTAAATGACTAAGCTCTCCCCTCTTTATAGAAGAGGCTGATACCTTATTTATTACAAATTGAAATCTGGATTTCAAATCCGCATTATTGCTGTCCTGGATAATGGGGTATGGGTCCCCCCATTTTACTTTGTCTGGCTGCTTTGTTGAAATAAATGAAGTGTGGGTCCCTCCATTTTAACTTGTCGGGGTGCTTTTTTGAAGAAGTGGCGTGTGGGTCACACCATGATGAATTGTCGATTGATTGCATTCTTGCGTCACTGCATACTTCATTCATAGATCGAATGGGTCTTGACTAAACTGGTCAATATCTGGAATAGGTTTGGATTTGACTGTCTTGGCTTCTTGGCTTTTGAGCTGTCTGTAGATGGCTACAATTTTATGAAAATCTTCACTCTGCTCAATGATACCAAAAGTCTCGACCCAGGTAATAATTAAAGCAGAGTGTGAAAAATAAACAATAATTAACAATAAAAATTAAAAATAAAACTCAGGTAATAATTAAAGTAGAGTATGAAAAATAAATAATAATTAACAATAAAACTCAAAAATAAAACTTAAAAGCAAAGTATGAATAATAAAACTTACAACTTTTATTGAATGATGATTCACACATAATAAGTTGAGGCTAAGGATGGTTTTGGGATGAAGGGAAGTAATTACAGAAGAGAATTTATGATTACAAAGGATGTTGGTTTTCTTTTGTGGGTGAAACTAGGAATGCCCCTAAATGACTAAGCTCTCCCCTCTTTATAGAAGAAGCTGGTACCTTATTTATTACAAATTGAAATCCGTATTTCAAATCCGTATTATTGCTGTCCTGGATAATGGGGTATGTGTCCCCCCATTTTACTTTGTCTGGCTGCTTTGTTGAAATAAATGGAGTGTGGGTCCCTCCATTTTAACTTGTCAGGATGCTTTTTTGAAGAAGTGGCGTGTGGGTCTCACCATGATGAATTGTCGATTGATTGCATTCTTGCGTCACTGTATAATTCATTCATATATCGAATGGGTCTGGACTAAACTGGTCAATATCTAGAATACGTTCAGATTTGACTGTCTTGGCTTCTTGGCTTTTGAGCTGTCTCTAGATGGCTACAATTTTCTGAAAATCTTCACTCTGCTCAATGGCTTCCAGACTATCTGATTCTTGAATCCGAGGACTGATAATTGCTGCTGGTAATGGGTGTTGAATCTGTTTTTGTCTTTTGGCACTGATATCATCTTTGAATATAATTTTGAAATTTTCACCAGTTTGCAAATAATGAGACACTGTTGTGGGGGAGCAAACCTCAGGTTTATAAGTGTTCCACCACTTAATTTTGAATTGGTGAATTAAGGAAAAAGGCATATTTGGATAGAATGGTTTGATCTGAAAGCTCCACGCAAAAATCCATAGAACTCTAAAAAGAGAATGAAAGAGCACATGTTTCTCGAAAGGTTTATTTAGACTGAGTTTTTTGAATGTTTCAAAACCTTCTAAAACCAAAGGGGGTAGGATATCAGGTGATGGTCCTATGTTCATCCACCAATGGTAAAACCACCTTGGAATATTACCAGTAAAACTTTGATGAAAATTAATAAACCAAGAGTAGTCGAAGGACCTGATATAGAGAACTCTGTACCATGCATTCATGTAGTCTGTATAGTTAAATCCTGGAGGAGAATATGGGATTGAAAATTTGGTGATAGAATGGATACTTTGAAACTGAATGGATCTAAGAATTTGCTTAATGTATAATTTTGAATAATCTATTCGATTACAATCATGTTTGTTTTTTATATGCTGGATATCTATGGATTGAGTATCCAAAAGGATGAGTTCATAATATGGTTGGGTTTTTTGTATATCATCGGTCAACCAGGGACATGTAGGTCTGAATATACTATTAACAAAAAGTTTTAATTGAGGAATATCTGGTTCTGTTTGGAAATGGGTAATCGGTAAGTGTTCAGGATTAGGCTTATCAGAATAGGATGAATTTGGGTTTGATTTTAATGGAATAGTCTGTTGGGTAGGAGTTGAAGAAATTAAAGGATTTGAAGTGACTGGCCTTGGTGGAGTAGCCATAATATAATTTGAGGTAAGGGGTGATGGTTGAGTTAATCTGGCATATGGAGTTCTAACCATAGTAGCATAGGTGAGAGGTGGAAAATCTTGATTGGGTACCAAAGGAGTTAGAGGTTTTGGAGTAATGTAATCTTTTGCTGTCCTTGAATTAGAGGAGCTGGCATTTGAATGATCACTCATGCTTCCCTGTCTGGAATTCACGAGTAAGAAAATCTGGAAAAGAGTTATCCTTCCCTTTAATAAACTGAATATCGAAATCAAAAACAGATAAAATAGCTTGCCATCTGACAAAAATTTGTTTGGAAACTAAGTTTTTAACATCTTTTTGTGAAATTTCTTTGGCTGATTTGCAATCGATCTTTAATAAAAACTTTTTCCTATAAAAATCATCTTGCAATTTTGAAATGCATAAAACAATATATAAAACTTCCTTTTTAACTGTTGAGTAATTAATCTGTGCATGTGACCATATGCCTGAATGATATCTAACTATGGATTCTTTTCCTAAGTATAATTGTTTCAATACTCCACCGTATCCTAATTCTGATGCATCTGTTTCAATAATCATAAATGCAGATGGATGTGGAATGCCTAGGCATGGTAGTGACTTGACTTTTAATTTTATTTCTTTAATAATTTGGGTATGTTTATTTGTCCAATGTGATGGGTTATTTTTTAACCTGTCATACAAAAGTTTACGTTTTATTTTAATTTTTGGAAAAAAATCTGATATATACTTTAAGCATCCTAAAAATCTCTGCAGTTGAGTTTTGTTTTTAATTTCATCTGGGAATTTGTCTGAAAATTCTATGGCTCTTTGTATTGGGGTGATTGTCCATAAATGGATATGATATCCTAAGAATCTTATGTTTGTTTGGAATAACTTCCTTTTAGCTTCTGATATTACTAATCCATTTTGCTTAATAATATGAAGTAATGTTGTTAAATGTTTAATATGACTATCTATAGGATTAGAATAAACCAATATGTCAACAATTTATACTATTACAAATGTGGAATAAAGATTAAATATGTCATTCATAATTTTGTAGAACTCAGATGGAGCATTTTTTAATCCAAAGGGCATTACATTCCATTCATATTGCTCGAAAGGGACAACAAATGTTGTTTTATATTTATCTATTTCGTTTATTTGGATTTTCCAATAAGATGATTTTAGGTCAAATTTGGAGAATGCTTTCGCTTTGACTAGCCTATTGATCAAATCTCTTTTATTAGGAATGTGATATCTAATCCATTTTAATACCTTGTTTAATGGTTTGTAATTGATAACTAATCTTGGAACTCCTCTTTCTTTTTCAGCTTGTTTGTTTACATAAAATGCTGAACAACTCCATGGGGATTTGCTTTTTCTAATTAATTTCCTGTGTAAATGGTTTTTGATTTTTGCTTTACATAATTCTATTAATTCTGCATTCATTTGAATAGGTCTAGCTTTAGTGGGTATATCTTGTTCGTTGAAATCTGGTTCATATGGTAAGGAGACTATATGTTTTTTTCGATTCCAAAAAGCATTTGGATGATTTGAACAAACTTGGTTTTTAAATTTATGTTCTAATGTTGCTACTTTGGTGCTAATTGTTTTACTAATTAGTTGTTCTTCTATTTTTGAAAAACTTAATTCTTCTTCTAAAATATTTTTGATGAAAACACCCGAGGGTGGGGGCTGGTATATTGGTACCCCAAGCCAATTAATGAGCAAGCCAGAATCATCATAGTAGTTTATACAATAGGCAACATGATTGCCTCCAAAAGAATGGTCAGTTACTATTATCTATGAATCAAAACTATATGCCAAAATCAAAGGTTAAAGAGGAAGAGAAACTAAAAATAAGGTAGTTGCAATTCCAAAGTAACGAAATCTCCACTCCAAGTGTTAATTCATTACTTTGGCCAGGCAACTACCAGTCAATCAGATCAGTAAGTAGAACTGATGGAGGGGTTTGGGCTAATAATTCTGCCAATGGTGATAATCTGAGCTCATATCCAGTAAAGATTGCAGACCATGGTAAGGCAGCCGAATGGGGTATCTAGTTAACTTGGCATGTGGGCAGCAAATCAAGTCCAAACATAAGCAGGGTGGAGTAAAGCATATCCAGAGCCATGGTAGATTATCCTCCTGAACATGAGACAAATAACAAGAAGAATTAGCAGTATCAATCTTCTTTGGAAGCATATCTATGAATCCTAATATAGGGGGTATGTATACTATCCATATAGATAAGGCCTTTAGTGTGTGCAGGAATGTTAAACAAATCTAGAGAAGCTTCCATCGGGTAGGATGAGTGGTATTTAGCAATAGCGTCGGCTACTAAGTTACATTCTCTATAGGTGTGCTTAAGGGGAGCATCAGTTAGGAGATTGTGAACTTGGAAAACTAGAGGGTATAGAGACCATTTAGAACGTGTTGGATCATTAATCATAGTAACTGCCTGTAAAGAGTCAGATTCCAATATGAGGTTAGGATATCTAGGGATACAAATCTGACAAGCCAATAGTGCAGCTTTTATTTCTGCCTCTAGAGGTGATCTGGCAGTTATGGATTCCGACCTGAATAGGATTGGAAACCCATAGTTATCTCTGGCAATAAAACCAATTGATACAGAGTTAGAAGACCATGAGGCATCCACATTAATTTTGATGAAATTAGGACCTGGAAATTCCCAGTATACAATGGATATGGAGGGTTTTGGAGGTGGTCTCGGAAGGGGTATCAGTGAGGGGGAGTGATGGTGAAAGCTGGGGTGCATAATTGTAGAGCAAGGAGAAGCTATAATGGATAGGTAAAGTAGGTCTCTAACTTCTTTACCTATGTGGGTAGAAGAAAAAGGTTTGTTATCAAAAAAGAATGCATTCCTGGCTTTCCATAATGACCAGCAGATCAGGGGGGGGTAAAAATCGACATGCCATTCTTTGTGGACCAAGGAGGTCATTACAGTTCCAAAAGATAAAGAAGGTGTCCACAACATTATGCACATTTTGCAGATTAAAGTTAACTAAGGTAGCACTCTCAATCCAGATAGATTTAGCCAGATGGCAACCGCTAAAAAAATGTTCCAGAGAGTCAGATTGGTTACAGACCGGGCATTTTGAAGCCATACTAAAACCACATTTTTTGAGGATATCATCAAATGGTAAAAAAGAGTTTATCAATTTCCAGGTAAAGATAGAAATCTTCTTTGATAACCTAGGGTTCCATATCTATTTTGTAACTGGGAAAGTACCTGATAAGTATGTGAGAGCTTTATAGGCTGATTTAAATGTGAATCTGCCAGTCTCTTCAGGTTTCCAGACCAGTTTTTCTTCCCTGTCATGAGTAATTTCTGCATCCTGCAAAAATAGCAAAATATCATTTTCCAGGAAAGGAGAGATCTGAGATAAAATTGAACCTTTGTTGTTTATAAAATTAGCTACTGAGCAGGGGGAGAGAATAGAAATGATGTGGGGTGGAACAAAGTTTAGCAGTGGACCATTTGGACACCAGTTAGCATACCAAAAATCACATTTTCCTTGGCCATGGATAATTAGAGAATTCTTTTCTGCAAAAGAGTTTATATTACAGATTCTCTTCCGGGTTTTGGAACTTTTATGAGTCAGGGGTAGTGACCATAGCAGTTTTGCCCACAGGGTGTTTCCTAGTTGGCTTTTCCACCATAATTTAAGCGAGCATGAATCAATAATTGCCTGAATAGATCTAAAACCTAGTCCATAGTGAGATTTGGGAATAGCAATATCAGTCCACTTTTTCCATACCTTATTTCTCCTATCATCAGTTTCCCCCCAAAAGAATCTAAACATTCTTTTTTCAATGGATTTAACAATAGATCTAGGGGGCTTAAGGACAATCCATATATGCTGTGGGAGAGAGTATATACATGATTGGATCAATGTCATTTTACCTCCTGTACTTAACCATTTATTCTTCCAGTTTTTTAATCTTTTGTCCATGATTTCCAGCATAGGGTGGAAATATCTAGTTAGAGTTCTACCTTTGAAGATAGGACAACCTAGGTATTTAAAGGGGAGAGTGCCTTTCTTCATCCCTAGGATAGTTCTAATCTGATGATTTTTTGCAGCTGTGGCTCTATTACTGATGTAAAATTCATATTTCTCATAGCTGATTTCCTGGCCTGAAGTTAATTCAAAAATTTGTAAAAATGCTTTAATCTTAATCAGGCTAGGTTTTGAAGCTTGCATAAAAATTATAGTGTCATCCGCATAGCTTAACTGAGAAGCTGGTGTGATGTTACAGGGCAGTGAAAAATATTGCAAGTTATTATTCTGAAAAATGTAGGAGAGAATCCTTGAGAAAGATTCAGTGAAAATATTAAACAGGAAGGGGGAAAGGGGATCACCTTGTTTGATACCTCTATAGGCTTTAAAAAAGCCCACAGGGTTACCATTGATAAGAACAGCGAAGTAGGGCTGGGAAAGGTTGTTCATCACAGCCTTGAGGAGTTGACCTGAAAAACCAAATCTACACAATATACTATTTAAAAAACCCCAGCTAACCCTATCAAAAGCTTTTTTAAGGTCAAGTTTAAGAATACAATTTGGGTTCCTATTTTTTCTATCTATGAACCTAATCATCTCCTGAAGGTATAGGATATTATCAGAGATATCTCTGTTCTTCATAAAAGCTGATTGGTTATATGAAATCAGTTTCTCCATATAAGGTTTCAGTTTTTCCATAAGGACCTTAGAGAAAATTTTGTTAGCAACATTAGATAGGCTAATAGGTCTGAAATCATCAAAAGAAAAGGGAGTAGGTTTTTTAGGAATTAGAGTTATCCAAGTACTGGTGATACCTCTTGGCATGTTAGAACCTGGGAGAAAATCATTGACTGCAGTTATTAAGTCCTCTTTTATAAATTCCCAGCATTTAGTGTAAAATTTGCTAGAGAAACCATCAGGTTTCATACTACTATTTTTGTTTAGACTCATGACCACTAGTTTAAGTTCAGCTTCAGTCACTGGCTTGGATAAGCTAGAATTATCTTGCTCAGTAATAATGGTGGGTATCTGGCTAAGAAAGTGGGGATAGTAGGTGGAGTCAACGGATTGGCTAGGTTCAGTCAGCAGATCAAAAAAATAGTTTACAGCTTCCGTTTGGATGTGTGAGAAATTGTCAAGCCATTTTCCATGACAATTTTTTATTTTGGAGATGTGCAATCTACAATTTTTCTCCTGAACAGTTTTATGAAAAAATTGGGTATTATTATCACCACACTTAAACCAGTTCAGTCTTGACTTATGTTTCCAGTGTTTTTCCTTTTCCTTTAAAGCTCTAATTAATAAGGCCTTTTTCTCATTGAGGTTGATGAGGTCAGTTTCTGAGTGAGATAAATCATAAAATGCTTCCTGCATTCTCAGGTTATCCTCAGCATTAATGACATTGGAGTCAATATTACCAAAACACTCTTTATTCCATGTCTTTATCACTTTCTTAAGTCGAATCAGTTTGAGATATAGACCCATCATTCCTGTCTGAGGAACAGGAGTGGTCCAATTATGTCTAATTAAATCCAGGAATTTAGGCCTATTGAACCAACAGTTGAGGAACCTAAAAGGTTTTGGGTGAGAGGGGATTTGAGATGAAATTTGTAAGATAATGGGTGAATGTCTGATGATTGCCTATTGAGGACCTGAATAGAGGAAGCTGGGAATTTATTGCTCCACTAACGTGTACATAAACCTCTATCTAGTCTCTTCGAAGTTGGATTTCTAAGCCTAGAGTTAGTCGATGTAAAAATGTTCCCTACAGTATTAATTTCCTGTAAACCTATGGTGTTAATCCAGTTATGAAAGTCCCTAATACTACCCAGGTTAGGAGAGCCAAGGACTTTTATATTCAGAAGGTGTGATGATTGTGTTAAAGTCACCTATAAAAATAGTTTCATTAGATGGGAGGAGGTTTAGGTCATGCCATAGTGCCTTTCTGCCCTCTCTAGTTCTAAGAGCATAAACAAAAACAATTTCCATATCTGAATTAGAGCCTTTGTGGATGATTTTAACATTTGGGAACTAATTGTGGTGGCTTATAAGATTAACAAATATGGAGTCATTCCACATCAGCCAAATTTTGCCATTATGGAGAGGAAGGTTATGGGAGTAATTTAGCTTCTCCATATAGTCTTGGCATTGGGAGTTATCATGCATGGGTTCTATTATACACAGGAGCTGAATTTGCTTGTGGAAAATCAATTGTTTTAATCTAAGCATAGAAGTTTCAATTCCTCTCAGGTTCCAAATTAAGAAATTAAATTTGAAGATGTGCATCATTCTTCACCTGATTTATGACTTTTAGTGGAAGACCTTAGCATCATCTTGTTCAGTTGACTAAGGTAGTTTTTTTTTGTATTTAGCCTTACCTTGGCCATCATTCTTACCTGATAGTTTAGTTGTATCTGTCAGAGGGTCAGATTGAGGGTGGTGGTCCTCTGAATGGTCTTTTCCATCCTTCATAGAGTTCAGAGGATCCTGATCAGCACATTCATCAGTGATAGAGTGGTTATCCATGTCCTGCAAAGAAAAAAATCTATTTCCCATCTTTCCTTGGTGTGGAAGTGGAGGGTTAGTGGGGGAGAGCTGGAAAAGAGTAAGATGTTGGGATCCAATCTGGATGTCATCTTTTGCATAGGTTTTGGAGGACTTAAAAGGGGGAATGATACCTATTTAGTTTAAAAGATTTCTGAGAGATGTTTAGGATCTACCAGGGGATTGATTTGGAAAGGGTAGTTGAGGTAGCTGGGGTGTGATGATCTGAGGGACAGCTACTGGTACCTCAGGTGCATATGATAATGGATCGGAGGCAAGGTTAGTATTGGCTAACTGGTGAGTAATGTTTCCGGAGTTGGGTGTGTTAGAAGGAGGCTGATTGTTAGTAAATCTAGCTGGACTCTGTCAAATTTGTTTCCTGTGGCATACCATTTAGGCATTGGTTCAACATAGTTTTGGGAGATAGCTCTACATTGGCTGAGCGAGTGTCCTAGTTTGGCACAGTGATCACAATACAGTGGAATATCTTCATACTCAATATTATACTTCCTATTGTTATTTATTGAACCTAATCTGATGAAGGTGTTAAGTGGCTTCTGTAAATCAATTTCAACACACAATTTGATAGCTGAAGGTCTGGTTAGCATTTCAGTGGCTAGATCTTTTTTGTTGAAATTGCCAATACTGTTACCAATAGCCTCAATTGACGAAGTATTATAGTAGTACAAAGGAACTTCCCTGATTGCACACCAGATAGGGACAATTGGGGATTCCTTGTGTGTTGAGAAGTCTGGCGACCACTTTAGGACCTTCATCTGAACACCATTGAAACTCCAGCTCCCTTTGATCCAGCATCTCTGGTAGTCGTTACCCTAGTCGAATCTGATGAGGACGTGTTTGAAGTCCAGTGATCCCAATTGGTATTTTCCGGCGAACCCGACCGTTTTAAAGGATGACTCCAGTTGTTCCATTGTGAGTCTTCCTTTGGTGAATTTTCCGACCAGTGCTTTAGCATAGTGAGCTGAGAGTTTTGAAATCTCTTCATCAGAGTATAGACATGCTGGTTCTCCGAGGTGTTCCGATTTTGGGATTAGCTCAGGGTTATTCGGAAGTGATTGGCAGGGAGGGGTGATTTGGATTGTAGGGCGGAAAGGAAGGATTTTTGGGTATTATTGGTGTTGTTATTCTCTGCCATAATGGCCGGCCGTGGGAGAGCCATAACCAGCGGCGCCGCCGACGGCAAGATAGAGCCGTTAGCGATGTATGAAGCCGTTACCGACGAGGAAAGACGTTGGGGATTCAGAGTAACAGACAGAAGAGAGAGAGAGAAGACAGATACACCTTTTGATGGGCAATGCTAATTCTTCTTTTAAAAATGTAACATCTTTTTGTTTGTTATTTAATAACCATATTCTTTTATATATAGAATTTGTTTGTAATAAATGCAATTCTATTTGGCTTGGTGGGTTAATGAATTTAAATAATAATTGGCGTCCTAATATTTTGGTGCTAATTCTCGTTTGAGTTTTTGTAAATGGGGTTATCTAATATAAAAATGGATTTCCTAATACTGCGTCATGTGATGTATTTTCTAACATGAGGAATGATTGTTTAATACAATACTTGTTATTACATACAAAACCATTTGTTAACTTTTTATGAATTGTCATTGGAGTTCCATTTGCTGCTTATAAGTTTTCATTAGTTTTGGTTAAATATTTACTTGGAATTATTCCTGTTCTAATGCATGAAGTATCTACTCCGCTATCTATTAATGCAATGACCTGAATACTAAAATCTTCTACCCCTATAGTGACTAAGGAGTACCATTTTTCCATATTAATTTTATGAAAAGCATTAAAGAATTGTTCGTCGGTTGGGATGTCTGGATTGATATCAATATTCAAACTAGTAGAGGGCCAATCTTTGTCTGGGTGTATTCCTATAAGTTTTAATTCTATTTCTAGATCTTTTTCTTTTAATGTCTTTAGTTCCTGTTTTATTAAACTAATCTCTTTTTTAATTTTTTAATTTCTATTTTTAAATCATCAGATTTTACTGGTGTTTTCTTTTCTCTTTCTGAATACTTCTTTATTGTATTTGATAAGATGAACGCCTCTTCTATCCTTGGTTTTTCTTCTTCTTGGATTAATTCCTTTAACTTGTTTAAATATTCTGACTTGTCTTATGAATTTCCTATTTTATCAATCATATCCAATAATACTTGTTTTTTATTTTTCGAACTACTAAGCATATTAATTGTCGAGATTTTGCATTGGCATATATCTGGATTATTAGAGTTATCTGAACTGGATTCAGAATGTTCACTGTCAGAATTATCTATTAGTAGTGTTAGTAATTTATTTTTGAATTCATGATCGTCAGAAAATAGTAAATTGATCTTTTTCTTTGTTTTGCAATGAGACGCGGTATGACCAAATTTTTTACATTTAAAACATTGAATGGTTTTGTACTTATTATTGTACTTATTATTTTTCTTATAAAATTTTTTGGTGTTATTAAAATCTGTACTTGTAGTATTTTGGATTTCTGTATTTTTTGTATTTATATTTATGTTGGGATGATGGAGGCTTGATACCCATAATGCCACATTCTTGGCAAAAGGACCTCATTTCCTTTCTTTCTGATCCATATTTGCGTTGTATTTTTAAATCTTGACATAATGTTAAAGCTTCTTTTTTAATAAAAGCAAATATTTGTCCAAAAGTTAAACTATTGTAATCTATTTTGTCTGTACCTAATGCCTTTTGTAAGTTGGTGATTATCCTTTGTGAAAATAAATTTGGTAATCCTGTGATGAATTTTTCTTTCCAAAATGGTGAGTTTGAATCCGTTCTTCTTAGTACTTGAGTTAAGAATATATCCTTATACCATTTGAAGTCAGTTAATAAAGGGCATCGTAAATTAGTTAGACATATCTTTGAACTATTTAACTCGTCATCAGTATTTCCTACAAAGTACATTAAAGTAACATAGATTAAAAATGTCGATCCGTCTTGTACCATAACATATTCTAAATTCTCTCCTTCTCCCTGAGCTTCTTCTATTTCATGGTTTACAATGGATTGCTTATCTTCTAAAGTGAGATGGTTATCCCACCATCCTTTTAATTGTCCTGTAAATCTTGTTACTAATAACATTACAATATTTGGTTCAGTGATATTAATTTGAGCCTCATATGCAATTCTGGTCATTCTCATTTCTTGTATTGTATTCATTATTTGATATTCTGATAATCCATCTATATTCCATTGATAGATTAATGAGCCGTCATAGCTATTAAATGAAGACCTCTGTTCTTCATATTGTATATCAGGAGGTGTAGGTCTTGGATAATAGTTTTTGTATTATTATGTTTCCAATTATACCTAGTTTTCTTTAGTTTGTTTAATTGTAAGGGTGGCTGATCACTATTTTGTGTAGGAAATTTGCCAAATTGGTTTTCTATTATATCTATCTGATGGTTTAATTGATCATCTGATTCTAAATCAGATGTGGACTTGGAAGAACTAGGGCTCGTTGTACTAGAGCTTGTTGAATTACTTTCTTCTGGATTAATTTGAGATATAATTCCTATTTGCCTAGAAGTATCTTCATTCCCAAGACATATGGAAAATACAGTTTCATTGTTAAGAAATAACAGCTCTAGACTACCAAAATAAACACAACCGTGTTTACATTCACTATCATTTACACTCTCACAACATGATAATAAACCATTTTAAAGCATATAAACCATTAATAAATACAAATAAACTCTCTCCATGCATGCATTAAAGGTTATTATCACTACTATAAATTGAAATTCACAAAAGAAAAGGAAAACTTACATTCATGGGTTTTTATGGCTTTGGGTTAATGCTCACATTCCAAAAAAAACCCCCATCAATGAACAGAGAAGTGGATTAAATGTTCAGATCTAATTTTTGAGTGATAGTTCGGAGCATTTATTGTTAAATTTAGCACCGGTTTTTGTGAATAGTGACTAAAAATCGGTTCCAACTACCCAATAGCTCCGATTTTAAACCGGTGCTACATAAATCGGTGTCATATTCCCCACTATTTTTTACTGATTTATTTTAACACTGGTTTTTGTTAATTTTTAGCACCGGTTTTTTAAATTGGTGACAAATTTGTCATAGCACCGGTTTTTGTTATTTTTAGCACTGGTTTTTAAACCTACGTTAATTTAACACCGATTTTTGTTTTTTTAGCACCGGTGTTAATTAACACCGGTTTTTAGCGTCGTTTTTAAACCGGCATTAGTTTTACACCGGTTATTAGAAAACAAAACCGGTGTTAAAAATAAAAAATCGGTGTAAATTTAACTCGGTTTAAAAACCGGTGCTAAAAATAAAAAAACCGGTGCTATTACAATTTTGGCACCGGTGCTAGAGGGGGGTCTCTGTGGTAGTCCTCTTCTTTTTCAAATGAATGTTCCTAAATCATTTTGGGTCGATGCAATATCTACAACATGTTTACTCAATCCATATTTTGTCCTTAATGATGATATCACTTGCAAAGTTCTTTTTCCAAAGATATGTTTTTTTCCCATTGATGCTAAAATATTTGGAAGCACGTGTTATGTTAGAGATGTTCGCCCACAACTCACTAAATTAGATCCAAGTATTTTAAATGTGTCTTTATTGGCTAATCTCCATTTCAAAAGGTTTATTGATGTTATTTTCCCAAACTGAACAAATATTTGGACTCTATGGATGTTACATTCTTGGAAGACACTCATTATTTCCCACCCCGATCCATATGTTGGCTTATTCTATCACAACCTTTACACCTACTCCCAACCATATCATGTGAATCCTCATGTTGTCCATGAATACTCTCGACGCCAGCCTCCTGCATCATGTCCTTCAGTTGCTACTTCGTCATTTATTCTAGCTTCAAGCGATGATCTTCCAATTATAATACACAAAGGTCATCATGTTTCTACCTTTATTTCATATGATCAATTTTCATCCTCTTCTCATTTTTTTTATTACATCCCTTAATTCTATCTCTATTCCTAAAATAGTTTATGAAGCCAATTCTCAACCTGTTGGCATATTGCTATGATAGAGGATATGTATGCTCTAGATGACAATGGTACATGAGACTTGGTTGATTAACTTGCAGGTAAATGGGTTGTAGGATGCAAATGGGTGTCTAGAGTAAAGTTCAATCCAGACGGGTCAGTAGCTCGATTGAAAACCCATCTTGTTGCTAAGGGCTATGCTCAAACGTATAGTGATAATAATTCTTAAACGCTCTCTCCTGTTTCCAAGTCAACATATGTTAGATCATAAGCAACTACTAATCAATGGCCTTTTCACCAACTTGATAGCAAAAATGATTTTCTTCATGTTGATCCTTAGTAGGAGGTGTATATGGAGCAACCTCCTAATTTTGTTGCTCAGGGGGAGTCATGGTGACTTTGTCATCTTCAGAAAATTTTGTAAAATTTGAAATAAGTACGCGTTATTGGTTTGGTAAGTTTCATTTGGTCATTGAGAGATTTGGTATGGTGAAAAGCAAGTCTGCCCATTTATTGGCTGAGACTAGAAAATTAGGAGCTAAGCCATGTAATTCTCTAATGATTCCTAATGTATACCTTACAAAGGATGGTAACTTATTTGAAGATCTTTAAAGTTGTTGAGAGTTGGTTGGAAAGTTTAATTATCTTACCTCGACTCGTCATGTTATTGCATATTCAATTAGTATGGCCAGTCCATTTATGTCATCTTGTACACTTCATCATTGGGCAGCATTAGAGTAGATTTATATTACTTGAAAGGAGAGTCAGGAAGAGGTATTGTGCATAAAAATAATGGGCATAATCAGATTGAAGTTGTGAAACACTCAATCTGATTATGTAGAAATCTGAAAATAATAAGTTTGTAAAAATATCTTTTGTATAATAACCTCTCTATTTTGTATAATATATTTTTGTAAAAATATGTGTGTGTTGCTTTGTAGAAATCTCTGTATAAGAAAAATATTTGTTTTATATAATAAATTTCTACTCGGTTCTCTATGCTTCGCTGTCGGCTTTGAACTCCTGAAAGCCGAATCGACATCGATTATGCTTTCGATATTTTTTTTTAATTCCAGAAATGCAATGTGCGACCTCGCACCAGTGTCTTGCCAATATTGTTTACTGCGGTTCTTGGCAAAGTCGCACTGACTACCACACCAATTTTTTTTTACTGTGGTTTCAGAAATTTTGTGC
Organism: Rubia yunnanensis; assembly: GCA_037428765.1. Classification (NCBI taxonomy): domain Eukaryota; kingdom Viridiplantae; phylum Streptophyta; class Magnoliopsida; order Gentianales; family Rubiaceae; genus Rubia; species Rubia yunnanensis. Next base: position 71,601,474 of record CM075063.1, read on the forward strand.
AACATTGTACACACTTCGGTTGGTTTCACATTTAACCTCGGTTATTTTCTAAAAACTCGAGGTTAAAAATATTTTTTACCTCCGTTTTGAACTGAGGTAAAAAATACACTTTTTACTTCACCCACATTTATTTCGGGATTTTCAGGGGCAAAAAACTGAGAAAAATAGGCCTAAAAAATTAAAGTAATAGGTGTTGTTTCTTGTAGTGTCATTTTGTGAGAACTTGATGCTGTTTGGAATCAAAATGGTCTCAAAATGTTGCTCATGTCTTTGTACTGATTCTCTCTCACATTATTTTAATGATTGTCAAGTTGCAACATTGGTGTGGGATGAATTGCATGAATTTCTGATGTTACAGAGTGGATTTTATGGATATTTTGGATAGATTAGCATACTACAATTCCAAAAGCAATTCGGATCCCACAAATGATATTCCAATTAGAATCTCACCAATCTTTGTATCTGGTGTACTGTGGGTTGCACGGAATAGGAAGCTAAATGATGAGATACACATCTCGGAAGCTGTAGTTTGGAAGTCGGGGAGTTTATAAAAGCTTCACTGTCAGCCTTCCCCCTTAAGCAGCCTAGATTGAATCATCAATACTGGATTTAATCTGGAATTATGCCTTATTTTAGTAAGAATCATAAGAGGATTACATTAACAAAATGGGATAAACCGATTAATGGTAGATATAAAATCAACACGGATGGTTTATGGAAAGCCAACTCACATTTGAGTGGATTAGCTGCCGTAGTTAGGAATGGCACGTGATCATTAATATATGGAAAGACCCAGCTGGCAGCTTGCAAATCACCATTAATTGCAGAAATCATGGCCTTTAAGCTTGGTTTCCAACTTGCGGATGAACTAAATATATCTATTCACAATCTGAATGTGGAAACCGACTACAAAATGGCGATTCAGGCCATACAATCTCCTGAAAAAGGGCCCTGGACAACATACCATGATTTGTTAGAGATTCAACCTTTATCTAATGCTCTATGTTTTGTTTGCAGGGAATCAAATCAACTGGCACACCTGCTTTTTAAAAGGCGATATTCTCGCCCTCAGGGTCCCGATCGCGCCGACACCGATCCACAACTGTACTCGTTGACCACAAGGGACCCCCTCCATTTGGAAAAATTCCCACACTGCGTCTGACGAAAGTCCAACCCGCGGTACTAGGATTGAAACCAAAGGCCTAACTACTGGACCGATCGTGTGAGTGTGGCAGACCTATTTTCTAAACGATGCAAGGATCGATCTGCATCGTTTAGAAAACAGACCTGCTTTCTAAACAATGCAAGGATCGATCAATGAAAGGCGAGTGTTCAACTCAAGATCTCACGCGAAAAGAAAAAGGACAACTCCAACTTGACAAGATTGGACTTCCAAATTTCAGAACATGGGAACACGTAAATCCGAGTTGTGGTCAAGTGATTTTGTAAAATCTTGGTTGATCACTGGTGGAGTATTTTTGGAAACTTAATCAAATTCTCATGTATAGTCTAATTAGGATTTTGCCTTGACAACCATTGAGATGAGATGACGTCCAGCCAAGGTAACGTTCGACACAGGGGGTAGAGTTTGTTAAACTTGGGAGCACTTAATAACTATGGTTGTTTTTGGTATTCAATTTTATTGGTTCAAACTCACATTTGATAGGCTCTATTCAAAATTTTGAACGTTTTGTACACAAAGACATCACTGTTTCTCCTTTCAGTAAAAGGTTTGGGGTGCTTAATAATTACCCCACTTAGGTGGTTTTAATTTAAAAAAAATACAATTTGAGGTTTTAATGCATTAAAGTAGACAAAGAAAATGTAACTAAACTTGAATACATAGCAAGTCTTAATAATCGGCACCCGTGGGGCCGTTCTTTTAACCAAATTACCCACGGGTATGTCACAAAGATATAATTTTTAAATTTTCTCCAGTGCTCACTACTAACTACTATAAATAGCTAGTGGCAAGTCAGGGGTTGTCCACAAAGATACTAAAATTCAAAAGTTAACTACACGCAACCCACAATTGGGCATCACTCCAATTGTGTGTCAAGAATAGCTAGTGCGGTAAACATTGGATTGGGGTTTTTTTCACTAATAACTAAAGAACATGCAAACAAGAGAGATTAAACTATAATAAACTAACCTTGGGGATATTTTTGTAACATGACCGATAAGTGACTTTGATCCTAGATTATAGGGCAAAATACTGATATGACCATATATTTTGAAGGTTTGTGCTGATATGACCCTGTAAAGTTGGAAAGTGATATTGTGGCCCTGTGTTTTGCATAAAAAGTGCCGATATAACCCTGTGGCACTATTCTAGTGTTGACTTTGAAATTTCCAGCATTGACCAAAAATAAAAGGACTAACATACCCCTAGTCTTCAAATTACAAATCAAATGACTAAATACCCTAGATTTCTTCCTCTTCACCACCACTATTACCACCACCGTCATTATCACTGCCGCCTGCTACCACTAACCACCGCCACCACAACCAGCCATCGCCACCACAACTACCCATAGCCAAAACCACCACCACCACCACCAGCCACCGTCATCACTCTCTCCAACCACCGCCACCACTCTCTCCAACCACCGCCACCACTCGTCCTAACCACCGCCACCACTCGTCTTAACCACCGCCACCACTCGTCCTAACCACCACCACCACCTCCCACCCCAGCAGAACCTAAACCTAGCTCCTCCACCACCACTAACCATCGCTATCACTCTCCCCAGCCACCGCCACCACTCATCCCAACCACTACCACTCATCCTAACCACCACCACCACCCGCCCCAGTAGAACCTAAACCTAGCTTCGTCACCATCACCAGTTATCCCCACCACCAGTCATCGCCACCACCACCAGCCATCGCCACCACCACCAACCACAGCAACCACCACCAGCCACAACCACCACCACCAACACTCTCCCCAGCCACCGCCACTACTCGTCCCAACCACGACCAACACCACCTGCCCCAGCACTCGTCCCAACCACCACCATCACAGCTCAACCCTAGTCCCGCAACCACGCATCCCTAGCCCCGCCAGCACTCATCCCCACCATCACCACCACCGCTCAACCCTAGTTCCACCACCACTCATCCCAACCACCGCCACCAACACCGCTCAACCCTAGCCCATCACCGCTCAACCCTAGCCTCACCCCACCACCGCTCAACCCGAGCCTCATCACCGCCACAGCTCAACCCTAACCTAGTCGCGCCATCGCGCTCTACCACCCCCCTTGCCTAGCCCTGCCACCACGCTCTACCTCTCCCTAGAACGCCAATTCAAAACCCGATTGGAATGCCACTTCGATTCACCCCCACCGCCGCCTTTGACTAACTTCCGCCACCATTTCTGCCTCAATTTTCTCCACTGCAGCTTTGCATTACTTGGGAAAAAAGATTGGCATTACCAAGGAAAAAAGAAAGCTCGAGAATAGGAGGTAGAAAATAGATCTGACGAGAAGAAGAGGGGAAAAAGAAAGGTTTTGTCCTTTGAAGAACAAGGGTATAAATGTCTTTCTAGCTTTTCTAATTTTTTATTTGTTTAATTACAGAGGGTATAATAGTCATTTCATGTCTTTCCAGCCAAATTCAGGCTGGCAGGGTTATATTAGCACATTCTAGCAAAACACAGGGCTACAATGGCACTTTCCAACTTTACAGGGTCATATTAACACAAACCCTCAAAACATAGGGTTATAAGAGCACTTTACTCTAGATTTTATCGCATGTAAGACATATAAACCTATCTTATGCCTATGTCACATAGTGTGGAGATAGATGGGAATTCCCAATGTTTATCATAAAAATGTTTGCCTCCACTTTTAGAAGCTACCACACCACCTCCATAATTAGGGAAAATGCTTCGATCACCTTTTTGATACCGCAATTCTTTCCCCATTAATCTCACTACCAATGCTAACAAGCTTCCATTTATGGAACAAAGTCTTGTGTAGGTCACAACTATTAGATATGAGAGCAAGGACAATTCATCCCGGGCACTCCACTATGGACACCAATCCCTAGGCTAGAGAGGTAAAGGAGTTAGAATCTCATGATGAATCTAGGGTTGACGCGACCCTAGTCGCTACACAATAACCCTAATTGCTACAAACTCTTATGTTCAACTATCGGGGTAAGCCAAGGGTTTCCCCTCTTTAGAGTGTCTAGCATCCCTAACATGAATTATTATTACACAATTGGACACCTAGAATTAGAGTCCTACTAATAGAGATGTAAATCAATTAGAATCTGGATAAGAAAGGAATACCCTTTCTGATTGGTTTTGTATATATCATGTTCCTTATTTGTTTAGGTCTTGTATACCCTTTGTACTCACTATATATATATGAATACACACAACCAAAATTATTTGTGGTTTTTACATTCTATCATGGTATCAGAAAAGTTTCATAGATCATGAATGGGTTGTTGTTATAGACTTAGAGATGGATGCTTTACGCACTCAACAGACATGGGAGCCGGTTTCTCGTCTTTCCCATGCAAATATTGTTGGTTCAAAATGGGTTTACCGGTTGAAGTATAAATCTGATGGCTCCCTTGAACGACACAAAGTGAGGTTATTTCCTCAAGGTTTTTGCAATTTCTTGGTTTTGATTATGATCATACTTTTAGTCCAGTGGTGAAGGCCTCTAATGTTCGTACTATTTTATCCATTGTTGTTCATCGCAATTGGCCACTGCGACAGGTTGATGTGAAGAATGCCTTTTTAAATGGAATTCTGGAGTCCCCGATTTATTTGGAGCAGCCTGATGGATACAAAGCCCCTATGCATCCTGATTATCTTTGTCTTCTACGCAAGGTCATTTATGGTTTGAAGCAAGCTCTTGGTTTCAGTGTTTTAGTTCCTTTTTTATTGGCCTGGGTTTTCTATGCAGTTCTTCTGATACCTCCTTATTTATTTTCTCTCATGGTGCATTTTTACTCTATTTATTGGTTTATGTTGATGACATTAATCTTACTAGGAATTATGGTTGTCTTATTCAGAAATTTATTGATTGAGTTAATTAGGTGTTTAAGATTACCGATCTTGCCACTCTGCAGTATTTTTTGGGATTGGAGGTTCTTCGTACTTCCGAAGGCTTATTCCTTGGTCAAGCTAGATATGCCATAAACATTTTACTGTGAGTTGGCATGCAGGATTCTGTACCTATTGCTATTCCATTTGTGGCCTTTTTGCAACTATCTAGCTCTTCCAGTAAGCCGTTCAGAAACCTCACACTTTATCATTTTTTGGTTGGTGCACTACAGTATCTATCGATCACACGTCCCGGTTTGTCCTATGTTGTGAATACTGTCAGCCAGTATATGCCGGCTCCTACTGATGACCATTACCAAGCTGTCACTTAGATTTTGCGCTATGTCACGGTACACTCCACTATGGTCTTTAGTTTCACGCAAACTCCTCTGCTTTACCAGTTTTGGATTACTTTAATACTGATTGGGTTTGTTGTATAGAGACTCGTAGGTCTACATATGGTTATACCATTTTCCTTGGTAGCAACCTGGTTTTTCGGAGTACTAAGAAGCATCATACAGCTTCTTGTTCCAGTTCAGAATCAGAGTACCTTGTTATGGCAAATACTGCTGCAGAGCTAGCTTGGTTAATGAATCTTCTTCGGGACTTACGTGTGACGTCGCGAATCCCGCCCATCTTGCCGTGTGATAATAATAGTGCTCTCTTCCTGGCTTAGAATCATGTTTCTTATAAGAGAGCTAAGCATATTGAAATTGACTATCATTTTGTGCGTGAGATGGTGTCTCCTGGCAAACTCAAGGTTGCTCATGTTTCTGCAGACTTGCAGCTTGCTAACATTTTTATGAAGGGTCTACCCCCTCCTCAGTTTGAGTTTCTACGTTCCAAGCTTTGAGTTACGACCAGTTCTACGCTTCTCTTGAGGGGGGGTAATAGAGATGTAAATCAATTAGAATCAGGATAAGAATAGAATACCCTTTCTGATTGGTTTTGTATATATCATGTTCCACATTTGTTTAGGTCTTGTATACCCTTTGTACTCACTATATATATATATGAATACACACAGCCACATTTATTTGTCGATTTTACATTCCATCACTTATGATCGAGACCGTACTCCGAGATAGCATGAATGCACTCATCTCCCCGGTACTCTTGAACCTACAATACTTATAGTCTAACACCCCCAAGATGGCATTTTAAGCCTAGCAAGTTATTATACTATGCATGAATATATGGTTGCATCATAAAACATACATGGCATAAATCTTACAAGAATGTAAAATATAAATCAAACACAAATATTCATAGGACATAAACATAGGGAAATCTTAGAATTTCACAAAGACAACATCTAGTCATGAATACAAATATTCCCCCAAGAAATACTCAGGAGACATTGAATCCAAGGCAATCATTGGATTCAATATCATAGGCAAAACTAGGAAAAATAAATGAAGAGAGGAGAGAACCTTCCTCTTCCTACCTACTCTTAGTTCTAGAATTATTTAACAATAATGAACTTCTTTTATACTACTAAATCCATGACATTCATTAAATTAAATACCATGAATCTAGGGATTAAATTAAGGAAGGAAGAAGAAGAATTATAGAGAGAGAAAGCTCTTCTTTTCCTTCCTACCTACCACACTCTAAGAATCTACAATATGTCTAGTTACTAAACCTATGAGACTAAAGGCTCCTTATATCGGAGAAGATAAATGGGCCTTTAAAGGCTCAAGTCTGAAAAACCCTAGTGAAACATTAATTCTACCACTAGGCCATGTCAGTATGGGTCGTGCAAAAGCACATGGCCCGGGCTGCACAGCCCATGCAAAACCATGCGGACCGCGGACTAGAGGTCCTTCTCAAGAAAACTGAGCGTGCAACCTGCGCAAAAGCGTGTGGCCGGCGGACTGGAGAGCTTATCCTGCCGTCTGAGCACACGGCCTGTGCAAAAGCACGCAGTCGCGGTCTGAAGTCTTCATCTTCATTTTTCTGATCATGCAGCAATGCAAAAGCTTATGGGTCATGATCTGGAGTGTAGGTTCTTCATCATCTGGGAAAGGGCTTGGCACGGGTCATGCAAATCGGGTCATGCAAATCGGGTCGTGCAAGTCTTTGATTCTCCCAAAACTTTGCTTTTTTCCTCCAACTTGTAAGCGCCGCTACGGATGAATTGCTGATCCAATTTGGGAGTTATTGTAGTTGATTTTTTAGCGCTCGAGAAGGAGAATCCAATGGTGCTACTCTTGGAGGGTAATTTCTCTCAGATTGTTCCTGTAACTCGATTCAAACTCATGATCACAATTCATCTACTTTTTTGTTTTCCTACTTCAACCCTTCTATCTTCTACTGCATTTTGACTCGTAACCTTCAGTCTTTTACCATTCTTGTGAATGACCTTCAATAAAATACTCTGAAGTGCTCAAGAGCAATTTACAAATAATCTCATAAAATAGAATCTAGATGCTCGTAAGGACAAAGATCCATTAGACTCAAAATCGGTTACAAAATGAAGGATTTAGATATGAAAACCCAAAATGGTCATTTAAACCCCTTATGATGTAAACCTATTTAAACCTAGAAATCTACCCACAAAATGATAACAAAAGCGTAGTTAAATGCCTTAGAAAATAAATGTATTTGACGACCCATCATGCACCTTTTGAATTAGTTAATTATGATGTTTGAGGTCCCTCCCCTGTTTTGTCTAAACCTAGATTTCAATATTTTATTACTTTTGTGGATGATAGTTTGGGTCGATCAATATCTACAACATGTTTCTCAATCCATTCTTTGTTCTTAATGATGATATCCCTAGCAAAGTTCTTTTTCCAAGGATATATTTTTTCCCATTGATGCTAAAATATTTGGTAGCACGTGTCATGTTAGAGATGTTCTCCCAAAACTCACTAAATTAGATCCAAGTATTTAAAATGTGTCTTTATTGGCTAATCTATATGTCAAAAAGGCTATTGATGTTATTTTCCCAAACTTAACAAATATTTGGTCTCTATTGATGTTACATTCTTGGAAGACACTCATTATTTCCCACCCCAATCCACATGTTGGTTTATTCAATCACAACCTTTAGACTTACTCCCAACCATATCATGCACATCCTTCTTTTGTCCATGAATACTCTCGACGTCAGCCTCCCGCACCATGCCCTTCAGTTGCTACTTCGCCATTTGTTCTAGCTTCAAGCGAGGATTTTCCAGTTATGTTACACAAAGGTCAACGTTAATGCACCTATCATGTTTCTACCTTTATTTCATATGATCTATTTTCATCCTCTTCTCATTCGTTTATTACATCCCTTAATTCTATCTATATTCCTAAAACAATTTATGAAGCCAACTCTCAACCTAGTTAGCAGAGTGCTATGATAGAGGATATGTATGCTCTGAATAACAATGGTACATGGGACTTGGTTGATTTACTTGCAGGGAAATGGGCTGTAGGATGCAAATGGGTGTCCAGAGTAAAGTTCAATCCAGACGGGTCAGTAGCTCGATTGAAAACCCATCTTGTTTCTAAGGGCTATGCTCAAACTTATAGTGATAATAATTCTTAAATTCTCTCTCCCATTTCCAAGTCAACATATTTTAGATCATAAGCAACTACTAATGGCCCTTTCACCAACTTGATTGAAAAAATTATTTTCTTCATATTGATCCTTAGTAGGAGGTGTATATGGAGCAACCTCCTGGTTTTGTTGCTCAAGGGGAGTCATGGTGAGTTTGTCATCTTCGGAATTTTTTGTAAAATTTTAAATAAAGTCTGCGTTATTGGTTTGGTAAGTTTCATTAGTTCATTGAGAGATTTGGTATGGTGAAAAGCAAGTCTGACCATTCAGTATTTTATTGACGATCAAATGCTAGTATGATCATTTTAGTAGTGTTTGTGGATGATATTGTTATTGATGGAATAATATAGGAGGAATTTTATCCCTTAAAACTTATTTTTTAATTAGTTTCACACAAAGTATTTGGGGGTGCCAAAGTATTTTTTGGGGTTGAGGTTACTCAAAGTAAACAAGGGACATTATGCTCTTGATTTATTGACTGGGACTATAAAATCAAGAGCTAAGCCCTGTAATTCTCTAATGATTCCTAATGTATACCTTACAAAGGATGGTAACTTATTTGAAGATCTTGAAAGGTGTCGAGAGTTGATTGGAAAGTTGAATTATCTTACCTTGACTCATCATTGTATTGCATATTCAATTAGTATGGTTGATCAATTTATGTCATCTTGTACACTTCATCATTGGGCAGCATTAGAGTAGATTTATGTTACTTGAAAGGAGAGCCAGGAAGAGGTATTGTGCATAAAAATCATGGGTATAATCAGATTGATTGTTTCATAGATGGTGATTGGGCAGGTTCCAAGATTGATAGAAGATCCATTTATGGCTATTATATCTTTGTTGGGGAAAACTTTGTGTTATGGAAAAATTGGAAACAACAAACTATTTCACGATCTAGTGCTTAATAAGATTATTGGGATATGGAACAATCTATGTGGGATATTATGTGGATACATCAGTTGTTGATTGAAGTAGGGGTTACAGCTTCTGTTCCAATAAAGGTGTGGTCATGTAATAATCAAGCGGCTCTTCATATTGCAACTAATAATGTGTTTCATGAGCAGACCAAACACATTGAAATAGATTGACACATTGTTCGTGAGAAAATTAGCATCACCTTGCATTGTTATTTTGCACCTCAATTTCTCTACTTATGGTTTGCCACCACAATTCATCATAAAGATAATCACGACATAGTTGTCACTCCTAAATATAATCTTAACATCAATCAATGACCAAATTGACAAGAGGACGAAATCTTTCCGGGTTCATTCCCGAGTCTAGTAATAAATTATGACATAATGACAATTAATTACCATTCTAACCTTAAACATGCAACAATGATAAGTATTAAACACAAGCATTCTTGAGAATCATAGGAAATGGGTAGAAAGAACCCAAAATCTCACAATCTTAAGCTAAAAATGTTTACCAAATACTCCCAGGTACTAATTTAGCCTAATCTAGCAAATACCCACTAGTGTATGGGGGGTGGGAGGCGTCAAAGGCGGTTCTATTTGACCAACAAAGGCACTTTCATTGTGCCTTCTCTGGCCCTACCATCCACGAAGGTGGTTTCAATACCGCCTTTAAAAATGCCAACAAAGGCGGTTAAAAACTGCCTTAAAAATCACGCGGGAACTACCTTTAAATGTTTCTGAGTTCGGAAAAATCCTAGCGTCTAGCGTACCATGCATCATGATTCTGAGTTCGGAGTCAAACTTTCTGAGTTCAGAAAATATGTAATCGGCTCTTTGTCACAGACTGCCAGGTTTTAGAGCTCGTTAGTACATTCCGTCCCTATTCTATCCAACGATTGCTCCAATTTGTCATAATGAAATATTTCTTACAAACTTAGAAATATATTCATGTATTCTTTTCGATCTCAGAATCGATAATCGTGACTATGTAAAAATTTTAGTGAAGTTTCCAATTTGGGAAAGTTGATCTACTCATATGGTAAATGAATATTTCTACCAAATTTCTCCAGCTCCAAAAAGGCCTCAATCCACAGCAGCAAATATAACGCAATACACGATAGTATCTTGTATGATGACAAAAATTTATATAGATAACGTTAATCTAGAAATAATCTATATATAGGAATAGAAAATAGTAGGAATCTATTCCAATACTTCTAAGCTTCATTATTTATCTAGTTATGTTACTTTTGCAATATTTGGATTCCCAAGAGTTCCAAACCGATTTAGTATTAGATGTCTCGCCAAATCATTCCTTGCACTGTTGATTTCATCATTGGAGCAGGGCTTTGATTCCTTTATGAAAATCTGTCAATAACTAGTTAGTAGAAAATACAAGAAAGCTTAGTTATATTAATTGGTTTCTAGAAACAATTGTACGTGCACCTTATCAATTTGAATGTAATTGACCTCTTGAATGCACTCAGCCGTGTAAAGCATGACGTAATAGCCACACTCCCAAGTCTGTGCTTGTTTCTTGTAGTGGTTTAAATAAAAGCAAATTCCTTAATTAAATTCTCATCAAAACTAATTAAGTACTATAAATTGAATAAACAGTGATCGTAGCCCACCTTGACTTCAACCACCTCAAAATGATTTTTATTTTGGTCGCTACTGCCCTTCATTGCCAATTCCAAAATCTCAAAAAATGCATCTGAAGGTTGGAAGTGCAGAGGATCCATTCAATAAACCCGGTTATGTGCGGGGACAATCAAAATCAATCTCCAATGGTCCCTAAATACAAAAATTGAAATTATGCACAAAATGAGTAATTTGTGTAACCGTAAAGTAAAACAAACAATCTTAGTATATATATATAACCTTTCTAGGTATGGTGCAATGAATAGCTTCTTATCTATCCGCCCTAGGCTCTTACTGATACAGTCGATCCTCTCTTGTTTCGTACAACCAATTTCTTGAATCGACATTGGGCACATGTATCCAATCCATCCCTTGTTTTGATTATGTGTAAAGAACATGTACCTATGAAATTTCACACGGTGCAAAGAAAACTGATTTTTATTTATTTATTGGGCTTACAGATTGAACATTTCGCAACGTGCACTGGAAATCGTCCCTCGTTGCAAAGATCCATCGCACGGTGCGACGAAATCAAAAAGTTTTCTAATTTGCTGAGCTTAAACATTGCACAATCCTTCCTTCTTCTCCATTAAATACTTCTAAGAAACACCACACCTCCACTCATTTCTCCACCATCTTACATATATAGATATGAATATTCTTGCATCTTTATAGTACCTTTGTTGATTGTAGTGTGCCAACTACATCGTTATAATCTTGATTTCTATATTCTATAATAATGCTTGGATACTTATCGATATATGTTAGGTATTTTTATTGGATAATTTCATAGTGGTGACTGCACGAGGGATTGGTTGTTCGTAAGGACATGATTATTTGATTAACTTGCTCACATATCCACATATCTTCAAAATCACTCCACAACACAATGATATCCCGTTTGCATCCAAATACATATTCATTCCCCAAGAATGAGTTAGTTGAGTTTCTATCATGCGGTTGTAGCCAATTAAATAGAACCCTTATGAAGTGTGGTGATTTTTTAAGGACTTGCGCTCATTCAGTTGGAGCTCTAAGCTTCATGGTTGTTGTTTGGACCGATTTAGGTATTGGTTTGACAGGTTTTGGTGTTAGTTTGATGGGTCTTGGTGTTGTTTTCATTGGTTTAGGTGATGGGGGTCGTGTTTCCTTCAAATGTTGATCTGTTACAGGATCAACATAAATAAGTTGACGTGGCCATACTAGAAACATTCCCTGGAAGGACCAACCTTCTTGCATTCTTCATCGGCCATTGAAAACATGGTGCCCATCACCAACGGGTTCCTCCAACAAAACCCTAGAAATACCCTCACCAATGGGTACGGAGTGATGGTGTTTCATTAATTCATGCAGAATTCCATTGGCTACATGGAGTGGTTTACCATCTATGTCTTGGACTTTATACAGCTCACACGGATGTAATTTTTACATTTCCACAAAACTATATGTTAATTTACAAATTACTTTAATTGTTAAAAAATATCAAACGAATACTAAGTGTATACCTTTTTTCAATTTGTTGTAATGCAATGTCCACATTGGTTGGTTTGAACAGTTTTCGCTCAATTCTTAGAGTTCTCACAATGCGACGTCGCACCTTATATAGCATCAAACGAGAAAAGACAAATTATGAACTGTGATGTCGCTCTTCATCCATCATGGGCCACCCATTTGACTTGGGCCCAACAATATTTATTCGGATTGAACCCAAGTGACTTTAAACACCACTTGGTAAAGTCACACACATAATCGATAATGTCGAACAGTGATCGATAAAGGACCGAGGTCGCACTTCAGGGATACTGGGCTAAATAGGACAACAGGCCCAATTGTCAAAACAATTTGGCTTGGTCAATAGTGGGTTGAAACCACATAACCCGATGTCGCTTCTCCATGTCGGCCTTATCGAGAAGAGACCGATAATCTAGACACATTGCGTCAGGATCAGTGGGCCTAGTAATGTTTTTCAGCCCAAAGTCATTAACACGCTAGCCCATATGCCATGCCCAGAGTAAATAATCAGGAAATATTTTTCCATAGTACAGTAAATGATAAAATAAATGGAATCATGAAAAATATTTTACATGGGCTACATATATATGGCCTTCAAAAATATTCAAAATGAAACGGTTCGTCATCAAACCATAACTCGTGTTATAGGGGGTCACTATTCATAGCTTGTAGCGAAAACATTGTGAAAAGTGGTACAAGTGATTACTTTTTAGTCTCGAAGGAGATCGGCTATGACCGCCCATCCACAATCTTAACGGTCGAATGGGTCTTTCTCGAACCCTTACTCGATTAATAGGGTTGAATGTTTGTGGTATTAAAAGGAAAACCATATGTAATTCGTAGAAGTGATATATTTTGGCCTTGAATGGGATCGGTTATTACTGGCCCTCAACAATCTTAACCATCGAACGGGTACTATTGTTCGAACCATTACTCTAGTAATATGGCTGACTGTTCGTGGGCTTAATGGGAAAACCCTCTGTAATTGCTATAACTGATATCTACTAGCCTTGAATGACATCGGCTCAAACTGGCCCTCAACAATCTTAACCATTGAATGAGTAATATTTTCCAAACTATTACTCTTGTAATAGGATTGACTGTTCATGGGCTTAACAGGAAAACCCTTTGTAATTGGTATACCTAGTATCTTTTAGCTTTGAATAACATTGGCTATAATCAGCACTTAACAATCTTGATCATTGAAATAGTTATGTTCAAACCATTACTTGTGTAATATGATTGATTGTTCATGGGCTTATTGGGAAAACCCTTTGTAATTGTTATAACTGATATCTTTTGGCCTTGAATAACATCGGCTATAACTGGCCCATAACAATCTAAACCATCAAATGGGTAATGTTCAAATTATTACTCTAGTAATAGGGTATGACTTTTTGTGGGCTTAACGGGAAAACTCTTTAAAATTGCTAGAACTGATATCTTTTGGCCTTAAATATCATTGGCTATAAGTGGCCCTCAACAATCTTAACCGTCGAACTCAGAAATATTAAAACCATTACAGTTGTAATAGGGTTGACAATTCGTGGGCTCAAAATAATCAAACCCTATGTAATTCGTGAAACAAATATCTTTAGTCCTCGAATAGCATCAGTTATAATTGACCATGAACAATCTTAACCATCAAACGATTAATGTCCAAACCCTCAATTTTGGTTAGTTGGCTTACTATTAGTTGGATTCAAATGATAATCCTGCGTAACTAAGGGAACAAATATCTTGTTGCCTCAAATTTGATTATGGAAAACCTATGGAAACCCTAGTTGCTGACAACGCACTTGACATATCACTTACTGAAGATAGGATAATCAGTTAGTGACATCGTACATGAATGTGAAATGGTCCATTTGGTCCATAAGTTGGCCCATTATATAACATTCAATCCATGGAATTGGCAACATCGGCCCAAGCATAGTGTAACCTGATATATGGCCGACCATTCTGCGACATCGTACATTCTTTTGAAATGGGCCCATTGAGCCCATTTTGACCCACGGAAAAACCTAAATTAAATGCGACCAACATGTCGCACAATCCATGCAATGTCGCAGCACTTGTGGGAGAATACCTTTATGTGCCATATTTAGGGGAAAACACCAAAAACCTTTGAAAAAGCATTTATTGCCAAAAATGGTGCCCCCCCCCCCTCCAAAGACCCAAATTTCATCATCCCCATTTCCTTTCTCCTCCAAAATATCAAGCAACGAAAACCCTCCAATCAATCACCCTCATAGATGCCTAATGGAGAAACAAAGGGAAAATGAAGAGGTTCCCATGGTAGGGGATTCCATGAATCAAAATTGTGGTAAGGTTCCATCTTTCTAACATTACATGATTATATTATCAATGGTATATTCCTTGGGAGTGATTGTTGAATGAGGGTTTGATCGTTATGTGTTTTAGTTTTCATCTATTTTGTTTAAGATTATGGACTATCATGTAGGGTTGTGTGGTTACATTAGAGATTTCATTTTTTTTTTCAAGTGTATTGTGTGTACCGAATGTGGAAGTTTTCAAATGGTGGTTATTTTTTATGGAAATGACATGAAATGTTTTATTTTCATCATTTAATTTCTTGATGTGAAGATCATCTTCAAAAGATATGTATCTTGTGTATCACCTAATGGCTGGCATGCATGTTGGTAGTGTTGTGGTACCTGAATCCTCGATTATTACCATATTCAATGTTACCTCATATGTTATAACAATTTTGTGGATAAAATGTCCATAAAAATTGTTGAACTTTATATATTATCACTACAACAAACAGCACCTAGTACCCCGATTTTTCAGCCCTTTTTACATCAATTTTTTGCCCCCAGACGATCAAAGTAAATGTGGGTGTAGTAAAAATTATACCTTTTACCTCGGTTCAAAACCAAGGTAAAAGGTACTTTTTACCTCAATTTTAGACCGACGTCGGTATCTTCTGAGACCGACCTCACACCAAGGAAGAAGGCAGAATATAGTACCACGTAGCTGCGACATCGTTCAAATCCATTTTGGTGTCCTTAAATAGTGAAGTCGATGATGAATGGAAGCATATGATGCGACTGGAACTACTGCGACATCGATTAGATCGACGACGCTGATAGTGAAGGCAACATCGATTATGATTATATGTGAAATCGCATGATCCATTGCAACTGCATCATCGGCACGATGATGTGAGCGGCTAACCAATACGACGTCATTTCAAATATGCAACTTTGCAAAAAAAAATTCAAGCATCACCTGCGACGTCAATTTGATATTGGTATGTTTTTGTTCATGTCGAACGATGTCGCATAGGTGTCGTATCGTTACCGATTTGTGTGATGTTGCGGTATGAATCATGGATAATCGTACAAAAATACAGTATTAATTTTCTGATGAAACAAAAAAAACATTTAACACAAATTGCCAATAAATGTCATAATATGTTCAAATACACATGGTTGATGTGAAAATGAACGATTAATTGTATTTAACATCCACTGCCCACGTAGTACACCACCCAAGCTAAGAGTACATTGTAACTCTGTTTGTCCAATTTAAAAAAATAGGAAGGAAACAAAATTTATGTCAGAATTTGGTAGTCCTAGAATTATGTACACATAATATTGTCAAGTGCGGGTGACAATATTCTAAACATGGGAAAAGTACCTGCATTGCGATGTCATTTGTTTGATAATGAAATGCCAATTAAACCGATGAACGTGTGAAGTTGGATATTCAAGATGAGGCTGTCATGTCTGGAATATGCAACATCGCACAACATTTTTCTCTATATTGTGAAGGGAGCTGGACATAGTGTGACGTCGCACATTCATACTGTGTTCACATGAAAAATTTGATTATTTTCCACAATCAGCAATAATATATGATTTTTTTTCACAATCCTTACAAACAAGACATTATTTTGGATGGACATACATTGTATCTTATATAACATGTAACAAAATCATCATACTTAATGAATATATTCAAGTTTTTATGAACTACCTCAATAAATTTGACCCTGGAGATGCTCCTTCCTAGAATAATAATATTGTTGATATTCCATAGAAAACATTAGATTGGACACTTTAGTTTGTGTAATGGGGTGGAGTTGAAAGGATGGGGTGGAGTTGTGTTGAGAGCAAATGTAATGGAGATGAGAAATGATTGTGTTTGTGCTTGATATTATTGTAATGAGATGGGGTTGGGGGGAAATTTTGGTTCAAAATTTTGCTCAAAATTTCAATTCCCACTGGATATTTTTATTGCTAGCGACATCGCATGAAGGTCGATACCAGAATCGTGTCATGTGAATAGAATTTGCAAAATCAGATAGGTGGGGTCAAAGTATAATGTTTGGTAATCGTTATCAAAGTAATCAACAATATACCTTCTACACGATGTACTACCACTTTTTAAAATTTGATGGCCGGAATTGTATTAGGTTTTTATTTCATACAAAACCTAGAATATTAAATTTAATTTTAATCTATGTGGTGGAAATGATCTTTCGCATACCGCTTATAGTAAGGGTATTAATGGAATACTCCAAAGTGACGAACGATTACCCCGGTTCACAGACGGGGCCATTGCCATCCCCCAGCAAAACTCATGATTAGTGTTATTGATGACAAAGAAAATAGCATGATCTCACACAAAGAATTCCACAGGTTCATCCTGAATGAACCGCTGGATAATTATAAGTAACCATATACAATTTACTCTATACGATGTACTAGCGGTTTTCAAAACTTGGCGGGTACAATTTCATTAGCTTTTCATTTTATGAGAAACCTAGTATATTAAATTTGATGTGATTATATGTGGTGGAAATGATCTTTCTCATACCACTTACAGTAAGGGTATTAATGGAACACTCCAAAGTGACAGACGATTACCCCGGTTCGGGGATGAGACCATTGCCATCCCCCAGTAAAACTCATGACAGGTTTTATTGATGAAAAGAAACTGGCATGATCCCACACAAAGAATTCCACATGTTCATCTTGAATGAACCGTTGGATACTTATAAGGAACCATATACAATTTACTCTATACGATGTACTAGCGGTTTTCAAAACTTTACGGGCGCAATTTCATTAGCTTTTCATTTTATGAGGAACCTAGTATATTAAATTTGATGTGATTCTATGTGGTAGAAATGATCTTTCCCTTACCGCTTATAGTAAGGGTATTAATGGAACACTCCAAAGTGACGGACGATTACCCCGATTCGGGGATGGGACCATTGACATCCCCAAGTAAAACTCATGAGAGGTGTTATTCATGACAAAGAAATTGACATGATCCCACATAAACAATTCCACATGTTCATCATGAATCAATCGTTTCTTCCAAAATTTCTCTCTAATTCCAACGGTCTCCACCTTCCACCCTACTCTTGTGCATTGGAAAAAAGGTATGGTGTTTCTAATCTCCTAACACATAAGTTTTGTACTTATTACTTCACACTGTCAGATCTATGGTATGATGTACATGTGGCCCAGCAGGCAAAGCTAAGGGCCACCAGGCCCAGTCCAATGGTGAAGTCAAACTTGTTCAAGCCGAAGTCATTGGAAACTTAATCATACACTACAGAGAAAAAAGACCGATAAAGGAGGAACAAACAATAACTATGAAAGCCACGAACCGAGAAAGTCGAGATCGTGATACACCCTATGATCTAATTTCCTAAAAATAGGGAAACAGTTCAGGTCAGTTTATAAATACAGCAAACGGATAAGAGGCTGAGGTAAGCATTACTATTCTAAGAAATTCCATTTCTTAAAGAGAAGACTAACTTGATCGTCGAAGGTACTCTCACGGAATCACTTTTGGGAATGCCTTTGCATATGAAGGAACTTAAAGAGGTGAACAACAAAGAAGCTACCAGAAGAAGCACATCATTTTGGCGCTGACTGTGGGGACACAAAATATTTTCTTTTCATTTTTAGGTTTCTCGGGTAAGCAATGGTGTTCACCAGGAGTGAAAAAAAGCCACAATCATCAGCCACAAGAGAAAATGCTTGGACATAATGGGGGAACACGCCATTAGCAGCACCATACCCCAAGTAAGGAAAAAGAGCCTAGTAAAGAGGAAACAGAAGAGGAAGATGAGGAAGTGGAATCTCCAAATAATAATTGTAGCAAGGAAAAATGGGTGTTCGCGGCGTTCTTAGAAGTGAACAGGGAAGACCTGTACAATCAATTTTTGAAGACTCTGAGGCAAAGACCCCCAAAGCCATAGAAAAGGGTAAATCAAGAACGCGAACATCTTCACTACGAAGAAGAACTGCGTGAAATTGTCGCAGAAGATGATGCAGATAAGTCACCTCTTGCATCACATTTTCAAGATTTTAAGATGCATAAAGATTTCAATCTCCCTCTACACGTTAAAGTCTGTGATGGTACCACAGACCCAAAAGAGTTATTGCATTCATATAGAAACAACATGAGATTTCGGGGTGCGAACATAGAATTAGTATGCAAGGCATTTCCTATCTTTATATCAGGAATGGTGATCACGTGGTACGAAGACCTTCCGAACGGAAGTATCAAGTCTCAAGCACAGCTATTTGATCTATTTTTGGGACATTTCTACCATAAATAGAAGTTCACTAGAATGATTGCAGGTCTCAACAACAAAGCACACCAAAGCGATGAAAGCCTTGCGGAGTATCATAACTGATTCATCACGGAGAGCCTGCAAGTTTGTGACTTGTCATTTCAATCATCATTGGGTGCTTTTATAGGGGGCATATGATTCGGAGAATTTTATAAAGTGCTGGCGAAGAACATGCCGAAAAACCCAAAGGAACTATAGAAGATAATTAAACAGCATGTGTAAACGAAGGAGGAGAACAACCAAAAATAGAAAAAGAACGAGACGAGAAGTGAACAATGAAAGATTTGCAGAAGAGCTAGACTAAAAAAGGAAAAGGAAACATCCATTTTAGAAGAGGAGAACTAGGATTGCAGGGTTCGTCATTCTAAGATACGCCTCTAACGAAGAACAGGAAGGAAATATGGCTAGCAAATAAGGATCTATTTCGAGAGCTAGCACCAATGATTTCACTGCTAAAAAAAGATCCAGGGAGTTTTATTGTGCCTTCCACAAAGATCATGGCCATGACATTGAGTATTGCAGGGAACTAAGAAGACAGATTGAAGAAAATCTGAGGAATGCAAACTTGAGCCAATATAGGAAAGAAGTAACAAGTCAATATGGGGACGCAAGTAAGACAGTGAACCCGTCTCCAAGAAACCAAGGTACTACGACCACAATGGCTAAAAATAAAAAAATGAATGCGATTGTAGAATACAGTGACAACGTGGATATCAAAGCACTGGAAATAATTATTTTATCAATACACGGATCCACGGTGTCACTGTCCAATGCTTAGAAGGCCAAAGAAAGAGATTCTCTCCCACAAGAACCAGATGATAAAAGGTTTCGACCAAACAAAGAGATTACCTTTAGTAAAGAAGATATGGTACCCAACGCTTTGCCACGTAATGATCCCATGTTCATAATAGTAAAGAATTGGGAATGCAACTATTCACATAGTATTCGTGGATGATAGCAGCTCAGTTGAAATACTATTCATGGATTATTTCGACAAGTTGGGCTTCAAAAGAACAGGCCTAACAAAGTCCACATCTTCGCTGGTTGGATTCACAGGGCGAGCAGAGACGCCTCTAGGAAATATACAGCTGCCTTTCAAAATTGGGGAGAATGGGAAAAATTGCACTATTATGTGCGACTTCGTGGTTATAGTCGCCCCAAGTACATTTAACGCCATAATTGGAAGACCATGGATGAACTGAGCTAAGGAAATTTGGTCCCCTTATCACCTGGTAATGAAGTTTCCAACCCCAGCCAGAGTTGCAACCATTAGGGGAAACCAGCAATTGGCCAGTTAGTGCATGGTCATAGCGATGAAGGCAGGAAAGATAGGAGAAAATGTGAAGCTCGTTAATACCATTTCAGGAGGTCACCTACTGGAACAATCTGATGCATCAGTCGACTTAGGGGAAGAAATGGGTTGG
The DNA here is from genome assembly GCA_037428765.1 of Rubia yunnanensis. NCBI lineage: Eukaryota > Viridiplantae > Streptophyta > Magnoliopsida > Gentianales > Rubiaceae > Rubia > Rubia yunnanensis. The sequence continues at coordinate 71,622,220 of CM075063.1, forward strand.
TAAGCCTAGATGGAGAAGACAATTAAAGGTTGGAAAGCACATTCCAAGTGAAGAAAAGGCGAAGGTTATTCAAATTTTGCAAAGCCACAGGGATACATTTGCATGGGACGTATAGTTAATGGGAGGAGTGAGCCCAGACATCACGACTCATTCGTTGAATATCAAAAGCTCGGTCAAATCGGTTAAACAAAAATAGTGTTGCTTTGCTAGCAATAGGCAAAAGGCAATCAAGGAGGAAGTTGCATCGCTATTGCAAGCCAGTATAATAAAGGAAGTTATATACCCAAAATGGCTAGCAAAACCAATGATGGTGAAGAAATCAGATGTTGCTTGGAGAATGTGTATTGGTTTTACGGATTTGAACAAAGCATGTCCAAAATATTCCTACTCCTTGCCAAAGATCGATCAACTGGTGGAAGCAATTTCAGAATACGAAGTCTTGGCATTCTTGGATGTATACAAAGGATAACACCAAATACTGATGAACCTAGATGATGCAGAAAATAGCCTTTATAACAAGCTTTAGAACGTTTTGTTATGTAAAGATTCCATTTGGACTCAAAAATACTAGAGCAACATACCAAAGAGTGATCGATCAGGCATTCCGAAGCCAAATAGGGAGAAACGTCGAAGCTTATGTTGACAATATGGTGATCAAGAGTAAGAAGGTAGGAAGCTTCGCTACAGACTTAAAAGAAACTTTGGACACATTAAAGGCTATAGGGATTAAGCTCAACCCTAAGAAGTGTGTAATTAGAGTGGGTGCCGGAAAGTTCTTGGGATATAGGGTTTCTTCAAAAGGTATCGAAGCTAACCCAATCAAGATCCAAGCTACAGTAAATCTCCCCCAGCCACGAACGGTTTAAAGAGGTGAAAATCTTAATGGGATCACTAGCAGTGCTTAGCCACTTCATATCAAAGGCAGCAGAGAAGCATTTTTCACTTTTTGATGTTTTAAGAAAGGCAAGAAAATTCAGCTGGACCAAAGACTGTTAGAGAGCCTATGATGGGTTAAAAGACCAACTTCAAGCGTTACCAAAGTTGAAATCACCCGCGCCTGGAGAGACACTGTACTTGTACTTAGCAATCTCACAAAATGCTGTCAGCTCGGTATTGGTTGCCTGGAAGGACGGAAGCAGGTTCCAGTTTATTACATCAGCAGAATCCTGAAAAAAATAGAGAAGGCTTACATGCCAGTTGAAAAGTTAACCTTAGCATTGGTATACACAGGATTTCCAATCAAGAACATACTCACTAAGCCAGAGTCTTCAGGAAGATTAGCAAAGTGGGCCCTAAAACTAGGTCAATTTGAAATACAATTGCAACCTAGAATAGCGATCAAAGCTCAGACGTTAGCAGACTTCATTGTAGAAATGACAAGCGAAAAGACACAGAGGGCAAGCGTATACCAGAGTTTGAAAATTGACAGAGGCAAGACAAAATGGGAGGAGGTTGCTTGGACGTTGTTTGTTGATGGTGCATCCAGCAAGGAAGGTTGCAGAGCAGGATTGCTTTTGGAAGACCCAAATAGGGGCAAACACAGACACTCTAGGATTCAATTTTTTGCTCACTAAAAATGAAGCAGAATACGAGGCTCTAATTTTTGGACTAGATCTCACTATCAGAATGAAAGTCAGAAGCATTCGGGGTGGTCTTCAAAGTCTTCAAACAATTGCCTTGTCACATAAAATCCACTAGAAAAGCAATAAAAGCGTAAAATTTGCTGTTAAATCTCCTTAGAGACTTTCAAGGAAAAATGCCACATCAAGATCAAAAAATTGTACAAAAGTAAACCCATAAGTTCTAAAATAACCATATAAAATGGGCACATCAAACCTCCCCGCACTTAAACCTTACTCGTCTTCGAGTAAGAAAAGATTCAAGCACGCAAAGAAATTCATATGTCTACATCCTAAACTAATATTCACCCAAATCAAAGCCTCACACAAACTCTCAATATCATAAAACCCAAAATCAAAGCTCAAATGAGAATTTTTCACACACAACTCCAATTCCTAAATCTAACCAAATCTACCACTTATCAATTCACTACTACCCATAGAAACATATCCAAATCCCGAATTGATAATCCCAAGGTCCAATGGCACAAAATGAAGTTAAAACCATATGAGAGGTTCAAACACATACTTCACTCTATACCAATAAATCAACCAAAATGAAGTATAATAGAATCAAGAATTTCATTACCACACTTCATTTTTCAACCCGCTAAGTTTCCCAATCCCAAGAAGTCCTATGATGTTAGGCTACCCGATCCATCCATATGTCAACCGCAACCTTATGACTCCAACGCCAGCAAATGAGTAGAAAAGTAACAAATTTTTCCTTTTCTTTTATTTTCTCTCTTTCTCTCATTTTGCCAAGGAGCCCCCTTGGGTTTTCATCTTATCCACACATCATGTTTCTTTTGACTCATACCTCACCCCACATTTAGCCTCTCATTTTTACCTAGGCTGCCCCCAATGTTGCCTAAGTTTCCCTCTCGGGTTTTCATAGTGGGTTTTCTTTTTTATATTTTTTTCATTTTATATTTTTTTCAAAATTTTCGATTTTTTCTTCCTTTTTCTCATGTTTTTCTAATCAAAAGTAGCAAAAAAGCATTCCAAATCAAGCTTTCATGCATGTGAGTCCTCCAACCCCTCCCCGCACTTAAAACATTACATTGCCGCCAATGTAAACATGTAAGGCAAGAACAATAAAACTCAAGGTAAGAGATAGAGTGACTCTCGTTTCTCCGCATAGTCATTGGTGATACGGTGCAATCCCATGTATTTGTATAGAATCGGTTCCAAAATTGGTTTCGGAGCCGGAGGGGGAGCAAACGTGCCGTAGAAGAACTCACCCCTCGAGCAACACGTCGTCTCTTTGGCGCCATTTGATCAAGACTAACACCATAGAGAGCAACATCAAACTCACAAGTACATAGAGATTTGTAGTACTAGGTTTAGCATCAAGAGTTAATAACCATAGTATTTTCAAAGAACAACCAATCCCTCGTGCAGTCACCACTGTGAAATTATCCAATAAAAATACCTAACAAATATCAATAAGTATCCAAGCATCATTATAGAATATAGAAATCAAGATCACAATGATGTATTCGGCACACTACAATCAACTAAGGTACTATAAAGATGCAAGAATATTCATATCTATATTTGTAAGATGGTGGAGAAATGAGTGGAGGTGTGGTGGTTCTTAGGAGTATTTAATGGAGAAGATGGAAGGATTGTGCAGTGTTTAAGCTCAGCAAATCTAAAAATTTTCTGATTTTGTCGCACTGTGCGATGGATCTTTGCAACGAGTGACGATTTCCATTGCACGTTGAGAAATGTTCTATTTGTAAGCCCAATAAATCAAAAAAAATCTGCTTTTGTCGCACTGTGTGACGAAACTATCACACCATGAAATGAAACCATCGCACCGTGCGATGAACCTATCCGATGTGTGATTATTTCATCACACGTCGCACAAAGTTTCACCTGAAAGCACAAATTGTCCAAAGTTTTTCTGATTTGGTTGCATCGTGCAACAGACACTATCACACCATGTGACAGATGACCCTGCCTAGTACTTAGAAAAACTAAAACTTTACCACATGTCCAAGCTTTTCCTCATTTCTCCATGCCTTCTTTCATTAAAAAATCTGGCTCCATGTTCTTTGAATTGCTACAAGATCACAGAAAAACACACCGTAAAAAGAACAGAAAAAATAACAAAAATTAAAATAAAAACCGAATTTATTTACGTCGTCGGCATGACATAGCTCCGTAAGTTTAAGGTCATCGGCACGACCCTAATGTTATCCATATGGTGAAGGCTTGAATCCCTTCACCGTGACCATTCAAATATAGAGAGGTGGGGGTACAAAAGTTTCAAGAGGAAAGTTTTGTGGAGGTGGAGATGGTTTAAAGGGAGTTGGGTGGTTAGGAGACTTGGCATTGTCTTTTGGATCCTCTTTTATCTCCCTAAAAACTTCCAAAAATGGTAGAGTTGGTTCATTAGGTGGGGGAAGGGGTGACGATGCTAATGAATGTAACACAATCACCTCTTCCTCCATTTTTTCATCCTCAACAACCAACTCCTCATCCCCTTCACACTCGAACTCATTTCCCATGGTGAATTCACTCACCAAATCCTTGAGTTCAACTTGAGATGGTATATTATCATAATCACGAGCTTCCATTCTGGCCAACGCTTCCAATATACTCCTCGCATGGCCCTCAATAGCCTCAACACTAGAAGAGAACCGAGTGTTCAGCTCCTCACTAGTCAAGTTGTTCAAGTTTGCTATTGCATTCATGACTTCCTTACGTGTCAAACTTGAACTTCCTTGTTGGGCTTGATTTTGGGGTATGGTATAAGGTAGTGATGGCCAACTATTTTGCTCGAATTGTTAGTTTTCCAGCTCATTCTCATACCACCAATCCGAATTACCATTCCATTCTGGATTGTAAGAATTGTGGTATGGATACCATTCTTAGGGTTCTTGCCCTTTAAAACCAACATCTCCTACCTCTTGGTAGCACTCTTCATAATACCCTTGGTTTTGGAAACCAAGGGTTCTTTCTCCCTCATAGTGCTCCTCCCTCAACAAATAGCAAGACTCGGTCGGATGGTCGGAATGACACATCCAACAAAACCTTACCTGTTGAGCCTCTCTTCTCATCATGAGTTCCCTCAAGGTGAAACGTTCCTTTTTTTTCCAAAATTTTGTTTATTTTTCGAAAGTCCAGAATCATATTGCAAGGATTCTCGATAAAAATTCACCAAGAACTCAAGCAATACCTACTCCAAACAAAAACAACCACAAAGAAGTGGAAAATAGAAACAACTAGCTAATATGCCCAAAAACTAAAAAATAAAACACCTTTTCCCCGGCAGCGGTGCCAAAATTTGGGAGGTCGCTGACGTACCTCTCAAAGTTAAACTAATAAGCCCTAAACACTTCCTATCTACAACTAAGTAGATGATGACAAGTCGGGGTCGCTCACGAAGAAGAGGGATCTTCCTAAGGGTTTGAAAATATAAGGTTGATATTAGGCTAGAAGCATATATATATATGTGTGTGTGTGTGTGTGTATATATATGTAGATATAAAAGAAAGTAAATGATGGGGGGTTGGTTTTGGTCCTAAGTTATGAAATTTAAAAGACAAACTAACTAGCAAAGTTAAGTAACTATGCTAATCATCAAACAAACTAAGAAAAGGGGTAAAAACTACAAAAGATAAAGCCTTGGAGGCAATCGATATCCACTTCCAAACCTCATGTAGATCATTGAACCATTCACTCATTCTATCACATTTGTTACCTATAGGGAATGTTATCATTTCCCATTTGAAGATCAACATTCATTCCTTCTTAATAGTAATTTACAAAGACAAAAAATGAGCATTTGCAAACCTCGTTGACAATCACTCCAAGAAAACCACACCATAGAGGTATTTCATCAATGACATTTCACACAAAGGACCATAGATTTGATAAAAACAAACCTTCTACCAAAGACATAGCCATTTAACCAAACATAGCATTCATTAGGCTAAACCTAGAACAAACCTTTCATTGAATCTATAGGATGAATATGAGAACAATCTACATTAAGATACTTATCTATCAAGAATCACAACATATTATGCATGAGAAATTCTAAGTCCATGTTCTTGGATTTTCATGCCAAAGAGCTAAGGAATTCGTCACTTTCCTAACACCCTAACATATCAATCATACAAACACTTCCTATTCTACAACAACCCATGGCATAAATGAAGTAAAACATAGCATTAAGAACACATGAATGCTAAATAACAAGAGCTTCAAGAATGAATGAAACAATCTATTTATTACTTCAACTACTTATTGTGAAGATAAATCTTCTATCCATCTTAGATAGTAGTTTGCAAGAGTGAATTTGACATCTCTTGTCAAACCTCACCAATGACTCCCTTAGTCGAAACATGAATAAAAGTATCCCATTGATGGCATTGAGCATGAAGAATCAACAAGCTTGGCAACACTTATAAACACTACACCGTGTCTAAGCATTTAACCAATTCATTCATTTACACATGATTAGTTAAGAACGATCGACATTCATAGACTTCTCTCATTTTCTACCTAAAACAAAAATGACAACGAGTTCAACATCATCACATTCATCTAGAAACTATCAACACATCAACATCATTTAGAAGCTCTAACTCATGCTCACGGATAACATTAAAACAGGGTAAAATTAGCTACTTTCTCCTAACCCTAACAAGCAATCATATAAGCAATTCATATACTCAAACTTCCAACAACATTAATATCATTAACAATCCACATTCAAAGCTCAATAAATGCACAATAGAAAAAGCAATAGATAGATAGAAATAATTCTCAAGACATTAGTAAGGAAGTCTCAATCAATTGCTCCCAAGTAGAAACTAACCTAGATAATGAAAAGACATGATTAATCTACAAAAACTAAGAAAAGAAAGAAGAAAAAACTAGGTTTTTTACAGTCCCAAATCGGGAAAAAGAAGAAGTGTCCAAGAGAGAAAGGATAAGGTGAGTATTTATAGTACAAAAAAAGCAAGAAACAAGTCTGGTCACCCGTTCATCGCACCATGCCATGGATGCAGAATCATGCACTTTGATTTCTTTCTTCATTTTGTCTCAAGTCCTCCTCTTCTCTTTACTTTTCTTCAATCCTCCAAGTCTTCAAAAGCTCAAATGCAAGTCTTTAAATCTTCAAATCTTCAAAGGGAGTCTATAAAGTCTTAAAACAATTGCCTTGTCACACAAAATCCACTAGAAAAGTAATAAAAGCGTAAAACTCGTTCTTAACTCTCCTTAGAGACTTTCAAGGAAAAATGCCACATCTAGAGCACAAAAGTGTACAAAAGTAAACCCAAAAATTTCTAAAATAACCATATAAAATGGGCAAATCAATGCATCGGGGATCTAGATAGCTAAAAAGATAATCCGAGCAGGATACTACTGGCCAACTATGTTCAACGATGCACAAAACTTTTTCCTCAAGTGTAGGAGTTTCCAAATCAACGCCTTGTTATCGTGCAAGCTGCAATCAGCTTTAACATAAGTCTATAAAGCATGTCCACTTGATAAGTGGGGATAGACTTAGTTGGACCATTCCCAAGAGGAGAAAGCAACGCCAAGTTCTTGATTTTTGCACTCGACTACTTCACAAAGTGGGTGGAAGCTAAACCGTTAGGACATGTCACAACCAAAGTCACTAGAAAATTTGTATGACAAAACATAGTATGTCACTTTGGAGTGTCACATATCATTGTCATGGATAACGGTACACAATTCACAAGTAGGGTGTTCACCGATTGGTGTTCGAAGCTCAAGATTCTTCATAAGTTTATCTCACTAGCACATCCTCAAGCTAATGGATAAGTGGAAGTGACAAATAGGACCAGAGTTCAAGGAATACAGAAGCAATTGGAAGGAAGGCGAATAGGATGGGTAGACGAGTTACCAAACACACTATGGTCGTATAGAACAACTATCCGAGAGGAAACGGGGAGGAAGCCATACAGTTTGGTGTATGATCACGAAGTAATCATACTCGTACAAATTGGAAACTCAAGCCTTAGGATAAGCAATTACAAGGAGATGGACAACTCAGATGTGATGAAACTCGAACTAGAGGAATTGGAGGAACACAGGAATCTGGCAACAAACACAAAAGCCAAATACAAAAAAATAATGGCAAGAGCGTACAATCAGAAGGTGAAGGAAACACGATTTCAAATTGATGATCTACTGTTGAGGAAGAACGAAGCTAGCATGGCAAAAGAACGAGAAAAGTTATGCACGAAGTGAGAAGGACCCTACAAAGTCACGAAAGCTCACAAGTCAAACATCTACGAATTGGAAAGAATGGATGGCACCGTAGTCCCAAACAAGTAGCATGTGATCAACTTAAGAAAGTTTTATATCTAGGAGGAAAACAACGAATATCAACCTGCATAGATACCAGGACATTATCCTTGGTTTTGTCCATTTCATTGTTCCAACGTGATATAATCGAGGTTGTACATATTTAATATAAAACCAATTTCCTGGACCAATATCAAGTCTCTCATTCTTTACTTGCACTGGTTAGAAGACAATTTGATCATAAAATATTAAGATCAAGTTTCCTAGACTTTACTTAAAAAACGCTGCCCAACAAACCGCAAGGTATAGATCTTGCACAACTATCGATGCTTGCAAGCTTTGGATCTTACAACTTCGCTAGTCAAACAAATGCAAGCTTTAGACCTTGCACAATCATAGATACCTGCAAGCTTTGGATCTTGCAAAATCAAACGAACACAAGCTATAGATCTTGCATAACTATTGATGCTTTCAAGCTTTGGATCTTACAACTTTGCAAATCAAATGAACGTAAGCTATAGATCTTGTGAAACTACCAAACATTGCAAGCTTTAGATCTTGCTAACTTATTTATAACGAACGCGGGCTATAGACCTTGCTCAAGAGAAAATTTTCTCATAAATACAGCATACACAAGAGGAATTACACAATCCAAAATACTTCGCTATAGTAGCCAAGGAAGTCACATAAGCAACTTGATACTTAGCCAACTGAACAAAACAATAAAAGCAAGCCATAGAGCTTACATCTTAGTAGTTAATTAGACCCACCAATTTAGGTGACAAAACATCGACAAGAAAATTTCTTTAGCGAAGACAGATGTACATGCTTTGCCAGGTTATTAGAAAAATTATTGAAAACATTACAAGATAAGTGTTTCAAGTTATCATATCTATCTACGCCTTGAAACCCACGAAGATCCAGAAGATGATGATTCACCACAGCGATGCCCACGCTCAGATTCACGACAAGAATGCTCACCACTATGATAATTCTCTTCGGCAGCCTCTTCTTCACTAACCAAATGCTCATACTGTCACTTCATGTGCAAATAAGCAGGATGACGTATAAAACCTCTTCGCTCCATATGCCCAAGATGTTTAGCATAGTATGCCTTAAAGCCAGTAATGGGGCCGAACTCCTCGCGATCCAATTGCATACTTATGATGTTTATGGTTTCTTCATATCTTTTCATCTCGGCCTTCAGGTCCTGTATTTCCTTTTCTAAGGATTGAATGTGCATTCGAACAGACTCAGACAAGTTGATCCTTTGACCACCAAATTCCATGGTAAGATCCTCACGACTATTAGAACTTCGAGAAGACGAAGGGAGATCCTGAGTTTGTCTTTATATTCAGCACAAGCCTGCTCAAGTTGATCCACATATCTATTGAGTCGGTCGCACCCAGTGTGAAGCTTGTGAGTATCACTTCGTAGCTGTGTTAATAGCAAACTGCTCATCAAACTTTGTCTGCCAACCAATGACAGTGGTTGACAGGTGATTGCACTCCTCCTACTTTTTCTTTAACCGATCATACAAATCATCAATATGGATACACTGCTTGTCTATGATCACTGTCTTTTGGTAGACTTCGTGTGTCTTATCCGCAGCATAGTTTCTAGTTTGCTCATGGTGACGAAGCATCTTAACCATGTTCAACTGTTGCTGATAAATAAGATCATTCTGCTCATTGCAAATTCTTCTTAAATCACGAACGACATCCTGAGTCTCCTTCACAGTCTTAACCCAATTTGTTTCAACATCATGAACACCTAACAACATATACTTCAGATGAATGCCTAGGATTAATGCCCATTCTTGAACACAAACAGGAAGCTTGAGCGAACGTAAGTACACAGCAACTGATTCAAGGTCAATTAAACCACAGACAATATCTTTGCCAAGCGATGCAACATTATAACCATTAGGTATAAGCTTACTATAGGGACATGAAGGAGAAGAAGGCTAAGTTGACAAGGATGACGTAATTTCTCACCTAATGTGCAATGGAATAGAATCCACTTAGGACAAGAGATCGGAAGAAATGAGCTGGAAATACTCTTTTGATATATGCTTAGTTGCTTCATTTAGATTCATAGGGCATCATCCAGAAGATGGAGAGAAAACATTGTCACAAGGATAACGAGTGTAACAACCCATATATTCAACGCTTTTCAAAAACTTTCTTTCAACCAAAATATCAAAGCCCTGGAAATAAATAAATATAAAAACATTGGTCAAAATATAAATATCAGGCACAGTGATCCAATTAGTTACCAATGATACAAAAATCAAACAAACATACTCCAAAATATTGTCACAAAATTACATAAAACAAACAGAATATGCCTCAAATCTATAACTCTTGACTAACTTTAAAAGGAGATGATAGGAAAGTATGGGCCACGGTAGAAGCATCCTCCACGCTAATGGGATAAGCGGGGACTTCGTTGTTCGACCCTCCCCTAGGATGCGCATTGTCGTTCGCTATAGTATCTTAACCAGGTTGGCGATTCTTAGAGTTAGAAAAGCTGAAAAGAAGCTCATCGCAGTAATCAACCATACATTTCTTCATATCAGTTGCGGATGGAAGAGTTGGCAGATCAGTAAGATAGGAAAGCAGTGCGAAATGATGGCCATCGTTAGAGACACTCTTCACAAATCCATCATTAAGAATTTTGGTATGCTCTACCGAAATCATCTCTGATTTGGCCAGCTAGGCAACTTATCAAGCTTCGCGGTTGGATTCAGCTTCCTTAGCTCAACCAAAGCCTCACAATAGCCAACATCACGAGCGTTAGCTGAGACTTCCTCGAAAAATGCATAAAAAGAAGCTGAGGGTATCCAGGAAAAGCGGGACCATTCGTCTGCATCTCCTCCAACTGAAAGTGCATTTTTCCATCTCTTTTTTAGCTCTTTCAACGCTCACAATGTGCTCCTCAGTAGCACGTGCTCGCTCCTCGGCATCCTTAGCCACTGTACTCAAAACACTGCACTCAGCTTTACTGGCATGCAGCTCCGCCAGTATGGATCCTTCCCCTTTACCAAAGATAGCAACTCGTTCGCTGACAATTTGCAAGCTCTCACCAACCTTAATTTCAAAGCACACCAAGAGTAAGAAAGGTTATATGACAAGACAAATAACTCAAATTATGATAAATGCTTCAACATAACAAGAACATACCACAGCCATGGTTTCTGAAAGGGATAGCTTCATGAGCATAGCAGGAATAGACCCCTCCACGAACAGGTCATGGCTTAGCAAGAAAGAAGGCAGAGGAAGTTGGCCAATGAGGCTCTTCTTCACTGCAGTTCCCAAATCGACACAAGTACTTTTAGTTTGATGTTTGCGCCTTCTCGGCTGGCCCTTCCCCTTGGGCTTTTGCTTACCATCCTCAGTGGTTTCTTTAGTGTGAGTGCCAAATGTGATCTGCTGAGTACTTGTGTCAGTAGTAATCACTTCATGAGAAATAGCCTCAGTGTTTTTGTCGCCCTCATTGGACAAGGTCTCTACCTCTTCATCCTCATCATCAGAAATGAACTTCCTCTAAGTGGTGCATCATGTCAGGTTCATATCTATGACAAAAAAAAGTGGAACCAGTTAAATAAGAATGCGAACATAAGAAGCAATGCAGAAGCACATAGTCAAGATAAGCAGACCACAAATAACTAAGTGATCAATGAGTTCAACACCTTTGCTTAAGGTACTAGCAGGGCGACATGCGATGGAATGATGGCTAAGAGATATTAAAACCTTGGAATTGGCAGTTAAACAAGCACTAGCCTCGGAATTGGCTGACTTTATAGTAATAAATAAGATCCAACACATGTTGGGGTAGAGGAAACAAAAGCTCGGACTTTTGGTAATCTAAATAATATGAGAAATAACCGGGAGGAGGAGTACAAACACCCTCAGAAAGCTCAGGTGCCTTAAGTTCATACTAGCGTAAAAGGGAGAAAGTATTTTTCATGTCCTCAACGTATGAATCTGTGAGAAGGCTACTACAATGGAAGATCTGGCATGATGGTTGGAAACCTCCCCGGAATCAACATGATTCATAGGTGTTTGGAGCAGGAAGTTCGAGGTTTTTAGAGGCAGACATCGATGAGTTCAAAATCCCTAAAATAACGATGAGTTGGGGCATCAGTTAAAAGGACCAAAACCACAAAAACCCTATTTTGGCCGGAATCTAGAATAGAATGATGGATAAAGAAGAACAAAAACCCCTCATTGACAGGAAAATAAAGTTACACTACAAGAAGCACAGATCAACAGATTGAAAGCTTCAAATATTGCTTAAGAAAAAACAAAATAAAAATAAGACACATAATAACTTACTGTTGTAGCACGGAATGCATGGGAAAACTAGGAAGAATATAGGAGATGGAAGAAGACGAATGGATTTGAACCTACAAAAGGTATTAACTGTAGAAGAAAAAAATCTATAAGACAAAAAGGGAATAATGTGCAATCATGACTAGAAGACATAAAGTAGGTTACCATTTTGGATTCTTGAGATGGTGGCGGCAGGAATACTCTGAATTGGGGAAATTTTCAAAACCTTTAAATTCAATGTAATTTTAGGGAGAGGTAAGTGAAACGACATTGAACTAAATTACGGAAGGATAGCGATTATGAAGGAGCGAATCTTGGTTTTCAGATTGTAACTAATAAATTTCATAGGGATAAGAAATACTTTGAATTTTGAAATTCAAATGAAAATGTGAATCCAGGAAAATGCAGCATACAGCCAAGAAGCATTCAACAGTTCACATCGCAGCGCAAGCGAACATGTTATAGCACATAATTACATAGCAAGATAATAATTTTGTTGCTCAACTTACAAACCCGGTCATTGCTTTGTGTAGCATAGGCTTCATGGCTTTGGGGGGGCTTATGGTGTATATGTGGTCCAACGGGCGAAGCTAAGGGCCGCCAGGCCCAGCCCAATGGTGAAGTCAAACTTGTTCAAGCCCAAGTCATTGGAAACTTAAGCATACACTACAGAGAACATAGACCGATAAAGGTGGAACGAACAATGACCATGAAGGCCACGAACCAAGAAAATTGATATCGTGATACACCCCATGATCTACTTTCCCAAAAATAGGGAAACACGTTCATGTCAATATATAAATATAGCAAACGGACAAGAAGCTGGGGTAAGAGTTACTATTATGAGAATTTCCATTTCTTAAAGAGAAGATTGACTTGATTGACGGAGGTACTCTTCCAGAATCACTTCTGGGACTGCCTGTGCAGGTGAAAGAACTCAAAGAGGTGAACAACGAAGAAGCTACCAGAACAACCACATCATGTGGTCTGTGAATTTGTTTCAAAATTATGAGAGTGTGAACTTTCCTTGATTTTGAGCGTTGGTACTATGTATTGATATGTCTCCCAAGGGGTATTTGGTCTATTTCATGTTGATGAAGCTTCATTTTTTCTGGTGTGATGTGTTTCTTCCTGTAGCAACCTGTGATATCTGCGATGTCGGTAGTATATCTGGCATAGTTTGGTTCATCCGATAGATGTGCAACCTCGCTAATTTTTATTTTTAAATTCATAATTCTTCATTTTATGACTTCGAATGTATCTCGGTATGGCATTCTGTTTGCCCAAAATGTTATTTACTTCGCATTGTGGCCTCTTAATTTACTTTGAATATCCCCGTGAGACATCGGTATTATGTCGGTATTCTATTCGGATAAACCGACACACAATCGAGATTGCATTTTAATGTCGACCAAATCACTGCTTCATACCGACAACCACTTGCGACACTTGTTGTGACGTCGCACGTGGCCTTCCATGGTGTTGTTCATCACTTCACAAAATTGATGATTGAAGTTTTGTTGATATTTTTATGACCTTCAGTTTATGATTGTTGATGTTTTTATGAATTTCATTTTATGATTTTTAGTTGATCTTTTGTTAGTTGTAGTCGACGTTTGTTCAGTTTTTTGTTTATTTTTATTTAATTTTTATATATATGTTTTGTTGTTTTATTTGATTTTTTATATACTTTTTGCTGCAATATTTAAGTCGATGTTTTACGATTTTTCGTTAATGTCATGCTATTTATTGCTGATGATTATAATTTTCAGTTCGATGATGATATTGATTTTTTTTTTTGCAAATTGCTGATGGCGGGAAAATGATGGAAAATTTTGGATAAAAAAGCCCCTGGAAAAATATTAGCGATAGGTCCCTGTAAAATTGTTAGAGATAGGTTTCTGGAGCTAGAATATAGTTAGAATTACATAAAGGCTCATGCCTAAAGTTTAGGCTGACTCACAGGAGACCATCTCAAAAATTAATATGTATGTTTGATTTTTGAATTTTAACTTTTTTATTAAAAAATATTTGTGTTGGTGAATATCATACATTATGTAATATTTTGGAGTTACGTCAATTTTATGTTTTTTGAAAAGATATTGAATTCGATTTTTATACAAATGTCCATTCTTAAAAGATTTACGTATGTATTTTTTTTAACATCATTATTAGCACATAATATGAACTACAAGTTTTTATATTAAATATTGTTTTATATGACAATAGTTCATGAAATATTTTCATATTTTTTGACAGATTTAATCATTTGAAATAATTTATACTTATATATGTTATTTTATAAATAATGCTAAAAATTTAAATTTTGTTTCCCTAATTTGAACCAAACAATAACAAAGGGAGTATGTGTGAATTTGATTCTTTTTCCATAACTGACCAAACAAATTAAAAAAAAAAAAGAGTATGAGTGAATGAGTGAATTTCATTCCTTTCTTTTCATTTCCCTCTTGATTCCTTTCCCTCCCCATGCTTGAACCAAACATACCCTTAGGGTGTTGTTGGCTCTGATGTTTGCTGCGTTGGAGGGCATAATTTTGGCTTGTTTTTCAGGAGACAAATATCGGTTTTGTCTTATTTTCCTCATGGATATTTAGCATAATTTTGCGTTGAAAGAAAGGCATGCATAAGGCAGGTTGATGGTAAGAAGGCAGCTCGGGTGCGGTTTTTTACTACATTCGGCAAAAATTTTGGCTTGTTCTTGGGATGAAGGAAGGGACCGGTTTTCTTCCAGACCGGTTGGAATATGTCGGGGTTGAATACGCTTCATATTTCCAGGGAATCTTAGCTATATTCATGGAGTGGAAAATGGCACACATATGGTCGGTTTAAGGGTGGGAAATCAGCTCAGTTGATTTGTGCTGCACGATCATTTATACTCCTTCTGGTTTTCAAACGTTACCTCATTTTCTTTGTTGGGATGATTTTTTAACACCTTCCCTTTGACAAGTTTTACATTGTTTTCATCCAATCAATTTACTTTTTACACTTTTAATACATTCTCCACAACTAATTCTAGTTTTTCTAAATACAATTACCAAAAGCAAGTGAGTCAATGTTATTGAACGAAAGGGAGTACCTAAATGTCCTTATTGGTGTATCATTATACTCAGTCCCGTTGTCATAAGAATTGTGTGAGGGGAACACTTAGAGAATTGCTATATCATGACATGTATTTTACTTGATTACACCATGTATTTATATTATTTAGTATACAATATGTATTTTTAATTTAATTTAAATAATTAAAATATGTTTAAATTAATATTAAATAAATTTTATTATTTACCACCACTACCGCCGCCAGCCGCCGAGCATCGCACCCGTCGTCGCTTCTCCTCTGCTCGTTTCCCTTCTCTGTCGTCGCTTCTCCGCCGCCAACGCTTCTCGTTTCCATTCTCCGCCTAACCGCCGCCACTCTCCGCCGCTGCTCGTCTCCTTCTCCGCCGCTCGTCTCCGGTCTCCTTCTCCGCCGCTCGTCTCCGGTCTCCTTCTCCACTGCTCGTCTCCGGTCTCCTTCTCCGTCGCTCGCTCTCGCTCTCTTCTTCCCGTTTCTCCGTCGCTCGTTCCGTCTTCTCCGAAAAAAGTTCATCTTCTCCAGTGTCCTTCTCTGTTGCCCATTTTCTTTTCCTCGCCCCGGCCCGGTTGTCCTCTCCCCGCTCTCCTTCTCCGGTCTCGATCTCCTTCTCCTCTCCCCGTTCTCCTTTCCCCGCTCTCCTTCTCCGATCCGGCTTCTCCTTCTCTGATCCGGCTTCTCCTTCTTCGATCCAGCTTCTCCTTCTCCTCTCTAGTTCTCCTCACCTGGTTCTGCCGCTTTGGTTCTCCTCCGCCCCAGTTCTTCTCTTGCTCCGATTCTCCTCCTGCTCCGGTTCTCCTCCACCCCGGTTCTCTTTCTCCTCTCCGGATCTCGTTTCTCCTCTCAGACTGGGTTTTGCTCGACGGAGACGAAGGAGAAGTTAAGCAGCAAGCTAGGGTTTTGCTGGGGATGGGCTACGGTGGAGCTGGGGTTGAGCTGGGGATGGTGGCGGCGGGCTACGGTGGAGCTGGGGATGAATGGTTGGGGACGAAGGCTGAGGACGGTGGCGGTGGCTGCGACGGTGGTGGTGGTGGCAGCGGCGAAGGTGGCAGTGTTGTTTTGTTTTTTTTTTGGTTTTTTTTTATTTTGAAATTTTAAAATTAGTATTATACATGTATATACGTATTATGGCGTAAACTAGTAAAATACAGGGCGTAATATAGCAACACCCAACTCTTATGGCCACTTTTAACTAATGATTTGACGGGTATACTATTCTACTACATGGTTGTGACATGTTAGGTAATGAAAGCTACATCTAACAACTTATTGTTAGTTGTTACTATAATTGACGGACTTCCTGATCTACCTGCGTTACACTGTAAAGTGTTAAATGGCATTAGGGCTATCCATTTGCCTAAATTGGAATGGATGGTTACAAAACCATTGCGCTAGGCATACGCTGTAGAAGTTATGCCTGATGTCTACATCTTTAGGAGGTTTCT
This sequence comes from Rubia yunnanensis, assembly GCA_037428765.1. NCBI lineage: Eukaryota > Viridiplantae > Streptophyta > Magnoliopsida > Gentianales > Rubiaceae > Rubia > Rubia yunnanensis. Next base: position 71,639,012 of record CM075063.1, read on the forward strand.
TTGTGGGACAATCTGTGCGCCTAGACTTTGGTCAACATTGCTCTCAACCTCGCAAACTAATAACCTCGGTTATCACCACGAGATCGTTATTAAAGCTAATAACATCCATCTATTTTCATCTTAGGGGTGTATATGGTAGAATTTGTCGTTCACTCCATTATTTGAAGGCCGCAACTTTATTTTGGTTATTAGAAAATTGGAGTCTTCTAGTGGCTTCATAGAATTGGCATTCACCTTGGGCCCCGATGTCTAATGTCATTTTTGGGGTTGATATATTGATGGGATCCCACGAAGACTAATTTCGAGAGTAAGGGCTAGCGAGAGGTGGGTTATTAAGAACTCGCTAGCTAAACCGAAGGGAAGTGGGAGATGTTGAGAAACGGGATTCTCCAGTGATTCATCCTCTCCACAACGGGTGATCAAGGAAATATGGTAGAACACACTTTTGAGATTTGAACATAAATCGAGGATCAATGAATAGTCTAAACATGTGAACCAAATATGCCTAAGTCTGACTATTATCATCTTTTGTGATCTTTGCATGCTAGTTAGTTTTAGTTTCTTATTTTGATAGTTGAGTAATTCTAAATTCTCATTTGGTGACGCTTGCGTGTGTTTTACACTACATAGACATTCAACTAAATCTCGTTTCTCTACTGACGACCCCGTCTTGCTACTAACTAATTTTTAGTGGTTAACAACATTAGGGCATATAAATATTATCTTTGATCGGTGCATTAGTTAGTGACGGCTAGCGATCCGCGTCAATATATTTGTTTAGAATTAGGGTGATTAGGTTTCCTAGAATCGACTCACTAGTTGTGTTTCAGTTATGGTGTATATTCTCATTAGAACATACAGTGTTTTTTAAATTCTCATATCTAATTACAAGCTGCACATAATAAATCATTTTAAGTGCGAACTTTTAGGGGGAACTTGTAACAGTGCCAACTCCATGGCTTCTTTTGTTTTTCATGCCCCATTACTCCATTGATACTCCAATCAGGATAGCATGCATTAACATTACTGTTTCAAACATTACGGAAACCCTTCCAAAAAAATTTAATTTAAGACCCTCTAAGAGAGAATATATGTAAAAAACAAAAAATAAACTGCAGATATCAGAAAAAATAGAAGAAGAAAAAAAAATCAAGGAACACATTATCAACTTTGAATAATTGAATATATAAACCCTATATTACCTTTGAATCTTGTATGGATATGTTGATGACTGAGAATATGAGATACGGTTATAGCAAAAAATCTTCTCATAATTCACAATCTCACCCCCTTTCTTCTTGAATATAAAAAAAATTGAACTGAAGATAATTGTGCTCTGATAAATATCAATATATTTTTGCAGATAAATAGAGTTGAGTTTAATGTTTGTTAAACAAGGAGTTCATTCATCCGGCCATAACTGTACAGTTCTATTGTGCCTAGTCCAATTTATATGCCGTTAATAGATACCAGCACTTCTTTTTAAAATAGAGACGAACACCTCTCATGTAGCCTAAATGTGGTCTTTCTACTGTTCTAATAATATTTTAGCTTCAGTGATCTATCTTTAATAATTTAACATGGACTTATATTTAATTATTTACAGAGATCTATCGCTAATAACTTTTCAAGGGCTTTTTCATCCAATTTTTTCCCATCATTTTTCCGCCACCGGCAATCTACAAAAAATAAAACTAAATTAATAATTAAAAAATGTTTTAAAAGGTTCAAAAATCAATTAAAACTGCAACAAAAAACTGCAACAACGTCACCGAACAATAGCAGAACATCAACGAAAAATCATAAAACATGAACTTAAAAATTGCAGCAAAACATATATTAAAAAATCAAATAAAACAGCAAAAAAATATATAAATTCAAATAAAAATAATTAAAATTGAAGAAAAACGTCGACTATGACTAACAAAAAATCAACTGGAAATCATAAAAACTTCGACAAAAAACTACAAACATCAACCCATATCACCCAAGCAACAATTGAAGCACTTACCAGCAATGATTGAAGCACTTACAAGATGTACTCTAAGCACCAATTTATTTTCATAACACACACAAGTTATAAAATAAACACCTACAACCTACATTTGATGCACTAACCAAAAATGAAAAACGTCAACGTAAGGGATCAAAACACTACAAAAAATCAACTATATCATCAAATAAGCTACAAACATCAATTACTAACAAGTAACGATTGAAGCACTTACAAGCAATGATTGAAGCACTTACAAGTTGTACTACTAATTTGTTTTCATAACACACACAAGTTATAAAATAAGCATCTACAACCTACATTTGAAGCACTAACAAAAAATGAAAAACGTCAACATAAGGGAAAACCACTACAAAAATCAACCATATTATCAAAAAAGCTACAAACATCAACCCCTATCACCTAAAACTCATATAGAAAATGAAAAACATCAACATGATAGAAAATAAAACTAAACACAACAACAAAAAAAAACTACGGTACCTCAAGAGTATAAATTATTCACTCTAAAAATCATAAAACATCAACAATTTTTTAAAAAAAAACTATGAACTTTTTTTATATTAAAATACTCACATAAGTGAGAGGATATATATATTAGGCTCCACGGGCCATGAAAGACAAAACGATTACATATTTGAGTTTTTTGGTTGTACAACTAAGATGATCTTGGAATATCAAATAGCATTTCTCCATATCCCTCGTCTCTAACCCCTAACTCAATGAGGGATATGGCATTAACCCTATGTCGAGATCTATTATGGTCTTCCACTATTTTGCCTCCACATCCTTGTGTACCTCTCATAATAGTCCCCTTGCAAATCTCTTCCCCATAAGAGATTTACTCTTGAAACACCAAGATGGAGGTGTTGATCATCTTCTCCTTGTTTCCTTGTCTGGTTCGGCTCCAGATTTGCTCGTGATGCATCCTGTGTGAGTGTCCATCATAATCCATGATCTTGTGTAACTTCGAAGTAAAAAATGCACCAGTATGTGGAGCATCTGAAGTTGCTTTCTGTATCCCTATCCAGCATCCAAGGTGTAGCAGTACCTGTCAAAATAAAACAAAAGGGAGCAGTAGTAAATGGGTCTACAAAATCCATTATATACTCTAAAGCCATAAGTAAAAGTATTCTATCTACAACTAGTATAGGGAAAGCTAATTTCATCTAGTCTTATTTGACCTTGAATGTCTTTAGGAAGCTCTAGAAAGGAGAAAATCTGACTTACCTGTTTGAAAGAGGCAAGCTCGGCTAGAGTGTCTGCAACTTTTTTAGCTTCCATGCATGTTTGTGAGATAGTGCAATCCATACTTTCCATATATTGCTAGATTATCCTTATAACTTCAATACAACTCCATGGGATTCTCCATTCTCTTCTTAACATTTTCACCAGTATTAAAGAACCAGTTTCTATATGTAGCTTTCTTATCCCTTGAGTTTCTGCCATTTGTAACCACCCTTGTTCTATAGCTCAGAGCTTCAATGATGGAGCAGTTTGGTACTTTTTCAGCATCAGAAAGAATGTGCTTTTCACTTTGGTCTCTCAAAATTCAACCTAAACATGAATGTTCATTGCTCAATATAGAGCCATCAATGCTAGGTTTAACACAATTTGAAGGGAGCCAGGAAACAGCCACTGGCTCCTTCAAATTTCTACAGTATCTGCCAATAACCAAAGTAGGATATACAGTAGATAGATTCCAAATTTCCTTTATTATGTGCGCTAACAACATATCCTTCACTACGTTCAATATATGAATGGAAACAGTTTTGAAATCACGTTTAATTCCCTCAAATAGAAACTTGTTTCTAGCACACTATAGTGACCATGATATAATGCAAGGGATAGCTTTAACGATCAAACCAGATTCTTATTTTTAACTTTCAGAGTCCAGTAATGAAAGCATCTGTTCCAAAGGATGTTGTTATTAGAATGCAAGATTTGAAATGTATTATCTATCAGGGACCAGATCCTTTTTGAAAAAGAGCATGAGCTAAATACATGATGTATTTCATCATTTTCATTATTGCAGAAACAACACTTTGATGGAAAATGGAATTTGAAGTCTTCTAAGACACCATGCATTGGTATTAGCCTGTTTAAAAGTCTCCAGTTCCACAAACAAATCTTTTGAGGCAAGAAAGAAGACCATAGAAATTTAAAAGAAGGAATTGTGTCCTTTCTATGTCTCAAAAGTTCATATGCATATTTTAGAGTGAAGTTTTCTTGCTCAGTGCTTTTCAAAATCAGTGTATCTTTATATTCTGGAAAGATATGATGCTCTTATTTGAGAATTGTAAAGATTTCATTGGGAAAAATGTTTTGGAAGGCATTAACATAGAGGCTCTGATCTGCCAGAAATTCTGCAATAGAAAGTTCTGGCAGTATCAGGTCATCTTCTACTGTCCAAAACTGAGAAATAGGACCCATTGTTGTCCAATTAACAAACCAGAAAGATGATTTTCCATTTCCAATTTGAACAAGAGTTATTAATTGCATATTTGGACTTCAATGATTCTTTTCCAAGATTTTATATTTTTTTTGTTATCTGGTGTAGACCACATGAATTGAGACCAAAGAGAGAACCCTTGTAGTTTCCACCATAATTTTAAGGAGAAGCTTTTAGTCATAGTGTTAAGATCTTTTAGGTTCAGACCTTTTCTTCTTTTGGAGTAGTTAGCTTAGTGTAACTTCTCCAAATTTTCCTTTTGTTGTTTACTGTATCTTGATTGTACCCCAAGAATTTAGCAAACATTTTATGTATCTTATTAATTATATGCTTGGTAGGTTTTAAGACTGTGAGAATGTGTAGGGGAATGGTAGAAAGAATGTATCTTATTAAAGTTAGTCTTCCAGCTTGAGTTAACATTTTATTTTGCCAAGAGTTAATCTTAAGGTTTATTGAGTCCAACCGACTCTGGTAGTATATGTTTTTGTTTCTTCCTGTATAGACTATGCAACCCAAATATTTGAATGGAAGGGATCCAGTAATCATTTTTGTTTCTTGTTTGATTACTGCTTCCATTCTTGGATTAGCATGTTTGGACATGTAACAAGAAGATTTTTCAAAGTTTATCTTCTGTCCTGTAGCTTTTTCATAAATTTTCAGAAAACCCATTTGTTTTTTAATTCTTGATTTAGAGTATGTCATGAAAATAGCAGTGTCATCTGCAAAAGATAGATGAGTTACTGGTTTAATTGGTTTTGGGAGTTTGTAGTATCCAATGTATGCATATTGAAACAAGAAGTTTATATTTATGGTGAAGGCTTCAGCCATTAAAATTTTTTAAAAATGCATAGGGGGTAGGGGATCCCCTTGCTTTAAGCCTCTGGAAGCATTAAAAAAATCCAAAACATTCTCCATTGATCAAAACTGAGAAGAAAGCAGCTTTTAGATTTCCAATCATTAGCTGAGTTAAGTGATGAGAGAATGCTATCTTTGTTAAAAGTTTAGAAAGAAAACCCCAAGAGACTCTGTCAAATGCTTTCATCGTGTCTAATTTAATAATCATGCAGTTTCCAGGTTGTTTGGAAGATATATAATTAGACATTTCTTGCATTAAAAGTACATTATCAGCTAATTCCCTCTCAGAAACAAAAGTTGTTTGTTCTGGTGAGATTATGTCTTTTAGAATTGGCTTTAATCTGTGTGATATCAGCTTGGTGAGAAGTTTGTTAGTAAAATTACATAGGCTAATTGGCATAAAATTCTTGAATGAGGAACAAACATCTTTTTTGGGGATTAGGGTAATGTGTGTTGCATATAGGGCTCTTGGTACAAGTGAGAGATTCAGAAAGTCATTTATTGCTTCTGTTAGATCATCTTTGATTATAGACCCGCAATGCTTGTAGAAGATTCCAGAGAATCCATCTGGACCAGGAACAGACTCACTATCCATGTCCTTAAGAATTGATGAGACTTCCTCCAAGTTTGTTTGTTTTGTTAAGTTTTGGTTGGTTGATTCAAATATTAGGGAAGGAATGTTTTCCAACAATACAACAGTATTGATGCCAGAAGTCCTGGTTATCTTCCTGAAGTAGTTCAGAGAAGAATCTAACTGCTTCAATCCCTATTAAAGTTTGTTCATTCAGCCAATTGCTATTGCCATCCTTAATTGAGTGGATTGCCTTTTGAATTTAGCTTTGACTTGAAGATGGAAGAATTTAGAATTTGTGTCTCCTTCTTTAAGCCCCTTTAACCTTAATTTTTGCTTCCAAAAAGTCTCTCGACTTTTAAGGGCCAATGTGAGTTCAGTTTCAGCTTTATTATATTTTATTAAATTTTCAGTATTTTCATTTTGTTGAAGGTTTTCCTCAGCAATTGAGTAAATTTCTTCAGAATTTTTAACCCTGTCAAAAATGTTGCCAAAAATAGCTTTATTCCATTGTTTTAGGGAAATTTTTGTATTTCCAGTTTGAATGGAAACTTTTTCAAACCTGTCAGGTTTGTGTTTATATTCCATGCTTTTTGTACTAAATTCATGAATTCTGGATGTGAGGTCCAACAGTTCTGAAATTTAAAGGATTTAGGTTTTAGTTATGAGCATATGGTTTTGAGATTTTTTAAATTAGCGGGGAGTGATCTGATTGCTCTTTTGGCAGGGTTTGTGTTGAATAATAATCTATCAAGTCTTTCACATACTCTTCCCTTGGACCTCATACATGTCCATGTGAACAAATTTCCAGATGTGTTAACAGTAGAGAGATTGGCTTCAGCTATGACGTTTTGAAAATTTTCTATTGCTGCTGAAGGGCCAATGTATTCTTCTTATTTCTCAATTACATTGAAATCTCCCATGAAGCACAATGGTTTTTGTTTGAAATCCAAAATAGAATTCCAAAGAAGTTTCCTCTATTTTACTGTAAATTTAGTATAAATGAAGCCAATTAAACATTCCTTATGAAGGGATGAGTGACTGATTTCTGTAAGGACTATTTGATCCTCACATTTAATTATGCTTAGATTTACAGTTTCTTCCCAAAAGATCAATATCTTATTTAGAGGGTTGTTAAAATAATTTTTGTAACCTATCTTTGTTGCAATTTCCCGGATAGCTTCATTTTTTAGCATTGGTTCCATAATTGCAATGATAGTAGGTTTAAATCTTTTTTTTAATGTCTTTTAATCTTATCAGTGTAGGATTATTACCAATTCCCCTTGCATTCCATGATAATATGTTGAGACTCATCATTAAACAATTTTGTTAGAGTTCAATGCGGATCTTGTTAAGATAGTTTTCGGAGTTGAGGTGTAATCCCTCTTATTGTAACTTCTGGTTCTCATATTCATCTCAGATTGAGGTTGAGAGGCATCCGAAGATTTATCATTTTTTATGTGGTCTGGGTTAGTTTCCTGTATGTTTCAATTTTTTAAAAGAGAATCAAGTGTTGTTTTGGATTTTTTAAGATTTTCTTTAATTTCTGATTTTTTTTTTAATGTTTCAGCGTCTGAGATTTAATGGCTTCTTTCAGATTGTTCATTATTTAGCCAATCTAATCTCTTAGTTTTGGATTTGTTTGAAGTCAGTCGTGGAGAGTCTCCACCATTGATTTCAATGGAATCGGGTTGGTTGTTGTTCACTTCCTTAGATGTATAATTGGGTTCATTATCTTCAATAGCATTGAGGGTTTCAAACTGATTCTTATGAATCAGTAATCTGTCAGTTTTAGAATTATCAGTTGATGTTCTGAATGACAATTAGATTTTGAATAGGCATAGAACTAGTAGCATGCAAACCAGTGTGTTCCATGTTATTCATTGTAACCACATTCTGAGTAGGCAACATGGTAGAAGCAGAGTTGACAGTAGATATCACAGTTTGAGCATATAAAGAAGTATGCTACTTCAGAGATGAGGACTTATTATTGGAGATAACATTATGGGCAGTATTGTCAGTAGGGACATTAGACAATGTGGGGGGTGAAGAAATATCAGCACATATCAAATTTTGAGCAGATTTAGGTGACACATCCATATCATTTGGAGTAGTAGGGGGAACCTAAGATCCCTGATGAGGGATCAAAACTTTAGAACTTGCTATTATAGATTGAGGCTTCTCCTGAGCAACTTGTCCTTTTTCCTGTGGCATAGCAACCTGCCTTTTCTCACTGTTTGACACTTGAATAGAGTGGTTATGTTTGTTTTTTTGAATTGGGATATGAATTTTTTATTTTGATGAAATACCAGAGGAAGAGGACCTGCCAACCACATTACCTTTAGCCACCTCTTGTTCACCTTTGTGGTTGGTCTTTTACCTGTGGCAGGATCATCTTTGAGTCTCCAGGCAGTATATTTTTCAGTAATTTGATCATATTTGCACATAGAAACTGAGTTCCCTAGTTTGAGGCAGTTAGTGCAATAGTGTGGAAGCCCTTCATATTCAATGTACTACCAGAAACCTACATCTCGAAAACTTAACCATAATCTTTCTAGGAGAGGTTTGGTGACATCAACTTCCACACAGACACGGGCAACATGTGGTCAAGTTCTATTCAGGGTTTCTTTATCAGCACGAACAGGGTTTCCAGTTAAATTTCCAATAGACATCATAGCACAATAATCGAAGAATTGCTAAGGTAGACCATAAAGAGCAATCAAAACGGGGGATATTGGGGAATCAACATGGGGATTAAAATTAGGGACCCATTTTGTCATTCTGATAGTGTAAGAACCGAAGTTCTAAATTTTGTGCAACCAACATCTAAAGTAATCATCTAGAATCAAAAAATGGATGAGAACCTGTTTGTTGTCCAAAAGATTAATTTCAGGGTGTCCCTTGAAGCCTGCTGTTTGAAAATCCTTTCGAAGTTTTTCCATATGGGGTCTGCTTCTCAAAAATTTTCCGACGAGGGTCCATTTCAATGGTTCTTCTAGTTTGATGCATTCTTCGTCGGAGAAGTGCAGACCTGACTCCCCTAGGTGTTCAATCAGGATCTTTGGAGTGAAGGTGGCTCTAGGGATTGGATTTTCAGGCGGAATGATTAGGACCATTCAAAGTTCGTCTTTCAAAACTTGTGCATATGAAAGAGAAGGAGAGGAGTCAGCCTTAGGCTCCACCATAGTGGCGTCGCCGTCTGGTGAGAAGGTAGGAGATCAGAGAATAGGATTGGCGCCGTCGATCGTCTCCTAGGAAAAAATCGCCTCAGAGCAAAACCATCGAGATTTATTATATATGGGTGGTAAGGTTTTAAAAAAAACTACAAACATAACTTCCTGCCACATGCCCTCATCCGAAAAATGGAAAAAATAAAAAGACACTACAAACATCAACTCCTATTATCAAAACCACAACCGAAAAATGAAAAACATCAACATAAGAATTTTTTTTAAAAAAACTACAAATATCAATCCATATCACCAAAAAAAAAACCACATAACCTCAACTCGTATCAATTAAATCTCACCCGAATAATGAAAAACATCAACATAGGAGAAAAAAAAGCTAAAAACATCAAGAAAAAACTACAGTACCTGAAGAATAAATATTCTTTAAAAAAAACCTAGTGGAAATTGAACCAAGCATATAACTTCAAAGCCTAGAGCAATAACCACTACACCAAATATTATTATTGACCAAACAAATATGAAAAACACCAAATATTAAATGTCACAGTGAGACGCGAACTCCTGACCTCCAACTCAACAACAGGGGTACTAACCACTAGACCAAACAAACATTCATGAAATAAGTTCAGTCAACAACATATTTTACCTAAGCAAGTATTTGAAATATGTAAAACACAATATTAAGCCTTACCTCTCAAGGTCGAAGCTCAGTCGTGTCGTCGGCCCCTGCGTCACCGTCGTCAACACAGGCGCGCGTGATTTCACGTGCATCTTCTTCCTTCCCGGGCACGTGCATCTCATGTGCCCCTCTTCTTCATCTCAGTCTGCTCTTCTTCCACCGGCGCGGCACTCCTCCGTCGCGAGCTCGTCAATTGCAGCGCTCCTCGCGTTGCCTCGCCTTTGATCGTCGTCGCCTCACCTTTAATCACTGTCACTGTCGAGGTCTGCAAATCTAGCAACGTCGTCGTTAAAGCCTCTAACTAGGATCAAAGCTTCGCCGTCGATCCGATCGAAGCTTCTAGTAGGCATCGTCGCAAAGCTTCGAAGCCGATCGGAGATCGAATCTGGAGCCGGAGAATCGATCAGGAAAACACAGAGCAATGGAGAATCGATGTTGGAGAATCAATGCCCTAGCTCATCCGCATCACCGGCGTAAAAAGGAGAAACGTGACGGCGCAGCGTCAGCGCAAAATCCTAATCGGAGCGATTACTGATTCGTTAATCGGAACCGTGAAGAAATGAAAAATAAATTTTAAAAATCTATTATATATATAGTTATTTGATAATTGCACAGTAGGTCCCTAGATTTATTAGCAAATTGGAAGAAAAAACTCACCCCAAAATTGAGATTTATATTAATTGCATAATAGACCCTGCCTAAAACAAAACTTTGCGTTAAAAATATATAAGAAAATGATAGCACAGCTTCTAAAAGGTTTTGCTTTTTCACATTTTCATTCATAGCATTCTAGTACATCTTGTCTTGAACCTCACGAGAAGGAATGATCAATAAAAAGACACAAAAAGATGAGAAAAGAATCATTCTATTCTTAACTCAGGTATTTATTCACTAGAGCCTTTGAGATAGCTAAGGCATTACCCTGAGCCTTGACACTGTAAAGTTCCGTGCCTGCTTGCCAATCGTTTGAATATGCTATCCATTTCTGTCTCCAGACATTCAACTCAAACTTCTGGTTCATCTTCAAGCTCACCAATAACTCACTGAAATACATTGAAGCTCGAGGCAAATAATACGATCCCAGCAGCCCACTCCATTGCTTGTTTGCTGATGAGTGAGCAATTGATTGCTTATAATCATTATCATAGTTCAAGTATAGTCACCCTATACAGAGTAGGTGATATAGATTTTTGGGAAAATGGCATTACCATAATCATGAAGCTTGCTTTGGTTGGTTTTTGTGGTATCAAACCACATTGTCACTTGCGTCCTGGCATTCCATTCATACTGAAGAAATTGCAAAAGAGCGAGATGTTCAATTATGCTATCATACCAATATTCTAAATTTCTAATCAATGATGGAAATCCTCTATCTGAACAGAGAATTGGGGAAAATTTGAGATATTCAACATTGCTGATTAAAATAAATGAAGATATCCATGCTGACTTATGATGTTCAATCAGTAAAAGGGTTCAAGTCCTGACCTGCTTTGCCTCATCGGAAGTAACAGCCAAGCTCTTTGCTCTTTCAAGCCAGCTGCCAAGTAAAAAATTATCATCCGCAGCAAGAAGATATTCCATGTCCTTGATAAGTTGTAAGAACTTCTGACTTTGGATTCTTAAGGACACTAAATCTTTGTTCTGGAAAGCAGTTACAGCATCCACATATACCTTGTTTGCAAGTTTTGAAAGTGTCTGTCTGGTCAAGTCAACTAAATCGTACCTGTCCAAACCATATCACTTTTTAGTAGTGATTCGAATTTGATCTTTGTAAACTCCATTAAGTAGACATATGCAGTCTTAGCAGTCTCTGTTTCAGAAATGCAAAATTCAGTGCTATTGTAAAATCTCACCTAAGGGAACAAACAAATTATTAATTTAACATCCTGCGGATGTTATATCCCTAGACATTCTACTTTATATTCACGACACATGGGACAGAGAGGAGGAGAGACTAATCCACAAACATTTAAATCCACGTAAGCTACTAGGCATTTTCAGATAGCACCAAAAATTAGTATTATATAAGTTTGAATTTGATTTCCCAACAACATAATAACTCACCTGTAAGTGAGGCTTCCAGAAAGTTCATCTCCAGTATTAAGAAAGAGCTTTAAAGCACTAATCACATCCTCATTATGATACCAAAGATGAGGTTGAGCCAAAGGTGAGCTTCTTTCATGGAGCATAAATCTTCTATATGTGTATGTTCTTGCGAGATTGTGCGTCATGTTACTATCTTTACGCATATCAGGTCTCACGTTCAAGGATGGATCCCAATCTGGGAATTTGACTATGTAGTCAGTGTTGTGATCCTGCAAGGAAAGGATTTAAGAGGAAACATAAGGCACGGAACTAGAGCAACAAATGTCATAAGAGTAACATATGATTTCAAAAGAAAATAATAACCAACTATGCAGTTAGTTTAGAGCTTAATCTACATGGAAAATCAGGGGGGAAGGAATGCTTAAGTAGGCAATCAATTGCTGAATTTTCCGCCATGTCTTCTCCTGTTTCAAATGAAGTATGAGAGACTACAATAGGTACAACAATGAAATAAAATGAACACGAACGAATCTTCAATTTTCTAGTTTTCCATAAAGTTCATTGAGCAGCTGAATAATAAATTTGAATGAAGTAATACATAATAAAAAAAATGAATAGAAAAAAGGAATAAATTCGAATGAAATATATAAGAGGAAATGAGCCAAAGATACAGGAAGAATCTCTTCCTTCATCTCTATCCAGTCTCATAAGGTAATTAATCTCAGTGAGATTAATGGAAGTACAACCTAGAATTTCACCATCTCATTCGAATTATGGAGTAAAAAATCCCCCACAAGAGTAATTGACATTTCTCAAATATTTAACAAGTTCTTTCAGAGTGCAGGGCCTGTAGTATTACCACATTAAAACAATAATAATCTATGCAACCTACCAGAAGCATGCAATGGAACTGGGGAGACCATAGCACTGGATAGCATGCCAAATAAAAAATACAATAGGATTTAGAATAGAAGGATTTCGTAAAGCAATTCTTGGTTATCAAGTACCTTCTCCTTTCATGTTTATGCTATCTTATGGCTTGATGTAGAACAGTACAAGAAAGAAAGAATTCTGAGTGATTGAAAATCACGGGTAGAATTCAAAGAGTTAAGGGAAACTTACAGCCACTCCATCGGTACAATTGTAAATGGTCTGATGAAGTATTTCCCATGCGGCTTGAACCTGATCCACAACTTTTCCATATCGTCTATGACTGTAACTTTTCAGCCATTCCTGAGACAGTAAACCACAGTAATTAAAATTTTCTATCATAGAGTACCATAGTATTTAACCAGAGAAATTAAAATGCATTAGATTATTTTTAAGATAACGGGATCTAATCCATATATATATGACCACATAGTAGAGTAAACACTATATTGTTACAGTAATTAATTTAAGATGAATACATCGAGTATATGGCTGGTTGCAAACAGTTCAAAGCCATTGGTAATCCATGGAGTCAACAAGATGTCAGAATTTGCTAATGCAGAATAATCCTTGTACCTGGACTCTTATGGTCAAATCACTGATTTAAAACATTTGACTCACCAACATGAATTCGGAATTTTATTATCAACTGAAACTACTATTACAAGTTCGCTAGGACCATTGCTTTGCCGCTTATGAAGGCGATATCTAGATGTAAAAGAGACACTCTGTCCAAACTGAACATGACGGTGATATATTCTCCAAAGAACTGATGCCAATTGGTCGAATGAAGGCTTAGTTGTTGTTATGGACAATATGCACAGGATTTTTCTCTCTTATGTTCATAATATATAACTCTCAAATTTTCAAGTGTGTTTCCCTGCCCATGTTTCAGAGAGCTATGTCAGTGAATGTCCGTTTTACTCCATTAGCCAGTGCTGAAGGTCTTAGACCTAAAATCTTAAAGTGGATTAAAGTAGTTTGGTTGGAAAAGAATTCTTCGATCAACTGCAACAATCTGATTGGAGAATTTCCTAATCCTCATAAAGGAGCAGTTAATAGTCATAAAAGATACTAGGTTTTATTGGGCTTTAGTGAAACTTAAATCCATAAGGTCACATGAATAAGCGTATATGGTTTCTCAATAGAGATGGATCATGGCATGAAAGTATTTTAAACACACATCAAACATACATCTGTCCTTGTACAGAAAAAAAAAGTCATGACAGATTAAACATACGTTTGATTTCCTTCCTGAGGCTTATGTTAGGTGAGCCAGGCTTTACTTCAACATGATGTATTTTATAAGGAAGTTTTGAATATTCATGCAGACTTGCAGTAGTTAGTCCACCCTCCATATTTTACAATAAAAAATTTACCTCCACTTACATCAAGGCTATCATAACAAAGGATAGGACAAGAAAAGACAAGAACTCTTTTCTTCACATATTTAGCTACTTTTGTAGGAGATACATGCCCTCACATAGTTGGATACCAAGACAATACAATATACAAACTTCAAAACAATCCTCAGAAAGAAAATGAAGAGAAACAAACCAATCTGTTGTAGAATTAGACCTCATTAAGTAAGCAAAAAACTATAATGGTTTAAGCATTCAGCATGACACTAAACTTATTTGCTACTAGCCATAAGTACACAGCCAAATTACAATACCTGAGGCTTAGTGCAAATACGAAAATTCCCAATACCTGAGGCTTTATTCGATAGTGCAGAATAGCTATATGATCAAACTACACAACTGTGTAGTTTTATTCCTTTTTTGTCCACCGAAAATAATATCTGTAAGAATTTCTACTGTCAAATATATGGTCCGAAGGATTTAGTTCAGGACTTAACCATACTTTTCTATAATACAGCCTAAACTGCTTTACTATTGTTTTCAAAGAACACTGAACAATTTCATATAAGCATGAAGATTAAAGGCTAAACTTGCCACCTGTGATATACCTGCAACATAGTTTGTCTAGCATGAACTGCAGTTTTATGAACCTTTCTTACCTGAACTTGGAAGCGATCACTTCGAAACGCCATTTCAGACATAAGCTCGTATACGACTGGATTGTGCTCAATCCCTTCCATGCACATGCCAACACCTACCTGTCCAGGAAAATCTCATTAAAAACCAGCTGCAAATCTAGACATTGTCATCAGTTGGGAACCATCAAATACATGGAGGTGATGAAACAATTAAGCAGTCTAAGGTGATAAAGCAATCATATACATCACATATATTGACAAAAAGTGACATCCACGTTCTCGGCAATATATCAGGAGCTTAAGAATTTATATAGGTAAAACTCAGCATGTTGTGAAGAGCATTTCTTTCTATACAAATTTTCCAGTCCGAAATTCACAATTCGTTATTGTCTTACACAGTATGCAGCTACTGAAATCCCGATATCATTTGGAAACTGAAAATTTAGGTTCAGATGATAAGGGATCGCATATATAATCATCTAGCTTCTGAGCAAGCAGTACAGGGTAACCTCTTATATTCTTCCCTTCTCTTTTCAGGTAAACATTCACTGGTATGCTTTTAAAAAACTTGACCTGGGAAGAGTTCGCCAAAAAAGAGTCCATATTTTGTTGCTATTCTTGATATAAAGCTTAAAGAACCAGTTTCTGCTGCCTATGCCTGACAAGTAGGTGAAAGAGTATAACCAGTTTTCGAAATACATGATTTTAAACAAGAAGAGCTATACCATAGTTGAATTTTCACTGAGACGAGCATCAATAGGACCAGAAGCCACTGCTTCCAGAACCCCATACATTTCAATATTGCCTCCAAAGTTGTGAAGCATGCACCTGAAGATAAAGTAAACATCAAGTAGGAGATGAAGTACCCCATGCTTCTGCAAAATGGTAGTTCGGGAAAAATGACAACAAACTATACCAGAAACATCATTATATCGACTTAATTCACCATCATATTTACTTATGAGTGCAATTCTTACCAGATATAAGGAGTGCCATAAAACTGACTAGAAGACTTCCATATTGGTTTGACATCAGCAAAAAGGTCAAGAACTATCATCTTCCCAAGTGGAACAGAATGTAAAAGTGCCTGTGAGATTAAGCACCAAGTCCAACTGGTTAATATATTACACAACAATGCCAACTGATGAGAACAAGCTTCATGTATCATATCTATCCAATCTCAGGGATTCCTCAAGTAACCAAACAGGACTTTTTAATCTTACTGTACTTCCAGCAGATTCAACGCTCATCAGATATCTTCATTCTATGAAGTCAAGCAATAATGTTGAACTTTATGTAATCATCTTATTCATAGAAGCGGAATTCAAAATACAGAAGACTTTTGTATTTTGATGGTACGAGTAATATATTCTGATAAAGCCAGGAAAATAACAAGAATGTGCTGTGATCCCAAAATGTGACAGGACTGAGTTTGGAATGATACTACCATTCGAAGCTAAAGCCTTTGACTCTTAGAAACAAACCTTCATCTGTGGTGGTCTCCAAAAAGAAGAATCAGAATAGAAAAGCCAACCCTGCAGGTGCAAATAAAGATTGTTAAAAGAGTTTTATTAAGAAAAAGCTTTAAACAGTTTTCTTTCCGAGACAACAACACGACAATAGCAGTGAAATAACTGTTTGTCACGCGATTGGAGGTTTCAATAATACGTTTTGTCTGCAGTGAAGTTCCATTAATTTTTAACTATATACTTGATAATCTATCAAACTGACAAGCTAATTCTGCATAGATGTGCGCTGAGAATTTTAAAAGGATTGAATATTGAAGTATATTCGTTTAGAAACATACTTGCATAAGCCAGACTGCATCCTTATCTGCTTTAGACATTGCTTTATAGACAGCTGAACCGAGAGAAGATATATATGTTGGATCAGTAGTAGGAGGCTTGTTCTCATTGAATGTATCACTGCAAAACATATAAGTCTTTATCTTAGGTAAAAATAAAAATGAATATCAAGTTTTTTCAATGGAGAAAAAGGAAGGCTTTTTTAGTAAGTTGAACTAAGAACTAAATGACTTTCTCATGCATTCTCTCAAGGGAAAAAGGTAAAAACTAATGCAGAAAAATATCATCATAAATGTTGACCAGGAACAAAGCAAAGTAAGAAAATGAAAAGCAAGCAACGATTGATCACGAGATAGACATGATACTACGAATGGACTATAAAGGACACCATGTATATACAAGGAACCAGCAGCGATGCAGTAACCTCTATATCAACTATCAAGAAGCATCAAGAATGCTCACAGCAGCAGGAAAGCTTAATAATCCAGTTGTAAATTGCAGATTTAAGAATGATAGCTACATATAAATACCTGAGCCTAGTGACCTATCACCACCTACCTGTATCTTTTTTGCAATAAAACGGCAATTGTATTCTTCTACCAAAAGACTACCTTCCACATCTTTGGGCACCCATATACATCCCGTCTCATTTCACATTTCATATAAATCCTTACTACTTTCTAACATTATTTTACATTTTTAATTCACTTTCATACACTTCCAATACAAACTTTTACTTTTTCAGTACAACTTTAATATATTCAAAACCAGTCTAGCACACACACTGAAACCAAAATGGATGCCCTAACAAAACCTACCCTAGATCTTTTAACCACCCTTGACTAGAATTGCTGATTAAAATATAATATTGGACTACTGAAAAGCTGTTATTGATGTTTAAAAAGGGCTTGGTAAAGTAAAATATTCATGTAATCATTCTGGCCAACACTTATTGGTTGACATTTCCTGAGAATAACTCGACATGTTCAAAGTGTAGTCTATTTCAAAGAAGAGGATCACATTAAGAAATTTCAAGAGCAGTGTGTATAAAATACCAGCTATAAATGTTCGTTATATCTCCGTACTCTGCAAGTAAAAATAATCAAGGTTAGTAATAGAATCATGAACACTATAAATATATAAAATTCTGATGATTCTTTGTATCACCACTTTCTAGTTTTCTGAAATTATCATACCAATAACATGTGCTGAACATGATAATTCAAATCCCAAAAAATTCTTTGTTTTGCAACCAACTAGATATTAGAAGGTTATCGGCATATACTACCACATAAAACTGACATAGTATCTCATGCCATATAGCTATAGTTAAACACCCAACAAAAACAAGGAAACTAGAAAGCTGCAACAGATAATTTTGTTTGTTATAGTCCTCTTTTTACATAGATGGCAAGTTCATTACTTAGCTCAAATTAGCTGCAGGTCACTAATAGTCTTAAATTTAACACTGCCAGGTGATTTGATCATCTAATACTGAAACATGAACATTTCCCAAATCATTTTTATTTTTAGTATTCTCAAAAATAGCTTCATGTTAAGTTGAAAACAAAATCACATAGGATATTTTCTATCTAAGTTGAAGATCATATTATTGTGCTTCATCCCATTTCATGCTTAGGCAATCCATTTAAAAGCTGGATGCCTTACCTTTAAACTGCTTTTCAATAAACGCCTTCCCAATTTCTACAAACAAAGGATCAGCAGGATCAAGAAGAAAAGTGCAGCACCATCGAGGGTCAGCATCAACAGTGTTCCTACAGTAAAACGACACAATTTACACTGTCAGTAATATATGCAATTAAGAAAATACAGAAATTAAATGGCCTTATAACAGCCTAATAACACAACTGAGAACATAGGAAACAATACCCCAAGCCACGAAACACAGCCAAAATTTTCATATACGAGGCCAACATAGAGGTTTTGAAAGACAAAAAAAGAACACATAGAGAGCCTTCAAATGTCACTGTCACACTTTCTTTACATGAGGCAAACGAAGGGGTAAAAAAAGCCAACATGTCAACTTGTTTATCATTCCTGTATACATAAAATGTTATAGTCGAATTGAAGATTACATGAGAGCAGTTATTTCTCTCTCTACTTATGACCTCACCAACACACATGAAACCAGAAGACAAGTTCCTTACTATATCTGCCTCAGATCAGGAAACTACCTACTGCACAGCAAAAAGCCTGGCTAGAAAAAAGTTGTGGAATCCAATTTTGCAGTAACTCAAGGTGATATTGATACTACAAGTATAAATGAAATCCAAGTGCGAATAAACATCCACTCTCTGGAATGATATGCCACATTACCACAAATTATAGTAATCAAAACAGTGACGATAGATGAACGCGGTATCCAAATAAAATAGTAATAGTGTATACCATTCTCCAAGTCTGGTTATGTTTGCAGAGGGATAAATAGACTTTAGTGCTGCTGGAACATTTCCGGAAAACGATGGCAGTACTAGTAAACAACACATAAAGTTAGTTCCAAATTCAAAGTTTCAAGACTCAGAAAAGATTATCTTCAAACTGATAGATCCAATATACCTGGAGTCATGCCTAATTCTATCATTCTAGATAAGATCTGTTTTTGCAAAAACAACTGATTGTCCAGCCAATTTTGAGATAGAGGTCCACCCCACCTGCAATTAGATACAAACTGCAAGTCATTTGAGAAAGCTGTATATATTGAACTGCCTGACACCATAGCATAAGATCAAAGCATCAGCTCATAGAGTTCCATTTATTATTTGCACATGGTCATGTTTGATTTCGTGAGTGCATGTCTCCATCAACACAAACATTCATTACATTTTAAGCTAGTAGCTTATAGGTTCATGGATAGCTACAGAAGTCCAGAAACTATGTCATTCATTTCTTAGTTAGGGTTGGAAATGATAGCAACACACAATGAATTTAAATTGCTATTCACTTTTATTTTTCATTTGTTCCCTTTCATATGAAACTAGACGTGCTCTTATACTGTTAAATGTACAGGGTGCAGTCTAGCATAATTGGTGCTATATCAACAAATGCTTTCATCTGCTATGCACTGCGACCTTGAATTTACTTTCATTCGTAGCCGTGGTCATCAGAGCACATTCAATGGTTGCACCAATAAATTTAAACGCAACTTTCATGACCAAATCAATTAGAGTAAGGAATGCAGATACTTATATCAAAGTTCCAGAAAGGAAATTTCTTATATCACCATCAGGAAACCTGGCACTACTTAGCCAATTCAAATGGGTAAAACTAACCTTCACTCTTGTTACTGACCCTCAAAATCCCAATTAAATATAGCATGCCAGTACAGTCTAACAGAGGTTAAACATACTGTTGACTGTACTTCTGTCCGATAATATAAGCTATACATCCATTGGTCCACTCAATTTTGTTTTTTAGAGAGTTTACACGCAGTTGTAAGCCCACGAGTAGAAAACTATTAAATGTAGAATGATTTCCATGCTTGAAAATATCGAAAAATATGCTCACCCATGTAAGTTTCCCATGCGAGCCCAAGCAAGAAAGGCAGGTCCGCCAAAGAAATTATTCAAATCTTTTGCAGAAATATTAAAATCCTGTTTGAAGCAGCAAAAACAAGATATGGTAAACGAGTTGCATCTGATTATACGAAAGAACAAGAGTAAACCAGTCATGATAATCTACTACAGACGTAAAATGGACTACCAGTCTGGACTAGCTGAAAATGCATAGACTGATTAAGTGTTTTTAAAATACGAGTGGCTATTGAGGCAATGTATTGAAACAGTCAAAGATATGCTCGGACTAAAAGGATCAAAGTATCAGTGCCAGTCTTGCAAACATAGTTTAAGTAACAACTATCATTCTTCGTTCAGGAAATGATTGAAAATAAAGTTACACTTGTAAATAATGTCAATGAGTTACTTTTTTACCGGCTTATAAATCAAGGCTTGGAATCATACAGTGCACAAATCAGAAGTGATCAGGGAAAGAGCAGTCACAAAGCAAATTGTACTGACATAGAAGATAAGCACAAAATGAAGTAGTGTGTAATTAGCTACACAATGAGCTTAGATGATATTCCTTTATGGTAATCAAACTATGCAAAAGTTGGAACCAGCATCACTTGGGGATTGGTGGACAACACAACTTTAACTCGCTTCAGAGTACTCATTAAACACAACCATACTCAATTTTTCCACACTCTATAAATTCTTCAAATAATCATAAGTATAAAAATAAGCGATAGTAGCTGAAACTAACAGTATGAAACTTCTAGCAACACAAAAGTGCTTTTAAATTACATACTGCAAAAACTTTTTGCCATATAGCCTCTTGTCCAGTAAATGCTAGAGGTAAATTAATTCCTTGAAGTGCCATCCAATCAATCTCTTTCTCCCATCTTTCCCAGTTCCACCAAACAAAGGAATCTGCCAACAAAATGTAGAAAGAATAGAAGCATTAGTAGAGTAACAATGTGACATGATAACCAAGTCCAGATATGCAGAATTCATTCCTCCGTTTATTACAAACTATCAAAACTAAGAATCAAATAGCTGTCAGGTTCCTATGATTGCAAATCAGCAATATGCATTAATTTAATTAACCGCTCAATTCACCAGTAAAAGTGTTTTTCTCAGATCAGATTAAACTTAGCAAACACCAGCAAAAGTCACAAACGTAAATTATTTTCCTGATCATTCAAATGCTTAATGTATTAAGAAACACAACACAGACTAAAGAAGTAAAAGTAGAGGGTTCCAGTAGCGACTAGCGATGTTTAGGCAACAAAAGCAAGAACAAAACAATAAATCTTGTATCCCGCTGCAGGGTTGGCTATATGCGTCACATTTCCCATCATGTTCTGAAACATTAATTTCATTTATATTTAAATGCAACACATCATCTTTCACAGTTACTTTCCATGTTTTTCTAATGTCTTCCTGTTTCCCATTAAATTTGTTGCTATTGCTACACAGTGTATTGCGGCATCTAAAGGTGTTCTTATTTACCTGTCTAAGTCATATTAGGCATGTTTCTCTCCGCACCAAATGGGTCTGTTTCTAATGCTCCCCTTATACTGTGTAATTTAGTGTGTTCCTAAATCAATCTCCACAATATTTTCGTACTACAACCTTCATCCCTTGCAAAAAAAAAAAATGCAAGAAAGCAGAGAATGGATACTGCTTACAGCTGGAAGTCACTACATTCTGGTAATAATTCCACGGTACAGCACGTGGAATTGTCACCCCTTCATCCCTTACAAGAGGTAGAGATCCTGGCTTAGGAACTGAAGATAACTGAACACCACCTGTCTTTTCCCAGGATATATGGGCATCACACCAGTACTTTAAATACCAATGCAGACCTGCGGTAATTTCAGTGGCAGTAGTTCCCTGAATCCTGCAGCAGGAGATGCGGGACCACAACTTGCGTTAGAAAGATGATGAGTACAGTAACCTCATGGTTTTAATTTTGACTCTTCGGTGGCAAGAGGATAAGGAAATGTATCAAACGAAAATGTCTTCTGATATAAAGGTAGCATCAAGCCATACAGACAAAAGCAGTATTAAGGTAGTGTCCATCAATAACAACAACTAAGGCTTCCCACTACCTTGAGTGGCTGTGTTGATAGAAAGGGGGAAAAAAGGGCAGTTTCCATACTTAATCAACTAAAGCAACCTAAGACGTCCTGGTATTAGCATACAGGCAACAAAAAGAACATGGTAATAAAGTTTAAAATGCGCACAGTATCTGAGGAGAGCTTCTGGTTGTAGCAGCCTTGTAATTGCTTATCCGGAAGCAGCTGCGACCTCCGCAAGTGTCCTAATATTTCCACCAATAAATTTACCTTATTAGAAAGCACGGCGTGCGCTCACACAAACATACAAACACAACAAAATTAAAGTTTGTACGCTTTTTGTGATTCAGATATTACACCATGGAATTCAGCCTGCGCTGTAGCAATGGATAATTCCAAAAGTGGCAAGCAGGAATTGAAGAGCATACCTTGGGAACAATGTTGAATTGAAAACTGCAGGCATGGGTTGGAAGCAATCTGCCAAGTACGCCTCTTGCTGCAGCTTCTTGGATCGACCCATGTGGTTTCTTTGAATCCAAACGGTTCATCACAGACTTTACAGCTTCTGATTCATCAATTGAAGATACTGATGAACATAGCAGAAGGGATGCAAGTATGATCAGCAACTTAAAGTTGTTCATGCTTTTGGGACAAGAGGGCTGACTGGAATGATGATGATTCAAAATTTCTTTTCAACTGCTTTGTCTGGGCTACACTTATTCACTTCATTTCATTCTGATCGTTCAAAGGAGCTTTCAGCTTTCAGCTTTGGCAGCTTTCTATCAACAAATAATTCCAAACGGCTCCTGTCTTTTCTGCTACCATACTTCAGAAGTTCAGACTAAGAATGTCTTACTTTTGAACAGTACAATTTAGCGAAAATAACTTACAATGTCCTTTAACTACAAATAGTTCACCATGGATCCCTTATTTTATTTTAGATTAAAATATTTTTTTATTCCCCAACATTTTATGCAATACCATCTTTTAGTTCAAGATCAATACTATATTTTTCAGCAATCAACAAGCTCAGAATGATTTGTTTGGTCCAGGTAATTTTTAGATAAAGTCAACGATAAAATTGATCAAAACCTATAAAATAACCATTGTACCCCTGGGATTTTAAAAAGTTTTAAAAAAAAAGAAATGATCGTCTCTTGCCCAGACCTCTTCCTCACTCAGATTCCACCAAGGCAGCGCCGCCTCCCTCTGTCAGGGCAGCGGCGGAATTGGGTAGCGGTTTACGGTTTAGGCATTACCATTACGTCAATTCAGGTCAGCGGCGGAATTGAGAGCCGAGTGTTGAAGCGTTACCTCTACGACTCCTCCGACACCGACGACTCTCAACTCCTCCGGTGTACCGACTCCTTCTCCACCCACCCCGCCATCCTCTTCTCCGTCGTCGATCGCCTCCAGAAGCTCTCCGGCGGCAAACCTTACGTCGACCTCCTGCAGGTTCACCCATGTGGATACAAGACTCGCTACTGCTAACTCGCCTGTGAAAATGGTGGCACATCTAGATTGCAGCGAAAGTGGTCACCGGGGTTGCTGCTGGCAGACTAGGTGGACTCGACTGAGTTAACTCATTGGCCCCAGTCACTAGGTCAACTCACTTTCACTGGGTTAACTCACTGGGCTGGGTTAACTCGACTCACCATCTTGAATCTCTCACCGCTGGCCCTACCCTAGTTCAGCTAATGACGACGATGAACCCACGGCCTCAGGCGACGTGCGATCTCTCTATCAGAATGGGAACCCACTGGGGCGGAGAGATTTAGGCAAGATCGTCGTTAAATGGATATCCCAAGGCATGAGAGACGGTGGACTTCTGGCCGTGGAGCTTCGTCATTCATGCCCAGCCCTACCTAAACACGGCCATGGAGCTTCGTCATTCAGGCCTAGCCCTACCTTTGAGAGACGCCGACGGCTATGGAACTCACACAGCGTTCCCCGCCGCCGGTTGGTACACCACTGTGGGGTTAGCCAAAGGATAAAAATAATTACAAAAAATGTTTTTATAGGAAAGTAAGTGAAAATATTTTTTAATTAGTAAAATGATGAAAATACCCCGGACCATACAAAAATAATTCGTCTTACCTGAAAATCACCTTTGAAGACCAAACAAATCATTTTAAGTT
This sequence comes from Rubia yunnanensis, assembly GCA_037428765.1. Taxonomy (NCBI): domain Eukaryota; kingdom Viridiplantae; phylum Streptophyta; class Magnoliopsida; order Gentianales; family Rubiaceae; genus Rubia; species Rubia yunnanensis. The sequence continues at coordinate 71,663,288 of CM075063.1, forward strand.
TGCTGATTGTTGAACAAACGCGGTATTGGTTTTGTGGATCAAAAGATATTATTGCATAATATATTGGAGACCAAAAATACAATTTAGTTTTTTTTAGAGTTAAGTTCTCATATAACCCTATGTTTTGAGGGTTTGTGCTAAGATGACCATGTGAAGTTGGAAAGTGCAATTGTAGCCCTGTGTTTTGCTAGAATGTGCTAATATAACCTTGCCGGCCTGAATTTGGCCCGAAAGACATGAAATGACTATTATACCCTCTGTAATTAAAAAAATAGAAAAGCTAGAAAGACGTTTATACCCTTGTTCCTCAATGGACAACATTTCTTTTTTCCCCTCTTCTTCTTGTCAGATCTATTTTCTCCCACTTCTTCTCGAGCTTCCATCGTTTGCTTCCTCTTCTCGTTAGATCTATTTTCCTATTTTCTTCTCGAGCTTCCATCGTTTGCTTCTTCTTCTCGGAGAGTCAAGCTCTTTGCTGCCGTTGCCGAGGAGATTACTGCCGCGCAGGAGAATTCCTAGATTCTGGCCAATGCGCCCCAATCGTACGTCATCACCGAACACCTCAGTTTCACCACTTTCCCGCCGCCGCCGGAGATTACCGTCGCGCTAGAGAATTCTCAGATTCTGGCCAATGTGCCCCAATCGTACGTCATCACCAAACACCTCAGTTTCACCACCTTCCACGGCGCCGCCGGAGATTATCGTCTCGCTGGAGAATTCCCAGATTCCGGCCAATGCACCCCAATCGTACGTCATCACCGAACACCTCAGTTTCACCGCCTTCCCCAGCGTCGCCGCCACACTATACGGATTTAGAGCTAAGGTAATGTGATCTTTTTTTGTTTTGTTTTGCTAAGGTTGTACTAAACTAAGTTAAGTTAATCTTATGTTGCATTTTTAGCTGTTGAATTGTTGAGTTGGAAGTTTTTCCTAGCCATTTTTCTGAGGGTTTTAACCTGAGAAATGGTAGCAGAGCTGAAATGTGGTTTAATCCCTACAATTTTATGTTGGGTTCTAATTGTTGTACAATTCTGTGTTTTTGCCCAGGTATTAAAGGTCGGTTACAGGCCATACTGGAAGTTACTTGTTCATTATAATGTGCGGATTTAGAGACTTCTGTGCACCGAGCACGATGTTGTTAGCATGTTCAAGGAATTTGAGCAAGAGAAATCAGTGGAGATTTTTGGGGAGGTTGTCAATGGAGCTGTCGGGCAGGATTTCAGCAAATTAAATTCAGGGACTAGGGGTAAAATGGTTGCTACAAATTTCAAATTTCAAGTCAAGGGCATTTTTATCTTTTTAATTTTGGTCAAAGGCAGAAATTACTCGATCAACGCTAAAATAGTGCCAAAAAATTATATCGGCACTTCTGATGCAAACACAAGGCTACAATAGCACTATCCAACTTCACATGATCATATTAGCACAAACTTTCAAAATATAGGGTCATATCAATATTTTT